>OY282560.1:232050377-234855170 GCA_958295665.1 Tipula vernalis
GCCTTGGCCAAAATATAAAGCAAACGTATCTATTAGCATTATATATTAATATTATGTCTTTCTAAACAATGGGTGTTAACGAACGAGTGATCCCACCGAATGCGACCCTTAATTATTGAAAATCACCAATTTTTGTTTTGTTTTAGGTTCTTAACAAGAAGTTGTAGCGTCGTAAAATTTTTTTATTTTAGTTTTGTATTTGATCGTGTGCAGTCTTCACATAAAGTGTTTTAAATCAAAAAGAGTTTTCGTAAGTTTTTTGAGGAAAAAAGTGTGTTTGTGATAATTATGCCTAAAGCGTGCCAACTCAGTGAAGGAATAAGGGCACAAATTGTGTTGTTGGATTCCCAGGGTGTAAGCCAAATTAAAATATCCCAATATCCCAAAAATTAAAATGCTCTCGTGGAGCAGTTCAATCTACATTGAAAAGGGTTAAAGAGACCGGGAACTATGCCTATAAACTACGCTCAGGCAGAAATCGTATCACTTCGGTAAGAGACGATCGACAAATTGTGCGAAAATCTCTCAAAAACCAAAGAAAAACATCTGCTGAGATAGCTGCAGAGCATTTAACAGAACAAGAAGTTCACATTTCGGCACGGACAGTTATTATTATTATTATTGGGGGGGCCATGTGGGCGATCAGCCACTTCGCATTGCGACCTAAAAGATCTTTTGTGCTGGCCCCTGCTTAATTATCCGTCCAGTCAATATTCAGGTTCTTAATGAACCTGACAATATTGCCTCCCGGTACGTGATACATACTATCTGGGCTTATTGCTCTCCCTCCTAGATGTTTACTACAGCATGTAGTTCCGCTAGAAAGACGGTAGCATTGGAGCTCAAGGACCTCGAGAGGGTTGTCCCACTCCCGTATATTCCTACTCCTGCCCCGTATTCCGTTTGATTTTACTCTTACGAGTTGCTGGGAATTGCAAATCACCTGTAGGTCACCCAGCTATACTACAGGAAGGCTAAATAAAACTGGAGGGTGCCTGGTATCCAGAGTCCGCATATTTTGGGCTTATTAACCTATCAGCCATTCATCTTTCGGCATATGCTGTTCCACCTTAGATTAGGGTTTTTTGTCAAGGTTTTCTCCTTTAGCGCCGTACTTTAGCCTGTGCCAAATGGCCTAAAATGTGCCAAGTGGCCTTAGTTACCAGTGGTTGCCACGAGGAGGCAGTACGTACACTTGCGAATTGTGAACAGGTTACCCCTTACACAATTGTACCCATCACGTAGCTGCCTAATGACAAGACCAGAACAGCCCACGTGATGCGCACCCTACTGGAAGGTTACGGAGCTGGTAGATTAATCTACTCAACTTTGATCCCCCCCTCCAATAGACGCCAAACCACCGGCACGGACAGTTAGAAGAAGGCTCCTGCAAGCTGGATTGAAAGGTTGTAAAGCAAGAAAAAAACCTTTGCTCTCACTTACCAACATAAAAAGTCGCTTGAGATGGGCTCGAGAACACAAACATTGGAATGACGTGGATTGGGCGAGAGTTGTTTGGTCAGATGAATCTACTTTTGAGGTAAATATAAAAAATAAATATTAAAAAATATTTAGTCAAAAAAAAAAAAAAAAAATTGTGCTATGTATTTTAAAAGAATTAATAGAGAAATTTATGTTAAATTTGATGGAATTCTTATAGATTTTTGGAACTCCTGGCGCAACCATCGTAAGAAGAAGAGTCGGGGAAGCATACAATCCTGATTGTATAGTGCCTACCGTAAAGCATGGAGGGGGTAAACTGATGGTGTGGGGTTGTATGGCATCACCAGGGGTGGGAAAACTGTTGTTTTGTGAGGGTCCGATGAACAGTACCAACTATGTTACCGTCCTCGAGGCTGCATTGAATGCCTCAATTCGGCAAATCTTTGGGGAAACGGATAGTTCTTCGATAATTTATCAACAGGATAATGCCCCCTGCCAATGGCAGGCTGCCATACTTCCCGCGTTACGATGAGTTGGTTTCGAAAAAAACAAATTCGAGTCATGGACTGGCCCGCCCAGTTACCAGACCTAAATCCCATTGAAAATTTGTGGTCAATTTTAAAAAAAAAATCAAGGATCGCAGTATGACTTCAAAGGAAGACCTCAAACGTGCGCTGACAGAGGAATGGAAAAATATATCGAGAAATACCTGCGAAAAATTAGTACGGTCGATGAATAAAAGAGTCCTGGCTGTCATCAAAGCCAAAGGAGGACCTACAAAATACTAAAACTAATAAAATATAAAAAGTATTTCCTAAAAATAATGAGTTTTAATTTTTGTCTTCATTCGTTTTGTAGATACTGCAATTTGTATATATATATATATGTATATATATATATATATATATATATATATATATATATATATATATATATATATATATATATATATATATATATATATATATATATATATATATATATATATATATATATATATGTGTATGTATAACTGGTCCTTGTTTGTATGGGGCGAAAAAAATGTAGAGATATCTAACGGGACACCCCCTATAAATGTGACGTTATTCTAAAAACTTAAACAGAAAAAATATTGGGTCAATCGAAGATGGTTTAGAGGTCGCGACTAGAGCGCGAATTTCGATAAAAATGGTATTTTTTTCAATTTTTCACTATCAAACGAACAGAAAAATGATTTAGAATTCTCAGCCTAAATCAAAATTTTGGTGAATAGAAGATATAATTACCTTTCCAAAACATCAAAGATGTGGAAAATCGGTTAAGAAATGGCGAGTTTATTGCCAATTTCCGAAACTAATAAAAACTCAAATAATAAACGGTTTCTTTTTAAATCCTGGATTTTACATTCAAACCTACAAAAAAATAAATGAATAAATAGCAATGAGGTGTAACGACTAAACAAAGGAATATTTTATGATGTCATAAAAATCGCTTAACATAGTTGTGTAAAAACCAGATCTAGTTCATTTAACAGTTTTATTAATATTTTTAAGAGAGTGCTACTAAAATTTACAAAATGGCATCTAATTTACGGTCCACCACAGAAATTTATCTTCTTGGCCATGAGTACTGTCAAATTATTGGTGCTAAGTTACCCTCAAATAAGCAAGTGATGTGTCTTTTTTTTCTATCACCGTACTGTAAAATTAACAATTCGTGAAAGTGCAGTTCTGACAATCCAGGGAGTGTCTATTTTTTGGTCAAAAGCACGAAACCCAGTGAAAAAGGAACAACATTCCATTGAAAAATTGGAAAAATTGCATGATGAGTGGAAAAATCTCCTAAAGAATAAAAATAAATCTTCAAAAGTTTACCGTGAAAGAGAAAATGCATTTAATAGTGAACTGGGCGATATTTTTGATATCCCACATATCAATGCCTTCCATGATGACCAGTGAAGACGAAAAGCGATTCCTCTTGTCGCAGCGTGAGAAAGGGCGTCCCGGAAATTTTACTGGAGCCAGACAATATAAAATTGAAAGAGAAAAGCGGAAATCGAAACGTATGGAGGCAGAAAAAAATTGTAAACGGAGATATCTTGAAGAAAAAAGTAAATCAATTCCAATAGACTCACAAGCATTATTTTCGTCATCGGAGAGTGACAGCGAAAGTATACCTGATAACGACATGAGCTTCGAAAATATTGATTTGCCCGTGCTAAGCGCAGAAGGAGCCCCTAGAGAAAGCAAATGTTTTATTACTCCTAGAATATTGTCAGCTTTGGATAAGTGGAAGATTAGTGATCGTGCAGCAATGCATTTAATCAGTGCCGTTGCCGAATGTTTTGTACATTCTATTGATGAACTCGTTTGGAATCGAACAACACTGAGGCGTCTTTGTGAAACAAATAGAGTAGAAATAGCAGCATCAGTTAAGTCGACTTTCAAGTTTACAACAGGCGTAGTACATTGGGATGGAAAATTACTCCCGGAGTTATCTGGAACGGAGACCGTGGATCGTTTGACGATGATTATTTCTCATATAGATGGAGAACAATTATTGGGCGTTGTCAAAATATCAAGATTAACTGGTTCGGAAATGGCAGAGGCTGTTTTCCAAAGCTTAATCGATTGGAGAGTAGCTGACGATGTCGTGGCGGCTTGCTTCGATACCACCTATTCAAATTCTGGAAGATTAAATGGAGCAGCTATTATTTTAGAGCAGAAACTGGAACGAAGTTTTTTATATCTTCCTTGTCGACATCACACATGCGAAATTACGTTGCGTGCGGCAATTGCATCAAAAATGGGCAATACATCAGGAGTAAATGTTCCGTTATTTGTGAGATTCAAGAATAACTGGAATTCCTTGATGTGAAAGCGTATTTAGCTGGTTTTTGTAAGAACGAATTGGCAAAGGAACATGCTCGGGATGATTACAAAGAATTATTGGAAATCACTCTAATTTTTTTGGGCATGATACCAAATGAAAATGTCCGTTTCCGTCTGCCAGGGCCTATGCATCATGCTCGCTGGATGTCCAAAGCCATTTATGTGTTGAAATTATTTATCTTTCGTAAAGAATTTAAGTTAACAACACAAGAACGTAATAGTAATAATTTGTCTAGTTTTTGTATTTTGAAATTTGGCCATAAAGTCGCTATTTGTGAACCGATTTTTGATATCTTTGATGTTATGGAAAGGTAATTATCTCCTCTATTGACCACAGTTTTGATTTAGGCTTAGAAAATTTTTAAAATAATTTTTATGTTCGTTTGAAATTGAAAAATTAAAAAAAATACCGTTTTTATCGAACTTCGCGCTCAAGTCGCGACCTCTAAACCATCTTCGATTGACCCAATATTTTTTCTGTTTAAGTTTTTAGCATAACCTCACATATCTAGGAGGTGTCCCGTTAGATATTGGAACTTTGGAAAATAAGGGCCACCCTAATATATATATATATATATATATCTGTGGTGAAAAGGTAAAGTATCTTATCTCGAGATAAGACATTTTTGATATTTTAACAAAGTCATATTCTATTAAAAATTAGCTATTTTTACAGCTAATCGATTTGCCTGTAGCTATTACAAAATTCGAGTTATTACTATGTCCAAATAACTTATTTGAAAAAAAAAAAACTATAAAATCAAAAGGAAAAACATCTTATTTAAAAATTAAAATAAAGTTATCAAAAAATTCGGAAGCAATATATTTTAGTTACATATAGGTCAACAAAGAAATTTTAGTAAAACACCTTGTTTCTACATAATTTTCAGTGTTTCAAAACAAAAAAAATATATTTAAAACAACTTATCTGCAAACAAGGGATTTTTCCCTTTTATTTTTGTTGAAATTATATGCTTATTCAATAACTTATGTCCTATTAAGATTTATTGGAATATGCATAAAAATTTGGTAAAATAGCTTAAGTGAAATAAGATAAGTTATTTTAACAAAATTGTAAAGGTAAAATAACCTGTTTGCATTTCTCTTAATTTTCTTAATTACTCTAATAAAATTTAAAGTAACTAATACTTAAAAAAAAATGCATTGCATCATCTTACGAAAACCCTGGAAAAACTAGCTTATATAGTCATATATTTTTTCACAGATTTATTTTAACCGTTTTTTTGCTCTCCTGAAAATTGTATAAAATCGAGATAAGATACTTTACCTTTTCACCACAGATATATATATATATATATATATATATATATATATATATATATATATATATATATATATATATATATATATATATATATATATGTATATATATACATTTATATATATATATACTATATATATATATATATATATATATATATATATATATATATATATATATATATATATATATATATATATATATATATATATATATATATATATATAGTATATATATATATAAATGTTTTGAAAAATTAAAAGCGGTAGCAGCGGTCCATTCATCAGAAAAGTAAATACATATATCTACATTTCAGCTTCTCTTACTGTATTTTCTATGTCGGCCGTATTTGTGTTTTGTCGGCAAGTGCACTTGCTATTATTGTTAACTGTATCGTCAGATTGCGATAACAGATAAAAATATTCCATAAAATCTAAAATATTTTTTAATGATTCTCATTAAAATAAGAGATTTTTAGTTCACTGAGTTTTAACAGCCTAATGTCCAAATCTGGTAGGCAGAAATAGTTAAATTTACGTATGCAGGAGTACTTCACCAATATTTTTATTTTTTTTATATCATAGATACTTGTAGCATATAAATTTAATAATTTATCAATAAAATAAGACATTTATTAACTCTATAGTAAGTTCGTTTAGCGTGATATTAGATTTTAATTAAAAATGTTTTTATGATTTAAAGGCATATGGTCTTCAACAAATACATCAAGCATGTAATGTATATTTTATAGTTTTTTTAATAGCTATTAGACTCGTCTTTATGGAAATTTTATATTTTATTTTATTTATTACTCACTTTTATAGTTATAAAACAGTAAATAAATACATAAACTAAAAGTTTTATCTGTAACTGAATTTGTATTTATTAGTACGTAAAAATACAGATGAATGAAAAATAAATTTACAAAATTTACATAAAAAGCTGTGAAAAATATTGCGTTTTGTTTTTTAAATTAGTTATAGTTGCTAAAAAATATTTATATTACAAACAATTAATTGTTTAGAAAATAAAAATAATTAATTATCAATAGTTGGGATTGCTAAGTAAATAAAATTTAAATTTGTTTGCCGGTAATTGGCTAGCTGACACATAAATAAAATTAGCATAACACGTCCTATGACCCTTCATCCAAAACCGCAAAGCGATAATTCTAGCTGACACATAAATAAAATTAGCATAACACGTCCTATGACCCTTCATCCAAAACCGCAAAGCGATAATTCATCAATTTCGTAATGATAATCGTTATAAAAGGCGTCGAAGTTCACAGGTTAGAACAAATGATCGTATGTATGTATTGTAATACAGGACCCTTGAGCACCAACAGAAGTAAGCACCCAGCTAAGAGGCATGATTAAAGGAGGATTTAAATCCCAGGAATTTTGAAAGCTAAAAATATTTCAACTCATTAATTGAAGAAGAATTGACGTAAAACGGGTGGATGTAGGACCTTAAAATCCAAGCTCGTGCATCAACGATGCTACATTTGCACACGTTCAAAATCCGTCCAGATATCAACAAAGTTCCAACAAATCACATATACTCGTACCTTAGAAATGGTGTATTTCAGAGAGACTCTCTGAAACCTTTTTGGTTTTACCTCTCTCTAAATTCACTATCATTCACAAGTTAATTATTACAAAACCTACACCCATCAACAAAAATACTTATTTAGTCACTAACACGAGTATTTTCCAATAACATCAAAATGCAGTTTGCTTTGGACAAGTGCGGGATACGTAAGATGATTTGATAATTCAATCATTGCAAGAGGGGCATACTTACAAATATCTTGGTTTCCTTCAATCTCGCTATATAAGCCACACAAATACAACAACCGACTTATCCATAAACTCACAACATACTTAAACTAAATGTATACATTTAGAGCAATAATAAACATACACGTAATCCCAATTCTAAAATATATATTTGGTGTTAAACATTGGACACAATTAGATCTTCAAGCAATAGAACGATTAACACGTAATCCGCTCACAAAGCACAGAAAATTCACCCAATCTTACCACCGGAATAGTGCAAGGCACAATTACTTTTATGAATTTAGGACAATCATATTTGTCTTTAATATACATATGAATATAATAAAGATCTGTCATTAATGCCAGCACTGAGGAACATCGAGAATTACAGGAAGGAAACCGGACAAAAGCTTTACGAAATACTATCAATAACCAAAGAGATTAAATTTTAATAAATTTTGTATTAAGCTAATAAATTTTGTATTAAGCTAACTAACTCTGATTTTAGTAAACATCACAAAACACAGAGATAAATGCAATTATAGTTTATAATATCGGTAAACCTGTTTACTGAAAATCCGTGACCGTTTGAATTATCAAGGAAATCGAACAATTAACGTTAAATCGGAATCATGAACGAAATTTAACCGGCGATTTACTCTCAGAATTTATTCGTTTATCATAGAGTTTACGGTAAAAATAATCTCACATGAATTTCTCAGCTAAAGCTAAATTTATTCTGAAATTCTCTTTGACCTTAATTCGATTGGACGAATTATTTGCATTTTTGTTTTCTAATGTTAATTGGAACGGGAGCAGTAGAAAAAGAAGAAAAATACATTGCTCATAATTTGATGTATTCACAACAAATTTATGTTGAATCAATTCGTGAAGCTTCACCAGGTTTCTCGGCTGCTCGTATATTTATTCGTTAGAAATAATACATTAGTATAAAATATAACTATCGGTATATAATCTAAATTGTGTTTACCATAAACCAATTTTCATTATTTATTGACGAAATTTTGTGTTTACTACCGCCGCTGTCTCCAACAGTTGAAATCGTTCATACGATAATAGTAGCATTGCCGTATTTACTGTCTCGCACACTAAAAGCTCCACGGTCAGTCCACTTTTGTTGTGTCCGCAAATCTAGGTAGGAAATTTACTGGTGTCTCGTGTGTAGCACCACTATACAAATTGACCTAAACCAATTTTTTCCTAAGCGATGAAGGCCTCTTATTACTGACTCAGCATTTACCAGAAGATTGGTCACAATACAACTGAGGACCGCTTTATGATATGTGATTCTTGTATCACTATACCGGGGCGGCATCATAAAATCGGCGGCCGTTCAAATTTTGACGGAAACCATACATTATCGTCAAATCGGCATCATGAATATCGTTTAATCATATTTTGTTCGTCGGTAACAATATTCACTATTCAGTCTTTTGTGACAAAAACTATCTAAAGAAAACTATATCTAACTATTAACTGTCTAAATCTAATTTTGTAATTTATTAGGATGATACCAGTATTCTGAAAAACACACTCATATTTAAATATACCATATCCATCTTGTTCAAGATTCCACACTTAAACTATAGTGAACGGTCACGGCAAACTCGCTGAACAAAGCAAAATGGCATCGCTTTTCACTGATCAGTTTCAAATAAATTAAATAGAGCGGTTCTATTAGGGGGCTATGTTGTCCATAAGATCATAGGAATTGGATAGAGTAGCCCAAACAGTGAAACTACCGGAATTAAATTTAACCCTACGGCATGCAAAATCTTGACAGTCCAATCGTTAATTTCCATTTCATTTTTTAAGTCATTCTAAGCATGCATAACTTATGGTCCTTTTGCTAGTATGTGATTTTCATTTTCAAAAACACTTGTTACTGCGGCCATATATAGTAGATATTTTCAAAACAAAATAAATCAAAGTAGGCGGTTTTTTTAAAAATTTTTTCGAATTCTCCTCAGTTCCTCACGATGATTTTGAAATGCCGGATTATGTTGTATATTGCGTATGTAAGCGTAGATTTTATGTTGATTTTAGGTTTTATTTATTTTTTTTTTCTGGTCGATATTCACACATACATGCAATATTATTTGTTGGGCGCAGATGTTTCCGAACAAGACAGTTACTCCTGCCACTAAAGATGTTTTCACATCAAAAACTGGCCTAGTCTGAGTGAAACGCCAAAATAGCTTGGTCTCTTCGTTGTACAAAAAACTGCAATTTAATAGCGCCAGGATTATGTCTTAGCCTTTCAATTTCATCCACAGCTCTGCTATTTTGCCTGGGTCGTTGAATCGCGTCGTAGCCAACCATTTTAATGTTTGCTTCATTCTATCAATTATATCAAAGTCGAATATAAACGATATCTGGAGGATCACGATGTTTCGCTAAATTTTTCCATCGTTCTACTCTAACCGTACGAACGTGTTTGTTCAAATGGTTTGTTCGTGCTAGTAAGTGTGCGCGGATTACCTTTATCTTAAGCTGGTTGAGATTCTGTAGACAAAAGTCATCGGTTCGGACGCCCCAGTCAAGTCAAAAAGATATTGATTGTGTAAGATTACTTCGAAAAGGGATGTGCTTGGATGAACAGAACAAAATTTAGGTACAAGTTTTTAACTTTGATATATTTTTTAATTTTTTTGTTGCAAGAACGGTTAGGATTTTCTTTGCGAATATAAGCAACAATACACATTATATCAAAGGAATGATGACAGCATGGACGGAATGATAAGAGGCAATAATAAAGGATTGAGAGTCTTCAAGAATTCTATTTATGTTATTGAATTTGAACTTCTGTGGACCAGACACAAGTGCCATGAAAATATTTGTAGAACATCTAAAGGGCCATCCCCTCCTCCCATTCCGTTTGTGGAAAAGACAATCAAGGATAGAGGAGATATGGTAGATAGGCATACTTGGTTCTAAACTCGGTTAAGAACAGCCTGGCGCGCTGGCCCAAAAATTGTGAGTTATATTTTAGTTTGAGTGTGATATAAACATACATGTATGATTTATAATTTTGTAAAAGTTCCGAATTCAAATAAAATTTGCATCACATAAAATATACCTGCGAGAAGGGTTGTTTCACAGTGAAATAAGAGCGTGCTGTTATCAGCATCAAAATGAATAGGGTTTAATCAATTAAGGTTTAATCAAAGATTTCGTAACACTTTCAAGAACAATTGGGTGTCGATGCTAGTTGATGTGTTGGCATCGATGTCTGCAAGATCTTTAGTAATTACAATAATCTAGGCCTAAATCTGATGCAACGCATCGAAGAGGTAGCCTGTGAAATATTAAGTGATTTCAGAAAAATGTCTGGAATGTCAGAATTCGCAACACAAAATTTGGATTTCCCGTACCCCCGAAGCATAGTTTTCAGTGAGCGACCAGGGGTAGAACGGGAGGTATGCGCGGTATTTAATTGCTATTGAATCTTACATTTATTTTTAAAATAAAGTGAACCAATAATCTTTGGAAAACATTTTATAAAAAAAAAGTAAAACAAAACATTATTTGTGAGTCAAAAGTGAGTGCACAATATTGCTTCTCCGCAATCTCTCTTTTTTCCTCTGTCGACAATCTCTATTTTTTTGTTCAGGAATTACATTCAGATTGTAGTTGGAGAACATTTAGTAATAAATTGTAGTGAACTAATCATTCGTGTCATACTGGTTGTAGTGAACTAATCATTCGTGTCATACTGGTCAGCCTGTTAATTTCAAAATTTCAAAATGAGGGAAGAAACATCTTTAGAAATGTGAAAAATATTAGTAGGACTAAGATAAGAAGGAAAAATTTCCGAGAAATATCGCGAAATGTAAAACGAAGTGTTAATTATGTAAAAAAAATAGTGAATAAATTGAAAAATGTTGGAACTTTAAAGAATTTGCATTTTTCGGGTCGGCCAAAGCGCACTTAATGATAGAGAAAAAAAATAGATGTTAAGATAAGTTAAGCAAAATCTGAGATCTAGTGCTGTCAAAATTTCAGAAATGATTACCAGACACTTCGGAAAACAAATTAGGGCACCAAGCTACAATACGAAGAAGGTTAAATAATTATGGATTGAATGGCCGAGCTCTACCTAAAAACTCTTTTATATCCAAAATTGTTTGCTAAAAAATATAAAAATTACGATGATTCCTTTTGGAAAAGTGTTCTTTTTAGTGATGAAAGTAAGTTTGAAATTTTTGGATCTAAAGGCAGCACAAAAGTATGGAGAATGACAATTATGGAACTCGAGCCACAGAACTTTTCTACAAAAATGAAACATGGTATAGAGGATTGATGATGATTTGGGGTTGCATTGCAGCTTCTGGAGCAGGCAATCTTGAGTTCATTGATTCTTCTATGAACAAACATGACTATTTGAAGATTTTACGAGAGAAAATAAAACCTAGTTTAAGGAAGTTGGAACTGCCTCGGACATGGATCTTCCAACAAGACAATGATCCTAAGCATACAGCCAACATAGTGAAAGAATATAGGCAGTGATACAAGGACGATTTTTGCTGTTAAGGCAATAAAAATAGTCGCATAAAGTGGGTGATATTAAATATCTTTAAGGCAAAAATCAACTTTGTATACGGGAAATTTTTTTGCCTTTCAGGCAAAATTACATAACCTTAAAAAAAAGTGACAGCTATTTCAACTAATCAGCGCGCTGTATTTTTTTTACATTAAAGGACAGACTTAAACCGTTAACTGTTAAATGTACCCTTACTTTTGACTTGTTAATAATGGAGTATTTTGCTTTATTTTTTGATGAAAATATTTTTTGGTTAGTTTTTTGAAGTTATTATATTACATTTTGTTATAAATCAATAAAGGTTTAATTTTCATTCACTGGTTTCATTATTTTTATTTTATTTGTATCCAACTACTTCACTTTTGACGCTCACTGTATATGTGCGAATTTTAATAAAATTGAAGTTATGTTACCCACATCACAATTTTAATTTTTCTAAGCGCCCTAAATAAGCATTTTTTATTAATTAATTCGGGCGCACACACAGAAAAAAAGGTCATGGCAATGCTGTGACAAGCAATACCGTGACCTGCAAATGTTTCATTGTCCAACAAATTAATAATTGCACACACACTATCATCAAGAAATAATGTTGGGAAATTCAAATAAAAGTATTTACTTTTCGTATACACTTCACTTATTGTTTGTGTACCCGAATTGGTTAATAAAACAAATAAAAGTATTTACTTTTCGTATACACTTTACTTATGTCGAATTCGATTGTAGAAATTTTTTCACTCGAACGGTAAAAATAGTACTCTATTGGCTGTCAATCCGTCCCATTGAAAGAAAAAAATGCGTTGAGGGTAAAATTTTTGTGTACTAGTGTTGTACTAGTGCAATTTTTGCTACTCTAGCTTTTTTGGTCGAGTAACACCTCTTTTTACACACACCAACGAATATGACAATGATATTTTGTCGTAATGGCATTTTGATTTGTCGTGGTGACACTTTGATTTTAGGCGGCTACTTGATTTATGACATTTTGTGATTTGAATGGTGGCATTTTGAATTTGTCCGTTAAATTATTCCAACAGCGCCAAGCTTCACTCATTATAACACATCCCTCGATATCAAACACCAAATTGGAATGTTCTAAATTAACATTTATTTTTATTATTATTGATATTTTTCGACCAAACACACACACAGTTAAACACTAGTGCAATAAAATATTTTCATTCAATTGACGTTAAAAAATAGGGTACTCTATTTAGTGTACTCGAATGAGGGGAAAAAATCAATCGAAATCGACATTATTGTTTGTGTACCCGAATTGGTTAATAAAACATGTTATATAGAGCGATTTAACCAATTAAAATTGTGATGTGGAGAACATAACCTTAACTTTATCGAAATTCGCACATACATAAGTAATCAACACACCACAAATAACATAAATAAAACAATACACAACACAAACGATACGACACAATACAAATAAAAGATGCTTCGTAATGCATTTTTTAAAACATTAATTAAATAGCACAAATTCATTGCGGTTTACTTCAAATTTCTTTGACATTTGCCGAAAAAAACAACATCAAAAATAGTTTCATTCAAATGTTGACATAATTTTCGGTTATATGGTTTTCTTTTTGCCCAAATCCGTCAAAAATCCTGCAAAAATCCATCAAAAAGCAAACAAAAAAACAAGAGACAAACGAAAAACTAAAAACAAAAAAAATTTGAAATGGCAAAAAGAAAACCACATTAAAATCAAATAAACGATTAGTGCAGCGCCTTCTTTCTGTTTATCCCAAAAAAATTTTAACGAAAAAATATCGGACAAGTAACTTTACTATGGAACCAAAACCTGATTTCTCTTATTGCATTATAATTTATTTGATGTATGTATATTCTTGGCTATACATATATAATGATTTTTAATATGTTTCGAAGATTGTAAGAGAATTCAATCCAGTTTCGAACTGATGTTTATGATTATGAAAAAATTAATCTTCTCATCAGGCCGCGGCGACTGGACTGATTATACCACAATTGACATTCTATATATACAGAATGTGCTGTGCGTTAAGTACTAGCGAATCGTACTAATACAGATGAATTCTCTCACAACTTTTCTTCTTCACGATATTCACACTGCTCTGTGTGTAAGCTAATTTTTACTTTTTATTAATTTTTTTGTTGAATGTTAATTAATTCATGTAATTTCTAATATGCTACCAATGCACGAACAGTAATTCAACGAAACCGACTAATAGACATAATTCTATTTATTTAATTAAATGATTTTTAATAGGTTTAGAAGATTGTAATACATACTCGTATATACTCATACATCAGGACTTAGATTTTGCACATAAGGCAAGAAGAGAGTTTAAGACTTTTTTTAAAAGAATAACTTTTTAAGCCATTTTAATTCGGTCTATGTCGCTTTTTCTATTGCGATCTCAGTCAATTATAGTATGTGTAAGAGCTACCTCCTTTTCTCCGCTTCGATCACGGTCACCTTCGTTGGCGAGAGAAACAGACGAATGGTAGTTGAAATGGAATATCATTTTATTTTAGCTAGTTGAGAAGGCATTAACAAAATATATTTCTACTAAGCGAAATAGTTTCATATTCAGTTTAAGTAAAAGAGACACAAACTCACTTCTCACTTTTTGTACAAAATCCCCAGGTAAGGCATATTTATTCATACATTTATTTGAGCATATTTGAAAATAAAATAATTTGGAAAATTAAAAACGATATCAGTATCGCCATCTAACACTTAGCCGATAAACTTAAGATTGTAGTTCTATACGTGTATATATATGTGTATATACCGGATGATTTCCTCCTTGTAGGTGGGGCAGGGGGGGGGGATAACTTTGAAACTAAAATATGAACTCCTATATTTTATTGCAGATTCGGATTCTATGGCTAAAAATACGTAGGATTTGGCTAACACATTTTTTTCGTTTCATGATAGATGGCGCTGTAATTGACGATATTCAATTTTTTTCGATTTCTCCTACTGAGAACCTACGCAAACGATTCTGTAATACGTCTGCAATAAAAATACCACGCTTTTATTGTAAATACTCGAAGTTAGTCTTAAACAATTTGTATTTGTTAAATTTTCAATTACTGAAAATGGCTTCTCCTTATCGTAACCCAGGAACATGCAATTAAATCGGGTTTCAAATTAATGAAATTGTTTGTATTTTGTTTTAAAAATACCGATTCAGTCCAAAGATTATTTCGAAAACAACAATAGCTGCGTAAAGCTATCAATACTTTAACTGTACAAGAGAAAATTGAAATGATTCTGGTTTATGGAGAAGCTGGCCTGAGTCTTGATAATACTTTCACTCTCTACGCTTCGCGTTTTTCGGATAGGATTCGGTCACGTACGTCATTTCAGCGTACTGTCAAAGAATTTATTACTGATGGAAGTGTTCAACCGAAAAAAAGGACTCGTCCAGCAAGTCACTGGAGAAAATAATGAAATTGATCTATTGGCTGCGGTAGCTCATAATCTTCATATTAGTACACGAGAAATAGCTAGCGATTCCGGATTGTCCCATACCAGTGTTTGGAAAATTTTAAAACGTCATAAGCATCATCCGTATCATGTGTCTTTACACCAAGATCTTCATGGCGTTGATTTCCAAAATTGGGTAACCTTTTGCCAGTGGCCACGTGAACAAATACAGCAAAACCCAAATTTGTTTCGTTATTTATTATTCTCCGACGAGTCGTGTTTTACAAACCATGGAAGGTTAATCGCCACAACATGCTACTGGAATGAAAATCCGCACTGGCTCGCCAAGTGGAAGAACATCAGCGTCCTTGAACTGTCAATGTGTGGTTTGGAATAATTGGCAACAAACTCATCGGCTCCCACATTATTGAAGGCAACTTGAATATATTTTGATATTTTGGAAAATGAACTGCCAACATTATTTGGAGACTTGCGCTTAGAAGTGCGACGGAACATGTGGTTTCAACATGATAGTTGTCCCGCACACTATTCGTTGGTAGCACATGCAGTACTTGATCAGACAACTTGCCAGATCACCAGATCTTACTTCGCCAAATTTCTTTTTGTGGGGCTATCTCAAAGATCAAGTTTACAAACAAAAACCAACAACACGTGAGAATATGATTGAGCAAATCAGAAATGCTTGTGCTGAAATTCAAGCAGACACACTTCTAAGTTGTGTACAGTCATTTGAAATGTGGATTAATAAGTGCATTGAAGTCGAAGGCCATCATTTTGAGCACAAAATTTTGATTTAATTGAAAGATGATGAGGCGAGGGGACTCATGTAAATCAAACCGTGGTATTTTTATTGCAGGCGTATTGCAGAATCGTTTGCGTAAGTTCTCAGTAGGAGAAATCGAAAAAAATTGAATATCGTCAATTACAGCGCCATCTACGTATTTTTAGCCCGTAGAATCTGAATGTGCAATAAAAAATTAGGGGTTCATATTTTAGTTTCAAAGTTACCCCCCGCGTCACCTACAAACAGGAGGGGGTACTAATTTTAGCACTAATGTATTTCCCCCAAGGAATAATTAAATTTTGATCTGTACCATTTTTTTCGTAGAGTGCTTATTTTCCGAGATATTTCAGTGTATTAGGTTAAAAAATCACCCGGTATACTGTGAACGAAGCCACAAAAATCGTCGTTTGTCATTTGATTAGAATCTAGTCCCAAAAGGCGACATCGTTATAAGCGTATTAACGAAGAACACGATTTAGAGGCACCCACATAAATATTTTGTTCCTTTGGCCAGCGTTTGGCTAAAGCAAATTCATCCGTTCAGCCAACAGTGTGGTCTCTGAAAGGGCATTTTCTCCTGCCGGTCTGATGGCAGTAAAAGTTAGATCCATCCATTGTGTGACGACGTATTAAAAATAATGTGATTCTGCGAGCATATTTTAAGAGCAGTAGAATTATTTAGTCACGAATAAAAAAATTTAATAATTTTTATTAAGCGGCTAGTAAATTTAACTCTTTATATTGGTTCATTAAACATGTTGTTCTAGCCATACAATTATAAAAACTTTGTTATTTATTCCTAATTAACAATTTTTATTCTTGCACAATATTTCAGGCTTTATGCCCATCTTCAGGTGTAATTCATAAACTGTTGTAATTAAAATTATATTCTTTATTTTTTGATGATGGTTTTCAAAATTTTTATTTATTACAAAGGACAGAACAATAAATTATTATATTCATAATTTAAATATACAATTCTAATAGTAGAACAATATAAAATACTTGTTTAAAAAAATCTTTAAACATTTTAAAATTTAAAAAAAAAAAAATTATTTTTTTTTTTAAATTCCCAAAATTTATGATGATGTCGTTGGTCCTTACTTAAATAAAAATTTAAAAAAAAAAAAAAAAATTTTATTTAACTAAGGACAACCAACGACATCATCATAAATTTTTGAAATTTAAAAAAAAAAAAGGGGAGATACATTTTACGATTTCCCATAAAAACCCATGTAAAATTGAACATTTTTGATTAAAATTTTATGAATGAAAAATACTCGAAATAGAAAATATTTTAAGGTTTATATTTAAATCAAACCTTTGAGTATAACATATTTTAAAACCTATAACTTAAATTTAGTAATTTGATTAATATAATTAAAATAAAACTGAACAAATTTATTTTGTCTTTGTATGGCTTTGTGAAAAATACAGTATAAAATTATAAAAACGAAATCAATGACGTAAGATCTTACTTATCAAAGACTTTAAAATAAAGGGTTTTCCAATAAGGACTTGACAAATTTTTTTTTAAATAAAACTCAAACCATTTGAGATATCTCGAAAATTTTATTATTGGGTCAAAGTATTGAAAAGTATATACAAAGTATATAATTGACCAAGGAATGTCTCTGTAGCAGCGAATCGACTGTTTTGGTTCGTTTGCGACGGACGCTTGAACGGTAGCAATATTCTCGGCACTTCGACCAACCCGTTGTCTCACTGGCACGGGAACATCCGACAGCGAATATTTAGACTCAAATTTTTACACTAGATTATGAATTGCTTGTCTACTGGGACGATAATTACGACCAAAAATTGGAATTAACGCTCTTGAAGTTGCAGTCACCTACTCGGAATTTTTGTAGTAAATTTTAATTATTTGTAAACGTTGTTCATTCGTGAACTTCACCATGATGAAAATTTTGTCTTTACTGAATGTTTTGACACTGACAGTTTGGTTATTGGTTTAAGAGTTCGTTCACAGTGAAAGTTCAAAGTTGTCAAGTCCTTATTGGAAAACCCTTTATACTAGAAATAAACAAACTAAGCACAACCACTTTTTAACAACAATAAAAACTAAATGGTTTGTTTACATGAAAGAAAAATAAATTTGTTTCTCCTCTTTAGTTTAACGTCTTTTTTTTGCTATTTATCGACATTTTTCTATTATAAAAAAAAAAACATGAACGAAAGGTGTGACGTCATGAGGTGTAAAGATGTGTTTTTAAATAAAGGGTTTTAGTAAACATTAATTAAATATCTATAAACAAGATTTTATTAATTGATTTTCAAATCATATATTTATCAATTATTCTTCTTTTAAGATTTTTCATTTAATAAAAACGATATTAAAAAAACATAACTTTTCGTATGATTTCTATGCAAAATCCATTTTTTTTTGTCTTTCTATCACCCTTATATTAAGTTCGAATTTGATGCTGACGGCTTATATATCTAGGAATGCTTTGCCTCCAGAGTATTCAGATGGTGATCATCGCGTTGACGGAAAAGGTGGTCAGGAGATTGAGGATGACATTGCTGTTTATTCTGGGCAAAACAGTGGGCATTTGTTATTATCAAGATATTGAAAGAATTTTCGGATATTGAACATGTTATCGGTAAGTTTACAGGCGATGGCATTTATTGCATTAGAAAGTGGATTGATGATTACGAGTGCGTTGTGGTACCATTGAATTGCGATGAGAAATTTTGATTTTTTTAGTGCACGGCAGTTATTGGATGGGACTGCAAAAATGTTTTTACAGACTGTGAAAGTTAAATAGTGAGTGGACCTGAAAAAGAAGTTGTTGAAAGAATTCGATCGTGTTCAGACTCGTCAAGAAATTTATATTCTAGCGCCCGGAAACTAAAAACAAGTGAATCATTGCGTCGTTATGTAGCTGCTTCTGTGTTGTATGCTGCTACCACAATAGAACAACTAAAAGCTCTTCTTTCACCATTAAAGCCTTAAAGAACAAACGCTAACTAAATTGGTAACAACGTCATTGTACTAATGCATTATATATTTCCGCAGTAAGAGTCTCGTCAAATAACCGTCGATCGATGCGATGCTATATTGTTCGGCATATGGACATGTGACAAAAGACTGTACCAAAGCCAAACGCAAACCAGGGGCTGCTTTCAAGTGTGGATTAAACGGGCATATTCTTAAGGATTGCCCAACCAAGATAAATAGAGTTTCTGGTATTGCCGAATTTGATGCTGACAATAATTATCCAGATCCAGAACAATAAGAGATGAATGCTGCTTTAGCTGTCCTATAATTGGTAGGTGTCGCTTTTCCACACAGTAGCGGAGGAAGTACAGATTTTAATAAGTTTCATTCATTACTTCATACGGGCTTCATCCATCAATCCATATTACTTGACACGGCTTCATCCACCAATACCGGTTAGCTTCATCCATCAATCTATATTGTTCCGGATAATTTGTCCAGTCCAAAGCAAATTTACTCAAACTATCGTGGCTTAGGTAACACCAAATTTTTTATTCATCGGAAAGTCCCGATTATTATCAAATTTTATCGAATCGTGATGATATATTGCCAGTGCCTATATTACTTGTTCGGAATTTTATGGATGTATTTGGCATTTGTTGAGTATTAAAATTGGACAATGTATCATTGAATATTTTGAATTAAACCAAAAAGAATAAAACTGCTATTTTGAATAGAACTTATTTTTGTGCATAAGATGCTGCTGTTGTGAGTTAGCAACATTAACAAAAGCTAATAGATTAAAGCTTAAACGTTATGAAAGAAGAATTCTTTCAGAAATGTTAAAATTTTTATCCGTCAGACCGTCCAGAAAAAGTGTAAGAGAGGCACTATCAGGAAGAATAATTACAAAGAGGGTAACAGTTTATCGCATTTGCTATTGGGGTCATGTCTTAAGAAGAAACAGAGGCCATATGTTAAATTCGGTGATAAGGTATACACATGATAATAAGAAAATTGGACGTCCATGCTTCACATGGAATACATCGCTAAGAAGAGACTTTAGTAAATATAACGTATCTGATGAAGAATGGCAATTGCTCGCAAGAGACAAAAAGAAGCTAAAAGAAAAAGCGGAAATGATTTACGATTTGATAGATGCATCTTCAGGGGATTCATCGAGTTTGGATTGGTCAAGTGAGAATGACGGGGTTTTAGATGTTAACCGAGATCATCGGAGCAGCCAAAACTGAATGGATTATTATCATATTGATGAATTTTATATTATTATTCTTATTTTGTTTAATATAAATTATTATTTTATTTTAATCTATTTATGAGTGAATTAATGAAAATTTAAATTTTGGTAGATTTTATTTATTAGGATTATGGAGAGGATGATCTGAGTAGATGTTTCTGACATTGTTGAAATAGATTGCAGATCCGAACCAAGGGATGAATTGGAGGAGGATTTTAATGCTAATCTTTGCATGATTGAAGAATTAATTATTTTTAATCTAAATTAGTTTATAACGTTATAGGTAGTACTTAATATTGTAATACTTTCTTGATCAAGGTTTTCTGTAGTTTTCCTTGGTCCTAATCCACTGATAAGCCTTGATTACGTAAATTTCTCGCGATTAGATTTTGTGAGCCAATTTTATAACTAAATAAATATCAATGGATTAGAGAAATCTGAGTAAGTAAAGCGAAGCCGGCTACAGACGCAAAGAAAGTAAGTATTATTACTTGCAATCTTTATGTTAACGAATAAAATTTAAAAATATAGTAGAATGGATTATGATTTTCTCAAAATTAGAACAAAACTTGACATGTAACTGAAACAGGGTTTAAGGATGATGATCATGGAGTAAGTGTTCGGGGTCATAAGAATGTTCGTGGATTTCATTGATTCTAAAGGCGAAAACCAGAAGAAGGATGTAACAAATAATCATAAGCAATTATTTGGGCGAAGTACCCTCCTCATCTTTATGGTGAGTGGAAGGAAGATTGACAATAGAAGTGTCCCAACTAACCAACTAACTTTAATAATATAATAATTCTTTACTAACAAGGGTCTTTTAAAGGGTTATGGTGCACTTGTGTGAACAAAACACCGAGCTGTAATGTGGATATACGACAGTTCGCTCAAGTAGGTTCTTCTATAAGTTAAAACATTTAATAAATCCTTATCCAGTAGTATTAGAGACCCTCGCAGGTTCAGGATTCCTAGTCAGTTCGGACACCGAATCGTGTCTTATGTAACAGATTTCGTCGAATAATTAGGTGATAATCGAATGAAGCAGCAGTAGTTGCATGTGCTCAAGTAACTCAGTTGCCGCGTTGCTCGAATAAATCTGTGATCATTTGACATGGGCATACTTAGCATGAAGTATGTTATAGGTAACTAGCTTAACAGCTGCCCTGCGTTGTACAAATCTAATCTAATCTAATCTAATAAGATGCTGCTGTTGTGAGTTAGTCTTATTAAACTGGAAGTTGCTCGTCACGTTTTCGGACTAAATTTCTGATCGCTTCCGCTCGTTTGTTGGAGTCGATAGTTGAGCTTGACGTAGATGTTGACCATCTTGCATTACACTACATTTTAATATTGCTGTTGAATCGGATTTTCCCGAGAAATATGAAAATAACCAAATTATTAATGGTTTATTGAAAAGAAACACTATACGTCCAAGTGACTCGCCATACGCATCATCCATCGTGCTCGTAAAAAAAGAGTGGGGAGACACCGATGGGTATCGACTATCGCGCATTAAATATACTGACCATTCCCGACAATTACCCACTTCCGCTTATTGAGGACTGCTTAGAGTACTTGGAAGCAAAAAATACTTCACAGTATACGTCTTAGTGTAAAACAGCCATTATATGCGATTAGAATAATATAATTTGTCCATGACCAATAAATAATATTGTATTTTATAATCAAATCTTTTAAATAATTTCCGTCGACATTTTGACGCCTCAATTTAATTGATTGATTCAGATGTACGACCAAGCCTAAGCAAGATTCCCCTTTCAGCCACCTATGCAGCCGATAGTTAGTAAATTTTGTTATTTTTTTTTTTTTTTTTTTTAACAAGCTGTTAGTCACAAGGCAACCGCAAGCTTTTCTGAAAAGCTAGAATTTTTTTTTCAACTTTGGCTTTTTTGGCAATTAAGACAATTTTTGTTTTATTTTGTTTATTTGGCCATACCGTTATTTTGCTTTTAGTGCTGGTATGTTCCCGTTAAACAAACAATAAACTATAACAAATAAAAAAATTGAGCTTTAAAAGGAAGAGAGGAAATAAAAAGTTTTAGGTAAAAAAGTTAGTGTGTTTATACCAATGTCTATCACTGTAGATGAAGAAATTTTAACTATTTTGATAAGTTTTTTTGTTTGGGTTAGTGAGTTGCAATTCGTTCATCACATACAATTTTTGTTGACACGATGCAACATAAATGTTACTCCTCCAACAAAGTTTGTAGGCAAAGAGGTATGAAACGAGAAAGTGTGTCGATGCGCTGTATACATGGTGAAAACACCACTTTAAATAATTTACTTGGTAGTAGTGAATAATGAAAGAAGAAATAACTAGATAAAATTATTAAAATGAACAACAGTGATTAACAATTAATCACTGTTAGCAGTGAATAATGGATATCATTATAATTGAAGAAACAAAAGAATAATGAGTATATTATAAGAGAGTCGTGGACAATAGTATATTATTCAACAAGCATATAATGATAGCTGTTATTCACGAAGATGAAGTTTACCGACACGAGCCGATCGGCGAGTGTCGTAAATCATCTGAGTGAATAACAGCCATTATATGCGAGTAGAATACAATACTTTGTCCACGACCGATAAAAATTTGTATTTTATTATCAAATCCTTTAAATAAACCTAAAATAATTTACGTCGGCATTTTGACGTCTCAATTTATTAATAATGAAAATAGCAAAAGACTACTAGATAAAATTTAAAAAATTAAGAAGGGGAAGGGGAAGAAGGGACTACTAGATAAACTAGCAGTGAATAATGAATATCATTATAATTGAAGAAAGAAAACGTATAATGAGTATATTATACGTTACTCGTGGACAAAGTTGGTTTTCAAAACGAGACAATAAGCGTGTTTTTTTATATCATAGTAGTAGATTATGTAGCTTTCTTTCATAAAAGGGGAAAAATAAATCAAAACTAAATTTATTTAAATTTTTCCCAACAAAATACCGCTAATATGTTTATTTTAAAACAGCTCAAAGGTATACGTAAATAAATAATAAGTTATGTAAGGTTTAGTGTGGTCTAAGTAAAACTATAGATATCGATGCCTAAAGGTAAAATTCTATTTGTGTGTTCTTCTGAAATATGTATGTGTTCCGCAATTTAAACCACACAACACAAGGGTTAACTTGATTATGACTTTTATTATATTAACCGCTTCTAAAACAAGTAAATATATTAAAAAAAAAAATGTAAAGCATCTTTATTAAGTTTTATTGGTTTTGAAACTAATAAAAAATATACGTTCTCCATATGTATACATTAATACATCGCTCAACTAATAATAATTTATTGACTTTGAGATATACATATGTAATAAAGATTTTATTGGAATAAAATATAATCATTATTATTTTCTTGGGGTCATTTGTAAACTCCGTTTGATATATACAATCAATTTGGCACCTTACCCAAAAGCAACAAATAAAATTGGTTGGGTTTAATTTGGTCGCGGTTCATCGAAAATTATTGATTAATTTTATTTCTTATTTTATACATTTTTAATATTAATATAAAAATTATTTCTTTACCTAAGTTGATTGATTAGATGAGCGTTTCAAAATAGATTGTATGTGTAAGAGCAAAAACAAAAAAAAATTATAATGTATACAGCTTCCACTTGATGTTTTAAATGGAATTGTATTTATTTTGTAACATAAATGTACTCAAATACGTAAAAAAAAAATTGAAAAAATAAAAATAAATAAAAGTTGACATGTTGATTTGCCAGTTATTCAAATTATCATAGACAAAATAAATTGACAGTGGATTCATTTTGATGAAGGATAGTTGAACGCGGTATTCAAATTAAAATTGTTTTTCATATTGCGAAACTTGAGACACTAGTTTTGTTTTCAATTACTGTCTCGTCATTTATGCCAATTTTGTCAAATCGAACGAACCATTAACGTTTGTTACTCATACAATAAATGAACAGAAATATAAGATGATTATGGTCATGTTCCCATGTACCAACCTATCCCCTATGTAAATATGAAAAAAGTATTCTTTAAATAATTTCAGCAATCAGATAAACTTTACGAAACAAAAACGACATTTTAAATTGTATTATAAAAAAAAAACATTTTGTTTTGTTTCCATCTTTTACAACCACGTAACATTCGTATACGACAAGATACTTTCCTTATCTTTAATCAAATACAATAAAATCACATGTAACATGGCACAAAATTACAATTCGTAATATAGCAAAAACATATTATGGAATGAAAATTTAGCATAAAAAATTTATTAATTCACATTTAACACGAAATCGTTATGCTTATTAATACCGAGCACATACATTATACACAATACACATAACAACATATTCTCCTCCAATAATATAAAGTTAAAATTGGTTTTAATATATACACACACACACATTTTTTGTTAGTTACTTAGAAGTAATTTGAAAATTACGAACAAAAAAAAACTTTAATAGAAACTCATTACACTTTCCTTGGCCTGGATAAGTTTTATTTTATTTTGTATTTGAAGTGTATGTACGAGTAAAATCGTAAATTAGAAGTAGAAATGATAGATTTTTTTTTGTCGTCAATGCGTGTTTCCACCAATCAAATTCGTATTCGCTTCGAATGACAACAACAACGTTTTATGTTCGATCCACGTGATCGTGGTTTTTGTAAAGGTATGTAGCATGAAAAGTTGTAATTTAAAGCGCGATCGCGGACAATTTTTATTGTGGTAGGTAAGTAAACATAGTTTTCATTTTGTTATAGGTTTTTATATTAAATGAATGGGTGGTTTAAAAATTAAATTGCAAAAAATGGGATTGGAATTGATTTATAAAATCTAGTGTGTAATACATATTGGAATGAATAATCATTTTAGATGTAATTTATCTAATGTGTAGATATTAATTATAATAATATTAATTGATGCTTATAATTTGCCAAACCTAAATTTCATTTTAATAATGTTCGTATTATTAATTAAAGAGTATATTAAACTCCTCGCCAAAATTAAGGGAACACCTCAAAATTGACGAAATTCTGTTGTTTTTTTTTTTTTGCAATTAAGGAAAGGTTTGTGAAATTAGTTTTCACACTAAAACAGCAATAAATTATGGGCACAAAGTGAGCAAAAAAAAAAAGTGAAAAATTACTTTGTTTTTAAACCTAAATAGTAAGGTTTTCTGCGCGGCACTTTTCATCAACACTTTTGATGCTTTATGATACATCGAAATATTTAATTCGAAAACAAAGTAGATCCAGTACATTAATCAAACAACAATTTGCATTTCAAAAACTGCAAACACAGTTTTACTGCCCCATGTTCTTACCAATTGTGCGTGTAATATAATATAATATAGTTAATTTTTTTGTTTTAAGTAGATTGTTATAAACAAATAAAAAATAATTAACATAAATCGTTTGTTGGGGAATCACAGGGAAGGTGAATAACGTTTGTGTTTCAGATTTTAATTTCAAGAAATCGGCTCCAAATTATAAAGAGGGTAAAATTTCAACCTCGGATTGGTTTTAATTCCAGTTAAAAACGTAAACTTGAAAAGTTCCTAAACTCTAAAGTTCCAAACCCACAATGTTCGAAGCTTCTTGAAATTTGAATTTACAAAAGTCTTTTTAAAGTTTCTGGAAAATATTTGATATTTTGCTAAATCAAGAACCTAAAAGATTCCAGCAACAATTTGAAAATCCTAATTAGTCCTGAACAGCTTCGTTCATCGTTTAACACAAGTTGAAGAAAAGCAGGAATACATTACCAACTCTATATTTTGTAACGGCTTACATAACACTTTTTAAAAGGGCAAGTATTTTGTTAAAATGGTGATAAAGGTAGTGGATCTTGAGTTAAATGTATGCTTCTATATCATCGGAATAACGCAGTGCAGTATTCAAAACATCGGGGAAAAAGACCATAGTAGTGTTACATAGATACTTTTGTTCAAAGTAACAAATTTTTAACTCAAATAAGTAGGCGGGGTTTATTTCATTTATGCCGCATACTTGAAAACTGTCAATAGTATCTTTTTTGGTAATTTCGCAATGAACTTGAAAGAACTGGAAGGCGACAATTGTTTTAGTAATCTACAAAAAAATATGGATGGTCATTTCATATGAAATCGTACATAAAATTGGGATTTTGAGAGTCGATGTCTCAAAAATTCTTCGTCAATATTTATTCGATTTATCAGAAATAGAATAAACTTTTTTTCCTCTCTTTCACTCTCGAGCTATACTCTCTCAAAGTTTTCTCATTTTCAAGGAGGTTTCGGCAGGGCTGTCGCTCTCCGATTTTGGAGAGCAGTATTTTCCATTAAGCGACCAATTTGGCGATTCTCGCCACGAGAAATTATAACACTGTAATTGTATAACTTTCAATAATTTACGTATCCTGTTGATAATGGTGAGTATGCTACGTGTAAGTAACGTCGACCGGCATTCAGAATCGTAGAATCTAATTGTTGACCCAATCTTCGGGGATTTGTTGAAATTGATTTAATTTCATTGGAACAGAATCCAATTTTAGGTTTGTCGTCAAACTTAAATCCACCCGTCAAAGACGAGATTTTAAATAAAATTTTATAGATTCTGACAAAATTATCTAACAATATGACGAGCTATTTTTGATAATTTTGGTGCTGGAACAATTGGGTCAGCGATTGAATTAAACAGCAAATACAAAAACATAAGAAGTACTGCATAATTATAATTGTGTTTGTGAGACGGTATATTTCACAAACTTACAAATGTACGTTTCTACAATACGTAACGCCAACAACCACCCAACAAAACAACTTAAATACCAAAAACCAAAAACAATGCATAATCGGTAACGCAGGGATAAAACGATAATACAATTACAAAATTAACTGTTTTTGTAACTGCGAATATAAACAAAATTAACAGCGTTTGTACAAAACAACACAAACAGTAAATTATTCAACGAGCATATATTGATTGCTGATAGGCGAGTGTCGTAAATCATCTGAGTGAATAACAGGCATTATATGCGAATATTGTATTTTATAATGAAATCCTTTAAATAATCCTAAAATAATTTCCGTCGACATTTTGACGTCTCAATTTAATTATATTGAAAATAGCCAGAGACTACTAGATAAAATTTCGAAAATGAATAATTTACTTTATAAGTATCACAGTATTTCATGTCATAAAAACAAAGTAGGTGCCTCTACCTTTATTGGCAATTGTAAAAGTTTGATAAGCTCCACTAACGGTAGAAAGGAAAATTTGACTTACTACTGAAAAATGACATTTATTAAACGAAATGTTCGATGGAACAAAAGCAAAACAAGTATGTATTTGCAATCATGCAATTTGAATTTTCTTTATTATTAATATTCTTAATACGTATAATATTTCAGACTATTTTGGTCGTTCTACGTAACTTGGGATGCCAAAAAAATGTAAGTCAAATATTTTTAGATGACTTTTAGATGACTCCATTGAATCATTGAAAATATAGTATTTATCTCGCATGCACATTTCAAATTTTATACTGTTTGTTTGTTTATTTTTATGAGCAAAATAAGAAGCTTCAAAAAACAGTAATCGGTAGAATACAAAATTTTTCCACTATGTGGCATCTATTATGCTCCAATCGTCCAAACATGCATTTTGTATATGAAAAAACATTTTCAATCGTAAATAACTCAAAAAATATTAATTTAACGAAAACGCTTCATAGAACTTTTTTTTGCTGAGAATCTCTCTATCGATTTCTGCGGTTATTTTGAGTGTACTAATTTCCGCCTCGATAAGGGGTGACATATACTTTCAGGGTAAAAACCCACGTCGGCACTATATAAGTTTTGTTCCTTTAGCCATTTCCTGCTTACTGTCCAAATTTTACGTCAATCGGTTTTGCCCGTAAGAATTCTGAGGTAATCAAACACTGGTTAATAATAACAATTGATTAAACCTGTTCTTTCAAATAACAAAGTTAATAATAAATTGCATTTTTATTTACGTATGTGGTTTAATGTTTAATCTATTCTTCCTTCTTTTGTAAATATAATATAATATTTTACAAATTGCAATTATTAATTATAAAATAATCTATGGCATTTGTCTCTTTTACGGTTACAGAGGCAACATCCGATTTTTTTTTCTTTTTTTTTTTTTTTGAAACTTTATACAAGTAAAAGTAATAAAAGACAAAATTATAATACACTGCGCCAATTAAAAAACGGAACAGAAATTTTCTTCGAAAAAATACCCAAATTTGATTTGGTGAAATAAAACCTTTCAAAAAAAAAATTTTGTTTCAAGTTGAAGGGAATTTTGTTTTCTTTTCGATACTGGAAACCGTTTTATTTTAGTTTGTTGTTTTATGACATTTTTGAGTAAAATAAAAGGTGTTAAAAAAAAAAAAAATTTGCTGCTGTTTGAAACTGTAAACGAACTTGCTCGATATTTCATTCAAAAATCCAAATCGGCCATTTTATAGAGAATTTAGAAACTTTGCAAAATGATACTAGGAAAATTTCTGTGCGGCCACTCCTTGTCGGGTTATTGAAGTTTTAGAGAAAACGTATCAAAAAGCGTATACACGTTAACAAGGACATTTTTTTATCTTGTAAACTAAACACTCTACGATAAAATTTTGACCCACTTTAAATTTTACGTTATTTTATGGAAAACAATAATTTAATTTATCGCATAGTTGTTTGAAGAGTCAAGCGAGATGAATCGAAAAGAACAATTACTAGTTTTTATGCGCTATAAAAATAGTGGCTTTAGTTGAAGCCGGTGAAACTTATCGGGAAATTGGGTGCGGATTTTTTTTTAATGCATGATAATGCACGGCCGCACACAGCTCTAAACACACGCGCCAATTTCTGCAACAGCTCCGCATTAATTTAATAAGCCATCCTCCGCGAAGTCCAGATTTAAACCCCATAGAACACGTCTGGGATATGTTACAACGGCGAGTAAGAGAACGGACAAGGCAACCAACAAATTTACAGGAACTTCGAGACGCTTTACAAGAAGAATGGCAACAAATCACCATGCAACAAATATGCAATGTTTTAAATATGCCACGGCGTATTTATGAAGTAATGTGGGCTAGAGGAGGTTACACGCGTTATTGAAAATTCCTTGTTCGTAGATTTTAGTTTTATTACGATTGAGTAAAGTTTAAAAGGATTTTGTTTGTAATATACCTTATGAAATTAATCATATTTTTCACTGTAAAAACATATTTTCTCCTATTGATTTTGGATCACCAAAATTACGCCTGATATAAAAATGTGGCTCAAAATTTTATCGTAGAGTGCTTAGTTTACAAGATAAAAAAATGTCCTTGTTAACGTGTATACGCTTTTTGATATGTTTTCTCTAAAACTTGAATAACTCGACAAGGAGTGGCCGCCAGAAATTTTCCTGCGATCATTTTGTAAGGTTTCTAAATTCTCTATAAAATGGCAGATTTGGATTTTTGAATGAAATATCGAGCAAGTTCGTTTACAGTTTCAAATTTTTTCTTTTTTTAGACACCAGCAAATTTTTTTTTTTAGACACCTTTTGTTTTACTCAAAAAAGTCATAAAAAAAGAAAATAAAATAAAACGGTTTCCAGTATCGAAAAGAAAACAAAATTCCCTTCAACTAGAAACAACATTTTTTTTTTTGAAAGGTTTTATTTCACCAAGATACAAGCGTTCAAATCTGGGTATTTTTTCGAAGAAAATTTCTGTTCCGTTTTTTAATTGGCGCAGTGTAGTACCACAGAGAATTATACAATAATATAATTCAAGTATGCCGTCACCTGAAAATAATATTGTATCAATTACTATTAACAATAACAATACCTTCATCGAAGGAGCTTCAGGTTAATAATACTTGCGAACAGCAAATATCTAGGGACGATTGATTAATTCAGCAATAATTTACACTTAAGCAGTAGTAATCCATATGAGTCTAAGGCTGACGAACATTACGTGCCACTTAATGATGAAAGTCACATTTCTTACATAACCAGTTACTTGGATTTCTTATATGTTTGGTATCTTCTTGTTTGATTATTGATTTTTTCATTACTTTTCTCACCGCTGCATTCCTATGAACATTACCAACAGCATCCAAAGCGTGGCCATAATGGGTGTCTTGAATTAAACAATAACGGTACACAGAGATTTAATTAAATAAAAAGAAAATTCATTGATATACAAACTTACTGTTAATAAGAAAGTATTAAGAGTATGTAAAGTGATATTCCTGAATTCACTTTGTATTTCCAAAACAATAGTTGCTAATACTTGGAAAAAAGAAAGGCTGGGATTTGATAGAACCAGATAATAGAGGGAGGCAAATACCAAGTAAAAAAACTGCAACTATGGTAATTGACAATGTCATAAGTCATATTGCTTCTTTTCCAGCAAATCATAGTCATTAGAGCAGAGAAAGATGTGCAAACACTTCTTAAGACAGATATGAATATTGAAAAAATGTTTTATTTATACTTACTATTTTGTTCTGAAAATTCCGTTGAATCTCAACATGCAGCAAAAAAAATGATAGAAGAAAGCTTTGAAATTCAACTACACTATGTTTTATTCTTCAGATATCTCTGTCCTGTGATAATGAAATGGCTCCAGCTATATTAAAATGGGCTAACTGTAACATTCCAAATTAACAGGTAGAGCAAATAACTATACGGGAAAATAAATATATAAACTGATGCTTTATTTGGATTTTTTTTATATACTCTCAAATTAAAATTATTGATCAAAAAGTTTAACTCGAGGCGCACACAATGAGGCTGTCACTGTGCACGCAGGAAAAGAAGGAATATTAAAACAACGACTATTTTAAACTGGTAATAATTGGTACTCCAATGTTCCAACAGATACTACGTATACAACATACACTCCTGAACAAAATTAACTAATTTTTTTTTTTTTGTAATAAAAAAAATCCTGCTGGTCAATTTTAATACTACTAGTGTCAAATGATAGCATATTTATATTTTTATCTGAATAAAGTCTACTGCAAGCCAATCAATTAAAATGTTCAAAAATGCTTAATCAAGAGTGAATTGTGTTTGAAATCCAACGCAACGATCGGCTTTTGTTCCATTGCATATCAATTATTTGTAAATGCAGTACCATTAGTTCTTGTAAATGTGTTCTAAAGCAAACACCTAAAATAAGACCCATTGTAATATGGCACTCGTTCGTGAGCTGGAGGCGATTAAAGTCGTCATGTTGTATCAGGAAGATTATACTGAAGTACAAATCACATGAAAATTAGGAGTGACCCAGTCTTCGGCGTCACGAATACTTAAGCGATATCGTGAGACCGGAGAGTATAAAAGAAAGCCTGGACAAGGACGTAAAAGGAGCACAACCGAGCATGACGACCGATTTTTAAAAATTAATTCGTTACGTGATCGAAAGTGTATCTATTTTATTTATTTATTTACCAACATAAATTTTGCGTTACAGGGACCAACCCCATTCTTACACCTAAGTGCAGCTAGACTGATCAGCTTATACATTAATTTTATATTAATTTCTTTTCTGCTCTCCTTTGATATCACAAACATATAAAACTGGCATTTACATCAATCAGTCAAGTAGCACCGTTTATTAATTAACCTGTTGTGCAAACAAATAAGCGTCAAGTTCTTTTTTAAATTCTTTAAGGTTTATAGTATACTATTTAAAATAGCACCTGGCAGGCCATTATATTCCAGAAAACCACGATAGAAGACGTTAGTCAATGCAATGTTAGTGCTGACAGGCAGCACGACTTAATGAAATTTCCCTCGCGTATTGTAATTATGGATATCCTCTCTAAACATCATATTTAAGTTACATTTAATTTATTTATTTTTTATTTTATGTACAAATACCAAAGTCTGAAATGTTCCAATCAATTGAAAAGGTAAAATAGCTTGAGTGTAAATAGATTTCGTAGGTGTAAGTCGGGGTAACCTTTTTATAGTTTTAATACACTTATTTTGTATCACAGTCAAATCTTTCAAATCACTTTTATTGGCTGACGTCTAAATATGAGCCATATACAGTAGATGACTATTGACGTGTGCAAAGTAAAACGAATAGCAAAATTCATAGGAATTATTTTTTTCTTAATTTCCATAATATGATTGCTCCAAGATAATTTTGAATCAAAATATAGGCCCAAATAGTTAAAAGTCTTTGTTTCCTTAATAATACTGCCATTTATAGAGAAACTACTTAATTGTTGCGTTGACAAACCTTTCTTATCAAATATAATATAACATGTTTTGGATAAATTAAGAGATACTTGATTCGATGACTTCGAGGCTTTGTATACAAAGCATACATTTGAGGTTTATAATATATGAAAAGTAGCGGTCCCAAAATTGATCTCTGTGGTACAGCCGAAATTACACATCCATAATCACTGTTACATCCATTAAAAGACGTAAACTGTCGCCAACCCCTCAAAAAAGTGTACAGTATATTAGCCGTGTTTTCCATGAGAACTGAACTAGAACTCGATAAACTTTAAATTCCTTTTATTCTATGTAAAACGAAAAAAAATAAATTCATAAAGCGTGAATGTGTAGTGTATTTGATATAATTACATATTTTAAATTTAAAAATTTCCCCCTTCAGTTATTTCATCAATATTTTCTTATTTCTTGCTGACGTCATTACACGCAACTACACTCGATAAATTCATGGGTTTATCCAGTGTAACTAAAAAATAAGCTATAATTGCCATTATTTATTGCTGTAACAACTTAAAATGTGTATTTATGTGAAATGCACTACACATTATCACCTTATGAATTTAATTTTTTTTCTGTTTAAATGGAATAAAAGGAATTTAAAATTTATCGAGTTCTAGTGCAGTTCTCATGGAAAACACGACTATTAAGGACAATAGCTTAAGTTTCTCTATTCAAATAAAATGATTTACACAATCAAATGCCTTCTTAAATAAATATGTTATTTAAAATGTTAGCTGCTGCGCTTTATGCTGACGACTTATCCTTGAATCCAAACTGATTTTGGTGTATTACATTAAAGTGTTTTAAATAGTTATAAAGCCAGATGTATAGAACTTTCTCAATAAATTTTGGGAAAGAATTAGAAATTGCAATAGGTCTTTAATTTGATTCTTTATCTTTAGCACCTTGCTTATACACGGGCATAACTTTTTGTATTTTTAAATCATCAGGCTAGTACCCATTTAAAAAACAATCGTTAATTAGATTACATAAAACAATTACATGCTTTGCTTTTACAATAAACTTAATAGGAATGCGGTCATAGCCAGAAGCTGAATTTTTGTTTAATTTTTTAAGAATTGTGAATAATTCCTTAGTATTGGTTGGATCTAACCTAAACATGCCATTAACTGGTAAATTCAAAAAAGTTGCAAATGATTGAATTAAGGCAGTTGAATTACATAATCCGGAATTGACAGAACTTTTAGCTACATTTATAAAATAATTATTAAAATGATTTGCTACTACAGTATAATTTGAGATTGTTCGATCCCCCACGGTTAGAATAATATTGTCACTTTTAGATTTATACTCGGTATTAAATATCAAAGATTTTAGAAACTCATTATAATAAAATTGTTTTTGAAGTTTATGTTGTTCACCAATATAATTTGAATTTTATGTTGTTCACCAATATAATTATTATTCGAATATTTTTTTGTAAAGTTGATCCGAGTCCTTATTAAGCTTAAGAGGTAATTATTTACCCATGGTTTAATTACAACCGGCTTTTTAATTACCTTGGTATGCCTAACTAAAAGTTTAGAACACATAGATACATATTAGGGTCCGAAAATCACTAGCCAAATTTACATCTAGGAATTTTTTATCATTTATGATTAATTAATAATTTAAACAATAAAAAATGTACAGTAATTTTTTTCTGAACGACGTCATCGAGATTTAGAGTTTTATTTGAAGTATGAAATTTAGTTGATTTTATTATTACTGGTGCACCACCGTCATCATTATGCTTCACGTACACATTGCCGTAGCGAAACCAATATTTATTATTTTTTTCCGGTTTTTAGAATTTTTATTGATTGAAAAAGTTGTAAATTATACCTAGTCATCCTCTCATTCCAAACAGCTTCTTGCCGTTAAGTTTAGGATCGGTAGCAAGATACATTTCATTTAAATATATTGGTCCTCGAAGTTTTATTTTCCGCATTAATTCATCTTTAGATTCACAATTGTCGAATTTTACAACCATTTGCGTAGTGCTCTTGTCAGTGAAGTTTGGGGCATGTTTTTTCATATTAGAGTATGCAACATTATCACTGTTGCAATGTAACACGCTAAGTAATTTCGAAGGTAGATCATCATATTGCAGATTTTTGTCCATTGGTAATCCAGAAATAATAATATAATTAGTTGCTTCTGTTCTAAATAATTCAATAATTGATCAACTTCAGTTATTTTTTATTTTTTTTGGTTTCCACGGTTTCCACGGATTTACATTCCAATTCTTTAATTTTATTTAATAACAAACTTGCTAACTCCACGCAAAATTTTAAGCGTAAATGTTTATTTAATATATTATATTAGCACCAGAACTAATTTTCACTATAAATGCAGCTATAGATGAAACAATTTGTATTTAAATATTATTAATTAGGACTATTTCAAAACTCATAGATTAATTAATTATTTAAACATTCGTTAAAGTGAAGTTTATGAAAAATGACAAAATATGTGAATGTATTAGTAAAAGTGTAAAGCTGTACAAAAAAAGCCTAACAACAGTTTAAGCATATAATTAAAATAACTAGGGGTTTGACAGCCATTGACACGCTATCGTAGAGATGGCTTCGCGTATCTGAGTGTGCCATCGTATTGTATATACCTTTAGGAATGTTTTGGGTCATACGAAATATTTGCGCGACCCGTAAAACGGTTTTTATGAATTTTTCAAAATTGCTCTACTCAAAAAAAGGTGAAAGTGTTCGTTTGACGGCCATTGACACGCAATCGTAGAGATGGCTACGCATATCTGAGTACGGCATCGTATTGTATGTAACTTTGGGGATGTTTTGGGTCATACGAAATATTTGCTCGACCCGTCAAACGGTTTTTATGAATTTTTCAAAATTGCTCTACTAAAAAAAGGTGAAAGTGTTCGTTTGATGGCCATTGACACGCTATCGTAGAGATGGCTACGCATATCTGAGTAGGCCCTCGTATTGTATGTCTCTTTGGGAATGTTTTGGGTCATACAAAATATTTGCGCGACCCGCAAACGGTTTTTACGAATTTTTCAAAATTGCTCTACTCAAAAAAAGGTAAAGGTGTTCGTTTAACGGCCATTGACACGCAATCGTAGAGATGGCTAGGCGTATCTGACTATGGCATCGTATTGTATGTACCTTTGGGAATGTTTTGGATCATACAAAATATTTGCGCGACCCGTTAAACGTTTTTTATGAATTTTTCAAAATTACTCTACTAAAAAAAGGTGAAAGTGTTCGTTTGATGGCCATTGACGTGCTATCGTAGAGATGGCTACGCGTATCTGAGTACGGCATCGTATTGTATGTAACTTTGGGGATGTTTTGGGTCATACGAAATATTTGCTCGACCCGTCAAACGGTTTTTATGAATTTTTCAAAATTGCTCTACTAAAAAAAGGTGAAAGTGTTCGTTTGATGGCCATTGACACGCTATCGTAGAGATGGCTACGCATATCTGAGTAGGCCCTCGTATTGTATGTACCTTTAGGGATGTTTTGGGTCATACAAAATATTTGCGCGACCCGTCAAACGGTTTTTATGAATTTTTCAAAATTACTCTACTAAAAAAAGGTGAATGTGTTCGTTTGATGGCCATTGACACGCTATCGTAAAGATGACAACGCGTATCTGAGTGTGCCATCGTATTGTATGTACCCTTAGGGATGTTTTGGGTCATACGAAATATTTGCGCGACCCGTCAAACGGTTTTTATAAATTTTTCAAAATTACTCTACTCAAAAAAAGGTGAACGTGTTCGTTTGACGGCCATTGACACGCAATCGTAGAGATGGCTACTAGTATCTGAGTATGCCATCGTATTGTATGTACCTTTAAGGATGTTTTGGGTCATACGAAATATTTGCGCGATCCGTCAAACGTTTTTTATGAATTTTTCAAAATTACTCTACAAAAAAATGTGTAGATACAACTGTTACTGAGTAGATCTGATTATAAAATTATCTTTAGTTTTTAGGTGTTAGATGAATTTTTTCGTGGCCCGTTGAACTGCTTTTTAATAATGGTTTCTTAAATCGAAAGTGTCCTAATTTGTAAACTTCTTGTCAATCCTGATTTCAGGTATCTTAGCAAATTAAATGACATTTTACGGCCTACTGACAATGTAAATTAAAGATGCAGGGTTAATTCTAGTTTCTGCGTTAGTGTCCATAATGAATTCGGATAGATCATCATGGATTTCCCACGATCCGGTTTTTCATTTTATGAATCCGGTATAATGTCCCGACAAATCGCGACTGTTCGCATGTTGATAGTGAATAATACCAATTAATACCAGCTTAGTGGATCCAAAATTCAGCTTTGATTGAATTTCGTTTATTTTGATATGGTACCTTGTATTGGGAAGCATTGGTTGAACATTTACTACAGCAAACCCATTCCGAATCTTAAGTTGTAGTTCATCAGGATTTTCGATTGGCGATTTACAATTAGTGCAGTTTGAACCGTAACATTAAAACGAATCTCTAATTGTTTTAAGATATCTTTCTTTGAAATTAACGTAGTCAATTGGGATGTAAAAACTGTCTTTTTCGTGTGGTTTGAAGCATTTTGAAAATTGAAATTGAATGGAACGGGATAAAAAATATTCGATACATTTTGAAATATTACAAATACAGCTTTGCTCGACATTTGTAGACACATTTGTTATATTAAAACACTTTAAAATCAAATAAGTTCGTTTAATATACCATATGTTGAACGAACCGCTCCATATTTTAAAAAGTGCTCTAAGAAATTAAAGAATTCTGTGTCAATTCCGTTAACTTTAGAAGTTAAATGCTTATAATCTGCTAAAACTGTAGCAATTATTTGTATTAATGAATCGAATCCACAGGTCGAATAAACGTTAATTTTCACATTACTTTCATTTGTAAAAGAAAATCCATTTGTTAATAGCGGTTTGGTCATCGGCGCAACTGTGCAAAAGTTTTCACTGTAAATATGTTTGATGTGATTAAACCACAACTCCGCATTAGAGTTGGACATGCGGCCATCTAATTTTATGTATTTGGAGAAGCAGGTACTCCAAAGCGGAAGGTAAGCAAAATATCGCTGCATTGTAAACAAAACAAATTCCGGACAAAAAAAATATTTTCTGGCAAATCTGGTTGCTCGTGTTGTTTTTCAGATTGTGTATTTTCATATAAATTGAGGAATTTTTTGTAGAAAGGACTTTTTGAGTAATGAGCTTTTTCATTTTCAAATGTATAGTTACTCGCTTCAACTTCTTGGAAATCTACTTCATCGGTTTTAGTGCTATTTTCTTGGGCGTAAATATTTCGCGCAAAAGAAGTAAATTGACTAAATGATTGCTTTACAGCTTCGGTATTATATTGATGTGTACATACAATGCAGTATACTTCAAACAAAGCATATGTCTGATCCAAAGTATCGCAATTTAATATAAGACAAAATACTATATATCTAAAATAAAGTTTTTTAGGCTTGTTCTAGCTTGAGGAATTTCCTTTTTAATCTGTCTCCCTATAATATTCACAAAATGGGTGCAACAGATAAATACCGATACCGTACTTTTGGTTGGACCTTTATTGTTATCCATACAATTGTATATGTAATGCATGTAATCTAATACACTCATTTTATTGAACGTGTGGAGAATGGCTTGAATATACGCCCAAGTCCAATCTACGACATATATTAATGGGTAATTCAATTTCGGAATCTGCGCCATTTCTGATTTAAAATTCATTAGAAATTGGATTAAAGTCGTAGTGTCGTGTTTGCTTGATATCAGTTCAGCAACTGGGACAATTGTCGTTCCAATCTTTACAACACAAGCATAATACAATATTTTATTGCTGTAGTGTTCCGGGTGACATTTCGGTTTTCTTATTACACTACCAGTTGCGTCCAAATACATAATTAATGGCGCATATTTTAAAATCAACTCTAGTTGGGATCTTCGTAATAATGTAACAGCCAAAGGTAAAGCAACACAGTGTGTATATTTGTTTTCGATCAACAACTGTTCTTTATCCCATTGGTGAAACATGTCGTAAACATCGCAATCTCGAACCAAATCATCCTTTTTTAATACCTCCGACCTGATTTTTCGTAAAACTTCATCAGTTGTCAACCGCATTGTGTTACCACTCTTAATTAAATCTAAATTTGAGTTTTTCCTCATATCTAAACTGACATTATGGGCAGTGCAGTGTCTTAGTTTTTCTTTCAGAAGAGTGCGTCTTTTACCCCGAACTTGTTGAAATACTTTATTGCCTTCGTGGGTCATACATTGTTCTCCAGTTATAAAAACGTCCATTTTATTTTGAGGATCAATAATAAATTTAAAACGTTGAAGATGTGTAGAATATTTACATAGACCGTAGACAATAATGTTGTTTTGTAATGTACTTCGACGTCGAATTGTATCGAAGGCTACACACGAAATTTTTGAATTAATCAATCCATTCGAAACCGCTTGCCTTATCGCCTCTTTGGAATTTAATTCATTTGAAGAATTAAGAGATATTTCTAAACGGAAAATCCACTTCAATGGTGCATTCAAGTTCTTGTTACTGGAATTAACTTCTTGTGTGAAGAGTTTCGGGTATCCTTCGATTTCGATAAAATTGTCATTATCGATGTTCAAACCGGGTGTAACTAATTCTTCGCGCAATTATTTCGTATAACCTAACACATCCCCAAAGGGACATACTATACGATGGCACACTCAGATATGCGTAGCCATTTCTAAGATTGCGTGTCAAAGGCAACCAAACGCACACATTCACCTTTTTTTGAGTAGAGTAATTTTGAGAAATTCATAAAAACCCTTTGACGGGTCGCGCAATTATTTCGTATAACCTAACACATCCCCAAAGGGACACACAATACGATGGCACATTCAGATACGCGTAGACATTTCTAAGACTGCGGGTCAAAGGCCACCAAACGCACACATTCACATTTTTTTTGAGTAGAGTAATTTTGAAAAATTCATTAAACTGTTTGAAACGGCACGCACATATTTCGTTTTATCCAAAACATCCTTAAAGGCTCATACACTATATGATGGCATACGATGATCTGTGTTACCATTTACTAAAATGAGTTTAGTTTATGTAATTTTTTTTTTTTATTCGGCTGTTGTTAGGTTTTACATTTACTAACACTAACGCGTTTTTATATGTTGTCATAATTATTTGTCATAAACTTCACACTAGTAAATATTCACGCGACACATACATCTATTTCACTCGGTAGCCATTTCGATTCATTGGTTTTTGCATTAAGGGGTAGATGCTCGTACGTATCGCAAGTTAACAAATTGCGATAGTTAAAGATGGCGGATTTGCGACTTCTTTTTGAATTAGCTAGAAATGACATTTTCAAGACATCTAGCAAATCCGTCATATTACTTAATTTTCAGCACATTGCTGAATTATATAATGACATTTAAATAAACATAACCACAAAATTAACTATTATTATACATATGTATTTTAGTACGTATTTTACTTTCGCCTTTCCAACTTGGAATTATTTTTTAAAAATAAATTAAGCAAAAAACATAAATAGGTATCAAAATAATAAATCGTAGGACGACCTTCGGTGAGGGATAAATAATGAACTTCCTGAAAATATTGCAAGCCCGAAAAAAAAATTACACAATTAGAGTTCGTGTAAACTATTTATCAAAACCACAGATTTCACGCATTTACTAATGTGCTGGGAAGTGGGAACACAGTAACAAGTATTTTTGGTTATTTGTTTGTGTTTTTTCTGTAATTTCCCTAAAATTGATTTACATATAATTTTAATTTAAATACCTCCTTAACAATTGACCAATTGATATCTCATTCAAATTATTTTTTTCCTGTACATATTTTTTGTATTTTCTATATTGCGAGTCCAAAAAGTCACTCGCAACATTTTTTAATTTTTTGCTTGCTAGGAAGTCGTAAAAACGTACGAGCATAGCAAAATGTCATTTTCAGCTCAAACTTGCTAGTTTGCTTGGTATAACGTATCGAGCATCTACCCCTAAATCTGTTTTTTTTTTTGAGAAACTAGTCAACTGCAAAAAGTCAATTGTTCAGAAAATGCATTTGAAATAAAAAGTTGCAGTAGCTTTTAGTAGTAATTATTCATTTTTATAAAGATTTTCCAGAAAAACGAGCCAAATATTGTAAAACTGAAACTTATTTTTGAAACTTTAGAGAATTATTTAATTATTCTCATGCATAAAAATAGAAACGTATGTAGTTGTTCCAAATTCAAACTTTTGCAAATTATCCCGAAATGAAAAAATTGATAAACTTGGGGACAAGATTCGAGTTTACACAGTAATCACCATGTTGGAAGAATAAACAGAACAACGGTGAAGAGGTAGGCGTTACCAAATCGAAGTGCTTGCTTGCTACGTGCTAAGGTTGTACAAATATATGCTGTTTAAAAACAAAAAAAAATTATTTTGTTGCTCCTACCACTTTTGGTTCTTTCTATTAAGAATAACCACTTGCTCAAAATAGAGTATCAAGAGTTATGTAAATAAATATAAATAACAAACCAGCCAAATCTTGCACTTTTTTGCGCGGTTTCATTCACAACTATTCGAATCTCTTCTGATGTTGTGTTATTTTGTCTATCTATCGGTATATGCAACATAAATCTCTCCTTTTTCATTTATCAACAACATTAATTCGGTTGCTGGGGCGCTACTTCTAAATATGATGTAAGATTCGAATTGGTTTTAAATAAGAATCGAGCGAAGCTGGCTTATCAAGTAAGAACCTTCCATTTACGTATTCGAATCTTACTCACAAATTTTACTTTATTCAATTAGCAATATGACGCTGACTTATAAAGGCCTTAATTAATTATCTTAAGTAAAATACAGTCAGCCACACATGGGTGTGCCCGAAATATTAGTTTAAATCCACATTTATAATCATTAAAACACCTAAACCTGGACAACACCAATCTATTAAATCGAAAAATGTGCTTAAATAATATATAACCTGACATCAAACAATAGTACAATACGATTGTGTAAATGCTGTAACGGTTTACATTCTAACTGAAAATTTGCAGTTTTGAAATTGAAAACTTAGGCGGTCGTCTCAGCTAAGGTTCGAGAATAGGAAATTCTGTATAACCGTAGTGCCGTTTATGGCAATGGTAGTCAACAATTTTCAAAACTTAATAGTTTAAGCTCGAGAACAAGATATCCATTTAATATTTAGTTATTTATCATATTTGTCATGGAACAACAAAATGTATAGAACCGACAGTTCGAACAATTATTTTAAAAACTTCCGATGTTTTGTTGACCATCTTTCCCCTTTTATATATGGTTTGTTACCTAATAGTTGGTTTTGCGATGTTCAAGCGATATAGCGATGTAGCATTTTGAATAAGTTGACGATTCAACATGGGTTTACATTTTAACCGGAACTACGAATTTTTATTTTAAGATGAGCTTCATATTATTCGTTTATTTTAATTATTCATTTATATACCTATTTACTACTTCCAACGACAACATGGGTGTTCAAGCAATTTTAATTGAATGTACAGTCAAGTAGCCTCAATTTACAATGATCGTAAAATATATATTAAATTGCTTACTAATATAAATTGTAAAAGTTTGTTGTTAGTGTTTTACGTATTTAAAATAAGTCTATAAGCTGTAGCAATTTCGTTAATAAAATAGAATAAAACTAACTACAAAACCAGTAGTTTTACTTCTCCGACAAATTAAACCCCACCAGCGGCAATTTAATTAAATAGACGTTAGTACAATAGTCTTACACACTAAAATCCAAATTTATCGGAAATTTAAGATGTAGGTACAGATAAGTAGTATGCGAAAAACTAATTTAATTAATTTTCATTCTGATTTGTATTTAGCGAATTTCATATTTAACGCTTTTCAAATTTAAATTTCTCACATATTATTAAAGTGGCCTCCCGAACATTGAAGCTAAAACATACTTAGCTTACCATATATTCTATTAATAAATAAAGTTACAAAGTAAATTTTTTTACACAAATCATACATCAAGAGCACCTAATCTTTAAAATTGTGGATGCGATCATCATGACTATCAGATGACGGTAATAATGATCTAAAAACGAATCATTACAAAAAAACAAAAGAAAATCGTGAAGAACAATCAACAATATAAATTTCCACACCTTTAAAATGTTTTTCATTTCGCGGTTTTTTAGTTGTTATTGTTGTTGTTGCTTTATTTCTGCAAGAAGTCAATTTTTATTTATGTTTTGATTAAGAAAATAATGAAAAACTCAATTCAAAATAAATAAATAATTCATGATATTTATATACATATGTATATGTATACGAGTATATCTTTCATTCCTGTATAATCACGTATATACAGTCTTAGTCGATGTTAAAAGAAGTTGAATGAATTGAAAAAAGTTTTTTTTTTGTTTTTAGTATCATTCTTTGTAAAGTTTACAAGTTAACGAAACGAAGAATTTGAGAGTTGGTTTGTGCTCATGAAATATTGATCAAAAATGAATGAATGCACTTTATCAATTTATGAAAATGCTTAAACAGGTTCCAGCTGTATTATTAATGAGGACTAGATTTAGAGATCAGACTCCGGTTAGAGGTATATGGTATATGCGGAATCGTCGTGACACCATATAATTAATCACTTGACAGAATTCAAATCGTTTGATTTATTCTACAATTTTCAGGTAAACATTAATACATTACCATTTCATGCATTTCATTGCAATTATTCAACCAAATGAATAATCAGAGGCAGAGATAAGGCGAATATGTAAGTATGTAATGTAAGTATATAAAGAAAATGCTACATGCTGGTTTCTTATAACATTTTTCGCTTAATTTCTTGTTTATTTCTAAGAATTTAACATTTTTTTTTTCGTTCGTACATTTCTATTTCCTTCTTGTAATTTTTAATTAAAATTTATTAATTCAATGAGATCTGTATATATTTAATTTTTTATTTGCTGCCGTTGTTATTGTTGTCCAGCATGGTTAAATACCTAGATTGCCGGAATGAGACTGTTAACTGCAAAGAAATTACAAAAAATAGTGGAACTATAAATTTTAGTTACGGGTATTTTGACAAAACAGAATTTATCGTTAACACAATTTTTCTTAAAACTGGGAAATAGGAGTATGTTGTACGTGTTTCTATTATATGTATGTATAAAGGAAAATTAAATAAATCATTAACCACCATAACACAGGTATAAAGAGTGGCATGGCATAAAGTTAACAATTGTTTTGGTTTTATTGTTTTGTTAGGTTTGGTTATAAATTATAATAATGTGTCGAGTTTGAATAAGCGGGAGGTTTTCAATTCATTTAAAATTCTTAGTTTAATTTATGTCCAAGTACGTAAAAAAACGTTTTTATAACTATGCAAGTCTCTTTGGCCATAAATAACATAAACATTTTTTAATTCTAAATTATATACAATAGTGATATTTTTAGTGGATTAATAATATAAACAGTTCGTATTAAATACATATAAGACTTTTGTGATGGGCACTACCAATCGCCGGAAGGCAGTGACGTGCAAGATCAATGTCCCGGCCATATGTGTCCTCTATGTGAAGGTGGCAAACGCGGTAGTGCACAATTTATGCCGGGTTAGCCAAACCGTGCTGGCATTTCTGGTGTTTTTCTTATTTTGCTGCCACGTATTTAACTAAAGTTGCACTGAACGAATGTGCAAGATCACAGTAAATACTAGGGCAAAATGTGAAAGTGACCCGCCTTAAAACCAGGATCGTGTTTGGATTTAATGTAATAGCGATAGGCGAATTGTCCCAAGCAGCATCATTAAAAAATTATCCAAATCCGCTTAACGCTTTTATAGTTACAATATTCCGCAAGCTCCCCATAACCATACTCATCAACAACAAAAGAGGTAAGACACATTTATCTTTTTATTCATAAATCGCCTTAAATTTCCTGAAATTTGTTTTTAAACAAAGTATTGCCGTTTGCCGCCACATATTTTTCAAATCAACAAAATATAAAGTAGGCGCTTTTAATAAACAAAATAACGATATAGCTATTTACGTGTAGATTTTATTTTAATCATACGTTTTTAAATCATACTCTATGGCAGCACTTTTTTTGAACGATTTGCTTAAAATATTGACAGCTCGTCAGTCTGATATTCTGCGTCATGAAACAATCATGTTTTCGCTTGAGGAGCGTTTCGAAACATTGAAAACTTATTTTCAAAGTCAGTCTTGTGTAGCCGAAACCGTGCGAATTTTGAAAAGAAATATGAGTTGTGAAAGAGCGCCAAATTAGAAGATACCACGTGGGATTAAACATTTACATCAATACGGAGATGATCTGAGTGAATTGTTAGAGATCGATAAAAATCAACTTAATCAACTCATAATAACAAGGAAGCGTCTTTGCATGAATGGACCGCTGTTTATTTGGTACTGCGCCACAATTATCCCAATGAAATATTCAAATTGTTATTGAATACCAACACCTACGGAGCATTCCGTTTCTAATGCCCAGTATTTAGGTCATTTATACGAATATTTTTGTATATGGCATTTGGATGTTTCCTTAAATTTAGGCATCTCATCTCAAACAAAGCTGGAGCGAAAGAGATGCCTAACAGCCACTTCGAATGTCTGTCTGTAAATAAGTATTACAATTATAAGTAATTATAAGTATGTTTTTGTTATATAAGAAATATTTTTATTTATTAATGTGTTAGGATAGGTTTTATACTTCAAATTCAACCTTTTACAGTTCAAATTCAAACTTTTACGGTTCAGATTCAACCTTTTGTAAATCATATTTAAAATTCGAAGGACGTCATTCATTCTAAGGACTGTAAAATATAACATGTTTTCTTGAACAACTAATTTCTCCCGCAAGTTGGATCTTGGACCACATAGTAATAATAAACAAGTTCACTAAGACGTTCATACGGCACCATAAGTTTATAGTACTTAGGCCAAATTGCCCAGTTTCATTTATGAATTTAGTTACTAAAAAATTACGATACTTTTGTGCATCACTTCACTTGACGAAATTTGTATTATGTGTACTGGAAAGCTGCAAGTCTCTCTCGGCTTTTAAATTAATTTGACTGCCCAAACTTTGTGTGAAAAATTATTCAGGTGAATTTGACGCTGATTTACAGGTAATTTTCTAATTGGTCCTTTTAAACTTAAACTAAAAAAGGTCAACCAATAAGAGATAATTTATGGTAGCTTTTTAGGCTTTATTTATTTTATATCGAGGGTAACATATCGTCTTCAATTTCCATTAAGGACTATTAAAAAGTTGCAAGACCAAGTGTTTGAGATGGTAGGAATATGTTTCTCGGAACCAGTTGTGGTTATGGTTAATTGTGCACAGCATATTCTTGGGAGCCCCTTTCTCTCTCTCTATATCAATAAAATATTAAAATAATAAATAATTTTTTGTTTAGATACCCAAAAATCTAATACAATTAATGAGTAGTTCAGTTCATCGCTTATGTGTTGATACATTGGCATAACGGAGAGACTCAAATCAAAAAGTTTATATCCAAAATTTACGTAGCTGACTGACCGTCGCTAAACTAGTTGTTTTTGTGGAAGACCTGTTGGAATTAATTGTCCGATTGGAAGTTTTGTTCAGCCATTTGGTGTTGATAGTTTCCTCTGGAGCATACACTTATGGAAGCAAATATTTAACACGAATAAAACTGAGCGAACACTAGCGACCACTCAACGCACACTTAAATTGATGCAGACTTCCAACAAATTCTTGATACAATTAAGCAAAATATGTATAAACGTCTCCACAAATCGATTGTATCTTGTCTAGAAGTACTCTCTAGTCTTAAACATAAAATAGGACACTTGTGTGACAATTTCGTTTCATTTTCCAGATACCAAACTATATATTACTTCAATAAGCAGAAGATCTCTTTTCGCTCAGACTGTATCTATCAGTAAGATAATACCCCAAATACATTTCGAGGAAGCAGAAATTATGATTTCAAGAGAAAAATACCGAATTTAGGAGGGGCCAGCACAATCACTCGATTCAAACCTCTTTAGAAAATTTAAGGTGTTGCGTTTTATTACTAACTTTACCGATTTTAGTGAAATTTGGCATGCGAGATGGAAATGGGATCCTAAAATGATTTTAAGATAAAGCTCTGGAGTATGACCAACTAGGATGGAAATTTGATACGCGGGATTGAAATGGGATTCTAAAATGATTTTTGGATAAAGTTCTGGAATATAGCAGTTGGATCCAACTTTGGTAGTTTTAATAGAACACTTTATTTAATGCAGTTCTGTCGTAACACCTTGGATTTCTAAAGGCCTCACAATTACGGTAAATTTGAAAATTCACAAGTTTTCATTTTCAACTTTTGAAACCTGTGGGTGCTCCTTACTCCAGATCACTTGTTTACATTAATTTAGCTGATCTTATTGAGCTGGATCGTTCGACACCTCAAACTTCCGTATTGGTTGAGTTCTCACGAAGTTATTCAGCTAAAACGACCACCAGAATGCAGAAAAATGGCATATTTTCTTGGGGGTGAAGAGGAGGCGCAATGGTGCACATGATATTTATTTGCAATTTAATCTTAAATTTATTTTTAAAATAAAATGAATCAAAAGCCTTTGGAAATCATGAACTAATAATACAAATCTTCAACTATTACAAAGGTTTTCTGCGGTAATTAAAGCAGCATGTGTTTTTGGGTTTATTTAAATAATCTTGAGACACTCCTCCCACCCGCTTTAATTTTACATTAGGTTATTGAGAAATCACGGAGTTATTAACCTAAAATCACCTAATGGTTTTCACTACATGAACCTAATTGCTTTAACTAGAAGTTTTTTGCATTTCATCGCAAATTTCCAAATGCAAACCCTACTATTTAATTAATCTACGTTCATGCATTAACGTAGTTCTACGTCGAAAACGCATTAATTAGGAGACGTAATCAATGAAAATATAGTTTCAAAAATTGCGAATCAGTGTAACAAAAATCACGAAAAAAAGGTTTACCGAACCTAATCCTTATAGATTAAATTGAGATTTTATTTTCCCTTCAAATATTTTCTGATCTAAAAGATAAAAACTCAAAATTGTTTTATAGTTTTTACTAACAAACTTTGAAAAATGAATATACAAACCAGAGACGGAAACCGGTTCGTTTCAACCAAACCAAAACCACTGAGCCAACGAAATTTTACCGAACCAAATTCAAAACCAAACCAAACGATTTTCAAAATGATTTGATTGAACCAAATCAAAACCAAACCAGTTTTTTAAATAATAGTTGAACCGAACCATAAACCAATGTTTTTCTGTTTGGTTCACGGTTCGGTTTTATAGTAAAAAAATTGTTCTATTACCTACATAAATTGAAAAAATCTACTCATTTCTTTTTGAAACTACTACATTATTTTTTCACGTCTACTACATTTTTGTATTAAAATTTAAATTACGGGGTTTTCTCTTGACAGATCTTAGTTTTTTAGTTTATTAAGCGGAATAAAGCGTGAAATTATTTTTTTATTTGCGAATTTAATGAAATCCACAAAAACTCACACAAGATGGTAGGATATTATATTCTATTCAATGTAAAAAATAGGTAAATAATTATTTGAATTTCCTGTTTAATTTCTTTAATACAATTTTTCAGTAAGTAACCTAAAAGAAAATGTCGAACCAACAAAGAAAAAAAGCATCCGCGGTTTTCGAAAAGTTCAATTTTGATGCAGTAACCAGAAACAGTAAGTACAATGAATGCAGTACTGTGATGACAAATAACCATCCTGAAAATTTAATGCAGTACCTCAAAAGAAAGCACGCAGAATCTTACGAAATAATTGACTCGAAGCGTAGAAATAAATCAATTGAAAAGAAATTGACAAGCAACAGATATACATTGGACTCCTTTGTTTCTGTCACTACAACCAGGTCAAATATTAATATTCAAATAACGGCCAATCAAGTGAAAGAAGCATGTATCGAAATAGTAATCAAAAATGGTAGACCGTTAGCTGCACAGGAGGACAGTGGCTTTTGCAGAATTTTAGATCCAATTCTGAATGCATTACAAGAAAAAATAACAATAAATAGACATAATATACGAGACAATATTATTGATAAAACAAAAATTATCAAACAAGAAACTACAGCGTCTCGTCTGGATAGATCCATTTTGAGTATAAACGTGCAATACATAGAAAATAAAGAAATTCAAATAAGAACACTAGCAATGAGGGAAGTTAAAGTGAGACACACCGGTGAAAACTTAGTTCAAATTATAATGGAGATTTTAACGACATATGATTTAATTATAAGTCAAGTCTATACCATTACAATCGATTATGGAGCCAATATGGTAAAGGCCGCTGCACTGCTTATTGAAGAACAAAACAAGCAGAACATTAATACTTAGGTGGAAACAGTATCCTTTACAGAAGAAGGCGACTTAGCAGAAGAAGAAGAAGAAGTTTACAATAATGCATATATTATTGATGACGAATTCTTGAACGATCTTGAAAATTCACTGTGTGTTGGTAATGGTCCATTATTAAACTGTCTTCAAGTTATTCGGTGTGTAGCGCACGCTCTGCAATTAGCAATCGGTGATATTATGAAAATAAATTTATTTTGCGAAACCAAAGGGTTTTCCAATAAGAAAATTGCGATTGTTTCTTTGCTTGTGTGGCACGTAGCGTCGTCTTGCTGAAAATAAACGTCGTCCACAACAATATCTTCAAATTCCGGCTATAAAATCATTAATCATAGCTCGGTAGCGCAATCCATTTACCGTAAGATTTGCACCAGCCTAATTTTCGAAAAAGTAAGGTACAATCACACCGCCAGCCCAAAAACCGCAACAAACAGTGACGCGTTGGGGATGGAGAGGCTTTTCAACAATCATTCTTGGATTTTCTGAGCCCCAAATGCAACAATTCTGCTTATTAACGTAGCCTCCGAGGTGAAAAAGGGCCTAGTCACTGAAGATGATTTTTCGATGAAAATCCGGATCATTTTGATGCATTTGCAGAACCCAATATACCCAAGGTATCGTACCATTTTTAGTAATGGCGTAGTTTTTACTTGTCAAATGTCAAAAGATGACAGCTTCAAAATTGACAACTGCCCAAACAGCAGGCTATTCAAAATGAAAAATCTTATTGGAAAACCCTGTATATGCAAAGCAAGGAAAATAGTGAAAAAACTTCGTACAAATACAATCTTAAATTTAGTAAAGTTTGAGAATTTCCGAAAACCGGTTTTAGATTGTATAACAAGATGGAACTCTACCTATACAATGTGTTTAAGACTGCTAGAGCTAAGATATTTTTGCGATAAATTTTCGGATTATTTTAAAAAATTACGTTTAAGTGTTGAGCATTGGGTTCATCTTATGGAAATTGTGACAACACTTCAGCCAGTCAATGAAACGTTTATGGCCCTACATGATAAACAATTAATATTAAGGGATTTTATTGTGCTTGGACAACTTGTAATCTAAAACTCCCAAGATTAACTAATAACAATTTTGTCAAACATTTTATTACTGCATTAGACAAACGAACAAAAAAATAATGGACAGTGAGCCGATGCTCGCTTGCATGTATTTAGATCCAAGGTATCAGATCCTTTCAAAAGACACTCCATAAATGCAAGCAAGGAAACACTTGATTAAAATTTATTCATATTACTCTAAATATTTTGAAAGTAAAAATAACAGTAAGACTGACATTAATCATGTAAACAATAACCCGGAAAATACTAACTCTAGCGTTTCTGTAGTCGACAATGAAATGGAAGAATTAATAAAAAATATTGAAAAACAGAAACAAATAGCTGCAGGCTGTGGAAATACTAATCTACTCTACCGAATGATTTAAATAACTCTCTTAATTATTTTACAAATGATATAATTTTAAGAATTCAATCATTTGAAAATGTTAAACGCATTAATCTTTCTTCAAATTTCAGTATAATAGAATTTTGGAAAAATTTTCAAGATAAACCATTAAGTGAGCTTGCGAAAATTGTTTTTGCTGTGCCAGCGACGCAGGTTTCAGTTGAAAGAACCTTTTATACTTTAAAATTTGTACTCTCTGATAAACGTGCAAACATTGAAGATAGTATTCTTGAAGATATTCTTCTAATCAATTTAAATTAAACGATAAAAGAAGCTAAATTTAATTTTATATTATATATTTATAAATGAATTATGTTAAGTTATGTTAATTTTTTTTTTTTTTTTAAATTTTTATTGAGCTATTGAATAGCCTATTTTTATTTTATATTATTTGTTACCAAAAAGACTGAAATTTAAATATGAATAAATATTATACAAAAGAAAAACGTTACCGAGTTGTTATTGTTTATTGGATTGAAAAGCTCCTTTACCAGCTCACACCAAGTGAGTCTGTGGGATCGAGGTTTATTGATGGCCGGAACAGAATTAGAATCTAGAGCCTACGCGTTATAAGACAAGTGTGTCTATCACGGTCTCTTTAATGCGACTTATTAGTGGAATAAAGCTGTTTTTATTTGAATATCGAGAATTAGTTAAGAATAAAATTCTTAATTAATTCTCGATATTCAAATAAAAAGAGAAGAAGAGAGAAATAAGATAGAGAATTAATTAAGAATCTAAATTCTGAATCTGAATCAAAACCGAACCAAAACCAAACCAAAACCAAAAAATTTTACCAAAACCAAGTTTTGAAATATCAAGAAACCGAAACCAAACCAAAAACCATAATAAAAATTTGTGATTAAACCAAAACCGAACCAACTGAAAAAAAACTTTGATTTCCATCTCTGATACAAACTGTCCTTTTTAAGTTCTGAGCAGACAATTTTGACAAGGATGCTAAGTAATGGATATTCAGATTTTTTCACGCTCCGAAATATTCGTTCTTTCTTAGAAACCGAAATTCTTTCAACAGTAAAATTATCAATTTCTGCAAAAGCTTTTTCCAGTATATAAGGTAGTCGAACTATAATAATATTGGTTTGTATAAGTTTTTAAGTGCCTTTCACTTATTTTTTTCTGCAAACAAGCAATTAAACCAATGGTCTAAAATAGTAACCTATCTAGAGCCAGCCAAAACGTAAGGCTTAAACTTCTTAGCTAACTTTTGTTATTGCTTAATTTCTGGAAAATATATTTTATCAACGGTAGAAAAACATCGATCCATATAAATTTCACAAATGTTCAGGTACCAAAAGTTTTGTTCATATTTTGGTACTTTAAGCAGTACGGTTTTAAACTTCCAGCCCGATCAATCATATAAATCGATTTTTGACATAAAGAATTGATTTCCGTAAATTTTCTAGTTTTGTCGGTTGAGTTTCTAATTTTGTCGTGTTCGATCAATTCTTTGTTCTCACAATTTTTTTGCATCTAGTTTGTTAGCTCAAATACTCTAATTTTTACCATCATTGTTATTAGAAACCTGTTTGTCTAACGGTACCACTATCCGTTGTGACGGAATAAAATTGTTAAATCGCTTCTCTCAATTATTGCTTCTTGCCCTAGTTAGAAATATAATCAACAGAGCTTACGGGGATTTACAATTCTATAGAAGCCCGAGTATCGAAGCGAAATATTTACGTCGGGTTGCTGCACTTCAATATAAAACAAGCGACTGACTAAAACCAAAGAAGTGTGCTATGCCATATAATTAGGTCGAATTTTCTGAGATCGAATATTTGGACCTCGTTTACTAATAATCGTTGATCGTTACTTACCGCAATTACGGATGTGAAGTTATCCCAGGATTTCATCCCAGCAAATGACGTATGTGAAGTTATCCCAGGATTTCATCCCAGTAAATTGCAAAAACTTGAATCAGGCAACTCTAGAAAATTCAAAGCCATATTTAATATGTGAAAGTTAGCCCAGCCCAGGATTTTATTAAAATTAGATTAAATATCGAAATTACATAATATCCAATAAAATAAAATCCACATACAAAATTAATAAAATTTAAATCATCACTGATATTTTTTATTTATTTGAAAGATTTTACCTAGCACCTAAAAATTTATGTATGTTATAACCATTAGTTTATTTTGCCGCAAATTAAAAGTCTCGTATTAGTGATAAAAATTTTCGAGATAGAGATACCATTAGCTTAATTTGCCCAAGTGCCCGAAATATAGCCATGGCTGAGAAGTTTCATTCATTTATATATTTCGATACAATATTCGTCTGGTTTGTCAAAACTAAAAATGTCTCGTATTAGTGATTAATAGTTTTGAGATGGGGATACCATTAGCTTAATTTAGAAAACATTTCATTAAAATCGTATTGTTCCAAATGCCCGAAATATAGCCATGGTTGAGAAGTTTCATTCATTTTTATATTTCGATACAATATCCGTCTGGTTTGTCAAAACTAAAAATGTCTCGTATTAGTGATTATTAGTTTTGATATGGGGATACCATTAGCTTAATTTAGAAAACATTTCATAAAAATCGTATTGTTCCAAGTGCCCGAAATATTGCCATGGGCTGAGAAGTTTCATTCATTTTTATATTTCGATACAATATTCGTCTGGTTTGTCAAAACTAAAAATGTCTCGTATTAGTGATTAATAGTTTTGAGATGGGGATACCATTAGCTTAATTTAGAAAACATTTCATTAAAATCGTATTGTTCCAAATGCCCGAAATATAGCCATGGTTGAGAAGTTTCATTCATTTTTATATTTCGATACAATATTCGTCTGGTTTGTCAAAACTAAAAATGTCTCGTATTAGTGATTATTAGTTTTGAGATGGGGATACCATTAGCTTAATTTAGAAAACATTTCATAAAAATCGTATTGTTCCAAGTGCCCGAAATATTGCCATGGGCTGAGAAGTTTCATTCATTTTTATATTTCGATACAATATTCGTCTGGTTTGTCAAAACTAAAAATGTCTCGTATTAGTGATTAATAGTTTTGAGATGGGGATACCATTAGCTTAATTTAGAAAACATTTCATTAAAATCGTATTGTTCCAAATGCCCGAAATATAACCATGGTTGAGAAGTTTCATTCATTTTTATATGTCGATACAATATTCATCTGGTTTGTCAAAAATAAAAATGTCTCATGTTAGTGATTAGTAGTTCTGAGATGGGGATACCATTAGCTTAACTTAGAAAATATTTCATAAAAATCGTATTGTTCCAAGTGCCCGAAATATAACCATGGTTGAGAAGTTTCATTCATTTTTATATGTCGATACAATATTCGTCTGGTTTGTCAAAAATAAAAATGTCTCGTATTAGTGATTAATAGTTTTGAGATGGGGATACCATTAGCTTAATTTAGAAAACATTTCATTAAAATCGTATTGTTCCAAATGCCCGAAATATAGCCATGGTTGAGAAGTTTCATTCATTTTTATATTTCGATACAATATCCGTCTGGTTTGTCAAAACTAAAAATGTCTCGTATTAGTGATTATTAGTTTTGATATGGGGATACCATTAGCTTAATTTAGAAAACATTTCATAAAAATCGTATTGTTCCAAGTGCCCGAAATATTGCCATGGGCTGAGAAGTTTCATTCATTTTTATATTTCGATACAATATTCGTCTGGTTTGTCAAAACTAAAAATGTCTCGTATTAGTGATTAATAGTTTTGAGATGGGGATACCATTAGCTTAATTTAGAAAACATTTCATTAAAATCGTATTGTTCCAAATGCCCGAAATATAGCCATGGTTGAGAAGTTTCATTCATTTTTATATTTCGATACAATATTCGTCTGGTTTGTCAAAAATAAAAATGTCTCGTATTAGTGATTAATAGTTTTGAGATGGGGATACCATTAGCTTAATTTAGAAAACATTTCATTAAAATCGTATTGTTCCAAATGCCCGAAATATAGCCATGGTTGAGAAGTTTCATTCATTTTTATATTTCGATACAATATCCGTCTGGTTTGTCAAAACTAAAAATGTCTCGTATTAGTGATTATTAGTTTTGAGATGGGGATACCATTAGCTTAATTTAGAAAACATTTCATAAAAATCGTATTGTTCCAAGTGCCCGAAATATTGCCATGGGCTGAGAAGTTTCATTCATTTTTATATTTCGATACAATATTCGTCTGGTTTGTCAAAACTAAAAATGTCTCGTATTAGTGATTAATAGTTTTGAGATGGGGATACCATTAGCTTAATTTAGAAAACATTTCATTAAAATCGTATTGTTCCAAATGCCCGAAATATAACCATGGTTGAGAAGTTTCATTCATTTTTATATGTCGATACAATATTCGTCTGGTTTGTCAAAAATAAAAATGTCTCATGTTAGTGATTAGTAGTTCTGAGATGGGGATACCATTAGCTTAACTTAGAAAATATTTCATAAAAATCGTATTGTTCCAAGTGCCCGAAATATAACCATGGTTGAGAAGTTTCATTCATTTTTATATGTCGATACAATATTCGTCTGGTTTGTCAAAAATAAAAATGTCTCATGTTAGTGATTAGTAGTTCTGAGATGGGGATACCATTATCTTAACTTAGAAAATATTTCGTATAATATCTTTAGTAAAATATTTTTTTTAGTTTTGACAAACCAGACGAATATTGTATCGAAATATAAAAATGAATGAAACTTCTCAGCCCATGGCAATATTTCGGGCACTTGGAACAATACGATTTTTATGAAATGTTTTCTAAATTAAGCTAATGGTATCCCCATATCAAAACTAATAATCACTAATACGAGACATTTTTAGTTTTGACAAACCAGACGAATATTGTATCGAAATATAAAAATGAATGAAACTTCTCAACCATGGCTATATTTCGGGCATTTGGAACAATACGATTTTAATGAAATGTTTTCTAAATTAAGCTAATGGTATCCCCATCTCAAAACTATTAATCACTAATACGAGACATTTTTAGTTTTGGCAAACCAGACGAATATTGTATCGAAATATATAAATGAATGAAACTTCTCAGCCATGGCTATGTTTCGAGCACTTGGGCAAATTAAGCTAATGGTATCTCTATCTCGAAAATTTTTATCACTAATACGAGACTTTTAATTTGCGGCAAAATAAACTAATAGTTATAACATACATAAATTTTTAGGTGCTAGGTAAAATCTTTCAAATAAATAAAAAATATCAGTGATGATTTAAATTTTATTAATTTTGTATGTGGATTTTATTTTATTGGATATTATGTAATTTCGATATTTAATCTAATTTTAATAAAATCCTGGGCTGGGCTAACTTTCACATATTAAATATGGCTTTGAATTTTCTAGAGTTGCCTGATTCAAGTTTTTGCAATTTACTGGGATGAAATCCTGGGATAACTTCACATATGTCATTAGCTGGGATGAAATCCTGGGATAACTTCACATACGTCATTTGCTGGGATGAAATCCTGGGATAACTTTACATACGTACCGCAATTAAATTAGTAATGGGTTAGATTTGGGTTTTAAAGTACGGTTACGTAGAATTATAATTAATAAATTACAATGTAAATGAAGGCAATTTGTTTGCTTCCTTTCTAACTATAGCAATCGTCTTAACTTGTATGCTTATTCCATTACCTTACACACACAGAAAATCTTGTGTCCATTTCAAATTTACATTTTCTATAGAGATGTGATCATCTTTAATTATGCGTATACATACATTATAAAAATAAAATGATATGTAATTAGAAACGCATGACCTTAGATGACTGATTCTAGATTAGAAATGTTAATTTACTTTTATTATTATTATGTATACATATGTGATTCTTGTAATTATCTTTAATTTGATTTTAATGTTACAACATTTTTTGTTGTTTTAATTGAAAAATAGAAGCACCACAAATAACCGGAGTTGGTTACTAATTGAATTTTTCGTTTTTTTTTTTTACTGATCGTTATCTCCATAATAAACTAAGTAGCTATACGTAATTTAATGGATATATTCTGCATAATGGAGAATTGTCGTAGATATCATCTTCTAATATATAATAATAAGATATTATATTATTGTAAATGTATAACAAAACAATGATTCTGGACTTTTACGATTGTTTTTTAAAAGACATTGTTTCCAATCTTTCGAGTACATACACACTACATAGACTTTTATTTTGTTTCCTAGACAGTTTATTCACCTCCTTTGCCAAGTTTGTATTCATATCTATGTAATATCAACAATTTCTTATTTGTTTCTTCTTAAAACACAACAAACAAGACAAAACAAAATAAAATGATCATTCTTCTTTGAAATTGTAAGAGATCGTATGTATGATCATAAAATAATAATAAAATAAAAACGTAAACGAAGATTTGGTTTGAATAATATAAACCAAACTAGCGACTATTCAAATGACGGGTTTTTATTTTTCATTGAAAGATGATAATCCTCTGCACTCTTTTGTCAACGGTAATACAATTATTTTTGTAAATTTATTTCGCGATTTTTATAAATGACAAGTGTATGCCCGTATTATACTGTAACTGAGATTCACTTGTCGAAAAGAAAGGAAATATCATGTCACATACACAAAAATTACCGTATGTTAAATTAAATTTTTTTAATTCTACGAGACCCGTAATCTGAACATAAAGTCAGGTTGATTACATTTTTTTGCTGTTGTTACAAAAATCGTAGACGTATAAATAATTCGTGTAAGTATGTGTATATTGTATTTAAAAGCGGCTGTCACTTTGTTACATTTGAATGGGTGGTACATATATAAACTTTATTTAGAATTGGAATTGGTATTAAATATGTATGTATTTATATATTGACACAACGATGTCAAAAAGTATAATGATTAATTGCTGTCTAAAAATTAAATCACAAATTACAGTTAAAAATCGAAATTTGAAATTATAATTCTTTTTTTTTTGGTTGGTTGGGGGATGCTCACACGTCTTTCTATTCGTTTGGATAAACAGGTAAGATTTAAATTTGATAGTTTGAAACATGCGTACCCACTACATTTTATTTTGATACGCTATTCAATCATATTTGTCAGTTTTAATTAATACTCAATCTACGATGAATTCATTTGGCTTTAGTAATATTAACATAAATATTAGCCTAATATATTGAAGAATGCAAATAAGCAAGTTCTCAATATTATTCAAGGTTAGGGTTTTAGTCAATTAGGTTAATACCTTGGAAGGAAAATGGCTACTAATATGTATATGTAAGTATATGTTTGTCCATATTTAAATGACTTATCTGATGTTCAATCCGATAAATAGGAAAAAGTCCAAATTACATACAAAATCCCACAAATTTATAGCTCAATAGTGGCTAGTGAAATTTCTGACAAATTGACAGAAAACTTTACAACAACTAAATACCCTAAACATTATCCTACACAAAACTTGTGAAGATCGTTTGACGGGTTGCATAAATTTGCTCTCTTCTGTAAAACATGTACACAGGTTGGTAAAATACTTGTGATCTATTGTTTTTTAAAATATAAAACATTGGATTTCTTGATTTAAATCAAATTTTTGTATTAAATTAGTTTTACCGATTATTTTTAAATTTTTGAAATATAAATTTTGCTGTAAAATTTAAATACCCTTTGTTCAAAATAACAATAAAATTTAAAATATTGTTAACTTTTTGCCTTGTCAATCAAGGTTCGTATCACTGGATTGTGAATAAAAACAAAACAATTAAATTTATTACCAACGAATTAAAAGTTCCAGAATTAAAGAGGGAAATTGAGAAACGGAGTATGTCAACAGATGATGGTAAAGGGGCTTTACAAGCGCGACTACGTGACGCCATGTAGAAAGAAGGGTTAAACGCTGACCATCATGATTTTGGCGTGGAGAAGTAACGGATGCGGCAACCGTAGGACGACAGAAGGTGAAACAAAAACATTGGTCAAAACAACAAAATTACCATCTATAAGTTTCGATTTGTCGTAGTTAATGGCTGCTATGAAGCAGATGATGGCGTAACAAGGAGAGTAGTCAAATCAAATGATAGGACAAATGGAGGAAATTAAAGAGTCAAACCTCGAAATGAAACAACAAACTAAACGACAGTTGGAACAACAAAATCTGTCTAAGCAATGGGCGAAATTGCCGAATGTCAAAAGAAAATGGACGAAAAAATTATAGAACTGCCTACAAATGTACATACAGAAACTGCAAACGGAAGTTTAACTTGGCAAAACAGAGGTTCTATAGGTTGAAGAAAAATTACAAGCGGAGGTTCAACATCTCGAGAAATAATTAACTGATGTCAAGGCAAGTGGGTCAACGACGCAGGTGGTTCAGGCCGTTCACTCGATTAAGTTAAAGCCACCAACATTCGACAGAACACCTTTCGGCATTTTCAAATTTCAATTTGAAACGGCAGCCAATTAAAACTTTTGGAATGATGAACATCTTGTTGCAGCTCTTGTAGTGGCCTTTAAAGGTGAAGCAGCAGAGGCTTTACAAACCATTCCAGAAAAGGATCCCAATAGCTATCTCATGAAATCATGAAGGCGCTATGAAGGCGAATTGAAAAGCCGCTACCAAAAGGGAGGAGAATCGCTACAAGAATTTTCATCAGGTATCGAATGACCAGTGCATCTAGCAAATATCAGTACGTCGGCCGATTATATGGAAAGGCTTAAAATTAACGCATTCGTTTTTGACGGCATTCGAGATCCGGAGACACGCATGGCGGTGATGTTGTCACCTAAAGTGAGCTTCGCGGAAACCGTTGCTATTGGGTTAACGGTCGATGGCAGACTATTACAAGACCGTCATTATTTTACATCGATACATCAAGCGCACGATACTAAAATTTGGAAGCAGCCTGCTTAGGCGTTGGGAATGTGACAAGTTAGGTTACATCTCAAGGGACTGTCGGAAAGTCTTACAAGGAAGGAGACTATCGCCACCTTTTATCCAGGCAAGCGTCGAACGGTCGGGACAAAGGCCTAGAGGCAGCGAGCTAAGATATTGGACATGTAACAAAATGGGCCATATCTCACGAGAATGCTGGGAAGTAAGGGAGGAACGGCAAAGATCGCCAACTTCTATGGAAAGAGTACGCAGAAGAAAGCAGGCATAAGATGGAAAGGTTGGAAGACAGATTAAGGAACCGAAGCTTGCTTTGCTGTCTGGTTGCCTCAAAAGCGAGGCGGTACAGCGTAACAATCAAGGGCGATGTTGATCGGAGGAAGTGTATGATTACGCTGATTACTGGAGCAACTCAGCTGGCTGATGGGTTAAAATTAAGAATGGCAAATGGTGATAATGCAATGGTAAAAGGGAAAACGATTGTGAACATAACGAACGGTGAAACTCCTTTCCCACACGAAGTTCTGATCGCAGATATTGTGGACGAAGTCATTTTGGGAACGAACTTCGTGAGGGTGAATGGCATCCTGCTGAATTTTGGAAGAGGAGTATTAAATAGCAACAACATCAAGCTGCCACTTAAATTCAACGGTATGGATGCCACAATAAAGCGATTAACAATCAACCATCGCGAAGAGCTGCCACTGAAGTTAGAAACAACTGTAGAGCTAACCAATAAACTTCAGGTTAAGAAAATTTTGGATGAGGAGGTAAACCGAAGGTTGGTGTTTTTAGACAGGAACGAATAGGCTTAGGTGATGAGTAGTGTTACGGTGACACCTAGGATGTAATAGAATAAGTTGAATTAATAGCTCAATGTTTTACTGTACTCAAATGGAATTTTCCAAGATAAAACTGTTCTAAATGTTTCTGGACTATACTTACTCGAAAAATAATGAACTTTCTAGAAGCTTGGTGTGTGTGCGAAAGTGATCAATAAAATTTGTGCGAAAATTAAATAAAGTGATTTTGCGAATTATTATTGTTATAATTGTGTTGAATTTATTTTTGGTGCTAAATAAATAAACTCATTTGTGTTAAACTGAAGTTTTATTCACAATCCAGTGATACGAACCTTGATTGAAAAAGCACAAACTTAATAATATTTTAAATTATCCAATAATTTGTTTTCATGTACGTCAAAAAATTACAGAATTAAATAAAATGTTCAAGTTATTGAAAAATATAAAATTAATTAAAAAAAATTGAATTCATTTTATAAGGGACAATTTAAATGAGCAAACAAAAAAAAATTTGTGGCAACAAACATTAGCATCAAAAATAATATATTGGCAACACAATATTTAAATCACAATCCTGTACTTATTTGTTTATTTAAGCATTGCATAGTGAAAAATGTAGTGTGATTCCACTACAAAATTGCATCGAATTCAAGATGTTATAATTGCTTCGAAAATTTTGTTAGAATAGATATTGTGACGGTGACACCTAGTGTGTAATAGAAGAAGTTAAATGAATAGCTCAATGTTTAACTGTACTAAAATGGAATTGTCCATGATAAAAATTGTTACGTAATGTTTCTACGCTATTCTAACTGTAAAAGTCATGAGCTTTCTAGAAGTTTGGTTTGTGTATATAAAAAGGCGAACGAAGTCGAATTGGAATTAGTAATATTTGGTAAGCGATAGTGTAAAGTTTAAAAGGAATTAAAAAGTGTTTTAAAAAGTGCTGTAGTGTAAAATAAAAAGTAAAAGTGATCAGTAAAATTTGAGAATAATTTATATAAAGTGATTTTGTGAATTTTTATTGATAAACTGTGTTGTAATAAATTTTGTGAAATAAATAAATTCGTTGGTGATAAATTAAATTGATTTTGTATTATTCACAATCCAGTGATACGAACTTTGATTGACAAGGCAAAAACGTAACAATACATTGATCTTCGCGTAGTCAATAATTTAAAATCTACTAACCCAGATCTACTTAAATAGAGGATTCAATTATAAATTAAAATAAAAAAAGATTTAAATCGTTGATTTGTTTAAAAAATACAATTTGATTTAAATCAGATAAAAATCAATGATTCACATAAATTATTTAATTTAAAACATTCCCACCCTGTATGTTCATGTCAGTATGATAATACGGCATACTTGGTGTTACTTCGACATTTCTATGATGCCTTGTCAATAGCTATCGAATTCCCAAACACACAATTTTATCACGTGTCATTTTTGGTACATTAATAAATCTATGATAGATGGGTCGCATAAATATGTTCCGTTCTACAAAACTTGAACATATAGGTCAGTATGACAAGAAGGAATACACGGTCTTATTTAGACACCTCGGTGAATTGTCTATACACGCTTCATTATAACACAATATTGAAATAAGAAAACAATTCTGATTTTATCGTAAAATACTTTAATGGTACGACGAATCGTCAAAACGCTAGTAAAAGTTTTAATAACAGCAAAAGTGTGACAAAAAACTGGGACAAAACTTATGTATGTAGAACCAAAGCCTACTTGGTTACCATAAGTAAATAACAAAATTTTAAGACGAACCAGCGAGTCAGTAACAACTTTAAGTAAGAACGCGATATACAGAAAGTGCATGTTACTAACCAGCGAATCTTTAAGAACTTGTCGTTCAGTTCAGCCGCCACTTAAAGAGAGCGAAAATTAACGCGCAAACTGAAGGATACCATATGTCAAAATAAATCAAAATTTTCAAAGCACACTTTTCTTAAAAATAATAAATTTTGATATTCACATTAGAATTTTAATACTGTATCTGTCAGTTTTTACGGATTCGGTGGCCGATATGTCAAATATTCTGTAAGGACATAATTTCGTTAAATTCTGTAAGGATTTTTACTGATTCGCTGGTTACGCCACAATTGTAAGTAAAATTTCTTGTGACGAAAACCAGCCAAGACGAATAAATTATCATAATTCTATAAAGGGAATTAAATCTTAATAAAGTTTAAGGGTATTTACCTTAGTAACCAAAATTTTACAATATTGATAAATTCATTTGAATGCAAATGTATGTCTATGTACATATAAATAAGCAAAAACAATAAAAATGTACCCACATGCTACCATACATACATATAATATCTCAATTATGTACGGCGAACCCCTATATTAAGTTAAGTCCGCTATGTGCGATCAAATCTTATTAACTTGGGATTTTTCAATTAAAGGATCAATAACTTGCATACATTTATAAACCCTTAGAACGAATTATACAATATTCACGAAACGTTGGTTTCAATTTAAGACAATTTTATGAATAAATTGACTTTACATTACAAGAGGTTCAACTTGCGGTTTTTGAAACAAAATGTAGAAAAAAAATGTTAAAGTTTGTAGCAATCCTGGATGAATCGCACTGATCCTTGGTAAATATTATTTTCTTCCTAAAGTATTATTAACAAACCACCATTGTGACTTCAGGTCTGTTTTTGAATTTTCAAATTTCTGCCGATTGTAATTTTCTTTAGTGGTCGGTATGTCGTTGATGTTTAAAATCTTTAAAATGTTATCTAGCTTATTTTTGAAATTTATCAACTTGCATAAACCGTCACTAATCCAAGGTTGGATTTTAACAGGAGTTTTTTCCTCACTGCTCTACTTGTACAAGCGTACAAGCGTTCAAAGAGAACTTTGAAATAAATTCTTCGTACGCATGGTTTGTTATACAAAGCATCAGATTTTAATAGGTTCTTTAATTCGATGAAATCAATTTTTACTTTGGGACACTTTCATCAGATTTGTTTTTTGAGCAAATGACTAAGCGAAGTTTCAGAGAAAGCATTTTATGGTCCAACAAATTACAATCTAACACTCTCCATAGTATCTATGGTACTACTTTTCTTTCCCCTTCAGTATAAATGAGTATTCTGATTTATAAATTATGATTCGTAATAGCAACCGTTTAAGTGTTGATATTGAAAATGTCTTTCTTTGTTGTGCATATATCATAACAATAACAACATTCGAAAATTAAATATTTCGCTAGGAAGGGAGCTATATGGATTCAATTTCCTTAGCAAATCATCAAGACGTTAAGTTTTTTAAAAATGGTTAACTTCCGGGTCAGACTGCAGCAGTTAGAGAAAAGCTAGTAAAAACAGTTGTTTCAAGAAGACAGCCAATAAGTGAAAAACCAGAAAATATCAATTTTTTGTTGAATATCCTTATTTTGTTGCTGGAGCTTTCACGTCATACATAATTGTTACTTGTTTTATTATTATAAATTTTGAATCGGGGACAATCCTATTTCAATTTCGGGTTAAAAATAGCATAACCAAGTTTGATGTTGATAATAATTGTCGAAATTATATTAAAAATTAATAATTTGTGAAAATTAATATCTCGTTGCTAAATAAATTTAAATATTTTATTTTGATTTAATTAATTGTTGTCAATGATTTACATTTTCTTCATACAAAATTTGGTTTTGCTACTCGTACAATGAAGAATTTAATGTATTGTAAGTCTTTTTGAAATTACCAACCATTTTTGAAATGCGTCGCTAACTCGTGATATACTGAGAGAAAAGATTGAATGCTCCTCTAATGCGAGCCTCAGATGATCAATAAGTATTGCCAATATAATATTGTCAATGTTGGAAAAAACTACTGACAAACAGCAATCGTCTCAGACGACCAATACTATTGGCCATACACTTAAATGTCAAACAATAAACAAAATTATTTTCAGGTTAATACTCCACTTTGAACCATGCCAGATAAAAGTAAAGCTTGTGTAGCCATTATTTTGGCTTTGTCAATAAAAAAAAATCAAAAGAAAAATAACAGAATATGGCCTAGGGAGTGGCTATTAAAAAGAAATAAGTTTTCACATCTAAATTTGTTAAGTGAAATACGGTTTTCTACGCCAAAAGATGTGCGTAACTATTTTCAAATGAATAGTGCGTTTTTAAAAGAGACACTGTAATACGAAAAGCTATTTCGGTTGAAGAACGATTAGCATTAACCCTCAGGTTTTTAGCTACTGGAAGTAGGTCATTTGAATGCCTCAAATATTCTGCTATTGTAGCTCCAAACACGATAAGTCAAATAGTTATGGAAACATGCGAGGCAATTATTTCCACTTTTAATGATTATATAAGGGTAAGTAAAATTGTCTAAAAATAATTCATATACGTATTTAATTCATATTTATCGGTATAATATTGAGGAGCGTAGTTATTATTACATTCCAACACTACCCTGCTGCTGCCGCTGAATAAGCACTGTGTGAGTGATACATTTATTTCCAAATATTCGGTTTGATATTCGTTAATTGATAAAGAATACCGGTTTAATGTTCCCAGTTCTCCTTCCGTTAAAATGTCATTAATAAATTTTTCGGCCCAAATCTTTTGTTCGCGTTTTATTCTTTTTAATTTCAAGCTCCAACTTTTTGCGGTTGCTTCTTCCTCCCATCATTATTTTTTAAATATTTCCAAGCGATGCTTAACAATTCGGTTGTTTTATCGGTCTGTTTAATTGACACTGCTTTTGGCTTTTTTTGAGATGGTTTTTTAGCAACGGACGATTGCGGAATAATCTCACAATCCGACATCTCTTCGCATTCGTTATATTCGACGTCCTAAAAACATACAATTTATGTTGTATTATTGTTCATACATTAATGTGATATATGTATTATATAATTTCAATAAATTTTAATAGTATTAATTTCGTTAAGAAATATCTACCGAATTTGGGATCAAATGGAACTTTCACAATGCTATAGGGGCTATAGACGGAAAACACATCTTTTCTCTAGTTTGTCCTCAACGGGTTAATTTTTTTTTTACATTATCTCTATTTGATCCTTTTTTTATAGTTTTGTAAATTTCTAATAATTTATCGTATGAAAGATTTTTTTTATCTCTATTGGTATAATCTTTCGATGTAATATCCCACAAAACTGGAAGTTCTCCATATGTGGTAATAAAGCTAAATAACGCTTCCTGATTATCGGAGGTTTCTGGTATATCGCTGTTAGTTTCCCTTGAGGCTTGACCTGTTCTCTCTGTAAATTCCATACCGCGCAATTCCATACTCGTATATGTATTATATTTTATAAATTTAATTTTATATTTATATTTACATAAATGCGCTATAACTATATACATAGGTAATTCGCATTGATATTTTGTCAATAAAGTATCTCAGAAGATAAATACTATTGTAAATATTTTATCAATATTAAAAATATTTTCGTTTTTATCAAACCATCGTCACAATATTTTGTGTATTGACAATCCTTCAATTATTGTCCTCACATGTCCAATAGTATTGCCAATACTGAAATATTGGCAATACTTATTGATCATCTGAGGCCCGCATAAAAGCTTAAAAAGGCGTATATTATGTTGAGCTAACCTTCAGAACAGGAATGTTGTCAATTTAATATCATGTTGTATCCATCATTTTGTCAGAAATTAATGGTTTGGCCAAACTGCACTTTCTGAGTTTTTCTGGAGGTAATTCACCAAATATTGTTTTATGCCAAATTCAACAAATATTAACGTCTACAACGTATATTACAAAATACTCCAGAAAAAAACTTTAATGAAATTGTTGAATTTCACAATTGTAATGAATCTTTAACTGACAACATTTTTAACGGAGTACCATTACATGCGTCGGAGGAAATGCGTTCTAGGTTCTACTGACCTACCCTGACTCGGTTAAGGATAGCATCGCTTATCTGCAAACTATTTTTCAATATAATGTATCAATCACAGAAACGATCCAGAATTTGTATATGCTCGTATATTAATGTGCTGTAACGACGTTTAGCAACCTTGCTAAATTTGGCTTTACTAGACAAATGGAACTAACAAAACCAGTTTTTCAATTATTTTAATTCTAGTTTATTAAAATAATTCAATTGCCGCAGACTAGATCCTTATTGCTTACCTACACACCCTATTTTGAGAATATATGCTCATTTATAAACATAATAGAGTATGCAAGGAGTAATAAATAAATGATATTTAGCAGACACAGCGAACTGTCAATGTTCCATGTTCCGTCGATTATATTCGTTTGGCTTCTTCTGGAACTTCCCAATTTCCCACTTAAAAATTAAAGAAAGTTTTCCAAATCATTCTATATAATCAAAACGTATTAACATCTACATTCGTGGAAAACCTTAAGAAATATTCACAAAATATTATACTTTTGGCATAGAAGTTATTTGCGAAATGCGTGAACTTTTTCAACTTAATAAGGAAAATTAATTTGTTCCAAATTAATTATCAATTAAATTTCAATCAACTCAAAATAAAATTTTATTTTCGTTATTAGTTTCTTTTTGTTTTCTGCCATTAAATTAAGAAATAATAACCGTGGAAAATTATCATTAAATTTTGTAAATTTGTGCTTGAATACAAACTTAAAGGTAATAGCTGTCTGTAACTAAGTAATAAAGTGTCTTTTTTTTTTTTTTTTTTAAATAAGATCAATTATAAATTAAATAATAAAATTGAACGAAAATGGCAACTAATTAAATTTAATTTTATTACTTGTTTACTCTGAATTTAAAATAGATTATCGTTGTAATGGTGGTTTGGTAAATAACGGCCATCTATATAAATTAACTTCATACACTTTTATTAATATTTCAATAAAGTTTTAAAAAATGTGGAACGAGTCATCGATTTGGAGGTAAGCAAATCTCTTAATGTGAATGTTTTCCCACCGTTAAATTAAAATTCTTAAACTTAGTTGTTTCTTTATTCCTCTTGCTATTTTATTTCACAATATTGTCAATCCACCTGTTGATTGGTTGGATAAAAACTAAAAAAAAAAATGTATCCAACGAAATAACGTATTATGATTGAGCATAAATTATATTCTTTGAAACAGTGCTCTAAAATTACGTAATCTTATCCTATGTGTACCTAAGTTTATGAATAATAATAATAATAATAATTGATGATGTTTTGCTTAATATACGAAGTCAAGGATTTGGTAACCCATTTACGCAGAAATGCATTGACAACGAATAAATATTACAGAAATAATTATTTGTGATTGTGAGGTTTTCTAAGATTTGCTATAATAATGGTATAAGAGACCACCTCTTATAAAATTTATTGACCTTAAAAATGATTATTTTCGAAAATAAAAATTCACATAATACATACTACATAGTTAGCGTTACATATGCGTACTTTTCAATTTTTCTTGAGTGTACAAACGAAAAGTCGTTCAAAGTCACAATTACGTGCATACAAATACACAAAAAATATGATCTTATAGAATAGACAATTACATATAGAAATTCAGATATTGTCTTAACATTTAGGTGCAGTTGAATTATACAATAATTGTATTTTTGCATAAATTAATAAACGCATACATATCGATAGTTATGTATATGCTCTTTGAGTAATTATTTCTAATATTTTTTATTTTTTAGTTATTAACCCAAATTACTTGGCGAAAAAATTATGTGGTTTGAAGCAAAATTTTAAATGATTAATATTATTTTGGGTAAAGGTTTCCATATTATGTTCTGCTGCTAAAAACGGATATTAAATATTAAGCATGAGGGATCGTTCGTGTGAACCGCACTTGATTTGATAGTTGTAATCAAATTGCAATATGACATACAGAAATTCCAAAAAAAAAAACTCTACCTACACTATTGTAAACATAATATGTAACGTTTTTTTTCTCTTGTACATAGTAAGTAGTTACATACACGCCTTAAGACATATTCCTATTATAACACAAGTATCATGTTCAAAATTTTACGTTTAGCACGCGCTTACTTATTAAAGATTTAATATGTAAGTTTAACTTGCGCTTTTTATAGCATGCACTTTCGGTAATAAATAAATATTTTTTTAACACATATTTAAATTTTAAAATTCTTGTTTTTGCATATACATATAAGAAGGTCTAACCACCTATAGTGCAATAGTTTTAAAATATTATAGCCAGATAAACTGGAATGGTGTTTCACAACTTACTCTAATAGAATATTCTGACGTTTAATGTTAAAATAGATGGAAACGAAAACAATTGATAAACCTAAAGAAAATCCAACAAATAAAGGGAAATTAATTTAGTTACAATTTCAGAAAAATTCTGCAATAACATAAGCCAGCCCAAGATTTAAATGGTTCTCAGAACCAATGCTCCGGAGAACCATTAATTCAATTGGCCTTACATTTAATATATTATTGGCATAAATCACATAATAGAGTGGCTGTCAATATTCTTAAATAGTGGACATCTAGACGAACCTGAGAAAATTTTTATTCATGTCAATATTTACGCTTTTTGCTAATTTACCAAAGCTTCATAAATTTCAATTAATTGTTTTTTATTTTTATAAATATTTTTGCTTAATCAATAAAACACTTTAAAAATCGTTTAATTGTATTTAATTCATTGATCACAGCTCTATGCTCGCAGTCTGTTGCGCCATTTACGGGTATAAGCTAGGTGGGAAATTATTTGTACACCTAGTTTTCTTCAAATTTTCCATAATCTATGTAGATAAACGAAAAAATATTTTTAATGGTATGTATCATTGAGGCCATGTTGGTATTGTCTGTGTTAAACCTTTTTTCAAAGAGGAATCTCGATTATTTAAAATATTTATTTTTCGTGGTTTTATTGCATTAGTAGAAAAATGTTAAAAAAGTGGTTTAATCCAAACATTAAAATTTTTTTTTTAAACAAATGTTGTTTATCTGCTAATTTGCAATAACCACTGTAAAATACCTTAAAAGCTGATCGAATATTGAAATAAAGGGTAAGCAATAAGCATCAGATACTTCAAGGAAGGTAGAAATTCTCCAAAAGAAAACGGCTTATTACACAATTCACAGATAAGCGACAACTGGCTCCGCTTCACCGATAAATCTGACGGTATAACCAAATCTCACAATGGCTCTGGATGGCAGAAATATTATTCGAGTAAGTTTGGCTTATAGATGATTGTCAGCCGTGAAATAACCGCACTCAGTTTGGTAAGTTCCACACCGATACAATATCCAATATGAAAAACTACTGTGCGATGATGATTGATGCTGGTCGCATTGCTACCCGTCAAACAAGGTGTTAAGTTTACGTAATACTAGTGAAGAATTTTGTTCATACAACTCTTCGTAAACGTAACAGATTGGTGTTGCAATAACGAAGCAGTTACGTCGTTCCCGTCCTATGATAATTAGACTTTTTGCGAGAAGTTATCAATGTGACACTTGAGGTGTTGCAGTTATGTCACGTGATTAGTGAAATAATAATAACGAATATAATAATAATAATGAAACATTTTGTGCATTCTTTCTTTTCTAAAAAACTAATAGTTTCTTAAGTATTTTAGTTTTATCCTAAAAAAAAAAATATTAAACAATAAATTATATTTTTATAAATCAAACTGGAACGTTAATTATTTGCTAACGTTAATTATTTGCTTGGTTACTTATTTATTAAAAAAAAAAAATAATAAACCTAAAAAATACGTAATGGCGATCGAAAACTCAAAACTAAATGCTTATTGTTTCTTTATATTATTCCATTAATATTCATAAAGGAATTTGGTGTTACGTTTACGAAACATCAGCGAAGAATTTTGTTCGTACAATTCTTCGTAATCGTTACGTTTAGGTGGAGCAAAAACAAAACATTTAGGTCGTTTCTGCATCATGATAATTAAACTTGTTTACGAGGTATTTTTGTACTACATGGTTATGCGACGTATTTTGCGAATTCGCTTCAATTAATTAGCGGGTTGCTTGTTATAGTGTTGTCTCTGATTGGTCAAAAAAAAAAAAAAAATTTAAATTTGACATTTGACGAAATTGAAAAAACAAAAAAAAATTGTTTCGTTAATTAAATTTGAGGAATTATTTTTAGAACTGCTGACCTGATTAGTCCTGTTTCACCAATAAACAAAAAACTACATCTTTTGTTAAATTTGTTGAGGATAATTTTAAGTAAAAGGGGTGATACATTTTACTTTTGAATAAAAATGTTGCCAATGAGGTAAACTCGTTTTTGGAACTAGTAAATGAAATTTATTTTCGTTTTAACTTTTAAAGTGTTCGGTGGTTTAAAGTAATTAATGTTAAAAATGAATAGTGTTGCATTTGTGATGACGGTTATAGATTATGGGAAACAAATAAGCGTAGTGAGCAGAAAGAGTCAGTAAAATATTTTATTCACTTTTGATATATAATAGCCCGATAACTATGCTGATTACAAATAAAGAAAATGTAAAATAACCCATTGTTATTGTATAACCCACGCTGCAAGGGGCAACGTGAGTTATATTTGGCATGTTGAGTAGTCATTGGAAAATTATTCGTAGTCAAATTGAATAAAATTTTTTTTCAAAAAATTTATTAAATTAAAGTACACCATGACAATTTAAAGAACGGTCACTATGATAAAATGTATTTCAAAATTCAATGCTCTACTGTGAAAACATAAAATGGAACTATTTCTTATTAATTTACGAAATTAATTTCAACAAAAGTGGATAAAACGTTGTATGCCACTCGTGAGCAAAGAGATACTGTATTATCCACTCGGGATAATGTCCCACTCGGCTTTCGCCTCGTGGGACAAAATTATCCCTCATGGATAATATCTCGTTTTACTCACTAGTACCATAAATAACTATTACCTGATATGCTTTTAAAAATATTGAAATAATAATTTTTTCAGGTTCAGTAACAATTTTCCGTTCAATAAATAAGGTTTTAAATATGTTTTGGAGGTGCTTGATCCTGAGTTATCTCCGATGATCAAGTCATATGCTTTGACGCCGAAACAAAAGCTTTCTGCTTTGCTTGCAATGGTGTTGGCAAGGACTTTGAAATAGCAATGGCCTAATCTTAGATTTCTAAAGTGGTAGCTGAAACTTTGGACGCATTAGAAAAACGATAAGGTTCAATATGGATCAAACTGGAACTGACCGATGAAGATAAACGAAAGGCAAAATTAGATTTTTTCCAACGAACCGAATTTCCAGGTATATTAAAGTGTGTAGACGCTACTCATATTCAAATATTTCAACCAACAAATAAACATTTATATTGCAAACCGAAAAGATTTTTCAGCTTAAATACTATGACAATAAGTTAGTCTAATAATTAGCTATTTAAAATTTTGAAATTGATTAACCTTAATGTCATTTTTTTTTCTGATTTATGATAATACCACTGAGGATAATATTAATAGAGGAGTAATTTGTATGAAAGACAAATGTTCAGTGTTCACTAAAAATAAAATCGATTTTTCCTCGATTTCAATTTCGAGCTCAACGAAACAATCATATAAATTTCTAATATTTTGGAATACCTCTTTCTATCTTTCGTATTTTCTATAAGCAAAAATTAAAAGGCGTTCCTAAATTTTACGTTGAAACAAAACCAACAAAAATGTAATACCAAGCAGCGCTGTCGAAAGAGGCACTTTGGTGCCTCCCGGGCACTTATAGAGAAAGTGAGGCACCCAAAAAATTAGAGGCACTTAGAGGCACCGAATTTTTTTTTTTTAAATTTTGTTCCAAATTTCATAATTTATAACATAATTTATTTGGTTTCTGCTACAAAGCACGATTTCGCACTCAATATTGCTGAATATATTTCTGCTGAATATTATAGTTATGCTATTAAGCGCAATGTCGCTGTTTGTTTCGATAAAAGGCTAATAGGGTAATGTTCGAACGAATCAATCAACCAAACGTCAACGAAAATAATTCATTTCATCATTAATTTTTCCGTGTTTAACCTCAACTCAAGCTCAACTGTTCTCATTTTCTTAAGAAATTGAAAGTGTGTGTACAATAAATAGTACTTAAAGTGTGAATAAATGTTTGTACGTATGTACATATATAAATTATATGTACTTTTATTCTTGAAAATTTGATAGGCAATACATATACATAATAATGAATAAGAAGGTTAAACAAACGTTATTAAAGTAAGTAGTAAAGAAATTGAAAGCGGGATATTATTCTTTTATGCATTAAAAAATACAAAATACATTTTTAGATTCGATAAAGTTACTCCTCGACCATGCGTTGATCAAACCGTTGGTATACCGTTGGTATAAACTCATATCCAAATTCAACTGGAGCTCTAATGGATATTTCTCATGAGGAACGGATGAATGATGCACGACTACCAAATTTAACTACTGTTTCGGCTGAGGCTCGGACAGTTTTCTCTCAATCAATGGAAATTGACATAAATGATAAAAATACCACTAAAGACAAGCAAGGGTAATGTAAATTAACATTTTTTTGGGAAACAAATTAGTTAGTTATTTTGTGTTGCTTTTAGTTCGCGTTCTCTATACATTGCTACTCCGTTCATGTCAATTACGTCAAGAACAAACAACATTTCGGATAATACATTAGTGGAAATATATGACCAGCCACAAACTGAGCCTACACAGGCCAATAAAAAAATTAAACAAACGCTTTTGAAGTAAATATATTGTACTATATATATCAACGGAATTGGAAATAGGATTAAATTATTATTTTAAAAAATTTATTTCCAGTTTCAATAAAGCAGTTTACGTTTGTAGAACGGGTGATTCACAAATACCTTCAAAATCAATTGTAGCTTCATCTTTAGAATCAAGAGAAGCTGCAGCAGACATCTCTGATGCTAATCAAACGAAACAGTCGGAATCTATCAAATTAACGACAGTTTTAACAGAAGTACAATCCGATATTTCGCATCTTAATAGAATTAATATTTCGGACGAAGAATTAATGGAAATAGATTATCAGGATCAATTATCACCCACTACAAAGACAAAAACGTATGTAATAACCTTATTTTTTCGAATCAAAGATTTCAAATTCCCAATTACTGGTAAAATAGGTAATGAGCAAGTTGTACGAATTTAACTTTATTTGATATATATTATAAAATTATAGTATATGTTTCTTAATTATAGTACTCGTATATGTATGCATCTTAATGTCGTTAAGATAAACAATTAACATTTTGGATAAAATTTTGTGATCTTTTAAAATGACACGTTCTTTTGTATAGCTTGAACATTTCATTATTTACGCAAGCATCGCTTATACGTTTTACATTTGTCAATAGTGTTGCATTTTCTTATTTTATTCTAGCTCTAAAGGAGTTTCTAAATCAACCTCAGACCGAAAATTTTTTTCAAAATGGCTTAGTACTTTTTCGTGGTTAATCGATCAGAAAGGAAGAGCTTATTGTAAGTTTTGTCAGCAATCATTGCCAAACAACTTTTCTCTGTTAAAAAGACATAACGAGTGTAAATCCCATATGAATGTGATGAATTCACTGAAGAAACAAACATGTATTGACAATATCGGCGGCGAAAAGTATTTTCCAACTAAACAAAAAATTGCTGATTTAAAAATATTAATGTTTCTTATTAAAAATAATTTGCCATTTACTTTGATTGATCCACTAGTCGACCTTATAAAATCAATTGATCCTGAATCAAAAATTTGTCAAAAACTTAAGTTTGGCAGGACAAAGGGGACCGATACACTCACTAAACTATTAGCCGAAGAGAGTTTAAAATCTTTAATAGAAATTTTACAAAGGCAATATTTTTCTATTATTATCGACGAAACAACTGACATCAGCTCAAAAAAATCGTTAGCGTTAATTGCCAGATATTATGACAGCAATAAAAATGCTACTACGGATAATTTTCTCGCGTTGCTTGAATTAGAAAATACCGATTCAAACTCAGTTTTTACTTGTATCACTAACTTTTTCGAGAAAAATCAAATTCCATTCGAAAATTTGATCGGTTTTGGAGCGGACAATGCCAGCGTTATGATGGGGAAAACTAGCGGCGTTCAAGCCTTGCTCAAAACCAAAAATCCGTATTTATATTCTTTGGGATGCACTTGCCACTCGCTTCATTTATGCTCATCTAATGCCGCCAAAGAACTTCCCGATGAGTGCGAGAAATTAGCAAGGAATATTTATTTTTATTTTTCACATAGCCCTAAACGGCAAAATGAGTTTAAAAGATTTCAAACAAGTTTTAATGTTCCGATTCATAAGATTTTGAAAACTTCTAGTACAAGGTGGCTAGCATTAGAGGGCGTAATATTTAGAATATTAGAACAATGGCAACCTCTTCTACACTATTTTGTACTAGAAAAATTTGAGTCGAGAAATCCTATAAAAGATTTAGCTTGTGCTGTTTCGCAAAATTTAAATATAAATAACAAAATTTATTTCCACTTTATGGCCTATGTCCTTAAATTAACTAACAATTTAAATAAAGAGTTTCAAAGCGAGAATCCTAAAATTTATAAATTACTTCCAACAGTTAAAAGTTTCTTAATAATGGTGATACATAATTTCATTAAAGCAGAATATATCAATGAAAATAATTTAAATGAAATGGATTTTAAAGATACCACTTGTTTTTTAGACATCGATAAGGTGTATATAGGGCCTAAAGCTGAGTTGGAAATTACGCAATCTAACTTAAATCTTGAATGTATTCTAACCATTAGGAAACGATGTAAAATAGTACATTGTGTCATTAGGATTAAAAGTGATACTTTGTTTGACGAGCAATTATATTTGCATGCGAGGCGAAGCGCAGCGTAGCCGAGCAAAAGCAAATATTTGCGAGTCAAACAAAGTCACTTTTAATCCGAATAACACATACTATTTTTTCTTCAACGAAGAAATGCTTATTATAAACTAATTATACAAGTAAGTACAAATTATGTAATTAAAATTTCAAAATTGAAAGTAATTTTGTTGAAATATTTTGTGAAACTAAGGAGATCATGACTTTTGTTTGGTTTGACTATTGTAAGTGTCAAACTGCCAAGCTATAATTATAATATTTTTCTTGCGAACAAAATGTTTGAATCAGAAGATTTATCAAATTTACCTCCGGATGTGGTTCAAACAGCAAAGGAAATTGTATTAAACCTATTGCCATCAAAATCACGTAAGATTTACGAGTGCGCATATGTATAACCGATTTTTGAAGTGGTGTACTGAAAAAAATGTGCAATCTGGATTATATTCAGAAAGCGTTCTGTTGGCATACTTTGCCAATTTGTCTACGAAGATGAAAAGTTCGACTCTTTGGGCGCAATATTCTATGGTTAAGGCCACATTAAATTATAAAAATGGCGTAAACATCGAAAAATATTCCAAATTGCGAGCATTTTTAAAAAAACAGAATGTTGGTTACACAGCAAAAAAATCGAGGGTTCTCGATAAAGCACAAATCGACTTGTTTTTAAATTTTTCTCCCGATAAAATAGTATGTGTTATTCGGAACTATTCATGACACAATTTTCACTAATGACACAATGTACTATTTTAAATGAGTATGTAAATTGAGTTTTTTGTGTTAATGAATAAAAAAAGTTTTTCCGAAATAAAAAAAATAAAAAATACTTTCATATATACATTATACATATTATTGTGTCTTCACTATAATATTTTTCTCCTATAGTATTAAAAATACCTACTTTTACACCAAGGATTAAAAGTGTAGCTTAGCAACACACACATTTTATAAAATAGTAAGAAAAAGGCCAACTTTAATACCAAAAAACAGTATTAAAACAAGAGGCTTTTAAGACGTTGGGAGAAAAACTATTATATTAAACTATGCCAACAGATTATTAATCGATTTGATTTTAAAGATGAAACATTAAATAAAATTCAAAGCATAGATCCACAAAACCTAGGACAAACTCTCATACCTTTGATAAATTTATTTCCGCAATTAAGTGACGGAAAAATAGAGGAGATAGAAGATGAATATCGAGAAGTTATTTTTCAGAAATTTATTCCGGTATCTTCTAATTTGGAAAATTTCTGGGGTAAAATTTTTGAACTACAAAATGGACTCAATGAATTTAGATTCCCAAATTTAAAAATATTTATTACTGGTCTTCTAAGCCTTCCTCATAGTAGTGCTGCAGCAGAGCGGTGCTTTTCTGATTTAAATAATATAAAAACTAGAAATCGCAATTGTTTAAAAACTGAGACTATCAACGCATTAATGATTGCAAAACAGCTCACTAAAAACATAAATTTATGTAATTGGGACATATCCGAAAATTTATTGAAAAAATATAAGCTTGCTTAAATTACATATAGTATTCAAAAATAACATTGAACTGAAGACTTCATCACAACATACTACATGTATGTGCAATATTATTTATAAGTTAAAATACGTTATTGTTAAAAATTATTAAATATATATTTATTATTTATATTACAACATATGTATATTATTAAATGTAGCTAATATATTATTTTTATATAACGAAAGAACTGAAATATAAAATATATACATATTGTACGTGTGTTTAACCTATTAGTTAACTTTTTATTTAAATAAAATAAAATTTATAAAATTGTGTAGTTTTCGCTTTTTCTTTTTTTTTTTTTGTGAGGCACCCTGAGGCACCCAAATTAATTTTTTGAGGTACGCATTTTTTTTTTATTGCGACAGCGCTGATACCAAGCCCGAATAATGCAATATTGCGTTTGTTTCGTACACTCGTTTATTGTAGTATTGGTGTCAAATTATCTATTCAAAACGTATAATTTTCACTAAGCAGGCCATCGAAAACACCATACATTTTGAATACGTAGATAAAAATGAAAGAACATAATGAAAACAATTTATTTTTCGTCACATTTCCCTGTAGAGATAAAAGTGTTTGCCGGGATGCTAAAATGAATTTTCGATACAATTCTGGAATAAGGGTCAAATTTGAATTAAACCGATTACTAAAATCTTAATTAAGTTTAAATTTAGCCAATTTGGCCAATTTGGCCTAACTTTACCGATTTGAACTTAGTTCAACATTTATTTATGTACGATCGAAATGGGATTATAAAATAATAGTTAGCTGATATTCTGGAAAATGGCCATATGGTGGAATTTGGCGTTTATGATGAATTTCAATATGTGTGTAACTACGATGGAAATGGGATTTTCAAAATATGTTAATTAAAGCTCTGGAACTTGGGTAGTTCAACTGATTATAATGAAATTCGACATGTGTATCGATAAATCCAAAAACAAATCCTAAAGGTACAAAATTCAAATTATTTTAAGAATGCATAAGCGAAAAGCCAAATAGGACAGAATCCAGATACGACAGAATCCAAATATAAAAATTACAAATGGGACAAAATTTAAAAAATATTTTTTGTTAATTTCGCCCATATTTTTAATGATATATTTGTAACAAAATAAACTCCATTTTGCCATCATAAAAAATTCTCTTCTTGTGATTTCAGCTCAAATAAGATTTTGAGTGAAATTTGGTCGAAAACCTCAAACCGATTGTCTAATCCAGCATTTTCAATATTCTTCAGGTTCTTACTAAATGTCGAATTTTATGTTTTTTTTGTCATTTTTTAATTTTTTGAATCTTATGTGTAAATCAAATCTTTAGTGTTTTTTTAGGTTAAATTTTACTTCCAGAATTTAAACAAGACTTAAGCGCTTTACCCACTGAAAACCGAAAAGAAAAATCGGATTTTCTTTTTTCGATATATTTCCAAATATATTGCTTTGTTTTCGTCAAATTTTTCTGGTTCTTGACCAAATGTATCAAACAATACTATGATGCTGGAAAATGAAGATTAAACTTTTTCGATTCTAAATAATTTTTTTGGGACGAAAAAAATTAAATTTTCAATTGCTCAGCCGATTAAAAGTTTTTTTGAATTTTTTAAAATGAAAATAGTACTATACATTTGGTCAAGAACCAGAAGATATTAACGAAAACAAAGCATTAAATTAAATAAAATTTGGCAATTTTATCGAAAAAACTAAATCCAATTTTTCTTTTCGTTTTTCAGTGGGTAAAGCGCTTTATGCGATGCGGGATTTTAAAAATCTATAGTTTGAAATTGGGCTTTAGAAAACGAGAGTTATCAAAACGGGCATTCGTACCTAGCTCTTTCAATCTTTTCATTTTATATCACAAGAAATTATTTAATTGCAATAGGTTCCAGAATTTTAGAGAGAGAAACCTGTAAATCCAAAAAATAATTCAAACTATATGAAAATATTTCAGTAAATATTTTCTTTAAGTTTATAACCTCTAGTACCTATACAAAAAGTTCTGAAATAAAGACGTTTCTTGTTGGCTATGTCTGAACTAAAATGATGTTTTGATGAAGTTCTGAAATAGAAAAACCAAAAATATTGTTTCCCAAAAAGCAATAAAATATATGAATTGCAATTAACTTGTTGAGCAAATGTATAAAGTATTATTTTTTTTACGCTAAAACTATTTATCTCTGAAGTCTGCGTTTTCACGAATACTAATATTTTCGAGGTAAATGTCGAGTACCCGTATTCATAATTCATGAAACATGAATACAAAAAACATATATGGTATTATCAAAAATAGATCGTAGAATACTCGTAGGCGTGATCTTGTACCAAAGACATGCAACACAAAAAGTATGTGCGAACGTTGTTGAAGTGTCAATCAACACGATTCGACGAAGGCTTGGAGAATTCGACATTAAAAATAGGTACACATAGTATAGTCCAGCAGCTGTATTCTGAAAAAAAGTAAAAAAAAACCTGACGGGTATCGCGATGTCTCTTAACGTGAACGTTTTTTTTTTTGTAAAAATCCTATTCTGATAAAAAAAACGTTTACGAACATCGAAAAAACATAGAATACTCTTTTTTAGAAATTGTACATACATAAAATGTACTTTTTGGCGAATAGACGACGGCACAGATAAGGCACTAAATCAAATATTCATTAAATTAAAATCATTGTGATGATTTTGGTTTTATTGAATTAACATAAACATTTTATTTCAAATAAATCAGATTTTTCGCAGTCGGGAGCTACCAATCGCCGGTCGGCAACGAATCGCAACTATCAATGTCCCAGTCATACTGTGTGTGCATAGTATACCTATGACCATCTATAAGGCCAAAACGAGATTGTGAACAATTTATGTCCAATTAACTAAGTTTTGTGAAATATAAGAGAAAAATTGAAATAAATTGTTTGGTAATGAGACATCTTTGTTTACTTATTTTAAATCATAATTTCAGCTCTATACCGTTGTTTGTTTGTACCTGTACGCTAAATTATTATTAATACTTAACAGTAACCAAATTTTATTAGTTTTAATATTAAAAAATTAATAACATTTTTCTAAATTAATTATTTGTCATATAAACGAAAAAACGTTTCAAAAACCCAACTAAAAAAACGTGGGTTTTTTTAACGTCGGGAACGTGAACGATTTTCTTCAGTCAGAATAGGAAATAACGTTAATTTTGCGATTCACGTTTTCAACTGTCGAAAAAAACGTAAATCACCAAATTACGATTTTTCAGAATACAGCTGCAGGTGTGTATATATGAAACGGGAATTTACCAATAAATGGCGCCGCATGTTCATGTACCTTTCAACAAACCGCGTCATCGGCGCAATTTTTTTCTTTTTACATGTTAAAAATATCGAGTTTTGTGCCTACATATTACGATTTGCGGACATCATTGATTTTTTGTTATCATTTCAAGAAAACTGCTGCAGAATCATATCGAATGCTTGTGTTCTTGATTCTCGGTTGACTAGAAGTTTTAAGTAACTGATTTTTTTTATTAGCAAACACTTAAGATCTCCCAATAGAAAACTAAAAAACTATGAACAAAGATAGAAATATTTGTTCTTCTTCCTTCTATACTTGATTTACTAGGTTGGTTACCAGGAGATTTGAGTTTAGTTTCAAAATGTATCGTTATTAAAATGGCCAGAGTTATTAATAATCGAAAAATGAAAATCTTTCGTTAATGCCTATTTCCTGGCGTCTTACCAAAAGTAAACAACTTTTGAGAATTACCGATGAAAAAGTAAGTTTGTAGCGGATTACTTTTTGGTTAAAAATGGTGACAGTAGAGGTGGGGCATTGAGATAGGTATCTAAGTGGCTTGTCTGAGGTGGTATTTCTCGTGTGGCTCTCGAAAAATATATCGTGCCTCTTATTTGATGCGCAGTTCTACCGAATATTGGAGAGCATTTAAATGATGGTTAAAAGGAGGTTGCAAAGTAACAGCAATTTGAAATTTGCAGCAATGAGATCAACGGAAATGGAAAATTTACAGATGAAAGTATTATCACGGATATAGTGAAATTCAATGGTTCAATGGGTTACAACTTTAATGAAATGCTCATTAGTCAAATGTAAGTTGGATCTGATTGCCCTGATTATTCATCTATCAGGATTGAAAAATATTCCATTTTGAAATTTGTGCAACATTTAGTAAAGCTCATTAATATGCAAAAATCGGGTCAAACAACGCCTCATATACCAAAAAACCTTCATATAACAAAAAGCTAATGCAAAGTTGGAGCTTGGCACTGAATTGGCACAAAATGAGTACCAAATTATTTACATAAATAAATAGAATTAAATTATCAAAAGAACTACTATAGAAATTAGTAAAAACCTATAGGTATTCTTTAAAAATTTACACGCAGTACCCGTAATAATTAATTGTAAGTATAATGCAACTGTTATATACTTTTAAATTATAGAAAACTTTTATTTAAAAGTTTACCAGCTTAGGTTTTAAGGTCAACCTTAAGCGAAAATTTCGGTGCAATATATTTGTTAAGGGTCGACTTTAAAAACTAAGCTGATGTTTATTTTTCTATTACTAAGGGCCATTATCTTTTACGGGAAATATAACTCTAATCGGAACTTGTTTTTTTTATACCCTTGCCCATAGGCTGGGTGGAATAAAATAAATACTGATAACAAGAGTTACATTTTTCGTAAAAAACAATACTTTTAAATAGGTTTTCTCTAATTTTTCTGAGCGAATAAGAGCTACTTTATACTAGAAGTGTTTACATCTTCACTTATTCCTAGAGTAGTTCTTCTGACAAATTAATTCTATTTATTTATGAAAATATGTTGATACTTATCTCTTTTTTGTTGATGCAGCATTCTGGTCCGTAGGTCTCCCTCTTTGCATTATCCACTTAATCCGTCATCGTGACTGCTGTTATTGTCTATATCCTCCTCGACTCCATATACACCATTTAAGTGCTTTCCAATAATATAAAGAACTGCCAAATAAATAACAACCTAAAGACCCAATCTTTTTTTAATTTGATTAACATCTCTCTTTACGATCATCCTACCCTTTCTTAGATCACCCTCTTCTTATATGGAGTTAAGAACACAGATATTAAACCAAATCAACTTGAACGCAGTTGAGAAGTAGAACCTCTCTTACTCCAGTGTTTGATCGATGAATTCAAATATCAGAATCGTCCTTAATCTCAGGTTTTTTACACATTAGGGTTAACATCTGATCCTTATATCCGCGGCTGATCGGATTTTACGACATCGGACCAATCTCTTAATATGCTTATGCACTCACTATACATATGTATATAATAATAGAACTCGATAAACCTTATGCTTCTTTTTTCTATGTAAACGTAAAAAGTAATGTATTAGGTTCGAATAAGCATCACATTTGCACTTTATACAAATTTTAACTGATTACGGCAATAAATAATTTAAATGATAACGAATTTTTTAGTTGAACCCTATAAACCCATCATTATTTCTAGTGCAATCGATAGTAATTGAAATACAGATTTAGGAAGATACATATTAAATGAAGTAATTATTCATTTAAATGGAAAACAATGATTGTACAACTTCTGGGTTATTCAACAGAAAGTGGTTAACTGGAGAAAACCACTTCTTGGGATACGACCATAAATTCAACAATTCTAAGCTATGTATCGAACCCTAATCGGCTTTGATTTTTATTTTATTTTAATGAAAATGTTACTCAAAAAAGTTTATGGCGTTCTTTGCAAAACAGAACGATAAAAATTTTAAAATAGTCATTTTTCTTATAATCTATAAAAAAAATATTGAATGAAATGTGGAGAAAAAGCGATATCTTTAGTTAAATACATAGTTTTGATTCTACGACCCAAACCAAATTCTTACAACGCTTGTTGTAAAAAACGAGATATCTGGACAATTGGACATATTAAGCTTATGCGAAGCAATATTTCGAATAACAAAACAGTTATTTTGCAATTTATTTGAAAAAAGAGAAAATATTAGATTGTATTCATTATTAATTAACAAATTATGTATATTATGTAAAATTCATATTCAAATACAATAGAGTAGGAAACTTTACATTATGCAATATGTAATTCAAAATTTTCAAAAATTCTTACCTAAAACTTTAAATGCGATTTCCCAATATTTTGTTTTTTCCGGTTTCATAATTTTCTATTTCTAAACAAGCAAATCAAAATAATACCAACATTGTAAAGTGGTAGTTTGGTTTATTTTTAATGAAAATTGATAACATTGTCAGTTCATTGATAAATTTACGATTGTGTTTTCTTTTAATTATTCCTTATAGAAAATACGAAAGATAGAAAGAGGCATTCCAAAATATTGGAAATTTATAAGATTGTTTCGTTGAGCTCGAAATTGAAATAGAGGAAAAATCGATTTTATTTTTAGTGAACATTTGTCGTTCATACAAATTACTCCTCTAATAGTATTATGCTCAGTGATAATACAACGCAAAATGAGGCAAAAACTTTATAGAATATCTATCTCTCTATTGAAAATCAAAATTGTGATGTTAGAACACCAGTACCTTCATTCAACAAATTACTAATAAATATTAGCTTTGTTTCTATGCCAATCGAAAATAGAAAAAAATCATTTAAATTAAATTGGAGATAAGTCTTTATTGCTATTAAATATGAATTATGTCATTCCAAATCAAAGTATATAGGAAAAATAGTGAAAATTAGTATTTTTTTATTAATATATAAATAAATCTTAGCCTTAAAAATTGATTTTTAAACATTTTTCGCTCTATTTTAACCTTCTGTAACATTAGTTCTTCAATGACACTGTTGTGACGATGCATTTCCTGAATTTTCGACTTTTGAGCGTCACACAATCAATCAATTCCCCGATAAACGCTTTTGAGGTTTGATACCATTACCATGTGCTGTGCCTCTTGTTTTTTGAAAACGTTTAAAAGATTTTCAAAAAAATCCTTTTGCAGGTTAATTTGATTTTTAAATAGATCAGTAGTTTCTGTTCCTGCTTCTGGAGAGCATGTGAGAGTGTCAAAAGCGAATTCTATTTACAAACAGAAATTTTCGTTTTATAGACAAAATGAAAACACAACTATAAAATTTTTTTTTTCGTAAAAACCAAAGTCCTATGTTCAATACGCTTTTGAAAATGTACTTGAATTGAGTCTAATGCTGTGTGCCTCAGAAGACTTTTCAAACTAAACTTTTCAAATTTTGAAGCTTTCGCTATTTCCTCATAGATGCTTGGTGAAAAGGCAGTTTCCGAGGTTACTTTTCAACGACTTTTCAATTAGTATGACATTCAGTTTAAAATACGTAGTCAGTAAAGCTCGGTACACATTGAGAACGAGAACGATATTTCCTTTTTTACCAAATTATGTAACATAATTATTAAAATAGTTAAAACTTTATGATTTTAATTAACAATAGTTAAAATATCGTGCATTTACTAAAAATAAAATTTAAAATCTTAACAGTTTTAATACAAAATTTTAATTTATAATCGTAAATTAAAACGATAAAATGAAATTTTTTATTAAAACTGTTAAAATTTTATATTTTATTTTTAGTAAATGCACGATATTTTAACTATTGCTAATTAAAATCATACAGTTTAAACAATTTTAGTAATTTTCTTACATAATTCAGCTTATAAGCAATCCGTTTCTCATCGGTCAGCTCAATATGCATTTTTATGTTTGGACTTGGCGTTCTCTTCTCTGGATTTTAATTTACTACCAATAATCGAATTCTATCCGCCAGTTCACGATCATTAATATGGTTTATGTTCAGCGGAAGTTCTCCATGCTCAATCACCATTGAAACGTTTTCCGGAATGAATTTTCTCATAGTAATTCCAGTCGGCGTTTGATTTATCAAATCTCTACCCAATAAAACGTCAACTGGAAATATTCCATCAGGAACTATGTAAATTGTGGTCTCATATACTTCGTCCTTTATTTTTCGCTTTGCATTAAACCTACCTACGGTTGATACATCTCTGCACCATGAAATATTGTGCACTCCTCGCTAAATTCGCAAATGCCCGTTCCAATGAATTTTTTATGTGACATTAACTAATGTCGGTTCCGGTATCAACTAGTGCACAAAGTTCCTTTCCATTTAACATTACATTTTTGACAGCTTTAGATGAACAATCATGTCACATTAATGAACATTAATTGTTATTACGCTCCCGATTGGTGCTTTTATCTTAATTTTTTGTTTGATTTCTTCATAAATTACGGGTTTACTTTTGAAATCATTCATAGAGGTTGATCCATACAAAACCGTCTTATTATGTTCATAATCGGTTATTCCACTTATACAGTAATCGATTATCGAAGCATCTTCCAAGTTGCCGGTTTGACCTAGTTCACGCATAGCGATTAAATAATTTTTGAAAGATTCATCTTTCTTTTTCTTCCTCTCTGCCATGGGCCACAGCAGAATTCAATGCCTTTTTGAACTCGTTGACTAAATGTGTGGTTAGATTTTCCCAGGTATCAGTAACCGCCAAACGTAAACTGTCTTGCTGTTCCAGTTAACAGTCTTTTTGAACAAGTAACTTTCTGTTCAGCATTCCATTTCATACATACAGCAGCATCTTCGACATCCTGAATCCATTTCTCGACGGGATAATCATCCTCCCCGCTAAACTTCGAAAGCGATTCTTCGACATCTCTAAAACTTAAGCAAGCTATAGCAGTAGGCCCGTTAGTAGATTTCATTCTGATTTCTTTATCTTTCAACGCCATCTCCCGTATTCGTAACACTTCTAACTGGATATTATCTTCCTGTTGGTTGCCGTTAAGTTCGCTAGCATTAGTCTCCCTACTTATATTTGTCATATCTCCGCTGCCACCGCCCTCCATCATAGTGCTGCTTTTTGGTTGGTTCAATAGCACTATATTATTTGAATTCACCAACTCATCATTCGCGACTCTTCTAAACATTTCCATCATCTTACGAATAAAAGCGTCCTTAATTTCAGGTGAATTATGAAGATTATTTTTTTTTCGGCCCATCTCAGTTAAAATTTCTTAATAATTTGTTATATAATAGCAAACCTCACTTTCAGCCCCAAAATCAAAACAACTTTACTTCATATATAAACACAATAAATTATAAGAATCGTTCTAGTTTTATCTTTTATCTTCACAAAATTAAAACTCTATCCAACCACACTTATTTTTAAATTTCACACAAACGTCCTTGGTACACAATACGGTACTTTATATTTCTGTACTCACAAATTCGGTGATCTTAGAACCGTTCTGATTTTATCTTTGATCTTCGCCAAATTAAAACTGCGTACAACAGCATTTATTTTTAAATGTCACGCATATTACTTTAGCCGTTAAATACCTACTGCCTTGGTACAAAATACGGTACTTTATATTTCTCGACTCACGAATTGGGTGTTATTCCACGGCACTTTATATCACCACAAATCTTGGTATATGGAAAATCTCTCACGGATATAAAAATTCGCCAACTATATTAACTTCACGATAAAGTTTTATACACGTTAATCACCACAAACTTAAATGTTTAATCGGTCGGTTTACCCTGTTTGGAATACAGCTTCTTAAACGCACCAAAACTAAACCTAAACGTACAAAACTACACATTTGCTTCAAGAAAACTAAATAGGTTAAGATATTTCCTTAATATATGTTGCTCAAAACTACCCGCTGATCGATCCCGGTTGAGCCCCAAAGTGTAGAGTTTAATTAGTTTTTAAGAAAAACGCACGAGTTGTTTACTACTCGAAACACCAAAATCAATTGCTTTAATCTGATTGTATGGTTAATAATCGTTTTACATAACAGGAATAAAAATGGAGGTGTGGCCAACACACAACTTTCTTTTACGAACAGAGAATTTTGAGAAATTTTAATTTTTTTTTTATAATTTTTTAAATTTTTTTTTTATTAAATTTTTAAATTTTTAATTTTTTTTTTTTAATTTTTTTTTTTTAATTTTATTTGTTTTTAATTTTTGGAAACATTTTGTGTAAAGTAGTTTTTGGTAAACCTTATACTTTTTAAGGTATTTGCAAAATAAATTTTCTGGACCAAGGGAGTGGCCAGTTCCGGTCACTGGGACCTCCCAATTTATCAAAAAAGCCTAAATCTGAAGTTTCAGTTCGATTGGTTAAACCATCTGGGCTGTAGAGAGGACACAGACAGACTGACAGACTGACAGACAGACAGACAGACACCATTTCGAAACCCACTTTTTCAAACTCAGGGGACCTCACATCAAATAAATCTCTAAAAATCTCAAGCTCCAAAATTTTCATGATTACTATACTTTATTACTTTCTTTTACTCTAGTAAAATAAAGTATAGTAATCATTAAAATTTGGTGGTTTGGCGTCTATTGGAGGAGGGGACCAAAGTTGAGTAGATTAATCTACCAGCCCCGTAACCTTCCAGTAGGGTGCGCATCACGTGAGCTGCTCTGGTCTTGTCATTAGACAGCTGCGTGATGGGTACAATTGTGTAAGGGGTAACCTGTTCACAATTCGCAAGTGTACGTACTGCCTCCTTGTGGCAACCACTGGTAACTAAGGCCACTTGGCACATTTTTGGCCATTTGGCACAGGCTAAAGTACGGCGCTAAAGGAGAAAACCTTGACAAAAAACCCTAATCTAAGGTGGAACAGCATATGCCGAAAGATGAATGGCTGATAGGTTAATCAGCCCAAAATATGCGGACTCTGGATACCAGGCACCCTCCAGTTTTATTTAGCCTTCCTGTAGTAAAGCTGGGTGACCTACAGGTGATTTGCAATTCCCAGCAACTCGTAAGAGTAAAATCAAACGGAATACGGGGCAGGAGTAGGAATATACGGGAGTGGGACAACCCTCTCGAGGTCCTTGAGCTCCAATGCTACCGTCTTTCGAGCGGAACTACATGCTGTAGTAAACATCTAGGAGGGAGAGCAATAAGCCCAGATAGTAGTAGACGTCATTTATTTAAACGAGACATTGAAAAGTTTAGTTGGCTATAAGGCACAATTGAATACTTTTAACCTATTGACATCTATGTACATATTTAAATATTGTATGAATTACTGGGTCTTACAAAAGTTTAGTTTGAAAAGTCTTCTGAGGCCCCCAGCATAAAAACCAAAAAAATTAAAAAGTAAGAGAGTTAAAAACTAATAAAATTTTTTGATTATACAATAAAGAAGTTGAACCATCATTATCTTTCATATCAAACTGAATAAAAGGGGATACAAATTTGCATTTTATAAACTGAAACTTAAAAATAAATAGATCATTACACGTATGTATGTACATAAGTAGATTATTATCAATGGGAAATCAATCATCATATTCAACAATACAAGTTAATTTATTCGTCCAAAAACGGGTTTGCTTTACAATTCCGCTACCTTTTTTTATCGGAGAAATTTGTATCAAATTTCAACATGTTTTCCTTTCCTCCATTCTTCGTAATAAAAATTTCTATAGGAATTGCATTTCGGAGTTAAAATTCCAACGCAAAGGATTTTTTCCTACAAAAAAAGTTCTGTGATACCAAATTATCTATCCTATAGGTATTATATGGTATTCCTGTAATAGCCACGAATAACCGCCAATATCTAGTTAGCCCAAATACCTTTGTATAATATTGCAATGGTATTGGCCGGTTGGTTATTTGTCATATTTTTTGATATACCTAAATATAAAAATGGGGCAGTAATAAAAAATTCCAAAGATTCTACCAAATATAATTGTCTAATTTAATTAGTCAAAACTAATTTTAAATTTAATTGATTTACTAACTGTTTTAAAATTTTTCGGCGTATCACAAATACTTATGAATCAAAAATTTGTATCACAATTACTTATACATTAGATTCAATTGAATTTATTTTAATTAAGGCTGAACATTTTTATATTTAATTTATAAAAATAACGAAATTAGTGAAAAACTAATTTTCGTTAATTTTTTAAGCAAATTTCTTTTCAATAAAAGGAAATAGAAGTGCCAATTTTTCCTATACAAATATTTACGCACCAGATAGTATATACTCGTATTAACTAGTTATATAAAAACCGTCGATTTGTAACGTAGAACATTTATTTACTTATTTACTAATACCAACTAATGAGTAATACATTTTAAATTGTCTTTGGATATTCGGAATTTGCCCATAAAATTAACCGGTTTACATCAACATTGATTATTGTGCCAATCAAACGGATATATAATAATTACATTTTGTACAAACCCAATTATATATTCAAATCACGTTACATCGATTATCTCTCTTAGATAATATAAATTTTGTCTCGTTTTAATTTTTTTATTTTCCTCTCCACTTTTATCGTTCGTAAATCTTGTTTGATCTAATTTTTTTTTCGCTTTAAAGTTTAAATTAATTTAATTAATTCAATTTTCCATCAATATGTTTAGTTCAATTATAAAAAAAAAAAGAAAAATATACCACGCACGTAGTGGTGTTCCTCGACGAATAAGTTCTTATTCCTTAAGAATAATCTATCGTAGCACGATCTTTATACATATTTAGAGATCACAAAACAAACGACATAAATTAACTTATTGTATTTAACTTTAATTTTTCATTTCTCTTATCTCAACCGAAATACGAATATGTATAAAATATAGGCACTTAGAAAAAAAAAGAACATTGAATGATGTACATATTTCAATTTTCTAAGAAAACTCTAAAATAAATTCATGTAGGTTGTGTTGTAAGACAACCATATCATTTTCATGTTGTTGTTGTGGTTGTTGTTCAACTTGAGCACAACAATATAATAACAACATTTAAGATCATTTAATTTTTTTTTTTTTTTTTTTGTTCGTTTTAGAAGAAAATTACATGTTATATTCAATTTTCGAAAACATATAAAAAAAATTGTTGATAACACACAAAATTCAATCGTAAAAACTATGTATTGTAGCCTGATATGTAATTCAAATCGATCGTTATAAGATTCACACAGAACATCTTTCTTTACACAAAAATGGTGATCGTTAGCTTTTACGATCGGCGTGGTAATGAAGATAAAACTTTATACGTATTTACTTATGTATGTACGTTTGTGTACAATAAGGTCTGATTTGTGATGAGATAATTAAATGGAAGAATCGATTTTTTTGTTTTTTTTTGTTGTTTTGTTCGATCGAGTCGAGACTAATTAACACTATTTGCACAAAAAACTATGCTCGTATCTAATTTGTTTATATTTAACAGCGATGTCTTTATTTGTACACAACTTTGTATTGTTCTGAATTTGTACGAGTATACTTGAAATATTTTTAAATTACTTATAATTCGTCACACCAGACACCCATCAATTAAAATCTCCAACACATACAACAGAATAAACAACGTAACGAAATGCGATCATATTTCAGTTTTTTTTTTCTTTATATACCCAATGAGAGATGTGATCATTAGCGCACTAATGGTGTGTGATCGTAAAAAAATGGGTTTTAAACATTATAGTTAGGTATAAAAAACTAATCAATAATTTACATGAAAAGCAATAAATTCTCTTTATAGTGATATTTTGACCCTTTGGTGAATGGAATGTCATCACCAGAAGCTCTTCTTTGTATATAATATAGACGTGTTCGCGCGCGTTGATTGTTAGATCAAGACGATCAATTTTTCTTGATATATTGTTGGTCTTTTTGAAGTTGTAGTAATTTGACCTTTTTTGTTTGCTTGTGTTTTATTGATCGTTTATTATTTTTTTGTGGTTCGATCTTCGATCACTAAATTGTTGCATGTTTTTGTTTTGTATCAAAAGAATTTAAGAATTTATTATACTTACGTGAATTTATGCTTGACGGGAAAATCAATAATTGTCTGACATACCTGAAAAATATAAAACAAAAATTGAGTTATTTTTTTGTGATTGGTTTCGAATATGTTGACGATTGAAATTTAATAAAATCTCGCTAGAAGTGGAATATGTGCAAGAATTTATAATTAAAATTTAAACTCTTTTAATTTTTGGTGAATTTTTGGGCGATTGACAAATAAAGGAAATATTTTAATAGAAGATAGAACTTAAAAGTTTATATTGTTGACGTCGTTTTCTGTAAAATAATTCTGTTAACATAATCTTATAACTATAAAGTTAGTAATTTTTCTCCTGAAATTCTATTGCTTTTATGAGGAAATACAGAGCCGTATTTTGTATTTATTGAACCAGAGTTTTGTACGAAAATTGAAAACGGATGAACAGAAGTTGTTTGATAAAAATTTTAGATATCGGTGGTGCAGATCCTCCACATGAAGCTGAATTCGATGTAGTTGATGCACATGGTGGACTCGGACGGACGATGATGGAAGTGTAGATGGCGAACTATCAGACGTCGATTACTCCTTCGATTTTATACCAGCCATGCATGACTTACGCGTCGGACAAATAGGTAATGATATTGCACAAGGAAAAGACGTACAGAATTAACAATCTAGTGGAGAGCAACGAAGGAGGAACTCATTGAACAAAATCGTGGGATGTGGTACACTGCAAGGAACAGCAAGCATTCAGATATTTTGTGGTCACTGCCTGTATACAATTGACGATGTGGCTTATTTGGTGGCAAGCGAAGAAGAAATATACATATACGTAGCTGTATTGTTATATGCTGGTGCAGAAAAATCTTACAAGGTAGAAGCGAAAGACTTGTTTCTTGTAAATCATATGCCTATCTAACGTAAGAGATGTCGTTAGAGAAATTTAAGCAACATAGAAGAATTTCGAAAAGACTCGATAATCATACAGCTCATTATTTTGTTTCTCGCGGTCTATGGAATTGGTCAGTTATGCCAGTAGCACCAGATGAAACGTGCTTTTATTATCAACTGCGTACCACGACGAAGAAGTGGATGAAACAACAAAAAAAACAAACCAAGTAGATTATAATAAAACTAAGGACGAAGTAGACACTTTTGACCATAGATGAATAGAGTTTACAGCTGCAAACGGAAAACAAATCGGTGGTTTTTTAACTTATTTTTTAATGTCCTGAACATTGCGGCCCTCGGTGCTTATGAGTATGATTTATTAATTACAAAATTTCTCCGTAAACAACATTGCGAATAAAGTATCGTTCATCGTTAAGTAGCTGGTCTTGCTGTGGGTTTAGTTCAATATTAATCTTTACTTAAGCAGAAATTCGTGAACGGGATAGTGCGACATAAAGCTGCCCATGCAGAAGACTGAGGATTGAAGGCTGCTACCGACTTGATCATACGAATGGCCCTGAACAAACGGAAGCGTGGTCTCAGTAGGCGCGAGATCATTCTCGGAATAAATACGATGTCTCCTTTGCAGCACTCGGAAATGATCTTCGCTTTGGTGAAGTTGCGGGCGAGTTCTTTAACGATCAATCGAGTTCCATTACATATACCCTTCTTCTGATGGTGTCTGCTCGTTCAAAAACTCGACGAGAATATTAAGGCAATCAGTTGGATCCTCCGAGTTGATGGAATCGGCGCTGTAATAGATCATTGGCTCGCCAGTCATTGCATTAATGATTTTGCGGTCGTCTCCAATGTTTGCGCTTTGGAAGGCGCAACAATGACTCTCTTTGATAACTCCTCGATTGATAGGCTCTCAATGTCTCCGAAGATTGTGCTCATTAAATCATCAACTATAATCATGCTGTCGGATATCTGAATTGTATCCTCTTGTATCGAACCGACATCCAATAGCCAATTGTTATGCTCACTCTGCCCCCCCCCCCCGCTACGCATATTTTTTGTAAGAGTAAGATGCCGAAACCCCCTCCAAAGTCTACTTGATTTAATGCAACACTCAATTATTTCCGTTCGTGTACCTCGAGGAACTACTGGCAACGTTTGTCGAAATTCGCCGCCCAGAACTCACACCTTTCCACCAAAACTTTCTTCGTTGCTCCTAATTTCTTCGGGAGCATGTGTGATTTTATCAATAACGATGAGTGCAGCTTTACGAAGAGTAGCTGCTTCAGGGGAGTTCAAGCCCATAGACGAAATTGATGTGTCAAGCAATGGGGCCGGCAATTTGAAGCCGCTATGATCTGTCCTTCCACCTTTCAATAATGTACCAGCGATACCAATTGTAGCAAGTGGCAGGACAATTTGACCCATTCCTCGGAAGTAATAAGACATAAGCGTATTATATAGGAAAGTTTTGTCCGAAACTCCAGGCCCATCGAGATAGAAGAGCTTACAATCTGGGTGTGAGTTCTACATTGCCACCATGATTTTGCTGTAAGCCGACAGTTCAGCTTCATTGAACATCGCGATGTGTGCTTCTGCTACTCTTGCCTCTTTTTCTTGATTAAAGATAAACTTATCATTCGTAGCATCTCCAGTGGGCGCAGGCAGACTAATTGCATGACCACTCAACCCGTGTTGAAGGAGAATGGCATTGACATTGTGAAGGGATTTATATACTGTAGTCTCATTAGTGTGCCGTCTCGCGTAATCAAACTTTAAATTTACCAAATGATCATCCCAAAGCTTGAGAGGCTGAGCTGGTCGGCAGAATACGATAATGTAAGCGAACATTTCTCGTAACTACTTTGGCATAAGATAGGTACCAGTATTCGTTATAATAATCCTCCTGCGATAGCAGCTGCCTTAAACGTCTCACATAAAGTGCCGTCTACCGTGCTTAGGAATTCGAAGCTGGTCTCTTGAACGCTTCTTCCACTGTAAATGAATGGGTGTAAATTAATTGTCAAACTGCTGGGTTGTTGATGTTAAACTAAAACGAACTCTCTAGTTTGTGCAGCCAGTAGCGCCTCTGCCTCTTCGAAAATGATGCATTGTTGATTAGGCGTTGTGTCGCAGTTCATTCTGACCAACAGTGTTAATAACGATGAACTTGTAGATATACTTCACGAAAATCAATTAACTGCATGCTTGGGCGTTGTATGTGTATGTGAGATACGGATTGTATGGTACCACGATTGTCCATTTGAACTCCCCGCACCATTACTTGCGTGCCACGACATCCCCGGTATAAGTGGTATCCACTTACGTTTGGAATTTTATGATCGTTGAATTGTTTGGGAAACTGCATCGACCAATGGCCATCCTTCATACAGAGTGCATTCTGTTGACGTTCTCCACATGGTCCGTACATGTTACACTTCAGCATAATTTTTCGCAGTTCTTGACTCTCCTCCGGTGGTAACTCAGCGCGTATAAATTGTTCGATTAACGTTACCAAAATGTGCGCGGGGAAGGCCTCGCTTCTGAAACACGATGCTATTGAGGAAAGCCTTCGACTCTCCAAATATCCTTGCTACTGTGACGACCTTACCTACAGCTCTCCGGATCCCAAATTACCGGTGATCTCAGGACAGCTTGGGTTTGCGGTAAAAGTGATGAATAAGTCCGGAGCACCGAAGATACTTATAGCGTTACAACATCTAACACGGCTATTTCGTAGAGAGCCGTCGGAAGTTTAACCGATACACCTGCTGCTACGTTACGATTCTCAGCCATGTTTACCATAAGATCTGCGAGACCTTGATACCGCTCTGCTCGAAGACGTTTTTGATTCTGACAAACGTAATTAAGATTGTTGGCTTCTACTTGAAAATATGAGTCCACCTGTCATTGCTGCGTAAACTTACTGGAACTCATGATTGAATTAAAATCATCACTGATTGCTGCGATAGCTGCTTGAATTGTTAACAAGCCCTGCAAAGATACTTGCTTCTACCTGCCTATCGCAAAAAAATCAGGCATTTAATTTGTCACTCGTTTTAATTTGTCAGATGGGTTTTTTTCAGAAGCAATCGCATTGCGACTGAGCAGCAAATATCACAACAGAATGCTCATAAAGATTACAATATAGCCATGAGAGATGATAGGGAGGTAGATAGGCAAAATGGAGAGATGAAACATGGAATTAATTTTGTTTTGATCTACAAAGTGTCTTTGCACTACCTAAGGGAAACGCGTCCGGTTTTTATTTTAATCATAAAAAGTATTAATATAAACGAAAGCTATGCGCATTTAATATAACTGTCAATTGCATTTTGATTAATAAGTTTAAAATCACTTACTGTGCAATGTGGGCGAAGTTCAAAAATTTTAAACAGTATATGTATTACTCTTTGGAGTGACTCCTGCGTGGCCCAAAATAAAAACAAAGTGTTGTCGACGGTATTATTGTATTTTATATACAGAAATCCAACATTTAAAGTTATCATACAAAAATGTTCAACACCAGGACATTCACTGATTCAGGAAGTAGATTTCAAAAATAAAGTCATTGATCGGCATTTAAAACGGCTTGAAATATACAGCCCATTACGTTAAGCTTTAAATTATGATAGCATAATCTGATTTTACGGAATATTCTAGTAAAGCTTTTAACTTAGATTATTCGCAAAGGAAGCAATTTGTTTAAACTACATTTTAAAACCAATGCAAGGCATGTTGTATATTAGAGCACATATTTGATGTAAGTAGCCAAAAGAAAAACGATAACAACTCCGAAAGACTTATTCACTCAAGGTATTAATTCGGTTCAGCAAATTTCAAAAGAAAAAATTACCGACTTTCAAAGCTTGTTTGTGTTTATGCCACAAAATGACCAGGAATATTATAAACCTAGCGTCAAATAATGTGGACAACAATATTCTTCCTACTAATACGAGAAATTTTTAAATTTTGATTGTCATAGAAGGACTGAAGTTTATTGTGTTACAAAGAACAACAATTTATTGACTTTAAATATTTTATTTTTTTAATCTTCGGTGAGCCTGGTGGGGTCTCAGAAGCCCGACTTATTTTTAAAAGTTCACAACTATTTTAATAGTTGCGATAGCGACTTAAGGTTATTAGTAGCTGTAGTTCGATCCATGCGCTGGTGATCCCCCCTCCCCAAATTTTTGGTGCATCGCGCGATATCCTATGGAAAACACGTATTTGCGTGGGTGCCGAGCGTCACAGACCCCACCAGGCTCGCTGCGTTGCAAAATTGTAATTAATATTCTTCGTGCAAAATTCTTTTTGTGTTTGTTTGATTCTTAATTGCTATTTTTTGTTGGTATTGTTTCAGTAGCTACATAATAATGAGTCGGCCGCTAAAAAATGGTCAAAAATGACGAGAAAGATCAGGCTTTCGATGGGAGTAGTAGCGAAGAGGATGATCATGTGTCTACCAAACCATCATCGGTCGCCGAGGTGGATATGGAAAAGGAAATACAAGTAATAGCGTTTTTTTGGGGAATGATAAAAAGTAGTGTGGAACAAAAATCCTAATAATCCGAATGTCCGAACTCTCTGGGGTGAAGGATCTCGCAAAAAATCCCAACACATCTTCAGAACGTTTTTTTCTGTATATTGACGGCACCATGTTAGACGAAATAGTGTTATGCACTAATATAAAGACACGTATGACACGAGAACATAAAAGATCTTCAAATGAGTATACATACACCGAAACTACTAAGGATGAACTGAAAACTGTAATAGGTCTTTTATTATTAGCCGGTCTATGTTTTGGATTCGCAACAAGGTGTATGTTTTGTATTCGCAACAAATAAAGCAAGACAACGCACGTTAAATGTTCCAGAGCTATTTGCATGAAGAAAATTAATTTTTATCCTTAACAGATGAAGCTTATAATTATATTATGTGCCATTAATAGGAAGACAAAATAGTTAGGTTATGATTATATTATGTCATGATTTCCAAAGAAAAGAAGTGTTTATTTTTATTATAACAAAAAAAAAGTTTATCTTTTTCTATTATATAGTCGTGTGAATAAATAGTTCACGTAAAGCAATGATTGTTTTAACAGGCCATAAAGTGTAGTGTTTTATTTCGGGGTCTTCTGGACCCCACCAGGCTCACGGGGTTGTTTTATTCACCAGGCTTACGGAAGGTTAATAAAATAAAACTGATAAAAATTGGTAATGTCGTACGAGCGATTTTTATATCGTATATCGTGACACCGCTTGCTCTTAAGTTTTCTCTATTAAATTTAGTTATGCAATGAAATCCATTTATATTTATACTCGAATCGTTATCAAGCCTGTGTGCCAACAAACTCTGAACGTTGAGGGCCACGAGTCTGAGACCAGCCGCTCCGTCGATGAATTCCCTTATGTTGTTGCAGGCGTTGTCACCCTATGGTTTTTCAAGCGTTTTAGCTCCGATTCCAATTTTCTAATTTTTGGTGTTGTGCTAATTGTAATGTAATTCAAGGATCCGTTATGTTATCGTAGAATTTTGGATTACCATAATCCTTTGGAAAAATCTTGTGTTTTCCAATTCGTTATGCCGTAATGAAATGCCATTGAGTACATAATTGAATATCGAATGAAATAATTTGTACGAGCCTTAATGTTGATTATCAGTTCTACAAAATTTATTATTACAAAATATTATTATATTCGTTGTTTTACAATATATACAAAAATTGATATATACACCATCAATTGGTGAACATCGAACCCGAAACCTGCTGTCTTCAAGTTTGTTGTTAACAGGTATTGAGTTAGAATTACTTCGACCTGCAAATTGGGAAATATAACATATGCAAAAACGTTGTTTGCTTCGCTGGTACAAAGTACATTTACATAATTCAGAAACAGAAAATTGTATTTGACAAAACATAGTACACATAGCAAAATAATTTTTCCTACAATCGCTGTGAAAAGCAGGCTTTTTTCTCTGTTTTCAAAGCCCAAAGAGTCTGTTTTTTTGACAGTTAATAAACAAATTACTTTGTCACACGTTTCTCTTAGAAACGTGTGACAAAACTTGAAACCGCACGCTAATTTTTAAGAAAGACTAATGTTTGTATAAAACATCAAACCAAATTTTTGTTTTTCTTTATGAAAAATAAAAAAAATCTTTGACTACTCGATTGAACAAAATGTCGGTCCTAAAATAAAATCGTATTGTCAGTATAGTAAATTTTACTACAAAATTATCTTTTTATTATATTTTTTAAAATGATTGTAGGAAAAATAAAGTGTGAAACACGTCCGCAAAGTTGTTTGTCACGCTCGAAAGGTTGCTGGCCTCCGTCCCGTCGGCCAGCAATTTCCTTTCTCGCGTGACAAACTGGCACTTTGCGCTCTTGATACACAAATAACTATTTCAGTTTTTCCTCGATTTAAATGTTTTACAGTAATACGTAATAACCACAACCAAGAAAAAACAATTTATTTTGACGCGGATTTGATTATTATTTGAATACCGCATGTTTTCGACGAAACCAAATTAAATTTAATGACGTATTAAATCAAATTAGTTCCCGGTCACTTGGAAACTTTGAAGTCCCATAACTCGCAAACCTAAACATTTTTCGGCCTGATCTTTGCAACTATACATTTTTCTAGGATTGCAAAGTTTTGTAATACAGCATATAAATTCAAAAAATTTTCGCAATATTTTACATAATGAGAATTACATTTTTTTTGAATTTTTTTATTTTTATTTTATAGTTTTAAATCATTTGGCGTGCGGCATGTTTGATCAAGTTCATCACTATTTAATTAAAATTGAAATTAAAATACATATTAATAATTTCTTGTTTTAATGTTTTTTTCAATCCACAAATTATTATTTAACTTGGTTTGATTCTTACAGTTTTTAAAACATTACATTTATATTTAACAAGAGACGTTGCTTTAATCAAATAAATTTCGTAAATACGTCATTTCCGTGACGCGCGTCATCACATTGAAATTTCCAAATATAATGAAAACAAAGACGTAGTCCTACGTGAAAATAATTTATATCCATACAGTTTAGATGAAAAAACGCGATTTCGATTGTCGATAAAATATGAATTAAAAGTTAAACCGAGTTAAATAATTTTTTCTGAAATCGCTAAGAAACAACTAAATGCCTTACTCATTTAAAATACAGGTTCTTAAATTTCCCTATTTTCCAGAAATAGTTAAAAGAGAGATAAGGGAAATTAAATTAAAAAGCGTTCTACAACAATAACAATATGTATTAAATAGAGAAAATTGAATTTAATGTCGTCATGATTTATCCACATTAAAACCAATGGTAAGAAAAAAAACAACACGTCTCCGCTCAACAATCGAAATTTAAATCAATAAAATGAGCGTGAGGAAAACAAAAAATCAAAATAATCTAGGATGCTTTGCAAATTCAAAATAACAATAGAAAGATATTCGAATTCAAATTTCAATACCTTATTGTTCAAGACGATTTTCGTGACTCAAATTACACGCCTCTTGAACATTTTCTCATAAAAACAAAACAAAAACTCATAATTCTAATAAACTAAAATTGTAAAATAATCGTTTTCCCATATAGTTTCATGGTAAAGAACAAATTGTAAGTATATCTTATTTATATTGGAGGCTCTTATTTATACAGTAGGCTGTGATCATATACAATTTTTTCTGTACTGTCTATGTACATATCTACATATGTCTGTTCTGTCTACATATTTATAGTAGTATTCAATTCTCGCTGGAATTCTGTCAGTTCACGCGCAGAAAAAATACATAGGTTCCTTAGTTCGTGGCAAAAGTTTTCCAAAGACGTTGTTTTCATAGGCGTGCAATTTTTTTTCACCTGTTAATTTTCACATGAAATATGATTGCAATAACATAAAATCATAATCATTTTGAATGTTTTGTGTGTTGAAACTGAAATATAATACATTTTAATCATTATTTATAATTTTATTTAAGATTACTATGTAAAATAAATGCGACCCATCAAAGTTTTTATAATTTTTGTAACTACACCACTGAAGGTTGCGCAAAACTACTAAAAAAAAATTGTTTTTAAGATCTGAATAAGACTATACATATGTATTTGGGAAAACGATTATTTTCATTTACAATTTTAGTTTATTAGAATTATGAGCTGTTGCTTTGTTTTTATTTGATTGAAAAATTGAGTGAAAATTGAATCATTTTCATTATTTCTTAGTGAAAATCGTCTTTAAAAATAAGGTATTTTTGTATTTTAAAATGTTGTTGTTTTTGTAATATACGTCATAAACTTATAACTCGAAATTTCATAAAATCATCTCTTTCATTGCCCCCATTCAAATTTGAATTAGAATATCTATCTGCCAAGAGCAGTCAGCAGGTGTTATGTTTAGGATGACTAGGATATCCGTAAACTATTTTCTTCTTCTGGATCTGCTAATAAATTTCTAGTGCATAATTTCACTTTTGAAAATAAATTTTCCACAGGATTTAACATTGGCCAATATAGAGAAAGAAATACGAGTTTGTGTGTTGCGCTTTAAACTAAATTCCTTACATTCTCGGTTTTGTGGGTTTTCGCATTACCCATAATAAGCCAATATTTATGTGAACCAGTTGCCCGTAATTTTACAAACAATTCTTGTAGGAAAGTACAAAAAATGCTTGAGTTTACAGTAGAGTTTCTAACTCTTTTTGTATGGATTACTCCTTGGTGACGCAGCGACCAATGAAACATTTCGTCCTCGAACTGTCGAAATAATAAGCTTAGCTCTTTATTTTTTTAGATTTAGCCTTTAATCGGTATAAATGATTTTTAAACCCCGCGTCATGAACAAAAATAATATTCTCCCGTTCTTGAGGAGCATTTTCACTTAAAAAAGCTGCATATATTTTCCGTTCCTCTAAAGCTTCCGATTAATTTAAATTGTACAGCTGCACAGAAGCTACCTTCAAAGGAACTACAAGTTCTTAATCCATTGTGAATCGAAGCTATGCTAATAGAAATACCTTTAGGGTATTGGATTTTTTCTTTGATTTTTTTGAGTGTATGGACGTATTTTGTTCAGCAAGTGTTTCAATTTCGTCTAAAATACCAGCAGTCAACTTTAATGTCCTTCTTACGCCACATGGTTTTTGAATAAGCTGTTCTCCAACCTTTTTATAACGTTGAATAATAGCAGCCGCAGTATTCCTGTTAATGTTTGGCATTCCCGCCGCATCAGTAACGCTTTTCCCTTCTTGACATAACTTTAGAAGGATTTTCTTTTATCTAAGTTTGTTCTAATGTAAGATGTAGGCCTAATATGGTCCTTCTATTTCTATCAGTTGCAACTGGTGGTTTATCAAACGTCGTATCGTTTGAATCTGACATTTTGATTTATTTTAATATTATTTTGTCTCAAATACAAGTATTTGACAATATTAATATTAAAAAATTTTATAACCTGCTTGATATGGATTGATATATAGAACTGAATTGGTATCTATTGTACCATACGTTTATATAAACAACAATATCCAACACTAACACAAAGGTTTAAACAAGCTACACACTTGCGAACCAAATTAGAATCAAATTTCCAATGCACATGTCAAATTTCATAATAATCAGTTGAGAAATACGCAAGTTCCATCATACTTGGGCATATTCTAGAACTTCTTCCACAAATCATTTTAAAATCAGATAAAGGGTAAACAGATTCGAATGACATTTTCTAAAGATGCGCTCAAGGAAGAGGCCGCAGGTTTGCCGTGACCATTCACAAAAGTCTAAATATGGAATCTTCAACAATATTGCCGTGTATGAGTAATGGTGTATTTTAAAGCATACAGGATGATTAACTTAACAGAACTAGACTTTGCTCAAAACCAAGACATGACTATACTGAAATATAGTCGTTTGCATTTCTCATTGTCAGCAAATAAGCTATACATTTTAATTATTAATTAAACAATTAACGTAAGGTTTGTCCTCCAAATCCAAAATAAGAATAATTTATTGACTTTTTAAGCCAAGAATGTAAAATTTAAATATTGACCGTACAGCAAGCAGCCGTTTATCTGGATTGGTTTCTCAGGTCCATAAAAGACGCTTGAAATGATTCAATAGATACTTATACATAAAGGTTTCCGTGAACTCGCCCGTTGTTTGTTTTTCTGTTTGGCTCTTTTTGATTTATTTTAATTTTGATTGTTGAGCGGAGACGTGAATCTCGAAGAATTTCATTCACAAGAAATCATTTTTAAGTCACAATATCATCTTCAAAATATTACGGTTGCATTTTTGTTTCAATTAACAAATAAGTTCTAATTTTATGACTCTTTTTTAAATATTAATTATTATTGTGTTTTATTTATTTATGTATTTTACCTGCAGATCTGTGAAATTGTTAAAGTAACTTTTGCGACCTTTTACTATTATACGCTCAAAATCACCTGCAGCATTATTCAAAACTTGATGACTTCATTTTGTTTTATATTACATTAAATATACAAATCGCGCAAGTTGTGCAATTAAACCGTAAAAATATTTTTTTTTATTTATTACACTTGACGGAATAAAGTGAAAGATCAAATTATAAATTTTGCAAATTAGTTTTGGATTTCGCGAAATTAATAACGCGGCATAAATATTTATCTATCTATGCTATGTGTAATCAATTTATTTTTAGATACATATAATAAACTTAATTATTTGAATTGATCAATCAAACCCACCTGACATATAAGTGTTAAGGTATCCAATAATTGTTCGTTATAAACATCTGAGTGTATTATTTATAATATTGGTTTGATAAGCATAATGCGCTCTCATATACCTTGTTATTACTCTCAAATCTCATTCCATCTTTTATGATTTAATATTCAATTATTATCAATTTTCGTCAATTTCAAGGCCGTTAGTTCACGAGTAATTCAAACTAATTTATTCAATTGAAACCATATATGTGTGGTGTTGTGTACATGTAATGGTTGTCAGTGTCGCACACGAAATTTGTATGTACTAATTGATTTTAGTCAACATTCATATCTCGTCAAATACGGTTAAATGACGCGATGAATATCTTTCAAGTGGGTTTATTTATTTTGCTACTGTTTCTTATCGGTTTCTATTATATCCAGGATGTGTACTCTAATTTTAAAAGGAGAAAAATTCTACACGTTCCGGGAAAATTTCCGTTCGGTAATATGCGCGAAAATAAACAAAAACAATTTGTGTTCTCACTTAAATACGTGTACGATAAGTTTAAAGAGAAAGATGTTCTGTGCGGGTTTTATTCGCTGATATCGCCCGTTATATTGCCCCTCGATTTAGAGTTAATTAAGTGTATACTAATAAAAGATTTTAATAAATTTCACGATCGTGGTCTGTACATGAATGAAAAACATGATCCGTTGTCGGTTCATTTATTCACGTTGCCCGGAGCACGTTGGCGTAATATGCGAAATAAACTTTCGCCAACATTTACATCGGGCCGCATGAAAGACATGTTTCCCGTTGTGGTAAAATATGGTGATGAATTGGTAAAATACATCGATGCGAACAGACCCAGTGACGGTAACGGTTATCTTTTAAAAGATATGTTAGTGCGATTCTCTACCGATGTTATTGGCGAGTGCGCGTTTGGTATCGAGTGCCGTGCACTAAAAGACGAAACGAATATTGTTTGCCAAACAGTCGAAAAAATATTTAAGCTTTCATTGAAACGAATGTTTTTAATGTTCTTTGCAAATTCATTTCAAACGTTGTCGCAACATTTGGGTGTACTTGCCAACGAGCCTGAAGTCATCGAATATTTTGTGAAATCGACCGAACAAACGGTTAAGTATCGTGAACAAAATAATGTGCAACGAAAGGATTTTCTTAATATTTTGATGGAATTAAAAAATGAAAATAAGGATTTCGATTTGTCATTGAGGGAGATGGCAGCCCAATCGTTTTTATTTTTTGCAGCCGGCTTTGAAACCGCATCAAGCACAATCAGCTGGTTTTTGTATGAGATCTCATTGAATCGCGAGATCCAGCAGAGGTTACGTGACGAAATAATTGAAGTAATCGAACGGCACGATGGAGACGTTACATATGAAGCACTGCATGAAATGAAATATCTTGAAATGTGTATTAACGGTAAGTACACACTAATTGTAGAGACGCAACATTCGTAATCATATTTACATACATTTTTAGAAACCCTTCGAAAATACCCACCGGCAGCCACACTGTTTCGTACCGCAACCGAAGACTATAAAATTCCAGATTCACATCATCTTATCAAAAAGGGAACCCAAATATTTATTCCAATTTATGCAATTCACAACGATGTGCGATATTTTACGAATCCAGAGACTTTTGATCCGGAACGATTTTCGGCAGCAAACATAAATTCAATTCCACAGTGTGCTTTCATACCATTTGGCGATGGGCCACGAAACTGTGTTGGCATGAGATTTGGTTGGATGCAAGTCAAAATTGGTATTATATCCATAATTAGGAATTATAGATGTCATATTAATCATAAAACGGATAGTCCAATGGTTTATGGTGAAATTTCGCCGGCAGTCACACCTAAACATGGAATATGGCTTGATTTGGGGAAGATATGATTTTGAAATAAAAGTTGGTCGGTTATTTATAAATTTAAATGATAAATAAATGTAATGTAATATAAAATAATCGCTTATTCATGATCATTGGCAATCGCGCGTATTAAAACAAAAACAACAACAACAAAATTTACAATAATTATCGTGTGCGACAAAACTCATTTTATTGGCTCCGAGTGTTTCGTGCCTTATAACGATCAAACATTAAATTTAAAAAAAATTAAAATGATTTCATTTGAATAACAAATTTTTCTATCGATCGTGATTCAATCGCGAGGTGATATCAATTGATTTCATCTCGAACATAAAATATAATTAAAAATCCATTTTCTTTGCATTTATTAGTTTTCTTCTTCTATCTTCTCAAATCGCGCAACTTAATATCTTTTCTGGTTTTACACGGAATATCTTATATAGTTAATATTATGCGATCGATCTCGGTCCTCGTTTTCCAAGCACATGTTTTTTGCATCAGCAATAAAAATTAATTGTAATAAATTACAAGCAAAAAAAAAGGTAAAAACTATTTATTCCATAAAATAGAGATCATAAATTTTAAACATTTACAAAATTTATATCGGATAAAGATCACCATTTCCTTGGAAATACTACAACGATCAAGAAAAGATGGAATTTTTAATATAATATCTATGTTCTGAATTCTCATGAATCAAACAAATAAAATAATCAACAGAAATTGTTCGAAACAGCGCACAGCGGCTTTGTTAAATATTCGATCCATTTACAAAGAGATTGGCTGGAATAACATGTTTTTGAGATCGAGAAAATAAAAATGATCGCATAATTTATGCGATCACATTGCGCGATCGGTTTGTTACAATTGCACCGTAGGTAAGTATAATTATACAGAGTGGTTATAGTGTGTACGTGTAATCAATTTCGAAAGGGAAAATAGTATTTTTTATGTGTACCGGGCGCACACAATCGTCATAAGTCAATTAAATTGATAATTTATAATTCCAGTGATTTTGTGCGGTCAGTTTCTGTAATTTTTTTATAGAGACAGTTAAATACGGTTGTAAATAGTAATTATAGTTCATTTTTGTTTAAATTTATTTGTGATTTGCTTAACTGATACGGGCGACGGTAAAATACCAATAAAAATCGTAAAATTATATAATATTTCGTTAATTCTTTAAAATTATACGCTAGGCCAGATTGATATAACCCAAAACCCACACATGAAAATGGTAATTTTTTGTGGTTAATTAAATCTGGTTTTATGGAACGATTGGAATTGGGAAGGTTTATATTAAATCGTACGTACATTCAAAAAGTTATAAAAGAGAATGGAGTTGCATGCTGAATATGCTCCAACTATTAAGTCATATTTGTCTTACTTCAACTGTTCAAATAATTTTTGGTTCACCTATTCAATATTGCGTTCATCGCTGAAATCCACAATTGAGGAGTGTCTGATCAAAAGTCGCTATTTACATTTTCCAAAATGACATTTTTTTTTTCTATCACGGCAGAATTTTTTAAGTGAAATAGACCAAAAGTGGTTATTTCCAGCATGGACCAAAATTGCCAATTTCTCTATGAAAAATATTCCTAAAATTCTTGATTTTGGTGAAAACAAGCTATTTACTACAAAAAAGTGATCAAAAGTAAGTAGCAAAAAGTAAGATGTAAATAGCGACTTTTGATCAGACACTCCTCAATTATCGCTGAGATTTTTACATTTCCAAAACTCTATAACTATACATAGTTTTTGAATGTCCATAACCAGCCTTCTATTCGTCCATTTATTCTTATAAATGTCGATGTAATTGTCTGAAATTTATTTTGCTTAAGAGTTGTTATTGGTAATGTTTAGTTATCTGTCAGCTCTCCTCTAAGAATGACTTGGATTGACTTTTTGTTGAAGAACTGTAGTTTGCTTGTTTGATTTTTTGATTGATTTTTTACTTCTGCTGGATTAATAAAAACTACTTATTCCACATCAATTAATTTTTCTCATAAACCCATCACCATAGTGATGTTATTACGTCTAATACGACCAAAATTGAACGAGATTTCCCATTTTGTAAAGAACGCTTACCTTAACATGATACGCTTTAATACTTTCGGGCTTTTTAGAGATAAGAAGTAGGTACGATATGACTCAGAACATCCCAAAACATGAAAATTTACAAAAAACTGGAGTTTGTCTTTATTATTATGCTTTATTATTTTTCTACGTAAAAGAAACTACATTTTGCTGTAGTCTTAGGTCATTATTTTTGACATTAAATTTAAAAAAAAAAATTTAATTTATTATGGTGGAATCATATACTCGTATAAATGTTTGAGTTAACAAAACATAACTTCGATTGGTGACACAGAACTACTAAGTCGACAGCTTCGGTATTTCCCGCTTTTGGTGTCACACAAAGAGTTTCCAACGGTCGGGTTAACTCTTTTCTATGAAACTGAAATAGGTATCATTATGTTCAAATAATGCATTTAAAATTTATTTTCGAAATTTTTGTGAAAAAATATTTAAACAAGAATGACCTTTTAAATATTTAATTTAACTAAATAATGTTTTCACATGCTCGAACTACTTAGGCACTAGTAACCTCGATTAACTAGCAAACCTAGACTTTCTTAGTGTGAATGAAAGAGATTTAATTAATCCAGTTTCAATTATAGTTTAAACTAGTTGTCAAAAAATTGACGGATTCTGTGAAAAAATATTGCGGTGTTAAAGCGAAATAGTTTTTTTATTCGAGACGTTATTAATTTCAATTATGTTTAGTTTGTCATTTGGCTAATATTGCAGACCTATTTAAGATTTATAATTAATGCCGTAATAAAGGTAATTTTGAACAGTTTTCAGCTATTTTTCTATTTTTAATCACGATTTCCTCTTAGGCTTCGGCCAAAGTGCACGCGCCCTCGCATCGATTATCGTAATATTTTTTAAGGAGAAGTTAGACACCTCTCTTCCTCCCAAGGTATTCTGGCGTAATGTTCGTAATTAAGGCCTAGGCAGATGCAAGAGTAGTTCTAGTGGGGTTTTCAAACCCAATGACATTAATAGTTATTTTTGCTCTAGTTTAAGTCGGGCAGTAGCACTATCGATATATTCTTTAACGCGTTCTCTAAGTCATTTTCGTTTTCAAATATTTCTCTCAAGGATTTATAATATGCTATTTGGAAGGTTAAATCGGAATCTTCTGGTCTGGACAACGTCAATTTAACATTCGTTAAGCGAGTTTTCCCTTTTGTCTCAAAATACTTGTAACATATCTTCAATTTTATTCTTACGACCTCTTCCTACCCAGATCAGTAGAAGCTAGTAAAATAATCCCCATCCCAAAGATCAAATCATATATCATCAAAATAAGTCAATTCAGTTACAGCGTTATAAAAATAATAATAAAAGTACCAATTATGTGCAACGTAAAAATGTGAATAATAAAGAATGCGGACGATGTCGTCAACTTCACAAAAACAAGTACCCTGCTTACGGTGTCAAATGTTTTACAAGTAACCGGTTAAATCATGGAACACCAAAATGTGCAAAGGGAAAGCAGTTGTAGGAAATGTAGTAAATGAATCATTTGTGTCATCTCATGAAAAGGAAACATTTTTTATGGGAACTATCGACTGTCCTGATTATGGGTAAATTCCATTGTATTACGTCTATGCATCAATCCAAGAAATTTATATAAGGCAATATTACGGTCACACTATTCATTTTTCAATATTGATGAATGCAAATAAATTCTGTCGGGTTTGGATTATGACTCACGATGACTATTCCTCAAAATTATGTACGTTCCTAACTCCATTCGGTGATACCGATTTTTAAGATCACCTTTCGGAATACGTTCAGCACCTGCAATTTTGCATGCTGAAATGGTCAAGCTATTTGAAGGTATTCCTAATTTGATAATTTATATCGATGATTTCGTGATATATAGTGATACCTTAGACGAACCTTATAAAGTAATAGAAGCTGTCTTACAAAGAGCAAAGAATATACAGTCCGAACCAAAATTATTTCTACCTGCTAAATTTTTGGTGCAACGTAACGCAAAAGGCTTTTAAAATTATATAATTAATAACATTTTTGAAAACATTAATTTTAATTCAATAAATTTCATTACCCTGCTTTACATTTCTATCAAATTTTTTTTTAAATTTTAGTTGTAAGAGAAGTTACAGTTAATTTTGTTTTTGCCAAAATTATTTGTACCCACAAATTTGTTCTCAATATTATTTGTGCAATATGGAAAAAATCAAAATAAAATAGTAAATCAAATAAATTTAAGATTATTTTTTGCTAATTAAATAATGATTTAGTCACTCATATTTTGTATGCAGATGGTCGGTTTTTGTTTAGCCTCTATAAGATCTAGCAAGTGGTTCCAAAATTTGTTGTTAACATCACTTAGAATTTTATCCCGCTCAGTTTTCTGGGCACCCTGCTACAAATTTTTGGTATTTTTAGATCATGAATATCTTACACATTAATTTAAACCTCCGCAAGTTTAAATCGCAACCCTGCCCTGGCCAAGGACAAATAATTATATTCAAGATTTTTGTATAATTTCGTGGCAATGACTCTTCTTATGTATGGGAGCATTATTGTGCTGAAGAGCAAATTGAAGATTGACTAGTTTATAATCAACCAGTAAATTTAAGACCTACAGTCCGAACCAAAATTATTTGTACGTGAACTAATATCACAAACAAAAAGATTTTATATATTAAAACACAATATTTTGTTTTTGTCACTTCCTTTAACGTGATATTTATTTTATTTCAAAATGCAATTACGATCGTTTCGAATGTTACTCCTTTATCAAATTTCTAACAAACACTAACTAAAATTATGCTAAATACTGCTTTTATACCCTATTTTGTGGCTACGTGCCTTGCGAATCTTCTTTCCCCTTATTTTATTTTTTATTTTTTCCTAAAATGGGTGTACCGCCCTTCTTTTTTGTATATACCACCTGGTGGGGTCGAAAATTTTGTTGCAGCCAATTTTTTCAAACAGGCAGAAGTTTTCAAGTTAGGTTTACAGAATATATAAAAGAAATCGGAAAACCAAAAATCGACTCGAAATATGCACAACAATTGACTACAGAGAAACATAATTACACTGACATCAACACAAACTCACAGGCATTACACAGAATACGAAAAGGATTACTCATGAACAGATTAGAAGCACTGGAAATATACAACGAACGATATAACTCATTTTTACTAAACGAAAAAATTGGGCGCAACAAAATTTACGACCTCATTTTAAATCCGTAATTAACACCTTTTTGCACATTACACACCCACACACACCAGACGGTCAACAAATTCTTCTCTGTTTTTTACTATAAACACGCACCAGATGGTACGAGTATATACAACAAAGAAGGGCGGTACCACCGCTTTAGGAAAAAAATAAAAAATAAAATAAGGAGGAAAGAAGATTCGCAAGGCACGTAGCCAAAAAATAGGGTATTAAAGCAGTTTTTAGCAAATTTTAGTTAGTAAATTGTAATTTGATTTTCCAATAAAATAAATATCACGTTAATGAAAGTGACAAAACCAAAATATTGTGCTTTATTATATAAAAATCTTTCTATATTCTCCATAAGAGGCTTTAATGTAAAGCAAATTATGAACTAAAATTCTGACTGAAGATCAACTTAAACCGAATGTTTGTTTATGTAAAATTATCGCAAAAAATTTAAAGTATGGGTCTAACTCCTAACTGTAAAACTTTGCAAGTTATTACGTTTTCAATTTTTTCAGTAATGTTGGTAACCCCTTTTCACGTTTTTCATCATCTCTCCCAAGTTATGGGCCCGATTTTAATTCTGTTTGCGGTTTTTGAAAGCTTCTGGTCAAATAACATTTTTTTTACTTAAAAAACCCTCTACTTTTTAAAAAAATGAACTGTAACTCTAAAATAGTTATTTTATTTATTTTTATTAATCTACAGCATAATATCTACAAATTCACAAAACATTGTTACTACCTAACTCATCAAATATTCGAAAAGCAATTTGTCTAAAAAAAGAGTCGCTCTCTGGTATAGTGATGTACTGATGTTATCTAACCAAATCTGTTTAACCTGATCTTTTAAATGATCATAAACTCAAATTGGTTCTAAGTAATAATAAATAGTTCTTTTGTTCGCTAACCGATCGTATGAAACTACGTATTCTCAGTGTTCTGTGTTTTAACAATTTTAGTTATGGAAATGCACGCACTGCGCATGAACGCTACTTCGGTATAGGACGTTCATTGCAATACATCGACGTCTTTCCGAACAAGGATAATTCCAACAACAACACAAGTCCAGCGTGAATGTTAACGTACATGTGGAAGAGGAAGTATTAGGATTAATACGCGCTGGTCCTACGACAATTATCTGTTGCCTGTCGATAAGACTAGGAATATCTAGGAGATGTGGACCATTGTGCCGGATCAATTTTTTGTAACTGAATAATTTCACCGCAAAGAAGTGATGTCAATTTTATAAGGAGAATATTGTGGACAGATGAAGCTACTTTCACCAGAGCGGGTATAACAAATTATAGCAACCTCTATGTTTGGGCTGTCGAAAACCAAAATGTCTTAGGCGAGACAACTTTCCAGAGCCATTTTTCTAAATGTACGGGCGGGAATGATCGACGATCAACTTATCGGACCTTACGTGTTACGAAACTGGCTTAATCAACACATATTTTTAGAATATTTAGAAAACACTTTGCCTTTGTTGAGGAGAAGGCGGATGCAGCTGCAATTATATGGTGCTCCAGCACGTTTTGCAATGATAATATGTGATTATTTGAATAAAAATTACACACGGTGGATCGGTAGAGGAGATCCTGTAGCCTGGCCGCCAAGGTTCCCTGACCTTACGCTTCTAGATTTTATTTCTGAGGATTTATGAAACAAAAAGTATACGCAGTGCTTATTGAAACCTGCGAGCAATTGACAGCAAGAATTTTCGCTGCTGCAGCAGAAATAAGAGACAACCCTAAACAATTGCGTCGGACAACAAGAAGTGTGATTACGAGAGCCTTTGTTTGTTTACAAGAGGGTGGAGGGCATTACGAATATCTCATTTAATAAAAAATGTATAATAATTTGTAATACAAATTGTTTTTATTGATTATTAACAAAACAGTATTATTTTGTAACTCTTTGACTTTAATTTAAACATCAAGTAATTTTTATTTAATTTCCCTACTTTCTTTAGGTGATTTTTGCGCGGTATTTTAAGAGTTAGGTAGTAACAATGTTTTGTCAGTTTGTAGATATTATGCTGTAGATTAATAATAATAAATAAAATAACTATGTTAATGGGACATTTCCCCGACTTACAGTACATTTTTTTAAAAAGCAGAGGTTTTTTAAGTAAAAAAAATTTATTTTCCCATAATTTGCTACATTATTTAAAAAAACCTGGCTAAGTCTACAAATTATCCAATGTGACTCATAAGCTTAAAAAACCGCAAACAGAATTATAATCGAGCCCATAACTTGGGAGGTATGATGAAAAATGTGAAAAGAGGTCACCTGCATTACTCAAAAAATTGAAAACGTTAGACCCCCACATTGATTGTTTTTTTGCGATAATTTTACATAAATATTCCGAATCTTCCGGCCGTTAACTTGCCTACGAAACACATTGTATACTATCCGATGCATTAGTAATTGAAATGAGAAAATTTAAGGTAACGATTATTTTTGTTGGAATATAAAACCAATGAAAATTATTTTTTTGTAATTTTGTTCCTTTTATTTAATTCAATTATAAATAACGTTTCATTTGATATAAATTTCATTAATAAATTCATAACTATTATGCAAATAAATTCAATTAAACTTGATGCAAAAGTATTTGTAATTCATACTTTTGACTCATAAGTATTTGTGATATGCAGAAAAATTTAAATTAAATCAATTAAATTTAAAATTATTGTTGACTAATTAAATAGTGATTTAGTCACTTATAATTTGGGAACCATTGGAACATTTTTATTACGTCTCTATCACGTCTCGGAAGTGGTTCAAAAATTTGTTCATAAAATCGCCTCCAACCTTATCCAAAACAGCTTTATTAGCACCACATTATACATTTTTGGTCTTACTAGATTGCGAATATCTACCGCTTTCATTTAAACTCCCGCAATCCTTATATAATTTCACGGTAAAGATACTTCTTGTGTATGGGAGCGTTATTGTGCTGAAGAGCAAATTGAAGGCCGACTAATTTTTCAACAAATGGGAATGCTGCATTATTAATAAACCGAAATTTACCGTGTGCCGTAAGAACCGTATCACCATACGAAAAATAAAGAAAAACATAGGCCAAAAATAATTTCCGTTTAAGTTTAATTGAAGCCAACTCAGTAGCCGACCATAAATTTCGAAGCTTCATATATGTTTCACTACAAATCGAATTTACATGTTCATTCCACGATAAACACTTATTAATCAGAATGCCTAGATCATTTACACATTCTGCAAAATGTATACCCTCATTACACTTAAATTGCTGAATACTGACTTGTATCCAGTTCGTGTCTATAAACAAGTATGGATTGCGTTTTTTAAGATTTAAGCTCAGATTGTTCTGGGCAGCCCATCCCTGAATCTTCAGAATATTATGATTAATATTACTTATTCCTGCAGTAATATAATCGATGGAGCAACTGACATAATTTTGTACATCATCGGCAAACAAGTGATAACTACAGTCCTATAATACTGTTGGCAAGTCATTAATAAACAGAGAAAATAAAAATAAGGACCCAATACTAAACCTTGCGGAACACCACACTCATTCGTAATAAAACCCGAGAAATTTCCATCGCTAAGTACACTAAATTGTCTATTAGAAAGATAACTTTCAATAAGTTTGCACGCTGTCCGAGAAAATTTGAAGTTATTGTGTAATTTCTTAATTAAGGTACTATGAATGATAGAATCGAAGCCCTTTCTAAAATCACGTAGAACCAAAATAGTAGCTTTATTAATGTTCGCATTCCGCATGCAAAATTATTTAAATGCTCAACCACCTGTTCAACCTTAGACAAACACGAAAGAATGCTTATAGGACGAAAATCAGATAAGCAGAGAGGCTGTTTGTTCTTTGGAAGGGGAATTAGTTTAGCAAGTTTCCATGCATAAGGAAAACAGGAGGAAGTGATGATGGTATTTATAATGAGTAAAATAAACTTATGAACAAAAATGTTCAATACTCTCACTAGTAGCAGACATCAGAATTTTATAACAAGTACCATAATTAACACACTTAAAGGACAATTCCATATCACATGGTTCCGTATTCAATGTCACCTCACAGTTGCTACTCGTATTATTCTGAGTATTAATAATATTGTTTGCAAATTCTTTTGAGAACTAATCAGTGGTAAACGGGCAACTCTTGCTTGAACTTTTACTGTTCTTACAACCAATTTTCTTAATAAAACCTGTATTCCACTGTGAATAATTGACTAAACTGACTTCAAGTCAAAAGAGGACAAAAAAAAAACTAATCCATTAGAGTGACAAAGAAAAAGCAATATTTTTTTTATCAAGATTTTATGGTTAAATTTTGACATCAAACAAAAACATAACCAACAATTATTAAACAAATTAAGTATTATAATTCGATTATTTTGACATCTCAAAATTATCTAAAAAATTAATTATTATTAATGCTCATATCAGAATTATTATTTTTCGAATTTTTTCCGTCATAAAACAAAAATTAAAAAAATCTCTACCATAAAATCGCCAGGCTATTAAAATTATTAGTGTGTGCGAGAAATATTTTTCATCGTACACAATATTTTTGCAGATGTGTTAGTTGAAATGATCTCGATTTGATAATTTTTGACCATAATTATGGCGATCCACTAATACAAACACACATTTGATGTAAGTCAAATTTTGACTGACTTCGTTTTGTGTTTATTTCACACAACCACCGATTTTATATTTTTATCTCCCTTTATTTTCACTGACAAACTTTTATTCGCAATGGAATTCAGGCTTAAAGTTCCAAAACTGTTTCTGGGACAGGTCAGAATTAAACAATCTTTTCAAGTACATAGCTTTCTCCTTGCGAATGGTGGCTGTTATTTTATTGCGGAGATTAGTGAATAATTTCCGGTTCTCCCCAGTTCTAACAGTTGTCCACCTATGAAGCGCCAAGGAGACTTCCCCACTTCATCTTGACAGACCAAAGAGGCACGTACTTTTCACATAAATAAACTACCATTTCATTGAAAAAATCATTTTGACAATTGACATCACTAAGTCTGTTTAAAAATATGAATCACAAATACTTTTGCATCAAGTTTAATTGAATTTATTTGCATTGCAGTAGTTTTCAAGTTTGTTTCTTGGTTGTTTACAAAAAATTCAAAATTCTTAAAATGAATTCTCTGAGCGTTTGCCAGCACTGATTTTTCACATGCTAAATGGGACTGGATGGGCGGTGTAATTGCCTGTATCCTAGACTGCTGGTTTGCTCTGGATGTGTATAGCGATAACCTTTTTTTTTTTTTTCAATACACATACATATATGATTTGATTCTATTATAGTTTGACTAATGTGCAAACTTTTTAGGGAATCTAAGTTATGTATTACGATTAATTAGCGTACCACAAATTTTGTGTGATACAATTTTTTATGCTTTTTGGAAATCAAGGACAGGGAATAAATGACAGGCGGCTCGTGACATTTTTGGTGCAACTGCTAACATATGGAATATATCTACTATGCAGAAGAAACCTGGAATCACCAGTGGTTTGGTTGGGCACTGGGTGTGTATGGGACGTTTGCTGTGAAGCTCAAATACAAGTATCCGATTATCGCTGAAAGTTGTATTGAGTTAGTGATTCAACGTCGCGCCAACTCTTGCTACTTGGATGACTGATTTCAAATAATTAATTGTCCAAAAATTAATTGAATTCGGCATCAGGGTTGTTGGTATCTCTGAAAATGAAAGTGAATATCAAATTTATCGGTTATTTATTGTTTGTGAAGTGTCAGTCATCAGAATTGTGACTTATGTTTGGAACTTGTAAAATAGTGGACCGCCTAATTGGGAATCCGTTTGGCCTCCTTCATTTGTTTCGGAGATCTCTGTCTCACCCATTAGCAATATCGCTTGTACCAAGTGGGTTATGGGGTTCAATCAATGAAAATAAATTATATAAAATATAAAAGGTTTGATGTTTCAGATGTCATGGTCCCTCCATCTCCGAACACACACCAATGAATTAACAGTGTTAACCTAAAGTGCAAAAAAGTGCCTTTACTATAAAAATTTTTTATTAAAATTTTATAAGTAACTATAAAATTAATCCCTTTTAAATATAAATGAATAAAGGGAAAAAGAAAACTAATAAAAAGTAAGAGTCCACTCAATTCCATATGCCTTAGCAACTGATAGTTATTAATTTTGCTGAAAATAGATTTGGTAAATGATAACATTACAACGCGGATTCAATTTACAAGTCCCATAGCTGCTTTAATTTCCTTTAATGTTGTCTCTGGGTTTTATTGGAATATTTGCTAAGAATAATATCTTCAATAATAATTGAATCACTAATCTAACTTTATTTAATTAAGTTTTTAGTTTAGAATTAATTAAATTATATAGCCAAGTTCTGCAAAATTCTTAAATACTATCCTAATTTAATGATTAATCAAAAATTAATCACTATTGACTACTTTAGTATTTGTTATTTGTAACTTGTTACTGTAAATAAATGGAATCAATAAAATAGGTCAATAAATAAATTAATCAAACGATTAATCTTTAAGTTCTACCACCCAGGAGTAAAACAACAAACCAAGACAAAGTTACGTACTGTCTAAGGATAAATAAGATCCTGCGTCCTCATTGAGCAAAAACAACCATACTAGCCCGACTTCCACAGCTAGTTTTAACAAATATATTATTGGTGTAAACTAACCCATTTGCTCGCTATCCTCTCAATATATGACTGCTAACATTATTTATAGGTATACCCTCCTTTCCTCAAAGTTTATTCACCACTAAATATTAACAATTTGACATTACTGTCAAAACTTAGTATTTGTCACAAGCTAAAAATAAACTAGTGCTCTATCATAAAGTTACGAAAATTAACGCCCGTGTACTTGTTAAAGAGGAAATAAAATGAAAGTGTACGCCATTCTCTCAGATGGAAACTGTCTTTTCAATACAGTCAAACATCAGTTGGGAGTTCTTACATCACATCACCTTATAAATTCGGATCTTGAACTTCGTTCCGAGGTAGTTCAATTTGTCAGAGATCACCAACAAGATTACATCCCCACTATATTAAATTCCTTTCATATATGAGTCGTTCAGTGCACAAATCGATTAACTCCACTTTTTGAAAAATCTTAAATTTTGTGTCAAAGCACTTGTTATAGTCATAGCTTTTTATATTTATAATAAATTTCCTGAATAATAAAGATTAACACCACTAAACGACAAAATTTTTTTGGCCATTGAATAATATTACATACAATTTACATTGAATGTAAAAAACAATGCACATTATTTCATCGCATTTCTCAACTTTTTGTTTTAGGGAGTTAATCGATTTGTGCACTGAACGGCTCATATGTAACTCTGATCAGATTTCAGAGCAGTCAAGAAGCCAATATATACATATATATACATATATATATATATATATATATATATATATATATATATATATATATATATATATATATATATATATATATATATATATATATATATATATATATATATATATATATATATATATATATATATATATATATATATATATATATATATATATATATATATATATATATATATATATATATATATATATATATATATATATATATATATATATATATATATATATATATATATATATATATATATATATATATATATATATATATATATATATATATATATATATATATATATATATATATATATTATATATATATATATATATATATATATATATATATATATATATATATATATAAATTATATATATATATATATATATAAATATATATATATATATATATATATATATATATATATATATATATATATATATATATATATAATATATATATATATATATATATATATATATATATATATATATATATATATATATATATACTAATCCTTTTTTTACACTGTAGATGCGTTCCAGACTTGGCCGTGCAAAAAAAAACCGTGTAAAAAAAGACACGGGATATATGGTAAAATAATCGATACGTGCAAAAATGGTTTTTGGGTTACAAAATATAGTGCATAAATATCTATATTTTGTGTTTGAGAAATTAAATGAAACGTTTATTTGATATATTCATGTAAATTTGTATTTGTAAAACATAAATAAAATTACATACATTCTTAGCAATCTTAAAATAATAATATGTATAAAACTTCAGTCTAATAAGTTCAATAAAAAAAAGCTTTGTTTTAAATGAAAAATATCGTATTCAGGAACATTATTAAAACTTCTTATAATAACTCGATGTTTTATTCGGATTCGCTGGTTGTGCAAAATCGCTTTCGTCTGACGAAATTTGTACTGTTGGTTCTTCGTGCAAGATTTCAGTGGACTGAGGTTTGCTCATTTTAACCGTAAATTCTGAAATAGATCGTTGAGAACCTGCCTTGGAAAGCCCTTTAAATAATTCCTTGTATCGGGTCATACAAGATCTCAGATCTGCTTGGAATTTTCTTCCACGTTCATCAACAGGATCATTTGATAAAAAATGAGTTTCCAATTTGTTTGCTATTTGGATGCCTTCAAGAATGACATTTGCTGTAAATTCCGGTGGATCCTCCTCATCGCTGCTAACATCTGAGTCAGCTTCTTCTAGAGTTATCTCTAGCAGCTCTTCCTCATTAAGAGCTATGTCCTCAACTAATTCGGTTATATCGGCAACACCAAAATGATCAAAACCCTCACCGCCAATCGTTTGAGCTAACGTTAATATTTCTGAATTCGCATCATCAATGGGAGCTACAAGGTTAGAAACATTATTTCTCACACAATCTGGCCAAAGAGCCTTCCAGCAGGCATTTAATGTAGATGACTTTATTTCAGATAATGCCAAAAAGGAAAGGTTTACACAGTCCAAAATTGAATATTGCTTCCAGGCGTCAATTACCGTCATGTAAGGATCGTTGTCGATTTTGTTTAATATGAATTGAAATGACCGCCTTATATAATAAGTCTTAAACGTAGCGATGATACCTTGATCCAACGGTTGAATGAGTGACGTAGTATTAGGTGGCAAAAATACGATTTTGACATCGGGATGTTCCAAGTTTGGATGACCGGGAGCGTTGTCTATTAAAAGAAGAACTTTGAAGGGGATACCTTTGTCCTCTAAGTATCCGCCTGACATCAGGAGCAAAACAATTGTGAAACCAATCAGTAAAAATAGCTGAAGTGACCCAGGCTTTTTTATTCGCCATCCAGTGGACTGGCAAAGTATTTAATTTAATACCTTTCATTGCTCTTGGACGAAGCGACTTATTTATCACCAACGGTTTTAACATTTTGTCGCCTGACGCATTGTTACAAAGCAAAAATGTCACTCGGTCCTTACATGCCTTAAAACCGCTAGCACTTTTCGCGGTTTTAGCAATGTATGTTCTACTTGGCATCTTTTTCCAAAATAGACCCGTTTCGTCCGCGTTAAAAACTTGATCTCTATTATATCCGCCCTCTTCAATTATTTTGGCCAGCTCCGCAGGATATTCTCTAGCAGCTTCCATATTACCAGAGGCAATTTCGCCTTTAATCTTGACGTTGTGCAATGCATGCCTTTCTAAAAAACAATGCAACCAGCCATTGCTTGCAGAAAATTTACTTTTCTTTTCATTGGCCGATTGTGCAGATGTTCCGGGTTTAGACCTTTTAATTTGTTCATACATTCTTAACGCTTTGAGTTTTATGGAATTACCATCCACCGGAATCCGTTTTTTAGTGTTATCCTCAATCCAAGTTACTAATGCTTTCTCCATTTGTTCTACTGTTGTATCTCTTGAATACGAAGATGTCTTAGAGCTCAGTTTAGAACCTGAAATAACCGATTGTCGAATGGAATTTTCGTTTTTTTTAATCGTCCTGATTGTAGCCTCATTGAAATTACATTTTTTTCCAACCGATGACGAACCCTCACCTTTCGCAAGGCGGTCTAATATTTGAATCTTGGTGTCCAACGAAATTCTCTTACGTTGCATTTTGTTAACTTTCGGTTGTTCTGTCATTTTATTTAACGGTTCTTGCTAGAAAACATATTTTTACTTACAATTCAAGTAGACAGATTATATAATTTAAATCAAGTTGCACCTTACCACACCGCTACAAAATATGTTTTAAGATCACAGCAGCAAACCCAATCAGAATAAAACATTTGCAAATATTATATTAAGTTTCATGGATTCTCACAAGTTTAATAATTATTTAATTGATACAAAATCATATAGAATTAATACTGATGTAGTGTCAAAATAAATTGTCGATTCAAACACATTTAAAAACAAAAACTGTAACTCTTAAACTAAATAACAATATGTTCTTATGTACGTACAATAAAAAATGTACATATGTGTATGTACGCAATATGTATTATTGAACGAAATTGCATATGTTATTTTATATTGAATTAGTTTATTACAAAATTCAAAAAGCACCTTACTCGACGAAAGAACTACAAAGAATGTAAAACAAAACAGCTGAAATAACGAATTATTGAAAGTTGAATGGGAATCCCCTAAATATAACAAACAAACTGCCAAAAATAATAAAAATATATTCATTTACGGAAAAAAATAGAATGATTTTTTTTGCCGTGTAAAATAAATCTGACCGTGTAAAAAAAGGTTTAGTTTATTTTTTTCCATCGTGTTATTTCAAAATCGTGTAAAAAAAGACCGTGTAAAAACAGGATTGGGTATATATATATATATATATATATATATATATATATATATATATATATATATATATATATATATATATATATATATATATATATATATATATATATATAAATAATATATATAAATAGATATCTTGCCAACCTTCAGATGAAGGCTACTGGGGTGGTTCCAAATGCTTATCAGCTATATGCAGGTTAAAAAATATTAGAATAGTCGTTCATTATACGGATACCTATCGACAGATAACCTTCATTCCGGATGACGGTGGTGGGGTTGGAGGGTGAGACGGATATCTCTTGAATAGGTGCAGAATGCTAACTGGATCTTCGGATGAGTAGCTGTTTCATATATTTTAAATATAATTTATAAGATGGATATTCGTCATTTTACAAATAGTGCAACATCAACTATTGATATACTATATACCATTTATTTTATATATATGTATTTGTTTTTGAATATTCACTCTGGTAATAAGGATTTGATGTTATGGTGATTTAATGTTTCAGTTTAGTTTTCAGAGGTGCCCGGTGTATTTGTACTAACAAAATTTATATAACATCTAGTGCCTGGTTGACTTATTGATGAGTATAGGCTGTTGTGGTACTATAACATTATCATTTTTAATTTGTTTCTTATAAATTTTGTAAAATAATTAAATTTATAATTAATTATTTCCTTTTCTTGATCGGTAGGAATTTGATGATTAGTTTTAAGTTAAATCTAATGTTTTAATGGTATTTTTAACGTTTTATTTTATTTCTTGTTACAGTATGTAAACAATTAATAATTAATTAGTTATAGAATGTCCATGAATAATGAAATAAGCGTTGTTATTTTAATCGTAGCTTAATAATTTTAAATTTTTCTTAAATATTTTATCAGGTAAATAAAAGAACGGCGGACAGGGAAAGGAGTAAAATTACAACATTAATAATTAGGGAGTCCTGAGTATCCGGCCTTGGATTCCAGAGAAATGATCATCTAATAATGTAGTTAGGTTGTGCTGTCTTGTGCTAACATATTTATCATATATTGTACTACTAATTTACTAACTATCGATCGCTTAGGTGCCTGCAACCGGGTTGAGTCTGTCCCAACTAATAATCCTATCGTATCCTTCGTTTTTGTTATGTGTAAACGGGTGTATGGTGTGTGCCTGGGAGATCCTGCTATAATGCTTGGCCGTACATCCTAATCAATCAATCAATTACAGTTATGAATTTATTTATTAAATTTATATCAAATGAAACGTTATTTAAAATTGAATTAAATAAAAGAAAAAATTCAAAAAAAAAAATGATTTTCATTGGTTTTATGTGGGAACAAACATAATCGTTACCTTAAATTTTCTCATCACAATTACTAATGCATCGGATAGTATGTAAATACATAGTATAAACAGTCTACAAGTAGAGATCAGTGTGACAATACATAATATAACGAGACAATTGTAAACTTCTACATATACATATGTGTATATGGTGAAGGAACCCAATTCTTTTAATATCAATAAAGAATTTTAATGCAACACTCGTCAGATCGCAACTGAAATTGCGAAACTCTTAATAATTTCACCTCTTCGTAACTAATTTTTTATATGGCTGTTATCCGGGATAACCTAATGTTTCAAATTGTTAACGTGAAGTTTATGGCAAACGACAAAATATCTGATTGAATTAGTAAAAGTGTAACGCTGTACAAAAAAATTCTTACAACAGTTTAAACACATAGTTAAAATAACTGGGGGTTTGACAACCATTAACACGCTATCGTAGAGATGGATATGCGTATCTGAATATGCCATCGCATTGTATGTACCTTTAGGGATGTTTTGAGTCATACGAAATATTTGCGCGACCCGTCAAACGGTTTTTATGAATTTTGCAAAATTTCTCTACTGAAAATAATGTGTGTAATAAAATTAAAATCAAAAAAGAGTATAAAATAAAATTGAACGATGAACTACAATTTAAGACTCGGAATGGTTTTGCTGTAGTAGATGTTCAACCACTGCTTCCCACCCAAGTAACAATTTGGAGTTGTCAAAACGTTGTGCCATCTAAAATTCACAGCAATTTAGTTATAATAACTTCTTAAAAAATAACCAAAAACGTGAGTTTGTTGGTTTGTCGACGTAATAGCAGCAAAATTGGTAATCGTACTTTGCTTGCCGATATGTTATAGCAACGTCAAACAGCAGACTCGTAATAAATGGTAAATTACTTTTGAGACAGCAGTTTGATTTATTTAAAAATATAGGTTCCCATATAACAAAAAAATTATATTTGCAGTTTCGCTGTGCTTATCGCAAAATAGTTACATAAGAAAAATTAATGTTATAGCAGCAAACACGTAGTTAAGGGAATCGGTTTCAAAATAGGCAAACAGTCAGAAATAACTAAAGAGCTTTTATTTTGGAAATTATTGTAACAATAACAATTTGTTGCTAAATGATTGGTAAAAAACTTATTTCTATAATTGCATCTACAATTTTAATGATGTCATTCTAATTATGTTTTTTGTACTTTAATAATAAATGTCACAAATATTTTATGAAATATTGTTAGGGAAAATATGACTTTGCTTGTAATTTTTAATCGTAAAAATACACGAGAAACAAATTTCATCGACCAGTTAGAAAAAGTAGGTCAGAAAAGGAAAACGCGACTTAAAAATATTGGATATTAATAATAAAATTAAAATCAAATTTTTTTTCGAAAAATGTATTTTTTCTAAAAAATAAATCCAAATCTGTTAAAAAGCTTCTGGTAATCAACCAAAAGCTGAAGATTGACGTTTTTTTAATATTTGCATATGATAAAGTGGTTTTTGTCGAAGTTTTTTAACCAGATAAATGATGCAGCCATTTTTATGAGAAGAAAAACCATTTTAACTATTTGTCCTAAATTAAATATTATTACAGCTAAATTGTCTTACGAACTTACGAAAAAGTAACCAAAATATATTAACTGTTTTAAGTAACTAATTAGCTTTTGAATGAGAAAATCACTGACCATAAAACATTATTGGTGTGTGTTAAGCGTTTTAGCTGTTGGACTTTGCATGGAATATTATTTACCATCTAGCAGGCAATTTTTTCTGATTGGGAAAACGATGGTACGGTAATTTTAATGTGAAAAAATCGAAAATTACGTCTAAAATTGTCTCAGGTTAAAATTTCTAACATATTACTGCATTAACAAACATTATATAATCCAAAAACATCACTAATTGAAAATCTAATTTCCGGTTAAATTTTAAAAGCACCAACCGCCAGCCAAATAATATTTGGTCTCACAAATGCGTACTAATATTTCAGAAACACAAGGGTCCGTTGCGCCTTTCAGCAGAGCTAAGCTATTCGCTGTTAGATAATTTTGTTTATACATATCTCTCAATTACAAACGAAGCCTTTTAAAACTTACTAGCACGCTTGCGTTAAATCAAGCGAGATACGTTTTCCTGTTTTGAGCAATGGAAACTATTTGACTATTGCCTCGTTATGTCAGCTAACATCGCTCACACGACGTATCGATGTTTTCTACATTTTACATTATTAGCTCTTTGCACTCGAAGTACTCCTCCCAAATACTGTCAACATTTGGCGTTGTACTCGAAGGGTGCTTCTCAAGCACACTCTCTGATTTCTATGAAAAGAAAAACAAGACACTAATAATATTTCTTGTACACATGGACATTATGACACGACAATTAAATATTTGTCTGCCCAATTTTGTTCACATAAATATTTAACTAAGATGTTTGAATTGCTCAAATAATAACCGGTATGGCGGAAAGCGGAAATACCTGCTAGAGGGTTAACAACATTGTTTTAGTTATAAATTTACATATAGTATACATATAGATTCTGCGGTGTGTTAAGCAGTTTTGCTGTGTGTTAAACAATTTTGCTTTGAGTTAAGCAGTTTTTCTTTTCTAAACCAATTGGCATATCAAGTTGGATTTCTGTAATTTGTTATTCAACATTATTGTCAGTTTAACGCGGTAATTACTGAAACAGTACATTTTATCTTTAATAATGGTAAGTGTTTACTATTAAATCATTTTTCTAGCGGTTTTAAGTTTATTTAATATTATAAGAGTATTATTTAATAGGTTTGTTATGATTATTAGGTTTTCTGTGTTCTCGAAACTGTAAACAAGAAGGAATTTGTGTTGTTGTTTGTGGCCCGGCGTGCTGGTTTGAAGGAGACGAAGATAATGATGTCGTTCATTATCAAGCGGACACCAAACAATTCCTCAAATATCAAGGGTTACAGAGCAAAAAGCCGATGATTTATGGTGCTCAGAACCGGCAGGCTTGCTCGCCAAATATTCAGCGTATCAGCCGGCAGTACAGAGTATACAAAGGTTAGAAGAAGGAGCCACTTCCGAAGAGGGCCGCTGGGATGAAAAGGAATTCAGAAAAGTAGACACATTACGTAGTAAGTTTAAAGTATTTTGTTAATTTTTTAATGAATTTTTTTTAAATTAAGATATATCAAATATTCCTTCGGTGCAAGATGTAATCGATAGTCGCAAAACAACAATGGAAAAACCACCAAATCTTACTGTTATGTTACACCCATCCGCACCAACTATTACTAGTCAATTGCAAGATACCTCTTGAAACAGAGCATTTGGTAGGACCCATTTGCAATATACCACATGACTATTTACAATTATTATAAATAATAAATAAATAAATAAATAAAATTATAAATAATGATATAAATCTTTGTTCGTCATTATATTCGACTTATTTGATTTTTTGTCATAAAGCGCAAAACTAAACCGCACAGCATATTGGATTTTTGTATCCGTAAATAATCATTGCCGAAAAAACCCTTTTCCACCTCCAAAATTACTTATAAATTTCTTTTAGACTTGTTTTCAAACTATTTTGTTATTTTAACAGTAATTTTGATTAAATGCAAATATGTTTGAAAATTACATAAAACAATAAATAAAGTATTATAGCTGTTACACTTCTTTAGTTGATTACCTTCAGTTGACTAGCCAGAAAAATTGATTTTCTCCCGACTGTTTTGCTTTATGACGTATAACAAAATCGCTGCTGGAATGTTTTATATACCAACTTAAGCTAATTAGCTTTTTTTTTAATTGCCACAACGTTTTAAAAACTTATTGAATATCTATTTAACATTTATAACTAATTTGTGTAATTTTTCGGATTTCACGACGTTGTAACAGCTTTGTTTTTGCTGTCTAGGACAATTTACCTATCAAATTGTTACTTGGGCAGTGCAAGGTACCATATCAAAATAAACAAAATTCAATCAGAGCTGAATTTTGGGTCCACTAAGCTGGTATTAATTGGTATTATCCACTATCAACATGCGAACAGTCGCGGTTTGTCGGGACATTATACCGGATTCTTAAAAAGAAAAACCGGATCATGGGAAATCCTTGATGATTTATCAGAATCCATTATGTATACTAACGCGGAAACTAGAATACACTCCGCATCTTTAATTTACATTGACAGTAGGCCGTAAAATGCCATATAATTTGCTAAGGAAACTGAAATCAGGATTGACAAGAAGTTTATAAATTAGGGCACTTTCGATTTAGGGAACCATTATTAAAAAGTAGTTTAACGGGCCACGCAAAAATTCATCTAACACCTAAAAACTAAAGATAATTTTATAATCAGATCTACTCAATAACCGTTAAACGCCTCTCTACACATTTTTTTAGTAAAGTAGTTTTGAAAAATTCATAAAAACCGTTTAACGGGTCGCGCAAATATTTCGTATGACCCAAAACATCCCAAAAGGTACATACAATACGATGGCATACTCAGATACGCGTAGCCATCTCTACGGTTGCGTGTCAATGGCCGTCAAACGAACACCTTCATCTTTTGTTGAGTGGAGTAATTTTGAATAATTCCTAAAAACCGCGTTTGACGGGTCGCGCAAATATTTTGTATGACCCAAAACATCCCTAAAGGTGGTACATACCATACGATGGCAAAACCGTTTTAAACGGCACGCAAATATTTCGTTTTATCCAAAACATCCCTAAAAGCAAATGCACTATATGATGGCTTACTCTGATCTGTGTTACCATTTACTAAAATGGTTTTAGTTTATTTAATTTTTTTTTTATTCGGCTGTTGTTAGGTTTTACATTTACTAAGCCTAACGCGTTTTTATATTTTGTCAAAATTATTTGTCATAAACTTCACACTAGTGTGGTATATAGTATAACAATAATGTTTCGCTTCTTTTCTATATAAAATTCGTTTAAATATTTCACAAAACAAGAACACATCATTTACAAAAACCACACTAGGCAAAAAAACATTAAAAGCAAAAGACAGTTTTCCTTTTTGTGATATTAGCCGCATTCCTTTTTTCCGCACACTGGAAGTGTACATTGAAAGTAACAAGAACAACCAAAAATTTAACAAATTTTTGTTTTTGGGTCAAAATTTTGATTTCATTGATTGATTTTATTGCTTGTCGTTTCATGAAACATGATCTGATCCTGGTCAGATCAAGTGTCAAGAAATGCGACAATTATTATTTATTTGTTTTTTTTTAGGATGACCAGTTTCTGATGTTCATTAAGCCTCCGTTCCTTGACTAGTGACTTCTAATCTAAAAAATAATTGGATTTTTATTCAATTGTATTTGAAGCTAGCTTTCTCGGGCAATATTAAATTTGCTGCGGTTGCTTGATGAAAAAATAAGCAGAACGAAAACGTATCTTTCCGTTTTGCTATTTTAAAAACTCCTACTTTTTTAGAATATGTGCACAATTATATAAATTTGATTTGATTTTTAATTAAAATAAATGTCCGACTTGGAAATGGAATTCATTATCCAGATCGAAAATGTTGCACGAACCCTCTACGGGTTACCGTACTCGCTACTATAAATAACCATTTTATATACCGGTCATCGGAAATAAACAAAGCATTATTTTCTATTCGAATAAATGTTACCGTATCAAACATGTACGTAGACACTTACAATTTCCATTTCTAAAAGTAATTTAAAGTAAACAATTCTATTATTCCATTAAAAAAAAAATCCAAAAATAACAAAGAAATCAATCAAATTAAAATAAAATAAAAATCAAGCCACGATATTAATTACGATAATTTATTTTTAGCTCCGCACAACAGAATCAAATCAAATTTAGATCAAAAAATAACAATAAGATACGTCGAATATATGTACAACAAAAAAAATAGTAAGAATTAATTTTAATCGCCTTAAATGAATTATTTAGTTAAACAAAAAACCAGAAATTCACGCGTTGGTAGTGTTGGATTCACTCAATTAGATTAATTAATTTGTGCCATGTTTCCACACAGCAAACAATTCAATTATGCCTACACGTTTTTTTTTTGTTTTAATTATTGTGTTATAGCGCATTATTTGCACTACGACCAAATAAAATTCCGTAAATTATTCATAATATCCACTAAAACAAAAAAACATATTTATTCTATTAATATGAAATATAAATTCAATGACTTTTGGTTAAAATTACCAGTAAATAATTTTAAATGTAAATAATCAAAAGGTTATTTTTAATAACGTGTTTATCAAAAACAAAAAAAAATTCTTCCATTGTTTGTTTGTATTTTTATAGTACATATTTAAATAATATTACAATTTATGATTTGTTTTATTGGTTTTTAATACTTTATTCGTTTGTTTTCCGCTCGCACAAATATTTATTATAATACACACATTGCGCTAGATGGCTGAATAACAATAATTAAACAAAAATAGAAATTATGATGAGCATTTTAATATTTATTTGAAAGCGGTGCGATTTATTAACTTTTAAATTATTTATTTATTTTAATAACAAAACGTTAGGATCATTCATTCGAGCGATCGACATGGATTGAAAAAGTAAATGAGAATTTTGAAATTTTCCATGCCGATTTAAATTTTGTTGGAACTGGATTACGAGGCATGTACAATAAATAAACGATAATTGAAATTAGTTTATTGTTAAACTAATCTGTAACAATGAGACAGAATAAATAATTCAGATGTCTACAACAAATCGCAGGTTGTGAGCCATTTCAGTTGCCACAATATTTAGAAAATTTACTTATCTGCAGAGTTAAAGAAAATATTCTTTTCGCATTATGTATTGCAAATTACAATGTATTACAACAAACTCAACGATCAGATCGAGGCTAAAAGAATATTTTTATTTTTTACAGAGATCAAGTTGAAATTGGTTAGTGACGACGAACCGGTAAGTGTCTTCGTGGAAAAAATGGATTCAGAATATATCACAGCTCCAACTGAATCATTTCACAATCCAGGCACTGCCACAATTTTCTCGGAATTAAAAAATTTAACGCCTTTAGCTATTTTTGAAAAAATTGTAGATGAACCAGTTATTCAACTAATTGTTGACCAAATGAATCTGTATGCTCAGCAGAAGAATAACCACTACTTTACCCTAACACTTCAAGATTCATAGGTTGATGAACATTTTAAATTCCAAATCTATGCTGCAGGGAGTTTTCGAGAATGAGCTGTCAGTAATAGAAGCCATGATAAAATGTTTTGGTCACCATCCAGCTAACACGTTTATTTGGGGGAAGAGAATATGCTGTAAGAATTGACTACAAATATTGAATGCCATGTAGTTCATCTGGATACTGCTGTGCATTTGACACTTGTTCTGGAAAAGTGGATTTATTTTTATTAGAATAGTTAGAACTTCACGAAGAACATACATTCCGTCAAAAAAGTACCGGAAATTGTTTAATAAAACACAAATTTTTAAGTTCAATCATAAAAATTTATTTTGTCGCCCTCAAAGTATTCCCCATTCGAGAATATACCCTTTTGCCATCATCGAAACATTCTTTATAGGCACTTTCCTGGAGGGCCCTCAGTTCGCGCGCCGAAATTTGTTTTATCGGTTCAATGGAGTCAAAACGGGTTCTACAGAGTAGCAATTTGAGTCTGGGAAATAGATAAAAGTCACCTGGGGTGCTATTCTTGAACCATTACGAAAACTTTCGTATTGCGAGTTAGTGTCAAAGTATTACGAAAACACTAAAATCGTATTCTTGAAATAGGATTACGAAAATTTTCGCAACGGAACGTTACTAAAATTTTCGTAATGGTTTTTTCGTTTCCCATTGCATTTCGTAATGAAATCATTTGGATTTTTGTGTTAATTATATTGATAAGTATGTTCATAAAACTCAATATTTTGTATTCTCAATATTTTATAAAAAAGTGAAAACAAATCATACCTTTTTTTGCTTTGTTGCACGTGTTCTTAAAAATATGTATTATTTATTTCGAGATAACGATGTACATAACTATATGCATTCGGTTTTGTTTACCACCTAACTAGACAAAAGGATATTTTCTTTTAAATTTTTGCATTTACATGCCGTCCTAAACCTTGAGATACTTTTTTTAATACTTGACCATCTTTTAATTTTAAACAATACGTGTAAGGGTATGAGATTTTTTGCATATGAAATAAAAATATGTTATTTAAAGCCATATTGCCTATTTAACTTTTATATTTATTTGTTAAAATTGTAATGATTGGAAATTAATTAATGCAATGTGTAATTTAAAGTGTCATTTTTATCATTCATTAAGTTCATTTGGAACAATTTTGTTTTATTATTTTAAATGCCCTGTCTTCAAACATTACGAAAATTTTCGTAATGCACAATATTTTCGTAATCGTAATAGTGAAATCATAAATTGGTATTCTTGAAACCATTACGAAAATTACGAAGAGAGGAATAAAAAACTAAGAAGATTTCGAAAGAGATTATTAAAAATGTTAGTATAACTGAGGATATTAAGCGAAGCGGACGCTTTCTTTACTTAAAATTATAAATTGTTGTGAATTTTTGTCAATAATGGCTTATTTATTTAATATTAAATTAAACATATTAAAAATGATTGTGTATGCTACTTTTTCTTTTAAAGGGAAAATTAATTCGGTCTAAATAGACCAATGTATTGAAATCTTGTCAAAAATGGCCAAAAATTTGTTTGATCCAAAACCACTTTTCTCGACGTTTTGGAAGTTCTTGAGTCCGAAAGAGAAAAAAATAATAATAATATGTCTGTCCGTCTTTCTGGACGTCTAGATGATATCTCGAGAATCGCTTATCCGATTTAGAATTTTTTTTTCCACCAATAGGTTTTTATGGTACGACGGTACATATGATTGTATGATGGTACGATTGCACGATGATATAATGTTATGTCGTGTATGATGGCATGATGGTTTGATGGTATGGTAGTACGATAATATGATCCTGTGCAATGCCACTACATAAAAAGCCATGAAAAAAACTTGTAATGGTGTTAAGGGAATAAAGATTTTTATTTTCCTATGGAACGTAAACACAATCATATGGGATTTTGTGTTGCCTTTATTTTCAATTTAAATGAAAATTTTTATTGATAAATAGAAATAATTTTACATTAAATACAATCTGTTTCGTCGGCAAGTGACCCCTTGTGTGTTGGTGATAGCTTTTCACATTTTTCTTCATATCTTCCAAGTTATGGGCTCGATTTTAATTCTGTTTGCGGTTTTTGAAAGCTTATGAGTCACTTTATTGGTTAATTTACACAATAAGCCAGGTTTTTGTAAAGAATGTAACAAATTATGGGAAAATCACATTTTTTTACTTAAACGATTTTTTTATTTAAAAAAACCTCTACTTTTAAAAAAAATGAACTGTAAGTCGAAAAAATGTCCCATGACATGGTTATTTTATTTATAATTATTAAAACATTGTTACTACCTAACTCATAAAATATACGAACACCAATTTTGTTGAAAAAATGTCGTTTGTAGCCGTTTAGGTATAGTGATGTTATCTAACCAAATCCTTTAAATCGATCATTTTCACTCAAATTGGTAGTAATAATAAATAGTTCAGTTGTTCGCTAACCAATAGTGTGAAACTATGTACTTTCAGTGTTTTGTGTTTTAACAATTTTAAGTTTATGTGATAATTAAAAGGACAGTTTGTGTTAAGTTAACGCTTAATTATTACAGTGACACATTTGCGTGATCTACCACCTTCTCATGTAGCCGATATGCGTTTTGTAAACCTGTTCTGTAATGGAAATGCACGCACTGCTGTCGAAAAATACAGGCGTCGATATCCAGCAGGCCAGCACTTGGGTATAGGACTTTCATTGCAATACATCGACGTTTTTCCGAACAAGGATTATTCAACAACAACACGAGTCCAGCGTGAATATTAACATACACGTTGGAAGAGGATTTATTACGATTAATACGCGCTGACCCTACGACAAGTATCAGTCGCCTGTCGATAATGTTAGGCATATCGAGGTCAAGAAGGCCTTAATCCTTATCACTTCCGTCGTGCTCAACATCTAGGAGATGTGAACCATCGTGCCAGATCAGTTTTTTGTAACTGGATAATTTCACAGCAAAGAGGTGATGTCAATTTTATAAGGAGAATATTGTGGACAGATGAAGCTACTTTCACCAGGGCGGGTATAATAAATTATAGAAACCTCCATGTTTGCGCCGTCAAAAACCCACACTTAGTAAAGGAGACAGCTTTCCAGAGCCAATTTTCTATAAATGTATGGGCGGGAATTATCTACGATTAACTTATCGGACCTTACGTACTACCAAACAGGCTTGATTAACATGTATTATTAGAATTTTCAGGAATCACGTTGTCTTTGCTCATGGAAAAAGTGCCATTGTTGAGGGGAAGGCGAATGCAGCTGCAATTAGATGGAGCTCCAGCACATTTTGCAAAGATGAGACGTGATCATTTGAATAAAAATTATACACGGTGGATCGGTAGAGGAGGTCCTGTACTGTCCCTTGATCTTATGCCCCTAGATTTTTATTTCTGTGAGCAAGAATTTTCGCTGCTGCAGCAGAAACAAGAGGCAACCCCTAACAATTGCGTTGGACAACAACTAGTGTGATCAGGAGAGCCTTGTTTGATTACAAGAGGGTGGAGAGCATTTCGAACATGTCATTTAATTAAAAATGTTTAATAATTTGTAATAAAAATTGTTTTTATTGATTATTAATAAAACAGTATAATTTTATTTCTTCGACTTTAATTTAAACATCTTTTTTGTTTAATTTCCCCACTTTCTCTCTTACTTTTGTCAATTTGTAGATATTATGCTGTAGATTAATAATAATAATTAAAATAATTAACTTAATGGGATATTTTTTCGACTTACAGTTCAGTTTTTTTAAAAAGTAGAGGTTTTCTTAAGTAAAAAAAATGTTATTTTCCCGTAATTTTTTACATTATTTAAATAAACCTGGCTAAGTGCACAAACTATCAAATAAAATGACTCTTAAACTTTCAAAAACCGCAAACAGAATTAAAATCGAGCCCATAACTTGAAAAAGAGACTCCCACTTTAAAGGATTTTTTGTGATAATTTTAATTAAGTATTCCGAATTTTCCGGCCGGCTACTTGCCGACGAAACACATTATATATCTTGCAGCTTGCACAGAATTTTAATTGAAATTAATAAAATTTTAATTAACAATTTTGCATTTTAGTAAATTGATATTTAGGGAAATTTAGAGAAATCGTTAGGATTCGTGTTTTTTTTAAATTTCTTTTCGTATATTACTAGATTAGTTTTATTATAAATCATGGCTGTTTATGTAGTAGCATTGGTAAAGTAATAAAACTAATCTAGTAATCTACGAAATGAAATTGTAAAAAAAGCACGGAGCCTGACGATGTTTGAGAATAAAAATCAATTTACTAAAACGCAAAATTGTGAATTAAAATTTTATAAATTTTAATTAAAATTGTGGACAAGCTGCAATTCGATATATTTAATTTAAAATTATTTATAAAATAAAAATGCTCATTTAAATTGAAAAAAAGGCAACACAAAATAATTCCCTATGATTTTGTTTACGTTTCATAGGAAAATAAAAATCTTTATTCGCCTGGGGATTTGACTTTTTAGACTGATGTCACGGCTGTTTCTGTAGTGGCATTGTCCTATGATTCTATGACGATATGATTTTCGATCGTATTGTCTACGATACTATTATGGTATGATGGTATGATTGAATGACTTTACGTACCATTAGTATTAGCCACCTGTGATATTATATGAATCCAATTCCAATTACAGCATGCGTCATTTAAAAATACATCCCAAATTGTCAATTAGTATTGTAGCTATTACCCTTATTTTTAAGAAAATAATAAACATACCACAAGCAAATAGGTACCCTTTTTTGGTGGTAATAAAATAATAAATATTTAGCGAAATGTAAATACATATTATTTTTAACCATCAACAGAAATTATTGAGTTTTATAAACATCCTTATATGAATATAATTAAAACAAAAACCTAAATGATTTCATTACGAAATGCAATAAGGAACAAAAAAACCATCCGACAATTTTAGTAACGTTCCGTTGCGAAAATTTTCGTAATCCGGATTTCAAGAATACCATTTTAGTAACTTACATTTTCATCTTCTCTCTCGAAATTTTATTATTTCTTTTTTCCTCTCTTCGCTGTATTCGTAATGGTTTCAAGAATACTAAATTATGATTTCACCATTACTATTACGAAAATAGCATTACGAAAATTTTCGGTTACGAAAATTTTCGTAATGTTTCAAGAATAGCACCCCTGGTCCTAAATGCGAATGTGGTGGTTGAAATATTGTTGAAAAGAAATATTGTTTGCAACACAAAATTTAAGGCAAACATTTTGTTTAATAATTTCGTGAAATGGGTAGATAATAGTTTTTGTAGAGTGGCATCAAATTATGATACAATGGAGCTGCTTGCAAAAGTTAGAAGATGGTCGAGAATACAAAAAGCTGTTGTTGAGATTCCACAACTACTCGTTTTTAAAAATTATAATTTGGGAATAGGTGGTGTAGATCTAAACGATTAAAGTTTTAACCCTTATCGTATTGGTATACGGGGGAGAAATGGTGGTGGGTTTTATTTACCCATATGATAGACACAGCTTGAATTTACAAGGTACGTGACACGGTCATACCTGCTCTATGTACTAAGTAAAACTTCCAGAAAGCCGCTAATACCTATTAGCGTTATTTAAAATAATTCTGGCCACTACCCAAAAAAATTAGAAAAAACAGTTAAGATGTTCAATTTGTCATGCCAGAATTCGATCGTGTTGCAAAAAATGCAATAGAATGCTTTGCATTCAACGGGATTGCTTTGAATTTCACAGAGGACCTCAAATCTGCCTAATGTGCAAACTTAAGGACATCGCTTTCTTTTTTACTTTTTCTTTTACGTAAGTAAAATAAACTATAGTAATCATGAAAATTTTGGACCTTGAGATTTTTAGAGATTTATATGTTTTGAGATTCCCAGAGTCCAGAAAAGTGGGTTTCGAAATAGTGTCTATCTGTCAGTCTGTCAGTATGTCGGTCTGTGTCCTCTCTACAGCCCAGATGGTTCAACCAATCGAACTGAAACTTCACATTTAAGCTTTTTTGATAAATTGGCGAACCGGAAGTGGCCACTTTCTTGGTCCAGAAGTCGTGTGTTGACCACACCTCCCTTTTTTTCTAAATATAAAAACCAACGAATGAATCAAAATTTTAGTTAATTTTATTGTATTTGAACTGGATTTGAATAAAAAAAATGTTGTGAAAGTTTCAGTTTAGATTTTGGCGTTAATGTGTTAAAGGATTTATGAATTACGCTATTCTTAACCGATAATGATGATATTCGAGACGTGCGATCGACAACTCAAGTTATGTTTATTCAATTTTTTCAAATACATAATTTATGCTCATCACACATTTGATTAAAAACCTGAAATTATTTACAAGTTAAAAAATGTTAAGTTCAAACCTCCAAAGGTAGGAATTAATTGTCAAGCTTAAAAAGCTCATTGGAAACAAACATTCTAAATTTATCCCAAAATTCCGTTACAAAATGGTAACGGAACTTTGGGATAAATTGTTTAAAAAGTTTCAATCAGTGAAAGCTCTTAAAACCAAAAGCTCTTAAAAGTTTTTGCAAATAAACATATATTGCGCATAAAACATTGCAACAAAAAACATAAATTATTAAAAGGCTCAGAAATGTTAAGTAAACCCAAATAAATTAATTATCAAGCCTAAAGCTTATTGTTAACAAATATTCTAAATTTATCCAAAATTTCTTCGCCCATTTTAATACCAAATGTCGGAGTGAAATGATTTGATTCAAAAAGCTTGGATAAGCGAAAGCTTATATTATAATACCAAGTTTCCTAGTAAAATGGTTTGGTTTGATTAAAAGCTCTTGATAATTTATATTGAGAACAAATATACTAAATTGTTCCTAAATTCCGTTACCCTTTTGTAAAACCGAATTTCTGAGTAAAATGGTTTGGTTTAGGAAGCTTTTCTAATTGATAGCTCTTAAAACTAATAGTTCTTGACATATTTTGCAACACATAATTTTTCCTCATAAAACATTTTAACAAAAACCTGAAATTATGAAAAGACTCACACCCAAAAGGTATAATTTAATTATCAAGCTCATTGAACAGATACGAGTATATTCTAAATTTATTCTAAATACCACCTTCCTTCATAATATCAAATTTTAGAGTTAAAAGGTTTGGTTTGAAAACCTCTTAAAACTAAAAGCTTTTGATGATTGATGATTAACTTTGAGAACAAATATTCTAAATTTTAGCCAAAAATCCGTCACCTTTTGTAAAATCATATTTCTCAGTAAAATGGTTTGGTTAAAAGGCTTTGAAAATTTAAAATTGATTTTTTTGCAAATCCATAAAATATTTTACCAAAAACCTAAAAGTATGAAAATGGCTCAACGTTAAAAGTTAAGTAAAAACCCAAACTGTTTAAATTAATTATCAAACTTAAAACTAATTGATAATTTTTGCAAATACATATTTTATGCTTATACAATTTTTTAACAAAACTTGCAAATAATTCGATATTTGAGAACTTTCAAGAATATTCAAGATACTTTGAAAATTCGACAATTTTGAGATTATTTCGAAATTCTTGATATTTTTCAAATTATATTCGAAATTAGTGATGCTTTATCGATTTACTTAGAAACCGTCAGAGCATTGGGTTGCAAGATGCTTCATGTTATCTACTCTCAAAATCGGATACTTTTAATTAATGCGAGACTAGATGAAATAAGAAGAAATAAGTGTTTCACTAAAAACTTTACTTGTTCATAGGTAACAAGAATCACTTTTAGGGGCCCAATAAAATGTTGCGGAGGGAGGGGTCGAAATTTACAGTTACGCCGCTGCATTTATTTATTTTGTTGCAACTGCTAGTAAAAGCAATCATTATTTTTTAGAGCTACATGTGCTTTAGTTTTATATTTAGTTCCTGGGTTTCGGCACTCTTGGTATTTTATACTCTTTATTTTCTTTACATAAATTTGTGATTTGGTTAATGACTTTCTACGTGAAAAATGAAAGAATTTGTAAATTTTCAAAATACCAATCGGTTAACCGACTTATAATAACTTCCTCCTTTACTTGATCCGTGTGCAAAGATTTGTTGCAAAGCCTTTATTGCTACACGATACAACTCGTCGCCTCTCAAGTTGTGCTATATACATCTGTGATATATGAAATTCTTTGGAAAATAATCCAAGCCTTCCAAGGAATAAATTCCGAAATCGATTCATAAAACTAATTGCCTCAAAAGTATAGCTTTTAGAGTAATTGATTAGAATTACTCACCTAATTTTACTTTAATTAGGTATTGATTTCCAGTAAAATTCTACTTTCGCTTGTCAAATTGTGAGTCAAGTAATTTGAGTGAAATTTTGATAAAATTAGATATGTATTCTCAAAGATTATACTCATAGGGGCCAAGCCATATAAAAATTAGTAGTTTTATTTTTATGCCTAGAGCAATTTATCGTAATGAATCACTTTACATTTAGCCTGCAAAAGCGTAAAACCTACTATCACATAGTAAATTTAGTACTTTCGAAAAATCTAAATTTATCAATAAGAAGAAAAAGTCTTAATGATTTATTTGTAAGTTTGTATTACTTCAAACGCAACAGCATCAAAGTAGACTAAATTTACAAAAAAACTTACCGCGTAACAGTCAACTTCCTATTAAGGCACGTTAAAGGTTGTGTAAAGAAATCTTTTTCTTTGCTATTTATATTTGATTTATTATGACATTTTAACAGCAAAAATCCAAATTTAAATCAAACATTATTAATTAATTTAATCCGAATAAATATAATAATTATTTGTGCCCAAAATAACAATTTAGTCTTAGGCGTTACTGTTATTACCTTAAGCGTGCATTGAGATACAGTTCTGTTGGTAATTGACTATATTAACTAAAGAATTCATGCTTAAGTTGTGGACATGGGTACATCAAAACAAAATCCTGGTAAAAAAAATGTTCACCACGAAGTTAGCAAAATATTGTAGTTTCTGTAGAGTTGAGAATATTTCAGCTGATGCAGCTAACCTCGCGGTTTACATTTTTTCATCACATTCTCTTGTACGCTAAGTATTGTAGTTAACAACTAACCAAAGCAGTAAGACCACTTAACACATCAGCAGTGTACTTACCACACAAGTATTTTTGACTTTACATAAAATATAAAATTTCGGTAAACAATTTATGTTTCACTTGTGTATGTACCGGTCATATTACCAAACTCAGTAAAGAAGTCCCGCAACTTCAGGGAAGGATTCATGGATGCTTTCGTTTGTTCGTTTTTTAATTTTTTTTAACAGTCGCATTCCACGAAAATGTCGCATTCACAACGAATGAACGAACGAAAGAAGGCAACGATGTATCCGCCTTTATATTCAATACATTTGAGAAAATTTTTAGATATTTTCGACACGGAATATGAGAAAAGCCGGAAAACTACTAAGCAAATGCTGCCATTTAAGTTGATTCGTGCTGTTTTTGGGTCGCGTACAAATATGAAATTAACCAAGAGAATTTCGGAGAAGCGGGTTGAATGAAATTGTTTTTCGCATATGAAAAAATCGGAATTTCGCATTTGAATAAATTTATTATTGAATTAAAGTTGTTTTGCTAAAGAAATTCTCAAGTTAACATGAATGCCGGACAGATTTTTTTAAAATCTGCTAATATACCCTTCCTTTATTATGACAAACATTAGTTAACGTAATCAACATCAAATGAGTCTACTAGGTTAACTTAAATGACTCATATTCAAATCGTTCTAGTTTATCATTGCTTAAGGTTGTACTCATTAAAATTCTAATTGGGCCTTGATTTTTTTATGATTCATTTTTCTATTGTTCTTAGTATTTTTCTAAAAAATATTAGCATTGATTTACGCGAAATTACCGTTACCACTTACCTTTATAATTATTGTGGCATTTGAAGTCAATGTTATCGCAACCAGTTAATACTGCTTAGCACACTCAATAGAGCCTTACAAATTTCCCATCTTTATCATTCAAACATTTCACTTTTTTTTAATATAAGGTCGGAATTTCCAAAATATGTTTTTTTTTTAAATCGCTTATCTCTGACTTGACCTTTGCTGTCAGTTTACTACACATTTCTCGAGATTCGGATACCTTTAAGCTGGAGTTATGTTCACTCGCGTAATTTTAGGAAATAGTATTATCTAAACATGGTTGTATCCCTATTAACATACCTACATTCGAGAGTGTAACAGTGAAACTGACATGAAATATTACCTAATAAAATTGAGTGAAAAGGGTTAAATTAACATATGCTCAAGCTTCCAGTATTTCAACCATGTTCCTGAACAATTTTGAGAGTTTTTATGTTTTTTTTAGTGGATGCACGTTTTATGTAATAGTTTATGAAATGTGACAAAAAAAAATTAAGCACAGAATAGAGGCTTTTAGAACCAAACTAGAACAAAGAATTTTCTTTAAATTTCTTCTGCTTATTGTAGTATATTGAAAATATAGCAATATTTTTGGCAAAATGACATTTCATCTCAAATTTGTACAGTCGATTTGTCTTTTAATAAAATTGTTTACTATAGAATCATTATTTTTGAATGATCATCTTACAAAATACGGCAAGTTTAAATTATCACTAATTATTAGTGATCATGATCCCCAATTCTTTTTAATTTTATTCATAAGCTGGTTTTTCAACATATAAGTGGCGTGGGCTATAAATTCGAGAGGTCGGAATAATATGCAGTATTAACAATTCTGCTTTTCATATGCAGGCACTTTCGCATTTGTTAACACCGATTGATCCGGAACGCATCAAAATTTACATTGAAAGTACCTAACCAGAAAAACTACTAAACTAATTAAATTTTTGCTTTTGGAGCAAAATTTTTATCAGATCTATTTCCATCCCTAGAAATACACCTAATTTAGAATGTACATATTTTATCGTACATAGATTTCATTTCCGTCATCATAAACGAAATTTTGACTTCGAAAACTCTGTTCAAAATTAATTTATTTTGTATTCAAAATTAATATCGTGGTACCTGTGATTTTTAAAAAATTGTCTTTCCGAATAAAAACCAATTTTCTTTTATTTCAAAAATTTACATATAGGTGAAGCAATCACTCGCTACACAGACATAAAGTGCAAATCTGTAAAATGGTCCGGCGTTATTCTGTGGAAATTACAATGATGCGTTCCTTTAAATCAAAATATCCGTACTACAAATCGAAAGGTACGTACTTAAATATTCCGTTACACGAAACATACTTTTTTAGATCATCCAAAAATTGATTACCATCAAAAATAATTAGATAACCCTTCCAACATGCAAAAAAAACAAAAACAATTCGGTAAAAAAGAATTTTTCGTCCGGATAACGAATTTTGGTCCGAAATTACTTTTGTTCGTAAATTTGAAATTTCGTAAAGTGGGCGCCCGCATAACTGCGATTCTTGCATTCCAGTTTTCTCCTTGGGAGTAGTTTTCTATTCTAGAAACAACTGTTAAAAATATAAAGTATATAATTAAACGTTAACTAAATTATAGTAAGTGTGAATATTGTGGTAATAATTATCTCGTTAAAGTTTTTGACGTAAAACACAACATAAAACGCAATCACCCGTATTACTACAGCCTTACCCGGTGGCAGAATTTGACGGAAAGGAAAGAATTGGCGTTCATTTGCATTTAAACATAAAATTTTATTAATGGCAAATTTAATTTAAATTATTCTACACTCACCGGCATAAAGAAAGGGCCACCCTAAATATTTTTTTTTTTGATGCGCATATCTTTTGAACCGCACTAGTTTGAAAAAAACAAATTCAATGTCATTCAGAACACTCATAGAAAACATTACCACAGCATACTTTGTTTAATCATGTGGCTGAGTTTTTTGACTTATCCCGCAACATGTTTTATAACTCAATTTTCAAATGTGAATACGGCTTGAACCGCTCTAGCTGAAAACATGAAACAAAAATCAAATTCTAGGTCATTTAGAAACAATCTTAGAAAATGTATGATGCTATGGAACATTTAAATGTATCGGCAAATTAATAATCGAAAATTTCTGAATTTATTTCTGAGGTATTCAATTGTTTTACTGTCGACTTTACATTTTGCTGTGTCAGTGTGTTACGTTTTTATTATGTCGCTAAAGTCAGAAAGTGTAACGGCAAACGTGACATTACTGGAAGGTGGGAGAAGCTCATGTTACAACGCTAATAAATTCCGGATTTCCCATATTATTGAACAACGTGTTTCGTCACGGTTTTTCGAGACAGGGTATACCAGGCGACAAGGTACGGTCAGCAAAGAGTAATACACGTTCGAGATGACCATTTTGTGGTTTCATCAACTCTTAGAAATCGCTTTACGTACGTAATATAAATGTAAGCGAAAGAACAATACGACGAAGACCAGCCACGGGGCCAGAACTTCTGTCTGATTGGAGCCAAGTTTTATTATCGATGTATCGAAAATTTGTGCGGACGACCTGGGGGGCGTTACTCTTCATGCATGTTCAACGAGAGAGTTTGAGGCGGATCAGTCCATCATCAGTTTCAACCAGATACATAACGGCCGTTCGCACCGATGTGAAACTTGGCCCGAAAAACCCATCCCGAAAAAAAACCTTTTCAAAAAAATTATACGTGTTGCGCAAAGACAATGTTTTTTGTTAAATTTACAAGTGATTTACCTATTGTACCGCCGATCACAGGGATTGCCCCTCACATCGGCAACTGACACGTGCTGAGCTTAACTCAATAATGCATGGTTTCAATCGAATGGATATAATAGAATACTTGACCCTTACTCACAATTGGGTTACTATTGTTAAACTATTGTTAAAGTTTACCTTTGTTGCTCCAATTTCACTCACACAATAGCGCAAGATGTTAACAGATATTTCAAGTGTAGCCAAAAATTAATTAATGAGATTTTCACGTCGTTGTTCATGTCGAGGTGTTATGATCAAATCAAAGAGATTTGGCGAAATTTTTCAATTATATTAAAAACTAAGTTATCACGAAAAAAGTGCAAGAGGCAATGGATGATTTAACTTACACAATTTTAACATTATCAGACTATCAAGATAGTAGTGATCTAAAAATTGGGAATCCTAGTAAATCTGTAACTAGAAGTAATATTAAGCCTTTATATCTGCAAAACCCATTTTATGTTGACCTTAAATTGATAAGTGACTTGGCTAGTTCAGATAATGACAGTAATTTAGGGTCTGATGGATTAAACAGCTTTTACAGTTCGAAGTTTCTTGATTTAATTTTAAAAAAAAATATTCTGCTTATTTACCACTATGGACTGGTTTACTACTACATTCCAATAGCCACGTTGAAAATTATTTCGCTACTATAAAACGGAGGTTTAAAACATCAATCATCATCGTGGTTCGTTCGCGAAACACATAAAAGAAGCCAAATTATTTATAAACTTATTTCAAACCATATTCCAAAATCGTCTTGTAAAAATAAACAAATTCAGGGTCACTTGCCGCTATCTTCTGTAGAAATAAAACAAAATGAACCCACACTTTTTGATACCCAAAAGAAAGAATCGGTATGGAAAGGGAAACATTTAGTATATGATTCGACCCCTAAAAGTAGAAGGACTTGTTTTGATTTAAAACAAATTAACTAAATAAGCAATTTATCACAGAGCGAGCGTAACGTAGCTACAATGGAAATTTTAAGCCAAAACCCTAAAAAAAGAAATAAGTTAACACTAAAGGATCAAACGCCTAAACGGCAAAAATCAATAGCTAAACTAAAGATCTTAGATAAAGAAAAAGTAGCACGTTCTAAAATAAACACCTTACCGGTCATGCAAAATGGAAGTAAAGCCTGTGATTATTTTATTAACACTTGCGCTTTTGATTCCCTGTTACAATCATTAGCAGTTGCCGTAGAAAAAATATCCATTCTCTGTGATTCTACACAACAAAACAGAACTCAAAAGCTGCTTAATAATATTTTGAGTAATAAGTTACGAAAACAGTTATTGATTAAAATTTTTGGAGAGAATAGGAACTGTCATAGTAATATTATGGATGTTGCGAAAGAAATATTTACGAGTTTTCCGAGCATCATTGTACAATTTAAATGTCCCGATTGCTTAACTTCCCACGTAGAATATCGAAATGCGATGTACATATAGTATGTTAATTTATGGAAACTTAAAAAATTTGGAATATCCCAAATTAGTAATTTTATGGATGAAATACCAGTAAAGTCTTGTTCAAACAGTCAAAAAACTATGGTAATTGAATTTGGTGAGTATCAGAAAATATTATGCATTTATACAGAGGATAATTCACTTAGCAAATCAAAAATTGTAGATATCAAACAACAAATAACCATTGCAGGCTCTAGTTTTCAAACAACTTCTCTTGTACATTAAAAAAATATTGGGAATGGGCATTACATTAGTTACGGCAATAGGAACAATAAATGGGAGAAATATGACGATTTGAGATCTTACGTTTCGATAATACGAAATATTGATTCATTAATCCCCATTTAATTATTTATACAAAAATTAATTAAATTCATAACTTTGGCCTGGTTAAGAAATGCGACCAATGTAATTTCGTTAAGACTAACTATACCAAGTACGTGTCAGTTGCCGATGTTGGGGGCAATCCCTGTGATCGGCGGTACAGTAGATAAATCACTTGTAAATTTAACAAAAAAAAATTGTCTTTGCGCAAATCAAACAGCCATAAACACTTAGCTTGACATGGTTGAGAAATGCGGCCAATGTAATTTCGTTAAGACTAACTGTACCAAGCACGTGTCAGTTGCCGGTGGTACAGTAGATTATTATTATTATTATTGGGGGCCATGCGGGCGATCAGCCACTTCGCACTGCGACCTAAAAAATGTATTGTGCTGGCCCCAGCTTAATTATTCGTCCAGTCAATATTCAGGTTCTTAATGAACCTGAAAATACTGCCTCCCGGTACGTGATACATACTATCTGGGCTTATTGCTCTCCCTCCTAGATGTTTACTACAGCATGTAGTTCCGCTAGAAAGACGGTAGCATTGGAGCTCAAGGACCTCGAGAGGGTTGTCCCACTCCCGTATATTCCTACTCCTGCCCCGTATTCCGTTTGATTTTACTCTTACGAGTTGCTGGGAATTGCAAATCACCTGTAGGTCACCCAGCTTTACTACAGGAAGGCTAAATAAAACTGGAGGGTGCCTGGTATCCAGAGTCCGCATATTTTGGGCTGATTAACCTATCAGCCATTCATCTTTCGGCATATGCTGTTCCACCTTAGATTAGGGTTTTTTGTCAAGGTTTTCTCCTTTAGCGCCGTACTTTAGCCTGTGCCAAATGGCCAAAAATGTGCCAAATGGCCTTAGTTACCAGTGGTTGCCACGAGGAGGCAGTACGTACACTTGCGAATTGTGAACAGGTTACCCCTTACACAATTGTACCCATCATGCAGCTGCCTAATGACAAGACCAGAACAACTCACGTGATGCGCACCCTACTGGAAGGTTGCGGAGCTGGTAGATTAATCTACTCAAATTTGATCCCCCCCTCCAATAGACGCCAAACCACCAGACAGTAGATACAGTAGGTACAGTAGATAAATCACTTGTAAATTTAACAAAAAAAATTGTCTTTGCGCAAATCAAACAGCCATAAACACTTAGTTTCACCTGGTTGAGAAATGCAACCAATGTAATTCCGTTAAGACTAACTATACCAAGCACGTGTCAGTTGCCGATGTTGGGGGCAATCCAACATTAAAACACTTACATATTTAAAATAAAAATTAATATCTGCAACCGTTCTTTCCTATTCTAAAATAATTTCAAATGTTTTTTTCCATTTTTAGTCTATCTCCTTTATTTAATATTTTAAATCTGTGGACTTTAATAAATATTTAAAAAATATTTATTTAAGTTTTCTAAATTTTTAAATTCATTAACAAGAAATTACATATTCTTGGCCAATAATTTGATAACTAAAATTTTTATAAATACTAGTTTGTGCCTCAGATAAATATTTTATATTTTTCGGGATGGATTGTTATTTTATTCCATTCTTTACATTTTTTTCGTGCTGTAAGACTTTTTTGTGTTTAGTAGGGACACATTATAAACATTTTTAAAAGCCTTTTTTGTCGGGCTGAAGAATGCCGTTCGCTATATTAACGTAATATTGGAAGAATATGTTGTTCCCTACGTACCATTTATAGGCAATAATTTTATGCGAATGCAATATATCATATTGCCAGAATCGTAAGTGAGTACTTGGCAGAAGAACTCGGTTCCGTATTCCAGGTCGAAATACGATTGAACAACACCAAAGCGCCCTTGAACGAATGGGAAAATATATCAGTGCGATATTCAACAGATTATCAAACGTATGGGACGGAGCATGATAGCGGTTATTCCAGCTCGGGAACAATATAAGCTACTAAACATTTTGTATTGGTTATGTTTGTGAAAATTTAAATAAAATTTTTAAAATTTATCATTGTTTGGTTTTTGTTTGAAAATTCGAAAAACCTCAACCACATGTTTAGAAGGAGTAGGTATTAACCACATTTTCCAAGATTATGAATTTGCCTTTTCTTTCATGTTCTCAGCTAGTGCGGTTCAAGTGGTGTTCACATTTGAAAATTTAGCTAGTAGCTATGTAGTGGGATAAGTAAAAACTCGGCCACATGATTAGACAAAGTATGCAATGGTAATATTTCCTAAGATTGTTTTCAATGACCTTAAATTTGACTATGTTTCATGTTTCCAGCTATTTGATGTGGGATAAGTAAAAAAACTCAGCCACATGATTAGACAAAGCATGCTGTGATATTATTTTCTAAAATTGTTCTGAATGACATTGAATTTGGTAAGTAAGGTAAAAAATAGTATGAAACTTATGTATGTGTGAATATCAACCAGAAAAAAATCAAAACTAAAATCAACACAAAATTTACGCATACCCGTGCAATATACAACATCATCCGGCATTTCAAAATCATCGTGAGCCGAATACGAAAAAAATGTAAAAACCGCCTACTTTAATTTATTTTGTTGCGAAAATATCTACTATAATATGGCCGCAGCAAAAAGTGTTTTTGAAAATGAGAATCACATACGAGCAAAAGGACCACAAATTATGCATGTGCAGTGTAAGTGACTCAAAAAAAAATGAAATGAAAATAGTGAGTTGTGAAAATGGCACATATACATATATTGATACAAAATAATAGTTATTTATGGTACTAGTGAGCAAATCGAGATATTATCCATGAGGGATAAGTTTGTCCCACGAGGCGATAGCCGAGTGGGGCATTATCTCGAGTGGATAATATCTCTTTGCTCACGAGTGCCATACAACGTTTTATCCACTTTTGTTGAAATGAATTTCGTAAATTAATAAGAAATAGTTCCATTTTGTGTTTTCAGTTTTTCACACTGGAGCATTGAATTTTGAAATACATTTTATCATAGTGACCGTTCTTTAAATTGTCATGGTGTACTTTAATTTAATTAATTTTTGGAATATAGTTTTTCATTCAATTTGACTACGAATAATTTTCCAATAACTACTCAACATTTTGTTATACCAAATATAACTCACGTTGCCCCGAGCAGCGTGGGTTATACAATAACAATGGATTATCTTACATTTTCTTTATTTGAAATCAGCATAGTTATCAGGCTATTATATATCAAAAGTGGATAAAATAATAATTTTAAAATTGTCTAATCGGTATGCTTTGTTCTCAGTATTGCTCATGTTATTGTTGAGTTTAGTTATGGGAAGTTTCGCTCTACCGTCTTTCCAATTGCTATGATTTTACGGTCAACGCACCCTAATAGAACCGCTCTATTTTATTTATTTTAAACTGATCGATTTTGCTTTGTTCAGCGAGTTTTCCGTGACCATTCATTACTATGGAATCTTGAACAAGATTGCTGTGTATGAGAAATGACATATTTTAAAGCGTACATGGCAGATTTAGGTGATTAACTTAACAGAACTGTACTTTGCTCATGCTCAATTAATGTCAGTAAGGTTCGTCCTCCAAATCCCAAATAGAACAACTATTGACTTTTAAAACCAAGAATGTAACATAGTTTAAATACTGAGCGAAAAACAGCCGTCTTTTTGCAGGGTTTCTCAGCCTCATCAAAATGGCTTGAAATGATTCAATAGATATTTATACATACATAAATATTTTCAGATAAATCTATTGCGAGTTGAACGTAAACTCGCTCGTTGTTTTTTTTTGTTCATTTTTCTAGCTAGTGCGGTTCAAAAGATATTCGCATCAACAGACACAATTCTTTTAGGGTTTCCCGTTTTCTGTGCCGGTCAGTGTGATTTAAACAATATATTTACCTATGTCTATTTAAAAGTTGTGGGATTCCAATGTGCGCGATGAACGCTCGATGGAGAAGACGTGCTTTTGTCTTCCCGACAGTGAATTTTATTTTTTGTTTTTGAATTTAAAATGAGTGGTTTTATGTGTTGTACCAGTTAATTTAAATCGTTTAACAATTAAATTAATTCAAATTAATTTAAAATAAAAAAACCTTAAAATAAAACTATGATGTCCATCCGAAACATTTGCTAGCTTTTTATGCCAAGGGTGATCAAATTTTCCTCAATTTTATGCTAATGGTCTTAAATAGTGTATGAATTATAATTGTTTGTTATTGTATATACGATATTAGATGAATATGAAATTCAGATTCAGTTTTTTGTTTATTTTTATTGTTTCTCTACGTATTATTCTTTCTCTAGATGTACTTTATGTTGATTATGTTCAGCCAAAACCAAAAAAAATGTTTATATGGACAAGCCGTACAAATCGCTCAATGTATGGTTTTTTTCTTATAATATTTAAACAACAACAAAAACAGATTTATGTATGTATTGTATATATACAAAAATAGGGTACTTCTTTATATCTTAAGTGTTTGTACTATGGAAACCAACAAAAATGTCTGCACAAGCCAAACAGTACAAACACTTAAGATTTAAAAAGTACACTATATTTGTTTATGTATATAGACAATCCGAACAAATTTGGTTTTTGTGGTTGTTTAAATATTACATGACAAAAACCAATATTATAGTGTACATTTTCTTGATACCATCTGTGTAAAGAGCGAACGAGACGGCTTGTATAAACAGTTTTGTTGGTTTTGCTTGTGACATTTTGTTGACATTTTTGTTGGTTTTGGTTCAGGCAATAATATACGTGTATATAGAATGAATTTACACATATACAAATTTGTTATTAATCTACACATTCGCAGACAGCCTTTTATACTTTTATTTGATATAATATTATATTCTATCATACTCGGTATTTCATCATTACCGTATCATAATCTTATTTTGTTTGAAGAAAGATTGCATTGCAATGTTTTGTTTGTGGTGTAGTTCCCAATAAAATATTTTTTGGTTCGGAAAATTTCCAAATTATTTGCTAGTATTGTTAGTGATAGTTAGCGTATTTCCTTGACAAATTTACAACAACAATTGCATATAATAAATCCCCCCAAGAATAACATTAACCCCAAAAAAAATTGGGTTTAATAAAACATAATTCTAATTCTTGGTTATGATACTTGCCACTAGAACCATAATACATAGTAAATTTATATTTTATTTTGAAAGGTTGGCTTTTGTCAATTAAATCAAATTGGCTATTTTCTTGGAAAAAAAAATTAACCCAAAATAATTCGAATTAAATTTTGGTCAACAAAATACGCTTAGTGTCAATTTAAAATTATAGTTTTTTAAATTAGTTTAAGCAGTGGTTTTTCTTAGACGGATACGAAATACATAAAGTGGGCATTTTGAAATGTATAACGTTATATTATAGCGACGGTATAATTAGGCGCGTGTTAGTATCGAGATCAGGCATCATATTTCCTAACCGGTTAATTGATTTATATCACCAACAAAAAATTTAATATGGTTTAAAATTTCGTGGTTTTTGTGAAAGTTAACAGTGGCTCAAAATAAAAGAAATTAAATATGTGCAATAATAATAAGGATAAAAATTATCATTTTAGACAAATAAACGCTTGTTTGACAATTCGTTTCTTCGTATATCTGCAATGTATCAAAAACTATAATAAAATGTAGTCAAACACAACATTTTTATGTAATTTTGTTTTCCATTCACTTATTATGTGGTTTAAATATGTTCATTGGGTATACATCTATAAAATGTCAAAATTTGGCGCCAAAACAACAATTCCTCATGTAAGTCAAAAGTGTTGAGTAGTGTGCGCCTTACGTTTTGTTCTGTAAAATGCCTTCAAAACAAATAAAACATAGTAAAGTAAGTATTATTATTATTCATAAACAAGTGCTTTATGATTCTAGATTACTAATAAGAAATTATTTATCATTATTTTGTGTTAAATATGACCATGTGAAGATGTATATTGCAGATATCTAATATGAAGTGATGTTTAAAACAAAATTTAGTTATGCATATATCGTTATTATCGACTAAATAATTTAACAAACGTTTTCACTTCTTATTGCATATATGCAATAAATATGTTTGCTGACCAACCAAATGCATTAATTTTTTACTATTTTAGGATAAGTAGAAGGAAAGGCCTCTGTGAAACAGAAATTTTGAAAATTATTCTATTGGACAGATAGTGAGGACGAGCTATATGATGATGACGATGATGATGGCGCCGAGAATGATGATACAGAATTTGAGGTTCAAACAAATCGACAAACCAGTGAGGAAGAGAACGATAACGACGACGAAATGCAAGAGGAACTATTTGATATTGTGAATTTACCGATCGATTTCGTGGATGACAATGAAATTCCTACAGTGACCCGGTCGGTAGAAGGAACTTCTGCAACACCTAGAGGTAGAATACTATGGCGTTGCCAGGATTTTTTTTAAAAATGAAGATGAAATTCTTTTCCAAGACGATGAGTCTGTTACTGAAGAATATCTGGATTTATCTACACCGTACGCATGCTTTACATTTTTTTTTTAATGATCATTTATTAAAATTCATTGTCGATGATGTAATAAGTACGCAATCCAAAAAAAATGTTAACAATACCAAGTTGACCAGCGAATTAGAAATCCGAAAATTTTTGGGAATTTGTATTTTAATGTCTGTAAAACAAATTCCAAATTGCCGTCGCTATTGGAACCCTTTGGCAGGCAATCAAAAGGTACAAGAAACTATGTCTTTGCCAAATTTTGAAAGAATTAAATCGAATCTGCACTTCAATGACAACGAAAAAGAGTTACCGGGGGATCATCAAAATCCCGACCGTCTATTCAAAATTCGACCACTCATCGAGACACTGCAAAATAACTTTAGAAAAATTCCATTGGAGTCCTGTCTTACAGTAGATGAGCAGCTTTGTTCCACTAAAGCTAAAAGTGGACAACAAACAACATAAATGGGGGTAACTTGAACCTGTACTTTATGGCATATCAGGTTTCTTGTATAAATTCAAGATTTGTTCAGGACAGGAGAATGACGAGAGCAAAAGATATCCTTCCGAGAAAAACTCGAATACCATACCAACTCAAACTCGATAACTATTATTCATCGGTACCCTTGGTCGTTGAATTAACGAAACAAGGAATTTTGTGCCTGGGAACCATACGTAGGAATAGGATTCCAAATAGCAAGCTCCCAAACAATAAAGAAATGCAAATTTTTAAAAGAGGAACATCGTAGCTGCGGCCAATTCTTGGCCACCGAATAATTAAGTCCATCCGATATAAACAAAAGACTAGAGCTCAAACGTAAAAAGTCAACTAGTTCCAAAATTCCAGTAAAAGAGATAATATGCGGATTCTGTAAGCCATTGGCCAAAATGGAATGAAATGCGGCTTCATTGTAAGGTACCAAATTGTACAGGCTGCACTTACATAACATGCGAGAAATGTGCAACCGCATTCTGCATTAACAAGAACCGAAATTATTTTAAACGATTCCATGTATGAATTCCAAAACAACCAATTATGACTGAACTTACCTATTGTGATAAATGTCATATAATGGACAACGCTCCAGAACTGAATGAATTTTAATACCAACGTACTGTAGTTATAATTTTAAATTAAATTTATTTTCTTATTTATTTTCAACAATTATCTTATTATGTTATTATGTTTTACATTATTTATTTCACTAATAAATGAATTTTAGAAGTAATGTACCATGTGTTTTATACAAAAATTTTGATAAAAACTAAAATCAATTTCGACACAATCGACCTTTCCACATTCGGCCTTTCAACCTATTCGGCCTTTCAACCTATTCGGCCTTTCGACACATTCGGCCAGTTTATCATAATATCGTGTAATAATATCATATATCGTGCATATATGTGGGTGTGAGGAAATATGTAGTTGGGTATGTTTGTAGTTACATGTATTTATGTATGACATCAACACAAGATTTCCAGAAATAGGAACAATGAAACTGAAGCTGCAAGCGAATGCGGAATTGTGGATACTTATTCGTAATTCATTTGTTTACTGAGAAATTAAGAAGAGTTAACGATCATTCTGTTTCTGGCATTATATTAACTCTAAATGAAAATCTGTTGGTTATCCTTTACCCATGAATTATAATGATAGGCAAGCTCATGATCTAAATGCTGTTTGTGAATTATTTGTAACGTTTTTAAAATCCGTTTATTCAGTCGAAAATGTTTTAACATCTTCCCAGTGACCAAGTTTTGGTCAATAATCATATTCACTGTATTTCTTCTTTTACGGGGGAACAAATCAAAATGGCTTTAGTTGGAATTAATAGTAAAATGTCTATGGGCCCTGATGGTATTCCCTCACTACTCTTAAATAATTGCGCCGAAGCCTTAAGTGGCCATTTAGCACATTTATTTAATTACAGCCTTAGCCAAGGTATTTTTCCCCAGTGCTGGAAACCCTCGTATGTAATTCCAGTATTTATTTATTTAGGGACCTGAAAATTCAGTTGAGAATTATAGAGGAATAGCTATATTATCTGTTATCCCTAAACTTTTTGAAAAACTGGTAAAGGATTGTATTTATCTTAATATTAAAAACTTAATTGTTCCCCAACAGCACGGTGTTTTTTTCTGGTAGATCAACGACAACCAATCTTGCGGTATTTGTTAATGATGCGATATGCTGTTTAGAAAAAGGTGCCCAAGTTAACACTGCCTATACAGATTTCAGTAAGGCCTTTGACAAAATTAATCACAAATTATTAATTGATAAATTGATTAAAGTGAATTCTAATTTTATTCCTATAAAATGGTTATCATCTTATTTGTCGCAAAGGTCTCAACTAGTACGTATTGGTCAAAATTATTCTGAGAAGTTTACAGTCTCATCTGGTGTTCCTCAGGGCAATCATTTAGGTTCATTATTTTTTATTCTATTTGTTAATGATGTTGTTACATGTTTTAAGTTTTGTAAATGTCTGTTATATGCAGATGACCTTAAAATTTACGCTACTATCCGAAATGGCGCAGACGTTTTATTGGTACAAAATTCCTAATTCGGTTTAGTGATTGGACTAGCGAAAATCGTTTAGCTCTCAATATCTCCAAATGTAAAACTATGTCATTTGCACGAATTAAGATATTAATTATAGCTCCGTACAGTTTACAAAACGTGGAAATAGATAGAGTTACTCAGTTTATTGATTTAGGTGTTTTGTTTACAGGTAACCTAGGTTTTATTAAGCATATAGAAATGATTGTAGCTAGAGCCGGCTCGATGCTTGGTTTCGTAAAGAGACATGCTCGTCAATTTTCTGACCCATATACTCTCAAGATATTATATATTGCTTTTGTTAGGCCTATTTTGGAATACGCTGTAGTTATCTGGAGTTCTGGTTATAAAATCTTTAGTGATCGTATTGAGCGGATTCAAAAAAGTTCTTAATATTTGCCCTCCGAAGACTTCCAAGGTCAACTTCAGGATTTAGTTTACCTTCTTATGCCGGTCGTTGTACACTTTTGAACATTCGTAGTCTTGAATTCAGAAGAGAGATGATTTATGCAGTATTTGCTCGGGATGTAATTTGTGCTAAGATTGATTGCCGGGTATTGCTTGACTTATATTCATTTTACGTTCCTAAGAGAATTCTTCGTCCACGACAGTTAAGACTAAGTATTGCTTTTCATCGTACCAATTATGGAATTGATGAACCGGTCGCGCGTACGTCAAAATATTTTAACCAATATTCAGAACTTTTCGATTTTAACATTTCAAGGGATTTTTTTAAGAGTCGTATTCGAAATAATAATTTGTAACACTTTTTTATATACAAAATTATTGGTATTTTTACCTATGCTATTTGTTAGTACTGGTAATAAATAAATTATATGACTATAAGTAGAACCAGAGGCTAGCCAATTTATGTATTAGCCTAATGTCATGTGTCCGATCCCAAAGGTTTACTTGGTAAAAAGTTGGCTATTTCTCGAAAAGAAAAAAGAAAAATTTCAAACCTTGAGGGAATTTATAATTTCATGACAATTATTATTATATGATACGATTGGCTCAGTTTGATATTAAGTTTTTTATAAAAATGTAGTCATTTTGGGTTACTTTGGAATTATTTTTGCAACTGAAAATGATTACGTCTTTCAACAAATTACAATTAACTTGAAAACTACATAAGTATAATTAGTTGATAATATGCATTCTTTTTTATTAATAAAAATAAGATAAATAAAGTTGAAATATGCAATTCAACAATCAAAAACTGTTAAAATTATTCAATTCAAATTTACACAATTAGTATATTTGCAGCGAGACTTTAGCAGGAGAATCTTAAAAGCAACGAGCAAATAATTACCACAGTACTCGAGCAGACCCCAAATAAATTATAGTGTGCCGTGCGTAGAAAAATTATATAAACAACCGTTATATAATAATTTCAACTGTTGTAGGTAAATAAAATTGTGAATAAGATTACAAAATCAATTAAAATAATTTTCCGATTTTATTGTTCACAAGTTACTGTTTTTTTAGGATTGTTACAACCGGTTTCCACACTTACATATTTGTCCCTAAAAAAATGGACGGAAAAAATGAATTGACATTTTAACATTTTTGCCACAACTACTATCATAAAGAATAGAAATATTTCCCTTGGATGAGATATTGGCCTTCATGACAAAATCTTGCTTGGCCATTTAATCTTGTATTTTCAAATTTTACTGTACAAAATATGTATCGTTTACCAAATTTTGATGAACAAAATCATGTTTTAATGTTATTTATAAAACAAGGTTTTAATTGTTTTCTAAATCGTAAATTCCAAAAAATTCATGTGAAATAAAAGAGAGCCTATCTAATTGGTCATATTCTAGAATTTAATCAAAACACCAATTTAGACCCCATCTCCATCGCACATGTTGAATTTCATCAAATTCGTATTCGGTTCAGAAATAAAATGATGTTTGATTCCAGTTCTGAATATAGGATGTTGCTTTACAAATTATATATTGAAAATACTAAAATTTAAAAAATTGTATTCATCAAAAGTAAACAGAAAAAAAAATAACAGAATGAAGCTCGAACCCGCGACCTTTACCTTGTAGAAGGACTTGGCTACAGTTTGGCTACCAACCGAACATGCGACCAAGCTAATAAGTTTTCTTAGGTATAACAAATTAATGTTTGGTAGAGTACCACAAGAAACCGTACAAAATTTGGTGGTTATAAGTTGTCCACTTATCCAAGCTTTCATTTTTATACAAGACAAATTACTATATGAACGGCGACATATTCGGTTTTCGGTAAGAAAATTAATGCTCGCTGCAATTTTTAATTAATTTGTCACCACAAAACATTTAAACATGAACAACTCTTCAATTTTGTTAGTTCATTGTAGATTATCTTCATTGCAAATCGATCGATTTTTTCTCGCCTCCTATGAAAATATAAAAAACGCAAACTCACTGTAATACTTTGTACCCGACGATATGTGATTTCGAAAAGATATCAAATTTTCAATCCCGCTAATCTGTTAAACAAAAAATAAATCTGTGCTCAAAACGCAAAAAAAAGCTTAAGTCAAATTTGATAATTTTTCTAGAGAGGTACAAAAAACTGAATATTAAATTGATTTTTCAGTTATACTGGCTAAAGCTACAGCGCCTTGCAACCACAGCCTTTGGCCACAAGGCATTACCACTTAAGTAAAATTTAGTGAAGTTAGAGAAGAAGAAGAAGAGAGATAGAAAACTTTGAATATAGAAAATAATTTTTGTCTTAAGGTGATTTAAGGGGTAATAACAACTTGGGGGAGCGAAATCAAGGGTCATTTTCTTTAAATTATTTAAGAAAAACGAAGCGATATTTTTAAATTCGATTAGTACTCAAGGCGATGCGAGCGGTGCCATCGCACCGGGCTCCAAATTTTTGGGGTCCTGAAATCACTGTTACTTCTACAGAGTGACCCAAAAGTCACTAGACCATTTAAAATTTGAATAACTTTTCACAATTAATTAAATTTAGTTTTTTAATTTCAGATTATTAAAGCGCAATCCTTGGAAACTAAATATGGAGAAATTCACGACCGAACAACGTATTAAAATAATCGAATTTTATCTAGAAAATCGAAAGGTACATTTAAAGGTACATTTAAATTCTATTGTTGGTGAAATATTTCGCTATAACGATTGGCACAACACCAGATTTTGGTAAGTACCAATTTCGGTGTATAAATATATCAAATGAAATACAATTGTCGAAGAAAGTTTTTTAAGTTTTGTTAATGTTCTGTCATCTACTGGAGAAACTTGAAATTGCTGGGCATAAACATTTCGAACTGCCGAGGCCAGTCATATGACAATGCGAGTAATATGAAAGGTAAATATAAAGGAGTAAAGTCAAGAATTTTATAGCAAAAGAAAAGGGTATTGTATGTTCCGTGTGGGTGACAACATTAATTTGGTGATCGGCTACAGCGTTAAGAGCTCACTTAAAACGCAGAACTTTTTCAACACCATAAACAATCTTTATAAAATATTTGCTGCATCTATCAAGCTTTAAAAGTGTTCTTGCTTTTGGCGAACTAAAAACTTTTCATCCCGACTACAAAAATGTTGCAGAATTTAAAAAAAAAACATCTAATACTTTTGAATTCATTTGTTTGACCATAGTCTGGCATCGATTGCTCCATCAACTGCATATTTTTAGCCAGCTTTATTTAAAAAAAAAAAAGATCTGGCAATTAATATTGCGATGCAACACGTAAGTGCTGTACTGATTTCACTGAATGAATTTAAAGAAAACTTTAATAAAATTTTAAAATCTTCAAGTTACCTTCCGAATTTAATGTAAAGCCTTCTAATAAAGCAATTATGTTGGCAGCTTATTGCTACATCAATAAGATTGGCAGATTATTGCTACTACACAGAAAAAATACAGGATATTGGAGACAATGCAGGACCTGATACCACTAACTTTTTGGGCCTATGGTCTCTTGAGTTTAGCAATGAAGCTGATTCGGATATTACTAAAATCATTCCAGATTCATTAATTGTCAATGAACAGGAATATACTTCTACAACTGATGTAGCCACTGTACATAGTAAAAAAATTAATTAATATAAATTAATATAGTAAAAAGATCCTTTGACGAACGGTTTTTGGTATTTTGGTATTCAAATCTATCGATTAAATTTTTGGTTTCTTTTTGATAAACGAAAATTAAGAGGAATGAATGACTTAAAACGGGTTCCATAGCCATTGTGATAAATTAGCTAACCATTTAGAAGAAGACATAGAAGCAACGAATTCAAAACTGAGCTCTCTGTTTTGAGACAGATTTTGCAAAATGATTTCACCATTTTAAATAATTTAAATTTTATTTTAGAAAGGAGCTTAGAGGAACTCTATACTACTGTATACTATACAGAATACATATCTGTATATGTACAGTATACAATATACAGAACCCTCACACTATCAATTACTGTTGCACATTTTCAAAATTAAAATTAATTGAAAATTATCTACGATCGACTATATCCCAAGAAAGATTGTCAGGCCTGACAATCTTATCAATTGAAAACCAATTAGCAAAAAAAATTGATTTTAATGAAATGATCAACAAATTTGCAAGCCAGAGAGCCAGACAATTTATATGAGCCTAGATGCTAAATTGAAATATTTTTTAAATTTACGTAAATTAAATTGAATTTTTAGTTAAAGTAACTTCCACTTGGAGTCGATTGTTTCCAAAATAAAATAAAAGTTTTTTTGCTGTTGCTTTGGTAAAAATGTAAATTTAGTAAATTCGCAAAAATTTTTTTTACCAAAGCATTATACTTCATATTACGTACATACTCGTATAAACAAATATTACTGTAATTGAAATTTACAATACATTTGGTATTTTCTTGTATTTAGCAATAAACTATTATTTTTATTTATTGTATTAATAATTTATGAGGCCCCAAATTTTATTCTGCACCGGACCACCAAAAGTTCCTATATGGCTCTGAATCAACAGATCACAATTTTGAAAAAAAAAATGTCAAAATTTAGTAAAGTGAGTAAGATTTTGAAAAATATTGATTTTTACAAATATGGCGCCAATATAAAGGAAACATTTTTGTTCACGAAAAAATCGGTCATAAAATCGTTAAATTTTAATTGATCAAAAAATCCTACGTACTTCACTAGATTTTGACATGTTTCTTCAAAACTTTTTTTCATTTCCTGTTCTAGATTGAAAATTGTGACCTGTAGATTTTTGCCCGTGGAGGCCATTATAAAAAAGGAGTTTCCTTTCATCAGTCACTGTGCCGCCATTATGATTTTAAATAAAATGTTCTCGTATACTTCTGGACTTATTTAAACATATATTAAAAACCGAATTATATTATAAATAATTACCACAAGTAAATACCACAAGGTGTTTACCCCTATGCGGTTTTGTCTTGTAGAGACATGTTTTTCTTTGTTATAGACATCAAATGAAAATAATAATAAAGGTTTACTAACTCTAAAAAAAAAAGAAAAGATGTATGGTGGTATAAATATTGGTAGTATAATAACAGAACCTTCTAGAGTATATAGCCATAATCATACGTCGCAATTTTTTAGAAGCTTTTTTAGTTGCATAACTTTTCAATGTTCGGCCTAGGGATCCATAATACCAACGAGGTTTTGTAACTTAAAATTTTTGATGTGAAAACATCTTTAGCGATGGGAGTAACTAAAAAATTGTATTGAAATAATGTTATGGAAACAACTGTGCCTAACAAATAATATTGGATGTATGTGTGGATATCGATCAAAAAAAAAAAAAAAAAAAACTTAAAATCAACACAAAATCTACGCATACGTATACAATTGCAATATACAACAGCATCCGGCATTTCAAAATCATCGTGAGCCGAATACGAAAAAAAAATAAAAAAAACCGCCTACTTTATTTTATTCTGTTTTGTTTTACTCCGGCAGCAGCAGTAAAATTTTTTAATACTTTTGATAATGAAAATTACATACGAGCAAAAGGAACATAAATTATGCATGCGTGGTGTAAGTGAATTATTTGAAACAAAGAGAAAGTACACGCATACTTGAAATATTAAATATTATAATGTTAATTGTCCATGCTGTTACAGCTGAGTTTGGCTATGGGTGGTTTCGCGCTACCGTCTTTCCAGTTGCTATGATTTTACGGTAAACGTAGTGCCCTAGAACCGCTCTATTTAATTTATTTCAAACTGATCAGTGACAAATCGATACCATTTTGCTTTGTTCAGTGAGTTTACCGTGACCATTCACTACAGTCCAAATATGGAATCTTGAACAAGATTGCCGTGTATGTGTAATGGTATATTTTAAAGCGTACAAGATGGCAGGTTTAGGTGGTTAGAGAGAACTGAAACAGAACTGTACTTTGTTCATGCTTATGAGGGTTTAGTGGGAGGGTAAATTGAGTTGAGTGTATACACGCATGCACCTTTATAATTATTTTCTTATTGGTTTTGAGAGTAGAATCACGCTATGTAGTTGTATGTACTCAATTAAGAGTCACCCTGTGTAGCCTCTCTGACCATATTGTGGTGTTTATTATTGTTTTTATCAGCACAACCCGAAATATTAATTTCTATTAAAGCATAAATCAATTTTTTCCATATATATTCAAAATATCATTTCTCTTAGAAAAATAATAAAAAATATCATCGGGATGAACGCTAGATGAGCTAGCATCCAAAACTTAATGCTAAAATCTACTTCGTTACCATATCTGGGATCAAATTTTCTTTCTGCATTTTTTGCTAAAAATTTTGGGTAAAGTGAAACAAGCATTCCTGCAAAGGAAGTTTCATAGTACAGAATGGGACCTATTTCGAAATCTGAAGTAATTCTTGAAACATTTAAGTGAATGGAATGAGAACAAGCTATTTAGAATAGCAGTTGCTGTAAATCAAAGTAGCCTGGAAAACTACTGGAAGGTCTGCAATTTTAGCGCGGATTCTATAATCGACCTGATGGATTATTACTTGTTTGCTCATTACTCAAAAAATTTGTAGAATTATTTCATTTTTTATTGTTCCATGAATATGAAAAGGTTGGTAGAAAATTGTAGGCACAATATTAAATGTCGTCCATCAAATAACAATCACACTCATTAAATATTTTCAAATGGGGTATTGTTCTTTTTCTTTCCAAAGCTGGTTTTCGATAAAATAAATATTTCTCCTTCTAAAAATTCCAAATTATTTGGAATACATTTCATCGATTGATACCGGATCATTTAAGCAATGCCGTCTAGAATATACAAGCCATACTACTGACTACGTCACTTAATTTAGGTCGACAGTTCCATTAATCTTCTGCAGATGGCATTAATACTAGAAAAATGAAAGAGAACAAAACTTGAAAACGAAGAGATTAAAACATGTGAAAAATGTAAAAAAAATAAATTAGTATTAATCCAAGCGCAAGAAAGGGAGGTTGTACATCGTTTGTTTTTTCATAATTTAAAATTATTAATAAGAAATAGTTCATATACATTTTTCCAACTCAAGTTATATTTTTAGTTAATATTTATTTATATTTAAATCATTAATTTTTTAATAAATTTATTAGTTTTAAATTATGCAGAATATTAGCAGAGATAGAAATATGTACAATCTTCCTTTCGTACGCATGAGATAATACTAAATAATTTTTTTATCTTTGAAATATTTTATTCTCTGTTTCTCTCGACTCTTTCATTTTTCGAACGTTAATTGCCATCTGTGCTATGTCGAGGAAAGCAAAGACAAATTTTTGCTTGCAGTAGTATGGCTTGTATATTCTAGAAGGCATTGATATAAGGCTCATTTGTTTCGGACTTTGGAAATTTTCTTTTTTTTCGCTTGATTACTCGGTAACTGCACTCTCGAATTTAAATCATATTCCAGAATTATTTTTCTTATAATTTGAGACGGTGGCACGCCCGATGTTTTTAACTAAGAATTTGCGGAATGAATTTGTTTGGAATGGGCTGATGGGATCGGTCGTGGTAATGTTCTGATGAGCTCTGTATTATCTTATGTCTTTATTCAGCATAGTATACGACTTTTGTAAAAATCAACTTTTGTGTTTTCACAAATAGATCTATAAACTTCTCTGTATCGGCTTTTTTAAGTGTAATATGTATCTATCGATACCTAATTTGTCTTCAGTCTTATTAGATTTTATAATATTTCAGTTATAATTATATATGTTAATTAATTATACGTATTATAATTATTTTATAATAATATTGATTTATGCAACTTAAAAATACCATTTTTTTGTTAGGTTTGATATCTACTTTATAAAATTCCAGTAACTACTAAACTTCGTCATATTTTAAATTTGGATTGGTCAAACTCAAATTCACTTTCTGATCAAATTCTAAGGTTGATTTAAATGAATGTTATAATTGCAAGACGATGCTTTTTAATATTGAGTTCTACTTCTGCCAAGCTAGTTTGTAGTAAAGATTATCAAGGAAATTTATAATAACTAAAATTTTCTTGAGACTTGATTCTAATTTCAGTTCCCTTTCGTCATTTTCAGTCAATAATATTTTCAAAATTTTTGTTTTTGTTAGCATTCCATGTATGAACCGTTTTCTTAATTCAAACGGTGTGAAACTAATCCCATTTCCTTTCCTTCACCAGTAGACTCTGAACCAAAAGAGGCAAGAAAAAAACTGTTCACCATGCACCATGCTAAAACCGGCTCCTTACAATTACCATGTCTTCTCTACAAACTTGTCAGCAAGTTTTTTCATCTTATGCGTTCTTCATAAAAGAGAGAAGGGTAAAACATGTAAAGAACTGCTGACATAAACAATATTTAAACATTACGGTTGCAGTGACAGCTTTAAAATGTTTATAAATATTGTTGTTGGCATTCCGGTACAGAATTCGGCTGATACTTAATCATCAACCCGGTAACTCGGTTTTGGTAACTAAACAAATGTTTCGGAAATATTTTACAGACATATTTTGCAAAAAGCAGGAATTTTGAAATATACATAAATAAACATCGTTTTCAAGTTAAAAATAAATCTTTGTGATAGTTTAAGATGAGGTGAATAAAAATCGGAATTTATTTACCTAGTTAATTCCTTTTTGAAATTATTTGTATGTGATTGTTTTTCTAAAGTAAGCCAAAGCAAGCCAGCTGTTATAAGCAAATGTATTACGGACAAAGACGACCCTCTAATTTTCTAAAGTCATTGGTACCAACAAAGGGGGCCTGATAGGTTCATCGCCTCAAATATTAAATAAAAAGTAAGCTGGAACTTTGGTAAAAGACTATTCATAAACCCATTATAACGGAGTAATAATTTTGCAAAACACTCGCGACAAAACGGAAGGATCCTCGCAAGCATTCCATCTTTAATTTTTATCGGTCTAAGATAAATACATACATAATTACCTAACGTTTGAGTAATAAATTAAGATTATGGAGTTCGGTGAGTCGATGATATTTTTAACTTTCTGTTTAACCTTTTAACAAAAATTTGTTATTATAGAAATCGGTAAATATTTCAAATAACATTTAATATTTTTGATAAGAAGATAACCTTGAACATCTTCCTAGTATTCTAAATGTAAATTTTATTAATCATCTGTACAGCATATAAAATTTAACATATCGCATATTATAAACAAAAGTAAAACCATCTTTTTCACGAGTTAGTGTTTTAAAGATTGTTTTAGAAGTTACCGACAAAATTATGTGGTAGGTCCAGGCGATGCACTATTGCTAAATTGGTATTTACGAAATAAATTTTATGACAATATTTGGAAAACACTTTACAACAAATAAAATAAGATGTTTTGGAATCCGGTTTAAATTTTCAATTAAAGTTTGTTCCAGAATTAAATTAGAAATTTAAATGTTAGGCTTTTGACTTTAATTTAATTAAGACACAAATTAATTTTGGCTGAAAGGTGCTAAAATAAATTAAATCGCACCAAACTTTAACTGTCTACATAAGTAGCTTACGCATGGCAATAAGCCTGAAAATATATAACATGCAACTCTCTCTTAAGCACAATACCAATTACATATACGCGCACCTCCCACAAAATATCTAGACCAATAAGTCCCACTAGCATAAACGCAATAATGTAATAAAGTTAAAAAAAAAATAAAAAATTACACATTCTGCCAAGTTCAAACCGTTTCACAGGTAACCTAATTACCTGCGTGTAGAAAACGAAAAGTTCTTTTTGACTTTCAAAAACTTGTTATTCTTACGTTAGAATGTCAAACCAAATAAGCGCGATTAACACAATATTTTATAATTTTGATTCTAAAAGTATCTTAGCGAGTTAACGATGACGACAAACTAAAAAAAAGATGTTTTTTTTTATCTTAAAACCCAAAATAAAATAATTTGGAAATTAAAAATAAACAAAACAACATTTTTTTTTTATTTATTTAAAATAAAAATGTATTTCCCAAAATTTCAGGTAATCAATTGTGACTATAAATAGCTTTTTAAAATAATAATCAAAATTAAAAATGGTGGATATAGACCACGCACTTACCTGTTCACAAAAAATACGACGAAAACCATCACGCGAATGTTTACCGTCACCAAGTAAAGCACTACATTCGGAAATTAGTAGCCAACGTTTTTTATCACGTCTTACTTCTAACTCCATCGCACTACACTGACTATTATCATTTTCAACAATTTTCTTATTTTCATTTTCATTTATTTTCACATCACCACAATTAATCACTTTGGTTTTTTGATCATCACTTTTGTTTAAATTCGCCGCCGCCGCCGTTGTACTTGGTGGTAATGGTGAAGTTGATGATGATGACGTTACTTCTTCACCATCGCCACCACGATTAGAATGAATCGATAATTTTCTTTCGTTTGGAAAAATTGTGTGATGATGTTTACTCGATTCTGATGAGTTCATCACCATTATTGTGTCGTCTACACTAGTTGGTACCATTTCGTTTGGGGCCGTTTTCTCATTGATTTCCGTGTAATGACTATTTCGGTGCAAATTATCCAAATAATTTGTGTTTTGGCGTAATACATGCTCAATTGCGCTTAAAATTTCAACACTATCACTATCATTATTATTTACACTATCACTATTATTACTATTTGGCAGCTCGTCGGAAAATGATACTTTTTTTGGTGTTTTTATTGGCAATTCGGGTGAACCATTACTACTATTTTCGACATCCATTATAACGAATTCTCTACTTTATTTTTCGTTTTTTTTTTTCTTCAAGCAAACAACATTTCACACTTTAAACACACAGTATCACAAAGGTTTTCGATTACACACAAAATTCACAACTTTGATCTTCTTCTCAAAGAAATACACAAACAAAAAAAAAAATCTATAAAATGTCTAAAATTTCAAACGATTGTTAAAAAACACTTTTGATTTCTATAAATTCGATGGGAAATATGTATAATCAAAAAATAAATAAAAATTAAATAAAATCAATCACGAAGAATCCGCTTTGCGGAAAATTTTTTCTCTTCTTTCGATTTTCTTTTGTTGAACCGCGATCGAAATCACAAACTAAACTGTTATTTCAGTATTATACGAGATACGCGAAGTATGCATACACAAAAAAAAAAAAAAACTTAAATCCACTTGCTTCTAGACCAAAATCTTCATCTTTATGAAGAATTACTATATATCGCATAGTAAGGTGAAGTGAAAGAAACATAAAAAAATTCGCAAAACACGAAAAAAATCCGTTCCAATCGCCAATCTATTTGGGGGATAAATAATAGAGGTAAATATGTAATTTATATTACATAATTTTTTATTTTATAAGAACGAGTATGTACATATATGTTAATTAACAGTGTAAATAGTCTCCAAACATAAGTCTCCACATGCGTTTACCCCACGATCATTGATCTTTTCTTTTCTCTCTCCAGTTTATATACACCATACGTCTTTTATTGGTGAATTGCGATTCTTCGCGTTTCTTTCTTTTTTTTTGTATTTTTGTATTCGCGATCATAAAACTTTGTTTCTAGTTCCATTTGAGCTTTAATGCTCAAAGTTATAAGAACAACCACATAATAATATATTGGTTATGATAATGCTATTTAGTGCCGATTCGTGATTTTATCGAAGTTTTGTGATTTCAAATGTGGGCGATCGTTTCAATTATATTGTGCGATATTGTGATTAAAATAATTAAACTTATTCTTTTACGATATACGATCGTTTAATTTTTATTATTAAAATGATTCATGATCAGTTTTTGTTTTGAGATGAATGGTCTCATTTTTTATGTATTCTACATGCATCAATAAATAAAATAACGATCAACGTTTTGTTTTAAAAAATAAAATCGATTTGAACTGTGGTCGGTGGTGGCAATATAAAATTCAGCGAAAACCGGAAATCTTTATATGTTTGTGAATCATTTATTGCTCGGTTTTTGTTTTATTGATCAGTTTGGGTTTTCTGTCTTACCCACCTTTTTGCCTGTATTAAAACTCTCTTATAAATGTGTGTTCGAAAGTACAGTGTTTTATTTAAGATAAAGTCATTTTGTTTGAGGGTATTTATTGAAAAATTTGTTTTCCATAAATAAAATATTGAAAATCTGTGGATTCAACATCAAGCCGACGGTACATACAGTGACTTATTTTTGAATATTAGTGCAAATTATTTTCTGTTTAAGCGTTTTAGTTAAAATTTTAATGTTCTAGTGAATTTTATATAGACGACATAATTTCATTATTGGCGTTCAGATTTTCAGTTAGGTAAGGGTCAAATAGTCAAAAGCAGTCGATTTCAATTCAATATCCAATAAACACAAATTGATGTTCCAACCAATTGATAGTGTTTTATAGAAATACTATATGAAGCAATATAAACAAAATCACAAAAAAATGTTTCAAGCACCTCTCGGTTCACAAAACATTAATTTACTTCTTTTTTTTTTCAATTTTTACAGCTTTTGATATATTTTATTCACAATTTTTTTGGCCCAGGTTGTTGATTAGATAAACTCTAAAGATTTTTTAAAAGTGTAGTTTTGGTCAATAGGATCGCTACTTCTCTAAAAAAGATGCAGCTGCTCAAGCATTTTTTCGTGCTTTCATGTATTTAGCGCTTAAGCTGATTACGTACATTAATTTGCCTGTCATATTATTATTGTTATAGTGTATTACGTGTCGTTCAAAAATTAACAATTATAGTAAAATCCCACTTCAAGTTCGGTAAGAACCATTTTCATCGCAATTTCAACGGTCTTTAGTCTTAAAGCCATTGTTTCTAAAACAGTAGATCAAATACTTTCAAGCCTCATTGCCGATTCTTTCAGCTAGAAGATAAATTCAAAAAACATAACGCTAGTTTACATCATTAAGAATGTAGGTCAATAAAATGCGTCAATCTCAAGTTTGATGTTGATTTCTCAAAGTCTAATGCAATACGTCAATTCTTACACATAAATCACGCGAATAATTAATTGTTCTTAGAACCATTATATAAAGATCATACATGTTATTTAAAGAGTCTTCTGGGTAAAATTGACAACCGAGGTGTTAAGCTCATTGCAATAGAACTCATTTAATCAGACCGGTTATCAACTTCAGCGGGTGCAATATTAGAGAAACGTTGATAGTGTTAGTGTAGCCAAGTGTTTAACTTGCAATGTGAAAGTTTCGAGGGGAAGAGGGTGGGGTCGACTATTTATAATCATACACATTAAAGAAATTTCATATCATTTATCAGTAGGCTCGATTTTTATTAGATATTATTGCACCCATTATAGTCCCATAGTACCACCTTCTTCATATTTGTAAATTTTACCCAAATCACCTATTTATTTCTCCTAATATGGTCGATTTTATTGGAAAAGGTAAATAGCACAGAACATGTGTTAATTAATTGCACACAATTTATCCTTACTTAACTTTAAAATTATTGGCACACTATCTATTTGCGAGCAGACAACAAAAGTTAGTTTTTAGTAATTTCGTTATTTCTGTTTAATTCAGATTTAAATAACGTTTCATTTTATATAAATTTAATATAAAAAGTAAATAGTAAATAGTAAAAATAAATAAATACACGGTTGAAAAAAAAGGTGTAAATTTAATCAATTTTTGGTATACATATAGGTCTACTAGAAAATAGTGTCACTTCAATATATTTGCAATCTATAAATTTTATTTTATTGCTGATTACTTTAATAAAAAACAAATATTAATTATTAATAATGCTAAAAGCATTGATTTCAAATGGCTTAAATAAAAAACTCATTTCAATACAACTTGAAGTTATAAATTTTGATAATTAATATTATTCAAACATTTAAACCTAAAGAAGTATTACTTTAATACGAAAGTATATCAAAACTGGTAATACCTTATCTTATTAACGTGATATACATAGATTTTTGTATTAAATTTCAATACAAAAGATATATTAAATTTATAACAAACTTTGTATTATAATTTTCTAAACAGCGGAATGAACTAATTATAATTTAGAGGTGTCAAAAATTTAGGGGTTTCGGAAATATCAAATAAATTAATAAATAATGTTGATTCTCAGAAATGCTTTATTTAGTAAAACTTAAAAATAAATTATATACAGTGCTGGTAAAAAAAAATTGGGCAAACATATTTTGTTACAAATTGGAGTCTTTTTTTGCTAAAATTACTAAACTTTTGAAAGCAATTGGCTTATTGTTTCATTTTAAATACATGTATGACCTAATTTTTTGGAAAAAAAAATTTACCTGCAATTTAGGGGGAAAACCCGAAAAATGCCAAAATTTTCAAAATACGCTGATTGGAGTTAAAGTAATGGAATAAATTAAACACTTATTATTTAATTTTTTTTTTGTTTTTTACTGATTTATAGAAATTCTATCTTTAATATTAATATTTTGTTGGACCGCCATTTGCTTTTATTACAGAGATACACCTCTGATTTATTGACTTTGATAAATTTTTCAAAGTCGTAGAAGGCATGGATTCCCAAATCGTCATTAACAAACTTTTTCAAGCTTGAATTGATGCTGGGCGCTTTCTTGCTACTTCTAGCTTCATTATAGACCAAATATTTTCTATGGAATTTAAGTCTGGACTGTATGGGGGCCAGCCCAACACATCGATATTTTTTTCTTCGAAGTGCTTTTTTACCTTTAAATAAAGAGATAAGAAAAAAAAACAAGTTTTTAGCAAATTATTTATGTTTATCTGAAAGGCAATTTTTCTATCTACAATTCAAAATGAATAAATCACAATTTTGGCGCTAAGGCACGGAGCGTTGTCCTGTTGAAAAATAAATCTGCAAGTCTCGTAAAAAAGCTTTAACATAGAAGGCTCAAATTTGTTATGTAGGACCTGCAGATAAACAGCTGCTGTAATTTTGGAACTAATGAAGCACAATCGACCGGTTTAACTTCCAGAAAGGCATCCCGAAACCATAACTCCTTCATTTTTCGGTGGAAGTCTTAAAAGACATCCGATGCTAAGCCTCTTGCGAGATTCTCTCCTTATGAGAATTCTGCCATCTCCAAGATGCAGCTTGAATTTTGATTCATCGGAGAAAATCACATCATTCCACATCTCTGGAGTCCAAGAAACATGCTCCTGGGCCCATAGCAAACGTTTTTTTTTGTCACTCGTAATGTGAACTCAGGCTTGTGGACTGGTTTAAGTGCTTTCAAACCAGCTTAACCAATTTTTTTTCTCACTAAGGTGGCCGAAATTTGTTTTCCCGTTGCTCGCTCAAGATCCCCTCTTATGTCCGATGAAGTTTTAAAACGGTTCCGACGACATTGTAGTATTAAAAATTCTAAAATCTCTAAAAATTGATCAAATTCAATGAATCAGAGGTGTATCGCTGTAATAAAAGCAAATGGCGGTCCAACAAAATATTAATATTAAAGATAGAATTTCTATAAATCAGTAAAAAACAAAAAAAAAATTAAATAATAAGTGTTTAATTTATTCCATTACTTTAACTCCAATCAGCGTATTTTGAAAATTTTGGCATTTTTCGGGTTTTCCCCCTAAATTGCAGGTAAATTTTTTTTTCCAAAAAATTAGGTCATACATGTATTTAAAATGAAACAATAAGCCAATTGCTTTCAAAAGTTTAGTAATTTTAGCAACAAAAGACTCCAATTTTTGACAAAATATGTTTGCCCAATTTTTTTTTACCAGCACTGTACATTTTTTTTTGTTCAGAATTTCTTTAAAATATAAGACTTGTTTGTTCTTCTTGAAACCACAAGTTCGTAAGAATAACTATTATTGTCTAAAAACTTTTTTACAAGTAATTTTTGGCACATAAGGTCTTCTTCCACTTCAAAGGCTTTATGAAAATTATCAAAACATTTAAAAAAATATTTTGTACATAAAAATAAATACTCATTTCTAATCTTTACAATGTATTTAATTTGGTAAAATTTCAAATCCTTAGAACTGATCATCAATGATGGTCTGTAATGTACATCGCTTTCAATAAAAGATGCGAGAAAAATTAATTCATTTTCATTATATACTAAAGAACTTATAACGTCTTTAACTTCTGGAAGTAAATCATTTGGAGGATTACTTAATTTTCCTGTTTTAATTGGTCGACCTAAGACCCACCGATTCCAAGTTACAGCAAACTTTTTTTGGTGTCTATTAGACAAAGTCTTAGGTAAATTAATAAAATTCTTTAAATTATTAGCAATATTTTTGAAATATTGTTGCTTAGATTCATATCTCATTGTAGAATACTGGCTTACCGGACCCAATCGTGCCATTACACTGGGGTAATGAACGAGAATGTGATGTTTAGGGATGAGCTTAAGATGAAAAATGTTTACAACAAATGGGTTTCAATTAAACTTTTAAGTTTATTCATTACCCTAAATTGTACTGTTTTATAAAAAGCTATCTTTAAAATTTCAAGAATTGTTGTAATAGCCTCCCAACGAGATAACATTGATACCGTAATTAGATTATCAAATATGAATGGTAAATGTAGAATTAAACACCAACATTGCGAAGCCGACAGGCCTAGCGAATCCTTATTAACAGCTGATGTAGGAAGTGTTTTTCGATATAAATAACCATAACTAAATGAATGAATTCTATCGTTTATTTGTTCGAAATTTATGATTTTAGATTCAGAAAAATAATTAAAGAAAGCTAGAATTATGAAAGGTACAACCCTTTCTAATAAATCATGCATACCCCCTACAGTGCAGTTTTCTATAATGTCGTAATTTGATATTTCATTTAGTATGGATAACCATTTTACTCCTTTTTTTAAGTGTGTTTCAATATTAGAAGAATGAATTATTAATGTTTCGGTTGAACGCATTTTATCAATGTTTTCCTCAAATGTAAATTGCACTTCTGTTTTATTCATTTCATAAAATCGACAGAAATAATGCGCATTAAAACTTCCGGAAAATCCTAATATTTGATTTGCACCCAAATTGTCATGAGTCAAACTAGTTAAGGTTCCAAACATTATTCCCGAATCAGTTATAATTCCACATCTCTCTAAAACTAATATATCGTTCACAATTGGTCTCATAATCTGATTGTATGATGAACCAAGGTCGTTCACATTAAATAAAGCTACTAAATGAAAATTTTCTAAATGCGATAACGATTCATTGGGTAGATTTAGAACTGTGAAGTATATAGCCCCAATTTTATGAATGGTTTTACGACTTCCCAAGGAGTTAGCTGTAGCTGAATAGCAAGATGGTTTTGATAAAATTTGTTCTGCTTGAAAAGAGAACCACAGCAAAATTTCGAAAGCTGTTGTACAAGTGTGATGGTTTTCAAAAATTTGTTTGGCAAAATGTGTATTTTTAAACAATACTTTTAATGTTTCTATTATAGAGATATACTGATAAGTCGTCTGCACTAAGCATTTCTTGTAAGTTTTATATTTTTTGCAATATACACGGTCCCAGCGGGTACCAATTGTAATTTGAATAAGCTTAACAAAATATGCCGATGTTTTAAATTTTGCATTTCTTTTATAACGCGACATGACATTTTTAAAGTAATTATTATGTTGGTTATTTATTATGTCGATTTTTTCTAAAAGCTCTGGCTGAAAACTAACTTCTGACCTTACGATGACCTTTGAATAATCATTAGAAAGATTTTGTAACAATTCTGAAGATAATTGTAATATTTTATTGATAGTTAAATCTGGTAACCCTAAATAATCTAACTCGGATGCAAAAGTAAAAACAGTTTCTTGGGAATCTATTATATCATTACTGAGTGCAATAGAAGATAATCCTGGTGCTACAATAGCAGTGATTTCTAAATTACTCTGTTCGTTTATGTTACCATTACCACTAATAAAAGAATCAGCAAATTTTTCGTAATTAACTAATTTAAGTAAATTTGAATCTAATGGTTCTTTATGGGCCTTTTTAACTTGGTTTGAACATTTTACGACATGTTTACGAAGACCTGAATAGGTATTACAAGTATATGCACAGTTTATATCATAAACGCACCGTAAAATAAGAGATTTTGAATCTACTTTTTGATAAATCAGTCTCAAATGCTTAAATAGTGTTGATATGAAGGAAGAAGTTTTTTGACAAATATAACAGACGTAAAGGATTTCACGATTTATTTTCCCGGTTTTCTTTTTTAATTTACAAAAAATAAATATATTTATTATAGTGTGCATACGTATTACGATTTATTAATTATTGTAAATCCCAATTATAATGTTAAGTTTGTTATGATTCAGTAAATTTTAAATAAAAAATAAAAACTTATAATTCAACAAATGATAAAAAAAATAAAATAATTTTCAAAATCACTATCAAAACTTAAATTTGAAGAAGTTAATTTTCTTCCAATAATTTCTTAAACTTAATATGAAGATCAATTAATGTTATTGGTAATATTAGCTAAATCCATTTTATAGACGTATTTTTGTAAAAATAGCCAAAAAAAGCCTTAAATTATTATCATATTTGATGTTAAAAATAAAGTGTAGTTTATAAACTATATCTAAAGCATCAATAAATTGAAATTCCGGGGCCAATGGTATCAAATTACCATCCAATACAATAATATATTGTTTAATTTTCCCTTTTGTTGTCCCTGTTGCAATAATATATGGTGCCCTTTGTTTAGCGTTGATCAAGTAATCTTCGTTTGTTAGACCAACCTAAAATTATAAAACACCATTAAGAATAAATAAAAAATATTTTAAAAATTATATCTTACGGTTTTAAACTCTAGCAGCTGATCAATAGCCTTCTCATCCGTCAGGCGACTAAATTTGATCCTTCTGGCTGGTGATGGAGGTAAAAGTCGTATCAAGTTAAGAAAAGATAGCGCACAGCTCTTCCAATCTACGTATATACATACATATATAGTAGAAATATTTGAAATACTTTTATAAAAGGATTAATAACACATGCCCTTACTATAGAATCATTAAAATGTACCTCAAATGTAAACCGTATACTCCTCAAGTCTTATAGAAATTCATGTTTGAGGTTCATTTTAAAATTATTGAATCAGTTTTGTGGTTTGTGAGTGATACAGACCTTGGAAGCAGTTGAGCCTTACATTGGTTTAGTAATTTTTTGGGGGGTTTATTTTGTACTAGAAACTTATTAAAATGTAAATAACTCAGTGTTAACGGGTTTAACAAGAAGGTTATATAACGTTTAACAGAAATTAATTTGTTCAAAAAAAAAAAGTATATTACAATTTTATGTAAAATCAACTTTATAATGATCATAGGTTTACCAATTATTTAAACTCTATTTGAAAAATTATAGTCATAGCTTTAATTAAAAGTAACTCTTTTTAATAACTATACTAAGGGCATAAGCATAGATTCAGATTTTAATAGAACTCCGTTCAAATTCTGTGGACAAAATTTTTTTTCCTGCATTTTTGACTATAGTAAAAATGTGTCGTTGGTCAATTTCCCATTCAGTTTTCAGCTTCGGTGTTGAGCAATAATTTAGTTCAAAATCAAAGAGAATCTGTAAAATTAAATGAACAATATATAATAAATAAACATAAAACTTATAAATCTGTACCTACCAGTTCTGGAGATATGTAGAAGTATTTGCAGTTCTCGTTTATGTTCTTAATAAATAATAAAATGTTCTTTTTTAAATTCTAATTTTCTGTAGGCTGCCGTTGCTTTCAATTTATCTTTAGCTAATTCAATTTCTTCTGGCAATGCTAATGTTTTTAATGTATACAAATCCAGTTGTAAATCAGGCGTATCAAACGAACTATCCGGTTTTTCCGTTTCTGCACTGCGAATATTTGAAATTGGCTCAAACTCCTTTTCAAGCTTCCTTCTCTTTACCCTATCGTTTTTTAGTTTTACTTGCAAAAACCCAGTATTTGTCGAATTAAATAATAATTCCTAAAAAATATTATTATATTTATAATAGAATATTTTTTAAACTTTGAACAGGAGCACATCAAAAAATGCGTCGCCCATTTCCTCAACACTTGTTTCGTTTACTTTTACTTCCAAGGTAGACAAATTTTGGGAACTATAGTCGTCAAATAAAACATTCTCCATGTTACTGGAAGTAGTTGAGCTGTAATTTTGGCAATCGTCCACCTCTAAACTTGTTTTGGTTTTCACACGCAAAATAAAACCTGCACACGGGTGTAAAATAAATTAATTGACATAATGAAGAAAAATATTTTGTTCAATGAACATTTAAAAAGCAATCAAAATTTTCTATATTTAACTGCACTATTTTGTAATGCTGTAAAATAAGTTACTAATGTTCAATTCGTTTCACCCAAAAACATCACAAAAAAATTGATGTACATCGAAAACCATATTGAATTCGTCAAAAAACATCAATGTTTTTTCGATGTACTCGTACATCAATTTTACGAAATGCACATTTTTTGATAAATTTCACCTTGGCTACTAACAATAACAAAAATATAAACGTCAATTTATAGTTGTCAATGTTGTCAATATATAGAGTATTTGTCTCGATTTTTAATCATTTTAATTGTTGTGTTTAATTTTAACTATTGAATAAATCACTCGACTAAACACTACAAAAATCGATTCGAAATTTTTTTAACGTCAAACGTTTTATGTTACCAATCCAAACACAAAACTGCATCAATTTTGGTTTCACACCACAAAATTTACATTGATTTGAAAAAACGAAAAGAATTCAACATAATAGATAAGCTTGCGATTGACATTTTAGCAAAAAGTGTTAGTGCACTACAAGTTTCAATAAATCATTAGTCCTACTTCAATAAGCACGATTTAAAATACCAATAACCAAATATAAATATTAAAATATCTTTGCAATGAACCGTAGACTTTTAATATTGATAATTTTAATCAGATAGGACATACCATGACTTCTCGATCATTTTAATGTTTATTAGTATTAATAACAACACCACAAATAAATATACTTTACCTGAATAAACATAATCATAATAGTTCAAAGTTTCAGATGTACTGAATTGAACAATTTCTACAAGTTTAACTGTTTTTTCAATTTGTACTGTTACATAAATTCCTTTCATATTTTAACACTTTATTTTAAATAACATTAACTTAATCACAATAATTAATTTTATTTTTATAATTAAAAACTAAAACTAGGGTCAAAAAGTTTGTACATATGTAGATAAAACAATTACAAAAGGAAAAACTTGTTCGTAGTTTGTTTTAATTATTTTTGTTTGAATTTTTCACTTAGCACCAAATTTTAAAACTTTATTATTACTAAGGCCAGAATAAACCATTGAAAACTAATTATTTTTAGTAACTCTCTATATAATAACTTTTGATCCTCAATAATTGCGTTTACGATAAAACACGTTTGCATAATGATTATATTTATTCTATAACATATTAGTAAAATGTATAACTGTAATTTGTTTATACCAACCATTATTCAATTTAATAAGAAGCATTTATAAATTCATCAAGGATTTATACCTAGGTTGTATTAACTTTAACTAAATCTTTTATTAAATACATTTTAATAAAAAAATTACATTTATTTAATATTTTGATAGTATTACTTGTAAAAAACCGTTGCATTCTAATTTTATAATAAATAAAATGAAAAATAATTCGAAGTTCCAAAACATCCTTTTAATAATTATTGTATATAAAATGAATACAACCAAAATATAAAGTTTTTAAATTTTATATTTTAATTGTATCGCAATAATAAATGTTTTAAATAAAATAATAAATGAAATAAAAAGATAAATTTGATGTATAATTTTTGATATAACTGAATATAAATTTAATAATTTTAGTGTATTCTAGGGCAATTAAAACGAATTTTATATGGTTGTTATACCAAAAAGACTTATGTACCATTATAATAATTTTCATTTCTATTGAATTAAAACTAAAAATGGTATGTATTTATTTTATAGCAGAAAATATATTAAAAAATATACCTAAATTTCTAATCGTGAGTGATAAATAATAGTGCTTTAGACATTTCTATTTGAGAAGCAGGAGAAATCTCTCTTTGAGAGAATTTAGCGGGTTTTGTTGTTGTTAGTCAACATCGACTCCAAATTAGACCAGAATTGAACCCCAAGTGAAAATTTCGATATACCCGAACCTTCCAGTAAAAGTTGGCTAAATCCCACAGTGCATACCAACACTAATTTACTTTTCAAATGTGTCCCCTTAAATATTAGGTTTTATGATATTTCAGATATGGCAGTCGAATCCCAATTTTCTTCTCTTTCGTTTGATAAGAAAACGAAAAAATTGAAACAGTGAACTTTCAGATTTAGTTAGTTTCGCCAACGACATGTGATATTAATAAAAACAATAAATAAGTTGTATTAAAAAAAGTGGCAAGCGGAATTTTTTCGTTTTGGTTAATATTGCCTCCACAATACATCAGAGGTGTAATATCGAGGTATTATAATCTCAAAATAGTTTCGAACTCTCAAGGGTATATCACCTCTAATTTGATCCATTTTTACGATATTCATTCACTACATTTTCAAAAGGTAAATAATAAATAACGATTTAAGCTCATTTTGTACTTTTTGCAAGCAAACTAATCGACATTGATTTTAATTTTGACAAGTAACCAATCAGTTGGATTCATGTCCTTATAATATTGTAATACCGATTAGTAGTAGTAAAAATTTTACTTTTTACTCAAACTAGAGGAATACACCCGTATTCACTACCTTAGTCCCCGACGGTACATTAATCGATTAATTTATAATAGTTCATTTTCGGTTTGCAGCGTCGTTTTTGTTTCGTATATGTGGAAAGGTTTTACTGTATTTAGCTATATGTATAATAAAAAGGCAAAACAGATAACACGTGACTATTCCACCAGCCAATCATAACACGAATAAAATTTTAGATATGTTTTATGTAAACATTTGTTTTATATATAAAAAATAATTTTTGAAGGCAGAAAAGTTGTTATGCATGAAATTCAGTTGAAATAATGATGCAACATAATTTCTAATTGCACTAAGATTTAAAAAATGTTTCCATCATATTTGATAACATTTTTTTCATAGGTATTAAGAATTGTTTTTGGTGCAGATTTTAAATTTGATTTAATAAAACCGATTTAGTGAATTTTTCGAGATTAGTCGCAATGTGTCAACGTCGATTTAGCTAATCCCTTTGTTTTTGCATAGAATATTTAAACTACATATAACGGATTCTTGTTTCAGAAAGTTTCAAAAATAACAAAATAGACTTAACATACTTAAATAAATAAATTCAAAAATATAGTATATCACAAAAATTCAAATCGCAGAACAAATGGAAAGATTTCATTTTGAAAAAACGAAAGGCATTATGAATTTATGGTTCACAATTAGATAAATTCGTTAAAGCTAAACCAAGCTAGATTTGGCCATAATAAGGATGTCGTTGTCGTAATTAATAGTTACCATCTGGACCTAGTTTTAAATAAGGCAATGTTTTAATGACGATTTCTACTGTCATGTTCCTTCCATTTATTAACGATTCTATTTCGATTAGGCTCCATTCTTCACCATTAAATGGTAAGTCTAATGAAATTATTAAGCCACATTCAAACAATAAATAATGCTGCTCATAAATTGTTTTTGCTATTTTTTCAGCATAGAGTCCATACTGTGTTGCCTTATTACCTTTGAACGAGCTATGATAAATCCGAGATAACTTCTTATTCCAATCTGGTTTCTGATTGGAATCATACTATATGTACATAAATAATACGATACATGCTTCCTGTAATTCGCATCTTCCGTTATATATGCCAATCAGAACTAGTTTGTTGGACTGTTGCCTTGCAAATTTGCATGGCCTTTTCCACATTATTTTTTACCTTACAAAAATCAGTCCTTGTTATTTGTTTTACAAATTCTTCCGTGAAAGAAATTTAAGATTTTAATTCATTATTGCCTATAGTAAGTTGGTAAAAATCATTAAGTGAATTTTCAGCTCCTCTTTCCAAATCAGAGGAATTTGATGTTTAAGATCGTGCTCTTGTGCCTTTTATAAGTTTTGCTAATTCAGAATGTGGTCGACCTGAAAATCAGAAAAATATACAATATGTTCCATATAAGATATACATTTATTTAAAAATGGAACAAAAGAAAAAAGTGGGCAAAAGTAGGGAAAAGTGGACTTTCCATTCCAAAACAATACAGTGACATAATTACAACAGAAATGTGCCACCTTCGGAGCAAACAAACGATTGTGGAAACAATAACCAAAGACCAAGAAAATAAATTTGTGTCTAAATTTATTTACAATCTATAAATTGCGAAACCAATTCATTTTCTTGGTCTTTGGTTATTGTTTCCACAATCGTTTGTTTGCTTCGAAGGCGGTACATTTCTGTTGTAACTATGCCACTGTATTGTTTTGGAATGGAAAGTCCCACTTTTCCCCACTTTTGCCTCATTTCGGTGGAGCTTATCCCTCGCAGCTTAGGGTTTCTGATATATTTAAATTAAATTTGATTTAAAGTTTCACGTTTCTTTAACTTACCGGTTTATATATAAGGCATGCTACAATATGCTTGCATCCAGCTCCTTCTCCAGCTCTGCAAGAGCACAAACACTTCCAAAAAGATGACGGCTTATATAGAAATTGTAGTACAATTTCATGTGGTTTTTCGGATAACGCTGAAGTTTGCACGACCGCACCAATTACCGTCAAAGAACGTGCATTTGAATTTGGATCAATCCCTATAGTTTTCCTCGCCTTCACCAATTGGCCTTTTTGACCTGTGAAAATATTTTAAAATTTTTCTGAGCGGAATACCAACACTTCCACCTAAATCCAAACTTTCCAGCTAATCTAACATTATCAAAGAAAAATCTAAAATTGAAAATTTAAATTTATTTACAATAAACTGTTGAAATAATTAAGACTAATATAAATTATAATTATCAGATTAAATATTTATTCGAAATACAAATAACATAACCTCTATTTCATTACACAATTCTTGAATATGTATTTGATGCCGGTTTAGAAAATATCACAATTTTACACGTCACATTCTTTTGAGTTTTAAATAGGGCTTGCCAGTTCCCGGACCTTGAGTATTTCCGATTACCGGGAATTTCTGGGATTCGGCATACGACAATGCCTCATTAGGTATGCAAGTAATATTAAAATACAAACAATTTTAAATTTTAGGTCGAGATATGGAAAGGAAAAAATTAAGTATGATTTAAAATAATTGAAAAAAAAATGGGATTTACTTATTTAATCACTCAGTCGGCGTATTCCGTTCTCCCACCAACATATGTATGAATCTTGTAATCAAAAACCGATATATTTTTAGCGAAATTGTAGCTATTACAGTTTTCATACCAGAAATCGATCGAACTTGGAGTTTCAAAAATACCCCAATTATCAAGGTTCCAGTTTATTTTTGAGCTATTGGTGTAAAACATCAACAAACAAGACAAGTCCAAATAGGTGACTTGACTGGTGGGTGAAATACTAATTTGAGACCCACCAAAGCTAGCCATGTAATTACAAACCTGTGAAGAACATTCACTAGTATTAAATGGGATAAACGCGTTATCATCCCACCTCCAATTCAACTCAGGGAAATTGGTATCCCCATAAACAATCAATTCTGTATTATCGTCCAAAAAAAGGAGTATATTATTAGACTGTTCACGAATTCGTTGTATAACGAAATACTAGAATTGCAAGGGGAATAGGTCGCACAGATAATTAACTAATATTTGTGTAAGCTTAGCCTAACGGCCATATATTCTAACTTTGTGCAAGAATAACAGCTCGCTAAACAATTTTTACGCACATCAGTTAGAACGCCGTCACCCTTAAGGCATGTACTAAAACTATAACGGTCACATCGGTAAACAGAAAAATCCGACGGAAAAAACTCAGAGGTGTTGAAATCAATAATCAGCCATATTTTGGTTAAAATAATGACTTCCTAATTGCATTCCAATACGTATACCACTGCAGTTAAATAACAAAATAGATAAATTATTGGTGAGATTATTAGTAACATTGACATCGAGAATTAATTTCTTACAACAGTTGATTAGTTGATCTGGAGCTCTCAATATGTCAAAACAATTTTCGATAATTCCAAGCTTAAATGACACAAATATCAGATTGGTTGGAAGACAAACTTTTTTCATCAGTGAGAAGCACTTCATGATTGATGAATTACATGAGCTATTTTTGATATATATACTTTTTATAGGTAAATATAGGTAAAGTCCAAAGCTCACCACTACGTTGATTTAAATTTGAAATTGATGATTGACTTTCCATAAATGCAGTTGCAATCGATGAAAAGTTTATAGCTGAATCCCCATCAGATTAGCTCGGAAATAATTAAATCGCCATGATATTGGTCCTGAATAGGGACAACAATTCTATTTATATTCTTCGCCAAATTTGTAGGTCTTGGTTTATTAACTTCCTTGAATACCAACCCTGAGATCGTTTAATTAAGATATCCAAAGGATTTTGAAAACTCTGCGACAACGCTCTGGATGTTAACATGCTTTGCAGCAATTTTTAGTTTTAAATTTGTAAACAATAATGCTGAAGTCGCTTCTGCTTTGGGTATGTTAGTGTATTAATTTCCTAACGCATCTGAAGGTACATTCAACGGTTTAAGAACATTTTGTAGCTGGACAGCATTGCTCATTATTCGTTAACCACACATTTCATATATTTCCAGTTCCTGAAATGGTATTTTTGACTAAGGAACCGTTCCAGCACACTCTCTAAAGTACTCCAGCAAAACTGGCTATCTGACATAATATTCAGTTCCTTACACTCTAACCAATGACGTGTGACAGTGACATTTTATAGCGTTGCCCACTTCACCAACGACTTTCTGATTAATTCCACGAAGTTAATAAACAACATAGAGCAGCAGTGTTGTCGAAATTAGTATGATCGGAGTATTTGTACTACTTTCGTCTAGTGCTTGCTCCTATACTCCGCTATTTCATTTTGTGATCCCCTGTTCTAATAACTGTTATACTAATAATACTATTACACATTTCGCAATAATTATAATATTCTTGGAGATAGCTGGGTTTTTGATGAAGGATTTTTTCAAAGCCACTATATAATGGTTTCTGTCATTCTCCTGCAAAAACCCATAACACGGTTTTCTTGTAGTAATGTGTCAGTCATTTTAGCAGCCAACCACAATTAAAACATGTCGAATTTGCGAACTGAATTATTTCAACTTCGTAAATCATTTTTTTTTCAAAATCTGAATATTTGTTGGTAATACTTACAAAATATACCAGTTAAACTCAAACATGACAGAGATTATCTGATTTTAACAAAAAAACTTTTATCTACTTTGGTTAAATATTTACATTAGGACACCCTGAATACAAAAATTATGCTGCAAGACAAACTATGCATATTATTAGTCATTTAGCCTTACCGCACAAAAACGATGTAAGGAAGTCTGGATTGAAGCAGTGGAGATATGAAAAATTGAATTCTTTCATTACGCCTTGACATCAGTATTATCAAATCCTTTGTTTACATTCGGATAAAATCCAGACTCTCATGCATCTCTCTTATCTGGGAAGGTGAAGTGCTACCACCAGAAATAGTCTTTCAGTTTTATATTGTTGGGTTTTCAAACTTCTGTGAGCATTCAGCACATCAGCACAAGTCTAACATTATCCTGGTTTTTAGCTAATATTCATTCAAATCCTTAAATTTTTTAGGAGAAACGCAAAATTTAGGAGGGGCCAGAAAAAAATTAATTTCAACAAAATTTAATTCGAACTCCAGCCCAAATGACTGGCCTAAAAAATTCTTCAGGACGTGATTTAATATGTTTAAGGTTAGGAACTACAATATTTATATAGAATCAGCCTAAAATCTTCGAAATAAAATTTCACTAAAATACATCGACAAATGTATGGGTGTTCCATTCGGTGCTGGAGGAGAAAAAAATTGTCTAAGTTGGTTGTGTATGAAAAAAAAAAATATTTCTTGAAGTTAGCTAAGTATGTACAAATAAATTATGCGAATGTCATTTTTGATTTAAAGTTTCAATCCAAAAATATCCTGAAATTGAGCGATGGTTTAATTAATAAATTCGACCCCAGATGATATGGCTTAAGGAATTTTCCAAAGCCGGAATTAATAAATTTTATATTAGGCAATACTTGACGAATCGACTTAACATCTCATATCTCAGATATAAATTCTTCTAAAATCTATCCACAAACGTGCAACCTACTGCCTGTTGAAGCTGAAGACGTAGTACACGGCCTGGATTAGTTATCTATGTAAAAAAAAAAAAAAAATTGGTGAAACAGTGTTTCTGATAAATATCATCAACCAAAATTACATTAATGGTCTTCTAAGTGACCCAAGAAATTTTCAGAGCGTGAATAATTTGGTTTTATGTTACGAACTACTGATAGAATCGGCTTAACTCAGATAGAAAATTTCACTAAAATCCATTGACAAACGTGGTCCATTTGGTGATGGAACCTGGAAATGTAGTAAAGGCCTGGAGTGGTTATGAAAGTAAAAAACAAATTTTTCTGTGGCAAATCTAATTTCCCCAAATTTTTTTCTGAGGAATATATTAAACTCCATCTCTGCCCCAAATGGAGCTGCTTTGATTACGCACAAATTCCATTGAAATTTATTATCTGACTTATCAATGAATTACTTGTAGCACCTTCAAATCATTTTATTTTATTTATTTATTTATTTACAAATTAATTTATATAGCCTTTGACAAACTCTATTTTGAGCAGGAGCTCATTTATAATAGGGTATGCCAAAAGAAATAAACAAGAAAACATAATACAAAATCGTGAATTATCTAATATGATTCCGTTTAAGCGAAAGTCTTCCTTTCAGTACCAGTAACTTTTCCATCGAAAAGGTAGGGTCATGTGAGGGATATAATAACATCATATTTTGGAAGTTTTTACCCTATTTGCAGCCAATATGAAAGCATAATCATCCAAATCCGGTAGTCCTTAACTTGGGTTAAATAGCCCGCTATTCCAGCCTCTGGATATACGTTAATATAAGCAGACATATTTTAGCTTTATGACCGTTTTGCGCAATAACAAAAAAATGCAATTTTATTAAAATAATTATTTTTAAAGCAAAATAAAAAATAAACACGACCATCTGACTCAAAACTCAGAGCCAAATCATGAATCAAGTTAGCGGGTATAAAACTTTTATAGAAGAGATTTCACCAAGTGGATTTCGTGTGACCAGTCATCGCCACAAAACCAATTTCATACAGCAATTTTAATTCAAATATATAACATATTTCGAGACAATAATTGTCCTGTTTTTTATAAAGCGATTTTTTCAGACGTCGTCCTGGTTTACCCATTTTTGACCTGATCACCCTAGGTCCCTACTGTGGCAATGACATTTCTTTAAATTACACCAAAATATCTTCCAATTCTTAAAAATTAGCTTTGTGAAAAAGTCGAATTTGTTCGGATATTTGACATATTTGAATTGGCATACTATATACGTCGCTTCTGAAAATGAAAAGGGTTCGAAGCAACAGCTGCTTTAAGATAAATTTTCCATTTACCACGTAAAAATCGAATTTTGTATACGCCCACCTAGGCGGATGATGCTTCCTTTATCGATAAATGGATTTAAGGTAAGTAGCTTACTGTTTCGCGGTAAGGTGCATTTATTTTGTAATGCATCAACTTCACTGGGAAACTCGGTGTGTTGAATGTATCGTAAGAGAATCTACTCTGCAGCTTCTGTTTCTTCTCTGGTTAAGTCTCGCCCTTTCTGCTTACCCTACAGATTGTTGATGAATCGCCTAATCATTGCTAGAACCTTAGCCATCTTGATAAAGCTGGAATATCTAGTGATGAGTCCATGAAATCGTTTGTATACACTAGAAAAGCATCCAGTGCTGCAGGGCGTAGTTATTCGTTTATGATCTGTCCTAACCAATTGGGTCCGTGCCACCACAACCTGCTTTTAATTAAATCACAGGTTATCATACCCCTCGAAGCGATGTCGGCCGGATTTTCTTTGGACACAACATGGAACCATCTGTCTCGCTCGTACATTTTGGATATTTCACTGACTCTGTTTGCAACAAATGTCGTCCAACGTCTAGGGTGTGCTGACATCCAGTCCAATACTATTTGGGAATCTGTGAACAATGACATGTTAGTTACCTTTATAGTCAGGGACTCCTCTGTGGTTCTCATTAGGTTAGCCAACAGCAAAGCACCCATCAATTCCAATCATGGTAGACTGATTTGTTTGACAGGTGAGACACGGGATTTGGCTGTAATTATGTTTGCGCTTAGACCATCGCTCGTTTCCACCACAGCATATACAACTGCGGCAGAAGCACGTTCACTGGCATCACTGAAACCGATTAAACTTATTTCACTGTTCGACTGCAACCATCTTGAAATATGCATACTGATAATTTCGCAAAAATCCCTTCTAATATCTCCAGGCCTTTAATGTGTTTTGTGGGAGATCATCATCCCAACCTAAATTCTGCATCCAGAGGCTTTGAAAGAGAATCTTGACTCGAATTATGATCGGTGACAACGACCCAGTGGATCAAACGTACGAGTGGCATCCGATAATATCGTTCTTTTATTGTGGAGAGCTCGCTCTGATAACTTCACGGTGAATTTAAACGAATCTTGATACGGATCCCACTGAAGTCCTAATACTCTTGGACTATCCGAGTGTTCTCCGATAGTTTTGGCGTTTTCTTCTTCTGCAGCTTGACTTTGAATGAATGATCGCAAATTCTCGTCGTTGGTGAGGAACTTCCGCATTCTAAACCCATAGCTCTCCAATGCACTAGTAACTTGTGTCATTACCTTCTTACTTGTGCCTTTGAATTTCCTCCAGTCATCATGTCGTCTACATACATATCTTGTATTATGACTTGGGCTGCTTCTGGCTGGTATGGTAACAATTTGTTTCCAATCTCCTTTAAACTGCGTGTTGCGAGGTCCGCTGCTGATGCAGTGCCATACGTAAGTGTTTTTAACCGATACGTAGCTGGATGGTGATTACTGTTATTTCTCCATAGAATATTTTGGTACTGCTGATCTTCATGTTCAACCCACACCTGCCGGTACATTTTCTCTATGTCACCACATACGACGAACTGATGCTGTCGGAACTTTAATAATATTTTGATAAGTGGTGGCTGCACGGTGGGTCCAACCATTAGAACATCGTTTAGCGTAATACCCGTGGAGGACTTAGCAGATGCGTCGAACACGACTCTCAGCTTAGTCGTCGTGCTGCTTTCTATCAACACTCCGTGATGTGGTATATAATATTTGCTTGGGTTGTCCTTTGTATGAACCCTTTCCATGTGTCCAAGCTCTTGATACTCTGCCATGAATGCTTTATACATGTTTGCCAACCCCTCATCACGTTCAAATTTCCTCTCCATTGCCTTCAATCGATTTAATGCTGCATGGTACGATGTTCCAAGTAGATTGCCTGGTTGTTTGAAAGGTAATTTGACAATGAACTTGTTGTCCTTGGCTTGCTTAATCGTTGCTTGAAATAACTCCTCGCATTTTTGTTCTTCTGGTGTCCTTCTTGTAACTTTGGGCATCTCTTCTACTTCCCAGAATCTACGGAGTGAGTTATCTATGTCTAGAAAGATATTAAAATTTGATATATCTATATTTATTGGTTTCATATCTACACATTTGCCGGCCACAACCCAACCAAAAGTGGTACGAACTGCTGTTAATCCACTCTCTAGAATCAAATGCTTCGATTTAAGTGTCTTGAAAAATATATCCACTCCTAATAATAGGGCAATTGGACCTCTCTTATTAAATTTTGGATCAGCTAGCTCTAGCTCATTCAGCATTTGAATATCTCCTTTGCTTATATTGTACTGGTTTACTGTGACGGATACCTTCGGAATAATGTACGCCTGTGTCGTTAAGTTTGTTGCACCATCGACTGAAGCTATTGTTAGCTCTGTAGAACCCCTGATTGTTCCAATACCCGTCTCTCCCAATCCTTTAACTAGAGTTCCGGCATTTTCACAATCGAGATTTAATTCGTTCACACACCTTTCAGATATAAAGGATGCCTGGGATACGGAGTCCAATAATGCTCTATACATCTGGAACTGCTCGGTGCTGTTTTTGACTTTGACTAATGCGGTTGGTAGTATAGCATAAGAAGTTGCAGGGATAGTTACGTACGTATTGGTCTCGGAAACATCGCTGGATTTGTTTTCTTCTTCATTAGTTGATAATTCAATATTGTGAACCTGAGCCTTCGCTGAGTGACCGAATTTCTTCGCTTTATTTTCGTCTGATGAACCATGTAGTAATGTGTGATGCCTCCTTTGGCAGTACTGAGACCTGGCTCTTGATCGACAATCTTGAACTCGGTGTCCTCCATTTAAACAATTAAAGCATTTGTTATTGGTTCGTGCTGCTTCCGACCTTTGCTCCGAAGACATATTCTTATATGCATGGCATTCGTATATGCGATGTTCATCTGCTTTGCTTATTGGACATTTACTAGTTGATCCTGTAGAAGTAGCCACTTGATAAGCACGTGCAACTGGTTTTCGACTTGGAATGCCTTTCATTGTAAAGCCTTTTAAAGATTCAATCACATCAATATGCTTACCTAAAAATACGAGCAGCTCTTCAAATGTAGGAAAATCTCTCTCAGCTGTCTCCTGTGCCCATAGCGATCTGGTTTCGTTGTCAAGCTTATTCAGTGCAATATAGATCAGCCACGGATCTCTCTTTTCTGCATCTGCACCTAACGCTTTTAGCCCTCTAATTGTTTCATCGAATGCATCCGTTAACTTTATAATATTTGCAGAGTTTAGTTGCGATATATTTGGCTGTTCCATGTATGTTTTGATAAAAACATTGACTGTGTAACGCTTCCTGTCGTATCTTTGTACCAGCTTCTGGAACGCTTCATTATAATTGGCATCAGTTACTGGGAGATGGCGGATGAGTGACAATGGTTCTCCCTTCAATAAACCAGTCAGGTACTGGAACTTTTGTGCTGCAATTAAATTTCTTCTTTCATGGATCGTGGAGCTATGTATGTCAAAGAATGATTGCCACTCCCTATAATCACCCTGAAAAATGAGGATATTTAATTTAGGTAGGCGAACTTCGATAGCATGCAGCTGCGATTTGATCATTGAATTAACCAGTGGTGCTACCTTAGGTTGAGCTAGACTACGCTTGCGTGATACAGCACTGAGACCTGCGAGAACCAAATAATAATTGTCTTCGAATTCGGATAAGTCTGATTCTGCTTTGTGGTCTAGGTTAAACATCTCCCTTTCAATATTTTGGAATTCAATCAAAATTTTTGGAAAAAAAAGGCTTGATAGCTTATTGAGTGTTCGCTTTTTAAATGATTCATTACTTGCAATTTTATATACAAGAAGGTGCGGCTTAACTGGTTTTAAGCCGACAAATTGTATTACAGTATAATTCTTATCAACTACAGTGGCATCTTTGATATAATTCTTATCAACTATAGTGACATCTTTAATAAATGCTAGATGAAAAACTATGATCGTACAAATGTACTAAACTAATTTCTTAACTAACTAAAACTTCGTGAAAGAAGATAAGTTACATTTCAATGGTTTTTAATTATTTACTTTAATTTTAGGTTGTGTACTACTCTACATCAACAAGCACTCAACCAATAAATAAAACAGTTTTCTTTCAATATTCAAATTTGGCTCAAAAACTAAAAGCAGTTTTAGAATAATTTGCTGGATTGTGATTTTTTTAAACCCAAACCACCAACAATTACGTAGCTATTATAAGGTCTAACTATCGTATTTCGTATGTACTCGCATATGACTAGGAATACTCCCCTGAAAATTTGAAAACTACTCCGTTTAAAATTTTCATTTGTATTCCCATTTTTATTTTGAATATTCACAAAATTCCCGAGAATTCCGTCTCGCAAAATCCCGGGACGCAATGCCTTGTGCTCTCCATACACAAATATCAACACCCCTATTCCCTTAGTCGTGTCACTTGTACCGACAATCAAATTTGAACGAACATTCTTTTACGTCGCATTCTCTTATATTATCACTTCGATCGACTAAGAGAATACCAATTTAAAGTTGAAGTGACGCGACAATTATCACGTCGAATGAAGTGACACGACCAAGGGAATAGGGGTACAAAAGTAAGATTTTCATGGCCCCAATCATTTTTTTTTTGTTGTTAGATGTCAGCACCCCGGACATTTATAGTTCTCAATATAAAAGAAACAATTTGTGGATTATCTTTTTCATTATGCTTTTGATAATGATCCCTCTCGAATTACGATTGAAATCTAAAGCGTTAATTAGTAAATAAAGAGCCCTATTCCAAAAAGTAACTTACTTGCATATCAAATAATTTAATTTAATGTTATTTGGTTTAAAAACGTTTTGAGTAAACTCTACTGTCGACTGGATGTCAATTTATTATTTTTCTGTGGTAATAAACATCATCATTTTTCAATTAATTAAATTTTAAATATTTAAAGCTCAGAAATGTTTACCAATCCCAGCTTTCATTCCAATTTCAAACGGTCGTGATCATGTTTAATCTTCACCGTTCATCCATATAAATTTTAGAAAGATTGTTTGCACATTTGCACATAATGTTGAAACTTTTCACAAAATTTCACAAAAGAAGGCCAACAATCGGACAAACAAAAAAAAAAATGTTCCACATAAACACTAATTTATCCGTGACACTTAAATATCATGATGATCTATAATTTATAACAATTTATGAAATATTCAATTGAATATCAGAGGCGCCTGTCGATCATGACAACGCCAATCAATCTGCCCAAAAAGATCAGTTCATCCTACAGATATAATTACAATAATTTTTGTTTTTGTTTGGGTTTTTCAATATCGCATCAATGATAAATGATCTTGTTTCTATTCGTTGTATAAAAAAGTGTAGAAACAAAACAAAAAATATTACGATCATTCGTGATCTGTTGTACTTTTACTAGAAACACGTGCCGCATCGTCCCAAGTTTGATCTAATAAACGTGCGAGAAAGAACTGAAAGAAAATTAATTGAAAAATATATAAAACGAAAACGTATTTTGCAGACCACTATACCAACGTGCGACTTACCTTATCTCTAAATATGGGAATTCTAATCACAACGAATGCATGACATTACACGTATAATAATTACATGATTACAAATATTTCGCTTGTATGCGTTTTTTTTTTTTTTTTTTTTTTTTGGTGGATTTTTCTATAAACGAAACTGACAAGATACGATCTTGATCCTCTTTTTATACAATTGGCACGCGATTTTGCGTGAAGTTTTATTTGATATTTCCTTAGCACGATTTGTTCCACATTATTTGGTACATACATACGTATTTAGTCGCCAGACAACTTAAACAGATCACCAAGTTCAAGATATGAGCAACGAAATTACATCTGTTTTACTTCTACGTATATGTGTACCGTACCGCATGGTTTATGTTGATTTTAATGCGAGATAATCAAACTTAACATTTGTTTTTATTCGACTTAAATGTCCGATACTATAAACAAAATATAATCTTTTGTTTATTTAAACTTTACAATTTTTAAAATTTTATTTAGATCTCCATTTCATCGAAATGCGTCTACACATATGGATCGTAATATAAAAAGAGTGGCGCTTCGAGGTTGGTAAGCCGAAATAAATTGTAGTCTGATGACTACACATCCCGTTATAAATAAGACACCTCCCAGGGTAATTGAGTGCGCACATTTTTTGCGTTTACCTTTCTAATTTGCACGTAAAGCACACATCAAATCAAATGTACATAAACACATATTTATTTGTACTGTATTACGTATATCGAATTGAGTTGGACAGTAGGCGTCAACGTAAAATTTACAAATTGTTATTGATTCAAAATAAAAATATTACGAGAGAGACTTTCACATTTCTGCTTGATATAAAATTATTGGTAGTAAACTGTATTATATTTACCGCACTGTACAATTATAGGAAATTCATTACAATACAAGTTTTTTTTTTTTTTATCATCGGTCTTTTAGAGCGGAAATTCATCTTTGTGCACACACAACACAACACAAAAACTAGAAATCATTTCCATCTTCACGATGAAATCTTAAAAGCCATCTCATGTAATTTTATTAATTTTGTTTTTTGTTTTGTGTTATTTCACTTCTTGTCCGGTATTTCATCTTTTCTTCATCTTATAAAGTATTTACATAAGATTACCGTCAATTCTGTATGTATTTATAAACTATATACATTTTAATATTTGCCGCTGATCCAAGACACGCAATACAAACGAGATATGTCAACCTCTATACAGAATCAAGTCAAAAATTATAAATATTGTAAGAATTGACAACAAAAATGTATTTTTGGTGTATGTATGCAAAGAAAAATTAAACATTAAGATGAATATAGCAAGATGAGATAACAAAGGTTATGATCGTTGAATAAAAGTGTTAGCAAAATATCTGAATATCAACACTTTACATAATTTGTTCAAAAATTCTCTGTTATTTTTACCTTTGCAGATCGGAATGAAGGGAATGTTTAAGCATTTTAGGCCAGCACAAGTTGAGCTAAAAGCTATGATAAAGTATACACATATGAACAAAGAATTGACATACACTGGACAACATCTGTAAAGCAGAGAAGCTGAAATTCAATGGAAACCAATAAGAAGCAAAATAATAATGACAAATTATAATCCAAATTAGCACATCTAGTAACATGTCCCATGAAGAAGCAGTCAGAAAAAGACTACACAGTGTAAACAACTAGAATTAAGACACAATACTTCAGTTTACACAGAAACAACCCCAAAATAGTGCAAGGAGCACAGAAAGAAATGAACTTACTTAGAATAGAAAATCCCATTTTTTAATTCAAGAAATTTATAAAATTTTAAAATAAATTAGTTTTTGCTCAATATAAACTAAAAATATTTGATTTAACTATATTTATCTTAAAATAAGGATCTAAAATAATTATAGAATCAAGAATTGAATATTTAAATTAAGAAATGTAATAATTGATTAACATTAAAAAAACCTTACTTAATACAAGAAAGCGACTTAATTGGCAGTACAATATTAAACAAAATGTTGGTTAAAATTAGCATGCGTTTTGTATTTCTATCCAGAAAGATTAATTAATTTAATATGGTTTTAAAAATATAACTTGTGTTTTTTTTAGACTTTTTTTTTAAATAATGAAGCAAAACTTAAATTCAACATAATTATTCAGTTACATGCATCATTTGTGCATATTCATGCATACAGAAAAAAATAGATTTCGTTAGCTATTCTATAAAACAAATCCCATATTTACTAGTTTTTACCATTTGATTTTCAGCTAATCAAGCCCCTTTATTAAATCGAGTGTTGAGAGCTTTTTATAAGAATTTTCTATTAAATTTACATCGGAATACTTGCTTTATTTGAGAAAGGGTAAGATTAATTCGATATCATTCTTGCTTGAATGTAGATTATTACTAAATTCATTATAGTCTTATACGAAATATTCTTTATTACTTATAATTATTACACGGTCTTCTCAGACATTGCACTGTTGACCTTCAACTAAAATATTCTAGAATAATGTTTGTATATCTATGTATGTATCAACATTTTCAATTATTTTATTTTCTCCAAACAGACCAAAATGTATTTTCCCAAAGATTTTAAATAATACAGGTTTCGCGGTTTTTTCAATTTAGATATTTAAAAAATAGTATATTGTATAATTAGGAGGAAAAGTACTGCACTCCCGGACGATAGTGGAAATTGGCGGACGAGGCGATAGCCGAGTCCAGCAACCACGGGAGTCCGGGAATGCACTTTTTCTCCGAATTGTACATACTACTTTTTCTCCGATCGGACTTTAAAACGAATATAAACCCAAAATAATTTCTAGTATTATTCATTAATTATCATAATATTAAGAAATCAAAACAAAGTAAAAAATCGAAAATAACATAAAATTATTGCTTAGTTAGCCACGACATCATAAGACATAAATACATTTTGTTTTTGTTTTTTTCAAACAGTTTTTTTCAAAACATTTTGTTTTTTTTTTCACCTTATAAGTGTACTTTTATTTCTTCTAAACAATTAAAAATCCATACGGGAATATATTCCCGGCCTAGGCCAAAAAAAATATTCTCGTACTATTATTACTTGTTGCTTAGCAACAAATACAACATACTGGAATCATTAGCTTTTCGTTTCGAAAAAACAACGGAAAGATATAATTTTTCCTACGATCGGAGAAAAATATTTTTTCTGAATCATCGATTGGTACGGCCAGAAACAAATTTATATAATTTTCAATAAATTAATTTTTATTTTTAAACTACGATTCTAGGACGCAAGAAAATTATAACAAAAAACTCAGATTATAAGACGCGCTCGAATATAAGACGCTTCGAGTTTTCATAAGCATTAAAACATAGACAAAATCCATCTTAGAAACGCTATTGCAGCTTGACATATTAAGGTACGTTAATTTGTAGTTTTTTAGCAGTCCACTGATGATGATTGATAATTCGAAATACTAGTATATGGACCAAACAATAAATTTTTTTTTAAAAAATTTGATCTTAATTTGTAAGAATCAATTTTTTGCAATTTTTAAGCACAGTATTTTGACAATAAACATTATAAAACTAATTAAAATCAATCCAATATACACAACTCGCAAGATATAAACTATATACATATTTAATCAATTAATTTGTTCAATTATTACAATTTTAATAAAATAATTATTAGTTTATATCATTTGCTTAGCTCAAAATTGTCCGCTTGAGGAGCTTTTTCAGCTTCCCTTCCTTTCTTCGACTTAGACTACAAGCTCAACATTGTTAAAAATTATATAAAAGTTTGAATCATAAATCTGTGTACCTAGTCGAAATTTTGTGAGTTAAAATTTCTTTTTGTAAACATGATTGTAAACGATCACTATTTTCGATGTTCGATAGTATTCAAGTCTCACTTTTCAAGAATAAAAATGTACACCATTGCGATTTTTGATGATTACTTTATTGCGATCTCAGCATTCTCGTACAAGCAATCATTCTTGAAAAGAGCGACATGAACACTATCGAACATCGAAAATAGAGATGGTTAGAACATGCTACCACAAAGTGCAGCTGTTCATTAATTTGAATTTGTAAAATAAGGTCAAGGCTAGCCAAATTGAAATTTTTTTTTTTTCATCTGTTTGTTTGTGTATGGTACTAAAACTACTGTACTGTGATTCCTATTAATTTAAGTTTTTTCTGGTTATGTGGCTCGTGGTTCAATGTTATACTTTTGTGAAATTACGGCATAACGATTATACGTGTTTTAGACATATCGATTATGTGCGGTAAACGGAAATAGAAATTTCAGCAATGAATAATTAAATAAAATTAGCCACTTATTTCATTTAGACGGTTATGATAAATTTTTTAACTTTAATTTCGTTCGACTTTAAAAGACAGATATTTGATATTGATAAACGCAGAAACCGCTGAAACTATTTAATTTAATCTACAGCTGTCTTAGATTTATTAATTCTTTATATCCAAATATCTGTCATTCTAGTATAAACCTACTTGATTAACATGCTGGTGGTAGCACTAGCCGGTCTTAGACAATTTAACGAATGTTGTTTATCCAAAATTGCATCCTTTGTTGCTCGCGTTTTTCCATTTCACTGTATGACTACTATAATAATTACATAAATGTAATAAATAAAAATGCAAGGTTGAGCTTATCAATAATTATCAGAAGCTTAATCAGATATTTGATAGTTCATTAGAAAAATTTCCATTAAAATAAAATGTCAATTTTTTAAAATGAAAATTTTTCTAACAAAATTATAAAATTGGTTTTGTAAAAAATCCTTATATTTATGCTCAAACTATCGTTTATATTCACGGCACGCCGCAGCCGCTTGCTTCAAATAAGCATTGCTTAGTTAAATTAAAAGAAAACATAATAAAATATAAAAACATATTTTAATAAACGAGAAGGGCCTAGTAAATTCTAGCAAAACTTTCTTAACTAATAACATATTTTACATACAGTTGCTAATATTTAGCAAGCTCTATTTAAAATTATTTATTAATTTAGCAATATTTCTAAATTACAGCGACCATTTTTTTGCAATAAACACACACTCGCTTAATTCTATAACGAAATGCTTTTAATAAGCAAGCCTTGCTAAACTTACGCATGCGCATCAATATTTTAAAACGGTTTTAAAACCGAAAATATTTATGATTTGAGTCCTTCTTGTTCTGTGGAGTTGAGAACGTCCTAAGTGCTAGTTTGATTTTTGTGTTTTAATACATTTTTTAAAGTTTCTTATTGTGGAAAAAGTGAGAATACATTTATGTAAGTATTAATTGTGTAATAAATTGTGTGTCTAAAAGCTCTTTAAAATTCTCGGCGTTTCTGCTTTTTAAACAACCGGATTATTTTTAATGTAAATTTGCAACATCAATTATGTTGTAGAAAAACGCCGTGTGCATCACCATCTTTGTGTCCTTCTTTTTGTTGAGTAGTGCGTAATTTTTTTGTGGTGTATAAGTGGAAATAGTGGGTGTTTCCGAAAAGCGATTTTAAATGCACATTTTGTAAAATACACATTTTTGTGATAAATTACGTTTCATTAAAATCATAAAAATATTTAAATTCGGACCACTCAAACAATACGTATTAAAAATGCACGCAAGAACCACATCGCATGCAGCTTTTCAAATGTCACTTCGCTAAATGTGCATTTTGCATTTCGGACGCATCCAGTGTCTATTTAATTTAAAGTTTTATTTGTTAAAATTGTAATGATTCAAATATAAATATTTAATTATTTCAATACGTAGTTTAAAGTGTGATGTTTTATATTTGATTAATTTAGAACAGCTTTGTCATTTGAATAACAGAAATTTGTACTTAAAAATTGCAAAAATTTGGTAATAAACTAGTGACACTAAAAGCATAACTATTTTTAATATATTAACATTTAGCCTGTATTAAAACACTGAAAAACACTACAAAAGGGCGCCTCAAAGAATTCAAAGATTCATCAAATCCATTAAAGGCAAACGAGATAATTAATAGCTGACCTCTTTTGAAATCAGCGAATGGCAGTAGGTTAGTAAGTCATTTAAAACTAAAACGAAATTTATTTATTACAATTATTATATATTTTCAGATCGATATTGATTTCCAATGGGAAAATTTTAGTAAAAAAGCTCCCCTTACTCTTACCTAAGAAAATTAAAAAAAGGGAGTGGTTGAAGAGCTGAAGTCTCTTCCTTTCAGCCTCCGTGGAACACCGTTGAAATCAAATGGAACAATACTGCAAAAGGGCGCCTTAAAATTTTAAAATTATTTAATAATTTAAAGATTCCTCAAAAAATACATTAAAAGCAACGAGATGATTAACAGCTGACATCTTTTGACATTTATTTATTACTTAAACACAATTATTATAAATTTTCAGATCGATATTGGTTTTCAAATTTTGTAACCGGACTCTAAATTTTTGCTATTTCAAAAATGGAAAAATTTATGTGAAAAATTCCCCTAATCTTATTTAAAAAAGTAAAATAAGGGAGTGTTTGAAGTAGTTTACTTAAATAACTTAATATTTTATATTATATTTCTCTATACTTCCTAAGTCAAACTACATTTTGAGCTCCTAATTAATTAACATTAATTCTCTCCCTATTTCCAGACTACGAAAATATCAAACTTACTACATTTATCCACTACATTTGAAAGCCTGGTAGAAGAATAACCAGCAAGAAACACCATTTTTTAACTTTTTTTACTTAATGCGCCACCTTACAGCTTTTATTCGGGATTATTGCTAACGGTAATCAAATTTCTATATTAATTTTAATAAATTCATTTAGTATTTTGATTTTGTTGAATATTGAAATTATTTATAGTCTCTATTATAATGTCATTATATTATAAGTATTATTGCCTTTATGTCTTTACTAGACTAACATTGTACATGATATATATTATATATATATATATATATATATATATATATATATATATATATATATATATATATATATATATATATATATATATATATATATATATATATATATATATATATGTTCCAATTATCTAATTAACATATTTTCTCTCTCTATTTTTAGATTACTTCAAAATTAAAGCCTGTTATAAAAATAACTAACAAATTCAATATTTGGAAACCGCAATACACAATTCAGCAACATTGTAATCATGTTGAATTGTTTCATGTTTTCAATCATTTCAAACAACCAATATTTATGTATCACATTTAAAATATACGCATTTTTTAAAGACTTCAGAATATAAATTTTGGTCCCAAATTTCCTCACTGCCTCATGAGAATTTTGTATACGTACAAGGAGTATAAGATACGTTTTGTTATTGTGTTCTGTCATTTTCGTTGTTTGTATTAGTGTATCGTTTTGTGACGGTAAGTATCAAAAATAAGCCAATCGGTTGAAATCAGTTGAAATCGAGAAAATTTTTTGATGCTTATGCTCACGTGTGAGAATATTTCACTTGCTATGAAGCAGGAGAATTAACAATACATACCGTGTTGTTCGTTGTAAATATTTTTTGAATATTCTACTTTTAGTAAAGTTCTATTATTGTATAATAAAAATATGTATTTCTTTAGTTTTAACTTAACATGTTTGTTTATTAATTTTTTAGATTTCGTGTTGCAAAAGCAGATTGATTTTTTATTAAAAACTTAATTAAATCAATCAAATAGTGTGCAAGTACAGCTTACATTATGTAAAGGTTACTAAAAAATACTTACACTGAAATACATTCAAAATACATAATGTAAACTGTACTCTCACAATACTTGACTGATTTAATTCATTTTAACATTAAAGCCATCAAAAAATTCTGTTGAAAATTTGATAAATTTAAACAAATCGAGAGTAATCGCAATTTGTTTTAACAAGCTGTATTTGAAATTGATAATGATGTTTTACGAAACCTTTTTTACGTACAGCGTCACATACATATGTATGTACCTATTATTAAAACTCTTTTTTCTTATTCCTTTATTTTCTGTTTATCTTGCTAACTACTACATGCATTTTATACATTTTTCCAATGCCATATGGAACGTAAACAAAATCATATGGGATTTTCAAATTCATTATTTTACATCGTCTTTATTATTAATTTAAACGAAGTTTTTTTTTATAAATATAAATAATTTGAAATTAAATATATCGAATTGCAGGTTGTACACAATTTTAATTGAAATTAATAAAATTTTAATACACAATTTTGCATTTTAGTCAATTGATTTTTTTTCAAACATCGTCATCTTCGTGTCCCTTTAAAAATTTCATTCGTATACGAAACCCTAATCTCAACAAAGAACACAAAATAACTATACGAAAAACTAAAAAGAGCATGAAGAGCATGAATAGTTAAAGAGCATTCGAACACACACACAATAACTAATACCATTACGATCCGGTAATTCTCGCCTCACCGACTCATGAGACGACCAAAATTTATGTCCAATGAGTATAAATGTCAATCTAATTGTCCATCAGTGTTTAAAAATATATCATCATTCAAGCGACATTTAATCAAGAACCACGAGAATGAAAATAATACTTTTCCGACAAATTCGACAATACCATTGATGTCTGAATCCAAAAATAATTGTGGGCTTACTGCGTTGCACAACCTTAATAATTCCAAAAAGGTTTTACAAGAAAATACTATTAACATAGAGCAATTTAAAAAAAAAGTAAAAGACTCAGTGTTGGCTTTTGTTACAAAAATGTCTAGTAATAGTAATTTTACAAATACGCTACTTGAAACTATGCTAAACCATTTGACAAAAGACGTCTTTAAAGTGATATTTACTGGATGGCACAAAATGTATAAAACCAGCGCTCATTTAAAAAAAAACTTTATTATAATTGAGGCTTTATTACTATAATATAATATTACTATAACTATTATTATAATTAGATTAATTTTATATTTATATTATTATAACATTATATTACCAAATATTTTATTATTATTAATATTATAGTAATGTCTGTTGATTTTAAATTAATTATTATTTTATATAAATTGAATTTGAATTAAAAACGAAATATACTGTTTTAAAAATTAAATTATGCATTTTTATTACTACCTAATTCTCATACTACAAAATACTCATTTCCCAAAAATAAATATTTTCTTAGTACATATTTGACATATCAAGCTGCAGTTAAAATAAATTTTATTAAAATTTAAAGCGTCTTAGTTTACATCCCAATTTCTATGCAATAATCGAAAATTTTTATCAAAAGCTAATTATGATATTTCTTAATTCAATTATAATTGAATTAAGAAAAAGTTTGCTTTTGATAATAATTTGCTATTAAATTTAAATCGGAATATTTGCTTTATTTGAGAAAGTGTAAGATTAATTTAATACGTCTTGATCTAAAATCAAATTTTAATTTAATTTGAGTTAAGAAATTATTTGCTTTTGATAAGAATTTTTTATTAAAATTAAATCGGAAAACTTGCTGTGTTTGACAAAGTGTAAGATTAAATTAATACACCTTCATCAAAAATTTAATTTTAATTTTACTTGAATTAAGAAATAATTTGCTTTTGATAAGGATTACTATTAAATTTAAATCAGAATACTTGTTTTATTTGAGAAAGGGCAAGATTAATTTAATATCATTTTTGCTTGAATATAGATAACCCATATTCTATATTCAAGCAAGAATGATATCGAATTAATCTTACCTATTCTCAAATAAAGCAAGTATTCCGATGTAAATTTAATAGAAAATTCTTATAAAAAGCAAATTATTTCTTAATTCAAGTAAAATTAAAATTTTATTTTAGATGAGGACGTATTAAATTTAATCGAAATTGTATTTCGCTTATGCAAGAGCCACATTCTTCGCATAAACAATAACCATTTAAAAATAAATGATAAATTTAGCAAAATAATTCTAGATTTAAGAAATGATATCTTCCATTGAATTTAAAATGAGTTTTCTGTGAGGGTTAACCATGATGTCGGTACTGATCAAGCTTCAATCAGGGTAAACAATCGCTAGATTCCTTATTGAGGAACAATAATAGAGAAAAAGTAATCGACTATTATGCCACAAATTAGCTGTGTTTAAATGCGGCAGCGATAGAAAAACAAGAAATTCCTAACCTATTCAGAAAATGTTTGTAACAGTATTAATTCACAGGAACACCAATTTGTAATAACCACAATTCAAAGTGAACCCATCTGCTGTAAAACAGAGAATATGAAATCCAATTCAGACAGATTGAAAAATATCATAACACTAAAAATATCTTCAATGAAACTATCCAAATCAATCTGGCCAGAAATTTCTACGTCACGATTATTTTTTTTTTTTTGAAGTAGATTATCATAATGTCTATAATCATTTTATAAATTTAGGGATGCATTAATAGCTGAAAGCATATAAGGAAATTAGATGTCATAAGGGGTAAGGAGCCCGATCCTTGAATTGCGTATATAATCGTGGACACAGCGCTTCACTTCCGCCCTGTGCGATTGAAATAATGTCATCTTATAATTATGCGCTTGCGTATGAGGAGCCAATCGATTGGGGTAATGAAAACCCTTAAATTTGAAAAGCAGAAACGAAGTTACTGTTCAGAGAAATAAAAATTCGAGGTGAGCGCATCTTGAGAAATGGTATATCCCCAGCCAAATCAAACAGGCCTTAAACCATAGCTGCGGATATACAACGATATTTTGCTTAAAGCAAAGTTCATGCTTTTAGAGAACGCGAAAATGGAGAAGAGTAAATTATGAGAAAGGATATCACAAGACGAATCAAACCATAATTGAGTATAGTACAGAAACTGTAGAGGGGCGCAAAAGAGTATGATTGGTCGTAAAAGTATAGGAGAAGCCACCAATTTTAAAAATAGCGGCGATAATTTGTCAAAATTATAAATTGCTCAAAATTCAATTGTTCTGGTAATGCAAAAGGGGAGATGAGCACATGAAGAGAAAGAGCATTCCAAAACGAAACAAACAGGCGTTTGACAGTAAGAAAGAGAGGGAGGGAGAACGGTGGAAGTATAACTTCAGACTTCGCCAAAATTATAAAAAACACCTCACTTATAAATTGCAATATCTGTAGATACGAACGAATAAGGACAACAATTAAAACTCAATACTATTATTGGATTATTTTATTCATTGGCCGTACAAACTTTCCGCAGGTATCTTTCGATATATTTGCCCATCGTTGGGGTTCCCGTTTGAAGTCACACTGTGAGAATAAATGTTCAATGGGGTGGAGGTCTGGTGACTAAGCAAGCCTAGGTCCAAGTCAAGGTTTAGGAACAACTGCTGATGTCGTGTACGGTAAGCCAAGGCATAAACATTTATTCTCGCTAGAAAGCTAAAGTCTAATAAATTGTTGACTATTTTAAGAAGAAAGTATTCATCAATTAGAGTTCTTCTGTCTTCCAATGAGATCAGACTGAACTTCTGCCTACGTCTCTCATTTGTCATATAACCATTAGAGGGAATAAATTTAAAACACATAAACTTTGTAAATTTTCTTTGAACGCATTCAATCCTGTAGTTATAATCGTCATAAAATGGATTCCAGACTTGAGATAAGTATTGAAGGTTAGTTCTAACAAGGCTAGAGTATAGTAACGAGAGAGTTGAAGGATCCCTGAAATCTTTACCTCTTCTGAGGATATAGCCTAAGGTTTTGAAAGAAGTACGACAAATTGAATCAATATGCTTGTCGAAACGTAATTTCTAATCGAAAACCACTCCCAAATCTCTGATTGTATCCTGTTTATTTAAAGATTCCAAGCCAATGCTATAAAGTCAAATTTATTAACTTGCTTGGTAAAAGTCATAGTAATACAGTTCTTGATGCTCAGTGGTAATTGATTTACAATAGACCAATTAAAAACAGCGGTTAGATCCGCTTGCAAAGCCACAGTGTCATTAGCCGTATGAATATTTTTGAAGAGCTTCAGATCATCAGCATACAATAAGTGGCCTGAAGTTATAACCTCCGAAATACCATTAATATAAAGGATAAACAACAAAGGACCCAAAATAGACCCCTAGGGAACTCCTGAAGTAGGTTCAATACCATTAGATAGGATGCCATTAAATTTTACAAATTGAGTTCTATTTCTCAGGTATGAATGAAACCATTTAAGCAAAATTGGCGGTATATTATATGATTCAAGTTTCCACAACAAAATAGAGTGCGAAACTTTGTCAAAAGCTTTGGAAAAATCGGTGTATATGCAGTCGAGTTGCCCACCTTTGTCCAAAGTGCTAGCAGCAGTATCCACAAATTCAGCTAAATTGGTTAAGGATGAACGCTTCGAAAAAACCATGCTGCATTGGCGAAATTTGATTTTTGACGCGATAAAAAATCATATTGTAAACTAGTTTCTCAAATAATTTTGCTAGGGAGGACGGAAAGCAAGACATGCTAAACAAGAACGTGATCGGGACCACAAGAACAGCTTTGAGATTTTTTAGAAACAAATTAGGCAATTGGTCGGGGCCCGCACTTTTATAAATGTCCAATGTATGCAATACGGTGAAAACCTCATCTTCAGAAATCGTAGACGCCTTACCAACTGCATTACAATATGAATAAGTGCTGGAAACATTAGCCACTGGTATGTATACTGAACTGAAATGATCCGCAAAAAGCTTGCATTTCTCTGATTGAATATTTGATGCTCTAAATTTAAGAAACATTGAACTGGAATACTCAAACTTAGTACTAAGTGATCTATGATAATTCCAAAAAGCTTTCAGATTATTCTTTATGTATGTTTCAACAAGGGATATACTATATACAAGTTTCTACACTTTATTATTTCAGTTTACACTTTAGTCCCGTATTTTGAAAATATCAAATAATCAAATCGATTATTATAAGATTGAAAGCGTTTTCGATATTTATCTTTGGTTTTTATCAAGTGCACTAGATAGCTTGAGTACCATTTCGGGTAGCGGTCTTGTTTACTAGTAACATGGTCAGAATGACCGATCAAGGAGAAAATTGTAGTGTAAAATAATGCAACAGCGTCATCTGGAACCAAGTTCTGAAATAATGAAAACCAATCACGTCGCTTTCGTAAAACAGATACATTAACCGAGGCTATGATTGGGAGATGATAATTATCAACTCTAGTTAACAAATAATCATATATTCTGATATTCAAATCAAGCGCATCAATATTTGAAAGAACTAGATCCAAAATTCGATTCTGAAAATTTTTCACATAGTTGAATTGTGCCAACAGAGTTAGTTCAAGAGTATCTATTAGGTATGCCGCAGTGCGCCCTTCATAGTTCGATGCAAATATATTCAAGGGATTATTTGTATTCCACTCTATTGATGGTAGATTAAAATCTCCAAGTAGAATAAACTTGGTACCTGTATTAGATGTATTAACCACATCTGACAAATGGTCAAGGAATATCTTATAATCACGAAAAGAAATACCTATATTAAAATAAACAACACAAACAATCAATGAAGAACCAGCTCCAATGCTCACTTTGACCCACACATCATCTATAACATGGCAGTTGTTCAAACCAGCCAGTCTAACAGGTTCCAAATCTTTATGCATAGCAATAAGGGAGCCACCTCCGTGCCGTTTCTCATGACAAACAAAGTTACGGTCCTTTCTAAATACATGGTAGCTTTGGTCGAAAACTTCCGCGGAATTGATTGCCTCATTCAACCACGTCTCAGTCAGACAGATAACCTCAAAGCTGCCAGCTCGCCCAGCAGTACAGAACGATTTAAGCTTCGTCTTCAGACCCCTAGTATTTTGGTAATAAAACTCCATAATGAACATGCGAAAAAAAAGAAAAATTATGAAATGATCTAAAGAGAAAAAGAAAATGAAAATTAATTAACTATACTAATAATAATAAAGAAGAGTTAAAGATTATTGTAGTTTCAGTAAATCTGCATGAGATGATATCTTAGCTGGGATGTCTGAATAAGATTTTTTGTAATAAATGTTACCGTGCAAGATCAAAATATATTTGTAGGGATTGATTGCTTCCTTGTTTTGTAGCAGTTATTTGGCTTCGTATAACAATTGTTTCTTAGCTGGTGATAGGTGCTCAACAATAAAAATTTTTGATTCAACATGGAAGCCAATATCGGAAGCTCTGAATTTTTTTTTCAATTTATAACATTTAAGCGCATATTCTTTTTTAAATTTTGAAAAAATTCAACTGTGATGGGCTTAATATTATTTCTTGTTTTTGTCCGAAACGCATGTTTAATGTCTGCCTTAGCCAGATCAGTACCACCTACGTAATGAAATATAGTATTGCAATGAGATGATGTGCTAGATCTTCATTTGTACACTGATAAAAATAATTTGTTGGCATAAGGTTAAATTAACTATGTTTTGTTTATTGTGATAGATTATCATATGCCTTAAAAAACTTACTCTTACAAAATCCAAATCTCGATCCAGCCAGCAAAAATTTGTTTTCTGCAATCAAAGACTGTTAGTAGTAACAAAAACCTAGAATTACGAATGCGCTTGTAGTCGCTATTTAATAATTTGGTTGCGGCAACCGACGACATAAATTTATTTAACAAATAATTCGAGAAACACAATCAAAATTCAGTTGTCCCAACCAAATTAAAATTCAATTAGTTGCTTCAACAATAAATCATTTTTGGCAATTCTCTTTCGTTTATCGGATACACACAAGTTCATGAAAACGAAAAACGAATGTTTTAAACTCATTCGTGTCCATATTGAGTTACCGTGTAGTCTAGTATTTGGTAATTATTATATTTTGTCTACACATAACTTGAGCTAATATAAATTTTTCTGCTTATAATTTATGTAAAATGGTAATTTTTGTTAATGTGACATACAATAGTTCAACGGCCATATTATCGGTGAACCCAAAAGGCGATAATTTGGCAGCGGAGGATTTTTATGTTGCCGGTACATATCTAATAATTTATTTTTAAAATCATACAAATTCGACAGTAATTTAGTTATAATTTTATTTTTATTTACATAATATTCCGAGAAAAGTTTTTTTTAAATTTCGGGTGACATTAGTTTATATGACAACAAAACATCGTGTGCGATTCCCGATGAAATTTTAGTAAAGTATGTAAATCAATATTTCAATGCTCCAGGCTGGCCTTTGGGAGCTATTGATATTAAACAAGGTTAAGATTTTAATTTATTTCTTGCATGAATTTAAATTTTTGTTGCGATTGTCCCAATAAAGGGTGAAACACAATTTTTCTTACTGATTCTAAAACAAGTTTTTTGTACATTTTAAATCACTTTCAGATGAAATTTTTAACTCTACAGCAACGGACTACAAGCCTCATCATTTTATACAAGTAGAACCATCGGAACAAACCACCACGTCGCGCCTTATCGATATCTCGGAGTTTATTAAGTCGGATACTATTAAGTTTATACATTCAACTACTTTAAATGTTATCGTAAAAATTAAAATTTTAATTGTTTAAAATAAATAAATATAAATATTTGAAGTTTAAGTGTTTTATTTTAACTAATGACTATTTGAGACGAAGATAAACACCCCTATTCCATTAGTCGTGTCACTTGTCACTTATACCGACAATCAAAATTTGCTATTTTGTTAGTCGATCGATGCGACAATCATCGTTTGAAGTGACAAACTTCCTTTTACGTCGCATTCTCTTTAATTATCACTTCGATCGACTAAGAGAATACCAATTTAAAGTTGAAGTGACACGACAATTGTCACGTCGAATGAAGTGACACGACCAAGGGAATAGGGGTAAAAATACTATAATTGTGTTGCCGGAACCGTAACCAACAAAAGCAACAAATATGTACGCATTTAACCTTAACTTAAGACAGTAGAATCAAACACTATTTACAATTAATTCAAATGACTTTTCATTGTGCAAGCAGAAAATCAGTCACTACAAGGCTTTTATAACAAAATCATTCGGTTGTGACAACTAATTTTCAGTAGACGGAACTAAATTTTGCCGTAATTCTGAACACAAGAACGATTTTCTAGTTCACACGATCGATTTTTCAGTTGAAGATGCTAATATTAAGGTTACAGAAACTTTTTATTAGTTAGCACAACCAAAAATGGGTTTATAACAATCATTAATCAATTTATATCAACCTCAAATTATTGATATCGCAACAATGTTATTTCATTTACTACAACCGCTTAATTCGGTAGGCAAAAAATTCGGTTGCCGCAAACAAAGTGTTCTCTCTGTGTAGTCTCTGGAACTCCATATATTTGTAGATTCGAAGAATAACAATGACGCTCAAGTTAATCCACACGATTATTCAGCACCGATAGTTCCCTTCTCAACAAAGTGCTTTGTTGAGACAACGTTTTATTCACTAAGTTGCAATTCGACACTTGGGACTGTAGAAGCTTGATATTTTGTTCACATTACAGGAAGTACGGCAAGGGCATTGTTCTGTTGATAAATAATCGAAAAACAATCCGTTTCTGTTTATTGAGTTATTGGTCTTATAGTCGTTCACAATCGTAGCTCGATATGATAGCGCGTTATCGTCGTGTAAAATCCATGAGTTTTTTCCCATAATTCCGGTCACTTTTTTTGTTTCAGGAGAAGGAATTTCGTTTGCAACACAAAATTTAAGGCCCAAACTCTTTATTCAATAATTTCGTTCATCGTAAAAATCGCCGTGCACTAATGAGGTCAACTGACTGAACCAACTGCTGTAAACAACCTGGTTAACAGATTGCGCTCAAAGTTGGCATCATAATGAAAGACAGTCCTACCAATCTAACAATTTCCGATACTTTTTTGTCAGAATTTACCTCATAAACTCTTAACTCGAATTTTATAAACAATGCAATAATTATCGCTTCATTGGCTCCATTCAAATTTGAATTCGAATATATTTCTATTGATCTTTTGAATTTGCGAAGCCAGCTAGATTGTTTTGATTTTTTATTTTCTTCGCGCTCATTGTAATGGTTTAAGTTACTTTCGATTGTTAAGCGGAGCTGTGTTATCTTTTTCTTACCATTGGTTTTAGATGTGGATAAATGATGACGTCTTTAAATTTAACTTTATATACATTGTCTCTTTTTAATACATATTGTTATTGATGTCAGATAATACCTGTAACCTATATTTGATTATTCACTCAAAAGAAATGTAGACAAAGCGGCATAATGTTAACCGTGTTTTTATAGATCTGTATAGATCTTTTATCCAGATTAAGTCGAGATTAGTTTACCTAAGCGAAGTTAATTAAAATGTTTAAAACACTGACTTGATCTTGAATTCTACCCATAATAACAAAATTACCAGAAAATAATTGTCAGACTTTAGTAGGACTCTTAACCTAGATAATCTCTCCAATTGGAGAGTTCCAGGGCGCTCAAGCATGAATGAATATAAAATTATAAAAAATTGAATTTTAATAAATGGTCAGAAACTATTTTTTATTTAAGAACTCTCCTTTAAAATGTCTGGCAACGCCACTGATTGTTGTAGAACATTTTTAAATTTAATTTCGCTTATTTTCTATTGCTGGAAAATAAGGAAACTTGAGAATCGGTTTTTTAAATGAGTAACGCATTGTGTTGATTTTTAGGGATTTCATTACTAATAAAAGCATACTAGGTATTGACTACTTGCGAGTCTGGAACCAGGTCAATTTTTTAATACTAAAACACCTTTCCTTCGGTTTTGTTATGTGTCTTACCTTAGGTTCGTACATTCTAAATGAACCAATTTGTGGTACTATCAGAAGAAGCGATAAGTGCTATAAAAACTATTTGATCTGTGTCTGCAAGCTTGAAGAAGCAACTATCATAAATATTTCTTTTCTAATTTTAAAATTAAACCTATATTTTCCAGAATTTCTTCTCTTCTTTTAAAATGCGCATCCAGTCAATCGCAATAGTCTGAAACTTAAATATTGAGCCATACACTTTAAATTTGGATTAAAGTCAATTGGCTTTATTTCCATATGAAAAAGAAATCAAAACAATTGACTTTATATTCATAGTAAATGGATTTAAAGCTAATTGACTTTACTGCCAATTACTGTGTTACACGGTACCAGTTTAAACGGTACCAGTATGATTCACTATAAAATGGAAATAAAGCCAGTGACTTTATTTCCATTGACTTTATTACACGGCACCGACTGCCCAATTTCGTTCAAAGAAATATTTACATATCTTGTTGGACAATATTATTTAAAAATAAAATATTATATTATGAAACAAAACGAAATTTTATAAAAGAAGAAATATTTTTGGGCTTTTGGTGTATTACATCAGAGCCTTCTAGAGTATAGAGCCATAATCTTAATGACGTATTTTTTAGAAGCTTTTTTAGTGGTATAACTTTTCACCGATTTCCATAGGAATCCATAGTAAAAATGGTGTTTTTTAGCTTCAAGTTGTTCAATGAAAAAAGCAAAAATATTATAAAATGTTTAGATAAAAATTTTCTACATATCTTTAAGAACAATATACAAGAAGGCTATATTGGTATTAAGTAAATATTAATTGCAGAAATATTAAAATTAAATTATTTCTAAAATATATTTTTTCGAACTTTCATTTTGAAAAATACATCAAAGTTGGCTCTGACAAATTCAAATAATACTTGCTAAATTTATCTTTAGTTTTACTAGTGTACGTAAGATGTCTAAAATGGTTACAGAAAAATATGAAAACAAATTATTTAACCGCAAAATTATCACACGTTCCTATATTTTGTGAATTTGTTTTGCTTTTCCTACAAGTTTTGAACTTAAAATTTCTCAGGTGGTAATTTTTGGTACGATTTTTCCAAATTTTTACGGCCATCGCTGCCATCTATGGAATGTATATTGACTTAATGACCAAACGAATCGTAGTAAGCTTTTATTTCAATTTGACTAGAATGCTGTTGTTATGAATTTTTTTTAATATTTTGGTTTAAATAACTCAAATATTACAAGAAAATGAAAACAGTTTACTTAAACGATATTCATATATGTTGAAATTCAAACATTTATGAAAGTATTTCAGAAATCATAATTAAGAATTTGTAATGTTTTCATTTAAAAATGTGTCTTAGGAAAAAAAGTGATTTCCCATATGTTTTGTGTGTTTTACTATGAAAAGTTTGGTTTTTTCCTCGTTTCTAATTCCCTTATAAAAGCTCAGATTTTTTGATTATGGCTCTATAAAATACAGGGTGCTCTGATTACATACGATCAAGTACCAAAAGTTTATCGAAAACGCTTTGAAATTATGGCTGTCGGTTTATCAATTTACCTAAGGTATATTTTAAAATAAAAACGAATGATTTAGTTTTTCGTTTCTTAATGGTATGTTCAGACAATGTTAAATTATATAAAAAAACTAAAGGAATCATTAAAGAAACAAGAGCGCTACATACGATCCAACTTGTTAGACCGACGGTCGGCCCGACCAAATTCGATGTTGTCTACAGACCATTCAACTTACCATCCGATTTTTTGATTTTTGTTTTGTTGTTTCCGTTTTAAAATTTATTTGTGAGTTAAGATAATGTAATGAGATCGTAACACTATGGGTCTATTTTTTTTGTAATCGGGGCGTACAGTGTTGCTCGGTTTTCACAGTGCAGAAATACACCGAGTCAGTTAACATAGGGCAAATTTACCCGATGTGTATAGAGCTATATTATTCCGAACGCAGTACAGTGTAAATTTTGTTATAAATATTTTATTTTGACGTTTAGAAGATTAATTGAGTTTAGAAATTGGTTTTGTGTGTACGGTGTGTTAAGATTACATTTGAAATTAAAAAGATAAATAATATGGATGAAAACGTATTGAACTTATTGGTTAATTATGGAAACATTGTTTTCGAATCAGATTCCAGTGATGATGAAATTCTTAAAGGCAATGCTGAGAGAATAGAGAATTTCCGTGAAGAAATAGTGCCAACTTTCAGTGATTCACAATTCCGAGAGAATTTTAGAATGCCGATCTCGACATTTCAAAAATTATGTAAGGACATCCATGATTTGGATATTCATATTTGCCATCCCGGAAGAAGTGAGTTAAATATGGAAAAACAAGTAATGATCGGATTATGGTTTCTTGGAAACAGAGAAACAATTAGGTATTTAATTTAGAACCTTCAACCATTAGTTGATTTTACAATTATTGATTTTGTAGATCAATAACTGGACGATTTGGGTGTGCTAATTTTACAGCTTGGATGGTGATAAAAAACTTTTCACAAAAACTTTTGCGTCTTAATGTTTCCAAAGGAATTATTCTTTTTAAAACAAAAAATATAGGTTTGGAGGTGACAATGGCATTTCAAATTATTTGTTACCGAATTAATTGACTAATACAATATTGTTTTGCAGGCATAATTGGATCCATTGATGGGAGCCACATTCCAGTAATTGCACCAATAAATCATCCCTACTCCTACGTTTTTAGAAAGGGGTTTCACTCGATCCTTTTACAAGACGTATGTAACGAAAGGTTGGAGCTTATTCATAGTTATGCGGGTGAATGCGGTTCAATCCACGACTCACGTCTTCTGACTAAGTCTAATTTAGTAAGGCAAATCGCATCCGGTAAAGAATAAAATTTATTGAGTAAATGGTCACAGTTACTTACATAAAATTATAATTAGAGGTGAAGCTGCCGATAATGCTAATGAACATCTACTTGGGGTTTCAGCATACCCATTAAAGACGTAGCTCCTACCTCCATTCAAAAATAATGGACAGTTGACTGATGGGCAAACAACTTACAATATCGTACATTCAAAGTGTCGAGTCATGATCGAAAGGGCAGTTGGGCTCTTGAAATGGCGATTTAGGCGAATAAAATATTTAGATACTAGGGATCTTGTTTTAGCCCCATTACATATAGGAGCTTCATGCATTCTTCATAATTATATTCTAAAAAATAATCCTGGATCTACTGACGAATTTATCGAAGAAATTGAAGATGACGATTCTGACCAACTAAGATATCCGGATGATGTCGATTCAGATACTGACGATGATTTATCTTCTGATATTGCCTTCATAAAAAGGATGGCTATTGTAAATGACCTATTTTAGTTCAACGATTTAATAAAATTAATTTTTAAATTGGAAAAAATAAGCGTTTTATTTCATTTTTCATTTATTTACAGATAATTTATTCATTCAACCTTTCTCGATAATCCGAATATTATTTTAGTTAATTTGGACGTCCTGCCGTCATTTGCTCAGCAATTTTCTCTATAGCCGTTTTGTATCTTCCCATTAATTCGAGTTTTTGGCTTCTACAATGGTTTATATTTAATTGCTCTTCACCTGAATTTTTTCGTTTTCTATTACTACGATCTAAGACTTTAGTCGTGTAGCTAGTTGGTTCGATTACATTGACCTCATCATACACTTTCGGATCTGCCGTCTCTATAAGCTCACTATAGAAGATTTAATTATGTCACCTACTGAATCGTAATAGGTCCAATGTTTGATGTTATTGCCACTTGTTTCGTTGTGCAATTTTGTTTTCTTGTACTGCCTGACTAGTCCCTTCCATTTATTGTCGCACTGGTCCCATGTCAAATTTATGTTCCATTTTTTATTTATTTTGCCCGCTATTTTTTTAAAAACATTTTTTTTAACAGTTGATGTCAATTCGGCATAATAAACTTCCATTAAATATATAAATGCTTTGGTCAGATCATGGGTCCATTTAAAAGCTAAAACACACAAAATCAAAAATTATAACATATTATACCTACATAAATAAATGTAATACTCACAATCGTTGGTTGGTCTCCATTATTTAATTAATCAATTTATTGTTATTTTTAGGTTATACTGTCACGAAATACAATTATTTTCTTTTTAATGTTGTTCCCCGTTTTCATTGTTTAACATAAATATTTTAATATTTTGCTTTCATTACCCTTCGCTTTATTTCAGAGCAAATATTTATGCCTAGTGTGTACGTGGTGTAGAGTTGGTTGGTTAGTTGGTCGTTTGGATGGAATTTCCATCCGACACATCCAACTTAATTTTATCGGACCGACATGTAGACACACCATCCAATTTTACATCCAATCCAACCAAATCGGACCAATCAATCAAACAAATTGGATCGTGTGTAGCGCTCCTAAAGCTTCACCATATAGCAAACAAGAACGAGAACATTGTGAAATATGTACTAATAAAGAACTGCTAAAACTAGCAGCAAGTGAACGGAAAATTTTGTTTACTATACTTACGTATGTTTCCAAATTCTCATGCTATTCATCTTCTTTATAAGACCAACGTAAATATTATACATACCTTTCAACCTCATCACTCTAATTTTACATTTAAGATGAATAAATGGTAATTATAGTTTTTAATGATTTAACAGTTTTGATGTATATATAACAAACAATATATATACATACTATTTGGTGTATCTATAGAATAAAGCGAGTTTGTGGTTATTAATTTTTTTTTTAGGAAATATCAAATTTGGCATTTCTATGAATATAAAACGATTTATGAACAGCAATATTTTACCATAACATTGCCAAAGGAACAAATCATTTGTTTGGACCAAATGTAATTTAATTTTGCACATGGCATTTGATCCAATTTGGATGTATCTATGTTTGTATTATATTTCGACATAGCTTTCGTTTAAATTGTCTTTGCAAAAGTCACCTTATGGAGTACATTTATTATTATTGTTTCTAGAAAAGCCAGGAAAAATCCACATGCAAATATTCAATACAAAAACAAAATCACCCTTGGAGCAGTCACTTTGTAAACCAAACAACTGTTGCTTATTTCATGGATAAACACAGCTTGAAATCATTTGGCCAATTAAAATCTGGATATCAATGATTTCTGTAAGTGGTGAGTCAATAAATAATGTTAATAAAGATTTCAATTTTTATTGGAACTAAAGATTTTATTTTGAACAATTAGTTGTACCTATTTTAATTATTTATTGGATGTACAACCAGTATTAAATCGCATCGGACCATCTTTTAACTATATATATGTTAAAGCGCCAACATTACATTTCCCTCTAAAAATCAGTATGTGTCACTTCGCTGAAGTGTAAACAACATATTTTTTTGTACTCTAACCATGTCAACCTGTGTAACCATGTCAAAAGTACGGATGACGGACATCGATTGCCGTGTGAAGCATATGCGGAACATGTTCACTGGTTAAAAGTGGCGATTTCGACACCAGTGACAAAGAACGCGAAGGGAGGCCAGTAAAGTTTGAAAACGCTGAGTTGGAGGTTTTATTGGACCAAGATTTATGCCAAACTCTGCCAAAGATTTATGTCAAAGCTGCTCCAAAGACAAAATTGGAAGAGTTTTTTGCATCGAATCATGACGAGAGACGAAAAGTGGATTTACTGTGACAACCCTAAACGCAGAAAATCGTGTGGTAAGTCAGGTCATGCATCAACTTCAATGGCCAAACCGAATATTCATGGCAAGAAGCTAATGCTGTGCATCTCGTGGGATCGGTCGGAGTAATCTGCTATGAGCTACTCCAGCCTAACGAAACCGTCACTCAAAAATCAGTGCAACATATATCGTTTCGTTTTCTTGCAAAATACATTTAAGTACGACAATTTACAAATTTTTTGTATCTCAAAATGAAAATAAAACAAAAATTATTAACAACATATTTAATTACAAAATAAAGACAAAAATTTTGAAAATAATAATGTGAATAATTCTTCCACATTGGTTATGATACCATCGTATTCGTTGGTGAGACTGGATCTTGACGCCATTCTTTTGATAGTACCTCCTATACTCCATCGCACGGTCCCTTTCCGTTAGCTGTTACGTGAAAATTCCATCGTAGTCGGTCATATTCTAGAACTTCTTCTAAAAATCATTTTAAAATCATATTTCCAAGGCACATGTCAAATTTAACTAAAACCAGTTAAGCCGGCCGCATGTATGCAGATAATTTGCGGATAAATATTTATCCGCGTTTTCAACCAAACAAATTACTGAAAACGAATGAGACTTTCCCCTCCAAGTTAAAAAAATTTTATATTTGAGTAGATAATATTGCTCAAAGATAACTCGGGAGGGGAAATTTTCTTTCATTTTCAGTGATTTATTCGGCTGAAAACGCGGATAAATATTTATCCGCAAATTATCTGCATACATTCGGCCGCCTTTAAGGAATAGCCAAGTTCCATCTCAGTTGGCCATATTCAAGAACTTCATCCAAAAATCATACTGGGTTTTCGTACTGACCAATACACTAAACAGTAGGTATTTTTAAATGTGGATCTGTTCGCTTACAAAATAATCACGCTTTTTAAAGAGAGAATGTGATTAAATGTAGCCGTAATAAATGTTTACCGTATTATTATTATTATTATTGAAGGGTCATATGGGCGTTCAGCCATCTCGCACTACGACCTAAAAGATGTTTTGTGCTTGGACTCTGCTTAGTTATCCGTCCAGTCAATATTCGGTATATTAATGAACCTGATAATATTGCCAGCCGGTACGTGATGATACATACTATCTGGGCTTATTGCTCTCCCTCCTAGATGTTTACTACGGCATGTAGTTCTGCTAGAAAGACGGTACCATTGGTACGCAGGGACTTCGAGAGGGCTGTACCACTCCCGTATATCCCTACCCCTGCCCCATCTTCCGCTTGATTTTATTCTCACAAGTTGCTGCAAATGGAAAGTCGCCTGTAGGTCACCCAGCTGTACTAAAGGAAGGCTAAATAAAACTCGAGGGTGTTTGGTAACTAGATCCTCATACTTTGGACTGATTAACCCATCAGCCATTCATCCATCAACATAGGTGTAACGAAACCGCGAGATTTCGTTAACAGACACGGGATGAGAGGTCTGGTGCGATCTAGCAACCGGCTAAAGCTCTCGGTGTGTCGTGGGGGTTTCCAGACATAATCCCATGTTTGAATAACCGCATGAGAAAATGAATTAAATCACAAAAAAAAACAACAAAAAGAAAAACGAAACATTGTGTGTCACGCCCTCAGGAGCTAAAGCAAATGATAAATTGGTTGCAGCCGTTCGAGGTGGCAGTCCTGTCCCGCTCGATCCCCAACCAGTCTGCTGCGAAGGCTCCCTTATCATCGGCCCGCCTACTGGAATTGCCTTTCCGGTCGCGGCGGTCACTGATGCCAATAAGGGATGGAAGGACGCGCCTTCCCAACAGACCACTCGATTACCTTACGGGACTGAAACCGTCATCTCTAAGGAACGACTAACACATGTATCGTGCTGCTCCCTCCGACATTGGCTCGACGCGGTATAACGGACCACTTTTCAGAAAGCAGAAAGGGTATTGAAATCCCTCTTGCGGTATGCAAACTGCTGCTTCAGGAAGAAGCTAGTAAGTTGACGAACGACAGATCGTTAAGTAGCATCTCATGCGTAACATCTAGGCTAGTCTGGCCAAAGTTTGGCTTGGCGAGATCCAAACAGCTGATCTCACTTTAGCGGAGTCAGATCAGTGTGGTTGTCGAAGTGATTACGGGGCACTGTTTCATAGGAAGGCATGCGAGTAGATTTGGTTTTTTCTCACATAACTACTGTCGTAGTTGCGAGGACGAAGAAGAGGAAGAGATAGTACTTCATCTTCTTTGCACCTGCCCTCGTCTGGCACGAAACAGACTAAATTTTCTAGGGCCACCCCTCTTCAGTGACCTGACCGACCTCAATAGGATGGACGTCAGGAGTATCCAGCGCTTCGTTAACCTCTCAAAATGGTTCAAGTGAGTTGGAGGATAAACTACAATTCGTGGTATGGCTACGGACCATTTTTGTGTATATGCCTGGTCCTAGTGGACCGCCACCTAAACCTAACCTAATATAATTAATAATAAAATGTGTAATTTAAATAAGGAGATTATTAAATGTGTCTTTACTAACTAGTTTTTTTTTTTGTGAAGAGTTAGATGGAACTTCAGTAAAAATAATTTAAATTGGTTTGAGTTTCAGGTATTCTGTTTGCCTATTGCAATATTTAAAACAATAATGTTTTCCATTTGAATTCAATGGGCAACAAACAAGATCTAACAGAAATTTTCTAGATTCGACTTCGACCAGAAAATTGCATTTGAAATATTTTTGTTATAACATGCAAACATAACATAAAGCAACCATCTAATAAAAAATTAGTAGACGTTAAATAAAAAAATAAAAAATTTTGATCATCGACGAAGATTGAACTGAAGCCCATCAGCATGTTAATCTAGTCTCTTATCACCGCTCCACTATTGTATATTTGAACAAAGGAGGAGGTACATATGGGGTATGGTGATCTAAATCAGTCACTTCCTAAGAACAAGGTTAATTTTTTGATGTTTATTCCTAAAAACTACACCGTTTTGTATCAATTAAGTTTTATCGGATTTTTAGCAATTTGAAATTAAACCCAAGTTTCTTACTCGATTCGCAGAGGGTTCCGCTTTCTACAATTAGGTGGATTGGCTCCACGCTGGAACAACGCGAGATCACAGCCAGATTAGGTGGTGAGTCAGTAACCATCAGGGCCGTAAAGAGCTGGACCCACGGAGGGGTACTGTCTTCTCTTTTGTGGTTTGTGGTCATTGGTTGAATTGACAGACTACTGGTCCTTCTGAGTAGCCATGGGTTTGATGTCCAGGACTACGCGGATGATGTGACTATCATAATTAGAGACAAGTTTGAAGGAGTCATCTCTGATCTCATGCAAAATGCACTCGATTTTATACGGCAGTGGTGTGACCAGAAAGTACTTAGTGTCAATCCAAACAAATCTGTCCTTGTTCCTTTTATGAGAAGGAAAAAGCTCTCGCTTATAACTCCCTTGTTAAACGGTACTACTATTCCTTTTACTAAAGAATTTAAATATATAGGGGTCATCCTAGATCAAAAACTGAACTGGAAACAACATTTACTGAACCGGCCTGTCAGAGACTTTATGGACATACTTGGGGACTACAACCAAAAATGATGTATTGGTAATTTCTAACAATCATTAGGCCTATGATCACCTACGCATCGGTAGTGTGGTGGCCTAAAATTGAACAGAGGGCAGCGCAAACTTTATTGAATAAGGTTCAGCGTATAGCCTGCATCGGTGTTACGGGCTCAATGAAAACATGTCCAACCGCAACAATGGAGGCACTACTAGGACTAACTCCGTTGCATCTGCATGTTAAAAAGGATGCTGCTATTATGGCCCTTAAATATTATTTTTATGGGTCATCTGGAAATCCTTAAGGAATTTCAGATAGACCCAACCATAGGAATGCCTTCCGTCTGTATGCCAACTTAACTAGACTTCCACAAACCATTTTGTGTTAGGTTACCTAACCGAGATATGTGGAGAACAAGGGGACCATCCTTTGAGCGAGGGTCAATGGTATGGTTTACAGACGGATCAAAAACAGACGAATGGGCGAGGGTAGGAATACACGGGGGTGAGACTGACCTTGGGTAACAACGCTACCGTCTTTAAAGCAGAAGTTCATGCTATAGAACTTTGCGCTAGGATAGGCATAGCAAAAGTCGGAGACCAGAGCCCTTCTGCGGCGACACTAAGGGCATCTTAAGCGAGCAGTAAAATGCTGGGAGGATGTGCAAAAATCCAGGTTTGCTACAGGCGAAGAAATTTATATCACCTTCGTCAGTCAGGGTTAAGGAGTATCTTGAACTTAGGAAACACATACACATCCCCTTAATGTATCACCTTAAGAAAATGGGCCTAACTACAACTGACGGTTGCCGCTTCTGCGATCTGGAAGCGAAATCAGCGGAACATGTTCTGTGCCATTGCCCAGCCATTTTCCGCAAAAGGGTGCAACATCTAGGAGGGAAAATAACGAGCCCAGATAGTATGCATCATATACCGGCCGGTAGTATTATCATGTTCATTAAGGGCCTGAATATTGACTGGACGGTTAATTGAGCAGGGTCCTTGCACAAAAGATCGTTTAGGTTGCACTGCGAGGTGGGTTGAACGCCTACATGGCCCTTCAGTAATAATAATAATAATACTCGATTCGCCTTCTCGTAACCGAGGCCGACATCTGATTTATCTTTCAAAAATAGATTTAAGATTTGATTTATTTTATTCCCACAGTCGGGCTCATAATTCTCACAAATTTGTTGATAAATATTTTTTGATAAATGATGCGGTTATAAATTTTGATTAAATAGTTCTTCAAAATCGCTGAATTAGATTAAGCGGCGCGCGATGAAAAATGATTTTAGGCCTGTGGTTTAAAATATGCTTCACCTGATGTACCGTCTATCTAATCTTTTTGAACTAATATTCGAACACTTGATAAATTATCGTGTGCCACAATCCCGCTGGGCCCACCCGCGGATGCGGGTACCTAGTTACGCCACTACTAAATAGTACCAGTAATGATGAAGGGGATAAATCCTGTGGTGTCACAATAGACCGTCACCTTTCTAAGTGTGACAAAGCAGCCACTCCAAAATTCGAGGTCCTCAAAATTTAACAGTTTTAAAAGAGTGTGAGGATTCGCAATAATTATTGCATTTAACCGATAGCCTAAGGCTTCGATAGCCCATAAAACTTTACTGGGTATAGGTACTAGATAACTAAAAATAATGTAAAACGAAGCCAAAACTTTAAGCCTGAGTTCTATACAGTTCTAATTTATAACAAAAACGTAATTTAACTTAAAAAATTATGGCTGAATTCATAAATTATAATTTGGATTACCAATAAGTAAGAATCAAACAAGAAACAACTTTAAATAAGTCACGTATAGTTGTAAAGAATAATCTGGTCTAAGCCAAAATTAAGAAACTATAAAGTAGCATATGAGTTTAACTAGAATAAGATAAATTTAAGTTTAAAATTGTTTCTTCTTTCAAAAGCCAGTTGAGGACCACTCACAGACCTCATTAAAATTATATTTATGTTTGTAAATCGTTCTTAATCTACGGTAAGGTTGCCAATGGGGCCATCTTCACGTGGAGACTCCGGGCCTGAAACTGAACCTGTATGTAAGACTAATCTCACTATGCTTTCATAGAACGGTTTGACTCTGTTCTGCAAACAGTTCGGAGAGATGAACGCAACAGAATGTGGAGTTACGTTTATCATATAAATTATGAGATTAGCTGCGACCAATTCAGTTACTTTTTTTAAAAAACGCCGAAACAGGCAAAACTTTTTCGAAAAATTTTATTTCATTTAATTTTTTGTTTGTTTTTGCTTTTTTAATCGAATGTTTTGGCTCAAGGTGAATCGCTTTGAAAAGTTGGCATCCCTAATCTATGGTTACATCCCACAAATATCAGCAATTAAGAAAATACCAAAATTTGTTATTTTAAATCTTTTGAAATTTTTGTAAAACTTAGCAAATTATATTTGATCTCAATTTTTTTCATCCAACCCGTAATCATATAAAATACATGATCATAAGATGCACGAAAGAGGTAAACCTCTAACTTTCGGTTTTATTTTCTATTGTGCCAAAGCCCAAATATTTGATGAAATATTATGTGGATTGATTGATTGATCGTGATCGGTTTGCGGTAGGTTGAGGAAATGTATGACACACACACGATTATGAACTTAAATGATTATTTCAAAAACATTATTAAGTTGATGTAAGAGTAATGCCTGCGCTCTGTCTACAAATGGTGGATGGCATGTATGACAATTAACGGTTATTGATCGCATTTATATAAACACATTTAATTATACATCATATATGGTAATTGAACAGGTTTGATAAACTACCTATGTGTACTACCATTAAATACTGAGAGACGTTATTTTCGTATAAAAACATACGAGACAGTAAGATGACGGTTAATTTAAGTTTATCATTAAAAATGTCGTTAGTCTTACGAATTGTGTTAATAATCATTCATGGTGCAATAATAAAATGTGAAATTATTGAAGATAATGGTGTAATGCCACTAAAGCATCAACTGCACTTCATATTCGATGGTGGCCATACATCACTAAAATCGTATTTGGGTAATTCGGCCATTCAATTTAAATTAACGAAAAATACAAAGAATATCGAAATAGTGTTCAGTGGCATAGTGAACCATATTCAGATCAATAATTTGAATGATTCGACAGAAATACGGAATTTTGAATATAGTGTTAATAATGGTGTGCACCGAGTCGAGATCAATGACGACAGTACAAATTTTAAAATCAACAATGTTTATGAAATTCGGCTGAACTTTTCACAAACGGAATTTGGTCGGGGGCTCGAAAAAACATTCGCCTTAAATGGAAGGTATGTAGTATAACAACAACAACGTTGTCAACAATGTAATTTAAATAAATTTGATTTTTTTAGCCCAATTGTTTATACCAACGATTTTCAATATAGCTTCCCAAATTTCGGCGCTTATCAAATCCAGTCAGTGTTTCTGCTCAAAATTACACATAATTCAAATTTAACAGCAATTTCAATTACTTCCGGAACTAGAACCGTAGATGATGAAACCAATCTAACGACTACACAATTTGAAGAAACTCCAATGGTGTCGTCTAATTTAGTTGGATTTGTAATCGGCCAATTTACATCGCGTGAAATAAAAAATCACCGCGATTTTCCGCTCCACATGAATGGACCTCAATCAAAAATTACAAACTTTTTTGGAAAAATATTTTCGGAATATGAAAAATATTTGGACAATCATATACCAGAACTAAAACTAGATTTAGTTGCGATCCCCAAATTACCGATCAATTATATGATATTGGGACTAATTTTCGTCAAAGAGGAGATGTTTTTCGATCGGATCGATCCAAGAGATGCGCTAATCGGTATCAATACGGTTAGCAAAGGAATTGCGGATCATTTTTTAAGCAATTCAATCGAATCGGATGCGAAATGGTTTAAGAACGGACTCGCATCTTATTTGGCAGATAAAATGCTGCAAGACTTGGAACCAAACATCCGCCATATTATCACTTTTGAGGATTTGAACGAGGTAATGAATAAAGAGTTCACACTAGCTGATTTTAATTTGGCCAATGACGTTGAGTACCATAAGAGTGCCGCTATATTTCGAATGATCGAACAAGTAGTAGGTGCGTCGAAATTTCAAACTTGTCTACGAAATGCATTAAAATTTAAACAAAATTTTAAAGAATTATTAGAGGAATCATTCGACGAGCAAATTAATTTCAACGAGTTCATGAATGTTTGGGCAAATTACAAGGGATATCCGATCGTTAAAATTGTCCGGAATTATGAAACGGGCGAAGTTTTTATTTCACAGAGCGCGATCGATGCGAAAACTGAAGCGATTTGGTTTATTCCATATAACTTTGCGAACAAATCAAATCCGAACTTTAATCAAACCAATCCAGACGGTTGGCTGACTCATTTCAATAAATCTATAATGTTGGATGGGAGTGCAAATGATTGGATTATTTTTAATAAGCAAGCAATTGGTTATTATCTTGTAATTTACGATGAGAAAAATTGGAATCTTATAATCGATGAATTGACTAATGGAAGCATAGAGGTAATTCACCCACTAAATCGGGCCAATTTATTAACCACCGGATATATCCAGACACTGTCAAAAGATATGACTGAAGAAATGTTTTTAAAACTGGTTTCATATTTGGAACGAGAGAATGATCCACGGCCGTGGTTTGTTGCTGACAAAATTTTGGAAAAATTACACGAAGCTTCATATGGCCGGGAAAAGATGTACGTCGATCAATTAAACAACATAATTTTATCTATTTCGCAAACACTTTACGATAAGTACACAATTGGTAAGAACCCATTTACTCGTTACATCGCAATGAAATGGTCTTGCCGGGTTGGTTACGCCAAATGTTTAACGGATTTTGATCAAGTTTCAATTGCTTACCTCAACTCCATCGAGAACGATAACCCTATCGTGATGCCACCGGATTTGATGGATTTAATGTTATGCTATGGATTTCGAAACGAATCGGATTACATCAAATTATATGGTTACGATTCGAATGAATTTCGACAAATGATTAAAAATCGAATCGACTGTCACCTGGATACGAACGTGTTTCGGTGGGAATTTATGAGATCGTTTATTTTTAAAATGTTTAATTATCGGACGTATTTTGATCAACTTAACTGGATGGAGTATTTAGAATTTGTGCCAGGATTCAATCTTCGGATTGGTGATTTAGTATTTGGAGTGTTCGAGAAGAATTTGAATGAATTTGATATGATATACGAAGAATTAAGAGATACCGAATTAAAGCTACTACCGTTTAAGTATATCAACGAGATTTTAACAAGGCACAGAAAACAGGCCGACTATCAGGGTTACGATTTCAATCGAACTAGATTCGATTTGATGGTGACAACAATAAAACGAAAATTTGGTGAGGTTGCAGCTGAATTGTTAGAAGTGTGAGCTACAGTATCAACATTCCGACGTAGTGTCTTTAGTCAACGTTTTAGAATAATTTATTGAGCAACTGTAAAACAAAATAAACATTTAGGCGAATTTTATTTACATAACTTTATTTTCATATTCATAAAATAAAAGATATAAATTAAATCTGCGTGAAAATCAACACTTACATATTTAATAATGCTTTCAATAAAAATTCAGGTGTTGGCTTCTGACAAACACTGTATACGGATAAATTCTTACTTTCAATCGCTCGTTTAGTGCTTGGACCGATTGCAATTAAGTTGACCGCATCTAACCGGAAATTAAATTGACTAAACACCTCCAACACATATTTAAACCCAGACGGACTAAAAAACACAAAAAATCCGATACTCTCCGTTATAACTGAGGTAATTATTTCGCTTATATTACGCTCCAAATCTGAATGTGCGATCGTCTCATAGATTTCAATTGGTTCCAGATGAATACCATAAGTTTCCAGATTTGTTTGTAAAATATCCTGTTTTAGAGTACCACAAGGAAACAGAAATGGTTTAGTAACTTCAATTTGTTTTTTATCGAGGTCTTCTTTGATAAAGTTAGATAAATTCTCCGCATTTCCAGTGTGGTCTCCCTCCACTGGTAACCGCAACAGTTCCCCAATTAATTTCCCAGTTTGTTCACCAACACAATAATTAGATAGGTCACACCATTTAGTGTTTAATCCATCTGAATTTTGAAGAGCACTATATGATCCATAAACGGTTCGTGGACTTGTAAAAATAATCCCTGAATAGTTCGATGGTTTATCCAGCTTCAGTCGGAAAACATCCAAATTTTTATATATAAAATCAATCGTTGGTATAAATTTAGCGTGAAAGTTGTTGTCGTTCAATAAATTTGTATAATTATCGGTGCTATCACTTTCAGATTTAAATATTATTACCTTTTTCATTTTAGACTTACAAATTGATGTGATTTCGTCGTATGATAACTAGAATGGCACTAATGTCAAAGTTTGAAAATATAAATAAACTGATGATAGAGACATCTAGCAGATTTACTTGGTATTAAATTGCATATTTTCCTTTGGGACATCTGCCGCAGAGTAGAAGAACTAACACAAGATTTCATAAATGGTTACAAATTTTTATTAGCCAATAATTGAATGGCCTCAGCCATATTATTTAATGCATCAGTTTGTTTTTTAATTTCGTGCAGTGAAGCAATCTTTGCATCTGCCATTCGTTTCAATTCATTTCGAATACTGATTCCAATATCGACCAGAGTTGTATCATCCGTCTGAGTTTGAGCTCCCATATTGCGGTTTGGCTGCTGAGCATCAGGAAAAATATCTCTTACAAGATTCGCCACCGGATAGTTATCTATAATTTCAATTTCACTTTTAACAAACGATTCCAAAGGATCTTGGCGATACTGGTTTGGTGATGTTTGTGGAATTTGTGTCTGTGACGCTATTGGTACTGAAACAATTGTGGCTGGTTTTGAGGTGTCACTGTAGTTGCCATCAAACGACTCATTATCGGAATTTTTAGATATATCTTTGGCGTAATCATAATTTGCATTCCAGAGTAGTAAAGCTCGAATTTCTAACTCCTTTAATTTATTGCTGCCCCTCAGTCTGCCAACGTCTTCGCTCAAGTCATTAATGCCCATCTTGCGGCACTTGAAACGAGTAACATTACGCCAATTTTCAAAAGTCTAAAACATGTAGGACGTTAGAAACATTTACAATCTGTACAAAATAAATCACTCAAAAAGCTTCCCTCAAACTAAGTTATATATCTCATAATACGCACCCGTTGCCAAGCTCGTTTGTCCCGTCCTGGCCCATTCAATTTATTAAGCAAATATGTTAGCTCGTCCCAAAGTGGTTGAACCGTCATATCACTCATCCGCTTAGAAAGAATTTCACGATGGCTTTCGATGTAGTTACAATACAATTCATATTGATCATTTGTTGTTTTCTTCTCACGTCTCCTTAGCCCATTATGTCCATAAATTTTGGTATCAACACTAAACATTTTCCGTTATTTTGTGTTACAGGACGGTTTTATTTTGATTTGATAAAATGAAAATAATTTTATTTGCTCAGCAGCACAAAAATTTATAAAATTAAAATGTCAAAATCAAAACTAAAATAAAAATGGATGAACGTACAATGACAATAAAATTTTATGTTATTTTCGTGTTTACAGAGTAAGTGAGAGCGCCCGAAAGAGAGCAACAAATAATGGGTGAACATTGGTTTGGTCGCGCTCATAAAACAATTGCGATCAAATGGATATTCAAACTATTTGTTTATTCCCCTCCACAAAATAAACTCATTCTCAGTTTTGTTTATCAAACAAGATGCAAACAAGATATAATGCTCTCTCGCGTTAAAATTTTATTTTATTTTACGACCGTAAAATAAAATGTGAAATCAATACTAAGAGTTTTATGTTCTTGTTTTAATTTATCCCGCCTCAGCTCAGTAAATTTTTAATATGTACTTTATTTGGGCTACGGCGACAGTTAATTGATCATCGTTCCTTTCCACCATTCGTAAAATGATTTGGGGCGGCTATTTGAAGTCAATGTGTTTGGAAAAACATCGAGATGCGGCAAAACATGGTTGGTATTCATTTAGAAAGATTTTTGTCCTTCCCCATTTGACCAAAGACTACTTAGCCACATTAAGTAGAGTACCGGATCATTTGAAATTTTTCTACTTTTAAATTATACTTTTCTTGTTAACAATTTTATTTTTCAAATTATAATTAAATTCTTTTCAATTTTGAGTTTAAATAAATTAATATATTTACAATAATTAATCAATAATTATTTATTAATTAATAACTATGCATGAAAATTTGTCAAAAGTAAGCATTTTATTATTAAAATTCCGTCTAAATAATCATAGTACTTTTGTGCCCATGCAGAGTGAAGTGCAATTTACATACCATATTTGTGCACACGTACTAAATAATCATGTGATTTTTATTTCGTTATTTTGGTAAAAACGGTCTAAAAAAACGTACACAGTTTCCGAATTGGATGTACACTTAAATGGAACGGATTCCGAATTCGAATTATCAAATGATTCGAATGAGTTTGGAAATGATGAAAACTATCCATCTTTTCCAACTAACCAAAATGTACCTAAGAAGAACAGATTTTTCGAGGAATTGATGAATGACAGAGGACTTTTAGAGTGAGACTGATTCTCGAAGATGATGTTGTGTTTGAATTTGTGGATGAATTTGCCAAATATAATATTACCGAGAAAGCAGATTTAGAATACAGAAGGCAAAAGTTTGACTTTAGAAAATATGAATGTGCTGAATCGGCTACACACCAATTACAGTGAAACGGAATATGATGTATCAACTAAAACACCATTCAGCTATTTTACAAAATTTGTTCCAAACGAATTGTGTGTTAGTATCAGTATGTTTAAACGCACCAGTCCAGATGAGATGATGCAATTTATTCGGATGAGTTTGCTTATGCAAACAATGAAGTTACCCCAGATAAACATGCACTGGAGCAGATACTTAAACATTGAAACGATAGCGTAGTAAACAATATGGATATTTCAAATGATTGCTGAGATACAATTTTTAAAATGCGGCCACTAAATAATAGTATCTTAAGCAGTTGAAGATGTTATTTCAATTGACGAGCAAATAGTTCTGTTTAGAGGAAACTTAAACGTTAAACAATAGGTAAAAGGTAAACCTAATCCATGGGGATAAAAGTTTATTTTCTTTGTGGCAAAAGCAGTTTCCCCTTTTGAAAACACGGAACGGTCGACTTATTACAGTAGCCGGTTTGGACATGGTGTTGCTACGATTTTACACTTAAAGAGACTCACTTTACCTAGTTCACCAGTTATACTTTGATAATTTCTTAAGCACGTACCAGCTTTTTGAAAGTTTAGAACAACAAATTTTAAAATAAACGCAGTGCGGGAACTATAAAAATCGGTTTAGTAATCTGCAATTTTTAAGAGACGCAGCATTAAAAAAGAAAGGAAGGGGAAGTATCGAAAAATTTATAAGCTGTGATAGTAAAATTGTTTTAATTAAATGGCAAGATAATTTAAAATTGGCTGTTAGATAATTAATCCTGGTTAGGATAAATATTGTTATAATTTAGGTAATGCACACTTTAAATTGAAGAAGAGAAGGAAGGGTAAAGTGAAGAGATAGGGAAGAGTAAAGTGTCAATATCCCATTTTTTTCACTCTGTCTTATTAATTAACTATAATTAATATACCTACACATATATGTTATATAAATAATTTATTTTATTTATTTATAATTTAACGAAATCGATTTAATAAGATTTCAGAGATTGAACTTTGACAATAAATACAAAACGATTTTTTTTTTAAACAATTCATCATTAATTAGCTACTTATGTAGCTCTTCAAATTTTATTTGAAACTGTAATTTTTTGAATTAAAAATTTTAAAAATGTGAAAAGTAAATCTTCAAGATTTTCTTGTAGCTGTCTTTAGATAAGTTTAAATCAAATCAGTTCCGCATTGTTAAATGATTTGGCTGTATGAACAACATTCTTCAATTGTGTTACTTAAACGGAACAATCTTTTGTTGCGTAAGAACTCGTTTACTTTAAATTTGTTGAAATTCATCATAATCGGTTGAGAAATAACATTGCTCCATTTCAGTGTTCCAGTCTTACAAATATACTCAATTTAGGTAATTAACGCCTAAGGCACACTGTTATGCTAAATACTTCGCCAACAAGACATTTTTTTAAAGACGCGGCGAAGATCTTTTGGATCAATTGATTTCTTACTAAAGGATGCTCGCTACTGCTGCTTAGATTACATTTACCCAACGCGTTAATTTCAACTGATTAAATTAAAAAGCATGAATCTAATAGCTCACAAAATTTGAATTAAATGGTGACATAGCAGAAATCAAAGAGATTGGCTGTGGTGTTCCACAGGGTAGTATTTTGGTTTCCCTTTTATTTAGCACGTATATATTTACCAACCCTTGCAATTTGCTAAATATGATTTGTATGCTGAGAACTGTTAACTATACGTATATTGGTGGATGCGTATGTGACATGCCGTCTATTATTGATTGTTTTCCTGTAGTCTGGATCAGCGGAACTCAGATACTTTTTAGTGACAGATTACACAAATTTTGTTTTTGATGCGAATATCTTTTGAACCGCACTAGCTGGAAACATGAAACAAAAAAAAAAATTCAAGACCATTCAGAACAATCTTAGAAATATTACCATAGCATGCTTTGTGTAATCATGTGGCTCAGCTTTGTTTACTTATTCCACAAAAGGGCTTATAATTAAATTTAATGTGAATATCCGCACTAACTGGAAACATGAAACAAAAATCAAATTCATGGTCATTGAAAACCATCTTGGAAAATGTGGGTAAACATAAACACAACAACAATTATAATTAACCAAAAAAAATGTTTAGTGGCGTGTTAAGAGGGAACCAGCGAGTCAGTAACAACTTTAAGTAAGAACGCGATATACAGAAAGTACATGTTACTGACCAGCGAATCTTTAACAACTTTTCGTTCAGTTCAGCTGTCACTTAATAGAGCGAAAATCAACGCGCAAACTGAAGGATATGTCACAATACATCAAAATTTTCACAGCACACTTTTCTTAAAAATAATAAATTTTACTATTTACATTACAATTTTAATACTGTATTTGTCAGTTGTTACGGATTCGGTGGCCAATATGTCAAATATTCTGTAAGAAAATAGTTTCGTCAAATTCTGTAAGGATTCTTACTGATTCGCTGGTTACCCCTTTACTCTTTGTCCGCCCGTACCTCGTCGCCTGGCACAGAACCCTGTCTCGAAAAATAGCAACGAAACACGTTGTACGGTACTACGGGAAATCCGGAACTTATTAGCGATGTGGCGTTGACTTCCCCCATCATCCAACAATGCCACGATTGCCGCTACACTTTCTGACTTTAGCGACATAATAAAAATTTCGCACACTGACACAGCAAAATGTAAACTCGACAGTAAAACGATTGAATATCATGTTTCATGTTTCCAGCAAGCGCGGTTCAAGAGGTATTCACATTTGAAAATTTAGTTATTAGCCATGTTGTGGGATAATTAAAAAAATCCAGCCACATGATTAGACAAAGTATGCTATGGTAACGTTTTCTAAGATTGTTTTGAATATGCCTTGAATTTGGTTTTTGTTTCATGTTTCTAGCTACTGCGGTTCAAAAGATATTCGCATAAAATAAAATTATTTTTAGGGTGGCTTGTTTCATGTGCCTGTCAGTGTACATGCTCGAATAGAGCTTAGAGGAAAATACCGATAGACTAGCGGAAATTCCGGAATAGACTACCGGTTGAAATAAGAAATATTAAAAATTATATTAAATTTAAAAAATTATCTTTTGAATACATTAAAAGTTTTTTTAATTTATTATGTTTGTATAAACACAATTTTTATCCAAATCTATTGTACATTGTTATATTTAGCTTATTTTTAATTGACTGACTGTTTATTTTTATTTTAGTTTGTTAATTATTTAAAATAGTTTTAATAATTAGTTAAATAAAAACATATAAAATTATTTAAATTATTTAATAATTTTATTTTATGTAATAGTTACATTCCAACCATTAAACAGTAAACACTCAAATTCATTCTATCTACATTATGTATATAATACGAAGCTTAAGTTGTACTAAATTTTCTAAAATCTAATATTGTTATGGAAAATTACTTCCCAATGTCCTAGAGCCTCATGCTATAGCTCTAAAAATCACAAAAAAAAATCTAGGCGGCCCCATTCTCCTTTGATTTTGAAATTATGACCTCGGTGTTGATGATTATCGACCTAGGTGTTGACGATTTGACAACGACATATTAACAACAAACTTCGTTTTCTTACTGAAAACGTTTCGGGTTCAAGCTAATCAAAGTCCGGCATTTTATTGGTTTAATACGAATTGAAAAATATAAAATTTTGTATTGTAAAACAATATAAGTATGTAATAAACTAGACGTAATCGCGTGTTACGCAAGTGAGATATCAGTCGATAAACGCTTATCTACTACCTCACAGGTCAGTAATATCGGATGATTAACATGCTAGCACTCAGTAAACATCCTAAAAAGATTTTTACTGAGTGCTAGCATGTTAATCATCCGATATTACTGACCTGTGAGGTAGTAGATAAGCTCTTATCGACTGATATAAAAAAAATAAAAAGTGCAGTGTTAACAAAAATTTCAAATGTTTTGTAAAATTGGCTTTAGTTTGCAGGAACTTAAATAAAAGTACAATGTTAGCAATTGTAAATATTAATTTCAATAAAGAAAACTATCCGTGAATTTTAAAGTGCAGTGTAAACATATACATATATGGATTAAATGATGTAAGGTGTTAATGACCGAGATTGTAGGTCATTATACGTCGTAAAACTCTACTAGGTGGTTCGCTTCAAATGACAGAAATGAATCAAAATTCATCAGAAAACATGGCATATCCACAGTTAAATTATTCTTATTAACTTCGCAACTACTTCCACAATCAGGACAACCAAAAGAGTCGAGCTATCCAACTGTGTCCACGCCGCCCATATCTACATCTGAAGATAACGAATCATGGACTACGGCCAACAAAAGGGGTAGATGCACGAGTCCAATAACACCTAACACCAAATGAAAACAAGTTTAAATAAATGATTACTGGTTAGCGCAACCTGCAGTGCTTTATCTACTCGATTTCATAGTTTGTCCGAGGAAGACGAAGAATCGCCCCAATCGAAAAAAATAATGGCGCTACAAATATTTATGAGAGGTATAGAGTCCTTTAACTGTCTTGTTAAAGGAATTGGCTGAAGACAATTTCTATTTGAAAATAATTGGAGCTAACCAGGTTAAAATCCAGTTAAAAGATGCGTGGTGTACCCATTGGTGATTAGAGCTCTAACGGAGCGAAACACCTAGTCCCATTCATGACAACAGAAAGTGAACAAAACCTACCAGGTAGTCATCCGAAATTTGCATCCATCAATAAACATTTAAGTTGAACAAGTGAACAACAACATGAGGCAAAGTGGTACAAAAAAGCCATTCCCACTCTTTAAAGTCGAGCTTCGAATGAGTGAATCAAATTTAGAAATATATTCGACAAGTAGACTGATGCATTCAATTGTACAGTGAAGTGGTTCTCAACTTGTCAAAGATACGGACATACCAAATCTTATTGCAATCACAAACCCAGATGTGTGAAATGTACGGGATAAACATCTCACAAATCAATGTGAAAAGAAACAGAGTACAGAGGTAAAATGCGTGCTCTGTAATGGTAGCCATCCAGCCAACTAAAGAGGTTCCAGTAGAAAAAATAGTGGAGAAGCCGCAGTCCGCTTCAAAACCAAATCCATCCTATCAGTTAATTACTGGGACAACATATGGGCAGAAACTCAAAGATTCAATTAAAGGTCAAACTTCGGAAGGAAATCGTACCAAAGAAAACAATTCAACGGACAATTCGAAAAATCCTTAACAATTGCCCCAGCAGTCTACTGTACAACGGTTGGAAATTATGATGGAAAAGTGAATGATCAAAATGGATATTATACTCAATCTTCTAGAGACCATTGTCTCCAAATCATTCAATGTCCAGAACCCTTAAATTAGCAATCTGGATACCAACGGCTTGTCACAATATGGACAAGAAGATAACAGTTTCTTGATAGGACAAGAAATTGATCTCCTGCTAATATCCGAAATACATAACTCCAGCAAAAGCTTCCTAAAGCAGTTCATTGTGTCACTGCAGCTATAATCAAAAACATAATTAAACATCGTGAAATAGAAAAGTATAAGAAAGAGCATCTATAAGCAACCACAGTAATAATAGAAGATTGGCTAGGTTCTATAGCCATTTCGGCCATATACTGCCCACCAAAACATACAATAAAAATGGAACAATTTGAATACATATTTTTGTAGTTCTTTGGGTCATTGCTTTATAGCAGGGGTGATTATAATGCAAAACACCAACAGTGGGGATCAAGGTTGGTGGCAACGAGAGGACGAGAATTATTAAAATCAATTCAAAAAAATAATCTTTATCAGGTATCAACCAGTGAACCTACCCGAAGAAGATCCCAGACGTCATAGATTTCTGCGTCACCAAAGGACTAGCAAATAATTATATTAAACCGACGCCATGCTTGGGCCTGTAATCGGGCCACTCGCCTGTCTTAATCGATTTGGGAACAAAGATAGTGAATACACAGAAAGAACCAATGTTAAGCAACAATAAAACTAACTGGAACTACTACAGATATAACGTAACACAGAATCTAAACACAAACATCAAGTTAAAGATGGACAGTGATTTAGATCAAGTAGTGGAATATCTCAGTAAATGTATTCATTCGGCAGCTTGGAAGTCCACACCACTACAAAATGAGAAAAGAAGGCGACTAAGAAGCTGAAGCAACAACAACAGCATCTTCTGCCGATACGTAAAAGTGATGGTCACTGGGCGAGAAATTACGAAGAAAAGGCTGAAGTATTTGCAGATCATTTTGAAAGGGTATTTCAACCATATCCGTCAGAAAATACGGATGAAGAAAATAACAACATTTAAAACTAATTGGAAGCGCCATTGCAAATGAATCATACTATTACGAAGTTTTCTATATTAGAATTAAGAACTGTGATACTGTGTGCCGACCGACCCAAAACTTTAACTGAGGACTCACCGTTCTGTCCATTTTTTCCCCTACTACCTGACCGTCAAAGGGTTAGCCATAACGCTTCCTTTATTAGTGTACTTCTGGTTTATTTGAGAAGATCCTGAGTGATTACAATGACTTTGTACAAATTGATTTTTGTGGTAAACGTGTCCGAAAAGGGAAATTAAAAAGAAACGAAAGACAAAACGAGAAAAAAATTAATGGTTGAAAAAAACAGGAAAAAATAGATTGGGTAGTAGGTGTTTGATCGCAGATTAAAAAGGGTTAGATATTAAAAATTTAAAACTAGAGGAGTAAAAATTAAAATTGCTAAATTAAGAACATTAAGGAAGCAAAAATAACAAAAACTTCGGTTTTGTTAAATTCTTAAATAAATAGTTTTGTAATACATACACATTATGTAGTTCTAAAAAGGAAAAAAAAAAAATAATTATAACAAATTATAAGTTCATAGTAATTATAAGTTAAAATAACAGGATTACTGAATAGTATTAGTGTAATTAGAAATAAATAACTTGTACAAACATTAAGCTTCGAGTGAAAACTACAAAAGTTAAATAGTATCAGTGAATGTGATAAGTTGTATTATCAGACGTAATATAACTAGTGGTCCGCTTATTATCGATAATTTTTTTCAAATGTCACGAATGCGTATCCCAGCGACGAAAATGCAACGAGTGCGCAGCACGAGTTGCATTTTCTAAAGCTTGGGATACGCATGAGTGACATTTGGAAAAAATTATCGATTCTTAAGAGGACCACGAGTTATATTTGGGTGGAGAATATAATGAATTGGTGTGAAAGATAAAACTTAAATTCACAACATGAAAGATTATATTTGTAATAACAATTATTTATTATGCAAGAATACCATTGAAACATATTATATTTAGAACTGACAGTTGTTGAAGGTACAATTTTCAAATCGGAATTGTCCTTCATTTTTGTTGTTAATTTTAGATGAAACGATTGGGTTTACAGCTTTTGACGGCTCAGCAGAACTTCCTCGCATCTTTTCTAGAATATTGTTGTGTTGCTCTGGCTGCATATTTAAATATGGCTGAATTGAATTAGCACTGCTATGGCCGGTTATTTTAATCAATTGTTGATCTGAAATACCCGCATTTGCCATTATAGTAACCGCAGTTGATCTATGACTATGATTGGTCATTTTATTATTTTGCACATCAATTCCAATTGCCTGGGCCGTTTGTTTGGTCCATTTTGATAATTCATTGACACCTACAGGAAGATTTTTATACCACCTTCCAGTTGAATTTTTCCAGAAAGGATTGGGTGTAAGAAACAATCTTTCGGAGGTTACATGATTTGGCCGTTTATTCATTAATTTATTGAATAATCGTACGGGACAAACGTTGATATTATTCACATTTTGCGTGAGCCACTTACTATTAGCACAACGGCTTGCACCTCCTTGTGTAGTTTTGGTGAATATAGGGTTATATTCAATTCGTCCCGTATCATTACCGAAATGGTCTGTAATTCTCTTAAAATAATGAGTTAAAGCAAACGCGGCTTCGTTACCACGCCACGCTAATTCTGTCGCAACAATGTTGAAGAATTTCTTTTGAAGTCCATAAGGGTTATCTTCATCCCAATACGTTTGCATACAAGTAGATTCATTTGACGTAAAAGCTACAGCACTTAATTTCCGTTTGTTCGGTTCACTTTGAAGTTGTTTCCGTTTTGAATCTCTGGCACATCTTGCCTGTTTAAACTCAATATCACGAAATGGATCAAATTTTATTTTAAATTCTGCATAATATTTTTCTTGAAGCATTTTCGCTAGCGTATTCCAAATAGTTTTAATTACAGTTTCCTTGTAATTTTCTCCGTTAGACTTACGCTGCATGCATAATCTTTTAAATATGACGCGAGCATATCAATTGATGTGTCTCGCTCAATTGTGTATTGACGTGTTGCACAAAAATCCATAAACTGTTTCCAAATACTTTTCTTATTTCGTTCCGTGTTTAAAGGAACACTATTGAGTATTAACTCTTCGATTTTTTTATTTGTACACTCTCCCCATCTTTGATTATCACAATTATCCATCTTTGTATCAAGCAGTAATCAATACTGATTCACAAATATTTTGTAATTGCATAAGTTGACAGATAGTTATATAAGAATTTTGTTTTTGTTGTGTGTTACTTTGATTCTAATGAATTTATTTTTATTAATAAAAATCGCCAAAAATAATAAATAGTAGGCTATTGCCATAACAACGTTTTTCCCACAGCGACAATACAACAGTGTTGTATTATCACTTATTAATAACAAAAATAACAAAAAAATTGCATAGTGAAATAGATGATTTTTAGGTATGAATTATATTCTCCAGTGAGTGCAAACTGAAGTATACATACTATATTAACACTTATTGAATAATATGGTTCGACCTTAAAAATCACCTATATATTTAAAAAAAAAAAAAAAATGGCGTAAGATTAGTGAAATTTGGTGAAAATACTAAAAAAAAAATAACTGGAATTTTTACAACTAAAAAGGTTTAAGATAATTAAACAAGTGTACAACCTGCTTATTTAATTTCAACAAAAAACCAGAGTTTAAATTTATCGCTCTTTTAGAGCTCTTTATAAAAATTTTCGCTCTTGCTCCCAATAAAATTTTTTTTCAGTTGGCTTTTACGCTCTTACCCTCTAATGATAAACACAAAAAAAAATTATTTCGCTTTTTCAAAGAGATTTAAATTTTAATTTTTAATTTTGCTGTTAAACCAGAGAGTGTAAAAGCTAAAAATATCGCTCTTAACCCATTCTACAGAGCCATTGAAGAAAATACATTAGGGAGCAAAATTTTTTATGGCCCACGAATTGCTCTTTGAATATCATTAAATAAAGAAAGTTCGATAAACGATATTTAGATAAATTTCTGGAATATGGCCAACTAGGAGAGAAGAAGAGGAATTTAACATGTGCGTTGGAAATGGGATTCTACAATGATTATTATATAAAGTTCTGGAATATGGCCAATGGGGATGGAACTTGGCTATTCCTTAACCGATTTTAAAGAAATTTAACATGTGCGTTGGAAATGGGATTCTAAAATGATTTTTGGATCAAGTTCGGGAATATGGCCAATTGTGATGGAACTTGGCTATTCCTAAACCGATTTTATGAAATTTGACATGTGCGTTGGAAATGGGATTCTAAAATGATTTTTGGATAAAGTTCTGGAATATGGCCAATTGTGATGGAACTTGGCTATTCCTTAACCGATTTTCGAAAAATTTGACATGAGCGTTGGAGGTGGGATTCTACAATGATTATTAGATGAAGTTCTGGAATATGGCCAACTAGGATGGAACTTGGCTATTCCTTAACCGATTTTAGAGAAATTCAACATGCGCGATAGAAGTGGGATTTTAAATTGATTTTTAGATGAAGTTCTGGAATATGGCCAACTAGGATGGAGCTTCGCTATTCCTTAACTGATTTTGGTGAAATTTAACATGTGTGTAGAAAATGGGATTCTAAAATGATTTTTGGATCAAGTTCTGGAATATGGCCCATTGTAATGGAACTTGGCTCTTCCTTAACAGGTTTTACTGAAATTTGACATGCGTGATGAAAACGGGATTCTACAATAATTTGTAGATGAAGTTCTGTAATATGGCCTATATGGCCAATTAGGATGGATTTTCCTAATTCCGGAGTCTTACACTAACATTAGCGTGCTGTCACCCATTTTTTCTTATTTTCCTTTGATTGCGACTAAATTTGCCGGCAGGGCAGATGTATATTAAATATATCAATATGAGTAATCTAAACAGGTTACAGCAGATGTATCATAATTATTATTATTTTAGGTTACTTATATTGATATATTTAAATATATATCAATATGAGTAACCTAAAAGGCTATTATCTTTGGCAGTTTCCGTAATCCATGCAGCTGTCGAGGTTTATCTGCTGTTGGCCATTTCCCATAACTTTATGTCACTTCCAAAGCCATCTCGTTAAGAGATGAGAGACAGTTCTGGACTACTTTCGACGTGAGGAGGTATGATTGAAGCGCTTTAATGGCAGCCTGACTGTCCGTATATATGCGAATATCACAAACTGATATTACATTATACCTCAACCTGTCTACGACTTCCTTTATGGCAGTTACTTCAGCTTGAAAAATGCTACAGTAGTCGGGGAGACGGGAGGAGAGATTTAACAGAAGTTACTCGCAGTACACTCCAGCCCCGACTTTCCTGTCCCGTTTTGAACCATCGGTGAAGAAGTTTATAAGTCCTGGTTCCAAAACTGCACCCATCATCCAGTCCTCCCTGGATGGGATCCAAGTCCGGAACTTTGTGTCAAAAGATAGCGACGGTGCAGTATAGTCGGTGGTCTTGGGAATTTGTTTTTTGCACAAAATAGATGAGCGCCCTGTATTGTTGCAGGTCTACAATAAGATTAAGAACTTCATCTAAAAATCATTTTAGTCACATGTCAAATTTCACTCAAATCGGTTAAAGAAAAGCCAAGTTCCATCCTAGTTGGCCATATTCCAGAACTTCATCCATAAATCATTTAAGAATCCCATTTCCAACGCACATGTCAAATTTCACTAACATCGGTTAAGAAATAGCCAAGTTCCACCATAATTAGTCATATTCCAGAACTTCATCCAAAAATCATCTTAGAATTCCATTTCTAACGCACATGTCAAATTTCACTCAAATCGGTTAAAGAATAGCTAGGTTCCATTTTAGTTGGCCATATTCCAGAAATTCATCCATAAATCATTTTAGAATTCCATTTCCAATGCAAATGTCAAATTTCACAAAAATCGGTTAAGAAATAGCCAAGTTCGACCATAATTGGCCAAATTCCAGAACTTCATCCAAAAATCATTTTAGAATCACATGCCCATTGCGCATTTTAAATTTGACTAAAATCGGTTAAGGAATAGCCAAGTTCCATCTTAATTGGTCATATTCCAGAACTTCATCTAATAATCATTGTGGAATCCCACCTCCAACGCTCATGTCAAATTTTTCTAAAATCGGTTAAGGAATAGCCAAGTTCCATTACAATTGGCTATATTCCAGAACTTTATCCAAAAATCATTTTAGAATCCCAATTCCAACGCACACGCCAAATTTCACTAAAATCGGTTAAGGAATAGCCAGGTTCCATCACAATTGGCCATATTCCAGAACTTCATCTAAAAATCATTTTAGAATCCCATTTTCAACGTGCATGTCGAATTGCATTACAATCGGTTAAGGAATAGCCAAGTTCCATCCTAATTGGCCATAATCCAAAACTTCGCCTAAAAATCAATTTAGAAACCCACCTCCAACGCACATGTCAAATTTCACTAAAATCGGTTAAGAAATAGCCAAGTGCCATCATAATGGGCCATATTCCAGAACTTCATCTAAAAATCATTTTACAATCCTATTTCCATCGCGCATATCAAATTTCACTCAAATCGGTTAAGAAATAGCCAAGTTTCACCATAATTGGCCAGAACTTTATCCAAAAATCATTTTAGAATCCCACGTCCATTGCGCATTTTAAATTTCACTAAAATTGGTTAAGGAATGGCCAAGTTCCATCCTAATTGGCCATATTCCAGAACTACTCCTAAAAATCAATTTAGAATCAGATTTCCATCGCGCGAGTCAAATTTCTCTAAAATCGGTTATTCCACAACTTCACCTAAAAATCATTGTAGAATCCCATTTCGATCGTGCTTTTCTAATTTCACTAAAATCGGTTAAGGAATAGCGATGTTCCATCCTAGTTAGCCATATTCCAGAACTTCACCTAAAAATCATTTTAAAATCCTATTTCCAATGCCCATGCATCTGTTCGCTAGTAAAACAATCTGGCTTTCTAAAGAAATTTAGAAGGTATTGAATGTAACCGTTTGCCGTAATAACAAGAGCAAGAGCAATATAATAATGACGTTTTTATTCATCAGAGCAGTGCGTATTTATTTTCTCAATATAGCGCAATAACAAAGAGCGAAAAGATGATAACACAAACGCAATAGTGGAAGAGCAAGAGCCTTATAATAAAAATAATGCTCCAGTTCTTCAGAGCGATATTTTTTTTTTACAATATCGCTCTTTATAAAAAACTTTTTCATAGTTTTTATTATGGCTCTTGAACTAAAATGAAGAGCGAAGAGCAAAATGAAATCCCATTTTAAACTCTGCAAAAAACAGAAAAAGAAAATCAAAATCATATAAATTAGTAATAAATAACTACAAACAACTGGAAGTAAACTAAATATAAATACTAATGACATACATTAATCTAATACCATGCAACAACAGTGAGTGTGCTACGTCACTACACAACAATCTGTAAAAACCAACATTATTCCCTTCTACTTTTTTTTTTTCATTAAATCCGGTAAAATTTTATTTTATTTTGTTTTTTGGTTCCTATCGTCCGTCCTGGTATTGAAAAATCAGAGTATGGAGTGAAATTAAAATAAAGAGGAGGACAATCTAGAATGTAGGTATGAGAGAATGTGGGTAGATCATGAGTGTTGTTTTGTTCTTGCTACTCCTACTCGTTTCTCGGTCTAATACTGACACACGCAACTTCCGAAAAACCCCACCCCATTTCCCTGAGTCTTAGCTGGGTAACACCGACCGCCCGGAAGCTCTGTTTGTGTATTCTTTTTAACTTAGTTTAGTAACGTTACAATTTATAACGTACTTATTCAACGGTGTACTTAGAACAGGATATTTTCCAATACAATGGAAGGTTTCACAAGCAACATTAATACAAAAACCAGGCAAGCCCCCAGAAGAAGTTGCGTCATACAGACCTATAAGCTTGCTACAAAATATGTCAAAATTATTTGAAAAATTACTACTTAATACTTATAAGAATAGTTCAAGTAATTAAAGATGCCCTGGAGGAAAAAGATATTGTAAGCTTTTGACAAGGTGTCAAACAATAAGATGCGAATATAAATGTTCGCCCAATTAAATCTGATGTAGCACAGGGCAGAGTGCTTCGGCCGATATTATATACCGCAGATACATATACCTATACAAGCATTCAAATAACTGTCGCAATATTTGCAGACGACACGGCAGTACTATTATCATATGAAGACCCCAATAATGCTACATCAGTTTTGCAGGAGAATATTAACAGTATTCAAGCATGGTTGACCAAATGGCGAATTAAAGTTAATGATGCTAATTCTAATCATGTAACCTTTACAATGCGAAGAGGTACATGTCCACCAATACAAATGAATAACCAGGATGTACCTCAAACTGATGAAAATATTTAGTTAATCACCTCGACAAACGACTAACATGGCGTAAACGTATATGGGCAAAACGAAAGTAATTGGAAATGAAACTGACAAACATTTATTGGCTGAAAGGCAGAAAATTAAGTTTATCGATTGAAAATAAACTACTGCTCTATAAACCTACCTATCTGGACATATGGTATACAGCTGTGGGGAATGGCCAGCAATTCGAACTTGGATTTTCTTCAGCGATTTCAGTCAATATTTCTAAGATTCGTAGTGGTTCGTATCAAACGATATAATTCACAGAGATCTACAAGTCCCAACAATACGGGAAGAAATTAGGGATTACAGTGCCAGGTATCACTCAATATTGACAATCCATCCAAACGATCTAGCGAGCAATCTTCTCACTACCACAATGAGGGAAAGATTAAAACGTAAAATCATTCTACATATACCTGTAGACATAAATTTTTTAAAATATTTAATGAATCGAATCCCTAATAGTTAAATTTATGAGTTATATCAATTTATACTAATCGTATAGTAAGCGAGATTTTATCAATGGATAAAAATACTCCGATCATGACGATGTAAAAAGACACACAATTTACTGAATCATAATGAGGTAGATTGTAAAATAAAAGAAAACAAAAAAAATTATTTAACATAAATTGAACTAAAAAGTTGCTAAAATAACTTTTAGAACTATTGTACGAGTAAAATACGCGGTTTTGAAAATGCCGTTTTGTCATATTCTGTAATGAAATAGGCCATAACGAATGGGACCGCAAAATTTCATATTTACATATTCATAATTCCTACTTGTCAACTAAAAAAAAAAGAAACGAAGTGGCAGAGCATTTGAGGCAGAGCATTCTTGAAGACAAATGAAGACAAATATTACATAATTTTTATGTGTCCACCATGCATATTTTAATTTATTCTTTGAAACTCAAACACAATGTTGTTCACTCGTTAATTACCTTTTACTTTCACTGTTTACTTCTTAACGCGGATTTTATTTTTTGAAGAAGAACAATTGCACAAACATACCTATTTGCTAACAGTTGAAGCGTTCAAATCACATACATAAGAAATCTTAAAAGTTAGAAGAACCTTACTTATCGATTTCGATTATGTACTCTGTTTTGTCATTGTCCTGCAACATCATACAGAAAAACATTTTTAACTTTTAAATATCAAGGTTGTACTCGTATGTATATTTAATAAAAACCGCATTTCTCACACAATTGATTACCCCAATTTGACCACCTTTTGTTAAATAGTTATGCAACAAGCTACACGCCAAAATTTTATGTGAATCTACCAAAAATAATCAAACAATAGGAAAAGTTGATTTCGAAAACCAAATGTACTTTTAAATATTCTTGCACGACGAATCTAAAGCTAACCAATGATTAGAATATTATGTACACAACACGTAATAGTCGTTCCGCGTCCTACATATATACGTAAAAATATCAAACATACGATCAATTTATCTTCCAGTGGTAATTGAACCTATTCTTTAATATAAAAATTTACAATTAAATAACATTTCATAACCCGCCGCTTAATGTCAATGACATCGAACTTTCGTCTACTCATCAATCTTTGATTATTTTATTGCTTTTGCTATTTTTATATGAATATTAATGCCAGAAGAGTTTTTATTTAATTTGTATGTATACTTAATGTCGATTCTCATAAACGTTTGTGTTGTTTTTAATTAAATTTTGACAGATTTATTGCGATTCATCATTAATGTAAGACAATTTAAGACATCTTATATTTAAATTTTTTTTAACAGAATTCTTCATTAGGTCATATTATATTGGTCTCTGAAATATGATTTTCTATCCTCTTAAGTTAATTATACGCGAGTAGACTTGGATTGAAATTAAATTGTCATTTTGTCAATGATGAGGGTGATGTTATTACATAGAAGTTCAGATATCACGAAAAATATCAAAAATCAAAACGTCTTGATTTACTAAATTTACTTCCTAGTGTCTAGAGATATGTAACCTTGCTATAAAGAGCCCTTATTATCCGAGAAAAAAAATAGAGAGAGATAGCAAAAGAGATCACCTGTTGGTTGTTCTGTTTAATGGCTTCCCTTTCATTTTTATTTGGTTATTTTGCTTAATGGCTTGCTTTTCTCTGAGCCGATTAACCAAAGAGCAAGCCGCTCTATTTTGTCGTATAATTAAAAAAAGAGACTTACGACCCTCTAGAGGGACGGAAGTGGGAGAAAATTGGTATTTAGGTTCAAAATGAGGTTTTCGATTAAAAATAATAAGTTTTTAATTTATTACCAGCGAACATGAAAATTGAATTGAACCTGATTGGAGCCAAGTCTTATTCACCAATAAATCGAGATTTTATTTCCAGTTTCCTGATGGACGAGAATGAGTATCACGACGACTGGGGAGTGTTACGGACGGGACTTTCGATGGAAGCACACACCGATCTTTACCTGGTTCCAACCGGATCTATAACAGCCGTATATTAACGAAATTTAAAAAATAATATGTATATTGTTTCCTAAGCACCGCAGCGATAATTTTGTGCTAATGCACGATAATGCAAGACCTCATGTTGCCAGAGTCGTGAATGAATACTTGGCAGATGCAAATATTTCGAAGATGGCGTGGCCGGCAAGAACATATTTGGGACATTCATGATAGAAGAATTCGGTCTCGTTTTCCAGCTCCGAAGACGATTCGGAACAATTCCGAAGCGAGCTCTTAGAGGATTGGGAAAACATCTCACAGTGCGATATCCAACAGATTATCAAAAGTAAGGGACTGGCTGCGGCTATTGCAGCTCGGCGGTGGGGGAAGGCAATACATGCTACTAAATATTTTTTATTGGTTAATTATGATTTTGTTGTTGAGACGGAGTGAGATTGAGTAATTTCAACGTTATATACGATTTCTGTGAGAGAGAGAGAGAGAGTTGAGTAAAAAAATCGTCAGGAAACCCTACTTAGAAGGTGCCCGAAACCTGTGGTAAATATTTTTTAGTGCTAAGTTTTGGACATTTATTTGAAAAATCGCACATACCCAAATTATCACAGTCAAATTCTATGAAAATTTTTGACATTTACAAAATAAATTTATTGTGTGATTGATGTAGTCGCCTTAGCGTTTTATTTCAAAGAAAACAATTTTCCTGTTTACCGCACAATCGTGATTTTAATTCTCTGGCCCTAATTTTTATTGTAGAATTAAATTGATTGTTTTTGTGAGTGTGGTGAACATCCGATGAATATTCATAAATCGTATATATTGGACCTGGAATAGTTTAGGCCAATTTTCTATTACTGCGGATGTTTATATCTTATATCTGCTTGTTCTATTCGCTTATTTTTACACACAGTACAATTTTCAAAAATATTATCTTTATTTTCCGAATACTCCGCTGGCAACACCATTATGTATTAAGGTGCTGTCCCCTGGAAAAAATGACTGATAGTAAAAAAAAACGAAAAGAGAAAAAAAATCTGATACTCTGTCTAAGAGACAAGAAAAACCTTTTTTGTTTTTTATTTTTACTTTATAGCAACATTGTATACATAGACCATTTTTGACAGTGATTCTACAATAACATAACCTACAAAAATTCAAAAATGGACGAATGCTTCGCATTTTTTATCAGAAATAATAATAATACCACAATATTTATCAATTTATAAAATTGTAACTATATTTTATGCCGACTCGACCATAAAAATCAAATCAAAAATTCTCTTCACTATAAAATTATAACGACCATAAAATTATTTGAATGTGCAAGACGTATTTCTCGTCTTACACAAATTTTAAAGCTATGCACGTAGGAATTTTTTATACTGGAAGTAGATTGCGGTAAGGAGTTTGGCTGGGATATTAGACTGTCATAGTAAGTTCCATTGTATAATAAGTTAATTTCATTTTTATGGTTACCACCATCCGGAGTGAAGGCTGTTTGTCGCTGGGTAACAACATAATGAACGATTATTTTGATCCCTTTTTATCTGCATAAAGCCGATAGATATTCGGCGTCGCCCCAGAAGCTGTCCATCTGAATGTTGGAAAGACATCTGGAAATGGGTTTGTTTACTTCTTAGTACTTCAATATTGGGTAACATTGGTTTTCCCATCTGGGTGAATGGCGTGCACTTCCATTTTATGTTATTGATTAGAAAACTGGCGTGAAATTCGTTAACTTATGATTAGAGCGCTTTTATTTAATTAACTTTTAGCTTGTGACAGAATAAAAGTTTCGATGGAAATGTCAAATTGCCAAAACTTTAGGGGTTAACAAATTTTAATGACAGGTAGTATACATGAATGATGATAGATAGGGTGCTAGTGGTGAATTGAAATACCTAAAATGTTAAATTAGATGTCAGTTTTGAAAGTTGGGTGAGTATGTTCGCTGTTTTGATGAAAGGGGCGAAATATTTGGATGTCCACGATGAAGAGTAATATTTGGATGATGATTTATTTTTTGAAATGTCAGTTATAGAATGATGTGATAATTGGTAGAAAGAATGGCGTCGCTTGTTGTTTTCTTCTTCTGTTATTATGGAGTGAGATTTGGCGATGGTTTTTAATGGCAAATTTCTTTATTTGTATTATATTTTTTAATTTTATTTATGTATTTTATATTGTTTTGTATTAATTAGGTTTTACACATGTGTCGCTATTAAACAAAAAACTAAAATTTTACCTAACTTCATGCAGTTGTAGGACATTTCTTCCAAATAAAAAATCGGAATAAAAATATCTAAAAATCAGCGGGAGATTGTTGAGGAATACGTTAGTGCAGAAGCTGCAAAAGGATTTTTAAAAGCTGGAAAGCAAAAGGATAATCGAGATGCATCATTGTCGGAAGGTGACGAAGATGAAGATAAATAATATTTTGATGAAATGGACATGCCTGGTACAAAAGTCAAGTCGATTCAAAACAAAGAATTACTGTACGTATTCTACGTATACTTGAAGATACAGCTTAATATCACAGAAATTTGAACCCCAATTCGGCATATTATGATCCAAAACGCGATCTATGAGGGATATTCCTGATCCAAAATCACATCCTGAAGAGTAAATAATTTTTGTTCACTAAGTTTAGAATTAAATAGGTAAATTAATTTAATTATTTTAGAATTGAGTTGTGTACTTTGAAAGCTCGCGTTTTTGATCGGAGAAAATGTTCACCAAGAGATAGGTGTTCAGGTCTTTTGAATCTAACTAAAAGGGACTCTCTATTTTTAGTAGTATTTTAAACCAATTTAATTTATTGCAAATCCCGGTATAGAATGGGCCTATCTAGGATCGGATAACGCCGCAGTTATTTCTGGACAATTTAATGGGGTTCAAGCAAGATTAAAAAGGCTAGAGTTTGAGAAGGGGAAATAGGTGAAGATTGTTATTCGGATTGCTATAAAATGTTTACTACCTAGCGGCAGCGGAATTACCTTGTACAAAATCTAATTTGCGGTCATGTAACATGTCAAGGTTGTTTAACGAACAGCAAGCAAACGATTAAAGTTTGTAAGTTATATTCGAAGTAGTATACAAATTGTGATTTAATACAACTGAATCTTAGAATAAAATAAATTAGACTTACTGGAAATCGTGGAAGATAAAACATATTTAAGAAGAATAAACACATGTTGGATTGTTTTTAATATATTCAGTGATTATTCAAATATATGTACATCTTTTCATATCGGCTTCGAATGATTTGTTTCTCTTGTCCTTTAATGATTTTTCCACTTCGAGAATATTTTATCATAAGCTTCCCAAGCAAATAGTTCTGCTTTAGAATATTTTTCCATGTATCCAGTACATCAACTCTAAAATAATAAAATTAATTTATTTATTTAATTCTAAACTCACTGAACAAAAATTATTTACTCTTCAGGATGTGATTTTGGTTCAGGAATATCCCTCATAGAACGTGTTTTGGATTATATACTTCTTTTGAAAATGTCGTTGACATACAAAATTATGTTTCATTTTTATGCCCTCGTTGGTAAGTCCTCTTTGTTAGTCGTTGGGAATTTAAAAATCCTCGCCACATGTGGGAACGATAGATTTAGCATGATTTTGATTTTGCTTCGGATTATTTTGATGTGCTGAATTTACCAAATACCAGATTAGTTATTCAATATATTTAAATAAATAAGTCTTGGAAGTTACCGGTACTGCCGTCCATTTTTGTGGAATTAAATACTCGTATATTTTAAAACAAAAGGATATATGATCACAAATGTAATTTTTAGTATACAGTACAGTATGTATCAGTCTTTTCACCAATTCACAACTTTGCAGTTTGTTCACTCTTTGAATTCACTAATTCATAACTTTGCAGTTTGTTCACTTTCTGAATTCACCAATATACACAACTTTACAGTATGTTCACTCTTTTAAATCACCAACTCACAACCTTACAGTTTGTGTCATTCTTTTAATTCACCAATATACAAAACTTTACAGTTTGTTCACTTACTTTTTAAAATTAGATTTAATTAAAATTCTATTTACAACTTTAGAATAAAAATCCCCGTAGGTGAAAAAGCGGCTCAGAAAGGCAAAACAGCACCCGCCCGCATTCTTTGAATCCAATAGAACATGTTTGGGATAGATATTCTTGGTAGAAGAATTCGGTCTTGTTTTCCAGCTTCGAATACGATGGAACAACTCCCAAGTGCGCTATTCATCAGATTATCAAAAGTATGAGACGGGGATGATAGCGGTTATTCAAGCTCTGAAGGCAATATACGCTACTGAACATTTTTTATTGGTTAACTATGATTCTGTTGTTGTGTTTTAGTTTGTGAAAATTTAAATAAAAGTTTTAAAATGTTTGGTTTTTGTTTGAAAATTTGAAAAACCTTAACCACATGTTGTCCAAGATTGTTTTCAATGAACATGAATTTGTTTCTACAGATTTTTATGAATGTCATGGAACAATGTTTTAATTTTTTAACCGTACTGCTGCTTTGAAATGGTTTTACACTCTTGTCTGCCTTATTTTAAACAAAAATCTTGATCAAAAGCATAACTTTCGACACGTTCAAAATGTAAGATTTCTTAGAAAGAAAAATATACTAACTACATACCTACACTATCTAACAAAATTATTCACACCCCAGCCTTCTGCAAACAATGTCAAGTAAAAAATCCAAATATCTATATTTATTTCATTGTAATAAAACGACGAAACCAATGAAACAAATATATATTTTTGGATTTTTTATTTGACATTTTGTTCAAAACATTTGTTCTTTAAATTGTATGCAAAGGGCTGGGGTGTGAATAATTTTGTTAGTATTAATATTAAAATAAAAACATTAAAGTTTTATATTATTATTTTGAATTTTTTATTATTCTTCCTTATTGTGATAATATTTTTTATATTGAAAAAAATATTATCACAATAAGTAAGAATAATATAAAATTCAAAATAATAATATAAAACATTAATGTTTTTATTTTAATATTAAAATCGTGATAAAAGTACACAAAAAAGTGATAAAAATGGATATCCAAAACATAAATTTTGTTAGATAGTGTATGCATACAAATTTTTCTAGTGATCATAGGATTCAAATTAAACAGTCCGATAATCTCGATGAACCAATTTCATATTAATTATTCCATAAAATACGTATACTGATTTTCGGTCACTGGTACAATAAATACAACAACAATTAAGTTTGTAAGAATTTTTATAAGACTTATATCGTAAACGGATCTTTGTGAAGATCGAATCAAGATTTCGTATAAAGATGTCCCCAAAGCTAAAATGAAGATGCGGATCTTATTTAATTTTCAATTAGCAAATCGTACTAATAAAAAATATATAAACACATATTCCTAAAATTCTCAGAATATTCTTAAATGTTAGCAAGATTCATTCATTGATCGTTTCGATAATCTCAATAGAAAAAATATTGCTGCATACACAATACCTACATAAATACGATTATACGGTTAATATATTTTGGTGAAAAATCATTTTTAAATTTAAACTTAACATATGTATTTGTTGTTTACTCGTGGACTAATATCACTAAAAAAAAGATCTTAAGCAATAAAACACAATATTTTGCTTGTCACTTTCTTAATGTGATATTTATTTTATTTGAAATTGAAATTACGATCGTTTCTGATATTACTCGTTTATCAAATTTCTAATAAACACTAACTAAAATTATGCTAAAAACTGCTTGTATACCCTGTTTTTTGTTCCTACGTGCCTTGTGGATCTTACAAATCTTAATTCAGTGCAGCAATTTTTAATTTTATTTCATTACATTAATAAACTTTATTTTCAAAAATAGTATTCAATGATAATTAACTAATTTCGATCTTGATTTTCAGACATATTCAGACAAACCCAATGCAGTTTTCCATAAACTTCAAGCATCCAGCGAACGGTTAGTTGTAGAAATTGTGTTGTCTTGATTTTTGTCCTCTTAATTTACCGGAACTCCAGATCGGAATTCATAATTCAGAAAATAATTAATTAGTGTTTTGCAGTTTTAATCTTGGTTACTGGTTACATTAATGATAATTCATTACAGGACAGCAACAACGTCAAGCAACATTTACTATGATTAGTACAAGTCTGGTGGACCGCTTTGAAACTTACAGTATGAGAATCTTCCCCCTCCGGCTAATAAAAATTGCCTTTCAGGGAGAAGAAATGCTTGAAGAGCCGCAAATATTACTACAAATAAGAAATTAATTTTACTTGCTAAGGATGTTGTTTAAGGTGCATCAGGATTCCAGAAATCTACAACACTAGTTAGATTATGTTGTCTTTGTTTCGTCTTAAAAGTACTAACTTATCGATCGCTTGGGCGCCTGTAGCCGGGTCGAGTCTGCCACAACTAACAATCCTATCCTCTCCTTCGGTTTTGTTATATGTAAAATGGATGTAGAGTGTGTGCCCGGGAGAATCAATCAATCAATCAAATGTTATGTTTTTTAATTTCATTTTCTTAAATGAAAAATCTTACAAACAAGAATATTGATTTTTACGTTATCAGGAAGAATAATTGGTAAATAAATCATATAAAAATCAATTAATAAACTCTTGTTTATATATATTTAATTAATGTTTTACTAAAACCCTTTTATTTACAAACACATCTTTATCTCATGACGTCACACATTTCGTTCATGTTTTTTTATAATTAGCGATTAGTGACACCTACTGATAAACTCGACTAACTAAATAAAACAACAAAATGGATTTCATTTAAACAGGAAATCGAAAAACGTATCCGCCTTAAAAGCTTCTTTTAAAATTGAATTGGTCTGATGTTGACGGCTTGTATTTCTAAGTGTTTTGTATGTGCCTGTAGCAAATGCAAAGTTATATAATGACTTTCTAAAAAAACAACACCTATTGACACTTTAAAGTATGCAAAATCAATATAATTGTATGTTTGAAACAGTGTCGTTTTGATGCTAATTTTTTGATGCAGAAATTTGATATTAAGCTAGTGTTATTAAAACCATAAGTGTTTTAAAAAATATTAAATTTTAACTTGTATTTGAGTTAAAATGTTATAAATATGATCTAATATAATTTCAAAAATGTTGAGTTATCCAAAGATTTATTTCTAATGAATTGAACATTAATTTTCCGCAGTTTTAAGGGGGGAAAACCATTTAGAACGCTGAAATTGAGCAGTTGTTTAGGAATTTTTTTGAAGGTGAAGAAATAGATGGATCTTTTTGAAATTTTGACAGTTTATTATAAATATTTTAACGAGTATTTTTAATTTTTAATCAATAGAAAAGGTTGCAAATTGATGGAGATATAGCATGAAGCCGCATGGTCGCGGAGGCATTTTTTACGGTGTCAATTGTAGTGCCGTGAAAAATGATCTGAAACAGAAAGGCAAAAGGATGTGGCTACTATATGCCTGTGGTCACTTGATAAATCTAATGTTTTAATAATAAGTTGAGAATTGCGAAAATGGGAGATATAAAATCAAAAACAATCGATACATTCGATAATTTTTTCTTCTGCGCTGATAAAAAAAAACTAATTTATTTTGAGAAATTTAAAATATGTTTAGGTTCATCAGGTGGTCTTATATGTGACGAAAACATGTGCAAAATTTAAGCCCGCTCGGTTTAATAGTCTCTGAACAATCTTTGGCACCGGAAAAAATACCCCGCTGCTCTTTAGTTCGTATATGTACGCTCGGCTCTTGGAGTAGAAGGAAAGAGAGTCTCGGAAATTGGCTCTATTTACAAGAGCTTTGAGCTTTAGCCTATTTCATGAAGTTTTTCGTATTCTACACATATTAAAGTAACTTTTAAAGCAAAAAAAAAAAATCGATTTTTTGAAGGTTCTAAATGGTTGTCCTCTTTAAGCGCAGTTTTGTGGCATTTAAAATGATTAAACTGTTCCTAATGAATAAAAATTAAAAATGACTATTTTCATATAACACAATACAGCAATAATTTTTGTTATATATTTTACATATTATGTAGTTCACTTTTTCCAGTAGAGCACGTTCCTCAATTATGTTAAAAATGTTTTAGTATTAATACGTTTTTCCAAAGTTTCCACGACAAAATGCACTGGCAATGTAATAAAATTGCCTAGGTACAAAACCACAAACAAAAATAATCAGACGAGCCAATAAAACCAATTTATTGATCAGCGTGGCTTAATGACGAAGTACAAATCGTTACCCCCACGATGTTCCTATAATATATTAGCCAGTGTTGCAAACTATTATTTTTGGGGGCCAGATTGGAACAGAAATAGGGCTAGGTTGCTAGTACAAATGGGTTTGTAAAAAATGGTTTTAATTTTTGAATCCGTGGTGTCTTGGTTTCAAAAATTAAAACCATTTTTTTACAAATCCAATTCACATTCTGATAATAATTTTATGTTACTAAACAAAATCAATATACTATAATAAAAATTCAAAAATTTAACTTTTATTGCCCGTAGCAATAATAATACGAAAACGGATTTTATTTTTTTTACTATAACTCCAAAACATTGACTATTTGTATTATAGCCCAAATCCTCTTAAACTTGTTCGTAAACACAATACAAAATTATTTTAATTTAAACAATCAATTAAAAATAATTAATGTTCCCAGAAAATATGTTTAAATTATTTCTGAGAACTTCCCTTGTTTTAAATACATTTAAACCTGTACTATATAGCTGTTAACCTCAATATCTTCGATACATCATACAAGTTTTGACACTTGAGTTTAAAACGAAAATAGTTTGTAAAAGATCGAAGTTTTTTTTGCCCAGTTCCAAGTTCATGGGTTGGTCTTAGAAGCGGTAGAATCAACACAATGCCTCGCTCGACGCAGCCGTTTATTTCTTTAAACTGGCAAACTTTTCGCGAAAAATTACGTCCTTTTTCCATTCTGTAGGATCATTTGAAAGAAACAATGCATCGTTATCTCGTACTCCATTGAATAATAAGTTGAAGAGAATTGTTGTTGCATTGGGCAACAAATGACTCATTGGGCTTTGATGATTAAATGTTTTACCGTCGAATCTTTTAACGGTTTTGCTTTTCGACGTGATCGGTCGAGTTTGTTTTTCTCTTGCATCAAATAATTTTCGTTTTGAAATTAAATATTATTATTAAATTGAAATTATAAAATTACATTATTAGAAAACTGTAGTATATAGTTTTTGTATATACGTTTGTGATTTGTATTTATATTGTGTAAAAACATTGTCAATTAATATATAAGTTTGTAAATTTGGGAGAAAGCCATTCGTACTTTGTTTTGGGATACTACTATCAAAACATACTACTGTCAAGAATCTCTAGTTTTATCTAAAACGTGATTTTCCAAAACGTGATTCATAATGTGTGTAGACCAGTAACCAGCCGCAAAGCCCCGTCATGCTTTGGAAAATGCAAACAAGCATTCCACCCTGGTTGTGTCGGCTGGAATTTTAAAAAATAGGCCAAATTGTTCAAAGAATGCCCTTATGCGAAATTTGTTTGCAACAGCTGCCAATCAATTGAAGATGATTTGCTCAATTTTCAATTATCGCTTGATGATCGTTGTGATCACACGTATACAATTTGCTCTTAAAATTAAATTTTAATATATACATATGGTTAAATAATTTATCTATACATTTTGTGTTAACGTTTTGATTTAGTTTTCAATTAAATTAACTATTTTTCTGATAACTGTGAAACGGCTAAAAATCATAAAATCTATCAATAATCTGTGATACATAAATACATAACTGTGATTTTATTAACTAATATTTTTTGATTTAAATAATAATGTCTGTGTGCTGCGAATGTAGTGCCAAAGTGTCTGAAAACTTTTTTACTTGTGCTGGTGAATGTAATAAACTTATTCATTTTGGATGTGCAGGGATTAAAAAACCTGTGTTTGATGCCATTTCGATAATTCCTAATTTTTCATGGCGATGTAGTGTATGTATCGATGTTTATAAAATTCTCAAGGAAACGAATGATCATATGAGTAATTCTATCGTTGCTATATCAGCGTTCTTGTCATTGCTAAATAAAACGTCAGCCGCTATTAACATTAACGTGGAAAGTTTGTTAAAACCAACACCATCTCAACAGTCGTCGTCTGTAAAATTAAAAAAAAAAAGAAAACAAAACAAACTGATATGGAATTTGCCACACCAATACCATAACAACGGCTTCAACTGCTAAATCGTTACACAATAATATGGACTCGCCTAAAAAAATTTGTATTGGTAGTGGTGATTTGAACTCTACTTTGCGTACCGTTGAGCCGCTACGGTGGATTTTTATTTCTCGATTATGTAAGGACGTTACTGATGATGATCTCATGATGTATATCAAAAACAAATTTGTAGTCGAGAAACCTGTATTATATTGCTTTCGACGTCATGATGATCACGATTATGTATCATTTAAAATCGGTATTCCTGTAAGCAAATTTGACCAAATGATTGATTCATCGGCGTGGCCTTCTGGAGTCTTGATTAAAGAATTTTTAAATTCACGTCGGAAATCAATGAACAATAATTTTTTAGTTCCACGCTCAGCTCTAACAGAATGAATTTGGAATTTAAAGACGTTAGCACTATTTTTTATCAAAATGTTGGTGGTTTGTGCTCTAAATTGACATTTAATTCAATGCCTAATTCAATCTCAATCTATTATCAAAATGTTGGTGGTATGCGTACAAAATCAACGCAGTTTTCATTATTTCTATCGTCGTCATGTTATCCGATGTATGTTTTATCTGAAACATGGATGAAACCTGCTGTTTTAAGTTCTGAATTTTTTGATGATAATTATGTAACGTATAGATGTAACCGTTCCAGCGGTGGTGGAGTTCTTGTAGCTGTGCATAATTCAATTATAAACTGTGATGTAGTATGTCCGAATATTACTGTGGAATATGTTGCTGTGAAATTATCTTGGACAGTGAAATCATTATATTTATATGCCGCATACGTCCCACCTCTAAGCTTTGCTGAGGTTTATAGCTTACACTGTGCAAATATTTATTGTTTTGTATCACAGTGTAACGCACATGACACCATATGTGTATTGGGTGACTTCAATCTTCCGGGTTTATGTTGGTGTTATGATGATGATGAAACTGCTTCTGTTTTTCCATCCAATGTTCGAGATTTTTATTGATGCCATGTTGTCTTTAAATTTACATCAAATTTGTAAAGATGCTAACTTGAATGGTAGAATTCTGGATTTAGTTTTATTGAATGATCCTAATTGTGGATTGGTTACTAACGTTGGAACCTGTTGTTCCGGATAGATTTCAACACAGTGGATTGGAAATTAACTTTGACTGCCAGGAGCTGTTTTGTAAATTCATCAACAATGCTCAACCAAGGTTAAATTACAATTTTAATAAGGCTGATATTGCTGGTCTGCAGGAGTTTTTTGAATTGGTGGATTGGGAAGTAACTTTCAATTCTAAATGGAGTGATGTTAATGCTCTAGTCGACTCATTTTATTTGGTTTTATTTGATGCTTTAGACAAACATGTACATAAATGCTATGAACGTAAGAATAACCATCCTCCATGGTTTGACAACAATTTGGTCAATTTAAGAAACAAAAAGAATAAGGCACACACATTTGCCAAAGAATTTGGTGATAACTTGGATTGTCTAAATACTTTTCTCCAACTACGCCGAGCATTTGATAAGGAACAACGGCGAACCTATAGGAACTACATTTCTCGGCTGGAAAATAATTTAATTTCAAACCCAAAACTATTTTGGCCTTTTGTTGATGTCAAAAGAAAATGTTCTGGTTATCCACAAATGATGTCATTAAATGATGTAACTGCCTGTAATGCTGAGGACATATATGAATTATTTGCTGAATTTTTCCAATCAGTCTATCAAAAATACAATGATAATGCTATTGATATTTCATTAGGACCTCGTAGTTCGCATCATCAAAATTTAATTGGAATACCTTATATTTCAGTAAAAGATGTCAGCCTTGGTATATCCAAGATGAAATCGGGATGTGGTTTTGATAACATACCTGCAAAAATACTTAAAGATCTTAACAGCTCGCTATCATTACCACTATCTCTGATATTTAATGCGTCTCTGAAGAGTGGTGTATTTCCGTTGGTATGGAAAAAGTCAATTATAATTCCCATTTTTAAATCCGGAAAACGGAGCAACATTAAAAATTATCGTGGCATACCTATATTATCATCAATTCCAAAATTATTTGAGCTTATTATTTCTGATTATTTGTATTTTAATGTTAAACCTTTATTATCACTTCAACAACACGGATTCGTCAGGCATCGTTCTACCACTATAAATCTTTTAAGTTTAACATCTAAAGTATCCAGTGCCTTTGACTCTAAATGTCAGCTTGAAGTGGGTTTCACTGATTTTGCGAAAACATTTGACTCACCTCAGTTTGAGTTACTTCTTACCAAACTGGACAGATTTGGAGTGAGTAAATTGTTTTTGGATTGGATTGGATCGTATCTGCGTGATCGGAAGTTTTCATCTAAGATGATTGAAGTTCATTCTGGAGTGCCTCAGGGCTCCCACCTAGGACCTGTATTATTTAATGTCTTCATCAATGAAATTGCTTCTTTGTTTCAGTACTGCGACTGTGAATTATATGCAGATGACTTGAAAATATCAAGAAGTGTATGTAACCCGTCCCGTGATCTTGATTTGCTGTATAAATGGTCAGTTATGAGTAAATTGAACTTAAATTTGGAAAAGTGCAAGATTATGAGCTACTCCAGGAAAAAAGCAGTTATTCTTCATCAATATCTTATTGGTAATCACCAGCTAGAACGAGTTATGACATTGAAAGATTTGGATGTTGTCCTGGACCATCAATTGAATTTCTGAGACCATATTAATTTAATAATAGCTAAGTCTAATTCTCTACTTGGCTTTATTCGTCGTATCACAAAAGATTTTCGTAATCCACAATCAATTAAAACTTTGTATTTTTCCATTGTTCGGTCTAATTTGGAATAATCGTTGTTTATTTGGGATCCTGCTTACAATATTTATATCGATAGAATTGAACGAATACAGAAGCAATTTATTATTTACTATCTTCATAAATTGAATTGGCCATTTGTTCAGAATCTTCCAATGTGGCTGAATAAAAAGAATTAGCCATCCTACGGTGACCGCTGTAGAATTGCTGATTTGGATTCATTGCTTGTAAGACGTAGATGTGCTGCTTCAAGATTGATATTCATGTGCCCTGTAAACCTACTCGGATTAGGAATTTTATATATTTGCCGACATTTAAATCTAATTACGCACATAATGCTCCGGTCCCGGCGATTTTTCGACAATTTAATTGTAATTTTGATGTGTTTGATTTTAATATTTCTAAATCTTCTTTTAAAAAATTAATAAAAACTAAATTGTAAAATTGGAAAATAAAATTGTAATCAAAAAAGGATTTTTATCCCGTTGATGGTAAATAAATAAACTAAACTAGTAAGCAGGAGATTCCCGATATTAAGATGAAGTACGAACTTGGTCACCAACGGTCAGTCCCCAGGCCCACTTTCAAGTCACTGGTGGCCTGTCGCCACACTTCCCGCCATTGTCGCCCGATGAAATTATTACAAACATCCCAGTACCTAATACAACATCTATTATATCGAACTCTTCTAATCAGCCATTACAGTCTAATCAGGAAGCCGTTTAGGTTGAGAATTCAGGTAATCCAAGTTCGGATTGCCCAATCGTTGGATTGCGTACAGTACTTGTGGTTCAAAGGAAGTATTTGTATATTTCCCGTATTCATCCAACTACTACCTCCGAGTCGATATTCTATTACATTACATATAAAAACAGTGTTTTTAAACCATCAAACGTGTCCTGCTTCTCTCTATCGCCTAAAGATCGGGATCCAGCAGATCTAACTATTGTGTCTTTTATTTATTGATTTATTATAATTTTGGCACACCCTATTTTGAGTATAAGCTCATTTACAATAGAGTGCGCAGTAATTTGCCAACGTACAATATTTAATATAAAATAAAAATTCTTTTAATAGTACCTTAAAAATCATGATTTTTGGCCACCTGGGGTTACAGTTCGCGATTTTCAATACAGACGCCGTTCAAAAAACGAGGAAGGAGCTCGCAGCGAAGTATCAATTTAACTTCAATCAATATTTTAAATTCTAATATTTTAAATACTAATTTGAATACTAATCCTAACATTCTAAATTCATATACATACACTTGGGTGCAAAAAAATCGCACACTGCTCAATTTTCCACAAAAGTCCAACAATATCAAAAAAATCCAATACATATTTGTTTAACTTTTTTTAATGCAGATTCAAAGTCTATTTCAATACCTATCCAGTGGTACCTTTTTTGTACTTGTACCATGCCAACAAAGTGGTTTTTTGTCAAATGCATACAGCACGCTTTCGGATCAATACAATAGCATGCCATGAAATATCTCGCTCGGAATTGTCATCATTCGCATATCGACGCTTAGTCTGAACGGTCCTCTATTAATTATGTCTTCAACTGGAGCAAAGAAATGGATACCACACCAGAGATAGCCGCACAAGTGGTTGCAAAAATTGATGCGGGGCAGAACCAAAGTGAAGTGGCTCGACTACTAAATTTGAGCCGATTCTCCATTCGTCGAGTGTGGCAGAGATATCAGGAAACTGGTGGCTTCAGACGGCGACAAGGATCTGGCCGACCTCGTGCTACAGCACAGCGTGATGACCGCTTTCTTGTAACAACTTCGTTGCGAAATCGTCCTATGAATGCGGTTCAACTGGGACGGCGGCTCCGAATGTTCGTGAAGTCGAGGTCAGTCGGTGGACAGTTAGAAGACGACTTCGAGAAGTTAATCTGACTGCACACAGACCAGCAAACGGGCCGAAATTGACCGCATCCCACCGACGAGCCCGTCGTGAGTTCGCTCGAGAGCATTTGAATTAGACAGAAGAAGAATGGAGTAGAGTCCATAGCTTATCAATTTTTTATTTTAATGTAGTGGCATGCGACCAAAATTAAAAAATTTCTATCTTGGAATTTTAGAATCTAATTACGACGTAATAATTCTGACCGTAACATAGCTTTCAGTTGATTTTAATGATGCGGAGTTTTTCCCTTCGGACTTTTGCGTTTTCCGTCGCGATCGGTATAATTTTAGTACAAAATTTAGAGGCCACCACCTTATTGTGCTTATTGCAGTACGGAAAATTATTCTTATGAACTTTTATTTTCCGATCCAATCATGGAGTTCATTGCTGTTAAACTCAAACTAGGTACATTTTACATAATAATTAGCGCAGTTTACTTTCCGCTAGAACCAACCTCATTATTACCTTTTATACATATATGATAGCACTGAATTTGTTCCAGATCTAATTTGGATGATGGATGACAATATATTCATTCCTGCTAATACTAACGATTCGTCAGCCCTGATTTGTGATTTTTTAGCAAACATGGGTACTTCGCAAATTAACAGTGCTCTTTTAAACTAGAATCATGCGACGACTTTGCCGGATCTTCGAGTGTTTATCGTACCCCGGTTTTAATTCAGTTTTTCTACAAAATTTCTAATAATTTGAACATTACAAAAAATTGTACCATATTTGATTACTCGCGCGCCGATTACAGCTCATTAAATGATTTTTTAGCTGAAGTGCATTGGACTGATACTCTATCAAACATTGATATCAACAATTCATTAGACACCTTCAATGAATTGTTGAAGGTTGCTATTGAAAAATTTGTTCCTAAAAAAATAATTAAAAAGTCTCATACCCGGAACGACCCATGGTTTACTAAAGAACTTAAACAACTTGAAGACTTGAGTAATAAAGTCACACGAAATATAAGCGTACAAGGTTGGCCCATGACTATACCCAGTTTAAGTCTCTGCGCAAACAGTTTTGCTATCTGAACCGTTTCCTGTATAACAATTACCTTATTGACATTGAAGACGATTTGCTATGTAATCCGAAGAATTTCTGAAGATTTGTCAAATTTAAGAACCGTAAAAACGGCTTGCCATCATTAGAATTCCGTGGTCAAAAATCAGATAATCCAAAGACAATCTGCAATTTCTTCGCTGAATACTTTAGCAGTGTTTTTGTTAAGGATAGCTCACAGACTCATATATTATCTGACTCCAATAACTTAAAAATTGTTTTTTTTTTTTTCATAAATTGAGGTGATGAAGGGGCCAGATGGTTTACCGGTGTCTATTTATTTAATTTGAGCCTCAATCAAGGCAAATTTCCGGATCTTTGGAAAATATCAAGTATCATACCGATCCCCAAAAACGACCCCCGCAGTGATGTAACTAATTATCATGGAATTCCAATACTATCTTGCATTCCTAAACTATTCGAGTCAATGGTTAACCATTTGATCTACTTCCACTCCAAGCAACGTATTAGCACATGTCAGCATGGATTTTTTCTGGGCCGGTCAACGGTCACTAATTTAACAGTGTTTCAAAATAATTTAATAAACTCTGTTGCATCGAAAGTTCAAGTCGATATGGTTTATACCGAATTCGCCAAAGCGTTCGATAAACTTAATCACGGGATTTTATTGAATAAGCTCAGTGAACTTGATTGGGACATGGAGATTGACAATACGATCTCAGAATGTTTTATTGCGGTCTCCGGGGCGCCTCAAGGTAGTCACTTGGGTCCACTATTATTTTCATTGTTCATTAACAATGTTGTGGATTGTTTCAAATTCGCAGACTGTATTTTATTTGCTGACGACATGAAAATAAATGCAAACATCTCATGTGAATTGGATCGTGATCAATTTCAGCGAGACCTGAACACACTTTGCGGTTGGTGTGTTGCTAACCTTATGTTTCTGAATGTTGATAAGTATCACGTAATCACCTATTCCAGGTTTTAGTCTCCAGTAGTTTTTGACTACTTTCTAAATGACATTAGATTGGAGAGAGTTAATGTGGTTACGGATTTGCACGTTATCTTCCGAGGATTTAACGTTTAATTCTCACGTCGATGTTATTGCTAACAAAGCCTTTTCGATGTTGGGGTTTATTAAACGAAATTCGAAGGATTTTCACGACACGTTAACTTTCAAGTCACTGTACACTTCATTTGTTCGTTCACAGCTTGAGTACGCGACTGTCATATGATCCCCGTTCTACGAGTCTCATTCAAACAGAATTGAAAGTGTTCAAAAACAGTTTCTATTATTTGTTCTCAGAAAATTACCGTCTTTGAGCGTGACAATAATTTCAGACTATCACCATATGTAGATCGATGTCGTTTCCTGGATCTGCAAGTGCCACATTTGCTCGTAACATCTATTGTGGTAAAATAGACTGTACTGACATTCTGTCACGTTTTAATATTTATGCTTCTCAACGCAACTTACGCCCCCGAGAACTTCTTCATATTCCGACTGCAAGTAGCAACTACAGCTTCCAGGTCCCTATAGCACGCATTCAACGAGAACCGTTGCGGATTGTTTTGATTTTAATATTTCCAGAGAGGAATTTAAAAAACGAGTCGCCAGGCTTTTGTTTTAAAGGTTGTTTTAAAATGTTTTGTGTTAATTGTTAGATCTGTTAATGTTTGTAGGAACTTTTAATTTTTCATTGTATTTAATTTTTAAATATAAAGTTTAAAATAATATTTTTTCTAAATAATATGATGTAAGCCATGTTTGCAAAGACATGCTGTTGGTTGGAAATAAATAAATAAGTAATCAGTTATTCTGAAAAATATCAGAGATGACGATGAAACGCTTCCGTTGCAGTAAGGACGAACAGGTTTTGAAACATATATTTTTACACAATAAATTTGATTTTGTCATCCAACGAGCTTGATGTAAGGCGCCGGGTTCACGAAATTTAACCATTTAACCTCAGTTTCATCTGGTCATCCTAGGAATGTTCGGCACAGTCATCAGTTCGATGTAATCATCTCTAAACTGTCTACTTTTTATAGCATCGACAAAGTAATTATGCATTTATTGAAGAAGGTTTAGCACTTTTTCTGAAAGAGTTTAAATAGTTGTACATTAAATAGTTGTACATTTGGTCCTCCGCGCTTGATCCAAACACTCACAATCCATAAGAGGTGTGCTGTGGTGTCAAAGCATAGGGCGCGAATGTGCTCCTCTAGGAACCAATCATCAAGAAGGTGAAAGTATGCGTTGGCTTGTTGTTCGCTCCTAGTTTACCTAGTTTTTCTAAATTACCCTCACTGAAGAGAACCACAACTCCAATCACTTTTTGTACTCCAATACGAATCTTGTCTCTTTTTTGACGTATTACGCTGCGTGATATTGAGATATCTGCTATTAGTATATCAGCCTGAGTTACAGATAAACATTGCAAGATCTAACTACAAACATTGCATTTCGATCATTAAGGTTAACACGGCCAATATATGCAAATGCAATAACATCATTTGTCAGTTTCTGATATACCTTTACGCTTCATTTGACCTTAGAAACGAAACAAGCTTTAGAAAGTTTTAAAGCAAAATTAAAAAGTTCCTCGAACGGATTTTCCTCAACTGTGCCATAATATTTTTCAATTTCAATCCACAAATCAAAGGTAACCACAAAACCGGCAACATCGATTCTTATTTTCTACTTAGAATTTAATCCTAACGGACGTTACATTTCTTTCAATATTAATGTCATCGTTTTATGTATTAGTTGTGTATGTTACTAGTTTAATTATCGTACCTCTTCACCCTTTATAGTAAGCGCTCCGATTATAGGCCACAATCGCTTGGCCGTTATTTATAGAAATGTGTCCTATTTCATATCCTCAGGGGTACATTGGTTTTGACCAAAACTAGCACAACAACAGACGAAACAGTTGGCTTTTTTAACAAAATTAAAATAGATTCTAACTTGATAACGCGATATTGTCGCCATCAACACAGACATTTGATCTGTTGTATCCTATGATTTTCGTTCATTCTAATTTGACAGGCTTTGTAGTTGTCAATGTATCTCTTGCTCTGTTTATACGTTAACAATGAAGTAGCATTCCGACAAGTTTTTAAAAAAGAAATCGGCGGCAAATGTAGGCCCTTTTCTACACACCAATCAAATCTTCAAAAAATGACCATAGCTGAACATCACTGACTCAACATCGCTTTCTTACATTTCGTAAATTGAAAATCGATAACATAATACGGGTATAGTACTGCTCAAGTTAAATATACATCATTCAAATCAAAAATCAAGACACATAATAACTATTGAAGGTTATACATCCGGGTATTGTTCAAGGCCACACATAACTACTTCATTCAATCAGCATCGTATTCATGATTGTAATTCAGTCGTGATATGCAAAATAAATCTAGAAACCCTGACTAAACATTGCCTCGATATCTTTGTATGTACGAGCATGATATAATAAACGTATGTAATCTCACAACATTAATCATCATAAAATCAATTAATCGAATTATTGAATCGGAAATATTATAAAATGAGCGGGTAATTTTCATTCAACTTACGTTTTATGACATAATTAGTATTAAGACCGTTAGTGTTGCGGGAGTGTCATGACGACACATGATCCATGCTATGTTTCACTAATAAATTTATCATTCAATTGACCCGCGTATATTGCGATCAAAATTGTTGTGGTTTTCGGCGACGAAGTGTTACATAACATTGTCTAATTTCGGATGGCCTTACGTAACAATTTAAAATAAACAAAAACAATTCAATTATGTGGGTGACAATGAAAACGTACTGTAAAATTAAATATTTTTATTAAAGGGGTTCCATCTTCCATTAAACTGGCGATCTCGTATGATATACACAACGAGATATCCATAATAAGCGTAGGCTTCTTGAAATGTATTATATTCAAAATAGTAATTCTTCTTTCTTTCGTTTGTTTGTTTTTTAAGTATTCATCTTGTTTGGAGAAATTTATTGATCAATTAGTGTCACGAGATACAATATAATAGAAATGTGTAAATATGTAATGGTTGCGTGATAATTTATGAGATGATAAACGTAAGTGACTGAGGGTGGTCGGTTTATTCGAGGTCTTGAAGTATCGTTATACATGAGATCATGTTTAAATTACAGCATGATGATTACACGTTTGTTTAGTTCTCATTAGCACTATGGTTATTGAGTTACAATAATTTAGTCGCAAAGACATTGAAAGTGAAGGTATAACGATATCAATTTTATTTCAATAAGATCAAACGTTATTAGTGCCGCGCGCTCGTTTGTCATTTAGCATTCATTAGCACGTATTTAAGAGATAATTGAATTCAAATAGGTGATAAATCATTTTGAATGGCGCATCGTCATGAATAATTGCACTTTAATAAGGTGTGTTGGGGATACATATTTAAAAATTAAATGAAAATAATTTTAGATTATTTATTCATGAACTAGATTTGGTTTATGGCGATAACCTCAACTATGAGGTCTGCAGTTGAAAAGACCAAGTTTTGACCCAAAAGCCAACCTCATGGTTAAACAAAATATATATTGCCAGTAGAATGGGGGAAAAAACACCAAGTATTTTTTTTTCTAAAGAAATGAATCTAATTAGTAGAAAACACTGAAAACACTTCCATTTCGTCTAGTGATTAATTGCGTTCTTCAATTTGGGCGACTTATTGGCGAAAGGTCGTTCTAGTTTCTATTTAACGGGTTTCAATAGAGGCTTCCCTTATGTTTACGATTTTAATTAGTTAAACAATTATGTAGGTTCTTTTCTAACCCAAAAGTACACCGAGCGTCTTATACCTAAAACCTATTGTTTCAAATTAGGCTTAGATAGTTATACATACTTAAAAAAATAACCAAAATACAATACTACTTGTATTGTATATAAGTCCAACGCTATTTTATATTACATTATAATATAGGCGAGTCAGTATTTTTTTTAATTTACGCAGTATTTAAAACTTAGAATACTGTTTTGTATTCTATTTTAATACAACAAATGCATTACATTTGTAATGGAAGCAAAATTAAAAACTTTAAATTTTAGTTATATTCAATTTTAATAAAAGAAAACCATTAAATTTTTTAACACCGGCTCTATTAATCTTTTTAAATATTTGCTTTTATTAATTTTAATTACAACCTCTATTTAATTAAATAATGTATGAAACTGTTACATTTAAAAGCAGCATCTATTTAACGGTTGTACATACAGTTTGTATTTAAATTTAATGGTTGTTTATATTTTAATTCAACGCCAGTATATATTCAATTTTATTAGAAAATTAATTTGTGCAATCAATATATTTTCTAATAAAATTGAATGTAATGGCTGGCCATTCAATAACATTTGTTAGTATAATTATTTTTTTGTTATAAATTATAACGTGTAATATTTCTATGATTTGAATTATTGAAATAAAAAAAAATATCTAAAAGATATTAATTAATATTAAGTTATCATTGTTTCATTTATTATAAGCTTAATCTTAATAATTTTCAACTTAAAATATAATAGTTTTTTTTTAAATTACAAAATTGTTTTTCAAAAACTTGATAATATTTTAGACAAGTATATTTTACTAGGGCAGGTTGGCGATTTGTTTCTATTAATTTGTACGAGTTATTAAATATTTCATATAGTCCAACCCAATCTTTTACAAGAAAAAAATAATCATTTCTAATTTCTAAAATATCTAATATTTCAAAGAATGTTATTATCTCTTCGGATAATTCTTTAAGTAAGAAAAATCCTCTTTTATAATGAAACCTATCTTTCAAAAATGATATAGAATGAATTGTCTGATTTTCAGTATTATAAATATTATTCTGTACCAGTTTCTTTTGACCTACAGTTATTTTGTTGGTAAAATATAAATGCAGCCAAGTATTTGCAATCATTTGCTGATGCCGATTTGCTAGAGTTTTGCAAATATTTATAAAGTTTTGTGATTTTAATCTTGTAAAATATCGATGTTTAGCTTCATAGCGCATTGTCCTCATATAAATAATTGATCCCATTTCCCTAATGATACTGGGGTAAAGAGTAAGTAGGTGTTCTTTAGGAGAAAGTTGTTGTTTAAAACCATTAACAATGAAGTTTAAATATTGAGATAATAAATGCTGCAGTTTACAAATTTGGGATTCGGAAACCTTATAAGAAAATATTATAGATAAAATCTGAAGTAAATTACTCAAACATTGCCATTGTGGATCGTGTTCGGGTAAATAAAAACGACTAAATATCAAAGGGAAATGTTTTATGAAACATAACATTTGAGTCGCATTTTGACCGCAATTACTTTTATCTAAATTTATATTTCAAGGCTTGTTTTTATTTTCCCGAAACCCAAAATTAAATGCAGCAATTGTGTCATTTAGGTTATCAATATTTTTAAAAAAAATTTCCTATAGAAAGAACTGCAACATACACTTTATAAACCGTGAAATAAATCCTTCTGAACCATCGTGCATGAAATCTACACTTTTGTTTTAATTGAGTTGAAAAATCTAAGTTTATTTAAAATAGGATCCTTTTGAATACCTTTTGTATCAATCAGTTTGATTTTTTTTCTTGGTGGGCAATTTTTTAATATTTCATAAGAATCATCTTTTCGAAGAGAATCGATATTTTCCTCAGTATATGTTTTAGTTTGAAAATTCGGTAAGGTACAAAAACGACAGAAAAATCTGGCTGAAAACGATTTTGTAAAATTCAACATATCAATAGACGTAAGGTTATCATGTGACTATGTTGCTATTGTTCCTTGTAGATATCCTAAAGCCATCAACATGTACGCCTTCTTCAAGATGTTTTAAATCGTTTACAATGGGCTCTAATACTGAATTTAAATTAAAACCACTATGCAAATCATTAACGTAATGCCACAAAAAATATATTTTTTAGGTGAGATTTTAAAAAGCTAGGAACATTTACGAAACTGAAATAAATTGCTCCTATTTTATGTATTACTGTTTTGCTACCAAGCACTTTAACAATTTCAAAATCGTCATAGTACAGTTGAATACGCAAGCAATTTTTGCCGGCAAAATTAGATTTAATTCGTTAAATGCTTTTTTGAAAACCGCTTGGATTGTTGAGGTTATTGGGATAAATTTAAAATAGCTTTGGACCAATTTTCTTTTATAAGAGTTAATTTTTTTTACGAAGCGTATTTCCCATCTGGAGTGACATGTTCTACCATCACTATTTTCGATGTTCAATCGAACATTGTATCTCGTTTTTTCGTTTTCTTAATCACGCTTTATCTATTGCGATCTCCGTCCATTAGTATAATTTTCTATACTATTTAATTCCATCGTAATCGATAAAGTATCGCAAAAAAAAAATTTTGGTGATGAAGTGGAGAATAAATAGCAAGTCGAAAGCATAATAAAAAAACGTAATAAAATAAGCGAAACAGAGTACAATTTTGTTCTTGAAAAAAGAGAAACAAAGCCAACCGAACATCGAAAATAGTGATGGTAGAACATGTCACCCCCTGCTTCCAATTGGTATTTCTATAGGTTGAATAAAGTGAACATTGAATGATAATGATAATTAATATTTTGTTTCGTAAATATTTAGAACAGTATGTGTTAAAAGTATTAGTTATTTGATTGTCAATTTGGTTAAAAGCTAATTCGAAATGGTTTATAAAAATAAGCATCGCATGTGACTGTGTATTATTATCTGAAATCAATGCAAACACCACTTGCAAGTTATTATTTGTTTCCAAATGTTTTTTAGTATGTCTTCGCAAACCAGACAATGTATTAAATGTAGATCCACAATCAATGTCTATTACACATTTTAGTTTAATTTCAGATTTTTCTTTTATACCTTCTATTAACTTTAAATGACTAAAAATTTCATTACGATCGAAAATTTCATTACGAATTTCGAACTTTTTGTAACAAACAAAACAAAAAAATGACATTTTGATTTCAAAATTTAGATAATATTTATTTATTTATTTATTTTATTTTATATACAAAAAAGAAATTTTAAGATCCGTACAGTCCATTTTGAGCATAAGAGCGCATTATAATGGAGTATATATGGAAAATATATGGTACTCTAATCTTTTGTCCAAATTTTTCTGGATGTCCTCTGCATTTTTCCCCGCTTTTCATCCCTTCGATAATTCAGCTACTTGTATTATGGTTCTCGCATTATTGCCATACGTTATTCTTTCTTGTTCGCCTTATTGGGTTAATACGTTAGCCACTTTTACTATTTTTCTTTTTTCATTAAACTGTTTCTTCAGCTACATAGGCATTTCAGTTTATGCATATAACAGTCATGTAAATAATTATAATAAATACAAAATAGAAAAAAAAATACAAAAATTAAATAAAATGCGAGAAAAAAAGCATCTCTGACACACACGAGAGTCAAAGCCAACCCAATATTAAAACGATAAAAATTATAAACTAATGTTAATTCGAAATGACCACAATTATTTCAACTATAGTATATATATGAAAGTGTCTAATTATTAAAAAATTGTTTCTAGTAAAATATAGACAATAATTGTGCCTAAATGAACAATAAAAAATGTTATAAAATAAAAATATATCTTAAAAATGAATTAACACAAATTTACAATGAATTCAGAGTTGCTTAAAAAATAATTAGTATATATAAGTTTGATCGTTAGTAAATAATACCTAATAGAAAAATATAGAGCAAATAACAAAATTTTAGTGTACTAAAATATGGATGTCTAAATAAAAAAAAATTAGAAAATTATTAGTTATCAAAACGATCACAAATTTCAGCCTTAAAAACTTATCTCATAAATTATCTTTTGGTAAAAAATTATTAAGCGAATGTATAAAATTACTAAAATAGTAATTTTAATTTGATAACTTTTGGTCAAACTTACTCATAATTTCGAGTACTCTATTGGATAATTTATATTTTAGTTCTATTTTAAACATACTATACGAGTATATGATGATATAAAGTCCCAAAAATGTTTTAAGCTTACTGGAAAATGTTGATTGAAAACGTAATGAGCTTTAAAAAAGCAATCCAGAACCTTAGGAAAATTTCCTGCTCAATGCAAATATAAAAACTGGATATTGCCTTTTTATTTGCCCCAATTGCTATTATATATGGATTCCTTAAATCCTTTTCAAGAAGTTCCTCGGTAGTTAAATTAAGCTGAAGAGAAGAAACAATTGTATTAGAATTATAATAATATTGGGATATTGTTCAGCAACAATATGTTTTTTACTTTGGAAATGTTAATATAAATGTTGAAAAAATACTGCACTAAAAAAATTTAAAGAAGAGAAAGCTATTTCAATATAATTAACATATATTCATGGTTATTGGAAATGATAGCTTTACCGTAAATACATTAGATTAGATATTAAAATAATTACCGTTTTAAAAATTATCAACTTGCTAAGTGATTGGATGTACCGATCCCTGGATATTTTAGCCGATGATTTTTCTGCAGCAGTTTGAGGAAGTAATTTGATCAATAAGAAAATTAGTTTGATTGCGGGAAACCACTCTACAACAAAATTAAAAGAGACAATTTCTTGTTGTAGTTTAAGAATAAAATAAAAGTATATTAAATTTGTATTATTTGTTACCTGAAATGAGAGCAGACTCTTCTAAATTTTGTTTTGAACAATCTGTGAAAATTGTTTCAATTATTGATGAAAATGTTTCCCAATTTGCTAAAAATCCCTCCGAGTTATTTGGAAAACGAAGATTGAAATCATACAATATCTGCAAAATAAAATAAATTAAAATGTATTAACTATTGAAAATTAAAAAAAAAACACATAATGTATACATTCTTTTCATTTTTACTCTTCCGTTTCCTAACGTTGTCAGTTATTCTGGCCTTATTGCGAACGTTATAGAGTCTCGTTGAAATAAAACCCGAATTAGTTTTACCATTAAATAAAAGTTCCTAAAATTAATGGGAATTAGGGACACCATTCAAAACACGTGCGAATTGCGAATACCAGTAAACAATTTTTATAAAATTATTATATATAAAATATTTATATATATGTACAATACAAAAATTTAATTTAATTAAGACCGAAAATATTATTTCAAACTTAGAGACGAAAGAAATTCGATTGTAATATGAAATTTACAAACGAATTTCGGTTTTCTCTAACTCTGAAATAATTTTCGGTGTTAATTAAATTTAATTTGGTTGAAAGGATATAGCGATATTATAAATAGACAAAATTTTTGTTTAACGTAAGTGTTATTGTATCATAATTTTATAAAAATTGTTTACTCGCATTCACACTTTGCGCTTCGAGGCTCCCTTAGAGCTGAGTATACAAATGGAAAAATATAACTAACAATTCCATTTTGTGAGCTTTTTAGTTGCGGGAAAATTTGAATAAGCGCTGCTGCTAATGCGCATTTATGGTAGTTTTCCGGATACCAACCAAATCTTTTCACAAGAAAGTTTACTGCTTCACATAAAATTGCTCGTCTTTCTACATCTTTAATAGGAAGTAATTCATCCTTTGTAGTACTCATTTTACTTAAAACGTGTGAGCTTTCAGATTTAGATATACAATTTTTCAATTCCTATCAAAGAAAAATAAGCAAAAGATAATAATGCACGTAGATTAAAATTTAAACTTGAAATTACCTCACAACTAATATACATTTCTAATCCCATTCGAGCATTTTGCCCCCCTACTGGAGTTAAAACTAAATATTACATTATAAAAACAATCAAAAGCATTCTATAGAAATATTTTGGCAATACCATTTCTTTGAGTAGTTACATTGGATTCCTTTAATATTACGTTTAGATGAAATTGAGGATTGGAATATTGTTGTTTTATTATGTCAAGAAAAATGTCTGCCGTTATAACTGTTCTTTCAGGATCCGCAAAATGAGCTATGTCGAAGGCAGAAATATTTAAAGCTATTGCAGCTGGAAACATTCAAATGTCAATGTAAAATTAATTCAAGTTTAATAGAATTAATATTTAAAAAAACTTATATTGCTAATATTAAATTTAAAAAAGTTTAACAAACAAATTGTAAATTAGTCTTACATAATTTAAAAAAATAACCAATAAATTTCATATTCATCTTACCAGAAATTAGCAAATCCTCATATTCAAATTCTATACCAATATGTTTAATTATTTTCAAAAATTTTAAATCATTTTCTATACGAATTTTAATAAAAGCAAACTCCAATTGGTTTAGATCGTCCATGTTTCACTGCAGCGTCACTTGAATTAAAAACTAACTTTGTTAAACTTAAACGTGTTATAATTAATTATTAATTAGTATTTATTAGTTTAATATTATTCTTTAATATTGATAAAGATTAATAAAAAAAATCACCCAAACTAGCAACAATGCCTTATGTTACACGTAACAATATTCAACTGGTAATGAAATAATTTATGAATACAAAGGAAGGAGAATATTCAAAATAAGTTAAAAAAAAGGAAAATATGTATTTTTATTTTTGTTTTTCTATCAAAACACTCTCTGAGAGCAAAATAAAGAATTTTATTACGGTTAAAGGTCGATTTATATTATCAGTTCCTTTCAGTTCCTACTCGTATCGTATCAGACAAAAAAAACATTGTTACATATATTTTCTATAGGAGTATTTATATTATCCTTTCCTATCCGTTCCTACTCGTACCGACACAGAGACATATTGTTGAAAAGAATGTTTTGTCTTATATCTGAAGGCGAAAAAATACGAAAGAATAACGAAACAAACAAAAATTGTAAAATGTTTGCTTAACTGTTTTAGTTTGCGAAATCGAGTTTTTCCTTTTCTAATTGAGATGTCTCCATTTTATCTCCACACATTTTTCACTGCACGTTTATGTTCATGTACGCTAAAAGTGAAGCTAAATTTTAACATTTCATCATATTTGAGCTTGTTATTCTTTTTTGAATCTCCTATTGCATCCAATTATACATTTTTAAACATAAAATTGCAACTGAAGTTTTCACAACTAAAAATTTATGAAAACCAACAAACTAATTCTTTCATCATCCCTTTATCTCGTTTTATTTGGAGACCAGAGGAAATTTCATTTCACTTGAACTGCATACTGGGCTTTAATGTGAAGGTTCGTCCCTTAAACCCAAAATAGAATAACTTATTGGGTGTACAAATGTATTTAAAACCTTTTTACTTAGATCCAGTTAGTATCACTGCTTGCATTTCATTCAATTGGGCAATGCATGTTTTTGAAGGTTAGATGTCAAGCTTGAATAATTACTAGTGACATTTGTGCAAAGCGTAAACAACAATTATTTTCATCTCATTGAAAATATCGAATTTTATGCCAAAAAAACAGCATTTGCGGCAAATTTTACTTCATTATTTTTTGTTGACAAAAAGTGCAGCGGAAACAAATCGTTTGCTCGTGAAAGTTTATGGCGAACACGCTCCATCAGATATAACATGAAAAGAGAGGTTTTAACAATTCAAAGTTGGTGGTTTCGAAGTAAGAAACAAAGAACGTAAAGGCGGAATAAACAAATTTATGAAGATGCGGAATTGGAAGCGTTATTGGAAGAAGATTCATGCCAAAACTATTAGCAGAACAGTTGAATGTTATCCAACAATGTATTTCGCAACGTGCACATGCAATGGGTTTGGTTCAGAAGCTGAGAAATTGGCTGTCACACGAATTGAAAGAAAAGGACATCGAACGTCAGAAAAACGACAGGTCAAGCCACCAGTTTCGTCGACGCCAAAACTATTACGTCCATGGTTCGAAGGTGAAGCTGTGCATGTGGTGGGATCAAACAGGTGTCATATATTATTGCTGAAACATGGTGCAACCGATACTGGACAATTTATCAATGACAATATTGTAGGCTTTAAAGCAAGCTCTTAATTTAGAGATAATTTAAAGATAATAACTTAATTTATATACCATAATTTTATACATACAGGTTTCCATATGAATATTTTGCGAGTCGATCGTGAACTCACCTGTTATTTTAACTGCTTTTCGCTAATTTGTGACTGTTTTGCATTATGTTTGTATAATACAGCACGCACAAACAAATATAGTATAAGCGTAATGGGAAGCCCTACCGTGCTTCCACGAACAAAAGAACCGGGTCTACTTCTAATTGCCTATGGTAATAGGAATTTTTATTTATCTGGATGTGGATGGTGTTGAAACGTCCTCCAACAATTTTTTTCATTTTTCCTTATTGTATTTCATTTGTTATTATTTAAATTCTTGTGGCTTATTCGAAAATATTGATAATTGATTTCAAAAATACCTAGTTGTACATATTTGTTTCATTTCATAATATTTATTATATTTCATACCAGTGTACTCAAATTGTCCAGTAAAAAAATTAATTTACGAGTAATAACTCTTAGATTTGTTGTGAAATTTTATTTTTTTTTTAATCTATCAACAAAACTATTGATCTTCACAACCACATCTACTCAAGCCGATAAAAACAACAAAATACAAACATTCCAAATAAACTATTTACTCTAGAAAATAAGACTTCTCTTTTGATTTTAACATGAGTGTTGTTCAATTGAAAATTAATTGTTCTCGAGTTTAATTTTTTTTTTTTTTGCGACTGAGTAGTAAAAACATTAATTAATACCAACTTTTTGATGACACAAATAAAATCAAGTAGTCAAGTCAAGACAATTAATAATAAAGGTTAAATGTGACTCGCAAATCATTTATTTTTTCATATTAAAATTGCTGACTTGCGTTGCGACCGGATGGAGGATATACCCTCAATAATAAATAAATTCATATTTTTATCTAAGTGCCTTCCTGACAATTTCAACAAATTATTTTTTATTGTTCCTTGCAAATTGTATTTTGCATAAGCAACAAAAAATATATGTAGTACTTATTGCCTTTAGCATTAGGTATTAGGATGTATACTGTACCTCTTACATTTAATCTCTCTAGTTGCTTTGGTGGGGCTGTTAAAAAAAACTCTGTGGTATTTTACCGATAATTTTGTCTTGATTATTGTGTTGTTGAGTGTGAACGTAAGAGTTTATGGTATCAAGTTTAGGAGGTGGCCAATTCTGCCAACATTACCGTTGCTGCAAAGATGATCGTTAATATCAACGCCTCCTTTCGTACCATTGTAGCAGCAGAATGTGATAATTTAAAACTCCTCTCTTAATAATTTCACCTCTTCATAAATAATTAATAAAAGCACATCGCTACTTTCTATATATGGAAAATCATTAGGGCCAGGGTATAAGTTTGCAGTTCAGTTTGAGATGATCGAAAATCAATTTTTCATAATGCTCGTCACCATCTTCGTACCTACAAAAATTAGATTTTTCACCAAACGTAAATTTGCGGCTGCAATTGCTCCAGTGAGATGATGAACAATGTCTTGTGGGCTGTTCGGTTAAAAAAAACGTAATGTCATATTTATTAAGCTTATTTAATAGATAATGTTTATACAAATAGCATTCCTTAAAACCAACAAGTTGTTCATAAGTTGTAAAATAGCTGTGAGTAATTTCATAGAAGAAGAAGAGGCAATATTATTTAACTGGGAATTGGCAATTTTTTTATGAAGCAGGCTTTAGAAAGTTAAGAAATTGCCGTACTGCAGGTAATTTATCTATGTTCTTATTCTGTTCAATAAGAATCATCAAGCCTCGTGCATGGGGGTACATAATCCCAATTACAAAATTCTAAATTGAAAAATTCCAAATTAAGTTCTCCTATCGTTAAGAAAAAAGTTTTTATTAAAACGTGCGTGCTTGTTTTACTAAACATTCTGCTGTAATGACGGGATTTCATAATTTGGAATATTTCAATATTCCAGCCGGGGAATATTTTCCTAACAAAGAATTCAAATGCTGCCTTTTTCATTTTTTATAAATCATATGGCGCTAAATGCAAATTTTTGAAGTAGCGGCTAAATTGAAAAAAGTGCAGATTTCATACCCGCGCCCGGTTCTACAAAAGAAGATCTAAACTCCAGTTAAATAATATTTTTCCTCTTCATAGAGGGGGAGCCGAGGGATAAGAAAATCTAACGAAGAGGTATCTGGCTAAATTATGGATCCTCAAAATCAATATTTTAGCCTGATTCAGAATATCGAACTAAAAAAAATGGTAAAGCTCAACTACCATCTTTATCCTTTAAGATTAGACAAAAATTTCGTTTTTTAAAAAAACGAAGAGCTCCCAAAATGGCTACCAAAAACAAAATTTTCGTTGAAAAGCTCTTTCCAAACATATTTTATTCAACTTTACTATTTTCAGTAATTTAGAAATTTTTAAATTCTTTCGGTTTTAATGTACAAATAGGAACCGTTTTGAAGATGCAGTCGACCATATATTTCATTGAATTTTTTCTAACGTGTTTGTTTACATCTATCATATTACATCATCGATTTTTTTTTAACGAAATTTTTGTCTTATTTTAAAGAATTCAGGATAAAGAAGACCTGTAATAATTTTTTTAATTTCGATATGTTGTATCAGACTGAAATGTTGATTTTGAAAATCAATAATTTAGCCGTGCACCTCTTCGTTAGGTTTTCTTATACCATGGGTCCCGGTCTATTATGAAATTGCAATTCGTTTCGGTATGTTATGTCTACATGCTCAAATAATTTCCACTTTAAGTTTGGTGGTGCTTGGAAATTTGCGCAAACCAAATAACATGCCTGCAGGTTCAGTTCAATTGCTTCAATTCAATTTGTATAGTAAAATAATGTCATTTGAGGAAACACAAAAACGTTTAATTAATCACTGGTTAATGGTCTCTTGTGTGGTTTTGAATGTGGTGGTTTGGTGTCTATTGGAGGGGGAGGGGGGGGGGGCCAAAGTTGAGTGGATTATCTACCAGCTCCGTAACCTTCCAGTAGGGTGCGCATCACGTGAGCTGTTCTGGTCATGTACTAGGCAGCTGCGTTATGGATACAATTGTGTAAGGGGTAACCTGTTCACAATTCGCAAGTGTATGTGCTGCCTCCTCGTGGCAACCACTGGTAACTAAGGCCATTTGGCACATTTTTGGCCATTTGACACAGGCTAAAGTGCGGCACTAAAGGAGAAAACCTTGACAAAAACGCTAATCTAAGGTGAAACAGCATATGCCGATGGATGAATGGCTGTTAGGTTAATCAGTCCAAAGTATGCGGACTCTGGATACCAAGCACTCTCCAGTTTTATTTAGCCTTCCTGTAGTAAATCTGGGTGACCTACAGGCGATTTGCAATTCCCAGTAAGTCATAAGAGTAAAATCAAACGGAAGACGGTAGGAGTAGGAATATACGGGAGTGGGACAGCCCTCTCGAAGTCCTTGGCTTCCAATGCTACCGTCTTTCTAGCAGAATTACATGCTCTAGTAAACATCTAGGAGGGGGAGCAATAAGCCCAGATAGTATGTATCACGTACCGGCTGGCAGTATTATCAAGTTCATTAAGAACTTGAATATAAACTGGACGGACAGTTAAGCAGGGTCCAGCATAATACATCTTTTAGGTCGCAGTGCGAGGTGGCTTATCGCCCACATGGCCCTTCAACAATAATAATAATAATAATGGTCTCTTATTTTTCATGTTTTTATAAGTGGCTATTTATAGACCAAATTATCTTTTATTAAATTTTATTTAACCCTCATACGATCTTTGGGTGAAATTTCACCCATTTTAGATTTTAATGCTTTATAATTTTTTTACTATTGAGACTGCCTCGACCAAACTTCAGGGATTCGTTTACTAAGTCCGGCAGCTTTATAAAATTATTAGGATTTAAATATAAAGGTAACATATTATTCGAAACAAAAAAAGTACACCAGCGACCTTTGGGTGAAATTTCACCCATATAAGTATGTATGTACATATATTTGGTATTGCACGTACAAGATTCAGGTACATGTTTGAATTTACTCAGGTAAAAAAAAATAATTATAATACCTTTCCTCGTTTCTTACCTCTTTACCCAAAACCAAGTTTTTAGTTTATTGGTAAAGAGATAAGGAACTAAGAAAATCTGATGCAGGTGAGTGTTGTAAACAGAATCATTAGTAGTGCTTATAACATAATACTATGTATATAAATTCGTGTATTTCATTTCTTCGATTTCATAGGAAATTTTATTTTTGTTTCGATATGTAATTCGCTAAATGTAGTCGTTAGTATTGACATAGACCTTTATGATTCTCTATGGTATTCTATTATTTTTTGTTTTGTCTAAAACTATAAAAAACAAAATATTGTACATTATGGTAGAGAACTATTGTTGAGGATTGGAATGATCTCGACAATATCACGATTCAGGCATACATAGGAACCCTAATTTTGGCGGGGGTTTACAAGTCTTACGGAGAATCTATTGATAATCTGTGGGATGAGCAAAAGGGCTGAACAATGTTTCGATGTACCATAGCAAAAAATGACTACTCAAAATGATTACTCGCGTCATACGGTTTGATGATAGGAGCGATCGACAAGAGCGCCGAGCTTGCGATAAATTGGCGCCTACAAGTAACCTGTGGGATAAATGGGTTGGCAATATGCCACTACTTTATGTTCCATCTTATGAAAACGTGACTATTGACGAGCAATTGTCGGCTTTCCGTGGGCATTGTCATAAAAAGCCAGCAAAATATGGTATTAAAATATGGTCTTTATGTGATAGAACCTCGAAATTTGCTTGGAACATGCAGGTATACACTGGAAAAGAACCAAATTCAGCACCTGTAACAAATCAGGGTCAGAAGGTGATGCTAGACCTAGTAAAAGACTTAAAGGGTCGTAATATCACGTGCGATAAAGTTTTACAACTTTCAACTTGGCTAAAGAACTATTCAAACATAAAAATACAATTGTTGGAACAGTACGCTCAAATAAAACATTTTTACCAGCCGTCACGAAACAGGAATTACGTTGGCATCCCGTATTTTTCAGCAACTTTTATTTTTACGAAAATATATCGTTGGTGCAATATGTTCCAAAAAAATATAAAAATGTCACAGTTTTGAGCACATTTTCATCACACAACTACTTCCACGGATGCAAAATGTTTACAATCGCTGGCGTTTCGCCTTATTTTGTAACATGATAGACGCTTCAAGTGCCATTGCATATGTTTTGTGGCTGGAAGTCGACCCGGACTGGAATAAAAACAAACTATATAAACGACGTTTGTTTCTAGAACAAGTTGGAGCTGACCTTATCTATCAACAAATAATAAGAGGAGCCAGATTACCAAGAGGAAACTCTTCAATGGACCTTGTCAAACATTTACGGCATAATGCTACCGCATCTGATATAACAGAAACATCTAGTATAATGGAAGCCACCAGACCGGCCAATGTTACAGAAAAAGCCGGTATTAAAAAAAGGGAAATCTCGGGGTCTCATTGTGAGTTTTGCTCCAAAAAAGATAAAAAAGCTTATTCAGTTTGCCATACCTGCCAAAAATCTGTCTGTGGTGAACACAAGACCATTGTTTACTATTGCCCGAATTGCAATAAAACATAACTTAAAAAATAAATAAAATTAACTGTAACCAAAATGAAATATATAATCATTTTTCTTTATTTCAATATGTGGGTGAAATTTCACCCAAGGGTCACATGTGTAACTTTTTCTAAGGGTCGTATGAGGGTTAATAAATCTTTGGGAAACCCACAAAAATATAAAACACAAAATCTTCAAACCATTTAATCCACTTTACAGAATATCAATAACTTTGAAATCTCCACACAACTAAGATATCGCTGAGAAATTTCCTTTGTTTTCTAATGGAAACAAACAAAATGCATTATTTTCGAACACGTAGTCAGTTTTAGTTGTCCTATAATCTTGAAAATACATAAATATATATATTTAGAAAAAGCTTGTCTTTCATTTACATTTTTAAAACCTTTTGAGCTGGTGTGAAACCTTTTGAGCTGGTGTGATTGTTAGTTTAAGCAGCATTATGCTGATCTAAAATCCACAACAAAGATGTGGTTTACATCAATTTACCAAACACTATGGAATGCCAATGGGAAGAAGCCATAGATTAATTTAAGTTAGTAAATTAAGTCAGAAACAAATTGCTAATTAGTCCAGGAGACTAGATTGTAATTACATAAAATAAATAAATAAAATTTATTTTAAATTAAAAAAAAAAAAAAAAATTTGTTTAATCAATTAAAGTAAATACATAATAGTAATACATAATATGGACAGTACGGTAGTGGCAAAACAGATGAAGCCAAAATATTACTCTTCTTTTTAGTCCGTTGTTGATTTGGTAAAAGAAAATTATCCACGAACTCAAAATTCAGTTGTAGCTTGGCATCGTCGTTTGAAAGTAGTAGTCGGAAAGAAACTGTTGGTTTGGGGCACAATGGTAATGAAAATTCACAAGTTACACTGACGGCTGCACAATTCTAATGTATGCGCCGGTTTTATATTTATAATTTTAATTAGCACTACAATATTTAATAAATAAAATCCACCACCACTTTGATTATAATTTGGAGAAAATTATTTAATTAATTTGATTTTATAGAACCCGATATTTTATTTAGCTTTTCTTGTTATATTTATCTGATTTTTTGTGTGTCAGTCGGATTTTGAGGAAAAAGTATTTTTGTATCGTTTGAGACGATGAACCAAAAGATTTGAGATGAATTTTTAAGTACGTAAACAGCGCACTGAAATTAAAGTAAAATTCAGCTAAAACATTATTTAATGATTAGTTATGAATAACTACAAAAGATGGAGGTGAAATTGTTTTGAGTGTTGTACTAAGGTGTCCAAGATATTTGCTTAGTACAAAGTAGTGAACTCTAGGTACAAATATATTATATGTGGAATATATTTAAGCACAGATTCGAACCCTAGAGTAAATCAAAATATGTACACTTAATTGTCACTACTAAGCTGAAAAAGGCTATTCAAATACAATTATATTTTGTAGTCGAAATGAGTTGCATTTCGAATAATTGTAGGGATAAACGAATTGGAATAATTAATTGCATGAGTGAATCACTACAAAACATAGCAGCCTTTATGCTATAATTAAAGCAGAATCTAAAAGCAATTTTAAAATTAATTAATCAAAATTCATCCGAGATCCTAATTGAAAGGATTCAGTTGATTTATGATATTGAGAATGGGCGCGCGCCGATTCACAATTTCATAAATCAACTGAATCCTTTCAATTAGGATCTCGTGATTAAGAATTTTGTGTTTGAGGATTTTGTGTTTGAAGATTTTGTGCTTGAGGATTTTGTGTTTGGGGATTATGTTTTTAAGCATTTTGTTTTTGAGATTCTATGTTGAAATATTTTAGGCCCAACCCTAAATCTTTATATAGATTGACAAACACTTTTGTTGTGACGAGATGTTTAGTGAAATTTTTGCATTGAAAATGTTTTAAAAAAACGAAATTTCGGCATAATATATAAAATTGTAAATAAAATTTAATAAAAAATAATTTGGTCTATAATTAGGCACTTATAAAAAAGTGGAAATCGTTTAAATGATTTATTGTACCTGAGACCTCAACCAATAAGGATATTTGTGTTGTCAATCTACTACATATAAAATTAAATAAAAATATCCGAAAAAAATTGAATTTCACCTCTCAAAAGTAGACGTTATTGATTATTGATTGAAGGGGGTTGGGTACGAAATTTCGCATTACAAAATCTTTTTTACAAAATCTCTATTACAAAATTTCTTAATTACAAAATCTCCTAATTACAAAATCTCCTAATTACAAAACCTCCTAATTACAAAATCTCCTAATTACAAAATCTCTATTTCAAAATCTCCTAATTACAAAATCTCGCATAAAATTTTTCCCGTAAATATATGAAATCGCGCGATTTCATATATTTACGGGGAAAATTTTATGCGAGATTTTGTAATTAGGAGGAAAGTGATTGTGTTTGTAAATGTGTGTGTATGTGATTATGTATGTGTGTGTGTGTCTGTGTGTATGCGTCTGTGTGTGTGTAAGATGTAAGTTATATACGGCGACATCACTAACCCTAATTGATTTAAATGTACATTTTCATATCTCATGTATAGTGTACATGTCAGTAATGTTTACGAAGCGGCGATTAGTACATAGTAATCTCAGAAAACGTCGTTTAAAAAAAGTAAATAAATAAAAATAATGTATGTAAAAGCAAAAATATAAAACAAAAATTCAATATATTTCATCTTTTTCAAAAATTTGACAAGATTTCATTTTTTTTTTTTTTTTTTTTTTTGATATTAATGTAGTAAAAATTTATGTTTCAATTTAACATTAGATTATGAGCAATTCGTTTCAAAAACTCAATTTTTCCAAGTTTATGTCGTTTTCTTATTAATATTTTTATTTTTTTATTTTTTTCAATTATTTTTCTTTTCCTTGGAAATTTGTGACCGTTCTTGACCTTCTCAACATTCGATTTTGCCACAATCAGTTCTTTAGCTAAATCTTTTATTAGCTTATATACCCCAGCGTGCCGTTTCCCTACAACTAATTTTAGGCGACGATGCCATGCCTCGACAGTATTCTGTGTTCTAGGAAAGCTTTCTACTCCGCTTTCTGTTGGATCCACTGCCCAAAATTCGGGCTTATATTTGGGTTGCACGTTAAATTGTCCTATATAATTTTTTTTAAACCATATCCCAATTTTTTTTGCGTCTTCATCATCACAATTTTCTTCTATCTCCGAATAATAAGAAGTTACTTCTCCGGGGGGCACCATAGCTAAACTTTTGATCATTTTTATCTGAATCGCAAAGGATTCGGAATTTCCATATTTAGCCGCTAATTTTTCTTTTTGGACCTTTCTCCATATAATCTGGCCAAAATGAAAAAGACAGGCTTTGAACGAAGTCTCGGGAAAAAAAATTTTTGCTGAAGAAAAAATGGCTTTCTCGAAATCACAAATAATTCTGGTTGGTTTCAAAATTATTTCGTACTCCAAAGCAATTTTACAAATATTGAAAAATACTTGATCGTACACTTTCCTTGATTTTTTGCTCATTAGGTAAAATATTAAGGGAACTATTTCTCCTTCAATACTCGCGTGAATAGAAAATAGTTGTCGCATAATGGATGGAACTACATCAAATGTCCCATCCATAATCCAACAATTAGATTCTCCAAGAAGTTTTAGTGAAGATTTAGTTCCCAAAATTATAATTTTCTCTTCATCAAAATAATCCTCGCAAAGAACAAATAATTCCCCTTCGAGATATTTAGTGTCTTCAGGAATATTAATATTTCGAAGATTATCTGGCTCATTTATCTTGCCGGCACGTGCGCGATGAATCTTTATTTTTTGTGCCTGTTTAGTAGGTAAATTGGCACGTGAAATATTAGGTGTTTGCACAATTGAATTTCTAATCAAAACTGATGGTGGCAGATCTGTGTTTTGTGCATTTGTTTTAATATAAGCGTTTATTTCAGATATACATTTTTCTTCCGTTATGGGAGCATGTGAATGTTCGGGTGATGGTTTAATAATTTTGTGTTTATTATCCACCAGTTTTGTTACAATCCGTCCTTTACACGAATTTTTCTTTTTTGTACAGCACACCCAATTATAAGTCGTTTTCGTTCTCAAAGACAAATGGTATCCAAATCCATCCACGAACAATTTTTCATTTCCTTTGTTGGAGGTTACGATAAATATATTCATAGCTATAAATTTAAAATTATTAAATATATCATTTCAAAAATCTTATTTGTTACCTTAATTAAATTACTTACTTATGTACAATATATATATATATATATATATATATATATATATATATATATATATATATATATATATATATATATATATATATATATATATATATATATATAAAGGGTTTTTCATCAAGAGCACTTCAACTTTTTTTTTGAATAAAACACAAACTGTTCGACTTTTGAACTAACTTTTTTTTTTATTAACGAATTTGAACATATACATTTAAGTATGAAACTCGATTTCTTTTGCATGACCACCGCGTGCACGTTTTACGAAGTCCAATCTTTGAACCCAATTTTCGACCACTCTTTCGCATAAATCGGCCGAAATTCCAGCAATTTCACGTTCAATTGGCTCTGAGCACTTGCAACGTCGCCGGCTTATTGGCATAGACCAATGACTTCACATAACCCCAAAGAAAATAATCTAGAGGTGTCAAATCACACGAGCGCGGCGGCCACTGGACGGGCCCATTTCGCGAAATAACACGCTCATCGAACTTAGTCTTCAATAACGCGATTGTATCGTGTGCTGTGTGGCATGTGGCCCCGTCCTGTTGAAACCACATGTCGTCCAAGTCCATTCCATTCAATTGCGGCCAAAAAAAATCGTTTATCATGTTCATCAATTTGTCATCAATTTGCAATCGTTCATCAATTTGCACGATTTGCAATCGCTGTTCACGTGTGTAGCGTTCCATGATGAAATGTATACTAATGAAGTTTCCAAATGACAAAAGAACAATAAAAAATATGGCGTCGTTCGCCGTCCCTATCGGAAAAAAGTTGAAGCGCACCTGTTGAAACACCCTTTATATATATATATATATATATATATATATATATATATATATATATATATATATATATATATATATACCAATGTATAATGGAACCAGAAAACGATTTATAAAATATTCAAAAGCGAAATTTATTATGAGCAAAATCTACAATGCATATTTCGATACAAATTGAATTTTGTTTTTTCATATACTAAAAGTAAATGTCGTATTTCAATGTTAACGTGATCGAAATTTTTTCGGAAAATTAACTATTACATTACAGGAAAAAATACTTTGTATGTGCATGTTCAAAAATTTTAGGAGATTTTAGGAGATTTTGTAATTAAGAGATTTTATAATTTTGTGATTTTGTAATTAGGAGATTTTGTAATTAGAAGATTTTAAAGAAAATAGGAGATTTTGTAGCTGAGATTATGAAATGAGGGATTAAGTACCGCTCCCATTGAAGGGCCATGTGGGCGATAAGCCACCTCGCACTGCGACCTAAAAGTAGACATTACATCTACATACAAAAGTAGACGTTACATCTACATACAAAAGTAGACGTTACATCATTACCTACTATAATATAATTTGCATGAGTTATTATTTACACAGTTTTATCAAATAAAGTTTAATTTTGCTCATGCCAAGCTTCATCGCTTACGCCGTCTACAATTTGTTGTTTATACGTACGGTTAATTTGCGCAAACCTGTAATTTGCTCAAGTTGCTTAATAGAAATTCCATGCAAGCTGATTATATTTTTTGCATATAAATATTTCTCCTCCAATTAAATATTTAGCTGAACATGGGCAATCAAATATTTAACTGTCCTGTTAGTTAGTGTAAAAAAGAAACAAAATTAGCTTACATTAAATGTGTATTATGAAGCAACGGTAATTTACTAAAAGCAGGGGAAGGTTTAACAAAAAACCTTTACGATCCTATTTTTTGATCTGCCAAAAACGTAACACAGAGCAATTTCCCCCTACTCAAAACAGCGTTGATACTTGGCACCATCGCCTTAAGTTTACTGTGGAGAAGCAGAATAATGGGCTGTACAAAATAGTATTCCTTATTGGAAAGAAAAATATTATTTCTAAAACCATTTTTGAAAAAATTAATACAAGGCAAACATTTCCAAAAATGAAACAAAATATTAAGAAATAAAAAACTAAGAAGCTCGAATATTAAAAAAATGTCGCTCACTATATAGACCTAAAATTATTATTCAGTTACCCATATGTAAGAAGCCTGCTAAATTTGTGATTCTCTTTACATGAGCTGATAATACCGATAACGTTTGTGCTGCGATGGTAAAAGCTGTCAGAACTTTGCTTGTATTCGATTACATTAACCATGCTCACTACTGCTCATAAAATAAATTTCTTTTTGAAAAACCATGTCTGACCTTAGTCACGAGTCCTTCCCCATACACGATGCTCGATGGCTCTATAATGTCGATAAATACATTGACAACACCGACACCCTGTGCCCTCCTCAATACCCACAACTATATCCATGATTGATAACATGACGCGCCGTTCCATGTGACCGATCCTCCACCCTCCAAAATAACCACGACTATCCGTGACTATGATAAACTACAACTACGATAAACCGTCTGTTGGTTCTACACCAGTCCGGCTCACCTCACTAATGAGCCATTAATTTTTTATTAAACATATTCAAATTACGGAAGATATTATTGTGTTCCTCAATTTTTTTCTTCATTTCATTTCGGCAGTAGCTTTCAATTTACCTTTCTAATTCAAAAAAATTATTTTTGCCCCAAAGAACCATTTTCGTTTACGTTGCAGTTGTCTATGTCTAAGCTTCGGGTTCTATGAAAACGAAAGCTAAATTTGTTATTTGAGGGTTTGGTTCGAATGACCCAAATCAGGAGTATCGTCAATGGCTTCGTTCGCATTTTTAGATATTGCCTCCATTATGCCTTAAAATGTGGGATTTCGAACGATAATACTAAAAATTCCTCAACATCAATTAATGGTCATTCCGAAGATATCACCTCGCTCTATCGAATCTACACAATGTACAAATAACTCTATACTCTCACTTGACATATTCACACTGATAGCCATTTATTATATGATCAAACAGCCATTGTGTGCAAGGCGTAATCTATGATAAGTGGTTTGTGACGGCTGTATATAAATTTTGACATGCGAGTTAAAAAACATAATCTTGTTAAGATTTTCCTTCTGTATTTTTTTTACAGCTAACACTTGACAAATTATACTTTATAAAGTGGGTAATAAAATAGATAAAACAAAAATTGAAAATGATTTTAGATGTGCTTCATGTTTTGATTAGTAGTCATCAGAGGTGCGGAGTCGGTAAAGTAATTCTTCGACACCAACTTCTACATATAATCAAATATTATAAAATTCATACTACTGCTCGTATTCAAATTCTTTCGTCATATTTAATTTAAACATAACAAAAATTAAAAATTAAAGTAAAGAAATAAAAGAAAAAGAAAAAAATTCGACAATTTAACCCTAAACCTCTTAACATATTATGTAAACGGGATTAGTTTCCAAAAAAATTGTTTTCTCTTTTTCTCATAAAGTTAGCGATAAATTAAGGTTAGAAAAATGAACATGCTTAAACCAAAATAGTTTGCAAAAGTACACGATAATTGAAATAATTAGAGACTGAACGGCTCTTGTTAAGGGTTAAATTAGTTACGAATTTGTTTTTAAAATTAGTATGGCCTCAGGAATATTAAGACTCGGTGTTTGTTGATTTTTCCACTTTCTCCAAGCCATCAAAAATTAAATCCTGAATTTTTGTAACCCGAAGTCGTTTCGATTTTTCATGGTCATCTAGAAATTTTTCTAATTCATGTTTTTCTTCTACTTCATCAACAGGATTTCCTTGGTTATTAATAGATGAAGATGACGGCTGGTCACTATGACTGTGAGCATTTCGGTAATATCTAAAATTCATTTTAAACGATTGTTGATCATCAATTAATAATACTCTAACCTTGGGGTCGACATAAATTCCTGCCAATAACCTCTCGTTAGCAAGCAGAACAATTCCTTCAACCACGGGTCAAATATACGGATTGGAGTCTTTTTGTAACTAAATAGTAGTTTAGTGTATCATTTAGTGTTTCATTATTTTTTTAACGGTGATGGTGATGTTGATGTTAATGGTGATGTTAATGGTGAGGGGATGATGATAGTGGTGGTATAATGTTGTGTGGCATAAAGGTAGGATGGTATAATGATATGAAGGTACCATGATACAATGGCTTATGGTGGTTTGATGGAACAATGGTATGATGATATAAAGGTATGATGGTTTGATGGTATGATGGTTTGAGGGTATAATGGTATGACGATATGAAGGTACGAAGGTAACATGGTACAATTGTGAATGGTATGATGGTGTGGTAGGATGTTATAAAGGTACGGCGTGTGATGATTTGCTGGTGTAATGATATGGTTGTATGAAGTTAATATAGTGGTATGATTGTATGATAGTACGATGGTGTTGTGGTATAATGGTTTGTTGTTATTATGCTATGGTTGTAAGATAGTGCGGTAGTATGATGTTATAATTAAATGATTATTATTGATATCGGTATCATCCGTAAAATCCGCCTTTGGAGGCCTGTCAAACATATTTCAATGACAACATGCGAGTTCATCTGTAAATCTACGTCTCATTTAGGGAGTTCTACAAATTAATTAGCAATTAACACTGACAATAAGGCTAAGTAGGCAGATCTCTAGCCAACAAATTAGCAGTGCTCGATCCTTTTCATTGGGTCTTCTATGTAAGTGGCTACGTAAAAGAGAACGCACCTTCATTCTGAGAGTAGGAAAAAATTTATGTGTTTTGCTCTGCGAGGAAAATCAAAAATGTGATTTACAAGCAAGCATTGCGGTAAACTCAGCAAATTATTGTTGGCTTGGTTTTATTTAGTTCTCTTGAGAAATTGTATTCAAATGCTATTTATATTTAAAACAAAAACGCCTGTTGAAGTACACCAATTGAATTTTAACATCTCGCATTACTTATATATGAAAAAGTTCTTATATCTTATGGGAACCGGACGTCAATGCACGAAAAGTTGCAGATTAGTTGTGACTTTAAAATCACCACAAATTTTAAGCGCTTCATTTTGATTCGTCGCCATTTTGATTAGTGCAGCAAATCGAGAGGCGTGCATCTTTCAATTCCGTCTTTTACGGCAATGTATTTGTGAAAAATATTTGGTTCGAGACTTAAAATATTTTGTTTGGACTTTTACTCTTATATCAAAATATATCAAATATAAGCATATGACCATTCCGAAAATTAATCGAAATTCAAATTTTTAACTGTTAATTTGAAACTTTGAATTTTTTTCATTTTTTCGCGGCACGCGAGCTGTACGTCTTTATTTATTAATTTCAGAAATAGTACATTGCTGTAATATGGAAGGCATATGTGTACAAATTATTTGTCTATCTATACTTTTACCACCTTTTTAAGAGTACACTGGAAAAACGATATAAGTTAATTTAACAAAAATTATATTTTGGTGTCATATTTGCTAATACAGGCATACCTCGATTAACGCTACCTCTTTTAGCGCTGTTTCGTTATAGCGCACTTTTGATTTTATGAAAAAAAAATTATTTTAACTTTAAAATATTTTTTAAAAGGTTTTCTTTGTTTAAAAGCAAAAAGAAAATGTTTTTTCATGATACCTACATATGAACCAATTGCTTCATATAGCAACAGAATTTATTATAAGTTGTATCGTACAAATAAAAACAATTTAACAGAACTTTATGTAAATAACTCATTCACCAGTAGTCAACATGTTAAAACTAAATTTATTTCGTAGAATCCCTGTTTCTGAAAAGAAAAAAAATATCAAAAATAATTATAATTCGAGGAATCCCCAAATGTGAAATTTTGTGTTAAATTGTTCAATTCATTCGAGATAGTGATATGGTTTGATATAGACGTCAGTTGTTTTGATTAAATAAATAAAATTCATAAAATAAAAAAAAATCAATTGCTTATCAAAATATGGCCGAGAAAAGAACGGGTGAACCACAGACACATGTTACTAAACAATCTAGAAAAAGCTTGACGCTGGAGATGAAAAAGAATGTTATTAGGCGAATTGAGAACGGTGAACGATAAACCGAAGTGTCTTCCAGCCTAGGATTGGCTGGATCAACCATTAGAACCATTCTTAAAAATTCCGATAACATTAAGAAATCCATTTGTACAACAACTTCATTATCTGCCAAGAAAGTAACTCGCACAAGAAATACTCAAGTAGAAGAAATGGAGAAATTATTAACATTCTGGATTGATGATCAAACACTGAGAGACATGCCGCTGAGCCAGGGCATCATAATGAAAAAAGCCAAGATATTTTATTTAAAGCTTGTAAATCGAACTGGAGAAAACTCCGCAACCTAGAGTTTTGTTGCAAGCCAAGGCTGGTTTGAAAAGTGTAAGCTACGTGGAAATCTACGCAGCATTAGTCTTTCCGGAGAGTCTGCCAGTGCTGATAAAGAATCTGCAGAGGTATTTAAGAAGAGTTTGGATGATATTATAAAACAGAAGAATTATCCTTTGCAGCTTATTTTTAATTTTGATGAGACCGGTCTTTTTTGGAAGAAAATGCCATCAAAAACATTCCTCTCCATAGAAGAAAAATCCGCACTAGGTTTTAAAGTCGCGAAAGATCGTTTAACCTTATTATTAGGTGGAAATTCAACTGGGGATTTCAGGAAGAAATCGCTACTCATTTACCATTGTGAAAATCCCAGGGCAATGAAAGGGATTTCTAAACAATCAATGCCTGTGATTTGGATGGCAAACCGAAAAGCATAGATGACAGCAATTTTATTTAAAAAATGGTATCAAGAGCATTTCTGTCCTGCTGTAAAATCATATTGCGAAAGAAATGGATTAGAAAAAAAAGCATTGCTGATTCTCGACAGTGCTCCTGGAAACCCGCAAAATTTATCAGAATTTCAAACTTGTTTGCCTGTAGAAATTAATGGACCAAGATGTTTACGCCAACCTGAACCTAAAATAAAATCATTATTAATATTAAAAAACCATAAATTAAATAACTACCAAATTATACTTACATTAAAAATATTGCCATCTGACTTAAATTAATTATAATAATGTAATTCGCCGTCGATTAAAGGTTTGAAGCTTAACTTATTTTTTTTCTATTTAAAATTTTCATTGCACTTTGCAATGTTATCATTATTAAAAATTGAACCTGTCAAAAGCGGTTGATTACGACAAAACTGCATTCGATCTCACCCTGTATCAAACTTCCGCGCATTGAACGAAAATTAGGTTTCTTGCACGTCAATAAAAACAAAGTTTCTCTCTTAGCTTCTGGTCATCATCACGGGAAACAACAAATTTCGGAGATTACTGGTAAAACAAATATACTTAATTTTTTCTTTATTATACACCATTTTACCTTTATAAAAATATTTCTAAGTTACATACAATTGCTAACAATAAAATTTTGTTCAATCATTTCTGTTTCCATTATTGATTTTTATTAATGAAAATATAATTGCATTGTGAAATATTTTTCCTTTATGAGTGTACAGTGTATAATACCGTGAACAATTATAATTATTTAAGTGTTGTGCAAGGTTGTAATCTTTGTTTCGAATTCTGTTTACCTGCACAACACAAGGAGTGATTGCAGCTTTCAAGGCTTATTATATTCGAAAATCTTTTAAACAATTAGTTGAAGCAGTCGACAGCAATCAATGTTCCATCAAAGAATTTTGGAAGAAATTTAATATCATGAATGCCATAGAAAATATTGGTTCATCATGGAATGAAGTGCAACAAAGTTGTCTCAAAGGATGTTGAAATTGGTTGCTTATTAAAACGGTTGAAAATGAAATAATTAATGAACCACCACAAGTTATTACTGAAATAACGGAAATAGCAAATGATATTGGATTTGAGGAAGTTGATGAGGTAAACATCCAAGCACTAATTGAAAGTGATGTCCATGGTATCTCCAATGAGGATCTAATTGCTAGTTTATCACAAATTCAGCCAAAAATTGCGGAGCCTACGCTAGAAACAGAAGTTCTAACAGAAAATATTATATTATATTTGCAAAATAAATTTTCTTGACCAAGGGAGTGGCCACTTCCGGTTAGCCGATTTGGAGTAAAATTCACTGGAACCTCCCAATTTATCAAAAAAGCTTAAATCTGAAGTTTCAATTCGATTGGTTAAACCATCTGGGCTGTAGAGAGGACACAGACAGACTAACAGACTGACAGACAGGCAGACAGATACCGTTTCGAAACCCACTTTTTCGGACTCAGGGGACCTCAAAACAAATAAATCTCTAAAAATCTCAAGGTCCAAAATTTTCATGATTACTATACTTTATTTTACTAGAGTAAAAGAAAGTAAAAATATTTCACCATGATAATTTGTTTTCGACCAAATTTTAACTAACTATTTTTTGGGTTAAAATGTCGATAAATAAAATCTCGAAAAAAAAATCTCGAAAGCCAAAAATCTCGTTGAGTTTTTAAATTCGATAATTCGATTAAAAAATCTGTCTTATGGAACGCAGTGTTCCAAAGAGATGGTCCAACGTTTACATTGCTGATTTAGTATATAGTATGTAGTTGTGAGTGGACCCAAGTAGTTGTGAGAAGTTTGCTTATGTCAATGAAACACAACTAAAAGAATAAAGAAATAATTTAATATATATATATAGATAAGGGAGAAAATGTACGAAAAAAAACAAGTAAGTTGTTTTATTATAAAAATGAGAAAGCAGTTATGTAGCAGCTTTTTAAGCGAATCGACAACTAACTTCTTCGGAATGGATGTACCGAAAGGCATAAAAAATCTCGAAAAAAATCTCCACTTGAAATGAAAATAACGAAAATAAAAATGATCAATTTTTACCCAGATTTGATTTTTCATTAACAAAAATATTTTATAAAATCTACAAACCATTTAGAGGTTAGGTCTTTCGAGATTTTTTGCTTTTGGGGAATTTTGTCCAATTCGAGAATTTTTCTTTCGAGATTTTGTGCAATCCAGATTTTATTCTTTCTTCAAAATGGTGATTTCTCATTTTTAACATATTCACACATGGCCTTCAGTTATTAATTTTCTTCCCCCAACTATAACAAGAAGTGTGGAGGGTTACTTCTAAGGGAACTATGGGGATTTGATTTCGTCCGTCGCCTACGTATAAATTTAGTACAAGTTTAAATAATAATCCGAAAATGTCATTCTTAAAAAATGCAGAAAAGACATTAATTTCTTTTTCTGTATTTTTATAGGAATGACGAAAGCCTGGTAAGCGTTATTCGAATTCTGTTCTCACTCCATTTTATGTATTTGTTTTTCGGTAAATACTACAAGAACAAGGACTACTTGGTGTTGAATCACCTTTACTTTCCTAGTTCCAAGTCATCATCATCTTTCTAAAACAGAATCAAGACTAAAACATGGGTCAAATTCACATTAACACATACTTACATAAACAGAAAACACCAACTTCCAGTGTGTTAGGTATACGAGATGAAGCTAGAAAAAATATCCTCACTGCTTGAACAATCAAAAAAAGTAAATAAAGTCAAAAAAAACTGTCGCAACAGGTCAACAGATATTAATTCCAAAATTAAGTTCACTAAAGAAACACAGCTGTTAGTATTACAGCACTTTCATACATATGTTACATACATAATCGTACTCAAATATTCTTCACAACAAATTACAAATGATGCAATTTAATTAAAAAAGATACATTCAACCAAAATTATGTCTGCCATATCTCAATTCTCACCTGCACAATATTAAATTGTAATTCAACTTGAGATTCAATTCGCTTTTATGCGCTACATATTTGATTTCTTAATTTTTTCTTTTCGGTTCAATTTCGTTACAAATTTATGCGCTATATGTGCCTCTCCGACACCATATATTAATTACGATGATATACTTCATAATCAACATCGTAAATATGAAATTTTACTGCTCCCGAAACTTTTTATGAGATCATTATTTTTCTACAAACAGACGAAACAAAATCGTTATTTACTAAGAACAATGTTACATGGTGATGAGATGATCTTAAACGATCGTGTAAAAATATTATTTTTTATGCAATTTAAGGTTATAAAGGTTAGATAGCAATCAAGGATCTTTGATTTACTATAATGTACGTAACCGTTCCTGAGAAAGATGATCACGATTATTACATGTCATATATCGAATATTTTACCCAAACGGCAAATATTATTTAAAAAAAAAAAATCTTAATATTTATTTTATCGTACACTACGATACTACACACAGTATGTTATATGTCAATAAAACATCATCTTGCATTAATGAAAAGAAAGCAAAGTCAAAAGAAATAAAAAAAAAATTATTTCAAAAATTTTTTTTTTTATGTGTCTAATTCCAAAACATGGCAAGAATAATAAATTTAAATTATTTAATTAAAAATAAAATTCTTGTTTACTGAACACAAAAAAAAATCGTCTAAAACTCAACGAAACCAAAAATTAAAAAATTAATAATTTATATTTTCATCAAGACTACAAAAATCGAATACAAAATATGTACATAAAAAATGTTTTAGATGCGTGCCTATTTTTAGAATCGATCGTAATCATAACTAATGAAATAATTCAATTTCAATTTTTTGTTTCTATTTACTTTATGCGTGTATCTTCTTAGAACTTTTGTTTTGTTTTCTCTTGAGTGAAATTCAATAAGAAATGTATATGAAATGTTGCAAACAAATTGCAAGGTCGACACTTGATTTATGTTATTAGATTATAGAATAAGTAGATAGCATATTTATAAATAACAGCGATGGCAATAATTTTACATACTAAACTTGCTTAAGCAACATGATCTGTTGTCGTGTGGCACTCTTGCGCCATTTAATGCGCTATTTAATCTTAAAAATCGATTCTAGAGACATTTGGGGTTTGATATTTAATATGTTAGCTAGATTATAGAATGATTTTCACACAATGTTTCAAAGTTGGTTATAAATAACAAAACCACAAAATCTAAACAAACCAGTTTTCAGTAAAGCATGCATTGTAATGATTGTCACTGTAAGCAAGTAATACCCTAAGAATATTTATCATGCTCCTCGTAAAATTGTAGATTTCCTTCGTTTAGATGAGAATAATAACTTTTATCCAACTACATGCACGTTTTCAAAAAAAAAACATCAGGGGGCTATTTGGGAATTCGATTCGAACCTGATCGAGTCTTCGATGTATAAGATTCATATTTGATTTAAATAAGAAAGAAAAGAATCTGATTCAATTCAAATATGAATTTTATACATCGAAGACTCGATCACGTTCGAATCGAATTCCCAAATAGCCCTGCAGGACTTTTTTGCCTAAATTAACAATTTACTCTACCGATGATGATTAATGTCGTTGGCAGTATTGATTTGGAATGAAATAATCGACCAGTTTGGTTTCATTCGGAACACCGTTTATTTGTTAATTGCCGGTGGCAGTAGTTTGCGAGAATTACCTCTTAACAACTTTTAGCTTTTTTTTTAAATACTACATTTACAAGCTATGTTTTATCTTTAAAGCAATGTTGTATTAATTTAATGATTATTTCTTCACTCTTCTTTTAATGCTTAAAATCATTCAAAATACCCTAGATAAAAAAAGCAGCTAAAGCAAAAAGCCAGAGTTAAAATAACCATTATTGTTGTACTTCTTTTGATATTTTTTTAGTTATTCACCCTTCTAAACTAGCTGGATTTAATTTATTTGGAGAAACGTTTTATAAGTAAAAGAATCACAGGGCTCCTTTACCCAATACCAACACTATACAAAAACACGTTATTTTTTTATTATCAATGACTGTGACACATTTGGGATCAAAACCTACTAATTTTAAAATACCTCTCTTTCCAGCGGTATCTATGCAAATTAAAAATTTAGTATTTAGAGATTTAAATCCGGTTTAAAAATAATTTGCCGGTTGGTGGCAAAGCTAAAGTGAATATGGGAGTCCTTGGTTAAAAAATCATGGCGGGCTTGGGCGCCACCATTTTTATGTGAAGCTGAAAAATAACACAACTTCTCAACCTCCTATTTCTGTTGATCGTCAATGAAAATGTTAAACGTGCCTCTAACACTGATGCGTTATATGCGTAGTCCAAATCTGCTGCAGTCGATGAAACTAATTCCGGGGTATTCCTTTTTCAGACCTAGCTCGAGAGCGTTCTGCAGGTGTTATTCAATAATCTTTGATACAACTTTGCTGATTGTATTCAATACTTAAAACTTCTTCAGTTTTTGTAAATGCGCAAATTACTTTTTTTGGTGAGTTGAAGGGCGAGCTCTTCGGCCGTGAACCTTAGTGAGTAGAAAGAAGTTTTTAGTAACTCACTTGAAAATGCTGCGAGGAATAATTTTAATTTGAAATTTATTCAGCCGCAAAAGTCAAAAATTGGCAAACCAACCGACTGAAGGTATATCCTTCTGCTATTATTTCCACATAGGAAAAGTAGACTTTAAATACGCATAATGAGTGTTTTCTGAATGAGGATTAATTTTTTCCATGTAAACGCTAAGACTAGGCCGCCACGGTTGTGAAAGGTTCCCGTGAACAGTCTCCGGCCTCACGGTACGTCAACTGGTCTCACTGGTGTTCAACATGGTAATCTACGCTTCATCAGTCCACAGCAAAAGTGAGACAATGTTGCCTGACTGAAGTCACGCATAGATGCCTAGCCTACAACACAAAAGTGATAAATTTTGACTGTTTTCTTGAACACCCATATAACAGAAATATTTTTTAAGGTTTAACTACTGTGACCAATTTTGCAAATAACAAAAATGTACATACAAGTGAGGAAATGGCACCAAACGAGTTAATCCAAAGCAATCTAGAAAAAGAAATCACTCTTTTTTTTCTAAGACAAATTTTTAAATGAAAACGTTACAAGCCCTTAATTATGATCTCTGAGATATTTTCGTAAATATTTGAATTTGAACACATATGAGCATCGTTTAAGAAAATCTTTTTCATTTTCTTCTAATAATTAATTTATTTAAACCGAAATTTATAAAATTTACACAACAATTTAATTCTGGTCACATTGAAATAAAAGGTTACTACATTACATAGATGGCAGCACAAATTTGGTAAACTCAAATTAAAAAGAATCTCCTGGAAAAATTTTAAGTTCAAAAATTGTAAAAAACTAAAACAATTCACCAAATTTTAAAAACTTGTGAAAATTGTGTGATTATTTTCGTAATTTTCTGTAAACAACTATAGACATCTGGGAAACACTAGTAAAACTAAAGATAAATTTACGAAGTACTATTTTTTACATCGTCAGTATTCAGTCATAATAATTTAATTTTAATATTTCTGCAATTAATATTTATTTAAACCACTACGTTTTATAAGATTTTTGATGTTGTTATTGAAAAAGTTCACTTACTGCTACCAAAAAATTATGACATATGATTATGGCATGGCTCTATACTCTTGAAGGCTCTGGTTAATCACGTGAGCTTTGCAATAGTTCCTTTCACAAGTGGGTTTCGCGCTTTTTCTGGGATTTTTTCTGGGAAAGTTAAATTTGTTTTATAATTAAAGAGATTTCTTCTAAATCTGTGTATGGAAAACTACAAAAATTAAGGAGTCAAAATCTACATTAAAAGCAATTGTTTCCAAGGCATTGAAAAAAATATTATGAGATGTTGTTAATATTATTGCAACATTATTTCATGTAAAGCACTCTTTTCTGCCTTACTTTAAACATAAAATCATAGTCGAATAGAAAGCAACACTTTCGACACACCGTAGAAAAAATAGTGTTACACAAATGCCAAAAGCATATTTTAAAAAAATCATTCAAAATTTAGGAAGGCAACTCTGAGTTTTCACGACTCATTATATCTTCAAACATTACACACGTCAGAAAATACTTTAGTAATCGTTTTCGGTTTTAAAGACTGCACTTGGATATGTTTAAGAACGGATCACAGCAAAGATAAGAAAACTCCACTTCAATTACATAGATATATTTCTCAATATTTTCCAAAATCTAGCAAAATTACTACCATTGTTAGAAAAACAGAGTGAGACACTAGATACGTATATGTCGATTTGGACAATAAGTCGCTATACAAAATATCTACCTGGGTATCGATTTTGGTCGCAAAATGAGGATTGAGGATTGAGAATTTTGTATATGTACGCGGCGTATAATATACATTTTGCTATTGTGTGCCGTCAAATATTTTTATTGTATTAGTGTGTTTTCTCATGATGGTAAGTATCAAAAATAAGCTAAGCGGGTGAAATCGGTTCAATTTTTTTGTTGCTTCCGCTCGCCTTGAGTTATTTTTCCCTACCTTTTAACATGAGGAATTCATGTTTTTCTATCTATTGTTGTTGTAAACGAGACATTCATTTTACTTCGTTACCAAAAATCCAAAACAATATACGCAATCAATTGCTCGTGGTAATCTTCAATATAAAAAACAAAAAGCAGCATAAATAAATGGTTTTTAATTTTTACATTCTTCGTCGACCACATTCATAATATTTTTAACTTTTTTCTTTTTTTTTTTTTTTGAGTTATGTGAGAATAAACATTTGAAAAATCAAAAAAAACAATTCAGTGTTGTCTCACGCGCACGAAAGGAATGTTGTACATATTTTTATTTCCAGTAATTTTCTGCAAAATTTAAAACTAATAAAATTGTTAATTAAATAATGATTTAAAGATAAATAAATATTAACTAAAAATGGAAAATAAGTCAGATAAATATTGATAAACTATAATTTTATTAATAATTTAAAATGATGAAAAATCACACGACGTACATCCACCCTTTCCTGTGCTTGAATTAACACTAAGCCAAAATAACTAATTTACTTCTTATTTTTTCCACATTATATTTTAGATCCCTCTTTTCCGTGTCATTTTATCTCTCTTATTTGCATCATGTTAAACAAAAAACTTTAAAAAAACGCCCATTAGACACTGTCAAATGTGCGTATTTTTTAGATTTTGTTTAATATAACATGGCATAAGGTTTTTTTGTTTAACATCGGATAAGAGGGATAATGTGAAAAATATAAGAAGTAAATTAGTGATTTTAACTTTTAGTGTTGATCCAAGCGCAGCAAAGGGAGTATGTACGTCGTGTAATTTTTCTAACCTAAAATTATTAATAAAATTATAGTTTATAAATATTTTTCTGATTTATTTGCCTTTTTTAATTAATATTTATTTATCTTTAAATCATTATTCAAGTAACAATTTTATTAGTTTTAAATTTTGCAAAAAATTACTGGAAATAAAAATATGTACAACCTTTCGTACGCATGAGATGACACTGAATTTTTTTTTTATATTTCAAATGTTTATTCTCTGTTTTTCTCTATTCTTTGGACACCAATACAATTTACCAATACTTTTGCCTTCCGGTAATACTCAACTCAATCCTCAAATTGCGACCAAAATCGCTGTCCTGAAGAAATTGTCAATATTTAAATAAATTTGGACGGCGACTATTAAAAATGTCATTAGAACTATATTGGATTTATCTTTTTATGTATAGGTAGTTTTTTAGTATATAGGCCAAAATTATGGCGGATATAAGGAACAAAATATCATTTTGATTGTTCTTGATTAGTACTGTTTTGTCTTTTACCAAATTTATGGTATGGACAATCATTTTTTTAATTCCTCGTAATATTCTGGGATTTTGTCCCAATTTAAGTATATGAAACATTTAAGTATTGACATTTGAATACTAAATTCTTCTTCGTGCCACATTTCGTTGCTAAACTTTATGCCTGTATTTTTCGGCATATTATTTGACCAAAGTGTAAAAACAACGATTAGACAAACATAAAAATCCGTCGCCCCAAACACCCACTTTGACGATTTATTAAAATTTCAATATTAATAGAAATTACAAAGTTTTTCAAAAATTTGTGTTTTTTCAGAATTATTCACATACTAAACTAGTGAATTCCTCAAATCCACTTAGCACTGTAGCCTTTGCGCAAGGATGACAGGAAAACGTAATATTTTTTTAAAAATATTGATATTTATATTTCTGTTTCACATACTAAAATAAAAAACTCCTCAAAGCCGCTTAGCATCCTATCCGGCCATGGATGACTTGTTATCAAGTTAGAGTTGGCCGTGTTTAACGGGAGAAAGAAGGGACGCAACAACTTTAACAACAACGTAAAACAACATTTGCTATAGTTAGTACAAATTTGGGTGACCGCATGGGAAAAAATAGTCGAGACACAAACAAAAAAACAAAACAAAAAAAAAATCCACACCGCTTTTCAGAACTTGCGGCTCTAACGGGGAACGCTGAAGGAGATTGTGTTATCTTGTGTAACAATTTGTCATAAAAAAATAAAAATAAAAAAACTTACAAATTTACTAATTATCGACTGCAAAGGTGGCTGAAACTGGGTCTAGTCTTATAATAACTAACATTCCTTTCCTATCCTTCGGTCTTGTTATAATATTTAAAAAGCTGGTGTACGGTGGTGGACCTGGTGTATCGCGGGAATCTTGCTTAGGCTTGGTCGTACATCTCAATCAATCAATTAATTAAATTGTAGTTGGTCGTGTTTAACAAAAATCTAAAGGGGTCTTCTGGCAATTTGTGTTTTTCGGGATATTTTAGATGATTGGAAAGAAAACGGGAACTGGGCATGTTGGCAAGAATAAAAATCCCAAAAAAATACATAAAAGGAAGACCCCATCGAATTTTTACTAAGTACAATATGAAAACAAAGGCTACTTTATAATTTCTTTGTCATCTTGGCGCGTTGTATGTGTAAATATGTGTTTGTGTTTTCCTGTCATCCTCGCGCAAAGGGTTCAAAATGCTAAGCGGCTTTGCGGAGTTCACATTTTAGTGAATGAACAATTATTAAAAAAACACAAATTTTTGAAAAATGTTTCAATTTTAATGAATGTTAGAATTTCAATAAATCGTCAAAGCGGTGGTTTGGGGGCAGCCGCCCTCATCATATCTAGGGTATAAAATAAATTAAATAATATTAAAAAAATTTGTTATATCTAAGAAACTTGATTTTTTGGGATAATTGTTTTCTTGCGAATTTTTTTGGAGGTTATCGCCACCAACCCAGTAGTTTAGGTTTGGCAAGGGGAAGCGCCAATTTCCGAAAACTTAAGTCATCGAAAACCATGCAAGGCAATTTGTTTTAGTCTGACGAGTAATTTTAAAGCTTTTTAGAAGGCTCTTTTGATGAAGACCATGATGAGAGGGCCCTTTCAAATGATAAGGGGAAACCAATTTAATAAATTATTAAATTTAAGTTGCCATATCATTTGACATTTAGTTTTGTATTTTCACCTATTTTCCGTTGCAACTGTGGCCGACAGTATGTATCAAAAAGCCTTCTAAAGAGCCTTAAAATTACTCGTGAGGCTAAGCCAAATTGCCTTGCATTGTTTTCGGTGACTTATGTTTTCCCTTTATCAAACTTGAAACTACTTCGTAATTCAAGGGTTTGGCTGATGCATTTGGTACTACATACGTATATTGAAAATTTTCTTTCTAAATACACTAATGCCTAAATATTACTACCTTTCCAAATCCAATCTAGCAAAAAGTAATAAATTAAAACTTGATTGTTTATTGCATTGTACCGCAGGCAATCTGAAGTTCGTTTGATTTACATAAAATTGAAGTTTAACCAAAATTTGAAAATAGATTAACAAATTATCGGCTTTTAAAAAAGGTTTATTCCGTTATACTGGTTTATGAGATCAAATCTGTGATACAAAACGCAATTTTAGCTAACTTGAGGTTGCATGCTTTATATACTATTCCAAATAAAAAAAAAAATGGTAATCTTAATTTGTTTTTGCTAAACTGGTTAATAAAAACTTGTCAGTTTGGCTTAACATATTTAATATAATGGATTGACATTGAAATTTTTGTAGACGATTGTAATATCGCCTTGGTCGTCTTTAACCTTTAGTTTTATGCTTTCGCTTAACAAACAGGAATGGAATAAAATGTTGAGAATGTTTAAAACCTTTCAGGTAATCTCTAATTACTATTCGTTTACGGGTATTATTTTGTAATAATTGTTTTGGTCGTCAGAGAAAACCGGGATTCACAAGGGTGCTGTAAGTCGATGTTATCCGTTACTGTAACGGAAGAATTCTGTTCCGTCTTAAGTTTGATGTCTTGTAATTTTAGAGCAAGAGTTGATAATTTCTTAGTCTTAATCTGAGATAGGTGAAAACAAAAGCTAAGAATTTTTAGTTTTTTTGCTTGATATTTTTTGACCTCACAGCAAATTGTACGATGATTCCAACGAATACTGATTAATTGACATATGCATATGTACCGGTGGATATCCACTTCCGATCCATTGATTGAAATTAGACCGTTTGCACTGATGATTCAACTAATTGATGCCATTTTTATAATAATGTAAGCGTACGTTGCACACAAAAAACGATACGGACAAGATGGTGTCATTCTAATGCTTCAATACATTTTTGGAATCTGTGGGATCAGCTCTACCGGTCGATCTAAGTAATTTTCTTCTACAAAAGGTATTTCACTTTAAAGAAACGCATTAATACGGGTGAAGTATTACAAACTACAAAGCCAAATCGTACTATTTCAAATCAGAACAAAAAACTGGAAATAGTTGTTGAAAATCGCTTTCACCCAGAGAAATCGAAGTATCTATTATTCCTATAGCGGATTATCTATGCAAAAATTAAGTATGAAATTCAACTTGACTTGACCTATCACAGGAATAAGTTATACATAAAATGAATGTAACATGCATAAATAAGTAATCATTTCTCATGTCAATTTTGGAATGAATTGTTAAAAGAGTCTAGGCAGTTTTATGCATATTTAAGCATGATAAACTCCAGAACACAAAATGAGAATTCGTTCATCATGCCTATACCTATGGCAGATTGGTGCCTATTTCGGAAGAATAATCATTCATCATTCCTATTTGGGAATTAATTTGCCGCTTCATCCATATTTAAGCATGATAAATTCCAGAATACAAAATGAGTATTGGTTCATCATGCCTATGATGGAATAAATTGTTCAAAAATTGGGGTAGATTGGTGCATATTTCGGCATAATAAATTCCAGAAGCCTTAAGCTTCAGTTGGAAATTCATTAAGTCTCGCTTATAACGCCTGATAATTTCCAGCTTTATTTTCTACTTCTCAGGGTATATTATTCAAATTATTCTTTAATTAAAAAACAGTTTTAATTTCTATTAATATCACAAAATTTTTATTAATTAAAATTACAGTTTATTATTTTAAATATTCAATCACGAAATTTATAAATTCATTAGTTTTATTATATTTTACAAAAAAAAAGATTAAACGAAATTTAATAAATAAACTCTACAGAATTCTTGGCAAGAAAACTTTTTGCCCGTTTAGAAGTAAATGGATCTCAAATGGTTTTTTTGTATCTAAATCTTTAATATTTTTTAAGAAATTTTTATCTTTTTTTTCACCTAATTTGTAAACCCTCAAATGTTTGTCGAAACCAATAATTTTAATTTCTATAAGAATAAAGAACAAAGAGCTGTTGTCGTATACGATATCTTCAATTAAATATAATTTGGTATCTTCATAAATGTAATAATTTTTTTTGAATAAAGTTCCCTTATATCGCATAGCAGTTACTAAAATAAGTGAATTTAAATTAAGATATTGCTCCAAGTTCAATTCTTTATAATTACTTTTAGTGAAATCAAATCGCTTTTTAGTTTGTAGAATTTCAATGTCAGGTTCAAGAATCTGATTATTCAAAATATTATAAGCAAATGCATAACTGCATTTTTTCCCAAGCGAGTACGGAAGATTAATTCGAGAATTACACACTTTCGAATATTCCTTAACAAATTTATTTTTACTTTCAAGCCTCATACAACTTAATAATTTTAATGGACCCGAATATTCAATCAATCTGGGGTAGTGACATGATAAATGATGTTTCGGTTTCAGATTTGTGTTGAAACATTGCATGTATCGTGTATTGTGATCTTTTATCAATATTCGCAGATACATAAGTTCACTATTCGAAAATGAATCCTTAAGTAAAAATTCAACTAATTCATATAAAGTTAAAACGTATTTCCAACACAAATCGTTATTTGGTACATAATTGCCAACCAAAAGAGGAAGGTATCGAAGAAAGCAATAGCTCTCTCGGGCAGACATGTGCAAGTTTAAATTTCTTATGTGATCTTCTTTTATAGTGTTTGGTCTATTTTCTACTTCAATCTCACCATAACTAAAGCTTTCAATAGCGCTGTTTAATAAATCTAATGTGAAATATTGTTTTTCAAATATAAAAAGTTTTAAAGCCTGGGCCAGCCCAAATTTAATAATCCCTTCGTAAACATCATGCATAATGTCACAATAAAAATTGTTTGTCACGTGAAAGGAACGAAGATCATTAAATGATGATTTGAACTTTATGCCAGTGGTTTTAAAATCGTCCTTTTCCAAATCCGACTTGTAATTTTCTATAGTGCGTATGTTGGTAGTATTTTCAACTACTGAAAATTCCATGATTGATTTGGGTTCTCTGCAGTGTCTACAATAAAAAAAATGGAGGTGTGGCCAACACACGACTTTCTTTTACGAACAGAGAATTTTGAGAAATTTTAATTTTTTTTTATAATTTTTTAAATTTTTTTTTTTTAATTTTTAAATTTTTAAAATTTTTTTTTTCAATTTTTTTTTTTTAATTTTTTTTTTTAATTTTATTTGTTTTTAATTTTTGGAAACATTTTGTTTTTAGTAGTTTTTTGTAAACCTTATACTTTTTAAGATATTTGCAAAATAAATTTTCTGGACCAAGGGAGTGGCCACTTCCGGTTAGCCGATTTGGAGTAAAATTCACTGGGACCTCCCAATTTATCACAAAAGCTTAAATCTGAAGTTTCAGTTCGATTGGTTAAACCATCTAGGCTGTAGAGAGGACACAGACAGACTGACAGACTGACAGACTGACAGACAGACACCATTTCGAAACCCACTTTTTCGGACTCAGGGGACCTCAAAACAGATAAATCACTAAAAATATCAAGGTCCAAAATTTTCATGATTACTATACTTTATTTTACTAGAGTAAAAGAAAGTAATTATGTGAAAATGATGAGCTAAATCCCATTATAGAATTTAATGCAAGATTGTCACCTATAATAAGGCCCAATACGAATTTCACGTTTTTAGTTTCTCCTGATATATCTAAATTAATTCCTTCATTTTCAATTAATTTTAAAGTATCAATAAGATGGCTTAGAGACTGATTAGCACCCAATTTTTTAAAATGTTGCGTTTTCATTAATAAAGCCACAAATATGTTACTTAATTTCAAATTTTGGTATGGTACCGTGGGAAAGAAAAAGTAAAATCCCGCGATTGACTGACAACCGGCGTGACTCCCTAAAGCATTGCCTGCTTCAAAATCATCATAATAAAGTATATATGGCAACACTATATCATTTGGCGGAAAAGTTTTCAATTTGTCCTTCCATAGTTTACCTTGAGAAAAAATTTCTATCCTATTTGCAACGCAAGTCGACAAACTATTTGTATTGGCTAAAGTATCTTGAAACACATTTGAATATTCGAAAAATGTTTTAATCTGATAGATAATAGGCAACATGATACAGTTGTAATCAATATTTTTAAAAATCGGTTGGCCTCGTTTAAATACTTGTCTTGTTTCTTTATGAATTATTCTTTTTTCAGGGGACTCATATTGTATCTTATTTTTTAATTCTTTAACTAACAAATGCTCGGATTTTAATTTATCAAATATGTTATTTAAGATATCCAATATTTCAGTAATTTCAATATTTGAAGTAGTAATCAATGTTTGTTTTAGAAGGTCCATTATACCTTGTAAAATACACCTATTAAACCCTTTTATAATTGTATCAATAACAGTGGTTGTCATATTAGTTTTAGAGTAAAGCTCTAAAACAAAAAGTAGTGCTCCTTGTTGTAGCTTATCTTTCAAATTAGTTGCGTCTAACATTGCAGGCGTATTAAATGATTGAATGTTCTTCTGGTATGTCTCATTAAAACTAGTGGCTGAGGTTTGAGGTTTTGTTTCAGGATCCTGAATGACAAAACTGGGTGTTTCATTGTGAAACGAAATATTCGAATGCTGGTTATAAAGGTGCCTTTTAAATGTGTTTCGGTTCGAAAACGACTGACCACAATTATCCTGGCAACATCGTAAAATATCACTTGATTTCATGAAATGCACATGTGTGAAATGAAACATTAGAAGTTCTACTCCACTAAATGAGCTATAGCAATCGAAGCAGATAAACATTTTATTAAAAATTTAAAATACTAGGTTTATAGTAACTAAAATTATTATTTCACTGAAAATTTAATTCTTTTTTTTCATACTTTTAACTTGTCTAAAAAATTTCATTAAAAATTTTTTTTTTTTTTAATATTTACTAAAAAATTTATTTTTTGAGTAATTATGCTTATTATTAAGTTAATTGAGATATAGTATCTATAATATCTGGGGTAATACAATCAAATTTTGTTTCGATTTTGTAAAAATTTTTTTGAATAAATAACCAAAATTTTGTTGATTGTTTTGGATATTGTAAATTAAAAACAAAAAAAATTTTAAAACAAACGTCTAAGGCTAATAAAAAATTTTCAAAGCTATAAAAAATACCATCATAAGTGACGCAAAACTGAGGTGTTTTAGTATTTACCCAAATTATAAAAGGTTGCACTCTCAAATTTCTTGATCTACAAAATTCCTTGTTTATCTCAATTTGCTTTGTGATGTGCGACGAGTCAAGTACTTCAATAACAAATGATTGTACTGAATCGCTGATTGAGACTTTCCAAAATTTATCTTTCGAAAGCCTTAGTTTACCAGATGGTTTCAAAATATAATGCATTAATTTGCATATTTGCAAATTTTGAATATCTGTAAAAGTAATTTATGGATTAGTTTATATTAAATTATTAAAATTTTATTATGCATTATAGTTTCACCTTTGTTCTCTGAATAATTTTTAAAAATTCCTTGTGCAGATTTATCCTTCAAGTTTTTATTGAATAAGGTTGTGGTTTTAATTTTGAAACTTTCCCAAAACTGTAATAATTTTCCATGATTTTCTGGAAATAATTTTTGAAAGTCAATCTCTATCTGAAATGTAAAAGAAGATTTAATTGATTGTTAGTATGTCATTGTATAATAGCTATTATTAGGATATAAATAATAAAAGCGAGTGTGTTTTTCCTCCACAAAATATAACCACTTTTAATGTATATGTGTGTAATGTATGTATATTTCTCATACAAAAAACGCTAAAGTGTCAATTACACGTACTAAATTGTAGTTAAACTGCCAAATACTTTAGGATATAATACATTGAGCGCGAACTCGAAATGTGAAAAAAATCAAAATTTCTTATGTTTCGGGAAATGAGGAAAAACATTTTAGTAATACTACCAGAAGATGTTGGGTGAATCTATCATAGATAAATTTGAATATACTCGTATGTTCACATATAAATGAAACTATAAATTCACTGCATTTTTCCAGAAAGACGAAAATTTTATTAACTCGCAGTCCCCATTCGCGCTCAAAAGGTCTAAACAAAACAAGGGATACAGCGGAAAGCGACACCGCTATTAAAATTAGAATACTCAAAAATCAAAGGATGCTCAATTGGAAGATGTCGACGGCGACATTTCATGGAAAAACGTATTTCATCGCCATAGTTTGTCGTTGTATCTCTTGTTATGTTTAAGTCTAAAGTGTTGTATGAGTATCCCTACTTACGAACTAACATCAACTACTCTTTTTTATAGTAAATTAATCCATTTTAACACTGTACCGAGATGTTGATAAACTTGGTAAAGAGCGGTTTCATCGCTGAAATATTCATTTTTTCTAATTTCAATCAGCGATGTGATGTCACCGCTCATTGTACCGAAATCACTGTACTGTACGTTTCATTCTGTAAAAAGCAAAATGGTAAAGGAGACAAAGTAAACTACTAAAGCTTTTTATGAGTTTGTAAATTTCTGATATTGACTACACCTAAAATAATATCGCAAAATCGCAAACTCATAAAAGCAAACCCCGCGTCTCACCAGTTCGCAAATTTACACAAAATAATATTTATAACTGTAAAAAGTGTGTAATAAAAGTAATTATTAATTTATACATACCAATCGAAAACCAGTTGAATTTTTGTATAGTGGCCATTCTGTTAAGAGCAAATCATTAGTTTTAGTATTTTGTAGGTCCTTTCGTCTAATTCCCCAAGTATCGGTCCATTTATTTTCAATAACTTCCCAGGGAGTGCAATGAACTTTTAACCAATCTTTTGTTTCAGCATTTACTGAATTACCATCCGTATTCTCGCTGGTTATTTCATCATGGTTTTCGTCGAAATCTATACAAAATATAAAATAATAAAATAATACAAGTTTGAAAAATGGAAGCGTTTATTCTGAACGTTCTTACCTGAAGTAGAGGTTTCCTTGGTCTCTCGCCGCCGCCTTTTAACATCACTAAAGTATCCACTTTTTTTTAATTGTTTTGATAAAGCTCTGTATTTATTATATAGCTTGCCTGTTGGATTTGTGTGCTGCTTGAAATAATATTCCTGAAATAATTATTAAATAATAATTTTAATTATAAGTAGAACATGTACTATTTTATAAGTTGCATAGGTGGATGAAATTAAATTACTGTTAAAAAATAGATTAAAAAATAAGCAGCATGTGATGATTACACTTACAGAGTTTTCTTCAGGAAACATAATTTTTATTTGCCTGACTATATCGGGAAAAACATTGAGGGTCATGGCATGATTATTGTCGACAAACTCTCGTACTATGAACGTACTGAATAAATCTCTACATTCACACGTGAAACCGGGAGGTGAATTCTCATCGTACAACGCCCTAATTCGTGCACCATTTGCATTTTCAAAAAAATTATTTAAATCCTTAAATCGGTAGAAAGAAGAATATTCAGATTATCAATTAATTGAAAAACATAAACATTAAATTACGAAATTAAATCTGGATGTGGAAGAACTTGAACTTAAAGATGAATCACTTCTCTTTTGAGCTTCCTGGTCGACCCAAGTTATTACGCTAGTGTTTGATATAGTGTCGCTTCCGCTTAAATTTGTTCCATAAGTAAAGTTCTATAACATAATAATTACATTAACTATTATTGTAACTCATGCCACGTTTACACCAGTAGAATAAACGTATGTAGCAAAATAGTATCTTCGTGTGAACACCAACTAAAATATTTTAATTGTTTGACACATAAATTTTTGATTTTAAGTATATATTATAAAAGTATTGAATATGTGCTGATGGCATGTAAACTCAGTTTAATAACAATGCGAAAAGTCATTCAAGACTCTGTGTAAACCGAAAAATACTTTGTTCGCAAAAAAGTACTATGATATTAAAGTACGTTTCGTGTAAACGTGGTATAAGTATAATTGATTTAGTTAATATATGTATACATACATGGTTTTTTTTCCACTCGTTGAGTCTCGCACGAAATTTTGATCGATTTCCAAGATCCGTTTTGAAAATTTCGCATATTTCTGTTTCTGTTAAATACGCTAAACTCTCCATGTCAATATTGAATTCTTAAATAATACAAAATCACTTTAGAAATTTGTTGGGTATAGTAAACTTTGTATGTTACCTAACAATTTCGGTAAAATTGGTTCCATTGACCATTCCTTAAGTAGGTTATGTAAATTAAAATCCACAAAAATAACAGAATTTATGTCGATTTGTGCTCTTTCGGGCTCTCTTAACGCGTCATCATGTGATGAATTCGTGGAACTCGTATTACCAGGATCCATATTGAAAAACTACAACTTGGCGGCTTATTTAAACATTTTCAGGAAAATAAAATAAATAAATAAAATTAAAAAAAATTATGAAGTATATTTTCTACAAATACAAATTTCAGTTTATCCAATCAAAAATAAAAAAAGAAAAATGTTTGTGAAACATTTTTATTCTTCAAAGGAAAAGGTAAAAAAATTCAACATATAAAATAGTAAACTAGGGGATTCCCCTACATGATTTTTTTTCTTTTCTCGAAACGGGTTTGCATGAAATTGTATATGAAAAAAAAATTCGCTTTACGGCATTTCCATTTACGGCCAAGTTTTCAGGAACCGATTTAGGGCGTATATCGAGGTATTGGTGTACGTACATACATGCTTAAATATTAAATTCCAAAATTTATAATCACTTTCGTACAAATACAAAAAAAAAAATCATAACCCCATCGTTTTTGTTTATTATTCGCACTATAATAGCTTAATAAATAATATTTGCACTTTCACTGTGCTATAATCTAATAAATAACATTTACACAATAATTATAATTATTAAATACTTACACAATTATTATTATTATTATTTATTCCACAAAAAATTATTATTTGTTTAATTTCACTAAAACACTTGACGCATCTATACAGTCCAAACTTTACACTTGGATTGAACATAAAAGTAAAACGTTCGAATTTCTAAAACTGTACACGTATACTGTCTTCCCTCGATTGTATCGGCCTAGGCGTTGCATTAAAATAATTGTTTTCCTTTATTTGAAAAGATAGTGTTTTTAATACTACGCCATATTGAGTATAAGGCCTAAGCATTAAAAAAAAAAATAAATTTAAAATTTAATCCTTGCTTAAATTTATTTAAAAAAAAATGATTTATTTTAAAATATCGATTCGGCGTTATTTCGGGGGAAGACTGTAGTTAACAGTAAATCGCTTGTAATGTGCATATTAGGATCAAATTATTAATTACGATAACATAATTTATACTTTATATTCATGAATTATTCCTTTATTTGCATCATTCTCAAAATTGCATGAAATGTATGCCAGGTCCCGATTTTTTTTTTTTGGTTCATTTTCCTTTGTTTTATATTCTGGAGGGGGTAATAGAAGATAACAAAAATTAAAAATTTGTGATCACGGCTAGCAATTTCTTCTCATTGGATCCAATAAATAAAAATTAATCAGGACTGTATAATGCCTCTGTAAAAATTTATTGTATTTACTGGTAAACTAGCATATTCCGTGATTTGAATAGGAATTCAATCCTAGTTTTCCGAGATAAAATAATTCGTAACATCGGAATATTTTTAGAGAAATTATTAATAAAAAGCATGATTTATGAATAACCGGGAATGTTTTTTTATGTATCAAATGATCAAACTATGGTATATTTCATGAAAACTTAAGATTAAATCAATCTTATATTGAATCATATGTGATTAAATGGAATACGCATAATTTAATGTTATTCCTAGGAGGTTATTCCAGTGTTAATCATAATAAGTGAATATACTTTTCTCTGGGTGTTGACTGTGATCAAGAACAAATAATGTATCACAATTTTGGAACCCGTCCGAACAACAAGTTGTTTGACTTTGATCAATTGATCAGACCGATTTAACACTTTCCCTGCCACAGATGCTCCGGTGCATCAAGAATTTTTTTCATATAGTACGCCGCTGTGTCACCTACACATCATGCCAATTTTGCATTATACCAAGCCACATGTGCACCCGCACATCATGCACTTTATTCTTATAGCAAGCCACATGTGCACCTGCACATCATGCTTTTTTTATCTCTACCAAGCCTCTGATGTACCGGAATGTCATGCATTTTTATCTCCCTACAGGCCGTTTGTGCACCGAAATATCAATTTTATTTTCAATCAAAACGATTTAAATCCACAACTAAATGCAAAAATTTGAATAAATAATGGTAAAATAATTTCATTGGTTCTCTATTTCAAACAAATTCAAACAACAATAATAAAAGGAATAAAACAATAAAAGGAACATACAACGAACAAAACTTTTAAAATGTTGGAGTCGTTTATTTTCTTAAATGGGACTTATGTGACATTAAAATGTTTTAGGCATAAATTCTTTCCGCACTTTCCGCAAAATGTACTGACATATTTAGTTTTTTTACAAGCTTCCTTAGGACCAAGCCGACTTGAAATTTCTTTATAACACAATTTGCAACGACTTCTTAGTTTTCGGTTTGACTTCGACTTTTTGGAAGCTTCTTCAAGATAATGCTCTTCTTGTTCCCAATCCGTATCCAAATCTTCTTCAAATTCAATCATGGCCATAATCAAACTCTGCCTAAAGTCAGCGATTTCCATTATTTTGTGACAACTGTTATAAAGTATTAAAGCGTTAACTACTGCTGTATTTAACAGCAAATCGAACGCTACTTTATGATACCAATGTACGGTTTTTCGAAGGCAAGAAAAATAGCTGGATAATTGATCCGACACGTCCACACCTTGCTTAACCTTATTGTATGAAAGAATAATGTTAGGTTTTTTAATATCTTGCTTATTTCTATCTTTTCTTGCAACTTCCATTGTTCCGGATTCTTTAGTTGATAAGAAATATACTTCGCGTTTGTTCCGCCATGCTCCTACTACAATTCCATTCTTTTCGAAGCAAATCGATTGACCTTTTTTTTAATTTTGGAAAAACCGGGATGCCTTTTCGATTCTTGCGAATCGTGCCCTGTAAATGAGTATTTTGTTCTAAACAAATATTTGCAAGTTCAAGCGATGTGTAGAAATTATCGGTTGTTAAACATCGTCCAGCATTAAAATAATCTTTCATTAAGTTATTGCAGCTGCCGAATTGCATAAAAAATAAACGACTTACCCAATCATTATGATTTACCGGTAACTCAATGGCCTACGACAAATTAACATATTATCTACAGGCCAATGAGTTACGGGTGCAAAAGTTTAATAACAAATTAACTATTACATATTTTTTAATGAGAATTTGATCTAATATAATAATTTCAAAAATACTACAACATAAAACCAGAAAAAAAGTATAAAAAATGCATGATGACCCGGTGCACCACGGCGTGTAGGGAGAGAAAAATGCATGACATTCCGGTACATCAGTGGCTTGGTATAAGGGAAAAATGCTTGATGTGCTCGTGCTACAGTGGCTTGGTAAAAGGAAAAAATTCATGATGTGCGGGTGCACATGCGGCAGCGAAAGTGTTAAGGTAGTAAAATTTGTAATATGATGCGGTGGTAACGTTCAAATAGTCGTTTATACAGTAGGGTTCTGACCGATAGTGTTTATTCATCAACTTTTGAAATGATTTATGAAGTGTTATTACAAAATGTTGGTTCTTCTGCCTACGATTTATCTATCCAATTATCTGTATAACATGTTGTAGAATTTGTAGTATGAACCGCTGATTTTTTGCCGTATTTAACAAAAAGTTGATTTTGTTTTGAAATAATGATGTGCTTAACTTTCAAAACAGGTCATTATTTTCTTTATCTGTCACAGTTTTCAAAAAGCACTCGTCGATGCCAAATCGAACGAAATTGAAGAAAGAAGCATAACAAATTTGTGCAGCATTACTCAATTAATCGTTTACCGTTTCAGCTTCCTATAATAATCAAAACCACGCATAATTATTATTTTGTTATGAAAAACGTTAAATTATTTACTGAACTTTTGAATCATATCTCATTCATTTTATTTGCTCATCAAATTTAATTTGAAGAATTTCAATTTTCCGATAGAATGGATAATGATCGTAGTGTGAAAATTTCACACGTGGCCAAACTGTATGGGCGGTAATGGAGAGGTCAAAAATTAAATCGAAATCAATATGAATACTATATACAGATGAAAATAATTTTGAAGTTTATTTTCCATTTCTATGTAGTAAATCTGTTTGCTGGCAAAACTGTTGGTCCAATTAAAATATGTTCTGCTAATCTTCACTCCATTTTCGAACAAAACTAAATTTCCGGCATTGTATAATTTTATTCATTTTATTTATTTACATAAAGAAAATTTACACACAAAACAAAAAGTATGCGAAGAAGTCATTTTTATAAACACACATCTTTTTCTCAATTCTCACTCTCAACTAACTAACCAACAACAAACAACATTTTTTGATTACTTCTTAAGTAATTCAAAGAAAATAATAAATAAATACATAAAACAAAACGAAAAATTAAATTTATTGCTTCTCGATCAAAAAAAAACAAAAAAACTTTACGTACGATACATTTATTAAGGCGCGCGCGATCTATAAGAAGGAATCGGGTGAAAAAAGAAGACGGAAACGGTTAAGAAGACGTAAAGAAACAAAAAAAAAAAAAAACAAAAAGTACAAAATTTACAACAAAACAAAAACTTTTCTTCTCCTCCTTCGCTAAGAAATTTTTTTAGTTTAAGTAACGAGTTCGCGCATTCAAGACGTTTTTTAAAAAATAAAAATAAAAAAAAAAAAAGATTTTTAATTTCGCGTACAAATTTCGCGCTGTGTTTATTTTTAAGTGATTGGTGCTTTAGTTTTTTTTGCTCAAAGAAAAATTTGTGGATCTTAGACACGGCCATAAATAACATGTTTTGTCGTCGAAATATATTTTTCATTATTCTAGTGTTTGGTGTATTAATCCGGCACAGTGAATCAAATAGTGAACAAAGGGCACGGGTTGTCCATCATTCGGGGGCAAGTGGCCAAAATCGTGATCGTCGCATGAATGATAGTGATCGAGCTAATAATAATAACAATAGTTATAATGCAATGAATCGTGGCGGCACCGCCAGCAGTACTAGTAGTACCAATAATAATAGTGATAATGATAGTGATTTGTTACAACGGATACACGATAAATTAAATATGTTACAAATAATCGAAGATCAACAATTAAAACGTTTGGAGGCGATTGAATATAAGTAAGTTTAGTTTATCTTTGTATACAGAAATGATGTGCGCGAGTACCCAAATCTAAATCATATACACATCAAATAATAAACAAAACTATTCTTAGATGAAATCAAAAATAAAAAGATAAAAAATCGAAAGAAGAAGACACCCGCGAATTTAAGGCAGATAATAATTTTATCTGCTGACAACAAATACAAGAAAAAAGCCGATTTATTTTTCTTTAGTTCTTTATTTAAATGATTGTTTCTAAATTTGTGAATTCTGTCATTTTTTTTTTTTGATAATTTAGTTGGATAATTATTGTACACATGAGTGAAATTAAAATGTATAGTTTATTCGTCGATTTATCGGCCAGATGTAAAGTTAATTATTTTATATTCTGTTATAAAAAACACTTAAAGGGTAACCCTAAGAAGAATATTGTAATATTGCGTTCGTGTTTAGTATACTTTAGTTATTCAATTTTATTTAAATGACCTTTAGGCTAAAAGCTTTTTATGACAAGAATTCAAATATACATGTGCTGCTTTTCGACTCCTAGTATTGCAACATACTCAAAATCCGTTCCTATTTAAGTTACAATGTACTAAGACTTAGTTAAAAGATGTAGTTTTAAACTGAGTTAAAATTTGAAATCATATACCTACTAAAATTAGCATCCTTCTAAACAGTCGATTTAGAAAAGTTACTTTATTATAAAAATCTGAAATCTGAATTATTGAAAGGTTACACACTGGTTCCACTCTTATAAACTTGTTGAGTAAAAACTACATAGTTTTGAGAATGACAATCGTATCGTGTAATATGATATAGCAGAAAACCGCGCGTGCTAAAGCTATATTTAACTAAAATTATATAAGTTTAATCAAAATAATAAAATAGTTAAAGTATAAATAATCGAGCTTAAACTTAACAATTAAAATTAAGAGGATTTTAATGCCATTCGACTGAGAATTGACATCAACGATTTCACTACTAATCGGGTTGCTACATTTGCCAGAAAAACCTATCATTAATGAAAAGAGGGATTTTTGTTTTGTAAGAATTAATCTAAAGTTTAGAAAAAATATATCGATGGTTATTGAACTTGACAAAAGTGTTTGAACGATTCACAAACGAATAGATACATTTGTTTACAACTTGTTTAAAAGTTTGCCTAGATCTTACCGAAAATAAATTTCAAAATATTTAGCAAACGCATCGTTAATATTTTTTGCGACTTTATATGTTACGGTACATTTTTTTAATACGTTAATGGTGGCTGCGCAGAAGAATAAAAAAAATTGTTCATGTCATAAAAATGTATCTATAAATTTCTGAATCTATGAATTCTGTTTTTGTAAAATTGGAAATGTTGGTTTAGAATGTCGGACCTTAGGATGTTTTTTTGCATTTAATACACCTTTTTCTAACCATTTTTGATAGTTTTGAATTATTTCCTATAAATGTTGTTAAAAGTAGGCTCTTAAAGTTTGTCTTTTAAGTTAAATACTTTTGAGTTGTGAGTTATTTACTTTTTTTTAACACCAGTGTTAAAAAGGGTATTATAATTAAATTTCATAAAAATCAAATTATTTAAACATCAACAGAAGTGGTAAAGCTAGAAACAACACTTCTTTGAGAATTTCCATTCAAGATGGTATTATTGGTTATTTCTGACGCATTTAACAGGTATGGGAACTAGATACTCGCCAAAATTGTGGGGAGAAATTAATAATTTTTTATGCTTAACCTATGCAACATATTTTAAGTATATAGTATATATTTTTAAAGTGATTTCGGGAGTGATTTATGTTTATACTTTGTGTATTATGCAAAACACGGAAATTAGAAAGTCAATATTTTGAAAATTGTCTTGTTCTTTCAACAATGGAACTTATAAACTTAATAGTACTGTATCTCACACAATTTATTAAACGTAACCTCAAGTAACCGCTTTGAGGAACTATCACAATTAGAAAATATCACATCACAATAGCTGAAAATAGGTATAATTAAACTTTTCACAAGATATTATGCGTAAGTCAACTGGAAAAAACTTTTTTATTAGTCTGAGTGAATATGAACCGTAATTAACACGCTGGCACATAGAACTTACATGATCATTCCAAGTAAGTTTTGAATTCAATAGTAATCCTAGGTTATTAACCGTTGGAACAAATGAGATTATATTATTGTTCAAAAATAGCACAGGTGCAATATTATGCGAATTATTTCTAGTGAGCAATAAAGCTTTACTTTTAGTTGGATTAATGGAAAGTGAATTATTTTTGGCCCATGACGAAATATTCCTAAGATCTGCATTAAGTTGGATAACGATTTCCCCCAAATTTTAACAAGTCACCACCAATATACAGTTGCAAATCATCAGCATAAAGATGAAATCGGCAATTTAAAATATGCCAAGGTAGGTCATTTATATAAATGGAAAAAAGTAAAGGGCCTAAAATTGATCCTTGAGGCACCCCAGCAATAACATTACTTATACCAGAAAGATCATCACCAAGCTTTACGAATTGTTTACGATTACTCAAATAAGAAAGAAGCAACAAAATAGCAGAATCTGAAAAATTATAATATAACTTAAACTTTTGAAGCAAAAGGATAAGATTAACACAATCAAACGCTTTAGAAAAGTCTAATAGGACTAAAATGGCAAACGAATTACCTTTATCTAAAATAGCAGATAAATCATCAACAATATGCACAAGTGCAGTAGTAGTACTATGGCCCGATTTGTATCCAGATTGGAATTTGCATAGGTAATTAAAGCTATTGAGATGCTGAAGAATTTGAAGTTGTATAATTTTTTCCAGGACCTTGGATAGGGCAGGCAAAATACTAATCGGGCGAATGTCACAAATATTCGAAATTACATCCTTTTTAGGTAGAGGAATAATCGATGCCACTTTCCAAAAATTAGGAAATACTGATTTGGTCAAACTCTGGTTAATGATAAATGTAATTTGGGACAGAAACAAATCAATAAATAATTTTATTACTCTGAAGTTTACCATGTCATATGCCATCGAATCAGACTTAACAGTACGAATTGCATTCAATACCATAAGTTCATCGACACAATCAAAAACAAACCCCTAACTACCAGAACTAATAAAATCAAAATCGGGTAAAGGCAAAACACCTATAGATTCGTTAAGTTTACTGATCCCTACCAAAATTTCATCAGCAGAAAAGTCAATGACTGCTTCAGTCGACTTACATGAAATACCTAGTTTCTTCAAATTGCTCCAGGTTGCTTTAGGTTTGTGCAAATTCCCAAAATAAAATATATTTTTAGCTTGATTGATGCATTTGTTGGTTTTATTTCTAAAAGATTTAAATGATTCAAAATCGAGCTCTAATCCAAATCTTTTATATTTTTTGTAAGGCAAATCTCTTTTTTGCATTAAATTCAAAATATGTGCATTTAACCACGGAGCAGTGGGACATTTATTTATACTGGTTTTACGAGGCACACAATTAGTATCTAATTTTAAGAATTTTGAATTGAATTCTTCAACTATATCATTCACATAAGGATAAAAATAAAGATTTGACCAGTCTAACGAAAAGAAACAATTTACAAAATACTCATGATTGATTGCTTTATAATCAGGAACAACCGTATATGAAATTTTATCCCTATGGTACGACTGAACTTATAGCAGGCAAAAATCAAGTCATGATCAGAAATGGCAGGAACAGCAAGCTGCCCAAAAGAAATAATATTATGCTTATCAGCCTCATACAAAATTATCAAATCCAATAGGCTTTAAATAAAATAAATTATGTAAACTTAAACAAGCACTTAGTTTATTGGTAATCAACATATTAAAGTTTAAATCACCACAACAAATAATTTTTTCATACTGAGATAAATATTCAGAAAAAATTGTTTGTAAATTATTAATATCATCAGTACAAGCAGGAGGCGGGTTAAAAATAACCAAAATAAGAATTTTACCAAATCGCCCGACAAGCTCAGACGCCAAAACTTCAACCTTACCAAAGGCACCCGAGAACAATTTACTAACCCTCAAAGTAGACCTAAAATAAATACCAACACCACCCCATCGCTTATTATTAATACGATCAAAACGTATTAGTTTATAATTATTGATAAGGAGCGACTTGTTCCCACTCATAGATGAGTGGAGTACTTCTACAAAATCATATTTACGGGCATAGACTTATTTGTACCTACCGTTGTGGCCAAACCAAACAAATATCCTCCATGGTACGATGTTAAACCTATCAATCTAAAGAATAAGAAAGACAAAAGGCTTACAAAGAAAATCTGAAATTCTGTGTTACCAAAATTTCGATAGCTGCTTTGATAGAAAATATGACAGCTACATTAGTCATATTAAGGAAAAAATAAGAAAAGATCTAAAACAGTTTTGGAGATTTTTTAAGGAAAAACGTGAAATTAATGTTTACTAGCGTTTATGACATTCATGGAACGTAAATCTTGTGACCCGCAAGTTATATCAAACATGTTTGCTGAGTTTTTTCTATCTATTAATATAATACAAACCCGATGTCTGGGTCTGTATGTTTGTCTGTGTGGTAACGACACTATAGACCATTACAAGCATGCGAGTATTTTCTTGCCTTTTGTCGTTTGTAAAAACAAACGGAATTGGTGATCTACTACAACATACATTCACTAGCAACTTTTAGAAAACGTCGGCTTCCGAGGACAGAGAGTTTTGCAGGTGAAATCGTCAAAATTCCTTCACAATTTATTTCTACCGGTTCTTTGTTAGGCGAAATATACGTTCAGATACGATTGGGTCAATTTCTAAATCTTTTAATTTATTGCGTGTTGTATGCCTGTTTACATAGGCTTTTTCTTACGAGTCAGTACATAAGCCAGAAGATATCGATACGTACGGAAATCCAAATAATGGTAAGAACAACATAACCATACTATGACCATGGATTGAAACCGAGGGTATTAATCGAGCTCTAGAAATATTCGGAGATGAATGTGGTCTCTGTGTCTTCTTTTAATCAATAATAAAAACTAGCAGAATTTCTATAGAAATGGAAAGTAGCCAGATAACACCAATTTTCAAAACTGAAAGAAGAAATGATGTTTCTTGTCTCAGAGGAATTACATCCATCTCTAGCCAGATTATTTGAACTTGTATTATACAACTCATTCAGATCATTGATTCCTGGATTTATTTCACAGTGTCAGCATTGTTTTTATACCCAAAATATCAACATCAACAAATCTCAAAGTCAGTTCTCAAAATCTTCAGAACAGTTGAAAATATCGGCGATACTAATCTTTTCAGTATTACCATTTATTTGGCATCAATAATAAGTGTAAGCGTTTATCGTTCCAACGGAAAGTTAACCCTGTTACACAACAATGTTAAAAAATGTTATTGGCATACATTTACAAAAAGTATTCGAGGTTAAAGATCTAGGGGTTACTTTCGTTGAAAACAAGTCCTTTAGTAAGCACATTAAGCAATGCGTCGCTTGAGCTAATTCCATGCTTAGACGAGCGTGAATTAAACGTTGGATGAACGATATTTTTACCTCGATGCAATTAAGACCCTGTATTATGCCTACAAGAGATTTCAACTTGAATATGCTGTCAATGTCTGGTGTCCTTTTTATGATTAACATATCGCAAATATTGACAGTATCCAAAAAAAACTTATACATAAAATTTATAAAAATAAAACCTAATTTTCAAAAAAATATATTTGAAAAAAAAAAAAAAATCGCTTTACCTAATATTGTTCAGAGAACTCTTCTCCTATTTCTTCCACCATAAGTAAGTCGACGATGTCTTCCAATGAATGGATAGATGACCTGGGTGGATGATATCACCCCAGTCGTGCTGCCCAACTACACTTTAGTCCCTCAACATAAGTGAAAAGATGGAGCCGACGGCTTAGCCATTTTCGAAAGAAACGGGGTGCGCACTCGCACCTTCAGGTCTGAACTTAGACCTAGAAGAATAGTGACTTTACTGATTTTGGATTACATCTCTCCCGATACCAGTTCCGATAACTTGAAACTTTTCCTAATACGATATCTCTAAGCAAACCCGCCACCTTTAAGCTAACACAGTCGTAGCTTGAACCCCCCTTTTGATGTGAAATCTTAGTGGCAGGAATAACTAAAAAAAACGTATAAAAATTATAATGCGGAAATACGAAATCAAAATTACGTGTGAATATCGACAAGAAAAAAATGAAATAAAACCTAAAATCAAAACAACACACATTCAAGATACAACAACATTCGCGGCATTTCGAAATCATCAACGAGAAAAAAGCCAAAAAATCGCCTTCTTTCCATTTTTTAATTTTGCGTTGAGAAAACATCTATGGTGGCTGCAAGTATTTGTACACTTTATGCAAAAAAAATGTAAGGCAATTCAACAGTGGCAATTCAATAAAAAATAATTACCTTTCTTGCTGTTGGTGGGATCGGTTATTGGTAGTTGACTTAATATTAAAACTAGATAAAAGCATTAAGCGGGTTTGGATGGGATTTTCCAATGATGCTGCACGTAACAAATCGCTTGTCTTTCTTACGGTAATTTCAAACAGCACAACTTTTGTTGCAAGGCGAGTTGCTTTTCTTTCGTCCCAGCATTTGCAGTTATCATGCGCATTCCTCAGGGTTGGATCTCCGACAATGTCATGTCAAGCAGACCCAAAAATGCTCCCCTTCAAGCAGACCCAAAACTTTTCCAAATCCTGAACAGAAGAACTTATTGATAGCAAATAATTAACATGCTATTAAAAGCTGAGCGGACAACATGCATAATTGTTCATACAACTAAGTCAACCATCTCATATTTCAATTATTATTTTTTGTTGTATCGGCTGCTATAAAATTAAATATTTATTTATTATTTATAATATATTTTCGAGTCGAACGTGTACGCTTGTCAGTTTTTTTGTTTCATTTTTTCACGTGTCAATTTAGGTAAATCATAATTGGATTTATGATCTATTCAACGTAGTTTGTGTTCTAGTTTGATGCAACTTTATCAAGCCGATACAGGTAATGTTGTATTAATAGAAATATATTACGACATGATTTAAAACGGCATTCTGTTAATATATTACGGAATATTTCAGGAAGGCTTACGGTACACCGGTACACTACAACATGTTTCAGAATGGCATAAAAAAAATATCCGCCATCAGGAAAGCTAATTTTTTCCGGAAAATATTGTTTTGATTTTTTTGTAGTGGAACACTTTCCCGAATAGCGTTTAATCGACACCAAACAACATATGATGAAATTCGACAAATGCGGGAGTGTAAAATGTTTTTTATCTTAATAAAGTTTTCCTTCGCTCGTGGGGTCTACCACTAAAAATAAAATTGGGCGACTTTCTTTTCGGAACGAATTAACTAAAAGGTCAATTCAGTATTTGGACAGTCTAAGTCAATGGTTATGTTATAAGCTTATTGTTAGCGATAAATCAAAAATCATGCATTTTGAACGAAGGGATGCCGTTTCCCTAGCGCATTCTCAAAAGTATCACATGTATACATGTGATAGAAATTTATGCCCGCCTCAGTGTTTCGTGCTTGAGTTTGTTTTTGTACATGAATTTAAATATCTGGGTTTAACAATAGACTCACAATTTAACTGTAAGACTCACATCAATAAAAGTAGGAAGAGTCGATCGAGAATCTATTTATCACACAAAAAAGAATTGTTAAACTAATTTATAAGTGCCCTAAGACAATACCAACAGTTCCGTTGTTTCGTGAACTAAATTTATTACCATTTAGATATCTCTTTATTTATAAAGTCCTCAAAATGTTTTTTAATCGAAGTAACAGTTTTCACAGTCGCACTGTAAAGATATACAATACGAGGAACTCAAAGAACCCAAATATCTTTGGCGGTATACATTCTTTTTCGAAATGCTACTCAACGATATTACAAGTCTCAGTACTGTGCGTAAATACAAATTAAAGGTAGAGACAATCTCGGCGGAACGGAGACGGAATTACGCAAGGAACGCACAAATTAATTTACTACTATAAAATTTATTGACAATCTCAACGCACGTTTTTAACAAAAAAATTATCTAGACTATCCAGCATGACCCAAAACTTTTTAATGTTTATAAATACATAATTTAAAACTATTTGTTGGCCTTATGGCCAGTTAATTACTAATGATTTAGCTACACATATGCCGTTTAATATGATTGGCGTTACCTTAATTTGTATAATTGAATTTCATAAGAATGTGTTTCATTTTGCATTTTTGCACATCACAAAGTGACACTTCAATCCGTTCTTGCGTGTTGTATTGAAAATAATTTAATTTTAGTACTTGGTCTAATGCGCTCCGTCCGTCGACTTTGTCAGTACGTATATATTTTCATGCATTTTAACTTTTGCGCTATTGCATTACTACGCTACTATGTCGAGACTGTCGGGGGGGGGGGCGTGAAATTCGATCCTGGCTGCTCGGTTTAGAAAACATTGAACAATACTTTTAGTGTTATACCCTAGACAGACTATGGTTTAATAAATCCGATTTACGTAAACTAGTTTAAGTAATCTATGCAAAAACAAAGGGATTAGCTAAAATCGAGGTTGACACACTGCGACTAATCTCGAAAAATTCACTAAATCGGTTTTATTAAATCGCAGTGTGTTATAGTGTATTTGGTTATAGGGTATTACAATTGATCTAGTCGTATGTTAATTATACGAGTTAAATATAAATAAATAAGAGCTTGTATAATTGTTGCTCCACCATTGATTTTAATCTGAATTAAATGGAACTTTACTTTATTTCTTGTAATTTGCGACAATGTTTTTTGTGTAATATTAATATGTAGGGAGATAGGGGTTGGTTGTAACATTTTTGAGAATACAAATTCTAACGTTTTGTCTGTTGAAAATAATGCAATGACAAATAATTAACTGAAATAAGTGATATCTAAGCTACAAAATGTTATATAAATATAGACAATATTCCACTAGGAACTGGGCGAAATTGTGGATTAACAAAATTTGGCAGAAGTTACTTTCAACCCCGATTTCGGGGTTGAAAGTAACAACGTCCGGGGTAAATAGTAACAAAATTTTCTATGTATTTCAAAATTATAGTTTTTAATTTATTCAGTCTATAAAGGTAACATTTAATATAAAAACATAAAAAATAACATTTCAATAAATAATATCTTGTTTTAGCATCAGAATGACACATAAAATAGAACCTTGGCAGCACAATCGTGCAATTAATCAGATAAATCATCTGAATCACAATTTAAACATATATAAAAAGTTACGTCGCCTTTAGCTAGTATGTGCCCATTTTTTGCAGTTAATACATTGAATCCACTTCTCTCCAGGTCGACTTTCTTTAAAAAAAAATCGCAGAAAATTAAACAAAAATGTTTCGTCTTCATCGTCTGTGGAATCATGTAATATTTTCCTCTTCGTTGTTCTTTTTCCTTTATCACTTTTTTTTCTTGTATTTCGACTCTTGTCAAATTGTTCTTTTCGCAAGTGCTTCTTTTTCAGGAGTGTCTGTTAAAATAGCCGTTTTTCTAGTCCTTCGTGTATATTTTTTATCCTTGGCGCGGCTTTCGGGAAAGGTCTTATTATTTCTGGAGAAAAAGAAATATTCGCCGTTAAATCAGATGGGCCCGGTAGTAATGAGCTGGCCGTTGTAGCAATCTGTTTAAATGAAGGCATTTCGTGAGAAATTTGTAACGTCTGCTCGACATTTTGGTAATTAGCAACCTCTTCATTTACAGTTAGAAATGAATATGTGGCGAATGAAACCTCAGACTGTATATTCTCCAATTGAACAACTGCTTCATTTACGGTCAGTTGCCCATCGGTAACGAATGGCACCTCAGGGTGACTATCTCCAGGCTTATGGCTATTTTCAGTAGCATGTAATGGTCTATCGGTGACGAATGAAGAGAGAAAATCGCAATCTTGGAACACTTCTCTGTTGAATGGAACAATATCAGTTTTGTTAAACCCGTTGATGACATTTACTGGGTTCAGTGCCATAGGAAGAGCAATTTTAACTATGGACGGAATATCATATATTGTCATAGTTTTTCCAGGATTATTTCGTAGCCAGGCATCCTGTTGATTAGCACAGTACGTTTTAAAAGGGCCATAAACTCCCACATCCAAGGGCTGCAGTTTATGGGAGCAATGCGGTGGAAATGACAACATCACCACTCCATTGTCTTTTGCTTTGTCAATTACACCGATATCCAAATGAGAAATATGGTTGTCGAGCAATAAAAGTACTGGATCAGAACAGGATGGCTTTACGTGTTTAATAAAGTGATCCATAAATTTAATAAATTCGACGTTAGTCATCCATCCGGAAGCATTTCCAGCTCCTACAGACTCTGAAGGTCCATCAAGAATAAAGAAGTCTTTATATTTAATCCGTAGAAATGTAAACATGCAGGGAATTGAGTTTCCAGAACCGCTCACTGCCGCACAGACAGTAACAAGGGTACCCCTTTCCGCAGACGTCACAGATCACACCTGTTTTGAACCTTTTTTAGCTAAGATTTTCCTTGGTTTTTGTACTGTGGTAACACCTATCTCATCGCAGTTCCAAATGCGGGATGGGCTAAAACTATGTTTTATCATTAATGAAGATAATTTATCGAAAAAATCATATACGTTCGACTTGTTGAACGACGTAGCTCAGCTTAAGCTAGTGGCTTCTGGTAATCTTATTGAGATGTTTGGATTTCGCTTCATGAAAGCCCCAAGCCAGTCTACGCCAGCTTCTTTATTTTCACTCCATGATTTGGGCATGGGAATACTATACTTGTTTGCACAATTATATGCCAACGTTCTGACATCTTTTGGCGTAAGTCCGTAATAAATATTGCTGCATTTTATAAGGTAATCTACTAATATACCTTCTTGCTCCCTATTAAAGACCTGCCTGTCGGATTTGTATCCAACTTCGATGGTTGCGCCACTATTTATGTTATCCTTTCTTTTCTTTAAATATCTAAAAAGTGTGACATGGCACAATCCGAAATCATTTGCAACACCACGGATTTTTCTATGTTTGTATTCTTGTAAGGCGATCGCAGCTCTTTCGAAGGTGTCTTTCGAGTTTTTTCCACGTTCGGTTTTCCGTTTGTATGTTCGCATTCTAAAAAGTAAATACACAGAATAATACATCGTTTAATTATTTATGTGTGAGGGATAGGTTGTAACATGTTACAACCTACCTTGTACACATGTTACTTTTATCCCCTACACCAAATTCGAACATTCGAGATGCAATAAAAAAACTCGAAATGCTTAGGATATCAAAAACTGTATTTAACGATAGGCGAAATATGCACGATTTTTTATATATGTATGCCTCTTTTTATTGTAACTATAATGTGAATAACAAAAAACCAAAAATATTAAAAAAAAAAAAGTTACTTGCATGACGGTTTTGACAGCTCTATATATTAATGCGTTCAACGGTGGTTCACACACAACGAACTGAATTGAATGATGAAATACTTTGTTTCACTATGAACATTTATCTCTTTCGCACGTTTTTATGTCTCTATCAGATTAGTTGTTTTTATGATTGTTACTACTTGCCCCTGTTACAACCAACCTCTATTTCCCCTATATAAATAAACTGAAACCAAGATAATACATGAATTAAACATGAATTACAAATTAAACCTAGTTAAATATATTTTTTTTTCTGAAATCGCTAACAACTCAATCTAGTTTAGCTCATTTAAAGCCTAGATCCTCAAGTTTCCCCATTTTCCAAAAAAAAAAAACATCCTACAACAATAACAATTTGTATTAAAACGAAAAAATTTATAAAAATTCAATTGAATGACGTCATAATTTATCCACATCTAAAACCAATGACAAAAAAGGAGAACACATGTCCGCTAAACAATAGAAATTGAAATAAATCAAAAAGAGCCAAACAAAAGAAATTAAATCAATGCAACACAATGAGCGCGAAGAAAACAAAAATCAAAACAATTTATACCGACCAAGCGGCACAGTGGTAAAAGCTGGCATGAAGCAATGCAATGTGCAGGTGGACTTTAGCCGTACGTCCTCGATTTGGCTACTGCTGCGTAAAGTAGAACGGTAAAAATGAACTGCGAAAGAGTTGGGAGTGCGTTGAACCCCAGAAAAGACGTGAAATGAAATTTTCACTGGATCTCCAAAAAATATAAGAAAAATCGGACGGCGAAAAATTAGTTTGTTGATTTTGTGAAATTTTTATTTTCGATTTTGCTTGTGTCATTGTTATATAAAAAATCCATTTCACGTCAATCGTTAACTAACAAATGCAAATTGCAGTGCAATTTTTGTTATCATAGTTTTTTCTATCAAACACTATATTGACATGATAATTTTTGTTTTGTTATACAATTACAGGCAGAAAAAACGGACCACCCTAACTTTTTTTTTATGCGAATATCTTTTGAACCGCACTAACTGGAAACTTGAAACAAAAACAAATTCTAAGTCTTCAAAACAATCTTAAAAAATGTGCTGAAGACCTATTCTTTCCAAACATGTGCATGTTTCCATCGAAATTCCCGCCTATACCATGACTGATCCGCCTCCAACCCTTTCGCTGAAGGTGCGTGGATCGTAACGCTCCCCCGGTAGTCGTCGTACTTGTTCTCGCCCATGGTTAGGTTAGGTTAGGGTGGCTGTCCTAAGGGACTGGCATAGACACAAAAATGGTCCGTAGCGATACCACATACAATTTTCTCGGGTCTACCTACTGAACCTTCCAGAGATTACAATGAAGCGTTGAATACACCTGACGTCCATCCCATTGAGATTCACCAGGTCACTGAGGAGAGGAGCCCCTAAAAATGTCCATCTGCTTAACGCTAGACGGGGACAAGTTCAGAGTAGATGGAGTACAGTTTCTTCCTCTTCCACATTTTCATAGCTTCTACAGTAATCACTAGAGGAGACTCCGCTCACATACCAGACAGTGTCCTGTAATAACTCCCAAGACCATACTAATATGGCGACGCTGAAGTGTTAAAAGCTGTCTAGGTTTTGCTTGATCGAGTCTTAGCCAAATCTGCCTAGTTATAACACAAGAGGTACCATTGAACCATCTATAGTTCGCTGCCCTTCTAGCTTCTTTCTGAAGAATTTGCATGTAGCGAGCGGAATTTCAACATTTACCTTACTTGGTAAAGTGAGGCAATTCGTACCCTGCCGAGCGAGTTCATCTGCATTTTCATTCCTCGCAACATTGAAGTGCCCTGGCACCCACATTAAGTGGATGTTGAACTGATCTGCCATCTCGTTAAGAGATGAGAGACAGCTCTGTGCTACCTCCGACGTAAAGAAATTAGCTCGTAGCATTTTAATAGCGGCCTGACCGTACGTAAAACTGCGATATCCCTTACAGATACTACATTATACTTCAACCAATCCAAGGCCTCACTTATCGCAATTAATTCAGCCTAAAAAATTCTGCAAAAGTCGGGGAGACGGAATGAGAGGTTCACATTTAGTTTCTCACAGAAAAGACCACAACCAACCCTACAATCCATTTTTGAACCATCCGTGAAGAAGTTCAAAACTTCAGGGTTCAACATCTCTTCACTCAGCCAGTCCTCTAAGGAGGGAATATCAATATGAAACCCTTGCTCAAAAGACGGTAATGGAATCATGTAATCGGTGGAACGAGGGATATCTCTGTTACACAAAACAGATGAGTGTCCTGTATTACTACAGGTCCACATAGAAATGGATTTGAGCCTTATGGTTGTGCTCATGGCCATTTGAGTTCCCAGAATATCTAGGGGTGTGAGATGAAAAAGAACCTCCAATGCCTGAGTGGGTGTACTCGTGAGTTATTAGCGGTGCACTCAAGATAGAAGTTCTCTGAATTTTCATCAGCAACTTTTGGCTAACCATACTGTTTAAGGCTGGTCACTAAACAACAATCCCATATAAAAGTATGGGCCTTATCACTGAGGTATAGAACCAGTATACGATACGGGGTTCAAGACCCCATCATTTTCCAATAGCGTTTTTACAAGAGTAAAGCACTCTAGTGGCTTTCCTTACGCTTTCTAAAATATTAAGCTTCCAACTAAGTTTTCTGTACAAAACCATACTCAGGTGTTTCCCTTTAAGATTAAAGGTCAAGCTAATACCATTTAAAGTAAGAGGATCAACCTGAGGAAGTTTGTACTTCCTAGAGAAGAAGACCACCTCAATTTTACGTGGATTGATATTTAGTTCACAACTGTTGGCCCGATTGGAAAGAAGGCCAAGCGCGCTTCACATGCGCTCTCTTAAGGTACAAGGATTCTTACTAAAGACACGTTTTATACGAAGACAGTAATATGTTACGTAGACAAGAAACAAATTGTTTCCCCATATCTTCTGTTTCAAGCGTGGACAGTTGGTCTTTCTTTCAATCGTAAGAACGTAAACAAAACAAACTGCTTTTATCAGGGCACGAGATATTGCAATTCATCAACACAATATATGCGTTTTTGATATTACATTTTTATATAACGAAGAACCACACAAACAAGTACATAGAGATCGGAATCTAAACCGAACCCATTGCTAACAACTTGTTCACAGCCTATACATCTTGGCGAGCTGTGAAAATGGCACATATGCATTGATACATAATATGTAAAATAATGATTTGGAAATTTTTTAGTCGATATGCTTTGTTTAATTTTGCTCTTGCTGTTGCTCAGTTTGGTGCGAAGTTTGTAGAATGCAAAAACTATAAAAGAGTTTTTTGAGTAGATTCGAATGACATTTTTCAATTATGGTACAAGGAATGGAAGAAATCGCAAGGAGACTCGTTACCGTGTTTGCTGCCGCTATAATTTTACAGTCAACGAATTTGCCCATCTCTAGTAAAACCGCTCTATATGAATTTAATTTAAGCGTATTAATGGTGACAAAGTGTCGGTGACCACATAATAAATGTTCAGCAGGATCGCCATGTTTGAGAAATAGAGTATTTTATAACGCGTTGAGCAGGTTTAGGTGATTAACTTAAAAGAACTGTACCTTGCTCATACTCACCTAGAAATGGTTTTACAAAACAATAGTCCTTTATATATTTCGACGCTTAATGATGTATTGATGACGTTTAATTCTAAACCTCTTAACAAGAGACTGACAGTCAATCTTTTAACTATCGTGAATTTCTGTAAAACAATTTTATTTAAACATGACACTTTTTCTAATCTCAATTTACCGGTAACTTTACGAAAAAAGAGTAAAAACAATATTTTTTGAAATAATCCCGTTATATTTTTGCATTTGTTTTTTTTTTACAAAAAATACAATTCGGAAATATTTTACATACCGCGGTTATTACGGCATAGCACTATTGTGCTATGACACTGACTAATTTTTCGCATTGTTCAAGTGATTAAAAAGAAAAATAGGACAGGCCAAATAGGCCAAACAAATAATATTCTAAATGAACCTGCAAAAGTTTTTTATTCCCATTGTTTTATAATAAATGAAATACTTTAAAAAAAATGCAAATATTTCTTGTCATTAAGATGTTATGTTATAAAATATATTAAGAGGTTTAGGGTTAATGCTATTCATGAAGAGCCTGATTGTCTTGCTTTTCTTAATCGAATAACTTGTGCGTTTTTATGTTGTTGCTTAAACCGAATGGAATGGCAGGCCTTATAGAGTAGAGCCTTAACCCGGCTTATAATTGTAAGCACATACACCACTTTCAAATTCAGAAGTATGTGACTCCAAATATAATAAAAATAAAACAACTCACACACACTTGCTATTTATTTATTATTTAATTTAGAATATAAAATTATAGATTTTATAATTTGGAAGTTTATCAAAATTTGTTGGTACAAATAAAAAGAGTACATTTCATAATTGATTACGTCATCTACCTACATACAAATAAAATAATCCGAATGGTGAATACAATGTATATATATTGTATTCAACCATTCGGATTATTTTATTTGTTATATAATTGTTTTAATTACACTGGTCAACACAATTTTTGTTTCCTTTAAATTTTTTTGTGTTATTGGGTATTTCTATGGCCTTGACTATGAAAAAAATACTAGGAGATTGCTAACAGCTTTACTTTTTGAAATATACAGTTTTATTATTTTGACAAAAAAATACAAAAAATTAATACATAAGTTGACAAAATTTCTATCTAACACTATCAAATGATCTTTTATAAGATTTCCTTGAATGAATGACTTTAGGTAGATCTCGTTGCAAACTCCAGCAGTAGTCTGCCATCATATGTGAGTCCCACCTTCCCTGATAACGCTCTTCCATTGTCCGAAGATCCTGATGAAATCTTTCACCCTGCTCCTCACTAAAATCACCCAGATTAGTGGAAATCGGTCTAAATGCGAGTGCAGGAAGTGGATTTTTATGCTCATGTTGCACCCTAGCTCTTGCAAGTTCGATAGCATGTACTCAACAAGCTCGACATGGTCGTCAGATTTCCTTTTGCCTAGGAAATTACTCATAACCAAAACAAATGAATTCCAAGCTTTTAATTTTTCTGTACTTAATCCTGGAAACTTGCGTGAAAGAAAATTGAAACATTCGCCACTTTTGTCAAGCGCCTTCACAAACTGTTTCATTATGCCGAGTTTAATATGAAGTGGTGGAAGTATGATGCGGTCTCGGCTAACAAAAGGCACGTTTATAACATTTTTTATACCAACTTTCAGCTCTTCCCGCACTGGCCAAACTTTTTGTAACCAATGGTGTTGTTTGTCACGACTGTCCCAGAGACACATGAAACAAGGGAACTTTGTGTACCCCCCCTTGTTGACCTAAAAGAAAGTTAACCATTTTCAAATCAACACAAATGACCCAGTTGTGGTCTTGATACTTAATTTTTTCCATAACCTTAGAAATATTTGCGTATTCTTCTTTTAAAGTCGTCGAATTTGCAATAGGTATGGATCCGTACTTGTTACCGTTATGAAGCAAAACACACTTTAAACTTCTTTTGCTGCTGTCTATGAAAAGACGCCAATCACTAGGTTGGTACTTTTTTAAACCCATCTGTTGCAAAATACCACCAACATCGTTACAAAAAACTAAATCCTCCTCTTGAGAAAAATACGGTAACAGGTTTTTTTCTCGGGTACGATAAAATGTGATGTTGGTTTCTGGAGTAAGCAATTTTTTTTTCTTTTAAACGAGATGCTAAAATTTCAGAAGCTTCTTTCGGTAAGTTCAGATCTCTTACTAAGTCATTTAGTTCTTTCTGATTAAATGGTTGAGGTTCTGAAATGCTCAATTTGTAGTCTGGATCAGAGTCTTCACTTGATGTATTTCGTTCGGGTTCACAGAGATTTGGATCATCAGAAGATTTAGATGTGCTGGGTTGTACCTCTCGTGATTTTAATTGAGGTCGTTGAGAAGAAGATAAGTTAGGATATGACCATTTATTTCGATTTCCAGGGTTAATACCGTTTATTTTCACAACGCAGAAGTAGCAGTCGTCATGATGGTTTCGAGGTTCTCGTCAAATCATGGGTGTTACGAACATTATTGCATCTCTTTTTCCACTGGACCATAACCGTAGACATACCACAGATTTCTGGCATACAATATGAGGAACCCATGGCTTGTCCTGATTACGTAATTTTATTTTAAAGTATTGATGATACGCAGTTTTCACAAAGTCCGATATAGGTTTTCGATATTTTTCAAATATATATTCACCACAAATATAGCAAAAACAATCTGGATTAAGCACACAACATCCTCTTGATGAAGCCATATCTAAAACAACAAGCAAATATATTTTAGTGTCCAATAAAAAACGAAAATCTAAGTAAAAATAGTAAATGAGGGTGGTTAGCTATAACTCAAAAACAAAAGCTGTTAAAGAAAAATTGTTGCTGTATTTAAAAAATGCGCGTCAATTTGACATAGAAACAAAAAAAATCACAGGAAACAAACAATTGTTTTTTTTTGTTGACCAGTGTTATTGTTATTTATATACATATAATAATATACCACTTTTTTAACCAGACAGATTCCGGGGCTACTTCAAAAATTAACTCACAGAAGAAATAACAAATTGAAAAAAATTGTTTAAGTGTTAGCTTTGCTCAGCTAATACAAATAAAAATGAATAAAACTAAATAATTACATAATATATTTTTTATTCTTTTTTGCGAGTAAATTTTTGAAGTAGCATCCAGATTCCTAACCCCATACAGATTGTCTTAAAAATTTGTGACTGTGAATTTTTAATAGCTATGAAAATACATGGAAGATTTAAAACGTTTAACACGTTTAAAAACTTTTTAGTCCGTTTTAAAAACGTGGTATAACAAATTTTTTTTTTTTTATTTAAATAATTAAATTATTGCTTTTTAGTCTTGAGTGTGTGAAATTCTGAAATCGATTTTGAATATCTTGATCAACTAGAAAATTGTTATACCTACTGTAACAAATGCATGTTACTGGCACCGCAGAACAAATCTACAGTAGGTTAAATTAGGGAACGGGTTTAATTTATAGGCTATAAATTAAATATTGTAAAATAACTATACCCATTAATTATTGTAAATATTATATAGGTATATAATAAATATATTGTAAATAATAAAACACTAAAAATAAAAAATCTGTAAATGAAAGTTAAATAAAAAAAAAGGAGAAAAAAAACTGTTCCGGTGTTAACGTTTCATAATTCAGATGAGGAAGTGAATTTGGTTTGCTGAGTGGAGGATATCAATCAGGATATTCCCATAAGTTTGGAGTGCTGGTGGATCGCATCGTGCTGTGTCCTGGGTATGCAGAATTATCATTAAATAACAGGTATTCCTGTAAACTACAATTTTTGCTTTATATAATTTTTTTAGTCATATCATATTGTTTATCCCAAAATTTTGTTGTATCTGGCAGCTATACGCTTTCCTATTTCGACTAATCGGTATGTACACAGAATGACCGGTTAAAAGGGGTAATTTCAAGTCGTTGTGAAGTAAGAGGGAATGGTCGTGATTCTCCAAAAATATAATGTTAGCTTACCGAGAGAAAATGACCCACGACCAAAAAAATGAGCTCACCGAACAGAGCTAACAGGTGACGTGTCTCTCCGAAGTGGTAAGGTAACACTACCTACCAATGATATATCAATCTGTTTAATTGCTATTTTCCTGAAAAATAAATTTTCCTCTTTTTTCCTCTCTCTTACACATTTAATTCTTCAATCTGAAACCTGTGACAAACTGTTAAATATTGTACATCTATGGCAAAAAGACATAAGGGCATAAGTCAAGTTATTCCATTTTATGTTTTATTTCAAATTTTTTTTCATATTAAATTAATTTTTTTGTAATGGGGGGCGAGTAGAAGGGACAGCAGAGACGCAACCATTTCAACAACAACGTCAAGCAACACTACCTACAGTTAGTACAAATTTGGGTGACCGCATGGGAACATGATGATGGAACGAATTCTCGCCCCCCTCTCACAACCGCCGATGGAAAAAATGGTGGAGGGGAATAATAATAGTTGTTTACAGCTTTTCAGAAAAAGAGTTTGCGGCACCAGGAAATTTGTGTTGTCATTGTGTCCTTCTTACAGGTTGGAGCAGTAGATCAACTTTAAAAAAAAAATTGTATTGTCTTGTGCTAAATAAATTACTAAAAAATATATTACTAACAAATTTACTAACTATCAACTACTTAGGTGTCTGGAACCGGGTTGAGTCTTTGTTGCTAACATTCCTTTCCCATCCCTCGATCTTGTTATATGTAAAAAGGTGTACGACGGCGGCCTGGCCAGGGGCGGATATCACAACTATTAGACTTATGTGGTTATCGATGTGGCGCCTTTCTTTACGGGGTTTGGCTTCATGAAGAATGGTGTTGTGTTGTGTAACATAGGGTATAGTGGTTGTGGTATTCGCATTTATAATACGGGAGACTTGCTTAATGCTTGATCGTACATCGCAATCAATCAATCAATTAAATCAATTTTTTTGTAATATTCCGGCAACTACAAATAACCGTAAAAAGCGTTTACTAAAACCAGAATTCTAAAAATTCTTGCGATTTTGAGTAACCCTTAATTTTAAAAATGGTTTTCCTTAACAATGCGAGTTTTAGACTTATGCCTTATATCTTTTGACCATAGATTATACATATACACAGTTGAAAAAATATTGCTTATGTAATGCAAATTGCATTACATGTAGGTCCAGTGAAAGGCTGTGTTACAAAATGATACAAAGCTTGCATTAAAAATTAGTTTGATGCAATTTGCATTAACTTGTGTAATACAGCAATTAGATTACATTTTAGTGCAACATTCCATTAGAATATAAAGCAAATTGTAGGAGAACCGTCAATCAACTGCCTTAAAATTTATCAAAGGCTGCATTAATAAAATATTTTATAAGTAACATTTTCAAGCAAGTTGCATTAAAAGCTCCGTAATTTTAGCGATTTTTTTTTGTTTTTCCGGGTTTGTTATTTATTTTTTGTACCTAGAGGTTGAGGGTTGAAATCTCAGAGAGATAATAACTTATAAATTAAGAACTGAAAAGCTTACGTTAAAACATAATATATATTTTCGAATCCGGAAAACTAAATTATTAAAGATTTATTTAACTGCTTATATGTCATGTAGTCGGTTTGATTTAGTGAATTTTATACCAGTAATTCAAAACTCTTGCATGATCTTATTATTCATATATATGTACATTTAAGTCCGCTTGTTTTAGCCAATTTTATGTTGGTATAATTTTTAAGTTTGAGCAGGTTGCTTTAAAATGTTTAACAGTTGTATTAAAAATATTTTTTAATGCAAATACTGCTTTAGAAACCCTCATAATTGCATTAAAATTCATTTTAACGCAATCATACTTGACAGTTTAATAATAACTTGCATTATATAAGTCGTAATGCAAGGCTTGTATTAAAAATTAAAGTTATTTTTTTAACTGTGTATAAAGTTTCAAGTCTCTAGCTCATCAGGAAGTTATTTTAAAATCGAATACAAAATTTCTACCGAACATACAAACAAACAGACAGACAAGAAAGAGTTAATAAAAACGTTTAAAAAAATCAGTCGTTCAGTTTTGTTGGATTGGTGGATCTGTTCTTCTGACACAATTTATTGAATTTGGTTATTAAATTAGACACAGCTAATCATATTTTTCCAGTTCCACATTGTTATTGAGCAGTGTTTTGTTTGTATAACAGCGACAAACTCAGTTTCTCACAGATAAATTGGTGCAAATGGAATCAGAAGTTTTAGCACTCAGTAAAGGATATTCTTTTAATATTGGTAGCCAAAAGTTAATTATTTTCATTTCTAATCTAATTTTAGTTTTAAACGACTTGAACCCTTCCAAATATTTCATCCTGGAAATTTCTTTTTGAACCATTCGCTAATAACGATATAAAGCAACTTTAAAATACAATTTTTTATTCTTTAGAGTACCTATCTTTAGTTAGTAGATTTTAAACGAAAGAACAATGAACATTTTGAAATATTCTATGTGTATTGACTATCAAACAGAACAGATGGATCCCTATTTATATGTAGGACGTTAACACTGCTAAAAAAATGGAACACAATTGCGTTACTAATAAAACCCATACGGGGTTAATTTAGTTACTAATAAAACTCATAATCTCTTCACTGAAATTTAAAACCAAAACTTCATTGCGCTTCTACTAAATTTTTGATAGTCTGTTAGAAGTTATGGTTTAGATTTAATCTAAAATCCTTGTAAGAAATTATGCTGTGATGCAAACATACACTTGTGAGAATTCGACGGAGTATCCAAATTAATCGATTTTTGACTAATTGATAATTCGATAAAATCCCGAAACCGCATAAAAAGTTTAATCGCAAATAGCATCAAAACAGATTTTTTGCTTTTACAAGCAGTTATCACAAAATAATTTTTAATCAATCGTTTCTTACTTAAATGTCCCACTTATTCATTGTATAACCTTTTGCATAACCCATTTTTTGTATGAAAATTTTCCGTCATTATCGTTCCTCTTGGTATTACATACTCTTTGCTTCAAATAATTTAAAATCTTTTCAGATTGCTTTTAGATATTGTTTATTTTTAAATTGGAGCATTTCTTTCCTTTTGCAATGCATTTTCTTCATCTATTTGATCCAAATGAAAATAAATTATCGCTGTGGCTGTCCCTCTTGAATGTCCGTTTTCCATAATTGCATTATAGTAGTTTAGCATTAGCATTTTTTATTTTGGGAATTATGTGTCTTCTATTACACCTGTCCCTCAATTAACACAGTAATTAAATTCCGTCAAAATCGTTGTAATCGCGACTAATAAATACAAAAAGTACAAAAAAGGTACTTATACTATTTATTAGTCGCGATTAACACGGTTTTGAGTAACACGGTAATTTTACGGAATTTAATTACCGAGTTAATTGAGGGACAGGTGTATTTTAATTGGTTTATTGAATTTAATTAAAAATATATTTACCGGTAAACCGTAGAATTTTATCGATCAATCGTTATCGATAAAATCGGAAATGTATATATTATACAACCGTGGGAACCAAATCAATGAGTATTATAAAAATGGCAAATTGTTTACGAGATTATGTTCAATATTAGTTTTCATAAAGTATTCCTCAAAATGAGCAATGAACAAAAGATTTGTTCTCATATTGTGTTATTTTACCATAAAAACAAACTTTAAATTTAAATACCAAAACACTTTTCAAACGTTGATATTTGAAAGACATTAAAATGTATCTATTTATACCTGAATTAATAACATTTCTTAAACTATCATAAATATTCAAGATTATGTAGCTTGCATTTCTTGTTTTAGAATGTGATGATGAAACAGACATTTTAATTTAATGATCTATTTAATTTAAGAATATACTCGTAAACAACCGAAAACACGTATTTTGTTCATTGATTTTCAATTTCAAGGAGAAATAAAAATTACCGTCAATCATGATGACATGCAGACAGATGACATCGTCAATAAATTTTTTTTTATTTTTATTCATGGTTCATTTACAAAATATAATTGAATTTATAATCGATTTATCAATTGCGATTCAGTGCGATCAGTGAAATAAAACTTTTAAATTAAAATGCGCGCGTGCATTTGTTTATGTGACAAGGAAGTAACGGGTCGGTCGAAAACTTTTACGTACGGGTAAGTAGGGTCGGTCGAAAACTTCTACGTACAGTTGTCAACGGTTAAAAATTTATGAATTTAACCCCTCTAAAATGAGAATCCGCAATTATTTAAGTACAAAAGTTATTAAATTTTTTACAATAAATCGGTATCTAAATTTCAACAATTAAAAAATGTGCCATAGTAAAAAATAAATGGCCATAGATTCTCATAATGGACGCCAAATAAAAAAGATGTTTTTGACATTTTGCATATAAATTAGAACAAAGAAAAGTGTGAAAATGCTTAAATATCAAATGGCGTTAGTATTGTGTATGATATACACTTTGAGTGGCGCGAGTAATAAACGACTAAATTTAAATTTTTTTTATATGGTTTCTCTTAATGACTAATACATCTAAAAGTTGATATTATATGTAACTGCGTATCAGCAAAACAAGCAGGCTTTCTAGAGAGAATTTTAACAGGTTTTGATAAAAAATCACCCCAATCTTGAATTTGAACTTAAATTTTCACGCCGGTTGCGCTGGGACGTTTTCGTCGGGTCGACCACTGTGTGCTACTGTTGCTAAGGAGGTAACTGATGGAGAGCGGGTAAATGACACTTGTAGGCCCACACTTGTACTAAGTTTTTTTTAGAGAGGGGAGCCAGGCTGTGCAATCGTCCCAGTGCGACCGTGCAGGGTTAACGATGTGTAAGCCTATATAGCAATACTTATAGATAATTTTTATATTTGAAAGGTCAAATTTTACGATCGTGTGACTATGATCTGTCATCCTTTTGATTTCATTGCACAAGACAGTCGATTGTCGGATGAATTTTGAAATTTTTGGTAATGTTTAGACCGTTGACTTTTACTTTTCAAATGGCTCCACCGAGAACTTCAGAATTGTAAAAACTTGTGACAGAAAAATATAATATATATTTGTTAGTACAATTTTTTTGGTTTTGTTTTCAATTCTTAATTATTAACTATTTCTTCTTATGCGAAATTCAAGAAATGTTTTAAAATTCTTCGAACTATGAATTAATTTAAGAAGTTATCCGACTAATTTTCCGAGGAATTTTGGAAAGAAATCTATGAAATAAAAAATATTGGCTATGTTATATCAAAGCATTCCTAGATATACAAGCCGTCAGGATAAAATTCGAACATAATATAAGGGGGATAGAAAGACAAAAAAAATGGATTTTTCATACAAATCATATGAAAAGTTATGTTTTTTTAAATCGTTTTTCTTAAATGAAAAATCTTACAAAAATGAATTTTGATTTCTACGTTATCAAGAAGAATAATTGATAAATATATGATTTGAAAATCAATTAATAAAATCTTGTTTATCGATATTTAATTAATGTTTTACTAAAACCCCTTTATTTGCAAACAGATCTTTATCTCATGACGTGTCACATTTCGTTCAAGGTTTTTTTTTATAATATAAAAATGCTAAATAGCAAAGTGTGTAAACTAAAGAGGAGAAAAAAACTTTTTTTTCTTACATGTAAAAAAACTATTTAGTTTTTACCTGGATAATAGTTTTTACCTGGATAAACATGGCAAATCGCAAGCGAGGTCATTGTTATATGAAAGACCTCGCAAACGACTCGTCTGGACGAGTGGTATTTCGTCTAGCATATGGAAATTAAAACGAAAGGAGCTCATGTAAATGTATTGTTAGTTCGTATTCACTTCACATTAGAGTCACTTACGAAATACGGGCGAGCTAAAAACGAGTTACAGGCGAAACAAAAATAAAATGCAGGCGATGTTAAAGTGAATCACTAGCGAACAGCTTTTCATTTCTCTCTCTTAAAATAATGTTAAAAAATTAAAAATAATGCTTGAAATTTATTTATTTTATTTTATTCAAAATATCATAATAAATTATAAATAAAGAATTATTGAGGATTTTAATTTCTACCTCATAAAAATTTCATATTTCATATTCATTCATTATCAAATTATAAAAGTTTATAGGAATTTAATTTCTACCTTACAAAAATTTCATATTTTATATTTATATTTAAATTTATAGGTTTCATTACATTTATTTATTTATTTGAATGCATATTTGCATTACGCACTCGGTCGTTCGCATAGTGAAACCATTTTTTTATAATATTCACTATTTCATATGTAGGGACTGTTGGGAAGCGTTGTAGTGTGGTTTCTAGAATGAATAAAAAAAAAAAATTTAAATTTCATGAAGATCATCATTATATTAACCTTTGATTATGTTCATTATAGCGAATGATTTCACCGGAATATTATTGCCCTTACCAAACCACGAAAAATTTGTTGCTGCGGTTTGCGGTATCAGTAATTACCGATTTCAAACATGCTCGTATGAATTTATCATTGGTCGGTTCGTTTATTTGTTTAAACATTTTTGTCTGAAATTGGAAATAAATATTTGTTAATGTACTAAATAATCTGCATTATATTATTATGATTGTCTTACCAAAGCCATCTCGTATTCCTCTGCTTTAATTTGATGCTCAATACCTTTAAAATTCTCGACGGTGTCTGCAGGTAGATGTAGCTGTGGGAGATTATCATCTCTATTATCCGATTGGTCTGTTAATTTATGTTGCTGTTCACGCCTTAAATATTTTACTTCTTTAAGTAAAACATTTAATAGCGCAGTATTAGCCAGTATCAACTTTTCGTTATCCACACATTTTGTGCATACCATGTTGCATGTGGATGTTGATGACTCGTTTGCGTTTTGTTGGTTATTTGTGGAATCGCTTTCAATAATCTCTGGTTGGCTATCAGATGTATTATTGTTGTGATCGACACTCGCATTTCTAGTATTCGTAGTAGCCTGAACAGTTTTATAAATAAATGTTGGCATTTTGCTTGATGATGTTTGAAATTGTGATGTAGAGGCCTCACCACTACTTGCTATTTTACGAGCGACAGAATTACATTCGCCGAAAGATGACGCTGTTATGGTGTTCGTAGCAGCCGGAAATATAGTTATTTTAGGAGCCACATCGGATCCATTATTAATGTGAGTGATACTTGCAGCTCTAATGTTCTTAGTAGTCGGAACAGGTTTATAAATAAATGTTGGCAATTTGGCTGACGATGTTTCCAATTGTAATGCAGAAGCCTCACCAAATGCTCTTTTACGAGCGATAAAATTACATGCACCGATAGATGTCGCTGTTATGGTATGCGTAGCAGCCGGAACATTCACATTTTTATTGCCAAATTTGGCTGTTGATGTTGGAAATTCCGATTCATCACTATATTGGTGATATAAATGCGGCTATTCATGTATTTGTGTTGTAGTGGTATATATATTGATCCAATCTCAGTAGTAAGCGTGGCGATTTTTGTTTTGATGTCCGTCAGGTAAAATATTTTCATGTCTCCATTGTATTGTTCCACATTTGTGTGAAAGATTGATAAATTAGACGATGGTATAGGATAATTAAAAAAGTTATTTAAATTTATTATAAAACGGCCTTTTATAACATCATTTTCAATTTTTAGAATTTTTAAAATTTTTCCTTGTATTAAACAGTAATTATTTGGGTAAGAAGATGAAAGTGAAAATATTGGATTGCATAATAATTGATTTTTTGATTTTGAATAATGTTCTCTTTCTTTTACTCGATTTAGAATTTGTTGAATGGGAAAAGATCCTTTCTTCACCATATGTTCTGCATCTCATTTTCAAATTTGAATGCACTATAAAAATCCAGATGTCCAAAAACTTTTACATCGGCACACAAGTGAAGTAAACTGTGAACGTTGTACGACACATTTTCTCCACCATATATATCAGAAAATTGTGTAACAAATTCTTTTAATAAATGGGCAGCACAATCATTATTCGTCAAACAGTCCTCCGGGTTGCACAATATTCGGATAGCACATACTAATAACAAGAAATGATTATCATATTTTGCATCAATAATATTTTTGAAGGCAACCAATCCCGTGTAACATAGAAACATTCTAAGTTCGGTTGCTTTCCAATACTCGATATCGTCCAACGTGCGTTGTTTTCTTGCAAATTCCGATGGCATACATTTCTTCAGTATTTTAAGGCGTTCATTAATTGCGATGATCGCATTCTTCTTTAATGAAAATTGTTTCTTACGTTGCTTAATCAAACAAAATATTAAGCATTGGCCGCATTACACCTAACAATACACAACGCATATAGTCGATTGGAAATCTGCTGACGCAATCGAAGTTTGTCTTTTCAAGAATTCCGTCGAGACGGACATGATGATCTAAATGTGTTTTGTTGCGAAAGCTGTTATCAGTACGGAGAGGATTATCCATCGATGGGAAACAGACCTTATGTTGTAAATAAATGTCTTGTATAGTACATTTGGTGCAGCTATTATATCCTGAATGAGATTTGACGCCTAATTAAATTGAAAAACAAGTATTTAATTAAATTTTATGGAATTACATTTGGAGTTTCTTAATAAATAAATTGATTAATTTTTCCTCTATTAATAAAGCTAAATATGAAATATTTATTTGAAAATATGTACTCATATTGCAAATAACTTACCCAATATAAATGATCGTGCTGGGGAATCGCAAATAATCGATCTTATTTCTACCAAAATTTTTCTATTTTCAAACGAGATACCCTGTCCATTCAAATCGTTTAGTTCATCAACAAAGCATTGTAGGAAACTATTGGCACAAAATGGCTTTTTAAGTCGATGAAATATTTCAATTAAGAATACTTCTTTTAAGGGAACTATGTTCCCTAAGATTGGCCACAATTGATGTGTTGAACTTTTGGCCAATGGCACACCATCAATACCGATGTCAATACGTACTAGGTTACTTTCGTATCTATTGTTTCTAAGAAAATTTTCAATATATTTTTTCAATCCAATATGTGAATATAATCATTCACCCATGGGAACAATACGTTTGTTCGATTCATTTGGTGTTTTTTTTAACGTTCGTATATTTTTGGGCAAGTTTGGATGATATTTGCGTAAAACTTTTAGCAAACCATTCCCAGCTGCCTCTGTAATTTTTAACTCAACAAACCATTCGGCTATATCATTCGATATGTTCAAAGTTTGAAAATCGTCTAACTGGTCCGATAAAGCCGTAGTATTTGATGCATATTCAGCTTCACTAGTCAGCTTCATTCATCAAAGAAACCAAAAATAAATCAATATATGCTCGTATACTACACTAAATTTTTATGTAGTGGTGTCATATGAAAATATAATTCGCTTGCGATTCGCTTTTGAGTCAATATGCGAGGCCTCGCAAATTTCTTTAGAGGGTATTGTTGTTAAAGAGTGGTTGTGCGTAGTTTGTTTATTTCTGGTCTATTGTATTTTAAAGTCTTTGATAAATAGTAAGTAAGATCTTACGTCATTGATTTCACATAGAAATACAAAGAAAAAGTAAATTTGTACAATTTTATTTGAATTATATTAATCAAATTACTAAATTTAAATTATTGGTTTTAAAATATGTTATACTCAAAAGTTTGATTTAAATATAAACCTAAAAATATTTTCTGAGTGTTTTTCATTCATAAAATTTTAATCAAAAATGTTTAATTTTACATGGGTTCTTTTGGGAAATCGTAAAATGTATGCCCCTTAAATTAAGCTTCTTTTAAAGTTGGTCTGAACCTGATGGCTTAAATATTTAGGAATGCTTTGATTATATTTTAGTTGGACACCGTTATACATTACAAATTTGGGCTAAAAGGGCGATGAATCCCTCAAACCAAAAACAAAACAAACTTAGTACCACCCACGTTTATATCGTCATTATGTATTGCCAACAACAAAAAATCAACCACCGCAACATAAAATATTAAATTTTTTTGTGTTTTATTTTTTTATGTGATCGGATTAAGTTGTCGTATTTTACATATTTCTCGGTTCATATGTTTTTTGATATAGATGTGCGAGCATTACGAGACAAATAGACGACAATCATAAAACGCGACTGACTATAAATATGTTATTTATAATAATAAAGAATGGGGTTTGATTTACGTATGTACAATAATTTTTAAATATAGAGGTGGAAATATTTCTTGTTGGTCATTAATCTCTCATGTATATGCAAATTTTAAGTTGATCTTTTGTAGGCGAGTATACATAGTATTTATACATCAGATAATGCGTCAAAAGCAAAAATGTTTAGAATAAAACCGCTTAATCCGCCATCATATTCGGCTTGAACAGAATCAAATTTTTTGTGAGTATTAAAACTAAAAGTCAATGACTTGGAACAATAAAAAATAAAAATCTTGAAGTTTGTCTATTCTTGGGATTTTTTAATTCTTGTTCCAATATTTTTTTTGTTATATAAATCTCTGTGTCTGTGACCTCTTTGTTGAAATTCATGTATAAACATATGCGTAAAAAATATTCATTGCTGGGCAATTACAAATAATATTTCCGTACACACAAATTTTCGACTAAACAAAATTCTGAAATCTTTAATTATTTTAGTTATGTATTTTTCATAGATTTAATGACTTCCATGCGATTTCCAAATATCCGGCATCGGAACGCAAAACACACATCGTCTGTAAAGTTATACATACATAAAATATAGTACATAATTTGAGGGTGTGTCAGGGTTCTGTACATTTTGTTTATAAGCGTTTTTTTTTGTGGTAATTATCTTTATCGGTTTTTATTGTTCTCGTCTTAATTGATTTTGTATAATTTGGAATTTTAGGTTGCCTTATCGACAGTTGTAATCTTCTCTTCCCCTTTCATTTTTATTTTTTCGATGTGCTTAATACGTTCAAATTTGTGTTATCACCTTAATGTATAATTGATTTATTTTTGGAGTGGTAATAAAATGTATGTACGAGTGAGTATACGTATTTATGTTTGAAGTGGATTGATGAGTTTATTATCCCGGTTATAGAACTTTGGGCACGAGTCGATTTAGAAATGTACACGTGCCGGGTTTCGTCTTTCAATTGCAATCATTTTTAATGTTTAGAGCCGTTTAGAAGGTACTGAAGGTAAATCTTACTTGTTTCACGCAACCTGTTCTGGGGCTGGAGGCATTCCGTCTTTTAAAGTCTTACCTTACGCAGTAGCTAAATCAAGGATACACAACGAAAGGTTAATTTTACGTAGATCACTAGCACATTGTGTAGGCTCAAGCCAACTTATATAACACTGACATGTTCACCATGATCGATCGAAAACAACTGACAAAACCCCTTTGTATTCCTTTCTAACGAGGTTCGAACAAACTCATAAGACAAATACCAAGTGAGACTCCTTGCGGAATATGACATGTGTCTTAATAAAATTCGATAAACACAAATTTGGTATACATTTAATTCATTTGTATATGTTAGATTTAATTGAGATAAAATACGTAAAAGTGTTATACTAAAAGTCAAAATGAGCGACCACAGTCATCAATCTGATATGAATATATACATAATTTATGACAGCAAAAACATAGCAAATGACAAAATCTTACAAGCGCATTATTATCACATCATAAAAATAAAAATGAAATTTAATCCATGCGCACACGAAACTATTAAAATGTGACTGACATCGATCATGCGTGCAATCGAGATGAAATTAATAAAAAAAAAAATAATAAAAAAAAAATAATAAAATAAAAATCGTATTGCGCGGCTCTTGTCGACGCAATTCCCTCAAGTCATTTGTTTATTTTGACTTAATTGGCCATTAAAATGCAAATATTATGAGACTATGCTTTCGGTTATTTATTTAAGTGGATTAGACTTCTTGTTTATACACCGGAATTAATAAATAATTCGTTTGTATTTATCTCACACAATGCATTAATTTCGTTTGACAATAAAATAAACATAAAACTAAATTACAAATGTTCTTTAATGGCGTTGCGCGCGATTTGATTTATTTTTTTAAGTAATTGTCATTGTTATGTTGTTATGTAATCCTTTTTTTTTTTGTTGGGGTAATTAAACTTAATTCGATTGGTTTTTCGGGCGATAAATTATAAGCTAGATTATATAATTGTTTGTATATACTCGTAGGAGACATCTGGTAGACAAATGGTAAAGATATAAATAAATCATGCCAAGCGGGTTTTAAATTTCACATTTATAATTTAAAAAGAAAAAACTCTTAAAACATTTATTTAACCGAGATTTAATTTTCTAGATGAAATTCTCTTCATGTCAATTGGGGTTACTGGAATATGTTTACAAAATATGTATGTATGTGGTTTAAATTGGTTCGACCGAGAATTATTAAAATAAGTATTACAAAAAATGATCACACCTTGGGTTTTCTAATAATTATTTCAGTGTCATCTTCATCTTACAAAATGATTGATCACAAATAATTCACAGCAAAACGCAAAATCAGTCAAAACTTATCACGTTTACATAATTCTATCTACATATACATATATCATATGTAGGTATGTAGAGTATTTGGTAATAAGCTGCGATTTTAACACAGTAAAAAAATGTCAAACCACAAATAATGTGGGTATAACAAGAAAAGTGTGATATTTTAAATTATGCAGTAAAAAAAAGAAATTGCCAATTTAAGAAACATCATCACTAAAATATAATTCATAATATGGTATTATAACCACAAAGATTATCAGAAATTAACGAGTTGCATCGTGTGCTCTTGCGGAAAGATAAAAACTGTGCATACAGTTTTTAAAATTTTGAAATTGATTTTTAATGTTCAAATTAATGTTCCGGTATAAGAGAAAACCCAAACTTAAGTATTTTTTAAAAACATAAATTGTATTACAATTATTTTTAATTAAAAATACTATAAATGCGAAAAGTGTACTGCTTATAGTAGTTAAATTTAATTTGATTTTTGTTTGTTCATTTATGGCAGTGCGTTTTCAATAAAAAGTACAACAATCATCTGAAAACTAATTTTGACATTCGCTTGGATTGCTCTAATTACCATCTTGAGTGAATAAAAGAGGCCGCTTTTCTATTTGACAATGCACATTTTTTGCAATTAAAAAAAAAATGTAAGATCGATTTTCGATGGATTTTCGACCTACTCGTATATGAAAAAACCCAATCAGTAAAAATTCCTTATAGAAAAACAAAATACAAGGCACAAGTAAGTAAAATTTCAAAAAAAAAAATTTTGTTTGTTTGTCCTCTACCTTTGCAATCTTTTCTGGGCGTCAAGGCACTTCCAACTATTTCGCAGCTAGCGTTTTTACTGTCCTACCTTATGCAGTGTCCAAATCGAGGACGTACGGCTACAAACCCGTTTTGTGTAGACTGACACGAAATGTGTGTGCACTGTGCACTCCAACAGAAGGTGTTAACTTTTAAACTCGAACTAAACTTATTTATACTTATTACTTATTTAGTAGTTATCAATAACGATATTTTTAATATAATAATGATATTTTTTGTACATAAGATTTTCACTAGATATTAATTTAAAATGTAATAATTAACAAAACAGCGAATATGATCCTTGCATTTCCTTTTAATTTGCAATTAAAATTAAGCCTGGTTCTAAACTACACTCCCGAGAAACTAAATCGACTCGAACCTTCAGCGCTCACAGAAAGGCGTATTTTTTTAAAACGGCTTAACCGATTTTCACAAGACATTATTTTTTTGAAAGCCTGATATTTTTACTTTAAAATTACATTATTTTCATGAAAATTGGTTCAGTAATTGAATGAAAGCGCAACCAAAATTGATGATTATGAAAAAAAATACTGGGGATATTTAAATTTAATGCCCCTATTACGGATCTCACATTTTCTCACCGAAATCAAATTTTTGAATTATGGTTGTCACATTTGAGTCACCCGGTGACTTCAACTCGCCGCATTAAAATTTTGTGTATTACGGTTCTCGCGGTGAGTGAGTCTTGTGTCAAATATGCTCAACTAAAATTGGTTGGTGACTTCAAAGTAAAAAATAAGTTTTATTGCAGTTGCAGAAAGATATGACTGAATTAATTTTACGTACATACTCGTATCTACATATATACAACTAGTTATTCAAGAACACCCAAAATTAATTGTTAATATTTATTTTTTTTTAACAAATAAAAACACTCTAGTTGAAAACATGAAATGACGCACGCCGCAGCGCACGCTACTCACCCAAATAAAAGCGAGAACCATAATACGAAATACGGCACGCGTTTCCCCATTGACCTTATTAAGGTTTTGACAAAGACTTGGGGGATCGCACCCCACTCCTCATCCAGTGCAATCTTGAGGTGACTGATGTTAGATCAAAAACTATAGTAGATTTCGTAGAGACGTCTCGTGTCGAATAAATAAAAATTCAAATTAGTTGGGTGTAGAAAATACCTAATTGGGTGTAGAAATTATATTTCGAACAATACAGTGAGCCCCTACGCAATATACTTAAAACCACAAAAACATAATTCTCTCTTTGAGTAAATTTACTCTCGAACTAATGCGAGATTGTTTTGAGCGAAGTAAACAATATATATTCAGAAAAATGTTCGTGTGTTAAGCCGCCATGGAACGGCAAAGAACGCAATGTGTTACTAGGATCAAAACTTTGATCTAAAAACACAAAAAATTGTTCAATTGTTGTTGTTGCTTTCAATGTAAACTTTGGTCTGATCCAGATCATTGTGCATTAAGAAATGTGGCTGTTATTGCAGGTTACGAAAATGAAAATATAACCTAAATTTACAAAGCGGCGTATGTATTTGCCCTGTATTTAGATGTGCTTCTCTTATCCCTCCCACGGAAAGGGTCCAAGCGAATAAGTATATTCTCAATCAACCAAATTATTATAGACTCTGTCTCTCTTATTTTCAATTACAGATAAACTTTCGTATTTCTAGTTTCTATTATTCAAATTTTTAGAAAACTGTGTTTTCTATAAATCGAAAAAAGTTTTACAAAGTGATCGGTTTATGGAAATTTTACTGTATTTTTTTTTAAATATCCAATTATTCCTCCAATACTTCGTGTGATTCTAATTATTAATCGGAAAGAGGCATTTATTACGAAAATATTCCTATCAGTTATTTGAAGATATTGTAAAGAACCGTTAGATTCCAATAAAGCAACAGAAACACCAAAAAGGGTTCGTTCTTGATCAGTTCTTGACGTTTGCGCCACTATGGCTAAATGAAAATTCCTGAGTATAGAAGAAAAGCAACCCAAACTTGTTTCAAGGAGGATGATCATTGCTTCTGCCAAATTTGTACCAAAATTGAAAGAGGTCCACCCAATTGGACGTAATTATCTGAGAAACATTAGAGGCTGGTTTGGTTACAAAAGTAAGTACAGTGTGCCACACATTTAAAAAACATTGAAATACAAAATAAATCATTAACTGAAGCTCGTTAAAGATACCTATAGTATAGATAGTATAAGATAATATAGAGTGCCACACATTCAATAAAGTTTAAAATTAAAAAAAAATTATTAAATGAAGCTCGTTAGAGCCAGCGTAAAGCCATTGCTAAGGAACGTATCAAGTGAGAAAGAGTTAAATAGGTTGCCTCTTGTCCGCCAAAAATTTATTTTTCATTTCTTAAATCATGATTGTAATAGTCGAGCCTGTTCAAATTATTGGGTTTTATCAGAAAAGAGGAGCTAATGCTATTTCGTTTCTCACTTGATACATTCCTTAGCAATGGCTTTACGCTGGCTCTAACGAGCTTCATTTAATAATTTTTTTTTAATTTTAAAGTTTATTGAATGTGTGGCACTCTATATTACACTTTGCACGTTCGCTCGGTTGTAAACCCAAGTTCTGATTTTACTAACCGAAATACCAAAATTGGAGGCTTCTCTAAGAATCGCCCGTATGTTTTGGGATGTTGTACCAATGGTTGCATGAGTTTCTCAATTTTTCAGAAAGCGTCCAATGTTTCGGGGGTAACTATGTTCAATTGTATGACATCTTTCAATTGTAGTACCTCTTTGGGCGATTATGGGCTTTTCTTTTATTCTCAGGTATGTACTTTCTTTTAGCATAGTTGCACAGATATCAAAAGCTAATCAAGAACGAATCCTCTATGGTGTTCAAATGGCGGTAATTGTAATGCTGTCTTCTTGTATTCTTTTTATTCCTCCTACAAGAAGTTTTAGAAAAAATTCGATATTCGATAATTGAATGGGGCTTCTCTAAACCAGAATAACAAACAATTATAAATGGTTGTTCTGTAGAAAAGTAGGAAAGACCTTGTAACAGGGGAAAACACATGTCAAAAAACATTAAAAAGAGGCAAACCGTATTGCGTCGAGTAAAATAATTTTTCCAGTACATCGAGTAATATAATTTGTGTTTATTAAAAAATCAAAACTTAGTAAAAAAATGTAGATATTCACCGGGTAAGAAAATGATTGTATTAACAGCACAAGTTTTAGTTTTAAAAAGGGTAATTTCCTAGTTGCACATTCACAGCTATGCGGGTTTTGTTTCGAATAGCACACGATCTTAAATTTTTCAACAATACTTCATCGTTGATGACATTACCATACATAGCATTTTCATTTGGATCAGAAATTCTCCCATCACTCATTTTTCGATCTGAAATTAATACTCCTTCTTGCAAAACATCGCACAAAAATGATTCTGAAAAGGTTCATTATACACAAGATAAGACGATGGTTATGTGAAATAGTTAAACATTTTATCACGCTCAATGTCATTTTGGTAAAACAAATTTATGGTCACTTTACCTAATTTTTCCTGTAGAAAAATTTTCAGCAGAAAAGAATATAACCAATCCATTTCGTAAAATATTTTTAATTGCAGAAAAATATTCAGAAGAATTACCAAATTAAAAAAATAAAATTAACAAATTTTCAGAAAGAGTACCAAACTGACAAAATAAATTTTGCTGATATTTTTTGCTCATTCTGCCAATTTATGATGGGCACTTTATTGTTTTGCTTAACATACCCTGTTAAAATGAAAAAAAAACGAAATGAGCAATGTCATAATAAATCAAGAAGCCAATAAATTTCCAAGAAAAATAGGTTTTTAACATCTTGAAAGATTTATTGGTCGTAATTTTGATTGTTTGCATAAGTATGTAAAGGGTGGTCGATCTAACGTTTAAAACTTAATTTGGCTCTAAATTCAAAGACGAATGAATATTTTTCAAAGCGGTTTGGTTTATTAGAAAGAGTATACATTGCCTTTAAGTATGGAACAAAATTTCATTAAAATGACTTCCACGGCTGGCTTTACGGTACCTCATTCTATCAACCCAATTTTTCAGAACATTTTCGATTGTATGGGCTCCTATCTCAATAATGGCAACTTCGATTTGATCTTTCAAGTCTTGGGTAGTCTCTGAATGGTTAGAGTAACACTTATCCTTAACGGCTTTCCACAAAAAAAGTCCAACCGAGTCAAATCGCAGCTGCGTGGTGGCCAATTGACATCTCCGTTACGGCTGATTATTCGATCCCCGAAGACAGTGTGCAAAAGACTGATAGTTTCAAACACTTTTTAAATTACTATAATTAAATTGCTTACCAAATACTAATACTAATAATCCAATTCGACTTCATTCGCCTTTTTATATACACAAACCAAACTTCTAGAAAGTTCATGACTTTTCCAGTAAGAATAGTGTAGAAACATTTAGAACAGTTTTATCATGGAAAATTCCATTTTAGTACAGTAAAACATTGAGCTATTAATTTAACTTATTCCATTACTCCCTAGGTGTCACCGTCACATTATTTTGTAGTTATTTTATAAATTGCAAGTGCATCAGCCTGTCTGTTTAATAAGTCTCGTTCGCATAAATTTAACCACAAATTAGATAACTATATAGTTGTTATATAGTTATCTAATTTGTGATTTAACACATACCCGTAACATGTTAAATTTATTTTTGAGAATTTTTTGGTGTTGTTATTATATGTGAAAATGGTAAAGCGGCTCACAATAAACGGGAAAAAAATATAAATGCGTGAGCGGGGGTGGTGGAGGATTGATTTGGGGGTTTCAAAAGGGTGACAATGGTATTATTGCGATTTCCGGCGATAGTTGACGTAAAAAAAGTATCGTATATAAAATTTGTAAATCGTGCAAAAATCTACAACTTTTGTAGAGGTATCTTTTTAACATAACCCCAAAATTTCCGAGAAAAATGCGAAAAATCGTTTTTTTTTTTCGTTTTTATTTTTTCATTTCCGCAAAAAAAGTTAATTTTGACGAAACTTGGTGAAATTATAAAATTTCTGTGTCTTTAATAACCACAAATTTGTTTAGATAAAAAAATCAAGAAGTTTCGGAGATATTCATTTTTTCCGGTCCGAAACACTTTTTGTTCAAAAAAAAATTCTACTTAGAAAAATCATCGTACAGAGTTCTACCGGTGCTCATTTTTTCGTTTTTACATAAGTATGTATACTTTTTGGTAAAACTAAAAAAACCTATAGTCACAAGTCAAAAACATGCTACAAAATTTAAAACAAAAAGGCTTGAAGCAATGAATTTTTCAGTAATTGTTAATAATTAAGAAACTGTGTTTCATTGTTTGACCCGAAACTTTATTTTTATGCAGCATTGCTATAAACATTCAATTCGAATAATGATGCTTTAGATAAATAAAAAAAATAATAGTTTTTATAGTAGAGTCGATTAGTATACTTATTTTTTTTTTAATTTTTATGAATTCATAGATGTACTATATAAGCGATTTTTTAATTATTGAAAATTCCGATTTTTACTTTCAAAAATTATTATATTTTTCCAAGTTTTTACAATGGATATTTACAATTAAATAATACTAGGCCAATCTTGGTCTTTATGGCAACTTTTAAACTTGATCTGGGTTTCTTCTTGATCTTCAAACGTTCCTTCGATATCACTAAATTTTTCGGATAATTAATTTTTCGGGTTCAAGCAAAGACTTGCCTGCAAGAGATTGTTTTTAATAAATCTTCAGGCATGACTGAGACTTCTGTAAAGCGAGGCATAATTATTTTGGATTTATTCGCAATTACTTTTTCACTTTGTTGCAGTTATTTTGTTTTCAAGCCATTTTTGGAGCTGAAAGTAAGCTCTGTAGGAGTGTTGTTTCTCTGTAGGAGCTGCCCCAACAGTTGGTGGTAATTTTTCTAATTTAAAAGTAGCCTTTGCAGTTAATACTTTGTTGCACTAGTATGTGCATAAAAAGTTTGGATTTTTTTGGATTATATGTTTTGAATAAAAAATTATTAAAAACTCACGTTTCTGGTACTCTTGACAAGGACACCCTCTTAAGAGGTTAATACAATATGGCCCTGGTATAAGGTAAATGTAATAAACATTTACAAAATAAAAAACTATTACGCGCATTACTTATTTAGATGATAAGGTCGTTTTTATTCTTACAAATTGTATCAAAGCTTCTGCTGTGAAAAAGTATAGTTAGGATGTCAATTCATAAGCAAATTTAAAACCTAGTGAACCCGGAAACGATCACCGTTTATTGTGGTTTACAGTATGGATTTATTGCCTAATCGCACTTAAAAAAATTAATTAACAGTGTGAAATTTATTAAACACTTAATCATAATAACCAAATTAAAACACTAATAAGTTTATTAGTACAAATAAAAGGGTTCCAATTTGCTTGGATATCCTATACCTTATTCAAGTAGAATTTATATTCCTCCAGCAAAACAATCATCTATTCATGAGTTCCCTATAAGTCATTTAAATAGTTTAGTTGATCCTCCGTACTATCTGGCAGTTATACAATTTATAAATCTAAATTTAAAATCCTATAAGATACGATCATAACAATTGTATAAGAATTTTTGTAATGGTTTATGTGTAAAGTATTTTCTTGTAGTTTTCACACCAACATTTTTTTACTAATTACTAATTAACTTAGAATTGTTTACCATTTGAAAAGGGTTCCCACATTTGCCCTAAACAAGTAAATTCAATTTACTTAAAGAATAGGCGCCATCCAATCTTGAACCAATTGTGTTTATACATACACAATGAATTATTATTTTTGCGGTTCATTAACATATGTACACAAATAGAGTATGTGAATAGAATATTTATGGACCATATAAAGCGAAACTACTTTGGACGTATAAGTATGTCCGATTACGCATTATTTTTCAAAAAAAAATATTTAATTAAAATTTCATAATTTTATAATTGAATGATTACATAATGTACAGTGACATCATAAATAATGTTTGCCGTTAAATATTATTGATAAAAAGCAATTATTAACTGGCTTTTATTGGTTTTTCCGGATGTTGATTGGTTCATATATGCTACCAGGTAGTGCATTTCTTAGAGGTTCTGTATCACGATTGCACATTCACCGTCATTTCTTCACTTGAGTACTAAAGTGTCCTATACAACATTTTTCCAAAAATCACTTATTTATGGATTCTTATATCCAGTTATCCTATTGTATGAGGAAATTTTAAAATAAAATATCTTTCATTTTATTTTAATTTTATATTTTGATTTTAGGTATGTCCTATATCCAATGCATTTTAGTATTTTTGTAAAAAAAAACAACTTTTAGCAATACATATAAATGAAGTGTCCTACATCCATTTTTGACTTTTGAAGAAAATTTTATTTTCTGGTTTTAACAGAAAGAAAATTTAATTTGTCTTTCTTGTAAAATATTCAAAAATGTTAGAACTTTAAACTAAAATTAACAAAACATAAAAATTTGTTTCGAATAGTGAATAAATATTAGTTCTACGCCGATGACTAAAATTGATCTGAATTTATTTATAAGTAACTATCAAACATTCATTAGGTTACCTCATTAATTCAGTGGCAAAATTTTTCTTGGGCCCCTAAAATACTTCTTGTACCTATGAACAAGTAAAGATTTTAGTTAAAAATGTATTTCTTCCGATTGTCCAGCCTCACATTAATTAAAATTATCTGATTTCGAGAGTAGATGAAACAGAACTTGATTCAGTTCAACGGCTTCAAATAAAACGAAATTTCTTACAATCATCTCAATGCAACCACGATTTTTAAATACTATATATCGAAATATCACAAATTTCGAATATAATTTGAAAAATATCAAGAATTTCAAAATTATCTCAAAAATGTCGAATTTTCAAAGTTTCTTGAATATTCTAGAAAGTTCTCAAATATCGAATTATCCGTAAGTATCTAAACCCAAAGGAAACGCGCTAATCATCACCATGTAAAACGTAACTAACCTAGACATTCTTGAATAATTTCGAATAACCTAAGAAAGGAAAACTATCAATAATTTTGACACAATCTGGAAAAATCTACTAAATATAACGATTCAGATGTACACTGTATCAAAAAATTGTCCGTACAGCACACGGTTAAGAAAACATTGATAAAAAAACAATCACAAATCAAACAAAAAATTCAGTTTTAATTTTTTTTAAACTCAAATTACATTTAAGAACCTGAAAATAATAATAATCAAGATATAAATTAAGTTACTTTCACGTTTGATAAGATTTACTATTTAAACCGCCTAAAACGATCTCAAATAATTGTCCGTACACACAAAGAAATTGAGGGAATTTGGTAAAAAAGTTAGGTCTAATATTTCGTGTTGTAACCTATTCATGAAATGATACTTTGCAACCTTCTTTTCATTGAGAAAGCCAACTTCCGAGTTATTTCGGGGGGAATTTTTGGCCCATTCCTCCACAATGACCCGTTTTAATTGTTCCTTGCCGCTAATTTGGTGTTCACGGATCTTTCACTCCAAATAATGGCATAAATTATCAATCGTGTTGAGATCTGGTGGCTGGGGAGGATGAGGAAGTATTTACTTTACATTGTACAATAACCATTCCTTTATCAGATTTGACGAATGCTTCGGATCATTGTCATGTACGGAGCGAAACTCTTGCCCATATCCCAATTTCTCAGCACTTATTAACATATTATCCTTCAAAATATCCAAATAATTAAACCGGTTCATTATGAAGGTCAAATGTACTACACCCCTTCAGCTAAAAGCTCTTCAAACCATTATACTTCCGCCACCATGTTTTACTCAAGTTCAGAGTTCGGTTTCCGCCATACTATAACTCGCCCATCTGGACCAAAACCGTTAAATTTTTGTTCCTTCTGAGAGAATAACATTTTCCCAGAACTCTTCGGGCTCACTCACATATCCCAATGCTTATTCCAAGCGCTTTTAATATTTTTTTTGTCGGCAAATACATTTCTTGCGTGTCGCACATCGGCGATACTCTTGTTTATGCAAAATATTGCGTATTGTCTGAGGTTCTACCTTTTTTATGTTGATAAATTTTCGCAGCGATCGTTGGAGCACTAAGCTTTCGATTCTGTTTTATTGCCTTCTATATTAGATGTATTTGAGGTGTGGTCAGCTTTCGGTTGCGACCACGCCCAACAACCATCTCTAGTGATTTGGTTTTTTGGGAGTTCTGGATGATATATTGAATCGAAGATCGCGGGCGAATAGTTATTTCGGAAATTTCCTGTAAACTTTTATTCACTCTCCAATTTTATGATCAATTTTTTAATTTCTACACTATTTTTGGTACGAGAATGAAATATTTTTAATTAACTAGACAATATTTCATTCGCCATAAAAAAGTACGACTAGTAATTAACTTTTACGCAAACAAAATTTCGTAATTTACGGTTAGTTGAAAATAGGAGTAAAACAAATAATAAATTGTTAATGTGCTAGTGTTAATTTTTACAAAAGTGCAAGTGTACGGACAATTATTTGAGATCGTTTTAGGATGTTTAAATAGTAAATCATATGAAGCGTAAAAGTAAATTAGTTTGCTTTATGATAATTATTATTTTCAGGTTGTTAAATATAATTTTAGTTTAAAAAAAATAAAAACTGAATTTTTTGTTTGATTTGTAATTGTTTTCTTCATCAATTTTTCTTTAACCGAGGGGTGTACGGACAATTTTTTGAGACAGTGTATATGTATAACTCTGCAAGTTCCCCCAACTCAAAGCTAAGCGTAGAACATTGCGAAACAAAATTCAAATAAATTTGAAAATCTTTAAAACTTTCGAATAATACTCGAAATGTCGACAAGCCTCTCTATATCATAATATATCTCTATATATGTCAACCTCGAGTGATGTCGTAAAATTTCAATAATACCGAAAAATCTTGATATTGATGAATAATTTCGGAAAGCCTTTAAAAATCTAGAAACCCCACGAGAATCTCGAAAAATTCCGAAAATTCGTGTAAATGTCGAATTATTTGTCAAGTAACTTAATGTTACTAATACTACTAAGCAAAATGCTACTTAAAGAGTTAAGTCTAAGCTCAACAAAACAATATGTAATAAGAATGGAACCCTCAAATAGTACAACAAAAAAGATATACAATCAACCAAATAAGTCTTCTTATGCCTCTTTAGTTTATGAAAAACCATAAAAATATACATACCATATATCTAAATCTATGTCGAATAAAACCATTTATTGTATTGTATACAAACAAATATAAATACGTAGTTTCCAAATATTTTGTTAATAATTTTTTTTAATTGAACTAGATTAAAATATGCATTTTTATGATTTTTCATATACTTAAAGGGCGTACGCAGACTTATTTGGCTGACTGTACTCGAATAATCTCGAAAATCTCGAATAATATGACTTTCAAAACAACGAATCACCAATTAAAATTCAAACATCATGCATTCCATTTCCATGCTACACTCCAATAAACATGTGAAATTTTAAAAATTGATTAAAACATGAAATCCGAGATAAAGGGATGTGAAATAGGAAAACCTCACTAATTCCATTTTAATTTACAATTTAATTATATTTAAAATAGTTTTTGAAAATAAACCGGTTTTATCAGTAAATTTAGTTTTATTTACCGTTTACCGGTAATAAAAAAATTCGGTAAATGAGAAACTAAAAATCGAACGAATTCATTATAGAGATTGACTGGTTCGGCTCAAGTATCCGTTGATTCCCTTTCTAAAGGCATAGGAGCTCCTAACGAGGGAAACAAGAAATTGTTTTTCGTCGCGGTTAGAAATTTTTCCAGGAAGAAAGTTTCAACAATTTCTTCTTTTCATCCTTTTTCAAATCAAATTTAACCTTTTCCAAAAGAAATTTAATCTGTTGCCAATCACATTCAATCTTTTGCAAATCACATTCAACGTTTTCTAATCAAAACTTGATTTGTGAAAGGTGGAGTGCAAAACGTATATTACAAATAAGTCAACCCAGCAAATACTAAAATCGTTATCAATAATGTCGAAAGCATGGATTTCAAACGAGTTTAGCTAATTTTCTTCTAAATCTAAATATCTGTCAGAACCTAAAGCAATTTTTATTTCTATGGAGACTGACATTCACCTTTAATTTGTCTTAAGAAAATATTTAATAGCAACAGGAACGATTTCTTCTCTCTAAAAACTATACTACCGCATTTTCTTAAAAATTTCAAATGATTTTTTTCGGCTTTTTATAGACACAAATATATAAGTGAAAATGGCATTCACAAGATTTTCGATTGGTTAATCAGAAACAAAACCAAGAGACCAATTATTTATAATATATCTACCCCAAAAAATAGAAATATCAGCCCTCCCGTACTTTACTCCAAGAGTTATACAAAGTGTATAACCCTGAACAAAAAATGAGAACTTTCCTTGAGCTCATTGTGTTGGTAATTTTGTTTCGTACTGAAAAAGTTGGGCGGACTATCAATATTTGTGAGAATGGGAGGCAAAATGAAAATAATAAAAATGTATGACTGGAAAGATGGAAGGACGGACACGACATTTTTTAAATCGATGTTTTGGAGTTCTGGTAACCTAATTCGTTGAGAAATGCGAAAATATGCAACATTTTTTTTTTTTTTGCGATTTCAATAGTTACTCGATATAACTGCGTTATAGTGGAAAAAGTAAAAACTTAGCAGGCAATTGCTGTAAATCAAAGTATTCAATTTAAGCCTGAATTCCATTCCGAATAAAAGTTTGTCAGTCAAAATAAAGGGAGATAAAAATATAAAATCGGTGTTTGTGTGAAACAAAAACAAAACGTAGTCAGTCAAGATTTGACTTACATCAAATGTGTGTTTGGATTAGTGGATCGCCATAATTATGGCCAAAAATTATCAAATCGTGATCATTTCAACTAATATAACTGCATAAATATTGTGTACGATGAAAAATATTTCTCGCACACACTAATAATTTTAATACATACAATGGCGATTTTATGGTAGAGATTTTTTAAATTTTTTATTAATAATAATTAGTGTTAATAATAATTAATTTTTTAGATAATTTTGAGATTGATTGATTGATTGATTGATATGAATGCACGGCCAAGCTTATGAAGCAAGAAATCCCGTGTTAGTGATGTGGTCATTAAACTGTCACACCAACTTTATAACACAGGTGAATGCTCTCCTTACTGAAGATACCTAAGCACCATTACAACAAGGAGAGCACAACCACTCGCGATATCACATAAATGTGACAGCATCATGTCCACCCCTGGCCGGGTCCCACCGTGCACTCTTTCACACATAACAAAACCGAAGGATAGGATAGGATAGTTAGAAGTGACAGAATCGGCCCGGTTACAGACACCTAGGTATAGCCGATAGTTAGTAAATTGTTAGTAATTATATAGTAAAATAGTTAGCACAGGACAACACAATTTCTAAACTACAGCTAATTTACTACTTCTTGATCCTGGAGCGTTGATTCAAGCTAAAATTTAATTCTGAAACTCAGGATTAATTTAATCCCTATAATAATGATTAATTCTGGAACTATGTTATATTCTGAAAATTGGATTATTTATTATCATATTAAGGAAGAGATCCCTTTAAATATTCTCTTAACTAAATTAATTAATATACATTAATGAACAAAACACAACATAATAAAAAGATTAGCACAAGACAGCACAATCTAACTACATTATTAGATGATCATGTCTCTGGAATCAAGGGTCGGATACTCAGGACTCCCTAAATTTATAACAGGACTTAGAAAAATTATTAATAATGTTGTAATTTCACCCCTGTCCGCTTATCATTCATTTACCTGCTAAAATATTTAAGAAAAATATAAAATAACAACACTTATTTCCTTATTCATAGTCCTTTTATATTTAATTAATTAATTATTACGTACTGCAACAAGGATTAACATTAACATTATAAACCATTTAAACATAAAATTTAACTTAAAACCAATCATCTATTTCCTACCGAATCAGAAAAAGAAAATACATAATAATAGATCCAATTATTCTATAAAATTTATATAAAATGATTTAAATGATAATGTTACAGTACCACAACACCTAGACTTATCAATAATTCAATTAGGTACTATAATTATATGAAGAATCAACAAATAAAATTAATATAAAAATTAATATAAAAATTTCCAGGCGACTCTGAAAACTAAATTTAATTAATAAAACACCGTAATATCAAATTTTATTACTTAAATGAATAATTATTATAACAGGATCTTCAGTATTCACGATCACACATCGTATACACTCATTTACACATACCAAAACCGATTAATAGAATATGATTATAAGTTGGGACTGCTAAGCGATTGATATATGTATAGCAAATTATTAGTACAATAAATGATAAACAGGTTAGTACAAGATAGCCATTTTAACTACATGATTAGATGCTCGTTTCTCTGTAAACCAATGCCAGAACTCAGGATTCTTTAAATCTAAATCAGGACATCAACAATTATTATTATAATTAATGTTTTAATTTACTAATTTTGTTGACATAATTAAGATAAACAAAAATCAAAATCTACGAAATTTATACTTATTATATACCCCATAAAACTTCGGCTCCGTTTATGGACGTATTACCCTGCAAAATCAAGCATGCAATGTAAATAAAATAATAAATCAATGAAAGGAACCTGAAACGTTATTTTCTTAAAAATTTATCGGTGTACCATTTCAGTAAAATTGACGTTTGTATGTAAAAATTGCAACCTAAACTTCAAAAAATCCATTAAGTTAATTAATTAAGTTCGATACATTTAGCATAACAACTTGTCTTTACATAATTCCACGTTGTTCACATTCGTTCAATCAAAATTTGGCATGCATAAATAAATACGTCATTATGTGTTGCAAACCAAATCACAACTCAACTTAAAATTAATATTTCAAAATTAGTATTTAATTATCTAACTTAGTTAATTTATAAACTTATAATATTAATAAAAATCAATTAAATATAATTTAATGTAGTTTATAATACCCTGTAAAAAATAAATCATACCCAAATATACTCTTAAATAAATCTAAATATAGTATATCCATAAAACTTTATCTCATTTCTCGTACATATTACCCTGCCACTAAATTATGCACACATAAATCTTAAACTCAAATCATCATTTTCAAATTAGCATTTTATTTATATATTTAGTTACTTTATAATTTTATAATATTAAATTAAATTAATTTAAAATCAATTTGATGCAATTTGTAATACCCTGTACAAAAATTATTAATCATAAATAAATAAACTATTTTCAATGAATTGTATAAGACGGATTCCAATTCGACTCAAACCCATTCAATTATATGAAGTATAAGAATCCTATTTTGTATAGTATCTACATTATATGCATACAAATAGCGTCACAATGTCTCGAACTAAAATTATATATAAAAGGAATACCAATCCATACATACGAACGATCACCACTGCCAGTATAGACACTATCATTTGTGCTACCATACATTTACACCGCTTTTATTCAGTGGCAATAGTTATATGTACATAATTTCAAAAAACCAACAAAAATGTCCATACAAGACAATACATACAAAGAAAATATATAAATTTATATTATCTTCCATGTGCGTAGCAGGGGACATAACAAAGCGTACGCGTATTATCTATAATACCTATAGACAATTCACTTATGAATAACAAAACCCAATTATATGCATACGTATAGATCCACTCAAAATACAAATTATATAAACAAAAAATCATACTAAATTCCTGTTCTATATAACAAACAATATTCAGGAACATATTTGTGTCGATTGTCAAAACCAACATTAATGTACCACAAACCTGATTGTCACCAATATTAGAAATTTATTTTGCGCTTATACATGAAAGTATTGGTGATCGACAGATTATATAAATGAGTGAGAAAAACAAACAAATTGTAGATAAAACATAACAAACGAATTGTGTAGGGAGAATTGGGTATGTTAATAATGAAAAGAAAAAACTAATTGGGATTGGCTAGATGAGAGTATTTTATTCTATTTTTGCACCAACACTTTCAACTATAAGCTATTAAACGTAAGAGTACATCTGTGTGCTTCATCACTGAATTAGGCCTGTAGTATTACATTAGTGTTGGTTTTGCGATTGCACATACAATAAAACACAAGAACACTTATAAATATGCGTAAAAATAAAATAAGATATGAAAATTAACTACGTACATTATATCAAATTAAACTAAAATCAATTTTAATACAATCCAATTATTAGATTTTAGTAATTAAATTGTATGTACAACCCCAAGAAAATTTAAAATCACGCACTTAATCAAAAAATCAAGAATTTTGATTTCTTTAGCTATAAATACAAAACATTGCCTGATAAATGCATCCCGGTGGATTGCATTTTCCAAAATTACACTTTAACTATTATTTCACTTTAAATAAATTGAATTAAATTAAATTAAATTAAATTAGAATTAAAATGTATGTCTATTTGTATATAAGGTATATACATAACACTTCACACTAACACATAAATAAAAAATAAAAATTAAATTAAATTAAATTAAATTTTGAAGAGGAAAGACAAAATACGTCTATCCTCTTTGAATGTTCGCTCGATCCTCCTTTTTAGATAATTTTGAGATGTGAAAATAATCGAATTAATGCTAATACTTAATTTGTTTAATAATTGTTGGTTATGTTTTTGTCTGATGTCAAAATTTAACCATAAAATCTTGATAAAAAAAAAAATAATAATATTGCTTTTTCTTTGTCACTCTAATGGATTAGTTTTTTTTGTCCTCTTTTGACTTGAAGTCAGTTCAGTCAATTATTCATAGTGGAATATGTACATACTTTAGATTGTAAAACAATTTTTTTTGTTTGCTATAATTTACACAAGTTTTTTGGTTGGGTTTAGTTCAATTTGTATAGTAAAATAATATCATTTGAGGAAGCACAATATTGTTTTATTGATTTATTGTGAAATTTATAAATATTGGGTCCGATTCTGGAACGATAAAATTCATGTTATTTTATTTCGCCGCTTCCTAAATGATCCAATTATCTGTTTCATTTTAATTTTATACAGATTTTAACAAACAATGTGTGTTTTGCTCATGTCAAATTTCGTGTCAAGCTAATTTTCTTGCTTAGACACACAGTTAATTTGCCCAAATGTGTATAATATTACTATTTAGTAAGGTAAACCAAATATTTTGCCTAGGTAGGTTTTACTAAAATACTTTGTTGTTTGAGCGTTTGCTTTTTTGACGTTTTAAGTTTGTTATTACCATATTAAAGAAATTTTCAGGGCTAAAGACATGAAATTAAAAATATGTTAACATTCAATTTAATGAGAAAAATTTATATTTGAAATAATCTCAAATATATGGCTATATTTGATAATATATGATTTAAAATTATTGTTTCCGCTTGTTCGTATGCAATTTTCCAACCGTATTCGATTCACTCTCGCGGATGGGGATATATAATAAATTACAACGAAATTTATACGATTTTGGCAGTATCTCCTTAAGGAAAAGATCCCTTTAAGCAGACAATTTTGAAATTACCCTAAAATTAAAATAATTTTAAAAAACTGCCTATTTTGAATGCAATGAAAAAAACTGAATTTTAATGAAAAAAAAACTTGAAAAAGCTTTGGCTAAAATTAAAATATGTTAACACCGAATAAAATTTAAAACACAATCAAAACTTACGCATACATAGGCAATAAACAACATCATTCGGCATTTCGAAATCATCGTAAGCCGAACGAGAAAAAACCCGCATACTTTATTGCTGCTTCATACAGAAAAATATAAGGAAATTCAACGACAATTTTTCAGGGTTGGCCATCGGACAATATCATATATGAGATCAAGAATTCTTAAAAATGGGATATTAGTCCTTTTTATTTTCTTTATTCTTTTTGCCTGTGGAAACTTCGATTGATATAACAAAAATTTAAGCAGGGGGACTGACTACCGCTAAACAACTAGTTAAGCTAAATATGCTTTATTTTGCGCAAGCTAATCTATTCGAATGAAGAATATTTTGAAATGGAATATGTTTTGGAAATATCTTTTGAAAAGACTTCGCAGTTAACTTCTCCGAAGCTTACATCATTCAACATAAATATAAAAATCTGAGCGAATTATACAGTGACCAGTCAATACCACCATAAAAGAACGTGGACTTCCAGCCTATTATTGTGTTAGATACATGTCAAAATTCTATTTCACTGTTAGATACATCTCAAAATTCTATTTCAAAAACGAAAAGAAGATAACGCAGGCTACTAAAAAAATTGTTCAGTTTATGGTAATGATGATGTATCAGAAAAAAAGCCCGAGAATAGTTCGGTCGACGTTCTGAAAAATTCTATGTCAAATCACTGAAAAAGGTCAAGCATATTAGCAGCCATCACATCGCTGAGGAACTTAACATTCACCATCAAACAGTTTTAAATCATTTGGAGAAATTGGATTCAAAAAGAAGATAGATTTTTGGAAAAATCTAATGAACCGAGTTTCCATCAACGCATAATTACGCGTGACGAAAAACGGTTCACTTACAGTAATAATATGCGAAAAACATCTGGGTCAAAGCGTGGTGAGACCAAACACCGGTAGCAAAGCCACATTTGACGCCAAGGAAGGTGATGCTTTGTGATACTATTCTTTACTAACGAAATTAAAAAAAGCGACTAGAAAATTGAGAGAGCTGGTTATAGGCCAAATCTTGCACTCTCAGAGTATCATTTGTTCCATTCACTGCATAATTTTCTTAATGGTGTAAAATCTTCAAAAGTTAATATTTAAAATTCGGAAATAATCTAAAAAAAATACTCATTAATTATTTGTTGAAGTACACATGTGTATACGGATCTCAGCGTTGAAAATATAACATATAAATATATTTTCATCGCTGAGATTCTAAAATTTATTTTATACATTTTTGTGGGTTTAATTATGGCCAAATTATTATTAACACTCTGTTCTAGCAAACTCTAGTTCGATGTTGTTCTATCTAAAAATCCATTTAAAATTCCATTTGCTTCAAACATGTTGAATTTCGTCAAAATCAGTAAAAAAAAATAGGCATGCTCAGTCCTTAATAGAATGGCCTTGTATCTGAACTTCATCCCATTTTTTCACATTCATCTCGAATTTCGTTATAGATATAATTGCGAAAACTTTTGATTAAAGTACCTTAAGAAAATAATTTGATCTTCGTTATCTAAGGTGTTTTCATTGGTTTTTGTTTATACTCGTATTTTTCAAACATACTGTATTTGGTTGCGCGATCGAATTTTAAATGGAATCAAAACAGAATTCGTGTTGTAATTGTAAGTAATGTATAGAATGCGATACCTATCGGAAACAAAATAAATCATGATAATTCATCAAATCACAAGATGTATAGAAAGTACAACTATCGAAAATAAAATTAACACTGATAGACCCCAATAAAACCATACCAATTCAATCGTCAATAGAAGCATTTGGTAAACTAGAAGAAAAAGCCTGTAATACGGGCGTGATTATTGTTTATTTCGAGAAAATTTCTTTAATCACAACTTTTTTGGTCCAAAGAAGTTTCTCGAATATTTTTGTTTCTTAGTCATAAGATTTTGAATTATTGAGTTTAATTAATTTAAAGCGAGTATTCACTTCGTATGATGCAGATATCAATAGCTGCGTTTTTTTATTCGCTCCCGATAGCTGCTATCGAGAGCCGTCATATAGAATGTGGCTTCCGGTAGCGCTCCGTATAAATAGGTAGAGCCAAATATTTTTTATATCAAGTTTTTGCTAAACAATTGAATTAAAAATGATAGTTTGATGTTAAATAAATTTAGTTTACCAATAAATAGCGCGTCAAACGTCATACCGCGCGTATGAGGTTTTCGCTAAACAATTAATTAAAAATGATAGTTTGATGTTAAATAAATTTAGTTCGCCAATAAATAGCGCGTAAAATTTAAATTTAGGTATAAGCTGCGTTATTTTATTCGCTCCTGATAGCTACTATCGAGAGCCGTCATATAAAAAGTGGCTTCCGATAGCGCCCCGCATAAATAGGTAGAGCCAAATATTGTTTTTATCAAGTTTTCGCTAAACAATTGAATTAAATATCACAGCTTGACAATAAATATGTTTAGTTTACCAATAAATAGCGCGTCAAATTTTAATTTAGGTATAGAAAAATGACGGCTCTCGATAGGAGCTATCGAAAAATGACGGCTCTCGTTAGCAGCTATCGAGAGCGATTAAAAAAACACAGCTAATATGACTTTTGCTATTGGCGATTGAAAAACTGCAAAATGCGATGCCTATCGGAAATAATGTAAACCCTACGCTCTCCATATAAAACATATGGAGAGTGAAACTACCGGAATTAAATTAAACCCTACGCTCTGGCAGTCCAATCGTCAATTATAGCTATTGTTCTGTAATCAAAAATCTTTACTGTTGTTGTGAACCAAACAAAATAACAAAATAAAATCAAAAATTTCAATACTTCCGACACCTTCTTGAACTAACAGGAGACTACTTCTTTTAATTTCCACAAGAAACATTTAAGAACTATAATTCACTCGAATTAAATATATTATTCGATAATTTGCATCCTCAATATGTTTAGAATTAATGATTGAAAAATCGTAGAAGAAAATCTCTCTAAATTTTCAGGTAATATACAGGAAAAAAATTTAAAAACAAAACAGGACTGCTTTGATTTTTGTGTAAACTCTGCACGTCAAGCAAGTAAACTGACTGGAAGGCAGTCACAGTACTCGTTTAGAAATTGTTGTATCGTCACTTGTATAGCTATATCATTAATTCTGTGTTTTTTTTTGGAAAACTAGTTAACTACAAAAAGTAAATTTTTCAGAAAACGCTTTTTAAATAAAAAGTCACAGTAATTGTCGAGTTATTTTCATTCATAACTCAAAATTAACAAAAATGCAGTTAACTAGTTTCCAAAAAAAAACACAGAATTATATTAAACACGTATATCAGATATAAGTTTACAATGGTGGTTCTTTGTCTCCTCGTGTCTTGTTACCCATTGCTATCTTTTATTTTTTTTTCAACCTATTAACATTAATGGTTTTACCCGATTGATGTTCGGTTTGGGTGCATGTGAACATTACAATATTTATAAACGTATTACTTGTTCACGTGTACGTATATTACACAACAGAAACCATATTTAATTTAGAAGTACTCGTAGGATTGAAACGTTAGAAAATTTTAGTAATCAGTTTAAACACTCTTTCAATTTGGGGTGAATGGGCCCTCATTAGACCAGGACCAAGCCTGGCAATCAGGTAATTTAAGCGAGAGCTCACTTCATTACCTGCTCAGCAGGCTCAAAGTAAAGATATGCATTGTAAAGGAATGATGGGCCACAGTTCTCGCGACCTGACAAGTACTCCTTAACCTTATGGGGGAATGGAACTGCTTCAGCCAACTTACATTTCTGGAAAATAAAATTATCCTCATTCCTGAGATTCTGAATTCTAGATGGAGCGGCCATATGAAATAAACAGGTAAAAAGTAAAACGTTGCTCTATGTAAACGTATTCGTATAATACTCTGCGCGGAGTCCAACTTATGAAACCCATGAAACATGTGTTATGTTGTCCATTATGAATAATTGTTAACCATAAATGAAATAATCGTTATTGAAAGTATTAATTGTTATAGAGAATATTGTAAATGGCTTTTTACAGTTTCATTGTACGCCAGTTGATATAATTCTCCAAAGTGTACCGGTTTAGAATGTCAGTCGCACTATATTTTAATTTCAAAATTAGTGATGACTTTCAAAAACTTTTTCAAAGACAAATATGTTACTAACGTAATCGTTGCGTAATATGATCATGATGTACTTTAACGGGATTCCATCAAGAAACTTTCCAATTAAAGATAACTAATGGATTTGATCTTATTATCGTTTGCTCTAACTTTAAGAAATCAAGACATAATTAAGAGGTTATTATACCATAAAATTCTGACTACCGAGATCTATGATCGACAAATAACTAGGCCTGTTTATTAGGCTATTTTTCCACGATCCTGTAATTTTAATTTTAGTTACTATACATATTATCAAATACAATATTATCCAAAAATTTAAAACAATGATCGATTTGTTTAAACCGCTTTTATATATACATGTTTTATAATTGTAGTAAATAAACACAAGTTTTTGACGAAATTCATTTGATGTTTCAATTTTAACAAAATATGTGCGTGTGCACATCTTTAACATTCAGTACGCGAACATTTTAATTATCGCGTGTGTAATAAAAAAAATTGTTTTTAGTAAACTGTAATGTATTCTTCACATTAACAGCCCACATGCTAAACACATGTTTAAATTATTCCAATACTGATTCGCACCTGTTTTAGATTCAATCATTTATCTATTTTTTCGCAAATCAAGTAAATTCTAAATAACAGTTTGGTTAACCGACCTCACACTTAAGCCATTGATGAATGGAAGAATTAAAATGGAATGGATTTATGCAATCAAATACAAAAGATAAAATTTGCAAAACAAAAATCTTAACATTATGTACAAAGCAAAACCATCATCATCTACGGAATGCGCGAAAGACACAAAGAATATAAATATAAAACCGGTTGGGTGCGAATGATAAGATGTCATTCCACATAATGAAAAGATAACGAGATAGATTTAAGCGATTCTCAATAAATTATAGACTTGCCACATACAGCTAAAGAGAAACATGTTGGATTAAGTATATATGGTACTGCAGAGCGGTTTTGCACAATAATTAAACCTAAACAGTTTTCAAGATTAACAAAGTTATCAACTACTATATTTAGGTACTATTTAAAACAGTTAATATTTTTGTCTTTTCTTAATTTCAGATTATCACGATCAGAGATTGTAAATCATGATCGAAATGAAGAATTAAAATCAAATATACGCGATTTAGTGAAACGAATTGAAAATTTGGATTGGGTCACGGCCAAGCTCGAATCACAAATTGATCATATTCGCGTTGAAACTGACAATTTAAAACAATTACAACAATCGAACACACGTGACATAAACTCACAAAAAACCAATGGATCGACAAATCTTGACCAAAAATTAGATGCGCTTGCTGTTTTGTTGACATCAACACGAGCCTCAGTACATCGAATTGAACGACAATCGCAGACAACAAGCGATAATGTGACATCGTTGATAGCGTCAAATAAGTAAGTTTGACACGCATTTAATTTGAGGAGGGGTTTTTGATAATGTTTTAATCTAAATTTTATTTTGTAGAGAAATTAGTCAAATTCAAAAGAGTTTGCCTAGCAAACAGTTCTTAAATAATGCTCTGCTAGGATTAAAGAATCAACCAATTTATGCGGTTATGCCGAATCCAAATAATCAACGAACTGGCTTAATTGCAGCCGACACAAATAACACCGTATCAACAAGCTGCTTGACCGCTCCAAAACGATCGGGTGTCTATAAAATTCAAACCGAAAATTCAATGATTGGCCCATTCTACGTGAATTGTGAAATGGAAAATTATGGTGGTGGTTGGACAGTAATACAAACTCGCCTCGATGGTTCGGTGAATTTCTATCGCAGTTGGGCTGAATATAAACACGGTTTCGGTAATTTGGGTGGAGAATTTTGGATTGGTTTGGATAAATTACATGAGATAACATCATCAAGGTTACACGAATTGCTTGTGGTATTAGTGGATTTGGATGGCCAAACGAAATTCGCACGGTACACATCATTTGCGATTGGCGCAGAAAAAGAAAGTTATGCATTAATATTGCTCGGTACATATGCAGGAAATGCTGGTGATTCGATAAAATATCATGCGGGACAAAAATTTTCAACATTCGACTTAGATAATGACGCTTGGCCCGAGGGTAATTGTGCTCAAGCTCATGTTGGTGCATGGTGGTATAATGCTTGTGATAATAGGTTTGAATATTTATTAATTTATAGAAAATAATGTACAGTGACATCTATGGTAAAACTTATAAAATAATTGTATTTTTTTTTTCTTTGGCAGCAATTTAAATGGTCGGTACTTAAGCGGTGAAGTTCCCGATGAAATGGCTTATCATGGAATTTATTGGAATGAATTCCACGGTCGGAATTATTCGCTCGCAAAAACAAGAATGATGATCAGGCCAATTGAATAAATAGTAAAAAGAAAATTTACAAACATTTTAATTTATTTATTATTAAGTGCAATTTTGTGCACATTTTTCCCCGCGCAATTTTATTTTTTCAATTCAAGTTTTTTTTTTGTACAGTTAAAATAAAAACATGCAAAATTGTCAACAATTTTTTAATTTTTAGATTTTTTACAGAAGATAGTAGGTAAAATCGTTGGTGTTTCTTAAAAGCAGAAACTTGTTCAACTTGATTCGACAAAAAGAGTGAGCTGGTATCTGCTACATCGTTTAGGCAAAATATTATTAGAAGCTACTATTATTTGTTATACTATACTATATACTATTTTTCTTTATGCTTATAAAATTAATGAATTCGTCAATCAAATATCTTAAAATTTAAATTTATGGTTAAAACCTCGCTGCTAGTCTAACCAGTCTTATTGATGTGATTTGGTACCGAATGATACTGCTCTAGGATTGGGAAACGGCACTCATTTGTCAGTTACACTAAAAAGGCGTCCGACTAAATTGTGACGTTTATCACTGAATATAACTCTGTAAAATATGCTGTTATTGTTTTCACTTCGATTGTGTACAAGACTACAAATATCTTGACTCAATTGAATGTCCTCATGTTCGAGTCGCCGTTGGATACAACAATCGAGAGATGCATCATACTTATTACTTAAGATAAATAAGATCCAGTCAAAGTTGCGGAATACTCATTACCACTCAGATTGGAACACGAAATCAGGCAACTCACGAGTCACGATTCACTTATCGCTGTGGAAAACAATAGCTGAATCTCTTGCTTACAAATTTCAGTTCAAAATTATGATTTATAAAAACAAATTTTTGTTCAATCTTTGGTTTTATTTTCAATGTAAACCTTGGATTTCACACGGATCGTCCGATGTTCTCTCTGACACAATCTGGTTACCTACGATATAGATATTACTATTGTACACCTAGACAAATTAAAGATTTTGCTGTCATGTAACGCAAACCTCACGTACTAATAAAGAATTTCGCGGTACGATCTTAACTGCCCTCTTACCCAAACTAAAAGATAAGGGAACCGCTGGTTCAGGGCCAATTAATTTTAAATGTGACCCCGTTTTAGCCAACGCATCAGTAATCTTATTGTCTTCAACATCGCAATGAGCAGGAAGCCACACAATCGGAAGTATTTGATATTATTATTAGAACAAAGAAGTATCTAAACTATAGTATCTACAATTTTTGACCCGTTCAGAAATGATAAAAACATTCTTAATCGAAGTGAGCACAAATTTGCTCTGTATACAGAGAATAATATTTTTATCTTTAATAATAAATTGTTTAGCCTCGATCGCATTATGGGTGAGAGCAATTAATTCAACTTGAAACACTGTGCAATGCTTACCCAGGCTGGTTACAAAACCAATATCGAAATCAGAGAGAGAGGTATCTGAGAAGAAGGCCGTAGAGTTAGATAGCCATTTAAGAAAGTCGAAACCCTATATGCATAAACAACCAGAAATCTACCGTTAACCATATCAATTTCTGCTATAAATGGGTTGTAATAGTAAGAATTGGTCTATGTCCCACAATGCCACATGACACCTCAGTCTAAACGCAGCAGAATATGCAGTGCCTAAAATGAAAGAAAGTGGCTGGAGCAGGAATAAAATGGTAACCATAGCAAAAAATGGAGTTGAGAATATAGCTCAAGTAACAGCACTACAAAAAATGCCCTATAAAGCATTAAGTTTGGCATGAAAGCGTGATAGTGAAAAGGATATAATTCATATAGTCTTCAAAGTTTGCAGTCATCTCCATTAAGGTATTAGCAACTTGTATAATAGTTTACCGATATAGGTCGGGCACTCCTGCTCCTGCAAGGCGAGAAAGATAGGGTAAAATAGTATTTGACAAATTTCACCGAAACTCTAAAACGTATCAAAATTTCAGAGATTTTTATAAAAGATTTAGAGTAAAAATTATGTAGATCTGGCAATTACCCTTAATTTGTTTTGTTTTATTTTTAAGCCATAAAAATTGAACGAAATATGACACTTCGAATTTTGTATAAAATTGAAGAAGTGAATATTTTCGTATTTTCGTAATCCGGATAATCGAACAGGTTAGGTTCGGGCTATTTGTATAAGTAATTATCGAATATTTACGAAGCCGGATTCAATTTTAGTGCAAGATCATATTATTTAAAACTACACTAGTTATAATTTTCGCTTCAAGCTAGCTATTCTATCGATAAATCAGTTTATCGATAAATCGATGAAAATAATGATACAAAATTATCGAGTACATTTTTTCACATCGATAAATCCAATAAATAATTTTTTCATGTACTTAATGGAGAAAATATAAAAGGCTGAAACCTCATGAGGTGATCAGAACTTCGATCCTGAAAATTAACTCAACTCGCAAATCAATCCCTAATTGAAACTCTTAACTCAATCTTCGGCTAAACCGCTCAATCTCTCAATTTACAATAACCTGCAACTCAATCGCAATGCAATCTTAAACGCAATCACCAATACCATTACCATTATTCCATTACAATTATACTTTTATACTATTACAAGATTACCAATACCATTACCGTTACCATCCACATCAAGTGTGGATTTGTTCAAATATTGTTCAAACATAAACAAATGCATACAAACGATCACTTTTATATATAGTATATGGGTGGTCCTTGTTTGTATGGGGCAAAAAAAAAATGTAGAGATATCTAACGGGACACCCTCTAGAAATGTGAGATTATGATAAAAACTTAAACAGAAAAAATATTGGGTTAATCGAAGATGGCTTAGAGGTCGCGAATTGAGCGCGAATTTCGATAAAAACGGTATTTTTTTGAATTTTTCACTTTCAAACGAACAGAAAAATGATTTAGAATTTTTTCTCAGCCTAAATCAAAATTGTGGTGAATAGAAGATATAATTACCTTTCCAAAACATAAAAGACGTCGAAAATCGGTTAACAAATGGCGACTTTATTGCCAATTTTCAAAACTAATAAAAAATCAAATAACAAACGGTTTTTTTTAAATCCTGGATTTTATATTCAAAACTACAAAAAAATAAATAAATAAATAGCAATGAGTTGTAACGATAACGACTAAACAAAGGAATATTTTATGATGTCATAAAAATCGCATGAGTCATAGGGACTTAACATCGTTGTGTTTTATGATGTCATGATTCATCTCAGTAGTTATTGTATTTAAATCCGCCTACCGCATTAATTATGTCCTGCTATGGCCAATATGTTTATACAATCATATAATATATAAAGAAGAGAAATGCGAATTAATTTCAGTTTAAATCCAAATCTCGCGAATAAAGGACACAAATTTGTAATAACTAAATCTAGTCCATTTAAGAGTTTTATTAATATTTTTAAGAAAGTCCTACTAAAATTGACAAAATGGCATCTAATTTAAGGTCCACTACAGAAATTTATCTTCTTGGCCATGAGTACTGTCAAATTATTGGTGCTAAGTTACCCTCAAATAAGCAAGTGATGTGTCTTTTTTTTACAACCACCGTACTGTAAAATTAACAATTCGTGAGAGTGCAGTTCTGACAATCCAGGAAGTGTCTATTTTTTGGTCAAAAGCACGAATCCCAGTGAAAAAGGAACAACATTCCATTGAAAAATTGGAAAAATTGCATGATGAGTGGAAATGGAAATCTTCAAAAGTTTACCGTGAAAGAGAAAATGCATTTAATAGTAAACTGGATGATATTTTTGATATCGCACATATCAATGCCTTGTCCATGATGACCAGTGAAGACGACAAGCGATTCCTCTTGTCGCAGCGTGAGAAATGGCGTCCCGGATATTTGACTGGAGCCAGACAATATGAAATTGAAAGAGAAAAGCGGAAATCGAAACGTATGGAGGCAGAAAAAATCGTAAACGAAGATATCTTGAAGAAAAAAGTAAATCAATTCCAATAGACGCACAAGCACTATTTTCGTCATCGGAAAGTGACAGCGAAAGTATACCTGATAACGACATGAGCTTCGAAAATATTGATTTGCCCGTGCTAAGCGCAGAAGGAGCCTCTAGAGGAAGCAAATGTTTTATTACTCCTAGAATATTGTCAGCTTTGGATAAGTGAAAGATTATATCGTGCAGCAATGCATTTAATCAGTGCCGTTGCCGAAAGTTTTGGACATTCTTTGATGAACTCGTTTTGAATCGAACAACACTGAGGCGTCTTCGTGAAACAAATAGAGTAGAAATAGCAGCATCAGTTAAGTCGACTTTCAAGTTTATGACAGGCATAGTACAATGGGATGGAAAATTACTCCCGGAATTATCTGGAACGGAGACCGTGGATCGTTTGCCGGTGATTATTTCTCATATAGATCGAGAAAATTGGAAATTAACTTTGACTGCCAGGAGCTGTTTTGTAAATTCATCAACAATGCACAACCAAGGTTAAAATTACAATTTTAATAAGGCTGATATTGCCGGTCTGCAGGAATTTTTTGAATTGGTGGATTGGGAAGTAACTTTCAATTCTAAATGGAGTGATGTTAATACTCTAGTCGACTCATTTTATTTGGTTTTATTTGATGCTTTCGAAAAACATGTACCTAAATGCTATGAACGTAAGAATAACCATCCTCCATGGTTTGACAACAATTTGGTCAATTTAAGAAACAAGAAGAATAAGGCACACACATTTGCCAAAGAATTTGGTGATAACTTGGATTGTCTAAATACTTTTCTACAACTACGCCGGGAATTTGATAAGGAACAACGCCGAGCCTATAGGAACTATATTTCACGGCTGGAAAATAATTTAATTTCAAACCCAAAACTATTTTGGCCATGTCAAAAGAAAATGTTCTGGTTATCCACAAATGATGTCGTTAAATGATGTAACTGTCTGTAATGCTGAGGACATATGTGAATTATTTGCAGAATTTTTCTAATGAGTCTATCAAAAATACAATGATAATGCAATTGATATTTCATTAGGACCTCGTAGTTGGCATCATCAAAATTTAATTGGAATACCTTATATTTCAGTAAAAGATGTCAGCCTTGGTATATCCAAGATGAAATCGGGATGTGGTTATGATAACATACCTGCAAAAATACTTAAAGATCTTAACAGCTCGCTATCATTACCACTATCTCTGATATTTAATACGTCTCTGAAGAGTGGTGTATTTCCGTTGGTATGGAAAAAGTCAATTATAATTCCCATTTTTAAATCCGGAAAACGGAGCAACATTAAAAATTATCGTGGCATATCTATATTATCATCAATTCCAAAATTATTTGAGCTTATTATTTCTGATTATTTGTATTTTAATGTTACACCTTTATTATCATTTCAACAATATGGATTCGTCAGGCATCGTTCTACCACTACAAATCTTTTAAGTTTAACATCTAAAGTATTCAGTGCCTTTGACTCTAAATGTCAGCTTGATGTGGTTTTCACTGATTTTGCGAAAGCATTTGACTCACCTCAGTTTGAGTTACTTCATGCCAAACTGGACAGATTTGGAGTGAGTAAATTGTTTTTGGATTGGATTGGATCGTATCTGGTGATCAGAAGCAGGTAGTTCAAATTAACGGGTTTACATCTAAGATGATTGAAGTTCATTCTGGAGTGCCTCAGGGCTCCCACCTAGGACCTGTATTATTTAATGTCTTCATCAATGAAACTGCTTCTTTGTTTCAGTACTGCGACTGTGAATTATATGCAGATGACTTGAAAATATCAAGAAGTGTATGTAGCCCGCAACAATGTAATCAAATGCAGAGTGATCTTGATTTGCTGTATAAATGGTCAGTTATGAATAAATTGAACTTAAATTTGGAAAAGTGCAAGATTATGAGCTTCTCCAGGAAAAAAGCAGTTATTCTTCATCAATATCTTATTGGTAATCACCAGCTAGAACGAGTTATGACATTTAAAGATTTGGGTGTTGTCCTGGACTATCAATTGAATTTCCGAGACCATATTGATTTAATAGTAGCTAAGTCTAATTCTCTACTTGACTTTATTCGTCGTGTCACAAAAGATTTTCGTAATCCACAATCAATTAAAACTTTGTATTGTTCCATTGTTCGGTTTAATTTGGAATACGCGTCGATTATTTGGGATCCTGCTTACAATATTTATATCAATAGAATTGAACGAATACAGAAACAATTTATTATTTACTATCTTCATAAATTGAATTGGCCATTTGATCCGAACCTTCCAATGTGGCTGAATAAAAAGAATTTGCCATCCTACGGCGACCGCTGTAGAATTGCTGATTTGGATTCATTGCTTTGTAAGACGTAGATGTGCTGCTTCAACATTCATCGCTGATCTACTTAACAGTTCGATTGACTTCCCTAAACTACTAGCAAAGATTGATATTCATGTGCCCTATAAACCTACTCGGATTAGGAATTTTATATATTTGCCGACATTTAAATCTAATTACGCACATAATGCTCCGGTCCCAGCGATTTGTCGACAATTTAATTGTAGTTTTGATGTGTTTGATTTTAATATTTCTAAATGTTCTTTTAAAAAATTAATAAAAACTAAATTATAAAATTGTAATCAAAAAAGGATTTTTTATCCCGTGGATGATGTAAATAAATAAATAAATAAAACAATTATTAGGCGTTCCCCAAATATCAAGATAAACTGGTTGGGAAATGGCGGAGGCTGTTTTCCAAAGCGGCTTGCTTCTATTATTTTAGAGCAGAAACTGGAACGAAGTTTATTATATCTTCCTTGTCGACATCACATATATTAAATTACATTGCGTACGGCAATTGAATCAAAAATGGGCAATACCTCAGGAGTAAATGTTCCGTTATTTGTGAGATTCAAGAATGACTGGAATTCCTTGAATAAAGATAATTTCAAAGCAGGCATAGATGATCCCAACGTTCATATACAATCAAATGATGTGAAAGCGGAATTAGCGGAATTTTGTAAGAACAAATTGGCAAAGGAACATGCTCGGGATGATTACAAAGAATTATTGGAAATCACTCTAATTTTTTTGGGCATGATACCAAATGAAAATGTCCGTTTCCGTCTGCCAGGGCCTATTATGCATCATGCTCGCTGGATGTCCAAAGCCATTTATGTGTTGAAATTATTTATCTTTCGTGAAGAATTTAAGTTAACAGCACAAGAACAGAAGAATTTACGGTACATTTGCATTTTTGTCGTACAATTTTATTTGAAAATTTGGTTCCATTGCACTAAAGCAGCTAAAGCACCAAAGCTGGATTTGAACTATTTACGAGATATTTATTTCTACAAAACACATGATGAAAAGTTGACGATAGCTGTACTAAATAAAATGTGTGATCATTTGTGGTATTTGTCCGACGAAAGCATCGCATTCTCTTTTTTCGATGTCTAGTAAGCGCGTCGAGTTGAAAATTGATGATGTGAAAACATTCATTACGAAACAACTGGCAGATTTTGTTACACCAAACACTGGCGATTTTTTTAAACGATTCAAGATTTCCACAGATTTCTTAAACAAAAATCCGGATATGTGGCCTCAGGATGATAATTTCAAGAACGGAATAAAGATTATTAGTCAAATAAAAGTCGTAAATGATATTGCAGAACGTGGTGTTAAGTTAATACAAGATTATAATAAGAAATTAACAAAAAATGAAGATGAAATGCAGTATTTACTACAAGTCGTAAAGGAGTATACAGAGAAGTTTCCAACCCATAACAAAACATCCTTAATGGGTAGAAGATCATCCTAGATTGATTATTTTCATTATAAAAATTAAATCATAATATCATTGTATAGAAGAAACATTATGCGTTTATAATTAAAAAAATAGTAATAATTTGTCTAGTTTTTGTATTTTGAAATTTAGCCATAAAGTCGCTATTTGTTAACCGATTTTGATATCTTTGATGTTTTGGAAAGGTAATTATCTCATCTATTCACCACAATTTTGATTTAGGCTGAGAAAATTTTTAAAATACCCAATATTTTTTCTGTTTAAGTTTTTAGCATAACATCACATATCTATGGGGTGTCGCGTTAGATATTGGAACTTTCGAAAATAAGAGCCACCCTAAATATATATATATATATATATATATATATATATATATATATATATATATATATATATATATATATATATATATATATATATATATATATATATATGGTATATATATATATATATATATATATATATATATATATATATATATATATATATATATATATATAGATTTTTCAACTGCCCAATAAACCCTAATCCAACCCGAACTCAACTCTAACTCAGCCTCAATTCATCCCGCTAAAGGAACCCAACGCAACGATCAACTTAACCGAAAAATCAACGCTCAACTAAATCCTCAGCCAGCATATATAAAAAACTGGTCAACTTCAACCGCTCATTATATCCTAATCCAACCCCAACTCAACTTCAACTCAACCCGCAAATTGACCCCTAACTTAACCTTCAAATCAACCCCAAATTCAATATCCAACTCAATATTTAAACAAACATACATACAAAATTAGTGAATATTTATAAAACCTGGTGGTTTTGGGCAATTAGTCTGGCAGTAATAATACTGTACTTGGCGTATAGGTTCTGTACAGAAGCTTTTCAATTCTCCGCCTTAACCATACAATAGATTGGCGAAAAAAAATCCTAATCTCATAAGCCGTTCTCGAAAATGGAGAACATGGGAAGGGGAACAGACATCCAGATATCCAGACGTCCAGACAGACGGACGAACATTTGTTTTGTTGTTTTTTCCGACTCAAAGGGTTTCAAAATGCCAAGAAAAGTGGTTTTGGACCAGCCTAATTTTTACTAATTTTTGACAGGATTTCAATACTTTGGTCTTTTTAGACCTAAGTAAAATGTCTTTTCTCGCTGCATTATCCACCATAAAAGTACCTTGATGGGAAGATTTTTAGATTGCATGTCACGAGTAACCATTGTACCTTTAACAATTTATTTGAGACCAAATCATTGACTTGCCGCCATTCTAAAAACCATGAATACACTTTTTCGTCGACAAAGCTTCATTCGTTTGATTTTGTTCTGATTTATATATGTTTTTGACGAAAACTCCTCCAAATTTTCCTTGTTGTATTTTATTCTGGCAACCGTCGATTTATGAACTTTTATTCTCATCTCATTTATTTTTTCCTTTTTTATCAAATTGATTCTAATTTTTTATTTTTATTAATTTTTGTTTTGAGCTGATGTAAATATAATCCGGTCAGATTTACAGGGAGTAATGGTTAGGTATTCGAGAAGACGAAATAATTCGATTTAGTTTTTGTAAACACGGCTAATTAATGTTTTATTGGAGTCTGAATGTAGAATCCACCCAAGCCGGGAGCCATTAGCCAGAAATATTGGGCACAGGATGCTTCGACAAAATGATTTTTGCACGCGATCTTAAGATTGGCATCGTTACACTTTGACTGTGATTAAATTCGCTCCCCACAGATGTATAATAAATAAGTTAATATGGCTCCCACGATATTGTATGTTGATGTATTTGTGAATGAGGTAGCTGTTGAGACATCGTAAATGTACTAATTCAATTGCTAAAGGATCGAGATTATCTTCGCAATAATATGCAAATTCGGTTAGGGACTTTTCTCGCCAATCCTTTGCTCGAAACTTTGGGTTATGTTTTCTGAGTGATTGCTGTCAGAGCGGTAAGATTTTACGAGTGTGTTTAAAAAATAGTGTGTAATGGGCACGCGTTGCCGAAGTAAAACTACTAATGGTAATGTAGTCTCGGAATTATAATTTTTCGAGATCGATTAGTCTAGTATAATGTAGAACAGTTTTAGCATGGGAAATTTCCATTTAGTACAATTAACTATAATACCCTAACCTAGATGTCACTGTAACAAAACAATTTATCGAATTAATTTTTTTTGCTTTTTATTTAATTTTAATGTTATTAAAATCTGTGATTTCAAAAGCAAGCTGTGAGTTCAAGCCGTAAGATCCTTGAACATAAGAAGTCCATTCGAATTGCTTCCCCATCCACCATGTTGTCCAGATTTGGCATCTAGTCACTATTTCTGTTTTCAAAATTAAAAAGACGACTGTAGGGGAAGAGATTTGCGCCAAATGATGACGTAATAGCCGAAACAAACGCAGATTTTGAAGTGTTTGAAAAACGCTTTTGCAAGACAGGTATTGAAATGTTTGAAAATCGTTAGATCAAAAATGATGTGTCATCATGCAATATAAATAAAGTTAAAAGATTTGCATATACATAATCATTTGCATCATATTATCACAATAAAATTAAAATAGTTTCAACTTTGCAAATATTGGGTAATTGATAGCGAATAATTAAAAGTTCAGATAGCGAATAATTAGAAGTTAACTATTGGATTATCCGGATTATCGAAAATTTAAAAGCCAAACATAAAAAAATAAAAAAAAACATAAGAACTATAATCACTTCTTAAATTATGTACGAAATTTGAAATATCTCATCTAGTTTTTATCGCTGAAAATAAAGCTAAAACCATGTTAAAGGTAATTTTGCTAGGTATAACTCTTATTCAAACGGTTTTTTGGTATGTTTTATAGTTTCGGTTTTCGGTATGTTTTATAGTTTCGTCCGACCAATCCCGTTATATATTTGTATACAAGTTTCTAATACTTTTATGAATACATAGTTAAACGCATTCAATTCGCCCGTTATTTTAGATATATATAGCTTAGTCATTGCTGATTATATAACAAGCTTCAGTGATTTACCAGCTGTCGTTAAAAAATTTTAAGAGGTGGATGTTTCAAAGCAAAATTTAAGAGTGTCACTGTTATTCCGTTTTAAACTGGAGAAAAATGCTGCTGAACCTACGGAAATGATTAATTTGGCTGGGGAGATAATTCTGTTGGTGCTTCAACTGTTAGAAAGTGGTTTACGGTATCGTGATGGAAATTTTAACTTTGAAGACCATCCACGTCCAGGTCATGAAAAACAGTATAAAGATGAAGAACTTCAAGCTTTACTTGATGAAAACCCATATCACAGTTAACAAAAACACTCAAATAGCAATTTCAAATCGATAGTATGCAATGGGAAAGATCCACAGGGAAGGAAAATGGGTTCCTATTGAGCTAACCGAAGATAACAAAAATCGTAGAATTGACATTTGTTTGAATTTGCTTTCTCGCTACAAAAAAAAAATTGTTTGCACAAAATCATTACTGGAAATGAAAAGTGAATTCTATCCGACAGCCCTAATTGTAGAAAAATATGGGTTGATCCAGGCCAGCCATCTCCATCCGTTGCAAAGCCCAATATTCGTGCCAAAAAAGGGTTATGGTGTGTCTGGTGAGATTGGAAAGGAATCATCTACATACGAACTTCTTGAACCTGGTCAAACTCTCACAGCTGAAAGTTATCAAGCTCAACTGAACAAATTGGCTGATGCATTAGAGGAAAACAGATCATTCACGGGCCAAGGAATGCGAAAACAACCAGGGATATTCTCCTGATTTGGCCCCTTCCGACTACTAATTGTATAGATCGATGCAGTCTCATTTGGCTGACGAGCGGTCCTCGAAAGTTGAAGATGTCTGAAAATGGCTCGATGAATATTTTGCCTCCAAACAACCAAGTTTCTATTGCGAGGGTATTCATCAACTACCCGATAGATGGCAAAGGACCGTAGATAGTAATGGTGAATATTTTGATTATTAACGCTTGTAACAAGAATGTTTTTAATAAAGATGTATTTGATCAAAAACGCCACGTTTCCACTTATACATCCATAGTATCTTCAATGGGTTTACTGTTTATGGTTCGAATATTGTAGAAGAGAAAATCTTTACATTTTCGGGTATAATCTAAAAATGAAACCATAACTAATTAAATAACGGTGTACAGATTTTTGTACAGAAAGGCGTAGGTAGATCCCGTTAAAAGTAAACTTCTGAATATCTAATATTAAAATTAACTGTACCATTGGATTTAGATTCTCTAATTTGGTATACCCGGATCAAAGGGCTCCGAAAAATCTTTTTACAACTGAAGGTAAGTGAATTTGAATTCTACTCAATCTGACCAAAACATGAACAATGGCTGCATATGTGTGGTTCTACACTCTGCGTCGTTGGCCTTCATTCCAAAGAATTCTAGGGACTTCCACTAAGATGTCGTTTGTCTTCAAGTATGTACAGTTCCTGAATTTTCGTCCCAGAGTACTCTGCTAGTAAAATATAAATCAAAAATTGGTGAATTTGATAAACGTATGCGTAATAGGTCCTTAGTTTATTTACAGAATTCCATGTTTTAAAATTAGTTTGACAAAAATATCAGATTCTGTACAAATTGATAGAAATTTTTAAAAATTCAGATTTTCTGAAAGTAGCAAATTTCAGGATTTATTTTATAATTAGGAAATAGTAAATTGTTCTACGAAAGTAAAGTACAGTGAGAGTTTCCAGCGAGTGTAACTATTTAATTCACGAGCGAGCGTTAACGAGCGAGTGGATTAACATTTTTTCACGAGAATTGTAAATCACTTTAGTTACGCGCTGAACATGCCCTATTTCATATACTTGACGAAAAATACCCTAATTTTTAAAATAAAACAGTTAAAAACCACTTTAGATCAAAGCTTAGTATGATCCATAAATTAACATATTAAGAAATCAAATCAACTTAAAAAATCGAAACCAACATAAAATGTTTGCTTAGTTAACAACGTAAATTTCGGGACAACGTAAATATTTTTTATTTTTGTTTTATTATTTCTTCTAAACAATGAAAAATCCTTATGGGAATATATTGCTGGCCTAGGCAGAAAAAGTTGTTCTCGTGTAATGTTATTACTTGCCACCTCTAGCAACGATTACAACAAACTGGAATCATGAGTTTTGCGTTTCGAAAAACAACGAAAAGTTATATTTTTACCTACGATTGGAAAAAAAAATATGTTTGTAGAAAAAATTAACTTTTCCGGAAAATATTTTTCTAGAAAAAATCAGTTTTTCGTTACCACCATGTTTTAAAATGCTTTGTCGATTTTTTTATGCCATACTGAAACAAGCTTTTTGGAATATACCATTGTGTACCATAAGCCATAGTATACCATATGGCGTACTGATAAAGGCCGAAGTATACTTATGCCGTAGTGTTCGGTATGCCATACTGAAATATGCCGTAATGAAATGTTCCGTATTGCACCTTATGCCATAATGTCACATTCCGTAATGAAATATTCCGTACTGAAACACGCCTTAATAAACGAATCCCGAATATTCAAAATGTAGGTTGGACAACGATTCTCTCATTAATTGGATTATTTACTATTCGTAAATTGAATCCTTCAACTGAAAATACTGCATGGGCTGAAATGTTTCCTGTGAACGAGTTGTTATTAAATTTCTTAAAATAGAATCTTTTATTAGCCGTCATTTCCATTTTCAAGTCGATGTGTCATTTCGTTTTCAATTAACGAGCAACAAAATTTACGTATTCTGCATTTTAAGAAAATTGGTGGTCGCGTAAGTGTTTTTGATGATAACCCCAAAAGAGGTGACAACACCAGAAATGATTGAAAAAGTCCATGATATTGTATTGATTGATGGTAAAGTGAAGTTGAGTAAGAATGTTGATATCGTAAACATTTCAAAAGAACGTATAGAAAATATCTTGCATGTACATTTGCATCGACCAAAAACGTGAACGAGTAACCACTTCACAATAAGGTTTGGAAAAAAATGTTGGAAAATCATTGAATGATATGTATTGCAATAACATAGCCAAAAAACTTGCGTTTTATTATCAATACAGGAAACTTTTCAGTCCATGTGATAGAAAACAGTCATACTTATGAAGGTTACTTATTTGAACTAGCTATCTCCTCCCCGTAGTATTATACTGTCATAACTACCCAAATAACGGGTTTTACTTTTTTCCATAGATCAACATAATTTTTTCTGCTTTTTTTCAAAACTTCAAATCGTTTTAACGTATTTACTGTATATAAAGCAAACTCATTCTTATAACTTTACTTCAAACATTTTGCAACATTTTTTAACATGGACGATCTGTTGCATTCCACCTAAGGCGAATTCATATTCATACTTATTAGGTGTTTGTGTCCAAGCATTTCGTAGATAGCTGATTAACTTTTGTATCGAAATCTCTCCCTATTAACCTTATTTTTGCAAATTCAAGTTATTTTGACATTGTAGCACACTGCTTCGTTATTCTTCTAATGTGGCCCACACATCGAAGAGGTTCACCATCTCCAAGGTGCTTCTTGGAAGATGCTGTTTGATTATAGTTCAGGTGGATGTAAATCAAATATTGTTTCAAATTAAAGCTTTAAATCTTGTCTATTTTTCAGTTAAAATGAAAACTATTTTTTCTTATTATATGTTTCTCAATTTCGTTTAAATTAATTTTTAATCAATAACTCAGATTGGCCAAAAAATGCCAACAATATTTATTACGGCAGTGCATTTGTAGAAAATCAAACTTAAACTAGAAGTGCGCTTCAAAATCAAAATGCTAATCAACGCACTCACTGAATTATATAGACAACGCGTGATCTTGAAAATTTAAAAGTAAAAGAAAGGAAAACAAGAATTCGGCTTTTTTTATTATGCGGGGTGTGCGAGGTGAAAGGTTCATCTTGACTTTTATTTTTATTGTAACAGGAAGGTGTACATATGAATACGAATTATTGGAGGTATGTAATCATGAATGTTCATATAAGTAATTGCCCTTCTTCGACGTCTGTTTTGGCTTTTATTGACGTAATTTTAGAAAGTCGAAGAATAGATTATAGATATCGAGTGCGTTATGTAAGTGCTTCAGTATGTATATTTACTGTAATGTAAGCTTATTAATAAGTTACCGACCTTCATCGAATTATACGTTGATGTAAAATGAGTTTACGTTTAACACATTGAACTAGATAAGCCGGTGGATTAAAACAAATCTTGTTTTGTGTTTGATGTAATAACGTTATACAAATGTCATGGTCAAGAAAGGTTAAATATGTCCGTTTGACGCTATCGAAAGATTTCCGGCAATAAGGAATTACCATAAGCGATCATGTAATCATGTTATTATAAACAATTGCGAGTAGCACGAGATTGCAAATTTAATATTTTTGAACTTGACTTCAATTGGTTGGCGATCGCGCATATATTAATGATCAGCTCGTAAATAAATACGAAAATAAGGTGAATATAATCGTAAATAGCTATTTGCATTGAAGGTTAATTTAAAATGAAAATGATTCTTAAATGCAGTTTTTTAAAATAAATCTTAAATCGATTATTTTAGTTTTTCGTGAGATTTTGAAGAGAATACATCATCATGAAAGTCGAGCTAAATTTTGTGGTTTTACTGATGGCTTGTTTTAATATTTGTGGAGCAAGTATTGGGATATTGTATCGAAATCAGAACAATATGAATAGAGTTAATAGTATAGATGTTGTCTACCATAATCCAAATCATAAACGAGATATCTCGATACAAAATATGTCTAGCAGTTTCCAATCCTTCGATCCTACATTGCCGCTTAAGGTGTTGATCCACGGGTGGATGGGCGAAAAAAATCATGTGAGCACAAACCCAATTAAAAACGCATATTTGGCCAAGGGCGGCATTAATTTGTTGTCTGTGGATTGGAGCATGGGGGCAAGGCAGAACTACGATTTATCCAGATCGTTCGTACCAGTGGCGGGAAAACATATTGGACAACTTTTGGAACCGTTTTTCGTACGAATGAATATTTCGCTAAATCAAGTGCACATTTTAGGGCACAGTTTAGGCGCTCATATAGCTGGAAATGTCGGAAAGTATTTTAACGGCCGAATAAATAGAATTACCGGATTGGATCCAGCTGGACCGTTATTTACAAAAACATCAAAGGACGCCATAAGCAGGAAGAATGCCCAATTTGTTGATTCGATTCATACGGATGTCGGTGTTTTGGGCGAACTAAATCCACGAGCTCATGTTGATTTCTATCCAAATCGGGGATTTCCTCCTCAACCTGGATGTCTAACCTTGGATTTATTAACTGCTTGTGAGTTTGATTAACAGAGAATTCACAATGAAAAACTTTTTAATTTTGACTTACAGGTTTGCATGAATTTCCAACCTAACGACCAAAAATTTGTGTTCGTTGAGTTGGAAATTCATACAAAACTGTAAGTAAAAAGTAAAAAGTTTTTTCATTATGAATGTTCTGTAAGTGTTGTTAAGTTTTAAACTAATTTCCTTAATATTGTAGCCACGTGTAGTCATTATCGAGCACCAATTTTATACGCTGAAACAATTATGCTACCAAACCAATTTCTAGCGGCAGAATGTGATCGTGAATCGCTTGCCAAATCAATTAAGAAATGTCGGCCGAAATACAACTTAAATGGACCTAGGCGTTTAGTCTATATGGGAGAACTTTGTCCTTATGATGCAAGGGGTCTTTATTACGTTGAAACGAATAGTAATCCACCGTATGGGCGTGGGAATTATTTTGCTTAGCACCATCTATTAAAAATAATCTAAAATAAAAGTACAAGCCCTACAAACAATTTTCGAAAATTCGAAACTTCACACACCTATTCCGAAAAATGTCAAATTGGAACAGAATTTTTCGAATTAAAAATGTGAACATGTCAAAACTTGGATGCAACCAAATTCTAATACGCATCAAAAATAAAAAATGATTTTTTTTAGTTTTCTAAAACTATATTTATGTATACATAATTTAAAAATCTGTTTAATTTTGTATTAAATCTATTTATTTTAGTTTTAGTTAAGTATTTTATAAACAAAAAGTGGTTAGAAATATGATGTAAATAGTAAAACAAAAAAAGAGTTGGAAAATTTTTTGTGAAAAATAATAAAAGGCATCCATTTTGTTTGAAATGTCAAATAATTTTTTTTTTCTAAGCAAACATTTTATTTTTGTGTAGTTTGCAAATAAAAAAAAAATTTTTTATGATTGAAAAAAGTATTATTATATAAAATATTGTAAATAGAATTGTAATACATAAAAAATATTATATCCACATAAATTTATAACATGTGTTTTTTAATTTTAAAACATTTTGTTTTGTAATATAAAAAAATTAATTTGTAGTTTTTAAAAATTATAAAAAAAAAAACAAAAAATCATCATTGTGTTTCCAAGATGGATTACTAGAATCGCCGCCATAATGGCATTTATTAAACCACGCTCTTTTTCAACATTTTTTTTTCATTATTTGTGATCGAGTGAATAGAAATATAAATAAAATATCTAAATATATAAAAATGGGGTGTTAAGTGTATTAATTTAAATAGTAATTATAATATTTGAGTGATTTAAGTTCCTCAAAATTTATAAAAAATAATACGCAAAAAAAAAAGTTTAGTGTTTTTTTTTTATTGTCATCAAAGATGTCTAAACTATCGTTTAGAGCGAGGGCCCTGGATCCCTCAAAACCTATGCCCATTTTTTTGGCAGAGGAATTACCTGATTTACCAGATTATTCTGCAATAAATCGGGCCGTACCGCAAATGCCAAGTGGTATGGAAAAAGAAGAGGAATCTGTAAGTTTTTTAATTCCTTTAAAAAAAAATTTTGACATGAAAAAATCATCGGCCATTTTTGTTTTAAGAAGCATAGTGAAATTACATGTGCCGCCATATTTTTTTGTATTTTGCTTTGGAAACACAAAAAGTGACACAAATGGCGCCAGCTTCGCATAAATTTAAAAAACAATATTAACATGCCCATTTTTCTTCGTTTTTATTTTTTTGTTTTAGGAGCATCATCTGCAAAGGGCAATATGTGCGGGTCTTATAATACCAACACCAGAAGTTTTTGAAATAGATCAGAAATTATATGATAAAAATTACCCGCCGGATTATAAAATGCCAAAACAATATATCCATATGCAGCGTAAGTGCAATGTTTATGCCATGAGAGCTTATTTTATATGTATTTCAGGATAAATTGGAGACAAATTATTTAAAAATGTTGAGTGTTGAGTAAATTTATTGAAAAATATACGACTGGTTCTATCTTCGCGCTGTTTTAAAATTGCAATTTTTCAATGTCAAATTATTGATGTTAAGGAAGCACTGTTTTTCTATTTTAAGGTTTTCATGTAGCCAAATTCGTCCAATCAATCAAATTAATTTTAAAGATTTTAACAAATTAATGTGATTTTGTGGCTGATCTTGGCCTAATGGTCTCGAATTGGAAGCAATTCTTGAATTGAGTTTTGTGTAGATTTGCCTATTTTGAAAGGCCATTAACATTTAACAGCTTTACGAGGCTGTGTATGGCTTTATACAAATAGGAGCTCTAATTTTACATCGGTCATTGATTTCACAAAGGAAGTAATTAAATTTTAGCAGTCCGAAAACTTGCGTAGAGATATCAATAAATAGAATTACATTAAATCGATTCGGATACCAAATCGAAGGCACGGCGAAGCGTCTCTAAATTTTACACTCGAATAAGCTTTGAATCTACTAACCTTGAATCCAAAAAATTGCTTGGTTGCAATGATGCTGAAGAATCCGAGTTAATCGTTTGTTTTATGTGAATATACCAGTTCAGGATAATTTTCTATATTTCTCAGAATAATTTTATTCTTTGCAAAACATGTATGCAATTCATGTTTTGTGGCACTATTTCAGAATACTAATTTTATAGGCATATTATATATTTAATTTGAACACTTATCTTTATGAAAGCTTATGCATAAGAGTTACCGAAATTTTAATTTTATTTTATATTTCCAATTGGAGGATACTACATACTCAGATATGAATTTTTAGTATTATTTACCAAAGGCTGCTTATTTTTAAGAGGCTTTCGTTGTCAAAATTATTCAAAGCGTAGTAGGCCATTTTTAAATTTGATAATTAGTTTTTTGTACCTCTTTTTTGAGTGACCAATAAGACGGCTAGGGGATTATGGCTTTTAGAATATTATGTACTTCAATATTTTCTTTAGTTTTGATCTTTTCGAGATTCCTATTTTAAAGGATGCTCCAGTAACCAAAATGTAATCGTAGTCCTTAATTGCCTTCGAATATTTTAGCTTATTTTTTTCGTAAGAAACGTACTAATCTAGTTATCACTAATATTTTATTGAATAGATCATGTAGAATAGAAAGCATTCTATTAACAAGTAAACAAAAGGTACAAAACTTCAAAATACACTGTGCGAGAAACAGAAAATTGTGGAATAAATTCTAGGATTACTAGATTAATCACAAATAAGTTCGAAGTATTCTTTTTTCATTAATATCTTTCGACAGAACATTATCTATTAATATTTTTAAACCTTACCAAACTTGATTACCTACATTTTAATTTCGGCTACATTCGTTTATATAATCTATCAAAAAAATTAAATAACCTGAAGATTATCACTAATCGCAAGGAACAAGAGAAAAGGAAACCTTGAGTGATCATGATTTGACAAAGGGATTGTACGTTTTAAGTGGAACTTTATTCTGTTCAACTTAATTCGACATGTACATCATTTAAATCAAAATCTTGACCTTATTTTTCTCAATCCCCAAGATAGATATTATTGTATCGTTTTGAACGATAAGAAGGATGTTTTTCATCATCCGTCGTGGTTTTGGTTATTTGGTTAAATCTTTAACAGTTGGTCGTTTTTGGTACAAAAAACCGTTAGTTAAAATATCGTCAAAAGGGTTGCCAAACTTTTTAAGTAGAATGGTTACGGCTGAAAAATGTGGTAATTTTAAATTAAGCTAAATTATCCATAGAATTTGACAAGTAACTCTAATTAAATTTATTGAAATATAAAATACTTATATACTATTACTATAACTTATAACCATTTTCTGACCATTTTAATATTGCAGCAGTTGGCTGCTCAAAGTTTTTAATCTTTCACCAGAACATCCGAAGTTTACCGACAAATTTTTGTCGCATTTAAATTCTTTTGGTACTTTACCGGTTGTAGTCATTTTATCTGAAATATGGATTTATGACTATGAAATGAATTTATGCCACATTCCTAATTAAAATTTTGTTACTTGTTGCAATAAATTATCGGTCAGGTGGTGTTGGTATTTTTATAGTTATCATGTTGGCTGTTCGTTTGAGTCAATCAATTTAAAGTATGCGGATATCCTTAAGTTAACCGTACAAATTAACCCTCATTCATAACTTTACAAAGTTAAAAGTCGGCAGAGGTACAATTGTACCTTCATGTATTTTGTATGAAAATCTCCACTGTAAGCATTTCTTCCTTTATGTGTTCTTATATGATCTAGGCGAATAATGTAGGAATCTCACGAAAGTTCCATCCTCTACGTCTTCTACAAGAAAAGTTATTATACATAATTTAAAAAGGCGAAAAGGTACAGTTACACCTATGTCACCTGACGAGGGTTAATAGTGATACTTTCATTATTGTTGATGTTTATCGCCTCCAATCTGTTTCTGTAGCAAATTTTATTTTTGAGTTTTCATCCTTTTTATGTGTAATTGAAACTAAAAATGTATTTATTTTAGGTGATTTTAATATTGATCTTTTAAACATGCCTAATAGCAATGACGATTTCTTTTTTAAGATATTATCTTTTGGTTTGTAGCCTCTGGTTGATTCTCCTAGACGTGTTTTTAACGCTAGTGTTCTATTGATCACTGTTTTGCTCGTATTCGTAATAACGATATGGAGCTGTTAAAAGCATCTGTTCTTCGATTGTCGATTACAGATCATAGTTTAATTACATTAGAAATAGCTTTTCCTCTAATGTCAGACTTTCATCTCATAATAGCGGTTCATTTTCCCAGCTGTCGCCCTGTTACATTTCCGCGGTTCGAAAATCAAATACCAAGCTTAAACCAGAGATTTTTTGCTAATTGGTTAATCTAATCAATAGAAAGAAGAGAATTAGTATAAAATGTAGCAAACATCTTAACGTTGGACTCGAAAGATTATTTTTTGAGCTTGTCCGGTTAGTTCTTGCGTTAAAATTGAGAAAAAAATTACTACAACGGTAAAATCGATGTGTGCTATGCTGAGATAGTAAACGAGTTTGGTCAGTGGACAATGATATTTTATCGAATAATCGTCGATGTTTTTATTGATAAAATCTTTCAATTGCCAATGAATTTTATAATTATTTTTCAAGAATTATTAATGATTTGAAGTTGAGTTTTTCATTACCGCACGCTTGTAATTTGTGGGGTTATGGTTTTGGTGATTCGTCTTTCAATGCACCGGTCGATAGTGATCTGTTGGGTATTAGTTTCGATAAGTTGAAGTCTGTTGGCGAATTTCTTTCTCCGTTTCTTTTTGTTCTTGTTAATGATAGTTTTTCTGTTGGTCTTGTAACAAATATTTTGAAAATTTCAGTTGTTACTTCAATATTTTGAAAATTTCAGTTGTTTTATTCCATTACTTAAAAAAATGTAATCGCTTGCTCAAAGAAAACTTTCGTCCTTTTGCTCTTCAACCAATTATCTTAAAAATAATTGAAAAAGCCATGAAATTGAGAATGGATAAATACATAGCTAAACATAGTTTTTTGAGTGACGATCAGTACGGTTTCAGATTTGGGCCCGTATTCTTGAAATTCACCGAAAAAAGTCGCCGGTGACTTAAGTATGAAACAATTTAAATTTTCGAATGAAATGACGCATTTTACTAGAAAATCACAGGCGACTTTTTTTGAACGAATTTCAAGAATAGGGGCCCTGGGCCGGTGACTTTGGTATAAAACAATTTAAATTTGCGATTGAAATAACGTATTTCACAGGAAATTCACGGGTGACTTTTTTCGGTGAATTTCAAGAATACGGACCTTGGTAGAAGTACTGAGTCTCTCGTGTTTGAATTTCTAAATGATGTTCATATTCAATTGAATAATAAACTTGAGGCTGGATCGGTTTTCATTGACATTATATGTGCGTTTGATATGGTTGGTTCTAAATAAGTTTAATTCTATCGGTAGAGATATTTCACAAAACTGGTTTGCCTCTTATCATCTGACAATGGAACCTTTTGAACTGTCAAATTCAAAAAACTATTCTAAGTTTTAGTACTCTGTAAGACATTAACGAAACCATTTTTTTTATCGGCAACCAAACCCTTTTTAGGGGTTAAAATCACCACTTAATATAACGTCAAAAAACGTTTTTTTTTTTTCGATATATCTCAGCTTCTACTCCACTTTTGTTGATAAGACAAATTGGTAATTATTGCTCATAAAAAGTACAAGTAATCCATAGTAAATTAGATTATGAGGGTTGCATCTCTGTTCCTTTAGGGGATGAAATTACATTTTCAAAAAAAAAAATGGTTTCATTAATGTCTCCCAGAGTACTACAATTTATAAAAGTTTTTATAATTTTTTGAATTTGACAGTTCAAAAGGTTCCCTGTGAATATTAGGTCTTACAAGGTTACAGTACAAAGTTCCTTTAGTGTTCCTTTTACATTGAATTGTGGGTGTTCCTCAAGGCTGCCTTGGGCCCATTACTTTTTTTTTAATTTTTGGGTCTATGTGGAAAAATAATAGTCTTTGCTGACGATATGGTTGTAAGTTATTCGAGATGATTTGAAATTGTTTCGTGTCTGGTTTGATTCTAAGTGAGATAACTAGAATTTGGTTTCTCAAGTTATCTAGGGACCCTTGGTTGGATTATATACCAGAATTTAACTGTCACTATTCTAACTGTAATTTCCTGAATTGTAATAATAAGCGTGCCAAAATTTAATTTGAATTGTTTTGGGTTTATTTTTTTCCAAGACAATGGCCAATTTGATTTAATTGACAAAAGCCAACCTTTCGCAATAAAATATAAATTTAATATGTATTATGACTCTGGTGGCAGGTATCATAACCAAGAATTAGAATTATGTTTAAATAAACCCAATTTATTTTATGTTAATGTTATTCTTGCGGGGATTTATCCTATGCAATTGTTAAAAATTTGTCAAGGAAATACTCTAAATGATTGTTTTAAAATTGAAATTGTCAAGACCTTCAGGTACCTTGGTCTCTACCTGGTTTATTAAAGCATATGGTTTAAGCATATTCAAAATCTAAAAAGAGAATTCGGTTCTGTTTTGCGTGCAATCTATATGCTGCGGTCTTATTGTTCACAATCTATTCTATTAAGTTTTTATCATGCTTGTGTTGGCTCTCGTTTGAGTTATGAAATTCCCTGCTGGGGTGGTGTTTTTAATTGTACGTTAAAGGCTTTAATCACGATACAAAACTATATTATTCGTTCCTGGTTTTTTATGAGCCGTACTGATTACTGTTGGCGTATTTATGTTGGTAATACAATTTTTCCTCTCCCACAACTACTAAATTTATGTTTTTAGAGTTCTTCGTTTGTTTTACTATTGAAGTGGCCAGAGGGTAGTGAGATCCGTTTCCGCTTATGACTTTCGCAATAATAACAAAATGATTTTTAAAATACCAACTTTTAATACCGAAACTTTTAGGCGATATTTACTAGTTATTGGTCCGTATTTCAATAATTGCTTATCATTTCAAATCAGCTCCTGATCTTCTTTCTTTGAAGTTGGTGAAAGGATTTTTATTTGAAAGGAAGGATCTTAAATTTCTTTTAAGACCACCTTATATCTTGTAAGTTAATTTCTATTTTTATTTTTCTCATTTTGATCCTTTTTATTCTCCTTTTAAGTTAATTATTTTTATATTCTTGTATTTTCTGTTTCCTTTATTATCTTTTTTAGTCTAATTTTTGGTATAATTTGTTTCTTTGTTTTTATTATGATTTTTGCTATTCTTATTATTATTTTAATTCGACCTCTACTAATTGTTTAAAATTTTCTGTTTAGAGGTTTCCAATACTGTCGTTTGATAAAGGCATAACTTCTAGCCATAATTGTTAAGTTTTTGTATATTTAGTTTTTTAATTTTGTTATGGGTTTAGAGAATTAATAAATAAATACAGTTGCGAACAAAACATTTGCAACTAATGCAATTAAATAATTCAAAGTAATATTGACATTAAAAATCGCATTTAAAATATTTTTATGTAATTTTTTAATTTAAAGTTATTACTTACTTGTAATTTACATAATAAAACTCATATTACTTATAAATTACTTAATAAAAGTACTTATGATTGTTACCCAACAGTTGTAAATGTTTTGTTCGCAACTGTAAATAAAAAGGAGAAATGGATCATCTGTAGCGCGATAAGCTTCTTCGCTTTAATTAGTTTTGTATTTCGTATTTTTTTTTTAAATGTTGTTTAACAATTTTTTTTTAAAAAAAAATGTGGTGGTGCGTCCGAAATGCGAATTTCAATGCACATTTTTTAAAATGCGCATTTTTCGATAAAATTAAATTTCGCTATCATCATTAAATTAATTGAATTTCGGCAACTCTGAATTGATAAATCGATAATTATGATTAATTTAAATATAAATTGACATCAAACAACATGTTAAAAATGCACATAAAAACTACATCGCATGTAGTTTTTTGAAATGTGTCTTCGCTAAATGCACATTGTCCATTTCGGACGCACCAATTGTTAATACATATGTACATTTTATTTAGAATAGAAACTTTTAAAATAAATGGAACGTTAAAAACATTTATTTTTGTTACTTCAAAATATTAATAATATTTTTTTTTATGTCTTCTCGTCATTCTGATTTAAATAATTGTGTACATAGTTCCATTAATTATATCCGGGTAATTTGTCTCACAATTAACGCCAAAGGCCAATTTTATTTCCAAGTTTAATTGAGATTTCTCCGTTGCTTAGAATTCAATATCAAGACCAAAATTCTTATAAGAAGTGTTCTGATGATCCTAATCCTAATATCTTGATAAACAATAAAACTTAAAATTAAACTTACATAATTTGACTTGGGTTTGAAGGAAATTTAAAAAACCTTGTCCAAAAATTAGGGACAGGAGAAACAAAAACATGAAAAACCATATTTTAATGTATTTATAATATTATATTTAATTTCGTGTATTATTTTGATTAGTACGTTTGTAGTTTGTTATAAAAAATAAATGAGGTCGTTTTTCTAACCCACTAGTTTCTATTTTTAATTCATAAATGTAATAAAGGGCTGGTCACAAAATTAGGGACTGTTCAATAATGTTAAAAAAATATAAATTCTATGTGCTATTTATAAGAAAATTCATAAGGAAATCTTTCTTAGTAGCCTGCAGTTTATTTTCAATGATTGCCTGGCACCTACGTGGCATAGAGTCGATAAAGGCCCGACATCTTTAAATTGGTATCGTCTTCCAGGCTTCCTTAACTGCCAACCATAATTCGCGCTGATTTTTGGTATTTTTAGAGGCCCACAGCAACTTTGGAGTCTTTCCATAGATGCTCAATAGGATTGAGATGCTGGTCAAGTCATGGCGTTGATTTTTTTGTCCACAAAAAACTGTTTAGCCTTCCTCGAGGTATGTTTCGAGCCGTTATCTTGCATATACACTCACCGTAGAGGCATATTATATTCAGCAGACGGCTACATTACCTTTTGTATGATATTATCAACGTAGATGTGCTGCTCCATGATCTCCTTAATCCAATAAATAGGCCCAACACCATAATATGAAGAGCATCCCCATACTTTAATGTTGCCTACACCATGCTTCACCTTTTTCTTTGTAAATTGCGGGCAAAATTCTTTACTTTTTGGTCTTCGGACGTATTGTTTACCATCAGAACCAAAAAGATTTATTTTCGTTTCATCGCTCTACAGTATGTTTTGCCATTTTTGTATGGCTGTTGGTTACCTTTCAAATCTGAATGATTTTTTGCAAAACTAATTCGATCTCTTACGTTCTTTTTACTTAACAGAGGTACTCGCCGAGCTGATCTGCCGTGAAGATTGTCCTCTACGAGTCTTCTACGAATTGTTCGTGCACTAATTTCCAGATTAAGCTCTTTCTTAATAGTCACAGATGTCAAAAAATGGTCTTTCTTGACGATTTTTGAAATACGACGATCGGTTTGAGGCGTTATTTTTCGCTTTACGCCCCGTTTATTCTGAGATTTTTTTTGTTTTATCACGTAAGCGACCACATTTTTCGAACATTGCAGTTTGAAGCAATTTCGTGGTATGATTTTCCTTCATTAAGCAAATTTAAAACTAATCGTTTCTCCTCAGGTGAACAATCAATACCTCGTCCCATTTTTATAAAATAAAAATAGTTTATTGATAAATTTCAATAAAAAGCGGTATTATCTATTTAATAAACGATACGAATTTTGTATTTTAAACAATAAAAATTTAAGAAAATTTGAGGAAATACAATGTGCCCCTAATTATTTGTCCACTCTTATTTTGACGTTTTTAACTTTTTAGGAGAATTACATAAATATGTGATTAATGAAGTTCTAAGAATAACTAGTAAACAATAGATATCAGTTTAATAAGATGAAGGGCACCTTTAAGTAGAGGTTTATAAATATATTAAAGCTGCTGTCCCTAATTTTCTGGCCACCACAGTATGTTTATTCTTTGCAATTCGAAAAAAAAACGAATTTACGAAAAGGGTGATCTTAGCAAAACCAATATGCATATTTCCCTATAAATATTCTATATATATTCTATTTAAGAGTAAAACATGTACCATAGTTTCAGTGCACTAAAGATATCAAGTAATTGAATTTGGATTGTAATTTGGCGAGGATTCATACATTCATTTAACTCCTGAGGACAGCTTTGCCCAAATAAATTTATCATTTAAATTTAATTAATATTTGCAGATGTTGAATAAATTGCAATTCGCATAAATTTTATAGGTTAGATAATAAATTCTTAGTTTGATCATGATAAATCTATTGAGCGTGAGAATTAAAAGGCATTGTTTTTTACGTAAAAAGAAACAAGTTTTTTTTTTAAATAACATTATATTTTATTCAAAGTATTGTTCGTCGGAATTTATGGCATTTGACCATCTTTTGATCAGCAAGTGGATCCTCCGATAGAAGAAGTTTGGAATAAGATATTCCACCCAGCCAAATGCCTGTAAAGTGTCATTGACCGGTCTTGCAATATAATTGTCATCCTGGAATATAATCTTGATTCAATTGGATTAATTGTAATTTGAAACGTTCAGTATTGATGGCCTCACTCCGTTGCAAAAGCTCAAATCAGGCCTATCATCCCCTGCCGATCCCATCGGATGCACGGCATAATCTTTAAACTATGATGGTGGATTCACGAGGTCGCTTTTATCCTAGGTTTTTCCGAGCCTCTTATCCAATCAAATCACTCGTTTCCGTATTGCAATTCGCACATGGTTAAACGATTCTCAATTGTTGATACTTAATTGCTCTTTCTGTCAATTCATATGGTACCCAATTTCTTTCCTTCTTGTGCTATTCCCATTGCGTGTAGACGTTTACGAACAATGGATTAATCAACATTAAATGGTTGATAAAGTTCTTCAAGCGTATTACCCTAGACAGACTGGTTTAATAAATCCGATTTAGCTAAACTAGTTTAAGTATTCTATGCAAAAACAAAGGAATTAGCTAAATCGAGGTTGACACACTGCGACTAATCTCGAAAAATTCAGTAAATCGGATTTATTAAACCACAGTCTGTCTAGGGTATATGACAAGGATCTTGATCGATAAATCTTTCCTATTCTCTATTTTCAATTTTTTTTTGGTTGGCCCTAGATTTGCTTTTCACACTAAAATTACAACTTTTAAAGGAACGAAATCATTCTCTGTGTGTTGATTTAGATAAAGCATATATAGTGAACATGCATTTTCAGTGCAATCATTCGATACAATTAATATTGGCTTATTTGATATTAAGACCAAAGCTAGAGTGTTGATTTTGGGCCCGATTAAATGTAAATCTTCTTAACATATTTGTTGTTTACTCGTGGACTAATATCACAAACAAAAAGATTTTATATAATAAAACACAATATTTTATATAATAAAACACAATATTTTGGTTTTGTCACTTTAACGTGATATTTATTTTATATGAAAATGAAATTACGATCGTTTCGGATCTTACTCCTTTATCAAATTTCTCTCCTTTATCAAATTTCTATCAAACACTCTCAGATTGTTTGTTAGAAATTTGATAAAGGAGTAACATCCGAAATGATCGTAATTTCATTTTGAAATAAAATAAATATCACGTTAAAGAAAGTGACAAAACCAAAATATTGTGTTTTATTATATAAAATCTTTTTGTAAATCTTCTATTTGTCTTTTCTTCCATTCTGTTATTATTTTTATGAGAATTTTTTTTTAACCTTATCGTATTTTCCTTGAAATAATAGAAGGATAGAAGAAAAGAAACATAGAAGATTTGCATTGAATCGGGTCCAATAACAATATTCTTTCAAAGGTTTTTTGGATTTCATGTTTATCTGGTTTCTACAATATTTTGATTATCGCTTGTGATTGTAATATTAACTAGATAATGTAGTGAACTCCAGCTATAAGAAACCCCGCTCATAAAAAAACATCTGGTTATTAAAAACTTTTTGAAAATGGGCGTTTGTTATGAAAGATGTCAGTTTATGTATACCTCCGTTTATAAAAAAACTGTTTTGTTTTCCCTTGGGTATTTGTTATATCAGGATTTCACTGTAATTAAATTAATTGCAAAATTTAATTTAATTTCTAAACATTGATCAATAAATTCTGAAACGTAAAAAACATTCAATTAAAAATGTCCAGGTACTTATATTTTATGTCTAATAACATATTTAAACAACTTATGTGTAACGATGATTTTCAGCGAATTTTTGTGGGTGACACTTCTTAATACCAAAAAAATTCAGTGGATTTAAATCGGGCGAATTGGGATACCTTATTTTTGGTCAGAAATTTAAATTTTGTTTTTTGCACCAGTTTTGTACAAAAATGCCAATCTCCGTACATCTTATTCGTTAAGGAAGTAAAAGTTTCGGTAAAACTCAGGTTTTGTTTGACAGAAAAAGATTTCAATAAAAACCAGTGAATGCTTATTCCTTTTTAAAGAATGCTCGCCAAATCATCAACGATGCGGCCTCTATAATTTGCATTTACATTAAACATTGTATGGATGACAAACACGGAACTTTTTGTTTTTTGTAAGGCTTGCGTCCACCCCCTTTTTCATTATGTTGCTTAACGATTCGGATCATTTATTCCTTTTGATGGTGCGGTATATAATATTCGCTTCATTCGAATAATTTTTAAATCTTTAAAATTTTTCTGGATACATTTATTAATTACAATAAAACGATATTGTTTAATTTTTGTTTAAAGCTCAATGACAACTGATAAAAAATGGCACTTGCACAATCTAATAAGCATATGTAACGATTTCGAATTCTCGGGTAAATCATTTACTACGGTAAATGTAGATTTTTAGTGTTCGTTTTTTGTTAAATTACGCATTTTTGTTCTATTTTATACTCGTTCAACTCTTATAACAATAAAGAATAATGTATTTAAACGTGAAACTTTTACCTTTCTTTATTTCGTTTACCCTTCATAAAAAACGGTAAATGCATTTATCGAATTTAGCGAATTTACTCGAGAATTCGACCGCAGCTTTTTAATCAAATTCGGTTTGACGTGAATTGGTCACGAAAAGTTGCATCAGAACTTATTGATCACGATATTATGTAAATATGTATGTACTTATTTACATTTTCTTGTACCAAAAGTACGTTGTTCCAATAATTCAGAGGGTTGCAATACATTTTTTTCAAATTATAATTTACGAATTGGAAGTGTAAATAGCGCCTCTGGTAGCAATTTAATAAGTTTATCTTGAATTTAAACCAAAGATTCGGTAAAACAAGTCATATGAAAATAGGGAACAAATCAAGGAAAGGAGAAAGGCAAGGAGAATATGGCATCTCACCAGAAATCCCGCTGACAAAACCACCTTCAATCGAATAAGTAACAAAGTCAATAGGCTAATCAAAAGCTTCAAACAGGATTGCTTCGACAACTACTTAAGCGGGCTAGGTCCAGAAATGGATAAGGACTACTCGTTATGGAAAGCAACCAGAAAATTTAAACGACCTGTAGTTCGAGTACCACCTATAAGAAATGCTCCAGGCAATTGGGTTCGACATGACAAAGAAAAAGCGGAACTCTTTGCTCAACACCAAGCAACAGTGTTTCAACCCCATGACATTCAATCCAACATTGACATAACACCTGTCTATCAACCAAATCAGGATTTTAAAAGGGTCACGCCAATGGAAATTGCTGAAGAAATCGACAAAAGTCTTAGTCAAAAAAAGGCACCAGGAATTGATGAAATATCACCGGGTCTATTCAAGGAACTTCCACGCAAAGCAATCATCATGATCACATACTTATTTAATGCCTGTATGAGATTGAAGTATGTACCCAAATGCTTCAAAACGGCTCAAATAATTATGTTGAAGAAACCAGGTAAACCAGATGAAGAAGTAACATCATACAGACCAATTTCACTGCTTCCGACCTTATCAAAGCTGTTTGAAAAACTACTACTAAAACGTCTAAAGCCAATGGTAAACGTTCCTGATTTTCAATTTGGATTCAGGAATAACCACTCCACAATAGATCAAGTCCATCGAATAACTACGGTAATAGAGCAAGCGTTAGAAGAAAAGAAATATTGCCCCGCCGTATTTCTGGATGTATCTCAGGCCTTTGGTAGGGTTTGGCACGAGGGATTGACATTCAAGATGAGCAAAATGCTACCACAAAACTATTGCCAGCTGCTTGAATCATACCTCTCTGATCGCCAATTCAGAGTCATCCATGAAGAAACATGTTCTGACTTTTATCCAACGCTAGCGGGAGTTCCGCAGGGAAGCGTATTGGGACCCCCTCCTCTACCTTATCTACACTGTGGACATACCTACAACGAATAAAACATTCATCGGCACGTTCGCTGACGACACTGTAATTATGTCAGTAGACGAATCACAACCAAGGGCAGTGGAAAATCTTCAACGAGCAATGAACAACGTTACTAAATGGACAATTGACTGGAAAATAGTGCTTAATGAGCTCAAATCAACCCATGTGACATTTACGCTCCGACACAAAAATAACAGTCTACACATATACCTCAATGGGGTGCAATTGCCGCAGGCTGAATCGGCTAAATACCTTGGTCTGCATTTAGATTCAAGGCTCAACTGGAAACATCATGTGAGACAAAAAGCTGAACAGATACGATTAAAACAACGTCAAATGTACTGGTTAATTGGGCATCATTCCAAAATGAACCTGTATTGCAAAAGACTAGTCTACCAGACTATCTTCAAACCAATATGGATGTATGGTGCGCAGCTATGGGGTTGTACTCATAAATCCAATAGAGACATTATACAACGTAGCCAAAATAAATTTCTTCGAATGGTCACCAACGCTTACCGATTTGTGACTAACAGAGAAATACACAATGATCTAAAAATACAATTGATAGACGACGTCATCCGCGTATGTGCCATTAAACACGAGAAGAGGCTTCTTAACCACACCAACGTTGAGGCCGTACAACTACTGGACAGTACAAACGAAATAAGGCGGCTCAAACGAATCAAACCACATGAGCTAACCGTATGAATATTATATCTTAAGGGAACTGGATACTGGTCCAGCAGACCCACACAAGTTTATGCTTATCTCATAAGTACTAATGTCAACCTTACTAATGAATTAATAATGTTTAAGATTGTAGTAGCCATATCAATAAAGATGTTTAAAAAAAAAAAAAAAAATATGAAAATAGAGCCCACGTAATTATTTTAATTTATAGAAATAGTAATGGTTATAAAATTTTTTAATTTCAAAAAATAATTGAAGGTGTTTCCTATATTTGATTGATTTAATATCATTTTTCTATTAAAAATTCTAAAAAAATTCTTAAAAATGTGTAAGAAAATTACATACTTAAATTGGATATTCGGCGTTTGTGATTAATAATGTGTTTTGCATTTCAAAGTTGCTTAACAAACAATATGAGCTAGTTCTACTTCTTTCGGCGAATGTATGTTACATTTAAGTCTAATTTCTTAACGTCAAGTGTATTCAATTAGTTGAATGATTTTATTAAGGTTCCAAAGACTTCCAAATATAGTTTCTTCAATTCTGGTGTTGTTAAATTTCTTATGAACAGTTCCATATTTAACAAATAATATTAGTTTGATTTAAATTTTCTTTTCAAGAAAGAAAGATTCCTTTTTGTTTTTGCTTAATTTTCCCATCAAATAAATCTGTAACTGGTGTATATATTTAAACCTTATTCAAATCATAACTACACAGAACCAGTCTTCTTCATTCAACCAATTTCCAACATACATTTTAACATACCACTCTTCTTCATTCAACCAATTTCCAAAGACAACCAGGTTTGAATTGCTTGTTACTTTTTTTTAGATTTTTTGAATGGTGCTGTTTTATACATTACTTCTATTAACGAGATCTCTGATTCTTACTTTAATTCTCTACGACTGGAATAAAAATGTTTATTTCTTTTTACAGCATTAGCTTTAGAACAAGATATACCTGATTATGATATGGACAGTGCAGACGAATCATGGGTAAATTCACAATTACGTCGTTTAGATTTAACACCTCTTAAATTTGAACAAATGATGGATCGATTAGAAAAAAGTTCTGGACAAACTGTAATCACACTAAACGAGGCCAAAGCATTACTTAAACAAGATGACGAAGTTAGCATAGCCGTTTATGATTACTGGTTAAATAAACGTTTGACAACAATGCACCCATTGATTTTATCTGTTAAGACGGAGCATCGACCTGGAACCACCCAAAATAATCCATATTTAGCATTTCGAAGGCGTACCGAAAAAATGCAAACTAGGAAAAATCGTAAGAATGATGAATCGTCTTACGAAAAAATGTTAAAATTAAGGTTTGTTTAAAAGATATGCTAGGCTTGTGCCTGTAGAAAATAATTTTGGTTTTTATTTGAAATTTAATTTCTAGGAGGGATTTAAGTCGTGCTGTTACGTTACTAGAAATGATTAAGCGTAGGGAAAAGGCAAAACGGGAACAATTACATTTAGGTATTGAAATTTTAGAGAAACGATATCAAGCACGTGATTTTAGTGGGCAAATATTGGCGGACCTATCAACAACGGTGCCAAAAAATACTACCCGTCCCGCATTTGCACCAATCTATCCAAATCAATACTCACATACCCAGTTATCTACTGGTGTTGCAGCACCAACAAATCAATGGTCCAATAATAATATTTCACATTATCCACAACAATTTGTCAATACACAACCAACAGTAAAACGAGAAGCGGAATATATTAGCGGAAGTAGTAGAAAGGAAAAACGTCAGTATAAAAAACGTAAACATAAAAGTCAAAGGGAAAAAGCGGGGCAGTATGTTAGCAGTCCGGGTAAGTTGTTACCATCCAAACAATTTACCAACAAAGGGATAATTTACCTCTTAATATTATGTAGGACCGGCTCCTCTAGATATAGCTGCATCATCTGAAGATGAAGATTTAATTGGCAATGTTCCTGGTACGACAGATATAGAAGACGAAGGAATATATGCGTTTAGACGAAATAAATTTAGTCAATATCACAAGGTGCGAGATGATGGAGGGAAAATGGAAATTTATGTAATCATATTATGTAATCATTTGCATTTTTCTGATTTTAGCCACTATCAAATTTCGGAAATTGGCCGTGGACTTCTAAAGATGATAATGGAATTGGTGATCCTAAATATCGGTACACCTTGACATCAATTCGAACTCCAAGGTAAGATATTTGGTTTATATCGTGTCTTCATTCTTACAATTTTGGTTTTTTATTTTGTCTTTAATTAGGCCACGATGTGTAGGGTTTGCACGACGGCGTGTTGGAAGAGGAGGACGTATAATTCTAGATAGAACATTATCAAATATGGATGATTTGTGGTCAAATTTAGATTATACAATATATGATAATAAAATCGTGTCCGACTTACCTGTAGTAGCAACAACCGCTGTTAATAAAATTGATACTAAATCAAATATTGTAACGCTTGACACAATGCTATCTACAACAAAATTGCCGTCAACTGTAACATCAGCATTGTCAACATGTAATAATAATAATTTAATTGGTATCAAAAATAATTTAAGTGAAACAATTTTAATAAGAACAAATAATAATAATAAATGTAATAATGTGATAAAAAATAGTAATAATAATATTAGTAATGATACAACAATAGAAATTAAAAAAGAAAAATTAGATGATTATGATTATGATAAAAATATGATTAGTAGTGGTAATATTGTTTTATTAAATAATAGTAGTACTAATAACATTGTAAATAATAATGGACTGTTACTGAAAAATAATAATAATAATAATTTGGAGATGAACCACATAAAAAACGAGCCAATGGATATCGATGAGGAATTAACACCGCATGTTGACGATCCATCACAATCGACGATGGTTTCGACGGCGGCCACGATACACACATCAGTATCATTATTCAATCATATTGATAGTAATAGTTTAGATAATAATAATACAGACAATTCCATAACCGTCGATATATTAGAGGAAATAACAAATGAATGGCTGCATTTTCGTCCTAAAACACCACCTTTACCGCCGATGTCACCAAATTCGGTCGCAATGGAACGGTTAGATTTTGAAATGACAGAGACTACACCAATTTGTGTCGAATTGCAAAATCAAATAGCTGCATCAACGCTACTATCGAAAAACTATATAAACGACAATTTGTTTATGTCTAATATGTTTTCGTTAAGTGATATCATGGGACCGGAGCCACCAATTACACCGACAACAACATTACCAATACCTTCAACCATCCATCCAACCAATAGTAACAATCCATCATCATCCGCTAATCATATTGTGGATCAATCATCTTCATCATCATTACTATCGGCAAATACAATTACAACAATACATAATAGTAATATTAGTGGTAATAGTAATAACAATAATATTAAAAATGAAATTTTAAATTCAAGTGGTGATAGTTTAATAAATGAATTAAATTTAAGTTTAACTGATGTTGTTGGCGGTACCGGTGATGATAATGAAAAAATGTTAGACAACATTTTGCAAGAATGCCAAATTGAAGATTTAAAATCGTTTCATACGAATACTAATTTTTGGAATGGTGTTCTGGAGGACACAGGCTTATTGAATAGTTTAGACTTGTACGATGAATTAGATCAGAAAAATATCAAACTAAATAATAAAAAACTATTTAATTATGATCTAAATAATAAGACAACAACAATGCAAATGATTGGTTATAATAATAATGAGTATGTCAATAATATTGAAAATCGCATAAATAAAAATTTGTATGGACGGAATAAAAAATATAATTTAAAAATTGGCCATTCAACATACAATTTAATCAATTCATCAAGCAATGATAATATATTTAAAAAGAGTAATAGCGGCGGTAATCAAAATAAGACAAATAACATTAAATTAGAACCACAAATGATTAATGGAAATATCGGCGGCAATGCGAGTAGTCGTCAAATTGACGAAGACAATAAAAAACTTTTGGTTCCTGGAGGAAATCATGTTGAAACTACCAGCAGCAGTAGTAATAGTTATAGTACTAAAATTAAATTGGAAAATAACATTGGTAGTATCGTGATAACAACGGGTTCGATGAGTGGTTTTCAAAGCGGTGCTATTTTAACAACAACAAATGCGACGACGGGATCGTTGGTGCAATTAACACAGGCGCAACATCATCATTTGCAGCAGCAACATCAATTACAACAATTACATCAGCAACAATCAACTAATTCGATATTAGTGGCTAATCCAATTACCTTAACACAATCTTTACCGCTTATCGATAGTAAGCATACGGAAAATATGATTGTCTTAGCTTCACCGATTAGGAAACAACACATAAATGGTCCGACACTGGACCGGAATGGTGAGTTAATAATTTTTTTTAATATGTACGTTGTAATTATTTTATATTTCCAATGAAAAAAATCTTTTGTTACGAATATACAATAATATTTTTTTATGCCAATTTCTCAATTTTGCGATAGAAGATTTTATGCTTTTTGCATGATGAATTGGCATAAATTCAATTTTATTCGTAATTTTAGTAGCGGCATGTATGAAATGTAAATTTAGAATTTGGGTTTTGTTGACTCATCAATATTATTGTAAGATTTGATATTTTTTGATGATACACATGTTGCTAGGGGTTTTGTAAAATAATGATTAGGTAATCAATTCGCTGCATTCAATAAAAGTCCTTTTGGGTTTTTTCAATTTCCTCTTAATGTTCTTTTAATTTTGTTTTTATCGATTAGGATACTTTTGGCGTAAACTCCTCCACATCATGACAGCATTATTATCATTTAATTTTTGTAAGGCCTGGATTATATAAAATTGCAAAATTGTACCTAGCTTCGATTTTAGTATTGAAGAGTTAAATTTGATCTAACTTAAAAAAATTCCTGATAGGTATCAGTCAGTTGCCAAGCAAGTTTACTATTATTCAGGACCCGAATAATCTTCTGAAGCCTTCATCTGACCATATTGAATTACCATTTGAGCGTGCGATTGCAATTTATATTTTGCTCAACTTAGAGGTGGATTGGAAACGTGTGAAATGAAATGTATGATCTTTATAAAGTGGTGCCTGGCCTTAACTCAAATATTTTGGCCTTAGAGAATGCCGTGGTAAAGGATTTGAAACTCACAGCTTATTTGAAAAGTGAAATATGTAACAAAATATATGTTAATTTCTACTTTAATAAAAATTGTTCTTTCTTTTAATTTTAATTGAAAATCATCAAAAATGGTTAGAAGTTATAACCCGTTGTGTCGAAATGCTAAACTACGAAACGTATGTCTTAGGCGTTTAGCATGAAAATAATGTCCCTAGGTTAGGTTTGGGTGGCGGTCCACTAGGGTGCGGTCTACTATTCATTTATAGAATATGCATTTATTTGATGTGCGACCGATTCTATATACATATCAACGTTTTATTTTTTTGGTCAATCGTGTACGGGAAACTTTTTCGATTATGGTTAAATTCATTTTTTAAACGCTTTCCGTAACAAAACGAATCGCTTGTCTATTTCCGCTCGTCTATCTACACGTTTCACTTATTTACAACTTTTCTTTTTATTGGCAAAACGAAATATTTTAAAATATAAAAATTGTTTCATGTTTTTAATGTTCACAATAAATTTCGATACAAACATCAAATGTCTTTCTTATTCTATCCTGGAAACAAAAAGTGCTGCCAAAAAAATAGCGGAACATTTTTTTCTAAAAGTATGCTCCCGATATTGTGGTCGCAATTCGTATAATTTTTTTAAATTTATACGAAAAAGTACAAATTAACAGGCAAATATTGGACCCGATTCGAATTAAACGTTCTATCTTCTTTTCTTTCAAAAAAATTCGATATATTCTTTTCGACCCGCTTCAACTTTCTTATTATGAATTCCGCTATCGAAAAGTCTGTAAACGCATTCATATAACGTCACGGGCGCATACTCGAAAAATAATTTCAGTAACTTTTATGGTAATTTATTTTAAATGCAGCTTACTTGACGTTCGTCATTGTATGCGACATTGTTTTGAGACTAGTTTTTATTTTAGTTCAATTAAAAATGTTTAATCTTTTTCAAACTATTTCTTGAATAAAAATATCACTTTTCAATCGAAATTCCGCAAAATACAACAGACGAGTGACCTGTCATAATCCTCAACAATAAATTAATCGGAAAATTGTCTTATTTTTGTTGACGGTATTTTTCTCGCTATCGAATAGATGGCGAAAAAGTATCGTGTTTTGTGATCCCAAATTCACGATATCGTGTAAAAATTCTTTCGTGGTGGAAACGATAGGGCCCGCTTTATGTCTACGAAAACTAGATGCGACACGATTTTCAAATAATTCATGTGTGGAGTTTTTATCCAATCAAATGGAGCTTTCTTAGAAATAATAAAAGAATTGAAAAAAAAAAATAGATAGAAGATTTACATTGAATCGGGCATATTCTCATAGGAATGCCATGCCCTAACAAAATTGCATTGTAATCTATTCTGTCTTTGTCAAGGCTTAAAAGCACGAGCGAATGCTCTTCAGTTTATGTAAGCGCAATTTTGCCGCGATCTTCTCGTCCAGTTAAAAATATTTAAATGAAGATACATTCGGGTACAGAGTAAATAAACCACTTATTGAACATTTTTAATGTTTATTGATGTATGTATTTAATTTCAGGATAACATTAAATTTGAAAAATATCATAAAAAAATCGTACTGTGGAATTTCTATTTTAGAAATTTCGGCTCTTTATCGGGTATATTCGGGTATATTTTGAAAAATTTGTAAATTCGACATTTCGTTATAAAGGATGTATTTCACCATGATAATAGTAAATAAAAAATGATTACGTTGGAATAATTTTGATTTCTTTTTTGAATGCTTATTGATCAAAAATAATTATGTGTGAAATATAATATCGGCCAAATGTTCACCACAGCTTCGGCGGCACATACCAATCCGTTTGTCCAAATTAAGAATAACATCTTGACATAATTGTTCCTCTGGAGTATCCTGGCTTAATTGCTCCTTTTTATGGCCCAAATTGGATGATTTGGATGTGAACGATATGTGATTCCAACTAGACGAAGCCACATCCTGCCACACAGCCATTGTAACAAAGACTTTATTGCACGAGAAGTTCCCGGGACGCATTATCTCGCGAAACAGCGAATCAAAGGAAGCCGTGATCGTGCGATTTGACACCCTTGACTTCTTTCTTAGGGATTATCTCAAAAGTAAGGACTATGACAATAAGCCAGCAACGATTCAAGAGCTAAAGGACGAGATAATAAGGCATATTTGTGGAATAGAGGAGCAATTATGCCATGATGTCTTCCTAAATTTGGACAAACGGATTGATATAATTACTATCGATCAACACATAATTATTATCGATCAATAAGCATGACTTTAATAAAAAAGAAATCAAAATACTATTCACAGGGTGAAACTTTTTTTGGCCCACCCTTTATATTTACGCTTGACAGTCTTCTACATATATAGCTAGATCTAATAGAATTTTTATAAAATTAATTTAATAATAAATTAGGTATATAAAATAATAAGTAAAATTGTGTTTTAATTTTAACACACAACCGCCAAACTTGTTAATTTTATTTATTATTTTGACATCTCCATAGCAAAAATACAGAGCAACTCAGACAAATGTACACTAAACGAAAATTTCTCTCAAATATTTTTACCGACGGGATTTCAAAACCCAAACAGGATAGACTGGGCTTTGACTGAAAGTGAAACTTGGGGTTGGTGGTTACATTGTATTTTTTATTTGATCTGAATTGACAGTTTAAATGTCACTTTGTCCTACAAACTATTATGATTGACGAGTCGATCAACAACCGACACGACTCTGTATTGCGTTTTCGTTTTTTCATTTGATATTCACAATATGAAAAATGAAAATGCAACATTGAGTCGCGACGATTGTCGATCAACTCAACAATCATAATACGGGTGATATATTATATATTTCGAAATTATTTGAAACAATTTTTTAGTAATCACCCCTGTTATGATTATCGAGTCGATCGACAATTGACACGACTGTGTTGCCTTTTTCTTTTTCCATATTGTTAATATCAAATGGAAAAAGGAAAACGCAATACGCAGTAGTGTCGATTGTCGATCGACTCGTCAATCATAATAGAGGTATATGTACAATGTACATACATCTAATATACATATAACTTCGAAAATTTGTAAAACCTTTTGTCATTTGACAGGATGAAAAAATCTGTCGCTTCAACTAAATTAGTGGGTTACATTTTTAACTCAATAAAATCAACCAATCCTAAGTTGTTTTGCTCGTACACCTTTTTAAGTACGACATACAAGTTGAATTGATTAAAAAGATTATTTTTAAATAAAAGAAAAGAGATTCTTTTAAGCGCTTTTTCGCAATTTCGAGAAATTCGAAACTCGTAATGCTTACATAATCGCACCCCAGATCACTTTGGGTTTAACATGTATCATTAGTAACTGTTTCTTTGCGGTCGGTTTTAGTAGCGGTGATTCTTTACAAACCACCGGCATTTCCGACTGGATTTCATGATCCCGTCTCTGATATAGAAGATGCGGGAACCATTAAACCTTTCACTTAATACTTAGGCTGTGATCGAAAACTCGGATAAATCACTTCTAACAGTAAAATTTACCTCTAGTATATATTTACTTTACCTTTAAGGTCGTGCGGATCCTCCAGTAAATCTAATGTCAAAGTCGGTTTGAAAGGTACAATTTCATGGTCTTTATGTACCTAAAATGGTTTAAAGGGTTAATCTCTGTGGTATATTTATAATTTACTGTCAAACGTTTGTGAGTATTCGCCAAAGTTTTATAAAATCATTTGTGGAAATTTTTGTAGTTAATGTATATGATAGTTAATTTTAAATATGTACAAATATTTAGTAAACTTCTAAAATTGAATCTCCGTTCATACCAAAGTTCTTAGTTGCAGTTTACCGCCTTCTCTATTAAAAAAACGTAAATTAGGCGTTTACTAGAGTTTTCGGGCGAAACCCTGGTAAATGCCTAATTTACCTTTTGTTTTAACAGTATAAGCGGTAAATAAAATTTCTGTACTAAAATGCAGGGTAAATTGCAATTGAGTACATATACATAAGTAATAAAAGAGTTTCAATTTTAGAAATATACCTGTAAATTTCTCCACAAATGATTTTGTACGGCATTTGACAATATACAAGTTTCGACATTCATTTTATAAACCACAGAATTTAATTTAACCCTTTAAACCGTTTTAAGTGCCTAAATCCTAAATTTCCCTTCAAACATATTTTGACATTAGATTTACTGGTGAAATCGCACGACTCCAAAGGTAAATATGTACGACTACTAAAGGTAAATTTTACTGTTCTAAATGGTTTACCCGAGTTTTCGCCCAGTCTTAATATAAGAAAGGGCTACACGAATTAAAAAAGACATTAATAAAAATGTTCATCAAAAATGATTTAAAAATGGTGATTTTGGTATGAAGAATTGGAGAAAATTTTAATTCATTTTGAAAAATAAAATCTGTATAAAAAATGTTGGTTTTCACAAAAATTCGAAAATTAAAAAAAATGAAATTTTATTTAATTTAAACAACTTTTAAGTTTAAAAAGGTTCTAAAACATTTTGTTTACCCGCTATCTACACTATGTAAATCCACTGATATTTTCTATCATGATATAAATTTTATCAATGTATGTGTATGTATATTATACGCATTTTGACATTATTAACAAATTATCAAGAGGCTATTTCACGTAATTCTATTAGTAAATTATGATGAAATGTCATTAAAAGGTTGCTTTGTTTTGCCATTTAAAATTGTTCTCTCAAGTTGAAAAAATGTCTTTTAATACCGAAAGTACAGTGCGATTAATCGACTTGTACCGCAAAAATGAAATTTTATGGAAGATAACCAATAAAAATTACAGACGGGTCGACATAAAAAATTCTGTTTACAAAAAATAGCGGACGAAATGACCGTAAATACCCTGATTCTCTAAAAACTAATGTCGAGTTCTATGGAATTTTTGAAATATAGCAATTTTAATCGTATTCCATAGATCGTAATTTATTTTGTGATGGAAACAAAACAACATTTTTTTTAGATGTGAGTGCGAGTTTACGACCATTTTCTGAAGAAAAATTTTCAGCAGATTCAATATATTTTAAATGGAAAACAAAAGAATTATGTTCGGAAGGGGAAATTTGTTTACAAAATAAACTACGTCGATTGGTTGCCTGTTAAAAATTTTTATTCAGAAAATGGTCGTAAACTTGGCATGAGATACACTTTTGTGGCTACGTAGTCGTAAAAAATATAAACAATTTTGTAATTTTTATTCATGAATAACAAATTATAAATCCGGAGAATCGTTTGTTGTTGTTGTTATTATCATAATTAACATTTATAATTTTGCTGGAAGAAAGGTGGGGGTAAATTTATCAAAATATTTCAATTTTTCAAAATTGATTTACATAAAAGAAAACATCAATAATATTTTCCCATAGTACGCACAAAATTGCAGTAAATCATTTTTTCTTGATTTACAGCAATTTTTTTGAACCATAGAACTCCACATTATATATTTTGTAAACGTAAAAATTTGTAAAAAGCAACGCTTACTTTTATGAGTTTGCAAATTCGATGTCATTTTATGTAGTTTTCGATTTACCAAAAAAAAAACTCATCAATCAAAAAACTCAACTGGTCAATTTTTTAATATGGGTCCAGTATTTTTTGCTCGAAAATAGATTTTACAGTGTGGAGGGTTTTAGCTACGATAGCAAATTTAATTTTTTGGCTTTTTATCGGTTTAATTTGTTTGTTTTCAAGTCGAGCATACTTTATCAAATCCTGGGCTTACTTCCGTGAAAAGGTACTAACTCGCTTTTCGAATATGACATTTAGGCTGTTTTCGAAACCGATACTTATTTCATACTTATTTACTTATTCGAGGCCATTTTAAATAAGTAAATAAAATCATTCGAATTGATTTCATTTACTTATTTTGACAGCAACAACAAAAATTCATGTGTTGTCCATTTTTTGAGCTAAGGACACTGATTCGCAACGCTTATAACATTAACGCTTGATAAAATAATGAGAGTATTGAATTTTGATGACCTCTAAATAATTAATTATCTAAAAAAATTCATTTTGTACTTCAGTGTTCGTCAAAAGCAAATTTTAAATTTTTCTGTATCACGCTACCTTAGAAAAATATTCATAGGCGAAATGACAAGCAATTTAGATTTTTTTGTAAGAAAGGGATAGAAAATAAGTCACCTCGATAGGATACTTATTTGAATAAGTTAGGTTCCACAAATAAGTATTCGTTTCGAAAACAGCCTACGTATAAAAAATTTATGTAGCAACATTTTTTCGAAGAGTTATTAAAAAATAGCCATTATAATTTTATATTTTGAACTTCATTGTAGCAGTGCAGTATCATTAAATAGTTTTAAAACAGAATAGACGTTATGAATTTACGTTAATTAATTTTTTTTTAACTAGTAGATCTATAAACCTTTTTAATTCAACAAATTTGACAGCTAATTTTAGCGATCCGAAGACCAAACAATTTAAAATTAATGTAGATTAAATACGTTTGAGAATTAAGCCTGATTTCCATTATGAAACATTTACTGGTAGTATTTTTCACTGTATGAAAACATAAAAATCGAAAATTTCATTAAATGACAGAGACCATTTCTGGTTTTTAGTTTTGATGACCTCTAAATAATTAATTATCTGAAAAAATTCATTTTGTACTTCAGTGTTCGTCAAAAGCAAATTTTAAATTTTTCTGTATCACGCTACCTTAGAAAAATATTCATAGGCGAAATGACAAGCAATTTAGATTTTTTTGTAAGAAAGGGATAGAAAATAAGTCACCTCGATAGGATACTTATTTGAATAAGTTAGGTTCCACAAATAAGTATTCGTTTAGAAAACAGCCTACGTATAAAAAATTTATGTAGCAACATTTTTTCGAAGAGTTATTAAAAAATAGCCATTATAATTTTATATTTTGAACTTCATTGTAGCAGTGCAGTATCATTAAATAGTTTTAAAACAGAATAGACGTTATGAATTTACGTTAATTAATTTTTTTTTTAACTAGTAGATCTATAAACCTTTTTAATTCAACAAATTTGACAGCTAATTTTAGCGATCCGAAGACCAAACAATTTAAAATTAATGTAGATTAAATACGTTTGAGAATTAAGCCTGATTTCCATTATGAAACATTTACTGGTAGTATTTTTCACTGTATGAAAACATAAAAATCGAAAATTTCATTAAATGACAGAGACCATTTCTGGTTTTTAGTTTTTTTTTGAAAAATTTCATTGAAAAGTTGAAATATTTTCGTTTCATATATTTTTTCAGTAAATTTTGTCAGTACTATAAAAATGTCAGTAGTCAGTATACTATAATAATTTTTATCCACTTTTGATATATAATAGCTCGATAGCTATGCTGATTTCAAATAAAGAAAATGTAAAATAACCCATTGTTATTGTATAACCCACGCTGCTAGGGACAACGTGAGTTATATTTTGTATAACAAAATGTTGAGTAGTCATTGGAAAATCATTCGTAGCCAAATTGAATGAAAAACTATATTACAAAAAGTAATTAAATTAAAGTACATCATGACAATTTAAAGAACGGTCACTATGATCAAATGTATTTCAAAATTCAATGCTTCAGTGTGAAAACACAAAATGGAACTATTCCTTATTAATTTTCGAAATTTATTTCAACAAAAGTGGATAAAACGTTGTATGCCACTCGCGAGCAAAGAGATATTATCAAATCGGGATAATGTCCCACTCGGCTATTGCCTCGTGGGACAAACTTATCCCTCATGGATAATATCTCGTTTTGCTCACTAGTATCATAATAGTATATTATTCAACGAGCATATAATGATAGCTGTTATTCACGAAGATAAAGTTTACCGACACGAGCCCATAGGCGAGTGTCGTAAATCATCTGAGTGAATAACAGCCATTATTTGCGAGTAGAATACGATACTTTGTCCACGACCGATAAAAAATTGTATTTTATTATCATATCCTTCAAATAAACCTTAAATAATTTACGTCGACATTTTGACGTCTCAGTTGAATAATAATGAAAATTGCAAGAGACTACTAGATAAAATTTCAAAAATGAAATTTTTATTTGATAGTAGTAAATAATGGAAGGAGGGACTACTAGATAAACTTGCAGTGAATAATGTGTATCATTATAATTGAAGAAACAAACGTATAATGAGTATATTATACGTTAGGCGTGGACAAATAACTATTGTCCACGACTAACGTATAATATACGTAGGCGTGGACAAATAACTATTGTCCACGACTAACGTATAATATATGCATTATGCCCGATTTAGATGAAGAAAAATGTTTGCCTTGCATAGACCTGCACGCAATAAAAAAATATCCATTAGTTAAAATGAGAAAGGACTGTATAAACCCAAATGGCGATGCTATAATTTTTTAGCGGCTTATACATACTTAATTGGATGTTATATTTTTTGACATTTATCAATAGTGTGACAAAAATAAAATTTATAACAATAAATAAGATTGTTAGTGACAAAAATAAAACTTAATATGTAAATAAAATTGGGAAAACTGCTTTTGCTTTGATTTTTTCAGCTATAACATTTGACTTCTGGCCATTAGGTTTTCATAATATACTTTTATTCTGTTTGTGTTTGTTTGTTACTATAAAATATCAAAAAATATAGTCCGAGTATATTTTATAGTATCATATTTATTTTTAATATTTTTACAGTAACAATTGATAAAAAAAAACAAAAAAAACGCTAACATAATTTTGGGTTAGCCCCATAATCTTGCAATACATAATCTTGCAATACAAAATCTTACATTACAAAATCTTGCATTATAAAATCTTGCATTACAAAATCATGCAAGTACAAAATCTTGCATTACAAAATCTTGCATTACAAAATCTTGCATTACAAAATCTTGCATTACATAATCTTGCACCAAAAATCTTGCATATAAGAATTTCCCGTACATTTATAGAATCGCGCGCGCGATTCTATAAATGTACGGGAAATTCTTATATGCAAAATTTAAAACTACACTGTGTTATGATATGAATATAATTTAATCTAATCAAAGTTGCATTTTCCACCTCATAAACATATATAAAAACAAAAGTGGGTCAAAAGCTACATCGAGAGGAGAAAAGCTCAAATCGAAAAAGTGAAATCCGGAGAACGCCTTCCAAAGAAAAGAAAAACAATAATTAAAAATAAAAAAATTAAACGGATTCTTAAAAAAAGGGAAAAAATCTGTAAGACTGATTTTTTAAAGAGAATCGCGCACAACATGATACTTTTTTAAATTGCCATATAATTTATTTTATGTTATGTTTCTTTATTTTTAATGTTGCCTATTAATTTATAATTTTATTTTATTTTTAATAGCCATGTATGTGTTTTTAATTGATGAAATTAAAATAAATAAATACTCGAAAATCACTTAAGTGTGTATTTAAATTTATAATTGAGAATTTATAAACTTTTAGGAAAAGCAAGATTATGTTGAAATTAATAATTAAAACTGCAAGATTTTGTAAAGCAAGATTTTGGATTTGCAAGATTTTGGATTTGCAAGATTTTGGATTTGCAAGATTTTGTAATGCAAGATTTTTATTAAATGCAAGATTTTGTACTTGCATGATTTTGTAATGCAAGATTTCGGGGCGCTCCCCATAATTTTGCATGTTTATGTTTTGTTCTTGTCATTCAAACGAAAATTGTAATATACTAATCTCTTCTTTTTTGCAAGGCAAACATTTTTCTTCATCTAAATCGGGCATTATACGTTTGTTTCTTCAATTATAATGATATCCATTATTCACAGCTAGTTTATCTATTAGTCCCTTCTTCCACTATTCACTACTACCAAATAAAAATTGTATTATGAAATTTTATCTAGTAGTCTATTTTCATTATTATTAAATTGAGAGGTCAAAATGTCGACGTAAATTATTTTAGGTTTATTTAAAGGATTTGATAATAAAATACAATTTTTTATCGGTCGTGGACAAACTATCGTATTCTACTCGCATATAATGGATGTTATGGCAGAATGGCAGATGATTTACGATACGGTAAATTTCATCTTCGTGAATAACAGCTATCATTAGCCGCGTTTTTTTATTCTCTCCGGATAGCTGCTATCGAAAGCCGTCATATAAAAAGTGGCTCCCGATAGCGCTCCGTATAAATAGGTAGAGCCAAATATTTTTTATTTGAATTTTTTGCAAATCAATTGAATTAAAAATGATAGTTTGATCTTAAATAAGTTTAGTTTACCAATAAATAGCGCGTCAAATTTAAATTTAGGCGCAGAAAAATGACGGCTCTCGATAGTAGCTATCGGGAGCGAATAAAAAAACACAGCAATTATATGCTCGTTGAATAATATACTAATTTCAGTACTGTAAAACTGAAAAAGTCTTTTTTCTCTCACACAGCGTGCGAATATATATTTTTATCCCATTTTGTTTATACTGTCAGTAAATATTTCATAATGGAAATCAGGCTTTAAGCGAAAAGGTCTACAGACCTTTTTCTTTACACGTCAAGCTGCGTACATGCTACATTTCTGGTGAAAAATGCGCACCACGAAGTTAGCTGTATGAATTGAATTATTTCCAGCTAGAACAAAATTGTTGACCAGGACTGGGATTTTGCACAAAAAGCGAGGAGCGAGTTTGTGTCTCTTTTACTTAAACAGAATATGAACACTATTTCGCTTAGTAGAAATGTATTTTATTAATGCGATCTCAACTAGCTAAAATAAAATGATATTCTATTTCAACTATAATTCGTCTGTGTCTCTCACCAACGAAGGTACGTGGTCGAAGCGGAGAAAAGGAGATAGCTCTTATACATAATATAATTGACTGAGATCGCAATAGAAAAAGCGACATAGACCGAATGAAATGGAGTAAAAACTTATTCTTTTAAAAAGAGAGATAAACTCTCTTCTCGTCTTTTGTGGAAAATCCCACTCCTGGTTATCAATAAACCAAAACAAAAATTAATTTTAACTAAAAATTATAATATTTTGCTAACTTCGTGCTGTACATTTTTTCACCAGAATTGAACCATATACGCACCTTGAAACGCAGCAAATTATCAAAAATATTTGATGGTTAGACACATTATTGATATCTTGTTTTCTGTGTTTTTAATTATTTAATTATTTAAAAATTTAATTATTATTTTTTGAATTTACTTTAAAATAAACTTTTGAAGTATTGTGATATTGTTTCTCAAAGAATTCATTTATTATTGATCTTATTTTTTTATAATGGTGCAATGGTGCATACTTCAGAACTGTCGGCAGCAACTTTTTTGGTAATTTTGCAACAGAAAAACTTAACGCCGAAAAGTTTCTAGTAATTTTTGAAAAAGATTAGGAAAAATTAATTTTGTCAAGTTCTTCTGTTGCAAAATTATCAAAAAAGTTACTGCCGGCAGTTTTGAAGTATGTGCAATAAGAAGTAGACTAAAACCGTCTACCTCTTATGATTTCAGATTAGTAAATATTATTTGTTGTTATTATCAACGAACTAATTTACGTAAAGTGTAGATAGCTTCTAAACATATATTTGGGGTCGGCACTGTGATTGTACCAATAGAATGAGTTATTGTTAAATGCTTTAGTAACAATAATTGGTTGGTATGTCACTTGCTAAACAGCTTCAGATATTTTTATACGAAATGCCCTTACGTAAAAAATATCGAATTACTCGAATCTTTACCCTAAAATGATCGGATGTTCCATTCGTTCTTCTCAAGATATCAAAAGTTTGCAGCTTCTAGTATGTAACTATTAGTGACGTGCTAAATCGATCTTTTTCGTTTTGTTTAATTTTTCATAAGCTTTTGAACAAAAAAGATCAATTTAGCTTATAACTAGTAACTATACATATCTATTAATAAAAAAATAGAGCAAAAACATAAAATTATGTCGAAGATCTGGAATCACTTCAGTAGAGTGGTATATGAGGAAATTTTTCGGTACTGTACAAATCATGTTAAACAAGATTTTGGCGCATTTTGTGAACCGCCGCAAAAAGGCAAACCCAGGCGATCTCTCAAGATTTTTTTCGATTTCGAACTATTTCGATGACAACATACCCATATAAGTATGTAAAAAGCATAGTTTAAATTGAAAAAAGACGGGATTTTCTAAATGAAAGAGAGACAATTTTTCAAAAAAAGCGTCATAAAGTTTTTTTGTTAAAGTGATCCTCTAAGGCTGGAAAATCCCTAAGGCATCCAAAGTTGATCTCTTTTTGTGAAAAGCTTATTAACCCTCTAGCCGGCCAATTTTTTTTGGCTGAGATAATTATGGCAGGGTTATTTTAATGTAAAAAAATCGAAAACGAAGTCAAAAATTATTTCAGATAAAAACTTCGAGTGCCAGGGGCGAAAATATGTAGCCCGCCAAAAGGCGGGTTGGCCGTCACACGGGAGAAATAATACAGATTTATAAGTTAATTTTTCAAATCTTTATTAGTAAAATTATACAAAGAAAAATTAAATAATTCATATAACATATAAAAAAATAATACACATATATTGTGTACAATACATCTATATAACGTTATGGAATATTTGGAAGCACTTTTTGGCTGGCGACAAACATAGATTCAATTTCCATTTCACGCAAAACATTTGCATCTCGCACTTGCAACCAGGTAATTTACACAGTTTTTTGCCTGTTATGTCTAACATATCAACACCATCAAATCGAATATCACTTGGTGGCGCATATACTTTCTTCAAAGAAGCAGCATATTCAGTCATTGTTTTTTGCGTGCTGCATTTATCCGTATCAAACTTTATTTTTTTTGTCGCCAGATCTAGAAACAGTTCTCGATTGACGATTGGAACCGTGATTTTAGACAAAATATTTATCGGCTTCACAACTTCAAAAAATTTCCACTATACCATATTTCAGTCATTCTGCGAGCGCTGATGCTAATTTTTGTACGGTTTTACAGCTTTATTTTATTTCGATAGGTAGTGCTTTCTCTCTATTTCCAATCGTCAATAGTAAATTTTTAAATAAAAATTGATCCCAACAACCTCAGCAATGGTTACTATTATAAAATAAATTTCAAAAACTGACGCAATAGTTCAAAATCACAAAATGAAACAATTCTTATTAATTTAAGAAATTTATATAACAATAGTGGATGAACGGTAGACTGACATAATGTTAGAGAGTCATCTTAACCCAAATAATAACAAATGAAAATGAAAAATAAAAATTGACTTGCGTTTATTTTGTTTACCAAAAGCAAAAACAAAGTTTAAAGGTCAAATAAAATGAATGATAAAAATTGGGTAAGTTTTGTATTATATCTATTTGTGTCTGTATATTGACTTATTTTTTTATTCGTATTAAGACGTCTCTATAATATTAATTTAGTCGTATGGCACTTCTGAGCAGAGATATTATCCACTCGGGCTAATGTCGGCTATCGCCTCGTGGGACAATATCTCATTTTATTCACTAGTACCATAAATAATATGTAATACATACATATATACTAAACAAAAAGAACGCTAGAACATTTTATTTTTTTATTGCATTTGCATCGGTCACCGAAAATAAACATGTACATATTATAAATCAATGAATTAAGATTGGTGAGCGTGGGAAACAGCTGTCGTTGGAGTTAGCATAGCGATTCTCTTAAGTAATATTAAAAAATATTAAAATTAAAAGTAATAAAAAAACTGATATTTACGTTTAAAATACCAAAATGATACGCCAAGTGAAAATAACGCGTTCACTCGTGACATAAAACAAAATCTGGATATTTTTTAAAGAGAATTGAGCTGAAACAAAACGTTCAAAGATACAGCAATTTGTACGTCCAAAAGAGGCATCATTGATGCCGCGACTTCAAAAATACTGACAGTAACTTTTTGGTAATTTCGCAACAGAAGAACTTGACGGACATAAAATTTTCACATCTTTTGGTAGTTTTTTCCGCTCCTTACCAACTTAAAAAAACATTTTTTTTTCTCGTATGAAAAAAATTGTTTTTTTAAGTTGGTATAGAGGGGAAAAAAATTATCAAAGAGAAGAGAAAATTGTATGCCACTTAAGTTCTTCTGTTGCAAAATTAGCAAAAAAGTTACTGTCGGTATTTTTCATGTACCTATGCAGCATGGCATGAACCTGCTCAATAAAATATTGGTTTACGCAATTTATAAATCTGTAAAGGACCCGTATTCTTAAAGTTCATCGAAAAAAGCTGCCAGTGACTTTAGTATGAAGCAATTTATATTTTATTGAAATGAGGGATTTTACCTAGAAAGTCACCAGTGACGTTTTGCGATCAAATTTCAAGAATACGGGCCCTGATCTTTCAAAATTAAGTTTCCCATAACTTTTCGAAATTAATAATTATCAATTTCATCAAAACAAAATAATTGGTTCTTAAGAAAAGCTTTAAGTCTGGATAATCCGGATATTGTGCTAATTTGTTTTATTATTGATATGTAGAAGAAATCACGATCTATCTTACCGCCTTTATAAATTTTTAATTAACTCATACTAACAATTTTTAGTTAACTTATACCACTAATTTCGACTCAATAATGAAATCTACATTATTTATATAGGTTGCGTGAAAAGTTTCTACCCTAGAAAATGAAAAACGGTGTTTTTGGTATGAAATATGTTTTTATCCTAACAATAATATACAGTTTGTCCAACGGCTCTGCAATAATTTATCCCAACGAAATTCGATTCCAAAGATCTGCAAAATAACCATTTACAAATGGCTGTTATAGCCGCTTCGTTTGACGAAAAATGCTTTCCACGTAAGAATTGTTCTAGGTTTAGGAACAGATAGAAGTTACTGGGAGCCAAATCTGACTAATGTAATTCTCCACGCAAAATATATAATTCTTCTAAAATATATCGTACTGGTTCATCTAAGATGCCTAGGTATCAGTTGCTAAATACTTAATTTTTTTTAGCTATTATTGTTTGTTTTTGTTTAATGTCAAATTTCCCCTTAAAACTTTTGCTATAAAAAAATAAAAATAAAAAACACCTTGTCTTTGTCTATTACATGGTGTTTGATTTTTATTTTTTTTTTTTTGCGTATTTTACTATTCATGCCGAGTTTACGACCATTTTCTGATTAAACATTTTCAGCACATTCAATATATTTTAAATGTAAAACAAAAGAATTATGTTCGGAAGGGGAAATTTGTTTACGAAATAGACTACGTCGATTGGTAGCCTGTTGAAAATTTTTCATCAGAAAATGGTCGTAAACTCGCACTCAGTAAAATTTGCTCATGGAATAGCTAGCACCATAATGATTAAAGTCCAGGATTCTTTTTATCTTTTTAATTTGTAATTAAAAGATGCCTTTGATAAAATTTTTTAAATGTAAATTTGTGTGCAAGATCACATTTTACGTGATAAAATAAAAATCAATTTTTAAGTGAGGATTAACTATGTCTTGATGCGTCCGTTGTACAAAAACCTATTTCTTCATTTGTAAATGTGTAATTATAATTAACAATATCTTTTTTTTTATTTCATTAGCTGCACTTCAAAATATGTTTAAACAGACGATAAATGTTAGAAAAATTTCAACTCCAACAATTAAAAAGGAACCTGAAGATGGCACCGATATCAAGCAGAAAGAAATGGATTGTTTTGTTAAAGTTACATTACCTGACTTTGGAAATAACTTAGGATATATCACTTCAACTGCCCAGGCATCAAATTCTAATCATAATTATAGTCTAGCTTCAAACTCAATTCATGCACATCAACAGCATCAACAATCCCAACCAATTATTGTAACCGGACAACAGTTACAGCAAAACAAAATAATTATAAATTCAGTTTCATCACCTTCCGTCTCGTCATCACAGTCCTCATCAGGCGCATCATCCAGTCATCAGTCAACCGCATCGATATTAGGTAATGCATCAAATATTACAATATCGACTCCTATTCAGGAATTATTGGTAGCTGGCCAAAATAAGATTCAACTGAATACAATACCAACGTCAAATATAAAATTAAATTTAGTACCCACGTCAAATAATCAAAATTATAATATTCATCCATCAAATTTGGGTAATTTAGATGTTAAAACAATTGTTACCGGTACACCACAGCCACGTGTCAAAGTAGAAAAAACGCTGAACATGTTAATAGATTCGGATAAAAATCGTATCCTGTGTGCAAATATAAAAAATAGTCGTGGCACTCCATTCACAATAGCCCACATAAATCAAAAAGTTGTAAATATATTACCAATACAAAATCGTAATAATGTCGGTTCGAATACACTACAAAATATTGTAACGGCGGCATCACCATCAATGGCAGCAGCCATTTTAAATCAAAAATCTCATCAACGAATAAATTCTCAGTCAAATCTAACACAGCAGCAACAGCAACAATTGCAACAACATCAGCAGCAAGTTGCACAACAACAAGCATTACAACAACATCATCAACAGCAGCAGCAAGTTGTCAATAATTTAAATAGTATTAGAATACAACAAACAGGCGATAATAGTGTTAATAAAATTGTACAAAATAATGATAATCCAACAGTGACTGGTATTAATATAAATACAACAAATAGGTGAATTTAAACAAAAAAAATTATAATTCGTTTATTTTAAATTTAAATATAAATCTATATACATAAAATATATAAACATATGTATATATAAAAAAACATAAAATTAATTTAATTAATTTCTAATATATAATTTAAAAAAAAAGGAAAAAAAAACAAAAATATAGTTCCAATTTTTTAAATTTATTTTTATTTTACTTGACTTGAATTGACGCGTGCACACATTCGAGATCTGTGCCAAAAATGAATCACGACATGATGAATTGCGGGAGGATTGATCAGAATCTGAAATTTAGAATCACCATTTTGTTGTTATTTTGTTTTTTAAGTAGTTTGTTGTGTTTACACAAGGCGTCGCCGTACTGTACCTTTAAAATTATTATTTTGTAATTTAATTAAAAATTTCGTTGTGAACTGATTCATTTATTAATTGGTTAATTTTGTTATGAATGGGTTTGTGTTTCACTTTCATATTTTTTTTAGTTTATGTTATAAGTACTTCACTATCGATTCGATAGGTATAAATTGAATTCAAATTTATTTTTTTATATTTGTATGTTTTTTATTTTTGTTTTGAACCTGTAGCTTGTGAAATAGCTAATTATTATTTTAATTTATTTAAATGGTAAAAAAAGGTAAGTTCTCATATTTCATGTGGAATCTCAATGTGTCTATGAATTTTCTAGATGTGCCCTAGAATAAGTGCTCCAAACTATTATGAGAATTGCTTAGCGCCCGCGTCAACCAAAAATCAACAATAAAATTAATTTTTAATTTTTCGTCTAATATTTGTTGGTCGACTAACGGTTGTATTCCAATTTCTATTCCAGTTTGTGCTTGATCTATGTATGTACTTACACTAAAATCTGTCAATTTAAGTCACTTATTTAAAAAAAGAATATTCAAAAAAACAGTCATTGTGTTGCTTAGCTTTAAAGCAGTTGTTTGTTGTATATCTCCACTAATTCTATTATTACTACATAATTGAAAACTATAATAACATTTTTTCCATTTTTTTTATATAAATATATAAAAAGTAATTTTTTTAATTTTATAATTTTGGTTTGAACAATCAATTTGTTTTTTATTTATTTTATATAATTTATATTTAAAAAAAATTATTTAATTTTTTTTTGTTTTTTAATTCGATTTATAAATTTTGAAATAAAATTAAATAAATTAAATTATAATAAATATAAAAATGAAATCAAGATAAAAAAAAAACTAAAAAAAAACGATTAAAAATACGCTTATAGATAATTAATATTTTAGATTTACAGATTTTTTTTTTTTTTTTTTTTTTTTTTGATTTAATAAATATATAAATTAAAATATAATATAAATAATTACTTTATAAATATAATTAGTTTTTAAACAATTTTTTAGTTGTAAGATTAATCTTAATTTAAACAAAAAAAAAAATAAAAATGAAAACAAAAATTTACTGTACAATATAAATAAATTAAAAAAACAAAAAAATTAATTAAAAAATTATTAATTACAAATTTTTTGTTTATTATTTTTAAATTGAGGGTTTTCTTTAAAGACTGATTTTATTTTTCATTTTTAAATAAAAACTGTGGATCAATTTTGTATCATTCGTGTTGGTTTGAAGCTTGTGTTTAATAGTTTTAATAGGCCAAGCTCGTGTTTCAAAATTTGTAACTCTAATTAAGCGTATTTTGTTGACCAAAATTTAATTCGAATTATTTTGAGTTTATTTTTTTCCAAGAAAATAGCCAATTTGATTTAATTGACAAAAGCCAACCTTTCGAAATAAAATATAAATTTAATATGTAATCTGACTCTGGTGGCAGGTATCATAACCAAGAATTAGAATTATGTTTAATTAAATCCAATTTTTTTTTGGGTTAATGTTATTCTTGCGGGAATTTAGCCTATGTAATTGTTGTTGTAAATTTGTCAAGGAAATACGCTAATTGTGGGACAACTAAGCAAAAAGTGTTTGGCAATAGGTCGATTTTTTAGGTCTATGGTCTTGCCGGTAGCGCGACATTGTTAGGGATAGACTTGCAAATATCAATTATTTACATGGGGGAATCCTATGCAACAGAAATGCATAAAACAAACAAATTATGAATGAATTTTATTAATTTACTATATTTACGAGTATTTTGCGATAAACATTAGCATCAAAAATAATAAATTGGCAACAGAAATAATATTCTGGAACAAACGTACGAAACAACAGAGAATTTAAAAACAAATATTTTTGAAAGACGTGTTAAATATTATGGCGACAAACAAAAATCCAAACAAATCATTAAATTTAACGGATACAAAATATTTGATCTGTGTCTGCAAGTTTGACGAAGCAATTTTAAAAATAAATCTTCATTTTCCAGAATATTTTACAACTAATTTTCCGTTCCAAGAAACTTCCGTTTATAAATTTTAAATGTAGCCAACTTATTATTTTTTGTTCCCAAAATGTATTTTTTTCGTGTACTTTATGGAAAATAGCGTCGTTTCTTGGTTGAAACAGTAAAGAAAACTGCTACTTTTCTCCTTAGCAACTTCGTAGAAACACTTCTTCATAGAAACATTTTGCATTTTTTACTTTTATTTATTTGCTTACTGCGGTTGTTATGTACACGCTACGCATGCAACTTCGTAGAAACACTTCTTCATAGAAACATTTTGCATTTTTTACTTTTATTTATTTGCTTACTGCGGTTGTTATGTACACGCTACGCATACATACTTTGATCCTAACTGGAGCTACCTTTTTAATTTTAAAAATTACTGGATTTGTCGTCAAATACACGAAAAAATAGCATGTCCTACGCGTAAGAAAAGTGATTAACCATGCTGGTAATACTGTTAATCCACTCGCTCGCTCTTGAATTATTAAACAATTGTACTCGCTGGAAAACTATCACTTTTCTTTACTTGTAGAACAATTACTATTTATGATGCCAAGAAATTTTTGTTTAATGTTCATTAAATTTTGCTCTTCTATTAATTGTGTGTATATCAAATATTAGGTAATTGTTTGCTGTGCTGGTTTATTTATCTTACATTTTTATATTATTTGTTGAATATTATGGAAGATTCGCTTCGATATTACACCAGATTACAGATCAGTTATTCTTTTCGCCGAAGAGCTATCGTTGCCGGCCATGACCTACATACCTAATTTAAGATGTTAAATGATCGTTGCACCTTTATTGGGCCCTATTTGCTTTCGATCATATCACGGATTTTTCCGATTCTGCTGATGCGATCCGATTTCTGTCGATGTAAATGAAATTTATTTCAGCCTCTCTCGCTGCCACAAGTGAATAGAAGAATATGATAGATACCATAATATTTACAAATGGTAGAAGAAAGGTATGTGTGTAAAACCATAAAAAGGTATGTGTGTAAAACCATAAAAAGTCTCCTTATTTAACACTTGCGACTACACCCAGCCATGTGAGTGGCCATTTCGATTTAAAATGCACATAAATCTTGTAATTTCAGATTTGGACTATCCTTGATATCCAAGAACTTCTTATTTTTATTGATCTTTGAATAGAATAGAAGCTAAATAAAAATTATTGCAGATTTATTATTGTCGAATTATTTGTTTACACATATTATTACACTTTTAGTCTATACCCGGCGACCTGGGTGGCCAATTAAAAAAATGCTGAATATGTTATTTGTATAATATTTTATTGTATGTAGCTTATATCATATTGTATAAATTTGGCAAGATTAAATCAACAGGCATTTTCGGAAATAGATCCTGAATAACTTCAGGCTAAGTTCTAATTTTTCTTATGTTGTTAAAAAATTATCCAAGTTATCTATCCATCACATAAAAATAGCTAAGAATTAATTTTGATGTGAAAGCAAAATTAGAAAATCGCTTCGGACGGAAGACAATGCTCTATATTTGGTGGGATCAGCTGCTAAAACCTGGTGAAACGGTAAATACTAAACACTAGCAATAATAAATGATCAATTTGAATCGAACTTTGCGTGAAAAACGACAAGAGTATGATAAAAGGCAACACAAAGTGATTTTGATTCGTGATAATGCACCATCACAGACAGCAAAACCGGTCGAGGAAACGTTGGAAGCATGGGGCACGGGCTTGCTGAGGAGAACTTCACTTTCTACGGAAATGTACGAAAATGGCTCGATAACTGGTTTTCCTCAAAAGAAGAACCGTTTTTTGGTGTGGCATCTACGCATTGCCAGAAAGATGGGTAAATTGTATAACTAATAATGGGCAATACTTTGAATAAAATACTCTTAACCATTATCATACGATGAACGTGTACTTTTTACTAAAAAATTCCGGTTTCATATTTACACACCAGGGGGTCAATTCTCGTTCAGTGAAAAGTATAATGAAAAGTATTTTCAGTGAGAAATACAAATTTCCGATTCATGTTCTTTGAGAAGGAGAAAATGACGTCAAATTCTTTTCGTATGAACAAAACTTTCTCAACTAAATTTGTATTTTTAGCATTAAATGTGCATTGAAATTATAATATGATTCCCTTTAAACTTAATTAATAAGTAAATCTATTAAAAACTATTCCGTTCATTTAAAAAAACCCTCGAAATAATTAATTTAGTTAAGTTTTCAAAATAATTTGGTCTTTTTTATAATTTAATTTATATTTTGGCAGGCAATGACGAAAACTGATTAACTAATTCTACTTTAACATTTATTTAGCTAATATTTAAACCAATTGCTGTGTCATCTAGCGGAAATCTATATGAAACTCGATAAATTGTGTGTTTACAGTGTAGCTTACTATGAAAACAACTTATGACTGATTTACATTCAAAAAATTTCGCAGATGCAAATGCCAAATCAAAAATTCGTTTTCTTTACACATAAAAAGTAAATTTAAACAAAAAATGTCATAAACCAATGCAAATGATTGGTTTTCTTATTTATGTAACCTTATTATAGTTATTCATGCACGCATCGACGATTTTATAGAAAAAAGATGAAACTCGACATCTGCAAAAAAAAGCAGACGAGGTTTTTTGGGTTTGTTTCTCGGGTTTCAATTGACTTTTTTAAGCAGATGAATATTTTTTCTCTTTTTGTCTTTGTACTTTTTCCTATGTTGTGGTTCAATTTTTTTGCAGACGTCGATTGTCGTTGAATGTAAATCAGTCTTTATTCAGCGTTTTATACGATTCTTTTTCATTTGGATATCGAGAATCGCTTATTGTCGTTGTGTGAAATGTTATATCAAAAAATATTTACATATAGAAATGACACCGGGCAATTTCGCCGCTACGAGGTTGTTATGTCGCTGCAAGCGCGATTTTTGGTTTGTTACTTTACTACTTTTTTTACTAAAAAAAAATGGGCGTGTGTTTACGCACTGTTGTTTATTTATTTTCTATTTTGCTTATTGTTATACACTAAATACCGTAATTCTTTTATTTTCAATTCATTCAAAACACAGTGAAAAAAGGATAAATTCGTTTTTGTTTATGTATTTGTATTTAGTTGCTTGTTAATTTAAATATGGTTTACAATATCAAATTTTCTTAATTTTCTTTTTTTATTTTTCGCCGAAGCATTTATAATTTTGAGTTTTGCACGCTTGAGCACTCGCATTGTATGGATAATCAATCGTGTGTTCCAAAATTTCACAAGGTGTTTTAATTTCCTTCTCACATACATTAAATAATTTTTTTAACACGTTGTGTTCCAAACAAAATTCGTCAAAATTATTCTCGAAACAGTTGATGATGTTTTGAACTATAACAACAAATGCCGTTGTTGGAACTAATAAACCCCCGTTTACAGTATTTGCGAACTGGCGATATTTTATTAGCCTTTCTGAATTGACGTAATTATTATCCAAATTTTCCTTGCACATAAAAGATTTGCAATCACTGCAGTTGTGTATTTTTGATACGGCATGTGCAACGTATCCTGCAAAATAAGTTGTTGCCATATCGTTAACAGTTGGATCCATTCCATGTTCGTCAACAACAGTATCTTCGGCTTCTGCATCAGAATCATCAAACTCGCATTTATTTGGATCTTCAATATCCTCCACATCGCAGTCCCTATTGGAGTCCTCTTCTATATTGACATTACCACGGGTGGAGTAGTGTTAGTAGGGAATATCACCCTTTATACTAAGATTTTAATTACAAATTGGAAACATAAGTAATATTAACTTCTAATATTTAATATATAAAAAGAGAAGAATGCATAGTTAATTTAGTAATGTAGTTGTTTTAATAACATTTAACTAATTCTTACATGTTAAACTTGGCATGAGTTCATTCGGAATTGCTTCAAATAGATCGGATTCGTCTTTGAAACTGGAATCAGTGCCATCTGGATTCAAGAAATCTGTAATTGTTAATAATTGATTAATTATATGTACTCGTAAAAGAGAGTGCACTGCGAGTGTAACTTACTTTCCACGTCTCCCATATTCAAAATAACTGAACAATCCGAAATTTCATAGGATGTAGTATCTGGAGCCATTCCATTATGTTGTAAAAACACATTTGCTTCATGTTTTTATGAAGCCGAAATACAGAAGGATTTTTCTCGTAAGATCCTCGATTACTTCTTACGACAGAAATTGTGTTTTCTAAACAGTCTGAATTTAGATGAGATGTAATGAGATATTGTTGCATTTCTCCTTTTATGGCATCCCATAACTGAAAGGTTCCATTAATCGTTTGGCATAAACCACTGAAGCAATATACGTGACCTCTTTTTTCTCTCTTCCATTTGTCTATCCATTCTAATGATTCCTTTAGGTTCGTTTCTACATCCGTTTGGTGGATCGACAAAGCACATTTGTCTGGATTTTTGAATACTTGTTTGTACTATTCATATTATCAAATGGTTATTTATTTTGAAAATAAAATTAGCAGTACTCAAATCAACCAATTTTTCCTCTTCGTTGAACAAATTTGTTGACGCAGCTGCAAAAATTGCCGTTGAAACATGGTGGCTAAATACTTGAGTAGCCAGTTTGACCCACATTTTTTGAAAAGTGTCAGGTTTGATATGAGCTTCCGTCAACTTATGCATCGAACGAATCACTCGATTTTCGGCATAAAATAATTTCTGTACTATTGACCAGGAAACGACTTCATCATCAATAAAAATGTTAGACACTAACAAATTATTTCGTACACTCTTGAATAGATGTACAACATCGTAAAAACCAAAAAGTGTGCGCTCCATAATTTTAAATGACGGTTGCTTTGTTGTAACTCCCAATCTATTGTATGCAGTTCTGTCTGCAGCGCCTTGATCGCATACAATCGCAACAACTTCAATACCTTGTTGAATTAATATTTTAGTGGTCGAAGTAATAATTTCCGCCAGCGTAACACCGCTGACATTTCCAGAGTAGTAGCCAATAATCTAACAAAAATAAGCAATCATGAGATTTTTTTTTTATTAATGATTTCGAAACAAAAAATAATTTCAGACTGACCTGTTTCCATGATTTATTTAAACCACGAAGCATAAAAAGAAGGGCTTGGTTAGCAAAAGATTTAGATCGCCCAAACTCTCCTAAATTTTCAAATCCATACACTTTATCTTCCTTAGAATTATATTCAAGCTCATTTTTAATGCTCATCTCGTCAAACACCAAAATGCACCTTTTATTAATTTCGGGCATTTCACTTAATTTATGTTTTAACATATGTAAAATATCATATGAAATTCCCGTTTCAAACTTCATTACTTCATACCAACGAATAATTGTTCGTAAAGAAGGCATTGCAAAACCTTCTTTTTGCAAATACCTATAAAATGATGGGGACTTATAATGAAACTTTAAAAATAAGTCCTTTTCATCTGTGCTCCATTTAGTATTTTTTGTGTGAAGCAGTTGACTTTTCACAAAAGTCGCGACACTTTTGGTTTTTGTTTTCTAACATTTCTTCAAGAACGTTTGAAGACAACAATTTTCGAGCCGCTTCTGGTTTAAATATTTTCTTCTTTGGTGACTTAAGTAATTCATCGATAGGCATTCGACTTTGATCAATATCATCATCATCAGAATTGGTTTGAATTTTGTAATCTGAATGGTAATCAGGCGACGGAAATTGTGTTTGACATATTTCGGTATCTTTATCAGCACCTTTAAAATCCCTAAAGACATTTGAGTAAGTATTTAAAGGAGCGCTGCTAGTTTCCGCATACTCATCGTTGAATGTTACCGACTTGATATTTGTTGTTGTTGGTGCCATAATTATGGAAGGTTTATTCACAGATCATTATTTTTTTAGGTAAAAATTCATTCAAATCTCTTATTTTTGCAGCGCTTTGATTTTGAACATTAAATTTGATCTGTTTGGAAACAGTAGGTTCATTATCTTTGTTTTCCATAGAATATTCATGATCAATTTCACTTTCAAAATCTAAATTCGGAATTGCACTCATAGATAGGCGTGATCTAAACGAGCCACAGTTTAAAAAGTTTGGATCAAAATGATCAGCACATATATAAATTGGATCGTTTGAAATAAGTTTCGGTGAATAGCTATTTTTAGAGTTTAACAGCCAAATATCGCGGCGATAATCGTTTGGCAAAGCAAATCTAGGAATACCATAACTTTTTTTGTTTTTACAATTTATATAATCACAATAAACCATTTTATAACACGTATTATTTTATGTTAACTAAATTTGTTTGTAGTTATCACTAATTATCACATCAATTTTAATTTTCAGAAATTCACTTAAACACTCAACTGAAATTAAGATGCCACTTGTTTACACAATAGAAATTAACGGTCTAAACGATCTTACTGAAAAATCAAGCTATTTATATCCCGAAATCACAGAAAAACATCAAGCAATAAAATATAATTTCAATTGTCAAGTTACCGCCTATAATCTAAATTCGCCTGTTTATAAATACATTCCGTATACTTTACGGTGACCATATAGCCCGCATTTTATAGGACTCACCCACATATCAAGACCCTGTCCTCCAGACATTTTTGCCCTTAAAAATAACCAGCAAAATAAAATAATAGCCCGCATGTTCCGCATTTGTAATAAATTAATTTAAAAAATCAAAGTTTTGTCAAAAGAAAACGAGGATTTACTTCGTTTTTGCTACATTATTCTTTGAAACCCGAAACAGTTAAGGAACCAATATAAAGGGTGTTCAAATTAGAGGTATCTTTTTAAATTTTAAATAAAAGACATAAATTGTGTGAAATCTTTATTTATTTTTATTGGAAATTAAAGTACATTGGTTCCGGTTAATAATGAAAAAGGATGTCGTTCAAGTGACCTCTTCTGCTAACTTGGCAGGCTGTCAATCTTTTACTAAAATTTTGAATAATTTTTTCGCGTAATGATGGTTCAATTAGTGATGTTTGCTCGATGATGTTGCCTTGAAGTGTTGAACAGTTTGAAGACTATCCGCATAACCAACTTCTCTTTCAAAAGATCGATTGATTCCTTTGCTATGAAGCATGTTGCACCTTTCTGGTCAAACCACATATTCTGCAGATCAATATATTCCAATTGACTCCACAAGAAGTTTCTAATCATCCCTCGATATCGAGCTCCATTTACAGTAATTGAATTGAATTATTGGAAAAAATATGGACCAATTACCACCACCACACCAAAATCCCAATTCTCATTTCAACTAACAGGAATGTTTGTACTTGTCATTTGTCAAATAACATATGGTACTCTAGTACCAAAAGTATAAATGGTAGAATATTTGAAAAGAGACCTCAAATTTGAACATCCTTTACATATTTGAATACTGTTAAAGTTAGCCGAAAATTGCAATCCGAAAGTAAAAAATTAAGTCGTAAACAGTCGACAGTGTTTAGCCGAAAATTACTATGGATGCATGGATAGCATTGAAGATTTTTGTCAATATTCTTAAGTGAAAAAACCTGCCTTCTCGTAGAAAATTATGGAAAACTCGCGAAACCCAAAAAAATATTTTGAATTGGTACAAAATCAGCGTCTACTAGAGTGTTATGTCAACAGCTATCGCAAGGAAAAAAGTTCAAGAAAAATGTCCTACGAGAATTCGATTTTCCAAAAATCATTACAAACTTTGCATAAAATCAGCCTCTAGAGTGTTATATCTGGGGATGCATTACATTGATGTGACTTGTCAATAGCTATTGCAGGAAAAAATTTAGTTCAAGTTTCCCGTGGGAAAATTCGATTTTCCAAAAATCATTAGAAACTTTGTATAAAATCAGCTTGGTGTTATATATTGAGATGGATTGCTTTCATGTGATTTGTAAATCGAAAGTAACAGTCAAAAACGCATGTTAAATCGCAGCTGCGTGGTGGCCAATTGACAACTCCATTACGGCTGATTAATCGATCCCCGAAGGTGTGCAAAAGACCGACTGTTTCGTTTGGTGTATGGCAATTTGTGCCGTCCTGTTGAAACCAAATGTCTTGTGTGTCCTCCTCTTGAATTTTGGGTACCAAAACCTCGTTTATCATGGCTCGGTAACGCTCCCCATTGAGCACGATGGCGAGTTGAAATTGATGGATGCTCAGACACATTCTGAGCAACAGCTGCAATGGTCTTGGCTGTACGCGCTGTTAATGCAACTGCACTTGTTTGTTTATCCAGTTAACAATCAAGTTTCACGAACTCGTTTTACCAATTAATAAACAAATTGCCTTGTAGGCATTTAATTTCTACTTAATTTTCCACGTAAATTTCTTACAGTTTGGGTAGAAGACTCACCACTTTGAAAGTAAATTTTCAATATTTCCCAATTTTGTTCAAGCGTAATGCAACCCATTTCGTAAATGACAAAAATTAAACTAATTTTCTGTCATAACACGAAGAAGTAAGTGTCGCACTCGAATTAACCGATACTTGAAATTGCAAACGCTAGATTGACCATCATCTTATATTTTCCTTAGTTAATAATTTATGGGCAGCTGTAAAAACCCAAATGCAAATAGAAACCGCGTTAAAGCAATGTTATTGGCTAGAGGAAAGCACGAAACGTGTGAAAAAATTTACGAAGACATTTCGAAAAATAATGATTTACAAATTGCGATATGTTCTTAAGCAAAAACAAAAAAATTCAAAATCCCAAATAAATTTTCATTTATTGATTCTCAATTCTTTCATATTTCAATTCAACGAAATATGAACACACACATAAATAAAAGGAATATAGCAAGATACATTAAGAATATAACTGGCGCTTAAAATAATCAGCGGTAAAAAATGTAAAATCGTTGATCGTCGCATGACTTATACTACCATACATTTAAATTGTACACTATACCTAAATTTGAATTTGTGTATGTAGGTTTATGCATATAGAAACAAGAATGAAGAACATAGCCAGTAAATGGATAAAGAAAAATGAAAAAAAAAATACTTTATTGAAATGCCTTAGAAAAGAATAGAATCAAAACCAACAATCCATCCAATTTTTTTTTTATTTTTTATTTAATACGTCCACGTGCGCACACAAAGTGTTGTAGTTTTAATTATGTTCCTATCCTTGTTGTACATTATTGTGAAGGAAAACAAAGGAGGTTCTTTCGTTTTTATACTATACAAGTATAGTAAACAAAACTTTATGAATGAACGAAACAATAAAAAACGCAACCATATGATTAAGTTTCACTAGTATGTGTATATATTAAGAAACGAACGATCGTTTCCATACCATACCATTCGCTTATAGATTTTTTTATTTTTTTTTTATTTTGAGAATTTTGTCAGTATATCCAGTGCCAGTGTATTAAAGGCCGTTTTAGTAATATTGCTACCTATGTATGTGTTATAGGATAACAAACAAAAATATTTACATACAAAACGTAAAAAGTTCTATGGAAAAAAAAAAAAAATTTTGATACTTTTTCGTTTCGCATTTAATAACTTTTTAAATAAGGCCAAAAATGAATTTTCATTCCATTGACAATAAACTAGGGTATTGAATTATAATATTGGGCAAAAAAAAAAAAATTATTGTTGAATATTTTGCATATTTTCATTCAACGCCGTTTCACTGTTTTCTAAAATTTTTGTCTATAAAACTGCGAGAGAGACTAAAATCAAAACAAAAAAAATTAACATAACAAAATGTATGAAAATAAAATGACAATGCCACTACATAAATAGCCGTGACATCAGTCTAAAAAGTCAAACCACTAATATAAAGAGGGGAATAAAGATTTTTATTTTCCTATGAAACGTAAACAAAATACTATGGGATTTTCAAACACATTTTTTTATATCGTCTCTATTTTCAATTTAAATAAATATTTTTATTTACAAATATAAATAATTTGATATCAAATATATTGAAATGTAAATTGTGAACAATTTTGATTGAAATTAAAAATCATTTATTAAGTAATTTTGCATTTTTATAAAAATATTTGTTTCGGCATGCTTCGTGTTCCTCTAATCTTAATAAATTATTAAGATTAGAGGAACACGAAGCATGCCGAAACAAATATTTTTATAAAAATGCAAAATTACTTAATAAATGATTATTAATTTCAATCAAAATTGTTCACAATTTACATTTCAATATATTTGATATCAAATTATTTATATTTGTAAATAAAAATATTTATTTAAATTGAAAATAGAGACGATATAAAAAAATGTGTTTGAAAATCCCATAGTATTTTGTTTACGTTTCATAGGAAAATAAAAATCTTTATCCCCTTAACACATACTACCACACATTTTTGTGTCATGGCTTTTTATGTAGTGGCGTTGTAAAATGATTTTATTTATTTTCTTTAGTATTGCGTTGCAACTCATGATAATCGGTTGTTCCTGTACGATGTTATGTTCAAGGGTGGGGAAATTGTAGATCAGTATATACAGAGAAAATATAAAAAGCGAGATTTTTTATTTTAGTTGTTAGTACTTTCCTGATTGTGCGATTACATTTACGACATGAGAAATGCGTAATTTGCTTTTGCTGATTGTGCGATTAAGAAATGCGTAATCCGTTTTTTGCTTTTTTTATAAACAAATTTTTTTTGTAAACCATCGATTATTAGAAATTAGGTTATTGAATTATAATATTTCATTTTTACTGTAATATTTTGCGCCTAAATAATTAAAAATGTACAAAACTCAAATTTGAAACAAAAAAAAAGTTTGTAAAAATTACATACTATATCTAAAAAATGCATTACTATGAATTTTTACATTTTTAGAACATATAGTTTTATCAATTTATAATTTTTCAGTCGTAAAAAATGACACTAATAATTACTAATAATATTTTAATTACGTTATCTAATTGCTAGTAATCGATCGTATAAATGAAAGTTGTACATAATATAAGAAAAGCAAATTACGCATTTCTCATGTCGTAAATGTAATCGCACAATCAGGAAAGTACTAACAACTAAAATAAAAATCTCGCTTTTTATATTTTCTCTGTATATACTGATCTATAATTTCCCCACCCTTGAACATAACATCGTACAGGAACAACCTATCAATGCCACTACATAAATAGCCGTGACATCAGTCTAAAAAGTCAAACCACTAATATAAAGAGGGGAATAAAGATTTTTATTTTCCTATGAAACGTAAACAAAATACTATGGGATTTTCAAACACATTTTTTTATATCGTCTCTATTTTCAATTTAAATAAATATTTTTATTTACAAATATAAATAATTTGATATCAAATATATTGAAATGTAAATTGTGAACAATTTTGATTGAAATTAAAAATCATTTATTAAGTAATTTTGCATTTTTATAAAAATATTTGTTTCGGCATGCTTCGTGTTCCTCTAATCTTAATAAATTATTAAGATTAGAGGAACACGAAGCATGCCGAAACAAATATTTTTATAAAAATGCAAAATTACTTAATAAATGATTATTAATTTCAATCAAAATTGTTCACAATTTACATTTCAATATATTTGATATCAAATTATTTATATTTGTAAATAAAAATATTTATTTAAATTGAAAATAGAGACGATATAAAAAAATGTGTTTGAAAATCCCATAGTATTTTGTTTACGTTTCATAGGAAAATAAAAATCTTTATCCCCTTAACACATACTACCACACATTTTTGTGTCATGGCTTTTTATGTAGTGGCGTTGAACCTATCATTATGAGTTGCAAAGCAATACTTACTAAAGAAAATAAACAAAATCATTTTATTTTCATACATTTTGTTTTGTTAATTTTTTTTGTTTTGATTTTAGTCTCTCTCGCAGTTTTATAGATAAAAATATTAGAAAACAGTGAAACGGCGTTGAATGAAAATATGCAAAATATTCAACAATAATTATTTTTTTTTTGCCCAATATTATAATTCAATACCCTAGTTTATTGTCAATGGAATGAAAATTCATTTTTGGCCTTATTTAAAAAGTTATTAAATGCGAAACCAAAAAGTATCAAAATTTTTTTTTTTTTTTCATAGAACTTTTTACGGTTTGTATGTAAATATTTTTGTTTGTGATCCTATAACACATACATAGGACACGCCATTTTTTTTCTGCTCACACGGCCTTTAATACATAGGCAATGGTATATCCTATTCTTATTTTTTGAATTATATTTTATTTGTGTGTGTACGCATTTAAAAATGCACATTATTTTAAAAAACCCAAATCTCTAAAATAAAGAAGGGAATAAAGATTTTTATTTTCCTATTTTCCTACGACACGAAAGCAAAATCATATGGATTTTAAAATTCATGATTTTGTGTTGTCTTTATTTTCAATTTAAATGAAAATTTTTATTTATGAATATAAATAATTTGAAATTAAATATATTGAATACAATTTTAATTGAAATTAATAAAATTTTAACTCACAATTTTGCATTTTAGTAAATTGATTTTTATTCTCAAACATGGTCAGGCTTCGTGTTTCCTTAAAATTTCATTTCGTACATAGATTACTATGTATACGATTAGTTTTATTACTTTACGCAAATGAACATAAATTGTTTAAAGGAGCACGAAGCATGATGATGTTTTGAGAACAAAATAACTTTATAAAAATGTAAAATTTTAAATAATTATTAATTTCAATCAAAATTGTTCGCAAATTACATTTCGATATATTTAATATCAAATTATTTATTTATTATTTGTAAATAAAAATGTTGGTTTTTTTTTGTGCTGGGGAATTGATTTTATTGAAAAGATATGAACAAGATGAAGGGGAAGAAGAAAAAGAAAAATTGTTTGAGCTAGGTGAGATCGGGGAGTTGAAATTTTGAGTTGATGAAGGGCAGAAGCAGTGAATTAAATTAAGATTAAATTAAAAATATTATGTTGGAGTTTTTTTTTGTTGGTACATATTAAGACCATAATATAGTTTGTATCGAAGCTTTTAGTTGAAAAAGCTATTGTGATTTTTTTTTTGTTGTTCGATAAGGTGAGAAGAAGTATTGAGAATCTAATTTTTTCTGTAATGAACAAATTCAAAGAGGTGTTTGACTGACTGACTGGTTGTACCTGATTGGCTGATAAACTATCGAAAATAGATCTACAGTTGAATTTATCAGTAATAAATAAGTTCAAAGACACGCTGATTCACTGGTAAACGATCGAAAGTAGATCTACAATTCAATTTATGTAATGAATAAATTCAAAGAGATGACTGACTTGTTGATTGTGACTGAATGGCTCGTAAACTATTGGAAATGAACCTACCGTTGAATTTATCAGTAATGAATTAATTCAAAGAAATGATTGACTGGCCCGTTATGAACGATTGGCTGGTAAACGATCTGAAGTAGATCTACAGTTGAGTTTATCAGTAATAATAAATTTAAAGAGATGACTGACTGCTGCTTTTATTTAGTGTCTCGTTTTCGTGTGTAAGTTGAAACAAAAATAATTTCTATAAGTATACTAGTATGTGTTCAATATCAACACAATTTTACAATTGTTTATGTATTGTATTTTTTATGTTGTTAACTTGGTCGTCACTCGTCCGTATATAATAGCGACGATCATCGTAGTTCCAAAAATTGGAATATGTTGTGTGTTGCTACAAAAAAATTACCATTCAAGAAATACACCACTTGAATTATCTTATATATTCCTTTTATTTATGACACACACCACTTTTAAAATATCCGACATAATACCGAAAAATATTTACATACATCTGTTTACTCAATATACATACATACATCTGTTTACCTAATTTTAATACAGAACCAACAACAAATCCAATGTCGTAAATCGTTTTATGTTTTCGTTTCATTGGATTTGTTGTTGGTTTTGTATAATGTCATGCGAAACAAAAAACAAAAAAAGGACGGCAAACATTTTTTATGAATGAAAATATATTTTTGAACACAATAACCAAAGACCCAATCCATTTGAGATTTTTGGTACTATTTTTAGACACTTCAGCTGGTATGTCGCTTTGAAATTTGCGGTGTCATACTCTCTATCTGTTTACTCAATGGTTATATGTAAATGAAAAAGGCTTGATAGAAACAAAATGGAAACATTTTTTTCATTAGGTGTTTTCATACAACGAGAATTGACCCCAGGGTATGTATTCCTTTTTATTTGTACATATTAACAACTAATTACAAAACAAAAATTAAAACATGTAAATTAGCTTGAAGTAATTGAAGTGTCTATTTATGATCGTTGTAATATGTATTCACTTTTATACTATTTAAAACACTTCATTTATTGTATTTTAATATTTATAATTTTATAATTTTATTTAATAAAATTTTAAAAAATCAATTACATGATTTTACAAATTTTTATATTTTTTAATTATACTGGCTGCAGCAACTATTGACCATAAACTAGGTCCGCTGGGCTGCATTTGAGGTCTTTTTTGACACATGCTCTTATGCCCAGCAAAATAATGGGTAACTCAGAGCTCCAATTTTTGGTGTTACCCCGAGCTCTAAGTGAAGTTTTCAAAGTTCTATGGAAGCGCTCCACCATACCGTTTGCTGGCGGATGGTAGGCTGTAGTCCGAATCCTGTGGGAACCTAGAATTTTTGTTAGTTCAGTGAAGAGTTTAGACTCAAATTGGCTGCCCTGGTCCGTCGTTAATTTATGGGGAACGCCAAACCTTGATATATACTGCTCGATGAATGTCTTAGCAATGGTTGCAGCGGTCATATCTGGAATAGGGTATGCCTCCGGCCAACGAGTGAACCTGTCGACAATCGTTAACAAATACTGGTTGCCTTCTGATGGTGGAAGTGGTCCGACTATATCCATATGAATGTGCTGGAAGCGTGTTGCAGGAAGACTGATTTTGCCATGCTGTGATTTTGTATGTTGATGTATTTTTGATTTTTGGCACGATAAACAGTTTGTTATCCATTTTTTTATGTCAAGATTCAAATTGGGCCAAAAATAACGCATAGAAAGAAGTTTTCGCAATGCGCGGATTCCTGGGTGTGAAATGCAGTGCAGTGAATTGAAAACTACACGACACAGTTGTTGAGGAATGTATACCCGATGATTACCAGAGGATGTTTCGCAGTATAATTCATGACCAGTGAAATTGACAAGTTCAAGTTTGTACTTGAGCTTGTTGGACGAGATTTATTTATCAGAGCTCTAAGTTCGTCGTCTGTATGTTGTAACTCTGATACCTTTTGTAACTCAGGGATTTTGCTTATAGAGGCAGCTTGTGGGTCACATGAACGTGACAAAGTGTCTGCGACCACATTTAGCTTACCTGAAATGTGACTGATGTCAGTCATGAATTGGGATATAAAATTCAAATGGCGAATCTGCCGCGGGCTGCGTTCTGTTTTTGAGTGTATAGCATTAATCAAGGGTTTATGATCTGTGTAGACTGTGAATATTCGACCTTCTACGAAATATCTGAAATGTTTAATGGCAAAGTATATATAGCCAGCAGTTCTCTGTCGAAGGCGGAATACTTGATTTCAGTTGTTGTCGGTTTCTTTGAAAAGAAGGCTAATGGTTCCCAACTACCTTTATTGTACTGTTGCAACACTGCTGCTACGGCAATGTTCGACGCGTCACATGTTATATTGAAAAGTCTATTTTCAATGGGATGTGCCAATAATGTTGCATTGGCAAGTGCACTTTTGACTGTGGTGAATGCTTCTTTGCATTCATCTGGCCAGAAGTAATTTTTGGCTGTTTTTGGTCTTTTTGACAAGTTTGCCAAGTGCGCGTGAATTGGTTGTAGAAATTTGGTTAAACCTGGAATAAAGCGATGATAATAATTCACCATTCCGACGAATTTCTGAATAGATTTAATTGAGGTAGGTTGAGGGAACTGAGTTATGGCTAGTACTCGCTCTGGCGAAAGTTTTATGCCATCTTTAGATATGTGGTTGCTGAGGAATTCTAAATGTGGAACGCCGAAAACAAACTTGGATGTCTTTATTTTGACATCGTACTTGGCAAGTCGTTGTAATACTTGCCGTAAATGAGATTTGTGTTCGTCAATGTAAACGAAAATAAAATCAAGATCTTTTAGCACTTCATTCATGAAGCGTTGAAAGGTTTGAGCAGCATTCCGAAGACCAAAAGGCATTCGATCGTATTCGAATAAGCCAAATGGGGTTGTTATTGCCGTTTTAGGCACGTCTTGGGCTGCCACAGGTATTGCGTGATATGCCCTAATTAAGTCAATTTTTGTGAAAATTGTGCACCCGTTCAGATGCACTGAAAAATTGTGAATATGTGGTATCGGATAACGATCCGGTACCGTAATTGCGTTTAGTCGAAGGTAATCTCCACATGGACGCCAATCGGTGTTGTCTCTCTTTGGAACCATGTGGAGTGGAGAAGAAACCGGAGAAGATGACGGTTTACATATGCCTAATTCGACCCTATGTTTAAATTCATTGTACGCTGCCTTATGTTTAGTGGGATCCAGCCGACCTGGTTTCGTATAAGGGAGTTGACCGTTCGTAATAATGTGAGGAACCACGTTATGCTTGACTGAGACATTGTAATTGGGTAATTCGGTAAGGGACGGGAATTCCTGTAGTATTTTTCCGTAGCCATTCTCAACCACTAAGTGTTTTGGTGTGGGAGTGTCGACAGTCATTGCGTTGACAGTTAATTTCGTGGCGGGGTCGACGATTCGTCTTCCTCTCAGGTCAACAAGTAGATCGAATTTCGTAAGAAAATCAGCACCGATTATTGGTCGGTTAACAGATGCAAGCACGAATGGGTGGGTAAAGGTGAGCCTTAGCCCAATATCAACCAAAAGTAACTGGGTGCCATAAGTATTAATGGTTGTGCCATTCGCTGCCGAAAGACATAAGACTGGATCGAGAGAACGATTTCCACGGAAATATGTGACTGGAATCATAGAAAGATAAGCCCCAGTATCCACAAGAAAAAGGAGATTGTTCTTCTGATCTCTAATAAAAAGGAGGCGGTTTGTATAATTTCGATGATCAGCCACATTGATAATCGAATCTAGCCGTTTAAAGAGTTAGAGTTTGTGGATACCGTACTGTTGGCTGTGAATTCGCACGGCTTAATGCATTTTTGGGCTCTAGCGCCAAACTTAAAAAGATACCAACAAAATCTGTACTTATTTTGAGATCTGCTGCAGCTCCTTGGTCTGAAACGTGGCCGGCTTGAAGGCTGCGGACTTTTGGAGTGATTAGGATTACCTGTAGCAAGGGCTGCAACGGCTATTTGAAGCTTGGATATTTGCTCCTTCAATTCTGAAATCTCCGATTTTTTCGACATTGTTGATTTGCTCGAAGATGATTGGGCGGTGAAATGTTGGGTAATTCTGCCGCTTCAGATATGCGGTCCGCTTTGGAAATTAGGTCCACTGTTAGCTTATCTTCAAATCTGACAAGTGCAACTTGGATGATTTTAGGCATTCTCCTCATCCAGAGTTTGCGTACGATATCTTCGCTGATGTGGTCACTCGCTAAACCTTTCATTGCCCTGTAAGCCTCTGATGGTGTTTGGTCGCCGATATCATGCTTACTGACGAGTTTCTCCAGGCATTTTCCCTGTGATAGCGAATACCTGTCAATCAATGCCTTTTTCAGTGTGTTATATTTATTGCTTTCTGGCGGTGGTTGAATGAGATCTGCTACAGATGAACATATATCGGTAGGTGTTGATATAGCCACCGTCAGAAATTTTACAGTATCTGAGCTTATTTTATGTAATTGGAACTGAAGCTCGATCTCCATAAACCAAGCTTGCGGATTGAGTCTATAGAAATCCGGGACCTTGAGTCTGGAGGAGTGAATCTTATCTTTCTCTTCGTTACTCATTTTAATTATTTTATATTTTCCCGCACTAATGTAATTAAATTATTATTTTTAACTGTTAATAATTTCAGAAAAGTTTTCTTTTGGAAATGATGAATCCGAAACCGTGTAAACCAGCAACCCCAAAATAATTGAAAATTCAGTGTAGGGAAGAAAATGTAAATCTTAGATATTATATACAGGCACTAAATGTAACAAAGTACATATTTGTATCCTCATTTAATATGTGCTTATAATATAATATGGATGCAATGAAATTTCAGATAAAACAATTCAAATGGGTTGGCATGAAGCAATGCAATGTGTAGGTGGTTTTCAAAGACGGATCTGTAGCCGCCCGTCCTCGATTTGGCTACTCCAGGCGTAAAGTAGGACGGTAAAAAATAAATCAAGAAATCAAACAAACAAACAAACAATTCAAATGTTAAAAATTAAAATCTTAATTACGATACAAATAAACCAATATAATCAAATTATTATTATTATTATATAAAATTTTACTATTCTTATTTTATGATAGCTATTGATAATTTTGTTAAAAAAATGTTTTCTTTCTTTATTAACATATTGTTGTAACTAAATTTTGAAGTTGCTGTATGTCAATAGATGGCACTGCAAACAGTATATGTAGTATGTATTAAAACCCTATAAGAAAAATAATAAAAGTTAGTATTGGTGTGTCATGTAAAAAGAATGGACGTAAAAGTCTTTGTGAATAAAATTGTTTTTTTTTTAAATTAAATTCGTTTTTATTTTTCGTCCACAACAAATCACAAGTGGGATCCCAGTGATTCAATAAATATTTTTAGTGATCGTATTGTATTGTAGTTTTGTGCTACTATACGCAGAACGAAAATGAGTTACGTAAATGATATGGGTGAACCATCAATGGTGAGCCCCAGAAGGTATTTTCAACCGAGGTCTCTAACGCCAATGTATCCGGGATTGCAATCAACAGTTCTAGATGATTCAGAAATTTTGGACATGCCCACAATGGTATTCAATCAAAATCATAACCTCCAACAACCACGTGTGGACAGTCTACCAAACAGTATACGTCCAGCAAAGATATCATCTACAGTAATAGATAACCCATTGCTGCAAGTGCCTTCAAATCACCAAACACTACATCCAGTTCAGATATCACCGAATTACTAGTCATCGAATGTGCCACTACAACAAGCACATCAGTTCTCACAACCTAACCTCATTTATTATGAGCTGGATACCCGGTACTCAGAATTCAGCGCCGTTACCACATATGCACCCATTAATGGTTGATCATGGCAGTACTCAACACAATATTTCAACTGCAGAAATTCAACGACAAATTTTGCAGCAACAACTCGAAATCATCCAGTTGCAAAAAAAAGTGTTAGTTCAGAGAGTCAGCAATAAAAATCGGTATGGTATCACACCACATTACCTATATCCGTCAGAGGTTGAGAATATAGTACCAGAGTATAATCCTGATGGTAAATATGGAATGAACGCAGTGCAGTGGCTGAAACGTATCGCATATTTAAGAGCTGTATATGGATGGGGTGACACCGAAACGGTTCATTATGCAACTCTCCGTTTTAAAGGACAGCCAAGGCATGGTTTCATGATCTGGAAACTCCCTTCAAATCTTTTCGAGATTTTTCTGATAGTTTATTCAAGTCATTCGGATGCTACATGGACGAAGCAGATATCGTCGCAGTTTAAACAACCGGATGAAACGTACGAGCAATATTTTTATGAGATGAGGCAGCTTGGACGAACGGGTAACCTGAAGGATTTTTCCATAATTAAATATGTGGTATCTGGTCTAAATAACCATGAAATGGCAAAAATATTAGCTCTTAATGGATTTACAAGTTCAGATCATCTATTGCGTGTCCTTCTTGAACATGATGGGTATTCGGCATATGCTCGACTTGGTAACCCCACAATAGTACCCACGGAGAAGCATGGAACTCCAAATAGATCAATATCTACTGAATCGGAAATCAAAAAGAGCCAGATGAATAATTCTCCTTCCGATAAAACACAACAGAAGCCAGCATTTGTGTCAAAATTAAGATGCTATAATTGCAACGAGTACGGTCACATCGCTACAAAATGTCCTAATCCATCAAAACGGTTTTGTGATTCTTGTCAGCAACCGGGACACACAGTTCACCGCTAACATCGAATTTCAGTTCGCAGATGGTTGTAGGGTTACGGCCGCATTAATTGATACAGGCAGCCCTATTAATTTGTTAAAATATCACCTTATTCCACAAAATTTAACGTTGGCTCCGTATCAAGACGTTATAAGCTACACAGGGATTAATGGAGCTAAATTAAATATTTTAAGTTATTTAAATATTAATTGTTATTATATTAAATTATACTTATGATATAGGGCCATTTTCCAACGAGTCGAAATGTAACTTTGAGATTGAGAAGCGATTAGTACAAATGCTAGACAATCACTTTTCCAAACCAAAACAGCAAACACCTGAAATTAAGCATGAATTAAAAATTGTATTGACGTCCGATCGACCAGTTTATTCAACTCCATGCAGATTATCGTAGAAGGAACGCGAAGTCGTACGAAGCATGGTAACAGACTTAGGGTGTTGTGAGGGAAAGTAAGAGTGATTACGCAAGTCCGATAGTATCGATAGCTAAGAAAAACGGTACACATCGACTGTGTGTCGACTACAGACAATTAAATAAAATCACAGTGAAGAATCGTTTTCCTTGGCCTGTAATGGACGATTGTCTTGAGAAATTGAGAGAAAAAAAAGTGATCAGTTTACTGGACTTAAAAAGTGGGTTTCATCACATTCCTGTAGAAAAAAAATCGATTCGTTACACCTCTTTTGTCACACCGGACGAACAATTTGAATACGTTAGGACTCCTTTCGGATTGTCCAATGCACCTTCGGTTTTCCAACGGTTTGTTGCAGAAGTTTTTAAACCGTTATTGGAGTCAGGTGATCTAAACATTTATATTGATGATTTATTAATATCAACCGATACTGTTGAAAGTCATTTCAAAGTTTTGAAAAGTGTGTTGAGTCTATGCTATGTCATAGAAACTGTTTAGAATTATCAATAGAAAAATGTCGATTTTAAAACCCAAAATTGAATTTCTCGGGTATGAAGTTAGCTATAATGGAATTAGACCATTGCGTCGACATGTGGATGCTATACGTTCGTATCCTATTCCAAAAAACGTGCATGAACTTCACCATTTCCTAGGGTTAGTTAGTTTCTTTAGGAAATTTGTTTTAAATTTGTCATTAGTCTCGAAGCCATTGTACGATCTTTTAAAGAAAGATGCAAGTTTTAGTTTTGGATCTAATGAGTTGGAAGCATTTGAGCTACTGAACTTAAGATTATTAGAGTCGCCGGTTTTGGCATATTATAACCCATTAGCGGTTACAGAATTGCACACGGATGCCAGTAAAATTGGATTTGGTGCCATATTGCTGCAGAAGCAATCATCTGGACAGTTCCATCCAGTGTTTTATTTCAGTAAACGGACTACTGATGCTGAGAGTCGGTATCACTCTTTGGAATTAGAGACTTTAGCCTTAGTCATTGCGGTTAAGCGTTTTCATATTTATTTATATGGAATACCTTTTACAGTGGTAACTGATTGCAACTCTCTGAAGCAGACACTTCAGAAGAAGAAATCAAATCCTAAAATTTTAAGATGGGCTCTGTTTTTAGAACAATATCATTTTGAAATAATTCATAGAAATGGATTTCGTATGTCTCATGTCGATGCTTTAAGTCATGCTCCAGGAATTATGAACATAACTGAATGCACGTTGTCACAAACACTCTCTTATCATCAATTATCTGATCCCATAATTGCCGGTATAAAGGAGTCAGTTAAGTCCACAAATGGGGATAGTAAACATTTTATAATTAGAGACAATCTTTTATATAAGAAAGATCGAGATAAGTTTTTATTTTATGTTCTACAGTCACTGGAGGAAAATATAATTAGGCAGTTTCATGAAACAGGTCATGCTGGTGTCAACAAAACGCATGAACAGATAAGTCGACAGTATTATTTTCCGTCTATGAAATGACAAAATTATATATTCGATTAAAAAGTATATTAAATGTATCGTATATAACCCAAAGGATGGTAAAAAAGAAGGCTATATGAATTTGTATGATCGGTTCGATAAGCCTTTCCATACATTGCATATTGACCACGTTGGTCCGTTCGAAGTTACCAATAAGAAATAACAAATATATATTAGTAGTGGTTGAAGCATTCTCAAAATTTTGCCGCTTTTATCCTACAAAGAGTACTAATACTCATGAAGTTATTAATAGTTTAAAGAAGTATTTTAGAGATTATAGTGTTCCTACGCGTATTATATCTGATCGAGGAACTTATTTTACATCCCATCAGTTCAAAATGTTTTTAAATGAGTTGGGAATTATTCAAGTGCTTAACGCAACAAGCTCACCGCAGTCGAATGGTCAGGCTGAACGAGTGAATCGAAGTTTAGTCCCTATGCTTGCAAAACTCCGTGATGCAGAAAAAGGAAAAAATTGGGATGCTGTTCTTAGTAATGCTGAGTTCGTATTTAACAATACCATCAATCGTTCTGTAAATAATACTCCATCCATGATTCTTTTTGGTGTCAACCAAAAATTTGAAAATGATAAAATTCAACAGTTAATCCATGAATTAAATAACGATTGAAGATACTTGAACAAAATACGATAAGAAGCTTCCCAGGAAATAGAATATTCTCAATTGAAATCAAAGGAATATTTCGATTCAAAACGAAAGCCCGCTCATAAGTATAGTGTTGGAGACCTGGTATTTTTCAAAGGCCCGTACGTCGTAACCAAGATTTTGCCAAATGATCGATATCAATGTGAAGCTATTCCAGGCCAACAGTTATCGAACAGACCTTTCAGAGGAGTAAGTGCACCGTTCAATATGAAGCCATATGAATAAATTGAATATATAATTCATTTATTTTAATAATGTATTCGTGAAATTTAACTTTAATTTTCCTATATTTTATTATTTCAAGTCGAGACGATTGGAGCGTCAGGTATGGCCGAATGTTGTAACTAAATTTTGAAGTTGCTGTATGTCAATAGATGGCACTGCAAACAGTATATGTAGTATGTATTAAAACCCTACAAGAAAAATATTAAAAGTTACGGCTGTGAAGTTTATAAAAATAACAAAAAATGTATATGTATTGTTATTACAGTGTAAAATTCAATTCTTATAAGAATTTTGAGTAAAATATTTTAAACATAAAATTTTAGGTAAATCAAATTTAAAACAAATACAAACTTAAAAATGTACACGCCACAACAAAGAAGTGAATAGCACTTGCCTAGTGTACGAAATAGCCCAGATGATGAAAATAGATGGAAAAGATACATTTTTTCCAAATTCATTGAGATATTTTGATGTATCGAGTGTTTTATTAATTGGCCAATAACAAGACATCGTAGAGTTTGTACCAGAATGCCACCATATGCACATGATAAGTACTTGTCGGGTGCATGAAATGGACCATGTGCCCATTCCCATATGGAGGGGATGGATAATGCCACCATATGCACATGATAAGTAATTGTCTGATCAGAAATTTATAACTGTAGCAAAACCAGACGTCTCAGTTAACCCATCAATTTTAGTTTATACAAAAAAATTAAACTTCCAACTTCACACTACACATTATTTGCACTGTTATAAAATGCAGATGCACTTGGAAATAATTCAAAATACATTTTTTTTTGTTTCGGTAATTTTTACTTATATCAAGAAGATCACTAAAGTTAGCTCTTCGAATTTAATAGTTAAAATTAAATTCGATACAAGGACATTTTCTTCTATTATACCGAATAGCGCGAATCTCAGAGGTTGACTCATATAGTAAATATAAAGGTTGTAAAGGGTATATAGGTATTGGGTAATCCAAATCACTCAGTGCCATTTTGACATGAGCCGTAGGGCTTTTGCAACAAATTTTTGAAAATTAACAAATCGACGAATTTCGCATAGAACAAGGACGTTTTTAATCATTATTAATTATTAATTACTAATTATTAATTATTTATTATTAATTATTAGTTATTAATTATTAGTTATTAATTAATTATTAATTATATTTTACTAACTGACTACTGGCAAACCAGACGCTTCGTTTCCCTTGGAAATGAAAGAAGATCCCTATAAACGGGCTCTCTGTCGTGAGTGAAATGGATCCTTATAAACGGGCTGTCCTACATGAAAGATTGTGTGAAGGCTAGAGAATGACGAAGGCAAGTTCCTCGATTTGTTAAATTTGAAAAATTTTTAGCAGAAATCTTACGGCTCATATTAAAATGGCAATAAGTGATTTGAATTCCTAAATATATACCCTTTACCTTAGAGCTGACCAAGTGTATATGGTGGCATTCTGGTACAAACTCTACGATGTCTTGTTATTGGCCAATTAATAAAACACTCGATACATCAAAATATCTCAATGAATTTGTAAGAAAAAAATTACCCTTCCCCTCCATATGGGAATGGCACATGGCCCATTTCATACACCAGACAAGTACTTATCATGTGCATATGGTGGCGTTCTGGTACAAACTCTACGATGTCTTGTCATTGGCCAATTAATAAAACACTCGATACATCAAAATATCTCAATGAATTTGTAAGAAAAAAATTACCATTCCCCTCCATATGGGAATGGCACATGGCCCATTTCATACACCAGACAAGTACTTATCATGTGCATATGGTGGCGTTCTGGTACAAACTCTACGATGTCTTGTTATTGGCCAATTAATAAAACACTCGATACATCAAAATATCTCAATCAATTTGTAAGACAAAAAATTACCCATCCCCTCCATATGGGAATGGCACATGGTCCATTTCATACACCAGACAAGTACTTATCATGTGTTTATGGTGGCATTCTGGTACAAACTCTACGATGTCTTGTTATTGGCCAATTATGATAGACACAACTATTTTGAAAGACAATAAATTGTATTGATAAATGATTTGTACCTACTATTGAATTAGTTTAATTGTGTTTATTTTAATTTTTAGTTTTTAATATACTGGTATTATTTAATAATATAATAATTAAATTTAGTTAGTCCGATAAGAAAAAAAAATATATTTTCTAGTTTGTCTCTTTCTAATATCATATAGTTTTCTCAAGATTTTTTTTTAACAGTTTAATTACCTAACACATATTAGATATTTAAAATTCTTATTGGATTTGTATTTGTTATTTTTTGTTATAAACTTCACAGCCGTTAAAAGTTAGTATTGGTGTGCCATGTAAAAAGAACGGACGTAAAAGTCTTTGTGAATAAAATTGTTTTTTGTTTAAATTAAATTCGTTTTCATTTTTCGCCCACAACAATATCATAAATCTTTTAATTAATTATAGAAATCTAAGTAATTAATAAACAAATGTTTTTAATAAGACAATTTAAAGTAAACTTAATTTAGTTTCATTATTTAATTAGTGATAAATTTTAAAGAATAAAATATATGGAACTTTTATGAATGGTTGGGTTATACATTTATTTTGAATAACCATTGCAATGTAAAAAATTTCCACTGTTTGGCTTACTCGTATTTAATTTTTTTGTGAGCATAAAATCTGATACATCAAATCACATCAAATGTACCTTGGTCGTCTGAATTAATTTGTTTTCCATTTTGTTGTTGTATTATTGTTGTTGTGTTATTATACACAAGTTGATTCCGATTGTGTTTGATGCTGTATATAATACTGTCGGTTTTGTTGTTGTTGATCGTTGTAACATTCACTTTTATACTATTTAAAACACTTCATTTATTTTATTTTAATATTTATAATTTTACAATTTTATTTAATAAAATTAAAAAAAATCAATTACATGATTTTACAAATTTTTATATTTTTTATTTGTAGTGGCTGCAGCAACTAACTTAATCTTACTAATTCTCATAATTTTGGCACAATTATTTTTATTTTTTAGAATTTTATTACCCTGAATTTTCAATAATTTTGATTGTGGTTGGGTAGGTTTTTATTGGTGGGATTGTGGATCATACGATGATTTCAACCAAACCAAAGTTTGGGTTGGCTGGAAATATTGCGCGATCTGACAATTACATCTTCACATAATTTTCGTTATAGCGCTATCAAAATTGAGCAAAAATGTTTGTTATGAACAGGGCCGCTGCAGTAATCTCATTTGTTCGTAAATAGTTGGATAAGTTTGATGATCGAAAGTTTTATTGCGTTTTTGTTTTTTAATTTGATAAAAACAATACGAAAAATGATGAAAACCATACGAAAGGCAATACAGGGTCGTGTCGATTGTCGATCGGCTCGACAATCATAATAGGACTGATTAACATTTCATGATAGAAAACATCAAAAAGTATCATATAGATAATTCAGTTGGGTATAAAAATTATTTAAACAAGTAGTTCAATTTGGTAAAAATGTACATACAATTTTCAAACTATTAACACTTAGAAAACTTTATTTGAGTATTGAAATATATCTATAGACATTGCAGGGTTTCCGTGAATTACGTCGTTTTTTGGTATCCGAAGACAAACAAATTCATAGCATACTCCAACTTAAGGAATTCGGCCATCGGTAGAGCTAATGAAGCACTATATGTTACAAATATTCTCGAAGAGTATGTTTTTTTTATCTACTCCACCTTTTTTATCAATATAATAATGAATAATTTCCGGTTTTCTTTAGTCTCTGATTACTATATCTGTATAATGGTGGATAGATAATAATAATATACTCTTATTTTTTTTTTTGAACATCTGAAGAAAGTGTAACATTATCATCGCTGAAACCAAATATCGACGATTAGATTTCATGGGATCGAATATAGGGTTTATTTTTTTTAAGGCCCCGGCTTTTGATAAGTCCCAAGAGATCAATAAAACTGAGCAAATAGCAATACTGTAAAAAAATGTCCTCTACTATATTTCTCCCGGACTTGTTTTCCGGCTTGACGGTTTCTTACCCATGTGGATCTGCCCCATTACTGCATAATACTAGTTAGTAGCGTCCCAAGCTCACCAATCTTTGATCCCATATTTGGCGATTTGGATGATATACTGTGTGAATCTTGTTGTTGGCAACAGTTTTATAGGTATGTAATCGAAATTTCCACGAATTCTGATTCTATGTAGTGGCCCACACACCTTCGTATGTTCACTATTTGATTGATGCACACCAGCATTATGAGAATAGCTACCTAGGCATCAAATCCTTTTTTGGTCAATAACTACCACTTTTTCGATGGTTTAACTATATTTATAATATTGGGTTCTGCATAAACCTCATTGGCCTTCCAGTTTGTTTGTCTGACGATTATTTCACATCGGAAAAGATACACTTGAATGTATCTGTTATAAGTAATATTTCTGTGGATCGCAATGGCCCACTTCCTCTTTGGCTCGTCATTTTATCACACCAGCGTATATATACTATTTATTTAAAAAATATAACTACTTGCGCAATCAACCTTTCCATTTGAATACCAATACTGCGGTACTTATACATGTTTTTCCACAAAAATTGAGTTTTGAGAAAATCGATGTTAAAATTTTGAAACCAGTGTATTATTCATTTAAAATGAAAACTATTTTCCTTATTAAGACTGATTTAGGGGGGTAAGGGGCGCCGGTTTAGATGGTCTTAATTTACTAGCCCAAATGCCAGCCTCACCTGCACGTGGTACTTCCTGCTAATTAACTAACGAGGCTCTGGCGACCGAGATACGGCGGAATAACCGACTACCGAGAACATAGCAAATGATGTTCTCTTCAATGACCCACTACCAACTTGTACTGGTTAGGTTGGTAGTTGATACATAACCAGTTTTAAAGCAATGAATACAACGCAAAAAGGAAACATTACCCCAGGTGGTAAACCAACTACCCAGTTGGCTAATCCACCCTCTTACGAGGCTGGCTCAATGGATTCTGGGGTGAGCCAATCATTGCTAAACCCATTCGAAAGAAGTTCAATGTTGTTAAGATCACCAAGCAATCATACTAGCTCTGCAAATCAGCAGAAAGACGAAAACGCTGAACCCTGTCGAAAACTCAGTGAAGTAGATGTACTTTTAACCCAACTAAGTAGCGAAATTGAAAAACTAAAAAAAGAAAATGAAGAATTAAAGAAGCCCAAACCAATGGAGATTTCTGAAAACCCGCTAACTTGTTATAATGAAACAAGTACTCACACCAGTTATAACAATGAGTTCCATACTGATGAAGAGGATCTCATGAGAGAAACAGATTGGGTACTGAAAAGGAAGGAAAGACATACCAATAAACGAAAAGCAGAATTCTCGCCTGAAGTCGGAGATCATTCGCAAGCTAATGTATTAGTAACTGGTGATACTAATACCAAACGAGCTCACCAGCAACAGCAACAAAAGCTTGTACCGAAAGAAAAGGCTCCTCCGCCAATTAATGTAATAGGCATAACAGAATTTGCTAGTATACAATCTATAATGAAATCAGTGACAGCTAAGGAATATAGAGTAGTGTCACTAAACAATAACGTGTGGAAAATCAATACACCAGATTCCGATACATATAGAGCTCTAGCAACAAAGCTCAATGCGGAAGGTAAAGAATGGTTCACATACGAAGATAAAAACGAACGCGCAATTAAGGTTATGGCCAGAGGCCTTCATCCAACGTGTAAGAAGGAGGACATAATTGAGGGCCTAAAGGCAAGAGATCTGCAAATAGAAGATGCAGTAAACATCCTAAAACGAGAGAGAGGTGAGAACAATCAAGTCAAAAAAAAGGGGCTTCTACTCTTTATGCTTACGTTTAACAAAAAGGAGAAAGTTGAAAACATCTTCAACGTCAAAGCAATTCTCAATATGAGGGTTAAAATAGAACCGCTAAAGAAAAACAAGAGGCTAATACCTTAATACAAAAAATGCCAAGGTTTCAATCACACGCAAAAATATTGCAGACGGGAGCCAAGATGCGTAAAATGTACTGGAAAACACAACGCGAAAGAGTGTACAGAAAGTAGAAACACCCTGCAAAATGTATAAACTGTAAAGGGCCTCATCCTGCAAATTATAGAGGCTGTGAAGTAGCCAAAGAACTTCAAAGACTACGAAACAAAATGCATCAGTTTCCTCAAAACCCTAGGGTTACCAGAGAAGAGAAACCAACTAAAACCCAAGCGGAGCCAAAACCACCAGGTATAGGTACAGAGCAGAAAAGTTATTCACAAATTGTACAGCAATCATCTAATGCTATGAATGATAACCCCCTTGAAAGGATTTGTCGAAGCATAGAAGCCATAAATATACGGCTAGCAAAGCAAGAACATGGTCTAGAAGCTTTATATAAGCGTCTAGATATGCATCAAACCTTGAACGAGGCAACAGCCCTCATATACTAAAATGAGCAGAACATTAAGAATTGTCACCTGGAACGCGAACGGACTAGCGCAACATGTTCCAGAGCTAGAAATTTTTCTAAATTTAGAAAAAATAGATATATGCCTTATTTCGGAGAGCCATTTGACAAAAACATCATTTATTAAAATACGTGATTATGAATGTTACCATGCTGTTCACCCAGGAGGAAAACCCAGAGGAGGATCAACAGTAATTGTGAAAAAGAATCTCAAACACTATGAAGAACCTAGTATAGAAGAGGAAAGTATGCAAGTTAAAATCATAAAAGTTGAAACTAACAATAATAATGAATACAGTATTTCCTCTATCTACTGCCATCCACGCTATAATCTAAACAAAGAAGATTATAATAGACTCTTTAGATCACTAGGATCCAATTTTATAATTGGTGGTGACTTTAATGCAAAAAACACCTATTGGGGATCAAGACTTACAACCCATAAAGGAAAAGAGCTATTCGAAGCCGGACGAATAAATAACTGCGAGTTCCACTCTGGAGGTAAACCAACATACTGGCCTGCTGATATAAATAAAATACCAGATCTCATTAATTTTTATGTAACGAAAGGGATCTTCGAGGATTACATGTACATCGAAAACAGCGAAGGGATATATTCCGATCATACACCTGTTATCATGACACTCAGCACAATGATAATTAATAAGGATAACCTGCCTAAATTAACAAATAATAGAACTAACTGGGACCTTTTCCAAGAACTAATTGAAATGCAAACAAATCTACGAGTGCCGATTAAAACACCGGTACAGTTGGAAGACGAACTAGAGGTATTTAACAGTACTATTCAACAAGCAGCATGGGAAAGTTCTCCTGCTAGTCACACCGAATCCCGTAGGAATCAAAATTATCCTATTGAGGTCAGGGAGTTAGTTAGAGAGAAACGGAAGGCTAGAAAAACCTGGCAAAGGACACGCGCCCCGGAAAACAAAAAAAATCCTCAATTTTCTATGCAATAAACTAAAACAACTTATAAAAGAAATTAAGAATGAAACTATTAACAAGTACTTAAATGGTCTCACCGGACATAAAGATACTGATTACTCTCTTTGGAAAGCAACAAAGGGATTAAAAAGAACTAAAATGCATGTGCCACCTATTAAAAATGAGGAAGGAACCTGGGCCAAAAGTGACAAGCAAAAAGCTATTTTATTTGCAGCTCACTTGGAAGACACCTTTCAACCGTTACCTAGGCAAACAGCAGATGAAAACATAATAACAATTAGCAAAATTGATGAATATAATATTCGATGTGTAACATTACAGGAATTAAAAAATGAGATCAAGTGTAATTTGAACGCAAAAAAAGCTCCAGGATATGATTTAATTACTGGACAAGTCGTAAAAGCCATTCCCGAGAAGGGACTACGAAAATTGGTTCAAATTATCAATGCTGTCTTCAGACTAAAATATGTCCCACGGCAATGGAAGGTTGCTGAAGTAATTATGATCCCCAAACCAGGCAAACCAGCGAACGATAAAAAGTCGTACAGACCGATTTCACTACTTCCTGTAATTTCAAAATGATTTGAAAAATTACTGCTCAAGAGACTCAAGCCAATAATAGAAGAGAGAAATTTGATTCCACCACACCAATTTGGATTTAGAGAAAATCACTCTACGATAGAACAAGTTCACAGAATAACGGATATAATCGAAGACTCACTTGAGAATAAGAAGATATGCTCTAGCATCTTCTTAGATGTAGCACAAGCTTTCGACAAAGTTTGGCACAATGGACTTGAATTTAAATTGCATCGAGATCTACCTAAGCAATTCTATCAAATTCTTAAATATAATATCGCAGACCGACATTTCCGTGTAAAATATAACCGAGAGTACTCTGAACTAAAGAGAATATCAGCAGGCATACCACAGGGTAGCGTACTGGGTCCTATATTGTACATCCTGTACACCAGAGATATGCCAAATACATAAGGTGCCACCATAGCAACAATTGCAGACGATACAGCTATTCTGGCGACTGGAAAGTGTATATCAGGAGCAACGACCAAACTTCAAAAAGCAACCGACATAGTGAGTAGTTGGACAAAGAAATGGCGCATTAGCCTAAACGAAGCAAAGTCGGTTCACGTAAACTTCACAAACCAGAAAGTTAACTGGATTCCAGTGAAACTTAATTCAAGGCCGGTTCCAAATGCAAATACAGCCAAATACCTCGGCATGACTCTCGATTGCAAGCTTAGATGGAAAGAGCATATTAAAAAGAAAAAAGACGAATTGAACATCAAATATAGGAAAATGTATTGGCTAATAGGTAGAAACTCTGAGCTTACAATACATAACAAATTGTTATTATATCAGCAAATACTTAAACCAGTATGGACCTACGGTATTCAACTTTGGGGTTGTACCAAGAAGACAAATGTACAAATGATTCAATGATTTCAAAACAAAGTGCTGCGTGGCATTGTAAACGCACCATGGTACATTAGAAATGATAGCCTCCATAGGGACTTAAACATGGAATATGTAAGTGAAGAATACAAAATCATGCGAAGAAACACATTCAGCGGATATCTCGGCACCAAAATGCAGACATTCGAAGTTTGTTGGGTACCACCAATGCAGTAAGAAGACTTCAAAGGCAGAAACCTTTGGAATTGGGTAGTTGTATTTAATTAGGATAGAGAAAAATAATTACTATGTAAGGGAAAAAAAAGACTGATTTACATTCAACGAAAATCGATGTCTGCAAAAAAATTGAAACACAACATAGGAAAAAGTACAAAGACAAAAAGAGAAAAAATAATCATCTGCTTAAAAAAGTCAATTGAAACCCGAGAAACCAACCCAAAAAACCTCGTCTGCTTTTTTTGCAGATGTCGAGTTTCATCTTTTTTCTCTAAAATCGTCGATGCGTGAATAAATAACTATAATAAGGTTACATAAATAAGAAAACCAATCGTTTGCATTGGTTTATGACATTTTTTGTTTAAATTTACTTTTTATGTGTAAAGAAAACGAATTTTTGATTTGGCATCTGCATCTGCGAAATTTTTTGAATGTAAATCAGTCTTTACTCGTTTCTGATTTTTGCTTAAATTATATTTTTAAATGTTTATGATCAAGTTTGTTATGAGCTATTGATTGGTATTAATAGCTCAATTTGGCCAAAAATGTAGTTAAGGTAAATAAGGAATATCTGTAAAACCGCAGAATAACTACTTACTCTACTTAACTACTTTCCTCAGCTCATTTCAATGATTTTATCTATTTCTCTTTTACTAGCGTTAAACTGGGAATCCCCATTTATTATTTTCTTTCCGTTTTCGCACGTTAAAAATATTATATTAACATAAATAAAGGCTTTAAAAATATCTCACTGGGAAATACCAATGCCTTCTAGAATATACCTACAAGCCATAGGTACTGCTGCAAGTAAAAATATTTTTCTTTGCTTTCCGCGACATAGCACAGATGGCAATTAATGTTCGAAAAATGCAAGAGTAGAGAGAAACAGAGAATAAAACATTTCAAAAATAAAAAAATTATTTAGTGGGTGCTATCTCATGCGTACGAAAGGAAGGTTGTACATATTTTTATCTCTGCTAATTTTCTGTATAATTTAAAACTAATAAAATTATAATTAAAAGAATGATTTAAATATAAATAAATATTAACTAAAAATGTAACATGGGTTGGAAAAATTTATATGAACTATTTTTTATTAATAATTTTAAATGATGAAAAAACACACGACGTACAAGGAACCTCTCTTTCTTGCGCTTGGATTAATACTAATTTATTTTTTATATTTTTCACGTGTTTTAATCTCTTCGTTTTCAAGTTTTCTTCTCTTTCATTTTTCTAGCATTAATGCCATCTGCAGAAGGTTAATGTAACTGTCGACATAAATTGAGTGACGTAGTCAGTAGTATGGCTTGTTTATTCTAGACGGCATTGGAAATACCAAATATTTCAATTATAACGACAAAATACATGTGGCCACCAGGGGTTGGTCGGATATAGACTACATCTAGATGGTTAATCGATTAAGATGTCAAATGAACGTTGTACTTTTCTTGGACCCTATTTGAAATCGATCACGATATACGAGTGTACCATAATATTTACACATGGTTTATAATTTCTCAGTATATTTAGAACTGGCCTCAATATTACTTTCACCCGACCAAAAAACTTGGCTCCATTCCGAAGTAGTTCAATGTTGGTATCTTTTTGCCCAGTTAAGTCAATCTTTCGTGTTGGTCTTAGATAATAACGGGCCTTTCCCAGTTTTCGGCTTTTACCGGCAAACAGCGTTTTCGCATAAATTGGTACCTGAAATCAGTACTTATTTAAGCAGCTAGTGGTGATGGTAATTTTTTCCTGTTTTTAATATCTTCCCGTTCATACCACCGATCTTCTCTACTGGTTGTCTTTCGCTTTCTACCCCTTCCTAGTCTAGAAGCGGTATAATAAATCTCAAGGTATCTAAGGACCGTTGAGTGCATAGCACAACGCGAATATTTATTTTGGTTTGATATGTCCGCTTGGAAAAATATAATCTTAGAAAATTTTTTATTAGAATTCTTCCCTCTATCAATTTCTGTGGGTATTTTAAGTGTACTACTTTTGACCACCGAGAGGGGGCGACATTCACCTCCAGGGTTAAAGCACATATCGGCACTATATAACTTTTGTTCCTTGAGCCATTTAATACTTATTGTCCAATTTCCATGTGAATCGGTTTTGTCCGAAAGAATTCTGAGGAAAAACCGTTAAACACTGGACTATAAGCGACTTGTGGAAAATTTAATAGGATGAATTGCAGAAGTAATCAAAAATCAATGCGAGCTTACAGGCTGTCAGCTGTTCCGTCAATAAATATGAATAAAAAAAATCGATCAATATTGGTGAAAAATGCGAACAAAATAGGAGTGCCTAATAATTTTGTGTATATTAGTTTAAATTATAAAAGGTACAGAAAATCTTGTTCCATTTGTTTTATTAAATTGCCTATTTCATAAAGTTACGACATTTCGAATTCTCAGTGGCCTCGGTGAACTGGAACAAATCGCCCAGAACAGTGGTAAGTGTCCGCATTCGTTTAGCACGCCATACCGATGATGTAATCGGCCGATAGTTGCCAAACTTTTTAATGAAATAGTTTAAATTTAAGGTAATCGCACTTCCATACAGCCTGATAAAAATTGTCAAATCTCTCAAACCGTTGTCCGGTGAACAATCTACAGTGCACGGTCTTTCTTAAAGTAATCTGGAATTTTAGTTTGGCACTATCAGACGTTTAGAACGAAAAAAATCGATTGTTCGTTTACCCACACATTAAATTCATAATAACCTACAACTCATTATTAATAAAACAACTCACAAATAATTTTTTAGAGAAAAGAGGAACAAAAAATGATTGGTTTGCTTGTCCAATATATAGGGTAAAATTACAAAGGAAATTTCTTCAACGCTAAAAAAAATCTATCCAACAAATAATATATAGAGGTCGCCTAATATAGAGAAGTAAATTTTGATTTTTAAATAAAATTGGGGCTTTAATATTGTATCCAACATAAAGAAATGTCCATGTTATAGAGATGTACAACTTTAGAAGCTTGCGATGTTTAACTGTAAATTATTTTATTTAGCAGGAAAACCTCTTTTTAAAATAGGATTACCCTCTATTTAAAGGTCTCTATTTTATATTGTAAATTGAAGCAACGCGAACTAACATTTCATTTGGTTAATTGTACAAACCAAAAAATTAGATGTTGTATATGATTCTGCAGCAAAACAATATCTTTTATCTTCTAGAGAAGGCGGTTGCACCACCCCTCCTCAGAAAATAAATAAGGAGTTTCCACTGAGTTTGAACTAGATCATTGGTGAACCAAATATGGCATTAAATAATTGTGAATAACGCTGTCCTCAGCCGAATGGAAAGACGATTCCAAACACATGTAGAAATCTCGGTCCTCGGATTGGACTCTTTAGTTGAAGGTCATTTACAGGACTACTAAAATCTCACCGTACTACATCATGATAGCCTTACAGTACCGCCAAAAATTGGTCGGATCACTAAAAACAATACTGAACTCCCGCTAATATGTACCAGGATACTGATTTAGGATCGGTGCATAGAATGTGTCATTAAGAAAACTACGCGCGTTTGTAGGCCTTACCAAAGGGCTACCGCCCTCAACTTCCGCTTTCCCATACTTTATTCAAGATTTCAAGATTTCTAGATTATGGAAATTGAGAACTCGTCAAAGCCGCTTATCGTTGCCTCCCCTCCCCCCTTCTCTTGCACAAATATTACAAGAAAATTCCAAAATGTTTCATAATAGTTTTACTTTTACTTTTTGTATTGCACATACATACTAAAATGCTAGTGTTGGCCGCTTGGCTTAAGTCTACTTTACTAAACAACTTCACATTTTTATCAAAATTGGGCCAATGAAACTAGACTTATTCGTGAATTGTTTTATATGGTCATTTAAATATCTATTAAATAAAATTTGTCTAAATTACTGTTAATATCAAATACTCATACAAACAATAATATTGTTGTCGTAACCATTTACAAAGTTAGCGAAGGCTCACAATTCTAAATCTAAATATCTCGTGCACCAAATACTACCGCGCGAAAAAATGAAGAATCATTGATATTGTACGTCCCTACTCTGCATGTGGAAGATTGTATGGAAATATTCGTTTTCTATTATGTGTGTGGATAGTTCGGGGGTGGGATGTTGTAACATCACTTTCAAACGAATTCAACAGAGTTTATGTATCTTGTTTCAAAAATAAAATTGTACTCTATTTGGTTTTTCAATTATGCTTTTTTTCTTGCTACATTAGTGATACTTTATCGATATGAAGGAAAGGAAAAGTACGCAGCAAAAAGCGAAATAGAGCACAATTTTATTCTTGAAACAAGAGAGTTAAACCAAAAACTATGGTAGATTTCATAGAGACGTCTCATGTCGAATAAACAAAAATTCAAATTAGTTGGGTGTAGAAAATACCTATTTGAGTGTAGAAATTATATTTCGAACAATACAGTGAGTCCCTACGCAATATACTTAAAACCACAAAAACATAATTCTCTCTTTGAGTAAATTTATTCTCCAACTAATGCGAGATTATTTTGAGCGAGGTAAAAAATATTCAGAAAAATGTTCGTGTGTTAATTAGTATGAGGATGAGCTGGAACACCGGTGAGTATGATTCAAACAAGGTTAGCCCGATCTTTTGAGTCACGTGTTCGTGAAGTTATACAATTCCACCACTTGATTATAAATAAAGAGAGAAAAAGCAAATGAAACATTTTTGTTTCAAGTTATTGTTTTTTTAATTTTTAATTTTTTTATTTGTTGTAATTTATACGCCTCTTTTAATACTAGAATTGTGTGTCATCACAAAAAAAAATGGTCATTTGTTTAAATATTTAGAGCTAAACTGGTATTAATTGGATCATTACCGGTGAATAAAGGGAATACAGTCATACCCCGTACAACGTCCCCCCTCATAACGTCGTTTCGCTGTAACGTCGTTAGTAGAATGCGAACAAACCTCGCTCTATCGTCGCTGTGTTTCGTTGTAACGTCGTTTAAAATAATAAGCAAAGCAAAAAAACACTGAGAAAAAAGGCAAAAAACAAAAAAAAAAACAAAAACCAATGAAATTTTTTCGTCTATTCGTCTACACACATACTTTGCTCCTTATAACGTTGTTTCGCCTAACGTCGGAACCAATTAACAACGTTAGGCGGGGTATGACTGTATTATGTTTGTTTATTATTATGTTAACCTTTATCCGGCTGGATATGTACAATTGTACCTTCATATCTTTTATATGAAAATAAAGTGAATTCAGGAAACTATAAAAATGGGTTTTCATTGCGTTATGGGTTATTTATTGTGTCAAGCCAGGGGCCCTATTCTCGAATTCCACATCCAGTTTCCACATGCGTACATCTGTCAAAATTCATAAAAACGTTCGGAAATTGTAATTCGTGTATTCTTTAATTCGCTACTAATGGAATTTTTCCGCAGGTGGAATAAATTCCCCAAATACGAACTCATTTCGAAATATTTTTTGTATCAAAATTCGTAATAAAATAAAAAGAATTCTTTAAAAATGGACTGGCATATAGCAAAAAAACATCGCAAATTTTTTTTTAATTAACCTTATTAACAATTGCTTTATTGTTTTGGTAAATTTACAAAATTCCATTTATATATGTATAAATACAACATTTATGTATAAAATAACACAAATCATGTTTTAGCTGAAACAAAACAAATTTTAGATTTGCGTAAAACATTTGCCTCTACTTAAAGATGCCCTTCATTTTATTAAACTGACATCTATTGTTTACTAGTTATACTTAGCCCTAGCATTAAAAAGTATCATTGTAATGAACTTCATTAATCACATATTTATGTAATTCCCCTAATAAACCCGGTAAACCATGAAGTCGAAAATACTGCAAATGTTAACTTAAATGACTGACATTGTTACTGAAATTATTAATTTAACTTCAGTGCCTGTTCGTTGTATACTCATAAGTAACGCAAAGGTAACGTTTACTTTTTAGTCTTTTATGGTAGTAGAGATATAACTGCAACGAAAGTCATTTTTGGAAATTCTAACTTAAAAGTCAGTCTTACCATGAGATTAAATAACTATAAAATTTTCAGCTTGTATGTCAATCATTTGATATACAAAAAAGATAGTTACAGAACTTTGGCTTGGAGGTTCATTATATATCGAGTGTTAAGAGCGAATTATCCAACATTGACATAACCGACCGATTATTCGACGGGCTAATAAGTCATTTACACTAATTTGATTGTGAAGTCAGTAGTATGATTGAAAATTGAAGACAACTACTAGAAAGTCCGTAGAACTATACTGAAGTTTGGCTTTGAGGTCTGTCATATGGAAAGCGTTTAAGTAAATTACAGAACACTTGCCTAATCCATTATTCGATAAGTTCAAAAGTTAGTTACACTAATTTGAATTTGAAGTCAGCAATACGATGAATATTAACGTCGAATAAAGAAGGTGAGCCGTGGAAAGCTGTACGTGTTAAGCAAACAAATAAGTGACTTCATCGAGTATAGGCGCTTAGTCAAGGTGCATCTTGCGTTAACAGGTTAGTAAATTTTTTTATCTACGTGTTTGGTGTGATAGCGTTTATTAGTGTGGTTTAGTAATTATAAGTGATTTATATTATCCCAGATCAAAAATGTTTTCTCTAATAAACAATAAAAAAATTAGAATTAAAGCAATAAATAATTTAAAGTATAAAATTAACAAAAATTAATAAAGATAAGTAGGACCAAATTTTAAGCGAAAAAGGAAAAAGTTTTCCAAATAACCAAACATGTAGTGAATTAATTGATGAATCCAATTATTGTGCGCCTAATAATGATAATAGTGATGTGTTAATTGGAGATGATGTTTGTGACATCCAAGTTCCAAATAATATCTTTACATGTGGTGTAGCATCAGCGGTTGTAAAAAAAAATATTTTATCGAAATCAAACGATAATGGCGGGTCTAATATTTACGTGCTTCATTGTGAAATAAGTGGAGATGATGTTTGCGATGTACCTAAAAATAATAATGATTCTACAAATATTGATGAAAATTTTAATATTAGAAGGTTTATTGAGCCATATAACGATCCAGAAACTAATTCTTACGTTAAGTGTTTTTTACAAAAATGGACGATTGAACATAACAGAAACAAAAATTCAATATCCGAATTATTAAAGTTTTTCAAAACGTTTTTTCCGGATTTACCAATGGACTACAGAGCCTTGTTACAAACGTCTCGAATATTAGAGAAAATTACAGTTGATCCAGGAGAATACATGCATGCATGTCGGTATACAAAATAATTTAAAACGAATTTTATGCCAAACAAACATAAACGTGAGATCGTTGCCGCAAACTATATATTTAGATATAAACGTGGACGGATTACCAGTGTTAAGCGAAAACACTGAACATTCGTTTTGGCTAATTCTAGGTCGAGTTATTAACATCGAATTAAATAGTGTATTTGTGATTGGAATATATCATCAAAAAACCTGACAACTTCGGACAGTTTCTAAACCCCTTTGTTTCTGAAATGAAAGAAATTACAAGAAACTTTCATCAAATGGACAAAATATTTCTATTAAAATTCGAGCAATAGTTTGTGACGCTCCGGCCAGGGCAAGTGTAAAAAATTCTTAAAATTATTTAACAAAAATAAAAATTACAATAATTCAATATTATTTTAAATAAATATTAATATTTATCACAAATTAGGAATTTCAAATAACGTACGAGGAGCGTACGAAATCAAATTTATACTTTAATTTTGATATGAGTTTGATGAAGTTATCAACGAAAAGTGTTTATCATCAGGTTCAAATGGAACGGCATTTATGTTTTTATTTTGCAAGGCCGATTTGAACAAGCACAGTGGAATTTGTTCATCGAATTGTTTATCGATTTTTCGGTGTTTATGTATTCGGTAAATTCTGTGTTTTCTATTAATGGTAATTTTTACTATATGCTATATGAAATTTTACGATTTTTATGATAACCGATTGTATTCACATCAATTTACGTTTTCATAATGTTGTAGTAAGGGCTCCGATAAAAAGCCACAAATGCCTGGGCTCCTATAATTTATGGCAATGTGTCCTATTTTTTTTTCTCCGTGTATACAACACATACAACAAATAAATAAAAATGTTGTACTTGCTTTGGATAATTCTAAAAAAATTAAAACAACTTAAACTAAAAACTTTACCAAACCAATACAATAAACAATGAACAAAATAAACAAAATTTTGTAAATTTTATATGTCGCTGACAAACCAAACACAAACAATTATCAAAAATAAATTCAACGCACTACGAAATTTGGCACAATTTCAGAGTGGTGAATAAAAAATTACAAACGAAATACAAACGAAATTCTAAACAGATTTTTAGATTAGAGTCTGAAATATGGCTAAGCAGGATGGAACTTGGCTATTTATTAACCGATTATGATGGAATTCGACATGTACGATGGAAATCTGGTTCTAACATGATATTTAGGCAAAGTTCTGGAATATGGCCTATAAGGAAGGAACTAGGTTAGTTCTGAACCGATTATGGTGAAATTCGACCGTGCCCCAATATCGTGTTAAATATTCACACGTAATAATTTTTGGCATAAAACACATTCATTCGAATTATTACAATCTTTCGCTATGATACATTTTGAAACATCCATGTGAAATATTTTAGTAGTGAATGCGATTAGATATTGCAACCAACAAAATAAATTTTAAGGAAAAAACATGAGTCCCATCGTATGCTCCGACCACAATTTTAATACAGATGTGCAACCTCTTCGGCTAAACTGCAGCCCAATGTTTTCCATTTCACTTGCTTTTGGTAACCTAAAAACTTGCAATATAATTTTTTCAACGGTAAAATTGAATATGTTATATGAATGATTTCTGTAACTGTTTGTCTGTACATTTCTATTACTGCTCCCACCATTCTATGGCTTGTCTTACTGGCAAGCCGCAATAAAATAAAGCCATCAGTTGTAACTCTCAGGTTACCATTCATGCGTTTTGCATGATAAACATACACCAGAAATCCTGAAGTGTTTCTTCACTTAATATTTAACTAATAATCGGATTCTGGGATCGCGGTGTATAATGTAATCGTTTGATAATACTCGTATTAATTTAGTATTGTTTCTCGAAGCATTTTGACATTACTACAATAATGTATAATAATTTTGCTTATTTCGGAATTTTGATCCATTTGATTTGGTTTAAAAAAATTGGCGGGGAAATTATCACGCAAAACTTATTATTGAATTCGGGCAGTAAAAATAAAAAATACCTGCGGAGGGGAAAATTTTTCAAGGAAATGTCATAAATTATTATTTATTACGGTATTATCACTCGGTTGTTTGTTAATGAAATGGGATCCCCAAATGATTTTTAGATGAAGTTCCGGAATATGGCAAAGAAGGATGTAACTTGGCTACTTATTAACCTATTTTGATGAAGTTCGCCTGCATACTCGAAAACCATAACCCATAGATTAAAGTGAAGGATTGGCGAGGCAATCTGATAATTGAACTTCATCCTGATTGTTCCTTAATTAGTCATATTCCAGATCTCCATCTTACAATTAGTTTAGGATGCCAATTCCCTCGTAAACGTCGAATTTCATCAAAATAATTTAAGAAAAAGCCAAGTTCCATCCTACTTTGCCGTATTCCTGAATTTCATCTAATTATTATTTTTATTATTATTGAGGGGGCCATGCGGGCGATCAGCCACTTCGCACTGCGACCTAAAAGATCTATTGTGCTGGCCCCTGCTTAATTATCCGTCCAGTCAATATTCAGGTTCTTAATGAACCTGACAATACTGCCTCCAGGTACGTGATACATACTATCTGGGCTTATTGCTCTCCCTCCTAGATGTTTACTACAGCATGTAGTTCCGCTAGAAAGACGGTAGCATTGGAGCTCAAGGACCTCGAGAGGGTTGTCCGTCTCCCATATATTCCTACTCCTGCCCCGTATTCCGTTTGATTTTACTCTTATGAGTTGCTGGGAATTGCAAATCACCTGTAGGTCACCCAGCATTACTACAGGAAGGCTAAATAAAACTGGAGGGTGCCTGGTATCCAGAGTCCGCATATTTTGGGCTGATTAACCTATCAGCCATTCATCTTTCGGCATATGCTGTTCCACCTTAGATTAGGGTTTTTTGTCAAGGTTTTCTCCTTTAGCGCCGTACTTTAGCCTGTGCCAAATGGCCAAAAATGTGCCAAGTGGCCTTAGTTGCCAGTGGTTGCCACGAGGAGGCAGTACGTACACTTGCGAATTGTGAACAGGTTACCCCTTACACAATTGTACCCATCACGCAGCTGCCTAATGACAAAACCAGAACAGCTCACGTGATGCGCACCCTACTGGAAGGTTACGGAGCTGGTAGATTAATCTACTCAACCTTGATCCCCCCCTCCAATAGACGCCAAACCACCGAATTTCATCTAAAAATTAATTAAGCATCCCATTTTCATTGTACATGTCGAATTTCCTAGTACTCGGTTTAGAAATAAAAAAGTTCCTTCCAAATAGGCCATATTCCAGAACTTGTTCTAATTATCATTTTAGAATTCAGATTTCCATCGCACATGTCGAATTTCACCATAATCGGTTGAGAACTAACCGAGTTCCTTCCTTAAAGGCCATATTCCAGAACTTCTTCTAAATATCTTGTTCTAAATATTGCAGTTTTTGATATATTTGAATTCGATTTTTTATGTTGACTTTAATTCTCAATTGATCGCTTTTATTGAAAGCCCTTTTTGTTATCATTGTGAACCAGTCAGCACAAGACACAACTGGAGGAACCCTCAGTTTATTCGGATTCAAAGATTCTACACAACGAACTTTCAAAACTCATTTTTAATTTTGGCTCCCAAAATATTCAATAGTCTTCAGGATGAATAGAAAATTTGTCGGAATTTGAAATATTTTCAATCCGGTCTAAAAACATCTTTATTATTCGAATGTGATAGTGTGAGTCATTTAGTGCAATCTCAAGTGTGGGTTTAATTGCAAGTTTAAATTTTTATTTTAAAGTAAAATTGACAAGAGCTCCTCCTGAATCGTCGGACCCACCAACAAAGCATCGTTGAGAGAAACACCAGAAGTTGTCTTACGTGACCCGTCGAACACTACACGTAATTTCGTAGTTGTGCTGGTTTCTTTACATACAGCGTGATGGGGTAGGTATACATGCTCATTGGCTACTTCATTGGTTGGAATGAGCTCCATATGGCCAAGATTAAAATACTTTTTCACGAAATGTTCATATTTTTCCCCAAACATCTGGTTTTTGTGGAATTTCCTTTCCATTGCTGTTAAGCGTTTGGCCGCGCAGTATAACGAAGCACCAAGGATATCTGTAGATTTTTTGAACGGTAATCGAACTATGTAACGGCCATTGCAATCTCTTGTTGTTGATTTCTTCACAATGTTGTTCAGCTTCGGTCAGTTTGACATTTGGTTGCATTTCTTCAAGTTCCCAAAATCTTTGTAAAAGCTGCAGCTCTAGATCATTGTTAGCAACAGATACATGAAAGCTGGTAATATGGTTATGATTATTTTCCTGAAAGTGCCCTCCAATAATCCAACCAAATCTTGTGTTTTGTGCAAACAAGTGAGTTTCGATATTGATTTTCTCTGGCATCATGATATCCAGAAATACGTCGTTCCCAAGAATGATGTCGATTTCTCCAGGAATATTGAAAGATGGATCCGCCAAGTTGATTGTGTCTAGAATGGGCCATTTGCTTTTGTCAATGCTAACTGACGGAAGGCATGTTGTTAGCTTTGGAAGAATTAAAGCATTTATCCTAGTGGAATTTGTATCGTCATATCTGGAATATATGTTTAGTTCATCAGCACCTTTTGTATAACCCGCTCGCTTTGCACCAACAACATTTATAATTACAGAAGCTCGTACTCTCTTAAGACCAATTCTATGAACACAGCTTTCACTTTTAACGATGATTGTGAACCACTATCCAATAATGCTTGCATTACAGCCGATGAACCGTTGGTAACTGACACTTTAACTGAAACTGTTGACAATATTGCTCGTGATGGACTAAACGTAGTACCAGCGTTGGAACACGACGTGCGATTTGTAGCATTGAAATTTGAGTTCGAATTGTACTTGTTAATGGACGAATGTTGAGCTGTAATGGTATATGTAACCATGGGTTGATTTTTCGTTGAAGAACCTTCGATTTGATAGAGTAGACGGATTTTCGTTGATATGGAGAAGGGTATTGTGGTCGCCTCCACAATGGTAATATGTTAGCTTTATTCCGCAAGTCTCAATACTGTGACTTGAGCTCATACATCTTTGACATAGCTGTTTCTGGTGAACAAAATTTGTTCGTGCAATAGCTTTTAATTTCTTAAATTGAAAGCAGCGAAATAGCGGGTGTCACTTGTTACATATTGAACAACCAGAGGTACTTTCTGCAGTGGTTGATGTAAGTATTTTAGCAGTTGGATTTTGACGTACCTGAGTAGACCGTTTAGTTAGAGCACAGGATTCAGGTGCATCACAACGGTTTGTAAGAAACTCTAATAGTTCGGTAACACTTGGACAATCAATATCATTGGAATGCTGTGCCCATAACTGCTGCGTCTCGATATCCACCTTTTTAAGCACCAAATGAATTAGCCATGGCTCTCGAGTCTCCCATTGCTTACCAAGTGCCTTAAGCCCTCTAAGTACTTCATCTGAGACGTCACATATTGATCGTAACACTTTAACTGAGCCGGACATATCGGATGGCTGATTTAAAAATAGCTCAATCATTTCTTTTACTGTGCGTTTCTTTTTATCGTACCGTTTCACAAGTTTGTTCCATGCTTCCATGTAATTTGCTTCAGTTAAGGCCAAGTGTCGAATCAGGGTTGCCGCATCTCCCTTTAAAAAACCTTTTAAGAACTGAAATTTGTGAATGCTGGATAATGATTCGTTTGCATCAATTGATGTAGTAAATTGGTCCTGAAACGACTGCCATTTTGAATAATCTCCATAGAATGGTTCTATTGCAACCCTTAGGAGTCGTATATCTGCGCCTACATATGCTCCATCATATATACCTCTGCTACCGGAAATATTGTTAGAAATAAATGCCTGAGGTGCTATACTCGGAGTTCGACTATTTAACATGTGCCGTAATGCGGCCATGGTATCGTAGTATTTGTCTTCAAAATCTTCTGATTCTAAAATTTGTCCAGGGTGTAATGAAAGTAAATTTTCGACCTCATAAAACTCAATCCAAGCTTCTCTTAATTTTTCTAATCGAGTTTCAATTTGCTCTTTGTTCACAGCTTGGCCGACTTCTTGATCAACAGCAACCCTGTCCGTGAATTTTTTAATATTTGTAACTGTAGCTTTTATCGAATCACGCCTCTTTACTAAACTAGCGACTTCAGCCATTTTAAACGATATTAGAAATTATCACTGTTTATCAACTAAATATTAAAGAAATAATTGAAAAATAGAAAGATCACCAAGTAAACTAAGTTGACTAAAGTAAATGTTGAGAGTAGCAATAAAGATGCGTGAAAATAATCGACTTTAACAATAACCACAATTACGTTAAATTGGGAATTAAATTCCCGGGTTTCGGCACCAAAATGTCGCGGTGAGGAATTTTGAAAGTAAAAATAAAACTCACACGACACTTAATTTGTTGAACTTAAGTTTTCACTATTAATTTTATTTATTAAGTTTATTTAATTTTTTCTGAAATTATAGTAATTCATTCAAATATAATATAGTCATTAAATATTGTAATAAACTTAATTAATTTAAAAAGAAACTATAAATTCTATTTATTAATTCAAAACAAATATAATTATTATTATATAATTATTTCTATATAATTTTTAATGAAAATTCAATATTCTTATCTAATGTATAAAGTTTTTAGAAAAGTTGAATTTCGCACTTACTCGTTTGAAGGCCAATCGCAAAAAGCAAGAAAATTGCAAAAAATAGTTTTTGCAACATCATATTAACGATATCAGACTAACGATAACGAAAATCCGTCTACTCTACATTAATTCGAGACCAAACAATCTACATTAATGAACAGTCTACATTAATTCGATAACGATCAATCTACATTCATCAATACTGCTACACCAATCTTATCGATACAAGCGTAGCCAACTCAACAACAATACATGCATTTGCCACCATTACATTTTGTTTACATTGCGAAATGTCATTGCGTTGAGTTGTATACTCCTGATGAATTAACTAATTGCAATAAGATAAGTATAATTTAAATTAGTATAATGATTTGATTTAATCAATTTTATTATTTCTTTCAGGCATAAACAAGCACTACGAGACAAATTTGTATTTGGGATGAACGAATTTTGAATTGTCTGTTGAGTGAGTCGGAGTTAACTTTCCAAAAAGCCTGCGATAAGGCGTGTCATGTGTAAATGTCGAGACAGATTAAAGGGTAGATGTTCGGGGAGTTACTGATGTAACTGTGGTTGCGAAAGAAAAAATTATAGTTTGATGGTAATAGTGTTGTGCACAGAAGCAAATTTTAGACCAATTATGAGACGAGATTGGTTGTCAAAAAATTTTTTAAGATGGAGAGAATTTTTTATAAATGATAAACGTTATAATTCAGAGAAGGCAGACGAAGTAAATGTAGTGAATCGTGTTGGTGTTTCACATGATATTTTAGACGAGGTTAGGAAAACCGCTCCAAGCATAGTTGATATGAGTAGTAGGAATCCGATAGTGGGACATGAAGCAGAGATTATAATTGAAGGTGTGGTTCAACCTTAATTCTGTAAGGCTTATTCAGTATCGTTTCATTTAAGAGATAAAGTAAGTGAAGAATTAGACAGGTTAGTTTGAGAAGGTGTATTGGTACCGGTCAGACATATAGCGACTGGGCGTCATCCATAGTAATAGTTCCAAAACAGTCAGGCGATACAAGAATTTATGGAGACTTTAAAGTTTCGTTTAATAAAATATTGAGTATTGAGTATGGAGCATTATCCGCTTCCGTTGGTGGAGGATATTTTTGCTAGCTTGGCTAATTTCAGTTGTTTCTGTGTTTTGTATTTGTTTGGGGCGTATCAGCAGTTAGCTTTATCTGAACGCTCAAAAAAGTTTGTTACGATTTTTTTGATCTTATGCCTGCCATTTCCCTAATTCTTAACTTATTATTAAAAGATTAGGTTTATCAAGTGACCACAGGCACATATTCCACATCCGGCGCTACAATTGGCGCTTATCTCCGTCAATCCCAACCTCTTCTAATGATTAAAAATGGAAAATACTCGTTAAAATATTTATAATAAACTATCAAAATTACCTAAAAATCTGCTCGAGTTCGGCGTTCTAGATGGTTGCCCCTCTTAAGTTAAATTCGGTTTTGTAGGTTTTGGAAAAGTCGTATGTTAAAATTAATTTGAATAAATATGTATTTTTCATAGATTCGGTGACATATCTAGGTCATATAAGTAAAGATGGATTGAAGCCTAACCAAAAGATCGTTGAAGCGATTATGAATTCACCGTCCACAAAGGATATAATGGAATTGAAGCCTTATTGAGGGTTGTTAAATTATAAGTGTAAATTTCTATCCAATCTGTCATCAAGGTTATATCTCTTATATCAATTAAAAAATAAACCGTTTATATGGAGTAAAGAATGTCAGGAGAGTTTTGACGATTCTTGGAAGCTATTGTTGAAGCATAATCTTTTAACTATTTTCGGCTCCAATAAACCACTAATTCTTGCGTGTGGTGCGGGTCCTTACGGCGTTGGTGCTGGTCTGGCCCATTCAATTGATGGTGAGGAAAGGTCAATTATGTTTGTGACTTCCACACTCACTCCGGCTGCAAAAAAATATAGTCAATTCCACCGAGAAGCGTTAGCGGTTGTTTTCGCGGTTAAAAGGTTTGAAAAATATGTTATGGGAAAACATTTTATAATTGTTAGTGATCATAAACCGTTAGAGGTTACCAGCGGCGTTACCAGCGGTAGCAGCACAAAGAATTCAACGGTGGGCAATTTATTTATCACAGTTCGATTATACTATTATGTATTGTTATGTCGTCATTATACTAAACGTGGGTATGTAAAGGTAGGTAGGTACCTTGCAGTTACTACCTAAGCGACAACATGTTTTAATTTGATTTCTCGAGTTCACAGTTACATTCGGAAGTGGTTGTTACTACTGTTTCTTTGCCTTTAGATATCTCTATCTAATTCCTATCTACTATACTTTGTGTTACCGATATGCTCTGAGCTTACCTCGGGTGGGGCTATTTCCAGAGCAATCGAGTTCCACAGTTTCTGTTATGTGCATTGAGTCAATAGTTATACAGTTATGGTAAAACTTTAGTAGTGTGATTTTTTCACACGATTGTTAGTATTGTATTGATACCTAATTAGACAGCCAACGTTAGGAAAGTCTGAGCCAAATCCCCGTATTTATTTCCTCCTCTATTTTGCCAGATAGAGGTTCACCTGTCACTGTTAATTAGCCCTGTGCTGCGGTTATTAGTGGTGGTCATTCTTACTGAATTATCTGCCTGTTGATCTGACTACCTTATTCTGCTGTTTTTCTTCTAGATTGTTTATTCGGTTGGTTTCTCGATAATTATCTTTTTTTATTCAATTTAAAATTTTGGCTTACGCATAATATACAATTTTGTGTTTATGTGTTTCACTAACAATTTTGGTGTTAACAACTTTTACTACATTTTTGATGATTTTTCATTTACTTAAGATTTTGTTATGTTTCACAATCTGATTTATTGGCACATTTTTCTTTGTTCATTGCCTTTTATTTTATTTATTTTAATCCGCCTATGAATAGTTTTTCTTATTTAGTTCGCCTGAATGTTTTCAGTAAATTATGAATGCTTCTTATCATCGAAATGTTCTCATAATGTGAATTATTCATTTTACACTACATATACGAATTTATATTATGAATTTATATTTGTGTCATACAAATTTGTTTTTGTAACTTTATTTTGTTATGTAAAAGTTTTTTGTTTGTAAACAAAATTGCTGAATCGTGTGATACCATATGTAGCCAATATACGTTAGCCGTTACAATTTCAAATTATCGAAAAGTTGTGCAACCTACAATAAAAAGTATAAACAATGGCAAACAAGCGACGCCATGTTAAAAAAGGAAAAAGTCATTCAGATCGAAATTAACAGAAGAGCTGGACGAGAAAAAACGTCCTGTAAAAATTTTTTGGAGGTTAAAATAAAATAAAAATAATTAAAATAAGTATTGTTTTAATCTCAAAGTGATGGCTCCGTCGTGATTAAAACACGCGAAAGTGAAAAAACTCAAATGAGTGTCGATGACGAAGATAACAAAGAGGCGCCCACCTTCTCCATACACGCAAATGCTACGATTCCACGTTTTCCAATGCCGAGACTGATCGACAGTCTAAACAACACGCAACTATATTTTGTAAGCCTGGAATTCTGCTTCCAAGTCAGCAATGTTATCACGGATACAAAAATGTATTGTTCGGTAATGGCACAAATTCCGCTCAGCGATCTGGGAGCTATCCAAAAGGAAATCGGTCAAGTTCCAGAAAAGGGAAAGTACGAGCACATAAAGTCAGTGATAGTGGCATTATACTCGGATTCCAGCAAAATTGATTCCGAGAAGCGATTAACGATGTACAACTTGGCGATGCAAAACCGACCCAGTTAACGGAAACTGCACTCATCAGTTTCTGGGCCGCGGGACTTCCCGAAAAGGCGCACGCTGCAGTTATTCAAATGAAAAGTTCACCATGTTTACGTACAATCGGCGATCGTAATATTAGTCAAACAACTTCGCAGCAAACCACAGCATCGTCTAATTCGGAATTTACTGCGGCAGCGTTGTCCGAAATCAGTGATCTGCAAAAGCTGTCCAATCAAGTTGCTGAGCTTGAACGAAAATTCGACAATATCCACGGTCGCAGTAATTCAGTGAACGCTAATAGACCACGTGCGCGTTTCAATTCCCGTTCGGAGCATTCAAATTGTTGGTTCCATTGGCAGTTTAGCGCTAAAGCAAACCGTTGCCGCAAGCCGTGCAATTTTAACAAAGTCAAATAGTAAATGAAGCCAACAGCCTGCGTCGGATTTAGGTAACGAACAGGGTAAATCCAAATTCATTATCCTACCGAAAATTTTCGACAACACTATGAAGATGTCGACGTATCAGTCATGCTACGCAGTTGGTCAGCAGGCTATTGTAAACCATCGGAAATTAAATTGTTCGCAGCAAACGGCACCGAAATCAAAACGTTTGGAACTACAACACACCGATAAACCTCAGATTACGACGTGACTTTACGTGGACGTTTTTAATCGCAGACGTAACAACCCCAATCATTGGTGCAGATTTCATTACACACTACGGATTGCTAATCGATTTGAATGGAAAACAAAAATCAGCCCGCTCACTGGCCTGAATTCGAATTGTATGCACATCACCGTCGACGAGACGATCGAATACAAAACGTACCAGTTGGATTTGAATTATGCTGGTTACTGGAAGAGTTCATCGCAAATTGCGATACTTCCACTGCCAGGAAGGGAAATTTCTACCGTTATAGTGCATCGAATTATCACGACAGGACATCCTGTATATGCTCCACCTCGACGATTGGAGTCCGAGAAGCTCGAAAAAGCACGTAAGGAATTCGAATTATTTATAAAAGCCGGAATTTGTGGACCATCAAACAGTAGTTGGGCAATCCCGCTTCACATGGTGAAGCACCGCGATGGATCTTGGCATCCGTGCGGTGATTCTCGCGCTTTAAACGCCATCACAGTTCAGGATCGCTACCCAATTCCGTATGTGAACGATTTCGTTGGCCATTTGCAAGGAAAGACCATTTTTTCAATGATCGACTTGCAAAAAGCCTTCCATCAAGTTCCAGACGTTGAAGAGGCCATTGAAGAAACGGCTATTACGACGCCGTTCGGACTATTTGAGTTTAAGTTTATGACGTTTCGTCTACGCAACGATGCACACACTTTCCAGTGTTTAATTTACGAACCTTGCCGCGATCTCGATTTTGTGTTTGCGTACATCGACGATATGTGCATCGCCTCGACAACACCCGAGGAGCACGAGGAACACTTGCGAATCATTTTAGGGCGCTTGAAACAATACAATTTAACAATAAATGTTACCAAATGCATCAAATCATTTCCACTTCCGACAATGGTAAATCAACTAAAAAGTTGTTTGGCGACAATCAACCATTATCGCAAGTTTTTACCAAACGAAATGAAAATTCAAGTCAAATTACTGGAAATGACTCCCGGAAGTAAGAAGAACGATCGAACGCTGTTAACGTGGACGGACGAAGCGAGGAATGTATTTAATAATTCGAATAATAACTCGATTTGTCCATCGTAGCTTTACTCGCTCATCCATCAAAAACGGCAGAGCTTTCCCTGTATGTCGACGCTTCCGACATCGCCGCTGGTGCAGTACTTCACGGACTTTAACCGTTAGGATTTTTCTCAAAAAAATTCATACAGCAATATATTTGGAAACATTTCAAATTCATGCTGCAAGGAAGAAGTTGTCAGATCTACACCGATCACAAGCCGCTTACATTTACCTTTGCACAGAAACCCGAAAAAGCGAACGATCGTTAAGCAAGGCAACTCAATTACATCGGGCAAATGACCACCGATATCTGGCACGTAAAAAGCCACTCGAGTGCGGAAATCAATTACGAGCAATTGGCGGATGACCAGAGAAACTACACAGAAATAAAATCTCTACTGGCGGAAGGTAATAACATTTCGATTAAATTAATACTTTTTACCGTTCCAGGCCGTTCGAAACGAGTATATTGCAATTACTCCACTAGTGACATTCGTTCATTCGTGACGCAAACATTTGGAATTCATTTCATTCAGGCAATTCGAGACATCTCGCAACCAGGTGTACGAGCCACGGCTAAATTGATGACAAAACGATTCGTTTGGCCAGGCATTCAATCAGATGTCGCGAAATTTGTTCGAAGCTGTTTAAACACAAAAACAACAATCAGACGTGGTACCGATCAGACGTGTTTTTGCTTCCGGGGCAATCGTAATTTAATTTAATTATATTTATTAGTTTCTGTGTTTTTGTGTTTAACTCTGAATCTATAAATAATTAGTGTACTATAAGTAGTTTTATAGTTTTAGTGATAATTGATAAGAAGTGTTTTGAATGTGGTTGTGCTACAAAAGAACTGTACTTTTGTTGTGTTGTTTGTGATAAATCAATTGATTTTAAGTGTTTTGGCATCAAAAGCAAAACTACCTTCGATTTAATTTGTCAACTAAAAAATCTTCGTTATATTTGTGACGATTGTCATGATCTGCTTAAAGTCCAAATGGATTTATTTTCAAAGATGACAGATTCTTTCAATGTTATTAACATAAACATTCATAGCCTCCAAAGTAATTTCCATGAGTTCAAAATTATCCAATATTAAAAATCGTCATAATAGCGGTACTTCCAAGTCTATAAATAAAACCAGTAATATTAAAGCTAATGACATCACGAATGTAAGTGTGGCTGTTTCTCAATCTATTCAACAATTAACCAATAGCGGTGGGTGCAACGGTAGTCAAATAATATTAATAATAAAGTTAATGATAATGATGGTACCGTAGCTCAGATTCAGTCTGAACGGGCTACAAATTTATTACCGACGATGATGACTAATAATGCAAACTAAAACTAAAACCTCAAATATAAACATGTGCAAAAATGTTTCACCGGTAATTTCATCGAAACATTCGATGATTTATAATAACAATGTGGCTTTCCAAAACAAAAAGCTTAAACCTGATGTATAATTGTTACCGGTAGTAATATAACATCTATTGAATCTATTCCTCCACGTAAATGGTTTTTGTGTCGAGACTTAAACCTACCATTACTGACAGTGAATTCACTGAGTTTGTGATAAATAATCTTCAAATTTCGGATGCTACTTGTGTACGGATCAATAAAGATTCGCAGAATGGAGTAGGAGCGCCTTATATTTCGTATAAAATAAGTGTGCCACTTGAATCCTTTGAGATTATTATGAATGCTGATTTATGGCCGGAACATGTACTTATCAAGGAATTCAACTTCAATGAAAATAGATGAAATTTTCGGGGAGGTCGGCGGCTTCCTCAACGAGTGCCTTAAACACAAACATATCAACATCTAATAGTACTGATTTAAGAAACAATTTTATATATTTTCAAAATGTTCGCGATATTGCCTCTAAATCCGCTGAGTTCTATCGCTTTGTCGTCGCTTCTATGTATCGCGTTTACGTGATTGTAGAGACCAATTTAAATCCGAATATATATAGTTCTGAGTATTTTCCGACAGACTATATTGTATACATGTGTGACCGCTCCGCACTATCTAGTGTCAAATCAAGTGGAGGAGGTGTATTGATGGCAGTTCATTCATCTATTGTGAGTGTGGCAGTTGACAGTGATCCAACAATTGAACTTTTATGCATCAAGTTAAATATATTTAAGAAAAATATTTTCATTATTGGCCTTTACATTTCACCGAGGTTTTCATCTGAAGTTTATACGACATATACAAACTGTTTGTATAATATAATTTAAAAACTTAACTTAGTTGACAACGTGCTGATAGTTGGCGATTTCAACTTGCCAAAGGTTGAATGGCTGGTAGATGACGACGAAAACTGCGTCATTCCGTACAATGTTAAGTCGGAGGCTAAATCAATATGTATTGATTCCATTTTGTCATTTGGTCTCGTTCAGATAAATAACGTTTCTAACTGTAATGGTAAATTTCTGGACTTGTTTTTTGCTAACTCTGCCAATCTATTTATGACAAAGTTGGCACCAGTTCCGTATATCATCAACGATGTCAACCACAAATCTATGGAAGTCAATTTAAACGTATCAGAGTTTTTGGTGTCTAATTTTAATACTAATAATTGTAATTCTATTAAATCTAATGATTTTAGGCGTGCTGATAATGATGGTCTGATTTCTTATTTCAAATCAGTAGATTGGTATTCGTGTTTTTCGTTGGTGGATAATGACCGCGGCGTGCAAATTTTCTATGACATTTTATTCATTGGCTTCGACAGGTTTGTACCGGTTTCTAATAAAAAAGTTAATCGTAATAATCCTCCGTGGTTTAACAACGATCTAATAAACCTACGCAATCGTAAGAAAAAGTTATATCGAAGATGGAAGATATCCGGAAACGCTGACGACAGATTAGCATTTTTAATTTTATCGAAACATTTTGACGATTTGCATTATATTGCTTATAAAAATTTTATTATTAAGGCTCAAAATAATATGACTTCAAATCCAGAATCATTTTGGAATTTCGTTGACTCCAAAAGGAAAACTTTTGGATTTCCATTAACTATGCGGTTCAATGATGTTACTAGTAATAATTTTGGGGATATTGCTGACTTATTTGCTTCATTTTTTCAAAATATACATATATAGTCGGACTGATATTGATAATGACAAATATGTTAGTGCAGAAGGTAATTGTACCAACTCTTGTTTGTACACACCTCACATATCTCCAGAGGATATCGTTAAATCCCTCCATTTGTTTAAGGATGGATGTGGCCCAGATCGTATTCCTTCATACTTTCTTAAAAATTTTAGTAATGAAATGGCTCTGCCTTTGTCAATTTTATTTAATGATTCACTTTTAAAAGGTGTTTTTCCGGTTGGCTGGAAATCGTCTCATATTGTACCGATATTTAAATCTGGTAATAGGAGTGATGTTTCTAACTACAGGGGTATATCGTTATTGTCAGCCATTCCTAAATTGTTTGAGCCAATTGTGTGTGATTATATGTTTTTTTGACTAGAGTCGTTTATTGTAGATGAGCAACATGTTTTTTTCTGTGGGCGTTCCACTGTGTCAAATTTAGTGGAGTTTACGAAACATGCCACGGAGGTGATTGAGAGTAATGCTCAACTGGATGTCATTTACACCGACTTCAGTAGAGCGTTTGACTCAATCAATCAATCCTTCGGAATTAATGATAATTTAATCAAATGGCTTGAGTCGTACCTCACTGGGCGGGTACAGTCTGTAGCAATTAACAACAGTTTTTCTAAACCAATTTATGTTTATTCGGGAGTACCTCAGGGCTCACATCTTGGTCCACTTATTTTCATATTATTTGTAAATGATATCACAAAAAGCATAAAATTTTCCCGATGTCTAATAAATGCTGACGACCTAAAATTGTTTTCTCCTATTCGTAATCTATCTGATGCAGTTAAATTACAAATGGATATAGACGGGGTAAGCTCTTGGTTTAAGAATAATTTATTACATTTGAATGCAGCTAAGTGCAAAATGGTGACGTTTACACGTTCATCTTCGCATTTTGTTTATAATTACAACATTGCAAATAACACTTTGAATCGTGTTAACGAAATAAGGGATCTTGAATTATATTCACTTCCACATTATCATTTAATCGTCATTTTGACATGATTTGTGCTAAAACCAATTCTATGTTGGGATTTTTAAAACGTAGTATGAAAGAGTTTAATAATCCTAGAGTTTTTGTTTGCATGTATCAATCTCTTGTACGCTCACAGCTCGAATATGCATCATGCGTATGGTCTCCACGTTATAATGATCACATAAGCAGAATTGAATCAATACAAAAATATTTTCTCATTTTTTATGCATATAAAACTGGGGAGTTCGACCGTCGATTATCTTGGTGGGAAAATGTTAGAAATCTACCTTCATATGTAGATAGATGTAAATCTTTGGAAATTGAGCCACTTAAAATTCGTCGTCAGCATGCTGGAGCTATTTTTATTTCCGATTTACTTAACGGTAATATTTTGAGTGCATACTTGTTAATGAACCTAAAATTGTATGCTCCTATTAAAAACCTACGTACTCGCACACTCTTGAGAATTGATTTTCACCGAACGAATTATGGAAGCGACGAGCCTTTGAATTCTATGTCGAAACTTTATAACGAACTTTGCATATTTTGCGACTTTAACCAGAGCCTTCTAGAGTATAGAGCCATAATCTTAATGACGTATTTTTTAGAAGCTTTTTTAGTGGTATAACTTTTCACTGATTTCCACAGGAATCCATAGTAAACATGGTGTTTTTTAGCTTCAAGTTTTTCAATGAAAAAAGCAAAAACATTATAAAATGTTTATATAAAAGTTTTCTACATATCTTTAAGAACAATATACAAGAAGACCTTATTGGTATTAAGTAAATATTAATTGCAGAAATATTAAAATTAAATTATTTCTAAAATATATTTTTTCGAACTTTCATTTTGAAAAATACATCAAAGTTGGCTCTGACAAATTAAAATAATACTTGCTAAATTTATCTTTAGTTTTACTAGTGTATGTAAGATGTCTAAAATGGTTACAAAAAATTACGAAACAAAATTATTTAATCGCAAAATTATCACACGCTACTATATTTTGTGAATTTGTTTTGCTTTTCCTACAATTTTTGAACTTGAAATGTCCCCAGGTGGTAATTTTTGGTATGATTTTTCCAAATTTTTACGGCCATCACTGCCATCTATGTAATGTCTATTGACTTAACGACCAAACGAATTGTAGTAAGCTTTTATTTCAATTTGACCTGAATGCTGTTGTTATGAATTTTTTTTAATATTTTGGTTTAAATAAATCAATTATTACAAGAAAATGAAAATGATTTATTTAAACTTTTGAAACTCAAACATTTATGAAAGTATTTCAGAAATCTTAATTAAGAATTTGTAACGTTTTCATTTAAAAATTTGTCTTAGGATAAAAAGTAATTTCCCATATGTTTTGTGTGTTTTACTATGGAAAGTTTCGTTTTTTCCTCGTTTCTAATTCCCTTATAAAAGCTCAGATTTTTTGATTATGGCTCTATAAAATCAGAACCATCTTGATATGAATAGATCCGGTATGTAAAAAATGAACTTAAAATAAAGGACATAGAAACACTAAAAAATAATTTATTTTCATAGAGTTTGTATGAAAAAACGCGATTTCGATTGACGAAAAAATATGAATTAAAAATTAAACCTAGATAAATAATTTTTTCTAAAATCACTAATAAATAACTTAATGACTAACTCATTTAAAGCACAGGTTCTCAGGCTTCCCCATTTTCCAGATATAATCAAAATAAAATAAGGGAATTAAATTAAAAAACGCTCTACAACAACAACAATATGTATTAAAAAGAGAATATCCTGTTTAATGACGTCATCACTTATTCACAACTAAAATCAATGGTAACTAAAAGACAATACGTTGAACAGCCAAAATTAAAATAAATCAAAGAGAGTCAAAGAGAAAAAATTATAATAATATGCATTGAGCCATGATACAAGAATCCTCTACAGATAAGCTCAATAGCTTACGTTTATTATGAAAACTAAAATGGTGAAACCAGATTATACTGTAGAAGTGAATGAAATAAAAGATATCGGAATACAAAAAAATAAAAAAATAAACAACCAAATAATAAGCATTTGTTTATATGGTTTTTTGTTTTACATTTTAAACCAATGTGAATTTATTTTTATTTTCGTTTTTTTAACCTATTGAAAGCCAATTTAAAGTGAATTGAGGCAACATGTTAACAGCTACGATTATAATAATTATGGAGATTAATTTTATAATGATAAAATATGACTATTTTAATAAAATAAAAACTATGAAATTTGATGAGTTGTAATTTAAATAATAGGTTTTTGTGGAATATAAATTATTAGATATCTTAGGTAGTTTTAAATGATTTGTTGGATTTACGATCAAGTTCCCGTATAATCTCGTTCTCGTATATCAAAATTCTCTTTTATATTATACTTATTTTATATACATAATTTGGACATATCAATTGGGGTTCTATATTCTAAAATATTTAAATAAAAGAATCATTTTAATTATTCTGTACAATTGTTTATTTTAATCAATTTCATAAATCATAATACATATAAGAATCTTCCATTTTAATGACAAAAATCCAGTACAAAATCGAAAAATTCAATTCAGCGGTCTCTAAAAATATGTACATATAAATAAGAAAGAATAATAATCTTTAAATTTGTGATATTGGATACGATTCATTGATGCCACGTTAAATTAAATATGTCTGTGTCAGATAGTATCATCATATCCTCATCACCTAAAGTTTAACCTATATTCTAAAGAAAAATTCATTATCACATTGAAAAAAAAAATCAAAATGTAAAGCTAAGAATAATTCATACAAAAATATATAAAATAATAGCTACTAACTAAATATGTACAAAAATATAATAGAATAACCTATACTTTTCCAACGGATCTCTACGAAACAATAAAAAAAAAAATTATATTAATTCACAGTCATATGATTTTAGGTTTGTTAACTCTAATATTTCATTATCACAATTACAAATGATTTATAATCAGATTGCAAAATTTCATACACCAACCTTTCTAAATAAAGTTAATATTTATTTGAAGTTGGTTCCACCTACTCATCAACGGTTAAGTGTTCTGATTCGGAAATATAAGCGACTTCGAAAGAACAGAGACTTAACAAATTCTGGAAGACCTATGTCTTCAGACAAATTCAAATGTTTTTTTAGATAATTTCCGGTAATTAGAAGGCGCTCTTCCCCATCTTCATCATTATTCATATGTTTAAAAAAATTTTCCAAAGCCTCGATTAAAACTAAAAAATTGTGATTTGGTTTATATAAACCTCCCTCACTGAGATGGTTAATCCAACTAAAAGTTTTATCATCATTTGAAGAAGCCAGTATGCCCATATTGGAAACATTGTGTTTAGAGCTGAGTTTTTTGATCATAGCTCCGGCCATATGTTCAATTCCATCTGCTTCCAATTCTGTAATTTCTTGATCACTCTGTTCAGTTATATCAACATCAAGATTACGAAAAGCAATTTGCGATATAGTTGGGGAGTTTATCATTTCCTCTTGTACAGAAAACTCAGACTGTTGCTCGATCCCAGAATCATATATTGAATGTTTGGATGTTGATTGTGTGGCAATATAATTAAATTTAGTAACAGATGTGAGATTATCACATTCGTCATCAATACAATTTTGAGCGCTTGAAAGAATATTTTGATTTCGTCTTAGCAAATAGGATCTAAAGCGGTATTTGAAATCAATTTGTTTGGGGTGATCATGTAACCCTCCAGTCGCTCTAATGTGAGAAAAAAAGTTTTCTAGCACATCTTGATTTAACCGATAAGTCAATAAAAATTCGATGTCATGATTCAATCTCATATATTCGAATAATCCTTTTATTGATACATTAGTGACTAGAATCCCTTTTTGGAAAGGTAACAGATTTTTTTTCCCAATGACTCTCATCTCCGTCGTAACACGAGAAAATGAATCTATTATTAATGTCTGGTCATCTAATGCGAGACCAAAAGCTTTTTTATAAGCCCTACTGTCAGTAACAGGCACTCTTACATTCATACAATCAAACCAGTCATTTACCATTTTCAAAAATTCCGCAACAAATGGCCAATTAGAACTCTCTTCTAAGTATCCCAACGAAGCACAGCGTTCAATGGACTTGGCGACTGTGTTAGAAAAAAGCTGAGCAGCTAGTTTTACTTTCATCCGACTTGGCCCACGTACGTCTAGATGAGCTGCTGTTATTTTATGTATCGCTTTTAATTCGAGATTTGCTGTCAATTTCAACAATTCTCGAATTGGGTTCGAGTTTATAATGTTACCATTATAAACAAAACCATGATCAATTAAATGATTGCGAATCAGTTTTAGTAGGTGTGGTACATCTGCAAACACGAATATTTTTGCATTCGTACATGGATTCATAAAAAAACAGTTATTTTCTGATATACCTAACTCATTCCACAATTTTTGATTTGTTGGACCTAAGTCAGAAACAATAGCGCAAATCCGAAATGAGATCGCCTCTAATGTCGAAACTATGGAAAATAAAATATCTTTTGTCATTGGACAATCAAAACGATAAAATATTGGTTGTTTCCAATATTTAAATAGTCCCCGTAACATTCCCACTTGAACAAAACTGGCCGGTTCACACATTTTGTCCCTGGGACTTAGATCAGTCTGTTGCAGCAAAGCAAGTACACTTTGGCAGATACCCGGTTTAATGTCTAAATTTGTACCCCATCGTTTAAGAGTGGATACAGATGGAAAGGGGAAGCTTACGTAAAAGGCGGTACAGTCGAGGTCCAGCAGAGTGAAGTGATATTGAAGACGATATATCTGTCAACGAATAATGAACCTTTTTGTCCGGTGTTTTTAATTTTTTTATTTGTCCAGGCGTAAAAATATTTGATATTTCCTCTAGATCTAATTTAGCCTTCTCGGTTATCTGTAGTTTATGTAATAATTTTCTATTTTCGCGTTTGAGGCGAGCATTATCACGTTCAAGATTTAGCAGATAGTTGTCCGTTTGCGTTTCAGCAATTACGTTTCTAGCGTGACTTTCTTCAATGACGAGAGCATAATCTTTAAATGCTTTTAGACACACTAATAAATTGACGGTTGGTACTATACCGCGCTTCAGACGTTTTTTTTGGGTACTGATGTTTACACTGTAGTCACTATTTTTGAAATGATCAGAACATATTCTGGAATTACCTACATTGAAAGAATCCGTCCGTCCAGTGGCTACAATCCATTGATCACGTACTGTAGGATAAACTGGAAATCGGTACTAGTTTTTATCTGGAGTATATGTGGATTTTAACTTACTGTTATGGTTGTTACAACCAAAAACTGCGCAACCTACCATGATGAGTAAGGTAACCACAAACAACTGTCATCACTGTTTTTATGCCATTAATCAGCAACTACAAACTGATTAAAAAATGTCAAAAAAACTTATATGCAATCACTCGTATAGGTACTATTCTTAAACCCTCAATTCATCAACCAATGATCGGTAAGTGGTTGCTCCTTTTCTCGTTTTCTCGTATTTGATATTTCATTACCATGTTGAAACAAGAAATTTTATTATTAACAAAGGAGCCCTTACTATTGGTATGTATGGCTTTCGTTGAATAATAATTCTTGTTTAATAATGGTATATAAAATCGATTTGTAAATAAATTTTTCGCAGATAAAAAATACTATTATATACGTATGGATAACCTCACTTTTTAAATTTTCTTCCAGGATAATAGAAAACTAAAACAATAAAACAAAAAATTAAACAAATGTAATCGTAAAATAAAATATCAATAATTATATTAACAAATTTAAAATCAATATTGTATATTTTCCAAACAATAAAAAAAAATTTCAAAGGGTAAAGCCGCATCCACACGAGGTGTGAAATGTACACTTATACGCGCATATTCGCTTAATTGGCGAATGTAGACGGTTAAGCGAGATGTGTACATTTATCAACATCTCGGTACACACGATTCGTTAAATGTTCATTGATCACATGTAGGCGAATGTTAATGAACATTTCTATACTGATAGACATTTTTAGTACATACATCGTAAAATTTTTCCATTTAATTTCAAATTGAACAAATTTGTTGTTTTTAAAATTTGTTCAAGTTTTTCGGTTTATTCAAAATTGAAAATGGAAATAAATAGCGACGACGAGATTGATTTGGCCAGTGCAATATTAATAAATAGTTGTGCTGTAATGTTATTAAACAGAAATAAAAATAAAGTATTTAAATATCGGTTTTTTACTAAAAATTAACAGCAAATTTGATAATATCCGACCAAACAGCCATTCCGACCATTTAAATGAAAATTGGCATTTTACATTACTTTTGAAATCAATTATATATTACGTTTTAAGAATTTTCAGATATTATTTCTCTAAAAAAATGCAAAGTTCAATAAATAATATTTCCATTAAAAAAAATTCTAAAGATAAATGCACTAACATTTCAAATTATATTTGTTAACATTTTGTCCCTTCGTGTGGATGGGACACAAATCCATCGATTGTTTCCTTTGATGTGTATCGTTTACCGCCTATTTGACGAACACAAACAAGCAAATGAAAATATTCGTCATGCGAAAACCATCCTCACGACGTTTACATTCGCTAAATGCGCGCATAAGTGTACATTTCACACCTCGTGTGGATGCGGCTTAAAACATACTTACTCGTACATCTACTTTGTAATACAGTTAAGCCGCATCCACACGAGGTGTGAAATGTACACTTATGCGCGCATTTAGCGAATGTAAACGTCGTGTGGATGGTTTTCCCATGACGAATATTTTCATTTGCTTGTGTTCGTCAAATAGGCGGTAAACGACGCACATCAAAGGAAACAATCGATGGATTTGTGTCCCATCCACACGAAGCGACAAAATGTTAACAAATATAATTTGAAATGTTAGTACATTTATCTTTAGAATTTTTTTAATGGAAATGTTATTTATTGAACTTTGCATTTTTATAGAGAAATAATATCTGAAAATTCTTAAAATGTAATATAAGTATAATTGATTTCAAAAGTAATGTTAAATGCCAATTTTCATTAAATGGTCGGAATGGCTGTTTGGTCGGATATTATCAAATTTGCTGTTAATTAAATAAAAACCGATATTTAAATACTTTATTTTTATTTCTGTTTAATAACATTACAGCACAACTATTTATTAATATTGCACTGGCCAAATCAATCTCGTCGTCGCTATTTATTTCCATTTTCAATTTTGAATAAACCAAAAAACTTGAAAAAAATTTTAACACAACAAATTTGTTCAATTTGAAATTAAATGAAAAAAATTTACGATATATGTACTAAAAATGTCTATCAGTAAAGAAATGTTCATTAACATTCGCCTACATGTGATCAATGAACATTTAACGAATCGTGTGTACCGAGATGTTGATAAATATACACTTCTCGCATAACCGTCTACATTCGCCAATTAAGCGAATACGCGCGCATAAGTGTACATTTCACACCTCGTGTGGATGCGGCTTTAGAATAAGACTAAACAAAATTGGAAAACATGATTTCACCAAAATATATATAGTAGCGACAACGTATATATATTGAGCTTATCTGTAGAAGGTTGTTGTATCATGCATTGAGCGCGAAGAAATCAAAAAAATCAAATCAAACCAGATTGTTATGCATTACAAATAAACGACATAACCAACAAACATTAACTGTAATATAAATGCCTTATTTATTTCTCAAGTATTAAAAATATTATTGTATTTAAATTAATACACAGCTGAAAATAAATACAACATGATTAATATTTGGCATCGATTTTTATTCCCAAAAATTAATGACCCATTCAAAATAAATTTTTGTTTAGAATACATATTTGAATGGGGCATGCAAAACGACATTATTACTTTTACCAGACACCAGGTGGCAGCATGTCATTTTAAAGGATAGCTTTAAATTTGACGTTTCGATTTTACACTGAAATATATGGTTAAATTTAGGTGGATCTAATAAATTTATTCATTTTTATTATATTAAACGTTAAATTAACAACAGCACAGGAGAAAAATATGCAAAATATTTGTTACTTTCCTGTTTATTAAAAAAATTGTTGTTCTTTCGTTTAATTTTATTTGAAAAGAAGACTACAAAAATGGTTACAACCTGTTGTGTGCCAAAATGCAACAACAAATTTTAAAAAAATTATGGCATAAAATTTCATCGGTTTCCGTACCAACATATTTTAAAACCAAAGTGGATTATAAAATTACGACTAGGAAAATATCCCTCAAAATGATTCCTAGAGTGAGAGGTATTGATACGGCACCTTATCAACTGGGAATGGCTGCTGACAGGCTGCAGGGACAATTTTTATTGGACATCGGCTCCTACTTAGGTCAAGACCTTGCCATAAGTTTAATCTAGAAAGTATTTGTTTATAATTTGATTTATGATTAGGTAATAACAGAATAAAATCACCTGTTTAATAAATCTTTTTTATTTCCTGTGGTTTTCGCTCCTAAGAGATTTAACTTTTTTTTTTAATTCAACATCATTTGCCATTTTCACTGCTATATGTACTCAAATATTCTGAAACTATTTTAAATGATGAACAACACTAAACTAAGCAAGCAATTAATATGCAACCAAAAACCCAACATGAAACAATTTTTAAATATTTATAAGTAGTGCGATAGAAACGGAGGAAACAAAACTTTTTGAGGTTAAAGGTATTTCACTATATTAAATAGAATTTAATTAAAAACCCGAATGTTTTTTTTGTTTAAAACAGTTAACCATATAACATTTCACTTATTTAAAACTATTCTTTTTATTGACACTACTTAGAAATATTTTAAAATATAAAAATTGTTTCATGTTATTTATTTTTACTATAGATTTTGATGGAAAACACAAATGACATTTTGATTCTATCCTGGAAACGAACGTGCTGCCACAAAAATAGCGGCAAGTATTTTTACTATATACATGCCCCATTGTCATAACATTTGAGAGCGGTGTATAAAATAAAATAGCTCTTACTTATTATTCCCATTCCTAGATGTCACTTAACACACAATTAAAAACAACAGGGATTCGGGCTGAGTAAACGATTTGAAAGAAAACTTTTTACGTAAAATTACCATAATTTCTTTCATAGCAATGGTTTAATTTTAGTAAATTTATAAAAAAATTATATTAAATTAATTATTATTACAATTTAATTATTACTATAGAGGGAAGCCACCAGAAATATGTTTAACCAAATCAAAAATCAGACCGATTTTAGAATCCGACCGGTTCGATCACCTATTTGATTCTTTTTATAAGTTTTTCATTGTATGCGACATCTATGGTTTAAACAAAAGTAAAAAGTCGTTAATAAAGCATTGCCACATGGTATGAATCTGTATTTGGGTAGATTTTTGTCATTTGGCAATGCTTTTAGAAGGAGACTAAAAAGAGATGGTTATAATTGTTAATAAATTTTATGTTATGACGTATTTTACAACAACAACATTCCATAAAAGTTTAGCAATAGTTTATATTCCAAGAGGATTTTCACTACGAAATAAATATTTTCATGATTCGATTTTTCAATCAAGTAAAATTACATGTTTTATGAACATTTTCGTATAAAAGTATTGTAAAAGCTCATAATTCTAATAGACTAAAAATGTAACTGAAAACAATCGTTTTCCCATATAGTTTCTAGTAAAGAAAAAATTTTATGTACTTTATTTTAAGCTTAGTAAAAAATGCAGTCAATGTGGAGGCTCTCATTTATAGAGTAGGCTCTGCTCTTATTTATAGAGTAGGCTCTGATAAAATACAGGGTGCTCTGCTTTAACATGACGAAAGTGGAAATCAGACAATCATTGAAAAAAAATTATTTCAGTTGAATAATTTATTTGTGCTTTTAATAATTTAATTTTTTGAGAAAATTGTATTTTTTGTTATTATTAGTCAAAATTGTACTGGAGCTTATAGTTCCGAATAAATTTTTCTTTTTTAAAACAAAATAAAAAATAAAATGCCAACGCGCAAAAATTGAACGTCACACGCATTCAGAACTGGAGAGATTCGACGCTCCGATCGAGCGATTTGGTCACATTAATATAGATCTAGTGGGACCGTTCTCACATATTTCGGGGTGGATAGCAAAGTATGGTGTGCCAGAAGCAATCACTACCGACCAAGGTTCTCAGTTCGAGTCGCACTTTTCGACCGAGCTGATGAGAACTCTGTGAACTCGACATTACAGGACAAAGGCGTATCATGCACAGGCAAATGGCCTCATCCAAAGATGGCACCACACGCTGAAGGCAGCAATTCTCTTCCACAACACCGAAAAATGGATGACACATTTACCAACAATTCTCCTCACCCTTCGATCAATGTATAAAGAGGATTTAAATTAAACACTGGACTCGTTTTCGGTACAACGCTGCGCATTGCAGGTGAATTTTTCGACGTACGGGGTACGTATCATCTTTTATAAAAAAAAAATATTTATTTTTTATGTTATATGTATACACATATACCTGTGTATACATATATAAATTTATATATTTATTTTATTATTTAAATATGACATATGGTATTACGGCATCGACAAAAGTTTTAAAAAGCGGCCTGATATCCTGCGACAAATACACATACATTTTAAGTGAATTACCAAAACCACGTCTTGACGGTAACACATGTTTTTTCCCCATGTGTCTATGCGCAAATTTCAATCTTAATTATTAACTGTGCTACAACAAACCAACAACAAACAAAACCCAGCATCCGGATTCTGCCTAACAATAACAGCATTGCTTTTCTCGAAATATATAAATATAACGGTCACAACAGAAGCAACAAATATTGCAGAACAACTACAACTATTAAAAATAGCGGCCCCTAGGGCAGCAGCAGAGTCAAACCAATAGTATTTTGCAGAGGCAAACCAATAGTATTTTTATTAAATATTTTTTTTTATATGTCAATATTTTTATTTTTAAATTATATTAAAACTCACGTTTTCAAAATTATTTTCTTTCAAAATTTGCGAATTTTCAAAACCGCACTATATTTTTGTTGTTCCTTCTCAATATAAACATTTAATTTTTATCTAACTTATTTCGCACTACATCCATTTTATATTCGGTTCGAAAGTTAGAAAACAAACAATGTCTCAAGATATAAACGACGCCGAAACCAGGTCGATCGTCAGAAGTCACTGCTTCCTCTAACGCCATTCGTTTATCACCGTTCTTGTCGGGCAATCCAAGAGCGTGGTTCATCACTACCGAGGTACTTTTTAATATCCAAAAGGTGACTAGAGGCGAAACCAAGTATTGTCAAATTATTTTGGCGCTATCACCAGAACAGTGTGATACTGTCCTCGTCTTACTAACAAATACGAATCCCTCAAGCAAGCTCTGATCGAGCGCAATTCGCTGTCAGAGAAAAGGAAGCTAAAGATGTTGCCAAATCAGTCAGCAGACACAGAAGGCAGACGGCCAACCGAAGTACTTCGCCAAATCAGAACATTGGCAGGACCAAACTTCAATCAACAGATGATAAAATCGTTGTGGATTCGAAAGCTCCCGTAGTTTATCTGTCTCCCGCTGTTACCGCAAGAAGAGAGCAAATCCGCAGATGAACTGGCCTCATTCAACTTATCTGCGGTTTTGCTGCATTAGCTCAATTCAACGACCAACGAGAAGTACCACTGTTCAAACCGTTCATCGCGCAATAGAAACCATCCGTCTTTCTTTTTTTTTTGACCTGTCGAGAATAACTTTGCTTTCACATCGCATGAACGACACAAAGTTCAGCATTACTACTGATGCATCAAACTCTGCTGTCGGCGCAGTTCTGCAACAGTATAATGAAGAATGTTGGGAGCACCTGGGATTTTTCTCAAAGAAATTGTCTGATGCTGTAAAGAAATATTCAGCATTCGACAGGGAATTACTCGCAATATATCTGGCAATTAAACATTTCCGACATTTTGTCGAGGGACGGGACTTAAAATTTACACCGACCACAAGCCTCTGATAAGAGCAATCGAATCAAAAACTGAACGAAATCCAAGTAAGAACAAAATTCAAGGCAATCGCGTCACTTGGATTTCATCTCTCAATTTATCACAGAAAATTTAGTCTTGGGGAGGTTTTAGTTAAAGTGGGGGATGTTCTCGGTCTGGTGTTGGGACCCTGGACTGGATGTTTGTGGCGGGGTGCCGGGAGAGCCGAGTGGGTTGCATTTCTGTGATTTTGTCGGCGGGTTTTTGGACCGCTTGCTGAATGTTGCCGGTTTGCGGCGGGGCTGGCCGAGTCCTTGCGGAACATAAATGGCTGAATCGCGTTTTGGTTGGCCGGTGGTAGTTTTGGGTTTGGGTGGTTTGTCGTTTTGTTTTTAATTTTTTAAGTTGCTCGAAGGGAATTGCATGCGCGGGTAGTTTTGTAGATGGCTGAGTTGGCTGTAGTTTTCCTAGAGTTGAGGTTTGGGTCGTTTTTGATTGAAGTGTGAATGCTTATATGTTCCTGTAGGGAACGGCTGTTATATGTATAAATGTTCCAGATTTTAATTACAAATATTGGATTTAAATATTTTAATATTATATTTTAATTTATTTTATTGTTTGTATTATTAAATACCTTTACTTGCAATTTACTGGTATCTATAGGCAGGGCGCTTCAATGTCTTGCATTTTAGATTTTTACTCTTTGGTAAGAGCCTGGAAATGGAAGTGATCGGATCGTGTGGTCTGCAACAACAAATACCTGCATTTTAATAAAATTGATTTATATTTTTATCTGTTTCTATTAGTTTCAGTCACTGAATTGAAAACAGCTGTGTTTTTGCACAATATGATTTGTTATCTCCTTAGTACGTTAAGATTAATTAATAATTTGTTTCAGAGAATTAAATTTAAACCTAATTAAATTTAGAGCGTGATTAGTTAACAAAAGAATTATGCAGATTTGAATTAAAGGAAATATTTGAAGAACTTGAATCATCCTTCCGGAAACTTATGCAATAAATGAACTTGTAGCTAGAAAATGTGTTGTCTTGTGCTAACTAATTTACTAACTATCGACTGCATAGGTGGCTGAAACTGGGTCGATTCTCCAATACTAACATTCCTTTCTTATTCTTCGGGTTTGTTTAGGCTTGGCCATATGACCTGTATCAATCAATCAATCAAATTGTACCTTAATTATTTTGCGTATGCAAAATTTCATTGAATGTAAATCGGCATAATCGAAATAACAACATTTGATTTTTCAGTATTACCACCCCTACCAGGTACTATCCTTATAATTTAATTTGTGTGAATATGTGATGTAAATAAATACATATAAACTATAAACTTTCAATACTATATAAATTGTGATAGCTCTGTGTTAAGTTTATTCAGGCACTCTTTTATGAGTAAAATAACTAAGCAATGAGCGCAATTCTTGTATTTCTCCAAAAGAATTACCAAATTTCACCCAACTTCCAGACCTAGCTCATGCAGTACTCGATATTGAACATTTTTGTAATCTGCTAAATGTACTAAACCTGTCACAGACTGTAAAGCTTTTCAAACACATTCTGCGGAGGTGTGTATTGAGGTTCGATCCTAAGATGAACTTACTTAGGAAAAGAAGAAATTACAGAAAACTCGTTCACCTAGGGTTGATAGCTTAATTTATAGGGCTTCATAAACGGTGCGAAATTTTGAGCGAGGGGATATGCATATGATGTGTGATCTTAAAAGCGATATTGAAGGCCCTTACCGAGATCTGAATAATTGCAAGTGAATTGGTTTTATAATTAATTGCTTTTCTACTGCTTTCTCTAAAAGAAAGTCTCTTTTACGTCGTTGCTAATTAGTGTAAAAGCCAGATAAATTATGAATTTGGTCGCAACTTTCAGTAAAATTAAGCTGAATAATTCCCTCAAGTTGATTTGTACAAGTGCATTCTTTAAAACTGGGACTGCATACTATATAAAGGTGGATCTTATAAAAATGATAATGTCAGATGGTAAAATCTCTTTTGCACCCCATCCCTGTCGAGATTCGAATTCCATTCCTCCCGATTAAAGCGCCATAGCTTTAACCACTGTGCCGTTGGTGGGCAATCGAAAACTTAGTAAAACTCGTACATATAATCTGAAAGTCTTACGCTATGTATACATCAGCGTTTTTAATTACGCATATATTAATAAACGCTATTGTTATGCTATTTACATAAATTAAGTCTTGATTAGTGACTTTCATAAAATCAGACGATTATTTACTGTATTGTATTTAACAATATAACAAATAATCATCTGATTATAAAAGGTAAATAATACTGAAAGAACGTATAAAGATTCTTAGAAATGAACATAAAGAAACATTTTTAGGGATGAGGAGGAGGTTTATTAACTAAACAAAAGTGTAAGATTCCTATTGTCGTTGTTTATTCGAAAGGTAACAGGAATTTTAATTTTCCTAAGAATTACGCCTAAAGGAGCTTTATTAATTATTCTACCAATAAGACATTTAAACATTCATAGATTAAAAGTAATTAAATTACGTTCTTCGTAAATATTCCGCGTCTTACCTCGCGTAAAAACTTTAAATCCGGTTAATGATTACTTCCCTTAAATATAAATAAAAATTAATTTCATGTCAATTCAACTAAATCTTTGAAATTTCAGGCTTTGTGTTTGTGAAACATGAAGATATTTGTCTATCACAGTTAATAAACAAACAAATAAATTAAATACAAATCTATGTAGGTATAATTATTATTTCCTTTGATTTTCCATATGTAGGCTACTCTTCTACTACATGGACTTTCAGATTATCTTGAATTAAAATAACTTAATTTTACTTCCATATGTAACATATGTATATTGGAGATAAATAAATATGTACTCGTCTCTCATACTTTTTTTATCCTTTTATGCTTCAATATAGGATAAAATATTTTTGTCTCGTTTCTATGCCATTTTTTGGCCAAAACCAATGGTGAGATGATGGCGGTGTTACATATAATTTGTGTCTAGTTTGAAGATGAATTTGATAACAATCATAATATATCTATTTCCTATTTAATACTGAAGTAACTCTTGCTATTCAATGCTGAAGTAAATAATCAGTGGTCATACATATCAAACTATAAAAGGAAAGAGTACAAACTCAGTTTGCTTACAAACGTGTTAAACATTTTGGACAATAGATAAATAAAAATCATTCACGCAAAAATTTCTGTCTTGTAGATGTAGTTAGTGTTAATGATCTTGGTTTCGTAGTTAATAATAGCTTCACTTGAAACAATCACGTTGCATCTATTTGTCAAAAACTTAATTCAACCCTTTACAAGTGCGACTTTCGCAACATTTTTGTTCACAAAGCCTTAGGCTTTGTAATGTAATTTATTGCAATTGCGATCAGATTTCGTTTCACCTGATCCAAGTAAATTTGAATAATTGTGTTAGATACGTGTAAAAGCTGCGGAAATATGATCATGTATGGTGAAAACAGATGTGCGGAAAAACGCTTGCGGATACGCAGGCGGAAACATAAGTCAAAATACATGTGCGGATTTTTTGACATGAGGTTATTATTTTTTTTTTGGGCCACCCATCGGCAATCTATTTTTTAACACATATTTTTATAGTTGCGGTGATTTTTATTATAAATAAAATCATTTTTTCTCACAAATTCGATTACAAATTTTAGCCGGAAAGCCTTAATAACTATATCGAAAGAATTCCATATTTTATTCTTAGGTGGTATGGACAAGATTTCCCAGCTTTACCAAAGTTGCTGTTAAAATGTTAGTAAAGAAAGTTTTTCTCGAAACAAAATTTTTTTTAATTACACAGACCTTAACAAAAGGGTTAAACATTTTTTAATTGAACAGTTGTATCCGAAATAATTTTTTGCGCTGAATTCGAATCTGGCCACAGAATTACTTATCACGTCAAGTTTTTGAGATATTCTAACCTAAAAATGTCAAAAAGCGTGTTTTTGGAACTTTTTTCACTTGAAATAACTCAAGACTAAAACTAGATAAGCCTGTGTTATTAATACTAATAAAAAAACATTGTTGTTTGTTTGTATATCCGTAACGCAAATCTTTTTGTCTTCTAAAAGTAATCATCGTTGTCTAATCATTTGATTAAAACAAACATTGTTGTACATATATCTGCAACGCTTTATTTGTTGTAGCGATTCACTCATTCAATCGCCTATTTGTTTCTTTTCTCACCACAATTATTCGAAATATTTCGACTGTTAAATATATTTGTATGGAAATAGGTCTTTTCAGTTTAGTAGTAACACCTACAGAATATCTTGACTCACTAATATATTCTGTGGTTTGAATCCAAACTTTGTACTGACTAAATATTTTGGTTATTTTAGTACAATTCACTACTTCACTACATTAGCTGAATTTAACTTTTACTTCAGTGTGCTGCTTTACATACAAAAAAATTCATCTCATATTTTTGTTCATCGTCTTCAAATTTATACACTCACAATTCGTACAGTTAATGCGATACACGTTCGCTTATTTTTTTCATAGACGTCACCACACACAGATATTTGGATTTTTTGTGCAGTTCAATTTTTCCTTTTAGAAAATCGAATTCGAGTATAAAAACATCAATGCGGTTTACGCCATTAATTACGCTAGTTAATTGGACATTTGGAATATAAAAAAACAAGCGGTGGTTGGTTTTATCCACTGTGTGATATTAAATATTATAAATACAAAGCACTCTACGCGCTAAATGGTGTAGTAAAAATAAAATTAATTATTAGCATATTATTCATACGCCCAATGCAAATCGGACACGCGCCCACAATATACATTATTGGTAACCCGATATATCTAAAACCACATTTATGTATTTAATATATAGAACCAGCGTCGGTAACGCATGAAGTTAGTGCAAAATGTATTGATATAAGGTTGTTGACTCAGAGTTTACAATTTTCAGAATTGAAAATTGTTGTGGCAACGACGAAATTTAAAGCAACAAAAATTTAAATTATTTGATGATTACCCAGATTAATTCTGGTCATGGTGGTTGTGATGGTGATGGCGATGGTAATATAGTAAGACGGTATGCTTGTATGATGGTAACATGTTATGGTGCGATGGTGTGATGGTACACGGTACCATGACATGATGGTATAATGTATGGAGTACGATGCTAAGTTGGTACGATGGTATGATTATTTGTTAGTAGAATGGTGTGATGGAATGTTGGTTTGATGGTATAAAGGTGTGATGATATGATGGTGCGATTGCATGGTGGAATATTTGATGGTGTGATAATATGATGTATGCTGATATGATGATATAATGGTATGATGGTACGTTGGTACGATGATATGGCATATGATGGTATAAAGGTATTTTCCGACGAATTTTTTGTTCTAAAGAATTTTGGTTTTTAAACGCGATTTTATAGTCATAACTTTGAAATATTTTTTGTAAATGTTGATATCGCCGAAATTTAAAGTGGTGAACTGTTGATATTCAATTGTGCTTCGATATCCCGTATTCATGCTGTCAATTTTATCTGGTTCGTAACCGTTCTGGCTTGCGATCAATTTGATAACCTTCAGTTCATCTTTTTAATCCTGTTCAGACATCTTAATATTATTCAATCTTTGAAATAAATGGTTGTAAGCTGCAATTTTGTGAGGATATGGATGATTGGAATTAGCATGTATGGTGTGACTGGTCTGCGTAGGTTTTCGATATATTTTAAATTTATGTTGATTGTAAGAATTTTCTTTGTTTAAATCCAAAACAATTATATTTTTACTTTCTTCAATTTCCAAAGTGAATTTAATTTTTCGATGAATATTATTTAAGAAATTCAGGAAATTGTCTAATTGTCTGCTTGTACCCGAATACAAAATCAGAATGTCATCTACATACCATATATGTGCCAGTATTTAACATCTTTGTAAAATTTATTTTTATTGTTTAAAACGTAACTATTTTCGAAATGGTTTAAATTGATTAAGGATCATCCCATAGGGAGATCATCAGTTTGTATGTATAGAATTGGTTTTGGAATTTGAAATAATTTTGACTGGTAATTTCTTCTAATTATTTGATTAATTCTTCTATGATTCGGATATCTATAGTGTTGTTTACTAATATTGATTTTGGTATTATTAAACATCTATTTATTTACCGATTTTGCAATTTTATACGTCGGAACTGATACGAAATTCATGGCTGGTCTTATAAGCATCAGGTTTATGTATTTTAGGCATCCCTCGGTTTAATCATTTTACATAATCGCCGTTTAATAAACCTTTTGATTTTGTAATTATATCTTTTATATTTTTATTGTATTTTTTAGTAGGATCTTCATTAAATGTTTGTGTGCCATTTTTATTTATGAACTCTTTTATTTTGTTGTTGTAAGTACCCGTGCTCAAAATTACAATGGTGTTTCCCTTATCCGCTTTGGTGACGATGGTGTTATTGTCCACTATTTTCTTCTTTAAGCTGAGTATTGTTTTATTTTCGTTGTTACTATTGTTACGTATAGACTGACCACCATCGTCCTTATGTCTGACTTATGTTCTATTTTAGTTTTGGTAATGACATTTTCGATTCCTGTTTCCTTCCAGTGACGTAACTAGGTACCTGCAGCACGAACATGATTTCCTTTGGTTTTACATACTTACAGATAATTCGATATTTGAGAACTTTGAAAAACTACTACTATTTTGAAATTTCGACATTTCTGAGATTATTTCGAAATTCTTGATAGTTTTCAAATTATAATCGAAATTTAAAACGCTATATCGATATATTTAAAAATCGCCATAAAATTGAGTCGATTGCAACAAATTTCGTTTTGTTTGAGGCCATTGTACTAAATCACATGCTGTTTCATACTCTTGAAATCAGAAACTTTTATTTAATGCGAGGCTTGGCAATAGGGAAAAAAATTTTTTTAATTAAAACTTTTCTTGCGGGTGGCCCGATATTTTTAGTTACGCTACTCCCTCTTTCTATCGTTTTTTGGAGTTACTAACTATATAACGTACAATATTTCAATCCTTTGTTCAATAGTTCCGTTTCTTTGTCGTCAAATTGAACATTCGTATGATTTTCGATTCGATAATAAAATTCGTGTGTGGCCGTTGTTGAATTTGAAATAACCGCTCGTATACCATTAATTTTATTTTGTGTTAATGTTGCCAATTTTTTATTTATTTTGGTTCTTTTTGGTATCAATTTCCTTTCCACTTTTATGCTGACTTGTTCCGAAACTTCTAAATGTTATATCAAAAACTATAGTAGATTTCATAGAGACGTCTCATGTCGAATAAATAAACATTCAAATTAATTGGGTGTAGAAAATACCTATTTGGGTGTAGAAATTATATTTCGAACAATACAGTGAGCCCCTACGCAATATACTTAAAACCACAAAAACATAATTCTCTCTTTGACCAAATTTACTCTTCAACTAATACGAGATTGTTTTGAGCGAGGTCAAAAATATGTATTCAGAAAAATTTTCGTTTGTTAAACTAGTTAGTATGCGCTTGTACACCGGTGAGCATGATTCAAGCAAGGTTACTCGATGTTTCGAGTCACGTGTTCGTGACGTCACACAATTCTGCCACGTGTTTGTAAATAAATAGAGAAAAAGCGAATGAACCATTTTTGTGTTTGTTTTTATTTTTCGTTTTTTACTTGTTGTTGTAATTTAAAGGTCTCCTTTAATACTAGAATAGAGTGTCGTCATAAAACAAAAAATGATCATTTGTTTACATATTTAGAGCTAAACTGGTATTAATTGAATCACGACCGGTGAATAAAGGGAATATATGTTTATTTGTTTTTTCTTTATTAACAAATTAACGATGGGTTTTCATTGGGTTATGGGTTATTTATTGTGGCCGACCAGCAATATACATTTGAATACGATACTGACTAAACGTGGGATTCTAAAATGATTTTTAGATAAGATTTTGGAATATGGCCAATTAGTATGGAATTTGTCTATTTCTCAACTGATTATGATGAAATTCTACTTGTACGATGGAAATGGGACCTTCAAATGTTTTTAGATGAAGTTCTGGAATATGGCCAAGTAGGATGGAACATGGATATTTCTTGAACGATTTTGATGAAATTCGACTTGTATGATGGAAATGGGACCTTCAAATGATTTTTAGATGAAGTTCTGGAATACGGCCAAGCAGGATGGAACTTGGATATTTCTTGAACGATTTTGATGAAATTCGACAAGTGCGATAAAAAGCGATTTTAAAATGATATTTAGAAGAAGTTCTAGAATATGGCCACAGAAGAAAGATTAACCAGAATAGACATTGCGTGGATCAAATTTTTTTTTCATATTACCTTCTTTTTTGGACATTGAAGTATAATTACTTTCGAATATTATGAATTTGTTGAATATTTTATACAAATTATGCTGTCAAAAAAAAACTTGTCAAATAATTTCACTAACTATACTGTTAAGGATTCTCAATTTTTATGATTTCAAATAAAAACCAGTAAACCAAAAAATACATAACCCAACTTTCTCTTACCTTTGGCAAATCAAGGTCAAAAAATGAGTCCAAATTTTTCCATACAAAAACAGCGTTATGTCTCTTCTGGCTGTATTCTGTGATATGGCTAAGTAGGATAGAACTTGGCTATTTTTTGAACGATTTTGACGAAATTCTACTTATACGACGGAAATGGGATCTTCAAATGATTTTTAGATGAAGTTCTGGAATATGCCCAAGTAGGATGAAACTTGGCTATTTCTTGAACGATTTTGATGAAATTCGACTTGTGTGATGGAAATGAGATCTTCAAATGATTTTTAGATGAAGTTCTGGAATATGGCCAAGTAGGATGGAACTTGGCTATTTCTTGAACGATTTTGATGAAATTCGACTTGTATGATGGAAATGGGACCTTAAAATGACTTTTAGATGAAGTTCTTGAATATGGCCAAGTAGAATGGAACTTGGATATTTCTTGAACGATTTTTAAGAAATTCGACAAGTGCGATAGAAATGGGATTCTAAAATGATATTTAGAAAAGTTCTGGAATATGGTCAATTAGGAAGGAACTCGGTTATTTCTCAATCGATTATGATGAAATTTTACTTGTGTGTTTACAGAGGAATACCATTTTGTGAACAAATAAAATTGTTGGTTTAGAAATTCGATATGAAGTTTTGCAAGTATGTCAAAGGTGTTAAAGATTTTTTCTATTAGATTGATTATTTACTAGAAGATATTTTTCCGCAAATAAAAGTAAATTATTTAAAAAACACTTTTGATTGAAATATAATGTGACTAAAGAAATAAAATAAACTTTGTTTAACTCTTAGCCCTATTATGGTTCTCACCTCACCGAAAAATTTCACACAAATCTAGTCACATTTGCATAGTATTTCTCGGTGAGGTGAGAACCATAATAGGAGTAATAGTTATTATTAAACATTTTGTTATTAATTATTAATAACATTTCATGTTATTCATGATGCTACAAAGAAGCTTATAGGATCAGGCCGAGTCTATACTCTATGATTGTCCTGGTTCCGGAAGGACTTTGAATTTGATATTATCAAAAGTACCTCTTTGTTCCGGAGTGTGTCATCAATTTATGATGTCAGGTCGCGTGAAGGCGTTGAATCTAATCTACTGAACCGGTATTTTATGCAAGGTTTGGTTTTCATAATAAATAATGTGCGGCTAATGGATCTGTAAGGCCTAACATCCTCAGGGGCTCTTTCCACCATTTCTGGAATAAAAATCACACGCACATCCCTCCTGGTATAGGTAAATCTAATTTTAAAGCAAAGTTCCCAAGTTTTCATGGATTTCCCTATTTAGAGAAAACGTCAAAAAATGTTACTATAGCTTCTTGATCGACTGATCATTTTAAATTGTAGTCTAATTAACGAAACTGTAGTTAATATCCCTGTAAAGTGTAAAATGAACATAATTCTAAAATAAATTTATGAATCAAACAAGGGGTCTATTCGATCAAAAACTTTTCATTTTGCATATATCACTTATTATGATAATTAATATAATTATCACTTATATTTAATATTACTTTTACCTAATAATACATATATTTCATTAATTAATTTGCTTAAGTATTAGCGGTTTTTGTATAAAATACTTATTTAATTACAATTTCAATTGTACAATAACCGTGCTGCTTATGTGCTTTTATTTATCATGTGTTAGATATGTTCCATGATTTTTGCTAAAGATAATTATCATCACGTCGTTCTTGACGTCAAAATTGATTCGATTTGAATTATTATTCAAACAGTATGAGATCGACGAATTTTTGATATGTTGGCTTTAAAAAATTAAGTGGAAAATTAAAGTACTGACTCCAACACAATCGCTTTTAGTAAGCTTTCAACGGCTTGGAACTGGGTGTCATTGGGCGCTTTCAGGTCCCGCAACATGTTGGCTGTCAAAATTTACTGATGGGCAAAATGACATTCGATACATAACATTGCCATGGAATTTTCGATAAATCGGGGCATTCAGAAAACAACAGGGTTATTTTAGTCAACATGTTGCCAACAGTTGGTAGAGCTGAAAGCGCCCAATACTAGCTCATGTTATTCATGATGCTTGTGTAGTGTTACAAAAACAATTTCGAAAAGCTGTGTTATGGCCGAAAAACATGACTACATGAATAGGTGTAGTACAGAATTTTCAATTTCGTCATATTTAGAACCCTTTCTGCTTTATTACTAGCGTTTTCTCGCTTTGCCTATACTAATTTTAAATTGTATATTAAAAGAATTCTAAAAATAAGAAAGACCGGCTCTTGCGCAATTCAAATAAAGATTCTTTTCAGCCAATCTCCATTATGCTTCTCAATGCTTATTGTATAGAAAGTGTTTCTAACCAGCTTTGCTAATTGAGCGACGGTGCGACAGGTAATATTTACTCTAATGCCCCCTCATTTTACTTTTTATTAGCTCAATTGTTAGTAAAATCCCCCAAACAAAGTTTATTTTAATTCTTTAGAGTCACATTATATTTCAATCAAAAGTGTTTTTTAAATAATTGCGGAAAAATATCTTCTAGTAAATAATCAATCTAATAGAAAAAATCTTTAACACCTTTGACATAATTGCAAAACTTCATATCGAATTTCTAAACCAAAAATTTTGATTGTTTACAAAATGATATTCCTATATAAACACACAAGTAAAAATTTATCATAATCGATTGAGAAATAACCGAGTCCCTTACTAATTGACCATATACCAGAACTTTTTCTAAATATCATTTTAGAATCCCATTTTTATCGCACTTGTCGAATTTCTTCAAAATCGTTCAAGAAATATCCAAGTTCCATCCTACTTGGGCATATTCCAGAACTTCATCTAAAAATCATTTGAAGAACCCATTTCCATCATACAAGTAGAATTTCATCGTACTCGGTTTAAAAATACCCAAGTTCCATCCTACTTAGCCTTACTCCAGAACTTCATCTAAAAATGATTTGAAGATCTCATTTCCATCGTACAAGTCGAATTTCATCTTCATCAGTTGAGAAATAACCGAGTTCCTTCCTAACTGACCATATTCCAGAACTTCATCTAAATATCATTTTAGAATCCCATTTCTATCGCTCTTGTCGAATTTCATCAATATCGTTCAAGAAATAACCAAGCTCCATCCTACTTGGCCATATTCCTGAACTTCATCTAAAACTCATAAAACTCATTTGAAGATCCCATTTTCGTCGTATAAGTAGAATTTCATCAAAATCGTTCAAGAAATAGCCAAGTTCCATCCTACTTGGCCATATTCCAGAACTTCATCTAAAACTCATAAAACTCATTTGAAGATCCCATTTTCGTGGTATAAGTAGAATTTCGTCAAAATCGTTCAAGAAATTGCCAAGTTCCATCCTACTTGGCTATATTCCAGAACTTCTTCTAAATATTATTTTAGAATCCCATTTTTATCGCACTTGTCGAATTTTGTCATAATCGTTCAAGAAATAGTCAAGTTATATCCTACTTGGCCATATTCCAGAACTTCATCTAAAAATCATTTGAAGATCCCATTTCCCTTATACAAGTCGAATTTTGTCAAAATCGTTGAAGAAACAGCCATGTTCCATCCTACTTGGCCATATTCCAGAACTTCATCAAAAAAATCATTTGAAGATCCCATTTCCATCATACAAGTAGAATTTCATCGTACTAGGTTAAGAAATACCCAAGTTCCATCCTACTTAGCCGTACTTCAGAACTTCATCTAAAAATGATTTGAAGATCTCATTTCCACCGTATAAGTCGAATTTCATCTTAATCAGTTGAGAAATAACCGAGTTCCTTCCTAACTGACCATATTCCAGAACTTCATCTAAATATCATTTTAGAATCCCATTTCTATGGCACGTGTCAAGTTTCATCAAAATCGGTTAAGAAATAGACAAGTTACATCATATTTTGCTATATTCCAGAACTTCATCTAAAAATCACGTGAAGATCTAATTTTCATTGTACAAGTCGAATTTCATCATAATCGGTTTAGAAATAGCCAAGTTCCATTCTGCTTTGCCATATTCCAGAACTTCTTCCAAAAATCATTTTAGAATCCAATTTCCAACGCACAAACCGAATTTCAGCATATTTAGTTGAGAAATAGGCAAGTTCCATTATACTTGGCCATGTTTCAGAACTTCACCCAAAAATCATTTTAGAATCCCATTTCCAGACAGGTGCATTGTCAAATTTCATCATACTCGGTTGAGAAAAAGGCAACTGCCATCATTCTTCGTCATATGTCAGAACTTCTTCCAAAAATCGTTTTAAAATCCCATTTCAAACGCACATAAAAAATTTCATTATAAGCGGTTGAGAAATAGACAAGTTCCATTATACTTGGCCATATTCCAGAACTTCATGTAAAATTCAATTTAGAATGCCACATTTAGTAAGTATCATAATCAAATGTATATTCCCAGCTTGGCACAACAAATAGTTCATAACGCAATGTACACCCATGTTAGTAACATAAATTCGCTTTATTTTCATATACAAAATATGAACTCCAGCCGAAATATGTATTTTTTTTTATTCAGCCGGGAAAAGGCTAAATAAAGGTTAAAAAATCTAAAACCAATAACATACTCGTAAACTTATTAGGAAACTATACGAGAAGCGTTTATTTCCTATGTATCTCATAATGTTTTTTATTTATTTGTTGCAAACTATCACAAATTTTGTACTCACACATAAATATTGTAAACACAAAAAATAAACAAAAATAAAAGTATGTAGTGAGAAATGCGAATTTTTGTTCGATTTGGTTTTTAAATTTTTATACTTGTAGAGCATACTCAATTCAAAGTCAAACGCAAATCAAGAAGAAGTAAGAGGTAAGAAATTAACAGCAGAGAGTCTGATTTAAAGGGATTAAGAAGATAAAGTTATTACATTTCTACTGTATTTTCCATTTGTTGTTGTTGTTTTTTTATTTTTTGAAAATAAATGTTCACGAGACGTCTCGGTATTACATCGTTTTTGGTTATAGGTTTGTATTATAGTAAAGCTTTATAGTTAACTTATAAATTTTAGTATATATAAATTTTATTTCGCTAGAAAGCCACAATTTTTCTGCTTTAGTTTTCGTTTTTGTAGCTGCTTTTAATTTATTATTGATTCTGATGTTAATATAGTTAGGTATAATAAACATTTACAAAATATATTTCTAACCTATGGCTATAAAATCGCGTTTAAAAATCAAAATTCTTTAGAACAAAAAATTCAACTCAAGGATAACACAATTTCCGGCAGTGAACATGTGAATAGTCAACAGAGATATTTTAATTGCTTAAACATCAATCATCCTGTGTTCAGATACTTAATGAGGAGTAGATGCACCCTGTGTGGAAAAAAGCATCATTCATTATTACATACAGACCAGCCTGTGGCATCCGTTGATGCCAAAAATCTAACACCACGTTAGCTACGAAGGTTATACTGGGAAGTTGCAGGGTACTATGAGACAGCGGCTCACAAGTGTCCTTTGTGTCGGAATCTTTCGTACGACGGCATCAAATACAAAGGTACTTATCGGTGACGGGACTTGGGCAAACTAATGTCGGCAAAACTAGAGGATCAGTAAAATTAAATTTGTTGAATGAAGTTCTAGAATCTATACTCACGGTGGCAGCTTTTAAGTTGCCAAAAGTCACAACAAAGCTCCCACAATTCAATTTCAATGTGGATGATCATAAATTGTTAACAAATATCCGAGCAGATCCATCATTTAATATAACGGGAGAGATTGATGTATTGTTAGGCCATGATCAGTTCTTCAACGTGCTCAAAGATGGAAAAATAAAAAAATGATCAGAACGAGGTAGTGGCGCAAAACATAAAATTCGGATGGGTGGTTGCTGGAAACTTATATGTGAACTCAAATAACTATTATGTAACTAGTCTGACATCTCTAGCGGAAATTGTATCATATATGAAGACCATGTGGGTGAGCGATCCATGTGGGTGACCGAGCGATCACATTTGACCCAAGAAGAAGAAGCGTGCGAATCATTGTATAAGGAAACGATGACGAAAAATGCAGACTGCAGAATGTCCAAGTGTCTTAGGAAACTCGTCCAAGTGTCTAGGGAATCTCCAAGTGTCTTGGCAAACTCATCTAATCATGCGATCTCAAGGTTCTATATGCAATAGAGAGAAACGTTTTGTGAAGGATCCAGAATTTAAGGTGTTGTAGCAACAATTCATGGACCAATACTTAGAATTAAAACACATGCCTCTTCTGGCATCTGAAGAAACTGTAGAACACGGGTATTATATTCCACATCATGGTATCTTAAAGGAAATAAACAATCATAAGAAAATTACAGTGGTATTTGATGCGTCAGCGAAGGAGTCTAGAGGCAAATTGTTAAACGAAATTCTGAGAAATGGACCAACGGAGCAATCAAAGTTGTATTCAATCTTAATCAGATTCAGAATGCATAAATACGTATTTACCACCTACCTTCAAAAGATATACCGCCAAATTCTGGTAGCAGAAGACGACCGCAGGTGGCAACGAATCGTTTGGCGGAGAAACATCAGTGACCCATTAAAACATGTTGAGCTGATCACGGTTACATATGGTACGAAACCAGCCCCATTCTTAGCAATAAGAACTATAAAGGAAATCGCGGAATATGTATGTGGATGACTTAATGACTGGTGGAAATTCGATTAGTGAAATCAATAATTTGAAACGAGATGTTCAAACAATATTAGCAAGGTACAGAATGACTCTGGGAAAATGGGTATCCAATAACAAGCAGTTACTGGAGGATATGCCTGACACTAATTGGGTAATAGCACTATTGGGTTTACGGTGGGATCCGGCGCTCGATACATTCACATTCGCCGCTAGTTTAGTAGGCCAGCTAAACCATACTAAACGAACGGTGTTAAGCGAAGCTATTCGCGCATTTGATCCGCTAGGGTTGGTAAGTTAAATGTGGTACCCCGTAAAGCCTCTTACTATTCCAAAATTAGAAGTGTGTGCAGCCGTAGACCAAATTGTTGAAGATTGTGGCAGAAGATCTGAACGCAACCGAAATAACCCAATAGCTTGGTCAGATTCAACGATCGTGCTAGATCGGCTGTCCGCATACCCCAGTGGAAAGGATATTTTCGTGAAAAATCGTACGGCGTTGATCTTGGATTTCATCAGTCGAAATTGTAGGAATCATGTGCCATCGGGCGACTTTCCTGCAGATCTGATTTTCAGAGGTACAACACCAGAAGTTTTGAATCGATCTTCTTGGCTGTCAGAACATCACACGTTATGGCCGAAACAAGTATCTAATAACCAGCCCCACCCCGACTTATACGGGGCATGCACATAATATACTATATACGATAGTAATTGGTTGACGCAACTGTCTCAGCGGGTATCACGATTTCAAACAATAGTCAAGATTGTCGCTCGAATTAAATTATTGGCGATAAACGCAACCATACCACAATCAAGTACATCGTATATAAGTGCATTCAAAATGAGTATTTTCATGAAGAGATAGGAAGATTTAAGAAAATAAGAAGTTAAGCGACAGTCTTGTTTACGAAATGTAAATCCAATTTTGGACGTACACGGGCCCCTTAGGGTTGGCGGAAGGTTGACACATGTAATCATCGACTACAACGTTCAACACCCAATAACTTACCAAGGAAATCTGAGCTTGTAAAAAAAACTCGTTGAAGATTGTCACGTTCAATATCGGCATGCGGGGCCCACATTACTCAACAGCATTTTAAAGCTAAGGTTTTTTATCATCGGCGGCAGGATACTAATTCGGTCAATATTTCAACGTTGCATTCAATATAGAAAGGCCAAACCAATAATACAGAAGCAATTAATGTCAGATTTGCCCGATCACCGTGTGCAACTGACAAGATCTTTTTTCAAAATAGGTGTTGATTATGCGAATATAAACGACTGCTCCATATGCATGCTCACTCGCGTCGCATAATCCGTGTATTTCCACCCGATTGTTTGTCACATTCATCCACCTGGGAATTACTAGCTCTTCTACTTTTACTAAACTATTCCGTAACGACGTCCACTGATCCTTCACGTTCTTGGGTAATTCATCATCCCAGTCTAATTTAATTTTCCACAGTTCCTGCAATAATAATTTAATGGGTACGAAGCATGGCGAAATCAACCCCAGCGGATCAAATACGCGACTAGCTTCGCTTAACACCGTTCGTTTAGTAAGGTTTACCTGGCCTAATAAACTAGCGGAGAATGTGAATGTATCCAGCGCCGGATCCCACCGTAAACCCAATACTTTCACCATATTAGTTTGTTCAGTTATATCTATAAATGCTGTTCCCCAATTAGTGTCAGGTATATCCTCCAGTAATTGCTTGCTATTGGATAACCATTTTCCAAGAGTCATTCTGTACCTTGCTAATATTGTTTGAACATCTCGTTTCAAATTATTGACTTCACTAATCGAATTTCCACCAGTCATTAAGTCATCCACATACATATTCCGTTCGATTTTTCGTGCAGCTAATGGATACTTAATTCGACTCTGGCTACGGTATAGTTATTTGACGCCAAATGAATTTCAGCGCCAATTTTTTAAAAGCAGATTTTTTTTAAACTAAATACGCCTTTTTTTTTTAATTAGAATTTTTATGAATTAAAAATATAAAATAAAAAAGCGCTTTTTTGTAAAATTGTTTGTTTTCTAAACTACAAAATTAGTACCAAATATGAAAAATTAGTACCAAAATTAGTACCAAATATGAATAAAATCGAGTCGTCCATCTTATAAACATTTTTTGTACTTTTTTATATGAAAATTAGTACCAAAATATAAGCGCTTAAACTGGATATATGTATTAAAAAATGAAATGCGCATTTTCCAAAATATGCGCTTAAACGAAATCTGCATTTTCCAGATATTTATTTTGTTTTATTTTGATTTCATTTTCCAGGAAAAATAATGAAATGTATCACTGGATTAAAAAAATGAAATGCGCATTTTCCAAAATAAGCGCTTAAACTGGATATATTAAAAAAATGAAATGCGCATTTTCCAAAATATGCGCTTAAACGAAATCTCCATTTTCCAGATATTTATTTTGTTTTATTTTTATTTTATTTTCCAGGAAAAATAACGAAATGTATCACTGGATTAAAAAACTGAAATGAGCATTTTCCAAAATCGAGGTTGTCAAAATTTCCAAAAATTAGTGCTAATTTATATAATAGATGGCACTAATTAGCAAAGACTCAAAAATTTGCTAAACCAAGGAAACAAACATCATTTGATACACTTATCAAAGAGTTGAACCATTTTAGTACATATTGTGTCCAAATTTAGCAATTACTCAAACCATTTTGCATGTTTTCCCATCATTTCCGCTGTATTCAATTTGGCGCCAATGTCGTTTCGTTGACGTAAAATATCTATACTTGTTCCTCGACTCTCGTTGATAACCGTGATCAGCTCAAAATGTTTTAATGGGTCACTGATGTTTCTGCGCCACCTGTGGTCCTCTTCTGCTACCATGAATACGGGAATTACCAAACGAACACAAAACACCGTGTGCAATTTTTCTACAACAAATTTTATTTGATTTTAATTTATTAACAAATATTTATTTTTGTGATGTTGCTGATTTCCACACGATTTTAGCTTGCCCCACACACACTGACCCTCTACTTTATTTGCTACCTGCTTTATATTTAGTTTGACGTGCACAATGAAATCATCATAGCGCACTAAGATGCTCTCTGTCACCTGCTCCGTGAATTAATTAAGGTTCAGTGGTTGAAGTTGTTGTTGTTGTTTACAAATTTGACAAATAATTAATTAATGAAAACTCTGAATTATACAATACTAGATAAGTTATACAATTAAAAATATAATTAATTAAATTTAAACTACAATTAATATTTTTTATTATCGGGTGCTCATCACGAATTAGTCAGATATTAGAATAACATCAGCTCAACTCAAAAACATAAGAATCTTATCAATGTCCGTGTTAACTAATGACTCACAGTGCTGTACCAATAAATAAATGTGTAGTGAGAATGTGGGTTTTATTTGTTCATGGTGCTGATCGATTTTTAAATTGCCAAAGGCGTTAATACCGGTATTTATAGATTAACATGTTCTGATAGCCCATCATTCTATATTGGTCAAACTTGTAGGTCGTTCAACTAAAGATTCAAAGAGTCTATAGAAGGTGTAGGAAAAATCATGGACTGATTTGAATTTCGCACAACACTTAAATGAAACACAACTAGGTACATAAATTTGGATTGAAATATGGAAATATTATTTAGATTAAAAAACGGGGATGTAATGGGCCATTTACAAGAAATCGAAATTTGGAAAAACAAAAACAACAAATATTTATTTAATACCAAAATTACCACCACAACCAACAAGTTATAAGATTTGATTCTACAAAATCCGTAAATCAATGTCATGGCCGTATGATACTCACTTTTTTCAAGTGCAATAAAGTGCTGCAAAACTAGTAAAGTGAAAGAGAGAAGGGTAGTGTAGAAAATACTATAGGCAAATATTTTGAAGTTTCGGATAAACAAAATATGTAAATAGAATCAACATTTTTCTGTGTGTTGTACCATATTATATAATAAACTTGCATTAGCTGCCGCAACTAATTGCAACGAAATAATTTATGTGTTCAGTTAATTTTGATATTTACAAAAAAATGCACGTTTCAAATATTTTCGCAAACTATTAACAATGCAAATCCAAAATTGTATTTCAGTACCATAAGAAAAATCAAAAAAAGAGTTTTTGATTTTTCTTATGGTACTGAAATACAATTTTGGATTTGCATTGTTAATAGTTTGCGAAAATATTTGAAACGTGCATTTTTTTGTAAATATCAAAATTAACTTAACACATAAATTATTTCGTTGCAATTAATTGCGGCAGCTAATGCAAGTTTATTATATAATATGGTACAACACAAAGAAAAATGTTGATTCTATTTACATATTTTGTTTATCCGAAACTTCAAAAAACAAATCATAACAATAATGGCGAACAAAAATGGAAAAATTGTATACTAAATTTATTTTAAAAATAAACAAATAAATTCTCTTTGGTATACAAAATACAAATATTTTCTCTATTATTTCGGAAATGTCAGAAAAAAGTATGTAATGTCAAAAAAAAGAATCAAATCCAATTCTTTTTTTGCTATAGTTGCTCGATTAACTGCTAGAAAAGTTAAGCTACCACTTTTTTTTTGACGTTTCTATATTTTTTCCAAATCTGTGGTGTATACACTCACTCTCACAAATATTTTGTATGTATATTTTTTATCTCACTCCGTTTGTCTTTCCTAGTCTCTGAAAAAGTGAGAAAAAAAGTGAGTATCATACAGCCATAAGCTATTCAACTAACAATGTAATGTAATTCCAACATTTTCTGATCCGTTCGATGTTGAAAGACCGAATGTCGGAAAGCCGAATGTCGAAAGGCCGAACGGAAAAAAGCCGAATATCGTATGGCCGAATGTGTCGAAAGGCCGAATTTCTAATGACCGATTGGGTCGAAAGGCTGAATCTCTAAAGGCCGAATGGGTCGAAAGGCGCAATTATCATTAAATTTTCCTTCACTTAATTGATTGAAATCAATATCTAAAACCTTTAAATTTATTTCTTAATCTAAAATGATATAAATAAATTGACAATACGTGCTAATAAATCCTGTGTATGTAGCATATTAATTTGATCAAATTTGCTCGGAAAAAAAATTTATTTCTTTTCCTTATTTTATTATAATTAATTAATTTTGAATTATATTATATGACAACAAAAAACGTAAGCACATTTTAATATTTAAGGCAATTTACTATACAGGGTGTCCGGGTTTGGGATGCTGATCCGTCATGGGGTGATTACTTTGTTCATTCTGAGAAACAAATCGTATGTGGAGGGGGGATCCATTTTCGATATCCTTTGAGATACAGGGTGTTTAAAAAATTTGGTTCAGAAAAAAAGTACACCCAAATATTAAACTGTAACTTCCAAAATATTTATCGGAGAGCAACCAACTTAGTCTTATTTGGTTGGTAATCGTATAGGCTATTATTAAGGTTTAAGTGGTTATCTTGTATCTGCATCCGTTTGAGATCTATGGTGATTTAAAGTAAAAAAAAAATATTTGTTTTTTATAAAATCGAGTTTTTCTCAAAAAAAAAACCGTTATAATTTTTTCTATGATCTCTTCTACAATCCCTCAATACAAAGTTTGGGTCGAGGAGTTATAAAAGGGGCTCAAAATGTCCTCCTTGTGATTGAATACATGCTAATATTCGTTTAAGTATGCCTTTGGTTATTTCAGTTCTTGGTAATTCTTCCTTTATCTGTTGTGCTGCTGTGTGTATTCGTTGTATAAGTTCTTCTTTTGTTTCAATTTCTTTGGAGTATACAAGCGCCTTCATCCTTCCCCATACATAAAAATCCAATACCGTAAGATCGGGGGATCTTGCAGGCCAATGAATTGGACCATTTCTTCCAATCCAAATATTTGGATAATTTTCGTTAAAAAAATTCCTAACATTATTATGGTAGTGACAATCCGGTGCACCATCATGTTGGTATGTTTGCGAGAATCTACTTAAAATGGGAACATCATCAAAAAGGAGTGGCAAATCGTTTTGTAAAAATTGTAAATAACGTTCACCATTTAATCTAGGTGGTAATATGAATGGTCCAATTAATTTATCGCCAATTACACCAGCCCATACGTTTATAGTGAATCGGTGCTGAAATGATATTTGTTTTTTCGAATGAGGATTTTCAGCAGCCCACGTGTGTAGATTGTGAACGTTTGTTATGCCATCTCTTGTGAATTGAGATTCATTCGTCCATAGGATACGTTTCACAAAACTTGCATTGTCCAAATTCCTTTCCATCAACAAATTACAAAACTCCAATCTTGTAGTGCGGTCTATCGGTAATAGTTGTTGAACGGGTGTTGTATATATTATGGATGAAGATTCTCCTTGTGCAATACTTGATGAATTCGATAGCGAGAGACGTTTAATTGTAAAGCGAGCCTCCTTATGCTAATAGAAGATTTTGCTGTTACATTACGGATTATACCTTCGTCGACATCCAAATGGTTTAGTGAGACTGAATGGGGCTCCGCCCGGGTATTCGATCTTATTACGATATTTGGCAGTCTCCTATGAATATTTATAAATACTCTTGCGTCAGGAATGCGACGTGTTGGAAATCTGAGTTGATATTCATTGCGAGCTCGTGCTGCATTACCATCGCAAAATCCGTAAACAAAATGGATATTAATGTACTCCTCACCTGAGAACTGTGCCATTATAATATTAATTTTATTAAATTAATTAAAATTTTGATTCACAATACTAATACAACACTAGATAATATCTCGAAACTAATGACTGAATCTGAAAATATTTAGTTTTTGTTTTTTCAACGTTTAAACAAATGAGTTGATAATCATCGCCTACTGTTTTACAGATCAAAATAAAATTGGTAAAATATTAACACTATAACATCTCTTAAGTAGATTGAGAATAAACGGAATACGAAGAAAACTATGGCACGTGGGTACAAGTAATGTATTGGGGGATTGTAGAGGAGATCATGACAAATTAAAATTAAATAAACAAATGAAAAAATTATAACGGTTTTTTTTGAGAAAAACTAGATTTTATAAAAAACAAATATTTTTTTTTTACTTTAAATCACCATAGATCTCAAACGGATGCAGATACAAGATAACCACTTAAACCTTAATAATAGCCTATACGATTACCAACCAAATAAGACTAAGTTGGTTGCTCTCCGATAAATATTTTGGAAGTTGCAGTTTAATATTTGGGTGTACTTTTTTTCTGAACCAAATTTTTTAAACACCCTGTATCTCAAAGGATATCAAAAATGGATCCCCCCTCCACATACGATTTGTTTCTCAGAATGAACAAAGTAATCACCCCATGACGGATCAGCATCCGAAACCGGGACACCCTGTATATCATTTTTATACAAAACTTTTGATAAAAATATAAATTTTGAAAATTTTCATTCATAGAAAGATGAAAAATTAAAATTAATTTCAACAAAAACGGCCTTTCAACATTCGGCCTTTCCACCCAATCGGCCTTTCAGCACTTCGGTCTTTCGACATTCGGCCTTTTGATAGATTCGGCCTTTCGACATATTCGGCCCTATTCCCAAATTCACTGATATTTTCTATCAGCAATTTTATGTTTGTATATGTTTTTTTCAATGTCTTGACAAATATTTGTCCAAAAAATATCATAGCTGGTCATTTCACTATCATAATAATATCTTCAAATGTCAAACAAAATGGTTTCAATGTTACGAAAAAATTTCACTTGCTAGTTGTGGTTAGGTTAAAAATTATTTCTCCAAGACAATTTTTCAGAAAATTGTACAATATGGAGAACCACCAACTCGTCCAAAAAATTCATTTCGTCCCACAAAACTCAAGATTTTTTATCGTCAACAAACAGCGCTTCCAGATTTTTTTTATTCCGTTTTAATTTTTTATTTTGTACATTTCGAAGATTTCTTATTTTTTTCCTAACGTTTTCAAGATTTACGGTCATTTCGTCCGCTATTTTTTCTAAACAGAATTATTTATGTCGACCCGTCTGTAATTTTTATGGGTTATCTTTCATAAAATTTCATTTTTGCGGTACTAGTCGATTAATCGCACTGTACTTTCGGTATGAAAAGACATTTTTTCAACTTGAGAGAACAATTTCAAATGGCAAAACAAAGCAACCTTTTTATGACATTTCATAATAATTTACTAATAGAATTACGTGAAATAGCCTCCTGATAATTTGCTAATAGTGTCAAAATGCGTATAATATACACAGAATATACACATACATTGATAAAATTTATATCATGATAGAAAATATCAGTGGATTTGCATAGTGTAGACAGCGGGTAACGTAAACACGGAGTAAAAGTTGATTTATATAAATTTCAAATGCTTGCTTTATTGTTTTGTATTGTGTATATTTTTGAAATAAGAGACTTTTGTCCACTTCAAATTTTGGAGATCCTAGAAGAAATAAATCCCGGTATTACACATTATTTGCATATCCTTTTGTTGATTCAACATAAATGTCGTTATGTCCCCATGACTGTTAAATTCTTAAACATAACGTTTTTTAGTACTTCTTCGAACAAAACCCCTCGATTAAATTTTATTTTCGTAACACAAATGAATGAGTCAAGTACTTCTTTTATATTATTGTGTGATTTGTTTAACTTTTTGTGTATTGTATCATCATTATCATCTTGCTTCACCATCATTTCCTCTTCATGAAATATAACAATAGTATTATAAATTGTTGTTACTTAAATTATTTAAAGTGTTTTTATTTACTCCATTGTGGTTGGTTTAGTGGTTTTGTTTATGTTAACACTTAACGGAATGGTTATTTTTCTCTTAATAGTTTAATCACAAACGCTACTTTGTACACTCCATGTGATATGTAAATACTTCATAAAACAAAAGAAAATCTACGTGGGCTGGCTTAGGAAGTTTACGAAAAACGTAAACCTGCAAGTCTGTCCTTTAAGAGTTAAAAACAAGATGTTTAATTCTAAATATTTTTTTTGTTGTCGCTTTCCTTGTGTATATAGTATGTATAAGAAGATTAAACATAATATACCTCTACCTTTTTTTTTTTTGCTAACCTGGATTAACGGGTTTGCTCAGACTGAGTAGTTAACAATTTTGCGCATTCTGCTGTAAATTGAATATCATCGATTTTTCGTTTTCCCCATATACCTGATCCTTTTCCCATCGGGCGAACGAAAAACATTATTAATTGATTGGATTTTGTTTTAGGTAACAAGACCGGTTGAATAACGAAAAAGGAAATTGATTTTCTTATGTTTTAAAAATATCAAGATTTTTTTTATTATATTTTAATTTAAACTAATTTAATAAGTGAAAATACGTATTTATAGAAAATTTTGGGGTTACATTTGAGCCCCAAAGTGTTATTTAATTTTTAGGGAATTTACCTTTGTTGCTGTAGGTAAAAATATCCTTATTATATAGCCAACGTATCTACGCAAAATTTAGTTAATTGGTAAAAGGGGGATTTCATTATTGAAGATTGTTATTCTACTTGAAACATCAATACCTTTGACTATTAGGTTACAGATTGAAGGGGATCAACATATGTAATCTGTATGTTTAAAATGAATTCGAACGAAAAATAATCTTCCATCAAGAATTATTTGAAAAGTTTAATAAGTTTTATTTTGAAATAACATTCTTGTTTTCCAGTAAGTACATAAGTTGTAGAGAGCAGTATATCAGGTAGAATCTTTATTCGTCACATAAGGAATAGTTCACAAATTCCTGGTTATTTTGGTTCAACTCGATTTTTTTTTTGTTCAACATTTTATGAAATAAGAGGGAAGTACAGAAGTTAAACTAACAATAACTAATATTAAAAAAACTACAAAGTATTTTTTTGTTTAACGGAAAAATAAACTTAGGAAATATTTTCCAATTTTAGATTTGTCTTAAGAAAAAAAATAATGAAAGATGCTGTTATTTTATATGTTTTAGTTCGTTTTTGTGTTCGCATAATAAAACTAAGAAATGTTCATTTAAGCAACTGGGTTAAAAATAAAAAACAACCACGTAATAAATAAATATTGGCATGAGATATTATGTACAAACAAAGTCCTGTTTGTTTATCAATTCACGTCAATACTTTCATATCTCATATGTATGTTTATTGTTGTGTCTCAATTTCAACATTTTTATTTAAATAAAAATAACATTTGTAATAGCATTTCTATCGGAGATACCCATAAGGCATCTAGTCCTATCTGGGCATACTGTCAAAATTGATGTATATGTATCAGCTTGTAATGGATGGCTCACTATGAGTCCAGTTTCTCTGATGTTATAGCCTTAGCTCTAAAATAGCGTATTGTCTATTCAGACGCCCTTTGCAAGACATTAGCTGATATAGGATTAATAATTGATCAGGGTCTTGATATCCCGGCAGAACTAAATTTTGTTGAACCTCCTTAAAGTTCAACATTGACATCAAGGGCTGAATTGCTATACATAGTCGTGAATCTGTTGATGTCATTAAGGTCGTTCAAATGCTCATTTACTTACTGATTGAACACCTTCCAATGCTGAATCATTTTTGCCTCGTTTTTCTTAAGTAGGCTGAAGGTGACATCGGTAATAGAGGTCTGGTTTTCCATGATCTTTAGCAAATACTCATGATTCTCCTTGCTTTTTTCTATTTCCTGCACATAATGTTCCGCATCACGGTTGTCTAGTGTTACAAATAGCTCGTTTGCTATATTTCCTATTATATTGACAGCACCTCTTTTTCGCCTGTAATTTTTGCCGTGGTGGAGTATATCATCTCTCTGATTGATAACCGCTAACATATTTTGCAGTTGGTTTGTTGTTACTGAGCTTGTGTATGATAGAGCTATTCAAACAAAGCTGGATTAACTTTCTCATGCAAGCTTCATACGACCATTGGTTATTTGTAAACTGCACGTTTCCAGTGTTTTCAATAGGGTCCGGGCTGATGGGCAAAGCTAGTCGGGTTATACGCAAGCTTAGTTGCTGAAGTTTCTGGACAAATGCTACACATTGTTAGAAAACTCAATAAAAATAAGAGTACTAGTTTGATGCTGGAGCTTACGTGTAAGTGTCTACTGCTGGTTTCCCTCTTTTGTTCTCCCTCCGAAATTTCTGTATCTTTGATATTAAGGATACTTATCTTTGAGGTCGGTAGCTTAGGGCCACTTAGTTTGTGGCAGGATGTTATCTTTAATCCAAAAAATTTCATCTAGTTTGATTTTTGGTTGTTTGCTATTCCGTTTTACCCGTTGTTGAAAGTGGAGAGGCACAGAAGTTTTTGCTGGATGGGGTCATCAATTGAATTGACCAAACAGTGGTGGACGCATTTAATTTGCGCGTAAGTCTCTCGAACTATTAATTTTTACTGGTCAGACGACCAGCTCCTTTTATTAAAACTGTGAACTGTTTTAAAATAATACAAGTTTATTGAGGGCGCAGCAAGGAACTCATCGCTGCTGAGGTCGCTTACAAGTTCTATGTGAACGGCCTTTGTGCTGAGACATACACATAAATATATGTATGCTTTATAGGTTTTCTGACCTCGTCCCTTGGATAAATTAATAAGTAATGGCCCTGCAAAATCAACGCCTATGTGCGGTAACTCGGCAGATTGCCTATTAGTTGGGTCCCACATGTAGCTTTTTGTCGTGTGCACGGAACACTTCCTGGCATTTGCAACCAATGTTGTTGTCGCGATATGGCAAGTAATAAGGATGGTCCAACATGTTTATGTTGTCTATGCATTTCTTCAAGAATTAAAGCTGTTATTACTGATTTTGCTGATAATATAATTCGATGTTTAGTAGAAAATGATACTTCGTAATTCCCTAATCTTCCCCGACTCGTAAAACTTTAAACTCGTCAATAAATGGACTTAATGCAGATAAACCTGCATCATGCAAAGGCGTCTTCGGGCATCCTTTGTCGAGGGTTTATCTGCCATAACATTGGCATGGCTCTAATCCAGGAGCCATGGGTGACATGTAACCAAATCAGAGGTATTTCAAATCAAGTGGGTAAGTTGATTTACCATAACGGAACTGAGAGTCCAAGAGCGGCTATTTTGGCCAGTTCGCAAATTAATTTTACTCCCATTTCAGAGTTCATCTCCAGGGTCTTGGTTGCAGTAATGGTGGAGGTTCTGGGTGAAAGAGGCAAACAGGAGGCTATAATGGCCTCCGCCTACTTTCCTGGAGACTCAGAGTTGATACATCCACTTGAAGTTAGGCGGCTCATAGCTCATTGCCAACGCAATGGGCTGTTCTACCTGATAGGAGATCAATAAAACGGGTGAGTACCTTTTTGAATTTCTGATCTCAACTAATGTAGACATTAAAATAGGGGAAGGAAACCTATTTTTAAAAATGCGATTAGGCAACAGGTTCTAGATTTGACACTTGCTAGTCCGAATTTCAGCGACTTGTTCAAAAACTGGCATGTGTCTGAAGAGGCCTCATTATCGGATCACTTGCACATCAGATTCGATTTGGCGGCCGATACCATACAGCGGCAGGAAATTAGAACTCCAAAACTGACTGACTGGGACTCTTATAGAGTCTCACTCGAATCAGTAGAAATGCCCTCGGTTGTGGGGAACATAGAGTCTCCAGAGGGTTTGAAAATCTGTTCAAACCAGCTGCATAATTCTATACACTTGGCTTACGAGAACAGCTACCCGGTTAAGCGAAGAGAGTCCACAAAGATATTCCCTTGGTGGAACGGGACGTTGGGTAAACTGAGGAAGAAATTGAGAAGATTATTCAACAAGGCTAAAAGTATCGGTGAATGGGCGAGTATAAGATGGCCTTGACGGAATATAATCTCGAATTAAGAAGATCCAAAAGGGCTACCTGGAGAAATTTCTGTGAGACCTTTCCAGGGATCATTCAAATGGTTTAGGACTTCTCCAGAAGCAAGATGGAAGGTTCACTGAAAACCGGAAGGAAACCTTAGAGGTACTGTTAGAGACCCACTTTCCGGATTCAGTAGTGGTAGGAGCCCAAGAGGACCCACATGATCCCTCAAGTGAGGTGGCCTATGTGCCTCACAGTAGGATCTGGAGTCTCTCTGGGAAAATTTTCACACCCAGCAAGGTGAGGTGGGCTATTGGGTCTTTCAAATCTTTTAAATCCGCTGGAGGGGATGGTATATTTCCAGCTTTACTTCAAAAAGGTATTGAGGAAATACTCCCCAGCTTGATCCAGATGTTTCGGGCCAGTTATGCTTTTAACTATGTTTCGAAACTGTGGAGGAAGATTAATGTGGTCTTTATACCAAAAGAGGGGGGGGAGGCGTCATTCAGACATCCAGGCCAAGGCATATCGGCCAATTAGCCTCACCTCGTTTCTATTGAAGACGATGGAAAAAATCCTGGACTATCAAATAAGAAGAGAGGTCCTTGAGAAAAATCCGCTGCATCGGGACCAGTTTGCCTATCAAACTGGTAAATCCACTATGATGGCCCTTAGCAGTCTAGTCACGAGGATTGAAAAAGCGGTGACATATAAAGAAATTGCCCTTTGTGCCTTTGTGGACATTTAGGGGGGTTTAATAATACTTCCTATGGACCTATAGAGAGTGCAGCAATGGGAAAAAGGGTTCCGCTTTCTACAATTAGGTGGATCCGCTCCATGCTGGAACATCATGAGATTACTGCCAGACTAGGTGGCGAGTCAGTAACCATCAGGGCCGTAAAGGGCTTTCCCCAAGGAGGCGTACTATCTCCTCTTTTGTGCCCATTGGTTATTGACGGACTACTGGTCCTTCTGAGTAGCCATGGGTTTGATGTCCAGGGCTATGCGGATGATGTGGCTATCATAATCAGAGGCAAGTTTGATGAGGTCATTTCTGATCGTATGCAAAATGCACTCAATATAATATGGCAGTGGTGTTACCAGGTAGGACTCAGTGTCAATCCAAACAAAACTCTCATTGTTCCTTTTACGAGGAGGAAAAAGCTTGCGCTTACAGCTCCCTCGTTAAACGGTACTACTGTTCCTTTTTCCAGCGAGGTTAAATATCTAGGGGTTATCCTAGATGAAAAACTGATCTGGAACCAACATTTGTTGAAAGTTCAAAATAGAGCCACTAAGGCTTTCTGGGCCTGTCAAAGACTCTATCAGCAAGACTGCAACATCTAGGAGGGAGGAGAACAATGAGCCCGGATAGTATGTATCTTGTACCGGCCAGTAGTATTATCATAATTTTTAGGTCCGGTGCGAGGTGGCTTATCGCCCACATGGCCCTTCAATCAATAATAATAATAATACTGTACACTTTTATTGAAATTGATAATTTCGATAATTCACTATTACACTTTACTCGTATATACATATACAGTCTGAAAAAAAAAAACGTGTTTTTTTTAGAAGCCGTAAACCAAATGCTAGGAAATGAAACCGCGTGGTTCGATAGAATATTCTAATAAATAATTCAAGGATTCGAAACGGATGACCGAAATGCATGCGTACAAAAGCAAATAAAAATTCACTTTTTAGGTTAGAATATGATAAAGTCTAAAATGGTTCAAAATGCAAAATTTCCACTGAATACGTATTATAAATTATTATAATTATTTAGAATATAAAGTTTAATATAGTTAAATATAGTATTAAAACAGTTATTTAGCACGTATTAATTTTATTGAATTAGCAAAAAGAATTTTTTAGATAATAAAAAATGGTTACTTATCCGTTTGAAGACATGAGGTTTCACCGTGCTGTAAGTTTGCCATTGTGGAAATCCGTAGATGTTGGTTGAAATATAATCCGAATAAATTACTTGACCTGTAGATCCGACTCGAAGGACCAAAAAATGAAGAGGCACATAAGTTTTTGCTGGATGGGGTCATCAATTGAATTGTCCAAACAATGGTGGACGCATTTACTTGGTGCGTAAGACACACGATGTTGTGAAATATCTCCACTTCTTATACTATGTAATAAAAAAACAAACAGTACGCATGTATGCCAAGAAAATTCACGGTACAACAGAATAGAGATTATCAAGATTATCAAAATAGTATAGAAATATCAAGATAGATAGATAGAGACAGACTGAAATAAGGAATTGACCTAGGTAAAACCCAAAATAGACATAAATCATCATATTATAAAGTGTCATCATGCATAAAATTGTACAATTATGAAAAATTGTAACAGGTTTAAATAAAGTATGAAATATTGGATATAAGTCTGATAGCAATAAAACGACCTAAATTTAAAACACAAAATTTAAGCATGAAAATAAAGTAACATACATTATATAGGGTGTCACAATAACCGGTTCAGATTTGACATATCGGTTATTTTGGCTCTGGCAACACTAATGTCATCTTTCTTTGACAGAAACGTTTAATTGGTCCAGCAAGAAGCCCCGTGACCATCCGCTTCGATATCGATTCGCTGTGCGGGCTGCGACAAACTCGAAGATGAGGATTTTCCTCAAAAAATCATCTTGTCGGACGAGGCGCATTTCCATCTCGGTGGGTTCATAAACAAACAAAATTGTCGCATTTGAGGATCGGAAATTCTACAAGGATATGTGGAGAAGCCAATGCATCCATTGCGTGTTACTGTTTGGTGCAGTTTGTGGCGTGGCGGCATTATTGGCCGTTTCGGTCAACATAATCAACTACCGCCACATGTTAACATCTTTTTTGTGTCCATATTTTGAAGATATTGGCTTGGACGACCTTTAGTTCCAGCAAGATGGTGCACCATGCCACACATCGGGCGTTACAATAGCGAAACTGCGTCAAAAATTCGATGGCCGCATTATCAGTCAAAATGGTGACGTGAATTGGCCGGCAAGGAGCTGTGATTTGACGCCTTTGGATTTTTATGTGTGGGGTGCGGTAAAGGACAAGTGTTATACGGACAATCCACAAATAATTGAGCATTTGAAAGCCAATATTGAAGCAACCATTGCCGAAATAGATCCGCACACAATCCAAAATGTGCTCAGAAATTGAACCGACCGAATGGAGTACGCTAAGGCCAGCTGCGGCTCCCATTTGAATGGAATAATTTTCTATAAATAACCAGGAGGATTGTACTTTCAAACCAAAAAATAAATTTGGAAATATATTAAGCCGTTTTTGTTTTATTAAATTTTTAAATCTGAACTTCTTATTAGGGCACCCTGTAAAATGATCTGGAAAAAATCAAAGAACAAAATCGAAATTTGCATGATGAAATGACGTAATTATCGATAATAATAAATAAAGGAAAAATGCAAGATAGAGCAAAACTGTATTAAAGTAATATGTAATAACCCAAAATAAAAACGAAAGCAAGAAAATGGCCTAAAATTATTGAAAAATTATGAAATGTAGCGAACCAATATATGTAATTCTAAGAAAATAAAATTCAGCAGGATTAGTGTAAGTTGATACTACATACTGTTGTTGTAAATTGTAAGTAAAAATTAGTATATAAGAACGAAAAAGCATTCTGTCATCATCATTCTGCCGATCCAGTTATACTTAAAACTTGTAATACAAAAATTAAAATAAAACAATAAAATATACCATATATAATCATTCAACGTCAAATCGCTGTTAATTTAAATAAGTCAAATTAAAAGCAACATTTTTGTAAAAGAGCATCAGCAGTACATCAGGAGCAATAAAAGAAGTGTACAAAACTCAAATTCCAGTATTTCAATCAGAACGCCCAGATCCAAGACCCAAGAGAAATTTGTAAGTATGTATAACTAATATTTTACTAATATCGAGGTACCGAGGGCACTAAACATAACGAGTGCGTCCTTGTTTGGAAAAACGGAAGTAAGTCATATAGGGCGTTACGCCTCAGTAACTTACTAACTACATACACTGTTTAGTGGTCGTCAATAAGCAACTAACCAATAAATTCTCACCATTGCGTAACTTGTCTAATATTTACCTAGAACACATATTGGACGACTACAACAAAGTTTAATTTGTCCGATATACAATTTCAAGATAAGTGATTTTTATAATTATACAATGCAAATTATTTCAGATAAAAATAAAAATGATTTTGATATTCTTCTATTGTAGATTGACATCAGTGTCAACCCTTTGCGAGTCAGCTGTGGCTGAACAGAAAGCTTGATAGACAATCGGTCGACCATCGTTTCCAAAATTGTTGAACCATTCTTAGCAATAAGTTCCAATGTTGTCCTAAGATTACATATTCATGGAACAAATCAGGTTCTGGGATGGCGAGCAGTTAATCTATTAAGAACTGACCTGGCGTTAGTACTAAAGTACAAAGCCAGTCGTAGTTTCTGATGCGCCTGGATAGGTGAAAGTTTCATCCATTGCTGATGCTGCGCAGTGAATCACGGTGGTGAGTTTGTACTTCTTTAATTATTGTTGTGGTAGTTTTCTCCAGAAGATGCGTTGATATTTCTGGTCTCTTCATGTATTGTGATTTGGCGAAACATTTTTTCTATATCAGCTATATACATGAATTTATGTTTTCGACACTCAAATATGATGCTTAGAAGGTTTTGTTGGAGCGTGGGACCATTTAGAGGTGCAGGACATTATTTAGAGAAATACCTGTGGATGTCTTCGCTGATGCATCAAAAACGACTCTTAGTTTCGTCGTTGAAATTGCTTTTTTGAAAACAGCATGGTCTGGTAAATAATAATGCTCAGGTTTCCCACTTATTGCTTTATTGTAACGCCAATTCTGTATTTTTGACAAGACGTTTTTCGCCTTGCAGTAGTCGAGCAGTAGCCGTTTTTTTAACAATCTAAAGGTTCAGATGTCAATTGCTCGATGTTGAATGGAATTCTTACTTTGTATCTTCCAGTTGGTTGGCGCGAATGTCCTTTATTGTAGATCTCCTCACATACAGTTTCTTCTTTGGTGAATTCCCTATTATTATCCACTTCTTCAAGCTCCCAACATTTTTTAGCTGCCAGTCGATCTCTGCTGTGGTTACCATAGTATGAGTCATTATCATGTTTACGTTGGCAGTTGTTTGATCCATCTAGGTGATGATCCATCCTAATTTGGTTTGTTGCGCAATTGGCTCATTTGGGGCACTTTTCATTCGCCTTAATTATTTGACCGTAGTAATCAGCTCCTAAAAGTATATCGATTGGACCTGGAGGCCTATTATGAACTTGATGCAAAGTAAATCGCATTTCGCATTTCTTGCGATTTAACAAATACGATCTGTTTCGCAAGAGCTTATTATGAAATATCATTATCGCATATCGCATTTCCCTTAAGGATATATTTTTGGGAAATTTATTGTCTGTCAAGTTATTATAATAAGTGAGGTAAATTGTTTATTGTTTGCATGATTATTCAAATAAAAATTATTTTTAAGTAAACCAAACCGTAAATTTGATAAAAAGAAGAAAAATATTAATTAATTAATATTATTATTATAATATTGCCTGCTATTGAGCAGTCGCATTTTTGTATAATTTGGCGCATAAGCGTTTCATAATACAAAAATGCGAAATGCAATCCGCTTCGCATCAAGTTCATAATAGGCCTCCAGGTTCATGAAAGGTCGGATCTGCTCAGATAAGGTTCTTGGTGTGGCTCCAGGTGCCTGGTTCAACCACCACATCGGGTAGGCTTCCGGTTTTTTCTTGAAGACCTTAGTTTTGACTTTTATCTTGAAGTTTGATGAAAACCTCGGTCTGACGGTGAATTCTACAATAGACTTTGCTGTTCCGGCTTCTGCTAGTCCCATGCCGGCAATATTTGCTTGGATCGGAGTTCTTGTTAAATTGAGTTTATTTGCCACTTGTTCGGTGATGAAAGTGGCTTGGGAGCCTGGATCAATCAGAATCTTGGCGTTGCCAATAAGATGAGTAGAAGTACCTTGATAAGATGTAAGAAGTACCTTGTGTAGTTTTGAAGTTTTTTTCTATAATTGTCTTGGTTGGAGCTTCAGGCTTCTTTACTGGCTCCTTTTGAATGTCGTGGAGTAGACTATGATGAGGTCAATAATATTTTTCACATTTCTTGCGGCAGTATTGCCCGTCGTGTGCCCGGAAACATTTTCTGCATAATGCTTTCTCCTTTACAGTTGATGCCATCTCCAAAACTGACAAGACTTGGAATTCTTTGCAGCTTGTAATTTCATGGTCACCACTACATTGAGCTCAGTTTGTCAACATGTGTGTCTCTTAGGGTTGTTTTGTGGTGGATCCTTTTTCTTGTCGATCCTTTCTCTTGCGGTTGTAGCCAGTGACTGGAACCTTGTTTCCAAAAATTCCAAAAAAATGTCCATTGATTGGATTTTTGATTGTAGATTCGTACATGCGATGAGTCTCAGTATCTAATTTCCTTGTTAAAATGCCTATCACCAAGACACTCCAGTGTTTTATCTGGAGGCGTGTGTAATGTTGATGACTACCGTCTCATACTCCGCCTGTATTTCATCGAAAATGTTCATGTTGAAGTATTTCTTGGTTTCGAATTCTTCTTCATTGGCATTTGCCATAATTTGTTCATGATTGCTGCTGAATGCAGCCCTTGAATATGTGAGCTGTCTTAATTTGAGCTCACAGTAAACTTTGTTGAACTTGTTAGTTTCGCCGTATTGTAGCATGTTGCTTAATTTGTTTTTATTAATTCATACATACGTAACAAATATTTATTGTATTTTAAAAAACTGTTCATACGGCTGAACAAGACCCAAGAATTCAAACTCTCTTCAACTTATCATTGGAGTATGTCGTTTGTACCAGCTTAATACGGCGCCTACATTATAAATCAACTCCGCTATTAGCATATATGCTGATGTTTTGCATTCTTTGTCCCCCTTGCGTAGGAATTGACAGCCCAACAAATTGGTCTAGGCATACGCGCTTCGTCTTCATTTCAAGAGATGAGAGAGGAACGAGTTGAAATATCTAGGACAAAAGAGAGTTTATTAAACATTAACGCCTTTAAGCCACCTCATATTTTTTTGTTTTAACTTGGTATCTTTAAGTAAAAGGTGATAACTATTTAGTTAGATAAATGCTAAATGAAGAATGTTAGAGTGTGTTGAATAAATAAAATTAAAAAAAAAATTATTTTGGACTTGTCTCCAGTGGGTGGTCGCCTGGTCCTTCTTTTCTAATATCAATTCTGTATTTACTTATCAACATTAGCTCTGAGTGATGCTGGCTCGTTTCGGTCGGTGGACAGATTTCTGAATTTTGTATATTGATTAGACCAACTGTGACGAGCGTAAATATTCCTAATGTGGTATTAAAATATTCTCCAAAATTTAGAAGTGGCTTGAAAATGTGTTCTTTTAATGCTCGCAGTTTATTGCCTAAAATGGATGAATTAAAACTTGTTCTGAGGGATAAATATGGATGTAATATGTGTTATTGAAACCTTTTTAAAATACCATATCATGGGCGGGATGTTATCTTTGGATGGATATAACTTGCATAAATGTGATATAGAACTTCTAGGGAATGTGGTGGTGTATGCATTTTTGATTTTAAGAACATTAGCTCCACATTGATTTATTTTTTTTTTTTTTTTTTTTTTTTAATAATTTTATTTATGATAACAATAAAATTTTTTTACAAAGTAACTAGTCATTTTTGACTAACAGCGTTTGACTCTGACAATATAATAATAAAGCACTCATATGTGTTCTTTACATAAAGTGTTGTTTTGGTTGATGTTGCATTGTGCGGACTATTCAGGCAACTCAAAAGGTTTTAGTCTTTTGAGTCTTCTTATTATACCCTCTTGATGAAGTAGTCTTGCAGCTTCGATGTTAGGGTGATGATGGAGCCTCTCCTGGTGTTTTTGAGCACATTTCTTTATTTCACTTGCGACTGTGTCTATTCCGAGATCTCTATGAAGGTCACTATTACGAGTGTACCAAGGGGCATTTACAATTCCTCTGAGGACTTTATTTTGAAATCGTTGAACTATCTGTTGATTGCTGATTTTGGTGCATCCCCGTAGTTGAATACCATATGTCCAGACCGGCTTGAGTACTTGTTTATAAAGCATAAGTTTATTATGAATGGATAACTGAGAGTTTCTTCCAATTAACCAGTACATTTTTCTATATTTTAACTGAAGCTCTTCTGCTTTCTTTTTCACGTGTACTTTCCACTTTAACTTTGCATCAAGGTTCATACCAAGGTATTTTGCTTGATTGGCATGTGGTACAGAGATATTATTGAGAGTCACAGGTAGTGGTTCTATTGATCTATTAGTGAAGTTAATGTGAGTAGACCGAAGTCTCACTTCAGTCACTTTAATTCTCCACTTAGCTAGCCAATCTTGTATATTATTTACGGCTATTTGTAGTTTGAATGTGACCACCGATTGTGTCACCAATAGCTAGAATTGCAGTGTCATCTGCAAACGTGGCGATAGTTGTATTGCTCGTCTGCGGTATGTCGCTAGTAAACAGTACGAAAAGTAAAGGCCCTAAGACACTCCCCTGCGGGACTCCTGCTTTAGCTTCTTTAATACTGGAGTAAACTCCTTCCTGTTTAACTCTAAAATATCTCCTTTTCAGGTATGACTTTAGCAGTTCGCAATACTCAAATGGCAGAGTTTTCTCCAATTTAAATATTAAACCATCTAGCCAGACTTTGTCAAATGCCTGCGCTATGTCAAGAAATATGGCTGAACAAATCTTTTTTTCCTCTAAGGATTTTTCTATTATATCTGTTATTCTATGGACTTGGTCGATTGTGGAGTGTTCCTCTCTAAATCCAAACTGATGGGACGGAACAGCTCCTGATTTTACAACTTCTGGTTTAATTCGTTTTAATAACAATCTCTCAAATAGTTTTGACATAGTTGGAAGAAGTGATATTGGCCTGTACGAGGCCAGTTCACTTGGTGGCTTACCTGGCTTAGGTATCATTATCACTTCCGCAAATTTCCAAGATAGAGGGACATAACGGAGTCTGAAGGAAGCATTAATTATGTCCGATATTTTTTTAATAGCTTTATTAGGTAATTGTTTTAGTTATCAGGTCATATCCTGGTGATTTTTTAAGTACTACATGGTTCTTTATTACTTGTTTTACTTCTTTAGCATTAGTTAATGGAATTTCCTGTCTCAGGATAGTTGTTTGGTTTTCGAACAATATATCCTGTTGGTTAAGTGTTGTTAAATTTGGCTGAAAGGTACGCTCGAGATGATCCGCGAATTTTTCTGCTTTTCCTTCTTTGCTTTTAGCCAGGTGACCATTATTTGTACTTATTGGTGGTATATGCATAACTGGCCTTTTCAAATATTTGGTTGCTTTCCACAATGAATAATCACTACTTTTATCATAGGTGAGAGATTGTAGGTATGAATTTATTGATTTATTTTTAAATTCCTGTATTTCTCTACGTATTCGTTGTGTTAAATTATTTAATCTATTTTTGACGGTTGGGTCTCGTGTACGTTGCCACTCCCTACGGGTACTTCTCTTCTCTATAACTAGTGATTTAATTTCCATTGGATAGCATTTGCCAGCTATTTGTTTGTTTGTTGTATTAGTACTTTTCCACGCCGCTAGCTGTATGTCCTTGACGAGCTTCTCCACCTCCTGTTCTAATGTTTCTTCTGATGAAAGTTGTGTGTTTAAAATGATGCTATTGTTTAGCTCATTCCTGAACTTTTTCCAATCGGTATATTTATTTGTTAACAGTGGCTGTTTATCATTAGTAATTATTGTATCACTTATTATCATTAAAATAGAGGAGTGGTCAGATGTGGAGTCCAATCCTTCCTGCACTTGTATATAATCAACCGGGATTTTTCTTGTTATAAAGAAGTCAATTAGGTCTGGTGTTTTATTTTGATCACTGGACCAATAAGTTGGTTTTCCAGTAGAATGCCAGTTGCAGTTGTATTTAATTAATGCTTGATGAAGCTCTTTCCCTTTAGTTGTGGTTAGTCTTGATCCCCAGTCAGTATGTTTAGCGTTGAACTCACCCCCGATTACAAATTTTTCACCGAGCTGCTTGAAGAACTGAGTATAAGCATTCTCTTTGATGTTATATCTAGGTGGGCAATATATTGCGCATACCACTAACTTGTGGTTGCGGGTATTAATGTTAACGCTAATTGCTTGTATTTCATCACTTTCAAGTTTTTGTTGCAGATGGTATTTAATATCTTTTTTTATAATCACGGCACTGCCCCCTCGTGTATTATTATTAGGATGAACTGCTGAGTGAACTTCGTAGCCGCGGATTTTTATATGACTTTGAGTAGTAAGGTGTGTTTCAGATAATAAACATATATCTATTTTTTCTATATCAAGAAATAGTTGTATTTCATTTTGTCGTTGCAATATACCATTGCAGTTCCATGCAAGAATTTTTAAATTATTTGCCATGTTTTTCGAGTAGGGTGAGCCTTTGTAGGATTGATATAAGGGCTTTTTCTTGCTTTTCTTCTTGTGAACTAAGTCTATCAAGAATATCTTGTAGTATTTTATTAGTTTGGTTATTATTTGAATCATTAAATAAAAGATCACTATGTTGTCTTCTCAAATTTCCAGTAGATAGTACATCAGCAAATGTTACATTTGGATTAGTTCTTGATGGCTGGTGTAATGTTTGGTGTGGCCTTAAATTTGTAGGTATTCTTGTTGAGACTGAGTTAATTTCTGGCCTGGTAATTATTGAAGTTTCCCTTGTTTTGTTGCGAATTTTTTGCAGCTCTTTTATAACAATGCAACCTCTGTAGTTACTGGCTGGGTGTGTCTCTCCACAGTTGACACATTTTGGTGGGGTGTCTTTTGGTTTCGTACATTCAGCCGTACGGTATTTTCCTACACATTTCACGCATCTGGGCTCCTTATTACAAAAGTTTTGCGTGTGTCCGTAGACTTGGCACTTTTTGCACTGGGGGATCAGTTTAGATTTTTTAACTGCTTCTATTTGCACTTTCATATGGAGTATTTCGCTGATTGCATAAATATTTTTAATGTCTTCTGTTCTTTCAAAAGACAACATATATAATGGAAGAGGTGTTTTGTCACCTCTTTTTAGCAGCTGTGTAACTTCTTTAATTTTGTATTTTTTCTCCAAAAGATACTCTTTTATCTCTTCTGGTTTGCATGAAGCGTGTAGCTTCCTAGCAATGACTTTGGTTTGCCTTGTCTGCTTATCTTCGTAGGAATACCACGCTGTCTTTTCTTCGTTAAGAGCTCCTGTTAACTTTCTATAGCTATCACCGTCTGTGACATTTATTTTGATATCACCACTATTTAACGCTGTAGCTTGAAACTTTATATGATTGTTGTCCATGATGTTTCTAATACTCTGATAATTATTGCAATTAGATATTATTACTGGAGGTGGCCGTGGCACTTTTTTCTCCTGTTGTACATTTTTACTTCCGGTTGGGAGTTCATTACTTGATCGTTTCTGTTCCGACGGAACCTGAGCTTTATCCTCCTGTTGCACGTACCTACTTCCGGTTGGAAGCTGCTCAACTGATTGTTTTGAATCGGGTGAAATCTGTGGTGATTTACTCATCTTACGTTTCATATTTTTTTGTTACGGTTCAGAATCCATCCCGTTTCTCTATTGAGTTCTTCCTCGTCTGTTTCATACATAACCTCTATATGATCATTGGTGTTGTTTATCTTAGTGGTTTCTTTCTCAGACATTACTGCATTTAGAGTATCTTTTAACTCCTTGTTTTCTCGCTGTAAGTTTTTGAGGTCTTTGTTTAGATTTAACGTTAACTTTTCTATTTCGTAAATCTTATTGCGCAGTTCTGCGTTATCCCTTTCTAAGGTGTTCGCTATTGGTGCTGGTGATCTACCCACCCTGGATTGTTGTTTAAATGGGTTGGGTTGCAAAAGGGCTGTTAAACAATGATTGGCTCACCCTAGAATCCTTTGAGCCAGCCTCATTAGAGGGTGGATTTGCCAGCTGATTAGCTGGGTTACCACCTGGGGTACAATTTCCTGAATCCGTTGTACTCATTGTTTATTTTACTGGTCATAAAGCATCTACCACTCTGACCAGTACGAGTTGGTAGTGGGTCTGGTTTGAGAAGATCATTTACTAAATTCTCGGTAGTCAGTTATACCGCCGCGTCTCGGTCGCCAGAGCCTCGTTAGTTATCTAGCAGGGTGCACCACGTGCAGGTGAGGATGACATTTGGACCATTTGTAGACCAATTACTTAAGCCCACTTTCCCACCCCGTGTAATTCCTAAATAATAAATTAAATATTTGTAAATATAAAAGAAATCATACCGATTTGTATTAAAATCTAAAGCGCTTTTATTCAAACTTTTATTACAACCTTATATTGACACTTTTAGATTGTGAATTTAAATTTTGAGACCGCTTGTTTTCGCTTCCAATCACCAACCATTATTTCTTTGTACTTGAAACTAGGACCGTTGTGGTCGATTTTTACCTACCAACTGATATTAATTTTAACTTAAAAACTGAAAAAATTGCATTTTGGAAATTGCCAATTCGGCTTAATGTCTAATTACAAATACCAAAAATTGGGTCAATGCTTATATTTTTCTAATTTAATTATTTTTTGCTGATACTTTTGTAGGAATTGGCAATTTGAGGTTTGGGACAGTTTATTTGTGTTGGGAAAGAGATTTTAGTTTTGTTTAATGGGGCTTATGTGAGTTTGTTAACTTGCGGTTTTTTTAGGGCGGAAATAAGAATTTGGTGTTATTCTTGCGACACGAGTTAATGTAGGTTCATTAACCCGAGGTGATTTAGAATTCACAACATATTTGGTGAGTGGTGAAATAAATTGTACTCCATTTACTCTAACCCACAGCAAGACGGTCAACAAATACGAAGTACGATAGCACCAATCACAATCGTAATATGAAAAGATTTCTTCCTTTGATACAAATACAATTTGAGAAGAAAGAAAGAATTTTTCATTAATTGAACATCGAAAGTAACAAAACACATTTGTAGCCACCATATGACGTTTAAGAACGAGGCCAGAATCTTCAGAAAATCGGGCTTGTTATAATATCTAGAAATATTTGTTTGAAGAGATTTAGTTGGATAATAAGATTTCGGGCCAGATTTATCATACCTTGCTAAAATATGAAATTTCAGGATCATGGAATCGATGTATTTCTTCAATGTAGGATTCAAATTTTAATTTTACGACGAGTTTGTTTTTGTTACTTACTATTCATAATGTACGTACACGATTTCTGGATTATTAATTTTGCAACCATCTTCTTCATCAATCCAGCTTTTATTAAATGTGGGAAACAGATTCAGAGCTATTAAAAGAAGGAGTAACAATAAGAGATTTTAAATGACATCTTTAACAAATTACAAATGATTATTAATTAGATATTTAAATATTACCACAAATAAAAAACACTTAATGCTTACCTCAACACGAAATTCATTAGAAACCACCCTCCTTGACGAGATCCGCCACAACAGCAAAAAAAAGAAAAAGCAAAGCAACAATCGGAAGTCAAGTTGTGCCCCCCCCCCTCGAAACAAATAATCTTCTATCATTTCCATGAATTAATACTTATACGATAAAATTTAAAGCTGTTATGTGATTCCTATAAATACACGCCTACCTACCCACCCTCCCTTCTTCCCCAAACCCAAATATACTAATTTTGATTTCGAAAATTGTTTTTTTTTTTTCGTTATACGAGGCAAAACGGAAAATAGGATAATGTGAACTTGAGTAAATCGGAGAAAACAAGTTAAATTACTTGTCGCGTGTGTATGTAGGTGTATGTATCTGTAGATATCGCGAAGAAGTATAAGAATGAATACTAGGGTGGTCCTAGTTTGTGTAGGGGAAAAAATGTTAAGTTAAGTTGCTCTGACGTGTCACCCTCTAAAAATGTAAGGTTACCCTAAAACCTTAACACAAAAAATATTGGGTTAATCGGAAATGGGTTAGAGGTTATGTGACATTTGAGTTGAGCGAGAAATTTCACAAAATGTCATTTTCCCGATTTTTACCTTCAATCGAACATAAACATTATTAGAATTTTTTTCCAGCCCAAATGAGAGTCGTGAATAGAGGAGATAATTACCTTTCCAAAATATCAAACATATTGAAAATCGTTTATCAAATAGCGATTATATTGTCAATTTGTTCAAATCGGAAAATTTATATTTTATTAAAAAAAAAAACTAATTATTATTCTTTACTGGTTAGCAAAAATAAATGCACATATGCCGTAAACAGAATAATTATGACCTGCTTACATGGGGTCAATTGGGATACCAAAAAATATAATGGTCGATACTAATTGAAATGCTACGACCATTATGTTTAATGGGGTCATTTATCTCATTTACAATAAAATCTGTCTTACAAACCGGTGCTACCTGAGCGTCTTGAGTGAAAAATACGGATTATTACTTCGGTCTAAAAACACCAAATTATTAAAATCCTGTCAAATATGATCAAAAATTTGGTTGGCCCAAACCACTTTTCTCGACGTTTTGAAATTCCCTGAGTTGAAAAAAGCAAAAAAAAAAAATATAAAGGGCTGAAATCTCACGAGGTGATCAGAACTTCGGTCTATATTACGTGCGTTCGTGGGATTATATCAAGTCAACTAAAACTAACCTCACTATCCAACTCAATCTCCAACTCAATCTACAACTCAACCTCCAATTCAATCCCAGCGTAATCTCCAACGAAATCACAAAATCAAATGTTAATCCTACCCTCATCTTAGTCACCAATTCAACCCCAAATCAACTTTCAACTCAACATTCAACACAATCTCCAACTTAACCCCAAACTTGCTCCTCAACCTAACCCTAATTATATTTTTCTCGTTCAGTCTCCTACCTCCAACTTCCACCCAGCTCCAACTTTGAAATGACGCCCACGTTTGTTGTCGTTCCTATAGTAATCTTGGAGTTAAATCTACGACTTTACGTAAAACTGTAGACTGGGTCACCAAATTAGAATCCAGAATCATTATTATAACAGGTTGTCATCCCAGTTTATAAAGCACACAAATGGATTTTAATAAAAATAAGATTAGGACTGTCACAATTCAAAATGGCAAACCTAACTCCAAAAAAATTAAAATGCATTTGTAACACTTAAATACTGAGGTGACGAAATATACAATCATTATCTATAGTATCGTTTTCGGCATAACATATTAGTAAGGGAGTAAGGTGTCGTAAATAGATTTCTAGAAGCAATGTCTGAAATCGTAATGGCAAATTACTGAGGGACGGGCTTTAAAATAATATCAGGATTTTATGGTGGAGGAGGTTGAGGAGATAGGCGGAAGGAGAAATAGAAAATGAAACTCTATAAGATAACGAGGTGCGGTATCGGTCACAAAAGATAAAACAAAAGATATGGTCCGCAGCCTTTACTCCGTCCAGATTGAAGCACCGAGTAAAGAATTATATTAACCAATATTAGTTAGTTAGTAAATTGGTTGGTTTGTTATCTATAATGGATGCTTTTGGGAAAAGTGTAATTGAAGGATTCGGCCAGACCCAATTTTTTTTTTTAAATATATATACTACGAGTAAATAATCTAACAAATTTATAAATAGTATTACTATAGAAATCTCTACTAATCAACAGCCATTATTTTATAAAAATATGAAGTATTATGGCTACCTTTATTGTTATATCTTTTATCATCGTGTGGGTTATATGCGATTTTAGATTTTTACACGTTTCGTAACACGTTTTACGATTGTAACACGTTTTTTACACCTTCTTTTGATCAACAACACCATTCACCTTGAGCGTACACATTTATGATCTAACGTCAAAATTCAGTCATAATTATCCCCATATTTTTTCATTTTTCAACCTAGCATTTAGATGTATACTATAAATATTATCACGAGAATAATAACTTGTATTGAAATACTTGAGACAATCTCTTTTAATAATTTTTGCCAAATCAAAACAATCCACCCCATAAATTATACTAACGGTATCAGTTTAACAAATTTTTCTCAAACTGACGAATCATTTAATCATAGTGGAAATCGTGTAATCCCTTCGGAATACATTTTGTTAAGACGAAATCTTATTCTGGTATTCTGATTGTAATTTTTATTTTTTTTTATTTAAAATAAATTTTATTTATTTATTTTATGTAATTACAATCTAGTCTCCTGGACTAATGAGCAATTTGTTTCTGACTTAATTTACTAACTTAAATTAATCTATGGTTTCTTCCCATTGGCGTTCCATAGTATTCGATTGAAGTAAACCAAATCTTTGTAGTGGATTTTAGATCAGCACAATGCTGTTTAAACTGACAATCACACCAGCTCAAAAGGTTTGGTTCTTTTAAGTCTGCTTACTAGATTCGTGATGCTTAGGAGCTGAGTTACCTCAATGTTCACATGTTGGTGGAGCCTTTCTTCATGTCTCCGTGCTTTTTCCTAGATTTCGTTTAAGATGAGGTTCATTTTAAGGACCCTATGAAGGTCACTGTTCCTGACATACCAAAGTGCATCAACGATGTTCCTTAATACCATAATCTGAAATCTTTGGATGATATTTACGTTGCTCTGTTTGGTACAACCCCAAAGCTGAATACCATAAGTCTAAATCGGTTTCAATTTTTGCTTATAAAGTAGAAGCTTGTTGAGTTCCTTCCCATCAGCCAATATATTTTTCTGTATTTAAGTCTTAATTCTTCACTTTTCTTCTTGACGTGTGCTTTCCATCGTAGTTTAGCATCCAGGGTAGCGAGATACTTAGCTGTGTTCGCATGCGGTATTATTTCCCGATTTATGGTAATCGGAATATGTTCGAATCGTCTGTTTGTAAAGTTGATGTGAACTTCTGTGTTGATTCTTCGTTGCTTTTTCCCACAGCTAAGATCGCCGTATCATCTGCAAAAGTCGCCACTGTGTTGTTTTCTAATGTAGGAAGATCATAAGTGCATAGTAGGTATAAAACCGGCCCTAATACACTGCCCTGTGGAACTCCTGCATTGATTTCTTTCAATTCAGAAAATGTATCATCTAACTTAATCCTGAAGGACATATCTTTCAAGTATGATTCCAGTATCTTAGCAAATTGCATTGGTAGAAGATTCCTTAACTTGTGGTTAAGTCCTTCATGCCACCCTCTATCAAACGCTTGTGCAACGTCTAGAAATACTGTTGAACAGACTTTTTTCTCCTCTAATGCTTTCTCAATTATACTGGTTATTCTGTGTACTTGATCAATTGTTGAGTGTTGGTTGCGAAAACCGAACTGATGATTTGGGATCAAGTTTTTACTCTCGATTATCGGATTTAATCTTTTTACCAGAAGCTTCTCAAAGAGTTTGGACATGACTGACAATAGCGAAATTGGCCTATAAGACGATGTTATGTGTGGTGGTTTCCCAGGTTTTGGGATCATAATTACTTCTGCAATTTTCCATAAGCTTGGTACACATTTGATTCTAAGATTGGTGAGTTTCACCAGAGCTTTCCTTGGCAGTTCTTTTAAGATTTCTGCAGTAATAAGATCGTACCCAGGAGCTTTTTTCGTGTTCATATTAGCTTTTATCTCACGCTGCCTTCTTTTGGTGTTGTGGGTACGATTTCTTTACTTTCTTGCACAGCTTGTTCAGTTATTATCTCGGATTCCAACGTTTGGTCTTCATATGGCTGGAATATTTTTTCGAGGTGTTCGGCAAATTCTCGAGCTTTGTCTTCATTATTTCTAGCCCATTTCTCACCTGCTATTTTTATTGGGGGAATCTGCATTATTGGTCTTTTGGTTCTTTTGGTTGTTTTCCAAAGAGAATAATCAGTACTGTTATCATTAGTTAATTTTCTTAAATAGTTGCTGATTGATTCATCTTTCAATTCTTTGATCTCTCTTCTTAATTGTTGAGTGAGATTGTTCAAATGAGTTTTATCTTGGGGGGCCTTTGTTTGTTGCCATGCTCTTCTTGCCCTTCTTTTTTTTGTGAGGAGTTCCCTAATTTCTATAGGGTAGTTGTTTTCTTTGATTGTCGTTTTAATTTCAGGAGTATTTTCCCAAGCTGATTGCTGTATATCGTTTACAAATTTGTGAAGTTCTTTGTCTAATTGTTCTCCAGTCTTTAATGGAACCATTAATAAGTAAATTTTTTATTCTAGCGATAGTCTAAAGCATGCAAAATTAGTGTGATTATTTACTAGGAATGAGTTTCTTTCTTTCTGAATGATTTTTTCACTTAACGTTAGAAATATTGGTGAATAATCAGAGTTTAAGTCATGGCTTTCATTTACTTGTACATAATTTACAGATATGTTCTTTATTATGAAGAAATCAATCAGATCTGGTACTTTGTTTGGATCAGTTGGCCAGTAGGTTGGTTTTCCAGTTGAGAGGGCTTCACAACTGCATTTTCTGATAGTTTTTGGGAGTTCTTTACCCTTAGTCGTTGTTAATCTGGATCCGCAGTGGAAATTTTTTGCATTAAAGTCTCCTCCAAGTACAAATCGTTTTCCTAATTTACTGAGGAACTCGAGATAATCTTTTTCTTTCATTGAGTGCTTCGGTGGGCAGTAACTAACTACTTTTGGATTTGACAATAACAGCAGTTGCTTGTATTTCTTCCGTTTCATATTTTAACTCCTCATAGTGATGAATATTATTTCTAATTATAACAGCACTACCTCCTATATATGTATTTCCAGGATGAATAGTGTGATATATTTGATAATTTTTAAATTTAATGATTGATTGTCTAGTGAAGTGTGTTTCCGTGATGAGACATACATCGATTTTTTCTGTGTTCAGGACCGCTTGCAGTTCTTGTTGATGTTGCATCAGTCCATTGGCATTCCAACATAAGATTCTAAGATCATTGGCCATTTTTATGTTTAGGGATGGCTCCCTTAGTGCTGTACTCTATTTAGTCTGCTTAAAATTAATTTAAGTGTTTGACTTATATCGTCATTTTGAGCAGTTTTTCCTGGATTTCCGTTGCTCATCATTACTTGAGCATAAGTCATTTTACCAAATTGTTCTTGAGTGGTTCCCGACAGTCTACGATTTACTTCGGGTCAGTTCATCTTAACCGCTTGTTTCCTGAATAAACTTGGATTTTTAGCAATCACGTTCTTATTTTTGATGTTTTGCAGTTCAATATAGCAAAGCTGCATCCTCTGTAGTTAGCCGGATGGTTTTCTCCACAGTGAACGCATTTAGGTTGAACATTTTGGGCTTTTACATAATCTTTGGTATGATGTTTACCGAAACATTTGACACACCTGGGTTCCCCATTGCAATATTTTTGTGTATGTCCATAGGCTTGACATTGTTTACATTGTGGTATAAGCTTAGATCTTCTTAGCGGCTGAATAACCACTTTGAACCCCAAGATGTACTTAATTTGATAAATTTTTTTGATATCTTCATCAGTATCGAAGGCCAACTTAAACATGTTGAGACTTGAGAGGTACTTTGCCTCTCCGTTTTAGCTTAATCGATGCTTCAGTTGGCTTAAATCGTTTTGCTTTCAGGTCATCAATTTTTTTGCTGGCTTAGACGTAGAGTGTAATGTGGGCCTCAGATGATCAATAAGTATTGCGAATATAATATTGTCAATATAGAAAAAAACTATTGGCAAACAGCAATTGTCTCAGACGATCAATACTATTGGCAATACACTTAAACGTCAAACAATAAAAAATATTTATTTTCAGGAAATACTCCACTTTGAACCATGTTAGACAAAAGTAAAGCTTAAGTAACGATTATTTGGGCGTTGTCAATGAAAAAAAAAAATTAAAATAAAAAGGTAATAATATGGTCTAGTTAGGGTGTTGAGCCTTTTTTTATTGTATGCCAGATTTTTTTTCCGCGGTTGGTGTAATCTTTCCATGTAACATAACACAATACTGGAAGTTCTCTATATGTATAAACAAAGCTAATTAACGCTTCTTGATTATCAAGGGTTTCTGGTGTATTCCTGTTGTCCATTGAGGTTTTACTTGTGCTATCGGTGAATTCCATACCGCACCATGTAGCATATGTATATATTTGCCAAGTTATTGTTAATTGCATCACATTTATTTCGATATATTGTATTTTATAACAGGCCCCACTTATAAATATTTAATTTTATATTTATTGTATAAATGCAATGCTGCATGTAGGTAATTGTTTCGTTTTCTTGGTTATGTGCACCAAATTCAAATTTTTACACCTCTTTGCATAGGTATTTTATCAATAAAGTATCTCAGAAGATCAATAGCATTGTAAATATTATATCAATATTAAAAATATTTTGATTTTCATCAAACCATCGCCACAATATTTTGTATATTGACAATCCTTCAATTAGTGTCCTCACATGTTCAATAGTACTGCCAATACTGAAATATTGGCAATAGATATTGATCATCTGAGGCCCGCTTAAGTTTTTAGCCATGACCCTAATTCGTCTGGTTTGTTTGTCTTCAAACGTGTGCCAAGCACGTTTTTCTTAATTTAACATTTTTGTCATTTTTCTTTATGTTTCAGCATCTTCTAAGTTTATTTTGATGGTGTTTCCATTCATCACATTTGCATTAAACTTATCAGTAGTAGTTATTGTTTTTACTTTCTCATAGAGTACATCGTAGTCTTTGACTTCATCTATTACTATTGGTGGTGGTGGAGGTATTTTTTTGTGGTTGTTTCTGGATAATATTTGGAACATCATCCTTTAATTGAGGTGGGAAGGGCGTATTATTCCTTCTCATTTTTTTCTCCCACCTTTAACTCTAATCCACTCAGTTTCTCGAGCTAGTTCTTCTTCATCCGTATAATACTCTTGTGGAGTTGTATTCTGGTTAGGAGTAGAACCGATGTCCCCCTTTGGCTTAAGAGCTTTAACTTCGTTTTCAAGCGTCTTCGTACGCTCGCAATTGTAACATTCAATTGCTTGTTTATATTGTTGGCTTCAACTAATGCATTATTAGCTTTACACAATTCATTGTGAAGCTTTTCTTCGTGTTCATCACAACGAGTGTTGTGACTGCTGGACCCAAGGAGGGGCTACCGCCTCTTATCGGAGAATACGACACTTTGTTACTCCTCTGGAAGGCATGTGAATTATCCTTTTCTGTTTCACTCAATTGAACTTGTTTATTCACCAACATGTCTTGGGATTAGTTAAAATAATTGTATTATAGCAATGGCTGGTCTTCCCCAGAATCCATGAGACCGACCTGCGAAGAGGGTGGATTTACCTGAGCAACAGGTGTACCACCTGGGGTATTAGTTTCCATATTTGTTCCGCTCATTGCTCATTTATAGTGTACTGCCCTCGCCTCTAGTATTTCGCCGATGCTTCACATCGTTCCCCGGGTGTTACCACGTGGAAGTACACTAGACACATTTGGTGGTTTCTACATAGTTGCAGCATTGGAATATAGACCACGAGATACATGGCTATAGACTGTCAACCCCTATCCTATTGAGACGCACCCAACACCATTCCGATTGTAGCAGTTTTAATTTTTTGGTTGAAAATTCTTCAAAATGTTTGTAGACCGGTTAAATACAAATGTTTTGCTTTTTTTATTAGCTTTTCAGCTTTAATTTATATTTTGAGATGTTTTAAATATTGGAAAATATATAAAAAAACATGTTTAAAGACATTTAAGCTGATACACAAAATTTATGGCAGCACTTTTTTGTAAAAGCAACCTCATTTTGCTGCAAGAGAAAAGTCAAATGAAGGCCATTAAGACTGTCAAAATTGTTGGTCTTCTAATATTGTAGAATACGAATTCGGTCTTAATTAGGACAAAAGTTTTAACTAACAGAAAAAGCCTTATCTAAGACTGTACCTTGGTCAGTGACTATACATCAGAATCAGGGGATAGGATTGTTGTAGCTGAATCTAAAATGTAATAAATTTCCAATTAATTCAACTGGAATCAAATTTTCATTAAAAATCGTAAAATCCTGAAATTGAGGTTTTGAAATATTCGCTTCTGCGCCATATCTACTTCATCATTTAGCAAATAATTTTTTTACATAATGTTTTCTATCGATCTCCTTGGTCTCCCCAAAGACTGCATTGTTCATTAATTTAAAGAGATTTTTCTCAAAATTATTACCCTTATCAGATCGTGAGTTTAGGTCAATATAGGGTTTCATGAAGTGGAACTATTTTTTCCCAAAATTTGAACAAAATATCAATCGCCACTCGCCATCCCAATTCGCTGGGAAAACCAGAACAGAGGTCACAGGTGACAATAAAAGACGGAGACTTTTAAATTATAATTTTTTCGCATCTAGAAAACTTTTTAAAATTTACGAAGTGTACGAAGCTGAAAATTCGCTTAAAAAAGAATTCAAATCTTCATTTTCCACATTAAACAGTATTCAAAGCAATAAAATGACAGAGGGAGTTATGTTGTCTTTCGGACCGTCCAGGAAGAGGTCGTCCACGCACCATTAACACTCTACAACTCCGCAACATCATCATATGTCGAATTGACCGAAATCCGCAAATCAATATGCGTCATATAACCAGCAGTTTAGAATAAAGCTAAAGAAAACCTTAATAACTACCCGTGCAAGCTCCAAAAAGCATCTTATGTACAAAATGAAGCTCACATGACTTGTCTTTCAAGCAAAGTGTTACTGAAGCCGTACGAGGACAAAATATCTAGAAACATTTTTTTTTTGTGTTAACGAAAGGGTCAAAGTAAACCACGAAATTTATCGTGATCATTATCCAAACAAGGATTGGACCTTACAATAAAATTCTGCTCCGGCCCACAAAGCAAAATTGACTTAACGACGTTATGCAATGGCCATCGTATGGTCAGGATTTAAATCCTCTCGACTATTTTGTTTTTGCATACTTGGAGGGAGACTAAAGCCTATGCCCATACCCATACAAATTTGGTGTTATTACGTGCTGCCATTGTCAAGGTCTGGGATGAAATTTCTCTATGAATGTTTCGAACTGCTGTTGATAATTTTAGTAAATGTTTAAAGTCAAGTATTGATGCTCGTGGATGTTATTTTTAATTTTTTAAATTTTTCTATTAAACAATCGTGTTATTTATAGGTCTATAAAATGTTCAAATGATTTGGTTCAAATTCTTTAGAAATATTTGGAATTTAATCAGTTTCTATATTTTATTTTCACCCGATATAGTCATCTTTACCTTGCAATGTGGCCATTCGTTTCGTTAGTTAAGAGTTAGAGCCTTATTTATGTTCTGGACAAAATGGTAAACCATGATGCATATCATGAATGTTTTGCGGATATTCCAAACCGACATAAATTACTGGTTTTCCAGTAATTTATGTCGGTCGACCAATAAAATAACACAAACAGTTTTCAGACACAAATCTGAATATTATATCACTTAACATAAACTCGTAAACAACACCTAACTCAATCCTCGAATTAACCCCCAAATCATTCCCCAATTAAACACTTCGCTCAAACTCAACGACCCAGGCCATCCCGAAATCAACTCGATTGGAAAAATAATGCGTGTATTAACTCAACTCAATGTAACCTCCCACTAAACCTCAACTCGATTTCAAATTAATCCCAAACCGAACCACCAAAATCAAATATACTTCAACTCAAACCTTTTTTAACTCAAATCTACTTCAACTCAAATCTAACTAAACTCAAATCTCAACCCAACTTTATACTTAAACAATTTTTATTTGGTTTAGGGCTCTTTTTTATTTCTTTTGTACTAATTAAAGCTTAATGGGGGAACCAGCGAGTCAGTAACAACTTTAAGTAAGAACACGATATACAGAAAGTGTATGTTACTGACCAGCGAGTCTTTAAGAACTTTTCGTTCAGTTCAGCCGTCACTTAAGAGAGCGAAAATTAACGCGCAAACTGAAGGATATGTCAGAATATATCAAAATTTTCAAAGCATTCTTTTCTTAAAAATAATAAATTTTGCTATTCACATTAAAATTTTAATACTGTATTTGTCAGTTTTTACGGATTCGGTGGCCGATATGTCAAATATTCTGTAAGGAAATAATTTCGTCAAATTCTTTAAGGATTCTTAGTGATGACTTTAGCTTTCGAACCGTATTCGGTTTCATTTTCAAAAGCGTAATGAAAAATATATCAAAAAATTCCTTCTTTTATACACAAATAAAAAAAAAGCAATCACAAATTTTTATTAAAACCGACTTTTCATTGAAACGCCCAGCCAAGTATTTAGGAAAACTACGTATCTTTTAGAATTTTTAAATTTTTATTGTGAAATTTAGTATCGGAAACTTTTAGAATTTTTTGGGTCCGAATTTTAATGTTTAAGCCGGTATCCGGAAAAATTGGTAAATCACCTAATTTGGAAACAAAAAAATGCCCATACACATTTTATTTCTCGATCAACAAATGAAACCGCTAATTATTTGGCCATTCCCTACGTTAAAAATCTTTACGAAAAAATCAAAAATCTTTTCAAAAATTATAACTTTAAAATTATAGGACGTGCAGCTACAAGCTTAAGCAACAACTTGTTTTCTAAAATTAAAGATAACACACCTTTAAAGAAACAATCAAACTCTGTTTATCAGATACAATGTAGTTGCCACGCTACCTCCACAGGACAGACGAAACAAGTTTTAGAAAAAAGATTTTACCAACACAAAAGTGACATAAATAGAGATCAAAATTTAAGCATTAGTGCACTTACACGACATCTGAAAAATACAAACTATCAAATCAGTTTAGATAACATAAAAATTCTCGAGAAACAAAAAAATTAATGCTTATAGTTATTATATTGGCAACTCTTATGATTTGTTGATCTAAATTGTTTTTTACCTCATGCAACTTTATTTGTATTCAAATGTATAACCGTTTTTACATGAAAGCGCATTAGGAAGATTTTTTTTCAAAAATACATGGCTGGGCGTTTCAATGAAAAGTCGGTTTTAATAAAAATTTGTGATTGTTTTATTTTTTGATTTGTGTATTGTATAAAAGAAGGAATTTTTTGATATATTTTTCATTACGCTTTTGAAAATGAACCCGAATACGGTTCGAAAGCTAAAGCTTTAATTAGTACAAAAGAAATAAAAAAGAGCCCTTAACCAAATGAAAATTGTTTGAATTATAAATATTAATTGTCTCATAAAAATAAAACTCTAAACTTAACCTTCAAATCGACCACCAGTTCATTCCTCAACCCCAAACTAAACTTTCAAATGAATTCCTAGATCAACCCGGTACGAAAACTGAATGCGCACATGAACTCAACTCAATCTATTCTCTACCTCACCCCTCGAATAAACCCCCAAATGACCTCCATTATTCAACCCCAACTCAACCCTCAACACAACCATCAATTTAACGCCCAATTCAATCCTCAAATTAATATGGTCGGCCAAAACCAACTCAAACTAATTTTCTACTTCAATCTCGATTCAATCTACAACTAAATTTCCAATGGAATGGCTGAATAAATCCCAATTTAACCTTAACTCAACCTTAACTCGAACACAAATTCAGTCCCTCAACCCAGCACCCAACGCCATACAAATCCCCAAATTAAAAAAAAACATGCGTACAAGAACGTAACTCAAGTTTACTTCTAACTCAACGTACTACTCTCCCCCAAATAAATCCCAAACTGAACCCCTTACTAAACCCAAACTCAACCCTAACCTCAACCTCTGTTTACGACGAGTCCTAAAAATAAAGAGAAAACAAACCCAAAGAATCATCTATGCATATATAAATTAAAATTGCACTTATCTAAAATCATTTATCACCGGCTGATATGTGTATTCCTGAAAATTCGCCATTTTATCAATATTGTACATCTGAAAATAGAATTACGTTGAGATTTGCTGTTCCTAATTAATTAAAAATTTGCTTTATATAACTTACCTTTAAAATTCAATATTTTGAACAGCAAATTTCTTGTTGATCTGAAAGAAAAATAATAGGTTTAAATTTATTGTAATTAATTAAATATCAATTTATATTATATAAAATCGTACCATTGCGAATTTCATTTTCTACAAAATGTTTTGTTTATGTTTTGAAGAATGTGACATTTCTAAAAAATAAGAAAACACTCCATAGTGAAGTGCAGAGACATCTACCTAGTAGTAGATCAATGACATATTGAGTCAGTTGAATGTTCAAAAGTTAGAGGTCTCTTTACTGTTAAAAATCATAGAATTATTTATAAATAAGAAAAAAAAATTATATTGCTCTTCTGACAAAAACTGTGAACGCGAAAACATCTAAAAAAAGTAAAAATAAAACTTTGCTTCGAAAATTATTAAACACTATTTCTTTCACTTGGACACGGCGAAACCACACCGGAATTTTGGATCCCCTCCACGAGCCAATAATTTGGGACAAACATTTTGGGAATTACTAGAAAATAATTGTGCCCTTGATATTGGGTTTTTGGACGGCGAAATTACAATTTACAATTATGCAGAATTCTAATCGGGGTACGACTCTACACAACCTCAAACTCACAGTAGCTATGTTGTGTGCTTTTAACAGAGTTAAAAATACAAGTGAGGGTCAGAACTGGAACTCCTACAAGGAGATCCTAAAAATATGCAAAAGAAAGTTATGGAAGATACAAAGGAAGGCAGTCAAAGCAAGATCAGAGGACATCGTAACTAAGAAGCGGATCCTATGGGTCCCAAAATTTTTAAACTTTATAAATCGGCTGGCCCGGGCCGGATCATACCAACAGAAATCCAAAACAACTTGGCTTTATTATACTTCCATAATTAAAGGTAATGTTCAAAGGGTGTTAAACTGAGTGTTGACTGAGTATATATATATTTATTTTGCGTTATTCGAACCCAAGTGAATAATCTTCATAACATAATATGTTTTCTACTCACTATTCCGATTGAAAAAGAGGAGAAACAAATTGATAAATTCATTTAAAAAGAACAGAAAAGAACTGAACAGTAGTTTTGAACGTTGGATGAAAGCTTATATCTTCTTAGAGATTGAATAACCACTTTGCACCACAATATGTAGTAGCTTCAGTTTCTTTAAACCCTTTTGCTTTTAGTTCATCAATTTTTTTTTCTGGTTTACACGTAGAGTGTATGTTTGAGCCATTAGGATTATTGGTCTGATTTGTTTGTTTTCAAACGTGTGCCACCTACGATTTTCCCGATTTAATTTTTTTGTTAATTCTCTGTAAGTTTCACTATCTTCCAAATTTATTTTGATGGTTTTCCAGTCATCACCTTTGCATTGAACTTATCAATGGTAGTTTTCATTTTCATTTTCTCTTAGATTATATTAGGGATATCGCCTTTGAATTGAGGTGGCTGGCGTGTTATTTCATTTCCTATTTTTCTTTGACTTTTCACTCGAAACACTTCCGAACTTGGGCCATTTCCAAATGCAAATTGACATATGCTTAATACCACCTGGAGCATTAGTTTCCGTATTCGTTTCGCTCGTCGCTATTTTTAGCCGATGTTTCACATCCTTGATGGGGTGCTACCACTTGTAGGTATACTAGAAACCTTTGGTGATTTCTACATAGTTACAGCATTATAGTATAGACCATGAGTTGTACGGCTATAATCGGCCAACTTCTATCCTAGTGGGAACCACCCAACACATATATAACGAAATAATTAATTTAAATATTATTTATTTATTTTGGCGGGTACAATTTAAGAATATTACCGTCATTTTTCATGTGTAATAATGTATGCATACAAATTACGGAAAGGTTTTACGGATTAATACGAATTGCAATAAAAAATCAAAAATATTTAAAATTTTTAATGATAAAGAGGGTTATGTGATTTCACCCACAACATGTAAATCATTTGAATATCCTTCCGTAATAAAATGAAGTCAATATCTTTTTTGGTATAAGCATAAAAGTTCTAAAAGTATGAACATAAACATAAAAATGACTTATGCCTATGTGCAAGGTATTATTTCGTAGTAAGGTCGTAATGATAAATTTAATATCAAGAAAAATGTATGATTTTGCATTTTTTTTTTTTTGCTGGATTATTAGGAACGGGTTGGATGGGATTGGATATTTTGGTTGTTTTTATACAAATATAAAATATGTTGGGTGGTGGTATGCTTTTACGTAAATTATAACATAAGTGCCTATGTTTAAAAAAAAAATATTGTTTCATCATGTGAATAAAAAGAATTAAATATTAATATTTTACCTGGTAAATATTAAGGGGAAGGAACCAACATGTTTTCGTTAAAGGTAATCATTTTAGAACGTTTAAGCGGTTTTTGATATTAGCATTGTAGTGAATGAGTGCGGAGCAGTTACATTCTCTGATGTTTCATAATCGATTTCTACGTTTCATTACACTTTTAATATTTCGCTTAATTAAACAATTATTATTAAATTATATAATTTAATATTAAAATTTTCGAATTGAGTGAATAATACATGAATGAACATGGGACTCGTTGAACAATAATTTTCCCATAAATGTAGATTACCAAACCAACTGTTATACAACACCAAACGAGCAATTTACATTTTACAAAGATTTCCCGTTATTTTGAGCAAGCTCCTTAGAAGATGTCACGGGTTTTGTTAAATTTATAGACTCCTTCCCCAATATCACAATTCTGTATTTTTTTTTGAGAAACTAATTAACTACAAAATACGAATTTAAATTTATCTAATACCTGAAACCAAATAAGTTTAATCCCAGATTTACTAATTCCAGGCACACAGAATAGCCTATTACTCCACTTCGCCCAAATCCCACTGCACAACAATTAAAAACAATCAAGAACACATAAAATACTAACAGGTTAAAGTTGCCAAACTGCATTATATTAAATAACAACAAATATAAATCAAAATCTATCATTTTCCCAATACACACAATAGAAAATAAAAACATACTTTCACCCAATTTCCATGTGTCGAATAGCGGTATTCTAATTTCAATGACTCATATGATGAGATGAATCATAGCATAATCATAACAAAACAAAAATTGCCAGTTTATTCAAAACCAACATCTTTTACAAGCTAATGAGTTAAAACGTACATCAACTTGTGTCAGTGTGCTAGTGAGTTATGAATAGTATTTAAAATGAATTGTATTTATGTATTATCATTATACATGGATACTAATTACTAATAGTAAAAAAACGCCATTTACATTTTATATTCAAACTCAAAGCAATGACACAGTGGGGTTATATGAACGTTTATATACTATTTTCCATAAATACATAATTACAAATTATATTTTAGAAGGAGAAATTTGATCTCTATGCTCAAGTATTGTAGTATGCTCAAGTATCTACTATGCTCAAGTATTGGTAAAAAGAAAAAAACAAGTATACACATGAATAGAAATTTAAATTTTACTGCGTATATTAATAAATCGACTCTAATTTGATTCAAAATGAGATACTTTGTATTCAAATTTTATGTACAAACTACACAAATATTAAAGACATGCATTATTAAGCGAGAAATCAAAAAAATTGATTTCCCTCGCTAGAAAATTAAAACTAAAACATTGCCTGTTAAATGCAATCCCGATTTGTTAAATTTTTATCCATATTAGAATTTCACTAATTTCAAATTAAATTTACGAAGAGGACCACAAAAATGTCTATCCTCTTCGAACGTCAACCGCACACCAAATTCGTTTATTTTTTCATATACAACTAAAATCAGACCGAACATACAATCAGTTGCCTTTTTTTTATATTTATAATTTAATTGCAAGAAAAAAAAAATTCCAATTTAAAGACAATCATTATCACTTAATCACAATATTATACAACTATGGGACCCCTGTGCATTTGCACAAAATATTTTTTCAATCGTATATTTCTTTATAAACTATGTTGTCTGTTACTGTAACATCATTTTCTATTCCCTGATGTGGTGTTTCGAAAACTTGAATTTTTAAAGAATCTGATGTAACAGTTCTAGAAAATGCGGTATAAAGTTGACCATGTGTAAAACATGGTTCAGGACGATACAATCCAACTCTTTCGAACGTTTGACCTTGCGATTTATTTATTGTGATTGCATAAGAGAGACGAACTGGAAACTGATGTCGAACGAAGTTGAAAAGCAAAGATGGATCATTAGATGTGTCTAATGTAATTCTAGGAATAAAATATATTGTCCCTGAATGTGATCCAGTAATTATTTCTACTTTTAAGCAGTTGGTGCTTAAATCAAGAACCACTAACCATGTTCCATAGCATAATCCATTTTTTATTGCAAGATTTCGCAGCAACATAATTATACAACCCTTTTTTAATTTAAGGCAATATGGCGGTAATCCTGATGGATTTATTGAGTTCAGATATTCCACTGGAAAATTAACTTGCATGTTTTCATCATTAGAGTCGTCATCGGCCTTAACTGAATCGATTGCACAATAACATACCCTGATCAAAAAGTTCCCGGAATAACCACCGTGTGGCGCTCCCATCGTTCCGATTTGAGTTCTGTTTTTTTGTTAAGTTGGTACATCTGTTGTTGATATTCCCTCTAAATCTTAGCGTCATAGCTTGACATTTGCAAAAGTTACGTAGTCAAGAGTACATCTATCTCTGTGTGTGTTGGCGATTATTTACAATTTTAGAAATAGATTTAAATTTGCAACAACGAACTTGTATTAAATTTTGCGTAAAAAACACATTTAATGGTGCGCGAACGTTGGAAATGTTGGAAAAGTGTTTCGGCAACGATTCTCTAAAGAAAACGGTCGTTTACCAGTGGCACGAGCGGTTTAAAAGTGGTCGTGAGTCAATCGAAGATGATGAACGCAGTGGCAGACCATCGACATCGAAAACCGACGAAAACATTGATAAAGTAAAAGAAATGTTGTTCAATAACCGCAAATTAACCATCAGAGAGATAGCGGAGGACTTGAACATTGCCTATGGATCCGTCCAAGACATTTTGGTAAATGATTTGTGTTTCCGTCGTGTAGAAGCAAAGTTGGTGCCAAAAGACCTCAATTTCATGCAAAAAAGAGACCGTGTTGACGTCGCAAAAGACATGATTTGCGAGGCTGAATCCGATCCCACATTCATCAAAAGGATCATTACTGGGGACGAGACTTGGGTTTATGAGTACGACACGCAATCCAGACATCAGGCAAGTGAATGGCGTTCACCAAATGAGCCGAGACCAAAAAAACCACGTCGTTTTCAATCAAAAAAGAAGGCAATGCTCACGGTTTTCATGGATTACAACGGTGTAGTGCATCATGAATTTTTGCCAGAAGGCCAGACCGTAAACAAAGAGTATTATTTGGGCGTTATGAGACGTTTGCATGAAGCAATTCGCCGAAAGAGACCAGAATTGTGGGCAGAAAACTCGTGGATTTTGCACCATGATAACGCACCGTCGCACAGTGCCATCATTATTCGTAATTTTTTGACGCAAAATGCAACAAATACCATCTAACAGCCACCGAATTCACCTGATTTGGCTCCCTGTGACTTCTTTCTGTTCAATCGAGTGAAAAAACCATTACGGGGAACGCGTTTCAGCAGCCGAGGGGAAATAATGGAAAAATCGCAGGAAGCAATGATGGACATACCGAAAACCGAATATAAAAAAATGTTTCGAGGATTGGATCAAGCGCTGGCATAAGTGTGTTGTAGTCGATGGGGATTACTTTGAATGGGACAATATAGATTTAGATTAATAAACTTGTATTTTCAATTTTCTGAATAAATTCCGGGAACTTTTTGATCAAGGTGGTATATCATTTGAAATAAGTTTTTGAAGAACATTATCATTTATTAATCGAACATGCTCATTTTTCGGACACAAAATTGCACGTTTTGATATACATGCAAAATCATTTGTAGTAAATGATGAACCAAAAATATCTGTAATAAAATCATCGGAAATTTAACCTGAAAGTATTGGAATAGAGTATTGTGATTTTTTTAGTGTGTGAGGTATTAAAATTCTTCCCATCACCAACGTTCAAAAGCCAACTGCTAAAATGTGGATCACTTATTGCTCTCATGTTTGTACTTAAGCTTAATACTTTAAAGTGATGCCACAAATGGAACTTTTTAACAGTCGCATTTATAATTGACGCACGATTTCCTCTTCTAACAACAGGTAACACTTGCCGAAAATCTCCTCCTAAGACCATTACCTTTCCACCAAACGGTAAATCATTTTTCATTAAATCGCGAAATATTAAGTCCACAATTTCAAGTGCTATGCCTGAAGCCATTGGAGCTTCATCCCAAATTACACAATCAACAGATACTAAAAGTCACGTTTTTTGCGAGTAAGTTGTGGAAATTTCACGGCATCCATATTGAGAGGCAATGAAAACGCAGAGTGACATGTCATTCCTTTGGGTAAAAGAGTTGCTGCTATTCCTGTCCATGCAACAAATAATACATTTTTATTTTCTGCATCGATTTTTTGAATTAACGCTCAGTATAAAAATGTTTTTCCACTTCCACCAGGTCCATCTAAATAAAAACACTTTTGAGAAATTCGATTATGTAAGGATGAAAATATCATTGATGCTGCGAAATTCTGATCATTGTTGAGTAATACCCACAGATTAGGTTCAGTTGTTGTTATAATAGGAGCAAAATTTATGTTTTGATTTAAGATTTCTGTTGCATTAGGAAGTGGTAAAAGTAAGAATAAATCAAATCCTGCTTGCTCACACTGTTCTTTTAACTGAAACACACAATGAGTCAAAGCTTCATTTGCAGTCATATCTTGATTAATAAAGTCTTCCGGAAGATTGTTCTTAAAATCATTAAAAAGTTGAATAGGATCTGATGGATTGCAATAACACAGTATAGTAACTAATAATGCTCGCAACGATTTTGGCAACATATGAGTGTTAGCTTCTGATAAGCAACTCAACACTATCATTAATTCTCGTGCCTTAGCTGCTTCTTTAAACGTTGGGAATATACAATTATTAAAAGTTTTTAAAGTATCGAAAGATGTAGCCTCAGAGCCCTTCAGTTTAAGAAGTAGTAGCCGTAAATGATACAACTCAACATTTTTTGGAGAAACTGAAATGATTCTACCGATAGCTTTCTCCCCAATGTGTGAATTTGAAGAGCGTTTTTGCCACATAATGCATCGGAATATCCTGATACAATATGTTATGAGCGAAAAGGTCTGTAGAATTTAATTCAAAAAATGCGGTTAAAGTTGTGACCCTAACAGACTCTCTTCTTAAAGCATTTTCAATTTTATCTTCGGTGAAAAATATTGATTGACCATCTTGTAAATGAACAGATAGTGGAACAACATTATGTGATTGGCCATGAATTGGAAGCTCCTGGATATGCCAAGCAGCTTCCTGCGAACTAAATCGACAATTCAGGTATGTATTGATTTATTTCATCATAATCTATAACATTGCTCAACCGCAACTCCAATTCTTGCGCAGTCTTGCCTCTTTGTTATGTATTTGTGTATATACTTTATTGCTTTGACTGTTGAGCAAAGTTCAACGTTTATATGAGCATTGTATTTAAGACTCAGGAAAGGATTATAAGGAACAACAAACCGGTTATCAATTACAATGTTCGCTCGTGATCTGGGTTGATTTTCTAAATTAGTAGGAGGAAGTCGCCTATATTTTGGATAATCATCTACGGAAATGTCAGTCTCACTGCAGTAACTTTTTGGGAATTGTTTTGAACATTTTCCATCAACCATGCAAATACAATTTCTGTTCAATTCTCCACATGGACCATGAATGTTTTGTTTTATAATTATTTCATAAAGTCGTGGGTGTTCATTCTGATTTAGAATTTCAGCGCAAATTATGTTGTCAATGTCATCGGATGTTCTAAATTTATCCTCATTTTTAAGCGTGAATAGACACACGTTTTTGATGTTCAATTGTATAAACGTACGAAACAACAGTTCCAAATATCTGCTTTTTAACAATATCATCTAAAAATACTTTTAGCTTTAAATTAAAAACTCGTTTAACTATATCCGGGCGGTCTGGAGGATTTTGAAAAGTTTTAAGTTCTTCTTTAATTTCTGTCCACGATGGATTACACATGAATGTAATAAATAAATCAGGACGACCAAATTTGGGAACCATTGCCATATTATCTTGATATAATTTTGCCATAAACCGTGGCCCACCAGTAAATGAAGAGGGCAGTATATACAAATTACCTACAGTAACATTTCTATTTTGAGCTAAGTTATTGACATAATCTAAAAGACCTTGATAAGATTCTACACGAAGAGATCGCTGATTGGTTCGTATAAAATTTAATCTATTAGCTTCAACTCTAGCGTAGCAATAAACTAAGTATTGCTGAATTAGTTTCCCACCATAATGAAAAGGATTAAAAACGTTGAAACGGACTGCAATTTTATGGGAATAAAATTGTAGTGCTGTAATTTTGTTTCGGATTGCAGTGGCATTTTCCGAAGAATGATTGATATTAGTTGTCCAGCCATATTATCCATTAGGAAAAAAAAAGTAGAAATATCATTGGATCAAGGTGTTTGGATAATGGATTAATTCGTTTCATGGTTCTAGAGTCAGCTGGATGTACAGCAAAGTCGAGTGTAGTTTGTATATTACCATCGCGACCTGAAACAAAAATCAATGCAACATCATCAGAATTCGTCGGAGAATTGTAAACACGTTGATCATCGTGTAAATTTCGAGTAAAAATTAGTGATACGTTATTTAAAAGATGACCATTTAGTGTAGCATCCAGTGGCGTAGTCTGGGTTTTAGAGGTAGGGAAGCACTTGACATTCTGCAACTCCATAACGCGTGAAGACCGGATTAAAACTCTTTTGCGTAGTTTCATTCATACTTTTTATTAATTTTTATAATATTATTCAACAAAACTTTCAGTAAAAAATGAGAAAATGAAAATAAAAAAAAAAGCAGAAAATTACATTATGTTTTATATTCTAATTCTAAGCGTCGTTCAGAAGCTGCAAAGTCATCTAAAACCTAACCGTAAAAATCGGTTGAAATCCTTTAGTTCTTTTATTATGTCTTTCTCAATAGAAATCGTCGCTAAACCACTTAGACGGTGAGCACCGGTACTATTCCTTAACTAAGTTTTAATTCGTTTTAGAGCTGAAAAGCTCCGTTCGGCCGATGTACTGGTTGGAGCTATGGAGTAAATCAACTTACATAAATTAGAAAATCCCGCAAATGTATTTTCTAAATCTTTATCGATAAAAAATTGTAAAATTTCTCTTAAACTGAAACAGTTTTGTATGTCGGTATCCCGGTACATTACCGTTAGCTCAGGCTTTAATGTTGGAAAATCAAATAATTCGGAGTACGTGTCTTTTAAATTTTCAAAATATTCCATCGGAAATATCTTTGAAAATTCTTTGAAGCGATCGTACTACATCAAACAAAAAATTTTAATTTTTTTAAAATTTTTTTTTACCATCGATGAATATTTCACAATAAAGACTTTTATGTTGATCTTCTATACTTATTGTTACCGCACCGGCCGGTTATGTTATCTATTTCAATATTTTCTAAAATAAATTTCCAAAATTCAGTAAATTGGTTTAACCAACCCCCATGACCAAATTCCTCTACCCGACTCGAGCACCGGGATTAAGTCGTGGTAGCATTCCTCCCTTAAGGTAATTTTTGTAACGACTTGATTTAGGTCAAACTAAATCCAGTCACGAAATTGTTACAACATGTTTCTAAATGCTCAACAAAACTATTTGTTTTTGAAATGCGGTATGTAATATCATGGGATTTAGTTTGATGTATATTATACAGAATATCAGTTTCCGGAAAAATTTTAATAAATAAATTGAGTAAAATTAAAAATTTCCCATTGGAAAATAAGGATAAATATCCACGAGCAGAATTTTTTGTATTTCCGTCCCACATATTATATTCGTCATTTAAAATGAATGAAAATAACTCAATTAATTGGTTTTTATGTTCTAAAATAATGGAAACAAGTGTCTCGTTATACTTCCACCTGGTAGGTGTGACTTTTGGCAATCGTTTTGCAACGAGTTTATCAAGGGCTGCCATTCGTTTTGAAGAATAACTAAAAAAACTAACGATCACCGATAAGTCTCCGAAGAAAGATTGGCACGCTTTGATTTTTTTACTTCAATGTGTGAGAATAATATTCAATTTAAGCGCAAAACCATTGATTTCACTTGCCATTACAGGCGCCCCGTCATAGCTTTGACTGACTATTTTCGAATTTAATTTGTTGATATTTATAAAATGTAAATCATATTAAGCTAAATCGGAAGCTGAACGGGCGCATCAGAAACGTTAACAAAAGAAACGAATCGCTCAAAAATATTGCCATTTTTATCGATAAACCTTAAAACCGTACAAAGTTGTGACGTGGTCGCAATATCGGTAGACTCATCCAAGATTATCGATACGTAACTGGTTTTTTCTACTTCCATAAAAATATATTTCTTTATAAATGTTGACACTGACGAAATCAAATCATTTTGTATGTCGGGTGATATCCCTTTAAATATCGTAGCACTGTCTAAATGGGATTTTAGAGAAGCGTTGTGCTCGCTTAATAAATTGACTAATTCAATGCAGTTTCCCTTATTCAAAGAAGTTTCCGTCTCATTGTGCCCTCGGAAAACCAGCTCCTGCATGCCTAAAAAACAAACCACGTCTATTAATTTTTTAAAAGTTCTCTATTATGTTTAACTTTTGCATTGTGTTGTTGAATTGAAAGTTTTCGTGATGCATCTAGAGAATTTTCTATTCGACTTTGATTCCCAAACTTTTCAAATTCTAGAATAGAACAAAGATGGGAAGTCGATAGTGTTCCGTGTCGCTTAATGGCCTTGCTTAAATTATTTAAATCGGAAAAGCCTTGCCTATTCCATACAGTATATTATTTGTTGAATAACAAACACGGCCAGCAATAAAGTTTGGACGTTGCAACGCAACCAGTTAACCATTCTGTTGTTTTATAAAACTCTGGTAAAAAATATCGTTTACAATTTTTAATTTGAGTTACTATACAGTGCTGGTAAAAAAAAATTGGGCAAACAAATTTATTGCAAATTGGAGTCTTTTTTTGCTAAAATTACAAAACTTTTGAAAGCAATTGGTTTATTGTTTCATTTTAAATACATGTATGACGTAAATTTTTGAAAAAAAAAAAAAATTGACCTGCAATTTAGGGGCAAAACACCGAAAAATGCCAAAATATTCAAAATACGATGATTGGTGTTAAAGTAATGTAATAAATTAAACACTTATTTTTTATTTTTTTGTTTGTTTTTTATTGATTTATAGAAGTCCAATCTTTCATATTAATATTTTGTTGGACCGCCTTTTGCTTTTATTACACCGGTACAACCCCGCAACTGATGTGCAAAAAAATTGGGCAAGCAATTATTTTTTTTTACGCCTACCGTTCTTGGCCGTCATTAGGGTGCAGATGTTTTATTGCCTGTAATTTATTTTTTGAGTATAAATAGTGCATATTTTGTAAGATTAAGTTATTCTGTAAGTGATCCTAGACAAATAAAGAATAAAGTGGTGTTTTAGTTAAAAAATGGGAAAAGTTAGTGACCAGTGTAAAAGCAATATGTTGATTTTGGCGCGAAAAAATTTAACCACGCGTGAAATAGGTGAAAGATTAAACATTCCTAAAAGTACTATCGCGTGGAATATTAAAAAAAATCGAGAGATGGGCGGTACACAAAGAAAGAAAGGCTCTGGAAGGCCCAGAAAGACAACGCCAGTGGAAGATCGTTTTATACTATTACAAAGTCGTCGGAACCGTTTTAAAGCTTCATCGGACATAAGACAGGATCTTGAGCGAGCAACGAGAAAAAAAATTTCAGCCGGCTTAGTGAGAAAAAGACTTGTTAAAGCTGGTTTGAGAACACTAAAACCAGTCCAGAAGCCTAAATTCACATTACTAGTGAAAAAAAATCGTTTGCTATGGGCCCAGGAGCATGTTAATTGGACTCCAGAGATGTGGAATGATGTGATTTTCTCCGATGATTAAAATTCCAAGCTGCATGTTGGAGATGGAGGAATTCTCGTAAGGAGAAAACCTGGCGAGATACTTAGCAACGAATGTCTTTTAAGACTTCCACCGAAAAAAGAAGGAGTTATGGTCTGGGGATGCTTTTCTGGAAATGAAACCTGTCGATTGTGCTTCCTTAGTTCCAGCGTTACAGCAGCTGTTTATCTGCAGGTCCTTCAGAACGAATTTGAGCCTTCTGCGTTAAAGCTTTTTGGCGAGACTTGCAAATTTATTTTTCAACAGGACAACGCTCTGTGCCATACCGCCAAAATTGTGAGTTATTAATTTTGAATTGTAGATAGACAAATTGGCTTTCAGATAAACATAAATAATTTGTTAAAAACTGTTTTTTTTCTTACCTCTTCATTTAAAGGTAAAAAAGTACTTCGAAGAAAAAAGTATCGATGTGTTGAGCTGGCCCTCGTATAGTCCAGACTTAAATCCAATTGAAAATATTTGGTCTATAATGAAGCTAGAAGTAGCAAGGAAGCGCCCAGAATCGATTGAAGCTTTAAAAAGTTTGTTGATGATGATTTGGGAATCCATATCTCCTGCGACTTTGAAAAATTTATCAAATTCAATGAATCGGAGGTGTATCGCTGTAATAAAAGCAAAAGGCGGTCCAACAAAATATTAATATTAAAGATTGAACTTCTATAAATCAATAAAAAACAAACAAAAAAATAAAAAATAAGTGTTTAATTTATTACATTACTTTAACATCAATCATCGTATTTTGAATATTTTGGCATTTTTCGGTGTTTTGCCCCTAAATTGCAGGTCAATTTTTATTTTCAAAAAATTACGTCATACATGTATTTAAAATGAAACAATAAACCAATTGCTTTCAAAAGTTTTGTAATTTTAGCAAAAAAAGACTCCAATTTGCAATAAATTTGTTTGCCCAATTTTATTTTACCAGCACTGTATTTAATTTCGGTGTTGGTTTTCCATTATGTATAAGTTTGAGCTTTTCTTCAAATGACCTCGAAAAAACGATCTTTCAAATAAACTCTCAATTACTCACGAACATACAACTTCTAATTGTTGGTTTGCCTGTTGCATTATAGTAAAATACGGCAGATATCCAATAAATGGCAAAAATCAGACGAATTTACAAACATTTTTATTTCTTTAACGAAGAACCTCAATTTATAAACTTTTAAATACAATATTATGACAAATATATGTTTCAATTCTAAATTGCGAACAAATGGCTTGCAAAAAGTTTGATAAACTTTGCATTTATCACAGAAAATAATCAAAACAGATATAATGGTTACTTATAATTTTATTCCAATGGCCAAAATTCAAATTAAAAAAAACACAATCACTTCCACTCGATTTAAATGATGTACTTTGACTATTCTAAATATATGATGTACAACTTACACCAAAACGAGACAGAGTATTGGTAGTTATAAATTGAAAGAAATTATTATTTACATCGCTCAAAACCAAAGCAAATGCACCGGTGAATCCCCATCGGGTCGCCTTATAAAAAAAACTACATAAAACAAATATTCATATTTCCGAACGAGTATAAGCAGGTGGAAAAAATTCCCCATATAGGAAAATGTCCATGCCCAATGTGTTTTTTTTACGAATTACAATTTCCGAACGGTTTGAAAAATTTTGACAGATGTCCGCATGTGGAAAATGGATATGGAATTCAAGAATATGGCCCCAGATAACATAAAAATCACTAACACACTGATGCAAGGCAGATACCTGTTTTTTAAAGCAATATATCTGTCATAAACGATTAGCGCTGCTTTTATATACACACATTTGAGTTTGCTTTGACTATGAAACACAAAACTAATGTCAAATTCTTTTCGCCAAAAAACATCAAAAAATATTGATGTACATCGAAAATCATGTACTTTTCGTCAAAAAACATCAATGTTTTTTCGATGTACATCAATTTTACGAAATGTATATTTTTTGATAAATCAACTACAACAACAAATTAGAAACGTCAATTTTTAGTTGTCAATTAGAGTTTTTGTGTCTTGATTTTATTTAATTCGATTTAAATAATTAAGCACAACAATTTAAAAGGATAAGAAATCGAGACGGAAAAAACTGTTTATATTGAAAATTTTATTTAAACGACTAAAATAATTGAACAACAATTAAAATGATTTAAAATCAAGACATAAAAAACTCGTATATTCACAACTTTGAGAAATACAAAATGAAGTTTCTATTTTTGTTGTTGTTAGTAACGTCAAAAAACAATATCAATTTGAGTTCGTGTACTTTTCGCACCACAAAATTTACATTGATTTGAAAAAACGAAAAGAATTCGACATAATAATGCTCCACATGAATGTGTTAAAGATTCAAGAAGACAAAGATTCCCCAATTTTTGTTTTTTCTTCCACATCCCATCACATAAAATAGAACAGATACTATAACCATCTCATTCTATTTTGTGTACTATTTATGTAAATAATCTTTCATTTCGTTTTTTCTGATATATGTATTTATGTTAGGGAACCATCAACTTTTTTTTAACGTAAGGTGATCAAAAAAAATTGGAAAATAGAAGATAATGCAGATGAAGGTGATTTCATTCAGTGTAATATAGTGGAACTTCTTTTATCCGGAACCTTCGGGGGATCAAATTTTCGAATTTTCCGGACATTCGAGGTCTCTTATAAAAACGCAATATTACAGTATAATATTTTTAGAAATTATGTTTTTTATACAAAAATTATGAGAGAGTAAAATCCAAAAAAATAAAAAAATGTTTTTTATAGTTTTTTCTGTTTTTTTTTTGTTCTTTTGTTTCGTCCGGATAATAAAAGTTCCGAATAACAGAAGTCCGGATAAACGAAGTTTCACTGTATTTCATAGAAAAATAATCAAATATTATTTTAGTTACTTTGAGAAATTTTATTTTATTTTAGACTTTTATTTTAAAAAGAATAATGTATGTACGATGTATTTTTTTACTTTTGTTAAAGTGTAGAGCGAGAAAATATATTTTGTCTTAGAAATAGATTTTGTTAGTTGTTGTATTGTAAATTATTATATTTGAAAATCCTATTAATAAGATCGCCCTCATTTTGAATTGTAGAATTAAAGGGAATCAGTGCTTCCTTTGCTTCCAAAGACGCTACGCCCCTGGTAGCATCCCCAACTTCATTTTGATAAACATCTCTAAGTTTCTTGTAAGACATAGCATAATGAGAATTTTGAAGAACGGTAGAAATGATTGTCATTATTTCAAGATTGCAAGATGCATTAGCTGGATTATTCATACGAATATTAACAGCAGTATCCAAGTCATAGTGCGATCGTAGTAGTTTGCTGAATTTAAGGAGAGGTCAATAGGAGTATTTTCAACTGATAGATGATACACTTCACCTGATATTTTAAAACAATAAACGCTTCCTGGCATGTCATGTATTTTAGCACCCATAGAAGAAAATGCATTGGCATTATTGAATTTACGAATAAATTGTCGAAAATTCTTACTTTTATTATCAGTTCTAACAAATAAATTTTTTAATTCAACGGGAAAATTTTCGTCTCCTGTTGGCAAGTGTGATAATTTCGCATTATGACAACAATTGCTTTTAGATTCCATGCTAAAGAAAAGAGCACTGCAGTGAATACATTGGACAGACAATGATCCTAAGCAAAGGGTTTCTGGTACAGTAAAATTATCACTACCACGAACAGCGCACCTAAATAGTGATTGCCGTCTACGATTACTTTCAACAACTGCATTTCTGTTATCCATTCGACGCTGATTTAGTATTCCGCAATTATTTTTGCGATGTTCCATTGCACGCATGCGTAATTGTTCGCGATTATTTTCGCGATTACGTCTTTCATTTATCCTATACCTTTCACGATTTTGTGACATGATAATTAAATTCATTGAATTTTAAAAACAAAATTATTCATTCACAAAATATATATTTTTGATATAAATTTTAAAACAAATATTTTTTTAAGCCTGAAATAAAATCACAATCCAAAATAATACGTCTATCCGCAAGCAAAGCATAAATTGAAATGAGCATAAAATTTGGAAGATATTCAAAAAATATATTCTTGCTGTATGAGATTGTGTGAATCATAAATTGTGTTTTGTTTCGTTTATTTTTTTTATACCTTTTTGTATTTTCTTCTTTTTGTACTTTACATTTTTTTTTTTTGTAGATAGATATTCTCAGTTCTCAGCAGCTCTTTATTTATTTTTATCCGAAATGAAACGACGATAGAGCATTTACACGTTCTTTCCATTATACTTTTAGTATTTTCATACTGTTTGTTAATAGATTATTTTATAGAATTATGAGGAGAGTATTTATACTGAGAGGAGAGTGGAAATGCCCTATGGCTATGCTTTTTCTTGGCTTGTGAATTATATATATAATTTGTTTAATAAAAAAAACTTTAGAAACCACAGTTTTGATGTTTTTTTTTTTATACATTGCAATAGAGTTCAAAATTGACTCAAACCACTCCCTTTTCGCACTCCAAAACTTGACCACAGAAAAAGATAAACAGATGTGGAAAGTTCATACTACTCAAATGTATATGAATGATATTACTTACAATTTTCGAACACTTGCCAGAAGTAACACCCGAGAACGAGAGGTTTGTATCATTTACTTTATAATGTTTTCTCGTTCTAGTTTCGCACAGTTAAAATGCAATCGTGATTGTGTTAGCAAGATCGTTTTTTTATATATATGAACATACATAAATGAAATATATTTGTTCTACTTTATCTAATGTTTTCCTGTAAATAACCATTTCAAAAATTTCTTTTTAAAATACAAGAACAATTTTATATTTGTTAATTGTTGGTACATTTAACGTTTCTATAAATTTCGAGGTATTTAATACAACATTAATTTATGTAATTTAGACTATCACAAAATCATGTCCACAAGTTTATTTAAAAAATAATAATTTTCCGAACAAATGGTAAATTCATTATTTGTAATACATTGATAATAAACTAATTTATTCATACGTACATATAAATCAAAGCTTTAATTTATGTGAAGAAATGTACATACTTTCTTCTCGATCTTTGTTTTTTATGATTTCCATATTCCGTTTAAGAACATTGTGTGTGTATGCTTCGTTACAATTTGAATGGATTATTTGGTGTTCATTTGGATTTGCTCGCTTTATTTTTAGGTACATCAAAACAAAAACAAATGGTGCAGTAATTGTAGTTTGAGAATCCGTTTTTCTTGAGTTATATTATATTAGTATTAGTGTTATGTCGCCGTATAAAAACACGATATGAAATAAATATTCAAATTTTATATTTAAATATTTATTATATAAAACTGACTTACACACTGACACATATGATATCTGGCTTGTATGAGAACCGCAAGCCTTGTACCAGACATACATTAAAAATTTTTGTTTATATACATTTCTTTAGTAAGGATTTTTCATTCATTATGATTCGTTATGTAACTGTTTTCATATGATGTAACAAAAATCATTTCCCTTAAATTTTTTGAAGTCAACGTATTTTATTTTGGAATCTATCTTTTGTTTTTGTTGATGTGTATATATTTAGAAAATTTAAATGCGTTTAGCATTGCTTAAGAGAGAACCAGCCAACATTTAAGACATTTAACGTAACAGTTCGGTATATGGAGTTTACATGTTACTGTCCAGCGAACCTTTAAGAAATGTTCGTTCAGTTTCGTTAAATTGAAGTGTCAACTTAACAGAGCGAAAATTATCGCGCAAAACTGAAGGAAATGTCAAAAATCCAAATTGCCCTTTGTACAAATCTTCTTGTGGGAGCTCATTGTACATTTTAAGCATAAATTCAAAATTATTTATTTATGTTCATGTAGGTAAATTGAAAACCGAATTATTAAAGACTTTATAAATTGTAACATCAAATTATTTATTTTCAAATTTATTTATTTTCGTTTTTTTTCTTACGCCACAAGATCTGTGTCTTTTATTATTTGTGTTTATGTCCTTTAAGAATTTAAGGCTTTTTAATAATTGAAATAACTTTCGGAGTTCCTCCAATTCCATCGCCACTTCAAAATTCTACACAAATTTTTAAAAATATTAATACGAGCTACCGTCACCATCAAAGCAATTGACAAGTTGTGTTACAGTTTCGCTAGCCAATCTGTCAAATTTTCCGTAAGAAAAAACTTTCGTTATATTCTGTTAAATGTCTTAAATGTTCGCTGGTTGGCTCTTTATACGTGCATACATCTAGACGTATATGAGACCTTCAAAAAATAAATATTTCTGTTTTATAATTTTTATTTCGATTTTTATGAATTTATGCTTAATTGATGATGAGATTGGCTCTCAAAATTAAAATTTGTGGAGAAATTCTACAAAGGGACGTCGACGAGTAACTTTCTTACTTTTGGTTTTACAGTAATAATAGACCTTTAAATTTGACGGCCAATCTAGAGGGACGGTTTGTGATTGCATTTACATACACTGTATCAAAAAATTGTCCGTACAGCACTCGGTTAAGAAAACATTGATAAAAAAAAACAATTACAAATCAAACAAAAAATTCAGTTTTAATTTTTTTAAACTCAAATTACGTATAGGAACCTGAAAATAATAATAATCATGATATAAATTAATTTACTTTTACGTTTGATATGATTTACTATTTAAACCGCATAAAACGATGTCAAATAATTGTCCGTACACACAAAGAAGTTCTGGGAATTTGGTAAAATTTAGTTCTGGTGTTGTAACCTATTCATGCAATGACACTTTGCAACCTTCTTTTTATAGAGAAAGCTAACTTCCGGATTATTTCAGTGTAATTTTTGGCCCATTCATTCACAACGACCCTTTTAATTGTTCCTTACCATTAATTTGCTGTTTACGGATCTTTCGCTTCAAATAATGGCATAAATTATCAATCGGGTTGAGATCTGGTGGCTGGGGAGGATGAGGATGAATTGACTTTACATTGTACAATACAATAGCCATACCTTGATCAGTTTTGACGAATGCTTCGAGGCATTGTCATGTAAGGAACGAAAATTTTGCCCATATCCCATTTTCTCACTACTTATTAACAAATTATCCTTTAAAATATCCAAATATTTAAACCGGTTCATTAAGGTTTCATTGAAGGTCAAATGTCCGAAACCCTTTCAGCTAAAAGCTCCCCAAACCATTATACTTCCGCCACCATGTTTTGCTCAAGTTCAGTGTTGGGTTTCCGCGACAACATAACTCGCCCATCTGAACCAAAAACGTTAAATTTACTTTCGTCCGAGGGAATAACATTTTCCTAGAATACTTCGGGCTCACTCACATATCCCAATGCATATTCCAAGCGGTTTTAATATTTTATTTATCGGCAAATACATTTCTTGCGTGTCGCACATCGACGATACTCTTGTTTATGCAAAATATTGCGTATTGTCTGAGGTTTTATCGCTCCTTTTTTTGCGTTGATAAGCTTTGACAGCGATTGCTGGAGCACTATGCCTTCGATTATATTTTATTTTCTTCTCTATTAGATCTATTTGACGTCAGTTCAGCTTTCGGTTGCGATCACGCCCAACAAAAATCTCTAGCGATTTGGTTTTTTGGGAGTTCTGGGTGTTATAATGAATCGAAGATCGCGGGTGATTAGTTATTTTGGAAATTGGCTATAAACTTTTACCTTCACTTACAAATTTAACGGTCAACTTTTTAATTTCTGTACTATTTTTGGTAAAAGAATCACACATTTTTAATTAACTGGACAATATTTTATTCGCCATGAAAAAAGTACGAATAATTAACATTTTCGCAACAAAAAATTTCGTAATTTATCGTTAGTTGAAAATAGGAGTAAGCGTGAGAGTAATAGCGGCAATCTCCATTTTTTTGAAAAATGAGTTTGGCATGTCATTTTATTCAATAATCGATCCTCTATCATGTCCTTTTATTACTCTGTTTCAAAAACGGCAAAATCACATTAAAAGTTTGAGTTGGAAATGCAGCGTGTTAAATTTAAAACCGGCAATCTCCTATTACAACTTAATATCAAATGCGGCAATCTCCTTTTTAACTAACGGAACAATTGTAGAGAATTATTTCGGTGAAAAACAGTTAATTGTGCAATATTCATTTTTTTAACGAAATTCTTGTCATTCTCTCTTGATGTCGACACACGTGTAGTTCTAAAAATATTATTTTAGTGTGAAAAAATTTTTATATTTAATTAATTTTATATAATAAATTGTTAATACATAAAATAATGGAAAAAAATGCGTCACCGGTACGAGGCAAGAATCGAAATGGCAACGTAATATTGCAAAAAAACTAAGGTTAGTCAAAATATATTTTGTAGATTATTATCAATTTATGAACTTAATGTGTTCATTATCTTTTTAATTTTTAATGTTTAACTATTCTTCGAAAGATTTGCCCACCTACCCGCAGTGTGGGTACATATCAGTGCAGAACGTTAAAAATACTTGACATTCAAATATTTAATAAACAATTTTATGCAACACCAGACAAACTAATCCAAGATTCATTCATCACTACCATTTGAACAATAGGCGATACAAAACGCCGACGGCCAAAAAATGAAAAATATTCAACACAAACAACCCACATAAGATGTTTCGTACGCGATCAGGACAAACAAAACATACCCGTATGTCAAAATTCGTTTCTAAAAATTTTAGGTATGACTAAACATCGGTTAAATTGGGTGATGAAAAATCGTAAGAAATTTAATTATCGCGTGTTGTAAATGGTTATCGTACAAGCCACCTCTAAACATTCGAAATATAGAATTGGTTTTTAATATTGTCGGGCACTCATTTTTACCATCGGATGGGGTATTTGGCCATATCGAGAAAAAACAAGACAAAGAGAAGTAATTTCGGATCCTACAGAATGTATTGGGATTTTTGCGGAATCTGCCACTATAGTGCATTTAAGAGAAGACTGCGTGAATATGGATTGGAAAAGTGCCACACAACAAAATATAAAGCCACCAGGATCATGGCACTTCCGATTTAAGGAATGTAAACGACGATTTAAAACGACCAGCAGCTTCAAATAATGTTTGAATTAGAGGTAAAATTCATTATAAAAATGACTTTTGTGTCTTTAAATCCATTACAAAAGTGGGGAAATCGACATTGGCAAAAAACCCGATGAAATCAAAGCCAGTGCAAAACATGTAAATCCACTTGAGCTGCGGGACGTAAACAATTTATTACTCAAGCACTATGGACCAGACTGGCAAGTGATAAGCAACCTTAAATACTACAAAGAATTATTGAGTGCTAACGAATCTTATTAAGATTCGAGTAAAACAAACGTCTTTAATAAAGCCGAGGAATGTGATTTTATTAATAAAACACAATATTTCGGTTTTGTCACTTTCTTTAATGTGATATTTATTTTATTTGTAAATGAAATTACGATCGTTTCGGATGTTACTCCTTTATCAAATTTCTAACAAACGTACAAACGAATGTTTGTTAGAAATTTGATAAAGGAGTAACATCCGAAACGATCGTAATTTCATTTACAAATAAAATAAATATCACGCTAAAGAAAGTGACAAAACCGAAATATTGTGTTCTATTATATGAAATTTTTTTATTAGTGATATTAGTCCACGAGTAAACAACAAATAAGTTAAATGTGAATTCGTACCTGAACTACCAGGAATTTTAATCTAATAATGTTTATTGTACTTGAAATTTGATTAAAATAATGTTTATATATATTTGCCCGCCATATATACTTGGAATTTTTTATAAGTTTGAATAAAATATAATATAATTTTAAACATTAATAATCTATATTTTTACTTAAAAACAAGAAAACTAAATTATTTGTGCATTCTATTAGTAACAAATACGACAACCTCCCTACTTGGTATCAAAACCGAAAATCTCCATTTTTTATCCTTAATTTACAACACAAATAATCAGCTTTGAGCCTAATCGATATAATATAATGAAAATATATAAAATTAGGTAAATGTTGAACATTAAATATTTTCTTCAATTTATTTCTAAATATCCAAAACAGTTTTCATCAAATATCTCAAAAATGAAAAAAATGGGGATTGCCGCCATTGATTATATACCCCTCAATTATTTGAGATCGTTTTAGGATGTTTAAATAGTAAATCTTATCAAACGTAAAAATAAATTAATTTGCATCACGATAATTAGTATTCTTTCAGGTTGTTGACTGTAATCTGAGTTTAAAAAAAACAAAAACTGAAATTTTAGTTTGATTTGTAATTGTTTTTTTTATCAATGTTTCTTCAACCGAGGGGTGTACGGACAATTTTTTGAGACAGTATACATAATCTTAAAATTATTCTTTGTATTTTTGAGTAAAATTAATTTTTTTTAGAGAGGTGTTTTTTTTCGGGATTCGGGCTTTAAATTTATGTAGAATAATAATTCTAGATTATGAGACTGGTATTATATCATTGACAGATAAAACGATTATCGCGATAGCGATTAAATTGCCATCAAAATAAAATATGTACATAATTCTATTTCACTTACATTTTGTCTCTTTTTTGTATTTCATGTTTATCGAGTTTGTACAACTATTGTAGATTACGATAATCAAATTATGAAACTTCAACTTCTTAGTGTGTACACGCGGACAATTATTTGACATCGTTTTAGGCGGTCTAAATAGTAAATCATATCAAACGTGAAAGTAAATTAATTTATATGATGATTATTATTATTTTCAGGTTCCTATACGTAATTTGAGTTTAAAAAAATTAAAACTGAATTTTTTGTTTGATTTGTAATTGTTTTTTTTATCAATGTTTTCTTAACCGAGTGCTGTACGGACAATTTTTTGATACAGTGTATGTAAATGCAATCACAAACCGTCCCTCTAGATTGGCCGTCAAATTTAAAGGTCTATTATTACTGCAAAACCAAAAGTAAGAAAGTTACTCGTCGACGTCCCTTTGTAGAATTTCTCCACAAATTTTAATTTTGAGAGCCAATCTCATCATCAATTAAGCATAAATTCATAAAAATCGAAATAAAAATTATAAAACAGAAATATTAATTTTTTGAAGGTCACATATACGTCTAGATGTATGCACGTATAAGCAATGCTAAACGCATTTAAATTTTCTAAATATGTATATACACATCAACAAAAACAAAAGATAGATTCCAAAATAAAATACGTTGACTTCAAAAAATTTAAGGGAAATGATTTTTGTTACATCATATGAAAACAGTTACATAACGAATCATAATGAATGAAAAATCCTTACTAAAAAAATGTATTGTGACGGTGACACCTAGTGTGTAATAGAATAAGTAAAACTAATAGCTCAATGTTTACTGTACTAAATGGAATTTTCCATGATAAAAATTGTTACGTAATGTTTCTACGCTATTCCAACTGGAAAAGTCGTGAACTTTCGAGAAGCTTGGTTTGTGTATATAAAAAGGCGAACAAGATCGAATTGGATTATTAGTATTTGGAACGCGATAGTGTAAAGTTGTAAGAATAAGTAATATTTGGAAAGCGATAGTATAAAGATTAAAAAGGAATTAAAAAGTGATTTAAAAAGTGTTTTTGTGCGAAATAAAAAGTAAAAGTGATTAGTAAAATTTGAGAATAATTTATATAAAGTGATTTTGTGAATTTTGATTGATAAACTGTGTTGTAATAAATTTTGTGAAATAAATAAATTCGTTGGTGATAAATTAAATTGAGTTTGTATTATTCACAATCCAGTGATACGAACCTTGATTGACAAGGCAAAAACGTAACAATTTGGTGACAGCGGTGGGATTGTGAATAAAAAGATAAAGAAAATGATTCCCAACGAATTAAAAGTTCCAGAATTAAAAAGAGAACTAGAGAAACGGGGTTTGGCTACTTATGGTACTAAAGCAGCTTTACAAGCGCGACTACGTGAGGCCATGCAGAACGAAGGGCTGGACGCGGAACATTATGATTTTGGAGAGAAAGTAACGGATGCAGCAACCATAGAGCAGAAAGCAGAAGATAAACAACCGTTGGTCGAAAAGACACAAGAACATTCTGGAAGTTTCGATTTGTCGCAGTTAATAGCTGCTATGAACCAAATGACAGGACAGATGTGTCTAATGAAACAACAAAACGAACGACAAATGGTGAAAATTGAGCAGTCAAACCAAGAAATTAAGAATGAAATGGAACAACAAAATGTGCGACAGTTAGAGACTATAAATCAGTCAAACCAAGCAATGAAACAATCAAACGAAGAACTTCAACACCGGGTGGAGAAACAAGGAGAAGAAATTAAAAGCCAAATTACTGATGGTCATAAGAGAATAGACGAGAAACTTCTCGAATTATCTACTAACATACACGGCGAAGTAGAGAAGCTGCAAATGGAGATTCAACAGGTTGACCAAAAACTGCAAAAGGAAGTTCAACTTGTCAAAACGGAGGTTCAGCAGGTTGAAGAAAAATGCCAACAGCTCGAGAAAGAACTAACTGATATCAAGGCAAGTGGAACAACAACACAAGTGGTACAAACCGTCCAATCAATCAAGATAAAGCCACCAACATTCGACGGAACAACATCTTTCGTCATTTTCAAATTTCAATTTGAGACGGCAGCCAATCAAAATCATTGGAACGACGAACATCGTGTCGCAGCGTTAATAGTGGCCCTTAAAGGTGAAGCAGCGGAGGCCTTACAAACAATTCCGGAAAAAGATCGCAACAGTTATCTCGAAATTATGAAGGCGCTGGATAGGAAGTACGGCAGTGACCACAAGCGTGAAATCTATCGAATGGAATTGAAAAGCCGCTACCAAAAGGGAGGAGAATCACTTCAGGAATTTTCATCGGCAATCGAGCGACTAGTACATCTAGCACATACCAGTACGTCGGCTGATTATATGGAAAGGCTAAAAATTGACGCATTCATTGACGGCATTCGAGATCCAGAGACACGCAGGGCGGTGATGTTGTCACCTAAAGCAACCTTTGCGGAAACCATCGCTTGTGCGTTAACAAATGAAACTGCACAAGCCATCACCAAACCGTCAAGGAAAATACGCCGAGTAGAAATCGATACAAGCATAAACAACGAGCGGTCAACACCAAGATTCCGAGATGGAAGCGGCAAAATCAGATGTTGGGCATGTGATAAGGTCGGTCACATCTCTCGCGACTGCTGGGAATTAAGAAGAAAAAGGGGAAGATCACCATCTCCTATGCAGCGACGACCAAGCGGGGAGCAGGCGTTGGCTAGGCAAGAAGGCCAAATGACGACGGAGTCGTTAAACTACAAAGAGTCAGCTTAAAGGGGCAGAAGCTGACTCCCACAACCGATTGCCCCATAACCTCCATCCGCGTTTCGAAAGTAGCAAGAGGCGGTGACAGCTCAACAATCAAAGGCGACATTGATGGCACAGATTGCATCATCACACTGGATACGGGAGCAAATCGCACGATTGTCCGGAAAGATCTGATCGATGGAGGTGTACAACCAGTTAATGGATTGAAGTTACAAACAGCAACTGGAGATAGTTCAATAATAAAAGGCAAAAAGATCGTGAAAATAAAAATCGGGAGAACTCTTTTCCAACACGAAGTGCTGATTGCAGATATTGTGGATGAAGTCATAATGGGGATGGACTTCATGAGGGCAAATGGCTTCGTGGTGGATGTTGGACGAGGAGTTTTAAGTTACGATAACATCGAGTTGCCACTTCAATCTAGCAGTGCCGGAGCAACTATCAGGCGAATTATCATTGATCATCGGGAGAAGCTGCCACCGAATTCGGAGACGATCCTATGGGGAAAATTGGAGGGAGGTTCTGGGTCACCCAGGTTGTGGGTTGTGGAAGCTAACGAAGAGGAGAACGGAGCCAAGGAAATTATAATCGGGAAAGCCCTAGTTAAACCAGACAACGACTATAGAGTACCAATTAGGACTCTAAATCTCTCGGATAAGACGAAAACCATCAAGAAAGGGACAGTCATCGGCAAATGTAACGAGGTTTCAACTATAGTAAAGTGTGAACAGAGAAGTCCGGTTGAAAAGGCCGACATGCAAGGGCAGAAAGAAATGGTAGAACAACTTATGCAGAAATGGACCGAAGATCTTACCGAGGCACAGAAAAATTCTGCACATCAACTACTCAAACGGTACACGTCCATATTCTGCAGTACATCGGATAATAACGGAAGGACCTCAATGGTAAAGCACCGCATTGATACGGGAGCAGAGATGCCAATTCGTCAACCACCCAGGAGACTACCTTTGGCAAAACAACAAGAAGTCAATCGAATGGTAACAGATATGCAGGCAGCAGGAGTAATTGAACCATCTAATAGCCCATGGAGCTCACCGGTAGTATTGGTCGAGAAGAAGGACGGTAGCATGAGATTTTGCGTTGATTACCGAAAACTCAATGCTGTGACGAAAAAAGATAGCTACCCACTGCCAAGGATCGATGACACGTTAGACACATTATCGGGTGCTCAAATATTTTCGACATTATTTATTTATTTATTTATTTATTTATTTATTAATTTACAAAAATTTATTTAGAAAAATGTTGACTGATACCACTCCCATACTTAGACAATCTATTTTGAGCTAGAGCTCATTCATAATAGATCATAGAAGCAGAGGTGGGTCAACAGTAATGTTATATCTTTGAAGAATCACCCGGTAAGGCGGCACATTCGTTGTTTGGAACATTGTATTTATAGCATTAGATCTACAAAGTGGCTATTGGCAGGTGGAAGTCCATGAGGAAGATCGCGAGAAAACAGCGTTCAGTGTGGGTAACGGACTTTGGCAATTTAATGTTATGCCGTTCGGATTATGTAATGCCCCTGCGACTTTTGAACGATTAATGGAGCGCGTGTTAAAGGGATTACATTGGAAGACTTGCCTAATATATCTGGACGACATCATCGTTATGGGGAAGGATTTTGACGAGCATCTAAAGAACTTGGCGGAAGTTTTGGATCGGATACAGGCTGCCGGATTGAAGTTAAGTCCAAAGAAGTGTAAGCTGTTCAGAACTGAAGTCAAATATTTGGGTCATCTCGTAACGATTAATGGAATTCACACCGACGAAGAAAAGATCGCCGCGGTAAAGAACTGGCCAAGACCTAAAAATTTACACGAATTACGAAGCTTTCTCGGATTGTGCACCTATTATAGACGCTTCGTGCCAGGATTCGCCAACATCGCCAAGAGTTTACACGAGTTGACCAGGAAGAACAAGGCATTCGAATGGAAGAATGACCAGGAAGAAGCATTCGTGGAACTAAGGAGACGGTTGTGTGTCGCGCCAATCCTCGCGTACCCTATACCCAACGTGAAATTTATTTTGGACACCGATGCAAGTAATGACGGTATAGGAGGTGTGTTATCACAGGAAATTAATGGTCAAGAAAGAGTTATTGCGTACTTCTCCAAAACATTATCAAAACCGGAGCGTAATTACTGCGTGACACGGAAAGAATTGTTGGCTATAGTGGAGTGTGTCAAGCATTTCCATAAGTATCTTTATGGCCAAAAATTCCATTTACGGACAGATCACGGCGCTTTACGGTGGCTGTTACAATTCAAGAATCCAGAGGGACAAGTAGCACGCTGGATCGAACGTCTTCAAAGCTACGATTTCCAAATTGAACATCGGAAGGGAAGTGCACACAGAAATGCCGACGCATTATCAAGACGGCCGTGTCCAGTAGAATGTAAACATTGTGGCCATGTTGAAGCAAAGGAAGGCATCATCGACGTTCGGCTTACGCAAGTGCTGCCTGATGAGGAGTGGACCGACGAAATGATCAGGAAAGAGCAATTGGATGATACGGATTTATCAGTTATAATGGATTGGAAGGAAAAGGAACACCGGCCAACTTGGAGCGAGATCGCGGACAAAACTCCCATTGTCAAGGCTTATTGGGCTCAATGGGATAGCCTCCGTCTTGAGAATGGCTGTTTAAAACGATTGTGGGAAAGCACGGATGGCAAAGTGAAGCAATTGTTGCTGGTGATACCAAAGTGCCGGATTGTAGAAATTCTGAATGAGTATCATGGAGGAGCAAGTGGGGGCCACCTTGGAATTAATAAAACTCTAGCAAAGATACGTCAACGATTCTACTGGGCAGGATGTAGGCAGTCCGTGATAGAATGGTGCCAAAAATGTGACCAATGTGCGGCGGTGAAGGGACCCGCACGCAAAAGTCGTGGAACCATGAAGCAATATAATGTTGGAGCACCATTCGAAAGAATTGCAATGGATGTAGCGGGCCCATTTCCCACCACTGAGAGCGGCAACAAACATGTGCTAGTAATCATGGATTATTTCAGCAAATGGCCGGAGGTGTACCCCATTCCCAATCAGGAGACGACAACAATAGCTGATGCCGTGGTAAACAATTGGATTAGCAGATTTGGAGTGCCGATGGAGATTCATACCGATCAAGGACGGAATTTTGAATCGGTGGTGTTTCAAGAAATATGCCAGATGCTCGGTATAAATAAAACGAGAACAACGCCTTTGCATCCACAGTCTGACGGTATGGTGGAAAGATTCAATGGTACATTGGAGGAATATCTAGCAAAGGTCGTTGAGAAAAACCAACGCAACTGGGATCGACATATACCGATGTTTCTGATGGCCTATCGATCAGCTATACATGACACAACCGGAATGACACCAGCTAAAACGTTATTTGGAGATAATCTACGGTTACCTGGAGATCTAAAGTTTGGGGCTGTACCATCATCGGCTTTATGTGGACAAGATTACGTAGACCGAATGAAAGAGGAACTTAATGAGATTCATCAATTTGTACGGGAGAAAATACGGATGTCAAGTGACCGGATGAAGGCTCGATATGACATACGAGCAAATAACCAGGGCTTCCAGGAAGGGCAATTAGTATGGCTTCACAACCCGCAACGGAAAAAGGGATTATCACCGAAGCTGCAACCAGCATGGGAAGGACCTTATACTGTCATCACAAGGATGAACGACGTGGTTTATCGGATACGGAAGGGACATCGAGGTAAACCAAAGGTGGTGCATTTGGAGAGGCTGGCCCTATACAGAGGAGGTGATTTGGGTCCTGTTCGGGACGAACAGGCTTAGGTGGGGGGTAGTGTGACGGTGACACCTAGTGTGTAATAGAATAAGTAAAACTAATAGCTCAATGTTTACTGTACTAAATGGAATTTTCCATGATAAAAATTGTTACGTAATGTTTCTACGCTATTCCAACTGGAAAAGTCGTGAACTTTCGAGAAGCTTGGTTTGTGTATATAAAAAGGCGAACAAGATCGAATTGGATTATTAGTATTTGGAACGCGATAGTGTAAAGTTGTAAGAATAAGTAATATTTGGAAAGCGATAGTATAAAGATTAAAAAGGAATTAAAAAGTGATTTAAAAAGTGTTTTTGTGCGAAATAAAAAGTAAAAGTGATTAGTAAAATTTGAGAATAATTTATATAAAGTGATTTTGTGAATTTTGATTGATAAACTGTGTTGTAATAAATTTTGTGAAATAAATAAATTCGTTGGTGATAAATTGAATTGAGTTTGTATTATTCACAATCCAGTGATACGAACCTTGATTGACAAGGCAAAAACGTAACAGTATATACACAAAAATTTATAATGTATGTCTGGTACAAGGCTTGCGGTTCTCATACAAGCCAGATATCATATGTGTCAGTGTGTAAGTCAGTTTTATATAATAAATATTTAAATATAAAATTTGAATATTTATTTCATATCGTGTTTGTATACGGCGACATAACACTAATACTAATATAATATAACTCAACAAAAACGGATTCTCAAACTACAATTACTGCACCATTTGTTTTTGTTTTGATGTACCTAAAAATAAAGCGAGCAAATCCAAATGAACACCAAATAAAGGTGTATTTATATTATCAGTTCCTTTCAGTTCCTACTCGTATCGTGTCAGACATCATCAATTTATACTATCCGTACCTTTCAATTCAGGCATTTTCTTCGTCTGATTATCATATACATTCGTATCTTTTGGTTACGTATAGAATAAAGCTAACACACAAAAATGTTTTAGTAGCAATTTACAATTTTTGTTTGTTTCGCTATTCTTTCGTGTTTTTTCGCCTTCAGATATCTTACAAAACATTCTTTTCAACAATATGTGTCTGTGTCGGTACGAGTAGGAACGGAAAGGAAAGGATAATATAAATACTCATATAGAAAGTACATGTAACAATGTTTTTTTTGTCTGACACGATACGGGAAGGAACTGAAAGGAACTGATAATATAAATCCACCTTAATCCATTCAAATTGTAACGAAGCATACACACACAATGTTCTTAAATGGAATATGGAAATCATAAAAAACAAAGATCGAGAAGAAAGTATGTACATTTCTTCACATAAATTAAAGCTTTGATTTATATGTACGTATGAATAAATTAGTTTATTATCAATGTATTACAAATAATGAATTTACCATTTGTTCGGATAATTATTATTTTTTAAATAAACTTGTGGAAATGATTTTGTGATAGTCTAAATTACATAAATTAATGTTGTATTAAATACCTCGAAATTTATAGAAACGTTAAATGTACCAACAATTAACAAATATAAAATTGTTCTTGTATTTTAAAAAGAAATTTTTGAAATGGTTATCTACAGGAAAACATTAGATAAAGTAGGACAAATATATTTCATTTATGTATGTTCATATATATAAAAAAAACGATCTTGCTAACACAATCACGATTGCATTTTAACTATGCGAAACTAGAAAGAGAAAACATTATAAAGTAAACGATACAAACCTCTCGTTCTCGGGTGTTACTTCTGGCAAGTGTTCGAAAATTGTAAGTAATATCATTCATATACATTTGAGTAGTATGAACTTTCCACATCTGTTTATCTTTTTCTGTGACTTGACTGATTATTATTTTTTTTTTTTTTAAGTTTTTTGCATTTTCAAACACCAAACGAAACCCGATTCAATCATTAAAATGTGACAAAATGTCAATAAAACGTCACAGAAATAATTTTTATTTCAAAGCTTACTATAGACCGAGCAAACGGCGCAGTGGTTAAAGCTGCGGCGTTTAGATCGGGAGGTATTGGGTTCGAATGCCGATAGGGGCGGGCTGCAAAAGGGATTTTTCATCATCTGATTACGATCGGTGATGACGATGAACACAACTATGACCCCTGTTGAGAGTGCAGAATCCATGGGCCGACCCACCTTTCATGTCAGCACTATAGGTTGGCATGAAGCAATGCAATGTGCAGATGTGGTTTATACAAAGCGGGTCTATAGCCAGCCGTACGTCCTCGATTTGGCTACTACTGCGTAAAGTAGGACGGTAAAATTAACTGCGAAAGAGTTGTTGGGAGTGCCTTGAGCCCCAGAAAAGATTGCATAGATTAAAAAAAAAAAGCTTACTATAGTTGTGATCGCGCGCGGCTAGCAAATGTTTTCTCGCTGAAGCTACCATAAAACCAACTACCTGTCCTAACTATGTGGTAAAATACAAAACAAAACCTAATTAAGACATGCCGAAAACAGAAATATCGTTTTTTTTATGATCCCAAATAAGAAATAGGATGAACAACAAAATAAATTTTAAATTTAAATATTTAGGGTAATTGCCCATTACGGTTTTTTATATTACATAAGTATATTCTAATATATACATGACATCTTTTTAGATAAATAATTTATTATTTTTCGTGTTTTGTTGTGAACAGATCGTTTAATAAAAAAAATTTATATTCGTGTCGTTGCTTTTTAATTTTAAAAATTTTGTTTCGAGAAATCACCAATAATTGTTGAAAATTTTTAAATTTTACCTTGAGAGATTGCCAAACTTGGATCTCTAAATCATAAGCACCAACTCTATAATATTTAGTATATCAATATTACTAATACAAAATATAAAGATAAATTACTTTTAAGAAACATAAATCTAATATATAATTTAAAATTTAATATTAAGTATATAAGTTAAAATAAGTTGGCCGTTTGATTACATTTAATTGGTACAATGGAAAAAGAATACCCAATAAAAATATGGAGCCACAATCGATCGCTAAAAAAACTTTTTTTAGTATACTTTCAATTGAAAGTTACGTCCATTTTATTCATCATCATATTCACATTTTAAATTAATAATTCGTTATTTCTTTCTTTATATATGTATATAGCTAATAATTTTGGCTTAAAAGGTTCAACCATTGCTTTGGAATCGAACGGAACGGAAATTTGCGACAATCTTATTTTTGAGTATTACATGAAAGAAAAGAGTATCTTTATACTTCTTGAAGATGCAGAACAATGAGCACCACTGTTCAATTTGGAGACAACCAATATGATGAATAATACAGATATAATCACGACGGATTGCTCCGCCAAATCAAATATTCAAGAAATTCAATAATCTATTCAGTATCCAAAAACATTATTATACAAAATGAACAAATAATAGAGCCAATTGAGGTTTTTAACGATGCAGACAATCAAATAATAACCACTTATAACATTTCAATGGACGACACACTCAGCAATCCCAGCTCAGTTCCTTCATCATCAGAAAATGCTCAAAGTGCATTACTTTTTTCTAATTTTGCTGTACCGTGGGAAAAAATTTCTTCAGATATTAAGACAATGTTGGAAAATAAATAAATTCTCGGAAAACGTTTAAACTGCTTAGGAAACATTTTAGTAGATGAACTTCGCTGTATCTCATTTTTTATACCAATGTCAATAATTCGGACAGTGGCACAAAAAGTCGCATCTAGGTATCCAGATTCAGTAATTCAAAGAGATAAGGACCAAAATATTATTTCCAGCTTACCAGTGGCGTTAATAACCATAATGAAAAATAGAAACAGTTTCTTGAATCGTTCACCTAAACGGTTGTTGTCAGACTTCGACGTAGACGTGCCAGTAAATGAGCGCAAAAATGCCAATATCCTCAAAGAGACTTGCGCAAACTGGCAACCGAATAATGTGCCTTGCGGTGAAACTCTAGACGGCATGAAAGCTAAACAGATTTTCTTGCAAACCTTATTTGAATAGGAGCCAAAAACAACTGATGACCGAGACACAGCCAAGAAATTAATGAAAGATTGTTTTGCAGTGGAGCGAAAATATCTTAATGATAGAAAAAATATTCCGAGAATTGAAGAAATTCAAAAAGAATCACCGTTCCTTTTCGAAAAAGCTATAATTTTTCAACATTTTGAAGAATTAATTAATATAAATCTTAAAACCTTGTAGGCTAAAGTCATTTTTAAAAAAAAGACACTTCTAAAATTTTTTAATTCTCCTAACAAAAAGGAAATTTCTAAATACATATATAAAATAACATTCTAAATAAAACACTTGTTTAATATTTCGCAAATTTGAGATACAATTTATTCTCAATCGATTTCGACTTGCTAGGTCATAGATTTCACACTCGAAATTGAAGCGAACCACTCAATAAATTTTTTGGATATGACGATAACACGAACTAATTCTTCCTTAGATTTCAGCATATATCGTAAACCAACGTATACGGACGCCATCATCCCTAGTTCATCTAACCATCCTCATAACATTAAAATGTCAGCTTTCCACTCATTTTTGGACAGATTAATTAACATCCCATTGACGAACACAAATTATAATAAAGAATTGAGGTGTATTCTGAAAATAGCCACCAATAACGGTTATACAGAGCAAACCATAATTAAATTATTGAACAAAAAATTAAAAAAACAAACGTTAAATAGTATTTACCCCACGGATAACACATCATCCCTGGTTTGGCGTCGTTTAGATTATGTTGGTACAACTAGCCAGAGACTGAATAATATTGTATCCCGATTTAGTGACATTAGATTTGCTTTTTATAATAGAAACACTATTAAGAAATTAATTTTTAACAACATAGAAAAAACAGATATCCTTTCCAAGTCAGGTGTTTACAAAATTGATTGTAATGATTGTAGTTTCAGTTATATTGGACAGACAGGACGTAATTTTAAAATCAGAGCCAATGAACATTTATCAGGGCTTAAAGAGTCTTCTTTTCATAATCATTTAATCCAACAAAACCATTCCTCATCCATGAATAATTTAGGTATTTTGCATATACAAAATAAAGGTAGGCGTTTAGATACCCTAGAATCATACGAAATTAGGAAAGCTATATTTTTTAACCAAGATATCTTAAATGAACAAAGAGAGATTCGATTTTCACCCCTCACTGATCCTGTGTTATTTCATAATCGACCTTCATAAAATAATATTCTCTTTTATTTCTCTTTTATTCTCTCTTTTATTTTTACTCGCACCCCTAAATTATTTTATGATAGATGTTATGCCTTTTTTCTTCAATTTGCTTATATTTTTGGTTTGTATTAGTTTATTTTTATGGTTAAAATTTTAGTTATACATATTTTTAAAAATTTTTTTTTATGATTGTTAGTCTTTGTGTGTTTTTTATTACTAGTAATTTTATATTTAAACCACCATTTTTGTAAGTAACTGTTAGTTTAACTCCTGATGATGACCTAGCAAGTCGAAATCGATTGAGAATAAATTGTATCTCAAATTTGCGAAATATTAAACAAGTGTTTTATTTAGAATGTTATTAAATGTGTTTCGTCAAGTGCCGACGGCAATAAGTGTTAACAACATATATAAAAGGAAAAATGGATGACATAGATGTTATGAAATGCATCTTTCTCTATTTCAATGAAGATCCCACCTTTCTGTACAAAGGTTTTGAGGTAAATTTGTAATAATATATAAAGTTTAAACGATTATAATAACATTATTAATTTTTCTTACAGTTTGGTGCTTCCCTCGAGAACATTAAAGAATCCTGCTCAACTAACACTCCTTGGATGGGACTATTAAGTATGCGGTTTAACTTAATTAGTTTTATTATATTTCGAATAATAATTTTAAATTGTTTACAGAAAGTTCCATAAAAGAAGAAGAAACAACCTGCTATATATTTATTGAGCATTGCTTGGTATGATATTATTTGAATGAAAATTTTTTGGATCTTATGACTCTCATAAGAGCTTATTTTTATAATTTTAATATGCTATATCCGAAACAAATTTCTCAAACCTTGGAATTTTTCGTTCGGTATTTTTTTTGAATACTACGCTTGCAATGTAAGGGGATTTAAAAAACACATTAACAATTTTTCCAAAAAAAATAATTTAATTTTGAAATTAAATAGTATTGAGGAGAACAGTAATTAGTTAAATTATTTTAATCTGAATATTTTAGTTTTTATATTTTAGTTTTTATTAAATAATGTTCTGAAATTTTGAATTTAATTAAAAATTTCTTATTTGAATATGTAGTTACTCTTGGAATTCGATTTTGTAACAGTAAAATTCAAAGGGTTAAATATTTGAAAAACGATTTTGAATTATAAAGATATGTATGTATTTGCTTGCATACAATATTGAAAAAAATATTTTTGGGTTTTGTTTTTATTATGACGTTCTGAACGCTCTTGTTACATTTCATGGTAATGTAATTGTTTAATTGTAGAAGTTTACGATACGAGCCGTTCGGCGTAACGGCTCGTAAGCTTCATCCTCGAGAATAATAGCCATCATTATATGCTCCTTGAATAATATACTATTTTCCCATCAATAATTTCCGATTCCAACGATCAGATTTTTACTCTTAAAATTAAAATTTAATAGTAAAAATCTAACTTGACATCGTTAGGTGAGTAAACTGAGAAACATAATAAAATTAATTTTAGTGAAATTTATATACAGCTTACGTATTGTAAACTGTGGAGAGTAATTAAAACTTCCCACAAAATTTGGCACTGTGGATGGTGTAAGCTAGCGTATAAATTTATTTAGATGTACAGGATCAGCTTTAAATTTATATATATTTTGTTAAATTTATTTTTTGTTTTGGATGATATCCATTTTCAATTTTGGGCATTTTATCACTATTTTAAAGTTAAGTTTTTTTTTAATTTAAATTTTTTTTTTTTAAATATTATTCAAAATGAAATGAAAAGTTTTTCTCATTGTTATACATAGCTATTTATCATTAAAATAAAATAAAAAGTATATATGTATGTGGGATCACCCTGTGAATTTTATCGATTAAATAAAATCTGTGTTCATCATAAACAAGTAATAACGAGTATTGTTACAGTTATCAATCATGTTTGGTATCTATGTATTAATTGTATAACAAGTAATTTTGAGTAATTTATTTTTGTTAAGCTTAATATATATTGAGATTTTGGCCGAGCAACATTGATTAAAATAAAACGATTGGAACGGCTTTGGATTGTTTTTATTTGGAACCGTCAGCTATAACTTTAAATCCTACATGTATATCACAATAAGAACGATTGTTCATTTCATTTTGAAATTTTTTTTTAAAAATTAGCTTGTAAATTTACACTGAACTTTGATGAATTTTATACTAAAAATCATAATATTTCGTCATTTTTCTTACAACTTTTAATGAAGCTTACACAATTTCCTGCGTAAATTTACTCTAAGTCGTTCTATTCCTCTAAATTTTTTACAACTGTATATAAATTTTACATCGCTTCTTCGGTAAATTTACACTCTCTCGGTCGTAATTGTTCGACAAATTATTTACGTCCCTAAGTAAAATTGCCACTTTTTCAGTAATAATACTTAATTTTTTGCGTTTTTAATTTACAACAATGTTGTATATTGCCACCAGTAAAGTATTTTAGGTAAATTTCGAAATTTAAATTCCATGTTACACGTAAACACGTTACCTATTCATTTTGTCTTAAATACACCTATGGAACAATTGTTGGAATTTGGAAAATATATTAACCGTAGAATAATATTTCTTCGAAAATTTTGATAAAACCCGAGTTTTATTATTATTTTTTGTTAAAATGATACCTACGCAGTCATAGACTTCAAATTTTGTGAAGAGGTAGAATGATGGATTTTCAAATTTATCATCAACATAACAAAAAAACGTCGGTCCTATTTTTTAAGAAATCGGTTTGGTAGTTTTCTCTTCCATTTCAATCCCTCTATTCTAGATTCGAATGGACCTAAAAGTTAACACAAACTGCTTATTATTAAAACCTATCTTCGTACAAAATTTCGACCAAAACTATCAATATTTGTGAGAATAGGAGGCCAAACAAAAATAACAAAAAATTTATGACTGGAAAAGGACGGTAGGATGGAAAGACGGACACGACATTTTTTTCTAATTCGTTGAGAAATGTGAAAATCTGGAACAACTTTTTTTTCATTATTACACTATTTACCCAATATAACATCGTTATAGTGGGGAAAGTAAATAACTTTAAGTTATACAAAACTATTATCTCATTTATTTAATGTGATAAACACACAGGAAACTAACCAGAAAACCTACATTTAATTTTCTCTTAACTGAAATCGCCAGGAATTTTACAATACAAAAGCAAATTTAATTGAGCTAAACAATTCTCGGCCTTAGAATTACCCTGTTGGAACTAAGGATCGATGTTGTTTTTCAGTAACCATTATTAAAATTTCTGGCCTGCTCAATTCGTAGAAATAATAAAAATTAATAAAAGGGGACTTTCATTATTTATTCTTACTTTTACTAGCAAAGAAAAAGTGGAAAATTTTTTCAATTTTAAGGCAGTCCTTAACAAGAGAGTAACAATAGAAGCGTTAAGAAAATTCACTGGCTTGATACCTCAATGTAAGAAATGCCAAGGATCGCACGCAGAAATATTGCAAACGAGAGCCTAGATGTGTGAAATGTTCGGGGAAACATCCCAAGCTTTAATTTTGACAAAAAATATCCCTCCAAAATGCATAAACTGTAACGGAGAGCATCCCGCGAACTATAGAGAATGTAAAGCAGCCAGGGAACTGCAAAATATGAGAAACAAGAAAATCCATGTCCCGCTAAACCGTGGGGTGCCCAGTAATAGAAGAATGTCCAAAAACCCAAAAAAAAACAGTGGTAGAACTACCACAAACAAGTGCAATAGTAGGCCGAAAAACATACTCACAGATTATACAATAGCGAGAAACAATTAGTAACAAGGAAGACGGTCAAAGCCTAGTTCTTGAAAAAATTCTAAAGAATATAGAAGCTTTAATCTTAAGGGTACTAAAACAAGACATTAAGCCTGGACGCTATAAATTATGTGTTGTGGACTGTATGAAATTTTTTGTTTTTAAGAAATATCATTTTTTTGTTGAATACTATATTTCAATGAATTTAAATTTATTAAATTAAGAGTAAAACAATTGGTTTGTATAAGAATTAATTTATTTAAAGTGAAAACTTTGAAGAGCTTTATAATGTCACAATGTGTATCTTGTGAATACTAAAAACTGATTAACTAAAATTTTATTGATTTTGTTGCTTATAAAACCATAAAAAAAAATACTTAAATATAATTGGTTACATAAATATTTATTATGTTGGCAATAGCTGATTGGCTGTTTTGACCTATTCATTTATGGTTTAAAATTCGCGGTTAACTATAAAATTCAAATATTAGTTTGGGCACAATTTATTGAAATTATTAGTTAAGTCTGAAACCATTGACCGATGGTGAATTACTTTGGTTAAAGTTACTTTACATAGGTGACACTACTATAAATAAAGGAATATAATACAAGTAAAATTTCTGTAGGTAATTCTAAATTAAATATTTAATATACATTTAATTAAATAAATTTAATATAATGTAGCATCACCTGCCCAAATATATTAAATGGGCTTGGGATTTCACTTAAGCTAAGTATGTATTAATAATAATTTCATAGTTGATTTCACTTAAGCTAAGTATGTATTAATAATAATTATTAATTTATTTTTTATGTTTTAGATTCAATGTCGATTTGTTTACGTTAAGGTGGGTATAGGCCAATTCCTCGGGCCTTGCTCGAGGTTAAAATATTAGGAATGGAAAAGGTAAGGACACGACGTATAATTAATGTGAATTGTTTTGTGCTGCCATAACACACGATTTTCTTAATTCTAATTTGTTTTCTCTTTCTTATTTTCTTTTAGGTTGATCGTAACTGGAAATTACGATTGGGTCTAAACATTATGCAAGTAGGAATTATGCAAGTGGCCACCATTAATGCTCGATTAAATAATTAAAAGGCAATGAACGTATCTGCAATTTATTGCCCTCCGCGGTATAAACTGAATAATGAAAACAATGTTACGTTCGTTTAACTTCATAATCGGAGGCGATTTTAATGCTAAAAATACATATTGGGGATTAAGATTATCAACCCACTAGGATGAGGAGCTGTTGGCATCAAAAAAGAAAATTTGCCTAGGTTAACCAATAATAAAACAAACTGGGATCTCTTCTGGAACTTGGTCGAAGACAATTCTGAATTACAAGTACCAATTAAAACTCCGGCGCAACTTGATATACAATTAGAGCTGCTAAATAACAGTAGTTTCCATACTACAAGCAGCGTGGCAGAGTACTCCCTCTACTCGTAACGAAACGAAAAACCACATCAACTATCCAGTAGAAGTGAGATATCTGGTTAGAGAAAAACGGAAAGCGTGATAAATCTGGCAGAGGAACCGAGCACCACAAAGCAACTCAAGACTTAATTATTTAAGCAACAAATTGAAAATGATTATCAAAGAAAACAAGAACAAATCTTTTAGCGAATACCTAGCTGGTCTTTCTGGCAACAAGCTAGCGTTTGGAAAGCAACTAAAGGTTTTAAAAGGCCTAAAGTACAAATAGCTCCTATCAAGAATGACGATGGAACTTGGGCTAGAAGTGCCAAAGAAAAGGCTGCATTCTTTGCAGCCTACCTTGAAAACACATTTTAACTTCTTCCAAGGCAAACACCTGAAGAAAATATAATTCCAGTAAATAATGCGGATAACCAAAACATAAGACCTGTAACACTATTATGACCTAATCACTGGACTTGTAGTTAATGCACTACCAGTGGCCCTATTCTGGTAATTCCCGGGAACGGAGAATAATTTTTATTTTACAGCAGTTATTCCCAGATACACATTTCCAACTTTTTATTTCCCATTTTCCAAAAGTGGATTCTGTCAATTGGGGAATAAATATACAAGGGAAATAAATTTAGTTATATCAAAATTATTATAATAACTCTTATTTATTAAAATTGTTAGGTAATTTAACCCTTACAAACAATATTAATATTATTAATATCAGCTACATACATACAAACAAACATTTTCGTTGAAAATCTATTTCCCATCAATTCTTTCATAAAATCGGTGTGGAAAAACAAACGTCTATCGCGCTACGTTATATTTTCACAAATATTTTATTGTATTAATTTTAATATTTTAATGTTTAATTGTGGAACGTTTAACAAAATGTATTTAATTTATTTTATTGATTATTGTTCTTTTATATTTATTTAATTATATATAAAAATGTTGTATACGTTATATATTGGTTGATTTTCACCATCACCATTTTGTGTCATTATTTATTTTACTTGTTGAATGAGCGCGCGTGCGCTCACAATGAAATCCGTGATGAGACTGTTTTTGTTGTATGTTGTATTTTGTTTCGTTTATGTGTTTTTGTAATTCTGTTTAGTTTTTTTTTCTGTTTAGTTGGTATGCCTGCATAAAGCCGACAGACAGTGCGCGTTGTTTTTGACCGTGTGACGGCGAACGCATGTACCCATGCGTGAACCGCCACAGGACTCTCCCACGAGTGAATCTCCCCCTCTGTGGTTGTAATGTTGTCTGCGTGTGTATGATGCTTGCGTGTGTGTGTGATGCTTGCGTGCGTGTGCAAGTGCATGTGTGTGTGATGCTCTTGCGTATGCGAGTGTGTGTGTGCTCGTGCGTATGCGAGTGTGTATGATGCTCGTGCGTATGCGAGTGTGTGTGTTCGTACGTTTGTGTATGCAAAAACCCAGACTTGCCAGTGTTCGTCTGCCATTTACTTGTCCAAGTTTTTGCCTGGCATCAAAACATGCGCCAGACCAGAAGGGTTGTTCTGAAATCTGATGTCATGTCTTGAGGCCAGTTTCGGTCCTATGTCGTGTCTGTCCGTATGGGGAGTGTGGTCGGGAAATGGCTGGGTGATCGTTTGCTGTACGACCATTGGTTGAGCCATTTGAATGAAAGCGGTAGTTGGGAATAATATTTTTTCCAATAAAAAATTTTTCCCGAACACCAGAATACATTTTGGGGAAAAGGGAATAATACTGCAACAAAATTTAAAATTTCTATTCCCCGGGAATCACTAGAATAGGGCCACAGGAAAAGAATTACGAAAATTACTGCAAGTAATCAACGGAGTAACCGATTTCACTCGCTTCGCTTATTTTTGATACTTACCATAATGAGAAAACACACTAATACAATAAAAATATTTGATGGCACACAATAGCAAAATGTATATTATACGCCGTGTACATATACATAATTCTCAATCCTCAATCCTCATTTTGCGACCAAAATCGCTGTCCAGATTTGAATTATAAATCGCTTGCATAATATCTTTTATTGGTGGATCTTCTAGTGATTGCATGGCCGCTAGTTGCTCTACTGGATTATTTTTTGTATATGTGTTTTTTTGTTTTTGTTGGCTGTGCCATATTTAAGGTATACACATTGTTTTTTTCTTTTTGACACAGAATTTTCATCACATTCACTTACCCACTTAAACGATTTAGTTTTTAGTTTTAGTTTAGATTGATAGACGAGTTATAATGAGGGAGAAAGAAATCACATTGTTGAATATGTTAACACAGCACTGAAATAACCGCTATCAAGCTCCATAAAACTTAATTGTATTTCAGACAAATTATAATTTTTATATAAACTTCACGCACTATTGATCACTTAGAATTAGATAAGATTAAACTTCACAATTAATTTCATTTTTAATATTATTATAATAATATTATTTTTAATTTTCGCTCCGATAAATTTAGATGTTATTCTAGAGTCCACATTCTTCACAACGATTAAATCACCTTCATTAAACGTAACAGCTTCCTTTCGATGACTATTCACATATTCTCGACTATACGTGTATATGTTAATACGTGCAGTTTCCCAAATTGCGTTAATGTTTTCCGGAACACCATCTAATTTGTTTCCTCTTTCGAGAAATTCACGAAGCTTATCATTTATGGGATCCCTCAGGTTTCTTCCAAATAATATCAATGATGGTGTCAATTTCGTCGTACTATGCTCACTAGTGTTGTGCGCAAACTCTACTTATTCCAGGACTTGGTCCCACTCGATTTTTCGTTCGGCATCAACCAACTTTGCTATCATAGGCATTAACGTGCGATTAAATCGTTCAATTTGTCCATTTGCATGTGGCGCGGCACTAGAAACCAAAATCTGTTGTACACAATTTTGCTTTAAGTAGTTCTTAAACTCATGCGAAGTAAAATTACTGCCTCTGTCCGTAATTACTTTATCGGGACGACTAAACTGTCTAAAATATTGCTGGAAACACTCGATGGTATCTTTAGCACTCGTGGTTTTGGTTGCAAACAATCGAATATGTTTTGAAAAACCGTCATTGATACCCAATATAAAGCGCTTTTTTTGCTTAGTCATGCCCAACGGACCATAAAAATCGGCATGTACGATTTCAAAAGGTTGATCTCCTTTAGGAATGCTGTGAAGAAAACCTTCTACCTTCCCCGTTGGTAAATTGTTGGGTTTTACGATGCTGGACATATTGGGAAACCAATAATGTCTTCCTATTACTTCCATCGTCTTCTTCAATCCAATATGCGCCATGAGATCGTGAGAGTTTTTAATCACTTGATTTTGCATCGACTCTGGCACAAAAAAACGTATTTTATTTTTATTGATCTTTTTGTAGATCAATCCATCTTGTAGCTCATAAAGCGAACTTTCAGCTAACTCAAGTTGCTTTCGTAATTCTTCAAGCTTTGGATATTGTGATTGCAATAAGGCCAATGTTTGCTCAAAAGGGTTATCGTCAATTACTAAGACACTCTGAATTCGACTCAATGCATCAGCGTGTTTCATCTGATCTCCCTTTCGATGATGAATCGTATAATTATATTCTTCTATTATATGCCTTTTTATTTAATTTCAGAGTAATTGCATCGCAATCTACGTACACCTTAAATTCTCGACCATGCAAAAAAATCCGAAATCTTCGGAATGCGTATATGATTGCTAAGCACTCCAATTCATAAGAGTGTAACCTCGATTCATTCTCTGTTGTGCGCCTTGAGAAATAGCTAATTGGATGCCACTTTCCATCTTTTTTCTTTTGTAGTAGAATTGCACCGAATCCTATACTGCTGGCATCGCAATGCAGCTCTGTGTCGTCATTAGGTGAATATATCGCAAGTATCGGGCTTTCAATTAATTTCCTCTTCAATGATTCAAATGAGTTCATTTCATCCTGCCCAAATATATATTCCGCATTCCTGCGCAACAAATCTTGTAATGGTTTGGCAACCAATGCAAACCCTTCTATAAATTTCCGGAAGTACAAGCATAAACCCAAAAAACTCTGGATCTCCTTGTTGTTTCTTGGCACCGGATACTCTTCAATAGCACTGATGTTACGGTCATTGGGACGAATACCCTTTTCATTAATAGAATATCCCAGGTAATCAATTTGTATATACAGGAACTCACATTTATTTAATCTTAATTCCAACAAATTTGCGGAAAGCAATTTTAATACTTGGTACAAGATTTCCAAGTGTTCACCAATCTCCTTCGTTGCGATGAAAATGTCATCGATATACACTGCAGTTCACTTGAATAGGAACGACAGTTTTTTTGGAATATTTCGAAATCGATCCAACTTTTTCAAGATTGTCTTTTACAGGATTAGCACTTGTTCAAAATGATAAAATTTTTAAATAAAAAGAATACTAATTTCTTTATTAGTAGGCCAGAAGAATTTTATTATATTTTGTTTTTTCTTAAAAAGTGTGATTTTTGTTTGTTTCACTTGAATAGAAACTACCATAATTATCAATAAATTTGACAAACTTAACTTAAATTATTTTTTTTTTAAAACGTTACCAATTTAACATAAAAAAATAAAAATATGGGTCGAGAAAATAAACTTAGTAAGGAAGAAATAGCCCAAATTCAAGAAGTACACAGCGAAAATTATTCTCTGCAAGCAATTGCAGCAGATAAAATAGAAAGAAGTAAGACTGTAATTTTCAATTTTACAAAAAATCCAAGTAAATATGGCTCAAACAACAAAGGCCGAATTGTTGAGGCCACATCTGCAGCCGACAAGCGGGCTATACTAAGGACAGCATCCAATTGCGCACTATCTTGTGCAAAAATTAAAGCAAAAGTTGGTGTGGAGGCGAGCCAAATAACAGTATGGAGAGTGATTAAAAAATCAGATCACCTTATTCGAAGAAAGCTTCAAAAGAAACCACCTCTAAATCAGGAGAGGAAACAGAAAAGGTTGGATTTCTCAAGGCAACATATGACATAGGCTGAAAAATGGAAACGTGTCGTTTTTTCTGATGAGAAGAAATTTAACTTCGATGGCCCCGATGGGTTTAATTATTATTTTCACGACCTTCGAAAAGAGGAAAAGTTCTTAACAAAACACCATAGCCGGGAAGGAGGCGTTATGGTGTGGGGGGCGATATCATCTTATGGTCCGGGAGATTTGTCATTTCCAACCGGAAAAATGACCGCAGCAACTTACAAGGGCATCCTTGAAGATGCATTTCCTAGATTCAATGATACTTTTGGGCCATTGCCATGGATATATCAGCAAGATAATCCCTCTATCCATACGGCTAATATAATTAAAACATGGATATCGCAGCAAAACGTAGAACTTTTGCCATGGCCACCGTTTTCTCCCGATCGCAATTTCATGGAAAACGTGTGGGGTTGGCTGTCTCGGAAAGTTTACGAAGGTGGTCGACAATTCGATAACAAAGAAAGCCTTATTAAGGCGATAAATGAAGCCTCGAAGGAGATTTCTTTAGATTAGTTAAAATCTTTATATGACTCCATTTCCAGCAGGTTGTATGAAGTTATTTTTAATAAGGGAAGTAGTACGCATTACTAAAACCATGTAAACGAAGTTATTTTTAATAAGGGAAGTAGTACGCATTACTAAAACCATGTAAACTAAATTAATTTTTAATAATAAACCGAACTCAATTGTATTTATAGTCAACAAAATAACTTTTTATTAAGATTAGTTAATCGTTCTTATTCAAGTGAACATTCAAACTTACCATTTTCTTAGAAAAAACAAGAAAGCAAAACTAATCATTTTTTTTTTTCCCTTTATTTAATATTACAACTGATTTACAAATCATTTAGTAATTTATCTTTCTTAAATGAAGATTCACATTTGACGGGCAGTAGCCCAATGGTTACTCCCGTTTGAATTTACATAGTAATTATTTTTCTCTATCCGAATTAAATACAACTGCCCAATTCCGAAGGTTTCTGCCTTTGAAGTCTTCTTACTGCATTGGTGGTATCCAACAAACTTCGTATGTCTGCATTTTGGTGCCGAGATATCCGCTGAATGTGTTTCTTCGCATGATTTTGTATTTCTTCACTTACATATTCCATGTTTAAGTCCCTATGGAGGTTATCATTTCTAATGTACCATGGTGCGTTTACAATGCCACACAGCACTTTGTTTTGAAAACATTGAATCATTTGTACATTTGACTTCTTGGTACAACCCCAAAGTTGAATACCGTAGGTCCATACTGGTTTAAGTATTTGCTGATATAATAGCAATTTGTTATGTATTGTAAGCTCAGAGTTTCTACCTATTAGCCAATACATTTTCCTATATTTAATGTTCAATTCTTCTTTTTTCTTTTTAACATGCTCTTTCCATCTAAGCTTGCAATCGAGAGTCATGCCGAGGTATTTGGCTGTATTTGCATTTGGAACCGGCCTTGAATTAAGTTTCACTGGAATCCAGTTAACTTTCTGATTTGTAAAGTTTACGTGAACCGATTTTGCTTCGTTTAGGCTGATGCGCCATTTCTTTGTCCAACTACTCACTGTGTCGGTTGCTTTTTGAAGTTTGGTCGTTGCTTCTGATATACACTTTCCAGTCGCCAGAATAGCTGTATCGTCTGCAAATGTTGCTATGGTGGCACCTTCTGTATTTGGCATATCTCTGGTGTACAGGATGTACAATATAGGACCCAGTACGCTACCCTGTGGTATGCCTGCTGATATTCTCTTTAGTTCAGAGTACTCTTGGTTATATTTTACACGGAAATGTCGGTCTGCGATATAAGATTTAAGAATTTGATAGAATTGCATAGGTAGATCTCGATGCAATTTAACACAACATTAATCATGAAAAAATAAATTTGATTTTCCTTTAATATTTACTGCTTAATCAGAACTTATTATCCTGTAAAAGACAATCCTGAAAAAGTTCGATCGATTTCGAAATATTCCAAAAAAACTGTCGTTCCTATTCAAGTGAACTGCAGGACCACTTTACGTTCTGCAATCAATATAGCAAAAATTTTATTGACATATTTCTGGAACTCTGCTGGCCCATTTTTTAATCCCAATGGTAATCGTAAATATTCATACTGGCTCAAAGGGGTGACAAGTGATGTGTATGGTATCGAATCTGGAGCAATTGTTACGTGATGGAATCCGGATTTCAGGTCCAGTGATGTAAAATATCTTTTGTTATGTAAAAATTCCAAGATGTCCTCGATAATTGCATTTAGCAACAATATCTCATTCCATTGTCATATATCGCCTTGGTGCTGCTTTAATTAGCTTATCATGCGCTAATTCGATGTTCATTTCAAATTTGACTTCAGGAACATTTGGTTTCTTGGTACTGAAATAGTTATCATTTATCATTTGATATATTTCAGATTTCGTATCAATATCTAGGGAATCATTTATTTTTATTTGATTTTCTAATGGATTTTCAATTAAATCTATATGCATTAGCTCTTGACAAAATTCTGTTTCAAAATTAATTTTGTGATCCTCAATTTTCAATTCAGCTTTTGCGATTCGAAGAAAATTTCTTCCCCACAACAATTCTACCACCATAGTATTATTCTCAACCACAATACAATCAATATTATATAAATTACCAAATATTAGAACATTGACATTTATAATACATAACACTTGACTTTACTATTATTAATACCCGTTAAATCTTTTTTATCTCCGATTGGTTTAATTAATTCAGGTTTCACTATTTTACACACCTTAACTAAAGTTACCACCAGAATCGATCAATGCCGTCATTTGAATTGGATGTTCATCCGCAAATACGGAACAGTTTTGCGTTACCCCAATTTCTTCACCCTCATTCATGTTATTCACTTGTTTTTTCCTTTCGTTTTGACATTCCCCTAATTTGTGTCCTATTTCTCCGCATCAAAAACATGAATTGTTCGCGCGTTTTGGTTTTTCACACTTTTTCGAAAGATGTCCTCGCTCACCGCAATTATAACATCGTATTCCCCAACTAGTTGACTGCTTAACACTACCACCTTCACGTTGTTCTGATTTGAAACCACTACCGGCTTGTTTTTCACTCTTTGATTTATCATCGAACTGTTCAAATTTACCTCTCACCGTTGTATTCGACCGTTTTACAATTTTTATGAATGCCAACAATAACTGTTTTGGCTTTTGGTAGCACTGTAGTCGTGCTTGATTTTGTAATCTAATATTTTGGATACCATCGATAATACCATCTACCAATTCGTCGTCCTCGAACTTCAATGGTACCGCCAAAATCATCTTGTCGGTGTAATAGGCGTAAAAATGTTCTGAATGTTTCCAAACTCTTTCCTCGAATAACTTGCGTTGTTTGGATTTACTTTTTCTGGTGTTGAATAAATCATTCAACTCCGATAATATTTCGTCGACACTCAATTTTAAATTGTTTGGGTCACATAAAAACCAATTACGAGCATGGTCCTCTAAGCAATCTGCAAGTTGCAATCGCATCTCATCTTCATCAACCTCGTACTTGTTCTTTATTGTTCGAGTTGATTCGGCAAATAGCTCGAACGACTCACCTTCAATTCCCTTAAATGGTGCTACCATTTTACGTAGCTTAATTCTACCATACCGTCGTCTCGTTATCTCTGATTCGTATAAACTATCCTCATCATCCTCACGCACACGATTTGTTTTCTCGTATCATATTATACGATGATTGTTTACGAGATAATTGGTCATCCTCTTTTCGCTTGGTATTTTGCCGCTCCGACTCAGCTAACACCAATTTCTGTTCAACATTCTGTTCAATCACGGTTTCCAGCATTCGCTGTTGTAATTCCTTTTTAGAACCTTCACTATTCAAATTACTTTGTTGCAACTTATCTTGCAACTCCGCCACTGTATGTGACAAGATTTCCTTAAAGTAGCCATTTTTGTATTTTATTTTAAACAGCAGTCAGCAATTACGTTCCTCGCTTTGGTGTTCTTTTGTCCTTCTGTTACATACATACACAAATTTTTATTGTTTTTTTAATGCTTTGTCTTTTGCACTCTCACACACTTTTCGATATATTTATGTTTAATTTATTTTCTTGCTCTATATTAACAACGAATTTTGTGTACACTCAATCTATTATATTTCTTTTATTTTATTTTTTTTATTTTTACAGTAAATTCAGTTTTTCAATTAAATAATTAATATTTAAATTCAATCACTAATAAGCTTTAGCTCATCCCACTTCTGAACTATAACACTAGGCACGTTTTTCAATAGAAACAATAAAACGACTGTCTTACACTCGATGTTATCAACGACTCTGCTGTACTTTTTTATTTTTTTTTATATAACATAATACAAACATTCTGAGGTTGGTACACCTTAATATAAATCAGGGTTGTTTAACCTAACATTAGTGATATTAGTCCACGAGTAAACAGCAAATATATATGTTAAGTTTAAATAGGGTAGTTATTTCCTTAGATTTTCAGTTTTAATTTCAGGTGTATTTCCAAAAAAAATTAAAACAAAAAAATAAATGGCACTAAAATCAAGCCATCAACTTATATCAAAATTAATTTAATATAACCCTGTTATAATGTTAATTTTGATATGAAATGTTTGAAAACAACATGTCAAATATTAAAACCAAAAAATCTCGGTACACCGTTGAGATCACGTTGACTAGTTAGTAGTAATCGTCGGATTCGAAAGTAAATCCTTTGAAAGTAAATAGCGCTGTGGAGCATAAGTATTGAAAAGTGAAACCATATTGATGTAGCTTCAATTCCAACAAGGAAACCGGGTTCCAGGCCAATTGGCCCAGAATTAACCGGCAGGACCCAGGTACTATGATTACATAATGAATTTCCCGGGCTAGCATAATGTTCAGCAGAAGATTTTGTTTTTGTGAGGAGAAGAATATTTTTTTTTTTTTTTTTAAACTGGGGAAAGGCAACACATTTATTGATGTAACGAAAACTTCATCAAGCAAATCGGGTTCATTTTTAACTACGAGATAAAAATACTGGGATTAATTTTTTCGCCCGTGTTAAAATTCTGGAACGGATTTTAATGCTCGTACACTTTAAATAATGTAGAAAAAAAATCTGGGATGAGTTTTTATGCTCGTGTTGTCGGAGGTAATTTCAAATTTCCCTGGGATGAAAGTCTGGGATAACTTCAAGGCGGTTTAAGTAATAATAATTTTAGGTATAATGTAGAAAATCATGCATCAAGTAACATCTAGAATGTAAATTTTGATACAATCAGTCCAGTCGCTCATCATTTCGAAAATGGAAATAATTTTCGGAAAATATTAACTTCAAATAAATTAAAAGTAAAAATAATTAAAAAATAACAATGGGTTGAATAGTTGTTCGTAATACTAATATACTTCTACGTGTCATTTATAAAACCCATTAAAATGGTTAGGGCCGGTTGATTATTAGCAAATACGCGAATTAATTAATTAATTTAATGTAAAAAAATTGGTAATTGTAATATCAAATAATCCATAATTTAACTCCTTTAAACTTATTTTATTTAATCATTTTAGTAGTCACACAAAATAATATTTGATATGTAATAGCTTTCAAAAATATACATTATATTAATTATCTTATCACTCACACTCATGTTTGCCTCCAAAATTAACCCTAAGCTATCTTGACAACAATAAGTATAATAAATCGACAAAATTTTCCAAAATCGAGAATATATCAACTCAGTACGATCTCCAGTGTATTGTACATACATTTATTATTTATTACATTGATTGAAAATCAGTCTGTTGTTATACATACACAAGTAATCTTTCAACATAGAAAAAAATATTTAATTATGTCAAAAACAACCTTTTTCATAATTTTTGTAAATTATAAATAACAAAACCTACATAAAGGCGGTATATTGTCAGAGCTCTTATTATAATTTACACGTTTCCATTATGCTCATCAAAATCAAAAAGGATATTCATGTCATTTTAAATTAATTATTAGTTTTATTATGAGATAAGGATATAACAAGAACAATAGTTCTTGGTTGTCTGTAAATGAATAGATCAATTTATATTTCATCAAAGTGTAACAATGAATATAGCACCCACCCAGTGATTTAAAACAATATTGTGACACAATTTCCCAAGAAGATTTGCCCCATATTCTTTTGCTTTTAGGGGGCCAAAAGCATGTTTATTGAATTTAAAATAGAATTTTCAGTTTATATAATATTTATTTGTGTCCTTGTATTCTTATTGTAAATTATTGCTGTCGTTGTGTTTTTCGTTTTATTTTTACAAAAGGGTTTTTTGTCTTGTCAACAGAAGCAATTTTAGTGTCAATGCTGAATAATTAAAATGGGAAATTTGGAAAGATTTTATGCAGGAAATTGAAAACTAAAACTAAAAGGTTCTTTACACATATACAAATAAAACACTGATAATATTGTATGAGCTTCATTCATATATACCGATTAGATATGTAGTAGTAAATTGTTGATTGGTTCAGATTAATCGTTGAAAGAAAGCTTTCGCCGTAAAATAGGCGGACCTAAATACAATAGTCGCAAATTGTTCACATTTTGATTTCTTACATTTGGGATCTCGGGCAATTTTTAAGAAATTAAAAAGAAATGAAATTTCAGAGACCTACAACATAAAATAAAAATAATATTGAAAATTTCAATAAAAAATATTTCCTGTCATGATATCTAGCTTTTCCACGTAGTAGCAAAAAAATATTCTGGTGGTTTAAAAAATGGTTACCTTATGGTTATTTGTATTTTTTGTTGTATGTTTAAATATTAATTTACATACCACCAATAACAAACTTAGCATTTTATTATCGCACAATTCTCCGTTCGATTTTACAGTTTATGTAATTCTTCTGTATTCATATTACCTTGAACACTTTCGTGCCGCAAGGTAGTTATATTCTTTATTGTTCATTAAACCTTTGCATTCCGCACCTTTTTCAACTTTATCTGCCAACAATCCCAAGTGATCTTAGAAGAAAGTTATCATAAAGGAAAGACAATTTGATGAGGTTGAGAAACAATTCCAAAAAAATATACTGTGTGCGTATTGCAAGGTGTGTGGAGGCCAATTTAAATGATTTATTTAATTAAATAACTGGAAACATTTGTGATAAGATTTCTAGTCAAGACATTGTAATGAGCTGGCCAACACGAGTTGGTAGCCCGTTATCAGAATCCACCTGGATCACGGTCTGCAGCATTTGCCTGACTAACGCGCAGTCTAGAGATGGGAATTGGCCGCGTCTACCAGGGGCTTGTAAGCTGCTGAGAACTGGACATTTCCTAAAAACAAAACAACACGCACATTAGGCACCCACGCCGCACATCATGATCACTCCCTGAAATTGTGTGAAATTAACAACACATCCTTTTCAATATTATCACCATTTACACAATTATATTTAAATTACAAACAAACATTATTTACAAAAAAATTAGTTGAATCTGCTTTGGAGATATAACCACTCGTCGTCCGGGTAATAAATTTGCTGCGATACTTAGGCTGTCGTCGCATACGGAGAGCTCTGCAAATACGCCGACTGTAGCTAAAACGATAAAAAAGTTGGAAGGAAAAAAAACCACACACCCGGAATACAATCACGAGGCGAGTATTCACACCTCCGGTCAGACCTCACACTAAATCTAAATTTAATCAAAATTTTTAAACAGAAATATAATTAACTTAAAATAAATGGTGATATTACAGTAAATGATGAATGATGTTTCCCGTTCCGATAGTGTATGAGCTGGAATTCGACTAACTGCTTTTATGTCCTATGCTCTATAAGACGTCACCATTTACAGCTACAAGGCAACGATATGGACCCTTTGTATTATCCGCTTACTACTGGCACTAATTACCAGAATTTATTCTCTGGAATACCACAATACTCGGGGGTGACTGGATTTTACCGATGGTAAAGCGATCGGTTAAACTTGGTTTGGTTTTGTTTTTATATTCCGATTTTTGCCAACTAAAATTAAACTTTGGTTTCTTTTGGTTCCACCCGGTTACTCAAACGATATATCCACTTATTATATCAGCACCGTTAGCACTGTTTCCCGACTTTACCAATTTCTCTTTTTTTTTAAATTTTTTTTTTAAGTTTTATTTTGTCTTACACACAACTCTTCAGCTTCGTTGTCTCAAAATCAATCCCCCTTTTTCCTCTTTTTTTTCTCTTCTTTCTTCTGTCAAATCCATTATATAGCCGAACTCTCTTCTCTGATGCAGGCGCCAAACAAGACACTGGATAGCACCCGAACTAGAAACCCAATTTTTTTTATTTTTTTATTTTCAAATTGGCATAACTCATCAATTTACAACTGTGCACCGAGACTAACGTGAACCCTAAATATTTCTATGCATTCAGAAATGATTATAACAAGAGATTAAACCACAAATAAACGACCCACTCGTTACAACATCATCGAAATAAAACACAAAAAATCACATTCAAATCTTTAGAGTTAAAACACACTAAATGTTCGCGGCGGAGTAGGTTAGGTTTAATATGCTGCTGGTTTATTCTAGGCACAGGTTTACGGCACTCTTTTGGTGTTTGGATCACGTCACTTTTATTCAAGCACTAAATGAAAAGCATTCACCTTTCCAGAACGTTATAAAATTTATTTTTTATATATTTATAATTATAATGTTTATGTATGGTACTCGTATATAATGTGAATGTTATTCAGCCACTCGTTCTATACAACTGAATACAAATTTAGTAATTTACTTTAGAAAAAATATAATTTGGTATCGATAACAAAAAATTAAAAGAGAAACATGAATTTATATATAATGCAATACAAAATTTAAGTACATAACTAATACATAATAAAAACAGTGGCTCAAATAAATGGTATATATATAATATTTGCGTGTCGAGTGTCAACATCCCGGCCGCCTTGAATCGCTGGATTCAATTTATTGGTAACAGTACAAGTTTATGAATTGGTCGCTTGAGTTCTCCTGAGGCTGTCTTTACGGTGGCAACCCGAACAAAACCGTCCTTTCCTGGTTGGACATTAGTTATTCGGCCCAACATCCATTTAGCAGGGGGCATATTCTCGTCGCGTACCACAACTACGTCATCTATCTTTAAATTCGGCATCTTAGTAGTCCATTTCGACCTTTGTTGCAACGTGGTTAAATATTCAATATGCCAACGTGACCAGAAGTGTTGTAGCATTTTTTGAACCATTGTCCATCGGGCTGAGGGGGTCAATTTCATATCCGTCAAGTCATATTCCGGAACTAGCGTCAATGGTTGGCCTATAATGAAGTGGGCTGGAGTCAGAGCATCTATTTCTCCACTAATTGGCTTGCAGATTGGCCTCGAATTTAGAACAGCCTCAATTTGGACGATAAGAGTTAACATCTCCTCCAGTGTTAGAGTAGTATTGCCAACCACTCGTCGCAGATGGTACTTCATAGATTTAACAGCGGCCTCCCAGAGGCCGCCAAAATGTGGAGCTACTGGTGGAATTAAATGCCAAGTTATTTTGTCTTCTAGACGTAAATTGGAAATAGCATTAGAATTGTTTGATAAGAAATAATAAAAATCAGTTAACAAATTTTTTGTGCCAACGAAATTGGTGCCGTTATCGCTGTACACATCTGAACATAATCCACGACGTGACACAAAACGCTTTATGGCTACTACAAAGGCTTGAGTGGTGAGGTCACTCACTAATTCAAAGTGTACTGCCTTTGTGCTTAGACACACGAATACGGCAATGTAGATTTTTTGAGATTTCTGGCCTCTTCCCTTTCGCAAGCAGATTTGTAGTGGACCAGCATAGTCGACTCCAATTTTGAGGAAGGGTCTTTGAAATGTGACTCTCGTCTGAGGAAGAGAACCTATCAACTGATTTTGTGACATCCGCATTCTTCTAAAACAAGGTAGGCATTGAAAAATGACTTGTCTTATCACATTTTTGGCTCCAATTATCCAATATTGTTGTCTCAAAATGGCTAATAGTAACGATAGACCTGCATGATGATGTTTCAGATGAGCGTCTCGGATGATAAGCTTGGTAAGCATATGGTTTGATGGTAATATTATGGGATGTTTTGTCTCAAATGAAGCCAGCGAATTTTCTAGTCGTCCGCCTACTCGTAGTAAACCGTCATCGTGTATAAATGGAGTCAACGAAGAAAGTTTGCTATTCTTATCCAAAGGCAACTCGGAAGTTAATTTGTGTATTTCAGACTTGAAGGACAAATTTTGAAGCCATTGGATCAGGGTAGTAGCGGCTTGCTTTAGTTCAATAGCTGTCAATTTATTGGTGCAACTTGGTTGACTAATTTTCAGTGGCCGTTGAAATATTTTAATGCAACGCACGACATAGGCTAATATTTTACTGCATTTATGAAATGTGGAATATAATGTAGTAAAACGATCAAGCAAGTTCGATGCTTCGGTAGTAACATGCACTATCACTGATTTTTGCCGCATCTCTTGTTTTAGAGCTTCACTCTGGTTGGTATTTGTAGGTTGTTTAGGCCACGAACTCTCTGATTTTTGAAGCCAAGGTGGTCCGGACCACCATAGGCGAAATTGAACAAGATCGCTGGGATTTAATCCGCGTGAAGCGCAGTCTGCAGGGTTGCATTGAGAAGTTACATGTCGCCATTGAATTCTGGATGTTGTGTTTAATATTTCGGAGGTCCTGTTGCTTAGATAGCCAGGCTAAGACTATTGTTGAATCAGTCCATGCGTAGATTGTGGTATCTTCAAATTCCAACGCTTCTTTGACCAGCTTCAATAGTCTTGTTAATAGGACGGCTGCACAAAGTTCCAACCTAGGCAAGGAGATGGTTTTTATGGGTGCAACTTTGGTTTTGGCTGCGACAATGGTAGTTAAAATTTCATTATTGGTTATTACACGGCAGTAAACTACTACCGCGTAGGCACTTTCTGAGGCGTCGGCGAATCCGTGCAGTTCAACATTATTACCATTTGTAGACAACCATCTTGGGATTTGGATATTTTCAATTTGGCATATTTGATTTCGAATCGTGATCCATTTTGATGAAATTTCTGCAGGCAACTCATCGTCCCATTCTAGCTGATGTAACCACAGGCGTTGAAAAAGAATTTTGATACTTACAATGGCGGGTGAAAGCCAACCGAGTGGATCAAAAATTTGCGACATTTCCGACAGCAGGTTTCTTTTGGTCGATTTTGGATTTTCGTCAAAACTCGTTTTGAAGGTAAAATGATCACTCGTTGGGTTCCATTCGATACCCAAAAGTTTCACTGATTTAGATTCGTCTTTGATTTCTAGTGGCTTTACTTCTTGGTACTCTTCAGGTATAGTTTCCAATAAATGTGGATTATTAGCAGTCCATTTACGCAGCTTAAAACCAGCAGAGTTTAAAACGTTGGCCACATCAGTTTGAATTTTGCGTGCTTCTTCCAGTGTTTGTGTTCCGGTCATTAGGTCATCTACGTAGAAGTCCCGCAAAATGGTTTTAGCAGCTTCTGGATATTGGTCAATGTTGTCGAATGCTACTTGATGTAGGGCCCTAGTGGCCAGAAATGAGGCTGAAGCAGTTCCATAAGTGACTGTGAGAAGCCGGTAATGCTTGACTGGTTGCGAATCGGTAGCTCGCCATACGATTCTTTGATAATTTGTATCAGACTTTTCAACCAAGACTTGTCTGTACATTTTCTCTACATCGGCTGAGAACACGAACTTATGACATCGAAATCGAAGCAGAACAGACACCAGACTTGATTGAATATTTGGGCCAACCATCAAGTAGTCATTTAATGATTTGCCCGAATCCGATTTACAGGAGGCGTCGAAGACCACGCGTAATTTAGTCGTTGAACTGCTATGCTTTATTGATACACCGTGATGTGGAAGATAATATTCGAAATCAGAAGGAATTTCATTATCACCAATTGGTTCCATGTGTCCCAGGTTCTCGTATTCTGTCATAAATTTCACATAAGCTTCTCGAAAATGTTCATCATTTCTAAACTTACGTTCCATGGCATGAAGTCGTTTGACAGCGCTTGGTTTCGAGTTTCCAATGCTTGGAGTTGGATTTTTAAACGGAAGTTTTACTACAATTCTTCCATCGGAGTTATGGGTAAAGTTTTGTTCAAAATGCAGTTGGCAATTTTGTTCTTCTTCTTTGAGAATTTTCGGTGCAACGACTTCTTCGGATTCCCAAAATCTTTTAAGGGTTCGATCGATATCGACTCCAGTGACTAAACTGGTTGTTTGAAAATGTGGATTTGATGTTTGTGGAGTAAGTGTTTGACCAGCGACTATCCATCCTAAGACTGTACGCTGAGCAATAGGCATTCCATTCTCCCCAGATATACGGCCTTCCGTGATTACGTTAAAAAATTGATCTGCACCAATTAGAAGATCAATAGGATTCGAAAGATGAAATAATGGGTCAGCCATTTCAATGCCATTTAGGTGGAACCATTCTGAGCGATCTACATTGGTAACTGGTAAATTAGACGTCAGTTTGGATAAAATTAAAGCATTGACGGTTATTTTGATAGATGGATCAATTCGAGAATATATTTCAATAACGGCTCGGCCTCTTGAAATACCAGCTCCAGCTGAGCTAAGGCCAACAACAGAAATGCGAGCGTTTTGCCTTGGAATTTGCAATTTTTGCATCATTGATTCGGTTATAAATGAACTCTGGGATCCAGAGTCCAGCAGCGCACGACATGTTTGTAAACAACCATATTGGTCTTTCACATAAACGAGAGCTGTAGGTAATAGTGTTTGTGAATAAACGTTTAAGGTTTGTAACGCATTAACTTGCGGTTTGCTTGAATGATTTGAACTTATATCATTTGAGTGCTGAGAATTTTCAGGATTTGTCTTTGATTGAATTCTAGTTAATGGATGGTGTGCAACTACGGATGACTCGTTGATTGAAGTGGTGTATGTTGATGTGGTGTCTTTAGTATGATTGTTGATTGCAGGTTTATCAGATGACTTGTTGATAGTAGAGTCCTTGTGGAGTAGAGTGTGGTGTTTAGCATGGCATTCATGGCATTTTTTCTTTGATCGACAATCGTAAACGGAGTGACTACTACCGAAGCAGTTAAAACAGCGAACCGAGGCTTTAATAAATTCTTTACGTGCGTCGACGTCCATGCCTTTAAATTTGGAACATTCAATAATTAAATAGTGGTCGGGGTTTTGGCAAACTGGACAAATTGAGTTCGTTGTTTCTGCGACAAAGATTTTTGGTTCTTCTAATCGTCTCGCAGGTACGCTTTTTCTGCTCGATGAATGATTTCCCTCTAAAGAATCGGCTCGTACGTTTAGGAAATCTATTAGCTGATTGAGTGTAGGGAAATCATTTTCAGCTGATTCTCGTAACCATAATTGACGACTTTCCTCATCAAGCTTATTGACCATTATGTCGATGAGCCAGGGATCACGGGCTTCAGCGGATGTACCAAGCGCTCTAAGTCCCCTTGTTACTTCATCACAGGAATCAGTGAATTTGCGAATATTTGCGGCATTGGGCTGACGAATGGCTCCTTGTTCCATAAATGTTTGAATAAAGGAGTTAACTATATGTTTTTTCCTATCATAGCGTTTACAGAGCTTTTTAAGGGCTTCCGCATAATTTCGCTCAGTAACTGCAAAATGCCTTACCAAAGATGCAGCTTCACCTTTGAGAAGCCCTTTCAGGTACTGGAACTTTTGTGCAGCTGAAAGTATAGTATTTTCATGAACCATGGCATTATATAGATCAAAAAATAATTGCCATTCTCTATAATCGCCTGTGAAGGTAGGTATATTTACTCTAGGTAATTTGAAACTAGAGGAATTCCCCAAGGCTAATGACGAGTCTAACGATGTATCTTTTACTGTGGCATTATTGATATTGTAGTGTCTAAGCCATTCATTTAGCATCGATGTTGCACGATAATAATTTTCATCAAAATCTAATTGCTCGGACTCTTCGTCAAGGGAAATAGCAAACATTTTGTCCTCTGTTTCCGTGCACAAATTTAACAAATCGGCTGCTTTAGCTAGCCGTGCTTTGACCTCTTCATAAGGGTGTTCTTTCGTTAGAGCTTCGGCATATGAAACAAGCTTTGTTAATTGTCCCTTTATGATACCTCTACATTTGGTTAATGCATTCATTTTGAGTTGATTCGACAGTTTGTAACAGAACAGCTATACACACTCTTAGGCCAATTTTAATAAATGTTAAATAATATCTGGTTTTGATTTTAATTTATAAATTATGAATGCACAATAAAAAATGAATGAATTTAAATTATCCAAAAATGTGTTTTAATTGTTATAGAAACAAAAAAAATTATTACATGGTTGGTTTTAGAATTAGCGGTATTTTGCACGACCTTCAGATTACGTTAAATGCACAACGGAGGACTTTCTAGAATATTGTTTGGCTACAAAATCGTTTATAAAGAATTGTATTCGAAAATAACACAATTATCACACTAAGATGTCTTATCGCACTTCACACACACACACAAAATGTTTTCCGCAATTTGAATTAATAAACACAACAAAAACGTTTTATTTCACGTTTCGGTAAATGAACAAATCGATTTTATGTTCAACACGGTTAATACCAATTTAATTTATAATTTCTCGAAAGTTAATATGAATAATAATTGAAATGATACTTATCTGGCTTTTGTTGAGAGTTGAATGATGACACGTTTCCAAATTTCTGGCTGATCCGGCTCGAAGGACCATGTTCGCGGCGGAGTAGGTTAGGTTTAATATGCTGCTGGTTTATTCTAGGCACAGGTTTACGGCACTCTTTTGGTGTTTGGATCACGTCACTTTTATTCAAGCACTAAATGAAAAGCATTCACCTTTCCAGAACGTTATAAAATTTATTTTTTATATATTTATAATTATAATGTTTATGTATGGTACTCGTATATAATGTGAATGTTATTCAGCCACTCGTTCTATACAACTGAATACAAATTTAGTAATTTACTTTAGAAAAAATATAATTTGGTATCGATAACAAAAAATCAAAAGAGAAACATGAATTTATATATAATGCAATACAAAATTTAAGTACATAACTAATACATAATAAAAACAGTGGCTCAAATAAATGGTATATATATAATATTTGCGTGTCGAGTGTCAACACTAAACTTATTTATTTCCAGAAGAACATGTCAGTTTACCCGAATGAAATTGATGCAATGCATCATTATTCTGCACTAATTCTCAATTTCTCATTCCAAAACAAATTTTATAGCGAAAAAAAGTTTAAAATCAACTTTAATTAATAATTTTTATGGTATCCCAATAATGAAATCGTGCTCCGTAAGCTACACCCCGAGAAATATAGTTGCATTTATTATGCAAAGCTGAAGAATAAGTTGAAGGGAACACTTTCCAACCAATAGTTCTATCAGACGGTTGGTTAGTTTGTTACGACGGACGGTTAGTTTGTGTAAAATTTTCATGTTGTTATTTATATCTGTCTATGTATGTTTTTCATTGATAATGTGGAGAGCAAAATTGGATTTGATGTTTTTATTTTGGCTTGTTTTGTTGTGTGTGTTCCGCAAATCTCGTTGCGGAAGAAAGATCGGCCAGTCTCTCCGATATAAAATTTATTACAATCATTGCACGTTAGTTTATAAATGCCACAGTCAAGCTCGGTGTTATTGTTGCGTTGTAATAGTAATTTTTGTTGTACTTATTTTGTGACTGGTTGTGTGAGCGACAGTGTAATTGAATTGAAAGATTTTTCTCAGAATGTGACTTGTTCTTGTGTTGTATTCAACTGGGATATATTTTTCTTTGATGCTATTGTCCGTGTAAAAAGACGTTAAGTGTTGTAATTGATTTCTGTTTATGATCTTTTTGTTAAGTCGGTTATATTAAGCGCGTTTTTTTATTCGCTCCGGATAGCTGCTATCGAGAGCCGTCATATGAAAAGTGGCTCCGGATAGCGCTCCGTATAAATAGGTAGAGCCAAATATTTTTTATATCAAGTTTTCACTAAACAATTGAATTAAAAATGATAGTTTGATGTTAAATAAGTTTAGTTTACCAATAAATAGCGCGTCAAATTTAAATTTAGGCGTATAAAAATGACGGCTCTCGATAGCAGCTATCCGGAGCGAATAAAAAAACACTACAATTGTGTTAAATTCTTCTGTGTAATTTTCAATGCTCATCGGAATGTTATTTAGCTTTTTCAACATATGAATATACGGCGCTGTGTTATGTTGAAGTAGGAATATTGGTTAATAGATGGAAGAATTTTCCGAAACCAGATTTTCCATAAAATTTTAAATAATTTCTTTTTCTAAATTTTAAATAATTTCTAAGAGAAAATTCTTCTTAAATAATTTTTTTAAATTGTCTATTTTTCTTTTTCGTATGTAAATGTGAAAAATTCGAATTTATAATTAAAAATAAAAATAAATGTTTTTCACAAATTAAAAACTAATATTGGTTTTAATCGTGTAATAAAAAGTGATAAAAGCCACAGCGCACCAAAATAAAAATGGATTTTTGCCATCTTTATAACATGCACGTTAATAGTTTTACAGTAAATATAGGTTAAGTGATATCCCGTTAATTATGCAAATGTGGATTTGTGTAGATTTTCATATTATGGAAATTGTGCGAATAGTTTTTGTGTTTGATTTGCAATACAGTTTAGTTTTAAACTCTCCTCTATAAAACCAATCGTTATTCACAAAAACCTCTTCGACAATTAAACGATAATTAAGATCGTTTGAAATGAATAGATGTTTTCAAGCATATTTCATTAAAGGGTGCCTCTTGGACCGATTACGCCAATACCAACCCTTTTAGTATCTCATCAAATAAATTCTTTCGACTAAGCCCATCCAACAAATGATTTCATTAAATTGAATAGTTTTTTGCTTAATGGAAGCATCTTTTCTTTTTTTGTTCTGCTTTCTTGTTTGGTGTTATTATACAAATAAATAAATAAAGAGACATCACGGAATAATTTCGCACATCGTTGTTCTGCTTAGAAATCAATATATTACAACACGGATTCGGGGTTTTGTTTTTTGCTTTTGTATAAAAGATTGTAACACTTCGCATGGTCTGGAGAATATCCAAATTCAAAAAAAAAACATTTTGAAAACAAAAAAACAAAAAAAAATTAAGGTTACTTTACAAAAAAAAAATTATTCTCCAAATCATGTGTCGTGTTAATCAGAATTGGACCCACACAGGGACTCTAGAGCGGTCGTTGCCGGCTAAGCTTCAGGGTGATGTCGTGGGGTTTCTAGAGTTTATGTGGGTCACATAAAACCGCGGGAAGGGGAGGGTGATTCTGAATACCTACCTACCTATTCGGACACTTACCTTGCCCTAATTCATCCTCAGTTTGACGTTCTCAATTATCTCATATTCATTTTTTTTATTTTTTTATTGAAAACAACGAATTCAACTTTATAACAATAAAATTAATCAATTAATTTATTGATCAAAGCAAACCAAAATGAAATAATGGCAAAAGCAAAAAAAAAACAACAGAACACTCAATCTGATAAACTAACCTAACTAGCTAATGCTAATCACCTAACGAAACTTAAATAACTACCCTACACCAGATTAAACTTATACTAAGAAAGGGAAAAATAATAAAAATAAAAAAAAACGAAATATAATTGAATACAAAAAAAAATTTTAAAATATAATAAATGAAATAAAAACAATTGAAAACTTATCAGCAAACTTGTTGAATGATGTGCGTTGTTTGTTGTGGTGAATTGATCCTAGGTTGATTGCTGTACAGATTTTAATGTATTCTTGGTGTCGGTACGATAAATAACCATCTATATTCTGGTATTTATTTATTTATATTTTTTTTTTTTCAGTCTTTGTGTATTGGTATTTTTTTACCAAAAAAAAAAAAAAACACACTCACGCACGATTTAATTCACTAATATGGCGGGTTGATATTTTCAAATGTTCACTTTCACAGCATTAGTTTATTATTATGCATTTGTATTTCAAAATGTTTAACGTTTTTGTACACTACAAAAAAAAAAATTTCTTGATACCATTCACTTATTGGCTCTGTCCATTTATTGGAGAATTAAATTTTTTTTTTTCTTTTGTTTTGTCTTTTTCTTTAAATCACTACTATATTCGTAAATTTCATTAAAAAAAAAAAATTAATTTTAAAGAAAATATAATTACAATTCCCCAAGATTAATTAAATTAATTATCGATTGGGCTTGTTTTGTTTGCTTTTGCCAAAAGTTAAAAAAAAATTTATCAATTATTATTGTTATGTAATTGATATAACTATTGAAAACTAACACTGTAACATTGAATTAATTTTATTCAAACAAAAAAAAAAAAACTGAACTCATTTAAATTTATTCACCGACTTAAACTTAACTTAAATTTTATAACTTAAAGCCCGATCGGCTGATTACCTTAAAATTAACTTCCAGACTGACTCAAAAAAAAAAGTTCACAACGATTCTTCTTTTCCCTTCAAAACAATTATTATATTTTTTTTTTTTTTATTTAGAACGGAAACAGAATATCCAATTTAATTACTGTACTTAATGATTTTACAAAAAAAAAATGAAATTACAAAAATTTAATATGAGTTACCGGATTATATTTTTTTTTTGCATAATTGCAAAAAAAAGTGTGAGAAAATTTGGATTGAAAAAAAAAATAAGATCCGTTGTGACGGCGTACACGTGCGTTGTTACAAGATAAACAACATTTCCCAAACCAAACAACATTTGCACATGAAAAACATTATTTCATACAGTCCTCCGTTTTCAAATTGTTTGCTTTTATTAAATTTATAAAATACTTTTGATGTTGAAAATATCAAAGGGGTATCAAATTTTAGGCAAAAAAATTAATCGATCAGCAATTTTATTATAATGCTTTTATCTTCGTTATACATTTTATGTGTATTATTACATAATTCTTAGAATCATTTCTTATTTGAAGCTCCTCTCACATTCAAAGCGGCACCTATTTTTAATTAATGCAATAAATATTGAATGAGTTATCCTTAATTTTAGATTGAAAAACAAAATGAAAAGATAATCTGTGGAAAAAGAAGAAAAGATCAATTTTTCTTCGACTTATTTTAAAAAATAAAGCAAGCAATATTTTCAAGATGCTTTTTCAGGTTCTCGATTAAAAAATTCGAATGGTTAAGAAAGAACGTCTCTAACTATTATTTAACTTTACATAAGCGTTTCAAAATTTTACTATATTAATTGTGGTTCTTACAAATGAGGACCTCTAAAATAAACTTAAATGTTAGCCCTTTGTTGACTGTAAAAGAATGTGCCTCTTAAACTCCTTAAAACTATATGGTCGTAGGCTTGTATTTATATTTATTTATATACATTGAACGCTCAGACGAAAAGGACGTGTTTTGTCTTTCTCCGTAAGTGATATTTTTTTTAAAATAAATATGTATGTAATAATAATGGACACCTAATTCTTTTTAAAAACGCACAAAATTGTCTACTGGGTATAACGTGAGGGTGGGACGAGTTTACATATATAATTGTGGAAGTAAGGTTTGTTGGGTAAAAAGTAGTTAGTTTTCGTTTCGTTTCAATTGTTGAACGTTAAGCCTCGTTCTAATTAGTTAAGTTACTTGATTTCCAGTACACAAATACCTCGATTTGCGTCACCTCGATTTACATCGTTTCGAAATTGCGTCATTAATGCATCATTAAGTATTTTGACCGATATTTCGATTTGCATCGATACATCTCGAAGTTGCATCGTTAAATTTTTTCGTTTTCGTTTTTTGTGTTTATTGTGTTGCGGTGATTCCCAATATAAATTATTTACTATTCACTTGTATTCGGGAATTCCTCGTTTAACATGTATATTTCTATACAAAATTGATTATTCGTCAAAGGTATAAGTAGTGCGCAGTTTATATTTAATTTTCTTCTGTATTTTGGACTTTGGAAAAAAAAAGTTCTAATTTTAACCATGAGTAAAAACCAAGCGCGTAAACAAATTAATTTAAAATTAAAACTGGACGTTTTGAAACGATTTCAATTTGGTGAGCAAGCTGTGGATATTGGAAGAATTCTTGGTTTACCGGCTAGCCAAATAAGATCAAAAATAATTGCTGAAAATGCTTCATCTTTACAATCCAAATAAATTACAAAAGTAAGAAGTGCTACTATGTTAAAAATGGAATCACTACTTAGCATTTGGATCGAAAATCAAAATCAGTTAGTATATAGTGGAACAAAACTTGAAACATTTGAAACGAGTCAAGGCTGGTTCGAGCTTTTCAAAATTCCAGAAAACCTGCACAATGTTGCATTAAAAGGAGAATCTGCCAGTGCGGATATTACAGCTACCAATGAATTTACGATTCAATTAAAAGCGATTATACAAGATGGTGGATATTCTGCTAAACAGGTTATAAACGTGGACGAAACTGACCTGTTTTGGAAACGACTGCCAGGAAGGACGTTCATTTCAAGTCAGAAAAATCGTGCCCTGGTTATAAAATTAACAAAGATCCGCTTACACTTCTGCTAGGAGGGAATGCTGAGGGAGATTTCAAATTTAAGCAAGCCTCTATTAATCTACCACACAGAAAATCCGAGAGTACTAAAAAATGTAAAATAAAGTGATCTTCCAGTTAACTGGCGAGCAAACAAAAAGACCTGGGTAACTGTAACTTTTTTGAGGACTGGGTAGTGAACTGTGCAATTCCCGAATTCAAAGTTTATTGCGCTACAAAAAAATTAGATTTAAATGGTTTAATTTGGATAATGCCCAAGGACATCCAGTGTATGTAGATAACCTTTCGGAAAACATAAAATTCTTGTTTAGGCCACCAAACATGACTTCAGTTTACAGCGGGTGTCAGGTCGAATTTTAATTATCTTAGGCACAACTTCAGTCACCTTATTTCAGCAACTGATGGAGACGACTCGACTTGAATGCAAAAGTTGAAAGGTCCTCTATTTTACTTGCAACTTAATTACGCGTTCAGATTGGTCAAGTAGGTTCAAGTTACTTGAATTCATGTACTTGAAATCAAGTAACTTGACTAATGGGAAAGAGCTTTATGGTCAGGGAGCTAAAAATAATTTTTATAATTGAGTTTTATTTTTGTGTATAAATTTCATATACCTAAGTAGTTTTTCAAACAAGCGGTGTAAATACTTCTTTGAACAAATTTAATTAATACGCATATGTATTAATATGACGGCGCCTTATTATTGCAAAATCTATTTACAAAATCTACTTGATGTTGACTATTGTTCATTACTGTTAGAAAAAGTGCATGTACATAATTTAAAAAAACGTCTAAATATGTGTATAGCTAGAAATATAGAAGTACAAACACTTTTCTTAATTTATACATTTTAAAATGTTCACAGTTATTAAACGAAGTCACCATTAGTAAATGAGATGAATTTTACTTTCTTTTACTCTAGTAAAATAAAGTATAGTAATCATGAAAATTTTGGACCTTGAGATTTTTAGAGATTTATTTGTTTTGAGGTCCCCTCATTCCGAAAAAGTGGGTTTCGAAATGGTGTCTGTCTGTCTGTCTGTCAGTCTGTCTGTGTCCTCTCTACAGCCCAGACGGTTTAACCAATCGAACTGAAACTTCAGATTTAAGCTTTTTTGATAAATTGGGAGGTCCCAGTGAATTTTACTCCAAATCGGCTAACCGGAAGTGGCCACTCCCCTGGTCCAGAAAATTTATTTTGCAAATATCTTAAAAAGTATAACGTTTACAAAAAACTACATACAAAATGTTTCCAAAAATTAAAAACAAATAAAAATAAAAAATTTAGAAAAAAAAATTTAAAAAAAAAAATTAAAAAAAAAAAAAAAATTTAAAAAAATAGTTATAAAAAAAATAAAATTTCTCAAAATTCTCTGTTCGTAAAAGAAAGTCGTGTGTTGGCCACACCTCCATTTTTTAATAAGAAATCAATAAATAAATGGATATAAAAACATGGAAAATAATTCGAAAATTGGTAAGTTTGCCGGCCTTCCTACTTATGAGAAAATAAAAATAAATGTGATTTTCGTAAATTTACAGATCTAATTTATCGATACCAAATTCGAGATTTTTATACGTATTTCGTCAAAATCGTGACATTGTTTACTATTTTTTGAATAATGGAAAAATATTTTTAAAAAATCAGGGATTTTGTTAGTACAAAACTGTGTTTAAAGCCTTATTTTTACCATTACGTACTCTAAGGTACTAAGGAAAATAATAATGCAGATGCGGTTGATGTGGATTTACTTTTGGATACAATTCAGGAACATTCTGTAAGATAAAAATTTAATATTTATTGTATGTTGAAGTGAAACGTTCCCTTTTTTTGTTTTAGTCGCCTAAAAGGAAAAGGAAATCTTTAAACTATTTAAAATTCTGGCTATGCCAATCGGCCAATTCTTCGGCATACTGCAAAATATGCAGCGTCGATATTAAAACTACAGGTGGCCCAACCAGCATTGGAAACATTTAGCTAAAGCAAATTCCATTCAAATACACGGTAATAGCAAAACTATATTCACAAGATTTACGAAACGGAATGACCAAGTTGCAAAAGCCGAAATGCAGCTGAGCGCATTTTGCGCAGAGCTTAATGTTTCATAGCATAATGTTCATCTAAATGGATGATTTTGCGGGTTATTGCAATCAAATTATTTTTCATTTTATATCAACAAATCTACCTATATTTCCACAACCAAACTTTTAAGTATCGTTGTTAGAATTCTGTTAAATGATAAGATACTCGATTTTTTTTAACTTTGATGAAAGTTGAGGTAAGCGACGCTAACTCAATTTATTTAAAATTATTCATTTTTTTGCTAAAAAAAAGTATAAATTATAAACGTAACTTAGTTAGATTTCCGCCTGATGGTGATAATTTTATGACTGGCTCTAGTCATTCGGTGGCCAAACATTATCCAGAATAGCCCACAAGCACTTCAAGCACTTTTAGATTATAAGCCTAAAAAAATGCTACCCCCCTCACAAACCCGATGGCTATCTTTAGAATAAATAGTTACCCACATTTTAAGCAGATTTGATGTACATACTTCGTTTAGTTTTTATTCATGAGGAAATAGCAAAATTTGATGAGGTGGATCATCGACGCACGAAGAAGACAGATGTGTTTTTGTCGTCTTTTTCGGAAATTCAATTTTATTTTATTTTACTTTAGTTTGATATTTATTTTTGTTAATTTAATGTTAATTTGATTTAATTGAATTTAATCTATAAATTTATTTTATTTGGTGTCTATTGTAATTTAAGGTGATTTAATTTAACGTTGTCATTTTCTTTTCTGCAATAAAGTAAATTCAGTTTAGAGAAAATTGGATTATGTGTACATAACAATAAAATAAATTGAAAAAGTGTCGCTTGTTAGTTTATGTGTATAGAATTCATGTTCCCTCTAAGGAAAAAAGCGAATTCGCTTAAAGCGAAATAAGAGCGGTGTGTAAACACATTCAATTTTAGTCCATGTGTAGTGTACTACATACAGCTGTCACAATTTACTCATGTTTCATTGTGGATCATTGTGTTTAATATTTGTAAATGTACAAATAGTAATATTAATAAACAAATATTTTTGTAAGTATAATTTTTAGATATACATATATATGTTGTTTAATTTCAAATAGTTTTAGTGTAGTTTTAATTGTGAAATTAATTGTAAAAATGGATAATAAAGCGTACTACGCCGTAAGAAAGGATATTGAAAATGTATGTGAAAATAGTGCTCGCCATCTAATATTAGCTATTTGGAAAATGAATATTTGTCGGATATGGATTGGCATGAGGATCAAGCAGTTGATAATCAAAATGAAGTAGCAGAGGAATACTTCGAAGACATGTGTTACACTGAAGGAAATCTTAGTGGTAGGTCACGCTCAAATGAAAATGAACGTTTTTCGGATAATTCAAATTGCAAAGATCCAAACAAGACAAATAGTTTTGAGACGAGAACTATTGCTACTGATGTTGCGGAATGGAGCATTAAATTTAACATTTCAGATGCGACCGGAAATTCATTGCTGAAAATTTTAAGAAAATATTACCTTAATGTCCCAAACAACATGAGGATTTTAAAAAGGACGGGAAAGTCTTCGACATCCTCTGAAATGCTGCCAATGGACGATTGATTTTATTTTCATAATGTATTGCGAAAATATAGTATATAGAAAAATTTCTTGAAAGGAACACGACCACGTTTGATGAAAATGTTGTGCATATCGATATTGGCATCGATGATCAATATCGTTCGTTTTAAAGAGGTTTTTTTAATTGGAGGATTCCAGGTCTGATAAGAAGATTGATTTTTTCATAATCATAAGCTCATCAGTTCGAAACTGGATTGAATTCTCTTACAATCTTCGAAACATATTAAAAAAACAAGTATTCCAGGTGTTGTCGCAGCATAAATATGGCTAGTCAAAACAAACGCTTGATTTGAAGAAATTATTTTAATTATTTAATTACGCCAGCTTATTATTATTAAACATAAAATTTCATATTGCATTAGTCTGTTGCGCCCTGTAGTTGTAATTTAACTTAAAGAAAAAGAAAGAAAACAAAAATGTGTTAACAATTTTGGTCAATGTAATATTAAACAAAAAAGATACTTATCTTATTGTAACCAAAAATGACCGGTTCTAAAACTAAAAGAATAATTTAGTATAAATCAATAATTAAATAAAAATCTAAATAAAATGCAATAATTCTCTTACCAAAATTGTTATGTCAAAATAATATGTCAACATTAAAATTCATTTTAACGTTCAGCGCTGTCATCTGGCAGAATATTTAAAAACTACTAATTATTTAGCAAATTTGACTAGCATTGTATTCTTGTATGCATGTATTTTAAATTATAGAAAATTATTATATTCCTAAAGATTTTTGAGAAGATCAGTTTTTGAGTAGCCGCTGTCAAATCTAGAACAAAATATTAAAAATAAAGTACATAAAGTAAAAATAAAATTATTGTTCTATTAAGATTAAATAAAGTTATAAAATAAAAAATAAAATTGATTGTCCAACATCCGAAGAAATTTTAATTACATCCAAAGAAAGAAAACTTAAGAAACAGAAGACATTGAAGACATCAGTTTGGTAAAATATTTGAGCCATCGCAACTACACCAATTTTATCCGAAGTTTACACCAGGGATACAAAAAACCGACATTGCGCCAATTCATTTTCGAAACCAGTTGTTACCGAGTTTAAAGATTTGGAGAACAATCCCATAACGTTCGGCGACAAGAAAATAGAAGTACACATATAAGATAAACGAAGAGAGCGATGCTCTCGAACAAATTAAAATATGTTAAACAAAGTTAATATACATTTTTCTGACTGGATTATGTATTTTAGGTGTCAAAAGTCCCTTTTCCGGACGTAGATAATTGTCTTCGAACTGATAAAAGTTTTCGAGAGAAAGCTTAAAAGAACCATCATATTCGAATAGATAATTTAATAGATTCTTTGGGTATCGGCTGCGCTAGCCAATTCCCAATTGATTATATACATTGCTTTCTACTAGGAGTCATGCGACAGATGCTGATAACAATAGTTAGACAACGAAAAAAAATGTTCCTTAAAAAAATGCAATAAATGAACATTTAAAAACAATTCGCAAATGTATGCTAAACGAATTTGTTCGCAAGCAAAGGTCTTAAGCTGAAATTGATTACAGGAAGGCCACAGAATTTCTATGTTACAAATTTATTGTAAAAATGTTTTGAATGAGAAATATTACGCACATTTTTTACTGTTAGTATATGTCATACGCATTTTATGTCATCCAAAAGACTGCCATAGGATTAATAGGTGTGCGTCGGAGTTAATAAAAGAATTTGTAGAAAAATTTGAGGAGGTATACGGAAAAGAGAATATGTAAAAGCTTTCGGACAACTCGATATGTATAGTGCGTGAAAAGGAAATGGTAAGTATAAATGGAAGCTCATTCAACAGATTATCAACGGAATAAACAATAAGAAACGTTTCTTGGCAATTCAGGCTGAACCGACATACACAAAAGTAAATAAGTTGTTATCTATTATCATGTTTCCATGATAGAGTTAACCTAGGTTCAACTCGGTTTATGTGCATGGAAACGCGTATTAGGGTGGAGTTTCGTTAAATCCAAATAAACTCGACGAATCTTGTTTGTTTGAATTAGATTCTATCTGTCAAACATTTTTTAAAATTATAAATGGCACATCGCATATTACTAAATATATTTCCCAAAAATATTTAAAAAAAAACACAAAAATGTCGTTGTCAATGTTATAACGATATATCAAAGCGAAATAAAAATTTTGTTTTTGTTCAATACGCAATTTTTTTTTATTCTATCGAAATATTTTTCTTCAACTCTAAATCCTAACTCTGTTCATGGAAACGGTACGGGTTAGCGCCGCCATATTTTCAACTCAACGAAACCTAAACCTGTTTGAACTCGGTACATGGAAACATGGTATTTATTAATTTATTTGGGTTTTGTAAGTGGATTTTGTTTATGTAGTATTAACAAACACAGAATACGTTAAATGATAAAATATTTTCCTGTTTTAATTAAACTAAGTGGTCTTAAAGTATGCATATATTTTGAAAAGAAAGACGTTAAAACAGATTTGTTTGTTTATAAAGGTAATATTATTTATAGGTTATTGTGATATTGCAGTGTGTTTAACTTTACAAATTTAATTATATACGTATAAATTTATATGGAAAATTAGCCAAATTCATTTTTTTTTTGTTTTGTAAATGCAATGGGGGACACGAATATTGTAAAGTTGAAGCAACAACTGAAAGCCATCGGAGCAAAAACCAGTAAAAATAAAGCCACATTAGGGAACAAGTTAGTTGCAAAAATTATTAATGTTTGATTTATAGTTAATTAATTAAATGTGTACTTGCTTATTGGAGGTTACGGATCTGGCAATCGGAAAATTTAAATAAAAAGCTGCATATCACGAGTATTATCAGAGCACCCTGTATTTTATAGAGCCATAATCAAAAAATCTGAGCTGTTATAAGGGAATTAGAAACGAGGAAAATACGAAACTTTTCATAGTACAATACACAAAACATATGGGAAATCACTTTTTTTCCTAAGACAAATTTTTAAAAGAAAATTTTATAAATTCTTAATTATGATTTCTGAAATACTTTCATAAATGTTTGAGTTTCAACATATATGAATATCGGTTAATCGATTAATAATCGATTTATTTAAACCAAAATATGGTGGTTTGGCGTCTATTGGAGGGGGGATCAAAGTTGAGTAGATTAATCTACCAGCTCCGTAACCTTCCAGTAGGGTGCGCATCACGTGGGCTGTTCTGGTCTTGTCATTAGGCAGCTACATGATGGGTACAATTGTGTAAGGGGTAACTTGTTCACAATTCGCAAGTGTACGTACTGCCTCCTCGTGGCAACTACGGTAATTAAGGCCACTTGGCACATTTTTGGCCATTTGGCACAGGCTAAAGTACGGCGCTAAAGGAGAAAACCTTGACAAAAAACCCTAATCTAAGGTGGAACAGCATATGCCGAAAGATGAATGGCTGATAGGTTAATCAGCCCAAAATATGTGGACTCTGGATACCAGGCACCCTCCAGTTTTATTTAGCCTTCCTGTAGTATAGCTGAGTGACCTACAGGTGATTTGCAATTCCCAGCAACTCGTAAGAGTAAAATCAAACGGAATACGGGAGTGGGACAACCCTCTCGAGGTCCTTGACCTCCAATGCTACCGTCTTTCTAGCGGAACTACATGCTGTAGTAAACATCTAGGAGGGAGAGCAATAAGCCCAGATAGTATGTATCACGTACCGGGAGGCAATATTGTCAGGTTCATTAAGAACCTGAATATTGACTGGACGGATAATTAAGCAGGGGCCAGCACAATAGATCTTTTAGGTCGCAGTGCGAAGTGGCTGATCGCCTGCATGGCCCCCCAATAATAATAATAATAATAATAAACCAAAATATACAAAAAAATCATAATAACAGCATTCTGGTCAAATTGAAGTAAAAGCTTACTACAATTCGTTTGGTCATTAAGTCAATATACTTTACATAGATGACATTGATGGCCGTAAAAATTTGGTAAAGTCGTACCAAAAATTACCACCTGCGGATATTTCAAGTTCAAAAATTGTAAGAAAAGCAAAACAAATTCACAAAATATAGGAACGTGTGATAATTTTGTGATTAAATAATTTTTTTTTGTATTTTTCTGTAAACATTTTAGACATCTTACGTACACTAGTAAGACTAAAGATAAATTTATCAGTATTATTTTAATTCCTCAGAGCCAACTTTGATGTATTTTTCGGGAGAGATATGTTTACCCAAAATTCTTTTCCCCAAAACATATAAAAAAAATTCCCAAAAAACACTTCCCCAAAAAGTCTTTCCCCAAAACGCGTTTTCCCAAAAAGGCGTTTGCTCAAACTCATAACCCCAAACGTCAATTATTCAAAAATTTAGTATATAGGTATGTATTATATTTGGTCAGAGAAAATATGGTTTATTATTTGAAATTCAAACATATATTATTACATTTAATTCCATTTAAATTTATTATTTTTATAATAATTATGATTACGTAAGTACATAACTTATTACATCTTAATCACACTTTCAAAATTCAACGAAAATGTCAATTAATCAAACTAATATACTGACAAATTATATGCGATTGAGCGCAGGTAGTTAATTTCGTTGGCCAAGTATGACCAGCTGCGTGCTTGTCAACCTTAAATGCAGCATACATGTATTCTATCCGCAAGTGCCCAATTAGGCGGTATATTCCGACGTGTGATCACACATTCCGTGTGATTTTCCAGTAATTACCTGAAGTCGTCGATCCCACGCTTCGGCGTTGTTAGTGGTCCGCGGCAGACTTTCACAAGTTTGATCATACACAGACCAAAAATGTGATGCATAGAGCGAAGATTTTTTCCAAACCAGATAGCAATGTTTCGCGTGAGTGCATCAACATGATTTAATAGTTTCTTTAAAAAAGGCTGGAATTTCGTCAGGATGAATGAACGCTAAGGACTGGTTCATACGAATATTAAGTGCTACAGTTTCATTTGTACCGCAACTACTAGTGAAACCTTCTTTCTGAACGCGGCGCCTAATAATTTGGCCCAAATGAAAATAGCAGCCACGGAACCGTGTATCCGGAAACGCACCCTTAAAAGCAGAGGTTGAAGTCTTTTCAAAATCAGCCAGTACTAAATTGGGATTTAAATACACGAAATGTTCGCAGGGAATCTTCAATATTTCGTAAATCAGTTGATCATAATACTTCCGCGACTTTGTCGTCATCAAACAGAAAAGTGCCGGTACGGTAACGCCGTCAATCTTCGCGAAAATTGTAAATAATTGACGAAATTTACATGGAACAACATCAAATGTGCCATCCATCATCCAATAGTCTTCTTTTTCTAACATTCGCCATAAGGATGATGCATTCACTGTTTAACCGTTTTTCTGCTCAAGTAAAAATTTCACCATCTACTATTCTCAAATGTTCTGGAACACTGATGTCATATGGATGCTAGTTGGCTCTTTAATCTCAGTCTCTCGAATTCGTTTCATCTTAGCCTTCGGGCTTCTTTATGCGGTAAATGCAACCTTGACGTTATTGGACAGTTGCCAATACTATCCCTTATGATCGCAGCTGAATGTACGTAGGTAGTTTTAGCGGTCCTTTTTAATTTATTGTTGACGCAGTGTACTGGTAAGTTGCTCGCTGTCATAACATGCACGGGCGTTGAAGGGCCCTTGACTGTAAGATGTTGAACCCCATTTTCAAATTTGGTTGTAATCCGTGTATTTCATTGGTGGTTGCGACGTTCCACGCAACCCGAATAATACCGATTTTGCTGCGCTGCTTTCGCATCCATGTAGTAGCTATATCATACATGACACAATAAATCTTTGCCTTTACAATGACACAATAAATCTTTTGCCATTCACAAACAATATAATATGAAATAAAACCGAACTGCAAACAAACGCATTCTCTAATCATTTTACATTTAACATTAAACAGACTACTATACTGAGCACACGAGTATTTTCATAGTTTGAGTAATGTAAGTATTTTTTCTAAAAACATTAAAATATTTTTTAATTTGAATATAAAAATATCTTTCAAAAACGTATCATATGGAATTGTATTCTAATATAACGCGCCTCAATCGGCACTTTAACTCTATAACGATAATAATCACGAACATAGTTGTTAAAAAATTTATAAAACATTTACAACTAAAAGATCCCCAAAAATCTCAAAATGGTGGATTGGACATTTCGCGCGCGCGAAACGTCCAATCCACTATTTTGGGATTTTTGGGGATCTTTTTGGGCAAAGGATTTTTGGGGAAACAATTTTTGGCCAAATGATATTTAACGAAATGATGTTTGGGAAAATATTATTTGTGGAAATAATTTTTGGGTAAACAATTTTGGGTAAATGTTTTTGGGGAAACGATTTTTGGAGAAACGTACCCAATCCGTATTTTTCAAAATGAAAGTTCGAAAAATATATTTTAGAAATAATTTAATTTTAATATTTCTGCAACTAATATTTACTTAATACCAATATAGCTTTCTTGTAAATTGTTATTAAAAATATGTAGAAAACTTTTATATAAACATTTTATAATATTTTTACTTTTTTCATTGAAAAACTTGAAGCTAAAAAAACAATATTTTTACTATGGATTCCTATGGAAAAGAATGAAAAGTTATACCACTAAAAAAGCTTCTAAAAAATACATCATTATGATTATGGCTGTATACTCTAGAAGGCTCTGGTATTATTAGAGCCTTCTAGAGTAAAGAGTCATAATCATAATGATGTATTCGTAATTGTATTGAAAATTTGAAACATTTAAAAGTTTTATATTGGGCGAATATACAGCATATTTTATTAAGTGAATGAGGAAACAATCTTAAGCGTTTGCGGATATAAGCATTATCATTTATGCTTGTAAATTTCAGTTTTGTTATAGTTTCGTGTTATGTACAAATAACATAAAAATGTTACTGTATTATTATTATTATTATTATTGAAGGGCCATGCGGGCGATCAGCCACTTCGCACTGCGACCTAAAAGATATATTGTGCTGGACCCTGCTTAATTATCCGTCCAGTCAATATTCAGGCTCTTAATGAACCTGACAATACTGCCTCCCGGTACGTGATACATACTATCTGGGCTTATTGCTCTCCCTCCTAGATGTTTACTACAGCATGTAGTTCCGCTAGAAAGACGGTAGCATTAGAGCCCAAGGACTGCGAGAGGGTTGTCCCACTCTCGTATATTCCTACTCCTGCCCCGTATTCCGTTTGATTTTGCTCTTATGAGTTGCTGGGAACTGCTAATCGCCTGTAGGTCACCCAGCTTTACTACAGGAAGGCTAAATAAAGCTGGAGGGTGCCTGGTATCCAGAGTCCGAATATTTTGGACTGATTAACCTATCAGTCATTCATCCATCGGCATATGCTGTTCCACCTTAGATTAGGGTTTTTTGTCAAATGGCCTTATTTACCAGTGGTTGCCACGAGGAGGCAGCACGTACACTTGCGAATTGTGAACAGGTTACCCCTTACACAATTGTACCCATCACGCAGCTGCCTAATGACAAGATCAGAACAGCTCACGTGATGCGCACCTACTGGAAAGTTACGGAGCTGGTAGATTAATCTACTCAACTTTGATCCCCCCCTCTAATAGACGCCAAACCACCAAATGTTACTGTAACATAACCTCACAAACTTATATATAGCGTTTTCAAATTCGAGGTATCTTTTTAAATATCCCGCCATTTTATTTTTATACTAGACATGTACCACATGTTATTTGACAGATGACATGTACAAACGAGTGAACAACGTGCTTTCATTATTAAAACTTATTTTAAATATGGTGAAAGTTATTCAGAAGTTGGAAGAAAATTTCCACAAACCGTGCTATTAAACATATCATTGATAATTTTGAAGAAACTGGTTCAGTTCAAGATCAGAGAAGCAGAATTTATTATCGTAGTGGTAGTTCAAGTAAAAATATGCCAGCTGTTAGAACAAGTGTTGCGGAAGAGCCAAGGACATCAATTCGTCGTCGTTCACAGCAATTAAGCCTCAAACCAACAACTTTTGTGGAGTCAATTGGAAGAAATGTTAAAATTGATTTACAAAAATCACACTTCAAACTACATATTGGATTAATTCAATTGTAGAATCATTACTATTTTCATAAATAAAAATGTAATTTAAATAGACACTATTTCCATATAACTTCATGTAGCAATTTTTGTTACAGCCTATCACATATTTCACTATTCCGCTGGAGCACACCGTTCCATTCGTCAATTCCTTTATAAAAGCTGTGTTTTTTAGACTATGGCTTTGTATAATCAGAACCGTCTTGATATGAATAGAGCCGGCATGTAAAAAATGAACTTAAAATAAAGGACATAGAAACACTAAAAAACAATTTATTTTCATAGAGTTTTTATGAAAAAACGCGATTTCGATTGACGAAGAAATATGAACTAAAAATTAAACCTAGATAAATAATTTTTTCTGAAATCACTAATAAACAACTTAATGACTAACTCATTTAAAGCACAGATTCTCACGCTTCCCCATTTTCCAGATATAATCAAAAGAAAATAAGTTAATTAAATTAAAAAACGTTCTACAAAAACAACAATATGTATTAAAAAGAGAATATTCTATTTAATGACGTCATCACTTATTCACAACTAAAATCAATGGGAAAAAAAGACAATACGTTGAACAGCCAAAATTAAAATAAATCAAAGAGAGTCAAAGAGAAAAAATTATAATAATATGCATTGAGAAGAAATCAAAAAAATCAAATCAACCCCGATTGTTATGCATCACAAATAAACGACATAACCAACAAACATTAACTGTAATATAAATGCCTTATTTATTTCTCAAGTATTAGAAATACTATTTAAATTAAGTCACAGCTGAAAATAAATACATTATAATTAATATTTGGCATCGATTTTTATTCCCAAAAATTAATGACCGATTCAAAATAAGTTTGTTTGTTTGTTTTTAAATTTGCTCAGGTCAGATCTTTCAATCCATAAGACCAGTGAGTTGAGAACAGCCCAAAATTTCCAGAGACCACTCAGGGGAGGTTCTGGAGGTATGAATAAAGTGTACATAATTAAATTAGATTTATAAATTAAATAATAAAATAAAGCATAATTATATAACACAAAGTTTAATAATTAAATTAGACCAAATGATACTTATTAAATAAAGAGTATTAGAAAAAAAATGAAGGATACATATTAATAATAAAAGTTGAAATTAAATATAAATTTATAATTCATAATTTTTTTTTTTTAAGTAAATTATATAATATTCATAAATCTTAATATTATAATGTATAAAGAAAATACGGATACAAATAAGATAAAATAAAATGAAATGAGTCCAAAAGAAAAATCATTGTGTGAAAAAGAGTCAATAAAAATTAAATGTCTTAATTCATAGTTTATAATTTATTCTATCCACAAAATCACATAATATTTTATATTCTTCCATTCTTTGATCCTTTAAGATATCTAATAAGGATTTTCTGTATAAAAGTGGGAAATTATTTCTTATATTGTTATATAGTATATCACGCAATCGTTATTAATATGTTCGTTATCTTCAACGGTGTTGCAAATCTCACAATTAGATGTAGATTCAAGTCCCAAAAGGAATTTAAATTTCTTGTTAACTGTATGACCCGAGATTAATCTGTAAATTAACCTGGTTTGACAAGATGTAAAATTAGAGTCTTTGAATAGGAAAGATGATCTTGGAGAAGGATAAATTTGTTTATAAAAATGACCGGATGAATTACACATTGATGTGTAGATGTCCTTCCACTTATTATTTATAGATCTGGAGATATCACTAAATAGGTCTGTGAGAGTAGGTTCATTATCAAGAAAGTGAGTAGGAGAAAAAACTGCTTTTTTTTGCTAAACCAGCTGCTATAGAATTTCCTTTTAAGCCACAATGACCCGGGAACCAATGAATGACCAAATTTTTAACTTGGTTATGGCCGATAGTATCAATAATTTGATTTTCATAGTGTCTAGTTGTATAGTGTGATAGAGCTGTTTTTAATGAAATACAAGAACTTTGAGATTCAGTAATAATGATAATATTATTGTTTTTGATGATTAGTGATATGGTAATTCCAATTTTAATAGCAATGGCTTCGATAATTTTAATATAAGTAGGGTTATTTAGTTGGATGGCAAATTTCCAATTTTTATCCTCAACGAAAATTCCAATTCCTGGTTTATTGTTAATTATGGAGCCATCTGTGTAAATTTTGCGAAGTTATTATATTTATTAATTTCAGCCATAGATAACGCATATTGTTCAGAATGGTTTATAAGATTTTTGTTTGTGATTCCTTCAATATTTGTTATAATGCTAAAATTAGTGGGAGAAGTTTGTTTTATATGAAAAGGTTTAATTTTGGAAAGAAAAGTATAATTAGAATATAAGTCATTAAGTTTATGAAGAGATCTATTGTTTTTATATCGTTACCGATTTTGGAATTATTATATAGATTTTTTGTAATATAAATTAGTGATTTTTTAATAAAATCTAGATCTGAAGATGTTTCTAGGGATTCAGATAAAATAGCTGGAATTGGAGTAGTTCTTAAGAAGCCCAGACAAGCTCTCAGACAAGCATTTTTAATCGATTGACAGATATTAATATCTTTTTTATAGTTAGTGTCTGTAAAAACATATGTGTATTCAAGTTTTGATTTAACTATTGCTTTAAAAATATTGATCATTGTTTCAGGATTTACACCTCCATTAAAATGGGTGAGTGTTTTAAGTAAGTTAATGGAATTGGAAATATTTGCTTTTAAGTTTGTGTTATGATTTGATAATGAAAGTCTATTGATTAAAGTTGTACCCAGTATCTTAGTAGTTAATCTTTCTTTTATATAGATATTATTAATTTTTAAATTTAGAGATTTGGAATTATTTTTATTAGTGAATATTCTTAAAAAATGAGATTTATCAGTGTTAATTTGTAGTTTTAAAGATTGTAATTTATCAGTTAATGAGAGTAAAGTAAAATCTGTTATTAATTGTAAGTTATCGTGATTATCGGCAGAAATTACAATGCAAATATCATCGGAATATTGGAAAATTTTTATATAGGAGTTATTGATGTCGTGTAAAGAAGTGGTATAGATATTAAAAAGGGTAGGACTCAAACAGCTACCCTGAGGAATACCTTTATTAGTGTAATGAATGGAAGCTTGATTGGTATTTAGAATAGAAATAATTCTATTTATAAGAAATTGAGAAATCCAATGTGTAATGTTATTAGGGAAATTGAAGTTTTTAAAGGTGTTTAATAAAATATTTTTATCTACATTATCAAAAGCTTTGGAAATGTCAATGTTAACTAAAACAATTTTTTTTTTTTGTTGTTTAAGGGAGTTGATGAAATTAAACATTTCTACAAAATAGTCAGTGATACTTCTATTTTTTCTAAAACCAAAATTGTAATAGTTAAGAATATTATGAGAGATTAGATGATCATTAATTCGTTTTAAAATGAGTTTATAGAAGATTTTTGAAAAAATAGGTAACAGACAAATAGGACGGTAGTTAATAATGTTTCTATCATTTCTCCCCTTTTTCAAAATGGCGATTGTGTATGACGTTTTCCATTTTGTAGGGTAAATTTAATTTTGCCAGATGTTGTTGAAATAATTTGTAATAGTATTGATTAGGTTAGGATTAGAGGAAACTAATTGTTTGATGATTTTATATGAGATTTTATCGTATCCTGGAGCAGTATTATTGGAATTTTTAATAATATCAAAAATTTCAGTGTTATTAAATTCCGCAGGATTAATATTAGGATTGAGGTTATTAGATAGATTAGGAGGGGATTCAAAGGAGAAAGGAAAATTGTAATTTAGAAAATTATTAGCTAGTGTGGGATCCTAGAATTATGTAGTTGAATTGTTTTTAATTTTTAATTTTATTGGTGTTGTTCCAGAGAGATCAAAATTATTAGTTTTATGATTGATGCTTATTAAAAAAATATTCGAAGATTTTTTCTTTTCTCTTCTGATTGTTAATTTAAGTTTTTGTATAGATTTTTTTAGTTCAATAGCGGTAAAAATGTTTTTGTTTAAATTGTAAATTAGTTGTTTGTGTTTTTTAATGTTCCATAGTCTTTGTATAGGATCGTTCCACCAAGGTTTTGGTTTAAAAGTATTTTTACTTGTGATAATAGAAGTGTTTTCAGAAATTAATTTTTCTAGGTGTTCTTCAACATTACATTTATCATCAATAGAATTTAGATCAAAATCTTTCAATACTTTTGACCAGTTTGTGATATGTTTTTTTTTTTTTGATAATAATTTAGTTTAAAGTCAATAAGTATTGGAAGATGGTCACTTCCTAAATTAATGGGATCAATTCTCCATGATAGTTTTTCAATTAGATTGATTGAACACAAAGTAATGTCCAGTGCTGCAGAATTATTTCTGAAAAAATCTTGTCTTGTGTGAGATCCGTCATTCAATAAAAAGACATTATTAGCAGTGATTATATCTGCAATCTTATCACCCACCCTTTCGTAGGGTTAATGAACTATCCCAAAGACTATTATGAATGTTTATGTCTCCCGCTATCAAACAGTTATCTAGATTCTGAGTAATAAGTTGTTCAAATTCATTAATGATTTCCTGAGGTCTAATAACAGAATTATTATAAAAAGATAAGATATTAAAATCAATGTTTTTAAATTTGAGGTTAATTTTGAAAGCTTGAAAACGGATGTAATGAAAATGTAAATCAATAATTCTCCAAGAAATTTTTTTATATATTAAAAACCCTACACCGCCAAAACCATTCGGTCTGTCATCAGTAACAAGATTGTAATTGTTAAAAATCAAATTGCTATTTGGATTTGTCCAGGTTTCAGATAGAATAACGATATCAATACGATTGGATTGTATATAACGGTGTAGTAGATCTTTATTACTATTTAAACTACGAATGTTAATTTGTAAAATTTTTAAAGGCAACATAATGGAAGGATAAAATGAAAACAAAAAACTGGAAAAAGAAAAAGTTTATGTTTTAATAAATTTATTTAATTTAATTTTGAGTGAGTCCAAATTAGCCGGATTTTTATTAAAGTCATCGGAATTATTTATAAGCGATTTGACGTCATTAAAAATAGAATCTCTTTCATTTATTTGATTTTTTAAGTCGTTTACTAATTTATTTAGGATTTGAATTTTTCTAGCATCAGAGTTCTTTAAGTTGTTATTGGGCCAGGCTTGATTTTCAACACAGATATCATTAGTGAAATCTATTTGTTTAGGGACTTTTTGTTGGCTACCATAAAGGTGGCTTTTGGATTCTCTGAAATTAGATTTATTTAAAATCATATGTTCCCTAATTTGTTTCTGTCTATATCTTTCATTGCATCTGAAAAAGTTAGTAACGTGACCCATTCCACAAAATTTACAAGACTCTTTCATGTCACATTCATGTTCGTGTTCTCCCTCGATAGTTCTTGTACACGTTGAGCATCTATTAGTTTTTGATTAACATTTAGAAATTGTATGTCCGTAATTCAGACATTTTTTACAAAATAAGGGATTAGGTATGAAATATTTAAATTCTCTTTACTGACAAATACAGTAAATGGGCCATTATCTAATCGGTTATATAAATTAATTTTTTTTGTAGTAACTGGCGTCATATTTGAGTTATTCGACGAATCAACAGATATAGTTGAAGAAGATGATGTGGGAGCTATTACTTTATTTATCGAATCTGCGACGTGATTTTTATTATTATTATTATGTTTCCTTTTATTTACCATATTGGGACTATTATCAAATTCATCGTTTACTATTATTTCATTATTAAAAACGATTTTTGATTTTTTAATATTTATTTCATCTTCAATATCAGAAAAATCAGTAGAAGTAAATGGTGGAGGTACAAAGTACTGCGTACTTTGTCCCTCCTTGCTTGTGTTACGTGGATTTATTATTTTGTGGATAGAAAAAAGACTATGAAAAGACTTACCCGACTGAAAAAAACAAACAAATCAAAAATAAACTAATAAGATATAATTAAATGAAATACAAATTAATTAAAATCAAAAGAAAATTGTAAAATTTATAAAACACTTCACTAAAAAGAGACGCTCACACAATAAAGTTTCGAAAAAGAATGAAAATAAGTTTTAGAATATTTGAATTGTCATAATATTTGAGAGCGGTGTATTAAATAAAATAGATCTTTCTTATTATTCCCATTCCTAGATGTCACTTAACACACAAATAAAAACAACAGGGATTCGGGCTGAGTAAACGATTTGAAAGAAAATTTTTTACGTAAAATTAATATAATTTCTTTCATAGCAATGGTTTAATTTTAGTAAATTTATAAAAAAATTATATTAAATTAATTATTATTACAATTTAGTTATTACTATAGAGGGAAGCTACCAAAAATATGTTTAACCGAATCAAAAATCAGACCGATTTTAGAATCCGACCGGTTCGATCACCTATTTGATTTTTGTATATGTTTTTAATTGTAGGCGACATCTATGGTTTAAACAAAATGTCGTTAATAAAGCATTGCCACATGATATGAATCTGTATTCGGACATATATTTGTCATGTGGCAATGCTTTTAGAAGGAGACTAAAAAGTGATGGGTATAATTGTTTATAAATTTTATGTTATGACGCATTTTACAACAACAACATTCCATAAAAGTTTAGCAATAGTTTATATTCCAAGAGGATTTTCACTAAGATATAAACATTTACATGATTCGATTTTTCAATCAAATAAAATTACATGTTTTATGAACATTTTCGTATAAAAATATTGTAAAAGCTAATAATTCTTATAGACTAAAAATGTAAATGAAAACAATCATTTTCCCATATAGTTTCAAAGTAAAGAAAAAATTTTATGTACTTTATTTTAAGCTAGTAAAAAATACATCTTATTTATAGAGTAGGCTCTGGTATAATCAAGGTTGCTTTGGTATTATCAACGCAACCTTGATTATACAAAACCATAGTCTTAAAAAGGAAGCTTTTATAAGGGAATTAGAAACGAGGAAAAAAACTTTTCATAGTAAAATACATAAAACATATGGGAAATCACCTTTTTTCCTAAGATAAATTTTTAAATGAAAAAGTTACAAATTCCTAATTATGATTTCTGAAATACTTTCATAAATGTTTGAATTTCAACACATATGTGTGAATGTCGTTTAAGTATATCATTTTCATTTTCTTGTAATAATTGATTTGCAAAATATAAAAAAAAATTCATAACAACAACATTCTGGTCAAATTACAATAAAAGCTTACTACAATTCGTTTGGTCATTGCGTCAATATACATTACATAGATGGCAGTGATATCCGTAAAAATTTGGTAAAATCATACCAAAAATTACCACCTGGGGAAATTTTTAGTAAAAAAATTGTAGGAAAAGCAAAACAAATTCACAAAATATTATTAATGTGTGATAATTTTGTGATTAAATAGTTTGTTTTCGTATTTTTCTGTAAACATCTTAGACATCTGACGTACATTAGTAAAACTAAAGATATACATATGTAGCAAGTATTATTTTAATTTGTCAGAGTCAACTTTGATGTATTTTTCAAAATGAAAGCTTCAAAAATATATTTGAAATAATTTAAGTTTAATATTTGTGCAATTAAAATTTAGTTAATACCGATATAGTCTTCTTGTATGTTGTGGTTGAAGATCTGTAGAAAATTTTTATATAAGCATTTTATAATATTTTTGCTTTTTTCATTGAAGAACTTGAAGCTAAAAAACAACATTTTTACTATGTATTCCTATGGAAATAAGTGAAAAGTTATACTACTTAAAAAGCTTCTAAAAGATTATGGCTCTATACTCTAGAAAGCTCTGGTATTATGCATACAATCGATACCGGAGCTTTCTACAAGTCCCATACCACGGCTTAGAGATTCGAGCTGATAGATCTAATCTTCATTGGCTATCTATGTCGATTATTTCGAATTGGTTTACTGAAAGAAAAGCGGACGTCGGAGATAGAAAGGGGCGCATTTTATTCTTTAATGAATTTGTAAAACAATTAAGGTACTTCCAGCAGAACAGCGATACATATTTTAAAGGTATTTGTAGTGCCGAAACTAAAAAAAATGTGGACTACGTTGTGCATGTCCATGTTAATCATAATTTGTGCCAGATTATGAAGGCGAGTTGTATGTGCCCAGCTAGCGCAGGGTTCAGTGCAGCTTGTAATCACGTTTCAGCACTTCTGTATTCCATTGAGTGCTTTGTCGTTTCTGGTAACTTGAATGTAATACAATTTAGTTCTCAAAATAATAATAATCTATTTCTTTACTTTTAGGGAAAGTTCCGACAAGCAGCACGTTAAAAATTTAGAAATGGCATTGACCTGCTGGAGGAAGCCTTGAGAATGTAACTACAGATAAAATGCTGGGAGTTCAAAATTGTACACCTCAAATGTTGTTGTTGAACTATAAACATAAGCGACTATGCTATTAATTCATTAATAAATTTTAAGATAGCTTCACCATTTATAGCATCTCGCAAAGTTGATTTTTCTATTTATTTCAGGGAACATAACTATTGCGCGGATCCACTTCAGTATTATATGGAATGTTCGATAAGCCAAGTTACTGTTAAAGAATTAAACGACCAGTTGAGATCTTCAAGAATCACTGCATGGATTTGCCATCCAATTTTTAGAATCACAAATTCTGATAAATTCGTTGATAGCTTTTTAAAATACCACACACGAGGAATTACTTTAAATGCCAATTTAAATAATATTGAACAAACTTTCTTGCGAAGGGATATACGGCTTTAGTTCGGAACAGAAAGTGGAACGTAAGCTGGATTACCGCGCATCTAAAGGGACGCCTCTATCGAATATACTTGCATATATTATACAAAGAAATAAAACAGTTACATAATTCTCCAGAATTGTTTTGCGATAAACAAGCAGAATAAAGTGCGAGGTGGCTATCTCAATCCATCCCTACGCAGGTTAGCTACGGTTAAGTATATACTTGCGTAAATACGAAAACACGAATATATTAATTTTAATGGAGCTTGCTTTTCCGTTTCTCACTGGAATTGAAATTTCCTATATATTTTTTTATGTTGATGAAGATTTCAAATTTTCAAATTACACCAAAAATTCAAATAAAAAAATCTTGTTGTGATATACATATTTTAGTATCTAAAAAAAAAATTAGTTTTTAAATAAGGGACCAGAAAAATTGTAATAAAATACAATTTTTGTGTTTGCAAAACATTTATTTTATTTCTATAATTTCGCTAATTAATGAATGTCAATCAAGCGTTATATTTTCACATAAAAAAAATTAATAAAAACCATTTACAAAAAAACCATCACTTTTTCGTCGGGTGCTGGATGTGTTGCAATAGGGTAGGCGTTGACCGTTTATAGCCAATTATAAATTGGTTTATACTCCAACGTTGCAACTATGTAGAAACCATCAACTGTCTCTAGTTTACCTCCACGCGGTAGCACCTGGGCAACGTTTGTTTTGCATTTTTAATGTATCACAACGGCTGAACTTCTAGAGGCGAGTATAATAACCCTATAAAAACAAAACGCAATGGATAAAACAAACAAGGAAATTAATACCCTAGGTGGCAGACCTGATGTTCAGGAAAATCCACTCTCTCCGGAGGTCGGTCCCATGGATTCTAGGGGGGACCAAACATTGCTACAAAATTCTAATGATACCAAAAATAAGCTAAGCGATATCAACGCTCAAAAGAGTAACGAGGAAGAACTTTCATTCCGAAGGGCTCCATTACAATCAGATCACCAATACAAAAAATATTTGCAAACAACGCAATCTCCACTGAAAAAGTAACTTCATTATCAGAACAAATGCCGAGTGCATCAACAGCAACATTATAAACAGCGAGGAGCTGTTAAATAAATTTCAAAAAATGGAGAAACTAATCGCGCAGCTGAGCAATGAAGTTGCTGAACTTAAGAGAGAAAACTCTACACTAAAAGAAAAGGTTAAAAATAGCATAGCTAAGGATTCAGCTCGAGTTAACAATATTTCTTCCAACCATATTCAGCCATCATCCAGTCAACATGAACATTCAAATAATTCCAACTGGTTGCTGCGGCAATTTCCAGTTTTTCAACAGAATAATAGATTCAGTGCTCTAAGTCAAGAGGGTTATTGCACAGATGAGGAAGAACCTCACAGACGAGAAAATACCTTGGTCTGCATTTAGATTCAAGGCTCAACTGGAAACATCATGTGAGACAAAAAGCTGAACAGATACGATTAAAACAATGTTAAATGTACTGGTTAATTGAGCATCATTCCGAAATGAACCTGTATTGCAAAAGACTAGTCTACCAGACTATCTTCAAACCAATATGGATGTATGGTGCGCAGCTATGGGGTTGTACTCATAAATCCAATAGAGACCTTATACAACGTAGCCAAAATAAATTTCTTTGAATGGTCACCAACGCTTACCGATTTGTGATTAACATTGAAATACACAATGATCTAAAAATACTATTGATAAACGACGTCATCCGCGAATGTGCCATTAAACATGAGAAGAGACTTATTAACCACACCAACGTTGAGGCCGTACAACTACTGACAAGTACAAACGAAGTAAAGCGGCTCAAACGAATCAAACCACATGAGCTAACCGTATGAATATTATATCTTAAGGGAACTGGATACTGGTCCAGCAGACCCACACAAGTTTATGCTTATCTCATAAGTACTAATGTCAACCTTACTAATGAATTAATAATGTTTAAGATTGTAGTAGCCAAATCAGTGTTTTTTCATGTAGTGTTTAAAAAAAAAAAATTTTCGTCGGAAAATTTTCTCCCAAAATAATTAAAAATTCCGTCCAAATCGACTTCTAGGATAGCTAAATTCCAGCGAAATAAACTTCGGAGTTAAAATTCCACCCCCCAGTTTATATTACATTCCAGCCAACAACCAATCATCTTTCATGGTTACTATATACGATCAGAAATTATTATTTTGTGCTTTAAATAAATCCTTAATAATTTAGGAAAACAAAGAATAAAATACAATCTCAATCATTTTCCATTAAACTTTTACATTTCACCTAATAAATTCTCTTTTCCTGTATGCTTCTTTGTCTTCTTTCATTAACACAAATAAACAACGTCGTAGATTTATTTTGTATCTTCGCTTGTTTTTTCCTTCTATAATTTTTATTTCTAATATAACACTAAAGTGCCCAACAAAATAACAATACGTTACGTATATTCAGCAAATAATAAAGCAAACATTTATTTTCCAGATATCCTTAGCAGACATTTTTCTTCTGTTCAAAATTCATATATTTTGTGCTTTTTTCTTTTGTACATACATTTTTATATCCTCAAGATTAGAACAAAAAATCGTTTTTCTTGTTAACGCCAAAAGACAATGTAAGTTTAGCAAATTCGTGTACAACAGTTAGATAAATAACATATTTTCGATAAGAGTTGGTCCCCTAAAAAACTGAACACCTCAAAATATAATATGTACACTGTACCTACTGAGATATAAAACCATTTTTATTTAAATGAAATTAGGCAGAAATGGAAAAAACATTTTCTCTTGTAATGTTTGGTACACAGATTCTTCATAGATACCTTCTTTCTTATAAAAAGTCTTCCTTATTTTTCTGTCAAGGTTTGCTGGTTTAATTCAATTTCATTGTCATTGTGAATTAAAGTTTAACTTGTTTTTTGGTGCGTGTGAACCCTAGTCTCATCCTTCCCATCAGCTACCATTTTATACTTCATTTTATTTCATTATTGTGGAAACCAGTAAAAAACGAAAATTAACTTTTTGTTTATTTTTTTATTATTATTATTTTAAGCTTATAAAATTCGACGTAATCTCTTCTTTCGACAAACTACCGGGGAAGAGGTGTAAGGATGGAGATAGAACACACCAGAGAGTAAGACCTTTTTTATTGTGATACCTAAGTATGTATTTTTTTGCGGCTACTGTTTTGCCATTATAAATATTGTATGTACAAATTGTTGTGATTGAATTGATGAATGTTGAAGAATTTCAATGAAATTCTAAAATATGTACATGAACGAGAGGTAAAATTATGTTGATTTGATAATTTTTTTTTTTTGTTATTCAGTTCAAATTATGGTATTCTTTTGGTTCGTGTTAATTAAATTTTAATGTTGTGCCGCTAGGAATTTGTAATTATGTACCTATATACCAAAATACACTAATTAATTTTATGCGACCGTATAACCAGACGTACACCATTTTGGTATTTAATGAGCTACCATTATAAGTTGACAGATTTTTTTTACTTCTATCGTTTGTTTCGTTTTTTTAGGTTCATAGCTTTAGGAAATTTCAGTAAAATATGTTGGTTTCGTAATTAATTTCGCGATTTTATATTCTTTTAGATAATGTAATAAATTTGTTATGGTAAAGGTAGTGTTTTTGTCATTTTTTGTACTATGCTCCATATATTTTTTGGTTTATGCGCATCAAATTTTAGTTGATCCATTGTAACGATTTCAAAACAAGGTTAAGTTGTGCGATAAACTCTAAATAAAAACACATTAATGTTGGGTCATTGAATGTTGGTAAATGTTATAATTCGGTATTTTATTAATTATTGGTGTGCCCCCATTTTAATATGGCAAAGCTTGGTTAAAACAAAATAATTTTTCAATGCACTGCAAGAGATAGGCAACTTAAGAATATTTACTTTTGTCCAGGGTAATTTGAAGTTTTTCCTTTCACGTCTACTTCGACACAAGTGAAGAAGTTGGTGCTCAAAAATTGTCGATTGACAGAGGCGTAACTATAAACTTCGTGTAAATATCGACTACTAAGCCATATGTTACTAAACAACTTAAGGTTCAAGAAAACGATATGCAATAATAATGGAACCCTCAAATAGATCGGATAATTTCGTAAATATCGAACAATCATATTTGTTTGAACAGGCTCTAAGATGAAAAATCGAATAATCTCGAAAATCTCGAATAATCTGACGGTTTCGAAACACCGAATCACCAATTAAGTTTCGCACCGATCAAGCGTCCAGTTTTTACTATACTCCAATAATCTCAAGAAATTTAAAAAGTGATCAAAAGATGAAATCCGAGACACTGGTAAATGAAACAGGAGGATTTGAAATTTCCTTATTTAAAATAGTTTTTCAAAATGAACCGGTTTTACCGGTAAATTAAGTTTGTATTTACCGTTTACCAGTAATAAAAAATATTCCGTAAACGAGAAACTGGATCAATCACATTTAATCTTTTGCAAATCAAATTCAACCTTTTCTAATCAAAACTTGATTTGTTAAAGGTTACAAACATTAAAATCGGTATCGTTTGATATCAAGAGCTTTGATTTCAAACTACAGTAGAATTCGTTTATAACAAACCCTTCTTATGATGAACACACGGTTAATACGAACGATTTTTTTAGTTCCTTAAATTTACATAATCAATTTTTCTTGTTTCCACTACATATAATGAACTTCGTTTATAAACTTATAATGAACAAGAAAATGTTCCTACAAAACCTGTTAAGTACAAAAATCTACTGTTATAATGAACATCGATCATTATTTGTTTCGTTTTTTTAATTATATTTTGGTCTATTCATTCATATTCACACACATAATTTTGCGTACATATTTTTTTTTTATTGTAATGTGTGTATGCATTCGTGAATAGTGCATACATATACTAGAAACAATGTAATGGAAATAGGGAAATATTTTGAGTGTCTATGTATTGTTTTTAACTTTCCTAAATTTTTGGGAATCACACAGTTACATAAGTTACATATGTAAGTTGGTTGCTGTTTATCATTTTATTTGACAAGTTGAGCCGGTTGTGTTGTTTATTTCGTGCATTACTCCATTAATCTATTTAGTTTTTTTGTGTAAATTTAATAAATACGTTTGTAATTTGTGGTTAATATTTAAAGTATCGCCAATCACTTTTTTAGAGGTAGCTGCTGTGAACAATATTTAAAATGGAACGGAAACGATACGCCATTTCAGTTCAAACAAAATTAAAAATTTTAAAAGAAGTTGATGAAAATAATCTTAGTTACCAAGCTATAGCAGACAAATATAACTGCGCAAAAGGTTCTATTGCCAGTATTGTGAAGAAAAGAAAAATCTTGGAAGATTTGAATTTAAACTTAAAGCGGAAGAGAATAAGAGTTGGAAAGTTTCCAGAAATTGAGTCTGCACTGTTGACCTGGATTAAACAAATGCGTACAAAAGGTGTACCTTTAAGTGGCATTATTTTAAAAGGAAAGGCTGCACTGTTTGCTTCAAAATTAAATGTCAATAACTTTAAACCAAATGATGGCAGGCTAGACCGCTTTAAAAAAAGAAACGGTTTGATTTTCAAAGACGTCGCAGGAGAAAAAGATGGTGTATCTATAGACGTGTGTACCGGTTGGATCACCGAAAAATTGCCTCGTATTATTGACGGCTATGGAAAACAAGATGTTTTCAATTTGGATGAAACAGGGCTTTTCTACAAGTTACTTCCCAACAGAACCATAGAATTCAAAAATAAATCTTGCTCAGGTGGAAAACTATGCAAAGATCGGGTTACGGTTTTGGTTGGTAGTAATTCTGACGGGTCCGAGAAGCTGGCTCCGTTGGTAATAGGTAAAAGTGCGAAACCACGGTGTTTTAAAAATGTTAAGACTCTACGCGTCATATATAGAAATAATCGGAAAGCCTGGATGATACATTTCGAATGGGAAGAATATTTTGGAAAACAGTTGATTGATTGATTTGATTGATTGTGAGTGTACGGCCAAGCATTATAGCAAGTCTCCCGGGCACACACCGTACACCCGTTTACACACAACAAAACCGAAGGATAGGATAGGATTATTAGTTGCGACAGACTCGACCCGGTTACAGACACCAATGCGATCGATAGTTAGTAAATTAACGGCACAAAAGACAACACAATCTAACTACATTTTTAGATGATCATTTCTCTGGAATCCAGAGCCGGATACTCAGGTCTCCCTAAACCTAAATTAAAAATTATTAATGTTGTAATTTCCCCCTGTTCGCCTTTCAATAATTAACCTGATAAAATATTTAAGAAAATCTAAAATTACCAAGCTAAAACTAAAATTATAATTGTAATTACAGTAGAATTCGCTTATAGCAAACACTCAAGGGACATAATTTTGTTCACTATAGCCGGCTGTTCATTTTAATCAAATATTCGTTTACGTTTATAAACGTAGTTTTTTGTTTGTAGTGTATAAGAAAAATAAGTGTTCGTGCAAATTCAAGGCACACAACTATATGACAAAACTATATGATCATTATAAGCTTTTGTTCGTTATATACATGGTTTGGTATACGGATTCTACTGTATTATAAAAAACATCATTATAACAAAATAAAGATACATTTAAATAAAATAAAGTTGAAATTAAATTTTAAATGTAATAATAATATAAAAATAGTTATAAGTATAAATGTTGACCTTCACTAAGTATTCATATATAAAATTACTTGATTATGATTGATTATGAGTGTACGGCCAAGCATTATAGCAGGATCTCCCGGACTCCCGGGCCCCTGCCGTACACATTTAACAACGCCGATCCGGCTCGAAGGACCGAGTTTGTATGACTAAATTTAAAATTTTCTTCGGACTTATACTGTACTATCTGGAATGTGGATAGAAATTACAGGCTGCGGTCAGTACATATAAAACCAAGTATTTCTGTTAAATTTCGATTTTTGTTTATTTTCCGGTTCTTGATGGCTTGAATGCTCGATTATAATAGAGCGATGACAAGTATTTTTATTTTTACAATTTGTTCGTTAATAAAATTTTCTAAGCAAAAGAATTACAATTTTTACAATGGTAAGAATAAATTGAATCTATTAGTTAAGAGAGGACTCTGTGGTAATACAATTTTATACTATCTATTTTAATAATTAAATACTAATGAATGAGCTCGTTCGTATTGATGAATTGCGTAAGTATAAGTGTTTGCCGTTATTGAGCGTGTTTTTTTATTAGCTCCGGATAGCTGGTATCCGGAGCAGCTAATTTTCTGTTATAAAACTAATGTTTGACAAGCTATTTATACATATAACTAATTTATTTAAAACTAATCTATAATTTTTAATTCAACTTTTTAACTAAAAATATAAACAAAAATATTTAGCTCTACCTATTTATCTGGAGCTGCTATCCGGAGTTGCTATCGGGAGCAAAGGGAAATTTGAAATTTTGTTGGTTTTTGTACAACCCTAATTGTGGCAAACTTCATTTTGGTTTAAAAATTTTGATGGATGTCAAATTCAAATGTCATATGGTTGTATGACATTTCTTCCAAATAAAAAATCATCGGGAGATTGATGAGGAATACGTTAAAGTAGAAGCTGCCTGCAAAAATATTTTTAAAAGCTGGAAAGCAAAACGATAATCGAAATGCATCATTGTCGGAAGGTGACGAAGATGAAGATAAATAATATTTTGATGAAATGGACAGGCCTGGTACAAAAGTCAAGTCGATTTAAAACAAAAAGTTGCTGTACGTATTCTACGTATATGTGAAGACACAGCTTAATATCACATAAATTTGAACCCCAATTCGGCATATTATGATCCAAAACACGTTCTATGAGGGATATTACTGATCCAAAATCACATTCTGGGGCCCTATTCTCGAATTCCACATCCATTTTTGACATGCGGACATCTGCACCCAGAGAAATGATGGGACATATTGTCCAAAAAATTTAATAACACATGCCAAATATCGGCACTTATTTGAGCTATTCCAACCTAATGTACAATATATACAATTAACTAACAAATTAGTACCATTTATGCAAACACAAATTGACATATTTATGCCATGGAAATGAATAAATTATTAAAACAATTATCATATATTATACATGTGATTGAACAAATTACAAAATAAAAATGTTTAGTTAGTCCCATTTCGAGCATTATTCATTCTAAATAGTTGGCATGGAGAATGCATGAACCGGAGTGTTTTATTCCTATAAAACTTCAAATTATTCCAAAAATTGTTTTTAGTTATATACCCTTTATGGAATGAATTGAAAATTAATTGCAGACACTATTCCATTAACCGAACGATTTGGTTCTTTTCGTTTGTACGTATTATGCTACTTTTTTGCAGCTAGGATTCTTTAGTAAGACACGCTGCATCCAATGTATTGGAATACTTAATGAAATCCAAGGAATGTTTTTTTTGTACAGAAAGTACCATATACTGGAGCAAATAATACAATTTGATTCTATTATAGTTTATTTTTTATTTTACTTTTTACATGCTACAATCCATTAATATTTTTTATACTAAATCCACTTATAAAATTATATTAATAAAATTATTGATTATAATTCAAAATTGTAAATATTATATATTATTAACATTAGATAGAGCTCAAAACCCGTATATTGTAATGTGTATGGTTATTTATGTATGTACGATCAAATGCTTGTTACAAATTTACAATATAGTTTTTATAGACTTCTTGGTATAAAATATGTGTGTCCATCCACATAAGTATGTATTTGAAATGGTTTTTTTGAATCTAAATCCTCAATCATTTTAATAACATAAGTTTCAATTTGTTTACCGATTTTATAAATTTTCAAATGTGAAATATAATTAAGAATATCGAACTCAACCATACACAAAATAAGCGTATCTGAACAATGAATCATATCTTTAATCAGGAGAAGTTTTTTTTCCTCATATAAATAGTAGCCTGTTTTAAATATCGTACCTTTATATCTAGCAGAAGTGACGAAATCAAATAACTTCCTACGATCTTCTATTTCTAATTTTAATAAATCTGAAATTTTACAGTACATTTGAATTTTTGCTTGATTTATGGGTTGTCTTTTTAAAATTTCTATATTATTTTGGCTTATTGTACCTTGCAATATATTCAATGCAAACATATAATTACATTTCTTACTAAGCGACAAAGGTAAGTTTACTCGTGAGTAGCATGCTTTCGCGTACTCCTTGACAAGTTTATTTTTGCTTTCGTGTCTCATACAGCTGATTAGTTTTAATGGTCCTGAATACTCAATCAATCGAGGGTAATGACATATGAAATGATGTTTAGGTTTAAGATGCTGTTTAAAAACCTTAATGTACAAAGAATGGTGTTTAGTTATGAGGGTTTGAAGGCAAACCAGATCTATTCTACTAAAAGCGTCCTTCAATAAAAAGTCTACAAGGTCGTATAAACTTATAACGTATTTCCAGATAGGATCATTTTTATTAATGAAACCACCAACAATTACTGGGAAATATTTAAGGAAGCAATATGATTCTCTCGCGGACATATGCAAATTAAAACTTTTTATATGATTCTCTTTTATTATGTTTGGCCTGTTTTGAAATTCAATTTCTCCATAGTTAAATGTCTGAATAGCTCTATTTAAAGTATTTAATGTAAAATAATTTTTGTCGTAAATATAAATTTTAAGAACCCTTACAAGGCCGTATTTGATCACACCCTCATATATATCATGCATTATATCGCAGTAATAATTTTGTGTAACATGAAATGTTGTGATATCATTGAATATAGAATTAAATTTTAAGCCACTTAGTTTATAATCAGCCAGTATAATGTCATTTTCATGATTTTGAATGTTCCGTAATTTATCAACATTTTCTACTAGCTTATATTTAAGAACTGATTTCGGTTCTATACAATGGCGGCAATATGTGTTGTGAGAAAATGATGTTGTATATCCCATTATAAAATTTACTGCCAAATTATCACCAATGACAAGCCCGAGTGCAAACTTTATGGTTTTGGTTTCATTGTGTAATTCTATATCAATTCCATCTTGTTCAATTTTTTTTAAAACGTCGATTAAATGTGCTAGAGATTTGTTAGGTCCAAATTGTTTCAAATATTTTGATTTCATCAATAGTGCGACAAAAATATTATCTAATTTTAAGACATTGGAAGGAAGAGAAGGAAAATGTAAATAAAATCCAGCAACAGAATGAGATCCTGCTTGACTTCCCAAGGGGTTACCAGTTTCAAAGTCATCATAATAAAGAATGTATGGCAAGACAATATCATGTTCTGGAAACAACATTAGTTTTTCTTTCCAAAGACGGCCTTGAACAAAATTTTCAATTTTACTGGATTTAGAATTTACTAACGTGTTTGTATATTCAATTGTTTTTTTTAATAGACCGGGTTTCTCGAAAAACATTTTAATTTGATACACAACTGGCATAAGCACGCAATCATAATCAACATTCTGAAAAGCTGGGACACCTTTAACGAAAGTTTCTTTGATTTCACTATGAATTAACAACTTCTGTGGAGTTTCAAAATTTATTTTTTCTTTTAACAATTTATTTGTTAAGTACTCTGATTTTACGTTATCAAAAATATTAGAAATACAATCAACAATATCAAGAAACAAATTTTCATGCGCAGGTACCATTTGAGGAAATATAGTTTCTTTTAGTAAATTAATCAACACAGAAATAATGTTGTCGTTTAAACTCTGTACGATAGAATTTATGGTAATTGTCGTCATATTAGGTTTAGCATATAGATCAAGAATGAATAATAATATTTTGTGTCGTAAGTCAGATTTAATTTTAACTATTTGATTAGCGCTTAAACTAGGTGCTGATTGTTTTTGTTGCTCTTCTAATAATGATGTAGTTTCTGATTTTGAATTGACAACAGACGTTTTTGATTGTAATTCCGATATATCAAGAGTACTTGAAATATTGCTTTGTAATAATACAACTTCATTATTTACATGACCAGAAACATGCCTTTTAAATGAACTTCGATTGCTAAACAATTGACCACAATTCTGTTGATTACATTTCAAAGTATCGGTTGATTTAATTAAATGCACATAAGTAAAATGAGTTAATAAATGACTTATTTCAATAAAAGTTTCGTCACATTTGAAACAAAATAACATTTTTTTAAAAAATATCTAAACAATTTTCAATAATTCAGAATAAAACTAAATATGATCAAAATTAAATGAATTTTAAAAAATTGAAACAATATACTTAAAAGAATTATTGGTTTAATTCTGATATAATATCAATTATATCAGGAGTAATGTGATCAAAAGTTGTGTCAATACTGTAAAAATATTTTTGAATAAATGTCCAAACCTTTTGACATTGGATTGGATATTTTAACTGTAACACAAAAAAAATTTTGAAACATATATCCAAACAATTCAAAAATTTGTTGAATTTATAAAATATGTCGTCATATACTACAAAAAATTCAGGGTCCTCTTGGTGTAAATGTATAATAAAAGGCTGCAATTGTATTCCTTTATCTATACAGTGTGCTTTTTTTCTCTCAATTTCTCTGCTTATATCAGATATCTGCGTTATGCGCACTACAAATGCGTCTATGGAATCCAGAATAGATATCTTCCAAAATGAAGAACCACTTTGTTTTATTTTAAGCGACGGTCGTAGTATGTAGTGTAATAGCTGAATTAGTTGTAGTTGTTTAAGGTCTAAAAATATATTTTTAAGATAAATTTTAAATTAAGCTTAGATGGCAGTAAAAGAATGATGTTTATAAGACTTACCTTGGTTTTCAGATAAATTCTGTAAAGTTTTTATGGCAGTTTTATCTTTTAAATTTTTGGAAAAAATTAATTTAATCTTGTTTTCAAAAGTTATCCAATTTGCGAAAATGCTGTTTGTATTTGGATAAAGTTTCTCAAAATCAATTTCAATCTGTAAAAAGTAAATAAGTAGAGGTATAATTGATAATGTCTACATTAGAAAAATAACTAATAATAACTAATCGTACCCTTTTTCTATAATTTTATTTTTTGTAGATCTATAAGTTTCGTAAGCTATACTCTTAATCATTGTTCAGTACAATAATTACCAGTATTGATAATGTAAGCACAGTAGCTGACGAAACTGAAAGATCTACAAAAATAAAATTAGAGTGAAATACAAAAATTGTCTTTTTATTTAATCATATTTTATCTCTCGCAAAATCTAATATGCTTACAAGTCTATATCCCTTTGTATTTTTTAATAATGGCCATATATCTAAGAATCTGGTAATATTGTTGGTGCACAAATCACTGCTTAAATCTGATTTTCGGCTGTTGAAAGTTGATTTCCATTTTATTTCAACGGATTCCCAGGGGTCGGCGTGGTGTTTAAGCCAACTGTTGTCTTCGTTTTCCAAGCTTACTATAATAAAATAAATAAGTTAATTGTAACTCTTTGGAGGTAAGTATGGGTAATATAACTAACAATCGTGTGAGTCAACAGGCTCACCAGGCAATTCTGGAGTATTTAAGGCTTTCCGTTTTCGGTTGTTGGTTAAAAATCCAATTTTTCTTAAATTTCTGGAGAAGACTCTATATTTATTATATAACTTTCCGCTGGGATTTGGTGTGTTTATAAAATAATACTCCTGCAACATGTCAAATAAATATAGTTTGTTATTAAAAATCACATTAAAACTAAAGATAGTTGCTTATCGGTAAGTTAAGCGGTTCTGTGTTCAATTATCTCCGGGTCATAAATAATGTGGAAAGCAAATAATAGGTACATAAGTACTGAAGAAATAAATATTTTGTTGAGAAAATCTATTTACTTACAGGATTTTCTTCTGGAAATGCCTGAACAATTTGAGCTGTTATTTGTCTCATATCAATTAATGATAAATGTTTATTCTGTTCTGTATGTACTCTGACAATCATAGAACAGAGCAGATCTCTAATTTCCCGTGTAAAACGTGGAGGAATTTGCTCATTGTACATTTCCAGGACACGAGAACCACTCTCACTTTTAAAAAATGAAGTAAGCTCCTAAAACAAAGACATAATTAGTTATGCTTAAATAATTAGTGGTATACCGACATACAAAAGGATTATTTGTGGGTGATTGTAATTCTAATACAACTGATGAGCTTGATGAACTGGATATCATCTGGTCAGTTTGTTTCGTAATCCAAGATACGATGGAAGAATTATTAGAAAGCGTTATACTCGTATCATAAGCATTAGATAAATTCTATAAATACAATTTTTTTATTAACTGGACTCAAACGTTACTTTAGACTGACACTTACTTGTTGTTTTTTCCATTCAACATGATTAGCCCGAAATAACGCCAGATTTCCCAAATCCAGTTCAAAAATTTTTTGATATTCGACTTCGGTCAAGTAAGGAAAACTTGCCATACTAATATTAAACTCTTAAAAGAATTAAAATAATGAACAATGTGTAAAAAATATTTTAGAACTTTATATAGTTACTTTGCATTGTAATAAACTGATCTTCCATGCCCCAGCTTTGAAGTAGTGTTTTTAGAGGATCATGTTCTTCTAAATTTTGATCCATTTCTGAGAAAACAAGACAATCAAAGTCTTAGCAGCTATAAGATAATTCTATAAATATACACAAATTCTTCTATAACCTACTATTCAGTAACCTGTCTAATTCATACACCCAAACACTTTTGCTAATGGTCTATTTATTATTAAACTCCGAGCGAGCAGTGCACCGTGAGCAATTTACTATGTATTTTTTAATGAAATTGGGTAAAGAAATTTTTTTTTTTTTTTCTCGAAAGTTTTTGGAAAAATTTGGATAATTGTGGAAAATCAAAAGAAAATATTTTTTGGAAAATTAACCTGAAATTTTTTTTTTTTTTCGAATGTTTTTAGAAAAATTTGGATAATTGTGGAAAATTTTTCGAAAAATTTGGGTAATTTTTGGAAAATATACAGAGCAATTTTTTTTGTAAATTTTTTTTGGAAAATTTTATGGAAATTTTTTTTTCAAAGTTTTTGGAAAAATTTGTTAATTGTAGAAAATCAAGAGAAAATTTTTTTTGGAAAATTTTATTGGAAATTTTTTTTTTCTTGGAAAATTTGGGTAATTGTGGAAAATTTTTCGAAAAATTTGGGTAATTTTTGGAAAATATACAGAGAAATTTTTTTTGGAAATTTTTTTTTTTGGAAAATTTTATGGAAATTTTTTTTTCAAAGTTTTTGGAAAAATTTGTTAATTGTAGAAAATCAAGAGAAAATTTTTTTTGGAAAATTTTATTGGAAATTTTTTTTTTCTTGGAAAATTTGGGTAATTGTGGAAAATTTTTCGAAAAATTTGGGTAATTTTTGGAAAATATACAGAGCAATTTTTTTTGTAAATTTTTTTTTTTGGAAAATTTTTTGGAAATTTTTTTTTCAAAGTTTTTGGAAAAATTTGTTAATTGTAGAAAATCAAGAGAAAATTTTTTTTGGAAAATTTTATTGGAAATTTTTTTTTTCTTGGAAAATTTGGGTAATTGTGGAAAATTTTTCGAAAAATTTGGGTAATTTTTGGAAAATATACAGAGCAATTTTTTTTGTAAATTTTTTTTTTTGGAAAATTTTATGGAAATATTTTTTTCAAAGATTTTGGAAAAATTTGTTAATTGTAGAAAATCAAGAGAAAATTTTTTTTGGAAAATTTTATTGAAATTTTTTTTTTCTTGGAAAATTTGGGTAATTGTGGAAAATTTTTCGAAAAATTTGGGTAATTTTTGGAAAATATACAGAAAAATGGTTGTAAATTTTTGGAAAATCATCTAATACGATATACGATCTTTTCTAAAAAAATATTTTTTTCCGCTTTTACTCTGTTTGCGGACAATTTGACACTGCTCTCTGTTCACACCGGACCAAGTTAACTGGGTACTCTGCTCGCTCGGTGTCTAATAAAAAATAAACCCATAGTCATCATTTAATCTACTTAACCTTTATTTTGCAAAACCATCACATTTTATACTTATTGATAAATACTAAAGCTATTTCTAAATTACAACAATATACAATTTAACTGAATCACACTTGTGCAGAGTTAGATATTACAAAACTTATCAAATCTAAATTTGCACGTTTAACGGTATAACTTAAGTTCTGAAAACATAAATCCATTTTTATTTTTACCGAAATCGATTTCTATGAAATACCCTACGTATACTTTGTTGTAGTACTCAATAATAGAATTATTAACATGGGGGTTCACACAACTATACAACCAACCGATCGCTAAATTCTTAATTCTGAATTAGTTACCCAGCACTTAATCTAAAGACACTAAACAAATTCAAGTTTTCACAATTAACGAAACTATCATTAACAAATCTATGCTAGCACTTTCTGATAACAAACCTAAGCAAATCACTGAACACTAAATTTATTAATAAATAAATTATAATAATTTCACATAATTTTTATTTTACACGTGTTAAACGCTAATATCACAAATTTCACCACCGCCACATACAATGATTACCATATTAAAATCTAAACAATCATTTACTTACCTATTATTTTATTTTAATTTGCACTTTAATGAAATTTATATTTTATTTTAATTTTATTACTATTTTTTTTAATATGTATTTAAGTATATAAATAACTTTTTTTCCTCATAAGCATCTGCCTAATACAACACTCTTCGATATAATGCAAGCTATTGTTTTAGGATTGAAATCGAAATGAGTCCCGTTAAGCATTTTATTCCTTCTTTTCATACATTGACCCATATATAGGCACTGATTGATCCATAAATTGAACAAATTTAAAACAATACATGTATAGGAGGTATTGCTTTACACACTTTACTTAATGTTTCCTTGTTTGCTTTATTCACTCTACACAAACACTAAAGCATCATGTTGATCCAAAATCGAGTGATCACAGTAAACATCAAAAATTTGGTTCACTATATCCGAATATTCGGTTAAATTGAGCATACGGATGTAAAAACACAATTTTCGGTCTCTTGAGTGTTCATTAGAAACGAATTCGACTGCGTATTAATTTTCCTTGTTTGCACCCTCACACACAAACAAATTATTTATAATGCATGATCACGATTGCATGATCATGAACACGATTGCAGAAACTAATTCTATATAAGGCATACCGTTAAGGTATAGAATATAGATTAATTAGACCGTCCCGTACGCTGTATTTTATTAGAAAAAATGAGAATGACGTACTTTAAGTTGGACAATCATACAAAAAAAATGTTAAGATATGAATTCAAAAATAATTTTAATACTTGAAGTACTTAATATCAATTTTTACAAGCTAGGTTTATATAGTTTAAAATATTAAAAAAAAACGAGTAAATACTTAATTTAGAATGAAAATTATGCGATTAAAATTATCCGAACATATAATATATACAGATTTTTTTATTGCATAGGTGTTCTGATCTGAAATGTTGTTCCTGAATATAGAACAATTTGTTCGTTAACCTAGAATGATTAATATTTTAAGGTTTTTGTACCATTGTTGGAACAATGAATCCCAAAAACTGGACATTTCGACCATCTTTAGAATAACATTTGATAATTTCAAGTTAACAAGTGTTCCAGCAAATTAATTCCTTAGATATGCATAATACATCCAACTTCATTTCTCTGGGTGTGTCAAAATGCATCAAAACGTTCGGAAATTTTAATTCGTATATAAAACACTTGATACATGGCCATTTTCCTTTATGGAGAATTTCTTCCACCTGCTTATACCCATTCGGAAATATTCCTTTAGTACCAAAAAAATTCAATTTTTATGAATTTTGACTGATGTCCACATGTGGAAAATGGATGTGGAATTCGAGAATAGGATGTGATTTTGGATCAGTAGTATCCCTCATAGAACGTGTTTTGGATCATAATATGCCGAATTGGGGTTCAAATTTATGTGATATTAAGCTGTGTCTTCACATATACGTAGAATACGTACAGTAACTTTTTGTTTTGAATCGACTTGACTTTTGTACCAGGCATCTCCATTTCATCAAAATATTATTTGGCTAGCATTGGTTTTAGCTGTCTCAGTCAAAGTGGCGCCATTTATTTCTGGATGTGGAAATATTAATAACTAAAAATCGCTGTTTATTTAATTTAAAAAAAATTAAATCTTTCTTTTCCAAAATTTGCAAACATAATACACAATTGAATAAACATTAGTAAATTTTATTTCATTTCTATTTTAATTTAAAAAAAAATTAAATCTTCCTTTTCCAAAATTTGCCACCGTCGCCAACGGCCAACCAATCCGTGCCCCTCAACAATCTCCCGATGATTTTTAGATAGTTTTATTCCGATTTTTTATTCGGAAGAAATATGTCATACAACTGCATGAAGTTAGGTAAAATTTTAGTTTTTTGTTTAATAGCGACACATGTGTATAATAGCAAAACTTTCAATACAAATTTCCCATGAGCTCCCGATAGCTTGCTATCCGGAGCTAATAAAAAAACACGCTCATTGTTTTGATTCATCGGCTGTCAATAATATTATGTAAATAAACATTAAATGATTCAACTTATTTATACAAACGTAATACAATTGGTAATACAAGTTATTTCTTTTGGGTACATCTACAGTAATTAAGAGATACATTTATATAATTTGGATAAGCATTCAAAATAAGTATTCTAAATCTACTATAAACATTAATTATCAATTATTAACTAAATTCAATACATTTTAATATTTTGTTGTTTTAGGCTTGGCCTAACACGAATACAAGAAATATAGTAAAGTAAATCAAAATAATTTCTGCGCACAATCAAATAAATGACTTCTAGAAATCTCGAAATTGCAAAACAATGAATCTGTCAGTATAAATAAAATATAATATGGGTTTACACCGTAAATACCAAATAATATCTTGTTGTGTAAACTGAAAGAGAATTATAGTATATAGGCATCTAAGTATTAAACTAGGTATAAACGTGGTATAAACTATTACAAAAATGTATGAAAACTCTTGTTCTACTTCTCTGTTTAACTACGGTTGATTTAACCTAAAACAGATAAAATGTTCATAAAGACACTCAATTGAATTAAACCAACTACAAAATTTGATCCTTTTCTGGGAGTGTTCAATTAATTCTTATCCTATTATATATATATATATATATATATATATATATATATATATATATATATATATATATATATATATATATATATATATATATATATATATATATATATATATATATATGTATATATATATATATATATATATATATATATATATATATATATATATATATATATATATATATATATATATATATATATATATATATATATATATGTATATATATTACAAATTAATTTATACTAAATTAAAAGCATGTCATGCGAAAGGGTTAGAGGAACAAAAATATTTGAAATATTCCCATAATTTACGTTTACAGCTCGAATGGTATTACATATTAATTTTAATGAAATTCAATATCAATTAAAATGAAAAACCAACATAAACAGTATATTAAAAATATACATATAATATATTTTTAGAAATAGACACACAGAAAAATTTCTAGTAATAACAAATAACATTTTTCCATTGTTTTTCTTAAAAATAAAAAAAATAATAATAATAAAAATTACAAAAATACCTGAAAAATAATAAAAAAAACAGGAGGATAATTAAATTTTATGTTTCATTAAGTAAATCAAACAACTAAATAAAATGGTAAGTAAATATTATTACATTCGTCTAAATTATCTACTGGCAGTCAAAATTATCTTCTTTAAAAATAAATAAAATGAACAGGAACTAAAATATGTTCTTGTTTAAAAATAAATAAAAAATCATATTCACTATCACGTTGACATTGATACTTTTCTACCTTTGTCAACAAAGTGTATAAATGAATTAAAATTGTCGGTTTTTTTTACATAGTAACAAGAATTATTTTAACAGTACGACGCTCAGTTATTTGTGAGGGAAAAAATGGTTTTAATTAAACAAGTAACAAAAACCAAATTGTTTTATAACAATTTATCGATGGTATTTTTCAAAAGTTATGTTAATAAAAACATGTAGATTTTTAGATACTATTAAAGATAGCCGAAAGTAAATATATCGATAATGCAGATAGTGTTTTCGCGAGAAAATTGTTCGCTTGGCCAATAGAATTTATTGGACTAATTTAATAATTAAATTATTTATTAGATGTGCCATAAACAAATTCAACGATACAAATTGAAAATGGGTTTCGCCCTTGTTTATGGCACAATGCAGAATGTTATTAAATGCATATTATGATAATGCAGGAATTGCGTCATTTTGCTTGACATTTCTTGGCTTGCGAATTAAAATTTATATTATAATTTAAATTATTTTTAAATTAGTTTAGGCAAACGCATTCTGGCCCGAAAAATAAATTAAATTTTAAAATGTGTATCCGAGACGAAAAACGTAAGTAGATATGTACATATTTGCGATAATTTTACAGTGAATTTAATACATTTTTTTTTTAAATTACATGATTCAATTCTTTGATTTGTACGTAAACATAATTTGACCTTGACATTCAGATAAAGTAAGTATATAATTCAATAACGTAAATATGTCAAAAGAACTAAAATTAATGTTATTTTTCGGTTGTACATACGAAAAATAAGTAAAATAAATTGTTTTAATTATTTTGTATATAAATAAAGTGAACGTATTCTTACAGAATGTAGTTTTATTGTTGTTGTGTTGGATTCTGGTGTTGTGTTTGTGTTTTATCGTCTTCATCGTCTATTGGTAATGGAATTATTTTCACCAATGGCCTAGTGAATTCTCCTCGTTTTGATTTGACAGTGACCACACGAACTAAGTTGTCCGATCCCGGATGCAATTGAGTAATACGCCCGAGTAACCAGCAAGATTGTGGAACGTCATCGTCTCGTATTAGCACTAGTTGACCATCTTTAATATTTGTGAATCTATGCTGCCATTTTGCTCGTTGGTTTAGTGTGCATAGATAATCTCGTGCCCAAGCTTTCCAGAATCTCTGTACTCTATTTTGGACATTTTGCCACTTTGAAAGACGTGATTGATTTATGTGTGACATATCAGGCCCGGGAATGGCAGTAATTGGTTCTCCAATTAAAAAATGCGATGGAGTTAACGCATCGTAACATCTTCAGAAATTGCGCAGAGTGGCCTTGAATTCAAAATGCTCTCGATTTGAATCAACATGGTTTCAGCTTCTTCGTGGGTTAGAGTTGTTGAACCAATGGACCTTTTCATATGCTGCTTTACCGATTTGATATTAGCTTCCCAAAGCCCCCCGAAGTGCGGTGCTTGAGCTGGATTGAAAGTGAATTCCATTTTGTGAGGAGATAAGAAAAATTGGATTAGCTTATTGTGATTTTCGGTGTTGAACAAGTCGACACAAAGTTTGACCCGTTGTCGCAATGAATTTTGACTGTACATCCTCTCCGCGATATGAACCTCTTCAAGGCTGATATAAACGCTGGGGGCCTATTATGATTTTTTTCCGATTTCGTAAAATCCGATCCGCCGCGGATATACATATTATGATTTTTTTTTTGTTCGTAAAAAATACGATCTCGTCTAATCCGCCTTATCATGAAAAAAAAACGAAATCGTATTTTACGAAAATCAAATGTCAAAATCCGATAACTATTTAGGTGACGGATATCGTTTATACGATTAAATTCTTGGTTGCAAATAGAGGTGTTTTTTACGAAAATTAAAATTAATTATATTTATTTACGTATTTATTTACGATATAAAATGTAAGTTCTAAAATTATTTCAATATGTTTGTTTCTAAAAAAAATAAAGTTAAATTGATTTATTTTTATTGTATTAATTTATAGGTCATCAACAAACGGGCATCAATTTGAAATTCTGGTGTCGTTTATGGAAGAAAATGAAAGGATCGCCAAAAATTATTTGACCGGTGCTCAATTTAAAGGGACCGCTCAACATTTATGGAGTGAAGTGACCAAAAAATTAAATGAAGCTGGGCCACCTGAAAAAACAATTGAAGGATGGAAAAAAGTGAGTTTATGTGCTATGGTGTTTTGATAACTATTAATACATATATTTAGGTATGGAAGGACTTTAAATACAGCATCAAAAATAAGTTGCGAAATAATCAAAAAATGTTGAATGATACTGGTGGGGGACCTTACAGGTTAAGAAAATTCAGCCATTTAGAGGAAAGAGTCGACAAATTATTAGACCTAAGCGAGGAAATCAAGGGCTTAAATATAAAAACTTTCGGATGCAAAATTGTAACAGCACCGGAAGAAAGTCAATATAACGATAATTTAAGTATAGACACCCAAGAGTTTGAAGCCGAGATACTAAATGAGATTAGTGACGAGTTTTTATCTACAACAAATACTCTAGAGCCAATAAGAGCACCAGCAAGACAGAAAACGATACCTCACATCTCACCTTCTAAAAGCCGCAATAAATCTCACACTTCACCTTCTATAAGCCGCAATAAACCTCAGACCTCACCTCCTACAAGCAGCAATAAACCAACTAGTCGATTAAACAAAAAACAGAGAGAAACTTCTAACATGCTTTTAAAGAAACAGATATCACTTCAAGAAAATCACCATAAAGAATTTAAAAATTTTGCAGATAACTTCACTAAATACCTGAAAGAGAATAATAGAATTCTTAAAGAAATTAGAAATACAAACGCAAACCTATTAAAATTAGAGAAAGAAAAATGGATATCAAAACAAAAAATTTTAATTCGCGTGAACTTTGTCCTAAATCTGTCCTAAAAAAAAAAAAAATAATTAGGATTTTTTTTTAGGACAAACTTCACGAATCTAAATACATAAGTGAAGTTTGTCCTAAATTTGTCCTAAAAATCGTCAATAAAAATTATTATTTACATGTATTAGTGTAAAAGCAGAAACTCTCGTTATAATGAATTTCTTTAATAAGAATAATAAAAATTATTTACGAATTATACGTAATACATAAAAACGATGGAAGTAAGATATTACCTCTTATATTTTCTTTATAAATTAATGTAGCGAATAATATGAATAAATGAAATTTCGAATTTTCTTGACCAAAATGGCCTATATGCAAAGTTGGCATAGGATGTAGGCTATCCGAAACCAGTTTAAGTTTTGAAAAAAATAGGGGATTAGGGTATTTAGGACAACGATGTTTGATACGATCTCACCCAATAATTATACCAAATATTATGAAAAAATGATTTCCCAATTTTCTTGAGAAAATCTTAGGAAGCTGACACCAAAGTGACATATATGCAAAGTTGGCATAGGATCTAGGCTATCCGAAACAAGTTTCAGTTTTGAAAAAAATAGGGGATTAGGGTATTTAGGACAACGATGTTTGATACGATCTCACCCAATAATTATACCAAATATTATGAAAAAATGATTTTCCCAATTTTCTTGAGAAAATCCTAGGAAGCTGACACCAAAGTGACCTATATGCAAAGTTGGCATATGATCTAGGCTATCCGAATCCAGTTTCAGTTTTGAAAAAAATGGGGGATTAGGGTATTTAGGACAACTATGTTTGATACGATCTCACACAATAATTATACCAAATATTATGAAAAAATGATTTTCCAATTTTCTTGAGAAAATCCTGGGAAGCGCGCATCAAAATGACCCATATACAAAATTGTCACTGGATTTAAGCTACCCGAAAAATATCCCAATTTTGGGAAAAGTAGGAGCCCTGGGTGTTTAGGACAACAAAGTTTGATGGCATCTCATAAAATATATTCAATATAAGTAAAAGTCATTTTCCGAATTTTCTTGAGAAAATCCTGGGAAGCGCGCATCAAAATGACCCATATACAAAATTGTCACTGGATCTAAGCTACCCGAAAAATATTCCAATTTTGGAAAAAGTAGGGGCCTTGGTTGTTTAGGACAACAAAGTTTGATGGCATCTCATAAAATATATTCAATATAAGTAAAAGTCATTTTTCGAATTTTCTTGAGAAAATCCTGGGAAGCGCGCATCAAAATGACCCATATACAAACTTGTCACTGGATCTAAGCTACCCGAAAAATATTCCAATTTTGAAAAAAGTAGGGGCCCTGGGTGTTTAGGACAACAAAGTTTGATGGCATCTCATAAAATATATCCAATATAAGTAAAAGTCATTTTCCGAATTTTCTTGAGAAAATCGTGGGAAGCGCGCATCAAAATGACCCATATACAAACTTGTCACTGGATCTAAGCTACCCGAAAAATATTCCAATTTTGGAAAAAGTAGGGGCCCTGGGTGTTTAGGACAACAAAGTTTGATGGCATCTCATAAAATATATCCAATATAAGTAAAAGTCATTTTCCGAATTTTCTTGAGAAAATCCTGGGAAACGCGCATCAAAATGACCCATATACAAAATTGTCAATGGATCTAAGCTACCCGAAAAATATCCCAATTTTGGAAAAAGTAGGGGCCCTGGGTGTTTAGGACAACAAAGTTTGATGGCATCTCATAAAATATATCCAATATAAGTAAAAGTCATTTTCCGAATTTTCTTGAGAAAATCCTGGGAAGCGCGCATCAAAATGACCCATATACAAACTTGTCACTGGATCTAAGCTACCCGAAAAATATTCCAATTTTGGAAAAAGTAGGGGCCCTGGGTGTTTAGGACAACAAAGTTTGATGGCATCTCATAAAATATATCCAATATAAGTAAAAGTCATTTTCCGAATTTTCTTGAGAAAATCGTGGGAAGCGCGCATCAAAATGACCCATATACAAACTTGTCACTGGATCTAAGCTACCCGAAAAATATTCCAATTTTGGAAAAAGTAGGGGCCCTGGGTGTTTAGGACAACAAAGTTTGATGGCATCTCATAAAATATATCCAATATAAGTAAAAGTCATTTTCCGAATTTTCTTGAGAAAATCCTGGGAAACGCGCATCAAAATGACCCATATACAAAATTGTCAATGGATCTAAGCTACCCGAAAAATATCCCAATTTTGGAAAAAGTAGGGGCCCTGGGTGTTTAGGACAACAAAGTTTGATGGCATCTCATAAAATATATCCAATATAAGTAAAAGTCATTTTCCGAATTTTCTTGAGAAAATCGTGGGAAGCGCGCATCAAAATGACCCATATACAAAATTGTCACTGGATCTAAGCTACCCGAAAAATACTCCAATTTTGGAAAAAGTAGGGGCCCTGGGTGTTTAGGACAACAAAGTTTGATGGCATCTCATAAAATATATCCAATATAAGTAAAAGTCATTTTCCAAATTTTCTTGAGAAAATTCTGGGAAGCGCGCATCAAAATGACCCATATACAAACTTGTCACTGGATCTAAGCTACCCGAAAAATATTCCAATTTTGGAAAAAGTAGGGGCCCTGGGTGTTTAGGACAACAAAGTTTGATGGCATCTCATAAAATATATCCAATATAAGTAAAAGTCATTTTCCGAATTTTCTTGAGAAAATCCTGGGAAACGCGCATCAAAATGACCCATACACAAAATTGTCACTGGATCTAAGCTACCCGAAAAATATCCCAATTTTGGAAAAAGTAGGGGCCCTGGGTGTTTAGGACAACAAAGTTTGATGGCATCTCATAAAATATATCCAATATAAGTAAAAGTCATTTTCCGAATTTTCTTGAGAAAATCGTGGGAAGCGCGCATCAAAATGACCCATATACAAACTTGTCACTGGATCTAAGCTACCCGAAAAATATTCCAATTTTGGAAAAAGTAGGGGCCCTGGGTGTTTAGGACAACAAAGTTTGATGGCATCTCATAAAATATATCCAATATAAGTAAAAGTCATTTTCCGAATTTTCTTGAGAAAATCCTGGGAAACGCGCATCAAAATGACCCATACACAAAATTGTCACTGGATCTAAGCTACCCGAAAAATATCCCAATTTTGGAAAAAGTAGGGGCCCTGGGTGTTTAGGACAACAAAGTTTGATGGCATCTCATAAAATATATCCAATATAAGTAAAAGTCATTTTCCGAATTTTCTTGAGAAAATCCTGGGAAACGCGCATCAAAATGACCCATATACAAAATTGTCAATGGATCTAAGCTACCCGAAAAATATCCCAATTTTGGAAAAAGTAGGGGCCCTGGGTGTTTAGGACAACAAAGTTTGATGGCATCTCATAAAATATATCCAATATAAGTAAAAGTCATTTTCCGAATTTTCTTGAGAAAATCGTGGGAAGCGCGCATCAAAATGACCCATATACAAAATTGTCACTGGATCTAAGCTACCCGAAAAATACTCCAATTTTGGAAAAAGTAGGGGCCCTGGGTGTTTAGGACAACAAAGTTTGATGGCATCTCATAAAATATATTCAATATAAGTAAAAGTCATTTTCCGAATTTTCTTGAGAAAATCCTGGGAAGCGCGCATCAAAATAACCCATATACAAAATTGTCACTTGATCTAAGCTACCCGAAAAATATCCCAATTTTGGAAAAAGTAGGGGTCCTGGGTGTTTAGGACAACAAAGTTTGATGGCATCTCATAAAATATATTCAATATAAGTAAAAGTCATTTTCCAAATTTTCTTGAGAAAATTCTGGGAAGCGCGCATCAAAATGACCCATTGTTGAATCACGGAATAACAGGTTTTAAAATTATGTTATCACAAAATGCTCAATATGCATTTTGTATATAAATTATATTTTTTGCATTTTTTGGTAATGTGAGAAAATTAGTATATGTTATGTATATATTCTGTACATACATAACATATAGAATGTAGAATGTAGTGTAGAATATATCACATTTTGTATAAATAGCACGGAATATGGTAAAATAAAGCAGAATTAAAACGAACGTTAAACTAGTTTAATTAAAAGTTCTCTCGAGTATTCGCTTGGCCCTTTCCTGGTAACCAGGCTAATACTCCCACAAATTCAAAGCAGAGGCTTGAGTTTTTCATGGTCCTTCGAGCCGGATGCGCTACAAAGAGCGTATTCCGCAATCAGCAAGTCCGAAGCCAGTCAACAACAATCGGATATTCAGTGCCATCTTTACCACAAGAGGAGCCAAATTCTGAGGCTAGTAAAACAACAAGTCGGACAAGCAGGTATTGACGTCGTTCCAGACGAACCATCTGCAAATCAACAAGCGCTACACAGAGCGCATTTCCCGAGCCGATAACAACAATCGGGAAAGACTGCGGCTGACGTCGTTCCAGACGTAACAGCAGCAAAAATTTGATACGCCAAAACCAGCGTAAATTAATTAACAACATGGAGAGCAAACTACGGCTGCAGGCAGAAATTGCCGAAGAAATAACAACGTTGCAGAGCAATTATGGCAAAGATAGTTTACCCCGCAAAACTAAGTCGTACTTGGAATCGCGGATAGCAAAGGTAAAGGCTTTATACGTGAAGTATCTAGCAGGCGACGAAGAAATTCGTGCTGCAGAGCCACCGTTAGATTCAAGTCATCCATACCTCAAAAAGAGGAAAGAAGTTTCGGAGAATTACGAGATTCTGATAGCTGACATGCGCCAACGGTTAAACGCCGGACCTCCATTAACACCAACAATATCGACGGCGGATATTTCACAACTTCAGCAATTCGATATCAGCGGATATAACGAGTTTGTGGGGGCAGAGCCGAGGGGGCAGAGCCGAAGGGGCAGAGCAACGAGGGGGCAGAGCCGAAGCAAAGTGAAAGCGATGAACCCCAACAACATTCATCGCTACATGGCAACGAGCGAGACACATCTGATGGACATGGCATCAGGCAGTTGCTAAAAAAACAGGACGTGCTAATGCGTCAATTGTACAAAAAAATCGGGTCAATTGATTACGCCTTAGAAATGGGAGAAGTTACAAAGGAATATGCGCAACTAAAGGTTCATCAGTTGCAAAAGGGAGTAGACCAAATTGATGAGCTGCACACTAATATCATGGTGGAGTCAGAGGAAGAACATCGGACAGATAATTATTTCATAAACAACTACCATGACACCTTGCAGGATAAAGTGGAAACAACAATTATTCGACTGCAGCAAGCTCAGATTGAGGCAAAAGAAGTTTCAACAGGTTGTACCAAGCTCCCAAAAGTGGAAATTCCCACTTTTTCCGGAGATTATGAGCAGTGGAGTTCATTCAACGACATTTTTACCGAAGTTATTCATAGGAATAAGAAAATTACCGATACGGTGAAAATGACGTACCTAAAATCTCACGTTCAGAAGAGTGCGGCCCAGCTGATCCGTCACCTATCAACAACGGGTGAGAATTACAGAGCGGCCTGGGACTTGCTTCAGGCAAGATTTGAAAATCCAAGATTATTGGCGAGCAAGTATTTCAACACATTGTTGTCATTACCAACCATACAAGTAGCCACTGCCGGGGCAATTCGTAACCATCACGATACTGCAAAGGAGATGTTGCACAATATAGAACGACTACAAATGTCCATCCCATTTGAGTCATTTGTGGCATTTATATTGCTAAAGAATTTAGATCCCGATACCGCTAGGCTGTATGAAACAACATTAGCCAAACCTCGAGAAGTTCCAAACATAAAAGAATACTTCAATTTTATGGAGAGAAGATTCCAGCCTTTGGAAACCATGGAGAGCGCAAAACCAACAACGGTAAGAGCACCTCCACTGACCATGCCACCATTAAATAGAGTGGTTGCAGCGACGTCCATCAACAAATGTCTGGTCAAACCTTGCAGAGAAAATCACAGGCTGGACCCCTACTTTTTCCAAAATTAGGATATTTTTCGGGTAGCTTAGATCCATTGACAATTTTGTATATGGGTCATTTTGATGCGCGCTTCCCAGGATTTTCTCAAGAAAATTCGGAAAATGACTTTTACTTATATTGAATATATTTTATGAGATGCCATCAAACTTTGTTGTCCTAAACACCCAGGGCCCCTACTTTTTCCAAAATTGGGATATTTTTCGGGTAGCTTAGATCCAGTGACAATTTTGTATATGGGTCATTTTGATGCGCGCTTCCCAGGATTTTCTCAAGAAAATTCGGAAAATGACTTTTACTTATATTGGATATATTTTATGAGATGCCATCAAACTTTGTTGTCCTAAACACCCAGGGCCCCTACTTTTTCCAAAATTGGGATATTTTTCGGGTAGCTTAGATCCAGTGACAATTTTGTATATGGGTCATTTTGATGCGCGCTTCCCAGGATTTTCTAAGAAAATTCGGAAAATGACTTTTACTTATATTGAATATATTTTATGAGATGCCATCAAACTTTGTTGTCCTAAACACCCAGGGCCCCTACTTTTTCCAAAATTGGGATATTTTTCGGGTAGTTTAGATCCAGTGACAATTTTGTATATGGGTCATTTTGATGCGCGCTTCCCAGGATTTTCTCAAGAAAATTCGGAAAATGACTTTTACTTATATTGAATATATTTTATGAGATGCCATCAAACTTTGTTGTCCTAAACACCCAGGACCCCTACTTTTTCCAAAATTGGGATATTTTTCGGGTAGCTTAGATCCAGTGACAATTTTGTATATGGGTTATTTTGATGCGCGCTTCCCAGGATTTTCTCAAGAAAATTCGGAAAATGACTTTTACTTATATTGAATATATTTTATGAGATGCCATCAAACTTTGTTGTCCTAAACACCCAGGGCCCCTACTTTTTCCAAAATTGGGATATTTTTCGGGTAGCTTAGATCCAGTGACAAGTTTGTATATGGGTCATTTTGATGCGCGCTTCCCAGGATTTTCTCAAGAAAATTTGGAAATGACTTTTACTTATATTGAATATATTTTATGAGATGCCATCAAACTTTGTTGTCCTAAACACCCAGGACCCCTACTTTTTCCAAAATTGGGATATTTTTCGGGTAGCTTAGATCCAGTGACAATTTTGTATATCGATCATTTTGATGCGCGCTTTCCAGGATTTTCTCAAGAAAATTCGGAATATGACTTTTACTTATATTGGATATATTTTATGAGATGCCATCAAACTTTGTTGTCCTAAACACCCAGGACCCCTACTTTTTCCAAAATTGGGATATTTTTCGGGTAGCTTAGATCCAGTGACAATTTTGTATATGGGTCATTTTGATGCGCGCTTCCCAGGATTTTCTCAAGAAAATTCGGAAAATGACTTTTACTTATATTGAATATATTTTATGAGATGCCATCAAACTTTGTTGTCCTAAACACCCAGGGCCCCTACTTTTTCCAAAATTGGGATATTTTTCGGGTAGCTTAGATCCAGTGACAAGTTTGTATATGGGTCATTTTGATGCGCGCTTCCCAGGATTTTCTCAAGAAAATTTGGAAATGACTTTTACTTATATTGAATATATTTTATGAGATGCCATCAAACTTTGTTGTCCTAAACACCCAGGACCCCTACTTTTTCCAAAATTGGGATATTTTTCGGGTAGCTTAGATCCAGTGACAATTTTGTATATGGGTCATTTTGATGCGCGCTTCCCAGGATTTTCTCAAGAAAATTCGGAAAATGACTTTTACTTATATTGAATATATTTTATGAGATGCCATCAAACTTTGTTGTCCTAAACACCCAGGGCCCCTACTTTTTCCAAAATTGGGATATTTTTCGGGTAGCTTAGATCCAGTGACAATTTTGTATATGGGTCATTTTGATGCGCGCTGCCCAGGATTTTCTCAAGAAAATTCGGAAAATGACTTTTACTTATATTGGATATATTTTATGAGATGCCATCAAACTTTGTTGTCCTAAACACCCAGGGCCCCTAATTTTTCCAAAATTGGGATATTTTTCGGGTAGCTTAGATCCAGTGACAATTTTGTATATGGGTCATTTTGATGCGCGCTTCCCAGGATTTTCTCAAGAAAATTCGGAAAATGACTTTTACTTATATTGAATATATTTTATGAGATGCCATCAAACTTTGTTGTCCTAAACACCCAGGGCCCCTACTTTTTCCAAAATTGGGATATTTTTCGGGTAGCTTAGATCCAGTGACAATTTTGTATATGGGTCATTTTGATGCGCGCTGCCCAGGATTTTCTCAAGAAAATTCGTAAAATGACTTTTACTTATATTGGATATATTTTATGAGATGCCATCAAACTTTGTTGTCCTAAACACCCAGGGCCCCTATTTTTCCCAAAATTGGGATATTTTTCGGGTAGCTTAGATCCAGTGACAATTTTGTATATCGATCATTTTGATGCGCGCTTTCCAGGATTTTCTCAAGAAAATTCGGAAAATGACTTTTACTTATATTGGATATATTTTATGAGATGCCATCAAACTTTGTTGTCCTGAACAAACAGGACCCCTACTTTTTCCAAAATTGGGATATTTTTCGGGTAGCTTAGATCCAGTGACAATTTTGTATATGGGTCATTTTGATGCGCGCTTCCCAGGATTTTCTCAAGAAAATTCGGAAAATGACTTTTACTTATATTGAATATATTTTATGAGATGCCATCAAACTTTGTTGTCCTAAACACCCAGGGCCCCTACTTTTTCCAAAATTGGGATATTTTTCGGGTAGCTTAGATCCAGTGACAATTTTGTATATGGGTCATTTTGATGCGCGCTTCCCAGGATTTTCTCAAGAAAATTCGAAAAATGACTTTTACTTATATTGAATATATTTTATGAGATGCCTTTAATCTTTGTTGTCCTAAATACTCTAATCCCCTACTACATTTTAAATTATTATTTTCATATAGCTTAGATATTTTACCAATGTTTTTATTTTATTTAAATATTGATGATACAATTTCTATTTATTAGAAATAAAATTCGTTATAACGGGAGTTTCAGATTTTTCACTAACACAAATACGCACAATTTGTTGTTGTTGCTTTTTAGGACAGATTTAGGACAAACTTCACCTACGTAAAATTTTATTGGAATCCAACAAATTGAAGGCAGAAAAATTAGAATTAAAAAGAATTGTTTCAAACAGCAAAAAGTAAAAGCAACAATATAATTTTATTTTGCTTAATTTTTTAAATTATTTTTTTAATTATTTTATTAATTTTATTTTTTATTGATTTAAATTTGAATGAATTTTTTATAAAATAAATCTTGAATTCTATAAATGATTTTTTATTGATTCCCGAATCCTCTTGGCTTCTTCTTTTATATTTTCGGTTGTAATTTCTTCTGTGGCAATTGTTTCTATATTATCCTCTCTTTCAATTAAATTTTCATCCAAAGGCACCTTATATTTTATACACAAATTATGAAGTAGACAGCATACGTTTACGATTTGTGCTGTTTTCTCAGGAGTATAGTGTAGCTCACGAGAATGGAGTAAACATCGCCATCGCCCTTTCAGGACACCAAAAACTCGCTCTATAATTGCACGAGCTTTTGCGTGAGCTGTATTATAGCGACATTCACTTGAGCCTTCACTGGTTTTCCTGAATGGTGTCATCATCCATGGTTCTAAAGTGTACCCGGAATCACCTAAATAATTCATTGTAATTAATTACATATAAAACTAAATTAACATTATATAATTACCTAGTAACCAAGATCATTTATCTCCTGCTCTCCAATTCTGCTCCATAACAGTTCGATTGCTGCTGACACCCCATATAACCGAATCATGGGAACAACCTCCGAACCGTGAATCGACGGAAGTAATTTCCATTTTACAGTCGCACGTCTACATAAGAAAAAAACATAATTAGTTAAAGATATTTAAAATTACCATTTTATAGTATTGTACCATCATTACATTTAAACTATGAGTACCCTGCCTGTTGAAAAAATGATGTTCATTTTTAGCTGGTCTTACAATATTAATGTGGGTCCCGTCGACACATCCTATAACTCCAGGAAACCCAGTTTATTTTGGAAGTATTCTTTTGAATTTGATTTTTCGTCGTCCGATAAATGAAAATTAAAATGTTTTTCACACATGTACGACTCCAAAATGTTCAACGTCTCATTCATTACCACCGACACAGTAGATTGTGCCATGCCTATCAAATTATCCTGACCTACCGCTTGCTGATAAGGACCCTCTACCAGAAATCTTAAAGTGTTTGCCAGTTTAAGAATTGGTGGTATAGCATCATTTTTTTTTTTGTTAATTTGAAGTGGGGTTCAATTTCATTCAAAATAAGGATAAACACTTCTTTCGTCACCCGAAATAGTCCCATGAACCTAAAAATGTTGTTTATTTATTAAGTGTTTTGTTTATAAAGCTATTCATGATTAAATTTTGGAATTGTGATACATAATTGCAATTACCTTTTATTTGTCATATCAAGCGGATTAGAATTCAAACGAAGCCTTTTTCGTTGAATATATGCTGGTGTTACTTGCTCGTCGGAATCATCATCACTTGAGTGGACAAAAAATCCAATTGTATCCATATTACAACACACTTTTATCACAAATGTTTTTCACTGTAGATCAAATGAATTTCGAAAAATAAGTTGTCAAAGACAAAAATAAACATTTGATACCACCTCGATTGTAAACACAAAATTTAGATGTCAAATTCAATTGAATGAAGTTTGTCTCGTTGAATCTTTTTCAATAAAGTAACAAGAACGATAAACTTCATTTTGTTCCATTTGACAATGAATATCCGCGGCGGATTCCAATTTTCATAATACGTATATCCGCGGCGGATCGTATTTTACGATATCGTATTTTACGAAATCGGAAAGAAAATCATAATAGGCCCCCTGGTGTTGTCATGTCAGTCACGAGTTCGATGTGAATAGCTTTCACAGACATACAAACAAACAGGGCTATCCAAGCTTTGGACGACTGCGGCTTTCCTGGACCTTTTCGATTTTGTAGATATAACGGACCTGCGTAATCAACCCCGACGTACAAAAAGGGTTGTCCGATGTTCACTCGTTCAGCTGGAAGATTGGCCATCAATTGTTGGTTTTTGAATTTCTTCTGTCTGAAGCATGGAATACATTTGGTTACATAATAGCGACATAAATTACGACAGCCGATAATCCAAAAGCGCTGACGTAATAGGTTTGTTAGTAGTGTTAGACTGGGATGAAAATTCCTCATATGACAGTTAGCGATCAGTAATCGGACAAACATGTGATGTTTTGGCAGAATTATCGGGTGTTTTGCATCAAAATTGCATGATGATTTCTCAATTCTGCCTCCAACACGTATGAGGTTATCTTCGTCTAAAATTGGTGTCAATGAAGCAAGTTGGCTGCTTCTGTATAATTCACCATTCTCCTGAATGGCGATATTTCGCTCTGAAAAATTGTTGAGCCCATTTGATACAAGCCTTTTCTGCATATACATGATTTCTTCAACTGCTAGTGGTTGTACAAGTTCCTTGTTTGAATTTATCACTTTGTTTTCTTGTGATGTGCGTGAAATCAGCAATTTACAGCGTGTTTTATGAATAAATCTGTAAACGTAACCGATGATTCGATAAATCTTTGACAATGATGAACATTTTTCAAACAGTACAGGACAAAAATGTGTGGTCAACTGAACATGATGCACTAGCAAATATTTATTGCGAACTTCAAGCACAGATTCATCCGGCTGTGTTAGAATGTGCTTTTGGCTTGGCCTTTAAACCAAAACTTGTTGTTGATTAATTTTTCTGGATCAACACCTCGAGACAGCAGATCAGCTTTATTATGTTTACCAGGAACGTGTGACTACTTCTGTCTTGGAAGTGTTTCTAGTATGGTCGAAGTCCGGTTTCCGATGAAAGTTTTCCACTTCCTTGGATAGTCTGATAATCAGCAGAGCACGATTACAGAATCCGACCATGCATGCGTTGAATGAATTGCAACCGCTGAGTTGTTTTGGACTTAAGACATCAACCGGCTAAGCAGTACAGCAGCACACAATTTTAGACGGCTACAGTGAGTTGTTGAACCGGAGCGACTTTTGATTTTGCTGCTATTAAATGAATATGAATTTGGCCATTATTATCTTCAATTCGCAGGTAAATAACAGCCCCGGATGCCTTCTCCGACGCATCAGCGAAACCGTGAAGCTGGGCGGATTTAATTTGATCCTGCGATGTGTGCAGGTATCGTGGAATCTCTATAAGTTCCAAATGATGAAGATTGTTTCGTATCTTGGACCATTGCTCTAAGACAAGACATCTTGTGGTAGTCTTTCATCCCATTCAACTTTGCGAAGCCACAGTGTTTGGAACAATAGCTTTTTTGTGATGATAACTGGAGCCAGCCAACCTAGAGGATCAAAGATACGTGAAACTTCAGATAATAAATATCTTTTTGTTAAAGTTTCTTTATTTGACGGTGTAACTTTAAATAGAAAGCAATCCTTTTGTGGATTCCAGCTTATCCCCAATGTTTTAATGGTCGATTGCCCGTTTACGTCTAGAATTGCCACCTCTCGATCAATGTTAGGTGTTATTCTAAGTAAACGTTGATCATTCGACATCCACTTGCGTATTTTGAATCCGGCTTTACTAAGTAACGAATTCATATTATGATACAATGAAATCGCATCTTCTACGGAGCCACAACCGGTCAGCATATCATCTACATAAAAATTGTCGGTTAGACATTCTGCTGCATCAGGATAGCTTTCGTGATAATCGTTGGCTAGTTGGTGTAAACTTCGAATTGCCAAGAAAGGAGCACTAGATAAGCCGTATGTGACGGTAGTCAATTGGAACTCTTGAATTTGTTGATCTCGCGTCTTCGTATGCCACAAGATCCTCTGATAGCGCCTTTCATCTGGATGTACAATGATTTGTCTGTACATTTTTTCGATGTCACCACATATAGCGATTGGTTGTTCTCGATAACGAAGCAACAGTGTGGTAAGATCGGTTTGGATAGTTGGTCCCACATGGAGAACATCATTCAATGATAACCCGGAAGAGCTCTTGCAAGAGCCATCGAATACGACGCGTAATTTCGTTGTGCTGCTTTGTGCCTTTATCACGCAATGATGAGGTATTAATGATAATTATTTTCGTCGGTATTTTCTACAGTCTCCATGTGACCCAATTGTTCGTATTCTTCCATAAATGAAGCATATGAATTTGCTATATTCGGATTTTGAGTGAGCTTACGATCAAGAGTCATTAATCTTTTTACTGCAGCTTTTTACTCCAGCACAACATAAACTAGCAGCATACCACCGCTTATAAGGCTCAGCAACATCCTCATGAAATATCGAACAATTACACACGATTTTACAAGATTTTTAAAAAATACAACTATATTATTGCACATAAAACGTCACAAACCTTACAACATAAATTGTCAACACAACGTAACGGTGTGTATGACAGCGGCATATACAAATTAACATGCAATGATTGCCCCATGTTCTATGTCGGGCAAACGGGGAGAACATTCACACAAAGATTCGCTGAGCATACAAAAGAGGCAAAGCAAATAAACACAAATTCAAACCTTAAGTCAAATTACGCTCACCATTTAATCACTAAACAACACACATTCATGGACATAAACACAGATTTAAAAATATTACACACATTGAAGAAAGGCAACATGATGGACCGTTTAGAAGAGATTGAAATTTATAGACATCGTTACAACCCTCACATTCTCAACGACAAATTGAATACAAGAACAAACAAATTATACGATATGATTTTGTATAGTGGATGAAGAAAACCATTTTTCGACGAGTGCAACGTATAAAAATTCATGATTTGGTCAAAATTATTTTAGTAGTTAAAATTGTTTGGAACTGATGATGAATGAAAATCCGAAACTGTTCTTCCATTTTTAAAAAAACAATATTATTACTTTAAGAAGACATTTTAACAAATAACTATTGTATTTTATCTTAATTTAATATTCATTTTATTTGTGTAAAGTTTTTATTAAAATTTGTGAAAACGTTCGTTAATTGTAAAAATAAATAAATAGAAAAAAATTCATTTGTTTTTTAAATAATACAAAAATCATAACTGATAATGCCGATTTTCGATTAAAATAAACGGCATTTCCGTTTGGTGGTTGTAAATTATAATAATGCGTGATTTGCACGTATCGAACAAAATTTTTGCTGAGAAGTGTTATAAGTGCACATAATTAGACATAATATAAAAATATCTTAGATAAGAAATTGCATATAATATAAACATAAATTGTTCCCAGAAAGATTTATTAAAATAACTTGATCCATCTGTAAACATAAAAACATAATAAAGAATATTTTCCAAAACAATCACGTCCGCTTTCAATCTAAATAATTTCAATAACAAAAAACTGATGATCATAATATATCTTGAAAAGACAATAAGATTATAATTAAGAAGAATATATTATAAGAAGAAATTATAGATAGCGCGAGTAAAATTATAATATAGTATATAAGAGAAATAAAAATGTAACTCGTGTTAGATTTAAACATAAACTTAACTTTGTATCATCAAAACTGCAAAAATAATAAAACGGTGAAATAATAAAAATAAATTAAAACTTTTAAAAAATAATTATTTAATGAAACCACGCATAACATTAAATTGGTGGCAGCGGAAAAATTGCGATAAAATAAATTCGTACGTAAATATATAAAATCAGTGATATATAAGTGTTAAATATTAACAAAAAAAAGTGTTAAATATTAACAAAAGTAATTATTAAATATTAACAAAAAAGTGTTAAATATTAATAAATAAATAAAATAAGAAATATTAACAAGACAAATGTTAAATATTCTTGATAATAAAAAAAAAAGTTTTAATAAAGTTAAAGTGTTAAATATTAGCAAAAAGTAAAAAGTACTAAATATTAACAAAACCAGAACAACAAATATTTCCAAAGAAGCAGATTCAGAGAGGACAGCAGTTTCGACGGGTTCCCCATACTTCAACCAAATGGAATCATCAATCATCATCATCATTAACATCATATTATTTTTGTAAGTTATTTTTATTGTTTTTTCTCAAAATATATATAAAATAAAAATCCCCATTTTTAATATAAGATCTGTAAGAAATCTATTTTCGCAAAAGATTTGAATTAAAAGAGTGTAAAAGTAAAGTAAATATAAAAAAAAGGAGTAGGAATTTCGCTTATTTGAAAAAAAAAGGGTAAAGATACAAAATGGAAAAAATTGATATAAAAACGTTATTTCAATTTATCCCAAATTTTAAAAGTGAGGCTGAAGAAGCCTTCACATTTATTCAAAACTGACAAAATGCAGTTGATCTCGCCACAAAGGAACAAACACCGATCCTAATGGCATTTATCAAATCTAAAATTAGTGGAAATGCTTCCATAATTTTAATGAACAAAAAAATTGAAACTTGGGAACATTTAAAAGAAGAATTAAATGTGATTTTTAGGGAAAAATATTCTAATTTACAACTCCACAGGGAGTTAATTTCGCTAAAACAAAGACAAAGCGAAAGTGTAATTCAGTTTACACAAAGGTGCGAAACTTTGCAACGTAGAATGCTACAAAATGCAAAGGGTGACACAAAAGAAGAAGATTGGAATGGGAAAAGTTCATATATTAAAACCAACATATTAAGTTCATTTATTAATGGGAATGAAAAAAATAGGAACGTATTGTAATACGCTAAGACCAAATAATCTCAGTGAAGCAACGAGCTTGGCTGTAGAAGAAGAAAGCCGATTATCAATAAATAATTTTGAAAATTTTAGAAATCCTAGAAGAGATTACTCTAATAGGAATACTTTGAGGATAAATATGACTCAAGTAAAATGTTACACTTGTGGTAAAATGGGACACAAGTCAAACATGTGTTATTTTAATAAAAATAAGAATCGAAATTACAACTATCGAAATAATAGTAACCAAAATTATGTAAAAAAAAGTGAAAATAGTGAAGAAAAAAAAGTAGAAGATATCCAAAAATCGATGGATAAAATAAATTTTCGCAGAAAGGATTAGAATTTTTCAGGATGTCTGATCCTGTTAATTTAGAAATTCCCTATGTGTTAGTAAATTATAAAAATAAAATATTTAAAATGTTGGTAGATACAGGTGCTTTTGTATGTTTAATAAAAAGTAATTGTATTTTTGAAGAAGATTTTAAAGAAACCAAGATTATAAAATTTCAAGGAATAGGTCGTAGCACAAGTAGTAGCCTTGGCAGTTGTGCTATTCGTATTCATTTCTTGAATAATAGTAAGGGTAATAGTAAAATTTACCATAGAATAAATTTTCACGTTATTAATGAAAATAGTATGGATTTCTACGATGGGATAATAGGAAGTGATTTCTTGCGAGAAAATCATTTTAATATCAATTATCAGTGCGATTCTCTAGAGAACGTAGCTGAAGAAGTTGAGTTGCAGTTTAAAAAGAAAATAGAATTTGTAAGACCTAGAACGGACGTTTTTAGGCTAATTAAAGTAGAATCCGATAGTGAAAATAAAGAGGTAATAATAGAAAAATGCAATAGGCATGGTATTCTTATCCCAGGATGTATTGTTGAAAGAAATAATAAAAATTTTGCATGGATTAGAGTGTGCAATATAGAGGATTTTGAAAATAAAATAGATTTTAAATTAATTGGAGTGCCTTTAGAGGATTTCAATATTGTCAATCCAGGATTAAGTAATAGTGAACAAGTAAGTAGAAATGAAAATAATGAGGATAAAATAAATGTTTTTAAATGCGAAAAATATAGCAAGTTTAATGAAATAATAAAGATGGTTAGGTTAGAACATCTAAATGAAGAAGAGAAGAAAGAATTAATAAAAATAATTAGGAACTATGAAGAAATATTCAGTGTAGAAGGAGAAAGTTTATCAACAACAAATATGATCGAACATAAAATTAGAACTAGTGATAGCTCACCAATATTTACAAAATCGTATAGGTATCCTAAAATTCATGAGGAAGAAGTAAATAAACAAGTAGAAAAACTTAAAAGAGATGGAATTATTAGAGATAGTCAATCCCCATGGAATTCACCTTTATGGGTGGTACCCAAAAAGAAAGATGCATCTGGCAAAATCAAGTGGAGAATGGTAATAGATTACCGAAAATTAAATGAAATTACTATATCAGATAGCTATCCAATACCAAATATTTCAGAAATTTTAGATCAGTTAGGAAAATCAAAATATTTCACGACATTAGATTTAACATCGGGATTTCATCAAATTCCGGTAGCTGAAAAATATATTGAAAAAACAGCACCCCATATGGTCATTTTGAATTTACGAGAATGCCATTCGGACTGAGAAATGCCCCAGCTTGTTTTCAACGGATGATGAATACGGTATTAACAGGTTTGCAAGGAATAAAATGTTTCGTATATTTAGATGATATTGCTGTGTATGGTAAAAATTTAGAAGAGCATAATGAAAAATTGGTTAAGGTATTAGATCAACTAAAGAAAGCTAACCTTAAAATACAGCTGGATAAATCTGAATTTTTAAAAAAAGAAGTTAGTTATTTAGGACATGTTATAACTAATGAAGGTATAGAACCAGATAAGAATAAAATCGAAGCAATTAATAAATTTAAACCACCCATTTGTGTTAAAGAAATTAAATCATTCTTAGGAATGATAGGCTATTATAGGAAATTTATTAAAAATTTTAGCATAACAGCAAGTCCAATAAATAAATTATTAAAAAAAAATACAATTTTTAAATGGGATCAAGAACAACAGGATGCGTTCGAAAAATTAAAAAAGGAATTAATTAATTTCACAATATTACAGTATCCAAATTATGAAAAAGGTTTTGTAATCATAACTGACGCCAGCAATAACGGTTTAGGCGCAGTTTTAAGTCAAAATATTGAAGGTAAAGATCTTCCAATACAGTTCGTTAGTAGAACATTAAATGGTGCAGAGAAAAATTATTCGACTACAGAAAAGGAGTGTTTAGGTATAGTATGGGCAGTTAAACAATTTCGTCCATATGTTTATGGTAGAGAATTTATTATAAGAACGGATCATAGACCTCTACAATGGTTATTTAATGTTAAAGACCCAGGTTCAAGACTTGTTCGATGGAGACTGAAATTAGAGGAGTATAATTATAAAATTGAATATAAAAAAGGAAAAGATAATAAAGTAGCTGATGAGCTAAGTAGGAATATTTTTATTAGTGAACTAGAACACAGAGTATTAGAGGAAAACTTAAGAGAAATCTTTGGTGAAGATGAAATAGATGAAAATTCTAAAGAAAGTGAAAATATAGAAAATGTTGATGAAGTTTTAAATAATAAAGAAAATGAGGAAAATTTTAATGAAAATCAAATAGAAGAAATAGACGATTTGAATTTAAGAAGGAAAATAATTGAAGAAAATCATAATGGGTTAATAGGAGGACATTCAGGTCAAAAGGGTACTATAAGTAGAATTAGACAAAAATATAATTGGAAAAGTTTAAATAGAGATGTTATAGAGTTTATTAATAAATGCGAAGCATGTCAAATGGAAAAAATAAATAGACATCCGCATAGGAATCCGATGAAAATAGTAAGTAATGCTAATCATTGCTCAGAAAAAATTGCAATAGATGTAGTAGGTCCCTATAAGGAGACAAAAAATAAAAATTTGTATGGTTTAACAATACAAGATGATTTATCAAAGTACATAAAATTTATTCCTATAAAAAATAAATCAATGGAAACTATAGCTAGAAATTTAGTTGAAGGTTGAATATTAAACTTCGGTCTTCCCAAAATCATATTATCTGACAACGGTTCAGAAGTTTGTAATTCTTTGATGAGGGAAATTTCGCAACTATTTGGTTTTCAACATATAACCACTAGTGTAGCACATCCTCAGTCAAATGGTAGTGTAGAAAGGGCACATGCCAGATTAAACGAATATTTGAAATTAGTTGGAAAAAATTTAGAAAATGACAAAAAATGGGATGAGCATATGAAATATGCTAGTTTTTGCTATAATATAACTACTCATAGTTCAACAGGATTTACCCCCTACGAATTAATATTTGGTAGAAAAGTCAATAAACCAAGCGAAATAGATTTCGAGATACTAGAGACAATTAACGATTACGCCGAAGATCTACAGAAACATCTGGTAGGCATGGAAATTAAAGCAAGAAATAAGTTACAACTTCAAAAAGAAAAATCAAAAAATCGCTATGATAAGAATTTAGGAAAACTATATAATTATTTAATAGGAGATTTTGTGCTTGTAAGAAATGAATTTAAAGGAAAATTAGATAGTGTTTATCGAGGTCCATATAAAGTAGTATTTGTAGATAAATATAATGTTTTAGTTTTAAAAAATAATAAACGAGTTAAATATAATAAATCACATATAAAACCATTTATAGGTCAAGAACAGAATGTTCCATCTACATCGAAAATATAGAAAATCATAATGGCAATTGTATTATAAATATTTGGGACTAACGAAAATTTTGGATGGACACATTTCAATAATAAACAAAATAAATATCGATGAAATTGAAACATCAATAAATGTGATTTAACATCAATTAAATAATGTCAATAGGGCATGTTTAGACTATGTAAAGGAGTGCAACGATTTTGTGGATGAAGCAGTTATAAATTATAGGAAATTAATAAGTAAGATAGATGTAATACATTCTTTATTAGGTACACGAAAATATAGGATTAAAAGAGGTTTAATAAATATAGTTGGTTCAGGTCTTAAAGGATTGTTTGGTACAATGGACAATGAAGACGCAGAATATTATGATAATGTCATGAGGACAGTTAAAGAAAATCAGGAGTTTATTCAAAACGGTTTGAAAGAAGAAGTAAAAATAATGAAAAGTTTAAATGAACAAAATCAGATTTTAACAAATCAGTACCACATTTTAGAAAATAAAAATAATGAAATTGTAACGAAGTTTAACGAAATATTACTTATCGTTAATGAATCTAATAGAAAGCAAGCTATTATAAATTATTTAAGAAGTTTACAGTATACAATATTAAGTAGATTATTTCAATTTGAATTGGAACTAGAAAAAGTAGTCGATGCAATATTATTTCTTCAAGCAGGAACTATTCATCCAATTATTATAACCCCAGAAAAATTTATTAAAATTCTAAAAAATAGTACAAATCAAGAAAAGTTACTATATACTCCAAGTTTAGAAAGTTATCATATTTTAATTAAAGAAGTTAAAGTCAAAGCTTTTGAAAAAAATGGTGTAATAAATATTGTATTATCCATACCTATAATTAAAGAAATAAATATAGAAACATATGAAATTTTAGCTTTACCATTTAAAGTAAATGACCAATGGTCAATAATAGAATATTCTGAAGAAAATAAAATGTTATTAATAAGTAAAAGTAAAGATAATTTTACTTTAAAGAATAATCTAAATGATTGTAATAAATTAGTTAATGAAAATAATGTATATTTTATTTGTCCTGAATTAATTTTAGAAAGTACTCTTAAACATGAAATTTGTGAAGTAAATGTTTTTATGAAAAGGACTAATAAATTTTGTAATTTAAAATTAATACCAAATCAAATTGAAGTTTTTCATAAATTAAGTTATTTAAAATATATATTTGTAACATCAGAAAAAATGAAATATAAATGTAATTGTAATAATATTGAAGAAGAAGGATTTTTAAATAATATAGGTATAATTTACTTAGAAAATAATTGTAAATTCAGTACAGTGGATATTGAAATTGAAACAAATAAAAATATTAATGAAACTAAAAGTAATAACGATGTATACCATTTTGGACTAGAGAATTGTTGTTTAAATATCAAAATTGAAGAAGTAATACCTATTCCAAAAGTAGATAAAATTAAGAAAAATGAATTAAATAAATTAAATGACTTATCTATAAAACTAAATAATCAAGAAAGCTATATCACGAGACAATTAAAAAAGATTCCTTCTCGTGTTAAAAACAGTATTTTTGGAATAATAGGAATAGTTTTAATTATAATTATTGTTTTTGTAACATGTAAATGTGTAAAAGGTGGAAATACCTTTAATTTATTTAATAAGTGTTTTAATAAAAAACAGAAAAAACCAATTTGTCAACAAGTAACCTATTATAAAGATAATAGTGATATAGAAGAAAATGAAAATGAGATTGAAATTGCATTAGATAGAGTTTCGATTAGGCAAAGGCCGTCAATTAAATCAGGAAATGTAAATGAAGGATTTTTACCTTAAAAATAAATAATGATTCCCTTAAATTATGTAAAAGAAATCATCATTTATCTTAATAAGATGGGAGGTGTTATAAGTGCACATAATTAGACATAATATAAAAATATCTTAGATAAGAAATTGCATATAATATAAACATAAATTGTTCCCAGAAAGATTCATTAAAATAACTTGATCCATCTGTAAACATAAAAACATAATAAAGAATATTTTCCAAAACAATCACGTCCGCTTTCAATCTAAATAATTTCAATAACAAAAAACTGATGATCATAATATATCTTGAAAAGACAATAAGATTATAATTAAGAAGAATATATTATAAGAAGAAATTATAGATAGCGCGAGTAAAATTATAATATAGTATATAAGAGAAATAAAAATGTAACTCGTGTTAGATTTAAACATAAACTTAACTTTGTAACATCAAAACTGCAAAAATAATAAAACGGTGAAATAATAAAAATAAATTAAAACTTTTAAAAAATAATTATTTAATGAAACCACGCATAACAGAAGTGAGAACTTAGAACTACGCGCAATATAAAAAATTGTTATTAGGCAGAAAGAGAAAAAATATGAACAAAGATGTTTGGTGAAATACCTGTTGTTGTTCATCTGTTGGTGCGCTGGCTAAGGGAAAGCTCGTATTCAATGGGAGGTCCGTTTTGACAACATCTCGCAGTTCTATCAAAAAAAAAAAAACCAATCGCACAACGAAAAAAAATTACACTTTAATCATTGCTGCGCCAAAAAACCACTTTTCCCTTTATAAAAACCGTTAGTTCATTATCGAGAAGTTATTTATTTCATTCAAAAATTAAATTATGTGTTGGCATATTAAGAATAATATAAATTTTTCTTATTAATCCTAATATTCTATAATTATCTAAATCTACTATTGGTTATTTATTTATTTTTTTATGTTAATTAACTTTATTTATTAATTAAATTTATTTGTGGCAACATTTAGTCGATATGTAGGAAGATTCCAAAAAAAACCCAAAGAAAAAAAATGTTCAAAAACTTACAGTTCACTCCAAGTCATTCCAAGGCCTTTTCGCTTCTTAGGTGAGCGGTTTTCTAAAAAAAAATGTTACCCTCATTAAACCCACGCACCACCATAAAATTCATATAAATTTAATTAATCTATTATTATTATTTTTTTTACTAAAGTATTATTAAATAACTAATGTTTTAACCAATTCTTTTTTAATTCACTTATTTTTAAATCTGATTTTAGTTTTAGCGATTTAGTCGACCACGCTATTTTGTTACAATCGGCGTTGGTAGACACAGTTAGTAAAAATCCTACTACTTGCTATTGGTTGAATTGCATACACCGGTACTTTCAGGCTATAAGCAGCCAAACTGGCTTTACTTTATTTGTTCTGACAAAAACTGACTTTATTTGTTCAAATTTAATAAATTTGACTTAACCCGTTGGTGGGTGGGTCGTCGACGTTCGTCTATACAATTTGTCGGATTTTTAATTTGTTTTTTTTAGCAACCGGATTTGAGTTAACTATCTCAAACAATGCTATATAATAATTCAAAAAAAAAAAAAAAATGAAATTATTATTTTTGTACTAACCAAAAACAGCAAAAAAAAAAACTTACGGGAATATAATTACATGAATATCTGATGATTTAACATTGAGGAAGGACTTTATAGAATAGTTATGCTATGGATTTAATACAAACAGATGACTTTACAAACACGAACTGTTTATGTATTTCGTTTAGGATCTGTTCTTATTTTGGTATCTTTCACCGGTTGTACTCTATGTAAATAGACCAGAAGACCACATATGATTCCGATTAACAACATGAAATGAACTCCTTAATAGAGCAGCTAATTTTGCAAAGCTGGAGCTTTCGATCTTTTTAGAGTACAAGCGTTTTTGATCCCAAAATATTAATTTTATAACATAAATTATCTCTCTTTATTAAGAAAATTCTCTTTATCTCTTATCTTTTTCAAAGTTCGTCGAAAATAAAAAGATCGAGTAATTCAAGGAATGTCGAACTTCTAACTCTGCAATTACCCCCAAAAGCTGGATCTTTTCGGTAGCTCTACTCCTTAACAATACATATATCCTTTACTTATGGTTTATTATTTTATTTACCTATTATTAGTTATTTTTCTATTCACGATTTATATAGACAATACAAAATATTTTTATTTTAAATTTTATTTTATGATGTGTATCTCAGCTCAGGGTCGGTCGTTGACGCTCGAAGAAGAAAGACGTGTTTTTGTCATCTTCTTCGAGAATTTAATTTAATTTAATTTATTTATTTGTTTAATTTTGTGTGATATCAAAACCAACAAAAATGTTTATACAAGCCAAACAGTACAAACACTTAAGATATAAAAAAAGTAAGTTAAGGCGTAGTATTAGTGATGCATATAAAATAAAGCAGAAAGTTATATACACAAAACTAACACAAATGTCACGAAAAAATCTGTCAAATACCGATATATAAATACCAATACATAAATAAATATAGCGTACATTTTTTTGACAGGATCTGTGTAAGGAGCGAACGATACGGCTTGTATAAACATTATTGTTGGTTTTGGTGATATGTTTGGATATATATATATATATATATATATATATATATATATATATATATATATATATATATATATATATATATATATATATATATATATATGTATATATATTATATATATGCCTTTGAAATTTACTCCAAATGGCGTTTTTCACTATTTTTGCAAAAATTTGGGACCATCCTGTGCACAATACACACCCTATATCCAAAAAAATAAAAAATATGTTTTTTTTATTTTTTTAAATATCACACGTACACCAAAAGTTAAACAAATCAAAAATCATGAAGTTCAAATTTCCAAAATTTTTGCTGTTTTAAAATGAAATATATATTATATGTATGTTTTAATTTAATTTAATTTAAGTTGAAATAATAATAATAATTAAAGTGAGTGATTATTTTGTTTAGTTAAATTTGCGTCATTTTAATTTGGTTAATAGTGTAGTGGAAAATAAAATTAATATAGTGAAATGATTTTAATATAGTGAAAAGTGTAGTGGAAGTGAATTAAAAATTAGTTGATGAGGAAGACCTCAATAAGGAAATGTGTGTCCAAAAAATCATAACGGTACTACTCAAATATCGTAAGAGGTATTTCGTACCGCATATACTGGTCTATACATACCTATGACTGTCGTATGAATTTGTGTAATATTTTTTTTTGTTTTTTTGTTGTTTCTTTTTATTTTATTATATGATTTGCTATGGTAAGGGTTGTGTAATTGTGTTATGTATAGTCAGAGCCGACGGCTGAATTTGTATATATATATATATATATATATATATATATATATATATATATATATATATATATATATATATATATTATATACACAATTTTTTGTTTGTTTGTTGTTGTTTAAATATTATAAGAAAAAACAATATGTATTCAGGTATAGGGTATATTTTTTGATAGGATCCTTGTAAAGAGCGAGCTGGACGCCGTGTAGACATTTTGTTGGTTTTGGTATAGGTAGTTATATACACAGCCCACAAGTGTATTGTAATTTGTGTGTATGCAGAACAAATTGATTTGTGTTCGATTTAAATGAGATTCTATAGCATTGCCAGACTGCGGTTTAATAAATGTGGTTTAGCTAAACCCGCTTAGCTAATCGTTTACTAAATCACTTGCACTGCCACATTGTTATATTTCTAAATCTGTAATATTATGGTGGCGCCCCGAGCGTACGGTATTGATATTAATAGAAACGTCAAACGTGTATTAAACCTATTATTTCTGTTGTTTTTGTGTTTTTAAATAAAAAAAAATATTATATACATTTAATAAATTTAATATAATATGGAACCGGCAAAGAAAAGAACGCGTTGTGAGTGGAGTGATGACGAAACAATAAAATTGATCGACGTATGGAACGAGAAAATAGACGAGCTTCGAATGACGAAAAGAAATTCATCCGTGCACGGGGCTATGGCAAATAGACTCAAGGAAATGGGAGTCATCAAAACTGTCGCGGAAATTAGATCCAGGCTTAAAAATCTTACCTCGAGATTCAGGTTTGTACCAATAATTTTAAATATATATACTAAAATGGGAAAGTAACATAACCTCAAAAAGTTATAAACAAAAACAAGCTTATCACGCACAACAAACATAAAACATAATTTCTTAACATTTCAATTTATTTTGACTAATTAACATACTCAAACATATTTCAATTAATCTTGATATTTTTATTTTAGAAGCGAAAAAAAAATCATTGGACCCAGCGGCGGATCACCATCTGAGTGGAAATTTTTTGAGTTAGTGAGTGCCATCATTGGTAATTTTCCGTCAAATGATGACGATTTAATTGAGGAGACCATAAATATTGAAATTAGTAAGTAAAGACATAAATATTGGTATTATAATAAATAGTTTTATTAGAATTCAAATACAATTTCTGTAGATATGTTTATGTAATTTTATATAATCGGTTTGTTTCAGTTGATCAAACGCAAGAATTAACGGAAGTCACACCGGAGCCTTCAACTTCGTCGTCCACACCAAGCTCAGCATTCAATTCCAATCGGCGACCTAGAAAGATTGCCCAAATTCAAGAAGAATTACTTAATCAAATATCGAGGGGAAATGAATGTTTGGAAAACTATTGCGAGCAAGCAAAATCATACCACTCTCAGCACTTGCAATTAACGAAAGATTCATTGAAAATGCAGAATATGTGGTACGAATTTTTTACCAACAATAATAATAATAATGTAAATAATAATAAATAATTTAGTAATAAGGATATGATGATTGAAATATTGTGATTATGAAATGTATATGTGATTTTTTGAATTTTATATTAATTGATAGTTTAATTAGATTTTAAGTAATTATTGAATTTGAAACGTAAAATGAAATCAGTATTTTTAATAATAAATTGAAGCAAACCTGTGTATAAATATTGTGCCAAGCTATTCCTGATTGTAGTAGCGTTTAAATTATTTTCGCCTTCTATTGTCGTGTGTGTTGGCTGATTCAATGGAAAAATGGCAAGATCTTCTTGGACCGTAGAATTTATAAGTTCATTCCTGTTATTGAGGTAGTTATGTAAAATGCAGCATGCTTTAATGATTAAACAAGCGTTTTCGGGTAACATTTCTAATCCGCGACCAATTTTTCGAAAACGCCCCTTTAGATGCCCGAAAGCATTTTCCACAACACGCCGGTGAAAGCATATAATTAAAATGTTTGCAAGTCGGCGATAAATTATTTCCCGGATACGGCTTCATCAGGTACGAAGAAAGCCTGAATGCTGAATCTCCCAATAGCATAACAGGTATTGAAACGCCATTTATCGTTCGACTGTGCTTATAAAATAGTTCATTGTTCTTATGTTGATTTTTCAGTTTCGATTTTTCGAAAATATAGGAGTCGTTGCTTTTGCCTGGCGATCCAACGTTGACATAAGTAAACCGATATCTTAAAAATAATCATTTATAAAAAAGGAATATAAATATGTAACTAATTTTAATTGTGTACCTGTAATCAACGGCTGCTAACAATACAACGGAATACCAGCCCTTGTAATTATAATAGTCAGTTGCGTCATCTTTTGGAGGTGAAACTTTTATATGGCACCCATCTAAATGGAAAGATGTCATTTATAAATCAATGGGACAATCATAATCTAGAGAAAAATTAGCTTACCAACTGCTCCGTAAATCTGTGGAAAACCCCACTTGTGCTCAAACCCATGTGTTAGCTCCTTAATTGAGTCATAGGGGGATAGGAGGCACTACATTCACTTTCGAGTTTTGTGCACACTGCTTCACAAAACTCCAACACAATTTCCTGTAGCGTCGATCTCCCTACCCCAAATAAAGTGGCCACTGTTCGGCATTCTGCCGATGAAGCCAAATAGAAAATTGATACAGCTACGCGCTTATCAACCGGTATGCATTTCCTAAATGAAGTATCTTGCTTCTCTATAAACTTCACGAAGCTCACAAGGTTGTGAAATGTTTTGCGACACATCCTGAAACTTGCCTTAATATGAGCTTCAGTATATGATGGGACTTCAATTTCCCAAAATAGACTTTCTCTGATCTGAAATTCATCAAAATGGAAACGAATAAATATTTTATGGTAATATTTTAATAAATGACTATGTTATATTTTACCATATTCCACATTTTTCGGTCAATTTCTTGTTTAGAATTTATTGCCGATAACAAAGCCGCCAACTTTCGATTACGTTCAAAATAAAACGTCGCCATTTCCTCTGACTCCTGTACTAACATTTCAAGATGATTGCCTCTGTCATGAAGTTCTTGAATTTGTTGAAATATAGCTGGTACATTAGCCAAATTCATTTTTTGTATATTTTATTTTATAATTCAGTAATTCACCAAGTTCACAAATCGCAGTACAAAATTAAAAATAATAAAATGCTATTAAGGCGTTGTAAATACCAAGTTGACATTTCTACAATAGTTCAAACATTCATAATGTTAAAATATCTACCACGTGATGGCGTTACTTGAACTTGTAATGATGTTATAACATCAACCGAGTTGTGTAAATTATTAAGTTAATTATACAAGCATACGAGTATTATACAATATATAATCAACATGTCTCGTGAAATTCAATTTAAATTTTGTATTATTAATCCAAATTCAACAAAATGTGGTATCATATATTCAAACCATCACTGATGTTACAATATTTGCCGTTCAGCAGCGCTACTTGTATTTCCACTAAATCAGTTTATTTATTAAACTCGAAATAATAGGCGATTAGCTAAACCTAAAGTTGACACACTACAGCTAAACTCGCAAAAATACTAAATCGGATTTATTAAACCGCAGTGTGACAACGCTATTATACTTCGTATAATTGAGTACGTTTGAATTGAATTCAGAATCGGCTGCACGCAATACATAACAAATTATTTATGCATTCCAAAGTTTAATACAAGGTATTGGTTATGGAAATGCACCAAAAAGTGGAAACATAACAATAACTTATGTCTTTATAAGTTCATGATGGGAAGGGAAAATGTATATTGCAACAAATTGTTAAATTTCTTGTTTTTCTTGTGATCCTATTTCGGCTTAGTTGAATTGTTAGTATCGGAATTTATATTGTATCTGTGTGTAATATGCAAAGCAACTGTAGTTCTAGGTAGATGCGTGTTGTTTTGAATTCATGGCAGTACACGTATATAACGAAATACATATCTACAAATACAATAAATACATATCACCCAAATTCAAAAACAATCTACATAAAATTCGTATTTCCATTTAAAAATATAATTTTTTGCAAATTTTTGGGAGTGATTCTATTTCTCCTTTCAGTGAATATTAATCCTGTTTTCGAAAGTACCCACTCAACGGGAACCGAAGACGCAGGAATTCCTAAAAACCATTTTGCTAGATGGGAAAGCCGAGGGTATATCAGTTCTCTGCTTTTCCATCATTGTAAAGGGTCCTCTTTACGTGGCAATAAATTTTCCTCCGTATACTGCCTTAATTCAATGATGGCTTGACTTTGAGGATTAGATATTGTTGTAGCTGAGCATTGGATATTAAAATGACCCCATATCGGATTGTCCACATCAACTTCATTTAAAACTTCTTCGACAGGTTCGTCGGAAATACAGGTTCGTCGGAAATATAGCTACATCATTAATATTTACTTTATTACTTTTTTGTTGAATATTAATTAATAATAATTAATTAATAATACATGAATTAATTAATATTCAACAAAAAAGTCATAAAGTAAAAATTATCGTACACAGAAATAGAGCTGTGTGAATATTGTGAAGAAGAAAAATTGTAAGAGAATTTATCTGTATTAGTTATGATTCGCTAATACTTAACGCACAGCATATTCTGTATATATAGAATGTAAATTGTAGTATAATCACTAATCAGTCCAGTCGCCGCGGCCTGATGAGAAGATTGATTTTTTTCATAATCATAAGCTCATCAGTTCGAAACTGGATTGAATTCTCTTACAATCTTCGGAACATATTAAAATCATATCATTAATATTTGGGTTAATGCTTATTTGGGTTATTTGGGTTATATTACATTATAAATACTTATTTGGGTTTTCATGTGTAATGTAACTTCCCAGCTTCGCCGTAGCCTTCGTACTTCTATGGAAGTATTCCACAATACTTTTGACTTTTTTTGGATGCCTTCAATTTCTTTTCTTTCATCTTGAACAACTAAATTTAACTTGTGGGTACAGCATCGTTAGTTTTCATACCCTGCTGCGATAACGGCTGCCGAAATATTGGCTGCATTGTCCGTAACAATAGCGTTAATCTTTTTTTGTATTCCAAAATTAGAGAATCAAATTCCGAAAGCTTAGATACTAGATACTAGAGTACAGTCCAAAATCACACTGCCCATCTGCTAATCTTCTGTAATAAAATGGCCAGTAACCGCCATATAACTATTTGTATTAATTGAAGTTCGTATATCCATGGTTATGGAAAGCTTCTCTGCCTGTTTTATGAACATTTTTACTTTTTCCAAGCATTTATCATATGCCTGTGAAAGCAGAGTCTTCGTCAGCATTGACCTGGATGGAAGTTTATACGTCGGATCTAAAGTTTTCGTATATTCGATAAATCCTTTGTCATTCACTATGGAAAATGGCTGAAAATCGATAATAATAAAATTTAGCAGGATTTTGTTGATCCGTTACTGCCTAATTATTGAAGCTGGCCTTACGACGAAACTAGCTAAGCTTGTTTGGCCTAACCGAGGGAGAGACAATGATGTTGCTGCTTCAGTGTCTTGTAATGATTCGCCCGCGATTAGATGTTGACGGAGCACTTATCGCGTGTGATGTTGAAATTAGAGATGTAGTTGTAGGTTGCTCTATACTACTGTTTGATGACGAACGGTTTGACATCTCTATGGTTGGATTCCTGTTCTTCAAATTGCGTTTTAAATTGGTCATTGATCCACCTTTGTACGACATGAGGCTTTTACACAAATTACACTTTGCTTTTTCACCATTTACTTCAGTAAAATGAAGCCAAATATCACTTCGTTTACGTGAGCTGGCCATTTTTTTTAAATATTAGCCCTTTTATATTTATTTTTTAAATTATTTGAAATACTCTAGTTTAATACTAGTTATTTGTTACACTACCTTAGACACAATGTCGGTTCGTGGTAAAAATTTTAAACCGTTGCTTAAAAAACTGAAATAACTATAGATTTGGATCTATATTGTCCCTCTACCAACGGATAATTTTATTTAAATTCTTCCTTAATAAACCGAAACAAATATAACTTGTATATAGATCCCTCTAACAAATCTGAAATAACTATAACTTGTATATACATAGCCCGCTCTAGAGATGGAAAAAACTGTTATTTTTCAATCACTGTTCCCACCTGTTCCTGTTATTTTTCAGTAACAGTGAAAAATACCTGTTACTAAAATAACAGTTGTGATTTTAGAATTTAAGTAAGTCTTTCTTGAACTGTGATTTGAAATCTCAGTTGATTTGTATTGGAGAACAATAACAATAATTTTTTATCTATAAATAAAATGAAACAGGAATAAAAACTGAATTAATATTATTTCTGCTGTTTTATTCATTTTATAAAGAGTTAATTATAAAAAAATCAGTTTTTTTCAATAAAAATGTAATTAATTCTTTAAACAAAAACAATATTTGATAAGTACGAGTTATTTATGCTTATTAAGATTTCATGTTGTTTGATTTTGATTTAAAAATAAAATTTGTTCCACTGTCTTAGATTTTAAACGGATGCGACGGTCTGTTAAAATATTTCCAGCTTTGGAAAATAGGCGTTCACAAGGGACTGAAGTTGCTGTTGCGCATAGTGTTTCTTTCGCTAACAGGCTTAAATTAGGGTAGTTGTGTGAATTTTTTTGCCACCATAAAAGGGGATCTTGACATCTTTCTAAAAGATCTTCTTCTAAATACCGCTGTACTTCAATATTAGCAGCATTAGCTTTTTCGTTTGCTTTCGGTTTTATTTTCCGGGCAGTTTCATCGTAGCTCCATATAGATGTTTCATCTATACTTTTTGGTGGAGTTCCAATCACTTCAAGATTTTCAACTGCAGTACTTAGTTTCGTAGTTATTGCACTGATTACTAATTTTTTAACACGATCTGGTGCTGCTTCATTTAAGAAAGCTATAGTTTTAAACCGAGGATCTAGGAACGTAGCAATACAGAGAATATTCTGGTCCTCAATAAATTCAAACTTTTTATTTATTCCTTCCCTAAGTGAAGAAATAAAAGTTTCAATTTCATCCGATGGTTCATCTATTTGCAGTCTTATTTTGGCCATATTGTTTTTTAGTCCATTCACTAAAACTATTATGATAGAAGCTGTTAAATACTTTTCTCCGCTAACTATTTTAGTTATGCACTCAAATGGTTTTAGAACCTTTATTATATTATTAATGATCTTACATTCTTCTTGGGTTAGAATGGGCAGATTTTTATCAAGAACAGCAACTGTTGCTTTTATCACTTCTTGAAGTTCGAAGAATCGCTCTAGCATATAAAATGTGGAATTCCATCGTATTTCAACATCAAGAATTAATTTTTTAGGCTCGGTTATGTTAAAATTATTCCTTTGGTAATTTAAAAACTTATAATTGGCTGATGAACTTTTTTTGAAATGAATTACAATTTTCTTTACTTTATCCAATAGTGGTGAAACCAGTCCTTTCAAAGCATTTTTCACAATCAAGTTTATTGTGTGAGCCAAGCATCCAAAATGTTCCCATTTCAATATACTTTTTAAAGCACATTTAATATTTGCTGCGTTGTCGGATACCGCCAAACAAATTTTATTTGTAAGATCCCAGTCATCTGTCATTTGTTTGATTTTGAGCGCTAAATTACTGCTTGTATGGCTTTCATTATAACTTACACAGCCCAAAACTCTTGATTCCATATTAAAATTGTCATTGATATAATGAAAAGTTACGCCCAAAAAACTTTTATTATTGCACGAAGTCCAACAATCAGTCGTTAAACTACATTTGGTAATGAGTTTTGCACTTTCTTTTATTTCGTTCTTTGTTTTTTCATATAATGCAGGCAACATCGATTGAGAAATCTTATGACGATTTGGTAATACGTATGAGGGATTCAGAGCTTTTACAAAACCCACGAAGCCACGATCATCAACGATACTAAAAGGCTGAAAATCTTTGGTGAACATTTTCATTAGTTCACCATCAATATTTAGTTTTGTTGGCATTGACATTTTTTTAATCGCAAAATTTAGGGTTTCTTGTCTCATACTACATTTACGTTTAACGCCTTGTTGAGAATTACCGGGTTCATTATGATTTGTAACTCCAACAACAGCGGTAGCTCCCGAAGATGATGCTGCATCTGGCATCGTAGTGTTTGGATTTGATGTAACATTATCGTTTATATAATTATTTTTATTTGGCTAAATTTAAATATAAATTGATATTAAGTTATATGAATATACATAGAATAGAATTTTACCAATGAGTTTTGTTCAATTTGTACAGTTGGATGCTTATTTTTCATGTGTTTTTTTAAATTGGTAATTGACGACTTATAAGAAAATGAATTTTTGCAAATATTGCATTTTGCATTTATAGTATCTATCACCGAAAAATGTTCCCAAATAGGACTTGTCTTTTTGTAGTTTTCACTCATTTTAGCTGGTAAATATAATTAAAATAGTAAAATTCTTGAATTTTTGTCCGTTTGGTGTTTGTACTTTATTTATCTTAATAGAAATATGTACTGATAAAACGATCAAATTATATTTGTGTTTTTCTCAAAACAAAAAATAAATAAATATTTCGTTGCACACGTTGCACAGTGATTAGTGAAACCTCTAACTACTAAACCTATTAGAAAATTAACTGAAACAATACTAGAAATAGCAAAAACAACTTTGAAATGATGAACTTCAACTATATTTCATATTATTTTTCAACTTTGTAATTAATTGTATTGTATGTAACCACTAACCATACAAACACAACACATACACAAACACAATGAATAAATATAACTCTCTCTCTGTTTATATGAGAATAGGTATCCGTATATAATGAAGGAATACAAGAAAAAGAGATTGATATGTTATTTATTTTATATTTACACTGTTCCTATTCTTTTGATTGCGAGAGAATATCGAAATGCAAAAGTAATAACAGTTCATAAAAGAAGAATAGCAATAGCAAAAGTGAAATAACAGGAACTGTTCTTCAAATTTTTTAGTAACAGGTTGTTCCTGTTATTTTGTAGGAACAGTGAAAAAATCACTGTTCTGTTATTTTTATACAATCTCTAGCCCCGCTCTATGTATCAACGGAAAATTTCATTTAAATTATTCTTTCTTAGAAAACCGAAACAACTATAACTTGTACATAGCCCCCTCTATCAAAACTGAAATAACTATAACTGGTTGTACACATAGCCCCCTCTATGTACCAACGGAAACAAAAATATTGGAAGATGTTTTTACGTTAGTCAAAATAAATTGACATTTCGCCTTTGTTACTTTAATTTTTTTTAACTGGAAAAGTGGAAACTGCCTAGAAGGCAAAAAACGCATTTTGTGTTTCATAAGCTACAAGTTAAGTTTAGTAAGTTTGTTTTCTTTCTAAAATTAGTTTGAATATAAACATAAGTTATAATTTATTTAATTAATTTTTTTAGGTTATTCAAGAGCGGGTTATTGTTTAAACCAGAGAAACATTTTTTGTTTTGCGTATTCATTATGTTTTTTAATACATGTAAATACTATATAGGGAGGAGAATTACAATTCAAGCCGAGTTTCACATTTCACTCAAACGTGATAATACAATTATATATGTATATGAAAATCCTGAGACATTCAAAAGCACGCCAAGCAGAATCAAACCTCGTATAACACTTCGCTCCTCCTCTAGATCAAACAACCATCGAGTTTCACTTGACAAAGACAAGCAGAAATGCACATAAAAAAAAGAAATCGAATAAATTAATTTATAAAAATAATTATGTACATAAAACAAACAAAAGCTCGGATATATAGTCGTTACTCCTGAACCTCAGATTATCGGTAAATGAAAACAGAGCCCAAAATAATTTTTCCCATTTGGTAATCATGACATGAGTAATGAGTTATTGAGCTGGCCACTGCCAGTAACGGTCATATTACTATTGGTATTAATTTTAAGTCCATATATCGTTTGAAACTTATAGTTCTTCTTGTTTTAAGTAACTATATTTTAACTGTATTATTCATTTCATTATATCCGAGGTAATAGAAATTTTTCGCATTGAGTACGAGTTATTGAGTTGGTATGTGCAGTATTGCAATTTATTACATATTCGTACACCATCAAACATTTTATTTATTCTTTTAATTATTAAAAACCCTTTTAAGTTTTTTTGTGATCGATTTTTTAATAAATTAATTTATTGGCATGTATGATTATATGTATCCCCGTGTGTTTTAATGTTTAAAATGCTCAATGTACTCTTTGTCATTCACAATGGGCCAAGGCTGAAAATCTTAATTTTTAACTACAAAATGATTTTGATTGCGCTTAGTAGGAAACATGATAAAGTTGTTCGAATTACGACAAACAAAAAAACAACAAAAATTGAATTCGAGTTGGAAATATTATTTGCTTCGAAAAGTGGTAAATTTCTACGTCGAATTTTCTAAGTATTTTCCATATCGGCTGCATTGACTTTGGAGTTTAAAAAGTTATATTTTAATTTTTAATAATTTTTACTTAATAATAATTTGATAACGTAATATACGCTTTATCTTCTTGTCTTGACGCTATAATTTCAAAAATTAGGATATATGATTTTGGAAAATCACAGTAAATTTTCAGTTCCTTTCAAAATTACCATTTGCGACGCAAATTGTTACTGGGGTTGGACTGTAGCTTGAGAAGAAATTTCTAGATTTTTAATTGTTCTGTGATTGTTTCGATACTTTAGAAGAATTTTGGTTTTATTGATATTTTCCCCACCATTGCTTATGATAATTTATGTATTATTATTTAACCTGGTCATCCCGTTGTTTGATTATTATATAGTATTATAGTATATAATATTTTAGGAGTGAAGTTTATCGGATGTAATTTTTTTTTCTTTCCTCCTCAAAATTTTCAAGTTAAGTTATTTTTGAGGTTGTGTATTAATACTATGTACATTTAGTGAAATAGTGATAAGTAAAAGGAATCTTTGTGATGCACGGTAAGTTTCGCTTAATGTACGTGTAAGCTCAAAAGCTTGCAATTTGGGAAGCTATGGTGGTGCGAACGATATGTTGTGTGATTTAGTTTATTGGACATAAATTTTATGTGGTGCTTATGTAATATATAGAATATTCCTAAACAAACTATAGTGAAATTTAATGTGCGTATTAAGCTTGATTTAAGCTTTTATAAATGAATGAATGATTTATATATAAGTTTACATACATTAGCATATAGACATATCAATAAGTGTATTGAATCATAATTAAAGTGTTTTGAAACCCGATGTGTGAAAAAAAAACTAAAAAGAAAAAAAAACATTCTATAAGATTCGAACTGGTACGTGAACCAAACGTTCGATCATCGTCGATAAAACAATACCGTTTTCTTTATTTGTTAAAATAAAATGTGTCACAATCTCACAATAATAAATAATGAATTCAATTATAATCTAATATTCTAAGTATAAATTTTAAAAATAATCTCAAATATATATAAAACATATTTTTTGCTACACACTTACATACAAAATTATATATATTATCAAAACCAACAAAAATGTTTATACAAGCCAAACAGTACAAACACTTAAGATATAAAAAAGTACGTTAAGGCGTAGTATTAGTGATGCATATAAATAAATCAGAAAGTATATATACACAAAACAAATAAGTATAGGTGATAAATTCATAATAAATATAGTGTACATTTTTTTGATAGGATCTGTGTAAGGAGCGAAGGAGACGGCTTGTATAAACATTTTTGTTGGTTTTGATATTATGTATTAAGTATAAAATTTTTGGAAAATTAATTTGGAAATTCAACCAAAAAAAAAATTAAATTAAAAATTATAAAATCGTAATATGATAATAAAATTTTGGAATTAATTACAAATATTGAATAAAAAAAGAATATCAAAACAAAGTATTCAAGTACGGATTGGATTTTTATGCTGAGGTGTGGATATGTTCTTGCGGAGACCATCATTATAGTTGTCCGCCAATATCAGAGTTCGAGTTCGCCGTCATTGTGTTTATTATTTTTTTACGTGAAGTGTGTAGTTCAGTTAAATTTAAAAAGTATAAAGAATTGAATTATTATTTTTTTTGTGGTCGATTAACGTAAGAAAAAAATATCTTTTGTATTTAATTGACGTTTTAGTTTTGAAGAATATTTTTTCTTTTTCCCCTTTAATATGATAATATAATCAGTTCAATATATGAGAATGATCCATGGCAGGCGTGCGAGAATTGGAGTCGGGTATATTTTTTGTCTATTTTTTTTTTTCTGAATGGGATGGTTGGGAATGAAAACTCACGACTAATTTAACCTCTAACGACTGAGCTCAAGTTAAAACCCAAAGATAAGTTCGTTCTCAAGCATCCCAACAATACGTAAAGTGTTTTATGTTTACATTTATTGTTATTTTTATTCATACCGTAACACACTGTAACGTTAATTCATGGAGTTTCTTAGGGTTTTCGGTACTCCAATATCTTTGATTTCGTTTGTTAACTTCTGATGATTCCTTTTAGCTCTTTCTGTAAGCTCTTGAACTTTTTGGATTTTGTATGAACGATACTTTAAATTTCGAATGATTTTGCGTGTACTTGAGCGAAAAATTCGGGCAACAGTTTAAAGTTTTCGGATAGATATCGTTGGGTTATCTACGTATGTGAAGTTAGCCAGAAATTTCTATCCCGAAAAGGCTTTTTCAAACTTCGTGTGTCTTTGCTAAATTATAAAGCTATTTCACATATGAGACGTAAAGTTAGCAAGAAATTTTCATCTAGAAAAAAAATATATGGTAACCAATTCAGCGATTTTTTTTTTTTGATAGTTAAAAAAATTAAATGACATTAAACACAAATAAATACACAAAATAAAAATCATTAAAGTAAGTTGCTAAAGACTTATTTTGTAAAAATTATACATATGTTTTTTAATTAAAGCAAATTTATATTTATCTGGTATAGCAAAAATAAAAATCTCTCGGATTCAGGCTACAGTGTTTTGAGATTGGCATACTATAGGCTAACTTTATGCAAAAAATTATCAAATTCGTTCCGTGGCAAGTTTGTCAAATATCATCAAAGGCTGAATTATTTACGCAATGTTGATGATTTAACTTCACATATTCGTCTGGTACGGCGATACTAAAAATCTCTCGGATTGAGGCTACAGTGTTTTGAGATTGGCGTACTATAGGCTAACTTTAGGTGGCTGAATTATTTACGCAATGTTGATGATTTAACTTGACATATTCATCTGGTACGGCGATACTAAAAATCTCTCGGATTGAGGCTACAGTGTTTTGAGATTGGTATACCATAGGCTAACTTTTTGCAAAAAATTATCAAATTCGTTCCGTGGCAAGTTTGTCAAATATCATCCAAGGCTGAATTATTTACGCAATGTTGATGATTTAACTTCACATATTCGTCTGGTACGGTGATATTAAAAATCTCTCGGATTGAGGCTACAGTGTTTTGAGATTGACATACTATAGGCTAACTTTTTGCAAAAAATTATCAAATTCGTTCCGTGGCAAGTTTGTCAAATATCATCAAAGGCTGAATTATTTACGCAATGTTGATGATTTAACTTTAAATATTCGTCTGGTACGGCGATACTAAAAATCTCTCGGATTGAGGCTACAGTGTTTTGAGATTGGCATACTATAGGCTAACTTTATGCAAAAAATTATCAAATTCGTTCCGTGGCAAGTTTGTCAAATATTATCAAAGGCTGAATTATTTACGCAATGTTGATGATTTAACTTCACATATTCGTCTGGTATGGCGATACTAAAAATCTCTCGGATTGAGGCTACAGTGTATTGAGATTGGCATATCATAGGCTAACTTTGTGCAAAAAATTATCAAATTCGTTCCGTGGCAAGTTTGCCAAATATCATCAAAGGCTGAATTATTTACGCAATGTTGAAGATTTAACTTCACATATTCGTCTGGTACGGCGATACTAAAAATCTCTCGGATTGAGACTACAGTGTATTGAGATTGGCATGCCATAGGCTAACTTTCTGCAAAAAATTATCAAATTCGTTCCGTGGCAAGTTTGCCAAATATCATCAAAGGCTGAATTATTTACCCAGTTTTCACCCTAATCCGTATATTTTCAAAAATATCATCAATACCACCCAACTCAGAAACCAAAATAGACTTTTTAATAAGAAATGCAACACCACCACGATTAACCTTCTCAGTAATATTAAAGTTCCTATCTTAAATATGCGAGTTTACTACAAAATTATTCTTCACAACAGTTTTACATTATTTACTTTACTTCGTGTTAGCATCGTTCAAGATAGCGGTCGCTTCAGGGCTTTAGTATTTACTGTCAAAATATGACCTATTTCATGAGTGTTCGCAGCATACCGCAAAGTTTTTCCGCGATGTTTTCCGCGAGGTTTTTCCGCGATGTTTTCCACGACAAGCAGTTTTCAGTTAGTTTTGCGCAATACTTTCCGCGAGGTCTTGCCGCGATGTTTTCTGCGAGGTTTTTCCGCGATGTTTTCCGCGAGGATTTTCTTTGATGTTTTCAGTAAGTCTTGCGCGTGTTTTTCGCGAGGTTATAAGCTTACTTCTGACAAAAAATAATTGAAATCGTTCCGTGGCAAGTTACTATAAATCTCGGCTAACTTTCGTATTTTGTTTAAGTATAGAACCGAAATCGTTAATCATTCTGAACGTTATGGTTTTTTACTAGTTTAGTAATTTAAAAGTATTGTATCTATATAGGATAATTCATTTTTAATTACTTCATATACTAACATATGAGGGATTACTCTGCATAATTTAGATGACCTTTTTTGGATAACTATTTCGGTTAAGTCATCATATATATCCCAGAACTCATTACGGTAGCAGTAGCATACGTAATGAGCTCCATCTGGTACATAATTAACAAATGAATTTAATTTATAATTATGCCCAAATATATTAATAACGGTTGGGATGTTTGTAATTGAAATAGGTGTTCTGGGATTTTGCAAAGGTTCCACATAAATAAATATGGTGTTATTTGTAAAAATATTGTGAACAGTAGGGTTACTCTCGCAATTTGGGCAATCCGAAGTATCAGTTTTCTCCAAGCAATTGGCTAAGTTTTGAATTCCTAAATCTTATAACTTAAAATGGTCAATTGGTAAATAATTTAGAAGATCAATTACAGTATTGTTGCAAGAATCACAACTTTTGACACTTTGTGCACTATAAAAATTAAGCGATTTCAACACGAAATTTGAAACCGTAGTAATATTTGAAGTGCAGTTTCGTTGCAAGCCATAAAGTACTGTTAAGCTTGAAAATCGATAATTTTTTGCTAACTCAATTTGTTTAGCACGTAAGCTTTTAATTAATTTAGAAAAATCAGTTTCCACCGATACTTCAAAGTCATCTAAATTTAAAATACAGCACGTAAATGCATCGAAAGCACACGTATAAAAATAGTTTTCTCCTGTTATAATCCCATTTTGTAAAAAACACATATTATGGCTTTGTTGAATACTATTTTGTTTCTTATTTTTGCAATCATTTTCAAAAGGTTTATCTTTACAATTTCTTTTGTTTGATATGGCTGTTTGTAGTAACGCGCATCGTGCTTCGGGAGGCGTCATCGATTTAAACGATTTTATCATATCTAAGTCAAATGAACTCCTTTTTGGCGTAGATGGTGAAAGATAAGATGGTGTTTTTTTGCCCAACCTTCTTCAGTAGCAAGAAGTGACGCTAAAGATTGTTCTTCTTCCATTGCTTCGATTTTTTTATAACTTTTGCTGGTAATATGACTTTTAGGAATGCCTAGATTATACCTGTTATACACATAAATGTTTCGCCTGTTCATCTCTTTTATAAATCGCAGCGATTTGGTAGGTAAGTTACCTAATGCCAAATTTTGTCTGGTTCGGCGTTTTATGGTTGAGAAATAGTTTTCAACGTGACTATTACTTAGTCTATTTCTATTATAAACACGAGACCAAAACGGAAGGTACGTAATATATTTTTTTAAAAGAACCTCCAATAATTTAGGATTATAAAAGCTATTTATCGATGTTTCTAATTTGGGCTCATTCTCTTCATCTATTTCATCCGAAATGCTTTTAAACTCTTGATAATACGGACTCTGTACATATAATGGTTTGTTGAGCTGGCGCATTTCGTGTTCAAAAAAGTCATTTTTATTAGGTTCATTCTGTTGAGCTAACGATTCCCTAAATTCGGCAGTTACATTCGGTTCCGCATTTTTAATAATTGCGTCTAAAGAACTTAACGTTTGAGATGTCAAGTACTTTGATTTAAAAACTATAGAAAAATCTTTCCAAATATTTTTAATCACTTGATAATTTTCAATCAAAAATAGCGCCGCAAATATCTCTTTCAATAGTTTGACATTTTTGTCACGTTTATTAAATGATTTATTAAAATCATTTGCAATATTGTGCATTAAATGTGAAACACATAAATGCATTTTCACCAACTCAACAGATTTGGAAGATTTTGTGATATGGTTGTGTGAAATGGTTAGGTACGTTACAATATCCATTTTGTTAAAAACCTCTAATACTGAATTAATTTCAGCAAAACTTCCATCCGTAACAATAGTATCAAATACTGGCCAATATTTTAATTGGTGTTCTATTTCAATACGATACGATCTAAGCCACCCACCAATAGTATCTCTATTATGGCTTGAACTTATCATGTCTGTTAATGGGAATGGGTCAACAGGATCGAATTTATTGACACTAATTGGTAGTATTAATGCATAGTACAAAATATTTGAATAGTTGGGCCTTGGAGGTCTGACCAAACCACCTGTTGCATCAAGATAAGCTACTAATTTGTTTGACGGCGTCCTTTTCAATGAACTCCGTAGCATATTAAATTGGGTTTTGTTGTATGAAATAACACAAAAAGGCTTAGTTAAATATTTTTGGAAAAGATCTGGATTTAATAACATTTCTTTCTCTAAATCCAAAATATCATCAGAGTCGTTATCTTGGTCTTTCAACATCTCCGAACGGGCTTTTCTTAAAACTCCCATAGATTTAACATCAGTGGTTTTAAACTTCTCTAAAAATGATTGGTTTTCGTTGCTTACCATATCCTCAAACATTGATTCAACTCGCTGCTTCGACAATTGATTTTTTTTTTCTCGTTTCGAGCCTCTTAATTGTCTTGTTTTTATAAATGTATGGTTTATATTTTGGCTTGTACTATATATTTTAAATATCCCCATCTTTAAACTCTTGTTAACTAATTTAAATCTTCGGCAACCAGAATGACCACAATAGGCCCTTATGCAGACACTATTTTTAAGGCTATCGTAAGATTTAATGTTAACTTGACAACCAGTTTTTGTTGTCAATAAATCAGATATTAAATTCGGGTAGGTTTTGGGATCTAGTTTACGCGACTTTGTACAATATACATCAAACCATTTAGTAACAAATATTTCCCCAATGCGTATTTGAAATTCATTTAATTTATAGATTTTATCTGTTTTACGACAAACGACAGGTTTCTTGCTTTTTGGCTCAAAAATGTTTTCATCATCAGTATCTGACTTATTAAAATCGTATAGGGTAGCGTTTGTGTTGTTTAGCATGGTAACGCCCTCCTCTTCTACTTCTACGTCTTTTTCAACGGTTTCATTACAAAAAATTGTCTGTTGAACTTTATCATTAAACCCCTTTATATAATTATGGTTTTTTAACAAATGGATTAAATATATTCTATTTGTGTTGGTACATTTTAAACCTTTAATAGATGCACAGATCTTAAAAAAGGTAGAATTTTTATCTGTACTTCCCAGTTTTAAATTCTCAAGGTCGCTAGTAAATTTCAAAATAGTATCCTGAAGCACAGAATAATTTGCTTCTTCAAAACAAAACTTTTTGAATCTCATTTTTAAAATAGATTTTAAAATTTAATACAAAAAATAAATTAACGTTGTAATAGAAATTACAATTAAAAACTATAATTATATATGCAAAACAAAACTAGAAACGGTAATTAAGAATATACAAAATACGTGCAAAGGTCAATATGTAATATAAAAAAGTCCAATCAAAATAAGTTTTAAAGCAAATCCAAATAGAGCGGGGGTCATTAGTTTTAAAAAAAACTGTTTATCAAACACAAGAAAACACAATATAAAATCACAAAAATAATACCACGAAATGAACAGCATGAAATCTGACAAAGTATTAAACCAAAGCGAAAAAAAAATTTCTTTATATACTAAAATAGAAAATTTTTATTTTGTCTCTTTTTGTTTTATTTATGCTTAACAAAACGGTAATATGTATCATGTTTTTGTTCTGAAGTAAATAAGCAAAAGTTTATTTCAATCAGGTAACGTGCGGTTTATTTTAGTCATTTAGAACTTACTACAATACATAATGAACGGATTAACTAGTCCAAAATAGGGGTTCTAATTCAATTACTTAATAAAATTTAAATTATTATAAATTTAAACAGAAGATTCCATATACTATGGATATATAGTATATGGAATAAGAATAACTCAGCCTTTGATGATATTTAGCAAACTTGCCACGGAACGAATTTGATAATTTTTTGCAAAAAGTTAGCCTATGGTATTCCAATCTCAAAACACTATAGCCTCAATCCGAGAGATTTTTAGTATCGCCGTACCAGACGAATATGTCAAGTTAGATCATCAAGAGAGATTTTTAGTATCGCCGTACCAGACGAATATGTGAAGTTAAATCATCAACATTGCGTAAATAATTCAGCCTTTGATGATATTTGACAAACTTGCCACGGAACGAATTTGATAATTTTTTGCACGAAGTTAGCCTATAGTATGCCAATCTCAAAACACTGTAGCCTCAATCCGAGAGATTTTTAGTATCGCCATTCCAGACGAATATGTGAAGTTAAATCTTCAACATTGCGTAAATAATTCAGCCTTTGATAATATTTGGCAAACTTGCCACGGAAGGAATTTGATAATTTTTTGCACGAAGTTACCCTATAGTATGCCAATCTCAAAACACTGTAGCCTCAATCCGAGAGATTTTTAGTATCGCCGTACCAGACGAATATGTGAAGTTAAATCATCAACATTGCGTAAATAATTCAGCCTTTGATGATATTTGCCACGGAACGAATTTGATAATTTTTTGCAAAAAGTTAGCCTATAGTATGCCAATCTCAAAACACTGTAGCCTCAATCCGAGAGATTTTTAGTATCGCCGTACCAGACGAATATGTGAAGTTAAATCATCAACATTGCGTAAATAATTCAGCCTTTGATGATATTTGACAAACTTGCCACGGAACGAATTTGATAATTTTTTGCACAAAGTTAGCCTATAGTATGTCAATCTCAAAACACTATAGCCTCAATCCGAGAGATTTTTAGTATCGCCGTACCAGACGAATATGTCAAGTTAGATCATCAAGAGAGATTTTTAGTATCGCCGTACCAGACGAATATGTGAAGTTAAATCATCAACATTGCGTAAATAATTCAGCCTTTGATGATATTTGACAAACTTGCCACGGAACGAATTTGATAATTTTTTGCACAAAGTTAGCCTATAGTATGCCAATCTCAATACACTGTAGCCTCAATCCAAAAGATCTTTAGTATCGCCATTCCAGACGACTATGTGAAGTTAAATCATCAACATTGCGTAAATAATTCAGCCTTTGATGATATTTGACAAACTTGCCACGGAACGAATTTGATAATTTTTTGCATAAAGTTAGCCTATAGTAAGCCAATCTCAAAACACTGTAGCCGGAATCCGAGAGATTTTTATTTTTGCTATACCAGATAAATATAAATTTGCTTTAATTAAAAAACATATGTATAATTTTTACAAAATAAGTCTTTAGCAACTTACTTTAATGATTTTTATTTTGTGTATTTATTTGTGTTTAATGTCATTTAATTTTTTTAACTATCAAAAAAAAAATCGCTGAATTGGTTACCATATATTTTTTTTCTGGATGAAAATTTCTTGCTAACTTTACGTCTCATATGTGAAATAGCCTTATAATTTATAATTTAATATGTTCCGAAGATTGTAAGAGAATTTAATCCAGTTTCGAACTGATGAGCTTATGATTATATGAAAAAATCAATCCTCTCATCAGGCCGCGGCGACTGAACTGACTATACCACAATTTACATTCTATATATGCAGAATGTCCTGTGCTTTATATACTAGCGAATCGTACTAATACAGATAAATTCAAGTACAATTTTTTCTTCTTCACGACAATCACATAAGCTGTGAACGCTAATTTTACTTTTTTAATTTTTGTTGAATGTTAATTAATTCTTGTAATTTCTAAATATGCTACCGGTCTTACGACACTTTTAAATATGTTTTTTATTAACACGTAGAAACATTTTAGTATTTACGAACGGTAATTCAACGAAAACCGGCTAATAGACAGAATTTTTAGAATTCTGTCTATTAGCCGGTTTTCGTTGAATTACTTATAACATAAAATAATGAAGTATAAGAAAATTCAAGCGCATACAACAATGAAATTCAATCAGCGCACGAATAATGTGTACGGCCGAAAATAAAACTAACATTAGGTGTCCACCGAGGGAAACAAAGTTTTTTATAAACATAATGAAATTCTTTATTTGAAATAGAATATTTATTTCCTTCACTGAATCTGCTCTTTAAACAACAAAAAAAAAAAAAAATTTACCTTTCTCTTGCTTTTACGAACATTTTTGTTTCCTTGTTTTTGTATTTTTTTTTTGGTATATTATGTAGATGTACGTCTGTATATTATCTTGTACGTACATAATTGAGTCGAATTAGTTTTAGTTTAGAAAACAAACTTATGAACGTCGGTCGTGCGATTTTTTGTATCGCGAAATAAAAAAGATGAATTAAGATATGGATTTTCTTAATTAAAATACGCATTTTTCGTCTAATATGAATGAAAACAAATTGATTTTGTTTCGTAATAATACGGCCCAAAACCTACATAGGAATTCAAACATAATATTTTTCTTAGTCTAGTGGGTCGATCGATTTCTCTATAAAGTTAGCAGTTGGTTGGACTAATAAAGCTTTATTTAAAATTGTTTGTGCAAATTAAAAATTAAAACAAAAAAACACATTTAAAGGAACAACAGTTACTCGCGATATGATGTGTTCTTTATAAATAGTAGATCTACAAATAAAGAAAAGTGAGTTTTCCAGCGAGTGTAAAATTTCTCAAGCATGCGGTAAATCACTTTTGTCACGCGTCGAATATGCCATTTTTCGTTGTATACTTGACGAAAAATACCTAAATTAAACAATTACAATCACTGGAAAACTTTTACTTTTCTTTACTTGTAGAACAATGTACTATTATTTGTGTAAATTGTCCCTTTTAAAGTGGAGAAAAACTGATTTTTTTGTTTTCTTCACATTTTTATTTATATTTCGATAATAGAGGAACGGCCGTTAACGGGACAAAAACCTTTTCACGTGGTTCGACGACCTCTTTATAACAATTTTTATTTTTGAAAATCGCAGAAAATATTTCTTTCATTTAAGGTCGTCGGGCCGCGCGTTGTTTTATTATTTATAACTCGGTAAGGGTTGGACGGCCTTTAGTCGACCAACACCATTTAATTTGCATGAAACGATCAAACTATCCTAATTCATATCCTACCAAACTATCCTATTCTATGTGACCTCTTACTTTATACTCTAGGCGTATGTAGTTCTACATTTAAAGGTCGTGTCTCACAATCTTCTGCTATTTTGTCTTAAGTTTTAATATGCACAAACAATTTTGAAGACATATTTTAAGCAGTTTTGAATCAAGCTTCATTATTAGTTCAACCAACTTCTCTAATTTTACAATGAAATCGATTTTAAAGGAAATATTTTTTGAATTCCTATAGATTGTGTGCCGTACATGATGTCAAAATATAAAGTGTACGCTGTTTAATGCGGGACACCCTTAAAATTGAAGAAGCATCCCGTCTTCACCCTTTTTCTTTATTTTAAAAGTCCTTTAGGGTCAAACTAAAATACTTGAACTTAATTTCCGGCAGAGATATGTGGTACAGTGTTCGTTATGTACTTGTAATTGTTAATTTTTTTTTTTAAATTCCTGAATATCTGTGAATTTATTTATTTATTTAGTTATCCTTATCACCAACTTATTTAATTGTTTATATAGTTATAACGACCTGGTTACATTATTAAAAGAATTAATAAAATTATATCATTAAAATATTTCAAAATTTTTTTTCTTCAAAATTTTCCAATAATCTAAAAGATGCTTTGACACCAATTTCTTAAATGGGTCTCTACGAATAAAGAGGGGCTCAGTATTTATTAATTTGCATCTACCTTGATATGCTGGAAGTATGAAAGCAGGCAGACTTACATATCTAGGTAGCCTTGGGAGAGCTTACATTTAAAAGCGCTTTTACACTCTATCTATGCCATCTGAGTAGTTATTATAAAACAGATTTCATACGGCAACACCATATTCTAACAATGAACGAACAAACGGGATGTATAAAATTTTAATCACTTAAGAATCTTGAAAATCTTTGAAAAACCTTTTAAAAAACCCAAGTATATAATTTAAATTTTTAAACTTATCGACACTTTTAATAATGCAATCGTCAAAAAAGTAAACGTAACTAGCGGGTGAGTGTAATCGGGTAAAGCAGATTGTTTTGCATTTGTAGATCTATAGCATCAAATTATGCGATGTACACGAAACTTTGAAGTTTGTCGGATCAGATTGAAAGTCAATTGCATCATTGGCGCAAGAAATAGTTGTGAAAATTTTAATATCGTCCGCATAAATTACTCAGACAATTTACCACATCATTTACGAAATGAATAAAGAACATGGAGCCAAATGACTACCTTGATGGGCTCCTAAAGAACTCTTGAAGTGAAATTATACCAAGTTTTACCATTTGAGTTCTAAATTCCAGGTAAGACCTAATCCAATCAATTGGCAAAACAGTTACAATTCAACGGCCTTTCACAAATCAGTGTAAATGATCTGTAAAAATTACCATTTCATAGTGCGTATAAAATACAATTTGAAAACAAAACTAAGTTAGTTACAGTTGACCTATCAAGGAAAAATTCAAGCTATCCTGTGAAAAATCCATGAGAAATGAATATCTTAACATGAAACCACAATTTCCCTTTAACTAGTTACACACAATGCTTTGTTAAAACTGAAATAATGCAAATACCTCTATAGTTCTCGACATCGCTTCAAGATCCAGATTTAAAAATTGGCTTAATAAGTAAGCGTTCCCATAGGAGAGAGAAGCAACTAGGGAAATATTGCTAGAAATTTCACTACCGGCTAATTTTAGCAAATGAGTAGAATACAATCGAATCCGGCACTTTCATTAATATCAAGAATTGACAATTCGGGTAAAATAGTATCTACTTCCAGATGAAACATAGAATATTTTGACTCCCTTACAACATTATTCAAAATACATAGATTTTGAATTATATACCATGTCCAACAAATTATTTGTCTATTAGATTTGTTTTTGTAATTAACAAAATGCGAAAAGTTATTCGGCTTTGATTTAGTTGATGATGCAAGCTCCAGAATATAACTGCTGTAAAGAATATATATATACATATATACTATATTTATATATATATATATATATATATATATATATATATATATATATATATATATATATATATATATATATATATATTTACTACCTTGATCAACAAGTTCTCGGAATAACCACCGTGTGGCGCTTCCATCGTTCCGATTTGAGTTCTGTTTTTTGTTAAGTTGGTCCATCTGTTGTTGATATTCCCTCTAAATCTTAGCGTCATAGCTTGACATTTGCAAAAGTTACATAGTCAAGAGTACATCTATCTCTGTGTGTGTTGGCGATTATTTACAATTTTAGAAATTATTTACAATTTTAGACATGATTTGCGAGGCTATATCCGATCCCACATTCATCAAAAGGATCATTACTGGAGACGAGACGTGGGTTTATGAGTACAACACGCAATCCAGACATCAGGCAGGTGAATGGCGTTCACCAAAAAAAAACACGTCGTTTTCAGTCAAAAAAGAAGGCAATGCTCACGGTTTTCATGGATTACAACGGTGTAGTGCATCATGAATTTTTGTCAGAAGGCCAGATCGTAAACAAAGAGTATTATTTGGGCGTTATGAGATGTTTGCGTGAAGCAATTTGCCGAAAGAGACCAGAATTGTGGGCAGAAAACTCGTGGAATCTGCACCATGATAACGCACCGTCGCACAGTGCCATCATTATTCGTAATTTTTTTGACGAAAAATGCAACAAATACCATCCAACAGCCACCGAATTCACCTGATTTGGCTCCCTGTGACTTCTTTCTGTTCAATCGAGTTAAAAAACCATTACGGGGAACGCGTTTCAGCAGTCGAGAGGAAATAATGGAAAAATCGCCAACACACACAGAGTAGATGTACTCTTGACTACGTAACTTTTGCAAATGTCAAGTTATGACGCTAAGATTTTGAGGGAATATCAACAACAGATGTACCAACTTAACAAAAAAACAGAACTCAAATCGGAACGATGGGAGCGCCACACGATGGTTATTCAGAGAACTTGTTGATCAAGGTAGTATATATATATATATATATATATATATATATATATATATATATATATATATATATATATATATGTATATGTATATATATATATATATATATATATATATATATATATATATATATATATATATATATATATATATATATATATATTCTTTAATAGAGTTTCCCAAAATTTGGCTCTTTCCAGCGGCTCTCCTCTCCCCCTCCTCAAGTATTACTTTTTTGAATTTAAGAAATTGAACGATTTTAGGCTATTCTCGAAAGGTAACCATTCTACTTAGGTTGCTTTATTTTAATGTTATAAGCATCATTCTCTTCGTTTTTTATTGAACTTTCATTTGAAGTCAGTTTCAGCCTCATATTTAATATTGGCTAAATGCGACACCAAAAGGTACAATCATATTTTCTTAAAATATGGCATGTTTTAAAATTTTCACTAAATCAGTGAATTTTTACTAAAATACATAGACTCAGTTTCTTCATGTTTTCATAACATTTACAAATTTTTGAACCATATTTAATTTTTTCAAACACTTTTAATGTTGGGTACAAACGTTTGAATGCACCCAATTTTTCGGAAATCGAACATTTTTAACTTAATATTACAATAAAAAAATTAAAAACTCTCAGATCAATTTTGATTTTATATAGATTATAACGAAATTCAGAAACATAAGGAACATCTCAATAGCAGGTTCAACACTGTTAAAAATTCACAGTTGTGATCTCCTTGACGAAAAAAGGTGAAAATTAACTTGTATCTATTACTAAACTTAGCCCTACTTATAATTTTAAAAATGTTAGATTTAAAGGCAAACTCATAATAAATAAAGTGGTACCTACTTTTTTTTTAATATGATAAACAGAAGCTGAGATATTTGTAAAATACAGAATTAAAACGTACGTTACTACTCCTGATTTTTTTTTAACGAGTTGTTTGGTGTTTTAAAAAAATTATAACGTAGTGGGGCGAGAGAATGAGGCCTATAACTTTAAAAACAAAGCAACCTAAGTAGAATGGTTACCTATCTATTAGCCTAAAATCACTCAATTTCTTAACTTCAAAAAGTCATAGCTTGAGAAGTGTGGGCCAGGAAGGGGTAAAATTTTGGGAAAATCCATTTTTCATCGACTAATTTTCTGGAAAAAAGGTACAGATAAATCGGTGAATCCAGTAAAATGCATGCGCCCGGTTTTTTAAAAAGTAATGGATAAGCCCATATATAAATTTCTTACGCAATTAGAATGTAATTTATAAGCTCAAGTTCATACCGAGACCTTACGAGGTGCAAATTTCCATGGCAGAAACGCGAGATAAACACCAACAACTTATTCATAACAACTTATTCATAACAATAATATAAAAAAACACGGTTAAGGTGCACATTTCAGCATTATATTATATTCTCAGATGAGAGTAACTTTAATATTTTTGGCTTCGAATCCCAAATGGAATGATGAATAGTTATTTAAACTTGCGTTATGCGGCTAGCTCGCATTCAATAAATTCAATTTAATTTACATAACGAGTGAAAACGCATTTTGGGAAAACCGATGTAAAAGTTTTGAAAATATTATATTCTGCAGGAAAATTGAAAGCTATTCTTCTTAAGCGTTTATTAATCTAGTTTTATGTAATTTTTTTTGTTAATTTTAAATGTAAAGCTTTTTATTAGTTATAGATTTGCATCAATAACTCAATTGGGCCGAAAATATAGTTCTGTAAAATATGCAGTGAAACATGAAGGTGGACATGATGAAATGGCGTGGGCTGTGTATCAGACAGAGATATGGACCGATTTCTAAAGGAAACTTGATTTCAAGCTTTTTAACCCTTGGAGTGGTAAAAAGCTTGGAATTAAAGATTGTTTCAAAATTTATCAGGAGAATGATCCGATACGTTTATCTGATATCGTCCAATAATGGCTTTTGTATAATTGTCTCGAAGTTATGAAAATACTACACATCACTGGGCTTAAATATTATTGAAAACTTGTCGCTTAAGTTAGAACTCGGAATTTGAAATCACTCCAGTTCCGACAAAAATATGCCCAAAAAGCGCTGGTAGAAGATTGGCAGAAAATTAACTTGACTTACACACGAAATAGACTCCAAATAGACTGAAGTTAATAAGAAAATATAAAGCAATAATAAAAGCGTGCAAATAATGAACTATGAGAACAATCTATTAAGAGTTCTATCTAAAGTTTCATTAAAATTACGTAAGAGCATCATTTTATGTACCATTTGGATTTATGAAGTAATTTTCATTTGCCATTTTTCTAGTATAATTTATCTTTTTGCATTAATGCAATAATAAATGTAATTGAAATATGAGTTTCTTTCAGATGTGCAATTAGCAATTAAGCCGCTATAGCGTGAGATGGAAAAAAAATTTAATTTTTCATATTTCTCATTCAGATCGAAACTGAACTTGCAAAATTCTTGATAATTTCGATCTTCGTAATAAAAGTATTGTAATATTACAAACCGCTAGAAATCTTTGTTCTATACAAAACTAGCTCTTTTCAAACAAAAATTTTAAATATAATATAACTTAATATAGTATAAACAAAAAAATTTTTAACTATTTAATTAAAAATTTAATTTTATAATATTTTTTATTTTTCAAATTAGTCTAAAACTAATTGTAATAATTTTAAATGTTAAAATGAACTGAAAATTATTAATTTAATTGTTCAAAAATTATATTTGGGTAAATGACCGAAAGAATTAATTGAATTAAAATTTTTAAACAAATAAAATAAGTCAATTAGCAAAAAAATCGTTTTTTCATGTTTAACCTGGCAAGCTCATTGTTTCCACCAGAAGTTGAACCTTTCATACTTGGTCTCGTTAATTCAAAATGATATGTTGGAAAAGTTAACAATTTGTAAAATAATTAAAAAGTAGGTAGAAATGAAGAGTGTTTTCCCATTTTAAGAGTGTTCCGAACTAAACTGAGAGTAAGCTTTACTTTTTCCTAATCTACGGCCTCAAATCTAAAGGAATAAAAAAAAAAATCCCAATCATAATCGATTTCCCATTTTTAACCTTTTTTACAGATTAACTGGACTATATCACCTATACTTTTCTCTAAAATAAAAATTTAATACAAATTGTATTGATTATTTTCCAAAATGATTTTAAATTTCAAACCGTTTTTTAATTTAGGAATACCGTAAATCACACACAATTTAAAAATGAAAGTTTAAAAAACCACCAAACTTTGCTTTACAAAACAAATAAAAAATATGTAAAAACATTTACATATTCTAAAAATTTATGCACAGTGCATCAGTTGCTTTTATTTAATTCTTATCGAGTAAATAAAAGCAACTGATGATGTGAATTTTACTTCACAAAATGCATTTTACACAAATTTCTAAAATAAATGTTTTTATTTTTTATTCGTTTTGAAAATCAAAATTTTGTAAGTTTTTAAACTTTCATTTTTAGATTGTATTGAAATAAAAAGCTTAGATTATTTATTTATTTAAAATAAAAACAATCTTAAAAAATTATTATTTGATTTATTTTTAATTCCATACGATTGGGTTACGCTGTAATACAAGTTTAGCCTTCACAAACTATTTGAATATTTTGAATGCAAGGAAAAATAAATAAAATTTCGTAGAAGTAGCACAAAATTAGATAAAACCATGAATGAAAAATTTTCTACGTTTTGAATTCTTTATTCATAAATTAAATATGTAGTTCGATGCAGAAAAAATCTATTTAAAAGTATATATTGTGTTATGTATTTGTGCATACTATAATATGTATGTATAAAAAATCAACATAAACAAAACTATGTAGATATGTTTTCTTTCTCTTCTCCATACCAAATGTCGCTAATGGAATGGCTAAGCTATATGTATATTATCTATGGACTATGTTATGTATGTATAATTACGAAAATACAAAAACGAAGTCAAAACGAATGAAAAATACATGAGAAATTGAGAATATGCTTTACAGTGAAGGGAATATATATTCCACTTAAAATACAAAATTTCATAGCATATGTAAATGAATTTGTTTCCCTTACTAGACACCTAATATTAGTACCAAAAAATAATATTCAAAGAGTGGCGCTAGCTTCGCACCGGCTTATAATTTTACTTTGGTTTAATTATTCTTATACTTTTGTGTTTTGTGCTTATAATTTAGCAAAGACACACGTAGTTTGAAAAAGCCTTTTCGGGATAGAAATTTCTGGCTAACTTCACATACGTGGATTATCTTCAATACGAGAGTTTTTCTCTTGGTTTTTGCGAATATTTATTGATGTAGGACGACATCGATGTTGATTTTTAACTGTCCCGATTTCCTGCTTTAATTCTTCAATTGGCTTTTTTTCACTCATAAATTCAGTTAATAAAAATTAATAATGTAATTGTTGTTAATAATGCAGTAATTGTTAATTATGCAGTTGTTTAAAACTGATTCAGAATTAACAGCCTTTATTCGATTAAAAATAGAGTAATCTTCTATTCACACATTCCATTTTCATATTTTATGTCATCGGTAGAATGAATATAATACCTGCAGTTACAGTTATTGGTAAAAGCAATAGCATATAGAGTTAGAGAATTGCAGTTAAAATTGTCCGATCAGTAATATATACCAGCTTAAAGTTGCTGGACTTGCTTTTTAATTTCAGGAGTATTTTCCCAAGCTGATTGCCTCATCATCAATTAGAAATTTTTTGAATTCATTTTCTAATTGCCCCTGATTCTTCAATCCACCATTAGGTTTTTTTTTCTTCTAAGGACTGTCTAACTAAAGCGCTGTCAATTAGTGTGTTTATTTTCTAGAATTGGATTTCTCTCTTCCTGAATAATTTTAAAATTCTATTTGTGTTTTATTATTTCTAAATTTTATAATTGGTATGATCCGTATTGCAAATCCCCTAAATGTTTGCAATACACTAATACATCTACAAAATTTATTTGATTATACTATTTTAGGATAAAGGTAGTGTAAGCTTCATATGTATTTAAAAAATCGATAGAAGCTCTAAGCCGCCAGGATGCATCATTGATTACAGCCGGGAGCATTCTAAAATTTATATTTAAAAGTATTTGAACGAATAATTCGAGGATAAGTACTAAACTATAATTGATTAAGAAGCTCAAATTATCAAAAGAAGGAACAAACCAATTATTTCACTACTATAATTTTTACAAAATCCTAATTATATTGCCAAAGTAAAAGAAGATGATTTTTTTCTGCCTGTTCGAAAACTAATACCGATTTTCCATCGTCATAGTATAATAGTATTATGCTATTATACTATGACGATGGAAAACCGAAGTTGATAGTAAAATAGTATAATTATTATTTTGTTATACTAGCTATCAAAAATATAATAGGTAGCAAATTGGGTTTTTAACATTGTAAATTTATCTGACAGTGTATTATTTTGACAATTCAAAATTGACAAAATTACCATTCGATTTTTTTTTTTTTTTGATATCTGCATAGTGAATAATTTGTAATTTTGTAGCATTTATTTGGAAAAATCATGGAATTAAATAATACCAACAAGAAAACTCGAGGCTTAAAGCGGACGGACGAAGAAATTAAGAAAATGTTGAGGATCGCAATCGACATAAATGTAAATTATAAATTTGGTAAAATGAAAATAATTGATACGCATATTAAGTTTATCATTTCTTATTTTATTAGGTTAACGAGATGTTTGATTCCCACCGCGTAAGTTCCTCCATTATTTACAAAAAAATTACTGAGGCATTCCCATATAAAGACGATAACCAAATTAAAATTAAATTTGAAAATTTACGGCGTAAATATTGTAGCGATAGGTTGGAACTACAAAGAAGTGGTAATGGGGGTGCAATCACAACCATATATATGACGAGGAAATGAGTGAATTATGGAGTAAAAGGAAAAAATTTTCAGTTCCTGAAAAATATTCAGTGGACACAACAAAAATGAAAATAGCGGAATCGGCGCGAAACAACAAGGATACAACAAATTCTCCAACAAATGTCCCGCTATTGGAAGGTAATGATTCGAGGTACCTAAATAAAGAAAAGGTACAATTAGATATTAGATTTTTAGTTGAATCATTTGTAAACTATTTCAGCTTTCGATTCTTCTACACCATCGTCTTCAACTACCACGCCAAATTTAGAAACGCTGCCTGTAAAACGACGAACATCCAAAGAGAAGGACGATTTAATGTAAATGTTCATAAAATTACAGGATCGTATGCTCGATAAAATGCAAGAACTTCAAAAAGAGCAGGAGAGAAGCGATCGACAATTTTTAAATTTTTTTTTTGAAAAAATGGACGAGGTAAATTATTCACGTGATACGCAACCAAGCAAGACACCTTCAAACCGTCCAAAATTACATAAAGTAATGTATAGTAAACCGCAAAATGCGCCAGTAACAGCAAGTCCGAAGCGGAATTATATAATACTACATCCTCCGTCGTCTTATCGACCATCTTGTAATAAAAATATTGAGGAAATAATTGCATCTTACAATTCGGATTCTGACGATTTAATCGAAGAAGATGAGAATTAGATTAAAAACTATTTTTTTTGTGTATTTTTGATTTATTTATTTTTTTTAAGTTTATATTTTTATGAATTATTTTAAGAATTATGTCCAAAGAAAAGACTCAATTTCAGATAATATATAAATTATTTTTTATTGATTACAATTTGTTTTCTTACTGGCAACTGGTCAGTTATTAATCGTAGCGCATGCCTTACCTTTTCACCCTGTTGCCTGATTTCATCAAATTGATGCCTTCGAGGAAATATCAATCTAGACATGTCCCTCATTTGCGGTTGTTCCAGTACTATTTTACTGGAAGCATCTTCATCTATAATTCCAAAGTATGTTTTCTTTTGTTATATTGTATGATATTGTGCAGAATGCAGCAGACTACCACAATCTGTAAAATAATTTAAAATGATTGATAATAGTTTGTATTTGTATTAAAAATATTTGTAACTGTTTAACCATACCTTTGGTACATAAGTATAATCCATATCATTAATTTTTTTAAGGATTCTCCATCTACTTTTCAATTTGCCTATGGTTTGTTCGATGACTATGCGAGCTGAATTCATATAGGCGTTGAACGATTCTTCCTGTGCAGTTAAATTTCCAGATAACCCTTAATGAGCCAACTCATTAGCGAATAAGCCGGATCTCCCAAAATGACATAGTCAACTTCAACATTATTTATTATTTTTCTCTTAAATTTTGATGTTTTTATAGGATATTTTCCACTTACTTTTGGTAAAACATTTCCACCACTCTCAAATAATCCCGAGTTTTTAAAAATGTAGACATCATGCGCCGAACCAGGAAACCCGCAAGATACGTCTCTGATTCTGTAATAAAATAGTTTTAAGATCATTAATGTTTCAATATCTATCAAAATTTTCTTACACGTAATTAACATCTGCCACTATTTGAACATTGTATGATGTCCACCCCTTCCGATTTACAAAATCACCGTGCCGTTCTTTAGGTGCGAGTACCGGTACATGAGTTCCGTTGATCACTAACAACATTTGCGGGATTTTGCAAATATTTAGGAATTTTTGAGAAATTTCCCCTGCTTCTTCCCTTGACGGTATGTTACTGACCTCCGGCGACAAACACGTGTTTGTATGGATAAACTACAGTTGGCTGGGAAGGTTCTTTTTATCGCCGTTACAGAATTTTGTAAGATCGAACAAAGCTTACACGTGTTTAAAAACAAAATAAGAATAATTTCATCCCCATTGCAATAAGCCACATCATCACCAATTATTAATATGAAAAAATCAATCCATGTTATACAAAAAAAAATTTATTTTAAAGAAATCAAATAATTTTTGAAATTTATAAACAAAACCCTAATACTAAAAAAAATCGTATTAAGCGATAAAATTTATAATAAAAAAAATATATGCTTTTTTTACGTGCATAATACGTATATATACAAATGGGTATATATATAACAAAAAAAAAATTTTAGAAATAAAATAAAACTCACCAATCCAAAAAATGTCATCAGAGTACTCTCAGGTAATTTGGGGTGCTGAAAATAATATAAAGAATCTTTCTGCTGCCTGAGCAGAAATATCCTTGAACACACAGCGCAATATCACACAAAAAGCATAAATTTTTGTTCAATTTAACAATATTTTTTTCTAACTTAATCTTAAAACAACTAATAATTATTTTTTTTTTTTTTCGTGATAAACAAATTCTTTTTCACAGATCAAGATTGACTTTTTAACTTTTAATCTTCACAAACACTATACGTTGTTTCATAAAAAATATCGAGTGATACATTTATCCCTTGAATTAATTCGCAACACGAAAATACTGCAAGCGGGACAACAGCGGTTGGTTAGATGACCTTGGACTGCTTGTGAAATGGTGGAAATGTTCCCAAATCCACTGAATAACCTTGGTGGCTGAGGTAACAGGCAAATATTAAAATCATATATGGTTATTACTTCATAATCCAATTACCTGAGACTCCGTCTTATTCTCATTTTCAAAATCGAACTATGAGAAAGCTCCAGTAATTCCACCAAAAAAAATAATGAGGCACTTTACAATTCAACAGTGCTTTGCCTTACGTATTCTAAATACAATTTATGAATTTTAACTGCAATAATCCAAGAACAACCAAGAATAAATTTTTTTTGTTTTTTTAAACTTGAGCACACGCAAGCCTCACTATCAATAATTTCCAGAAATATTTTTATTTGTTTATGTCGACAAATACCAAATTATTTCTGTCCCTATGTAAATTCGTCAGCTTAACTCAAGTATATAACAAAAGTTGTAGTATTAGGTCACCCATACATCATCCTAAAAAAAAAAAAATATGACCCATACACCAACCTGAGACAAAAAAAAACAATCACCGAGAAAACGGGTCTCTACACAGGAATAAATACAGACAACCAAACCATACAACTTGATTAATCTGTGACGCATGGCTATTTACAACAAAAACAATTAAAAATCAAAAAATTCGTAATAGTATCATTCCATTTCATACAAAAAATAATAAAACAAGAAAACTCAGTTCAATGACCTGAAAACCGTAAAAGGAATTCCCTCAATTTAATAATTTATAATCAATAATAATAAAATCAGCTGAGATCATGGCAATTATTAAACCGTCAGCAAAAATAAATACTAAGCGCCGTAACAGGTATACATATCAGTTCGGTGGCGTGTTTCAACATTGCCTCGGTGAATCTTCTCATGCATCTGTAAACACTGGTTACACTAAGCTGAAATAAAAACAATACTTAGGATTTTTTCTTAATACTTTCAAAGATGGATTTACCCCCATATTGTTGCCAATAATTCGCATTTCAGCGCAAGACGCAAATTTATAAAGAGCTACTGCTACAGCTTTTTCTTTTTTTAAAGGTTTTGATCGAATTGTGTGCTTATTACGAACATTCATAAAAACAATACATTTATTCAATTATAAATATATTTATTTAGCAAAAACATGATATTTCGGTTACTCAGAACCATTCTCAAATGTATGTATATATAACATTAAAACCAAAAATATAATACAAATAAAAATCAAAATAAGTATTAAGAATAGATCACTGGTACTAATGTGTATGAAAATATGATGCACACTTACTATTTGTTTTGCCTGTATAAAACAATCAAATTAACATTAAAAACTCCATCTTCACATGCAATAGAATTTTTTAAAAAATTGTATAAACTTAATATAATTAAAATTGTATAATTGTATATTAAATTAATAAATATTAACACAACAACAGATTAAAATAATATTTACTAGAAGTAACTACTTCTGAATTAAGTCAAATAATGAAGTAATAAAATAATGGGTGATGACTCTGCATGAAAATACTATTGACCAAAAAAACAAACAAAATCATTAAAAACCTACAATAAAATATCTTGTTATTATTATCTCCAAAAAATGTACTCCACACGGCAGAAATATTAAAATTTTTTTTGACAAAATTCTCTACACGAATGACATCAATCAAATATTGTGCACTTCGAGAATTAATCAATATTGGTATGTATTTTAAATTTGAAAACAATTTTATTTTTCAACTGAAAAAAAGAAAAGAAAGAAGAAACCCAAGTATGATTCATATTATTGTTATAAATAGCAATCAGCTGATCTAAATTTTGAACAACAAAATACTGATAATGAAACCGTTAAAATAATTTAATTCAGTTTAAAATATAAAATTATTGAACTTTTCAGTCTTTAACTTTCTTAAAGGTATTCTTATAAGTGTGTAAAATAAATTTATACGTGGAATTAACGCTATCTGTGTCAGTTTTAAAGTTTAAATTTTCTTTATTGTCTAATAAAATGTTAAAGCTTTCCATGATTTCGCGTTTCTTTTTAATTTTTTCTGTGTGTAGGTATTATTTCTGTTTTGTCAAAATCTGGAGTATGTTTTGTGTCAAGTATGTGTTGTGAAAGTGCTGTGTCCTTTTTATCTAGACGAATATCACTACGATGTCTCTGTAGTCTTGTTTTTAATGTGTTGGATGTTTGTCCAATATATTTTTTATTGCAAGAGCACGGAATTTTATATACAACATCTGTATGTAGTTCTTTTGGGATAATATCTTTGAGCTTTGAGAAAGTATGTGTTAGTTTATTATGGATTTTAAAAGAAACTCGATTTACACGTCTATTTTTAAGTTGTTTAGCTACACTATTCGACAATTTTGGAATAAAAGAGAGTACTGTATTGATATTTACTGATTCATTATCTGGCTGTTGTAACGGTTCTAGTGGTTGTAATTCAGGGTTATTTATTTTATATTGTATGTCACGGATCATTTTCTTAATTATTCTTGTCGGATAGCTGTTCTTCTCTAATAATTGATTAATAATAGGTATATTTTTATTGTGGAACAATTCATCACTAAGGGTAAGTACACGGTTTACAAATGATTTTGCAACATTCATCTTCATGTTAATAGGATGGTTCGAATTAAAATTTAGAATCCTGTTAGAAGACGTCGGTTTTATATACCAGTCTGTTACGATTTTATTATTGTGCTTAACAAGTGTTAAATCTAAATAATTCAGTTTATTATCCTTTTGAATTTCCGTCGTAAATTTTATATTATCGTGAAATTCTTCAAAAATAGTTTTAGTTGATTCTACTAAATCCTCAGGTAGAATAATTAACACATCGTCTACGTATTTAATAAGACAAGCTGGGGTATACGGTAATTTTATTAGGGAATTAATAAATAGACTCTCCATAACAATATCTGCCAAGATTGGAGATAGCGGATTGCCCATAGCTAAGCCAGAAATTTGTTTGTAGATTTGTTTGTCAAACAAAAAGTAATTATGTTTAGTAATAATAATGTTTAATATTTCAATAAAATTGTTTTTGTTAATATTAGTATGAGTTTCTATTTCAGGCCACCTATCGTTAATTATATCTAGCACTACATCTGTTGGTATATTAGTGAAAAGACTAACAACATCATAAGATGCCATTATATGGTTCTCTTGTAATGTTATTTCTTTTAGTTTAGATTTGAGAGCTATTGAATTATTTATGTTATAAACGCTATTTAAGGTTAAGAATTTTAATATCGAACTAAAGAATTTTGATACATAATACGTCATGGAATTAATATTAGAAACTATTGGCCTTAACGGAATACCTGGCTTATGTAATTTAGCAAGTCCATCAATTCTTGGCGTTATCGGGTTTTTGCACTTAATATTTCTGTAACTATCTTCTGATATTTGTCCAGTATTGTATAATAATTTAATTTTGAAGTCTAGTTCATTTTTTACTCTAGGCAACTTTTGTAATTTTTGATATACTGTTTCATCTGATAATAATTCAATCATTTTCTTATCGTATTCTTCTTTGTACATAATAACCGTCTTCTTACTTTTATCACTATTTAAAATAATTATGTGTTTATTTTCTCTAAGAAATTTCTGTAGAATTTTAGAGGTTTTAATATAGAAATGTTGTTCTTCTGTGTATTTTTGTTTTTGTTTCATAAAGGACATAACGTCGTTTAATATATTAAACCTGATGTCTTGGACTTCTTCATTATCTGAAAATTTGATCAAAGTATACTCTATATCCGATAATAACTCCAAAATAGGCAAGTTATATTTAATTGTAGGTATTGCAAATTGTGGGCCATAGTTAATCAACGTTTTTATATTTTGCGGTATGTCTATTTCCGTAAGGATTACTACACAATCGTTATTAGCACTATTATCTATACTAGCGTTATTAGCATTACTATCAGTATTATTGCTGTTACTTGTAATATGATTATTAATTGTTGAAAATTTGTTGACTAAACGTTTTCTCACTTTATTAAACCAATATTCATTATGTTTTACTTGTGTGGAATAAATCATTTGGAAATCGTTACAAGAAAGCAGCGTTTTTAACCTGAGGATTTAGTAGAATCAACTAAAACTATTTTTGAAGAATTTCACGATAATATAAAATTTACGACGGAAATTCAAAAGGATAATAAACTGAATTATTTAGATTTAACACTTGTTAAGCACAATAATAAAATCGTAACAGACTGGTATATAAAACCGACGTCTTCTAACAGGATTCTAAATTTTAATTCGAACCATCCTATTAACATGAAGATGAATGTTGCAAAATCATTTGTAAACCGTGTATTTACCCTTAGTGATGAATTGTTCCACAATAAAAATATACCTATTATTAATCAATTATTAGAGAAGAACAGCTATCCGACAAGAATAATTAAGAAAATGAAAGCGCATTTCTCCCATTTACTGTAGAAGGAAGCAATATTTTCAATATTGCGTTCTCGTCAATGTCACAGATCCTTTGACTTATTGTTTCTTTAAAACCGTTCATCGTACTTATTCAAAAAAATGAAAAATGACTATGAATTTCATCTAGCTTTTACTCTTATAAAACAGTAAAATCTTTAAAAACTTGTTACATTTAAAATATTAAATGGATAAAAATATCATCACCGACAATATAAAAATTGAACATGACAATAGATTTTAGGTTGCCAAAATATTTCCTACACGTCTCAAGAATTTATAACTTATACTCAAGAAAAAAAAAATATTCGTCTTTTTCCTTTTATTATTTTCACAGCTTCACACAAAATTTTGAACATTCATACATACTCGTATGTGTTCAATATAGCGTAATTGGATAACTCGTTTGTGCCAAAATGATGGCTGGATTGACAGAATTTCAATTAATATTTTATTCTTTGGTGAATGTGTACACGACAGATTCATTGGGGTTTCCCATATTGTGGATTAGATGGAAAGAAGATCAATTTTCGTGCGGTTCAGGAAAATATGCTGAAATCAATTTCAGGAAGATTGTTTTCTTGATTCCCTTAAATGTATAAATTTTCTTTTCTATATTTTGTTTTTCCTATCTTACGGCTAAATAAATAACTTCAGGTAAAATGTGTAAAACCCACTTAAACTCGAAAATTAATCGAACTTATGTTTATAAAGGCTACCATAACATTTATCTTTATGATTACTATAGTTATCTATAATGTCTTTAAATCCTCAAACACGACTTATAGCCGTAACACAATAAAACAAAAAATTCTTTTTAAAGTTTTTCAAAATAATTATGGTTTTCGAAACAAAAGGAAAAAAATATAAATCTCTGATAAGAAACGGAAAATATTTTTCATTTCGTTGATTTGTTTTACTTAAATTATAGAACAAAAAACAAATACTCTTGTTGAAAGAAAATTGAGAGATCACAACAAGAAGAAAAGTTGTTTTCCTTTTATATTCCATAAATTTTTGATGAATTATACTTGCCGTACGCCCGTCCCCCAACCATTTTCGTTGTGACATTGTTTCGAAGTATTTTATATAAGAAAAATTTCTTGTCTGTGTTCTGCACAAAGTATGTACAAATAAATAAAATTGTTGGATAATTTTTCGAAATTGTTTCGTGTATAATTCTTCGTTCCTATTCCCATATTTTACTTTTGTGAAAATTCCTTGAAAATTATTTACTATTAGCTGAGCTGTTTATACTTAAATACATGCGAGTAGAAAAATCTTAAAAAAATATGGGAAAAACAACATTGATGGAAAATTTTAACGAAATAGAATTGTTATTTTCGTTAATACATTTTTTTTCTGCTCGCTCCAATTTATTTTTTATTTTTTTTTTTTTTACTGTCGAAGTGTCTTTATAAGGATAACAGCCAAATTATAGGCAAACATAGGAGACAGAAAGGACGAGATAGGAAATTATTTATAATTTAATTTGTTCAATTTTGTTTTATTTCGGAATTTTATGTTTTATCCTTACGAAACGAGGAGGGAGGGTGTGGCGGATTTTACTTTATTGGCTATTTTTATGGACGATCACGATACAAAACATATTGTTTTTGTCACTTCCAATAAACAATTTTTATTAATGGTCTTATTATATACGAATTCTTATACAACTAGGGGCGAAGATAGGAATACAAAAATAATATTTCTAGTTAAATTATGGCTCTCCAATGATTTACTTCAGCTGGTTGGTAGTTATTGAAAATTGTCAGTCTTCCTTCGTATTCATTGGTCTGCCAAATGTCAACAAACACTTCAAATAATTTTAAATAACAGAATTTACCATAAGCTTCGATTTTACAATCGATATTTGTTCCATGATTAGAGTTTAATTTTATTACACATAATATAAATTTGAAAATGAAAAAAAAAAAAAAATAAAACTTGATTGATTTGCTGATGACAAACTGTTTTATCGGACTTAAAATGATCAAAAAAATTTATAATTTAACATCCATGGGTAAATATGATTTATAAGTAAATTATGCAATACATAATCCATTACTTAAAAATAAAATATAAAGAAAACATACATACCAATATTAATCGGAATGAGAAAGCTCCTTGTAGACACAAGTTTCTGTATATAATATTGACTAAAAAATCGTTCAGTGTCGACAATTTGCATAATTCAGTCTCTAATTTCATTCTCAAACTTATGTATGTATACGTTCCCTTTTGAGACATTTGATAGCTTTAGGTAACAATATGCGAAAAATATATCGTGCCATGGAAAGATAAAACCTTCTGAATCTCTCGCTCTTACAATGTAAACCAGTAAAAATATGTAGGTTATGAGTATTATAAGCAAGTGTAAAAAAATTTCAGAACTTTATGTACATAAAGATATCTAAGGGGAAGTAAACTTAGTTGCCGAAACAATTGGAACATTGTTGTTCTTCTTGGACATCCATAATCGGCTTAACAATTCTTTTTTGTGCAATGGATAGATTCTCATATTTGAAAAGAAGATGCCACCCCAACATGAAATACAGTACATTATTATTGATTCTATCAAAGCATGATGTAACTTTCTTAAGGTACTACTAGTGTAGTATTTAGCAAGATTATAAAATTTATAAGTAGCCGTTATAACATTTTTAAGGACAAGCCATTTCAAGGACAGGCTGTTGAAATGGGTATTCCAGTTTAATTTAGAGTCAACTGTTAAGCCTAAGTATTTAAACTCAAGTACTTCATCAATGGTAAAACACTATGATATGCTAAAGGACCGAAGTTTGGCACGTTAAGTACATTATTATTTTTGTCTTCTGTCGCTGACAGCAAAGCTATTAGAGAAGAACCGTTTTTGTAATATGAGAATTTCCCTCGCCATTTCTCTACGATGAGAAAGCTAATGCCAGATCGTCTGGAAATGACGTGGTGCGGTGCGTCTCGAGTGGTTAATTTCAAAGATGGAATTGAAATAAATCAGGGGAGAAACAGGCTCAAGAACGGAACCTTAGGGGACGCTGCTCATGGTATCACTGATTTTGACTATCTGTTGGCGATTCCTAACATAACTTGCAAACCAATCGTAGATTTTGCGTCTAATCCCAATGTGAAACAGTTTCGATAGCAGTAGTATAACGATCCGATGGTAGGCGAGGGGCCACCAAAAATATAAAGTACTTGATGCCATGATTTGCCCACAACGTTATCAGAATATGTTCCTTGTTTGAATAACTAGAAGCTTCAAAGGAGGACTGTTTTAGGTTGGCTAAAGCTCATCGGATCTCTGTTGAATATTACCGGTAGCATATTAGATATTACATGAATTAATTAATATTCAACAAAAAAATTAATAAAGTAAAAATTAGCGTACACAGAAATAGAGCTATGTGAATATTGTGAAGAAGAAAAATTGTAAGAGAATTCATCTGTATTAGTACGATTCGCTAGTACTTAACGCACAGCACATTCTGTATACATAGAATGTAAATTGTGGTATAATCAGTCCAGTCGCCGCGGCCTGATGAGAAGATTGATTTTTTCATAATCATAAGCTCATCAGTTCGAAACTGAATTGAATTATCCTACAATCTTCGGAACAATTTAAAAATCATATAATTAAATAAATAGAATTCTGTCTATTAGTCGGTTTCGTTGAATTACTGTTTGTAAATACTAATATACTTCTCGTGTTAATCGAAACACACTTAAAATGGTCTAATCACCGGTAGAAAATTAGATATTACATGAATTAATTAATATTCAACAAAAAAATTAATAAAGTAAAAATTAGCATATACAGAAATAGAGCTGTGTGAATATTGTAAATTAGGTATATGTTCGGATAACTTTGAACACACGTAATTAAAACAAAACCCCACTTCTGCCACAACTTTACAATTTTTAATTTTATATTCGGTTTGCAAATAAATGTTGTCTTATACCCTAGACACACTGCGATTTAATAAAACCGATTTAGTGAATTTTTTGAGATTAGTCGCCGTGTGTCAACCTCGATTTTAGCTAATCTCTTTGTTTTTGCATAGAATACTTAAACGAGGTTAGCTAAATCGGATTTATTAAACCATAGTCTGTCTAGGGTATTAGCCACCATTGAACTTGCTCTGTTCCACTGACATGATATTTCTTTTTTCCCATGTATTGGTGTGTACATAGTAATTAAAAATATTGAACACAAATATTCGAATCAGGTAATCGGCTTAATGAAATAATGTTACCATGTAATCCGAGTAATGAATGATTGATATATTGAGGTACATGTGAACATTTATGTTTTGATATTTTATAAAGACGAACAAATGATTCTTTTTCTTTTAGACAAAATACGATTAAACATTTGTCACCGAATAAACCGGATAATATATCAATCAAAGATAGGTATTAAAGTAAATTGATAAATAAACTTGATCTAACCTCGGTTTTGTTACTGGTGGAGGTGTTTGTTGATGTGGCGTTGGAAAATCATTTATCTAACCCGCCTTTGGCTCGTATGAGTCAATCGATGGAATTACACATATCTTTGTGATATGCCGCTTGAAGGTGCTCGTTGTTGTCTTCACGGATATGACTATTACTAAATTGTTTGGTCCCCATGGTTTAACAAATTTATTGAGTTGATTCAAAGTGGGGGGTCCGGTATAAGTGTCATAGAGTGTCCTATTATGAAATGGACGGGAGTTAATAGATCGTCGCTGTCATCATTGCGACATAACTGTCTCGAATTACGCTTCGATCTCTTTTAACACTGTTATGAGTTCCTCATATGTAAGTATGTCTCACCTATAAACCGCTTGAGGTGGAATTTCGTGGATTTTACGTCGGCCTCCCACAACCCGCCGAAATTGGGAGCCGCTGGAGGTATCAAATGCCATTTGGTGCCTTGTTCAGCCGTCCAAGTACACACTCGGTTTCTAAACTGCTCTGATTGAACTAGCTCTGCTAAATCTCGCAATTGATTGATGGCTCCGATGAAGTAGATAAGGTTGCATTATCGGAAAACAAATCCGTGGAAATACCCCATTCTTCCACTTTCGGTATAGTTGATTGACGTGCGTTACACAATAATCTTTGGATGCGAGATACGATTCTTAGTATTATCGGATATTTTGAGACACTTGCAAACATCCCGTCCAATTGCTGTTCAAAATCATTAGCCTCTTGAATTAAATAAGATATAGGCTCTGCAGGAACGCTTGATACATGATCTTAATAGGTATCATGACAGGAGACAGCCATCTCAACGGATCAAAAATCCTGGATGACTCGGAGAGCAAACTTGGTTTAGTAGCTGTTTTAGCGTGTACTATATATTTATATTTATGCTAAATTTTAGCACGCCACAAACTTAATTTAATATTTTTTATTTTATCATGGTCATGTGCCAACGGTGAAGAGGTTTGACAGCAGCACGTGCGCTTAGCACGAAATCCGAGACGAGACTAAAAAATAATTTTATGTTATTTGGTTTTTGTGTTTTTGTTTTGTCATGTGTCGTCGCTCCGTTGGTATGCCTAGGATTGAATAGGTGCGTCCTCTTTTGTCATGAATGTGTTCGCGTGAGGATCGTTATTTTTTATTTGTATATGTAAAACTATGGCGGTGAGTAAATGTAAAAATGAATGGATTGAATAGTAGAGTGTAAGAAATGGACAAGCCGCTACACTGTCGTGTTTTGTGGTATGGGCACCCTGAATTTAAATACATCACGAGATGCACGATCGAATAGTGTTTAAGTTTTCCTCAATAGTGCAAAGGCGAATTTTACGAAGAACGAAATTATTGAGCAGAAAGTTTGCCTTAAATTTCGTGTTGCAAACGAAATTTCTTGTGTTGATGCAAAAAGGTGACCGAAATAATGGGAAAAAGTTTGTCGACATCGATCAACCACCACATTCGCCTGATTTAGCACCAGGCGACTTTTCCTGTTTTCCAGACTCAAATTGATACTGCGTGGAACCCGCTTTGACTCCATTGAAGCCATAAAACAAAATTCGGCGCACGAACTGTAGACCTTCCAGAAAAGTGCCTACACAAAATATTTCGATGATTGGAAAGCGCTGGCATATGTGTATATCCTCGAATGGGGAATAATTTGAGGGCAACAAAATATATTTTTATGATTGAACTTAAAATTTGTGTACCCGGTAAATTTTTGACAAAATGTATAGTTCGATGATATTAGGAATGGGGAGCCGTAGTACTAACACGGTGAATTGCTAACTGCAACTCAATACGACGGGACAGATATGAAAGTAATTTGTTTTTTTGCTTCGAATAGCTTACCTACCCTAAGTTTTGGTATTGACCTTATGGTATAGGTGTTATTGACCATTGGTCCCTAACAGTGATTAGCAAGAGAAAAAATTGACGGACGTTGTCAACACAAAGCCGGGAATGGCGGTTAGCACCATACGATCCCTTGCCGATTCTTACGAGCCTGTCAACAAACTCTTGATCAGCCAGTGCCCCGGTAATAGTGTTTAGTTGGGAACATATTTATCTGTTGTTCGCTTAGTTGGAAAAGAATACTGAAATCTTTGTTTTTTTGTCAATTTTTTTATTATACATTTTTTCCCGCTACCTTAGATCCGGAACACCATAAAAAAACTCAATAAAAGCAAACAAACGATTGATCATCAAAGAAAATTGTCGAAGTTTTTATATAATTTTTTGTTCACTAATTAAGGAGGTATCAAAACATAAAGAATGCTCTTTGCCTCACTCAACCAATCGAAAAATCGCATTACTACCCCTCCACTATTTTTTTTTGGTTATTTAAAAAGTGCAATAACAGCAAGGTAGCACATGAATTGCCCGTATTGTGGCATTCACCCTGGTTCAAAATGTGCCCAGTTGTATAAACGCAAAAATAATATTGAGTATTTTTATGTTTATTTACTGAAACCTGAGTGCACAGTTTTATTGTGTACAAATAGATTCGAAAATAAACGTAAATGAACACTGATTTATGGGGCGCACGGCGAGAGGAAGAAGATGATTTATTGATTTACATTAAATCATTTGTTATTTACAAAACTTGATTATGTAGTACATGCCATCATGTACAAACCAATTCTGTAACAATTGAATAACGTAAATGTAATTTTAACTGCATCCGGGTTGCAGTTTTTCTGGTTTAGGTATTGTTCATTTGGGATGTTTGGTAACTGGGAACGACAAGTGGTGATTGGTGAGCTATAACGGAGATATCCTTGGTAGTTCTTTTAAGATTTCTGCAGTAATAAGATCGTACCCAGGAGCTTTTTTCGAATTCATATTAGCTTTTTTTTCTCACGCATCACATCTTTTGATGTTGTTGGTAGGGTTTCTTTACTTTCTTCCACAGCCTAGTTTTTGATTTCTTATTTCGAGTTCCAGGGTTTGTCGTTTAATTTCATTATTTTTAGCCAACCTGCTCTTCTTATTCTTAAGGTAAATAATCAGTGCTGTTGCCATTAGTTAATTTTCTTAGATAATTCATGTTTCAATTCTTTGATCTCTCTTCTTAATTGTTGAGTGAGATTGTTAAAATTTATTTTATCTTAGGGGGTTTTGTTTACTGCGATATTCTTCTTGATTTTTTTTTTATGCTAGAGGAATACCCTAATTTCAGTATGTTAGTTTTTCCCCCGATTTTCCTTTTAATTTCAGGGATGCCAAGCTAATTGCTGAACATTATTTACAAGTCATTTATCCCTAAAACGGGTGTCTTTCTTTCACAATGATTTTTCCACTTAATGTCTTATCTGGCTTTTGTCTAGCTGTATATAATTTGCAGACATGTTCTCTAAAAAATACTTCATTTGGATGAGTCGTTTCTGGTTAAATTTAAATCGGATCCGGAAGACAATTTGTATACGGAGGAAGTGAGAAAGGACGAACTTCGATCATTGATTCTAAAATTGGGAAACTGTCGAAATAAATGAAAGGTTGTTATTAGCTGAAGATCGATAGCGTGAGCATGGTCGTCAGAACGTTTAATCGACGTCTAGTGTTACAATACCGGTGAAACCTGATGTGGATTTAAAAAATTCGATAGCTATGAGGCTACGTCGATTCTTCTATCAAGAAATTAAATTTAAGCGAGACTCTGTATACAAGAAAATGTTTATTGAATTTTTAACAGAATATGAAAAACTTCTGCGAAAACCATCTACACTGAGAGAAATTATATCACTTAGAGCTATATTTTCAATGATTTTTATGTATAAATTATAACTCATTTAGGGATAACAATATTTTATAACTCTAAAAACGAAAAAAATATCTAGGCCTTTAGTATCTCTTTGACACACACACATATCAAACTAAGTACAGCTTATATTTATTATGGGTACAAAAAATACCAATTTTGTAATTAATTATATCGACATTGCCAATGGCTAAATTGTGTATTTCACAGTTTCAAAACTAGAAAAGATTTATATATATTAAGTAGAGATATATATTAGTCTTGATCTGAAATTAATTTTATCCACTTCATTATAATCTTTACATAGATTAGTTCTTTGAATAACTTATTTGTATTTAAAATTATCATTCACAAATATAAAATTCAACCGCGTTTATCATAAAATATATCTCAAGTAGAAATACTCATAATTCTTCTTGCTATATGTTATAGTTCGTTGGAACAGTAAAATAACCATTTTTAATATTGATTCAATTCATTTTATTATTATAAATATAAGTTCAATTTAATAAAAAATTACATATATGTAAATAAAAACAAGGTCGAATTTCAAATAAAATTAAATTCTAAGTATTTATAATTATTCTATAACATATAAAATAGAATTTGATTTTACTAAATTCTTTATTTGGTTGTCAAGTAAATTTTCGACATTTAAAATTTCGAAATTATTTGTAGCTTCAACAACAGTTGCACAGAAATGATCACTATAATATAAAGTATCTAAGACTAGACATACAAAGAAATTTAAAATACTGTGCGAAAAAATTGACTTTATTTGACCATATATTGGTGAGCTATCGGTGTCAATTCTTAGTATAACGATCATATCCCTTCTATAAATTACATTTTTGTATTGAATAAAATTTACTGCTCTAATTTGATTCAAGCATTGAGTATTTTTTAATAAAACTTTCATTTCACTGGTCAACTTCTCAGGAATGTATCCCTCAACCGATTTCCCTAAAATTGTCGGTAAACTGAGACATTTGTTACTGAATTTTCGTTTACTTAGCTGCAATAGGTTTCTTTTCAAAATTGTTGAGCAAATATTTCTTCGAGATCTGGTATTAGAAGCTATTTTTTTTAAAACTTGATGATTTGATTCAAATCTCATTGACCACATATGAACAAGTGGACCAAATGTTTGCATTATCCTGGGGTAATGCGTTATAAAGTGATGCTTCGGTATTAATGTACAACCAAAATGTTTAATATAAACACTATGATGTTCATGAATCAAATTTTCTAATATTTGAATAGTATATTCATCGATTTGCGAACACACAACAATGCTCCCTAGTTTATGTAATAAAATAAACAAATGCCACAATTCTTCGGATTCTGGAATAACGTCTCCAATCATTACTCCCAAATTTTTTAATAAACATATCATTTCCGAAGCACTACCCTTAATTTTTTTGTGTTTTAAGGCATCCAAGTTCATTTCTTTTGGTTTGTTAACTCTATTATTAAGCCCATAATTAAAATTATTTATCCTAAAATTAAGACTTTCAATATCTAAATATTTTTTTATCACAATAAAATTATACAGGATCAAAGCAATTTCTAATTTTACAACGCCTTCAAAAATGTCATGCATGACATCTACACTGACATTTACGACACAATGAAAGTTTGCAAGGTCATTAAAAACACATTGCTCTTTGATTCCATACAAATAATGATTGACACTTTGTAGTTGGTCTGTATAATTTTGTACGTTTCGTAATTTATTTGGATCTTCTTTGCTCAAAGTTCTCGTTTCCAATTTAGTAGACAGACAAATTCTACAAAATGAATTTGAGCTAAAGCTTTCAGAAAAACCAAGAATCGAATTCATTCCTAAATTGTCCCCAACAACCATAACAACAGTAACAAATATTTGATAATTTTGGTTATCAACTGATACAGAAAATCCAAATTCTTCCAACTTCTTTAGTTCTGATATTAAAGGGGCCAGTATTACTTTATTACCATAACATCGCCTATCTATTGAATTAAATAGCATTACTGAAAATATATTTTCTAACTTCGATCGGAATTCCGGTGGTAAATTTGCTAAAGAGATGTATATACAACCTAATTTTTGAAATCCAGCAGAACTACCAAGTGGATTATTAGTTTCAAAATCATCATAATAAACAATTAATGGAACTAGAACCGATTCAATCGGAAAACTATCTCTTTTTTGCTTGAAAAATGGTGTCTGTATTATATTACTGATAATTAATCTCGTATTTTCAAGATCTTTTGTATATTTAATGATATATTTCAATATATTTCCTTGTTCTAAAAAATTTTTCAGTATGTGTTCAATTGATACATAACTAAGTTTTGCATGGATTGGTTTCAAAATATGATTATTTTGTATACGATGTGCATTTAAATATTCACCGATTTTAATGGATGTCGGTTTCAATAGAATGTGATTTTCTTCAAGAAATTTCAGACGCATATAATCACTATTCAATTTCTGTAACGGAAAACTAATTGAATTTAAAACGTTTCTAAGAATAGAAATATTTGTATCTGACTCTCCTAATTCCTTAGATCTGTTTAAAATATGTTCATGTAGTTCTAAGGAAACATTTGAAACATAACTGGTTATTTGTTGCGTTACTATTTGTATTTGTGCTTTATTCAAATTGCTTGCATACAAATTACTTATTAATCTTAAATTAGACTGTTTAATATTATTTGAAATCGTTTTTTCACATATTGAAAATGGTGTAATGTTTTTATTGGATAGTAAAATATTTTCATTTGGCTGTTGTTTTGCTATTTCACTACAAACTTTTAATGGAGCTATTGGAGCATTATAATGATTAATTTCAATATTTTTAAAATGCTTAACTATATGCTTCCGAAATGAGTCAAACAAATCAAATTGCCTATATGGAATGCAATCATTACATATAAAAACGCACGAAGATTTGTGCAACGTTTTGATATGACAGATGTATTCTTTATAGGAACTTATAACTAAATTACAATTAAAACAATTCATTATAAAAAAATTTAAAAAATAAAGTTATTTGAAGTACACGTAAACGTAACCGGCTTTTAAAAATTTTATGTTTGGTTTTTTTTAGTTTCCACCGAACTAATTAAGTTATTTACCGATATAAAATGTTTATCCCAACTGGTTTTAATTTGATACACACATTGTTGTATAAACATCCAAATTGCTTCCGCCGCCGTAGGATACTTCGAGTTCGTAATTTGAAAAAGTTTGAAACATAAATCGACGGCTTTGATAGGGGTACCAATTAGATATAGTTGGCCATCGATATAAATATATCCCACTGGATTGCTGTCCCCGAGTATTATAGGCAATGGCTGAAGAGTCTCTTTTAAGCTTTCAATTTTATCCTTTATCTCCTGAATTTTCCGATGCATATGTGTTATATCCTGAAAAATAAACATATAGTTTATATAGTTTACAGTTTATACATGAGAGAGACTGGTTTGTGTTTAATTAACCATTTTCAGTGAAAAATTATAAAATATACACTAAAATAATACATAAAATAAATAATAAATAAAAATACGCATTTTTAAATCAAAAACTTTTATATTAAGCCAAGCAAATCGACTAAAGCGTAAAATAAATTTTATTTCATAAAATATTATTCTAACATTTAAAAAAAACGGTTTTTAGTAACTTTACATAAAGATACGCTCTTTGTAGCGAAAAATCATTTTGTAGTAGAAATGTTAGTAGTGCAATTTTATGAATAATATATTCCTGCGGCCCTATTCTGGTAGTTCCCATCCATTTTTCAATTTATATATATACAATATGTATGTCAATGTGTATTAAACAGCTCCTTTTAGATAAACTTAAGATTATTGAAATTTATTATTCCACTGCAACCAGTGAAACCATTTTCAGTGGTTTAAAACCTATTAACCAATTACAAAATATATGTAAGAAACATACTAAAATAATTGAAAATAATCATTTTACATTTTAAAACCTTTATATTAATCGAATCAAACTAATTAAAATTTACGGCTTTTAATTAGTTTGCTTCAGTGGCCCTTAATACTTTTATAAGGAAAAAACAACCGCCAACATTTCTATAAAATTTAAATTTTTATTTACCCATTTGAGAAAATTATCGTAGTGAGCTTTGAATTTCCATGTACAGAACATTAACAAAGCAACCTTGATTATACAAAGCCATAGTCTAAAAAACGAAGCTTTTATAAAGGAATTAGAAACGAGGAAAAAACCAAACTTTTCATAGTAAAACACACAAAACATATGGGAAATCACTTTTTTTCCTAAGGCAAATTTTTAAATGAAAACGTTACAAATTCTTAATTATGATTTTTGAAATATTTTCATAAATGTTTGAATTTCAACCCATATGAAGATCGTTTAAGTAAATCGTTTTCATTTTCTTGTAATATTGATTTATTTAAACCAAAATTTAATAAAAATTTCATAACAACAACATTCTGGTCATATTGAAATAAAAGCTTACTACAATTCGTTTGGCCATTCAGTCAATATACATTACATAGATGGCAGTGATGGCCGTAAAAATTTGGTAAAATTGTACCAAAAATTACCACCTTGGGCAATTTCAAGTTCAAAAATGGTAGGAAAAGCAAAAGAAAGTCACGAATTGTTAATAAGTGTGATAGTTTTGTGATTAAATAATTTATTTTCGTATTTTTCTGTAAATATTTTAGACATCTTACGTACACTAGTAAAACTAAAGATGAATTTAGCAAGTATTATTTTAATTCGTCAGAGCCAACTTTGATGTATTTTTCAAAATGAAAGTTCGAAAAATATATTTTAGAAATAATTTAATTTTAACATTTCTGCAATTAATATTTACTTAATACCAATATAGCCTTCTGGTAAATTGTTGTTAAAGATATGTAGAAAACTTTTATATAAACAATTTATAATATTTTTGCTTTTTTCATTGAAAAACTTGAAGCTAACAAACACCATTTTTACTATGGATTCCTATTGAAATCAGTGAAAAGTTATACCACTAAAAAAGCTTCTAAAAAATACGTCATTTGTATTATGGCTCTATACTCTAGAAGGCTCTGACATTAATCGTCACAGTAAAATAAGCGAAAATAATACCAGACTATTCAATAATTAACAATAAAACAATTCGTTTTCTCAATTCTCATGTAACTACCAGAATAGGGCCACTGAAGCAAACTAATTAAAAGCCGTAAATTTTAATTAGTTTGATTCGATTAATATAAAGGTTTTAAAATGTAAAAGGATTATTTTCAATTATTTTAGTATGTTTCTTACATACATTTTGTAATTGGTTAATAGGTTTTAATCCACTGAAAATGGTTTCACTGGTTGCAGTGGAATAATAAATTTCAATAATCTTAAGTTTATCTAAAAGGAGCTGTTTAATACACATTGACATACATATTGTATATATATAAATTAAAAAATGGATATAAATTTTTGCTTAGGATATGACTTAAATGACGAGAACATGTAAGATCTATGCCTAGTAGATATAAAATAACCCTCTGGCGACGTAAGCTAAAGCGGCAACATTTAGTCGTGCCAACGAAAAAACAAAAATGTTCGGTCAATATCTAGAAAGTAAATTTTTTGAGATTTGTGAACTTGCACTGACCTCAAAAAGTGGGTCATCAGACTATATAGTTATTTTATCCTTGGTTGACAAGGCTTTATATACGGAAATAAAAATATTTGTAAAAATTAGGAATCTGTGATTATTCAAAAATTATGCAGTTACAAAATGTAAATAATTGTTGTGTACATAATTGTTCAATAACTCGAAGAAGCATTTCTGAGTTTTAAGAGTGTTTTTATGTTGTCTATAAGGGTATAAAGATGTGAAGGATCTAAGGATATAAATAATCTGAACGATAGAAAATTTGGTCAAATTTATGTAAATAAAGTTATTTTACATAATGCATTCGTTGGTTTGGGTCTATAATTAATCCGTATCCTAAACAAATAATAAACATTTAAACAAAATGCTTAATTAATTTTACTTACAGTGGCTTTTATAATGAATTGATCCGATATTTCATTTTTAGTTAATTTTAACGATCCTTTTGCTGATCGCTTTCTTCCAAAATTACTGGTAATTAAATACGGAAGAAGAAAAACCCCAGTAAGGTCATATGGTGTTGATAAAATTTGCTGCTCAATTAATTTAAAAGAATTGGATTTATCCCGTGATTGTGCGATCTCGATCAATATTTTATTTATAATCGGCCAGTTGACGCTCAAATTATTGATTTTATCATTATACACGAACTTAAAATCAATTTCGATTAGATCTTGTAGTAATGTAGCGCATTTTAATGCCGGAAATTGTAGAAAATACTGAGAGACATTTAAATCCTGGCGGTTTTTAAGCTCTTGTAGCCTGAATGATGTACTATTTTCCCAATGATGAATAACCTCGCCATAAGGCTCTATATTCGCTTTCAGGAATTCGAGTGATTTTTGAGAATCGTTATCAATGCTCGTAGAAATATTACCACTAGTATGAGGCACTGTGGATTTTTTAATTTTCGAGCGAAGTTTATTGTATGCGCTGTACAATTTTCCGCTACTTAGTTGTTTTGTGTGTGTATTGTATGGGATAAAATAAATATTCGCATTCTCCGTTTTAAATATATCGTTGATTTGTTTCGACAATTGCTGCAATCGCTCAGTTGTGATTTTGTAACTACCCGATATATCAAATTCTTTCTCAATAATAAGATTGGATAAATCTGTTTGTTGCTTAGCGCCGAGAATCTTGTGACATTCGTAATACGATTTTAATATTCTGCCTTTTGTACACTCTAAGTACGCAGCGACGTTGAATGGGCTAATGATTTCTATACTGGATGATGCTGGATTATATATCTGTGATTGTTCCTAAGGATTAAAAACTCGTGTTTATTTCAGAAATATATTTTTTTTAAATATTTACCCTTATAATACAAAGGTTTTCTGCATTTTCCAATTCGGAAATTTCTTCAATCAGTTCGGAATTATTGCTGATCGTACTAGCTGAATTCGATTGCTGCTCTCAAAACGAAAAACAAACAGTTATACATAATATAATCATTATTATATAGAGAAATAGCAACATAATATAATAATACTACTAAGTTTAATATATAACCTTAGTTTGTAAAAACCACGAGGTTATTGTTAATTAACCAAAAGTACATCTACAATATTAACAATAAACATTTCGTACAGGATTATTACCAATTAGTGTTAATATGATTAATTTCAATTACATATGACAATTCTTTATAATTATTTTTTAAACGATTTTATCATAAAACAACAATTAAATTCACTTACAAATCACACAATACGGAGCTATTCTAACTGTTTTCAATCACATCCACTTATTTAAAATACTTTAATACACGAGTTTAAGCAAGAATTTTTTTTTATTATTAAACAAAATATACAAAACCACTACTTACCTCAACGTTTATAACAGTAATATTATCCATAGTAATTTTAAAATTATATTTTACACATGAGAATCAAAATATAAAATAATTATAATTATTTTTTGTATTGTAATATTTTTACCTACAATAAATTTATCCTTTACGCGTGCGCTTATAACCAAAGAACGTCTTGTACATAATAAAAAAAAATTGGCTATAGTCAAACGGAATAATTAGGCAATGAAAGAGACGCATATAGGTTTTCAATATTTTAATATCTGAAAGAGATATGTAAAAAATTGTTGTAAATATATTTATATCTCACACCACAAAACATCTTTTTTCGTGGGATATAAAAATATAATTTAACTTATATATTTTTATAATAGACAGTTAAATAATTCAACTCTATTAAATATATTTTGAACAGATATGAGTAATATCGTACTACCGTAACTGATCAAAATATTAGTAAACTTAACATTTTATTACACTTTTAGGTAATTAAATATCTCTTCGCAATAATATTCACGGGATATGTATTTGGAAGTAGTTTCGTTGTTTCGGATATGTATTATATTTGAATAACTTAAGTTTTAATATGTATTCAGATATCTTTATATTTAGAGCGGCAAAACGTCATAGATAAGTCAACATAGCTGCTTTGATAAATATATTTTTTTTCAGTGTATCATTAAACGATGTACATATATGGTGAAAACAGACGTGCATAATTCTGCGTGCAGTGCAGCAAAATAAATTTAGAAAAGATTGCTTCATATGGAATGAAACACATGTGTTCTGCATGTCATGCAGAATGATGCAAATTGTCTCTATTTCTAATTTTGCTGCAAATTACTCACAGCTGACAACATAAGGAAAATAAAACTCAAAATGTTTACTTACTTCACGGTGTAATATTTATTGTTTTCTAAAATTTTTGACAATACAAATCGTAAATAATCATTCAAGAATTCAAGATGGAGGAAGCCATTATAAATTTTGTGCAGCAAAATGAATTTATTTGTAATAAAACCCATTACAATTACAAAAATGTTTATTTAAGGGACAACAAATTCTCTGAATTATCAAAAAAAAATAGGAATATCAAGTAAGCAATGTTTATATTTAGTTTACATAAACACCACATACAATAAATATGTAACTAAATTTTTGAATCTTGTAGTGGACAAACTGAAAGCACGCTGGAGAACGTTGAGGGATAAATTCTTAAAAGAAAGAGCCAAACGACATATCAAAACCTCAGGTGATAAAGCACCCAGCCCCAAAAATTAGAAGTGGTTTGATTCCATGTTATTTTTAAATGATTTTGACAAACCAAATGAAACGTAAGTGATGATTTACCTATATCTTCTGAAATTTGATTTTTACGATTTCTTTTATTTATAGAACAACCGGAAATTATCCCAAACATTCGACAAAATATGACGATCCGGATCAGAATTCGACTATGGATACTGAATGGAGTGAAACTAGCGCATCAAATTCTAGTTTTCTTGAGTTAGAGTGCACAACGAACACAAATTTTGACACTAGCAGTCCTTCACCATCTCCCATACCGAAAGCTGGCTCAAAAAAAAAGAAATCCGATGCAATTTTAGAAACTCCTGTGCGACTTTTTTTTGAAGCTGTATGTGAACAAGTGGAGAGTGCGTGCATATCACCAGCCGAATTTGGTAAATTATAAATTGAAATCCTCAAAGGAGTGAATGCAAATTTGTATACAAATTAAAAATTAAATACATTTTTAAACACATTTTATTTAGTTTTTTTACATTTTCTAAATACTCTTTTAAAGCGTGTCTGATTGAAAACAATTCTCTGCTGGCATTGTATCTAGTGAACATCCTGTATTGTGGTAAAGGCTCGACTTTGTTTCGCCAACTCCCTTGTACAAATTCACTATCCTCATTAACGTGGTCCACAAAATTATAAAATTATGAAGCTCCAATGTCGCTCTTACAATTTTTTCGGCATTCTCTGGGAACATGTTTAAAGAGTTTGTAAGGACGCGAAATTTAGCGGTTAGAATTCCAAATATGTTTTCAATTTTAACCCTTGACGAAGATAATTTTTTATTGAAATATTCTTTGTCTTTTGGAAGGAGACGTCCAGGATATGGCCGCATCAAATTTGACCGCAATGGAAATGCTGAATCGCCGATAAAGAAGCACGGAAATTCTTCATTTGATTGCGGCAATTTTCTAGTTTTTGGAATATTTATATTTCCTTCTAAAATCTGCTGTCCGAAACCACTCTGTTTCAAAATGCCACCGTCACTCTGGCTCCCATATGCACCAACATCTAGCACCGAAAATACGTAGTTTCTTTCACATGCAGCTAGCAAAACAATACTGTGATACTTTTTATAGTTGTAATATTGGGAGCCAGAGTGTGGTGGGCATTTTATACGTATGTGCTTACCATCGATTGCACCAACGACATTTGGCATTCCTGTGTTAATGTAAAACTCATCAATAATTTTGTCCCACTCGGCTTCTGTTGGTGGAGACAGGTAGATTCCACTCAGTTCATCCCAAATTATTTAGCATACCTCCAATATAATTTCACGAACGGTAGACACGCCGATGCGGAAAGACCACGACAAAATTTGCCAAGCTGCACCAAGGGCCAAATATCTAAAAGTCACAGTTAATTGAATTAGTTTAATATTGACATAATATTCATTTAAAATAGTATTAATTTACTTACACTAGTGTTAAAACCAATCTAAATTCGGAATGTATTGGAGTTCGAATAAAATTTTGTTTTTGTAATATTTTTTTTAGTAAATTATGTAAAATTTCAAACTCCCTTATTCCCATCCTAGTGGCTTTCCTAAATTGTTCCGGGTCTTTCTCTCTAATTTTAAGAAAAAGTTTAGAAAAGAAGCCGAGTAACTCGCGTTCATTTTCAGAAAATATTTCGCGCGTCCATATTCCTCTACTTCTCGATCTAGTTTGAGCATTACACAAGTTTATTATTTTTATATATGCTAAATAGCATAAATAAACCAAAAAGTTTATTAAAATGATCATACTTGACCACATTCATTCTTTCTAACTAAAATTGTTATTAAACACACAAAAATTGAAAACGATCTGATACGTTCAAAAGTTTATAACAATCTGACAGCTCGTAAAAAATTCTACTACCAACCAAAAGAAATGAAAATATCATAAAAAGATGCACATGTGTTTCATGTGCAAGTCTGCACGCAGTACTGCATGCAGAAATTCTGCACGTCTGTTTGCACCAATACGGTGCCTCGCCTTCAAAAGAATTTACTTGACATACTTATGAAATTTCATACGAGAAAAATTGCAATATCAACGGAAATTTGCAATATGTTCCGCCAAGTAGAGATTCAACCAATTCATTGAGATTTACAAATAATTCTGTGGAGAGCAGGCTCAAACAGGCCAATTCGTCATTACTGGCTGATAGTGGGGACTTACTTTCGGGTTGGCTTCATCTGCCTATTTAGCGATCAAAACATTAAATCAATTGGTACCCACGGTTCGGAGAGATACGAATTGCGTCTCAAATTGTCCAGTTTGTACATGGACGGCAGGTTAACATTAGTTGAATAAGAGTCCCAAGTGAAGGTTGAAGGTGGAAGTCATTGGACTGCTTCGACAAGGTGGGTTCGAATTGGCTTAATGGTTATGGCGTTTAGAAATTATTGGTAGTAAAATAGCAGCGAAGGTAGTAGAGTTGCAAAACAGTACTAGTATACTAGGTATTTTATAAAAGATGAATTTCAATTTAAAGTGCAAGATCGTAGTCAACCTGAATTTGTCAACCAATGCTTTATTTCAGGTGAGGCAGCGAGAATATTTGACCCACAATGTTGAAGGATTGTGGCGTCCAGGCAGTAATTTAAAAGAACCATTATTTGTATCTAGACAAAAAGAATAGAAAGATTTGTATGGATTAACGAAGACATAATGTGGCTGGTTGTGTGCAAGTATGCATTAACTTTGGTTGCATCTACTAAGTTGGTTAAAGTACCAAAAATGGAGTTGTGTGGTCGTGGATTAAAGCGTATTAGTAAATTAAAACCATTCGTTGCTGGCGGAGTTAGTGGAATGCTGAAGGGATCAGTCCTGGGACAGTTCGGTTATGTGGGATATGAACATGGTTTAGAAGATTTATTTAAAAAGAATAGTCTATCAGGTCCAGATGTACTGAGAGAGTGTAGAAGTAGTCTGTTTAGCCCAAATTATTCAACAAGGAAATTAGTACCGAAATTAGGGCGGAATGTCGCCACTAGTTAAATTTGATACCGGTTAACCATAGTTGGCATTCACAAGTGCAGCAATTTGCAAGAAACTAGAAGTATCATATTTACGATATTGGAATCACATGAAAAATGTCCGAAATTTGTTACAAAAAACATTTTATTTAGACTGATTATTAAGAAAGTCAATAACAAACAATAAGGTTTATTAAGGTTATTGGCCAATTTTATACCTCCGATTTTCAAAATTTAGGTAACATTACATACGAAAACCGCGATAATTTTTAACCTCATGCCCTTATGCATTACAAATCGTCCTACCCTAATATTCCTTTTGTGTATTGCAGTAATAAAATTACTTCTATTTAATCACTTTTTTTTTCATATTTTTCAAAACAAATTACCGTTTAAGGTATCGTTTTCATTTTCTACCGTAGGCCCTAGATTTTGGACAACAAGTTCCTTGTTCGTTTCGTATAACTTTTTCATCCTGATATCATTAGTTCGATCATTTGAGCGAATTCGGCAAATTTGAGTCAATGGATGCTTGACATCTATCGTGATACTCAATATAACAAAAAAACGTTATGAAAGGCCGTCAAAATACAACAAATTATGTAATGATTTTGTCTCTCTATAAAATGAAATAAAATTTAATCAAGCCATTCAATCATAATACAACATGAATTTCAATATAAAGCTGTGTACCCTCAGTGCTTCACGTGCGTCTAAATAAATAAATATAAAAGTCTCAATCAATCAACATTACATTTTTTTGTAGCACAACCAGCAAAAAATAGAGAAAACGTAAAATAATTTCCCGCCTCATTTCATACTTTCCATTTTAACATTTATACGAGTATATACCACAATGAACATCGATGAACATGCCAAATCTTATGTAAACAAAATTTCTATTTGTATCAAATAAAATATTTTCAATTATTTTAAAGGATCTCGGAATGAATTTGTGTGCGGAACAAAAATAATTGTCATTAAAATTGAATTTCACTTTTGCCTATCTATTTCATCTTAATATTATATACTATATGTATATACTTATTTGTAGCCACAGAGGGTATAGTGGAGTTCACTTTTTTCGTATCCAGATCAAAACAATCATTTTGAGTTAATGAAATGGAATTTATTTTGTGACCATCGTTATGCTACAAAACACTCCATTTACTTTTGCCATCTGTGCAATATTGTCTTTCAATATTATTTTACTCACACCATATGTTTGACATATTGTAGTAGAGACATCCGAGTTTCTTTTATATCGAGGTACGGACAAAATCGAGACATAAAAATCGTCACAAATAATAAACACAACGGATATTTTAGCTTTTTCTTACCCGATTTTGATGAAATCCGATAGAATCCGAAGTTATATTGCTACAATTCGGTATGTGCCACGTAAATAGAATGATTTTTAGAAGGTTTTGGAGTAACGCCAATTAGGATGGAACTTACGGATTATGATAAAACTCGACAAGTGCCATTGAAATCTGGTTCTAAAATGTTAGAAGTTCACCTGCGCACACTTTCTGTCCCAGACTACAAAATTTTTGGTTTTTTGACACTTTCAGGAAGAAAAATGCTCTACATTTTGGAACGGAAAATGAAATACAGCTGTATTAACTGTTTAGCTAAACGTTATTTAGACATTCTAACTATATACGAGTAGTATTTATTTATACTTTTCTATGGACAATTCAGCAGCTAATGATACAACAAAAGAAAACATTTTCAATGTTAAGATTCTTCAGTCCCTAAATTTGAGTTATTTTTAATATATTTTTATGTAATATTGCAATCATCATCCATCAAATTCGCCTTTCACCGCTTAGATATAAAATAGTGTGAATAAAATATTGAGGATAAATCAGACTATACATATTTTCTAATCAATTTTCGTTATCGATTTTTAAATTTCTTTATGTACGAGTAGAAAACTTTTTTATTTTTTTTAACGATAATTCAACATCACTCGCTTATATACATACATTATAAGATGTTGATTGAAGATTTTCAATTTTTTGTTTTCTTTAAGAGTATAATGTATATAAAGTGTTTGGCAGCAATTTATCATTAGCCATTTGTGTGTACGCCTGCTTTAGAATACATATACAAAACATTTATGTATACCCTTATTTATAGGTCAAACGATTGGTCCGTTAATTTTGCCTGAAGCTGTAAACGCCAGTTATTATGATGGGTATCAATCTCAATCAAAATATTCATCAATATTTATTTAACATGCTTCAAAATGACATTAGCCAAAGAATCACTGAAATTTAAAATTTTAGTATCGTATTCACAAAATATCAATAAAGCATAGCAGAAATGCTCAATTATGAGAAAATCTTCCTCATTTTTTATCGCTGCGCACATTATTGATGTACATCATACTAATGGATTGAGGTATGTATGTACATAATTTTACAGTTACGATGCGAAGTTACGATTTTAAATTATTATAAAATATTTCCTTTGTGCAAGATCCGTGATTTATCGTGGCTGCGCATTAATTTTTTGTGAGCCCCAATTAGAAATGTAGACGTTGTAAAAATTATGCTTATGAATATGGATTTGGTACAGAATAGTTATTCGGCATTTGACTGCCATAGTTTGGTGGACTGGATGAATGTGCTTTATTGTTTTATGACATACTATATAATGTAAGTATCAATGAACGTTTATTAGACAAACTACTTTAATATATTGTAACAGTAGGATGTAAAAAATATTTACGGGATTAGCAGAGTTAATTGTTTGCTAGAACTGAGCTCGTTTTATGATGGCATGGTGTGGGAATGTGTGATTGGCACTGGTTTTGGGCTGTTGGGTGTTTTAAGGATTCTGTTGTTTATTGTCTTTTTTTTTTAATATTTCAAACACCAGAAACAGGATACACTTCTGATCGGTTCCCATCGGTCGTCGGGAGATAGTTTTGGGGCAGGGGTTCCTTTTAGTATTTTATTTTAAAACCAATTCGACTTTCGTACACTGAGAAGAAAGTTTGTATGCTAATAACGAATTAGTCCTCTTTAAAAAATCAACGAAGGCATTCTTTCATGGAAAGAGAAATTTCTTAATAAAGCGAAGTCGTGTTATTGAGACGTAATATTTTTGAATCATATAGTTTCGTTTTTTAACAAATTTACGTTATTTTAACACATTCAACTTCATTTAAATTTTTAATGGTTTTGGATGTGAATAGAAAGATAATATACTAATTAGCCATTAATGGTAATTAATGTTACAATTATTCTTAAACTAAACATTTACATACGAATAGCTGTATATTTACTTAACGAATATTGTTTACTTTAACAAAATTTATTTGTAATTAAAGCCTTTAGCTTTCGAACCCTATTCGGGTTCATTTTCAAAAGCGTAATGAAAAATATATCAAAAAATTCCTGCTTTTATACACAAGTCAAAAAATAAAGCAATCACGAACTTTTATTAAAACCGATTTTTCATGGAAACGCCCAACAATTTATTTTCGAAAAAAACCTTGCTAAATTGATAAAACAACATTTGGTTGTTTCTTTAAAAGGTGGGTTATATTTAATTTTAGAAAACAAGTTGTTGTTGTAGCTGCACGTCCTATAATTTTAAAGTTATAATTTTTGAAAAGATTATTGATTTTTTCGTAAAGATTTTTAACGTAGGGAATGGCCAAATAATTAGTGGTTTCATTTGTTGATCGAGAAATAAAATTTGTATGGGCATTTTTTTGTTACCAAATTATGTGGTTTACCAATTTTTCCGGATACTGGTTACTACCTAATGTATTTTTTAGAATTTTTAAATTTATATTGTGAAATTTAGTTTCGGAAAGTTTTAGAATTTTTTGGGTCAAAATTTGAATGGTGTTAATTTTATAATTGTTGGGAAACCACGAATGAAAATTTAAATATCTATCAGACCAAGTATTTTTATGATACCAATCACACGTAATTTTGCCATTTGGTTCATGACATTGTTTTTTCAACCATCGTTCGATACAGACGTGATTTTTAATTTTATGGTCTGGTAACAGTGATAATAAATTATAAATAAAAAAATCTTGTTATATAATAGAAATTTAATCCCAGTGTGTTTTTGTGATTTAAATTTAAATTTACTTGTCTGAAATACAATAATACGTAATTAATGGGTAGTGATAATAACAATAATAATAGTGATAGTTAAACATTTCAGTGATTTGTTATACAAACATAATTTGTTGTAGTTTGTGATTGTATGTGATCATAAATTTGTGCATCGATCATTTTACCACCAATTAGCTGTGATACGTTTTATTGTAACTGTACTCGTATTACATTAAGCGTTGTTATATTACATGTTTTTGTTACAGTGCTGCCTTTCATAGTAATAAATCATAAATCGTAATACTTAATATTTAATAACTGTCAATTTATAGCTGTTTTAATACTAATCATTAATCGTTATACTTAATATTAAATAACTGTCAAATTTTATCTATTTTAATACAGACCATATAATAAACATTCAATTTATAATTCTCCGGTTTCATAATGTCATGCAACAGCTGTACTAAACCCTTTGGATCTACTTTTGTGGATATAGTTCCCTGCAGTTTTTGTGGTAAACAATTCCACTTGGAGTGTACCGGTATTGATCGAACCGCCAATAATTCCATAAAAAATTTATGAATATTTGTTATTTCTGTAATGGCTGTAATGATTGGATTATTAATCACAACATCTCGAAATTGTGGCAAAAGGTTGATCTGGCTGCTGATAGAGCTGCAGAGCCCTTAGTTATAAAGAAAATTGAAGCGGATGTGGCCGCTATTAACAAACTGATTACTGAGATTTTGAACAAATCTCACCATATTCCTGATTGCTGTTCTGGTCATCAACCGTTAATCGATGCTAGTGATGTTGATGGTCAAGTGTTTAAGTCATCTGTAAACTCAATCAATCATGATCGGGATCAATTGAAGAATAATGCTAAATCGCCACTGTCGTTTCAAGCTTCTCATCATGCTCATAATAGTGGGGCTGCACATCATATCAAACCTCATTCTGAGCGACCAATTATTATTGGCACTGGTGATCTGGTCTCATCGCTCCAGGTTGTGAAGCCACGTAAAACTTTATTTGTTTCTCGACTCCATAAAGATGTTTCCGAAGCTGTAATTTTGGATTATCTTAAAGATAAATTTAACATTGAGGATGTAAACTGCCAGCGTATTAAATCTCTACGGATTAATGATGCAGACCGTAATTTTTCGTCATTTAAATTATATGTGGACGTTACTGATTTTGAGAATTTATTACAACCTACTTCTTGGCCTGCTGGGTCATTAATTAAAGAATTTGTAATTTTTAATAAGGGACGAACCAATAAATCGAATTTTCCCGTTCTTCAACGAAACCAACCAACTCTTTAACTGATGCCAGTCGATTTGATAAACAAACTAATCATTATAATTTGACGTCTCCGAGATTATTTTATCGTAATGTTGGGCGTATGTCGTCTAAGTCAGCTGAATTTTTGAATTTCTTTTATTCAACGGATTTTCAATTTTTTGCTCTTGTGGAAACTGGATTTCATGAGGGGATCTTTAATAATGAGTTCTTTTCTGATGACTTTGTCGTTTATAGATGTGATAGATATATTCTTAACAGCGCTAAAAAAAGTGGAGGTGGTGTGCTGTTTGCAGCCCATTCTTCTATGCAAAGTGAGCTGGTTGTAGTACCTGGATGTGGCTCTATTGAATTTTTATGTGTCAAAGTTTTAATTTGTAATAATTTATTTTATTTTATAGTTTTGTACATACCACCTAGCTCACCTACTGATGTTTATTTGAGTCATGTAGATTGTATATGTGAATTGGTTAATATAATTAATTATAATGATACTTTAGTTGTATTAGGTGATTTTAATTTAAGTAATATTAATTGGTTGGTTGATAGTGTAACTGAGTCTTTGGGGTTACTCCCTTCAGATATTCTATCTGCAAATGTTGCAGCGGTGGTGGATGCACTGTTCAGTTTCAATCTCAAACAAGTTAATTTATTTTGTAATGATAACAATTCGTTTTTAGATTTAATTTTTGTTAATAATACGGAATATTTGTCAGTTCATGAGTCTTTGACATCTTTCAAAGAAAATGATATTCATCATAATTCCCTCGAGATTATATTTCATGTTGGTAATCGAGATGATAAATGTCGGGTTTTTTCTTTTGATGATTCGTTTTATGATTTTAAAGAATGCGACACACCTGGTCTCTCTGAATATCTCCGTGGCGTTTGTTGGGATGATTTTTTTTCGAGCCAATGATGTTAATGAAAATGTAAAAAATTTTAATGACTTACTATTTGTTGCTTTTGATAAATTCGTACCTTTGAGGAAAAAGCGTAACTATAATTACCCACCATGGTTTGATTCTGATTTGATCAACTTACGTAACCGTAAAAATAAAGCTTACTATAGATTCAGATCCAATAATTGTCAACTGAATAAATCCAAATTTGTTGATCTACGTGAACAATTTAAATCTGTATTTCATTCTAAATATTGTCAGTATATAAGTGTGATTGAAACTAATATCAAACAAAACCCTAAAACATTTTGGAAGTTTGTTAACGAAAAACGTAACACAACTGGCTATCCATCGGTAATGATTTTAAATGGAGGTAAACTGAGCACGGTTCCTGAAATCTGCGAGGGTTTTGCTAGTTTCTTTCAATCGGTATATAAAGTTAATTACGGATCCTTTGAAAGCGACCCTACTGTTAGTAATTGCCAATTTAACATTCCGTACCTATCAATAACTGAAGATGACATTTATGAATATCTGTCAGATTTTAATGATGGATGTGGGCCTGATGGTATACCTTCGTCAATACTTAAATGTGTGAGCTCATATATTGTAACTCCATTATGTTATCTTTTCAACCAATCATTAATTTCTGGACAATTTCCTTCAGCTTGGAAAATTTCTCACATTGTTCCAATTTACAAAAAGGGTAACCGTTCTGATATATCAAATTATCGTGGTATTTCAATTCTTTCGTCTATACCAAAACTTTTCGAATTAATTGTGTCGAAACATTTGTTATTCCTTACTAAAGAGATAATTTCTTGTTTCCAGCATGGTTTCACCAGTGGTAAATCTACGACTACCAATCTGTTGCAATTTACTAAATTCACTATTGAGTCACTTGAATCTAAAGGCGCCCAAGTTGATTCAATTTACTTTGATTTTGCTAAAGCTTTTGATTCAATCGACCATAAAATTATTATTGAAAAACTTTCGGTTATTGGTCTTGATCCAAATTTTCTTAAATGGATTTTTTCTTATCTAGTTGGTAGCAAGCAGTATGTTCTATTGAATGATGTTAAGTCAGATTATATCTATTGTCATTCAGGAGTCCCTCAGGGGTCCCATTTAGGCCCAATTATATTTCTTTTATTCGTGAATGATATTCCTAATATTTTTAAATTCTGTAAATGTTTATTATTTGCTGATGATTTGAAGATTTTCATGCATGTTCAATCTGTAAGTGATGCTGAGGTTTTGCAATCCGAAATTAATATATTGTCTAGTTGGTGCTCTAAGAATAAATTGTTCATCAATGTACAGAAGTGTAAGGTGATGTCGTTTTTCAGAACACTCAATCCAAATATTGTCAATTATTATTTTGATGGAGATCTTCTTTGTAGAGTAACTTCAACTGTTGATTTAGGAGTTCTGTTTGATCAGAAATTAACTTTTGCTTTACACATAGATAAAATAATATTAAAGGCCAATTCTATGTTAGGTTTTATTTTTAGAATGACAAAGGATTTTATGGATGCATTTTCGTGTGTTAGTCTATATACTTCTTTAGTAAGATCTCACCTTGAATATGCTGTAGTGGTTTGGTATCCTCATCAGGATGTGCGTATTGCAAGATTGGAATCTATTCAGAAACGTTTTACTATCTATATGGCCAGGAAGCTTGGTCATTTATCTGATCGTCATCTACCTATGTGGGAACAGGTGCGAAGTCTCCCATCGTATGTGATTCGGTGTGAGTGCCTTCATATTGATACGTTGGTTAAACGCCGAAAAATTGCATCTGCCTTGTTTGTTAGTGATTCCCTTAGTGGCCGCATTCCTGAACTCATTTCTGCTTGGAGCATTTATGTACCTACCAGAAGCTTGCGTCCAAGGGAATTTTTGTTTGTTGACTTTCATAGAACGAATTATGGTTCCAATGAGCCAACCAAGTCAATGGCTAGAATTTTTAATGAGTTTTACCATTTATTTAATTTTGAGAGATCCAGAGTGTATTTTCGTAAGGCAATCAGAAATTGCAATTTTTAATCTCATTTTACGTTTTTAAAGTTTTCGTTTTTTCATGTTCCGTATTGTTAGTATTCCTTTTATTTTTTTTTAATCTATAATAATTCTTTTTTTACTATTCATTAAGTTTTTAACTGTAGAATAGATTTAAATAAATAAATAAATAAAATAAATAAATAAATAAATAAATGAATCGGCAGAATCTTTTTGTTATCTACTTCTTTTTAAATAAATGGATTCTTTAGAAAATGTTTCCAATTTACTAAAAAGCTGGAGTTTATCGAAAAATATTGTGCAAAAATTCAAAGTTAAGTGTCTAAATAATTTCTTTTTAATTTAGTGCTGTGAGTGTTTAAACAAATTTAAAAAACTTAATTTAAATATGTTCTTCGTGCCACAGAAGTTCAAAAAAATGAAATTCGTAGATATGACTCCCGGGCTTGGCTGTAAGGCTGAATTAAACGAACGTGAAATACGCCTAGTGGAGAGAGAAATTAAAAATAATCCAAAGCTTAGTGCTCCAAGAAATGTTTTGCATAAGAAAGGATATCGAGGATGTGCATCGCGCAACAATCCATGCATATCGCCCAAAAAAATCAAAAAACGATTGAAATATGCTTTAAAATATGGAAGTGAGTCTGAGGGATTCTGGGAAAATGTCATTTTCTCAGATGAAAGTAAATTCAATGTTTTCGGTTGATATGGGCGAGTTATGGTGTGGTGAAAACTCACACTGAGCGTTCACATCTAGATTCCCGAGGATGGGCCTGCGATGTACTTTTATTTAGGCAAACGAGTAGCTGCGAGCGTTCGGTGCTTGATTCCATATTACATGCTTCGGAGACATGCTGTCTAAGGCTAGCAAGCCTCTCGGAGCGGGCAGAGTTCCCAGAGATTCCCTAGCTCGGGCCTGCGATGTTCTAAGGTTTTAGCTAGCTATCCGCTGTAAGCGCCCAGTACTGGAATTCCTAATACCCGCTTGTGATATGTACTCTATTTGACTCGAGAGACGCTGCGTAGTTTCAGGGGAGGACACTTCCGTTCGACGTATTTTAGCTGCTCTGTTGTAATTTACTTTTGGGCATGATGTTATAAATTATTGCTGCATTTTGCTTATATTTAATAGAGCAGGAGCCGTAGAGTAACAAAAATGAACGACATGGTACACGGTTTCTCCATACGCGATTCAAAGGATAATAAAATTTCGAACTGAAACGTAAAAATAAAATAATAATTTTTGTTGACGATGTCCTTCAAATTGACTCTCAAAGTGGTAAGTGTCGTTGTTAAAAAAAACGACAAGGTACACGGATAGTTATTTGACTAACATAATGTAGATCTCCAATCATAAAAAAATCATTCAAGTGTCGAACAGTTTTTGGTGACCTTCAGTAAGAAAATGAGATTTGAAACAGGTGTTGTCGTTGTTAAAAAAAAACAATAAGGTACACGGCAAATTCGTAAATCATTTGAAAGGTTTTAATGCGAGCTTTCCAAATATATACTTGGTTTTTATATAGGCGATGACAAAGATGGTCAATTTCACCAAAATTAGACAGAAATTGGTGTTTTTCATATATAATTATTAAGTATCGTTAATTTATTTTCTCTATTTCGGTTTTAGTTTTCAATAATATATGTGGGAATTATGATGGGTAGTCGAGAATATAGAATAAAAATCTATATATGTTATTGTAAATGTGTGTTCGTCGGTAAATGTGCATATTTACCGATGACAGTTTGGTGAAGGAAAATTTGGTTTTGCGCTATCTGAAATTTTGGCCATATGACATTTGTGCCTATTTATGTAAATACCACATTTACCAAGGTGGTCTAGGAAATCGCTGGGGTGGTCAAACTGACATAAATTTACGTGTGAAAGTTTGGTAAAAGTGGGCTGAATGTACTATTTGAATGTACTATGAATTACCATAAGATACATATATATTGTATATATAATTGAAATATAATATTTTGTTTAAATTTAGTTTAGTTAAAACAATAGACAAATTATAATTTTCAAAAAAAAAATTAATTTAGCAACAATTGGTTTATAGTTAAAAAGTATTGTCTTCCTCATCACTCGAATGTATGCCAATTTCATCATTCTCTTCGTCACTGCTTTCATTTTCATCTAATATTTGATGTACATCAGTTGGTGTTTGAGTCCCACCGAATCAGTAAAAATCTAGAGAGTTATCTTTCTCTATCCATCCATTATTTTGTGCTACGAAATGTGGTGGCTTCATAATCACAGCACTCTTCCAGATGGCCGTTATGAAATTAACTCTCTTAATTTTTTGGTATAAAACCGAAAAACAAGGATGTAACATAGATGCATCAAATTCTGAAGCACAATACATTATAATACATGTATAATATATTAAAAGTAAAACTGGAGCATACATACCTTTAATTTTGTTAAGTGGATTTTTATCCGAATATTTACAAAGTTTATTAAACAAAATAAACCTTAATTTATTTACCGATGTGACTGTGGGGTTGCCATACATCGAACACACAAAATTTTCTAGTTTTGAAGAAACATCCTCTTCCACTTCTTCAGATAAACCTAACGCAGAAAAAGATTCCTGAAATTCATGATTTTGTTGTAGTAATTTGAATGGTTTTATTTTTTCATGTTGTTTCTTTTCCATGAAATGCCGCTGAAAAATTACATCCAGTGAAAGCATGGAATGCTGGTAAAGATTTACAAAGCGAACTTGCGAGATGTTCATATAATTTGTGAAGTTCTATATATCTTAAAGAATTATTAGATACCCGCCCAACTTCCATATAAATTTTCAAATTTGGAAAATTATACATATTTCCCAATATAATTATCATAATATCCGTATCTATTGCTCGAACAACTACATTTTGTGACATGCTATTTATCTTGCTTAGATGAAATACAATTTTGACATCAGCTTCTTCGTGCTCACAGTATGGGTCTGCAACATTTTCACAGCATATTTCACCTTCAATTGCACTAAATTTATAACATTCGTTTTCGGCTGAACAATACAATATTTTTTCATTAAAACAACTGTAAAAATTTGATCCATAGTTTTGTAGCGTTGTAACAAAAAAATTTTCAAATTTGGTTTTGAATGATTCCGATTGTAGAGCCTGATGGAGATTACGAGGTAATTGTTGGTCAAGTCCAATTATATTATAAACATCTTGACGGTTCGACATACGTCTGTTTCGTTCTACATCTTTTATAGATGGACTAAGATAGGTATCGTAAATCAGTCGGATTTCTTTTGCTTGGGATTTAAACATTTTATTTAACAAATGCTTAATCAAACCACCTTAAGTTGTAGGAACATCACTAAGCAAATGAAATAACGACATTCCATCAAAAATAATTGTATCAATTGAAGATGGTTGAGAACTATTTACTTTTCTTTCGATATGTATTAAAAGTTTAGATTTTTGCGTCTTGTGACGAGTTCCATCCGGGTGACATAACGACAATGGTATTGGTGTTAAAGGATAAGTTAATACCAATTCCATATTAATTTGTTTTTCAATGGCAATGAAGATGATCCTGGCAAATAAATTACGTTCCAGTTTTACACTTCGTAATTTATCACTACTACCAGTCTCTCTTTTCGTTGATATAGACTCTTTTGAAAAATTCGAAATTATATTTTTTTTTATAGCTTTTAGAAATCTTTGCGGTTCTTCTAAGCACTCTGTTATAAAACAATTTTTCTGGTTGTCCCCGAAATCAAAAATATTTAACAAAAATTTTGAAGTAACGGCAGAAGTTGATTTTCCAGAACTAATATTAAAAAGCTTTGGGGTTTCTAATGTTTTGAATGGATTGCAGCAATTTATAATTTGTATTTTTAATTTTTGCAAGTCCTCATTATTTTTCTTAATCATATTTGGACGTAAATCTTTAGAAACATCGTCATTGGAATTAAGATGTAAACTGTTAAAAAATGTTGAGCATAATGAAGTCCTTAAATAATGACTTTTTGACCATCGTTGTCTTGCTGTGATGGAATTCGTAAATGCAGATATGCCTGTATATTTGTTAGCTGCATCTGCATTAATAGTTTGTTCCAATGTTAAATCTATTGGTAATTTCGAAAAAAATTTCTTGGCACGTTTTATGCCAAATCCACCATTCCTAAAGCTGTTCTCTAAGCCTGGATGCGTTTGGTTTAAGTTGTATACATTTTTTAAATATTTAGTCAGCCATCGAGCATAATTACAATGGTTAAATGTAAAAAATAGTGAAGATATTTTTTCAAGACAAATTAAATAGGCTGCGAAATGCCCCATTCTTATACAACGAGAAAATTCACGATATAACGAAACCAATTCAATATAAATACACCAAAACTTAGCTGTTTCACCTTGTTCTCCAGTTAATGTCTGTTCTTTATATATATAATATTTCTCTAATATGTCTGAAAGATCTTTCGAAATGTTGGGAGATTCTTTAAATGCTTCTAATTCATATTTTATTAATATAGAATCAATTAAAATTGCTTTTTTTTCCAAAAACTCCTCAAAGTTAACATTTGAAATGCTGTTCCCAAAAGCAAATGTAGTCGTTTGCACCTATAATAAAAATAAGAATGAAATAAAATAGGAAAGTTATCTTTACATATCATGAATACCTATTGTAATGGTTTCCTGTAATAAAGGTATAAGTGGAACCTAAAGCAAGAATTCCACTTTCTTGGAGGATATATTCACCACCGGATCCATCTAAGTATTTACCAATTACCTTGAAGTAAGCTAACTCTATATGAAATGTCCCTAATTGTATAAATAATTTATCGTAAATGGGCGATTCATTTTCTTGTATCTCCAATGCGATTTTTGCTATAACCAAATCATATGTAACAGTCATATAAGTTTGGTGGCATTTTTCCATTATTTTCAACGATCTCCTCATAGTTTCGGCTACGGTTGAAGCCGAAGTTGGAGAACTATTTATTTGTGGGAGATACCAAACACCTTGTTGGATATTATTATCAATAATGATTCTAGAGTTCCAACCAACCCACATTGGAACGTTTTCACATTTAAGAACTAAGGACATTATCCATTAGTTATCTATTTTTTTATATGTTTGTATTTGGGAAGTTTCGTTTAAACATATTCCATCTGACAAAGTAGCATTTCTTGCTTTTTTATATAATGGTTCTATATAAGTTCTTTCTCCATCGTAAGCTCTTCGTTTACGTTTGTACCCAGTAGATGTTGAAGGTAATGAAATTGATTTTTGGAGATATTGGGTTTCTGCAACTATGTTTTGATAAGCTATTCCAACGGTGTCATGTAATGTATTTTTCCCGTTAGCAGTTTCCACATAACAATCATAGTTGTCATAAGCTAATCCTGTATTTAAATTAAGATTAGGAAACATGCCTTCAGGTAAAATACCATCCTGTTGTGCATCTGAAGAGAAAACCAATTCAGTTTCATATTCCTCAACCAAGTTATAATAAATTGTTACTATTTTTTTACTACCCGATATAGTTTTTATTGCCATTCGTTTAATGTTTAATTTTATTATTAATAAAAAATGTAATCTGAATAGTACTTAGATATTATTACCCAATTGAATATTTTTAGCCGGCTTTATATCACCGTTGGTAGCACAATATATAATGTCACTACATATTGCATTTAATTTTGAAATTTTAAATGGATCATTAGTTTCTTAATGGCTGCAAATACAGTTCATTATGAAATTTTTCAAAATTTCAGGGATTTCACATTCACCGTTTATTAGCGCTGGTAACGTAACATTATTGGGGACTGTTTTTTTTTTTATATTCATAATACTCTCACGAATTTTTTTTGCAGTGTTACTGGTAAAAATAATAGGTATACTATATTAATAATTTTTTAATTTATGTTTTTGCTATTTACTATATACAAATAAGTTTATTGTTCGGCGAAATTACTAACTAATTACTAATATAATAAGATTTCAAATTCTTACTTGAACATTTCAATATAGTTGTCCGTTTGCATTTTTTGATGGTACAAAATGTCACAATTTGGTAAGGCAGTACCACTCTTGTGCAATACTGTAGTTTTTCTACTAATTTTTGTAACAGTTACTTTACTTTCAAACTCGTCCATAATACGCTTTTGCAAGTAGTATTTATTAATGTACGAAGGAACAACAAAATCATTTTCCGAATTATGCTTAATAAAGTATATGTATTTATCATAAATACAATTCAAATACACATATTCCTCATCTATCAGTACAGATTTTTTTAATATGCCTGATATACTATCAAAAGCTTTGCTGTAGTTTACACGATAATTTTTATCTTCACAATCTACATTTGATATAATTTGTTCGCAATTTTTAATATATTTTAGTTTAAAATCATTGTGATAAAATAAAAAAGTGTGTGATAACGATAATTTTTCAATCATTCTTGCATCATCACAAAGGATTACATATTTCTGAAAATCTTTAACAGTTTCCTCTAAGAAACATTTTACAGGAATAGATTTTTTGTTTTTCCTCTTGTTTTTTATACCACAAAATACACAATCTTTATCAATTCGCGAGACAACCGAAGTTTCTGTTACTGAATCTAGAAATGTATTTTAATCATATACATAAACTCAATCTGTACTAATAAGTTAAAAGAATATGGGAAAACACAGAAGTTGATGCAATGAATTATTTTTTTTATATTTAAACTTACCTGTAGTATTATAAGGCTCCATTTGAGAAAATGTAATTCTAGTTTTGCTAATGCACCACTTTTGCGATTCTATACACTTGAGAAAATAACTGAATACTAAACATTTGAACATGCTATTACATAAAATTGTTTCAGTTGTTGTAGAAATAGATTACTTTATATATGTAAAATTTACCATCTTTGTCATCGACTATATAAAAACCAAGTATATATTTGGAAAGCTCACATTAAAACCTTTTAAATGATTTACGAATTTGCCGTGTACCTTATTGTTTTTTTTTTAACAACGACAACACCTGTTTCAAATCTCATTTTCTTACTGAAGGTCACCAAAAACTGTTCGACGCTTGAATGATTTTTTTATGATTGGAGATCTACATTATGTTAGTCAAATAACTATTCGTGTACCTTGTCGTGTAACGAATGTGTGGTGGCATGAATGGGTCACGAGAAAATCTCGGTTCCAAAAGTTTTTTTTTTTTTTTACTTGAATGCCATCCGTTACTGAAAATTTATTCACCTATACAGAGCTTCGGTGTGGTCGTAGTAAGCCGGCTAGAGCTCAGGATGGGGTGGGGTTTTCCGAAGGTTTATAGGAGCATTGCTAGACCACAATAAGGATTAGGGTAACAATAAGTCCAGGGGGGAACAACAAGGTAGGAACAACTTACCGCCGAAGGTAGCGATCACGCTCACCAACCTCATCCTCAAAATAACTCGTTTACGAACTCATACCTGAAAAAGCGACAATTTTAGCGAATTCGAACGAACTTAGCGAAAACCATAAAAATAGAAAAATTCAGTATAATAAACAAAACGAACTCCTCATTTATTGGATCTTTGAATAACTAATTATTCCGTAACCGTTAAAAATAAAGTGAGAAAGAAAAATAGGTACATTGAAAATTTGAAGATGACTTCCTTAACTAATTATGATCCTGACTTCATTTACTATAGCAATAATTATTTATTAAATCGCAAGGAAATTAATTTAGATAATTTCAGTAATTGGAATGAACAAATCACAAACAAAAAAAAAAATGTAATAATTAATTATTCCTAAATATTGAAATGAATAATCGCAACTTAACTTAAATTAAAATAAAAAAGGTCATATAATATAATATAATATAATAAAGTCTTAAATATAGCGAAAGAAATATAATATATAGAATAGAATATATAAAAAAAAAATTCTTATCTTAATAAGATGGTCGTGGCCATCGATCCATCTATTTTAGTATTTTGTTTAAATGTTCTAGATTTAGGTGCACCATTTTAAGAAAATTGCAGTTATCACTCACTGTCTTTAAACTAGGGAACCTTTTGGCACTAATTAAAATCGTATTTTATTTTATTTTTTTTTTCAAATAGTTCTTCATAATTCATTTGTTTTAGTTTTTGTTTTAATTTAATAATTTTTATTTTATTTTTTTATTTTTTTTATTATTATTATTATTATTATTATTATTACTATCTTTATTTCAATAAAATAAATACAAAATTAAAATCTAATAGAAACAACATTATAAAATATGAAATAAAGTACAGCTCCTATAGACATTATGTCTGTAGTGGAGCAATTTAAAACAAATTTTAATTAAAATTTATATAATATTCTTTGTTTACATAATTAACAATAATCTTCAACAAAATACAAGCTCAGTTATTAAAATAGATATATTAAACTACACGACGGCACATTAGAACATAATGTAATTTAACATTTATACTAAAAATATTGCTCGATATCATCGATGTCAAGTAACCAAGTCCGAATTTCCCTGTTAAATTTATGCCTCTGCGCAGATGGAAGCATTTTCACATTTTTAGGTAAAAGATGGAACCAAAAAGGTGCCATATATAAATAAAATCTTCTAAACCTTTCACTATTACAACGAAGACCGACAAAATTGTTTGGATTTCTCATATTATACACGTGGTATATTCGACTATGATAACTATTGCTACGAACAAAAAACATTTACAATACTTTAAAAACATACAAATACCTTAGAGGCAACAAGTTTAACTCGCGAAAAAGCGGAATAGTGGGTGTATTCCTTGGACAAGCATAAATTAATTTGATAATTCTTTTTTGCGCTACAAAAAGATCTGCAATATTAGCAAAGTAAATTCCACCCCAACTAGTTATACCATACATTAAGATAGATTCAACAAGAGCATGATATAACCTTCTTAAAATAAAAGAAGGGCACAAAGGTCGAAGATTATAAAATTTATGCACTGCAGTAATAACAATTTTCCTGATATTAGTTAGGTGGGAGGACCAATTTAGCCGTGAGTCAATTGTTACACCTAAGTATTTAAACTCATTTATGCAGGGCAAATCAAAACATTGCCCAAAACATGGATTCTTATCACACGGGTATACGTGATACTTGAAAAAGTTTTGATCAACTGTTATGTCGGGCCGTCTAAAATGCATAATTCTAGATTTTTCACTAGCAACAAGTCGGTGATAAAAAAACCATTTACTTAGAGTGCATAAATCAAAATTGATAAACCGTTGAATATCAACGTAATCATTAGACGCATATGTCAAAGCCAAATCATCTGCAAACGCTGTAGCACACCCTCTAAGATTAATTTCAAAGATAGAATTGAAATAAATTAAAAACAATAAGGGTCCCAAAACTGAGCCCTGAGGAACACCACATTTTAGAAGACCTGGAGGACTATTCACGTTATTAATTTTTACAATTTGACTACGCTTACGAAGGTAACTTATAAACCAATCTAATAATTTGCCTCTAACACCAGTACTTGACAATTTCATTATGAGTATGTCATGGTTAACAGTATCAAATGCTTTTGAAATGTCCAAAAATACTGCTGAGCATTTCTGAGAGTTGTTGATTGCTAAATAAATATTGCTCAGAAAATTTAAAAGAGCTTCTTCCGTAGATTTTCCTTCTATGAATCCAAATTGGTGATCACTAAAAAATTTTATTTTACCAAGGTAAGAGACTAATCGTCGTTTAATTAATTTCTCAAATAATTTTGAAAAAGTACTCAATAGTGAGATCGGTCGGTAATTGTTTAATTGCAGAGCATCACCCTTTTTAAAAACTGGAATAACAACAGCTATTTTTAAGGCGTCTGGAAAAATTCCGCTCTTTAGACTTAAATTAAATAAAAATTTTAATACATCAACCAAATACCAGGCACAATTTTTAACAATGATATTATCTACTCCATCAAATCCTTTAGAATGTTTGTTTTTTAACTTCTGAATTTCAGAAATAATCTCCAAAGAATTAATTTCATCGAAATAACAAGAAGTACAGTAACTATCACGGTTTCCAAAAATAAATTGTTTTTGCTCTCCACTGTTAGTACTATTAGGAAAAATATTGAAAGTCATATCGGATGAAACAGTTATAAAAAATTTATTAAATTCATTACATATATTCTGATCATCAGCAAGAAGAACGTTTGATTGATATTCATAAATTTGTGTTATTTGGTTTTTGTTTTGGGACGTATTTCTATCCAAAATATCATCAATTTCCTTCCACATAAGCTTAGGATTATTCCCTATTAAACCAAATTTATCTTTGTAATATACTCTTTTGACCCGTTTAACAGTCATATTTACATGCTTAGAGAGTTTTCTTACATAATTTTCTAACCGAGTGTTATTTGGATACCTTCTCAATTTTTTAGAAATTTTTTTAAGTTTATTAATTTTACACAAAAGATAATAATTCATCCAGGGCTTTAACTTCTTGCTAATGCGATAAGTAATTATTTCTTTGGAGAGTTCAATATGGGAAATTAATTTATTTAAGAAAATATCGAATGCTGTATTACAATTTTTTTCATGGTAAACAAGATCCCAGTTTTCAACTAGAAGACGATCTCTAAGTTTGTCATAATTAACTTTTGAACTCTTTCCACTATAACATATCACAGGTCTATTCGATTCTACCCAAATATTGAGAGTAATTAAATTATGATCGGAAAAATGTATTGGTAAATTATCAATACTAAAAGTATATGTACTACTGGATTTAACAAAAACATGGTCTAAACATGATAGATTCCTAGTTGGATTATTAGATACACTGAGGAATCCATATGATGCAAGCATTGCTTGGTAGTTGAAACAGCTTACGTTATTCAATAGATTTATATTAATATCACCTAAGATCACTATGTTATTATTGTTAATAGTACCCAGCAAATTATCTAAATCATTGCAAAAATCATTAAGATCACTATTACAAAAACGGTAAAAACACAGAAAAATCCAAAAATTTTTACCTAGTTGAATGTCTAATCTAAGAACATCAGCTGAAATCCAATTACAAGTACAGCATGATATAACTGTTAGATTTTTATGTATAAAGACACCAACTCCACCGGCGCGGTAATTATCGTTACAGCAAGCTTTAAAGCTGTAATTAGGCAAATTGAATTCTGTTGTTTCGTTCGAATAAATCCAAATTTCAGAAACAAAAATCAAATCAGGTAGAGTATTCAGACTGGCTACAAACGTACTAAACATATCAAAATTTGCTCTTAAACTTCTAATATTTTGGTGCAGTATGCTATATTTACTACTCACAAAAAATGCAAATCAAAAATAACTTACAAACAATGATAAAAATCAATTGAGCAAAAATATAATATAGAGGAATAATCATAAAATATCGCGTTGAATTTAAAATTCGCTTAATGATAAGAAAAGATATGTTTACGTAAAAATTTAAAATATTAGAAAAAACAAAAAACGAGTAAAACAACCAAAAATAACTTACATCGTGCTTTACATTCATAGTATTAATATTCAATAGTGCCAACGTAAAAGAAATTAAACACAAAAAAATTTGACTAATTAAATCTGTTAAGGAAATGTAAATAGACAAAGCAATTGATAGTGGCGATGAAATCAACATAAAATAAAATAAAATAAAATAAAATAAAAACACAAGAAAAAATAAAAACTGAGCTAGTACAGGTAAATAAATCACAATACTTAACAATCTATAAATTTCCAGGTTCCCAGATAGTTCAATCAGATGTATTGCCTTCAATTTTCTTGTGAATGTTTTTAATCCGAAAAATATCGTTGACCGAAGCAATTCGATGAACATCAGACCCTGCAGATTTCCGTAAATATATTTGTCCAGCTTTGCACCATAAATAATTATACTTATATAATGTTTTTATATTTTTAGCCTCACGGTATAAATTTGACTGGAACGCTGTTAAGTGATGCATAATGTAGATACGCTGGACTGGATGGTTTACTGGTAGAAATACATCCAAATCTTGAGTAGACAGTGATTTGTGTTTTCGCATTTGCATTAAAATATTGTTTTTAAGTTCAGTTGAGTTTAGTTTCACAATAAAGAAATCTCTTAACAATGGCTTGAAGTGGTTTCTATTTGTAGCAGCGTTGACAGTAATTTTTTTATCGATCTTCTCAACTGAGACTATTTGATCACCATTTATGTTCACCCCTATTTTTTTGATAACACAAGTTATTAAACTACGAATGTCTTCATGGTTAGATGGTAAGCCACTGATAATAATGTTGGATACATTTTGCTGTTGATTTGGTTTATCGATTTCAGCTTCCAAATGACGTAATTTGTTGTCTTGCACAAGCAATTTTTCCTCCAAAACACAAACATTCGACTTGATTTCCTCATATTCAAATTTTAACGATGTAACAATGGTTTTTAAATCTTCAAGTGCTGATAGCTTACTTTCCATGCGTTTAAGCTGGGTCATAACATCGGATAAACTAACGTTCATATTTGCCGAGTCCGACGCAACCTGATCATCATCCATAATTGATTGGTTTGACGTTGCACGACAGTCTTCACATAACCAATTCACAGATCGATTTTTGATGCCTTGTAGAAGATCATCAGATATGCGAGCGCATTTGATATGGAATGGTTTCATACAAGGTCCACCACATTTGACACCAGGAAATCTTCCCTTAGTAATATTGGAAGAGCAAGTGTTACATGTTTCAGACATAGTACAAATACAGTTTAAAAATTATCTGTGGTAAGTGTACACAGCAATAAAAATAAACCAAAAATGATTTCCGAAATTGAATTAAATAATAAACAGTATGTACAGTATAACGGATTTGAAAGAAACAAATTGTATATACCAATAACGTTTTCACAAAATGAATGAAATCATAAACAGTTGCACTAAAACGGATTTTATTGTAACACAAGAAATAATTCCAATATTTAAATGATTGATTAATTAATTGAATTATTACGATAATTTTATTAATTTAGAGTTCTAATATTTATATGGTTATTATGATTAAAAATGTATTTAATTGGAACTATTATATTTTGATTTATATATTTTTCACTGCACAATTATTTTTTTAGGTGTTGCTCGTTCAAAAGTAGAGTTTCGAATTTTATTTAATGTTTTTAGATATATTTTTTTCTAGATACACAGTCACTTGCACATATTGCTTTTTTTACACCACTTTCACAGTTACTATAATTTTAATTACATATTCTTAATCAGTTTTATCTCGATCATTACTTCTTGTTGTTTATTTTCTTTTTGATTTAATTTATAAATTTTAACTACTACACATTATAAGTTCGTAGCACATTGGGTAGAGCGTCCTTGTCACTTCTCTACCAAATCTTATGTTAGGATATTTTAGGCACTAAGATTGGTGTTTTTTTGTTTTATTATTTTGAGTTTTATATATTTTTTCACTTTAACTTCAAAAATCTTACTGTTTAACTTTAGTAATCTAATTTTTAAAAACTATCATTTTAATATCTACAAAAAAATATATATACCAATTTTTCTTCTCAAAACTAACTGACACCATAAAATTACCGGTCGCAGTTCACGTTATATCGTTCGATAATCTTTTTCTATTTTTAATTGTTTCTTTTCCTTTTTTTTTTGTTTTTCGTTCATTTGAACATGAACTCACAACATATTTAATTTCAAAGTTTCTTTATTTATTTTTTTATTATTATTATTATTTTTTTTTTTTTTCACAATATTGTATTGTGCAAAAAAAAACCTTTTCACTAACAAACCACGGCCATTCAAACTTTTTATCTCTGATTTAAAAAAAAAAAAAAAATTTAAAGATTTTATCCAGTAATCAGCTCACTGACTGATTTTTACTAACTAACTTCCAAAAATTTTTTTTATTTTTCTCCCCAGCAACAACCAAATGGTCTCTTTTATAGGCACCGCTATCTAACAAAAAAAAATTTTAAACGGAACAATCTAATAATTTCTCCTGATTGAAACCAGTTTTTCCCGTGAATTTTAAGGTTTCGCAAGTGTGTGTGTTCACCCAGTAAAATGTCAGGGGAGTTAAACATTTGGACGTTGTAGCGATGTTCAACGTTACAGTCGTTTTTTTTTAACAACGACACTTACCACTTTGAGAGTCAATTTGAAGGACATCGTCAACAAAAATTATTATTTTATTTTTACGTTTCAGTTCGAAATTTTATTATCCTTTGAATAGCGTATAGAGAAACCGTGTACGTTTTCGTTCATTTTTGTTACTCTACGGCTCCCGGTCTATAATGTCTTGCAGGAAATTTCAATTTTCATCTAGTTTCGACGGTTTTCCTTGGATGAATGATAATTTCTATTGCCTCTTGGATTATTTCACCTGTTATTGAAAACAATAAATTTACTTATGAATTAATAATCAAAAAAGGTCAATAATTTTAAAAATGATCCTACACATACCACAGAATGAAATTTTTATTGTTCCTAATTTTCTTCAAATTATCAAATATACCTGCAAAACTATGTCAATTCAATTTCTTTGTTGGTAATTGGAGATCCAAAATGATCAATTAACCCATCCGTTCTTCTGCTTCATTATCTCGAAACTCTACAGTAACTGAAGAGAAATTTTTATTTGGTTTTAAACTAAAACAACAGTTAAAAGTAAAAACAAATTTTTCGATCAAAGCCTTCTAAATTTTTTTGAAAATAATAATTTTCTTGGCCGTATAACCGTGTTTTTATTACACAAAATTGGTCTCCACGAAAAGCCCTTTTATTTTAATGGAATAATACGCAGCCTTTGTTCACCCTGAAATAAATTGGATGAGTAGTTTCGGAGATTATCTCCTATATCTAAACTTAAAAACTTAACCTCTTTATAATATTAGTATAGATTAACGTAAAGGTAATAAAAATAAATTATTTTGTTATATTTGTAGTTTCTATTTTAGTATTTCATAAAAATTATAAAAAATTAATTTTTTTAAGTAGATTTTTTATTAAAGTTTAGTAATATTATTACTAAATAAATTTACTAAAATTATAAAATTAAAGACTTTAATCTCAAATACTAACAAATTCAATTCTTTTTAATTCAGTACATACATTTGAGAAATAATTGTAATAAAAATTCTATAAATGTATGTTTTTTAAATTACCTTAATGTCTTCTAATTTTTTAATTAATTGTTTAACAGAAGGATTTGTAACATCAGAAGGTAGTTGTAAGTTGTAGAAATATATTTGTATGAACTGCCTAACATTAGATCCCACAATAGCGTATTTTAAGTCAAATAAGTGAAATAGTTTAAAGCAAATATCAATTGGTTTAAAAATTGTTCGCACTTTGTATTTTATTCTGTCTAGATAAACTAGTATTTCTTCCGGATTCATGATACATTTGCCAATTATACATATTGTTACGTTTTTGCCTTGTCAATCAAGGTTCGTATCACTGGATTGTGAATAAAACAAAACACTTCAGTTTAACACAAACGACGAATTCGACTTCGTTCGTCTTTATATACACACAAACCAAACTTCTAGAAATTTCATTACTTTTCTAGTAAGAAAAGTCTAGAAACATTTAGAATAGTTTCATCATGGAAAATTTCATTTTAGTACAGTAAAACATTAAGCGATTAATTTAACTTATTCTATTACATCCTAGGTGTTACCGTAACAATATGAATGGCTGTATATTCTGCTTGATTTCCAATAATTTATCAAAATACTGTTCTAAGTCTCTGACACTATCAGATACAACTATTTTGGCATTTTTTTATTGAATATTTGATGTGTTCCCGTTTCAGTAATAACAATTTTGGCTGCAAATCGTCCATCAGCAATCATAAAGTTAAATAAAAGGATGAATATTTCAAATTTCTCATATACTGAATTGAATCAGATTGTTTTTTTAGATTTTCAAAATAATGCTTTGAATTTGGATCTTTAAGCTCTGTGTCGAAAACAATGCATATCGACCGCTTCGTGACAAGAACTCCTATCTGCGTTTTTTGCTAAAATGATTTTTTGATTTAGAAATATAGCTTTAATGCAGGCGCACCTTTACATAATAACTAAAACGTAATAGTAAAACTCAAAAAACAATATAACGGCAAAAAACAATTCCTCCTATAAAGAAATAGTAAAAAAAAAATCGTAAAAATCTCCTATGTGATCAGTTTCCTTGTGTTTTGACAGCGTGCGGATCGCCGGTAAGTATTTGATCTGTTTTGTATTATGTGATATTAGTTAAAATTGGAAGTGAAGTGAAATTTAAATATTTATATATTTTGTAGTTGAATTGAAAGATTTATTTTGATGTGGTTATATAATAATACATAATAAAACAATAATAAATAATTGCTTCATTTATGAGATATTGAAACGATTTAATTTTTGTTTCAAATTACAGACAACAAAGTAATATCTATTAAGTTAAACGAATTAGGAATTCCATTAAAGAAATATCACGTGGGCAAAGAATGTTAGATATGGCACGAGAAAAATTACAACAGGCAATCGTAATCCCAAGCAGCAATGAAACAGTAATTCCAATTGAAAACCTTGACGTGATATTTTATTTGGAATTGGATCCTACAGCGATGTGACCTGATATTTACATTCCGAGCGCCAGCAATAATTCAAATGAGAATACAATTATGGTTACTGATTTAAATTTTGAAAATATATCAAAGCAGAACGGACTAGAAATGGAAAGTAAGGCTTATGAAGACGACCCAGACTATGTGAGAGATATGGCTGATGATTCTAACAGTAGTGAAGAACAACTTCATATTACGGATGCGAACAATGATGAAAATAATCATTTATTTGTACCTGAAAGTGTAGAAACGGAAGAGACAGATGAAACGGGTTTGAGTGGAGTAAATTCCGTACGGCGACAAAGGAAATCTAAATCTGATAATTGGAAACGCAATAAAAATAAAAGCCTCCGCATGAACGGGAAAGAGTACGTTGGGTTCTGTATGATAGATAATAAATACCAACAACAGAAAATAAGAAGTCCTAGAGTGCAAGGTATTTCTTGCAAATCGAACAAGTGCCTCAAGTCAAAAAAACGATTTTGTCACACGTTTACACCGGAAATACGACAAGTTATTTTCAATGATTTTTGGGATAAATGTAATTGGGACCAACGAAAAATATTTATTGCCCCAAATGTTACGAGGGTGAATCAAAATGTCTTGCAATATCATATGAAAAAAAAGAGTGAATGAGACAACTATATATTTTTTCAAAAAAAATTTTGTCGCGATGAAACTTATAGAAACAAAATTCGATGTAAATTTTACAGTTCGTTTGTTTACTTCAATTTAGTAGCCCGTGTTTTGAAAAAAATTCTAAAATGAATGAAATTGAATATCGTGCCGTTATTAAATTTTTCTGTAAAGATGGTCGCAATGCAATTTTTATATTCAATTACCTATCAAAAGTTTACGGCGAATTTGCACCATCATATTCCACAGTAACAAGGTGGGTAAAATTGTTCAAAAGTGGTCGGGAGTCATTAGAAGACGACAACCGCCCGGGTTGTCCCGCAGATGCTATTAGCCATGAAAACATACTTTTGGCAGAATCAATTGTATTAGAGGACCGCCGTATTTCTGTTTCGCGGTTAGCGTGGAGACTTTCCCTTTCATATGGTATCACTTATACCATATTACATGACCACCTTCATATGTCAAAAGTAAGTGCGCGATGGGTTCCCCGTTTGTTGACTGCACAACAAAAGAAAATTCGTGTTCAAACTTCAAAGGCGATTTTAGAAATGTATGAAGAAGATCCAGAAAACTTCTTGGATAACATAATAACAGGCGATGAAACATGGATTCATCATTGGGATTCGGAATCCAAACAAGAATCGATGCAATGGAGTAAACGTGGTGAACCACCACCAAAGAAATTCAAAACTCAACCGTCTGCTGGTAAGGTTTTGACAATAATTTTTTGGGATGCTGAAGGGATATTGATGATTGATTATATGCCACCGAAAACCACAATCACAGGCATCTATTACGCAGAGGTTTTGCGAAAATTGAAAAAAAGCGATCTGGCTTCGTAGAAATTCCGCATCCACCATACAGTCCAGACTTGACACCCAGTGACTACTTTCTGTTTCCCAATTTGAAAAAAAAAATTAAGGGGCCGGAAATTTTCCAGTGATTCTGAAGTAAAGTCTGTTGTAAATGAATATTTTATGGAGCAAAAGAAAATTTTTTTTTTAGAGGGCTTAGACAAGTTAATTGATCGATGTAACAAATGTATAAACCTTAAAGGAGATTACGTCGAAAAATAAAAATATTGCTGTCTCACTCACTCTTTTTTTTTCATATGATATTGCAAGACATTTTGATTCGCCCTCGTAAATGCAGATCTGCATCCAGAATGACTGTTGAAACGAGCTCTAGACGTTCGAAAACTTATGATTACTTCATGCACAATGGCACAGACCGTGTTCAGGTTTGCCCGTATATGCTTTTGCAATCGCTTGCTATTGGTTATTTATTATTTTTTTTATTTATTTATAGGTTATAAGACAGTACATGCTTGGATTGAGTCCAGGCGACACGGTTTGCATCAGGAAACTTCTCATTCAAACAAAGCCCGGAAATCAATTACTCGAGAGGCCAATAATTCTCAGAAAGAATGTTTACATTCCTTTTTTGAAGAACTACCAAAGTTGCCTTCACTTTACGCAAGAGCCAATTCATCTAAATTATTTTAGGAACCGATCTACAGTTACATTAGAGATGTGTTTAAGCAATATCAAATATTCTGTGGACCCAAAAATAGTTTACCTTTAGGAATAACGCTGTTTACTGAAACGTTTCACAAAAAGAATTTGTCCATTTTTCAAAAAAAGAAAGATGAATGCAACGTGTGCGCGTCTTTTAGAAATGGGAATTTGGCGGAAGATGAATATAACAAACACATTATTAACAAGAACCGCGCGCGAAAAAACTCGAGAAAAGGAACTTGCTATTTCTGGAAATATTTTTGCCATATGCATGGATCTGCAAGCTGTAAAATTGGCGCCCCACGTTAACGCAAATGCATTTTATTACAAAACCAAACTATGCTGCCATAATTTTACATTTTATAACTTAGCCACCAAAGATGTAAAATGTTATTGGTTCTCTGAAGATCAATGCAACAATTTATTTATGCGCATCAACTTTTACTAGTTGTATCATCGACTACTTAAGCAATAATCTCAGCATGCTTTATTCCGACGGATGCGGATACCAAAACAGAAATAATGTTTTGGCTAACGCGCTATTAAATTTTTCTATGCAGAATGATATTGAAATCATTTAAAAGTATTTAGAACCAGGACACACAGATGGAGTGTGACAGTGTCCATATTAAGATTGAGCATCAACTCAAAAATAGGGAAATACATTTACCCAGCAACTATTTAGTATTTACTAAAGCCGCGCGCATCAATTCAAAACCATATGAGGTAGAAAATTTAAGATACACGTTTTTTAAAAACTATTCATTACCGGAGCATCTTAGATATTAAGTTACCGACATCAAAGCTTTAATATATTACGAAAGTAAAATAAAATACAAATTATGTTTCGATCACGAGTGGAGCGACTTACTAAATTAAATTATGTATAAAATTTATAGAGATAAGATAACTAAATTAAAATTATTTCCCAGTGCGGTACCCAAAACCTGACTCGTTTTATTGAAATTGGCCGATTTTTTTTCCTCTTCCGATAACAATTTTTTTGCGGCCATAATTGAGTCGTTCGTTTTTGTACTATTCAAATCAGAAAAAATTCGCTCTGCGGCCGCCGAGCTATGAGGCAAACTCATTAAACTCAACATAAAGTTAGCCAGTGTACCAAAAAGGAGCTCTCCTATTGAATTTTTTAATGATCCAATTTTTACCCAAAATTCCCCGATGTTTGTTTTATCTAAATTTAGTAAGTGCGAGGATAAGTACAGCACTTTCAGTTCGTCCAATATGTTATCTTTGTCAGTTTCATTTGCTAACAAATTCGGAAAAATATTGACTAATGCAATTATGGAGGAAACATTTGGTGACATTAAGCAATCAGGATTAATTAAAGATAATAATTTAAATGCCGGGTTGTTAAAAGCAAATCGGCTTTTATTTGGAGGGTAAGTTCAATATAAAATGTTTTCACATTTCTTGCCACTTCCAAGAATTCCTCTTCATGCAACTGTTTAATTGCTAAAAATGATTGAACGGCATAACCCATGCTTATTTCGGCCAATGATATGTGATTTTCTTCATTATCAAAATCGATGTCATTTACGTTGTTGTTTGTTGATATTTTGGATGCAATTGGGGTTTATAAAATTCAACCCTAGCAGCATGTAATTCAAATTTCGATTCGGTATTTCAACAAAATAAATAGTTTTTAAAAAATGTATCCACTTTGAATAAATTGTATCCATTTTAGTTGTTTTTTATTTTTTGAGTATCCAGTATCCATTTCTTAAAATTTTTAAAATAATGTATCCAAATGGATACAATTGTATCCAAGTGGTAACCCTGTCTGTGATCCCATCAGACTGTCATGCCTTTTACGATAATCTTGAATTCGTTGATTAACTTTTTTTAATAATGCTGGTGAAACTTGGAGACTGATTTTAGTCGTAATTTTAAGAATATTATTTTTAAACATGTGAATGTGATTTCAATACATTTGTATTATTTAACTGAAAATTCATTTTTTTTTTTGTTTTAGATAGGAACCATCCTAATAATCTTAATTTTTTTATATCTAAAAACTTGAGTTATTTATGTAAATTTGTTATGAATAAAAAATCAAAAGATGAAATAACTACCATAACAATTAAGTTTATTTATTTGAATAATATATCCTATCTGCATAAAAAATTTGACTCAAATTATCCTAAGTACATTAAAAATTTTACCATCAAGATAACTGACAAAAAAAGTTATTGATACGTTGTATAAGAAATCCTCATTTAAATTTTATGAAAATTTTTAATCGTTATCACGGTGCACAGTTTTTCTTGTCTCCTGGAAAATGTAATTTTTGTAGATAGGAGGTCTTGTCACGAAGTGGGCGATATTTTTTTTGGTAGAATTCATTTAGGATATTCTTTGTTCAACTCCCTGGCAATAGGCCATTAATATCGTGAGGGGTGGATGATGTACACACAAGTATTTCGAAGAACTAAATTACATATGTAGTTACATTAGATATACCACCGTTACCTGGTCCATCTAATGCGAGGCCAAACTAAATTAACGCCAAACAACACGTATGCTTAGATGACCAAGATATTACAGCGCAGAATCAACAGCTAACAAATAATATTACTTAATGATTTGACTAATGTGTTATATATTATATTATATATTAATATTTTAATTTTATAGTAAAGAAAAAAAAACAGCACGAGGTAGCTGCGCCAAGCAAGTACATTGACACAAACTTGTAAAATCGCACGTACACAAGTAGGTTGACGGACAAACTTATAAAATTGCAAGCCGCTATTTCACAGAAATTTTTAGAAAACCAAAAGGTGATTAATAATTAGAAGTTCAACCTATATAAACAATGCGAGGCCGACTAAATGCAAAAAATTTCAAACCAAACGAAAGATATAATAGAATTTCTCCGTCTAGTTCATTTTCAAGCCCCTCATCACCGCCTGTTTATCGACAAATGGAATCCAATCAAGCGCTTTGGTCATCACAATATCCAGGGCGGTCAGCTTCTGCATCAGTAAGCTCGCCAAATACAAATAAAAATGAACCACAAACACCAAGAATTTCTCCGACTTTCAAGCACATCAGCAGCGCCTGTTTATTGGGAAATGAAATCCCCTCAAGCAAACAATTTTCATAGTACAATTTTTCCAAAGCATTATGTAGTATGCAACATACTGCAATAATATTTGGTACGAATATGACGTCAATATTGATTTTTTGGTAAGATTCGCCATCTTCCTTTCTGCCACGAAATGCGTTTTCAACCACAATTTCGATTAATAAAATCTCTACGTCCGTCCGCTTTTCCAGTTGGAAAAGTGGAAAATTAGCTTTCCAAATAAGTAATATGAAGTTAATAATACGCAGATTTAAACAAAATACTGACTAAATAAAAAAAATCTGTATTCATTCCACGTCTTTATAACAAAAGCAGAAACCTTCTCGAAAAACAAGCAGTAGAGCATCATTTATGGGCACGTACGAGTATATTGTACATAATAGTGTGTATATCTAACTTCCTTTAGAGTATTACTGTTTTTTGATCAAAATTAATTGAGAATTTCAAATTTATAACAAAGTAGCCGGATTTTCTGTTTAATTGGTTTTGTTTGTTGTTGAAAGGAAAATTTTTGTTAAGGCACATTTAAGGGTCAGCCAATGAGAACTACGGCATCAAATTCCGGTATTCCGGCCCATTTTCACACTAATTTAAATAATTTAAATTCATTTTATGTAATTATAGTCTTTCTTATATTACAAAATTTAACAGTGTGTATACAGTGAAACTTCTCTCAAGTGACCATTCAAGAATGACCCAGAAATGTTGATCAATTTATGGAGATGGCCAGTTTAAGGAATAAAACAATCTAATAATTTGAAAATTTAAAGTCAGGCTAAAAAGAAATTTTTCTTTAAAAATTTTCGGAATATTCCGAGGACTGACAAAAAGTGGTAATTTAGGGAGTTAGTCAAAATAGAGAGGTGACCACATAACACTAAATAGATTACGAAACAATAAATGTTCGATAAATGAAACAATAAAACATTTTTTGTCCTATAAAAAACAACCATTATATTATTAGGATTGTTCCTGATAAATTTGAAAAAAATCCAAATCCAAACCAAAATTAGAAGGTGGCTCTAATTCAATTGCCAGGTACTGTATGTCGATGGGAAAATTTCCCGCAGACGCTTTTGCCATTTAATATTTTATCCTAAAATTTAATTAACCGAGTTATTTGCAAAAATGTGACCACGACGCTCTCAGAAAAACCGTTTGGACCGACCGCTCTCGTTGGTCCAAGCTCGGCAACCTGCTGACCTTCACAAAATAACACGAAAAAGTAGCCTGATTGTATTTTGTCAACATGAGTATTAACTGCGGTAATTACAACTGAACGCACTAATGCTGAGTCCTATTCATTGCCAATTCTAATTACCTAAGTGGTGATACTATAAAGTCTGTAAATGATTCATTTTTTATTCTTCCAATGTTCGAGTATTTACAATTTCGTTTCGAATACGGTGTGTGATTTATTCACAACACTTATTTAGGTAGTTCCTACACCAATTCACCCCAGTTACCCTAAACATTTGTTTGGCTCAATTTTCCAAATTTCAACAATATTGAAATATTAGATTCTACTGTAATTTTATGTATGTATTAAAACCACTCGTGCCGCAAACTTTCTTTCAAAGATCATATTCTTATAAAATGAATAATTTAAATTTAAAATATTTGTTTTACGTAAATATATTTTCAACAATCCAAAACCAATTCCCATGAAACCAGTTGATTTTCAATTCGATCACTTTTCAAAATTTCCGCCGTATTTTACACAATTGTTGTTGTGATTTTCACAAACTTCTGTTTTGGTTTTTATTTTCTTGTGAGGCGAGAGCGTAGAACTCAACAGGTTATTATTTTCTTTTTTTCCTCATTGTTTGGTTAACGAAACGTTTATTTCTAGTGCTATCATCTTAATGGTTTTATTGTTATTACTGTAGCCACCGTCGTCTTCGTCGTCGTTAGACTTGTTTTTCTTTATCTTTTCCATGTAATATTTTCATCGTTTATTGTTTTCAAATCAAATGAAATAATATTTTCTTTGTTTTTCGCAATATTTTTCAAACTCAAAAATCCTATTGAAAATATGCGAAATAAATTTTATATTTTTGTTCTATTTCAATGAAAATGCCTTCAGCATGTTTGCTTTTTAGGTACGAGTATGTCGTTGAATTGAAAAACCAATGGAAATAAAAAGAGCGAGCGATATAAATTACGAGAAGAGCTCTTAAAATGAATCTGCTCAATATTCATTTATAGTTCGTGTAGGGGAAACAATTCAGATAACATTCCATATAATTTTCCAGCACATCACCCCCACTTTAGTAGCATCCGGTATAATAAGAGTATAAATTTTAAGTAAAACACATTTAGATGAAAATTCGTTGATATACAAATTTAATAATATAAATTGTTTAAATTTCTTATCAAATGGAAACTGATAAAGAACGCAAATTAAATATAAAATTACAAATAAGAGAAAATGTTACAGAAAATAAATTAAATTGGATTTTTGAATTGAATTTACGTACAAACTTAGTTATTAATACAATTGTGTACGTTAGATTTACTCGTACACAAGTAGGTGAAATATTATCAGTCATTGGAAAATTTCATGGATTTATGTAATTAGACGTTTATAAAAGGTAGATTAAAAAACCTAGCCCCTAGAATAATTATATTTTGTGCAGTTTTTGCTGCTCTAAATTATCGACCCTAATACATTTTTCTGAAAGTAACTTAAAAATGAGTATTTATAAAATGTATTATGGTATTTAAATTAATTTGAGTAAAACCTGAATTTATTTTGTAATTAAATATTTCGCGCAATGCAACAACTTTCGAGGGGTTTCATATTCTACATCACAGTCTTGTTGTAAATAAGGAGCGGGTTTTCTGCTTTGGAGTCTTTCCTTTAAGAATATCTCAAGGTCTTGAAAGATCTCTCTTATTTAAACAAAAAACACTTTGTTAAATTATTCACCGATAGTTTGGTAATGTGGAAGTTGAGAAAGATTGTGATTGTGAGTGAAGAGCTTCGTTTCCAGTTTACAAGATCTTAGTATAATATATTTTCAGGATTAGATTTTCAGGAGGACTGTTGGAAACTTTAATTTGAAGAAGATCGTTGGTGTGTTGATCTTTTCTTATCACGTCGTTAGTTGATTATCAAAGAAACCTGTGCTTTCGCAGGTTTCCCGACCAATCAATGGTACATGTCTCTTAGTCGGTCTGTCGTTAAGTTTGCGACCACTCCTCATAATTGACTGTGTACATATTTTTCCAACAACCTGTTGGCAAATTAGACCTGAATATTGTGGTAGGCCATTGCACTAATGTGTGCCGAACCTTTCTGCAAAAATATTGCATCGGCCTTATTTTTTTTTTAATCTTGGAGCTAAAAAATTATACAAGGGTATATAATAACCTCTATCATAGATTATTTTTATTTTGGATAATTATTCTTAAATACCTAGAGGAACTTCAACTGCTTCTGGTACTAAACATATAAAAGAAAATTCCTTTGGCCAAAAACTAAGTCGAAAATGTCTAGGTGGGAATGGCGGGAAGCTAAGATTTAAATATCTTTCAGAACCAGTAAGATTTAACTAAATTTTCGGAGTACCAACATTTTGATCAGATTTCCGTAAAATATTCCTTTATTATATCATATTAATGAAAATTGATTGGATTACTAATATTTCTGAATTTTTGTTTCCGTCAATATTAAATAGTAAGGCATCGGTTTCTTTATAAACTGTGTTTAAATGTGAGATTTTCGTTGTAACGAATATAAATTCGCCTTTGAACTTGATGAGATATTGAGACCGACGTAAAACGATCTTCGTGGCATGTTGGTTTGCCTATGCGTGCCGCTATAACTCCGCAATCTACCCCGGAGCCCCAAGTGTTTAATGGTGTGGTAGCCCGCCATCCCCCATTCATGAAAAAGGTTTCGGTTTGGAACTGCAGGGGTTGGATTCGGATACATGGGTGTCAAAAGAGGGCGTCGCACCAATCGACCTCTTATGGGAAGTCGGTGAAGCAGCTGTTGATCGACAACCGAAGTGGCTGAGACTGGCCAGAATGTTCTAAAAAGTTCCAGAATGTTCCCAGAACGTTCTAAAATGTTACAGATAGATGGTTTTAAAATGTTCGAGAATGTTATAGAATCTTCCAGAAGGTTCGAGAATATTCTAGAATTTTTCAGAATGTTCCAGGATGTTCGAGAATGCCCTAGAATATGCCAGAAGGTTCTGGACCTTCGAAGGGACTCCCGGTTCTGTAATGTTAGAGAATGTTTCAGGTGGTTCTGGATGATAGAAAGGACTTGCTGTTCCGGAACGTTCTAGAATTTCTAGAAACTGGAAACGAAAATCCAGAATCTTCTGGAACATTCTCAAATGTTTCATTATCATGTTGTGATAAGGATAAGTTCCAACTCAGAAAAATATACATACATAAATAGGCGATTAGAGCGGAATAAATAAAAGTGAAAGTGATGAAAAATTTTCAGTGACAATTTTTAATCGTAATATGTAAAACTGAATTGCTTAAGGTAATGAACAATCTATTAATGTAGTTTTAGTGTGTAAGGTAATATTAACATTTTTCAGGATGCCGAAATGTTAAATAGGTGAAAATCTTGCCAGTGGTGAATCGAAAAGAGGGAAGCAGAAGGAACAGCGAAGAAACGAAACATCTGAGGAACGGGAAGCACGCTTTTGACTCTTCTCCTCACTCATGGTTGGTGAAGGTTTTGCAGTTGTACTAAATTGATCCTGAAATCATTCTTTTTTGCAACATGCCATGAGCCATTGGAGAACGACCCTACAACTGTCTTTCAATAATTGCAAAATTACAACAAAACAAATACACATTAGAAGAGGTATATTTCAGGGAGACTCTTTGAGCCCTCTATGGTTTTGCTTCTTTCTAAACAAAACAGACAAGTTTTACATATACAATATCATACTTGATGTATATGGATGATATTAAATTGTACCCATAAAAAAACACATATTCAGTCACTAACACAAGTAGCACATACATTTTCCAATGACATCAAAATGCAGTTTGGTTTGGACAAGTGCAGGACACAGCTAATCAGCGGAGAGCTTGGCTGTATCAAACTTGAGGACGGTTCGATAATTGAATCAATGCAAGAAGGGGATACTTACCAATATCTCGCTATATAAATCACACAAGCACCAAAACACAAATAATACACAAATACAAAAACAGACTTACACATATACGCAAAACATACTTAAACTCAAAGAATTCATTTAGAGCAATTATATACGCAATCCCAATTCTGACTTATACATCTGGTATTATACGCTGGACAGAAACTGACACTCACAAAACACAGAAAACATCACCCACAATCTGCGATAGAAAAGCTGACCCTACCTTGGAAAATAGATGAAAGAGGCCTAATAGATATTTTCAATCTGCATCACAAAATCATACACCAGCTCCAGGGACATTTTTACACTAAACAAAAAGCATCACCACTAACCATGTAACGCAACAGTTAAAGCAGACACAAAACACACACCATTAAACTTATAACCATACTGATAGTTCAAATGAACTCAGTAATATTACTGACCAGGATAAAATATTAGCATGTTCTCAGAAGTCACTCCACGTAAGGCATCAACATGACCTAAGAAAGCCAAATTCATGTTGACAATGAAGCGTCGAACAAATGGTTAAGTATTGGAGATGTCTTTCCGGAGACTGAAGGATTCATGCTGGCTATCCAGGATCAGGTAATCAACACGCGGAATTATCAGAAATTCATTATACACAATACAAATACACCATAGGCGTTCTGGCCGTGCATAAGAAACCATACAAAACATCACTAGTGCTTGCCAGTCTCTTGCGCAGGTGGAAAAACATAATACACCAAAAATTAGCAATTAAATATAACTTCACAAACACAAACAGACCACCGTTACCTTATTAAACATATATATATATATATAAATATATATATATATATATATATATATATATATATATATATATATATATATATATATATATATATATATATATATATATATATATATATATATATATATCGCTCAGTGCGTGCAATAAAACTCTAAGTGAAAAACGTCGTTTTTCAGGAGAACGCTTTTTAGGTTTTACAACTAGAACTTTATGGATACATGTTTAGTTAAAAATATTCTGTACTGCAAATGGTTCATTTCTCCTGACAATTTAGCAAATCCTTTCAAAAATCTTAAAAAATTAGTTTAAACAGGTTAACGAGTTACTCATCGTACACAGTTTTATTAAAACGATATTGTAAGTACTAGTTATAGTTTTCTTGTCTGGGAAAATTTTACGTTTTTATATTGTAAGTCGAGTTATAGTTTTTCTAAGAAAAATTAATTTTTTTTTACTATTGTAACTCTACATATCGCATTATTGCAGTAGAATTTTCGACTTACCACAATTATGCAATACATAAAAAGAAATAATTTTAGCGGAACCTTGCCCATGCGAGCATATACTCGCGGTCACTACTGGCCTGATATTGCTTAACAACAGCTAATACATAGTATCAATTGCTATTTTACAAGAAAATAAAGCAAATTTTTTATTTTTAAGATTATTATTTATTATTTCATTGGTAATTTTTCAATACAATAAAACAGGTTACAAACAAAATTCAAAAATTTTCAAAAATAGTAAGGAAGCATTAGTCATCGAAAACTTCGGATATATTATCGGAATGTGGTAAACTTTCAAAAAATGTATGGTAAAATCCAGGTATATAATTATTTTTGCATAAAAACATCAAATCTTGATATTTCAGTTCAGTAATCGGTTCCCTTTGATTGTATAAATTATCAACATTCTCACGGTTTATATTTTTTTTTTCGCCCTCGACGTTTTGCTGTAGACGCTTCATCAAAATACAATACTATTTCATGGAAGCTTTCATTAAACTTATATTTATAGAATAATTTATTAGGTTCATCCTTCGATATGTATATTTCCATAAATTTACTCAAAATAAACGGTTCATTTTTTGAGTTTTTTGTAAAAAAGTTGTAACCTGATAATCTTTTGAAATCGAAAATATCTTTTTGTTCCATTTCATGCACAGTGTATGAAGTTCCATTAACTTTCGCATTTCTTACAAGGCAGTAATATTGTGATGGGACATAAATGCTTTTATTTTTGCGGCATTTTTCTATGGTGGAATGCATAGTCTCCCTCATTCTGCGTGTGCCCCGTTTCCAAAAATTTATGAGAAATGTCGATCTTCAATTTATTAGATACCCAAGAGTAAAAGCTGAACAATATTTTGTTTTTGTTTTGTCCAGGGCAGTTGTCCGACCAAAATATAAATTTCTTTACATTATTGTTTTTCATTTCTTCCAAAATAAATAGATATAAACAGCTGGATACTTCTGATGCACCTTGCCTAGCAATTGTCTCATCCCATAAATAACAGTATCCGTGACGGTTGGCCAAATTGTAAACCGTAAAATTATTAAAATTTAATTTCCTTTTATAATAAAATATACTGGTTGTACCAAAAGGACATTGTAAAATTTTTTGGAAATCAAAACAAGCAGTTACGATATTCGGATTTATCGTAGCTGCTGCTTTATCGATATTTTTAAGTCTTCTGGCTTCATTTTTCATTATTTCGTGTTCTTCGATTTCATTATTGAATTTTTTTTTTCAGCAGCGTTCATATTTTTGTAACGTGTGCAATTGTTGCACTGATCCTTCTTGGGCTTGAAAAAACTTAAATTAAAATTGTAATTAAAAATATCCCGATATTGCCTCTCTGTAACTGTCGGTAGATTGAGTCCTTTTTCTTCAACCCATTTAACATATAGCCGGTACATTTTTGCAACAGAAAGATCACTGTCCAAAAATTGTCTTGTTGTATGAGCTCGTGTATAATGCGATTCGACTATAGGGAAAGCATTAACGTGCTCAAAAACCCGTTCTTTCACAGATTGCTTTACTTCGTTTACTGGTCGTATATGTTTACCTATAAGTATGATATTGAAACAATTTTAAAGAATTAGTTTAGGTTAGGCTATTAGAATGTAAAACATAATACCTCGGTTATCAAACCCACCACAAGCATACTTCGAAATTGCGGTTTCCACTACTTGGTTTGAAATGGCAAAAGTGTCGAGGAACATTTTCAAACACATTTTTGAACTGTTAGGTCTATCGTTGAGGCAATAATTTAAAAAATATATTCGAGATGATTTTCTCCTACTATCGCCGGACGAAATTCTAGTAATTTTTTTGTCAACTATTTTAACTCCTTGAGCAACGAAATCCCACTGCCGCTCTTTTGTGCCGAGTTTATAATAGTGGTTGAAAATATTCAATCGGATATCATGTGGCACTCTTTCATGGCATTTTAGTCGACAATTTACTGTGCATCCATTTTTCATAATTTTTTTAGGGATTGTACGCCCTGCTGCATTTTTATATTGGCTTCCACAATTTTTTTGCCGTTTAGAAACTACTCTATGCCAGTTTTCTGTATTTCGTATTCGCTTTGTGGTTTTATTATTATGGTGTTTCGACGAAAAGGCGGAACGACATGAATCAGAAGAACTTACATATTGTTCATCAGAATCCGTACGATTGCACGCGAATGGATCTGCCAACAAAATAAATTTTCTTATAATCTTGGTAATTATAATCATGTTGGTAATTACATATAATAAAAGAGTTACTGTACCCCACAGACCGGTTAAATTATAATAAATTAACAATTATTATGTTTAAGGATTCAATTGTCCCAATTAATTTAAAATAGCTCACCTGAATCGAATTCCTCCAACGTTAGATCTATACTATCAGTAGACATTTCTTTAAAAGCTTTTAGTATTCAACACCTTATTTAATTTTTAACTTTTAAATTTATTTTGTGGCAAAATTTTTAATTTATAATTATTTCTGAAAAAACAAACTTTTCTTTTTAGTTCAAGCAAGAAAACTACAACATGACTTACGACGCCTACTTTTAATTATTTCCCTAATTGAAAATACTGTAAATACTACTTGATGTTATTGGAATTTAAAATTAATTGCGTCATAAATAACTATAAGTTTTACATATAGTAATTGTAGATTTATATTTTCAACCCAATAAAATTGTATTTGGAAATACGATGCTTTGGAAAATAGTTTTTACTGTTAAGAAAACTATAAGTCAAGTTATCATATTAATAACGGGAACAAAAAGTACAAAATGACTTATCATATTATTGGAAAGTGACACAGCATCCGCAGGAGGACATATTTTAAAAAACGAGTTAAACTCGAATGTACTACTTTCTCTGCACTACATGAAAATGCAATCATGCAATAACGCATTAAGTAGTACTTATCGTTATCTTGCACGCAGTGAGCGATATATATACATATATATATATATATATATATATATATATATATATATATATATATATATATATATATATATATATATATATATATATATATATATATATATATATATATATATATATATATATATATATATATATATATATATATACCCGAAACAGTTTTGGAAAATAATAATTTTAAATTATATTATGATAGGAGCATCATCACTGATAACACAATAGACCAGATATTACACCAACAGATAAAAGAAACAAAACCACATACATAGTAGACATCACAATACCAAACACACATAATTTGTAACACAGTTACGCAGTAACAATCATAAAATACACAACATTGGCGGATGAGGTGCGGCAGATGTGGGGAATGGACAGTGTTATTACGGTGCCTATTGTACCTTCCTTCACGAGAGTCATACCCCATTCGCTGTACAATACCATTAATACACTTCAATTACCTAAAAACGCGTACATGATACTTCAGAAGGCAGTCATTTTGAGCACGTGTAGTTTAGTCCGCAAGTTTCTTAATACACAACCAATCACACACACACACACACACACACACACACACACACACACACACACACACACACACACACACACACACACACACACACACACACACACACACACACACACACACACACACACACACACACACACACACACACACACACACACACACACACACACACACACACACACACACACACACACACACACACACACACACACACACACACACACACACACACACACACACACACACACACACACACACACACAATATGAAACGGCAAAAACAATTAATACAACATATCCACCCAACAGCGGCTAACTAGGCTCTTGTTTCTTTGAAGCCGTTCATAGTAGGTAAAAATCCCAACACAAGCGGAGAGTGAACCCTTTAATGGGAAAATGGCATAAAACAATAATAGTAATAATCATACAATTTAGACATGTGCATAGATATGTAGGTTTAAAATATAGATAGATAACTCAATAATTCAATAACCACTCTGAAATAATATTCAATTAATAAACAAATAAATTTATAAACTAAATGGACAAGCACAATATTGTGTATTTATCAGTTTACACATTAGATTATAATGGCTGTAGTAGATTCGAATCAAATAATACACCTAAATCTGAGACCTCATGAACCCTTTCCAATTTGACACGATTAATATGTATTATCGCGAAAGTGTATTTGGTTAATTTTCCTCATAAATGAAATCACAACACATTTCTTAATATTGTGTTTTAATTTGTTACCAAGTGTGGAAGCTATAATTTTTTTTATTGCTTCCAGTAATTGATTAACTATCTGACCAAAGGAAGGCGCTGGAGAGATAGCATCACAATCCGTACTCCAAGGAATACTAGGCAAGTTTAAACCCCCAAGGACTAAAAATTGACAGTAAACAGGAGAATATAATATCATGTTAGAAAGTTTACTACAAAATACTTCATAGTGTTCTAACTTCCAGTAGCCTGGGAAATAAACTAGACAAATTATCAGAAATTTAGCATCAAATGTCTTAACTTTTATTCACATGTTATCAAAAATATCTTCGATCCACTGAAGTTCCGAGACCATTATAGATTTTTTCAACAGAATGGCAATACCTTCACCAACAATCATATCAGTTATACTAAGGTTTCTATCTTTACGAATTATATAATACCGATCATCAATGAATTCATAATTATTAATGGAGTAATTAAACCAGGTTTCAGTTAAACATATTAGATCATAGTTATATTGCAAAGCATTTAGCTTAAAATATAGTAATTTATTTTTCAAACCACTTCCCTATTATGGCAATGGAAACATTGTCAAACGAATCTCATAAATCTTTGCAGGAGGATGGATTGAGACGGAAAATCATTGTAGTAATTGGTTCACGTATTCAAAACAGTACTGGATCGAATGGTATCCGATAAGTATAAAGTTGTGATTCGAGTCGACAAAAGACCAGTTGGAGAACATGAACATCGATTCAATATACCTCAAGCCACGGAAAGGGCCATGGTAATTATGGACAGTGATTACACAAGTTTATTCAACGAAGAAAAGAAGGATTACAACGTACCGCAGAAACATACCGTTGTTACGAGGTACCTCATTATCCGATAATTTTGCATAAACAAATAGAAAAGTAAAATCGAAGAAATTTTATGCGTATCGCATAATGGAGATTGACACATTTTACCATTAACTTCACAAAATGCTATGCAATTTACACAAGATTCTATGACCTATGTAAGAAAACATGGTCGCCCTGATTTATTCGTAACATTCACTAGCAATTCGTGAAGGCCATTTGATTTATGGACAAGCTCCCGTGGATCGTCACGACGCTCGAGTTTTTCGACAGAAACAAATGAAAGGTATAATATTTTTGACACCGTTAGGTGCCAAATGTACACAATCGAATGGCAGAAACGAGGAATACTTCATTCACACAATTTGGTGACATGAAAAAATCCGACCAAGTCAAATTGATCAGGAAATTTGAGCTGAATATCCGAATTCAGAAGTGGATCCAGGATTATACAAAATAATGGTGAAAAACATAATTTATGATCCAAATCCCAATACGATCGAGAACCAGCAGTTGTTCATTTGGCATGCGTTTAGAATATGGTCAACGAGTATATTTTACAAGAGAAACTGCATATAACATTAACTGCATTTTTCCAACTTGGTCAAAGTGATCCATTTGCAAGAACGTTGCTATATGCAGCAAGACGAATCTTTCAACGAAGAAAGCATGGACCTCCAGTCGAAGGTCACGAAGAAATCTTATAAAGTGACACATTAGGATGGGTAAGCACGACACATCCAAAAAATCTGAAGTGTTCTATCTCCGAATGCTACTATATGAAATTCGTGGATCAACATGTTTCACAGATTTAAAAAAAGTCGATGGATATGTATGTGGAACTTGAAACCATTGCGAGTTGACGCTTTGAAAAACTGCATTGATAGCATTCGCAAAACGAGTGAGAGATCTATTTGCAATAATATTGACAACGTGTAGTCAATCGAATCCAAATAGATTATGGAAAATTTCAAACAAAGTATGAGCGCTAATGTATTACATCAGGTGCGACAAGTTCATCCAGAATTAAATCGAGTTCAATGAAGAGATATTTAATCTAGCACTTATTCGTTTGGAAGACAAATGCTTAGCAATAAGCAATGAAACTTTGGTTGAACTAGGGATGCAAGCGCCACGAAAAAATGGAAACGATGGATTGAATTCCAAAATATTGAAAGCGAAAAATTATAATGTTGATGAATAATGATGTTGATTGTTAATTGAAAGACAAAAACCGGGTTTTGGCTATATTTGGATATTAATATTTTAATATTTTTCAAAATAGAGATATTATAAAAAAAACATGTTTTATGATACTGATCATTCTCCAGACAGATTTTCTGAAGAACTGCGTATGCAACGTTTTATTTGCTTACCGACCAAACGGCGCAGTGATTAAAGTTGTGGCGTTTGGATCGCGAGGTACCGGGTTTGAATCCCGATAGGGGCGGGATGCAAAAGAGATTTTTCATCATCTGATTACGATAGGTGATGACAATGAACACAACTATGACCCCCTGTTGAGAGTGCGGAATACATGGGCCGACTCATCTTTCATGTCAGCACTATATGTAGGTTGGCATGAAGCAATATGCAATCTGCAAGTGGTTTATACAAAACAGGTCTATAACCGTACGGCCTCGATTTGGCTACTACTGCGTCAAGTAGGACGGTAAAAGTGAACTGCGAAAGACTTTGGCGTGCCTTGAGCCCCAGAACAGATTGCATATAAAACCGAAGGAAAAAAAACCCGAAAAAAATATTTAATTTGCTTCTTTTGGGTGATTTCTATTGAATTTAACAAAATCTGAATGTAAGCGATATCAATGCTGCTTATAAATTTTATAATTAGCAAACCTTTTATTACTTATTGAAAACCAACACACGAGTAAGAATTGATTATTTTTCTGGCTTCTATGCAAATATAAGTGCTAGTGGCATTATTGACTCAGTTAGAAAAAAAATCACATGTGGTACACTTAAACATTTGTTACAACAAAACGACATTTACTTTTTAATGTTATTATAATTATATTTGTTATTTTACTTTAAAATATTATTTTTTTAAACACGTTTTCTGTTTAATATTTTATTTATACAAAGTTTGTTTTTTCTATGAAGATGATGAACGAAATTATTTTTGTTATTCGATTGTCTCCGAAAGTGATTTTTTTTTGTTTAAGATAGTAACTAGCTTTCTCGGACATTATTAATATTTGCTGAGGTTGCCCAAACTATATTTTTGGGGGGGATTGAATAATAAATAATAATGAATCATTCCTCTCTCAATCGTTGATGTGAGTACATCGTTGTTTATAAAATATATAAATAAATCAAATTAATAAAAACATAAATCATAGAAATGGAAACATAAAGTTATAATCAGAATACGTCTATGCTGCAGTTTGTATAATAGTGATTGAGTGCCGTATTTAGTGTATCAATTTACGATATTTGATGCAATCACCAATAACGTTTAATAATTGTTCACATAAAATGTAATTTAGATCGTATTTTTTTGTTTTCATATTTATGTTATTGGAGTAAATTAGTGTTATACTACAAATTATAGTGAAATTATTCTAAATATGTTGTGAGGACAAGTGCTAGTGGTGTTGTAAATTAACAGAGTTCACATGAAAGAGAAGCTTACTGTGGTGATTTAATGTTTAGTTTTGATCTTTTTCAATAATATTATCCACATAAACTGTAAATCAAATCTGTGAAACATAAACTGTAATAATTTTTAAAATTGCACTAGACGAAGAGAAGACATGGATTTGGCCACTTGTACATAACAACTGATAAAAAAGATTTGAGGATTTTGATTAGATAGATGGAAAAGTTATATGAGTATAATTTGAATAACATGAATAACAATCCGGCTATCCAAACAGAGTCGAAAGCTTTTTGAAAATCTAAGAGGACCAATCCAGTAGACATTTTGTTTCCCCTTGCTAGTTTAACATGTTTTAGAACTCTATGAATCTGGTCAGTCGAATGTTGTTCTCTAAAACCAAACTATTCGTTTATGATGATACTGGTGGTCTCTGTAAACTCTATTATTTGAGATTTTATAACATACTCAAAGATTTTACTTAACGTGCAGAGGGGACTAATAGGTCTATAGCTATTAGCAAGTGTGGGGTCTTTTCCTGGCTCGATGATAGAAATAATTTTAGAAATTTTCCAAGTTGAGGGAAAATATCCACAAGTTAGACAGCTATTATAAATAGTGGCTAGTACTTCAAAGGCTAACGATGGAAACAAAATTTATGAGAATATTTGGTGTCATAATCTGGCGCTTTAATAGATTTCAGATATTTAGCTATGCCTTCTATCTTAAGCAGAGACACTGAAAGATTATTAATTTGGGAATAATTATTGGTGGTCAAGTCAACTAAATCCATATAGTTACCCACATGAACTTCCCTACTGGAAAACGTATTTAAGCTGCTGGAACTGATTGTTGAAAAGGATCGGGAAGTACTTCTGCTTTTTCAGAGTTTAGGAATAAAGAAGCTGTGTTATTTTGATCACTATCGGATTTTTTCAGAGGTGGAATAGTATTAGTTTTACACTTTAATGATTTAATTGTTTTCCAATAAGATTTTTTTTTGCTACATTTTCCCGTTTTGATTGCCAGCGAGCATTTACTAGAATAAGAATTTTAGTTTTTATTAATTTATTCAAAATATTAACAATTTATTTGAGAAATGTTGACCTGGTAGGTTGCCATTGGCGTCTGTGTCTATTTCGACTACGTATTAATTGTTTAACTTCATCAGTTAGAACTATTTTGTCGGTGTATTGTTTTAAGACTAAGGGTGTACAACGGTCTCTAGCCCAACAAACTATATTGCTAAATTGACTAATTGTTTCATCTATTTCAGACGCGGTATTTATAATGTATGATGATAGGGACGCTTGCGTTAACTCGGCTTCAATTATTGTTTTGTATAATTTCCAGTTTGTCGAACGATAAATGAATGTTTGATTAAGGAAGTTATTATGGCTGCCATGTACATTTAGTTCGCAAAGTACGGGCAGATGATCAGAATTAAGTTGCTGCATGGTTCTAAGTAAAATAATGTAGTTGGTATTTCATAAAAATATGTCTAATGTGCTCGGTATTCCAGTGTGACTGAAAATTGTAGGGTCTTCAGGAGCGTGAATAAAACAGGAATCATTATTTATCAATATGTCATACAAAATACGTCCGCCTTTGTTAGAGCTAAGACAATTCCAGTTGGAATGGCGACAATTAAAATATCCACCATCTAGAATATAGTTTCATTGCGGTTGGTAATTTTCAGTAAATCATTTCTAAACCCCGGGTGGCTGGAATTGGGAAAATAGCAGCAAAATATTTTAAGATCAGGACCGCAATTATAAGCTGTTCCTATTAATAATCCAATACATTCATTCAATGGTTTGTAGAGACAAGTCTGGTAAAAGATAATGATTTATTTCCGTTTTAATCAAAATAGCTACTTCACCATGAGCTTTATATTGTCTGTCTCTGCGATAGCATCAATAATTCGGAATGCTAAAATAGATGTTGCTTTCAGAAAAGTTTCAATTTTTTCAGAAAATACATCATCATTACTGGCTAAGTGGCTACAACAGGCTTAGCGACACCTAAGTTACTAAAATTCAAATTAGTCTGAGTGATACTGGAATAAACCGGTTTGATTTGAGTATCATTAAGGTTAGTACTAAAATTATTGTTAATAATACTCGGAAACTCATGGTTAGATTTATTAAAGTTGGTACATGTTTTTTGTTGGATACAATTTTTTTGATTTGAATGTTTTTGTATATTTAAGAATTCATTGCGTTGAGGACATATTGGAGAATTTGCTGGATGATTACCTTTACAATTTATACATACATGTTTTGATGACTCATATTTAAAGATGACACTCTGATTCTAAGTCTTCATGATTTGCTGAACAATATTTACAATTCGGCTGCATATTACAATTACTGATTCCGTGCCTGAACATAAAACATCTTAGGCACTGGGTGACTTTCTTTGGCTTTGTATAGGGAAGTTCCCACTTTATTTTATTATATTATCTTTTTCATGAAAGCTAATCCAAAATAGGTCAGAGTTTCTCGTGAATCTATGATATTTTGAGATTTGCTGTAAAATGTCTTTTGAATGAGTTCAATGAGAATTATGATCAATTCAATTTTAGTACATGATTATCTGATTTATTCAATTTTGGGGCCTGAGTATGACTCGTCCTGCCAAATATAGTTTTCTGGATAAAGGGTTTTCATCTGCATCCATAATGAAATTTTATTTGGAAATTTACGAAAATTTCTAAAAGATTTGACGCTGATTGAATGTATGTTGGTCTTGATATAGCCATAATAAAACTGGAAGTGATGAAAAATGATTAATAATAGACATTCAAATTCAAAGAAATTTTAGGTCACTTGTATTGGATTTAGATTCATTCAGATTACTGAAATTGAAACTGTAATAAAGGCAATTAATTTTCTTGTGCTCGACATAAATTTGAAGTGATAAGTACTTACAGGATAAATTGATGAAAATTATTTAGAATTATAATAGAAAGGATAAATAGTGATTAAATAAAGTTGAATTAAGCGATTTGTTTTTATTGAATTTTTTTATTCTGAATCATGATTGCTATGATCATTTTTAATTTTGCCGTTCATCTTTCAAATATTTTCTTTTAATTGTTTTTTATTTTAAAATCATAGTATTTATTGAGAGTTACAGAATCAGTCAGGGAGTGACCTGGGCCTTTTATATTAAATTGTATTTTACAATATATTCGGATAAGTTTTTCTTTTTATTATTGTTTTATTATAAAACGTTTTGTGCCATGTAGTGTCAGCGCATAATTGGAGTCTGTCCGCTGCTCAATTTTTGGTATAATAAAAAATGAAATAAAAACAAAATAACTATGTATTCTCGTTATGTCAGTTCGTTTTACGAACATAATCTATATTTTCTGAGTAAAAATACACACAAAATTTTGTAAAACACGTTTATACTAAAATGCTAGTTTCTGCCGAAAATCACGCATTTTTTAAGTACATATTTTGCACATAAAAATTTGGAAATATATCAAATAGGTAATAAACAGCTTATTTTGTTAAACTATACTTCATAAGTTTACTTTTACACATTGGTGTGTAATTTTAAACAATTTTGAGTGCTAATTAATACAGTGAATAAAAAATAATAGGTGTGAATAAAAGTTACGCAAATACCTTAATTATCGCATGAGAAGAAAAGTGGAAGAAAATTGGGTGATTGTATTTTATAGTTTAATTAACATCTCAAATAAAAAACAAATATTTTAACATGTATGTTTGAATTTATTATTTAAGAGTAAAAAACTAATAAGTGTTAACAAATAAAACTACAAAATTCCTTTCAAAGATTAATAAAAATCACCAAATAACAAGATAGTTTAATATTTTACAGTATACCACCTGATTTTTAGAACTGCATCGCATCTTTTAGGCATCGAATTCGCCAATTTCTGGTACATCTCAACCGGAATAGATTCCCAGGCCTCCTTTATAGAACACCTCAAATCTTGTTCATTTTTATGTTTTGTATTGGCGATTTTCATTTTTAGTTCATGCCAATGGTCTTCTTTCGGGTTTAGATGGCGATTGTGCCGGCCACTTCATTAGACTGACTTTATTTTGAATAAGCTACTATTTTGCTCTCTTCAAAGTGTGTTAAGGACGATTGTCCTGTTAGAAACACCAAGGAGTGGGCCTAACTTTCCTTGCACATGGGAGCGCAATATTGTCCAGTATGTCAATATATACATTTTGTAGGTATTATAGTTGTTTTTATCTAATGTTTCGAACTTCCACCATACCAAGAAAAACATACCATACCATGATGCTTTCACTTCCAAGCTTAATGATTGATATTTTTTTTGTATATTTTCGGTTGAATTCCTGATTTGATGATTGTTTTACGTAATATTTGCAGCCTGATTCAAACAAATTAACTTTCGATTCGTCACTCCAATGTATTCTGCGCCAATTTGTTATCCTTTTTCCGCCACTTCAATCGTGATAACGTTTTTGTGGTCCGACCGCGCAACAAAATTTTTCTCACGTAGCCTGCTCCTTCCGATCACAACTTATTCCGGTCTATGCAGTCGTCTTTTACTCGGTTCAGTTCTCGCGCAGCGATCGAAAATTGGCTTAATGATTGGATCGCTTCCAAAGATCAGGATTTCTTCAGAAAGGGAATCCGTCAATTGCCTGAAAGATAAACGAAAGTTGTAGATGCAGATGGAGCTACCTTCAATAAACAATTCATTCATTTTCTAAACAAGCAAATGTCTTTTATTTTAACAGAAAAGGGCCTAGTCATATTCACACACACAATATTTTTTTCGTGGAAAGTTACATTTACATTTAAGAATGGGTAGTACAAATTTTTGACATTTACAGGCTAATTATATAGAAGAAAACGAAAGGGACTTAATCGAAAGACGAAAGAGATACTTAGACGAATCGACGCAAACCTTTTTCGACGTTTTGTAGCTATATGAATACAAAATTTCGAATCTTAATAAAATAAATTTTTCGAAAACAATACATACGGATTTTTAATTTTTAGTATGTACTATTGCTGTTCTCATTTTGAAAAAATTGATTACAAGATAAATAATTTTGGTAGGTTTCATCAAGCCAAGAGTGAAACATGTTAATGTTAATTTTTCAACGGTAATGTTTGATTAATTTGTAGGCGACAATAAAGTGTTTAAACCTGGTTCTATACCATCAAAAAATAATCCGCTAACGAACGATTACCCTTCTAATGTAACATCACAAGCAGCAACGCAAACCAACATGCAAACTAGAAGCAAGATGACACACACCTCGCATATCCCGGGTCATTTATTCGGTTTTCAAACATCTTGAATGACCAAATACAATATTTTACTAGGCTAGACTCAAAACGTTTCAATTTTTTATCAATCCTTCCTGAAATAAGTCTCAATTATCAACTGCTAATCACGTTGTTTAAATACCGGGACAATAATGATTAAATTTTCTTGCAAACTATATTCATGATAAACAGAAATCTTATTTCAGATATATTTAAAAATATAATGCAAAAAATTTATTTGGTGTTGCGAGAAAATAATTTTTGGCCATTATCGCTCCTAGAAGTTTGAATTTTTTGAGAACTGAAGAATATTCGATATGTCCAGGATTGGTAAACACAAATATTTCTTGGGAACAAAACTAAACTACAATTAGATAAAAACTAAATTTATATGCCTAAATAAGCAAGCAATAGGATTTCATACAAAAATTAATTGGTTTTCTATTTAAAACAGTTAACCATATCACATTTTACTTATTTAAAGCTATTGTTTTTATTGACACCACTTAATTATATTTTAAAATATAAAAATTTGCTTCATGTTATTAATTTTCACTATACATTTCGATAGAAAACACAAATGTCATTCTCATTCTATCCTGGAATCGAAAGTGCTGCCATAAAAATAGCGGCAGATATTATATTTTTACTAAAAGCACCATTGGTCTAGTAGTTTTTCATACAATCAATTCGTTCGCTTTATTTCATTACGTTTCGGTTATATAACTACCCAGCAAATGTGTCTTGCAAGACAACCACCAGACGACCTAGCTAACTTGTCTTGACAACCAACCGAAGACATATAAAAGACAACTAGACGTATGTTTCACAATAGAACTATTTACTATTCACAATTCCTCGTTGTGTAAAACTTGTTTAAAGATCTTCTTCGGTAACGTGTCTTATAGTGGTCTTCGGTAACTAACAAGTCTATACGTTGTCTTTAATAACATGTTGTTAGGATGTCTCTGATTATAAGTCTGTTCGTTGTCTTTGGTAACTTGTTGTTAGCATGTCTCTGATTTTAAGTTATGTAGGAACATTTCAGTTTTTTGTAGGTACATTTCAGTATTAATAGTATAAATTCATTTTATCCAACATAATCATAATAAAATAAACATAAGACTAATTAATATTAAAAAAAAAAAAAAAAAAAAAATTTTTAGTTCTAATCTAACGAAATTCGGGATCGACTTTTTCTTCTATTTTCGCGGTTGTATGTCGAAAATTTTTTTTTAATGTTTCGTTCATATTCTCCAAAAGTGGTGAATTTTACTATCCAGGCATCTAATATTAAATAAAAATATATTATTATTATTATACATAGTTACTTATTACAACAATTATTAATGAAATTTAAATAATACTAAATAGAATTGTGTTGAATAATTTCATTGCTTTCAAAGGAAGCTTTAAATTGGTTCCATCCCAATTATAGTTTGATAAAAGTTTATCTGTTATTATTTTAGCCAACCCAGTTGAGTGGTGTCCCTCTATTGACAGATACGGAGATAAATGTTTATATTTAACATTAAACATTAAAAACAAATCAAGAATTTAACATTTACATCTACAAATTTTTTTTAAAAGATTTGAAATAAAAGGTATGAATATTTTCAGTTACATTTTTACCTATAAAATTCGGACTAGTTTTTTGTGTAGATTTTTTTTGTAGAGAATTGCTTTCTTTTTCAGTTGAAATAAAGCATTCAATTCCTTGTGTATTGGTCCTAAGAAGAAAATAATAAAAAGAAAAATAGAAATATATTGCTACAAACAGCTGAAAGTTTTGCTTAATATACCAGAATTTTTGTTCCCAGTTAACGTTGTTGATGTTTGGGCTAGCAAGAAATTAAAGTAAATTTAATAATTAGGTGTTGCAAATAAACGATAAAAATTTCAAATTAAATTACGGTGAAGGCGTTCCTACTCGGCCAGGAACCATTTTTATTTGGGGTGATGGTCTTTCTGATAAACGTTGTTGCGTGTCGTGCCCCCATTTGTGACAATAGTTGCAATGTGCTGGGGCTGTCTTCAACAATCATAGGTGGTAATGGCGGTTTTAAGAACATTTCAATAATTTCGGAGTCTAAAAAAAAGAAACTATTATAACCATAATGAATAAGAGTACATTTACTATATTTCATTAAGCTTCTGCCACAAAAGTATTTTGCGAACAGCAGTTTTTTGGAGATTTGTGAACTAAGGCCTGTGCACTGCACAGTGTACTTTTTGAATTTAATTTTTTTTTAAATTTTTTGTAGTGACCCAATCAACTTTTTTTCTATTTTTGTTTAAATTTATATCTATTATCGCATGATCTATTTAAGAAATAATAAACTTAAGAAATATAAATTACTTTATGATTATATTTACCAACTAAATAATTTAATTTATGTAAAACTATGTATTTACATATAGCCAAATTTTCTAGTTTGTTAATTGCACGCAGTGCTACCAGATTATTTTTTAGTTTATCTTGCCAAATTAAAAAAACCAATCTTTTTTTGAACTCAAAAATCTTTTTTTATTCGCCTTTTAACGCAAAGTGCCTGAGATCTGGTGAATTTTTTTTAAAAGACCGAAAGGTGATCAAAACTATAAAACATATGATTATTATGGTATTTCCACTTTATATTAGATTATAATTACCTTATTTATTGTATATAATAGTAAATTAATATATATTTAATGCCAAAAAGCGGCGTTTAAAAGGCCATTTAATTTCAACTAATAAAACCATAAATAAAATAATCAGTTAACCAACTTCTTGTTGTTTTATTATCACATATTCACATTTCAATAAAATATAAAAATATTTATCACATTTTAATAAAATAAAATATTACAAGTATTTATCACAAATTCACGTATAAACAAAATTAAAAATAACATATAAAAAAATTCAAATATATGTTAAATACTAATACTACATAATACATAACTATATTATTTCTTTTTGTACATTTCTTGATTAAAATGTTGGTACATTTTTGTTGTTGGTTCAAATGTGGTACAGTCTTTCGCATTTTTATTCATAAACTCTTTAGTGAGTAAAATTCCACTTAAAGTGGTAGGATCCAGTGAATTCCGAATTTTTGTTTTATTAAGATTAATCTGCGAAAAAATACGCTCAACATTTGCTGTTGCCACAGGAATCGTCAAAATTGCCATAATCACATTTTTCAGATTTGGGAAACAGAAATTACCATCGCAACGCTTTAATTCCAAAATAGTATGCCAAAATATGTCGATCTCCATTTTGTCGTGTAGCCCTAATTGTTCAAAATTTAACACCCTAACCTCTCTCCATTCATCGTCGATATTTTGGTAATTGTCTTGACTGACGACATTAGGGAAAAAAATGATTAAATCTGTACACGTTGCGTTTTTTTTATTAATTATATTAATCGGAGCAAGGATTTGAAATGGCTGCAAAATTTTGTCTCCAAAATCAAATGTATTTAATAATTGGTGGCACAATTCCACATAAAATTTCTGGCAGTGTGAACGAAAATTGGCTTCATCTTTTTCCGACAATACATGTGTCGAAGTTAGCGAGATAATTACGTCTGCTCCCAAATAAATATCTTTTAATTCTTTGAAAAACTGACCTTCACAGGTATGTAGGTTTATGCTTTTCAAATGTTCATCATTTAAATATTCTTCCTTTATAAAATATTCGAAGATTTTATAATATAAACGCGTTACCTCTGAATACAGAAGGTGAAGTTGCGGTGACTCACTTTGAAATAAACGATTCAGTTTGTTTAAATCGTTCAATATAAATTTTAAAAATTTTAGGTAAAGCTCGAACTGAGGATTTTGCACACATGCATTAATTCGTTTGACAATTTCGAATTTGTTTATTTCTTCATCAATGAAAAATAGGCGAAGCACCGCGAATCTACTCAAAATTTGGTTTACCTCGGCTTCAAGTGATAGCCACCTAGTTTGTGCAGGATGAAGTAGTTTTTTTTGGTCGATAGTCCAACAAAACTTGTAGTTCCGAAAATAGCTCTATTCTTTTTGGGCTGTTTTGGATAAAATTATACATATCCCGTGGGCAACTTTCCACAAATTTCGGCAGGTTTTTGCATGCATAGTTAGCACACAACGCGAACAAGTGGCATGTGCAATCGATTTTTAACAATTTTGCCACCAAATGATTGGCACCAATCATCGTATTTGCACCATCGGCTCCAAAACCAACCAAATACTTTTTAAAATTTATATTTTTGCTTTCTAAAAATGTGACAATTTTATTATAGAGAGAACTGGCATTACATACCTCGACTTTTAATAAGGCTAAAATTAAATCATGTATTTTGCCGTTAAATTCCGTTCGTACTACCAAACTAAGTAGCTTTGTTGATGATACGTCGGTTGACTCATCTATGCAAAGCGAGAAATACTTGGACTTCAATATTTCGCAGAGATCATATAGGTGGGATGTCACTATGACATTTTTCATTAGTGCCGTAGTCTTTGTTCTGGCACATGTTAAATTTCTTAGAATTTCCGAATCCGGGATTGCAGATTTTAGCATAGGAATAAGGTGGTCCATCGTGGCAATCGAAGTGTTTTGCTCCGCACAAAAAAGGCAGTTAGTTGCATCGCGGCTTTAGCTACAGCAGTATTGACTTTCAAATTTGGAAATCTTAAGAGTTTGGAGTCTGTTTGATGCATTTTTAAAGCATTTGAATTGGATAAATGCTTCGAAGTTTTTGCGTGTTGTTTTAAATCCCGGATTCCGCCAGGGATCTTTAGTTCGCGTGAACATATTTTACAATATGGCATATTATTTTCTTTACTGAGCCATGGTTCAAGTAATGGCTAAAACGTGGCTAAAACAATAACATTTTTCCTAATCTACTTTTCTACTTATTTTTCCATAATTAATGAAATTTACTCAACCGGAAAACTGTGATGCCATGCGAACGGCGGTTGAAAACATAAATCTTTTTTGACATTTCTCCCTAAACGCCATATAGTTGATAATTAGTACCCTACATTGCCCTATACACAACCATTTTTGGATTCGATACATCTTTTTGAATTAAATAACATTCATTTAGATAATATAACATTTTTATTGTTAAAGAAACATTTTTCATTCGAAGAGAATTTAAAAAACCTATATATATATATATATATATATATATATATATATATATATATATATATATATATATATATATATATATATATATATATATATATATATATATATATATATATATATATATATATATATATATATATATATATATATATATATATATATATATATATATATTCGAAGGAAATCTTTTTTTTTCTGCGAATTTTTTTTTATCTTTTTCAGGGTTCAAAAATCTTGCAATCTGGCAGCACTGATTGCACGTGTTATATTTTTGTCTGAAAAAGAATTTAAATGTGTATAAGAGATTTCTGAATTTTTTAAAACGTAAAACAAATACACGCTCGCAAATTGTTTATTATTTATGTAAAATATTTTGAAAGAACAAGCTTTGAGTTGATAGTATACATTATCCAACGAAAGTGAAATCCTTTTCATGAAGCATGGGTATCAAAATAAATTGGTTTGTGGAAGTATTTAGTGGCAATCGGCAGTACTTTGATACAATTTTTGATATCGATAATGTTTCAGTGTATTCGGCTAGCTTATTTACAACAATTATACCGAGCTTTCGAAGAAAATCAAAGATTTAATTTCTCGCCGAAAGCCACCAAATACTCTCAAATGGTTACCCAGACAGCATGGTTGTAACTGGCTAGGTTTCAGTGGGTTGGGGGGTTATTTCTGGACCACGGGAGAGCTTGAAAATGCTGTTGTTGAAAAATGATAAAATAAACATCACTGAAGAAGCGTCAGCATTACTGTTTCATCACCAATACAACTCGAAAGAAATCTACTCACTCATAGTGGAAACAAAACACGGATTTTAAAACATTAAGAAAAACCATTTATAGAGAAATAAAAAATAAAAAAAAGATTGAAAATAAAATTTAATTGAAAAAAAAAAATAAAAATAAAAATAATGTGAAATCAAATTAAGTATTATTGACTAATATTATTATTGATACTAATTTGATATTATTATTAATAATTAAATTATCGAAAATGAACGAAATTAACTTAAAATTTCGTTAGTTATAAAAAAAAACAAGAGAAACCCATCACCAACTATGAAAACTAGTTAATATCTATTTAAATTATACTAGCTAATTATAGTATGTGTATACAAAAAAATTCTTAATAGTAGCTACCGTTGCGGATCCGATATTACCACATCTTTGTACATACACGAAGAACACTCCTAAGAACGCTGTTTGTTTTATCGTATTTTATTTTAAATAGTAGATATCAAATGTTTATAAATTATATCCAACAACAAAAAAATTTATTCGTAACACTGTATTTCTGTTATACATACACTAGGTTGACTTGTCTATTACGACTACGACTTTTAGTAACGTTTATTGGTTTTTGATTTTGAATTACTATGATTATTTTGTCTGTTTGTGTTTTTTTATTTTTTTATTTTATTAAACACCATCAAATATTGGAACAACCACCACGTTTTTTTTTTTCACTTTTATAGTCCACAACATATATTATTTTATTATTATCTATTAACTTAATAATTAATTAAGCTAAGATTTATTCTATTGTTATTATAAAAGGTTTATTTAATTTTAAATTATTTTACATTTAACCATTACACTTTTTAATAATAATCGTTTATTTATTTTATTGTACTTGTTTTAGAGTCCATTTTTTTATAATTTATTATCACTTATCTTTTGATTATCCAATAGGTTGTCACTCGACCAAATTCAATCTTCTTTCTCCCCTCTTCTCCTCTCGATTTCCCATTTTTTTTTATATATATTTTTATTGGGTGTTAGGTGCGTCTCAATAGGGTAGGGGTTGACCGTTTATAGCCATGTATCTCGTGGTCTATATTCCAACGCTGCAACTATGTAGAAACCACCAAATGTGTCTAGTACACCTCCACGTGGTAACATCAGGGCAACGATGTGAAGCATCGGCGAAATACTAGAGGCGAGTGCAGTACACTATAAATGAGCAATGAGCAGAACAAATATGGAAACTAATACACCAGGTGGTACACCTGTTGCTCAGGTAAATCCACCCTCTTCGGAGGTCGGTCTCATGGATTCTGGGGGAGACCAGCCATTGCTATACTAAAATAATTTTAACCAAGTCCAAGACATGTTGGTGAATAAACAAGCTCAATTGAGTGAAACAGAAAAGGATAATTCACATCCCTTCCAGAGGAGTAACAAAGTGGCGCATTCTCCGATAAGAGGCGGTAGTCCTTCCATTGGGACCAGAAACCACAACACTCGTTCTACAAACGAAGAAAACCTACACAATGAATTGTGTAAAGCTAATAATGCATTAGTTGAAGCCAACAATATAAATAAGCAACTGAATGTTACAATTGCATGGATGCAGGAGCGTATAAAGACGCTTGAAAACGAAGTTAAAGCTCTTAAGCCAAAGGAGGACATCGACTCTACTCCTAACCTCCTAATGCAACTCGACTAGAGTATTATACGGATGAAGAAGAATTAGCTCAAGAAACTGAGTGGATTAGAGTTAAAGGTGGGAGAAAAAAAAGGAGACGGAATAATACGCCCTCCCCACCTCAATTAAAGGATAATGTACCAAATATTATCCATAAACAACCAAAAAAAATACCTCCACCACCACCAATAGTAATAGATGAAGTCAAAGACTACGATGTACTCTATGAGAAAATAAAAACAATAACTGCTACTGATAAGTTTAATGCAAAGGTGATGAATGGAAACACCATCAAAATAAACTTAGAAGATGCTGAAACATACAGAAAAATGACAAAAATGTTAAATGAAGAAAAACGTGCTTGGCACACGTTTGAAGATAAACAAACCAGACCAATTAGGGTCATGGCTCAAAACTTACACTCTACGTGTAAACCAGACAAAATAATTGATGACCTGAAAGCAAAAGGATTTAAGGCAACTGAAGCATCGATTAAGCTAAAACGGAGAGGTACCTTCGATACTGATGAAGATATCGAAAAAATTTATCAAATTAAGTACATCTTGGGGTGCAAAGTGGTTATTCAGCCTCTAAGAAGATCTAAGCTTATACCACAATGTAAATAATGTCAACCCTATGGACATACACAAAAATATTGCAACAGGGAACCCAGGTGTGGCAAATGTTTAGGTAAACATCATACCAAAGATTGTGTAAAAGCCCAAAATGTTCAACCTAAATGCGTTCACTGCGGAGAAAACCATCTGGCTAACTACAGAGGATGCAGCGTTGCTATTGAACTGCAAAACATCAAAAATAAGAACGTGATTGCTAACAATCCAAGTTTATTCAGGAAGCAAGCGGTTAAGATGAACCGACCCGAAGTAAATCGTAGAGTGTCGGGAACTACTCAAGGACAATTTGGTAAAATGACTTATGCTCAAGTAAGCAACGGAAATCCAGGAAAAACTGCTCAAAATGACGATACACTTAAATAAAACAAACACTTAAATTAATTTTAAGCAGACATGCCAATGGACTGATGCAACATCAACAAGAACTGCAAGTGGTCCTGGACACAGAAAAAATCGATGTATGTCTCATCACGGAAACACACCACCAGACAATCAATCATTAAATTTAAAAATTATCAAATATATCACACTATTCACCCTGGAAACACTGCTAAAGAAGGTAGTGCTGTTATAATTAGAAATAGTATTCATAGTATGAGGAGTTAAAATATGAAACGGAAGAAATACAAGCAACTGCTGTTATTGTTAAATCCAAAAGTAGTTCTATTTGTATTGCTAGTATTTACTGCCCACCGAAGCACTCAATGAAATGAAAAAGATTATCTCGAGTTCCTCAGTAAATTAGGAAAACGATTTATAATTGGAGGAGACTTTAATGCAAAAAATGTCCACTGGGGATCCAGATTAACAACGACTAAGGGTAAAGAACTCCTAAAAGCTATCAGAAAAGGCAGTTGTGAAGCCCTCTCAACTGGCAAACCAACATACTGGCCAACTGATCCGAATAAAGTACCAGCACCCGAATTCCGGTTAAATGACAAATGAAAATGAGAAATGGCTTTATTTTTTATTTCGCCTACTCTAAATAAAAATGCAACCGACTAGTTGAAATAAAAAATCAACTCATTTCTCATTACCATTTGTCATCGAACCGGAATTCGAGCACAGATCTGATTGATTTCTTCCTAATAAAGAACATATCTGTAAATTATGTACAAGTAGATGAAAGTCACGACTTAAACTCTGATCATTCACCAATACTTCTAACGTTAAGTGAAAAAATCATTCAGAAAGAAAGAAACCCATTCCTAGTAAATAATCACACTAATTGGGCATGCTTTAGACTATCGTTAGAAGAAAAAATTAACTTAATGATTCCATTAAAGACTGAAGAACAATTAGACAAAGAAGTTCACAAATTTGTAAACGATATACAGCAATCAGCTTGAGAAAATACTCCTGAAATTAAAACGAAAATCAAGGGAAACAACTACCCTATGGAAATTAGGGAACTCCTCGCAGAAAAAAGAAGAGCGAGAAGAGTATGGCAACAAACAAGGGCCCCCCATGATAAAACTCATTTGAACAATCTCACTCCACAATTAAGAAGAGAGATCAAAGAGTTGAAAGATGAATCAATCAGCGACTATTTAAGAAAATTAACTAATGATAACAGTACTGATTATTTTCTTTGGAAAGCAACCAAAAGAATCAAAAGACCAATAATGCAGATTCCCCAATAAAAATAGCAGGTGAGAAATGGGCTAGAAATAATGAACACAAAGCTCGAGAATTTGCCGAACACCTCGAAAAAATATTCCAGCCACATGAAGACAAAACGTTAGATGTACACAGTACAATTGATCAAGTACACAGAATAACCAGTATAATTCAGAAAGCATTAGAGGAGAAAAAAGTCTGTTTAACAGTATTTCTAGACGTTGCACAAGCGTTTGATAGAGTGTGGCACGAAGGACTTAACCACAAGTTAAAGAATCTTCTACCAATGCAATTTACTAATATACTGGAATCTTACTTGAAAGATAGGTTCATCAGGATTAAGTTAGATGATACATTTTCTGAATTGAAAGAAATCAATGCAGGAGTTCCGCAGAGTAGTGTATTAGGCCCGGTTTTATACCTACTTTACTCTTATGATCTTCCTACATTAGAAAACAACACAGTGGCAACTTTTGCAGATGATACGGCGATCTTAGCTGTTGGAAAAAGCAACGAAGAATCAACACAGAAGTTACAATCAGCTATAACTCAAATATATTGGGTAACCAAATATATTTGGTTATGGACAAATAGATGGAGAATAAAACTAAATGAAGCTAAATCAGTTCACATCAACTTTACAAATAGACGATTCGAACATATTCCGATTACCATAAATCGGGAAATAATACCGCATGCGAACACAGCTAAGTATCTCGGCATGACCCTGGATGCTAAACTACGATGGAAAGCACACGTCAAGAAGAAAAGTGAAGAATTAAGACTTAAATACAGAAAAATGTATTGGCTGATGGGAAGGAACTCTTCTTTATCAACATACAACAAGCTTCTACTTTATAAGCAAATATTGAAACCGATTTGGACTTATGGTATTCAGCTTTGGGGTTGTACCAAACAGAGCAACGTAAATATCATCCAAAGATTTCAGAATATGGTATTAAGGAACATCGTTGATGCACCTTGGTATGTCAGGAACATGACCTTCATAGGGACCTTAAAATGAACCTCATCTTAAACGAAATCCAGGAAAAAGCACGGAGACATGAAGAAAGGCTCCGCCAACATGTGAACATTGAGGTAACTCGGCTCCTAACCATCACGAATTTAGTACGCAGACTTAAAAAAACCAAAGCTTTTGAGCTGGTGTGATTGTCAGTTTAAGCAGCATTATGCTGATCTAAAATCCACTACAAAGATGTGGTTTACTTCAATTCACCAAACACTATGGAACGCCAATGGGAAGAATCCATAGATTAATTTAAGTTAGTAAATTAAGTCAGAAACAAATTGCTCATTAGTCCAGGAGACTAGATTGTAATTACATAAAATAAATAAATAAAATTTATTTTAAATATAAAAAATAAAAAAAAAAAATAAAAAAAAATTACAACAAAGAGTAGAAAGAGCTGTCAAAAAGGCAGTTTTTTGACATTTTAAGTGGAACATAGGTACAAAAAAATATTTTTATATGACTTTGATTTTTTGGATGTGTGTGTGTGAACATTTGTATTAATTGTCAAGTTGTTATTTTGACAATTATTACGTCAACTTTGAAATGATGGTGGATGTTTTTGTTGGTTAATTAATTTTAAGGATGTTTTTTTTAAATATAAAACAATAATCGTATGTAAATTGTGTTGAGAAATTCTTAAAGTGGACAAAAGTGAAGCCGTGAACAAAACAGAAAAGAACAAAAATAGCGATGTCAGAAGAAATTAAAGAAAAAACATTTAAATATAATAAATAATTTAGGTAATTAATTTTGTACATGACGCACCAATATCTTTCTAATGGTATTACTTTTCATTCCTCGTGGCGATTTTGTTTTGCTGCTGCAAATTCCAGTTTAATATCAAGTGCTTTTTTTTTCTGCCATATACGCTGCAAAATCATCTCTCAGGCCCAGGTCCTGATTGAGGTGGCCCGGGTTGAGGAGAGCCTGGTTGAGATGACCCGGGTTGAGAAGGTTCTGGTTGTGATGGTCCGGGTAATTTATGTAACTGTTGATGTGTTGGTACTGCTGGTGGGAGCAATGACTGCTTCCTGTTTGAAATAAAAAAAAAACACTAGAAAACCAAATATGTTTTGTATTATAATAAACTTACGTTATAAGTTTTCCAGCGCTCACTCCCATCTATGGAACTAACGAATCTCCTGTCTTTCACTGTTTTGGATTTCTTTCTCGTAAGCGGTCTCTTTTCTAGGATTGCCACTGGTGCTATTGTGCTTTACGCAGGATTTCACTCGCCTTACTACAGTTTTATACCTGCTTTCGACCTGAATTTCAGTCACATTAGTACCCTATTCACAGTTAATTTATTTTGTAATGTGTTTCCAGATCATTTTTTTTATTTTAAATGGCTTCAAAGATCCATATTTAATTGGTATAATTGCAGCAAGAATTTTGTTTTGTCATCGGGCCACTTATAGGTAATATTGCCGCCTAACAATAAATAGATAGAACAAATTTGAGTAATTGTGGCTTTTCAGTTGACCAACCGCTAATTAGTATTATAAAAATAAGTACCTTGTAAGATTTCTTCGTGTACATCACAGTTTACTTCTTGTACATCACTTTTCCCATTTACTTCTTCAGCTGCAATAATATTAACAACATTAATTAAAAATGTAAATCAACATAAATTAATAGTTATTATATTAGTAATTTAAATTCCTCGAAGGGTTTCGCTAAAATTTCATTTCTAAAATTCTGCCACTTCATCAAATTTTGCGTACATTTATTAAAGATTTTAATAGAAAAAACTTATTTATGATACTCTTTCTCCATTCATCATCGTGTTCCCATCATGGTTAAACATTACCTGGTACTTCACCAAATTTATGCTCACAAAACGTTCTTTTGCGTGTTGAGACATTTTAATTGGTAAAATATTCTTTTAAATTAAACATGTTATTACTCTAAAGTATGAAACTCAAATAGGCGTTTTGTTTTAAGGACCAATTTGTTTTTCGTTTTTTAACGGTAATAACTCGTAGATATTTTTGATAAAAAAAACAACTAAGTTATTTTTTAAATGTAATTTAATTGAAAATATTTTTTTCGTTACAGAAATTTATACAATATCAAAAAAAATTACCCAATTAACAAACACAACAAAACAAAATGAATATACATACATATTTACATCATTATAAAATAGTCTTAAAATTTAAAGAATTTTCTATTCTTAGTCGTTTCTCTTCTCCCGCTCGTCTTAATTCAGCCTGTGCTTCAGTCGGCGGGCTTTTCGTGTCATTAACCAATGATTCCGCATCTGTGCATTCCTATATGTTCAGATGGTATGCTTTATTTAAGCAAAACACAACAGTTCACCATGAGCTTACACATCCTTTAATCAATTACCAAAATCTTTGTTTTAAAAGACCAAAAGCATTTTCTATTTTCATCCGTGTTTGGCAGTGTTTCGTATTGTAAAATTTCTGCATTTCTATTAACTTACCAAAATCTTTAAACGGCTTGATTAGAAATTCGCACACTGGATAAGCAGCGTCACCAAGAAAATGATATTGTTCGCCACAAATATTTAGTAAATCTTCTTTAATAAATAACAGCTGAAATACTCTGGTATCATGGATCTTGCTGGGAGACCCTATACGAATACATCCGTAAATCTGTAATTTAAAAAAATGATTTTGACCAAATTACTGAAAAAAAATATTACTTTTTATCCGCGTTCCATATTCCCTGTAGTGTTATGGACAGTAGGTCATGACGATTCACGTAGTTTATTCTAATTTTACCTGCTGGCTTTTTAATGTACATATGTAAGATCCATCAATATATCCAATCACATCCTTCATACCAGCTAGCTGTGTGACTTCTTCAAATTTGTGAGTAACACTTAATTTTTCATCTTGTGTGGTGGGGAATTTTATGAATTTTTATTTTGGAGAAATCTCATAAAAAAATTCCAAAATTCTGGTGAAGCTTCTGTAGGATAAAGATACGGACATATTAAAAATGTTTGCTACTTCTCTATAGTCAGATTTATTGCCTGCGAACATGAAAAAATATTTTAAAAAATGTTGCTTACAGTTAACATACAGAAAATTTGTCAGAGAAAGACATAAATTTGACTTTTCGCTGGTATCGGTGTAAATGGTGAATTCTTAGATTTTCACAGAACTTGAAAATTAAAACATTTTTAAACAAATCATACGTACCTCTTTGTCAGTATACTTTTGAATTACATCCTCACCAAAATTATCCACCCGGTGTTTCTTTTCAGGTGCTGGTTTCGAAAACTGTTGCTCATCAGCAGAATCAGAAGATGGATCGAAGAACGTTTCGTCCATAATTTTGGTTTACATCGCGACGTGAGGGAAAAATCATACAGACGAATTTTGCTTTTACAACGACAAATTTTTGTTTCTTTTTGCTCTGACTCATACACTCAGCGAAATAGCTATAAAAATAGTTAGATTATAACTAAGTTCATACATAAATATGTATATGCAACGGGTAATTCGAACTATGCATAAATCTGTACCAAAAAGGAAGTCGCTTAAGTGACTTTAAGCGAAAAAGCTTTTTTCGATTTTATCTTATTCTCCTTAATAAAAATTATATACATATAATAAATTTTTGGTCAAATTCCCATTAAAATTGACAAAGATACGTTAAAAAAAATATATCGCTTAAGTGCATAAAAATAATTTAACAAACGAAAGAAACGCTTATGTGAACAAAAATAAAGAAATTGTAAATTTGTTTGCACTTAGGTTATTTATTCATTTCTATTTTTAACTACTTTTTCTTAATATTTGAAAATAAAAATCGCCTAAAGGTACTTAAGCGATTTTTCCAATTTTATTTTTATTAAATTTCTATAACTAAAGTTACTTAAGCGATTCTTTCGTAATTTAAATTTGATAAAATTTTATACTTAAGTACCGTAAGCGGTTGTTCCGTTTTTTTTATATTAGAAAAATAAAAAATAAGTGTGTTTAAGCTGTTTTTTTGCGTGCATTTCGAATATAAATATTACATAAGCGAAACGGAAGGTGTTGGAATACCTAATAAGTTAGTACTGTTTCGTGGTAAGTCAATAAATTTTGATAGTGTATTTTTGTTTTACAACTATTTGTTGAAAGTGTTAATGTCTAAAGTGTATGTAGTGTATGTATAAAGTGATAAAACAAAACAAAAACTGAAAAAAAACGTGACAACTCGTTCCAAGAAAATGTTGGAAATGGCGAGAAGTATTTCAGCAGCACAAACACAGTTGAACTCAAAGCCATCCACGATAGGTAATTCAATATTATTTTGTATGTTTAGAAAATAATTAAAAGTTAATTTTCATATTTCTTTCAGTTGTGGAAAAGCCTTGTAATTTAAATAATGCCTCAAACAGTAATAAGACTGTTAAAAATGAAACTCAATCGAATACCACCGCAATTTTAGATCACATTCAAATATCTAAATTAAATGAATTTTATAACAACAATTCTGATGAAGTTTCTATTGATTCATTCGACGATAGTGACATCGACCCAGACTTCTATCCTTCTAATGCTGGAGCAACGTCTGACGATGAAATATCTGATATTTCAGAACTCGCAGCGGCTATTGAAAAAAACATATCTAGTGAGCAGTCTAATGTTTATAATGTTTCTGATCTTCCTAGTACTTCGGCTGTAAATAATGATTCGGGAACTCATAATGAATGGTTGACAAAAATTGTGAAACCTAAATCTAAGAAGGGGAAACCCAAAAACCGAATATGTAAACCATTGACAGTATGTAAAATGAAATGTCAGAATAAAATTACGTATGAACAACAAAAAACAATATTTACAAAATACTGGGACCTTCACTCATACAGTTAAAGAGCTGTATATGCATCGGGATTGATGGAAGTTCGAGATAAGCAAAAAGTTCGGTTAGACAAGAGTACTATCGCTCCACGAAATAGGACACATTCCTACGTTTATAGCCTAAACATTAATGGCATTAAAACGGTTGTATGCCAGAAATGTTTTTTACGGACTTTAGGTGAAACAGAAAGTTTCATTAAGACTCTCGGTAAAAAAATTTTAAGTGATTCGTGTCACAATACGATTGTAGATAGTCGTGGAAAACGAAATCCTGTAAACAAACTATCGGATAGTCAGGTGCGAGGTGTAGTTGATCACATAAATAAATTTCCGGCATATGAAAGCCATTACACTCGTCAACGATCTAATAAAAAATACTTGCAGTGCGACTTAAATTTAATTACGATGTACAAATTATACTCGGCTGAAAATGAAAGTCCCGTATCTATTACAAAATATAGTCAAAGTTTTAAAGGTATTATGTTATTGTGATATTTTTTATTGTTTTTTATAATGTATTAAATTTGTTTACAGGAATGGGACTAGCATTTAAAAAACCAAAAGCTGACACGTGCGGTAAATGTGATATGTTTAAAATGCAAATCGATGCTGCAACTTCAGTTGATGCAAAAAATAATATAGTACAGATGCAGACGGACCATCTCAATAATGCAGATCTCGCTTATAAAGCAAAAAACAGCGACAAAAATATTGCTAATTTAGATTCAAAAACTAAACTTTACACTTTCGATCTCGAAATGTGTTTACCAACGCCGCTTCTGAATTCTAATATTGCCTTTTACAAGCGATAATTGTGGACTTTTAATTTAATGGTGCATGATTGTGTATCGAACAAACCTTTCTGCTATATGTGGCACGAGAGGAGGCCAACCGTTGGGGGCAATGAAGTTGCTTCTTGCCTTCTTCAACATTTACTGATGGAACCGACTAGCACTGAGCAAATAATATTCTATAGTGATTGTTGCAGTGGACAAAATAAAAATTCGTTTGTGTCCATGATGTTTATGTTGTTCATGCAAAATAGCACTAGCATCAAAGTAATCGATCACAAATTTTTATTACCAGGCCACACTCACATGGAATGTGATGTGGACCATTCTGTGATCGAGCGGAAACGAAAAAAATCTCTCGTGCTCGTGCGTGCTGCTGGAAGCACTCACCAATTTCAAGTAATTGAAATGGGTCAAAACAAGTTTTACGATTTTGCCAAAATGATTAAAACCAAGTGGTTAAATGGTTGCGTTATACTGACAGTTTTGGAATTATTCAATATAAAAACTCTCTGACCGAAGAAGAACCATTCAAGTCATTAAATATACGACGGAGGGGTATAATTATGTTAAGTTTATCCGACCTTCAACTTTGTTATGATAAACCTCAAATAATAAGCAAAGAGAAAAAAAAAGATTTAATTGACCAACTACATCTCGTGAATGAAATGTACCATAATTTTTATTTAAATCTCAATGATGGCAATATCCCAAATATCGATCCTGATATTGAAGATGAAGAGGACGTTGAACTACAAGAATAATGTTCTCTCAAATTATTGTAACTGTTATTTACTAAATTTTTTCTTTTAAAAACATCTTATATGAAATAAATAATAAAATGAATTTTGAAAAAATCGATTAAGTACTTTTAAGATTTATTATTTTCCTAAACGAAAAATGAAAAAATGGCTTAAGTCACATAAGACTTTCATTCTGTTCAAGTTAAAAAAAGCGAAAAACGCTTAAGTGGGAAAAATTGGAATTTTCTATAAATTCATTGTATTTTTCATCAATCTTTTAATTTCTAAGCGAAGATGTGGCTGAAACCTCTCGAATGAGCCAATTAAGCTTAGAAAATATGCTAAGAATTTTTTCCCAAAATCAATCAAAACTTCAATATTAATTTCTGAACATTCGGCAAAAGTCGCATAAGCGATTCTTCCTTTTTGGTACAGAAATATCCACTGTGATTTCACAATATTTTGCAACTATACCTCATACAGATACAATTACACATCTCTTATTTACATATTATTAGTCAGTTGCTCTGCTACCTCAGAGCGAAACAGATATAAAAGCAGTGGAATTCTTGTTGTGTTTATTTTTTAAGATCACTCACTTTAGTACACAATTACATTAAACTTGGCAATAAATATGGTTCGAAAGCGCTACCTGTCCTGTGCCGATAATTACTCAGGGATAAGCGCATCTTTATTTCGTGTGCAACAATGAAAAACATGTCAGCATCAAATATAACAGCCTTTTTACAATTATCTATAACTACACGTCGTATACAACAAATTTTAGGTAGTAGTAAAGCCGTGAAATGGACTAAACGCAAACCAAAGCCTCTGCTGAAACAACACCATAGAAATCATCGCTTAAAATTTGCGCAAAATCATATGTCATGAACAACCGAATGGAGAAATCTAATTTTTAGAGACGAGAAAAAATTTAACCTGGATGGCCCGAATGGTTGCCAAAATGAGACAATGGTATAGTCGTAATTTTGGTGGAGGTACTGTTGTGGTATGGGCTGTCATCGGTTATTACGGAGCCTCTCCAATATGCTTTATTTCAATGGAGATGAACGCTGCTAAATATTCAAGCTCCTAGAAGAAGTCCTACTTGAATATGGAGATCATTATGAATCGGAAAATTGGCTAACAAAAGATTGGTTTACTTTCAAAGCATAGAAATTTTGGGTTGGCCTGCTATTAGTCCTGACTTGAACCCCATGGAGAAAGTATGGGGCTTATTAGCTCGCAATGTATATGAAAATGGGCATCAATTTTCTAGTGCATCTAAATTAAAACGAAAAATTCAACAGGCCTCGACTCAAATACACTTGAAACATTGATTAACTCGATGCCATATAGATTATTTGAAGTAATTAAGAACAATGGCGGTAATACACATTATTAGATTTATATTATAAAGGGTTTCCAATGACCCAATTTAAAATGGTTGACCCAATTTAAAATGGTTATGTCATTTGTATTCAGTAGGTTATGCCATTTACTCATGGAGAGATACACGCTTCAACAACGTTTAGAAATTGTTAAATTGTTTTATCAAAATCAGTGCTCCTTTGAGAATACTGAGAGAAATTTAAAAAGAATTCATGGACATTATTCAGTTAATCAACTCACTATTCGTCGTATTGTAGACAAATTTGAAAGTAGATTTTCTTTACACGATACAAGAGTACCAGTACGACAAAGAAATGGACGCACACAAGAGAATATTGATTTGGTAGCAGCAAATTTAAGAGAAAATCCGGTTCCACGTCGTTCTCAACAATTAAATCTTTCTCAAACAACAACATGGAGAATTTTAAGAAAAGATTTGGGCTTACATCCTTACAAAATTCAACTGGTTCAAGAACTGAAGCCATTAGACCACCATAAACGAGGTTTATTTTCTGATTTTGCTTTTGAATAACTTGAAAATGATGAACATTCTTATCGAAAAATTTTATTCAGTGATGAAGCTCATTTTTGGTTAAATGGTTATGTAAACAAACAGGGGCCCTATTATGAAATTTTCGATAGCGTTTTTTTTCGATAGTATCGAAAATGAGCTATCATGAAATTTTTCGGTCCAATTTTGGGCCAATTTTTCGGGCACTGCTGGCCGTATGTCACGAATAACACGAACAATGCTGGCCTCCAAGGCGTCAATTGATGCTGGTTTATCAACATAAACCAGTGACTTCACGTAGCCCCACAGGAAATAATCGAGAGCTTGGAGGCCAATTGACAGGTCCATTTCACGAAATCAACTTATCGCCAAATTTTGATTTTAATAAGTCGATGGTTGCGGTCGCCGTATGACATGTAGCGCCATACTGTTGAAACCAAATCTCGTTCGGATTAATGTCATCCATATTTGTAGTGGACGGACAGAGCCCCAATTCCTGCGAATGACGACGAATCGCTAAATTTGGATCTTCTTCCACACTTTCGTTTACAGCGGCGATATTCTCTTCAGTACGCACATTGCTTCGACGTGTTGATGTTATTGCATCCTCTAGAGAGTATGTGGTACGAAATCTATCCACAGTTCGACGGATAGCTTGCTCAGATGAACGATTATGTGCGCCATAAAAATCACGAAGTCGTCTAGTTGCGAGAATCGACGACTGATTTTCAAAGTAAATTTTAATAATTTCGTAGCGTTCTTCAAGCGTGAGTCTACTCATGATGATTTGCCAGAGTATACTGAGATCTGCCTTTATTTCTTATCCGATTTTGGTGAAATTCAGCACGCACTATAGAAATGGGATTCTAAAATGATTTTTAGATAAAGTTCTGGAATAAGGCCAATTAGGAACGAACTTGGCCATTTCTTATCCGATTTTAGTGAAATTCAGCATACACGATGGAAATGGGATTCTAAAATGATTTTTAGATAAAGTTCTGGAAAATGGCCAATTAGGAAGGAACTTGGCCATTTCTTATCCGATATTGGTGAAATTCAGCATGCACGATGGAAATGGGATTCTAAAATGATTTTTATATGAAGTTCTGGAATATGGCCAATTAGGAAGGAACTTGGCCATTTCTTATCCGATTTTGGTGAAATTCAGCATGCACTACTATAGAAATGGGATTCTAAAATGATTTTTAGATAAAGTTCTGGAATATGGCCAATTAGCAAGGAACTTGGCCATTTCTTATCCGATATTGATGAAATTCAGCATGTACGAAGCAAATGGGATTCTAAAATGTTTTTTGGATGCAGTTCTGGAATATGGCCAAGTATAATGGAACTTGCCTAGTTCTCAATCAAATATGATGTAATTTGACATGTGCTTTGCAAATGGGATTCTAAAACGATTTGTAGATGAAGTTCTGGAATTTCACCAAGTATGATCGAACTTGCCTAGTTCTCAACCGATTATCATTAAATTATACATTTGCGTTGCAAATGGGTTTCTCAAATGATTTTTGTTTGAAGTTCTGTAATAGTTCCAAGTATGACGAAACTTGCATATTTCCCAACCAATTATTATGAAATTCGACATGTGCGTTGAAAATGGGATTCTTAAATGATTTATAAAAAAGTCATTGAATACATCGAATAACCATTTTTGTATATCATTTCCAACGCACATATCTTAATCGTTTAAGGAATAGGCAAGTTCCATCATACTTGGCCATATTCCAGAACATCATCCAAAAAGCATGTTAGAATCCCATTTCAATCGCAAGTGTCAAATTTCACTAAAACCGATTAAGGAATAGCCAAGTTCCTTACTAATTGGCCATATTCCAAAACTTCATCTAAAAGTCATTTTAGAATTCCATTTCAATCGTGCATGCTGAATTTCATCAATATCGGATAAGAAATGGCCAAGTTCCAAACAAATGTCTTATATTTACATATCTGCCAAGTAAATGTCTTATGTATTCATATGAATACATATATGCCAAGTAAATACATCTCTCTATAATCTCACATTCAAATTGAAGTGATTTCGATATCGATTATTTCATAATAGATATTTTCGATGTCATCGAAACTTGCGAGATTATCGGAAAAAAAACTCTATCGAAAATTTCATAATAGGTATTTTCGACGCTATCGAAACACTCGATATTATCGAAAAAAAACGCTATCGAAAATTTCATAATAGGGCCCCGGAATTGCAGAATTTGGAGTAATGAAAATCCACACGAAACTATTCAGTACCATTACATCAAGATAAAGTCACCGGTGGTGTGCAATTCATGCTTATGGAGTGATTGGTCCATATTCTTTGAAGCAAATGGTCGAAGAGTAACAGTCAATGGAGAACGATACAGAATAATGTTAAATGATTTTTTTTCCTGCTGTTGTTGAGAATAATCTGAAAGATATGTCGTTTCAACAAGGCGGTGCCACCTGCCACAGAGCCACCTTAACTCTCGCAGAAGACAATCCGGAGAACATTTTACTATTGTAAAATTAGCGGAACGGTTATCTAGAAAAATATTTCACTTTTTTTGAATGTCGAAACGGCTTTTCGATTATATTTTTTTTATAATTTCAAAAGATGTAAGCCGTCAAGAACAGCATTTAGGAAGAATACGATTTCGGTAAAAGAAAAATTAATAATTACGCTACGGTAAGCATCACAACTTAAAACACCTTGTTATGCTTTAAAAATTTTTGGCTGCTGAATGTAGTTTTAAGGATTTCTGATTGAAATTTTTAATGGGTTGATCTACGATAGAAAAATGCATCTATCAAACCATTCTCGCCAACAACAAATGTCTACTGCCAATTGCATTGCCAAAACTTTGCACGGAAGTTTGCACTATAACTACAAAAGGAAATTTTCAACAGTGCTGATAGCGGTTGTCGATACCAACTATAAATTTATATGTGTAGACATTGGGGCATACGGGTCAAACTGTGACTCCTGCCCAGAAGACATCTTCATCTCTTTGAGTTGAAGCATTCTCGTTAAAACCTACATTACTAACTCTTTACCCGGCGGAAAAAACTTACTTAAATGCGTCGCATATTTAATTACAAGTAAATGAATATACAATCACTCACAAAAAGTTGCGTACACCCTAAAAATCTAAAGAATTTCACACAAAAATAAATAAAACACCCTTGCTAGTTGAAAAAAGTGATAAGTTGGGTACCCACGAGGTAAACCTAATTCGAGTACGCTGAAACCAATGGTGCTACTCCCATTTCAAAATTAGTCCCAATTTTTGAGATATCGCTTTCGAAATGTTTTGGCTCAGAGTGAAAAATTTGTCTAAATATACCCTCATTTTCACGTTGATAGCTCTTGAACCATTAAGATTTTTGTTTTGCTTTCTTCAGCAAAGTTTTTTTTTTTTTTTTTTTGGTTTTAAGCTATGCAATCTGTTCTGGGGCAAGGCACTCCCAACTCTTTCACAGTTTACTTTTACCGTCCTACTTTACGCAGTATTAGCCAAATCGAGGACGTATGGTTACAGAGCCGTTTTCTATAAACCACCTCCACATTGAATTGCTTCATGCCAACGTATAGTGCTGACATGAAAGGCGGGTCGGCCCATGGATTCTGCACTCTCAACAGGGAGTCATAGTTGTGTTCATCGTCATCACCGATAGTAATCAGATGATGAAAAATACCTTTTGCATCCCGTCCCTATCGGGATTCGAACCCGGTACCTCCCGATCCAGACGCCGCAACTTTAAACACTGGGCCGTTCAGCAAAGCTGTTGCGTAATTCAAGACAAACAATTTTGCCGAACATATCAAGACCAAAAAAACCACGAAAAAAACTTTTTTTTTACAATTTTTTGATCATTTATTGAATTTAAATCGATCGAAATCGATCGAATAAACATCGCATCGACAAATATAGATCCACTAAATTCAGTCGATTTTATGGTGATTTTTCATAATTTTTTCGTAAAAAATTAACAGTTTTCTTAACTTTTTCAATTTTAATTTTCTGATTCTTTTGTATCGTCGTCGGGATCTTCTTCCTCTTGTAAATTCCAACCAATGTCACCAAAGAGTGCATGTAGCTTTTTGCTGCTGTACAAATGTTCAAGCCTTGCCGTCACTTGCTGAAAACGCTCGTGGTGCTCACTAGTGATTGTTCGGCAAATTTTTCCACATGTTAATGCAAAAATAGTATAGTACAACGATCACGGAATGATACTCATTTCCCACGAGTATTGAAGTTTCCAGCACGAGCCTTAGCGTTAAATTAACAGGGCTAAGCACATTCATCATAGTTCACGCGTAACCATATTTAAAGCTAAATATAACAAATTGACTTATATTTTATAATAATTTTAATATATTGTATTTTGACACCTTTTCTTATTGATTTTGCAGATACACCTTGGATTTTGGAATGGCCATGACTTTGGTATTTAATCTAATTTCGTTTTTATATTAGGAACACTGTAGAACGCTTCGGCGTTAACAAACATGTTTCAATTTATTCGAACTGTTCTGCAACAAACGCCATACACGATTAGCGTATTTGCACTGTATTTATCCAAAAAGAGGATACGGTTGCAATAACTAACAAGTTTCAAACCGTTTACCGTGCTCATATACAGCAACAATAGTAGTACAGATGTCTGTAGTTACGAGTAAATAAAGACGACGACAAGAGAAGCTTAAAGTATGGCGATTTTAGTTATATGTGCTACGGTCAAATATCCAAAATTAAATATAGTATTTGCCATAATTTCCAAATGAATAATGCACGAGGTGACACTCTCAAACATCGACACACATGTTTCAATCAAACATTTTTTTCAATCAAACATTAATTTCAAAAATTGTTTTCTAAATATTAAAAGTTACATAAAAGATGATATAATAATTTGCTGTGTGATTGATTTGTGAGTTCAGTGTGATAAACAGGGCAAAAATGTTGTTCTGGGAAAACAGATACTTCTAAGGAATTACGTGACTAAATTCTGGTTTTGACGCGTCATTTAATTCTAATTTAATTACAATTTCTTTATTTATGCTGTTCTATTTCCATGCCTATCTGAAATCTGGAAAATTCAGCTTCCCGAAATATCTGTTTTTATTATATACTGTGGCTTATATAAATTTCATATTAATGCAATATGTTACAAACAAGCGCGTATACTTTCGTACCGTACTGTACATATACTCATGAAATTCTTCTCAATATTTAAAAATCGAAGTACAAGTACATACAACACGTTTTCCAAGACTCCAAGAGAGCAAGCAGATAAACAGAGTAAAAAAGCATGAATTTCCCCACACTAAAAACTTCTCTACATTATTCCAAAATATTATAAAATATAAAACAATTTTCTCCATGTACAACAATTTTCTCCATGAAAAACGACAAGTGAATTCATTTTCCGTCGATGTATATTTTCAAATTTGTTGGTAGTTTTTCCGACCAAACACAGTGTTTTCCTCTGTATTTTAATAATTTTCGAACGCTTGTTGTTCTACTGTTGTTGTTGTTGTTGTTATTATCGTAAGTTTTATTTAATACTTTTTGTGTGCAACAATCATTACAGTGTGTCGGTGATCTTGAATTCAAGACGTTTGAAATTTTTTTTTGGTTTGTGCGTTCTTTTTTTGGTTTTTAGCAAAAAAAAATAAAAACTCTGTACGAAAAAGTGTTTTTCAATTTTTGTTTTTTCTTGCGGAAATTTTTTATTTAGTCTTAATTTAACCGTGGCCTCTTAAATATCATCATCAAGTGTCATAAAATTCTGAAAAATATTAAAAAAAAAAAAAAATTATTTAATTTATTTTTTTAAAATTTATTTTTGTTGGTTTGGTTTTCGTGAAGTGTTTCAAGTGGTTTTCATTTAACTTGCGTTATTTTTTGTGTAACTCTATATTTTGAATTATAAATTAAATTAAAGAATTTTAATATTATTGTTTCTGTTTTATATGTATTAGACTTAATTTAATTTAACGAAAGAAGATTTATTTTTGCTGTTTTATATCTACTAAGTGCTAAGTGGTTTACATTTTTAATGGGGTGTCGTTTGTGAGTGAAAAATTAAATATTTATGAAAAGAAAATTTATTTTTGAGTGAAATATTTTTGATAAAAAGTGCATATAGTGGAAAATTATTTATTTTTAGTGGTACTTGAGTACATAAAAAAAAATTATTGTGCTGAACGCGATTGAACAAAGGTATGGGCAATTAGATCTAAACATGTTTGAATTGAGTGAAATTTTTATATGAAAACGTATACAATTTAATTAATTTATCTTGTTATCAGCATCTTGCTAAATAATTCATGTATTTACAATATAAATCGAACGAAGAAAATTTGCGATTCTTATCTCCATGACATATATTATAATCTCCGCCTAGATTACGCTATATTTGTGAATACAATATCGCATCGTCTTGTAAAATACAATCAATATTTAAGTAATAAATAGATAAATGCAGAAAATATTTAATATTTATTATTATATTAAAATCCAATATGTAAAAGGGTACAAGATTACAAGAGATATCAAAGATATAAAAATAAAAAAAAATAATTAAATTTTAAAAGATATGTTAAGTGGAAATTTGCATAAAGAACAGTTTCAAATAGCCGGTGGTTTCAATTGTCGCGGTGATGATGATGATGATGTACAAGAAAATATAAAAAACAAGTGTCATCATTCTATTAATCCCGCTCATTTAATTGTAAATATTTTTGCATCTAGTTAATGTTTCTTCTTATAAGAACAACATAATAAGATTCTTAGTTTGTTTAGCATTTCTGCAATATTATGCAGATATGGTATAATTGTAATTTATGGTAATGAGATTCATGACGTTTTGCGTTATTTTTTTCACTTGATTTTCTTATCAAGGTTAATGTTTAGATTAAAATCGCATGTACATAGAAGTACAAATAATCATACAAAAAGTAGCAACTAACAGTAATGCACTATGAAGAAGAAGTCTTGTAGAAAATATTTTGAGACTAATTGAATTTTGATAAAGAATTGAGATAAAAATAAATATTGACAATAAATTTGGGTAGTGATTTGAAATTGACTGAACTTTTATTTGTTAAATGTTCGTTTTCTTGATACGATGTATGAGTGAAAGAGCTAAATGTTTACCATACGTATATGTGAATAAATCTACATGTTTGATACATTTAAAATCGTATTCGTTTACCTATTTGGTTTTACGACGGAAATATATTTATCTGCGTCTCTCTAAGTATGTACCTTCAAATTCAAAAAAATTTGAAATTCTGTTTAATATCGTTATGTGATGATATTGTTCTTCATTTATTTATTTACTTAAATTTTAGGACAAATACATACTCGTAACGTTCAATAACCTGGAACTTTCATCAAACGGCTTTCAGAATCTACGCCCGAAATAATTTAGAATTGTTTTGGTAAAAAATTAATTTAATATGTACTTTAAAATAGGACAGAATTTCTAGGAAATATTTGAAATTGAAATTATAAAGCTCAACAGAATTTTCTGAAGAATTTATTTTCAAAAAGACATAAATTTATGATAATTCATAATTTATTGTTCATTGTTTATGAATTTCTACGCGGCATCAACAGTTCTAAAAAAAAATTCTATTTTGTAAATATGATCACCTTAATTAAATATTGTTTTAATACAAAAATTATTTATTTTTTTATTTCAAACTTAATAGCAACAACGTAAGTAAAAATACCAAATAAATGAATTCCGTCTTTCCATTTTGTGAAAAAAATTAACAGAAAAACAAAAAAAAAATGCAAAAAGTTTAAGGAGGGAAAAATATTGGTTCCTTTTCCGAGGCAAAACAAAATCAAAAGATTTTGTTCCCTAAATTCCAAAAATAAACCAGGGTATAAAATCCGTCACGTGACAAAATACTATGCATATTTAAATCTCCAGTAGTTTAAGCCATATAAGCCATTTCCAATTAAATCGTTATGGGCGATTTTGCATAAAGTGCCTATTACGTGCTTCCTCTTTTTGTAAAAAGGGTTAATTTTCGTTAAAGGAAACTGCGATTTAAGCGTCCAGGGTAAAATTATAAAGAAATTATGCCACAATAAAAAAATGGAAGCTACAGGTGGAGGGGGGGTTTATTAATCTAAAATTAAAAATTTAAATCAGATTCAGCTGGATATTCTAAAACAGAAATTCAAATAATTAGCAATTTCACAATTATAATAATTATTGGCTAATAAACTTAATAAACAGTGCACACCCTCCTTCATGATCACACTCAGTTGAAGGGAACTCAATGACTAAAATTAATTGAAGTTAATACATATAAGGCATCCAATTTTCGTGTCCAAAAAATCGTGTTTTCCGATTTTTTCTCATTAAACCTGACGTGTCCCACTGATAAATACTAAGCTCTCATTAAACCTGATGTGTCCCACTGCTAAATAACTGGTGATGATCCAAAAGCGTGTATCTACGTTTTGATATTTTCAGGAAGCCTGAAAATCGAGCGAATTTATCATAGTAGAAATATTGAAACGAACTAACAAAGATGAATATTTTTATAGCGATAAATCACTAAAACGGGTTTAAAGAATTTTGTGGATACACGTTTGCATCGTCACCAGCGAAATGTTTATTAGTTCTGTTTTTGAAGAAATTATCAAATCATACGTTTCCGTAATAAGTATTCTGGACCAAGCAAGGCACAAGATTATTGAATTCATCAATTATATCATCGCCGTCGGAGCTTGAATTGCTCTAATCAAATTTATAACTGAAATTGTAACAACGAGAATATTTTTGAATTTGTTTGTTTTAGACCGATTTGGAATGAACACATTTCCAATTAAATACTTTGTCCTTAATCAGGCTATTTACGAACTGTATAGTTATTATATACTAAGTACCTTTTGGCGGTTTAAAAACTAATAAACAACACAACACATAAGTATTTGATAGGTGTATTTTTAGAGATGGATCAGGCAATTTTCAAAGACGAGCGTTTATTGTTTCGTAATCCGTTTATTAGGTGTCATACACAGAAATACTGTAAACCTCGCAAAAGTGGCCACCTTTCTATTTTGAGCAGCTCCTTAAATTAACCCCGTTTTTGTCATTTTCTGGAATATTCCACATAATTTTTTGTTACAAAATAATTTGTTACAATTGAAGAAAATTTTTCCTGTTAGACTGACTTTGAATTTTCAAAATATTAGATTGTCATATTCCTTTAACTGACCCCTTCCATATACTATATGTATATTGACCAACCTTTTTAGGTTCCTTGAATGGTCACTTTAGTAAAATTTCACTGAAACCTTTTTTTGTAGTACAAGAATAGCTGTAATTACATAAAATTAACACCGGTGTGAAGTTTTTGGACACTTTTTTCGGGACAAAAAATTTGTATTAGTGAAGCCTTGTTAAGTATTTGGACAAAATTGAGATTTTAGACACAATTAAGTTTTTGGACATATATTTATGCCCGTGTACTTCTTTTAACAGTATATTTATAAAAATTTATAAAATTAACAAATCGACAAATTTCGCATTGAACAAGGACGTTGATCTCGATTATACCAAATAGCATGAATCTCAGAGATTGGCTCATATAGTGACGATGTTGGAATTCAAATCACTCAGTGACATTTTGATATGAGCCGTCAGACTCTTGCAAAATTTTCAAAATTTAAAATTAAATTAAATTAGTGGTTGTATATTATATCAAATAGCACGAATCTCAGAAGTTGGTCAATATAGTAATTATATAAGTTGTAAATGGAATACGTTGTGGTGTTCAAATGACTCGGTGCCATTTTGATATGAGCCGTAGGGCTGTTGCAAAAAATTTTTGTAAATTGTCAAATCGACAAATATCGCATGAAACAAGAACGTGGTTCTGTATATTATCAAATAGCACGAATCTCAGAGATTGGCGGAATTCAAATCACTCAGTGCCATTTTGATATGAGCCGCAGTGATTTTACCAAAAATTTAGAAAATTAACAAATCGACGAATTTCGCTTGGAATAAGGACGTTCTGCAAGAGCCCTACAACTCATATCAAAATGATACTAAGTACATAATTTGAATTTCACAATGTATAACCTTTTTACAACCTATGGTATATAGCGACTATATGAGCCAATTTCTGAGATTCTTTCTATTTGGTATAATACATAGCAAGAGCTCTACTGCTCATATCAAAATGCCACTGAGTTATTTGAATTCCGTTAGGTATACCCTTTGCAACCTAAATAGTCTCTATACCTATAAGCCAATCTCTGAGATTCGTGCTATTTGATATAATATACGTAGAACCACGTCCTTGTTCCATGTGGAATTCGTCGATTTGTTAATTTTGAATGTTTTTTTTGCAAGAGCCTTACGGTCCTTATCAAAATAGCCCTAGGTGCTTTGAATTCTACAATGTATACGCTTTACAACCTATAAAGCCACTATATCTCTGAGATTCATGCTATTTGGTATAATAGAGAACAACGTCCATGTTCAATGTGAAATTCGTCGATTTGTTAATTTTCGAAAAATGTTTGCAAAAGTTCTACGGCTCATATCAAAATGTCACTGAGTGATTTGAATTCCGCAACTAAACTTATTTGGTATCGTCGACTTGTTAATTTTCCCAAAAAATTTAAATGCACTGTTAAGAGATGTACACGCGCATAAATATATGTCCAAAAACTTGTGTCCAAATAAATATATGTCCAACAAATGTTGTCGCAAATCTCAATTTTGTCCAAAAACCACAATGTAAACTCGCATAAATTTTTTGTCCAAAAACTTCACACCGGTATATTAACTTGGAATTATTTAAATTAGTGTGAGAAACAGAAAATCATTAATTCCGGAATTAGTGATTTCAATTCCGGAATAATCGAAACTAAATTAAGGGGCGGATTCCGGAATTGTGAGTTCCGAAATTCGACGCCCTATTTGCAACTCTTTAATCTTTAAACTGAATTTTGTTACCTTCTGCTTCGTAAAACTCCGAAGTACTACTCCGCACTTTGAAATGAAGTTACCCGAATATCGTTGATTTTTCGTTTTTCGCAAGAAAGCAAGATACTATATATACTATATTTATGTCATGGAGATTTTCTTTATAGATTTTAGATTTTTAGGTGATAAACAATATTACATCATTTTTAGTTAATGTGCCATGTGCAACATTTCTTTTTTTTTTGGTGGTAACATTGAATTGTTAACCAGGGCCCTATTGCACCAACTACTTATCACTTATTACTTATCAACTTATCATAATTTTTGATAATTTTCTGTTGTACCAAATTGAAATTTGATAAGTATTTAATTGAGTTACAATAAGTGATAAGCACTCACTTATCAAAATTAAGTTGCAGCAATTTGCGAAATGATAAATGATAAGTAATATTTTGATAAGCGATAAGTTTGAGGTTTTTGATAATTTTTTCGTAGTTCTGTTGCACCAAAAGTTTTAACTTATCAATAATCGACTACTTTAATGATAACTTATTCAAAATATCAATAAGAAAAATTTCACTACTCAAAAAAATTGAAAAGAGCTACAAATTGTAGTGGTATGACGGAAGTCTGTTAAAAACGTTTTTTTTTTTTGCTGTTATTGTAAGATGAGAACTTTTGTTCAATTTTAAAAGAGTACAAACACATTTTTCAATAAAATTATTTATTATTCAAATGATTATAAATGATAATGACAATACATGTAACAATGTGTTTTCAAGTGTATAATAGCTTTAATTTCAAAATTTATACCGCTATTTTATTGTATTCTAATAAGTTATAATATTAAGTCAAAGTAAGAACAATTTCATTCTGTTCGATTTATCATAGAGGTAAGACAGTTGTTTTTCGATATTTTAAAATTAATTTAAAACTATCAAATATAGGTATTATATCAACTTGAGTGAACAAAACTGAAATTTATTAAATGAAAAATAATTTTTATAAATAAATGCGTCGGTTCGAAAGATTATTCGAGGATGAAAACGAAAGAAGAAATCGTGTAGTGAAAGCCAGAACCAAATATTCTCTGGACTCGCGAGTGATAAAACATTTTCGTTTGTCACAATGAACAAATTGAGCACGTATTTTAAAAAATCGGAGCAAATTTGCACCATGGAAGCGACCGAAACTGCGCATTGAGTCCTCTATAGCAGCTACTAACAACACTGCATTGGTTAGGTATATCCAGGATAGAAGTTTCTTGAGATGGGTGGTTACCTTTAGGTAGCTGGTTGCTTCGATGGAACAATGATTAATAATGATGCACCTAGCGTCAATGAAGAACACTTTACGAATCGACATGGAAAACATTCACTGAATGCAATGATGTTGTGTGACCCAGACCGCAGCTTTTATGCAGTAAATTCAAATTGGCCAGGTAGTATCCATGACTCCAGAGTATTGCCATATACAAGGCTATTTAGCAAATTTGAGTCTTGTTTTCGCCCGTTCCCCGGTGTTGTGATTTTGGGTGACAGTGCTTTCCCTTAAAGATTGGCTTATTCCCAACAATGCGAAGAAAGCCGGATGATGCAATAGAGCAAAGATTTAATCGTGCTTATAAGCGGACGAGACGAATAGTGGAAAATCATTTTGGTTTGTATATGACGATTACAATTTTTGTATAATGTAGTTAAATTCAATTTATTTGTTAATAGGAATTCTCTTAATTCATTTGTTATGAAAATAAATTGTTTACGTACTGCTGAAAAATTATTTACAGTTAGAAAAGAGAATTTATTTTAAAAGTAACAAAAGAAAAGTTTTATAATTGATTCTAAACACTGAAATAAGAAATCTCAATTGAGAAAGGTTTCTCTTCATGTATTATTATATGCATGCAAAGTTGTTGTTGTTATTAAATTACAGAATAACAATTTTTTAATTGTTTTGCTATATAGCCTATATTTGCACAATCATTGTTTAACATATAAAATGTGCGGAAAGCATATTATTATGCAAACACTATCACATTTATAGTATTTTTGTATAGATCATTACAACTTATCATAAAAATTTGATAATTTGTCAATTGATAAGTTATAGACAATCTGATGTGGAACGCTTATCACTTATTATTATCAAAATTTGATAAGTTTTCAAATTGATAAGTGTGTGAGATTTTGTTATTTTTGGTGAAACACTTATCACTTATCATTATCAAAAAAACTAACTTATGATAAGTTGATAAGTAATAAGTGATAAGTAGTTGGTGCAATAGGGTCCAGGTCTCACTCAGCACCAGCAGAATGGTTTTTAATTCAATTTGATTGATATTATTCATGCTTGCGAAAAAAAAATTCTCCATTATACCTATTTCGAAATAAATCTTTTTCTAAGTCCTGTCAACATTTATTTGTAGCTTATTTTTATTTTAAATAATTTACGAAATAAATTAGAAAAAAGTTTATTAATAAAAGCATTAATACATTTTCCCGCGTGTTTATAAATTAATACAAAATGTTGTTGTTGTTGTAAAATGGCAAACAATCAAAATTAGCAATTCGCAAATAAGCAAAATATACATAATGAGCACAAATAATTTCTAAATTTAATTTTTTGAGGTTGCAATCTTGGAGAGTATTGCGACGCGAAATGAAAATTTTTCGATCCGCAAGGGAATTTTTTTTTTATATGAAGTTTTTACTCTCTTTGATTCTCTCAGTAGTGACATAACATAAATTCGAAAATATAAACCACGTTGGCATGCAAATAATTTGATTTGAAGTGGCCTGCTGCAATATTAATTTGTTTTATTCACAATTATTAGTAACATACTACGTTTTCAACCTCTTAAAAGTTAGAAAGTGAGCGATTTCCATAGATACACTTCAAGCGGTCAGTAATAGTAAAAAAGTGGGTTAGTAATGAGACGTAATCGGTCAGTAATCAAAGCATTACTAACTATCGATTTTGTTTCTATTAAATCACTATCGGACATTTTGTTTGTTAAAAAAACTGAACAAGTGAAAATTTCATGTGACTTTTGTTAACTAATTTAATAAAATGTCAATTGTGTAGCCCTTACTAAGTTTTAATATTTTGCTAAAATAAACGATAATATTATAGAGATAGGTTTTTTATTTATTTATGTTATAATGTTGCTTGTTTTATTAAACGTATCTGATTGTGAATAAAATAGTATACAGGTAACCCCCGAAGAACACGATTAACTCGTTCCGTGTTGTTTAAAATCGTGTTGTTCGAGACTACAAAAAACGGGATTCCGTTTCAAGTGTGAAAACATGAAACGAATTTTTTTTTTTTTTGTGAAGCGTGAGCAAGAGAATACATATGTATTTTTGAAGAAATACTCGAAAATCGTGTAATTTGAAACCGTCTAACTCGAGGGAAGGTATCCGTGTTCTTCGAAACTCGTGTTCTTTAAGTACCGTGTTCTTCGGGGGCTACCTGTACCTTGGCGAAAAGTACCATTCCCGTCTTGAAAACTAGTATACCTCGAGGCTACACCACTCGGTAAACTAAACTTCTCTCGACCAGAATAGAATACTTTCCGCCTCGGTATGTAATCTACTATTTTGTACATAGTTACAGTTGCTATATGAATTTATTATATTTTGTTGTAGTTTCCATTACAGACTACTTAGCTCAAACAGTTTAGTTGCGACCGATTGAATGATATACCCCAGAATAGTTAATTTGCCCTGCGCCTGCCTACACTTTCTCAAGTCACTACCTTTGTTACTAATATTCCAGTGCTAACTTAAATCTAATCTAATGTAATTTTATTTAAAGCAACTTAAGAATCATAATTAATTACTACTTGAATTTAATCTTGAACGATATTTCTGAAAATCAATTAACCAAACCCAAAAGTTATTTTTAAATTAGAATTTCTGAAACAAATTGTGGAATTAATAAATAAAATTAAAAATTAATCCCTAAATTAACTTCTATGATTCCAGAAAATACCTCAAAGTAAAAATTAAAATATTTACTGCTTAAACCCCATTATAGTTTAATTTAAATCTGCTTTCAATAATAACAGCTCCAAAGGATCTATCTAACTTGAAGTTAAATAAAATTAGATAAATTAATTTTTCAATCCATAAAACATTTTTATTGGTACTAATTTCGTCATGTTTTTTCAAAATATTTTGTACATAAATTTTTTTACACAATATAATTTATAAAGAAAAAAATGAATAGTTGAAAACTTTCTTATTGTAATAATTTAAAAAATCCTATAATTATTATTGTGAAATTATGATAGTAAAAAAGTTTTTAACTATTCATTATTTTCTCTTATTGTGTAACAGAATTTATGTCCAAGCATATGTTTTATAAAAACGTGACGAGAAGAAGCGGTAATGATTCCACAAAATTAAAATCAAAATTAAAATAATTGCTTACTCCGAACACGTTAAATAACAATAGGTTAAAGCGGTCCATATACTAAATCAAATTAATCACTTGAGATTAAATCCTTAATTAGTACATATTTTTGTTAATACGATGTATATCAAAACAACTGTTTTCTAAAATTGTAGCTTCTCACAACGTGAGGCCGCTCCACAGTGGGGCCTATCGTCGAAAAGCTTGCCGAAATTCATAAAATCAAATAATTGATCTGAAATTCCCTACTTGGAGGTTTTTGGGGTCGCTGATCACCAATCTCTAGTCATACTTACAAAATTTCATCCCTTATTGATAACCCCTATTCGTAAAATACCGTGTACATCATATTACAGTTAAGATGCACGTTGTTTTCATGTTTTTCTGGGTCACCGATTACGAATCTTTAGCCACATTTAGAAACTTTTACGCCCTCCAACCCTTATTGACAACTCCTATGCATAAAATACCGTATATATCCTATTAAATACGGTCAAGATTCATGTAATTTTCATGGTTTTTGGGTCACCGATTACGATTTTCTAGTCAGATTTAAAAAATTTCACCCCTTCATCCCTTTTTAACAACCCTTATTCATCAAATAACCTAAATTAAAAGAACTTTTGATTTCTTTCTCGTTTTGTTCATTTAGTAAGGCCAACAATTTTTTATTTTAAAATGTGCACAAAAAATCGAGATGCAGCTGATTTTTGTTTTATTTTATAGGTAATACTATTAAGTCCAACCTCTTATGCGTTTGATGACAGAACTCTACAGAATTATATTACATTTTCATATATCGTCGATAAACAATGTAAATAATAAAGGGCCGACATCACTTCCTTGGGGTACGCCAGATGTCACGCAAAATAGATAGGAACTAGAATCAAATTAATCAATCAATTAGGATGCACTGACAATTTAAGTTATTTAATTTGGTGATCAGGAGCGAGTGGTCGATCTTATCGGAAGCTTTTGCAAAATCAGTATAAACAACGTCCAGTTGCTGTCTGGTAACTTCTAAATAATTTGCCACAAAAATAAACGAAGATTAGTCACTGTATATCTGCCTGGATAAAACCCGTGCTGAGCTAAAGAAATAAATGATTTAGCATGGAAAACTAAGACCCTGTGAACCAAAGATTCAAATTGCTTGATTATGATGGAAAGAATGGCAATCCCCCGATAGTTACTTACTTCGTTTCTTCTGCCCGCCTTGAAAATGGGATGAAGGCAGGCAATTTTCCAAGGCTCTGGAAGAAACCCACTACGTTAACTTGCATTAAACATGAAAGCAATTGGGCGGTACAAACTCTCGCCACAATGCTTAATAAGGACCGGCGGAATACCCTCGTGACCAGCGTCTTTTTTAATATCAAGATTAAGCAAGCAATCACGAGCTTCCCGCTTAGTAAATTTAAAATAATTAAAGTCCACGGAACTGTGAGCGCTTGAAAACATGGTAGGGGGCATCGTGGCCGGTTCGTATACTGAGGCTAAAAAGTTAGCAAATAAATTACAGATCTGGCGACGGAATTCTGGTAAGACATAGGAGAATGAGAACCAACCACTTTTCTCTTACTACTCATAAAACTCCAGAACTCCTTTGGACTTGATGCCAATTCCTCCTCAATTCGCATAACGTATTGATTATATAAAAAACAATTTAAACTTTTAAACTCTTTGCGGGCTTTACCAACGGAACGTGTCTTTCAATACCACTCCTGAGAAGGTCGTTAAACACCAAAACAATGTCATTTAAATTACTGCCACGTTACAAAAAGTCCCTATCGGAATTTTAAAACGTATTATTATATTCTACTCACCTCAATTATGTTGCACTACCTTCTATTATTAAGTAATTCAACATAACAACTACAGCTTGAGCGAAGGTACATTGCAACTAAAATTCTAGAGTAGGTAAAGATAGTTCGACTCTCTCATTAGTGTTTAAGACCCTTAGGGTATTATTAAAGCCAACGTAAAAACAAACTAAATAATTTTTTTTTTTGGCCAGTTTTATGGTAATAGGGGCTGTGCGCTACATTGCAACACTGTAATAAAAGCATACAAAATAATTAGCACAAAAATTATAGTTTTGCTTTAATTAAAAATTTTAATCCCTATTTAGTTCAAAATCTCATTCTAAATTCTGGTGAATTTAGATTCATTTTAGTTTAGGCATTTGAGCTTTATCATAACTAACCTCCGTTTGATATAAATAAATATAATTTGTAACGGCCTAAAGTTTTTTTTGTTTTTATACTAAAAACTAAGATACTTTTAGAAATTATTATAATAATTTAGAAAAAAAAAATCACAAAGCCTCGCAAAAACATTACTTTAATGGATCGTAAAAAATGGCCACTGATCTCGTAACACAAATGCAGCACGCAAAGTGCACGTTTTACGAACTACATTCGGCTTGACAACTCCTCTCTAATTATCAGAGAATGAGAACGACATGAATGTTTCGTTTTTAAATCAGCAAAGTGTTGCGTTTACGAAGAGTTGTATGAAAAATACTCGTCGGTTGTGTTACATAAACGTAACAAATTATTTGATGGATATGTTTACGGAATACGACCGCCTTTACATGTGTTTGTAAACACAAACTTATACAAATAAATCCGTTAGAGATACTCTTGTATCCGCAACACATCCAAAATACGAACGAGTTTCTTCAACAATATAATAATAAATGAGGATATGAGAATAAATAGATTCGTATGTTCTCTGCTCGATGTTCTCGGATAAAATTAGCAACACGAACGACATCTTCTGATTTCCGACGCTAGTTCAATTCGATTCTTTTCAAGTATTGCCACTATTTTTATATTTTTAAATTTAAAACAAATTTTTAGGATGTTATCACACAAGGTGTGAACCCATTCCTTGGGTTTACTATGGGTCTGTTTGATAATTCGCACGGTGCGGTGTAGTGCATCAAAATTTAATACTGCATTTTTTTTAATATTAAACCAAGGTAAATTTACTCTGACGCACGACATTTTTTAGTTGGCCTGGTGTACATTTTTTTTATGCGCGGTGTCAATGAATTTACACTGGATGATCAGTACAAAGTATAAAAATTAAAACCTATAAAGTATTGAAATTTCCTAAACCTAAATAATTCACATACATATGTATATAGGTAATTTAAGAACTTTGTTTACTTAATTGTTTGCTAATTTTTAATTAGTAAGTTTTAAGTAACCGAAAGAGGTCGTTTTTGCGATCATTGGAGAAATGAATACAAATTTTATAAAAAACCAGATGGTGTGGTGAAGTTTCAACAAAAAAAGCCCCGCTTTCACGGTGCTTAGTGTATGAATGGTGTATTCAAGTATGTATGTTGTGCTGCACAGTAAGAATTGTGAAACAGGCCCTTTTTTCTAATAGCAAAGGTTAATAAAACCAATGGCTTCTAAGACATTATTTCAAATAAAATGTTCTGCCTTGGAAAAATTAGTTCCCACTTATTACAGGATTTTAATATGTTGTCATGGTATTAACCTTGAAGTAATGAATTCGATTCGTGGCTAGTAGCCATGCTAATAAATCAGTCCGGCAGTTAAGAAATTCTATCATGAGTAATGTTTTGTTTTCTCCTTGAACTAAACCACATACATGGCCTTGAACTAAACCACATCAGGTCTTGCCTGAATACTGTGATACATCATAATTTATGATGTTTATGTGAAAAATTTTCCCCTTCGAATATACTTTTTTAACACTTTCGCGGTTATAATGGCGTCGGCCTTTGCTGTAACTTTTCCAATAAACTGCAATAGACATTTTATCTTATTGTCCCAGAAGATGCACCAACAATTCTTTTTGACTTCGAAATTCCATGTTTCCTACAAAATTATTTAATAATACATACATACAATACGATACATTATAAAAATATTTCTTTTGAATCTGGCAAAAGTTATCAGAGGAACAACTATAACAATTTGAATGAGTGTGTTTTACACAAAAGATTATTACGTTAGAATCTTATCACAATGTGCGGGCAGGACTATAATAGACATAACACGTAAAAGGAGCGAATTTGTAATGAAAAACAAAAGAAACATAACATAAATTTCAATGTTGGAAGGGAAAATCAGGCCTAATATCTAGTTTTTATCTATCGTCAGCTAAAACACAAACGAACCAAATTCTATGGTAAATAAAGTATCGTTTGAAAGGTAACGCGACGCTCCATGAGCCACCTCAGGGTGAATAGTTCGACCGCAATACCTGACTGAAATAATTGATGAAAAGTTAAATGAACCTAATGTTGACATTGAAAATATGTTTGGCCCTAAGGTTTAGAAAATGGTACAATCCTTTTTGATCCATAATCTTTTAACTTAAATGGTCCACTCTTTAGGTTTATTCATATTTCAATTTAGTTCTGGACCAAAACGCAAGTTTGCGGTTTGAGAAGAATCATGAGGTTGCAAATAATAAATAATATACTATTAAAACCCAAATAAATGATGGGCTTGAAGGTGAAGTTTTCGCAAAAATGCTTAACAGCGGCTCAACGAATTTGCGACCCCGGACTAAAAGATTATAACCAACAAAAATTTAAAAAAATTCTATTTCGATTTCGCACAACTAAATTGTCTTCTGTTTTGTGAAATATCTTCGGAATACTCTAATATATAAAACAGAGTTGTGTCTACATAAAAATATCATAGAAAGAGAAAGTTTGTCTCTATTAATATTAATAAGATTCTTTCAGCTTTTTATAGACAAAATATATTAACAATAATGGCTTCACAACATTTTCGACTTGTTAATCAGAAAAAATGAAGAGGCCAATCATTTATAAATTTATCTACCAAAAAAACCCGCACTTTAGCCCGAGGTCAATCGACATAGTATATCGACTCCATTTTTTCTGATTAACAAGTCGAAAATGTGAATTTTGTCTATAAAAAACCGAAAGAATCGTATTGATTTTAATACAGACAAACTTTCTCTTTCTAAAATTTGGGTCGGCATAAAACACACAAAAATGAGGGTTTTCCTTGAGTTTTTTGATTTGATGAATTATATAATTCGTCAATGCGTTCTTGCCTCATACGTAATGTATGAAGTACGAATTGTATTTTTGAAGTTTGGTCGTAGCTACCTGATGAATATGATGATGAGTGATGAGTAGACCGAACTTTTTGTTCGGGCGAGCTTGTCAGTACGAAACCAAACTACCACAGAGAAAACTAAGTCGATACACTTTGTATTGACCTCGGGTTAAAGTACGCGGGGGATTTTGAAATTTCTACTTTTTTTTGGTACAAATATCTATGAATAACAGGTCGAAAATGTTGTGAAGCCATTATTGTTAATATATTTTGTCTATAAAAAGCCGAAAGAATGTTATTGATAAAAATATCAGTTAGCTAATATTTCAGCAATACTTTGCCCTTTGAACTTTATTTATATACAAAAATGTATAAGCTTGCAACTTTTTTAACTTAAGCTGTTTTACAGTTCAGTGAACTTCATATACATAATATATTGACGGTACATATAACAAGATTCTGCTTATTACAATTTTATTAAATTTATTACATTATTCGAAGTTAGTTTGTGCGATATTTATTAGGGGTTTGTCGGCTATGCTTCCAAAGATAATCAATTGTTCCTGAGGTTTAATAACAAATAGTAACAATATCAATTACTGGATTCTCTCACAAATCAGAATAAACCTTATTAAACAAGATTAAGTGAATTCAAATTTCTGAAGAAGTAAATCTCGGTACCAGTATAATAAAGAATGAAGGAATACAAACACACGAGTGTGATTTTAAAATCCATTTAGAAAAATAGCAGATGTTTTGCTGTTTTTTTTTCGAGTCGCAATTTCTTTATCTTTTCATACTTGAGAGACTCGTAGGTCTTCGTCTTGCTCGTTAATCTTCTTCCCTAACGGTTCACACTCCGAGTTTGGTACCAGGTTTGAAGCTTACACGAATATAATCCACTGGGTAAAGAATATGCAATTTAATTACCAATAATATCACAATGAGCCGAAGTGCCATTTAAATGAGCCATTTTAAATACAAAAAATTTGATCTTAAAACTTTGCGAGTCAATTGAACGAGTCTTGGATTGAACACACATAGTTAGTTGGAACAATTTTAATCTAAGGTCGCGCAATATCAAGTAACTGACATTTTGATTAATACAAATTTTGAATAGCATCATTTGAAAACACCTAATTCCCGTTTTTTCAAATCAGGCTGAAGCAATTTTGCCAAATTAAAGCAGTCAGAAATCTATAATTTAAAAACTTCACACCATCGTTGCTTACAAAACTTGGTAGTGCCTCACTCGTTTGTCAAAATTCAACTCTAGCTTACATTTTGATAATTTTGAATTTAACCAATTATATTTACATTTTTAATTAAACTTCTGGGCATTTGCTCATAATACTTAAATTAAACAATGCTAAGTCTCTGAATTTGAATACACTTAATTAAATATTTGTTAAATATTTTACTATAAAATAAAACTTAAATCGATTTCAAAAATATAAAGAATTAAATTAAATTACTTTTTTATAAATTTGTTTTATTTAGAAAAGATTACTTTTTTAAAACGAGTAGTTTTTCTTAGGTTGGTACGTAGCACCCTAACAGACATCTGTGTCGAATTTCGTGTCAATATCCTTTAGTAGATAATCAGAAACGCTTGTTTACCTCCATCTACTAAAGTGCATTTTTCGATTTTTAAAATGAGTGAAAAAGTTCAGCAAAGAAGTTATCAAATGTTGCTTCAAAAATAGAATTTCGGCTGCCAAAACGTTGGAAATGTTGGAAAAGGCTTTTGGTGACTATGTACTTTAGGATTTAGTGCTCAAAAATCGACCCATGACAATTAGAGATCTTGCTGACATCACGCAAGTATCCTTTGAGTCGATTTTGAAAGGCCGAAAAGACTGGGAAAAACGTTGACATAAATGTATTCTATCCTTCTTCGAGTGATTATACCCAGTTTAGAAGAATGTGATATTTTCCAAACAATTGGATTCCGGAGTTGACCGAAGTCGCTGTTTTCCATCTTGGTTGGAATTTTTTTTCGGTCTTGTATGTTGACGTACCCTATTGTGAATGAGCTTATGCTCAAAACAGTGTGAACAAATTATTGTAAATAAGATGAAATAAATTTAGAATAATAAGCCGTTTGAGTTTTATTTAAAAAGTCTAACTACTTTTTAATCACAGTGTTATATGTGTGTGTGTTTCTCTGAATGAATAAAAGTTAAATTGATACCAAACAGTATTAATACAGTATAATAGATCAATTCATGAAACATTTAATAATTTTTGTTCTTATTACGTTCTACTCTTTTTCAATTTTACGTTGTGCTTTCTAAACAGTATTTCATCATGAATAAGTTAAGCAATTCCCTTTGGGCATTCCGTTTTCCTTTGAAAAATAAAAATAATTTTGATTTTTTTACTTCTGGTGCGTCTGTGCCACAAACAAAATGAAGAAAATAGAAAGTTTTTCCCAAAATATACCCTTAATTCGAAATGTATATAAGGAATTAAGATTTAGATAAATTACATAAAACTTACGGATTAAAACACGCATAGATTATTTCAAAAACATATATGTACTCGCACAAACGACCATATACGTACCGTTAAAGCACATAAAACGAGCACAAAAATAATTAACTAATTCGGTTAATTATGTATTCCAAATCCACCTGTTTGGATTTTTTTCACTCGGAAAAGTGGAAAATTACAATTAAATTTTCCACATCGCATAATGATTTACTTTGTAACAAAAAATAAACGTTAAATTCATTAACGTGCTCAATAATTTTTTTTTGTTTTTTTTTATGGGAATCAAATGTTTTATAAATTAATATACACATAACCACTTGTTGAGCTTTATCATTTTAAAAATTTTAAGCTTATCATACATATTTCTTCAAACCAATGCTACTGAAATATGGTTTTAGTGGCTCGACATTTGGCAGGTAAAGTGCTAAAAAGAATTTTATGTATGCCAAGTCAGCAAAATATTTTAGAAGGGTAATCAAGTTCAAGAGGGAAAATTTTTTGCTCATGTTTTCATATCTTCGTTCGTAGTGAGTAGTTTCTATGAAAAAATGTCATAATTATATCATTTGTTATCACACTTTTCAATGTGAACAATACGTTCACTTTCATATTCAGAGAACGAAGACACATAATGGAAAAATAATATTAAAATGTAATTTTATGGCTTTTGAATGAATACACACACCCTTACATAAAACCATAAGAAAACATTACTAAACGAACAACGTTAGTAGTTTTTGTCCATTATTAAAAATTTTTTATGCTTTGTGTGAAATAAAAATGACAGCTAGGAAAATTTGTCTTTGTCGGAAAAGTTGTTCTTTATTTTCATTTTATTTCATTTTATTATTCGAGAGAAACAATTTAATTGGATTTAATTTTATTTGATTTGAAAATGCTTTAGGCTAGGTTAAGAAAAAAATTTATGAAATATTGAAAATTAAAACGTGGCCTCTTTGTTTGGCTGGAACGGAGGAAGAATTTGGTAGATATGAACGACATTTCCATGCGCCTTAGTCTTTAATTGGTCAATCAAAGCAGAACAAAAGGTAATGATGTGTAAAAAGAGCGGGTAACCACTCCGAAAAGATCTTGATGACCGAAGAGAAATTCTCTCACAGGAATGATTTCACTACTTATTCTTTCGAAACAACTGCAATTGCAATGTACGTTTGTTGGCAAAGATACTTGATTTAAGAGTAACTTTATTCAAATTGTTTTATGAATTTGGTAAGTCATTTTCTAAAGATAAAGAAACCGGACACAAACCAATAGTCACTGCATAAGTCTACAGATAAAAATATTTAGGTGCATTCAACTCGCTGAAAATGTAGTACATCTGTACTTTCATAAAATTAATTTAAAAAATTCTTTCCAAGTAACTGAGTAGGTCAAATAAATGAAGATTTTTTCTTAAGAAACGTCGTTGAAGACGAAAACACTTTTGAAATAAGCGTAAAATTAAGTGGATTCGACCTTATAAGACGTAACATATATGTAAGTACGTAAAAAGTGTTATTTCACTTTCCACTTCTACCCATTTTTGGTTAACTCTACGCTACGTTTCACGATAAAATATTTATAAGTTCAGGTTCCCTAATTTTCAAATTATCATCAATTTTTTTATAAATTTTAATAAAATTTTCCTAATTTGGTAAAATATCTTTATCCACTTTTAATATATAATAGACCGATAACTATGCTGATTTCAAATAAAGAAAATGTAAAATAACCCATTGTTATTGTATAACCCACGCTGCTAGGGCCAACGTGAGTTATATTTTGTATAAAAAAATGTTGAGTAGTCTTTGGAAAATTATTCGTAGTCAAATTGAATGAAAAAATATATTCTAAAAATTAGTTTTAAAGTATACCATGATAATTTAAATAACGGTCACTATGATAAAATATATTTCAAAATTCAATGCTCCACTGTGAAAACACAAAATGGAACTATTTCTTATTAATTTACGAAATTTATTTCAACAAAAGTGGATAAAACGTTTTATGCCACTTGTGAGCAAAGCGATATTATCCACTCAGGATAATGTCCCACTCGGCTATCGCCTCGTGGGCAAACTTATCCCTCATGGATAATATCTCGTTTTGCTCACTAGTACCATAAATAACTATTATCCACTTTTGATATATAATAGCCCGGTAACTATGCTGATTTCAAATGAAGAAAATGTAAAATAACCCATTGTTATTGTATAACCCACGCTGCTAGGGGTAACGTGAGTTATATTTTGTATAAAAAAATGTTGAGTAGTCATTGGAAAATTATTCGTAGCCAAATTGAATAAAAACTATATTCCAAAAAGTAGTTAAATTAAAGTACACCATGACAATTTAAAGAACGGTCACTATGATTAAATGTATTTCAAAATTCAATGATCCAGTGTGAAAACATATAAATGGAACTATTTCTTATTAATTTACGAAATTTATTTCAACAAATTGGATAAAACGTTGTATGCCACTCGTGAGCAAAGAGATATTGTCCACTCGGGATAATGTCCCACTCAGCTATCGCCTCGTGGGACAAACTTATTCCTCATGGATAATATCTCGTTTTGCTCACTAGTACCATAAATAACTATTTTTCATTATAATTAAACAGTAAAACACAAAACGATTTTAAGAAAAATACTAATAGACATTTGTATAATAAGCAAAAAATCGATTCTGCAGTAACAAAACCATTCCTCGATAATTTTATTGATACAAACACAGCTTGTACCTTAAAAAATTACAATGTCCTTACAAAATAATTGATATTGTAAATTAATTTTTTTAATAATAAAAAAAAACAATTTTTTTGTCGTTTCGGTCGTTCATTAAAATCTCTCTCAACTTTAAACGAATTTACCTGTTTTAAGGCGAAATTTTTTATTTACTAAATACTTATCTATTTAGTTGAAGGCTTACTACAAAAGAGTTAGTGGGATAATTCGGTTTAATTTGAAATAGTCCGGTTTCATATTTAGTTTGTGATTACTGAAGAGCACTGGTTCCAAAATAAATTGTATGCCATAATACCAATATTGTCCGCTTACTATCTCGAGAATATAAACTTGAGCTGCAAACTAGTAATTGCAGTATGCTACGCTTGTCAACTCAAGTCAAAATTATTGTTGAAACTAATTTGTCCTATAAAGAGTTTGAAAAGTAGGCTTTTTTCTCTGTTTTTAATGCCTAACCATCTGTTTTCTATTGTTCATTTTTTGCTCACACGTTTCCCTTAGCATCGTCCGACCAAGAGATTTTGCGTGATAGTTTCTACGATTGAACAAATAACAACTACGTTTTTGGTTTCTCCTGTATTAAATACGTCAAACACATCGACTGCTCGATTCAGATTTTTCTCTATGAGATTGTACAAACAGTTTTTTTTAAATGTCTTCAAGGTCCACAAAAGCTAGAAGTGTAAAATTTTGCTTACCACAATTTAAAAGTAAAAAAAATATTTGAAAGGAAAATAAAATAAAACCTCAACGTGAATTACAAAATATGGGGTTTTCCGAGGCAAAACCTCCGTTTTTTTATAATTGGCTTTAAAAATTGAAGAAAATGCTTTTACCGTTTCTGCAATGGTATCCGCCATTTTTCATTATTTAAAAGTGAAATTATTCAAGCCTTTGAGAAATTACTGTATATGAATAAGCCGAATAACAAATATTTTTTCTACTCCTGTTTAGCAATAAGTTTATTAAGAATGCGTTTGTTCGTGGTGGAAGCAAAATAAAAGTTACGTATAAAGTAGTGACAGATTATATTCAATACCGACTAGTTTATAACATGATAACACAATAAAATCTTTTAATACTAAGGGTCTGCTCGAATAATGTGGTAATATGGTTGCGAATCTTGGACACAAAAACGAACTGTAACTGTAGTGTAAGACTATTTGAGTAATTCTCGGTCCCATCATAGAGAGACCAAGATGCTAAGGTGGCTTGGATATATTCCCCGTTCGCAAAATCAGACCATCAAACAGGCATTGGAGTCGGCACCAATGAAAGTAGGACCTTTTGCGTTCTCTTGTAGTGGATCGGACCTGTGGAATTAAGGAAGGTTGTCGTAAAAATTAACGTACATGTACGAATGTCATTTAGCAAAACTAATTAATTTTGGTCATTCGATAAGGGTTAGTGACTGCAACAAGAAAAGCAACAAAAAACGTAAAAATAAAGGAAACTAGTTTTGAGAGGAAACTACAATAAATTACGTGTAATATCAAGAAGAAGATGTTAACAATTCGAACCTGAATGTGAGTTTATGAAATGTTGAACTTCTACACTTTCACTAAACACTGATTTTTTACTTTTCCCAATATAATGAAGTTATATTGGGTAAATATTGTAATCGCGAAAAAAATTTGGTTCCAGATTTTCACATTTCTCAACGATTTAGTTTACCAGTACCACAAAACGTCGAGTAAAAAATGTCTTATCGGTCCTTCCATCCTTCCCATCATACATTTTTACTATGTTTGCTTGGCCTCCCATTCTTACAAATATTGATAGATTTTGTCGAAATTTTGTACAAAGGTAGATTTTAGTAATAAGCAGTTTGAGTTATCTTTTGGGTCCATTCGAGTCTAGAATAGAAGGGGTTGCAATGGAAGAGAAAACTGCCAAACAGATTTTTAGTTGACCAACGATTTTTTTTTTTTATGTTGATAATAAATATGGCAATCCATCATCTACCTGTTCAGTAAGTAATTCTAATTACTTTAACAAAAAAGAATTAAAAAAATTTGTTGATTTATTTTCCGAGGTAACGTCGAACTTTTCGGAGAAATATTTTTCTACTGTTAATACACCTTTCAAATTCAAACAAATATTCCTTAGGTGTCTTTAAAACAAAGTGATTTTACCTCGTCATATGAAAATTATAATATCGTCAACATTTAAAACTTAAATATATCTAGTAAATAAAAATTCTTTCTATGACGTTTTATTGATATGTTGTGACATTTTATTGATTGAAATTTCAAAAACATATTGTTATGGCATGTATATATTTGTGAATTGATTTAATAAAATCCCCTTTATTTCCGTGTAATAAATTCTTTTGGTATAAAAGATGATATATAAATCTTAATAGCAAATTACTACATTATTATTATTACTATGAGACGCCCTTAAAATAATATAATAGCATGATGAGCGGTGGAGGTCGAGGAGAGAAGTGGTAGGAGATATAGAAAATGAAATGCTATATGACAAGGAGATGGGAAATCTGTGACAAAGGATAATTGACATTAATTCTGGTTTCGGATTGTTTGTGTTTTATTTTTTTTGTATTCTTGGATGGTCCACAGCGATGATCTGTTCAAACTGAAGCGCTGAGTAAAAAATTATTACAGCCAATTCTATGGCACAAACTTTCAGAAGTAATTTTAATTTTTAAGAATTTTCAACAGTATACTAGAGATGTATGACTAGATCTAATTGTTAAAGGTTGAAAATGACGAATGAGGTTTTGACTGCTGTTCCACACGTAAAAAAGTTAACAAAACCTTTGAGATTGCTTAAGGACCTTGCTCAAATTAATGGAAAATCTTCAATCATCTTATTACGAATAATAGATGAAAACATTTTATTTCACGAAACTTAGTTTCAAAATGCTGCCAACCTCTAAAAACAAATACAATTCCAAAACAGGATTGGTTAGCTATTTTATTTGACCAAAATTGAATTCCATTTCCAATTCATTGGCAAATAAAATACGACCATTAATTTCTCCAATTAAACGAGCGATGCGAGCTGCACTTTAATACGATTTACTGCTTTGTTGCTTGATTTGATATTTAACATTTTCGTTAGATTTTAATTAGGTGGCAAGAAAATTTACTTTTTTAAAAAAATATATAAATAAAATATTTTACAATAAATACCTTACTATTCATCTTCATCCTCCATTTTGACTGACTAAAGTTAAGTAAAAAATCGAAAAATTGGCAACTGCAGTTGCTGCAAGCTTTTTATCGCAGTTTTCGATTGATTGATTGGAGTGTTCGACCAAACTATAAGCAAGATCCCCCGGAGATGGCAATCATAATTAAATAAATATTACTTACATCTTATAAAATGGTAGCTCAGAAGTTATCTAAAATAATAATTATAATTAACAAGATCTACCTTATTGTGATATCTGTCGCAACCTCAACCAAGAATTTAGCCCAAATTTTATTATAAATTCAGAATGTTTGCAAACCTATCACTATACATAGATTACATATAAATTTAAGTTTGATCTGTGGTAGATGTTGTAATGAATTATAATTAGTGTTACCAGTAACAAATATGAAAATGCTAATATGCTGATTTATTCCTAAAGTATGAAACCCGAACTGAAATGCTTTTAAATTAATAAATTGATTATTATTAGTTCCCCCCGTAGTTAGCATTTTGGTTAGTAATTTGCATGATAAAATAGTAGCACAAGACGAAACAATTTCTAAACTACATATTCGCTGGATGCTTAAGGGTTTTGGAAGGCTGAGTGAGGTATTTCTGAAAATTAAAATATTATTCAATTATCACTAAGTATTACTTTTCCGAACTCGAAAATTATTTAAAATTTAAATCTGTGAAACAAACTACAAATTAATAAAATAAATTAAAATTTAATTCAAATAAATTAACTTCTCATTAATGCAGATTCCTCCAATAAGAATAGCAGGTGGGAGCAGGTGAAAATAATGGGTCTACTACGAAATCCCGGTTTTCAAAATCCCGAATTCAAAATCCCAAATTCAAAATGCCGGTTTTCAAAATCCCGGTTTTCAAAATCCTGGTTTTGAAAGACATATTTTTTTAAAAAATCTGGTGAAGGAAAATTTTAATTTTGAAAAGTGATTTCATAGTACACCCGTAAAATAAAAATAAAAATCGGGATTTTCTGAAAACCGGAATTGTTATTTTTGCAGAATCGAGATTTTAAAAAACGGGCTTTGGTAACCCACATTCTGGGATCTTACTTGAAAGATAGATTCTTCCGAATTAAGTTAGATGATACCTTTTTTGAATTGAAAGAAATCAACAGTACCACAGGGCAGTATATTAGGGTTGGTTATACACCTGCTGTACACTTATGATCTCCCTAAAGTAAAAAACAACACTTTGAGCACTTTTGTGATGACACGGCGATCTTAACTGTTGGAGAAAGCAGAGTCAACGCAGAAGTTACAATCAGATATTTCGCAAATACCTAATTGGAGAAAAATTTGGCGAATAAAACTAAATGAAACTAAATCAGAAAAGTGTAAATATCATTCAAAGATTTCAGAATTTGGTATTAAGGAACATCGTTGATGCACCTTATTATATCATGAACAATGACCTCCCTAGGAACCTAAAAATGAACCTTGATTTGAATAAAATTTAAGAAAAGTCCAGCGACATGGGAACATTGAGCCAACTGTGCTCTTAAATAACACAAATTTAGTACGCAAATTTAAAAGAACCAAACCTTGTGAGCTGGTGTAATTGTTAAGGCAAACAACATTGTGTTGATCTAAAAGCCACCACAAAGATGTGGTGTATTGCAACTTACCAGACATTATGGAACGCCAATGGGAAGAAGCCATAGATTAATATAAGTTTACAAATTAAGTCAGAATCAAATTAAAACAAAACAGAAAATAAAAAATCTTCTCAGTAAAACAAAAATATCGTCGTGTCCAAACAAGTGTAAGACAATAACGTTCTTCAAATCACATTGTTACCACATTGTTCAAAACCGCTTAGATTTGACAAATTAGATAGGCCTCCAGGCTGGGATGTTTGAAATACTGAAAAGTAATATTCAGGTACGGATTTTGAATTTGTCGTTGTCATTGTTACTGTTGTTTGTTGACGGTGTTGTTGAATACTCGAATAACTATCATAATTCAATTCATTTTGCTAAACCTAACAACTTTTTTATGCTAAGTAATTTTTTTTAGCAAACACTGAGTCACTTCGAGATATTTTACCTTTCCGGGCGTTGGAATTAGCACTATTAAGTAGGACTACAAAATATCCCAATCTGAGAATGCTATAAAAACTGTGAATTTGTGATTTATTAGAACAATATAAAAAGTAATTTGCACGTACACAATTTGTATGCAGAATGTTAAAATAAAATCTAAAATTCACCTCACATATTTTGTCACCTGTAAAACACTAATTACATTTCACCTGCTTTTACCTAAAACAAAAAAGAAATATAATTTATGAATTTCCCTTCTTTTACCCATCTATTTTCCACTTTACTCAACTTCTATTTTCTATTCTTATACTCAGAAATAATTACAACTCTCATTACAGTTAATTATAATGCCATCAGGTGTTTTTCTTCAAACGCAAAACGGGCGCGAAACAGTGAAGAAAACCGGCAATCGTTTATACAAATGGAAACATGAAAGGCAAAAAAAAATGTGTTTCATGTTGTTAATCTTTCCCAATGCCTTTGCGTGCGAGCGCGACACACGGCACAGAATATGAGAAGTACAATCAAAATTATAATTTGAGGGTGGTGCAGGAAGAAATGTCGCTAATTAACTTTGAGATGTTTTGCTGTTCGATCGCGCATAAAATACGCGAAACTTTTGCTACTAACGCAATTGTATTTTATATATGTATAAAAGGTCGTTACAGTTAATATTCTAATTATTCAATTAGATTTATCTTATGAAATGAAGTTTGAAAGAAAATGCGATTAACCGTCGCTATGACAAGGAAAAATAATTTGTGTGTATACATTATATATATGTACATATATTGTATTTAAACTCGTATATAAATGGGTTAGTCGCGCGGTTTAATTATATTGTACAAATAAAACATCCATTATTTACAATTACAATCTGTGTTAGATTATATAAATAGAGATATAATGTGTACTCGTAAAAGCGAGAATAAATATTTTTCATATGCAAATTAAGAATCACGTGCCACACATATTGTTAGCGCGCCTATTATGTCATTGTCTCGCACAGAATTTCTTTTTTTTTTTTTTTGTATACCAATATTATTGAAATTAGGTTAAATTGAATTTTAAATTTCATAACAATAAAACACATTAAAGTTTGGGGTAGATAGTACATTTACAATATTATGTTGCCATTCCATATTTTTATTTATTTCTTACTTATTTGTAAATCGTATTTAAAGGCGCACATGCCGTTTTTAGAGACTGAATGTTTTCTTAGGCAATAAAATGGAAATGTAAACTCGAAAGAGATTTTAGGAAGAGTATTATCTTGTATAGAGGTAATTGATTTTGCTCTATATCTTTAAGCTAATATTAAATGGAAATTTTGCCAACAAAATAAAGTAAAAAGCTCTAGGATAATTACATTACTATATACCTAGGTAATATGATTTATTTTTTCGTTAAATCAATCATATTGGAAATCTAATTTCCGTCGTATTTAGATTGAATATAGGTATGTAGGTATAACATAAAATGAAATAAAGAGTAAATTTGTATATACAAATTTGATTATACCTACGGATAACAATTTAATGGTCAGAAATAAGTATTATGTACATACATATGTGACTTTAATGCAAACAATCAAAATTGTTAGTTTGGTTTACGATACACCGACTTGGATTTTTATTAAGGAAATTGAAGAACCAAACGATATTCATCAACGTATTTCGATTTAAACTAACATGGTTAAAATGTTCTATATAATACCCGCGTATCACCCGTACCCCTCCACCCTGTGCCTACTGAAAATTAGTCAGTATTCGAGCTTTAGTCGAATAATATTGATATGGTTGTGTTACGATGACTAAAAAAATGTAATTTGGCTTTTAATTTTTGTGCGGATATTTAGAACCGTGATATTTCCCAAATATAGTTCCCCAAGTCTTTTTTGATGAATAATTTGTCCTTCCTCTTCATGTGCCGTTAGATGGTTTTGGTAATATTTTATAGATTGTTCCATTACTTTACATAAACAAACTTTATTCAAGACGGTTTTGAGAGTATAGTAGGGGCACAGAAGAAAAGTAAACACGCCAACAATTTTGTTTTAAGGGGAACTGTTGTTCCTCAAAACAATATTTTATGTAATTGGAAAGCAAGTAACTTTTTTGTTAAAATATTTACATTTTATTTCGTTTTTTTTTATTTACTCATAGTACATTAGTTACTACAGCAAAAGCCGGTGAATTCGCACAGTTATTAGTTTAAATTCTTTTACAGTTTTTTGTGGTGTTTTCAGAGACAGTAATATTTACTGCTTCGGTCTTATTTTTAAATCCTACTAAAAATGAATCTAACGGACAGGTTACTGAATTGTGTAAATTAAGTTGTATTTGGTAGGTCGCGGTGATAGAGGAAATTCAGCCAAGGAAGGAGAATTTCAGGTTATTCAGGACGAGTACATGGACAGAGGAAACGAATACATTGAACGAATACTATGCAAAATCGGGATAATGAAAGCGAGGTACTCGATGTAGAGAATGATGCCGATTACAATCCGTTTGTAAACGAACCCCCCTTACCAGATTTACACGCTACTGATGGCACCAATAACTTAACTCAAAAGCCAGAAATAAATTATAGTTAAATGAGAACAAAGGAGGCGTTAATACCTTCGATAAAACGTGTCGTTCGTATACGTGCAGACTAAAAACTAACCTTTGGTTATGACTTTAATTTTCAATGTGGTGGACGTAGCAATCATCGCAACTTTTTGCCTATTTCAGTTACCCCATCTATTTGATCATGAAATACGAGAAAAAGTGAAAATAGACAGATATTTTCGAAAGAGTTGGCAGTTACTTGGCACGAAATCATCTTGAAAGTAAAAGTCAGATAACAAAAAGCGCTTCCGTAAAGTATGTTACGAGTTGTGTCAAAGCAACCTAGAGGAATCAGTACGTCATTCTGTTTTAAAAAATTCTGATTTACAAAATTCTGTTTTGAAAAATTCTACTTTGAAAATTTCCGTTTTGAAAAATTCTGTTTTATAAAATTGTGATGATACACATGATGCACAATGATACACATAATTTTTGTCACTAACTTATCCACCAATTATCTACATGTATGTGAAGTTAACCCGAAAAATCATTCCAAAAAGGCTTTTTTAATTTTGGTGTCTTTCCTGGCTAAAATCCATACTAGCCCGAAAAAATATTTGCATTGTATAAAGAATGAATATCATCCTGAAATTTGATTAGGACGGATGTTGGTTGTTGACGTAACTCCCCCGGACTCAGATTTTTGTTGTCCTCAACAAAATTATTGGATGTGAGCATGCTTTTGATGTCTGGTGATTCTCAGACTATATCCGATGAGACCTAGAAACTGTTTTATTTGTTTTCGAGTTTTCGGGATTTGTATTTTTTGTATTATACTAATTTTCTCCGGGTTCCGTTGAATTCCTTGCCTATTAACGATGTGCCCTAAAAATTTTATTTGTCCTTGTACAAATTTGCATTTGTCTAACTGTTCGCATATTTGATTTCATCAGAATTTTGAATATTTCTTCTAGGTGTTTCATATGATCTTCCTTCGTGCTGCTGTGGATGATAATGTCGTCCATATAGACTAGGCAGGTTTTCGCGAAATATTTGTTTAATGTCCTGTTCATGAATCGTAGGAACGTGGATGGCGGATTTTTAATCCGAAGGGCATTCTTTTGAATTCGTAGTGATTTCCCCGGATTGATAAGGCTGTCTTCTCGATGTCTGTGGGGTTCATTTTTACCTGATGAAAGCCGGATTTCAAATCTATTACTGAAAAGTATCGCCATCCGTGTAATTGGTCCAATAGTTCTTCGATGTTGGGCACAGGAAATTTATCGTCAATTGTTTTGGCGTGTAATTCTCTATAGTCTATGACCATTCGAAATTTCTTTTTCCCTGAGTCGTCATCCTTTTTGTTAACTATAATGATTGGTGAATTCCATGGGCTTTTACTCTTTTGTATTATGTCGTTTTCCAATAGTTCTTTGTTCTGTCGTTTGATTTCTGGGATTTGAGAGTTGGGATATCTGTACTGTTTTTTATGAATTGGTTTGTCATTAGTAAGTTCTATGTTGTGCGTTATATCTCCAGTGTATTATAGAGTTGATGTAATGTCAAATAATGATTAATATTTTTGAATCAGCTCCTCCATTTGAATTGACGGTAATCCTCGGGATATTTTATTGCAATTTTATGGGTTGAAAATATTAGTTCTCGTGTTTTGAAATTTATTATTTTTCCAAATTGTGTCATGATGTTTGTCCCAATTAGTCCGTCAAATGTATCGTGGAATTTTAATAGATGAACCGTTAATTTTTGGTTTGTTCTGAATTCTTTGAGACCATTCAATGTAATTGTTTGGTCGATTAATATAGACCTTCCTATTGTTTGGATTTTTATTGGTTGAATATGCTAAATTTTTTCTATTTTTATTAATTTTGGGTCTAGATATGACTCGTCCGCTCCTGTATCGATGAGTAGGTGTACGGGTTTGTTTTTTATGTGAATTGTAATGTATGGGAGTTGTTGTTTATTGATGGTGTTTATTGTTCGTCTTCTGTGTCCGAGGCCGTTTCCTGAAAAACAATCATAATTTTCTCCTTCGTTGATAATGTATTATTCCTCTTCTTTGGTTTCTGTGCAATTTATGTTCCTTTCCGTTTTAATATTTGGCGCTTTATTCCGTGTGGCTAACCATTCTTCTTTTGGTATCCATTTTTTTTGAGGTTGATTGAGACTATTTTCTCTTTTTATTTGGGATGTTGATGCTTTAAATGTTACGTGAGGTTTTTGTTCTTGTATTGAAGGCCTTTGGTACCTTGTGTTGGGGGTTTGTATTTAATATAGTACATGTTCTCCTCTTCTTGGCATACATCTAATGCTACAGATATTTTTCTTGGGTCTCTGCTCCTAATGTTTGAGCCTAATGGTTCCTTAAGGTTGGCGACAAATTGTGCTAGACACATTTCTATGTATAGCTCTCGTTTCGCATCGCTATTGTTGAGAAGATTGAATGGGCTATTAAAGCTGTCTGTATTTCCATTATTTTGCTGTAGAATTGTTTGGTTGTTTGTATTCCCTGCCTTGTTCTATGCAGATCTCTAATTAGAGCGACCTCTGTCCTAGGGTCTGAATAGTGTTTTATTAAAGTTTGTTTCTCCTCTAATTTTGTTCCGTATCGCTTTTATAAAAGTCACGGGTATTTCCACATTTTCTGGTAACGCTAATTTTGTCAAAATAAAAATTTCTTCTACTTCTGTTAAAAATCTGTATAAATGTTTGATCTGTCCGTTAAATTCTGTTAGTTCTTTTATTATGTCCGACGTTCTAAGTGCGGCATGTATTTTTTCTATCGTACCACCTTGCACTGTAGTAAGATCTAAATTTTTTGTGTCGTCTGTCATGTTATCACTATTATCTAACCTATTATTTAACTTTTTTCGAATATGTTCTACTAGTCTTCGAATTCCTCGTATTTATTACTTGTTTCTAACTGCGGAGTACTTTGACTTTGCATATGTTAAAATACATTTTACTTACTCCGTGATGATCCCGCAAAACAATGAGAATGAATTTGGCGTTCATATCGTTCTTTGAAACTGCTTTTCCTGATGAACGGGTTGATACTGGTCGTTCTTCGGAGGGATTTCACAATATTATTTCGTAGAACAGATTTATTTCACAATTTGTTTTTTATGTCAACTGGTTTACCACTGGTGGGGACCAAGTTGTATCTGCATACAGCTTTTATTACATTGATTTTAATTAACACTTGGTGCTACTTTTGAATTGTCTAAAAGCTAATACTTGAGGACTACCGGCTGCGCCAGTTATAGGTTCGTATCTCAGTTGAACTAAACACTTAAAACTTATTTATTTTTACGTACTTTATTCAAAACAGGTAAAACAGCTTGTTAATTCTACAAAAATAACATAATAAATGACAATGATTTTATGATTAGAATGCTTTATATAGAAATTGTTTATATTCGATGAAGCCGATAAATGAGAAAACACAGGGTTAGTATAAAAACATTGGACTATAGTAAGTTGATACATAATTTAATAAAAAGAATAATAATGTTTACATTATATTTTAAAATAAGAGATTGGTAATTAAAATTTGAAACTCTTATAATCTACGTTTTGTTTAATATAAGCAAAATGCAATTTATGCTGTATCGTCGCTATTTAGCGTTGGAAACAAACGAACGGATGTTGGTTGCTGACGTAACTATGTATTAGTATTAGTAGCACGAAAAAAATTATCTGGTAACAATTAAACTTCAAAGTTAATAAGATGAAGCTATTTTCTTAATTTAATAAAATATTCATTTAAAATTGAACGATTCCGTTGCAATAAAAATCTGCGGAAATACACCAGTTATTATCTCATTATTATAAGACAGTTGTTATTTTACATTAATAAAGTTTTATTTTCCGACCGAGTTCCTTAGTTATCTATGTTGTACCTTATTTTCCATTACTTTTTATTCGATGCTGATTAAATCAATAAATAAAACTCGATTCATAATTTATATTTTCCATTGTGGACTGTATGCTTTATTTTTATTTCGTACAATGAACAAAAAAAACAAACGAGCGAGAGAGAGAGAGAAAATGCAAAAAGACGATAGTCCCACCTTCACAAATTTCAGAGTGTACACAGAGTGTGAATGCGTTCAATGACGTCACTTTCTCTACTACCGTAAGATGGCACTAGCGTTTACAAAAATACATTCGTCAAGTTATATATATATTTGTGAATCTATTTAATATTTAACAACTACATATGGAATTTCTACAATCTATACCAGGCCAAACCCCCCCCCCCTCCCTCCATATATTTCCAGCCCCTGTTACAATGCAATGGTGACTTTCACCAAATTTTCATATTGGTGAAAGGCACTAGCTTGTTAAGTTGTTTGGCTAAATCTGGCGTACCTCAGGGTTCTACGCTGGATCCGCTTTTGCTTCTCATTTTCATTAATGATTGCCAGACTTTCTATCTTATAGATATTTATTTTATGCTGATGATTTAAAAATGTTTAAGCCTATTCAGACTGATAATGATTGTATTAAACTTCAATTTGATCTTGATAAGCTTCATGCGTGGTAGAATTTAAATAATTTGAAACTTAATATCAAAAAATATGCTGTGGTGACATATACGAGAAAAATTTACCAATTGGAGTTTTTCCCTATATAATAAACAAAATGATGTCATTTTGGAAAAAGTTAGTGAAATTACTGTACTAGGCATAATCTTTGAAACTAAATTAAAATTGGACTTTTATATCACTACAGTTTATTCTAAAGCGCTTAAAATTTTTGGGCATATTTTTTGACGTGGTAAGGAGTTTCGTGATCCTTGTGTTTTTATTTATTTCTACCAAAGTCTATCCCGCAGTTATCTGGAATACTGTAGCGAGATATGGAATCCTTATTATGAGATTTACAAAGCCCAAATTGAGAGAGTACAGCGTAAATTTACCACGTTCTTAATTTATAAATGTATACCATTTAGCAGTCCCATTAGATATGTTGATAGAAATAAAATATTTAAATTGCAGACACTTGAAGTCAGAAGACAGATGCTTGATGATATCTTTCTCTTTAAGTTGGTATCATCTTTGTCGTCATTTAATTTTTATGCACCGTCTTACATGGTTAGAAGTGAAAAATTATTTTTTCCATCTTTCTCAAGGTCAAACCTTGGTTTTGCAAACCCAGTATTGAGATTGCAACAGAATCATAACGATTATTTTTGTGCCTTGTGAAACAACGCATCAGGAATTACATACACATCATGAAACCTGAGATTTTATAATTCTTTAAAAAAATAATTCTGCAGTTCATTTTTTTGCGGCAAAAAAATCAATTGCAGAATTGATTTTTTAACGAATTATGTGGAACAGAATTTTTTGAAACAAAATTTTATAAAACAGAATTTCGTAGGTCGGTGAAGTTAGCCCGAAATATCAGCCCGAATTTTTGGTTGATTTCTCGTATAAAATGTAGCTGTCCCGAAAAAGTGTAAATTTTTGTAAAAAGTGTAGGCTCATCCCGAAAAAAAATATTATAATTAAAATGTATCTAACAAGAAAAAAAATAAGTTTAATCTAAATAAAAATTAATAAATTTCTTAAAAAATATTTGTAATAAAAAAAAATAAATTTCTATAAGAGTAAAGCCATTCGACATATTCAACAAATTTTTATAGGTATACTAATGTATGTTCTGTTGGTAGTATAGTCCATTTACTATGAAGAAACCTTAAGTTATATACTGCCAATACTAGATACAATGCTTAATGATTTTTTACTTGGGAGGATAGGCCATGATGCTAGCTAAGAGTTGGTCAGCATCCCAATTCAAATCATGGAAAAAAATTTTAAAACTTTGTATTTTTAGTGTAGAGCATGTGATATAGAGAAAGATAAAATTACAAACATCCAATACCAGATGAAACTTAAATTGGAACCATGAATAACCCATATCCATACATTTAGCAGTCTTATCTTCATGATATGGATATGGGTTATTCATGGTTCCTTAGCATATCCAAGACCTATCTAGTGGTATATACCGTTTGTGGTCTTTCTATCTACTATCGCCACACAGAATTTAAGTTTCAGCTAAATGCAGTGTACGCAATTGCGTATTATGTGTACTGAAAATTATATGTCCTATCTCTACGATATGAATATGGCCGATTCATGGTTGCTTAGCATATCCAAGACCTATCTGGTGGTATATACCGTTAGAGGTATTTATCTCTAGTATCACCACACAGAATTTAAGTTACAGCTAAATGCAGTGTACGAAAAGGCGTATTATCTGAACTGAAAATTATCCGTCTTATCTCCGTGATATGGATTCTTTATGGTTCCTTAGCATATCCAAGACCTATCTAGTGGTGTATACCGTTAGTGGTATTTATCTCTAGTACCGCCACACAGAATTTATGTTTCAGCTAAATGCAGTGTACGACGAAGCGTATTATGTGTTCTGAAAATTATAGTCTTATCTTCATGATAAGGATATGGATTCTTTATGGTTCCTTAGCATATCCAAGACCTATCTAGTTTTATATACCGTTAGTCGTATTGATCTCTAGTATCGCCACACAGAATTTAAGTTTCAGATAAATGCAGTGTACGAAATTGCGTATTATGTTTACTGAAAATTATCTGTCTTATCTCCATGAAATGGATATGGGTTATTCATGGTTCCTTAGCGTATCCAACACCTATCTGGTGGTATATACCGTTAGTGGTATTTATCTCTAGTATCGCCACACAGAATTTGAGTTTCATCTAGTATTGGCTGTTTGTAATTTAATGTTTCTCCATATCACATGCGCTACACTAAAAATACAAATTTTTAAAAATCATATGTTTATTTCCATGATTTGAATTGGGATGCTGACCAACTCTTAGCTAGCATCATGGCCTATCCTCCCAAATAAAAAATCACTAAGCTTTGCATCTAGTATTGGCAGTATATAACTTAAGGTTTCTTTATAGTAAATGGGCTACACTACCAACAGAATATATATTAGCATACCTAAAAAATTTGTTGATTGTGTCGAATGGCTTTACTCTTATAGAAATTTATTTTTTTTTATTACAAATATTTTTTAAGAAATTTATTAATTTTCATTTGGATTAAACTTGTTTTAATCCAAATTAAAATTAATAAATTACACTAAAATTTACACTTTTGCAGGACAGCTACATTTTATCCGAGAAATGAACCAAAAATTCGGGCTGATATTTCGGGCTAACTTCACCGACTTAATTTCGTAACCAAAAACCAACCCAACCTAGGTTATACAAACCCAACAAATCTAAAAAGCGAAGCTTCCCAAGCATTTTGTTTCCTAAGACTTTTTTTTTTAATAAAAACGCTACAAATTCTTAATTATGATCTCAGATATTTGCAAAAATGTTTAAATTTCAACATATGTATATGAATATCGTTTGAAAAAATCGTTTTCATTTTTTTTTTTGTAATATTTGATATATTTAAATCAGAATTGCTAAAATTTTCTTAATAACATTATTCTGGCTAAATTTAAATAAAAGCTTACTACAAATCGTGTGGTCACTAATTGAACACACATTACATACATGGCAGTCAAGGTATATAGAAATAATTGTATTACATTGCGCATGTCGCATCCTGCCTCTCTCTCATTTTAATACGTCACTCACATCGTAAAAAAATTCATTTCTTTAGTGTTGCTTCAACAAGTGGATGAAAAAATTATTCTTTTTAATTAATAATAAACAAAAGTGGCTAAAATGGTGATTTGTGCAGTGTTTAAGTGCAACAGCAACAACGACAAAAGATTAAAACGCAATTCAAATAAATCCACTCGTGAAAAAATTAAATTTTTTGGATTTCCAAAAGATCCTACCTATAGAGAAATTTGGCCCCAAAAATGTGGTCATAAAGACAATTTTAATATTAAAACTTCATATGTATGTGCAAAACACTTTACGGCCGCTCAATTTTCAAGAAATTTGAAGCAAGAGCTACTAAATTATTCACCGAAAAATAGCCGGAATTTAAAATTAGATTCCGTTCCAACAGAAAATCTTCCCGGTTCAACGACAAACAAAGAGTCATCATCAAAGCGCCAAAAGCGGCAAGAACGTCGGGAATCAAAACGAATAATCACAGACATTTTAAATGTCATATCAACGATTCCGGAATTGAAGAATAGCGCAATATTGCCTGTAATTTATGAAACCGCTCCTCATAACCTAGAGAAAGCCACGAGTACGTCAGATTTAAACGAAGAGTTGTCAGAAGAGAGGTAAATATGTCATAAATCATAGTTTTTGTAATAATATAATAATTATATAATTTTGTTTAATCGGCCAAAATTTGTTGTTTATGAAAGAAATATTTACTCATGGCCAACGAAGAAAAATGCAAAATAAAGGTAGACGAGTAAAATGGAAAGTTAATGACATATCACAAGCCATTGCTATATATGCTAGTGGCCCAAAGGCGTACCGTATGTTATTGAAAAAAAATATCCATTTTTGGCCGTATCAACTCTCAGAACATGGGCTGGAAAAATTGATATCAATCCAGGATACTTAGATGTAGTTTTTAGTTTAATGCAAAATGCCGATCTAACTAAGTACCAAAGAGTTTGCGTATTAATGGTGGACGAGATGAAAATACAAAAATCCTACGAATATGACCAAAAAAGTGATACGTTACTCCCTCCTGCAAATTATGTACAAGTGATAATGGCTCGTGGAATTTTCGAAAACTGGAAGCAACCTGTTTACTACGGTTTTGATAGTAAACTAACTAAAAATATGATTGAAAAAATTATTACAAAGCTGAATTCTATTGATTATCATGTTATGGGTATTGTTACTGATTTAGGAGGGGGCAACAGGGGATTATGGAACAAAATGGGGGTAACAGAAAACAAACCATACTTTGTGAACCCTTGCAATGACCAGAGGAAATTAATATATTTAGTGACACCCCACATTTTTTAGATTCTGGTATTTTACTAAACGACAAGTTTTTAACTAAAGATCCTCTGGTAGAGCTATTAAAGCATCAATCTAAATTAGACTTAAAAATTGCTAGCCGATTAACAGTTACTCATTTGAATGTTAAGTGCGGTAAACGACAAAAAGTAAATTAGCAACGCAATTATTTTCTCACACTAACTCATCAGCATTAAACAGATTCGGTTGTTTGGGTATAGCAAAATTTGAAAACTGGAATGAATTAGCAATTCTTCGGAAACAAGTACATTTAAATTATAAAATACAGTTTTATGTAATTATGTACTTATTTATATTTATAATAGTGATTTATTTTTAGTTTTAATTATGTGAACGATTGGTTTGATCTTTTTAATTCTAAAGTACCTCGAATTGATTCTCGTCCAATAATGGCAGCTTTTGGTTTGACAAGAAATGAACATGATACGATATTAAATGATATGGAACATTTAGTCAAAAACATGCGAATTGGTAAAAATAAGTCAATGTTACCATTTCAAAAAGGGATAATCGGTAGCATTAATGCATTAAAATTATTGTTCAATGACCTACAAAACGAATATGAAATTAAATATTTATTAACTTACCGTATAAACCAGGATCCATTAGAAATGTTTTTGGAGGTTATGAGAGCTAACAGCCTTTAGTCCTAAATTTACTATAAACTTTAGTACTGGGGAATTCTATTCACCATAGCATGGGATTGAGTTATAAAACATACACACGGTACCACTTGGAAACTTTTCAAATTGGGTGTCATAATGGTTTTTCTAAAAACACTTAACTTAACTTAATTGTTTTATGTAATTAATATACTTCTCTAGTTTAAATATTTGGTAATCCCCTTAATAAGAGTCCCTGATATGATTTACATGTGAAGTGGGCTATTATTTATAGCCTCTGTTCAACGAGAGAATGCCATTTTGTACTTTCAAAATTTGTAACCTTAAAAACCTAATTATTCTTTATATTATCCGAGAAACAAAAGAGTACAAGATGCAAAAAGCCAAAATGTAACAAGAAAATTGTGGAAGGTGAAATTTTAAACGATTAAATTGGCCGTGTGTAGCCACCCATATTCGCTAAAAAACTATGTTTAAAATTCATGACTCGGCGATAAGATAAGATTAACAGTATAAGTATAAATATGAAAAACCATTTAAACTTAAAACAAAAATCAAACCACATTTTATGCCAACTAAAGCTTAATTCAGTTAATAAGTATTATTTAACTCTTAATCAAATTAGAAGTTTAGACAAATACGATAGCTATCAAATTGATGTATTTTTCAGAAATTTTTTATCACTAATGAAGTTTATAAAACTACTCGCAAATAATTCTTTAAAGTTATATTCGGTCAATAGAAGGTTTTTTGACTGATTCCGGCAACAATATTTCTACTCGTTCGTCCACTAAGAATTTATTTATGTTGAATTCTTTTCACCCAAAATCGTCAAAAAAATTGCTGCACATCCAAAAACTGTGTTCTTTGCACCAAAAAACGTCAATGTTTTGTCGATGTGCATCAATTTTACGAAATGCGGATTTTTTCATGAATTTCACATCCGCAGCTACTAACACCAACAAAACTAGAAACGTCAATTTAGTTGTCAAAACTTTTCAATAATATAGCGTTTTTTGTGTCTTGATCGATTTATATTATCATTTTGTGTTTAATTTAATTGTTGTGTTTAATTATTTTAATTTAATTGAGTTTTTGCGTCTCGATTTTTTATTATCATTTTACTTGAATCAAATAATTGGAGGTGGTTCAATTAACCGATTTCCACATTTTGTTAGACGCAGATGGATGCATTATATCCATAAAGACGGGGAGGCTTTCCTAGAAAATAAAACAAGTGAGTAAAAAGTGATATATATATATATATATATATATATATATATATATATATATATATATATATATATATATATATATATATATATATATATATATATATATAAATATATATATATATATATATATATATATATATATATATATATATATATATATATATATATATATATATATATTTTATAAAATTGAAATTTTAAAAATTTACAGACGGCATAATTGTAATGGTAGACTACGCTGATGTTCTGGAGCAATATTATACCAGAAAGGGTGAAGTCACTGCAAAAATTAGCAATTTTAATGCAGAGCAGTTTGACTCACACACTGCTGGTGAAGTAATGGGAGAAGCTTCGCCACAAGTAATGCCAAGTGGTTCCGAAGAGCCTTTGGTTATATACGATGATGGTGCAACGGAAGAAGCTCCGCCATAGGAAGAGCTTACTGCTTCCGACGAATCTACTAAGTGGATGGAGGGGCAAACAAAATATTTGTTAACTGTGTATGCCGATTGCTTTACGAAAATTGGACCACTGAAAAAATTTAGAAATAAAAAATGTATGTGGCAGTTCGTGGCGGGCGAATTAAATGAAGAGTTCGGGATGACATGCACCTATCGTCAGGTTTAAACCCGGTATCGCGTTGTCATGAAACGAACCAAAAAATGTGTAGATCAAAATGGTACGAGCGGAGAGGCACGCATAGAGTCGGGCTTAGAGGAAGAAGTGAGCCGGATCGTCAGTATTGACGATTCGCTAATACCGGACTATGTGGTGTCAGCAAAGCGGTTTTCGAGAAAACAGCCTGTGCCGTCAATGCCAGCATCATCAACAACATCATTATCATCAACAGTAGCAAAACCATCACAACCTGTTAGTTTACCATCAACATCCGTACCACCACAGTTTACCAGCAGCATTTTCATCAGACTCGAATACATCATCACCAACCACCAATTATTACACAGAAATACTTCGCCTTAAAGCAGCAGCGGTTCGAAACTATGGTGAAGCGTCTTCGTGAAAAGGAGGCAGATCGGGCAAAACGGCACGAAGAAAAAATGAAAAAATTAGATGAAATAATCCAAAAACAAAATTTATAATTTTTTTTTATAATATTATTTTAATTAGCCTTTATACATATATTTTGTGAACTTTGAATTAAAAATAAATGAAATTAAATTAAACTTTATTTTTTTAAACTAAAATGACTCTGTAGTTATGTTCCGCTTGATTTCACCTAAATGTTTTAAAACAGATTCTGAAATCACTTCTACATTTTCTCCAGTTCGTTCGGTGTTTCTGGTGTCTGGCAAGGCGGCTTCAGCAGCAATTTCTTCTTGCAGTTCAGGCTCACTTTTATCCCATAAATCTCCATTATCAATACACAAATTGTGTAGAACGCAGCATCCCAATACGAACTTGCACAGAGAAAAAATCGAGACGAATGAGCTGCCTAAATGTTTGTTTAAGCAACCCAAACGTATTTTCAATTTTTACCCTAGTATGGGAATGCTTTTTATTATAAATACTTTTCTTGGGGGTTAAATTCCCATAGTCTTTGTAAGGGGTTAATAAAAACTCCCTCAACGGGTAAGCTGCGTCCCCCAGAATGTGGTACTCTTTTCCGCAAACAGCTGGAATTTTTTCCGCTATAAGCGACAGTTTATATAACCTTGAATCGTGTATTTTACTTGGCGATCCAATAAATACATCAAGGAATTTCTTTTTGGCATCACAAACTCCTTGTATCGTAATTGAAATTAAGCCATGTCGATTCACATATGTTGAACGTCCCTTATTCCTAGGCTTGCGGCTGTATATGTAACAGCCATCTATACAGCCTATTACATTAGGAAAACCGGCTTGCTGGAATTAGAAAAATACAAAATTAATCATATAAATGATCTGAAAAGCAATTTAATATTTTTATTATTTCTTTTTTAATTACAATCTAGTCTAAGACTAATAAGCAATTTTATTCTAACTTAAATTACTACATTTTACTGAAATTTAAGGGTTCATCCATCGATGTACTCCTTAGTTTTGATATTTATGATTTGATCGCGCTTTTGTCGTGCACTAGATAAAGATTTATTTTAACTGATTTACACTAACTCAAAAGGCTTTACTCTTTTGAGCCTTCTAACTAAATCCGTATTATCCAGTAGCTGGTTGGCCTCTATGTTGACATGGTGAAGTAGCCGTTGTTCATGACTTCTAGCAAATTTCATAGTTTCGGTTTTGATGAGTTCTATGCCCAGATCTTTGTGGATGTCGCTATTTCTGACAAACCATGGTGCGTTGACGATGCTTCTTAGCACTTTGTTTTGGAATCGTTGGATAATATCCATGTTGCTCTGCTTGGTACACCCCCACAGCTGTATACCATAAGTCCAAACAGGCTTCAATATTTGCTTATAAAGCAGAAGTTTATTAGGGATTGATAAATGAGAGTTTCTTCCCAGTAACCAATACATTTTTTTGTATTTTAATTCCAACTCGCCTCTTTTCTTTTTTACATGAGCTTTCCAGCGAAGTTTAGCGTCTAACGTCATACCAAGATATTTGGCAGTGTTTGCATGTGGTATTTCTTGATTATTTAAATATACTGGTTTATGAACTAATCTCTTGTTCGTAAAGTCAACATGTACAGATTTAGTTTCATTTAGTTTTATGCGCCATTTTTTTGTCCAATTGTGTACTTGCTCTATGGCGTTTTGTAATTGCTCTGCTGTATCTGAGTTGTTGTCACCTACTGCCATGATAGCTGTGTCATCGGCGAAAGTGGCTATCATGTTGTTTTGTGGGATTGGGACATCTCGGGTGTATAGTAAATACAGAAGTGGCCCAAGTACACTTCCTTGTGGAACTCCTGCTTTTATTCCCTTAAGCTCTGAATATTCATCTTCTTGCTTAAGCCTGAAATATCTTTCCGTTATATATGATTCCAGTATTATGCTGTACTGTTTCGGTAGGATTAATTTGAGTTTGTAGATTAATCCTTCGTGCCAAACTTTATCAAAGGCCTGCGCTACATCAAGGAATACTGCTGAACAAACTTTTTTCTCTTCTAAAGTCTTCTCAATAATATTGGTTATTCTATGCACTTGATCGATAGTTGAGTGCTCACTGCGAAAACCAAATTGGTGATTCGGAATTAGATTATTTTTTTCAGTTATTAGTTTAAGCCTTTTTAATAGTAGCTTTTCAAAGAGTTTGGACATTATCGGCAACAACGATATAGGCCTATATGATGTTATTAGATGTGGCGGTTTTCCTGGTTTGGGAATCATGATGACCTCAGCCACTTTCCAAAGTTTGGGTACATATTTTAACCTAAATGCGGCGTTTATGATATTAGTTAACTTTACCGTAGCTTTTCCCGGTAGCTGCTTTATTATTTCTCCGGTAATCAGGTCAAACCCTGGTGCTTTCTTTAAGTTTAAATTGTTTTTAATTTAATTTGCTACTTCAGTAGTCGATGTAGGGGTGACATCTTCGAGAATTTGTGTTATGTTTTCATCCAATATTTCTCGTAATTGACATTCATGAGGTTGAAATATATTTTCAAGATGATTGGCAAAACCTTCAAGCTTTTTCTTTGTTTTTCCTTGCCCATGTTCCATCCATTTTCCTGATAGGATGGATCGGCATTATTGGCCTTTTCAGAGTTTTAGTTGCTTTCCAAAGCGAATAATCCGTATTACTATCATTCGTTAACTTACTTAAGTAGAAATTAACTGACTCATTTTTTAATTTCTGAATTTCTCTTGTTAATTGTTGAGTAAGATTATTTAGTCTTTTTTTGTCCTGTGGAGCTCTAGTTTGGTGCCATTTTTTTCTGGATTTGCGTTTATCCCTAAGGAGATTTCTAATTTCTATTGGATAGTTATTTCCTTTTAGCCTTGATTTGATTTCTGGAGTACTTTCCCATGCTGATTGTTGAATATCTGTAATGAACTTTTCTACTTCTATGTCCAGTTGATCCATAGTTTTTAAAGGAACTTTCATAAGTATTCTTTGTTCCAGGTGTACTTTGAAACTTTCCCAGTTCGTATATTTGTTGGTTAATACTGGATTATTCCCTTTTTGGATGATATACTCGCTTAGAGTTAGGACTATTGGAGAATGATCTGAGCTCATATCTTGGCTTTCTTCAACTTTCATAAAATTATTAGAAATATTTTTGGTTATAAAAAAATCGATCAGGTCAGGTATTTTCCCTGGGTCAGTTGGCCAATATGTTGGTTTACCTGTTGAAATGGATTCACATCCATTTTCTTTGATGGCAATCAATAATTCTTTTCCTTTAGTGGTAGTTAATCTAGAACCCCAGTGAGTATTCTTCGCATTGAAGTCACCACCTATTATGAACCTTTTTCCCAGACGCTTAAAGAACTCTGAGTATTGTTTGCTTTTAATTGAATGTCTTGGTGGACAGTATAATCCTGCCACAACAATAGGAAAGTTTTCCGTTTTTATATAAACCACTGTGGCCTGAATTTCTTCTTTTCCGTACTTTGCTTCTTCAAAATGTTGGATATTTTTTTTAATGATGACTGCACTTCCTCCTCTGGCTGAATTATCTGGATGAATAGTGTGATATATGCAATAGCCTTTAAATGTTATGTAGGATTGCTTAGTAAAATGTGTTTCCGAAATAAGACACACATCTATATTCTCAATGTCGAGGACTGCTTGTAGTTCATGCTGATGCCGGAGCAAACCATTAGCATTCCATGACATGATTTTCATTGTGTTGTTCATTTTTGTGTTGATTTGGGTCTAGCTCCCAATGCTCTATCTTCCAATTTTTGTAGCCTCTCATAAAATTTTGTTAATTTCATGAGAATATCTTGTAATGTTTGACTGATGTCTACATCTTTAGATTTTTGCTGGGGTTTATTGACTACGCCACTTGTTACTTCAGCATATGTAACACCTTCAGTTCTTAGTTGGCGGCCAAATGGTTGCCCATTGTCTTGTTTTGCATGCCTCTCATATCGATTTGACTGGCCATACATTTGAGTTTTATTCATCCTTTGGTTTTTCATTTTCTGAATTTCCTTTGCAACAATACATCCTCGATAGTAAGCAGGATGACCTTGTCCACAGTGTACACATTTATGTTGAGCTTGTGGATTGTCGCATTTTCCAGTTAGGTGGTGTCCGGCACATTTAACACACCTTGGAAGTTTGCCACAATATCTTTGCGTATGTCCATATGCCTGACACTTTTGGCATTGCGGAACTAGTTTAGACTTTCTAAGTGGTTGAATTTCCACTTTGCAACCCAATAAACTAGTGATCTTATATATTTTAGTTATATTTTCGTCACAACTGAATGTTAGTACAAACATGTCTAGCTTCTTTTTATTTCTCCAGCTAACTTTGTTCATTACGCTGATTATTTTAAATTCTTTCGATGATAATTCTTCTTTAATTCGTTCTGGGCTACATGTATGATGTAAGTTCCTTGCCATAACTCTGATTGGCCTTTCTTGTTTATTTTCATACGTGTGAAAGATAAATGAGCCTTCGGTCAAAGTTTTCACTACGTTTCTATATGCATCGACGCTATTTACGTTGATGCTTATTTTATTTTGATTCATCAATTTAGTGATGAATGATTCTTCTGAAACACTCGCCTTAATTATATCATAGAAAACGTGATAATTTTTAACATCATCTACTATGATCGGTGGTGGGGGAGGTGTTTTTTTATCTGTTTTGATATTTGTCTCAACCTTTTGAGGCTGAGTGTTTTGATCCAGAGTTTGTGGTTTTTGTGGTGGTGACGGTGTATTATTTAACCTTCTCTTTTTACTTTTTCTAGACTTAGCACGAATCCATTCTGTTTCTTTAGCTAAGTCTTCCTCATCGGTTTGATATTCAACGTTTTTATTAACATTAGAATTGGTGTTTTGTTTCTGTATTATTGATGATTCGGTTGGACATTTAACATTGTTGGCGTTAAGTTCGGTATTCTGGTTCTGCTTCATTGATGGCTTAGCTTGAGTTTCGTTCTGCTTTAATTGCATCATTTCTTTTTTTAGTTCGTCAATTTGTTGTTGTAAATTGAGAATAATAATGCTTTGCTGATTTTTCTCATCAGTTACTTTTTGCCATTGTTTGTATAACGTTAGCTCTTTTTCTGAAGTACCACTTTCAAGAATAGATGTTTCACCATAGTTATATGAGGTTGTTATACTTGCTTGTTGGGGTGCTGCTGTTGCGCCCTTATTATTTTGGAATCGTTCCATGTTAAAATTTTCAGATGAGAAATTAAAAGTTTTCTCAGGAGATCTAGCAACGTTTCCTCCCTTGTGGAACGGGCTGTTTACTATTTCCATATTTTTGTTTTTTTGTGTATGCAAGGATCGGCCCTCCCCAGAATCCTTAGGGCCAGTCTCATCAGAGAGTGGATTGCCCAATATTTCTATTGGTTTACCACCTGGGGTATTTTTTCCTTCTGTTTTACTCATTGCATATTGTATATTTATAGTGTAATCCACTCGCCTCTAGTATTTAGCCGATTTTAAAATCGTTGCCCGGGTGTCACCACGAGGAGGTATACTAGACACATTTGGTGGCCTCTACATAGTTGCAGAGCTGGAATATAGTTCACGAAAGTCGTGGCTATAAACGGTCAACTCCTACCCTATTGAAGCGCACCCCCAACACCCCTTAATATTTCGTTTGTATTACATCTGCAAATGCTGTGGATTTCTCTACCTTCTCACTACCTGTACTTGGGAATCTTATATGCTGATATACGATCAGATATATCATATAAGAACTCCAAAAAGTTTGTAAGATGTTGAACAAGTTCGCGACTTCTCTATATGTCTCCTTATTACCAGCAAACCTAAAAATATTTTTAAATTATTATTTTAGAAATATATTAGGTAAAATGAAAATATTTTGTTACCATAAGAAAGCTAAGCATTGTGACTCAGCTGTTACACCCACTCGTCCGCCTTTGCTCGTTTTGTAATGAGAGGATTTTTGAAACTGGCTTATTAGATGGTCAGCTACTGCTCGTGACACTCGAAAATTACGACGAAACATATTCACAACTTACTTCTTCTTCTGAGTATTTTTCCACTACGTCGTTGATAAAATTTTGGTCGCGTTTCTTTTTATTTCTTTCAAATAACTCATTTTGAAGATTTAAAAATTCATCATCGCCTGAAGATGAATACAAATCCAAATCATCTGAAGACGAAGAGAATTTTGAATACAAAACACTGGATTAATTTTATTCAAACAAAAATACAAAAACTGGATTAAAGCACTCAACTAAACACTGTAAAAATCAATTTGAGAATGATGCCACCAAATTTCAATTTGACGTTTAGAAATGTCAATCGTATTACCAATATAAACACAAAACAGCATCAATTTTGTTTCATGTACTTTTCACACCACAAAATTCGCATTGATGTGAAAAAACGAAAAGAACACGACATTAGCCTGTTTACACGAGAATTCAGCATCCGATTTTTGTTTTCTTTTCTTTCCTGTTTATTTAGAATCTTCCGAATGGCACCGGCAGGAAGGTTGAAGGTCCTTCCTCATGATATACCGGGGACTCACTTGAGTAAGAGACTTATCCCCCAGGAGGATATCGCCACGAGGGCTGGCGTATGGTTTCACTGAGCCTTGTCCGCATAATGGATGTTGTTTAGTGGATGGATTTGCCACACTTCGAGGCCGATGACTCGCTTGGAGTTTCCCCCCTCGACCAGAAGGTTAGCAACCTTCTATTTCCTTCACTCTTTGTTATTTTGCCTCCCCAGGCCAATTTAAGATCAAGTACAGTTGTTGCAATTTTTAATTTTTGCGGTTTACTCAAACATTGGCCATGCATGAATTACATGAACCCACGTCCAAACCTGAAGACTTCGGTCTTGCCGGTGGCACATTTCGTAACAATTTTCGACAAACACCGAATGATTCGGAGAATAGTTCGAGAAAAATACCGAATACGCTTCGGTACTGCTGCATTAAATGTTTAAACTAAATTTCCCGCAATTTTGTCTCGCCGAACGCAGTTTTGATTGAGATAAATAAGTTATTTGCTTGACATTATGATTTATTTTTCGCATTTATGTTATTTTTGTCATTTGACTTTATTGAAAAATAGTCGAAATTGAAATAAGTTGTGATTTTAATAAGTTGTGGTTTTGTTTTATTTTAAGGTTTGATGCTCGAGTTTGAATTTAAATTCTTAGGTTTTACATCTATTTATTTTGAGCCATTCAACTCATTCTTATTGCAAAAAGAAGCACCATTTCTTTATTAATGAGTTGAAAGTGAATCGGGATTAAATCCTAACTCAAGCAAGCTGCTTTAAAAACTGAGTTCCGCAGAAATATCATAAATTAATTAGTATTTATTAATATTTTTTAGTATTCATTTTCGTTGAATATCAAAATCATATCTATCTTTGAATCGTTTTGTGATAAATAAAAAATCACTATAAATAAGTAATTTATTCGCACGCATCCCATTTACCATTGCAATAGCTCATAAAAAAATAAAATGTACTATTGCCAAATTTGTATTGCTTTAGAATGTTGCTCAAATTAGCAATTCTTTTATTTTCCAAATGTTATTAAAGTGTCAATCAAAAACCAAATGAATGTTAAAACCAAACAAAGGTACGACAAATGATTCGAATCAAACTATTGCGAGAAAACAGTTAAACAACTAAATTTAAAACCGCATTCCAAACATTTTTGCTAGGATTTTTAATGAAAATGTACTACATTTTTCACCAACCATGAATGATTATTTTCACATAGAGTATAAAAAACAAATTTTTCCTGTGTACAAGTAGAATATAAACACCTCCACCGCCCCTGCCGTATATTTCGACCATGTATATTATAAAAAATACAAATAGCAAATTCTAAAAAAAAATTTAAATGTTTGTGGTTTGATGAACGTATTGCAAAACTGTAATAACAGATTACATTTTTATTTTTGTTTAGTTTTATTTTGAAACCGCAAACCTAATTCATCTTACTGCCGTATGGAAATGAAACAGAAAACGATAGAAATTAAACTGTTTTCCCATTTATTCTAGGTTTACACCCGAGCTATCGCCCCCATTCATTTAATTTGTATATATTGTACATTGAAAACATTTTTAAGATACGAATGAGGTTTTATTACATATGTCATGTGGTTTTTGGCCACATAGGTGCGAGTGTTTATATAATTTTGAAATGCTGGATGGAAAATAGCGTGAATCATATGAATTGAATTATTGTATTTTAACATTCTAGAATAAAATCTAGAAGAAAACTTCCGTCCGGGTTGTGAGTTATTGATTTTGTTTATTTCGTCAATCAATATCTCACATCACTGGAAATATCGTACGAATATACAAACGTACACACGTAATAATATCGGATATTTCTCCAGACCAGTGATTATAATAGCATTAACTGGAAAATGAAAAAATTTAATTGAATTCATGAAACTTATAATTAGAAAAGTTGATTTTTTTCGAAAAATCGTGATTATATAGACGATTAGGAATAATTTAGGATTCAAATAATTTTGGTCGTTAAACCAGAAAATTATTTAATAGTATTATTACATTTTTAAATTTCTGGTTTAAGCGTTGAATTTAAGACTATAGCGTAACAAACTTGTAAAAATTCATAACAATGCATTATGTTATACATACGAGTATATTAAACCAGCTGACTTGAATGAGAGAAAACTTTTTCGACCCAAAAACGATTTATGTTCCATTTTCAATTGTTTCCTTTTACCTCGATATACTTAGCCCAACGATATTGTGAGAGCCCTAGAGCCTTATTTCACTTCACTTCTAAGTTATAGGGATTTAGTTTTAAAATTAGCTTGGAAATCACCCTTTTCCAAAAATATGATGAAGACTTAATTTTAAAATATTCTGAAAAATGTGTTTTCCAAAAATTCTGGCAAAAGGAGATTAAGTTTTAAAATTAGAATGGAAATATTCATTTACATCTTCAACTAAACCTTCCTCTTCGAGAAATTCTGGAAAAGTAACAATTAATTTTAAAACAATCCGAAAATGAAGATTTCCATTCGTGTTAAAATGAAATCAGTCTTTTCCAGAATATTTTAAAATTCTTATAAAAAGTGATTCTAATAATTAGAGAGCCATTTCTAAAAAATGTCGCCACTTTTTGCAACCTAGCCTTTAACTGTTTCAAGCTTCAATGCGTTATTTCACAGCACCGGAAGTAGTACCAACAATTTGGAAGAAACATAGCAGAAAATGAGACAATTTCCGGCCCCTTTTTCCCAGACAAAAAAAATTACAAAATGGTATGGTTAATTTCTGGCATTAAATTCAAAATAAATTATTATCGTAAACTTCGGTCACCTGGTAAAATAATAGAATTATGTTTTCAAACAATCTTTTGGCATCAGATTTAACCTTACAAGTCATGGCCGTAATATAATCATATTTGTATCTAAATATAATTTTATATGAATCGTACTTTTTAGGATGATTCCTAAGGGCCTGGTATCCACCTCATACGTATAAGGGGGTTACATTTTATAATAGTGGCTATTGCTAATTGGCTATATTATACTTCACTACCAAATTAAACAATTTATCAAAAGTGCATAATGGTTGCCAAATTTTTAAAGTGATTCACATTAGAGAATACGTGAAGATGTAAAACGATTAGTTCGAAAAACAAACAAAAAATTAAATGAAATGAAATTTTTCGAAAAAATGTTGCTTGATTCGGCTTTTTAAATAATTAACGGGCCGGGACCATGTAATCCGGTACTAATAAAATTTCGCACGGTTTTATAAACATCGATATAATGAACAAAGCTTTCGCGATTCATTTGCGTCAAAACTCCTCCGGTAGATATTAGTTGACGGATAGCGATTTTCCATTTAAAAATATATTAAATTTACAAGCCAAAATTACTTAATTATAGAATTTAATTTAAAAATGTGTATTTTTAATAATATTTATAAAAATAATTTAATAATTCTAAATTAATGCCCCATGGCATTTAGGAAAAACCTAATGGCCGCTTCTATGAATAAGTTGGAGAGCTACGCAAAAAAAACAAAAGTAACCAAGTAAATTTGTTTTTTAGTCAATTAGGACATTTTAATGAATGCAAAATAAATACTGAACGAAAATTTGCTCAACATTTCCACCAATCGTATTTCATGATTAAGTTTTGCTAGAATCCACGTTGCAGCTCATTTATATGATAAACGCAACTCCACTTTCATTAAAACGCACCCCATTCTATTGGGGTCATCTCTGGGAGATGTTTGCAGAACAAGGTTATACGGAGGTAGGACTATTTTTAATAATTGTGCATCGCTGAGCAGATTGTCAGATGAAGTGAAGGTTGTGGGTTTTTATGTTGTTGTTTAAACCGGATGGAATGCCAGGCCTTACAGAATAGAGCCTTATCCCGGCTTATAATTGTAAGTACATACACCACTTTCAACTTCATAAATATCTGACTCCAAATAGATTAAATAAAACAACTCACACAGACTTGCTATTTATTTATTCTTTTGGTTTAGAACATAAAATTGTAGATTTTATAATTTGCAAGTTTAACATTTGATGACCAAAAATGTAATGAGCAAATTTTTATAAAAAACCAAATTTGTTAGTAAAAATAAAAAGAGTACATTTCATAATTGATGACGTCATCCACATACAAATAAAATAATCTGAATAGTGAATACAATGCATATAGAGAGCGATCGAGTACGCAACCAATAAGTACTTCACAACTCGCGTTAATATCGATAATCTCTCATTGCGCCAAATTACCAATTTTACTTTAGTACAATACATACATAATTCAAATGCCATTATTTTGTTGTTTACGTTTTGTTGTTACCGTACATTAACTTTTATAACGTTGAATCATATTAATGTAAGGTGCAGATGGGTTGAATTGAAATATAATTAACGTCAAATGTAAAATTATTTTTTTTAAAGTTTACGAGAACGGTATAAGGTTCAGATCCTTGATAACATAGTTTTCTGTCTCAATGCATCGTTAAAGCATATTGGCAATTGAGTGCCTTATACCTAATCCTTAACCACGGTATATGTGCTTGAGTAGCCGCTACTCTCGCAATTTGTTATTGTTTGACTCTCAGATTACCTACACATGGTCCTTGCCTTCTGAGTTTTGAGTGATTAGGGGACCACAACCCTCCTTGTTGTTTCTGTACCAATGGAATGCTATTGCTAGTTCACTGTCTATATTGGTAAGAAGAGATGCAACATCCCACGAGGAGATTGTATGATCTTGAGGTAAAACATTATTTTGTCCTTAAAGTCAACTTAATTAGTTGTTACAGCTATGGACGATTTTCGAACAGTGCAGTTCAAAATCCGTGACTCGAAGGCAGAAAGATGATATAAAGGAGTTCCGATCGAGTTCCACTTTATGGACGTAAAATCACTTTATGAAAAAATAAGGTTTGGTTTGAGTAAATATAATTTCAAAATAGTTAGTAGGCATGTAATGGTTTTGGTAATTAACTTTTCGCGTCTTTTAAAGACACTACATCGTTAGGAAACAACAAAAATGTTATATATAAAGTTGTTTGTGAGTGTAATATGTCGTATATTGGGCAAACAAAACATCTTTTAAACACGAAATTTTGTCAACACAAAAGAGATGCTAAAATATTGACTCTAAATAACGTGAGTTCTGACCTTACTAGTGCATATTCAACACATTAACACGAAACTAATCAGGAAATTTATTTAGAAAATATTAAAATTCTTGAAAATGAAGTGAACCATACCACTAGACGAGTTTTAGAGATGATACACATAAAAATAGTCATACTTTCAAAATACTTACAATAATAGGTGTAGTGGTTACTATATATTGGTATCCTTCTTAAAGACACAATATAGTTTTTTGATATATAGCATTTTGAATTCTGTTTATATTGTTGTATTCCATACCATATTTTATATCAAAAAAATGTTTAGAAGCTCTGAAGATGAACAGGAATTCTATTCGGAACGTTAGTTGGTAATAAACGTTTCTGAAAAAAGAAGTTAAAACACCAGTGTTTTTTTTTTTTGACTTATTAATAATTTAAAGGCTAATAACCTTCGTTTAATTAAAATATTAATTAAAGAATGAAGAGTATTGCCAACATCATCGGAGTACTTGACGGAACACACATAAAAATAAAGGCTTCCAGAGAACACCGTCAAGATTTCCGCAATAAAAACCAACTTTTAGCATAGCCAAACCTGTAGTAGTCGTCTACCCGCTTGATTGTTGAAAATACCATTGGACTCTTAAAAACGCGCTTTCGGAGATTAATAAATTTGACCGAACAAATAGATTTTAAATTGAAAAAAGCCGCTGACAAATGAGCACGGTTTTATCTCGAATACTAAAACAAAATAAATAAATAAATATTGTTTAATTAATGAAATTAAAAAATTAATAATTAATGGGACGTATATAAGGAAACAGTTGTTAGTGCATAAATATTGACACTATAATTTTATTAGATGCACTTAACGATGTGAACATTTAATGATTTCATTTGTAACATGTGTACCGTGTAACAAACATGCCATGTATTGCCGCAGTAATTTATCCCACCTAAAGTTTGATAGTTCTGAAAAAAAAACTTCCATCCAAATTGCGTCAAGCAACAATTTAATAGAATTCATACATTACGCTATAGTTCAATTCAATCCGATACACGATAAAATTTCCCAGCTTCAATTATAACGAGTGATAACACCGTTTTAAGTGATATGGAAGCTAAAATTGATGCAATGTCTGTAATACAAGAAAAACTAAGCTCAACGCAAGATTGAATGATTGAACAGCTGTAACAATTACAGGAAGATAAAAAATTTTTAAAATTAGAAAACGGGAAACTCAAAACAGAAGAAGAGAGTAAGAAAAGAATTAAGAAACCAACTAAAATCTTAAGTGGATTTGCCTTTACAAATATTTTTTATCCTACATATAATAGCCGGACTCTCTCATCTCGAAAATAATGCCAAATACGAAAGCACCTTCCGCAAATTCTGTGAAAAAATCGAGATCACTAAAGTAAAGGAGTTGATGAAATTAAACAAATAAGTACTCTAAGAAAATATTCACCTAAACCAAATTCTAGTTCGAGTGGAATAGAACTTCCCAGTCCTGTCCTGCTAGGTAGGTTTTAACGACTCTTTTGCAGTATGTGGTTTTGCGTTGTCATGCTGCAAAATCTGTTTAATGCGGATATTCTTCCATTATGGTCATTATCTTGAACAATTGACACCGCCATTAATAGTTTCAGAAGGTTTAAGTAAAATTTTTCATCTTAAAATTTTTTCGGTCAATCTTCAAGTTGTGTGTTTCAACATCAAATTACCTAAACCACCTTCTACACTTACTATCAGAAAAATCATGTTCAGCGTAAGCTTCTACAAGTAAACGATGACTGAAAGTCAGTAGCACTTTTCTTTATATTAAAAAAATATAACAATACTTCCCGCAAATGACGACTATTTGGCACAAAATCCTCCATATAAATCGAATAAAAACTGTATTATTTACATTTTAATGAAATATCACATACTACGTTTTGATGGTTGTGAAGAGACTTTTCAAAAACATGTATTACCAGATCCACAACATCACATATAAGAACAATTACGCCATCTATTAGAAAAACGGAATTTACTTTTACATTTGTACACCAATAGATCAAATATGACGGGATCCGCTCGAAACGCGATATTTCAAAGCGCGATATCAAAATGCGATATCACGAAACCAGATAAATTACAAAACGCAATATTTCAAAATGCGATATTTCAAAACGCAATATGGTACAAAATTCGATATTTTAAAGTTATTAATCTTCCTTAATTAATTAATTAATTTCACATATACAATTTTTCTTCATCTTTATGATGAAATTGAACAAGGATAAGCGTTTTGAAATATCACGTTTTGAACTATCGCGTTTCGTACCATGTGGCATTTTGAAATATCTCGTTTTGTACCATATTGCGTTTTGTTCCGTATCGCATTTTGAAATATCGCGTTTTGAAATATCACGGTTTGTACATATCGCGTTTTTTACCGTATCGCGTTTTGTTAAATCTCGTTTTAAAATATCGCGTTTCAAATGGGACCCAAATATTACATCGAGTACAAGCCTTCAAACACTTCGCACCGATGAGGAATGTTTTACAATATATTTAAGAAAAGATCTTTCGATTAAAAAATAAAATACCCATTTAACGAGTACATTGCAGCGCAGATGTATCAACTGAAAGTCTAAATGCATTGAAAGTGGCTGGACTTTATACATTAATAGTCATATTTTAAAACTTTATAATAGCCAATAGTTTTAATACCCATTTTACCTATTGAACTTTTCGAAGCAACACAACCCGAAATTAAAACTAACATGAGTGAACTAAATGGTAATTCAGCTGTTGGAATAGGCTGTACATCTGCTCTCAGTTCTTAAAAAACTTACAAACAACATATTAACACCGGGTATTTTCTTCCTCGTTGACGCAATATTATACGCCAATATTTGGACCGTTTATTTTGAAAGTGGTATAAATCCTCGAATGACATTTTATGGGCCATTGTGCCTTCGTCACTTTACACTGTTTTAAAACTTGACCTCGTCCAGATACTCTTGATACATTACAAACTGGAAACTCCCGTTCTGCTTAACATTTAGTGGCAGTTTCAAAGCAGAATGAGCAGTGCTTCCACCTTACATTACAGTTTTCATAATTTCAGATGATCACCAATGCAATCGCAATATCTTTTTTGGCGCGCATTTCAGAAAATATTAAACTTATCAAAAATGTTTTTTCAGTAGCTCCTGGTGCATCTATTTGGATTACTACACCAATACCTTCGACAGTACATCGGCATTTAGCAACGTTCTTGCAAATTGACCACTTTGAGAAAGTTGAAAAAATGCAGTTAATATCGCATTCACAGCCTCATCTTTATGCAGTTTCTCAAGTAAAATATACTCGTTGACCATTTTTTAAATGCACTGGCAAATGAACAACTAGTGGTTCTCGATCATGTATTAGGAAACCCAATATTCACCAAGAAGCTCCATTACTATTTATACATCTGTCCATTTGATACTGAACTATTTCATCTTTCGTATGTTGTTCTCTTGTTATCGCGAATGCAGTCATATCACTGCTTTGTTAATTAGTTTCACTGAGTTGTGGTACTCCACATTTATGTATGCTTCAAACATTTTTGAGAGAATCGGGTTGTATGACACCACTCATTGATTATCTACTTCTATCTCTTGGTTATCTCTCATTCGAATTTTGGTAGTGAAACCACCATTTTCGGAAGATCGTCCTTTGTACTTAGGATATCTATCTTCCCTCATGCAATATTTGTCTCGCCTTTACTTATACATGTTAAATTCATATTTAATTTTCCACATTGACCATTACTCACTATTATGTTGTATAATTCTGAATCCTCTTCTGGATTTGGAAATTCTGCTGAAATTACTTGATCAAAAAGATTAGATTTTTGTTGTTTCGATTTTTTCATGTAACCAAATTAAACTGTGTGTCTGCCATTCCAAAAATATGATACTTTTTGATGACACTCATGAATTTTACTTGTTTCTGTCGAAACACTCGAGCTATTATTTTTTAACGGTCTATGGGAGCTTGTCCATAAATCATATCTTCATTGATCTCCGAACATGCCAAATTACAAGTGAATGTTATGAATACATCAGCGCGATCATACTTTCTTACATAGGTCACAGCATCTTGTGTGTACTCGTGCATGTGCCGTGGAGTTCTTATGCAGCTAGATGGTAAACTTACCAGTCTTCCAATGACATTCGAGAATGTTCCAGAAGATTCTAGACATCCGTTTTCAGTTTCCAGAACATTGTAAAACGTTCTCGAACTTTTCGGAACAGGATGTCCCTTCGATGGTCCAATATCGTCTGTAATATTGTAGAACATTCTCGAACATTCCGGAAGTCCCTGTCCCTTTGAAGGTCCAGAACCTTCTGGGACATTCCATAGAATTCGCGAAAATCCTGGAAGGTTCTAGAATATTCTCGAACATTCTGGAAAATTGTAGAGCATTCTCGAACATTCTAGAACCATTTGGAAGATTCTAGAACATTCTCGAACTTGTGGACAAATCATGCTTACATTTATTATATATAAATTGATTACTTAACAAAATAACGGAATAACCGAAATGTTTCGGTGTTGGGTACATTTGTTTGGTATGTCTAAGTAAACCTGCATTTTTGATGTTAAATATAAAAAAGAAATGTTCTATTCTCGAAACGCCTTAAAAGTAGCTTGTTTTAGTACTATTATTGGGTATTAAAGCTGGCTTTTTATTGCTGTTATAAAAATGTACGTGTATTAATTGCTTTTAATCCTAGGCCTAAAATTTCTTTAAATACATATAGCAATTTGAAATGCACAAACGAAAAAAGTCAAGACCTCCGAGCTACAAAATATTTCGTCATAATTTTCAATCTTGAAATCTTGAAATTTTAAATGCATACTATACACATATAGCAAATAATTTGTACTTATAATTAGTGTACAATGTATTTTCTTTGTTGGAGAAAAATAGTGTATGTTATTCGAATTAAAAGTGACTTTGTATGACTCTTAATCTCACTAGCTCGGCTACGCTGCGCTTCGCCTCGCATGCAAATAGAAATGCTCGCATGTAAAAGTTATTAAGGACTCGTTATCAAGGTAGCTTTGCAAAATTAAAATTTTTATAAAAGGAACAATTTTGTAATAAGTTTTTCATACCGCTTTTGAGAATGTTTCCGAATAAAAAAATAAAAAAGAGCCCTACACCAATATTTTAAAAATTTTAATTTCAAATTATTGGCTCAATAAAATTAAATTTATCTACTTTTTATATATAATAGCTCGATAACTATGCTGATTTCAAATAAAGAAAATGTAAAATAACCCATTGTTATTGTACAATATAACCCACGCTGCTAGGGGCAACGTTAGTTATATTTTGTATAACAAAATGTTGAGTAGTCATTGGAAAATTATTCGTATCAAATTGAACAAAAAACTATATTCAATTGTCCAAAAAGTAGTTAAATTAAAGTACACCATGACAATTTAAAGAACGGTCACTATGATAAAATGTATTTCAAAATTCAGTGTTACAGTGTGAAAACACAAAATGGAACTATTTCTTATTAATTTACGAAATTTATTTCAACAAAAGTGGATAAAACGTTGTATGCCAATCGTGAGCAAAGAGATATTATCCACTCGGGATAATGTCCCACTCGGCTATCGCCTCGTTCGTGGGACAAACTTATCCCTCGTGGATAATATCTCGTTTTGATCACTATAGTAACATAAATAACTATAAATAGAGATATTTTCTATTTATGTTACCAAATAATATTGTCATTTTAGACATTTCTAAACGTCAATAAGATATTATAATAAAAGTATGCACATAGGAAAAATATTTCAGCTTGCTTTGTTTATCGCAGGATTAAACATTTGCCTAAACAAAATAGGGGTAAGGGAAATATGGATTTTTTTTTTTCTAAATTCAAATTTCGCAATGGTAAATATATTGGGATGACTACTTTTGATTGCGAATCGTATTGTAAATTTTTCTATGGTTTCTTAGACCAATTTATTTACTATACGTGTGAAAAAATGTTAAACAGATTGCGAATATTCGCAAAGCTACTTTAGTGAGAACTCATAGTAATAACATAATCTACTATTTTTTACGCAGTGATTTATCATTCATATAACTATCTGTTACAAACAATAAATAATTATTAGTAGTTAAATTATGTTCAAGGGTCCTTCTAAATATGTAAATCAATCACTATTTGAAATGTGCTTCTAGACAACCGGAGTTCTCCGAAGGTTTCAATGTAGTTATGTTCAACAGTTATGTTCAATGTAGTTATTAATAGGCTTTGACTTTTAAGTCAGTAAGTTGTTTTTATTTTTACATTTTTTCTTAAAAATTATTCTAAATTAATTCAAAGTTTTAACAATAAAAATCAAAACTGGTGAATTGTTAAAAACAGACGTTTCCAAAAGGTGTATGTGGCAATGGACGGTCGCACATTATTCCCGAAAAAGACAAAAACCGAAGCGATGCAATTTTAATAGACGTGATGTGATCCGGGGAGGATATAAACTTCCAATTTTTATTATTACTTATTATAAACAAAGTTAAGCGACCTCAAGTTCCATAATCCGTTGTGAATGAACAAATGCTCAAAATCGAGATTGTAAGTATGAGGTTGGCATTTAATACAAAATTTGTATAAATAGTTAAATAATTAAATAAAATAAATAAAATAAATAAAATAAATAAAATAAATAAAATAAATAAAATAAATAAAATAAATAAAATAAATAAAATAAATAAAATAAATAAAATAAATAAAATAAATAAAATAAATAAAATAAATAAAATAAATAAAATAAATAAAATAAATAAAATAAATAAAATAAATAAAATAAATAAAATAAATAAAATAAATAAAATAAATAAAATAAATAAAATAAATAAAATAAATAAAATAAATAAAATAAATAAAATAAATAAAATAAATAAAATAAATAAAATAAATAAAATAAATAAAATAAATAAAATAAATAAAATAAATAAAATAAATAAAATAAATAAAATAAATAAAATAAATAAAATAAATAAAATAAATAAAATAAATAAAATAAATAAAATAAATAAAATAAATAAAATAAATAAAATAAATAAAATAAATAAAATAAATAAAATAAATAAAATAAATAAAATAAATAAAATAAATAAAATAAATAAAATAAATAAAATAAATAAAATAAATAAAATAAATAAAATAAATAAAATAAATAAAATAAATAAAATAAATAAAATAAATAAAATAAATAAAATAAATAAAATAAATAAAATAAATAAAATAAATAAAATAAATAAAATAAATAAAATAAATAAAATAAATAAAATAAATAAAATAAATAAAATAAATAAAATAAATAAAATAAATAAAATAAATAAAATAAATAAAATAAATAAAATAAATAAATAAATATGCTCTACGTAGTGCAGCATTAAAATAATTCCATCATCTGTTTCGCTACCACGTAATTCCAACATAATTAATTCTAAAACTTAAATGATAATCCAACCTTAAGGCAAAAACAAAAAACACAAAAGCTAAACAAAAAAATTATTATAGAAATTTAGGATACGATTAAAAACTTTTACTGATTGTAAGTAGCGTTAATACTAAAATAATTTATACAATTCAAAATCAAAAATATTTAATTAAAAAAATAAAAATATTGTTTTCTTAGCATTCTGCATCAGCAATCAAATAAAAAGGTTCAAGTTCGTGCTATTTGTTTTATTTTTTACTTTTCGTACAGCAGCCTGATTCTCTAAAAATTAAGATAATGTCGATCGAAAGCTACATATAAAAAAAAAATTGGAAACAATAATTTGATATCATAGATTATTGAAATTCTTTTGGATTCTTTCACAATTCGTCAAAAAAAAAGTGTTTTAGAAACGTTACAAAACTATTGCGTTTGTACGGGGAATCAAAAAATGTAAATTACATGTAAATACATAAATAGAAGTTTTCCAGGATACTTTGATTTATAGCAATTGTTTCCTATTGTTTTTATTTGTGTGGATTCTATCATCGACGTAATTTGACGTGAATCGACGTAAACTCTGTTGGTCAATCAAACAGGGTATATACTAATGATGTTTGGTTCTACACTATGTAAATATTAAAACTTGGCAGTCGGTCAAAAGGCTTCATATACGAGTACATCTGCCAATACGCATGCAAAATCAATGATCAAGCCACATTTTTGGTTTGAACAACGAAAATCAATTGTAGATGAAGTTGAGACTTTTTAATTGGTTTATAACGTATCGTATTCTGTACGATGTTTTTCATCTTAATGTCTGGTTTAAAAATGGTCAAAGATGCAGCAGTTTCAAGGGAGACCGCATCAACGCATATAATTCCTTTGCCGAAATAATTCTTTAGTATGATACCACGATACTATACTTGTAATGAACCTCTTATCTGAGTTGACATAATTTATCCAACTTAATAATATCCAGATTGGCCATTCTGTCGGTAACTTGAAAAATGTGATTAATCAAGTTTGTAAAACCTTCAGAGGAGCATTTAGATATGTTAGAGACTAGGCCAGAAAAGACATATTAGGAAATTAAATTGCTTGCACTTGGTAATTGAAAAATTTTAGCTAAATAATTTTAGGCAAATATAATTGGCAATGTTTTGGGGACGTAGGACTTGCATGTAATACTAAGCCACGACCTAACTTACATACCAAGGACTTATTTGTATGAAAAAGCATTTTTGGCTCAAAATCTTCGCTCATATTCAAAATATTTACCTTATCCTACAAATCAGTTGCAATGTTATAGGCAAATGATTTCATGTAGATAATTTAACAATTCTGCCACTCGAATAAGAGGAGGATTGTTAACAGAAATTTTTATACTGGGTCAGCGGTTTTGAAACGGTTATCGGTAGCCGGCTAGAGCTCAGCGGATTGGGATGAAGTTTTCTTTAATATGACTTAATCTTGGAAGGCCGCATATGGAAGGGTACAACGAGGGAAACATAGGAAATGCAAGCAAGTAGTCATTGACGGTATTTATACGAGAATGCTGGTGTGATAGTAAAAGGGTAAGATGCTATGACGGTATAATGGAAGGACGGTTGGATGGTACGATGATATGGCCTGACAGTATGATGGTATGATTATATGATGGTATGATACGATGGTATGATTATATGAGGGTATCATGGTATGATGATACGGTGGTTTGATGGTTTGTTGCTTTGATTATATGATCGTATGATAGAGATTATTGTGTGGTGGATTGATGGTAAGATATACATCATGGCGTGATGGTAGGATGGTTCGACGTTACTATGTTACGATGGTATAATTATATGATGATTTAATGGTACAGTGCCATTGGTTATAATGGTACGATGATACATTTGCCGGTATGATTGTACGTTACTATTATGGTACGATGGTGAGTAGGGTTTCAGTTTATATTGAGTTGGATTTGAGAGAGAAGTTCGGTTAGGGATTAATTTGAGTCAAGTTTAGGGTTTAGTGGGAGGTTAGATTGAGTTGAGTTCATACACGCATGTAGCTTTCGAATCGAGGATATTTTGGGATTGGGTTTGCCAATAAGTGTGGAGTTGAGCAAAGGGTTGAAATTTGGGTCGAGCTAAGTTGAGTTGAACTAGAGTTAGGATTTATTTAGCTTGCATTGGGGTTAAGTGAGTTGTTCGGTTGGGGAATTATTTAACCTTCACTCTGTGTATAGCTTATCTGCGTATGGGTCAATCTGACCCCTTGGTATCTTCATATATTTCTTAGGGAAAGTAAATAGAAATTGTTTAAAAAAACAATTTTTCATTTAATAATAATACAGTAAACGGTATACATTTAACACTTAAATTATTTATTGAATAAACACAACAGGATACAATTAAATATATCGTTGTTTTTATTTATTTAACGTTATAATATTTAGGTATATATTTTGTATACGAGTGGTGGTAAAGTTTTTCTACTCAAAGAGGGATGTTACTCCACATAACTATGGTGAAACTTGTTATTTTTGCCGGTGTACAGAATGTAGTGCCATCTCTTTCTGCCGACATTAAAATGTCACTCGTTCAAATAAAAAGTTAAGATAGTAATTTGGGGATACGAAAGGTAACTAAAATTCATAGCATTTCTGATTTATAATTAATTTATTGTTCTCGAGTTATTTGTAGCTGCGTCGTATCACCCCACATCCCCTTGCCAGTGAATCTGTCTATGAACGATATTCACGAATCGCGCTGGTGTTTTCGTTTGCCTTCCGATTTTAGTTGTCGATGATCCTGGTGCGGTGGTGGTTGCTGTGTTTGCTTTTAGGCAAGATTTCTTGTTGCTGGCGGTGTGATGGTTTGGCTTGGTGTTTTGCGTTGCTTGCTCTTGGAGGTTAAATCGTATTTTTTGCTGGCGTGTTACTACTTTACTGGCTATCTGTGCCGCTGGTGATTTGCTTCCTTCTGTTGGCTGTACCTTTCTTGATTCCTCCTTTGTAAACTTAACATATTTCTTGTTTACTCGTGGACTAATATCACCAAAAAAAATATATATAATAAAACACAATATTTCGGTTTTGTCACTTTCTTTAACGTGATATTTATTTAATTTGTAAATGAAATTACGATCGTTTGGGATGTTACTCCTTTATCAAATTTCTAACAAACATTCAATGTTTGAGGGAGTAACATCCGAAACGATCGTAATTTCATTTACAAATAAAATAAATATGACGTTAAAGAAAGTGACAAAACCGAAATATTATGTTTTATTATAAAAATTTTTTTATTTTTTTCCTCAAATGTGTTTGATGTCGACGTTTCGCCTCTCGTTTCCGGCGCTGACATCTGCGACGTTTCTTGTTCCTACAGTATACTTGGTCTGGCCAATTTCTAAATTTCCACTCTTGGCTTCCCACATCTTACAAAATTAACACCATAAAAATTTTGACCCAAAAAATTCTAAAATTTTGCGATACTAAATTTCACAATAAAAATCTTAAAATTTTAAAAGATACACTTTTTCGCAATCAATATCCTGAAAAATTAATTAATAACATAATTTGGAACTGTTTCTCACATTTGATGAGTGTTTGATTGAGTTTTTAATGATAATTGCAACTCCACCGCCAATTTGGATCGAACGATCATTTCTATATATCTGAAATCGAGGGATATTAAAAGAATCCCCCGGTTTTAAAAAGGTTTCTATGATTAGCATAACATCTTTGTCGTATTTGTCGAGAAAATAAATAAGCTCGTGCTTTTTATGGTTGACGCTATGAGCGTTCCAAATAGAGACTTTTTGATTATTATTTACAGACATATTTAATGGCAGCCTCTAAAATAACTTGAGCTTGTTCGGCTGGGCTTTGACACCTCCTGAGACCATTCATTACACTTTCCAAAATTAACAACAATTCACTAGCACTATATAATTTATTACCATTTACATTTCCGGCAGTCTGTTGGTGAGATGGTGATGGATTATTGACGAATAAACTGGAGATTGGTTGTTGTGATGGAGATGAACTGATAATATAAGCTGGTCGAAGTTTGAGTTCACGGGAGCCTTTCTAGCCAATGCAGGGAAATTATGAGATGAAACATGAAATTCATTCGTATATTTATGAAGATCTTTTTGGTTGGCAAGATCGCTAAGTCGCAGAAATTCATTACGCTTTGGGCATAACACTGAATTGGCTGTGTGATTTCCACTGCAATTGGCACACTTATATTGAGATTCGGTTTCTTTGATCGGACAATCTGCATTATCCAGGTGTGTAAGGCTACAAAATTTACACTTTGGTATCATGTTGCAATTCGAAGATGTGTGACCCAACATGAAGCAATTAAAACATTGGGTGAGTCGCTCCGGTTTTTTATGAGGTAAGCCCCATGAACATGCAATGTTACCAATATATTTGTGATTTCTTAAGTGACTTAATGTAGTACTTTTTGGAAAAGAAACAAAATATAGAGCGCTGTCGTCAGATCTGTTCTTTGAAGCAACCTTGGACAATTTTGAAGGAGTGAGCCCCATATCTTTGATATACTGATGGACTTCATCAACTGGTAGGGATGGTAGACCAAATAGAACGTATCGAGAAGTTTTATTCTCATCCAAAGTATATGAGAAGAATTCGGCTTTCTTCTCCTTTAACTTATCCTTCAGTAGGGTGTAGTGGTTTGGATCGTATACCAAAACTTTTAAACCAATTGACATGAGTTTCATCTCGTATTTTGAGATTTCAAGGTCATTCATAATCACCCTAATTTCAGAAGATTTTAGCTTTGAAATAACAGGAGGGAAAAAATTGAAAAATTTCCAATTTTTTTGTGTATTTGTATTTTTATTGCACAAATTAATGGTGTTTTTATTACCCGTTTGTAAAATGTCTTGGAATTTATTACTGGTAGGAATAACATAAGAAAACATGATTGAGGTACCGTTGTTATTTGTTGTGGTGGTAGACATTGACGATTTGATTTTTTTCACCGATTGATCTACATCAAGGCCAATTGATAACAATTCCGTTGAAGAATGTCTTTTATTCATGAGTTAGAGACTCTAAATCATGTGCAATCACCAGCACTATTATTGAGTGAAGCTCTACACTGTCCACTAACAAAATAAATATACTTGTAAAAGTTTAATTAGATTCTTCCTTTGAAGAAGAACAATTGAAATTTTTGATATACCATATATAAAAAACAAAAAATTTTTTTTTATTTTTTTTTTTATAATTTTTATAAACACGTCTGCGCTGATTGAAATCAACATTTGAACTGTCCATTCCTTATGTTAAAAATCTTTACGAAAAAATAAAAAATCTTTCAAAAAATGATAACTACAAAATTATAGGACGGGCAGCCACAAGTTTAAACAACAAATTGTTTTGTAAAATTAAAGATAGCATACCTTCAAAGAAACAATCAAATGTTGTCTACCAGGTCCAATGTAGTTGCTGCGCTACTTATACAGGGCAGACTAAACAATTTTTGGAAAAATGATTTTACCAACACAGAAGAAACATCAATAAAGATCAAAATTCAAGCATTAATGCACTCTCCCGACATTTGAAAGATACAAATCACCAAATCAGTTTAGATAATATCAAAACTGTAGATATATAAAAAAATTTTAGAAAAAGATCGATTTTGGAAATACTACAAATCAAGTATAAATTCAATAAACATTGTAGAATATTACGCGTATATCGGAAACTCATATGATTTGTTCATCTAATTTGGTTTTGTCTCATTAAATTTTTTTTATTCAAATGTACAACTATTTTTACGTGAAAATGCATTAGTATACAATTTTTTTCGAAAAATTGTATGGCGGTGTTTTTAGTTTTTTAAAAAACGAATTTGTGCCATAGTTTTTGGTTGCGTATGGAGAAATTTTTTTTTGAAAAAATAAAAAATTCATTTTGCTTTTGAGATTGAATACGAATAGGATTCGAAAGCTAAGTGCGAGTTTACGACCATTTTAATAAAACAATAAACAATAATAAAACAATTTGTTTAACTAACAACAAATGTTACTAAATGATATTTATAAATTTGTCAGCAATATATAATTTTATTCATTGTATTCAGTATGTATTTGACGTTTATTGTGTACTGTGTAAGTCCAAAAACCATTTTTTTCAGGAGACAAAGAAAACTCACTCTCCTTACTGTCTATATGCAAACACAAATTTACCTTCCAAATTTTTCCCTCTTAACATCACCTATATGAAATTATATAAATGGTGATCGATGCACAATGTTACCGTTTTTCGTTTGTTATGAAAAACGCAAAATTGCTACTGCAGCAAATTCACCAGTTGGTTCAAGGGAAAGTCAACATGAGACAGGAATATTAAGGAATATGCATATTGAAAATTTTTGTTTTGTTTAGTACAAAAACTGAATCAATTTGTTTCATCTAAAGCCCGTTTGAAAATCCTTGGAATATTTCTTAGTGTAAGAACATAAATTATCTCGCACCAATGGTTTGAATCTAAAATGAACAAAACAGCTTTTCCAAGGTTCAGTACACAAACAAGTTGTTTTAAATTATTAGCATACGTCCGAAGTCCGGCCAGTTAAGTTTGACATGGGCAAAAGTTTATATTTTCGTTCGACTTGGCGACTTTTTCTTTTCTAAACCAAAATCTGTTTTTTAATTGTTTATTCTTCTTCACAAATAAAACAAAAAATCTAATCGCTATATAAAAATGTATCGCACATGTGTTACAAACATTATTATTTATTATTATAAACACAAACCAAATTCAAAGTGATAACAATGAAACCACAGCAAATTTTAATTAGTCAACATATTTCAAAACAAACCACAATTGAAAGATTTAGTCGTTTTACAGTAAGGCTAGTGTAAACATAGTAAAGAATTTCTCGTGGTCATGAATATTTGTGATTTGATTTAAAAATTTTTGTGCTAGTGTGGGTAGGTATAGGTATAATATAAAGCAGCCATTGCGACCTCTCACCATCCCCACAGGTATCTAGATAATTAATTATTTTGTATAATATCCACATTGTATATCATTCGGTGAAATTAACTTAATAAAATCAGCTTACACAAGTGGATGATGTTATTTATTCGTTTTCATGTACATAAATATACGACGAGTGACATACTATACGATGATGATAATTTGTCATAGCGTTTTGAGTATCTCGTCATAACCATAAACACATGAAAGCATGACACAAAAATATATCTCCACTTTGATAGCTTCTCATCTCATTCATTTATGTTTTATAAGGTTTGCGGATGGTTCGTCCAGTAAATTTTCACAATATAAAAGACATTCAATGTAATTGAATTATAAAATTCTAAACGACAGAGATTTTTTCTTGTATACATATTTTCTTTATTCGTTCGTTATACAAATTCGTACATGAGTTAAACCATATACTCGCCCGATTCCCACATCACAGATTTTCCCCATTATATTTTCAGTTCTTTTGGACAGGAAAAATAAACAAAATCTTTCATTCTTTTGTTTCATTTTGAAATTTCCTATTATTATCCTGTTTTAATGAAAAACAAAGAACACCAAAAATATTGAGTTTTCCATTCCTTGAAATAATGACACATTTGGTTGGACGTAGTTTTTCCATTTAAAATGTAAAATAAACCTACATACATATAAATAATTTGGCTGGAGCTTGTTTTAAAATAAATGGGGTGAGTTTTACAATATTAAGAACATTTTTATTTCATGATTGGGAGGTTGGCAAGCAATATGGTACCGCAAATTTTCGTTCGTGTTTTATAAGTGGAGAAAGCGCGCAAAGCAGAAAGCGGACACATGTTGGTCGTAAATATTGTACCAGACCATATTCCTATGTAATTATGTATATAATTCATATTTTTATATTTATATTGAAGTTCAATAAAAACGGGTCATTAAATTTTTTGATTATTATTTGTTGTTGTTCTTTTCCGATTAAAATTTTAGAATGAATTAGACTGATAGTGTACCAAAAAATCAAAAAGACATAAAAATATTACCGGTTTATTTTTAGGAAATAAGATAACGATATATAGTAAAAGCAACGAAATCTTTATTTAATTAGATTTCAATATTTTTGTTGTCTTTTTGGCCTTGCCCCACATACTGCGTGTGAAGCTTTTAATTGTTATGCCTTAACCTATCCCAAACATGTTTCATAAGGTAATCGACTCCGATTGTACATTTAGTCATATTTAATGATACACCCTGCTGTAACCTCTGTGTCACCCCATACATGGTCCATATCAAATCGGTCGTTTAGTCATTTTGTAAACCAATTTTATAACGAAGGCTGTGAATAATAACAACAATAAACGTTAAAATTAATATACTACAATAGACGAAAAATCGAGATTTCTTAAGAGTGATCTTGGTAAAAAAATAAACTTTTTTTGTTTAAAGAACGTTACATGATTAGTAGAATTTTAAAGCAACGTTTTTTGATAAGAGATTAAAATTTTTTGATTTCAGATAATTTTTTATGTCGAAAAGAATTCTACTTTAGAATCTTGATACAAAAAGCTCATTTATTCTCTTTTAGAAACTTTAGCAAAGCCTGCTCTGTTTAATTATCCGAGTTAGGTTTTAACCATTTTCCTAAACATGGCGCATAATTCATTTTTCATGTACAGTGTCGGTAAGTATTTCTTTCTCTTCATAGGGAAGTTTGTAGTCCGACGTGAAATCGGGGATACAACAACTCCTCCGATAAAGGAACAACAGTTACCCTCGCTTTGCGTATCACAGATTTCGTTGTTCATTGCAATTAAAGTAGTTTACAAAATTACAAAATATTTTTCTTTTTCGACCCTTTTCCAATAAAGACAAATAAGCATAATAATATAAATCCGAAAAAAAAATCACGTTGGCTCGAAAATTATTTGCTTTTTGTGTAAAGGTGACTGCACGAGTATGGATATAAATCCGTACAATCTGAATCCGGTCATTCATCCAATGAAATTACCCAAATATTGTCATGTGACCGAAAATATATTCCCCTATTTCTCCTCTCGAGTTAAAATTATTTTAACATTAAGCAAAATATCCGCAGAAAACCAACATAACCATACCAAAAAATATATATTATGAGTTATTTTTTCCCCTTTTTTGCTTATTTATGACGCTTCGATTTATGAAACAAATTTGATTTTTGGTTCGGTAATAATAAACGTTATTCAACAATAAAAATTATTTGTTTTTAAATTACTATAAAAATTATTTTGTTTTTTAAATTTTGTTTTTAATTTATTTGTTAATAAATTTTGTGTATAAACAGCCAAGCACAAATTGAAATTCAAAAAAAAACAAAAGTGAATTGACAAGTAAAATAGACGAATTTAGGGGAATTTATTGAGCAAAACGTCAAATAAGTTACTAACTTCGTTCGGATTCAGATTGTACGGATTTATATCCATACTCATGCAGTCACCTTAAACGCTGGAACAGCGGGTCAGTGAGGTAAACGCTGGGCACGGTAACCCTAGTTACCAAAATTAGGGTAGGTAGGGAAAATGCCTGCCCTGACCTTTAAATAGGTGGGCTAAAAATATGATGTAAACGAGGCAGGAATATTTTGTCTTTTACATCTATTCAAAAATATTAAATATTTGTAACCCGGAGACGAGAATATTTTTACGGAAAAAAATAATGAGCTTAATGAACGGTAGGAAGCACAAGCATAGCGATTTATACCAGTAAGTTATTTATTTAATTGTTTTTATTAAACAAAAATGATTAAAGATCATTGGATCTCGACTTACATAAAAGATATGTTTTGAAGGATGCAACTCAAATGCGAGTAAAAATGAAACACGTGAAACAGCAGTATTTTAAATGCAAACGAAATAATGGGACAAGCGGCGAAATCTTAATGACGTTTGACTATTACGACGAGATGGAAGGATAGATTCTGGTCTACCACCGAGTGAACCCGAAATGCGCGAGCATCGTCATACAATTTAGAGCTAATGAATTAAAAAAAAATAGTGAATTCAACAAAAAGTTATTGCAATGAATTAAAAAAAAAAATGGAGGTGTGGCCAACACACGACTTTCTTTTACGAACAGAGAATTTTGAGAAATTTTTTTTTTTTTTTTTAATTGTTAAATTTTTAAATTTTTTTTTTAATTTTTTCTTTTATTTGTTTTTAATTTTTGCAAACATTTTGTGTTTTGTAGTTTCTTGTAAACCTTATACTTTTTAAGATATTTGCAAAACAAATTTTCTGGACCAAGGGAGTGGCCACTTCCGGTTAGTCGATTTGGAGTAAAATTCACTGGGACCTCCCAATTTATCAAAAAAGCTTAAATCTGAAGTTTCAGTTCGATTGGTTAAACCATCTGGGCTGTACAGAGGACACAGACAGACTGACAGACTGACAGACAGACAGACAGACACCATTTCGAAACCCACTTTTTCAGACTCATGGGACCTCAAAACAAATAAATCTCTAAAAATCTCAAGGTCCAAAATTTTCATGATTACTATACTTTATTTTACTAGAGTAAAAGAAAGTAAAATGTATATGAATTATTTATCAAAATTTCAATATATTTAATGTAAATTATTTAGATTTTATTTAAAATAAAAATTAAAATGAATTGAGAAACAAAAATTATTTCGTCAAAATTTCTATTGCAGAATTCTAGTTCTTAGTGGAAAGTTTTTGCCCAAATATGTTGCTAAATGAGTTTTAAATTATCTTCCCTTTCTCGGCTTGTTCCGGTTGTCGTTTGAGGAAATAATTCCGAAGTTTCAGTCACATCTGCGAGCCAACGCTTATTGAATTGCTCCTTTTTGACTTCTACATAATTTTGCAAAAAGCAGCAAGCGTACGTAGTATTCGGCACGAAGGAATAATTCACGTCGATCCTTTTCAATAGTATAATATGCAATCGTCCTCGGAAGCAGCCAAAAGCCATTTTAACATTAATCCGTGCGTAGTTCAAATAAATGTTGAATCACTCTTGCAATAGTGATATGCCAGAACCTGGGAACTCCTTTAGCACCCAAGGTAATAGTGGATATGCTGGATCACCGACTAACATACATGGTATTTCCACACCATCAATAATTTTCTGTATCTACAATAAAAAATAAGTTATATTTTTACTACCCTTACAAATATCCAGATTAATTATTTACCTGCGAGATCATATTCTTATAATATTTGAAAAGGGTGGAATCTTTGAACACAGCTGCGTCATGTGTATTTCCAGGATGTCGGATGTAAATATCTTGAAATCGGTAAATACCTGCACTTGGCGTCAACAACCGCTTGTAAACTAAATGAGGGCACCTTTCCAGTTAACGTAATTCATTTTTAGCCATGACAAATGGTTTTGAAGTTTTCAAATTTTTCGGCTGCTTCCATTTCATTTAGCATTGCTCAATATATGTGCATAATATCTCGATTAATAGCGTTTACTATCCTATACAAACATTTTTTTACGGTCGCTTCGTAGACACCAAAAACGTTGCCTATTTTGCTGTTTTCTGTACAACTAGCCAACTTGTACAAAGCTAAAGCCACTACCTTTTTAACGGATAGTGGGTCTCGGGATTTTAAGATTTGTAGTTTGTCTCGCGCTTGCTCGCTAAAAGTAGGTACACATAATTCTTCAAACGTTTCTTTTGACATTCGGAAGCTTTCTATCCAATCAGCTTCATCGAATTGCATCAAAACGATGTTATACCAAAAAATACGCTTGCATTACAGTCCTAAACCATTTGTTATGCCTGCGGCTTGAAGCTTAATATTTTTACGCAATTCACGGCGTCTTTTAATTATATTGTAGGTGATTTTATTGTTATTGTTTTGAAAGATAAAGGTTTGAACAAAAACCATTAGCAAACAAATTATTTTTAATTTTTGATACATTAGTTTTTTTACAAATTTACGCACCACTTACTTCACTTTTGACAATTGAACCATTTAAATTCAAGAAATTTATCAAAAAAAAAAAAAAAAATTAGTTTTAGTATTATTAAATAGATGGTAATCATAATGACTCAAATGAGACCTGTATTTCTTGTGATGTAAACGGTCATTAAGTGGACTAAAATAGGTCACCATTTAGGTTAGTCCATTAAATATTTCGTGGTGTAAACTACCTCAATAAGAACTTAACTTAGCGGTACGCTATATAGACTTTCAATATTACTGACCAGCGAATCTCAACAACTTTTGGCTCAGTTTCGATAAAATAACTTGTCAATTTACCCCAACTTAACAGAGCGAGAATTTTCGTAATGTAAAAAACCTAGCCCCGGATATACGATATTAGTTCAATATGGGTATATAATAGGTACATGTATTATATATAGGTACATGGATTTCATCAGTATGTACAGTGTTTAGTGGAGGCATATTTGTGACAAGGACTGATACGGATTTATTCTTTAAGCCTTATATGAAATATGAATGAAATAAAAATGATTCCTATAATTCTTAAAATTCTTACCTTAATTTTTATTCAATTTTCAATTTATGCATCGCAGCGCATATGTATAAAATTATTCAGTTTGCCCAGTTATTATTGCCAACTGGTCTTACAGTTTTTTTCCCCCACTTTCCAAAAGTGCATTCTATCAGTTGGGGAATAAATATATAGGGGAAATAAATTTAGTGCTACGTATTCGCCATGGAATCACATTAAAATGAGTAAAGATCCTTGAAGAATATTAATTCGTGCATTCATCCGCAACCCTTGGCGGTGTTCAAGACGATCCTTCCTTCGGTTTGTTCGAAGTTGAATCCATTCAACTATACGGAATGCCACAAGGATGGTATGAATATGAATTAATTAAAAAAACAACAATAGAAAAACCATTTATGCAAGTCGCTTCTTATACTGAAGCCTTTACAAATGCTGATAAGGCACTTATTTTAATAACAAGTAAACGAAACATAACTATTAGGAACATTTCAAATAAACTTGGAACCAGCCGCGGCACCACTTTTCACCACCTAGAGAATTCAATTGGGTTCCAACTCTTTTGAGACGTCGGCGGGGTCATTTTAAATAAATTAGATATTTTTAGGAAATAATCCCGAAAAACAATATACAATTTTAGTAATGTAAATTGGCTGTTCTGAGACTTAGGACCGTGCAGTGGATTTGCACACTTTTTTTGGGAGAAAGTATTCAAATAGACCATGTTTTGGCAGACCTTAGCGCATTATAATATTTGAGTAATTCGGCCTAAGTCGAATATATACGAAATTTACTGGTAAAACTGACTGGCATTAGCTTGACTTAAAGGTAAACATTTCACTGACAAATTGGCATTGCAATTAACTGCCTGTAGCACGAAAAAATACCGAGCATTTTACAGGCTAAATCGCCTATCATAAGTGTAACTAAAGGGTAAAGATTTCACTGGCAAATTGGCATTGCAATTAACCGCCTAATGTACTAAAAAAAACCGAGCATTTTACAGGCTAAATCGCCTGTCATAAGTGTAACTAAAGGGTAAAGATTTCACTGGCAAATTGGCATTGCAATTAACCGCCTAATGTACTAAAAAAAACCGAGCATTTTACAGGCTAAATCGCCTGTCATAAGTGTAACTAAAGGGTAAAGATTTCACTGGCAAATTGGCATTGCAATTAACTGTCCCAGGCACGAAAGAATTCTGAGCTTTTTACAGGCAAAATCGACTGACATAAGCGTGACCAAAGGGTAAACATTTTACCGGCACATTGGCATTGCAAACAACCACCTTAGCCACAAACGAATGTCGGTCATTTGTTCGTTTTAAAGGAGGTAATTTCACTGACAAAATGAATCATACTTAACCATGGTACTACGGACGGTCACTAGGTAATTAAACAATTTTTATTGGTTTTAGGCTCTTTATTTCAAACTTATTGATGCTTTCGAATCCCATTCGGATTCAATTTCAAAAGCATAATCTCGAAAGCTAAAACTTCAATAAGTATGAAATAAAGAGCCCTAAAACCAATAAAAATTGTTTAATATTTAAATATTGGCTCAATAATATACATATGTATACACTAGGTAATTTGTTTTAAGTCAATTTTTTACTTTTTATTTATTTTTAATTATCTAAATAGTTATTTTACATTATCTTCAACTGGGCAACAGGGTATACATTGAAAATCACGAAAATTCCAATATCTGAAACAAATAAATTAAAAAGAGTTTGTACAGATGTTTTTAATAAATAATTCAATATTAATTTTATTCAGTAGCACATATTCATTTATTGCTTACACGCCAAAATATTAAATTTACCTTAATAATTTTAACAAAACTTATAAATACAAACAAAAAAATAAATAATCAATTCTATAAAAATAAATAATCAAATAAAAATGTTTTTAATATTATTAAGCTTTAGTTTTGTATTTTTTTTTCCGATAGTTCGCACGCTTTAAAAATTCTTTTATGCTGTTATTAAGGTCACAGGATTGTCAGAGTTTAAATAATTGTGCACCTCGGTTAATAATTGGATTATAAATGTGTTTTCATTAAAAATCAATTTGGTTATATCTATATGAATTAAAGAAAATTAGTTAATTAAATGATTATTTATTAGGATTTAGTAATAATTATTAATAATAAATAGCTGGAATAGCCTATGTGTATTTTATAAATATTTTATTTATTTAATCTCTCCAACGTTTCAAATGTTATTTACATTCATCTTCAGGGATATTTTTTGTTACAAGGAATCCAAAAAATATTTTACAACATACAAAAAAATATTTAAAATTACAATTATTTCAATAACACATGACAAAATTAATTAAAACTAATTTTAAAATTATATAGAAATAAGAAAAAATGGTTTGTAGCTATAATAATAATTATATAAAATATTCTTTAAAAGTCAAAACAATAACAGAATAAAACATTTTCTAACGTAATGATTCATTTATAAAAAATTGTTTACAAAAGAAGTCTTGATTTTAAGGCAAAATCACATAAAATAATCCAAAAATTTTAAAAATCGGAAAAAAAAGATGACAAAAATTGGCTATAACACACCTAAAAACCAGCATCAAAAATATTTATGCCCATTTATGCCATACTATATTTCCAAAATGATACACATAAAAATGAGTCCGCATAGTATCAACAAACAATCCGATTGTATATACATGTACCTACAAAATACATACAATAATTTATTTTGAGTTGATTGTTGATATATTTTTGTAAGTATTTTTTCTTATTTGCATAAATATTTTGGATGCTGGTCTTTAGGTGTATTATAGCCAATTTTTGTCATCTTTTTCTCTTTTATTTCCGATTTTTAAAATTTTTGGATTATTTTATGTGAGTTTGCCTTAATGAATCAGACCTGTTTTGTAAACAATTTTTTATAAATGATTCATTACGTTAGAAAATTTTTTATTCCGTTATTGTTTTGACTTTTAAAGAATATTTTATATAATTATTATTATGGCTATAAACCATTTTTTTCTTATTTTTATATAATTTTAAAATCAGTTTTAATTAATTTTTTCATTTGTTATTGAAATAATTGTAATTTTAAATATTTTTTTGTATGTTGTAAAATATTTTTTGGATTCCTTGGACGTGTTCAATCGGGCAAAAATGATAAAAAATATCATGATATTTTATCCCACCCTAACTTCATTTCGTAATAATGTACGTCAAACCCGATTGAACAACCAAAATTGAAAAAAATGATAAATTGATTTTAAATGTTACATTTTGTTTTAAATCGCTTTGTAAAATTCAATAAACTCGTTTTGTTGTCAGGTTTTTAATTAAATGTTATATTCTTTAATTATTTCTTTTTTATAAATTATTTTGATAATGTAAACTATTTGGTTTCTATCCAAATATTGGACACACAAATAATTTTAGTTTGAGTTTCGTTGTGTTTGTGTTCTCAGACAAAACTTCGAAATATAAATTATTATTTATATTTAAATAAATAGGTGACGGTGTAAATACCATATAAATATCTTAAAAAATCAAATTTAATTTAATTTAAATACCGAAAATATCATAAAGAAAATAAATTCAAAATTGACAGCTGGAACCAAGAAAAAAGTTGGATTTTTTGTGTGATAAATGAGTGCGTTTAATGCCAAAAGTGATAAAAAATATCATGATATTTTTTATCATTTTTGCCCGATTGAACACAAGGCTTGTAGCAAAAAATATCCCTGAAATGAATGTAAATAATATTTGAAACGTTGGAGAGATTAAATAAATAAAATATTTATAAAATACACATAGGCTATTCCAGCTATTTAATATTAAAAATTATTTAAATAAAAAAAAAAATGTATGTGTGTATAAATTAAATTTTTAGACTTATATTTGTTTGAAGAATAGCTTCAATGAAAGTAAAGTATTAACTTCAAGGTAGTAGCAAATGCTCTGAGTTGAGCTCCTATACCTATACCGAAGGAATGCCAGTTATCAGTAAAAGTTATTAGGTAGATTTTCCTGATACAAAGGAATAAGTGCCTCAATATCAAAGCAAACGCTTTGCAATAAAGCAAAGCAATTACTTAAAGTATTAGCAAATGCTACTTTTTATTCATACTATCCATTATTAACCTTAAAAGTCTTAACCTGAGAGTCTCTAATTTATTTAATTATCGAATATTTCTGTAAACAAAATGCATTTCCATTGTTTTTTAATAAATGAGTTATTTTATAAATAATCACCAAATATTTCTTTTTATTAAAATTTTATATTATACAGAGACTGAGAAGCCTTGCTAAGAAGTAATACTACAAAATATGTTAAGAGGTTTAGGGTTAAAATTATAAAGAAAAACTATAAAAACTACATTACGTAAATACTTCATTAATACTATTTAAAAATACATTATTATATAAAGGTCGATCCGCACGATGTGTTTTCAGTTATGTTCTAACAAACGAAAATATGTCAAAAAATACAAGTGTGTTTTAAAATATTTGTGAAGTTGAAAATCACATCCACAAGGTCATTAAAAACATTTGTGTTTTTTAATATTAATATGGACGGCGATAGATTAATTTATGACCAGGCGACTTTAATTTCTTTAGATTCATTAATACCTACAATTAAAATAAAAAAAAGGAAAAATTACGGTCAAAACCATGGTTAATGATGACATTTGTTTAATTTTTTGAGGTTTATACCCTGTGTAAAAACATACCAAAATGGATAAAAGTCATTTTCGAAAATTACATATGTGAGGAAACATATGTAATCACAAAAGCAAAAACACAACATGTGGCCATAAAAAATTGTCACAATTGTTGACAGATTTGTAAAAGTACTTGTGAAAACACGTCGTGCGGATCTACCTTAAGTTAATTGTATAGCTTTAAATTATGTTTAAATTGACAATAAAATTACCCTTTGAAAGCGAGGACTGTCCCGTCCCGACCACGAATATTTTTACAATTAAGTCGTAACTTAATAAGTGTTCGAGTATATTCTTTATCGATTTATTTTTATTATTATTTTTCAATTTATGCAGGTATATAATTTAAAAAAATAAAATAAAAAAATTAAATAAATTACTTAATTTTAATTAATTATATTAGTTGTCGAAATGAGATTTACCATTTGTTCCATATATTCTTTATTAATTAGTTTTGTGTTAAAACTCGTCAGTTCCTCCACGGTCATCATTGGTAGTTTTTGGAAGTGGAAAAAGATTTATTTTTTTAAATTTTAGTATCAGTTTTCCGAGCAGCAAGCAATAAATTTTCCATACATTCTTTTGTGATATTTTGGTTATGAATTATTAGTTGTTGATTTTTTAGAATCTCATTTTGAGTTTTTTTGTAGTAATCCGTTGAAAAAATCGATGAACGACCCTCTGATATGGAAGCAATTTCATTATTTTAGGGGCTTGAAATTGATTGTATTTGTAATGGTTGATGCTCCAAATTATCATCTTGGAGTTTTTCTATGGGGTTGTTTAAAATTATCATATTTGATAAAACCTCATAATTATTTATATTGGTATTTTCTAGTAACGGTTGTATTGGAACTAGTGATGGCATTTCAGTTGCAATTTGTTCAGTTGGTTCAGGATTATTACATTTTTTAGAAATATGGAGTGAAATTAAAATGTGATCTTTTGCGAGAATTAGAACTTTCATTTTCCGAGTTTGAATAAATTTCTAAATGTTTTTAGAGTTTTTTTTTGCTTCGCTAAAGAAGTTATGTTTCGTTTTAAAATCTTGCACTTAAATTTTTCCCACAAATCTTCTACATCTGCTTTATTTGAAAACTCTTTTTTGTAATTAGGTGGCCAAAACAAAAATTTGTCCGTTTGCCATTTGTCTAAAACAACCACAACTTCTCTCTCATCATCATCTGTGACCGTTTCCACGACTGCATACATTTTCTGAAATAATTTTATGTTATTTATTACTTATCAATATTCCAAAATTCTACTAGATTTTAAAAACCACCTATTTAAATGATGTTTTTTATGAATGAAGTATTGGAAAAAATACCAATTAGAATGCTTCTGCGCAAACATTTTTTTTGCAATTTCGTTTTGATTAAATTTTTTTTCAGTTCGGTCTGAATCTGAAAATCTAGCCTAAAAAATATCAAGCCTGCTTGATGCAATCGGGAAATGGTAGAAATCTATGTTATCCACTGCTTTTTTCTCCCAAATGAATATTTCATTGTTAACTACTTCCACGTAAGAAAATTTTATTATTGTTTTAGATTTCGTCAAAATCCAGCAATTACGATTGTCGTTTCTAATCTCAAATTTTTTAAATACAATTCTACTATAGAATATTTTACCTTCTTTAACAAATTTCTTTTGAAATATAGGGTTTGGTCTGTCAGGATTATGTGTATTAGAATCTAGAATATCTGAATTATTGATTTCAAATATCCTATTGCATATTTGAGCTAAGGGTTGATTTGGTTTTCTTAATAGGCGTTTGATATTAGACATATAACTTTCAAACGCAAAGGCAGAAAACTGATCTAAATTGCCAAAATGTCGGCCGTAGATAGCACAAGTAGCATTAATAAACTGTTTCAATATGTTATCAGCTAGTTCTAATTTAGTTATGGAATATTCGTTATTTTTTTTTTTTTTTTTTTTTAAAACATCTTTATTGATATGGCTACTACAATCTTAAACATTATTAATTCATTAGTAAGGTTGACATTAGTACTTATGAGATAAGCATAAACTTGTGTGGGTCTGCTGGACCAGTATCCAGTTCCCTTAAGATATAATATTCATACGGTTAGCTCATGTGGTTTGATTCGTTTGAGCCGCCTTATTTCGTTTGTACTGTCCAGTAGTTGTACGGCCTCAACGTTGGTGTGGTTAAGAAGCCTCTTCTCATGTTTAATGGCACATTCGCGGATGACGTCGTCTATCAATTGTATTTTTAGATCATTGTGTATTTCTCTGTTAGTCACAAATCGGTAAGCGTTGGTGACCATTCGAAGAAATTTATTTTGGCTACGTTGTATAAAGTCTCTATTGGATTTATGAGTATAACCCCATAGCTGCGCACCATACATCCATATTGGTTTGAAGATAGTCTGGTAGACTAGTCTTTTGCAATACAGGTTCATTTTGGAATGATGCCCAATTAACCAGTACATTTGACGTTGTTTTAATCGTATCTGTTCAGCTTTTTGTCTCACATGATGTTTCCAGTTGAGCCTTGAATCTAAATGCAGACCAAGGTATTTAGCCGATTCAGCCTGCGGCACTTGCACCCCATTGAGGTATATGTGTAGACTGTTATTTTTGTGTCGGAGCGTAAATGTCACATGGGTTGATTTGAGCTCATTAAGCACTATTTTCCAGTCAATTGTCCATTTAGTAACGTCGTTCATTGCTCGTTGAAGATTTTCCACTGCCCTTGGTTGTGATTCGTCTACTGACATAATTACAGTGTCGTCAGCGAACGTGCCGATGAACGTTTTATTCGTTGTAGGTATGTCCGCAGTGTAGATAAGGTAGAGGAGGGGTCCCAATACGCTTCCCTGCGGAACTCCCGCTAGAGTTGGATAAAAGTCAGAACATGTTTCTTCATGGATGACTCTGAATTGGCGATCAGAGAGGTATGATTCAAGCAGCTGGCAATAGTTTTGTGGTAGCATTTTGCTCATCTTGAATGTCAATCCCTCGTGCCAAACCCTATCAAAGGCCTGAGATACATCCAGAAATACGGCGGGGCAATATTTCTTTCTTTCTTTTCGTTATGACATAATAATAAAATTCCAACGTGTATTACCATAAAATTGTTATATTTTTCTATAGAAATTATGTCTTTCAATACTAATGGACCCGAATAAAGCAGGAAAACTCTTATAGAAATTATTACCGAATAATGTTACACAAACAATTTTATCGGATTAATTTAGAAAATAACCGAAATGTTTAATGACCAAATCATCAAATAGCACATTGAAATATACAATTATGTATTTTTGAGTGAAAATATTTATTCGGTTGTGAATGTTAGTTACTAAAGTAAGTGGTCCACCACCATTTTTCGGTAATTTTTATTCAAAATATTTAATAACTTAATCAAAACCATCAACAAAATATTTTAACGAAATTTTCGTATCACTTGCCATGTAGCCATGCCTTAACTCTTAAAATGTAAAGTAAACGGTAAAATTGCACATTTTTTTAAAGATGTCACTTCAAAGAAATCACTTTCCCAAATGATTTAATATATTACCGTTTTATCTTTACATATTTCGTTTCCGATTATAAAAAACGAGGAGGATTCGAGGACTGTAAAATAACCGTTCGATGGAAATTATTTGTCTTTATCCAATTTTAAATAAATTGTGTTTAGTGTCGGTAAAGATCGTGTCATTGTCGGTATGGATTCGTCTGATCATAATTCTAATCGTATGACCGTCAAATGACGGTTATTTGTCATTACCAAATTTCAATCAATTATTTTAGTGTCGTGTAAAAATCGTGGTACACGAGAGTGTCTTTGCACAATCGTACATTTTCATTCATATTCGTATGATTTCACCTTAAATCGTTTGATCGCTAAATGACGGTTATATGGCATTACTAAGTTAAAATTGATTTTTATTTTGCATCGTGTATGGAACGCAGTACATTCGTAACGTTTTAATCAAGTCGGTAAGCTTTCGGGTGATAATATCTTAAGCATCAAAATTTTTGTTGTATTTTTGGACCGACCATTTACACACCTGTAACCGAGCGGTTAGAAATTGTTTTTCTTGAATATTGTTTGTAAGGGTTAAATTACCTACCATTTTACCCTTACAAACAATATTAATATAATTAATTAATAATATCAACTACAGATAAACAAACATTTTCATTAAAAAATCTATTCCCCATCAACCCTTTCATAAAATGGGTATGGAAGAACAAACGTCAAAACTGCTGTAATTGGTATAATTTTTTCCAAATAAAATTTTTTCCACAAACCCCAGAATACACTTTGGGGAAAAGGGAATAATACTGCAACAAAATTTAAAATTTCTATTTCCCGGGAATTATCAGAACAGGGGCACGAGTAGTATACTCAGCGGTTTCATTTTCCTCTTTTTCTGCGCATCTATTAAAATTCTACAAATATTGGGGAACGTGCGATCATGTAGTTTCTATACATTTTTGTGTTTCCATTTGTATATTTGGATTATTTTGAATTATATTCAATAACAATTATTTATTAGTGACGATTGATTGAGCTTGTGTATTAACAAAAAACGTTTTTGTTTAAATATTGGCGTTTCAGTGATTTTTTAATTGATAAGTTTGATGTTTATGTTGCGATTGTTTGTAGTGAAAAAAACTGTTTTCTCAAAATATTGTAATTCGGTGATTTTTTGAATTGTTAAGTAGTTTTTTAGGGTTGGGTTTTGATTGCGTATTTAGTGAAAAAACTATCTTCCTAAAAAATTTGTGTTTCAGTAATTTTTAATTCATCCATTTGTTGAATTATTTCATTTACTGTAACATCATTGAGGAAGTAATGTTGTTCACCGGTCAAACTACATACATTTCACCAATTAATAGGGTTATATGGTTCACTACAAAGAAACATAATCCAAACCCCATTAGACAATTAATTTTATTGAAAATCGTTTTTACACTTTAAATAGACACAAATTAAACGTCTTTATTATCTATTAAAAATTAGCCGAAACACATACAAATAATTATATTTATTTTTGGACTGCAGTTAAATAAAATCTTAATGGCTTAATTGAATAAATTTTATTGCATTTAATTCAAAAATATCTTGAACATTAAGTAAATTTTGAAACACAAAGGTAAACACAAATAAATCATCGCACGCGCCACCATATTACAATTTTGTTGTTTTTGTAAATTTTTGACGTATTCGCAATATACTACCTTGTATTCTACATATATATCTTGGGCCTAGCTATGCACGGAAGGTCGCGTATTACGATTTTTTTTTTAATTTATTCAATTTCAGCCTGTTGTTTAGAAATGTACAATCTGTTTACCACGCGGGCATGGATAGCGTAAGAAAACACGAATGCAATTTATAAAAAGTCAGCAGGCATTAATTTTTTCTGCTCCTGTTTGGTAATATGTTTATTAAGTATGTTTTTACGTTGATATTTACTAATATTAATTTTCCCACAGCAAATAGTCGATTGTGTGATTAGAATTAAAAGTGATACTTTGTTTGTCGAGCAATTATATTTGCAAGCATGGTAGAATGTGTCAAATTTCGAAGCGACCAAACTAAAGTGCAATAATTTATAATAGGATATTTTGTACTAAAGGTAGTTTGGCACTATTCCATTAAAAATATCGATCCGCAAAATTCCGTTTAGGTTTTCTAAAGGATTGAAGTTGGGTGATTGATCTGGTCACTTCAAAACATTCATTTATTTTATATTAAAACATTTTTATACATTTGGGTGTACGTTTCGAATCAATGCCGCTTTTAAATCATTCATCTTAACGGCATTTCTTCTTTCGCGCAAATAAATTGCCCCATTATAAGAAAACATCTTCAAACGATCACATTCGCTCATCCAACGTGGATCAGTGGATGATTACGGTAAATAATATTATGTGCGTTGAAATACAACCAGTCTGCTTTTAACCCGCCCCGACATTTAAAAAGTCTAACCCCCACCAGGGTTTTCATTTCACGATCTAAGTTTCGTCTAATTCGTCTATCTTTTCCGATCTTTAGCTAATTTAGTAGATCTGTAATGCGTCTGCATAAACAGACCAAGTTTATTTCAGTTTTACCTTCATTACTTTTATAGTCGATACTATAACTATATATACTGATATATCGGTGACTAAAACAGTTGTTGCAAATTATCGAAAATACCTGCTTTTCTTGTAGATCAGACGAATTTTTGAAAATATAATAATATGTGTAATGAAGTAAGCTATGGTTTAAGACACATTTAAACATGGCTGATTTTGCTGTAAAATGCAGAGTATTTCTTAGATTTGATATTCACACTAGTGACTTAAAGTAGAGCATACAAAAATGTATAATGGGAATATTACGTTAAAATAATTTTGCCTACATTATACCTAAAATACAAGCCATTAGATAAATTAAAAATAAAATGTTGATTTTAAATTTATTAATTATAGCTATTGCATTCATACATATATAAGTTATAGTAAAGGGTTGCCCAAATGAGACGCAGCAAAATAAACGATGAACTACAAATATTTATTTTAGAATTAAGTTGGGTACTTTATTTTGAAGGTTTATCGATGTCATTTATGTATGAAAAATAATATCACTCAAATGTTCACCACGGCTGGATTTACAGACGTCGATCCGATGGTCAAAATTGTTTATAACATTTTCCAATAGGGACGTTTCAATGATGTTGTTTTTTAGGTCTTGGATGGTGGCTGGAATATCAACGTACACATTGCTTTTCAAAAATCCTTATAAAAATTTATCTAATGGCGTTAAATCGCATGATCTTGTAGGCCCATTCAGATTTCCGCGACGAGAAATTAATCGATTTTCGAAGAACCTTTGCAATTCATCGATATTCTCACGCGTAGCTGGAATAACTCTAACACGGTCTTCAATCGAATACAACTCCATAGCGATAAATGGCAAACATTCAATTAACAAAATGAAAGAAAACAAACATGGCGTCTTCTAAATTATTTTTTATTTTCCTGCGTCTCATTTGGACAGCCCATTAATACAGGTACTATATAGTTTAAATAGTACGATTATATGTAAATAAAATGTTAAAATTTCTTATATCTCTCCGATCAGTTTGTATTAAAAATATGTCGATGACAAAACTGAAATAACGGAAATTATGTCGTTTTTCCTCTAGGCCATTTTTGAAATATTTTTTTTAATTTTTTCATGATTGCTGTAAAAAACTTCAATGATTATATCGTCTAATATTTATTTTGAATACAAAAAAATCTATAAAAAGAGCATAACGAATCTGTGACTGATTTCATATGAAGCTGTCAGTTTTTAATTTTTTTTTTTTTTTTGTAGTAAAAGTAGTTCGAAAAAAGTGGTTTTTCCAATGTCTATAAATGTAAAAGTAAAACCATGCTAAAACAGTGGTTTTAGTGATAACTATAAATACCAAAAAACACCATTGAAAAACAGTTCTCCTTCGAAAATTATAACTACGCCTATAGTTGTAGTGTCGACTATAAATATGGCCCTTAAGTGTTTTTCGGATTCTGCCTTCTTCGGTGGACAGTGTCCTCGCAATCGGAAGAATGAAAACTGTTTAATATTCTTAGTGCAATCATCTTATTTGCAATCAAATGCACTATATGTCAACATTAAGAGAATCACAAGTGGATGGAGTGCTTATTCCACTTTGTGTGAGTGTGCTTTAGTTTTGCCGCTTCAGCATTCTACACTTTTTACTTAATTAGATTATTAATTAGTTTAATAGAATGATAAATCAAATCAAATATTATAAAAAATAAGGATGATACAGTGCTGCAGGGTCAAACATATTTTATTACAAATTGGAGATTTTTCTTGCTAAAATTACAAAAATTTTGAAAGTAATTGGCTTATTGTTATATTTTAAATACATTTATGACCCAATTTTTTTTTAAATTACCTGCAATTTTAGGGGGAAAAATCAAAAAATGCCAAAATATTCAAAGTAGCCTATTTGGAACATAAAGGCGTGGAAGTAGTGGATTAAAGTACACCTGTCCCTCGATTAACACGGTACTTACGTTCCGCCAAATTACCGTGTAACTCAAAACCGTGTGAAACTTCAGTGCGTGTTAATCAAGACTTTGTCTCAATTCGTTGACCGTGTTAAATCAAACCCGTGTTAATCAAGTACCGTGTTAATCGAGGGACAGGTGTAAATACTTTTTGTGTTGTTTCCTTTTTTGTACTTTATTGTTTTATACAACTTCTGCATTTAATATTAATATTATTTGCACCACATTTAGCTTTTATTATAGCGGTACATCCCCTCAAGTGCTGTGCAAAGACATTTGTTAAAGAATTAGTTTACTTTTACGCCTACCGTCATAGGATCTAAGAGGGGATCTTACTTCCTGTTGTTATTTCAATTTGAGAGACTAAAAGATAAAATTTCAAAAATGAATAACAGTGATTAATGAGATTAATCACTGCTAGCAGTGGATAAAGGATATCCGGCCATATAGTCGATTGTGTAGCAAGCAAGCAAATTTCGTATGAGAAAACAAAATATTTTTGAACTAATATTTATCTTTACCCCCCAGACAGTCTCAACGCTATAGTCACGCAATGGCGCAAAAGTTAAATTACCTGAAAATACTATACATGCGAATTGACAAAGTCGACGGACACAGCGCATTAGACCATGTACTAAGATTAAATTATTTTCAATATTGCACGCAAGAACGGATTGAAGTGTCACTTTCTGATGTAAAAAAAAATACAAAATGAAAGACATTCTTGGGAACTAAAGTTATCTAAATTAAAGTGAAGCCAATCACATTAAACGGTTTTATGTAGCTAAATTATTATAGTTATTAACTAGATTAGTAGACTTTATACTACGACGGAAAATTTAAATTGGCAAGAAAGCTGTTTACAAAATAGGATTTAGAGCCATCATGGATTTATGGAAATCAAAAAGGTTTAGTACATATTAGGTAGTTTAAAATTATTCTAATGTCAAAAACGTGTGTCGAGATTGTCAGCAAAATTTCTATTTTTACAGTACTAAATTAATTTTTGCGTTTTGTGCGTAATTCCGTCTCCGTCCCGTCGAGATTGTCTCTACCTTTACCCCCCGGACAGTCTCGACGCAGTACCGCACAAACGCAATAGCGCAAAAGTTAAAGTACTTCAAAATATATGCAAATTGACAAAGTCTGCGGACCTAGCGCATTAGACCAAGTACTAAAATTAAAATATTTTCAATAAGCACGCAAGAACGGATTGAAGTGTCAGTTGTGATGTAAATAAAAAATAAAAAAATGAAACATATTGCTACCGCTAAATTAAAAAAAATTAAAGCTATGTTACTTGCGTGTCAAATGGCATATATGTGGCTATTATGCTAGGCCGGAAAACTTAAATCGGGCTAAAAAAGTTTTTACGAAGTAGGTTTTATGGCCATCAAACGGAACAAAGAACAATTTGTGAAGCACACGAGAATGACAGTTCCTGTATTTCACGAATTATTGTCTCTAATAAAAGACCAGTTGATAAGGAGGAATACGTGTTACACTATAAATCCAGAGGCACGACTGGCGTTAACCTTAACGTAAATTATAAAATTTGTTTAGGTCAGAAATTAGTTTATTTATATGTTTCAATTTATTAAGGCACCTCTCTCAAGGTGTAAGCTTCCAATTTCTGGGGGATAGCTTTAAATTTGGAAGGTCGACCGCGCGAGTGATAGTTCTTCAAACATGTGATACCATTTGGAAAATTTTGGGGCCAACATTGTTAAAAAACCTGATCATCGGGATTATAAGAAAATTGCAAAAGATTATTGGGAAAATTGGAACTTACCCAACTGCATCGGAGCGATAGACGGTAAACACATTTCCATAGTGTGTCTGCCCAATAGTGGGTCACAATTCTATAATTATAAGAATTTTACCAGCATTGTCTTGCTAGCAGCGTGTTATGCGGACTATAATTTCACGATGGTTGATGTAGGTGCTTATAGAAGCCAGAGCGATGGAGGTTTAATTTTTTTAAATGTACATACATATTTTTGTATTATAATTTAAACAATTTCACTTAATACAGGGATATTGGCAGAATCGCCATTTGGCAAAGAACTATTGAATAATGAACTACCACTTCCTTCTAAATAATTCAGAATTGCCAGGAACTACCACAACATTTCCACATTTTTTTGTTGGGATCCAGCCTTTTCTCTTTAGGAAAATTTAATGAGGCCCTATCCACGACAAAATCTGACATTAGATAAAAAAATTTATAATTATAGAATTTCAAGAGGTAGGGTAGTCATCGAAAATGCCTTTGGAATCTTAACGGCAAGATGGCGTGTTTTAAGAACCACTATACTATATGTTGTACTCCGGAACATGCAGAAAAGGTAATCGGATATCATTCGAAAATATAATGTATTATTGATTTATTTTTCTTTGTATATTGTATTGGCGACAATAACTTTGCATAATCTTTTAAAAAAGATCCAGTGTGTCGATAATCCATACTTTGACGCAAATGTCGTGGATCGAGAGGATCCGGAAGGAAATATTTTACCAGGGACATGGCGCAATGAGCTGGCTTCAAATTCAACTTTGAAAAGATTAAGCTCAAATAATGCATCCAGGCATGCATTTCAGTTAAGAGATTCTTTGAAAAATTATTTCCTGCAGGAGGGTGCCATTGATCGGCAAAATAAAATACATTAAATAAAATTAATTTCAATTTCTTGTGTAAACGTAAAATTCAATCATTTTATTAAAATAAAATTTATAATATTTATTGCAATAAATTTAATTATTATCTCAAAATTCAATTCTTTTTATAAAAAAAATAATAATTTCAATTTTCAACATATGTTTCAGTTATGCTGTTTAATTGTTTGTAAATATCACAGCCTTAGAGAATATCGACCTTTATATTTACGAATTATACGTCGAGGTATTCTATGCTATTATCTTCAAGTTCTTCCATTTTGCACTGAATAAGATAATTAATTATTTAATTTTCTGCAACTTTCCGCCTATGTGTGTTTAAATTATCCAAATGGTTATCAATTTTTCGGATTCCACTCTGGTTGGATGATGTTGGTGTTTCGTCGCTGATATATTTTTTATGCTTTCCATTGTGGAAATGATCGCATTTGCGACCTCAGCATCATTATTATTTTTTGTTTTTTTGATGATGTCGACCTATCATCTGAGACAGAGTTGGTTCTTTTCATCCGCCCTAAATAAATTAGAAATTCCATCAGCTTTGTACTGTGACGAATAATTTTCGGTTGCGAAATCTAACCCGTCATCAATTTCAATTATATCTTCATCCACGCTACTTTCATCTATCAGGTCGTGATAATTGCCTTGGGTTCTACTAAAACGATTAGTCGTTAATCGATTTCTAATCTATTTGAATGGTTAAATTACACTAACCTTCTTGGCTGCAAATGGTCTATAAGGAACGACATTTGATCATGGAATTCCCAAGTGCCTCTTAAATTTATGTGGCTACCTGATGATTTTTTTTCTAACTTCAACTCTCGCACGAATTTGTCGCGTAAAGTTCTCCATCTCGTCGTAACAAAATTATCTGAAAATATTAAGAATTAAACAACACAAATAACGCAAATAATTGTTCACTCCATACTGGTTTCGCCTAAATCTTCTCCAATTTTTCTCCATATTTCGCGTTTCTTGTCGACATTTTTGTAACCGCCACTACGCTTATCATATAAAATTTTATTTTCTCTCACTAAACTTATTAATATTTCTTCTAAACTCATTTTACTGGCATATATCGATTTAGGTAATTGTAATAGCTAATAGATGTCTTTGACTATAAACAATTTTAGTTTTAAAATAAATAATGCAAAATAGAGCACACTTGTTTAATTTACTTTTATTATGTTAATGCCAAAAACGTACGTCGAGATTGTGAGCAAAATTTTCTTTTTTTCAGTACTAAATTAATTTTTGCGTTCCGTGCTTAATTCCGTCTCCGTTCCGTCGAGATTGCCTCAACCTTTAGTGTTGAATGTCTTTGGCCTGCTCATTTTATTTGCGGACTTCCAGATTTGTTAGCAATTTGATTATGTTTTTTCGAAAAAACAAACAGAAAGTAGAAAAACACATAATTCAAAATAAAAATTTGTGTGGTAAAGTTGATTGAGTAGTTTTGTCTGCCGACATGTAACTTGCGATTTGCTAGATTATCTAGTATTTACCCCATCATTATTATTGAAGAAACAAAAGTATAATGAGTATATTATAAGCAGAGAGTGAAACCGAAATGTTTTTCGTTCCGGTTTAAGGTTACGTTCCCAATTTTTTTTTTTCGTTTCGGTTCGGTTTCGGTTTGTTCATTTTTTTCTGGTTTCATTTCGGTTCGGGTTCAAAACCGGTTTAAAATTGGTTCAACGTAGCATCATCGAGTGGTTCTGTTTTGTTTGATTGCCGAGCAGGTTTTCGATGGGAAGGGGGGCAACCAACCCCAATGTAAAATTGATCGCTTAGACTATTATGGGAACCAGAAAATTTGAAATAATCAGGCAATATGAAACACTAAATCACTTAAGTGTATGACAGAGAGCCAGCTAATTTAACTTTTGAAGGCTTTTTTGGTATAACCAAAGGCGGTATTGAATACGGAGTCATTAACTGTCCGGTCCTAGTTAAAATGCAAATTTCGTTTAAAAAATGTTTAGCAGTCTTTGCTTATAAAACGATTTTTTCATACGAAGTGCTTTCCTCTTTCCCCTTTAGTAGATATACAGGAAACCAAATCAAAGAAAATATTGTAAACATCCAATTTTATTCGAAAAGATTTTGATATTTTACGTAGTTTCAGAAAAATTTGTAAAATACTATTTTGCACCGTCTTTATTCCTCAGCAGGAAGAAAACAACCTCCGACGAATGGCAGACATTTTTATAAAAGTTTCAGTGCTTTATTGAACATACTTCCAAAGTTGCAATGCAATGTGCAGGAATATATTCGTTCTCATAAGGATGTTGACACTGTGTATGTGCAGGAATATGTTCCTTCTCATAAGGACTTCTTTTCTTACTGGACGTATAAGTTAAATTTTTAACGATATAATTTTACCGAATTTTAAATTTATTTCCATCAGATTCGTCCATTTGTCAGTCAGTAAAGGATCAATGCAGAAAAATTGTTACACAAAATTTGATACACAAAAATTCACTATATCGTAGCTATGCCATTTAAATTGTATCTAAGAACAAAATCATTTGCTAGAGACCTCTATTGAAGATATGTGTGACCTAACGACATTTAGTTTAAAGATATTTGGCATATAACGACTTAAACATTTTTTCCAGTTGGTTTTCCTCATTCGTTTGATTAATAGCCCATTTAAATTTTGGTCGGTCCTTTGAAGGACGTGCTAAATGAACAAGCAAATTATCGGAAATTTTCATTTCAGTGAATTTTTCATTAATCAAATTCTGTTTAGCTTTTTATTGACAAATATATATTTTTTTAAATCATAAATCAATCTACAAAATTGTATTTAAAGTGATTCTAGGCCTATTCCACTAACACAATTCCACTAGACACAATTCCACTGCACACAATTCCACTGGCACAATTCCACTTGGCACAATTCCACTGGGCGCAATTCCACTGGGCACAATTCCACTTGGCACAATTTAACTTTTTGATAATCAAACGCATTTAGGATGGTAAATCGCGTAAACCATCTTAAATGCCTTTGATTATCAAAAAGTTAAATTGTGCAAATTAAATTCGTTTAATTATAATTAAAGTTAAACTTAAGAATTACCTGAAGAAAGAACTACGAATGTTAAACACGAATTGAACGAAAACACGAATTGTATGCAGTGAAGCCGTGTCTATTGCAAATTGTGCTAGTGGAATAAGCCTAGAATTGTAATAACTGCTGCAACTGAAATATGTCTTACCATTGCTATCTTCACCATTTTTTTTGAAAGGGATCCCCTTCTTTTATTATCGATTAGCCTCTTTACACATTGCAGTTTTTATTAATTTAAAATCCATAGGTATAATTAACTTCGTAATTATGTTTCAATCACACCAATAAAATATTAAAGTGTGTGTTTCCGTTTCATTAGTGTAACTATACAAGTTATAGTGCAAGTTAAATTGTCAAAGTTAAATTATTCTCCAGTCGAATTGTTCCAAGTTGAATTCTCCCAGTGTAATTGCGTCCAGTGGAATTGTGTATAGTGGAATTGTGCTAGTGGAATCGCCCGGTTACAATTTAAAGTGTATTCTAATTCCGAATTTAACTAGAAAGTTTTAAAGGTTTTCCGTTTTTATGCATATGGAAAATTTTTGTGCAAAAAATGCTCGAACCGAAACGAAAAAGAACGAAATAAACCGCATGAAAATATTTCTCCGGTTACGATTACGGTTCACTACATTTTATTTATTTCGTTTCGGTTCCAGTTTTCGGTTCATAAAAAATTTAGGTTTTTTTCGGTTTTCGGTTCGGTTCCGGTTTCACTCTCTGATTATAAGATAGTCGTGGACAAACATGTTTAACCGTTCCTTCATCATATATAAATATGGTTCGGTAATGAAAAATTCCACTGACACAAATTTCAAGAAGTTTTTTGTAAAAATGACATCTTCTTTAAACGATTTTAGTGGGTACGGTAAACTCGGCGATGGTCAACTCGGCAATGGTCTTTCTGAAAAAATTGCTTGCCATTTTTACCAAGAAGATAAAAAGCCAAACTATACTTGCTAAGAGCCATAGTTTTTATTTCCCCGCACCAGAATTTAGAATTTGCAGTTTTTCTGTATCTCTCTGTCTCTAACTATTTCAGCATCACCAAACCGTCCTACATCGAGTTAACTGTCGCAGAGCTGTTCACCGCTATGGCGAATTTCACCTAGTTACCCGTCGGCGAGTTATCATATACTTATAGTCATTGTAAAAAATCTAATTAACTTTAAATGTAACAATGATGTGAGATATTTTTGTAACCATTAGGCGTTTATTAAATAAATAAATAATATGTATAGAAATATAAATCTTATTTATTTATTTATTTTATAATTTAAAGAAATCAATTTAGTAAATACATTTAAGATTTCAAAGAAAGAAATTTGACAGTAAAAACAAACAAAAAAAAAACTGTTTGTTAACTTAAACAAAAATTTTAAATTATATAAAATGTATCTTTAGGCTAGCTCTTCAAATATTATTTGAAGTTGTCATGTAGCTGATGTTTGGTAACGTTATATGATTTGGCCAATCTATTAACAGGGGTTGTTCTCCAATTTGTGGAATTGGGTTCGTAATCCAAAAATCGATGAAAACGGGGCATCCTACCGAGAACATGAATTGAGATGTTTTCAGTGTTTTACGATGAATCAATATGACCAAGAAGAACGATTTTTATAAAAACAGCATCCAAAAGAACTGTTCGATTTTCAACGGTGCAGATTTTTTAGCCTTGGCACACTTTCAATTCTATTGATATGAATTGGATAGTAAGGACTCCAGACTGTTGCCGCATACTCTACTTGCGATCTTACATATGCCAAATGCAGCGTCAATAAAGTAGATTTGTGTTAGAATTCACTGGTCCATCGTTTGATGTAACCAAACATTCAGTTTGCTTTGGCTATGATGTTATCTATTTGCCTATTAAAAGTTATTTTTTCGTTAAATGTGACCCACAGGCCGATAATTTCACAAACACGCTAAAGTTTAACAGTATTGATTTTGTATGTATTGCTTATAGAATTTTTTCATCTGAAACGACATAATCTCGCATTGTTTGATATTTAAATGTAATAAGTTTATAGGCGTACACTAGCGAGTTCACATATCCTCACATAATATAATTCAAAGGTGTTAAATCACACTCCAAGATCAATAAATCGATTGAGGCGCACGCTGTGTGACATCTCGGTTGCCGTCTTGTTGAAACTACAGCTCCTTCACATTAATGCCATTATTTGGGGAACGAAAGAATCAGTAATCATGGCTCTATAGAGGTATCCATTGACTGTAGTATTCTGCCCCACATCATTTTTTAAAAAATATGGACCAATGATTCCTCCACTCCACCAGCCCAAAAAGCACACCAAACAGTGACTTTTTGTGGATGTAATGGCGTCCCAATAATGGCTTATAGTTCCACAATATTATTTGAATTTTCTGTGGATTTATATTTGGTTCGGTGAAAATTTTTTTTTTTAATTTCAAAAAATTAATGTTAAATTGAATTGGCGTTCATCAAATTAGTAAATTTAACTCGACAAAAGTTCTTGATGATCTTTAAAAAAAACAAAAAAACCAACTATAAAACTAACAGTTCGATTAAAAATTATATTACGACTACAACGATGCACCGCGAGTTTTTTTGTGATTATTATATTTTTAAGGTGAATGTTCATGAAATCGCCGAAGGATGGCTTTGTTACAATCGAGCTCCCTGATTTTTTCTTTGATGTTTTAAAAATTTGAAGCACTTTTAAATTAAAATAATATTAATAAAACTGAATAATGTTTTGTTAAACTATTTTCGACTCATTTGAATGATCGAGAAATTCGATCATTGGGGAATTTACTTTTTTCGACCAGTGGAGATTTGAACCAATTCCATTTAAGTGGAATTACGCTACAAAAATAAGCTGTACTACGGTCTTAAAACCTTTATTTAAGCACGATCTTTTCGATCGTTAGTATTGATTTTCTTGCGGTTCTCAGAGTTCTTCTTGCAAACTGGCCAATCATAATTTAAAATTAATTACTTAGTATGTATTTTTAGTTAATTATTATTTGGAAAATCATAAGCAATTCACTTAACCGTTTTTATTATTATTGTAGAACTAATTTTGAATACTTTCAAAATTTGAAGTCCATTCGTGTAAAAATAGAACCGTGCGATAAAATAACTCTATTTGGCTTTTTCTAAAAAGTAATATCTATTTAGAAAATTAGCTTCTTTTAAACCGAGCTGCCGGCAGCTTAATTTTACAATACTATTATTTAGTTAGTTGTAAGTTGGGCTTACTTTTATAATTTTCCAAATTGAGAAACTTTAAAATTTTCCACCTAGAATTTATAAATCGTGTGTGGAGTTTTATTTAAATGTTGTGTCTATAATGATTAAAATTTAAAGTATTCTAAAGAATCAAAACTTTAATTTTGGAATTTATAATTGAATTGCTTTGCTGGCTAGCAATAAAATATATCAAGAAATGAACTAAAACCAACGCGAAATAAACTTGAAAATAATCTTCCCAAATTAACAAAAATTATTTTTATCTTATTTAGAAAGGAACGTGGCCCTTGTACCACTACTTATGTGTAATCTGTTTGTGGGCGCAAATTTCAAACCGGATTGAGATAATTAATCAAAAATAATATCAACAATTGCTAATATCAACAACCGTATTGCTGAGTTGGTTTGATCATTCGAATAATCCACATATGAAGATGAGTAATTTGGATTTCGGTCTAACTTATTTATAGTATTTTAACATCTATTGTTATTGAATAAAGTTAGAAACAGTGAACACCTCATTTATGCAAAACTTCTTTCGTGTTATCTCAATCCAACTTTAACACTTATTCTTTGTTTAAATTTAAAGTGGCTTTATAAATCAAAGAAATTCAAATTGGTGAATCTAGACACCTTTATAATAGCTGAGTTCTTTTAATTTATTGTAGAATTGCGAATTTTACTTTTATACGTCATTTTTAATAAACATTTGCTTACTTTTCATTGCAATTGTTTACAAAAATGAGTTTTAGCAGTTACTCGTATTTACATTTAAAAAATTACCAATTTATGTTTACCCGTAAATTTAAGAGAGTTTGATTATTTAGGGATAGGAAGATATATTAATTACATTAAAAGTTAAGTTATAAAATCATCCCAACATTCATGTTTAACCTGAAACTCACAAAATATATGTAATATAAATAAAACCAATTTCTTTTTATCAAATCAAAAGGTGAATAATTAATACCATAAATGAATTAACACGTTGACTGCTACTTGGACCACCCGTGGGTCACACGTTAATGACTTTTATTGAAAACTTTGTAATGGAATGTCAAAACCGCCACTGTGCTGCAACGTTTAACCCTCATTGTAACGTACACATGCGCGGCCTATTCAGGTTGCACATGTCAGCGGAGTTGTACGTGGCGAAATCAGATCATCTCACAGTCACCACCTGCAACGTTGTAGGCTATATATAAATACAACTTCGCACAACACTTGACACATGAACAACACAGTTACACAAGTTACAGTGAAAACTTATTAATATTACACAAAATACAAAAAGGAGAAATGCTCAACCGGTTGGAAGAAATTGAAATTTATCAACATATAGAAATGACCCTTTCCATTTGAACGAAAAATGCCTCGCAATGACATCTATGAAATATATTTCAGTATAAATAGAATGAAAAAACCTAATTTAAATTAAAATATTTTTAAAAATTTGACATTTTTTTTTTATATTTTATATTCTTTCTGGTCTTTGACAAGAAAGAATATAAAATACAAAATATTTTTTTTTATTCATTTTTCCAGATAAAAAAAAGACAAAAGTTCACAAAGAATGGATATTATTCAAAATAATAACCCAATTATAATCTTACTAGGGGGTACAGCCCGTCCTAGGACGGATACAGTTTTGTGAATAACTTTAGTTATGTAATGTTTTGCTAAAGATATTACACCTAATGGTGATGTCAAGCGGCCGCTGCCACAATTAGCATTTGAACATTTGATGTAAAAGTAGTTCGAGATTAAAGGCTTTTAAGGATGATTTTACCTTAAATAAACCTTTAACCAAAGAGTAAGAGCTTTTAAGGATAAATTGGTATTTGTTAACTTGCTGTTAACTTGATTTTGGGCGTCTTGAAAAAATTTTAATATTTCTTTTTGATGACTGCAAAGTTATTTTTACAGTGCAAAAAAAAAAAAATTGGAAAAAAAATCATAGTAACCTTTGATCGTTACACACAAACATTTCTGTTTAATTTTAGTAGTAATACCGCGGATTTTAGTACCAGCCACCACGGTTATCCACACTACACAATAACAATTGTTTTTACACTGGCGATTTCACACTTGTGGATTCTCTTTGGATTCTTGGCCCTACACTGCACACAATTATATTCTTTTTTCACTTCAATGTTTATCACGGTTATAGTTTATCTCAATTAATTGATAATAAAATGTAAATTTTCAGACATATACCAAATCATACTCACGAAAAAACAAACCAGCGTCTTCCCTCGTTAACTTCTCTTTTCTTTCTTCTCCATCCACTACTGTCATGTCGCTTTTCATACCAATCGTACTAACACGAGTAACATCACTTGATAAAACATGATTCACGTGCAAACCAAGCACTAGCCAAAAATTCCGCAAGCCATCTGTGAATACAGCGATACACCTCCGATTCATTGAATTTGATAAATTCTTCAAAGTCGCAGGAGATATGGATTCACAAATCATCATCAACAAACTTTTTAAAGCTTCAATCGATTCTGGGCGCTTCCTTGCTACTTCTAGCTTCATTATACAGGGTGTCCGGGTTTGGGATGCTGATCCGTCATGGGGTGATTCCTTGGTTCATTCTGAGAAACAAATCGTATTTGGAGGGGGGATCAATTTTTGATATCCTTTGAGATACATGGTGTTTAAAAAATTTGGTTCAGAAAAAAAGTACACCCAAATATTAAACTGTAACTTCCAAAATATTTATCGGAGAGCAACGAAATTAGTCTTATTTGGTTGGTAATCGTATAGGCTATTATTAAGGTTTAAGTGGTTATCTTGTATCTGCATCCGTTTGAGAGCTATGGTGATTTAAAGTGAAAAAAAAATATTTGTTTTTTATAAAATCGAGTTTTTCTCAAAAAAAAAACCGTTATAATTTTTTTTTTGTTTATTTAATTTAAATTTCCCATGATCTCCTCTACAATCCCCCAATACATTACTTGTACCCTCGTGCCATAGTTTTCTTCGTATTCCGTTTATTCTCAATCTAATTAAGAGATGGTATAGTGTTAATATTTTACCAATTTTATTTTGATCTGTAAAACAGTAGGCGATGATTATCAACTCATTTGTTTAAATGTTGAAAAAACAAAAACTAAATATTTTCAGATTCAGTCATTAGTTTCGAGATATTATCTAGTGTTGTATCAGTGTTGTGAATCAAAATTTTAATTAATTTAATAAAATTAATATTATAATGGCACAGTTCTCAGGTGAGGAGTACATTGATATCCATTTTGTTTACGGATTTTGCGGTGATAATGCAGCACGAGCTTGCAATGAATATCAACTCAGGTTTCCAACACGTCGCATTTCTGACGCAAGAGTATTTATAAATATTCATAGGAGACTGCCAAATATCGTAACAAGATCGAATACCCGGGCGGAGCCCCATTCAGTCTCACCGAACCATTTGGATATCGACGAAGGTATAATCCATAATGTAACAGCAAATCCTTCTATTAGCATAAGGAGGCTCGCTTTACAATTAAACGTCTCTCGGTATCGAATTCATCAAGTATTGCACAAGGAGAATCTTCATTCATACCATACAACACCCGTTCAACAACTATTACCGATAGACCGCACTACAAGATTGGAGTTTTGTAATTTGTTGATGGAAAGGAATTTGGACAATGCAAGTTTTGTGAAACGAATCCTATGGACGGATGAATCTCAATTCACAAGATATGGCATAACAAACTTTCACAATCTACACACCTGGGCTGCTGAAAATCCTCATTCGAAAAAACAAATATCATTTCAGCACCGATTCAGTGTAAACGTATGGGGCTTGTGTAATTGGCGATAAATTAATTGGACCATTCATATTACCACCTAGAATAAATGCTGAACGTTATTTACAATTTTTACAAAACGATTTGCCACTCCTTTTTGATGATGTTCCCATTTTAAGTAGATTCTCGCATACATACCAACATGATGGTGCACCTTGTCACTACCATAATAATGTTAGGAATTTTTTTAACGAAAATTATCCAAATAATTGGATTGGAAGAAATGGTCCAATTCATTGGCCTGCAAGATCCCCCGATCTTACGGTATTGGATTTTTATGTATGGGGAAGGATGAAAGCGCTTGTATACTCCAAAGAAATTGAAACAAAAGAAGAACTTATACAACGAATACACACAGCAGCACAACAGATAAGGGAAGAATTACCAATAATTGAAATAACCAAAGGCATACTTAAACGCATATTTGCATGTATTCAATCACAAGGAGGACATTTTGAGCACCTTTTATAACTCCTCGACCCAAACTTTGTTTTGAGGGATTGTAGAGGAGATCATGATGAATTAAAATTAAATAAACAAAAGAAAAAATTATAACGGTTTTTTTTGAGAAAAACTCGATTTTATAAAAAACAAATATTTTTTTTTTACTTTAAATCACCATAGCTCTCAAACGGATGCAGATACAAGATAACCACTCAAACCTTAATAATATCCTATACGATTACCAACCAAATAAGACTAAGTTGGTTGCACTCCGATAAATATTTTGGGAGTTACAGTTTAATATTTGGGTGTACTTTTTTTCTGAACCAAATTTTTTAAACACCCCGTATCTCAAAGGATATCAAAAATTGATCCCCCCTCCAAATACGATTTGTTTCTCAGAATGAACCAAGGAATCACCCCATGACGGATCAGCATCCCAAACCCGGACACCCTGTAGACCAAATATTTTCAATTGGATTTAAGTCTGGACTATACGAGGGCCAACTCAATATATCGATACTTTTTTCTTCGAAGTCCTTTTTTACCTTTAAATGAAGAGATAAAAAAAAACAAGTTTTTAACAAATTATTTATGTTTATCTGAAAGCCAATTTGTCTATCTACAATTCAAAATTAATAACTGACCATTTTGGCGGTATGGCACGGAGCGTTGTCCTGTTGAAAAATAAATTTGCAAGTCTCGCCAAAAAGCTTTAACGCAAAAGACTCAAATTCGTTCTGAAGGACCTGCAGATAAACAGCTGCTGTAACGCTGGAACTAAGGAAGCACAATCGACCGGTTTCATTTCCAGAAAAGCATCCCCAGACCATAACTCCTTCTTTTTTCGGTGGAAGTCTTAAAAGACATTCGTTGCTAAGTCTCTCGCCAGGTTTTCTCCTTACGAGAATTCTTCCATCTCCAACATGCAGCTTGAATTTTGATTCATCGGAGAAAATCACATCATTCTACATCTCTGGAGTCCAATTAACATGCTCCTGGGCCCATAGCAAACGCTTTTTTCACTAGTAATGTGAACTCAGGCCTCCGGACTGGTTTAAGTGCTCTCAAACCAGCTTTAACAAGTCTTTTTCTCACTAAGCCGGCTGAAATGAAGTTTTAAAACGGTTCCGACGACTTTGTATTAGTATAAAACGATCTTCCACTGACGTTGTCTTTCTGGGCCTTCCAGAGCCTTTCTTTCTTTGGGTACCGCCCATTTCTCGATTTTTTTAAATATTCCACGCGACAGTACTTTTAGGAATGTTTAATCTTTCACCTATTTCACGCGTGGTTAAATTTTTCCGCGCCAAAATCAACATATTGCTTTTACATTGGTCACTAACTTTTCCCATTTTTTTAACTAAAATTGCACTTTATTCTTTATTTGTCTAGGATCACTTATAGAATAACTTAATCTTACAAAATATGCACTATTTTCACTCAAAAAATAAATTACAGGCAATAAAACATCTGCACCCTAATGACGGCCAAGAACGGTAGGCGTAAAAAAAAATAATTGCTTGCCCAATTTTTTTGCACATCAGTTGCGGGGTTGTACCGGTGTAATAAAAGCAAAAGGCGGTCCAACAAAATATTAATATGAAAGATTGAACTTCTATAAATCAATAAAAAACAAACAAAAAAATAAAAAATAAGTGTTTAATTTATTACATTACGAGTACTTTAACACCAATCAACGTATTTTGAATATTTTGGCATTTTTCGGTGTTTTGTTCCTAAATTGCAGGTCAATTTTTTTTTCAAAAAATTACGTCATACATGTATTTAAAATGAAACAATAAACCAATTGCTTTCAAAAGTTTTGTAATTTTAGCAAAAAGACTCCAATTTGCAATAAATTTGTTTGCCCAATTTTTTTTTACCAGCACTGTATATCTACCAGAAAAAGTAGAAATATCAAAATTCCACCCGTACTTTGACCCGAGGTCAATACAAAGTGTATCGACTCCAAAAAATGAAAACTTTCCTTGAGCTTTCTCAAGAAGTAGAAAGTACGGGTGGGATTTTGATATTTCTACTTTTTCTGGTAGATATATTTATAAATGATTGGCCTCTTCATTTTTTCTGATTAATAAGTCGAAATTGTTGTGAATGCCATTATTTTTAATATATTTTGTCTATAAAAAGCCGAAAGAATCTTATTGCTTTTCATGAAATATTTGATGAAATATTTCATGAAATTAGGCTAATGGTGTCTCCATCTCAAAAACACTAAGCACTAAACCGAGACATTTTTATTTTCGGCTAAATAAACCATTAGTTATAATCGTCCATACATTTTTAGTGCTAGTTAAAATCTTACAATTACTTTTGATCTTATTCAGCTTGATGATCAGAGTCTTATTAAGAATGGTGATTTAAATTTGCTTAATTTTTTATGTGGATTTTATTTAATTGTATATTATGTAATTTCGGTATTTAATCTAATTTTAATAAAATCTGGGCTTGGCTCATTTCACTTAGTATTAAGTATGTCTTTAATTTTACTAGGGCTGCCTTGTTAAAGTTTTTGTAATTTACCGCGGTGAAATCCTGGGATAACTTCACACATGTCTTAACTACGTTTAATTTCAACAACAAAAATATATTTAGTTTGCAAAAAATTACTGAACTGTTTCTAGGCTGTATTTGATTTTTAAAGATACTTTAAACCTTTTTAACACAAATTAAATGTCGCTGTGATATGGGATAAAACACATGTATTCTGCAGGCCATGCAGGATTCTGCTCGTTCTCTTTATTTCTAATTTTATATAAAAGAAAACAAATTTAGTACAATTTGTAAACTTTTTATTTTTTTTAATTTGTTGACCGAAAATATTTTTTTTTTTTTTTTTGACAATTGCCATAATAAAGGATAAAATTTAATTAATTTAGGACAAAATAAAGCCTCATTTGTTTCAAAGAAAACATTAAAATAATGGTGTGAGCTCGGAACCTACGACAGAGATGAAATTTAAAGTCTCTAATCGAACGCATATATTTAGTATTGTTGGCCTATCTTGGCCTAAATTAAATCTCGCCGATAGACATCAATTTGTTTCGGGCGAATTTGATTTGTCTATTGAAAACTGAAAATTTGATGTCGTGTACTTGGTTCATATTGAGGATGAATTGATATTTCGCCATACACAAATTTTCGGCGGAATTGGTTCTCTCATTAAATATATACAATACCCCAATGAAACATAAATAAATCAAGACTATTACAACAATCTCAAAAGGGTAGAGAATATTAAGATCAACACAATGATAATTTGCAAGCAAAATCACCAGTATGGTTTTTTTAGCATATTCATGCATCTTTTCAATTTTTCATAGAGATTCAATATGATTGCAGAAATATACCACGAAGTAACTTATAAATTACCCTTGCAAGTATAAGATTATATGTTTAATTGTTTAGACTGAAGAGGACAAAGCATTTGTTTTCCTGGTACAAATAATAGAATTATAAATAGGTGGATTGGCGTCTATTGGAGGGGGACCAAAGTTGAGTAGATTAATCTACCAGCTCCGTATCACGTGAGCTGTTCTTTTCATGTATTAGGCAGCTGCGTGATGGGTACAATCCTGTAAGGGGTAACCTGGTCACAATTCGCAAGTGTATGTGCTGTCTCCTCGTGGCAACTACTGGTAACTGAGGCCATTTGACACATTTTAGACCATTTGGCACAGGTTAAAGTAAGGCGCTAAAGGAGAAACCCTTGACAAGAAACCCTACTCTAAGGTGCAACAGCATACGCCGATGGATGAGTGGCCGATAGGTTAATCAGTCCTGTCAAGTATGCGGACTCTGGATACCAGGCACCCTCCAGGTTTAATTAGCCTTCCTACAGTAAAGCTGGCTGACCTACATGCGACTTTTCATTCCCAGCAACTCGTAAAAGTACAATCAAACGGAAGTCGGGGCAGGGGTAGGAATAAACGAGAGTGGGACAGCCTTCTCGAAGTCCTTGTGTTCCAATGCTATCGTGTTTCTAGCAGAACTATATACTGTAGTAAATATCTAGAAGGGAGAGCAATAAGCCCAGATAGTATATATCACATAGCCTGAATATTCACTAGACGGATAGTATACTAAAAAGTATGCGGACTCTGGATACCAGGCACCCTCCAGTTTTATTTAGCCTTAGTGTAGTAAATCTGGGTGACCTAAAGGCGACTTTTCATTCCCAGAAACTCGTAAGAGTAAAATGAAAATGGAAGACGGGGCAGGAGTAGTAATATACGGGAGTGGGACAGCCCTCTCTAAGTCCTTGGGTATCAATGCTATCGTCTTTCTAGCAGAACTACATGCTACAGTAAATATCTAGGAGGGAGAGCAATAAGCCCAGATATGTTTATCTAAAACAGTTTACTTAAAAATAATTTATCTTTAAATATTTCATCTAAAAACAGTGAATCTAAATACATGGTAATTCATCTAAAACAATTTGTCTAAAATAATTTACCTAAAATAATTTAACTAAACATAATTTATCTAAAACCAATTTACCTAAAAACAATTCTTTATGATTTAATCGTAGATGAATTCATCTAAACATTTCGTCTCAATTTATCTAAAATTATTTAAATAAAAATAATTACGAAGTAAACTTGGCCCCATAACAATCCCAAAAAAAGTTTTAAAAAACTTATATTCAGTAAATTGTATCAATAAAAGGCCTTGCTTTATGTGTGATTTACATTCAACAAAATTTTGGAGATGAAGTTACTCGTATCTTGAAAACAGTTGAGATACAACACTGAAAAATCATTAAAATAGGCGAAAAATAGGCCTCAGATACATTCAGTTCCAAATGGACAGCCGACGGTTTATAAAATAAATTGCAATTTGTTTGGCATCGCTGATACATTGAGCTGATATAGATTGAGGTAAAATAAAACAGATGATCTAAAATTAATTTGGCAACGAACAAGCAGATTAAACCGTGATACAAACCCTAAAATATAAAGGGCTGAAACCTCATAAGGTGATCAGAACTTCGGTCTTGATTAATTCAACTCCCAAATAAATCCTGAAATGAACCTCTTAAGTCAATCTTCAACTTAACCACCAACTCAATTTACAACGCAACCTTGAACCCAGTCATGAATTAAATCACCAAATCAACCCTTAATCAACTTTAAAATCAACCCATAACCTAACTCCAAATCAACCCTTAACCTAAATCCAAATCAACCCTTAAATAATTCTCCAATCGAACAACTCACAAATCTCAATCCTCTGGTCAAATCTTCACCTATTTCCCAACCAAATCCCAAAATTAACTCAATTCGCAGGCTACATGCGTGTAAGAACTCTACTCAATCTAACCTCCCTCAACTTAATCCCTAACCGAACTTCTCTTTCAAATCCAACTCAATTTCAACTCAAACTCTACTCAACATCGTTTCGGCATACGTACCGCCGTACTATCATAATCTTAAACAATCATTCCATCGTACCATTATACCATCGTACCATCTTACAATTATACAGTCATACCATCATACCATTATACGAACATACCGTGATACCAATATACCATTATACAGGTTTTACAATTCAAATTGATCCTTTTACGCTTCAAACTGAACTTTTTCCATGTCGAATTCGCCTTCTACATTCCAAACTGAAACTTTTATATTTCAAATTGAACCCTTAACAAATTATATGAATGGCCAATTAGGGTGAAGCTTGGCTACTCCTTAACCGATTATGATGAAAATTGACGTGTGCTCTGGAATATGGCCAAGTATGATGGAACTTGCATATACATATATCAACCGATAACAACCGATTAAGATGAAATTCGACATGTGTGTTCGAAATGGGATTCTAAAATGATTTTTGGATAAAGTCCTGTATTATGGCCAAGTATGATGGGTTTTGCGTGTGCATTGGAAATGAAGATTTTTAGATGAAGTTCTGGAATATGGCTCAGTATGATGGAACTTTTCTATTTCTCAACCAATTATGATGAAATTCATCGGTTGAGAGATAGGAAAATTCCATCATACTTGGCCATATTCCAGAATTTCATCCAAAACTCATTTTAGAATCCCGTTTCCATCGCAGAAGTCAAATTTCACTAAAATCAGTTAAGGAATACATAAGTCCCATCCTAATTGGCCATTCATTTAATTTGCTAAAGGTTTAATTTGAAATGTAAAAGGTCCAATTTGAGGTTTGAGATATTAACAGTTACCTTTCTTAAGTTTTAAACAATATTTGTGTAAGGTTTGGTTCAAATCGGTCAAGTCGTGTGGATTTGTTTAATATGTTACAAAAATGCTGTACATACATAAAAACACTCACTTTATTTTATAGATTGCTCAATTGCTCACTAAACTCTGGTCCAACAACATCTCAACCCCAATTCAACCCATAAACGACCCCCAACTCAACCCTCAACCCAACCGCAAACTCTCTTTCAACTCAATCCTCAAACTAGCATACACTACCGACAAAAAGTTTGGAAGCACTTAATACTCTGATTTTAATAATAGTGCTGATGTATTTAGACAAAACAGCAGTCATAATATAAATTAAAAACAAATCCACGTTTTTTAGACACAACATTAATTTATAATGTGACTACCTTTCGCCTTAATAACAGTTTGGCAGATTCCAGGCATCCTCTCAAGTAATTTATTCAAGTATTCGGCGCCAATTTCTTTCCAAGTTTCTTGTAGATGTTGTCACAGTTCCCTGGTACCCTGTGGCAGACGTTCTTAAGCTTTTCGGTACAATTCATTCCATAATTTTTCAATAGGCAACAAATCGGAAGATTGCTGCGCCACATCATCAATTCAACAACACCATTCGATTCCTGTTCATCTAAAAAGGCTTTACTTACTCTTACCGTGTATTTTGGATCATTGTCTTGCTGAAAGACAAATGATTCACCCACAATACATATTCCTAAAGGCAAAGAATGATGCTTTAAAATTTGCAAATACTGTTCCTTCCTCATGATTCCATCGATTTTAACAAGACCCCCGATTGTTGTTCCAGCAAAACAGCCCCAGACTAATATAATGCCGCCACCGTGTTTCACTGATGATATTAGGTAGCCTTCGGATACTCTCTACCAGAAACTACGGCGAACAAATCTCTTCTATTGGAGCCAAACATTTCAAATTTGGATTCATCCATCCATAATACAGTTTTCCACTGTTCCACTGTCCAATGTTCTTGTTCCTTTCCATACTTTTTTTCTTATGTATTACACGTAATAGTGGTTGTTTAACTGCCAGCAGACCAGCAGATGAAAGACGATTCTTCACTGTACAAATTGAAATTTTATTGGTTCGCATTTTATTCAACATCCGAGTGATATACATATGGTGCTGTAAGTTGACGATGACGCTTCGAAATTGTCGTTATAAACCTGTCTTCTGCTGTTGAAGTAATCTTTGGTCTTCCACTTCGTTTTCTGTCCGATAAACTGCCAGTTTCCCGGTGTCTCACAAGTGTGTAATTAACTCCCTTAGGGAATATATCGAGTTTTTTCGCAATATATCTTTCGGAACAGCCTTCATTTCTTAAAACAATAATAGCTGAACGTGTTTCAATCGGTGACTGTTTTTATTTTCCTTTTATGCACACAAAATATTTAATTATTGATGTTTTTATAAAGGTGAAATAAAATAAGTTGAAATGAAATTTAACGCAAGATAAATAATCGATAAATATTCGTAGATAGTTCACAATAACTACTAACTAATCTACAATAAATAATGACGTCAAAATAATAATAATCTGCTATTGAGGTACTCACCAAATTGAATAGTATCACGGTACAAATTATATTATTATGACTTGTTAATATATTTGAGAATTGACCACCACGATTAGCTAAGATACATTAAATATTGAATTAAACCAATGATAAAATTAGTTTTTTATTTCTTTTTAAAAAAATTGCAGGTGCTTCCAAACTTTATGTCGGTAGTCTATATAAAAAATTGGTCTACTGATCACTATGTCTTAACACAACCCCAACTTAACTCCAACTCAACTTGAATTCAACCCACAAAGTGACCTCTAACTTAACCTTCAACTCAACTCAAACTCAAGACCCAACTCAATATTCAAACCAGCTTATATAAAAAATTGGTTAATATTTCTATAACCCGGTATTTTGGGTCATTTCGTATGGCAGGTACCCGACCCACTTGACGCACAGGTTCCAAAAGCTTTTCAAATATCGGCCTTGACCATAGAAACAGATTGACAAAAAATAATTCTAAATCGAACAAGCCGTTCTCGAGATACCATGGGTACAGACCAACAGACATCCAGACATACGGACGGACATTTTTTTTTATTGCTTTTTTAGACTCAGGGACTTTCAAAACGTCGAGAAAAGTGGTTTTGGACCAACCAAATTTTTGATCATTTTTGACAGGATTTCAGTACTTTGGTCTTTTTAGACCGAAGTAAAACAGAAAAATATCGAAAGTTGTGCCACAAGTTAAACGTTAAGCAGGTGATTAAAATACGCTTCACGAATACCATAAATTTTTTGCATTTGTATGTTTGTACGCACATCACTGCCTTTGGACGTTCCCGTGATTCATTGAATCGATTAATCTTCCGCAATGTGTAAATAAACCATTTTGATGGAATTTATTGTTATAACCGTAAAAATAATAAACTTTAACCGGATATTAAATCTAATTGAATAATAAATTTCAAAGTAGTTTTGAAGTTGAACATTTTTTTCTCATTTTAGAAATTATTTTATTATGAAGAAAATATTTGATCTTCTTCTTATTTTTCAAGGTAGACAGATAGTAATATAATTTAACGAAATAATAAACAATTTGTTCGTTCGCTCCCTCCAGGGTCATGAAATATTCTTTATATAAGTAAATAATACGATATTACACTCTATACTAGAATTTATGTAATGAATATAAACTATTGAGTTGGTCTTATTTCAATTACATTTTACAAGAGTTTATACTTATTATATTTACTCATCACTATATCGATTTCGAAATAATCGTAAACTTAAATTAAATTTTCTTTTAATTGAAATAAATGTTTTACATTTTTCGAATCGCTAATGGAATACATAATGTTGTATGAATATACAGTGAACCCGGGAAGGTTAGATCAAACACAGTTATTTAGTAAGACCTGCTAATGTAATACAGTAATTTTGTAGCTGTTAAGAAGATAGCGATCTCCAGTTGCACGAGAATTATAACATCTGTATTGAATATAATTTATAAATAGATAGAAATTTTGTTTTGAATATAAATTATAAAGTGAAATAGCAAGATTTTAAGGTAAAGGGTACTATTCTAGGTCGACTTGGATTTCTATGTAAGTTTTTTTAATGTTTATAATATTTGGAGTGATTGTTAATTTCCGGTGTTTTCTTATCCTTCATACACCTATAATGTAAACGAGTCGTGGTCGTTATGTCATATTTCATTACGGAAGACAACGCTACGGCATGTACGGTGCATTTCAGTACGGCATATGTTACACTATGGCTTAAGGTACACTACGGCCTGTTTCAGTTCGGTCTGTTTCACTATAACATATGCTACACTACGGTATACTACGGCATATTTTGTTAGTAAAGTAATATTCTATAATGATAACAATCATGTTGGAATCTTATTTCCATCCATTTCCATTTGTCGAATTTCATCACATACCGTTTGAAATGTTCCGTTATGTGTCTATTGCGGAATTTTTATTTGTATGCTGGATAAATTTTGTTCTGGAAAACAAAAGATGTTTTCGCTGAAAAAAATATTAACTAATACCGCAGTTTAACGTGAATATGCGATAATGAAACATGCCGTAATGAAATTTTTCGAATTCTGATTTTTATTCTGACCCAATTTCGACATTGTTTACTTGTAGACACTGTAACAGGCAAAATTAACCTGCAATAAACTTGCTCTAATTAATTTAAGGTTAAGGAAGTTCCAACAGCAAAATGTATCTCGGCCGACCTCAACCCGTCCTTACAAAACCGATGTTCTTTGCTGAAGAAAAGGAGAAAAACCGCTCCAATATTAGCTTCTTCGGACAACGTAAAGCTATAATTCTAACATAGAAGTATTTAATAATAATAATAAAATATTAATTACAATGAAATTCTAGATGAGGACCTATAGACTGTTTATAAATGATTGGTTTATTTTCTCGTTTCAGGTATTTTCCCAATGCATTTCCAGACATAACTATTTTTATGGTCACTTTTAAAGTGCAATAAGGTTATGTACTAATGTAAAGATTGCGAGTGTAGCGTGAAAATAAAGTAAGTTACGAATTTTTCAAGAATATTTTAAGAGAGTTTTGTGTATCTGGAATTTTTATGAAACAACGTAAATATTTTGACATTTTTCTATTTTGTTAAAAATACATATATGTATGTATGTATACTCGTATATGCCAAAACGACTAAGCTACATTTTCCGGGAAAATAGCCACGTTTTCCGTGAAAATTCTGAGTTTTTTTAATTTAATTTTTTTATTTATTTCAAAATTTTTTAAGATGTAGAATTTTCCTGGCATGCTTGCAAAAGAGATTCAATTTCAATCGGCTTATAAAAATTGTAGTAAAATGTTTAATAAAACAGGAAGGACTGTATAAAACGAATTAAAATAACATTGAAAATAATTTAATAAATTTGGTGTGAGTGTGTACCGTAAACACTAGTTTTAACATTTATGCTATTATCAAAAGAATTCGTGATGTGTCTGCAAATTTGATGAAACAATTATTATTATATTAATCTGTATTATTATCATTTTTGTTATATTATTGAATATAGTTTACACTAGCTAATGAAATTCATAATTTCAGTAACAATTGCGGTAATTCCTCACTTAAATACGAATTGAATTATGGTACAATTGGTAATGACAATATAAATCCTTTGACCCAAGCCGTCAAATCATAGACTAACAAAAATTAATGTTAGATTATTTAGAACTGAGGCATGTTGAACGGCTATCAAAATCGCTTCCAGTAATACATCTTTGGTATAACGTTGAAAATCCTTAAGAATTTAAATTACACCAAAGCATCCACAATGTCCAAAATTTATTTTCTGTAGATTTGTACCGTTTGTTCAAATCACAACATTATGTGACCAACTTGATAATTGGTTGATATAATTATTTCAACCTGCACAGCCCTAATAGCGTGATATTATTTAAGGGCATCCCATACCCGTCAAACAATTATTGGTTTTGCGCTCAAAACGTGTCTGCTGTGAGCGAACATTGGTTTCAGCACATGAGTCTAACAAATGACAACTCTTTTAAGTGTTATTTACAGACAAAAGCTGGAAATACCATGCCCTGCGTTAACATGGACGTCGTTGAACACATTATTCAGGTATGAGCCAATTTCAAATATTTGACGCAGATTGAAAACATTAGTCAGGTATGAGTCAATAACAAATGGTTAGCTCAGATTGAACACATTAGTTAGGTAAGAGTTAATTACAACTGGTTGACGTAGATTGACTACATTAGTCATATATCAGTCAATAACAAATGGTTAGCGAAGGGTGAACACTTTAGTCAGGTGTAAGTCAATAACAACTGGTAGGTGCTGATTGAACTCATTAGTTAGGTATGAGTTAATTACAAGTATTTGATGCAGATGGAACGCTGTAGTCTAGCATCAGTCAATAAGAATTACACTCCCGAGCAACTAAATCGATTCAAACCCTCAGCGCTCAAAGAAAAATGAAATTTTTTAAAACAGCTAAACCGATTTTCGCAAGACATAATTTTTTTGAAAGCCTGATATTTTTACTTTAAAATGACTTTATTTTCATGAAAATTGGTTCAGTACTTGTTTTTATAATGAATTTTGAATGATAACGCAACCAAAATTGATGATTATGAAAAAAAAATATTGGGGATATTTAAATTTAAATTACAACAAAAAATTCAAGCAAAACACAAACAATTTTATTAGTTAATACTTAGTATTGCCCCCCTTCCGTCTACAACGGTTCGCATGCGGTTCCCTATTGACCTTATTAAGGTTTTCACAAAGACTTGGTGAATCGCACCCAAATCCTCATACAATGCAATCTGGAGGTCACTAATGTTAGATGGTAACGGATTTCTGCCTCGGACCCTCCATTTTAGTTTGTCCACCTCATCGTGTCGAGTCCAACCTCATCCATGAACTACCGAGTGGTTCGAGCTATGTGGCACCGGACATTGTCTTGCATCAATATGAAATCTTCCCCTATATATCCTGCGTAGGGCACTACATGATCGATGTATCGTCCAGCGGTCAGACCTCCTCCACGGCCTCCACCAGGCATGAAAACAAGATCTATTTTCACCTCAAGCGATAGGCCAGCCCACTCCATGCACAAACCGCACCAACCGCAACCCGATGTACACCGACACCAGCTGGTATGTGGTCTCCGATTGAAGGTACCAGTTTCCTGAAACCTTCTGGATACTCTTGAGATAGCGGTTGGCCCATGTTTAGCTGACGAGTGACTTCTCATTGACTGCGTCCTTCTTACACTAAACCAACAACTTGTGCGGCTTTTTCTGGAGTAGTATCCATGATTTTGAGGAAACAACGAATGAAACTGGTAGAAATTTGTTGAGGCCAACGTCGGATAAGTGACTGATCGCAAATATCGGTCAACGTTGTATTATACAGGAGATTGAGATCGCATCACGCCAATTGTTTTCACCGAAACGTCGCATTTTGCTACAATTGCTTTAATTTGAAAAATACTGTGTACATTTCTGTTGGGTACAAAATTTCGCATTACAAAATCTGTTTTATAAAATCTCTATTAAAAAATTTCTTAATTACAAAATCTCCTAATTACAAAATCTCCTAATTATAAAATCTCCTAATTACAAAATCTAATTATCGCGCGATTTCATATATTTACGGGGAACATTTTATGCGAGATTTTGTTATTAGGCAAAACCAACAAAAATGTCTATACAAGTCATACAGTACAAACACTTAAGATATAAAAAGTACACTATATTTTTATATATGTATACACAATCCGAACAAATCAGTTTTTGTTGTTGTTGTAGCTGAAATTATGAAATGAGGGATTACGTACCGATCCCATTTTAAAAAAATATGGTTTTTTGTACGCACGGAGGTTTGAGATGATTTAGTATAGGTATAGGTCAATAACAACTTATTTGCGCAGATTGAACATATTAGACGCGATTCGACAATAACAGGATTAAATTTCAGTAAATCTATTTGTTAGTAATATTCGATAAATTAGTTAGCTCAAGACAACACAATTTCTAAACTACATGTCGTTGGGTGCATGAAGTTCCCGTAAATCCGGTCAGGTTTCTGTTAATTTACTTTAAAATTAATTATTTATTTAAAATTCAGCGCGTAACACTCTAACAAAAAATTAAATTAGGCTTCTAAATTGCAAGGACAGCAATTTATTTATTAATTTAACCAGCCTTAAAATAATAATCTGCATAACACTAAAATTCAAGCAGCTTTATTTTTGTGCAGATTACAGACACCTAAGCAGTCACTAGTTAGTATTACGTTATTAGTGTTATTTAACATAAAGATAAAAGTTAGCACAAGACGGCACAATCTTAAAAACTACTTATCCGCTAGATGTTGTTACGATATGCGACCGTACGATCGCATATCGTAATCAGAATATCCCGCAATCTCCATCCGCAGCATATGCCAGCTAATGCGCGGTCTGGGGGGGGGGGGAGTCGGTGAGAAGGAGCCTTGCAGGGACTTAGGGGCTGCTACAAAAAAAAAATCGATATAACCGACCACGCATATCAAACACTCGCCTCTCTGATCATCCAAAAATTCAAACACTCAATTTTTTTTTGACACTGAACATCTTAACAAATTAAATTTTATTCATTTGTTCTCTTAGTGGTATGTAAGAAAAAAAATAACTTGAATATTAATATTATAAAATGGTAAGCTACGTTAAGACAAACAGTAATTGATGAATATCATTTCCGAAAGCAAACACAAAAAAAAATTTAAAAAAAAAAAAAATGATGATTCTCGCCAAGAAGACGATACCGGTTGCTTCTTGAATATCGGGCCAATACACGAGCTCGGGTATTTCCTAGAAATAAATAAAAAAATAAAACGAACCAAAAAAAATTTTCCCCAAAGGGAGTTAGCTACAGAAACAATATCCAAAAAAAAATTATCAATAAATAATCCAAATAGGATATATGTAAAAGAAAAAAACATTTCAATACCACAAACAAATGAGTACACGAATATTATCCAATGGTTGACCATGCGTTCCCGTTATTGAATGACGCCACACCTCAACCTGTTACCGCCAACCGGAACTCGGAACCGCCAACGAAATCACCAGCTTGCCGCAGCTAATATAATCCTTTGATTACTCCAATAATTATGGATACTTCTGGAGTTTTTACAGTTTCCAAAAAATATTTTTTTTGGGTCCAATTCCAAACGATCAATTTTGTTGTTATTTTATTTTTCAATTTACACCAAAAATATATATTATATTATATTATTCTACACAACACACTTTTTCAGTTTATATTATTTACGTAAAACAATCACAAAAATAATAAATACTATATATAACAACAAGATAAATATGTATGTGTTGAAAAATTTATAAAACTATTTTCTTATTTTCTTTTAACTGTACTTTGTTTATCGAAAGAGTTCACCAATACAATATTACAACAAAATTATAAATACTTTTGTTTTTTTTTTGTATTGTTTATTGAACTATTATTAAATATTATTTTTAATAATACAATTTTGTATTTTAACACTATTTGCCATTTTTTTTTTTAAACTTTAATATTTATTTAGCAATTTATACAATTTGTCTCTCTATTATATTTTTATAATAATTAATAAAAAAAGTTTAAACCAAATTAAATACCGTACTACTTTCAATGAATGGTGTTCGCCGACTGCCCACCAATTTTTCTTTCTTCTACTTCTCCCTCAAAAAACAAAATAACATAAAAAAAATCGTTCGTCATCATAAAAAAAAAATAATCTCCATACTCAACTCACCACAAAAACACCTCATCGCCATCACCCGAAACGGCCACCACACACAACATGCCAAATACAACACCAACATGTAAATATATAATCGTCATTCAGGCCACATGAAAATAAGTTAAATAAAAGCGGGTGACTCTCAAGGAAATATTATGTTGCACAACACACGGGCGAACACCCAAAACCGATACAACCGGATCAAAAAAAAACGGTTACGATGTATCGTAACAATGTTGAAGATTCTCGAAGGCTGTGATAGAAAATCTTTAATTCCTGAAAATCGACAATAACTATAGAAATTTAAAACTTTTCTTACTAAAATAAATTAATAAAGTCGAATTTATTAAAATTAAAATTTGGAATTAAACTTAAAAATTAAAATAAATTTAATTTTTTTCATTCAAAGACTAAGAAACACATTAGAAATTAATAAGTTTAAGAGAATTATGTCTGTTTAACAGATGATTTTTTTTTGGCTTTTTATAGTCACAAATATATTAGTGAGAATGGCATTCACAAGATTTTCTGTAAGTCAATCACAGCTAGTAAATCATTGAAATTGACTATTACCACGTTTCCAGCGTCAAGAGTAGCTGTGTTTTTTTATTCGCTCCGGATAGCTGCTATCAAGAGCCAAATATTTTTTACATCAAGTTTTCGCTAAACAATTGAATTAAAAATGATAGTCTGATGTTAAATAAGTTTAGTTTACCAATAAATAGCGCGTCAAGTTTAAATTTATTCATAGAAAAATGACGGCTCTCGATAGCAGCTATCGGGAGCGAATAAAAAAAAACACCTCTAGTATAATAGCAAAATAGTATAATACTATTATACTATTTTTCCTTATCGTGTCTCCATCATTTGGTGTGAAGTTGAAATCGTTTTAAATTTTTTGTATGGGAACTTGTATGAAATATATTATTTTGATAGCGAAGGTTTCAACCACACGCAAAAATATTGCAGACGGGTGCCAAGATGCGTAAAATGTGCTGGAAAACACAACGCGAAAGAGTGTACAGAAAGTAGAAATACCCCTGCAAAATGTATAAACTGTAAAGGGCATCATCCTGCAAATTATAGAGGCTGTGAAGTAGCCAAAGAACTTCAAAAGCTAAGAAACAAACTGCATCAGTTTCCTCAAAACTAAGGTTACCAGAAAGAAACCAACTAAAACCCAAGTGGAGCCAAAACCACCAGTTATAGGTACAGAGCGGAAAAGTTATTCACAAATTGTACAGCAATCATCTAATGCTATGAATGATAACCATCTTGAAAGGATATGTCGAAGCATAGAAGCCATAAATATACGGCTAGCAAAGCAAGAACGTGGTCTAGAAGCTTTATATAAGGGTCTAGATATGCACCAAACCTTGAACGAGGCAACAGCCCTCATATACTAAAATGAGCAGAACAGTAAGAATTGTCACCTGGAACGCGAACGGACTAGCGCAACATGTTCCAGAGCTAGAAATTTTTCTAAATTTAGAAAAAATAGATATATGCCTTATATCGGAGAGCCATTTGACAAAAACATCATTTATTAAAATACGTGATTATGAATGTTACCATGGTGTTCACCCAGGAGGAAAACCCAGAGGAGGATCAACAGTAATAGTGAAAAAGAATCTCAAACACTATGAAGAACCTAGTATAGAAGAAGAAAGTATGTAAGTTAAAACCATAAAAGTTGAAACTAACAATAATAATGAATATAGTATTTCCTCTATCTACTGCCCTCCACGCTATAATCTAAACAAAGAAGATTATAATAGACTCTTTAGATCACTAGGATCCAACTTTACAACTTTATTATTGGTGGTGACTTTAATGCAAAAAACACCTATTGGGGATCAAGACTTACAACCCATAGGAAAAAAAAGAGCTATTCGAAGCCGGATGAATAAATAACTGCGAGTTCCGCTCTGGAGGTAAACCAACATACTGGCCTGCTGATATAATTAAAATACCAGATCTCATTGATTTCTATGTAACGGAAGGGATCTTCGAGGATTACATGTGTGTGCATCGAAAACATCGAAAGGATATATTCCGATCATACACTTGTTATCATGACTCTCAGCACAATGATAATTAATAAGGATAACCTGCCTAAATTAACAAATAATAGAACTAACTGGGACCTATTCCAAGAACTAATTGAAATACAAATAAATCTACGAGTGCCGATTAAAACACCGGTACAGTTGGAAGACGAACTAGAGGTATTTAACAGTACTATTCAACAAGCAGCATGGGAAAGTTCTCCTGCTAGTCACACCGAATCTCGTAGGAATCAAAATTATCCTTTTGAGGTCAAGGAGTTAGTTAGAGAGAAACGGAAGGCAAGAAAAACCTGGCAAAGGACACGCGCCCCGGAAAACAAAAAAATCCTCAATTTTCTATGCAATAAACAAAAACAACTTATAAAAGAAATTAAGAACGAAACTATTAACAAGTACTATGGTCTCACCGAATATAAATATACTGATTACTCTCTTTGGAAAGTAACAAAGGGATTAAAAACCTAGGCAAACAGCATATGAAAACATAATAACAGTTAGCAAAATTGAGGAATATGAATTAAAAGATGAGATCAAGTGTAATTTGAACGCAAAAAAAGCTCCAGGATATGATTTAATTACTGGACAAGTCGTAAAAGCCATTTCCAAGAAGGGACTACGAAAATTGGTTGAAATTATCAATGCTGTCTTCAGACTAAAACATGACCCACGACAACGGAAGGTTGCTGAAGTAATTATGATCCCCAAACCAGGCAAACCAGCGAACGATAAAAAGTCGTACAGACCGATTTCACTACTTCCTGTAATTTCAAAACTATTTGAAAAATTACTGCTCAAGAGACTCAAGCCAATAATAGAAGAAAGAAATTTGATTCCACCACACCAATTTGGATTTAGAGAGAATCACTCTACGATAGAACAAGTTCACAGAATAACGGACATAATCGAAGACGCACTTGAGAATAAGAAGATATGCTCCAGCGTCTTCTTGGGTGTATCACAAGCTTTCGATAAAGTTTGGCACCAAGGACTTGAATTTAAATTGCATCGAGATCTACCTAAGCAGTTCTATCAAATTCTTAAATCTTATATCGCAAACCGACATTTCCGTGTAAAATATAACCGAGAGTACTCTGAACTAAAGAGAATATCAGCAGGCATACCACAGGGTAGCGTACTGGGTCCTATATTGTACATCCTGTACACCAGATATATGCCAAATACAGAAGGTGCCACCATAGCAACATTTGCAGACGATACAGGTATTCTGGCGACTGGAAAGTGTATATCAGAAGTAACGACCAAACTTCATAGAGCAACCGACACAGTGAGTAGCTGGACAAAGAAATGGTACATTAGCCTAAACGAGGCAAAATCGGTTCACGTAAACTTCACAAACCAGAAAGTTAACTGGATTCCAGTGGAACTTAATTCAAGGCCGGTTCCAAATGCAAATACAGCCAAATACCTCGGCATAACTCTCGATTGCAAGCTTAGATGGAAAGAGCATGTTAAAAAGAAAAAAGAAGAATTGAACATCAAATATAGGAAAATGTATTGGCTGATAGGTAGAAACTCGGAGCTTACAATACATAATAAATTGCTATTATATCAGCAAATACTTAAACCAGTATGGACCTACGGTATTCAACTTTGGGGTTGTACCAAGAAGACAAATGTACAAATGATTCAATGTTTTCAACACAAAGTGCTGGGTGGCATTGTAAACGCACCATGGTACATTAGAAATGATAACCTCCATAGGGACTTAAACATGGAATATGTAAGTGAAGAAATACAAAATCATGCGAAGAAACACATTCAGCGGATATTTCGGCACCAAAATGCAGACATGCGAAGTTTGTTGGATACCACCAATGCAGTAAGAAGACTTCAAAGGCAGAAACCTTTGGAATTGGGCAGTTGTATTTAATTAGGATAGAGAAAAATAATTACTATGTAAATTCAAACGGGAGTAACCATTGGGGTTACTGCCCGTCAAATGTGAATCTTCATTTAAGAAAGATAAATTACTAAATGATTTGTAAATAAGTTGTAATATTAAATAAAGGAAAAAACAAATATTGATAAATAACGATTCCTGTTTTATTCACGCTCCTGAAGACCCTACATTTTTCAGTCACACTGGAATACCGAGCACATTAGACATACTATATATCAACCAATCATATTATAATAGTATTATGCTATTACACTATTATGCTATTATACTATGACGATGGAAACCCGGTGTTTGATAATTTGGGTGCGTGCATTGTTTTCAAATAAATATCAAAATCTACCTATTACTAGAAATTATTTATCACAGGTTTAGGAATAAACATAATACTAGCAGAAGTCAATGCACTTCTATATTACAATATAATTTCCGTCATATAAGAGAACAAGGCCACTTGTGTCCAGGCTTATTCTGCCATAGCACAAATGGTGATACTAAATTGATTGTGAGACATCTACTAAATTTTTGTTTTATTTGATTATGGCATTAAGTATGGAATATAACATCGTTCAAACGTCCGCCGCAGCTTTGCTTGGTGGCACGTATTCGGGAGGTCCAATTTTCGATAACTTTATCGCGTAAACCTGTCTGAATTTGCTGGATAGCGTTCGTTCACACAACAACCATTAAATCGCACAAAAATGTTTTAGCAAAACATAAAACAATTTAATTTTTTATATAAAAAACAACTAAATTTCGTATAACCTAAAGAAACAGCCAAATAAACTTTTTTGTTGTTGCCTTGAGCACCTCTAAAACACTCAAAACAATCAAAATTCTTTAACCAAAGCAATACACCATTTAAAACAATAAAATGAAACAATTTTGGTTTACTTATTTCACAATCGCATGTAAAACAATGCATGTGATGTGAAGTTGTCTACCTGAGCTATACCGTTATCTATGTTTTGAACATGTTTATTCGATTACTTGTTCAATTATCGCAAAATGGATAAAACACTGGCCAAATTTATATTTAATTTTTTTATTCTACACCACACTTTCTCATCACCATGTTTTTTTGTTATTTAAATTTTTTTTTTTAATTTTTAATTTATTTGTCATCAATATTTTAAACACTGAATAAATAATTTTCTTCATTAAATCAAACACATCTAAAACCAATGGTTAGAAAAAAGACATCTCGTCTCCTCTCAACAATCAAAATAATGAAATTAAAATAAATCAGAAAGAGCCAAACAAAAAAAAATTAAATCAATACAGTGAGCGCGAAGAAAACAAAAAATCAAAACAATCTAGCTTGCTCCGCAAATTCAAAATAACAATAGAAAGATATTCGTATTCAAATTTGAATGGAGGCAATGAAACGAGATGATTGTTGTATTGTTTATAAATTTCGAGTTATAAATTTATGACGTACGTATATTACAAAAACAACAATTTTGTAAAGTTTAGAAATACCTTATTTTCCAAGACGATTTTCACTAACACGTAAACATTTTCATGACACGATTTTCCAATCAAATAAAATTATTTGTTTTATGAACATTTTCGTATAAGAACAGAATCTGACAATTTTAATAGACTAAAATTGTAAAAGAAAATAAGCGTTTTCCCATATAGTTTCATAGTAAAGAAAAAAATGTATATACCTTATTTTAAGCTTAGTAAAAAATACGTAGGCTCTCGTTCACAGCATTTACAGGTTTATTGTAACCAGTTGAGTAAACGACTGAAAAAAGTCGTTGTTGTTGCACGATCAAAACCGGTTACTATGATTATAATACTCAGCGTCTATAACGTGAACTAATTTAATTACATAAACTATGTAACATCCCTCCTTTTCAGACTAATTATTTAATATTTTTAAAGCTCACAAATACATAATAATGTAAACTTCATATAAACGAATCAAAGGGACATGCACAGTATTACAATTTAATAAGGATTACAAGCATGTAATTAACAAAAAACAAACTAATTTTAATCCAATTTATAGTTTCTAATGTATTTTAGAGTATTCACAATGCGGACGTCGCGTTATGTAATTGTTTGAATTGTTCCAGTTATTTACATTGTTTTACTCTGAGGAATATCATCACCATTGATTGACCATCACCATTGACGCTATTTTCAGAATTGTTTCCTTGTGTGCACGCAATACGTCGTTTCGAAATGATTTGAAAATTTTTATTACCTTTATTAATAATAGCATCATAGAGCGTGTTTTTTTATTAGCTCCGGATAGCTGGTATCCGTAGCAGCTAATTTTCTGTTATAAAACTTATGTTTAACAAGCTATTTATACATATAAATAATTTAATTAAAACTAATCTATAATTTTTAATTCAACTTTTTAACTAAAAACCTATAAAAAAATATTTAGCTCTACCTATTTATCTGGAGCTGCTATCCAGAGCTGCTATCCGGAGCAAAGGGAAATTTGAAATATTTTGGATTTTTGTACAACCCTAATTGTGGCAAACTTCATTTTGGTTTAAAAATTTTGATAGATGTCAAAATCAAATGTCATATGGTTGTATGACATTTCTTCCAAATAAAAAATCATCGGGAGATTGATGAGGAATACGTTAAAGTAGAAGCTGCAAAAATATTTTTAAAAGCTGAAAAGAAAAACGATAATCGAGATGCATCATTATAGTATAAACTCTTCTAAATGTCTAGGTGTGAATCACCTTCTAAATGTCTATAGGGCCATATTGGGCCAATACAATAATGACCCGTGGCTCGACTTAGTTTTACTGATACCAAAATGCGATTCATCAAGTAAACTTAAATATTGTTTCATCAACGTAATTAGAACCATAAACATGATAATTAATAAATTTTCACTTATACTTTTATTAAAATATGATCGTACACAATCAGGAACGTCTTTTTTGTTATTCGGCCAACCATTACATTACTATGTATATTGACACGAATTCGACAACACGTTTTTATACTCAGTTATTCGCTCTTTTGACATATTTACTGTATGAATAATTTGATTTGAAGAAGATATTTTCATTACCGTCGATATTTGCACACGCTCTAGAATGTAAATCAGCTATGTATACCAACTTCAGTTTTATTCTCTGTAATCTGGGAGAATATACTTGACTTATTCCGTTATTTAAAATTCATACGAGAGGTAAATGGTCCGTATGCACTAATATTCTGCGTCCATAAACATAATTATAAAATTTCCAACAAACAGCAAGAAATTATTTTTCAAGTTGAGCGTAAACTATTTCTGTACTACTCGCTAGGCGTCGTTTGGAATAACCGTTTCTTTATTCTCGTTAAAATGTTGAAGCAACGGATAATTAGAAATTAATTTAAACTGGACATGGTTTGAGTTTGAACGTAAAGTAGAAGCCACAAAAAGATTTGATCTATCTTTATAAGTTCACGTATTGGGCTTGAAACTTCAACTAAATTTGGAATTAAATTCAGTGAATAATTAATCATGCCAATTATTACTATTATTATTAAGCGGGTCATAATAAACAACTGCAGAATTTTGATTATAGGATCAGATCAATCTTGCTTTGAAAAAGTATGATCAACCTACTTAACTTCTTCAACACAAAATTGTACTTTCTCAACATTACATTTAATATTAAGCTCTCTAGCCATCTCAACCACTAAACTTAAGTTTTTGTCACGCTCTTGCTTTGTTCGACCTATAACAGCTATATCGTCTATACAGATGCCTGCTCCGTCAATATTACCAAATGCTTTATAATTATATTTTTGAAACACTTCTGCAGAAAGATTTAAACCAAAAGGGAAACGTTTAAAAATGTGGCACCCAAACGGTGTGCTAAACGTGCAAATTTGTAAGGACCTGGCATCAATCTCCACCTGTGAAAATCCGTCGTTTAGGTCGAGAACTGTAAAATAATTTATATTGTAAAGCTTACATTTAATGTTATATAAGGTAGGTACTACCAAAAATAATCTCATGTTAAAGATGATTCAGTCAGTACATAAATATGCACCCCCGCGGCAATGTGTAGGTGTACCTTTGCTATATACAATGTAAATATTTTGCATAAAATTACTTGCAAATATTTAAACTTTAACATGTACAGCAAAGTTACCCTACATAAAGAATTGGGGAGGGGGCGGGGGGAGGAGACGGTTACCCCAGTTATTGGGTACATGTAAAAGTAAGTTCCGTTTTTTGGTTAAAATTACTTATTTAGCAAGTATGTATATAAAAGTGGTACTCTTTCTGAAACAGTCGTTCTAGAATTTCTAGAATTAATAGTAATCCGAAGGAGCACTATCTGGCAAATATGGCGGGTGGAATAGAACTTCCCAGTCCTACCCTTCTAGGTAGGTTTTAACGACTCTTGCAGTATGTGGTTTTGCGGTGTCGTGCTGCAAAATCAGTTTATTGATTCTATTCTTCCATTCTGGTCGATTATCTTGAATAGCTCACTCTAAACGTATTAATTGCCGTCGGTAGACTTCGCTATTTATAGTTTCAGAAGGTTCCTGTAGCTCATAATCACAATGAACATTTCGCTTTGGCTGTGATGAACCAGCTTCACTAGGCTTTACCCAAGTTTTTTTACGTCTAGGATTCTCGTAGTATAGCCATTTTTCATCTCCAGTCACAGGTCGATACAAAAACCCCTTTCTTTGTTCTCTTTGGAGAAGCATTTCAGAAGTGATTTTTTGACATTTCATCTACGTTTATGTTAATTCATGTGGTATTCAATTCCCAAATTTTTGAACTATCCCTATTCCATGTAGACGTCTACAGATAACGGATTGATCAACAAACATTCAATGCTTCTGCCAATTCTTGTTGCGTTTGTGTGTTGTCTTCATCCAATATTGCTAGCAATTTTCATCTTCAAATTTTTTGGTCTACCTTCACGTTGTGCGTCTTCAACATCGTATAAACCTTCTTCATATTGATTGAACCACCTTCTACATATACTATCAGAAAAAGCATGTTCACCGTAAACTTCTATAAGTAAAAGATGACTTTCAGCAGCGCCTTTCTTTATAGTACGTATACAAAAATGTATCAAAACTTCCCGCAAATAATAATTATTTGCCCCAAAACTCTCCATTTGAAATCGAACAGAAAACTGTGTTGTTTATATTTTAATCAAATCTCATATACTATGTTTTGAAGGTTATGAAGAGACTTTTAAAAAACATGTATTACCATATTCACACAATACATATCAGAACAATTACGCCATCTATTAGAAAAACGGAATTTACTGTTACATATATACAAGCATGTGAAGTTATCCCAGTTTTTCATCCCAGGAAAAATTAAAATGTTCATCAGGTAACACTATCCCATCCCATCCCAGTTTTTGTCTATACGTATATGAAATCAAAGGAAAAAATAGTATGAAATTTAATTTTTTTTCATCCCATCCCAGTTTTTTCTCATATAGTAAGAAATTTAATTATATTATATTTTTGTTTATAATGATTCTTTATATTCTAACTAGACAACAGTGAAAAATAACACTAATAGGTATCCCAGCACCAGCCGTACATTGTAATTTGCACAATCGGCCAGCTTCCAAATGGTTCCATATAAATTCATTATAATTTTAAATATTTTAAAGTCTATCTCCTAAGATCTTAGAGGGCCGGAAATGATTCTTTATGTTTTGAGTTGGCAATAATAAGGGTCAACTCTGATAAACATAAGAGCACCAGCCGTTCATTGTAATTTGCACAATCGGCCAGCTTCCAAATGGTTCCATATAAATTCATTATAATTTTAAATATTTTACAGTCTATCTCCTAAGATCTTAGAGGGCCGGAAATGATTCTTTATGTTTTGAGTTGGCAATAATAAGGGTCAACTCTGATAAACATAAGAGCACCAGCCGTTCATTGTAATTTGCACAATCGGCCAGCTTCCAAATGGTTCCATATAAATTCATTATAATTTTAAATATTTTACAGTCTATCTCCTAAGATCTTAGAGGGCCGGAAATGATTCTTTATGTTTTGAGTTGGCAATGATAAGGGTCAACTCTGATAAACATAAGAGCACCAGCCGTTCATTGTAATTTGCACAATCGGCCAGCTTCCAAATGGTTCCATATAAATTCATTATAATTTTAAATGTTTTAGAGTCTCCATTTGGAAGCTGGCCGATTGTGCAAATTAGAATGAACGGCTGGTGCTCTTATGTTTATCCGAGTTGACCCTTATCATTGCCAACTCAAAACATAAAGAATCATTTCCGGCCCTCTAAGATCTTAGGAGATAGACTCTAAAATATTTAAAATTATAATGAATTTATATGGAACCATTTGGAATCTGGCCGATTGTGCAAATTACGATGAACGGCTGGTGCTCCTATGTTTATCCGAGTTGACCCTTATCATTGCCAACTCAAAACATAAAGAATCATTTCCGGCCCTCTAAGATCTTAGGAGATAGACTCTAAAATATTTAAAATTAAAATGAATTTATATGGAACCATTTGGAAGCTGGCCGATTGTGCAAATTACAATGAACGGCTGGTGCTCTTATGTTTATCAGAGTTGACCCTTATCATTGCCAACTCAAAACATAAAGAATCATTTCCGGCCCTCTAAGATCTTAGGAGATAGACTCTAAAATATTTAAAATTATAATGAATTTATATGGAACCATTTGGAAGCTGGCCGATTGTGCAAATTACAATGAACGGCTGGTGCTCTTATGTTAATCAGAGTTGACCCTTATCATTGCCAACTCAAAACATAAAGAATCATTTCCGGCCCTCTAAGATCTTAGGAGATAGACTCTAAAATATTTAAAATTATAATGAATTTATATGGAACCATTTGGAAGCTGGCCGATTGTGCAAATTACAATGAACGGCTGGTGCTCTTATGTTTATCAGAGTTGACCCTTATCATTGCCAACTCAAAACATAAAGAATCATTTCCGGCCCTCTAAGATCTTAGGAGATAGACTCTAAAATATTTAAAATTATAATGAATTTATATGGAACCATTTGGAAGCTGGCCGATTGTGCAAATTACAATGAACGGCTGGTGCTCTTATGTTTATCCGAGTTGACCCTTATCATTGCCAACTCAAAACATAAAGAATCATTTCCGGCCCTCCAAGATCTTAGGAGATAGACTCTAAAATATTTAAAATTATAATGAATTTATATGGAACCATTTGGAAGCTGGCCGATTGTGCAAATTACAATGAACGGCTGGTGCTCTTATGTTTATCAGAGTTGACCCTTATCATTGCCAACTCAAAACATAAAGAATCATTTCCGGCCCTCTAAGATCTTAGGAGATAGACTCTAAAATATTTAAAATTATAATGAATTTATATGGAATCATTTGGAACTGGCCGATTGTGCAAAGTACAATGTACGGCTGGTGCTGGGATACCTATTAGTGTTATTTCTTAATGTTGTCTAGTTAGAATATAAAGAATCATTATAAACAAAAATATAATATAATTTAATTTCTTACTATATGAGAAGAAACTGGGATGGGATGAAAAAAAAAATTAAATTTCATACTATTTTTTTCCTTTGATTTCATATACGTATAGACAAAAACTGGGATGGGATGGGATATTGTTACCTGATGAACATTTTAATTTTTTCTGGGATGAAAAACTGGGATAACTTCACATGCTTATATATACCCAATATTTATGTTTGTACTCTATGACTCATCTGTAATATGCCAAGATCTTTGGCGTTACATAACAATCTTTTATTATGTAGGTTTCTAAACAGAACGACAATTGTATATTATATTCTTCTACCACTATAAGCTGCCTCACCCAGTCATAGGGGTTTAATTATGGGCTGCTTTAATTATTCTCAATTCACACATTTCATTAAATTTATTTTTGACTCTGTCAACTATTGCTTGCGGAGTTCAATTTGATAGCTTTGACACTGGCTCTGATCCTGGTTTTAATTTTAACTGGTAAGGGTCACGAAACTTTCATAAACCTTGAAAAATATCTTAACTGGTAAGGGTCACGAAACATTCATAAACTTTGAAAAAAAACCTGTTAATGTTATTAGTATTATTTGAAATAATATTTCGATTAAAATTTTTCGATTGCAATCTGAACACGGTCAACCAACGCGATGGAAAAAATTCAGACAGAGTTTCTCACAACAAATCATTTGGTATCAAAAAGTAACGTTAGAAAAAATGTCAAATACATTAATTCACTGTTAGGTCGACGATATTTTATATATTCCTTAATAAGTTTTTTTTTGTGACATACAATCTTCATTTACAAATTGCCATTACATTGAATATACCGAAAGTTTGCGGACGCGTCGAGGAGTATATTGAAAGAAGATGACAGTTCAAGAGATTCACCAACGTAAGAAGTTGGGCGCTTTGATTATCAGTGGAAAATACAGAATGCGATCTGCTACGAATGTGTCAACTAAGTACAACCTATAAACTTCACCATTTCATTGAAAACTACACGGATTTGATAACAATTAGATAATATGTAGAGGGCTAATAATTAGCATAGGGTCTTGTTGATAATCGAACACGCGATTGTTAAAACAAATATGGAGCCCCAACAGATATTCAAACCGGGGTAGTCGATAAAATTAAAGATGATATTCACCATGCATCAGTTTTGCAAAATAAGAAGAATAAAACCACAGTGGTGTAATTGTTGTTAACATTGGCAAGTTGAAAACTGTTGAAACTATTGAAAATTGACGATTACAACACAAAAGTTAATAAGTTCATTTTTAACAATGGATTACAAGAATGAATCAAGGTTCTACTGTAAAATACAATGATAGCACTAAAGCTGTTATCAACAAATCAACACATTTTCAATAATAGAGAAATCAAACAAACAAGATGATTAAAGCAGCAATCCCTGTAATTCGACGTATGCCAAAAATCCATATGGAACACGTGCCATTGAGACCAGTGGTTAATTTCACATAACACCTTCTTCCAAAGTAAATTTCACATCGTCACCTTCATTCAGATGATTGAAGAACAATCTAGAGCAAGTCAATAAATTAGAGGAAGGCAACACACCGAGAAATGTAAAACCAGCCTCTTTTGATGTTACAAACAGCGCAATAAAAATGTACGATTTGAAATTTTAAAGAACATATTTGAAAAGATATTATTTGCTTCATGAATAAATGATGCAAATTTTTGGCGAAAAACAAAAACAACAAATGGCAACTAGATGTTAATCGAATAAACAAAACAAACAAAGTAAAAATAAACTAATTCGTACATTTTATCGGCGCTGGCTGGGTTTACAAATATTTATGTATATTCGAATCCGGTTAATGAAACTGTAAATAGTTTATTGCGTTGCTTAAAGAAATGATTAGTCAAATTTACTTTAAGCATGAAGATAAATTCTACAAACAAAACGGTGGTTTGCTATGGGAAGCCACTTTCTGGACGTTTGGCTAACTTTTTTCTATTGAACATTTTTTGAATTGATAATAATTTGGGGTAGATACATAACGCGTTGAAAATCCCGTATTTTTTTAATAAGTATTTATTTATTTATTTTATTTGAGAAAGTCTACTTTTTAAAACTCTTCGATTTCATGTTAACTGGGTTCATTGGATCGAATACATAAAAATGTTGTCTGTCCAAGCATTTGCTTCAAGTAAGAGCATTTTCCAAAAGCAAAAGATCCAAAGTAATTGCATAAAAGTAGGATTTGCTATGATATGGTTTGCTGGAAAATTGTTTAGAAGTTACTTCGAAAGAGGCAAGCATTTGGATTCATAAAAGAAGAATCTATTTTAGCATATATGCTCATTTTTTTAAATTTATTACCACAATACTTAAAATTTATAAATGTTAAATAAACGGATAAAATGTGGGTTATTTGCAGCTCATATCTATATTTTACTTGGTAATAAAAAATTCAGCATTGCATGATGGTTCCTGGTCCTTTTGATCTTATTGTTTTAAGGTTGTTTTAATTCGCTTCATCATTATATATATTTTCTTCGACTACATCACATGTAAATTCATCGAAATCGTCAGAATCATCCAAATATTTTGCAATCCCCGTATTATGCAAAATGGAGAAACATACAATATTTTTAGGTACATTACAAAGAACAAGTCTTTCTTTATAATCCAAGATTGGAATAAGTGTCGTTTTAATTGCCCAAAACTACGTTCAATTACTACTCTTTCCTTTGTAAATAATCGATTGAACTCTTTTCCCCAGCATCGATTGGGTTTTTAAACAGACAGCATTAGTGGTAATCCTATTTATAAAAAAAAGAGTGATAAATAATAATGAATTTCGTAAAATTCTACTGTCGTGAACGAAACCTGGAATTCGATTTAGATTTTTTTAAATATAATTTTTTACTTCTTTAATAATACTTTAATAATAATACTCTAATAATAATCTTTGTTACTTACCATAGTTTGTTCTGTGTTTGTTCAGATGAAGGAATTCATAGATAGGTTTTACATCCAGTAGGATATGATGTTACCATCATATCGCTTCAGGTCAACGTGGTACTGTAATAAATCTTGGTTGTAATCTCATCCGTATTTCCACGTTATCCAACTGAGAATGATGCTTCAGCATTCAAATCAACATATTTTGAATCGAAAAATAAATTTCCATTTCACGAAATAGGTTAAGTATATTCTATATACAAATATTTTTAAATTAACTCTTTTAATTTTTTCTTGTATATATTTAATCATATTATTTATACAAACAAGGTATAAAACGAATCAAAATTATCTTGAAATTATTTGTGCTTCGGCAAAAATTTAATATTCCCCTTTTCGGGGTTGGAGCCCAATTTTAGGTTTTCTTGAACTCAAACACTGTCGAAGGCCCAACCCTGAGGAATTTACTTTATCGCGGTAAATTCCGAGACCAAATAAAACCTACCCATAAAACTTCTGTCCTGTTTCGGTTTAATACCACTCTTACCGCATTTATATTTATGATATTCCGGAAGTTCCTCATAACCCAACCCACCAACAGCAAGGGAGATAACACATATGTATTTTATTCCTCATACATTCTCCGATCAGAGAAGCCTTTTTTTTTCAGATTACGTTCTTTTGATTTTTTCATAAAATATTTTAACAATTTGAACGTGTTTTCCGTACAAGTACAATTCTATTCCATTATTTAAAATTCTATATATTCCACTTTACAAATATAAAAAAAATTGCTACACAGAGTGCAACATCTGTGAAATATAACCTTACAAAAAAAATGCTTAATTTGCAAAACCCTATCTATAAAATGGATAGATTGTAAGGTCAAATCTCAATCGCTATTCAGGTTCTCTCATAGCTTCCAAAGGCTATTTATTTTCACTTCACATCTTATTCTTTTACCTGAATAGTTTATCTGATTTAGCAGGGTATACCCTCCGAATGTAATGAGGAAACTTGGCGTCCTGAAAGTAGTTTAAATTAAACCCTAAGTTGTTTTTGTTCGTCTCTTCCCACTCTTCAAAGATCGTAACGACGAATAACCATTTCAACAAAACTCTGACACGTTGAGTATAATATAACATAAATATCACCAAAAGCGGAAATATCTTAATCTATGAAATATTTTATATACTTACTTATATACTTGTAACTTATAACAGCTATACGATTTATGTTATTTCCCACCATCAAAATCATTATCTTCCACTAAAACTGTACATGAGCAATTTTTATTTTTTATTTTCAGTACCATTTTAATTAAATTGAATTGAAATAATAATAAATGACTAAACCTTGAAGATGTCAAGATTCTTTACTCTTAACTATGATCTTAGTACAAAAATTCATAGCGTACAAACAGAGATTTATTGTTAATTATATCACAAACAAAAATGAAATGATAACAAAAAAAAATTTATTTAATTAAAATTAATCAACTAATTGATTATCGTCCAAGACGATTTCCCTCCGTAGCTATAGATGAAGTTTATTTATCTACTAAAACTATTTCTAGATTATACATAGGCGATTTATCTATTTTTAGACTTACATCGTCGGTGTTTATGTATATACTGTATTTATAGTAAATAGTATGAAAATGGATAATAGTTTATAAGATTACGTTATATGAACATGATTGATGCAAATAATCAATGTATGAGATAAGTTGGTTTTAATTAGAATGAAATCGGTTCCATTATACTAGTCTAATATAAAATACTAAATATATATAAGAGATGAAGGCAACATTAATCATTATTCTAATCACACAATCTTTCAAACTGTATCCTTTTCCAATGTTGTCAATTAATAACCTTGAAAGTAATGAAAAATAATATTTTGTAAAATTTCAACTTCAATGCCTATATTTAATGGATTTGTCTTATGCATTGCATTGCTAATTTACAGGCAGTACGCACAAGTACATATTTTACAAGCACGAATTTTGATTTTTATCACGTTCCATTAAAACCATTTAAAAAAAAACATTTGATTTTCAATTGAACGCCTGCTCCTGATTGGAATTATATTTTGTGATAACAGTATAAAAAACATAAAGCATTTTATACTGTTATCGTTTTTTATACTGTTATCACAAAATCTTTCCCAAAAACTAATTTGTTCTGGGAGGCTTCATTGAATCTTGGTAAATTCAAATCATTATGGTAGCTTGGTTAAATATATCTTACTTATTTAAATATAACATATATTTATAATTCCAACATGCTTAAATTGCGATTGTTATCATACGAACACGAATATTTGAGTGTAACAAAACAGACAAAAAAAGGAATTTCCTTGTAATGTCGTTGGCAGTTTTTGCGTGTTTTTTTATGTTCCGTAACATTAGTCTCACTTAAGATTAGGTGGATAGTAGGCGTCGAAATGCATAAACCAAGAATTAATTTTTAAATTCAAATCTGTCAGCATGAATCCAATAAAATAGATAACCGCAGCATACTCCAAAATTGACATAGGTAACGTAAAGAGACCTTAACGTGTAGCGATCGTGAAATTATCTGCTATATATTATAATCAATGTGCTTATTGAGATTTAAATTTACTCCAACATCTGGAATGTCACGCAGTCGACTTATGTGTTCGTCCATCAAGAAACATGGAGTCTCACTAACAGATGTTCGAGTTCTTAAGAAAGATAATATTTTACATTTATTAGCATTCAAAGGCAACTTATTTAACAAAAACTCTTCAATCTTATCAAACTTACAAATCTTATGAATCTTATGAGTCGTTTGAATCTAGTGAATTTGCTAATTTTAATAATTCGAATCTTATGAATCATATAAACCTTATGAATCTTATTAAATCTTGTGCGTCTTTCGAATCTTACGAATCTTATGAATTTATGAATATCACGTATATTAATCTTACGAATCATATGAACCTTGTGGATCAAATCCTATGAATCTTTGGAATCTCAAGAACATATCTTTGAATTCTATGAACTTAAACGAATCTTATGAATTTTATTAATTTTATGAATTTCCTGAATCTTATTCATCTTATGAATCTGATTTATCTTGTGAATTTTATGAATCTTTCCAAACTTATCAATCTTACAAACCTTATGAATCTTATAAAATTTGTATTAACACTCAATCCATGAATCAGGGTCGTTTTTGTCCTAACCAAAACTGATTTGTGTAATTTCGAGGGTACATTCGTTGCTCGATATGCAATTAAAAAAAATTTACCGGACAAAAAAACTATTGTTTCTTGAATAAGGATGCCTAGATATAATCCATGAATTATTTAAGATTTTTTTATTGATAATTGTTGATTTTATTGGGCAAAGACGAAAACGACCTTGGTTCATGGAATTAAGGTGCCTAAAATACCTTCATGTATTGAGGGTTAATCTTATTAATCGTATTAATCCTTATCAATTTTATGAGACTTATGAATCTCATGAATCTTATAAACCATATGAATCTTATGAGTCGTTTAAATCTAGTGAATCTATAACTTTTATTAATTTGATTAATTTTATGATTCTTATGAATTTTATAAATTTTATGAATTCTATGAAAGTCATAAATATTATGAATCTCATGAATCTTATTAATCTTACGAATCCTTTGAGCCTTGTGGATCAACTAAATCTTATGAATCTTTGGAATCTCAAGAATATTTTGAATGTTATGAACGTAAACGAATTTTATGAATCATTGAAATCTTACGAATTTTATTAGTTTTATGAATCTCAAGAATCTAATGAATCTTAAGAATTTTTTAAATCTTATGAATCTAATTTACCAAGTGACAAAAAAAGGTGTCCCGTAAATTCTAGGAAACACAATTCTACAACACCACAATTCATAAAACAACACTCATAGTAAAATCATAGTAAAACAATTTTACGAAAAACAATTCTTCGTAATAACATCGTCGCAAAACAATTTATCGAAAAACAGTAAATCGTAAAATATTTTATATTGCGTAGATTGATTGATTGATTGATTGTGAGTGTACGGCCAAGCATTAGAGCAAGTCTCCCGGACTCCCGGGCACACACCGTACACCCGTTTACACACAACAAAACCGAAGGATAGGATAGGATTATTAGTTGGGACAGACTAGACCCGGTTACAGACACCAATGCGATCGATAGTTAGTAAATTAACGGCACAAAAGACAACACAATCTAACTACATTTTTAAATGATCATTTCTCTGGAATCCAGGGCTGGATACTCAGGTCTCCCTAAACCTAAATTAAAAATTATTAATGTTGTAATTTCCCCTGTTCGCCTTTCAATAATTTACCTGATAAAATATTTAAGAAAATCTAAAATTACTAAGCTAAAATTAGAATTATAATTACAGTAGAATTCGCTTATAGCAAACACTCAAGGGACATAATTTTGTTCACTATAGTCGGCTGTTCATTTTAATCAAATATTCGTTTACGTTTATAAACTTAGTTCTTTGTTTGTAGTGTATAAGAAAAAATAAGTGTTCGTGCAAATTCAAGGCACACAACTATATGACAAAACCATATGATCATTATAAGCGTTTGTTCGTTATATACATGGTTTGGTATAAACGGATTCTACTGTATTATAAAAAACATCATTATAACAAAATAAAGATAAAATTAAATAAAATAAAGTTGAAATTAAACTTTTATGATTGATTATGAGTGTACGACCAAGCATAAAAGCAGGATCTCCCGGACTCCCGGGCCCATGCCGTACACCCGTTCACATATAACAAAACCGAAGGATTGGATAGGATTATTAGTTGGGACCGACTCGACCCGGTTACAGACACCAATGCGATTGATAGTTAGTAAATTATTAGTACAATATATAATAAATAGGTTAGCATAAGACAGCACAATCTAACTACATTATTAGATGATCATTTCTCTGGAATCCAGGGCCGGATACTCAGGACTCCCTAAATCCTAAATCTAAAACAGGACTTAAAAAATTATTAATATTGTAATTTCACCCTTGTCCGTCTTTTATTAATTTACCTGATAAAATAATTAATAAAAATTTGAAATAACAGCGCTTATTTCCTTATTAATGGTCCTTTTATATCCAATTAAAAATTATTACTTACTGCAACAAAAATAACATAAACATTAAACCGTTTAAACATAAAATTTTACTTAAAACTAATCATCAATTTCCTACCGATCCAGAAAAGAAAATATATATTTATGAATTCAATTATTTTATAAAATTTATATAAAATGATTTAAATGATAATATTACAGCACCACAATACCTAGATTTATTAAAAATTCAATAATTCAATTAGGTACTATAAGTATATTAAGAATCAACAAATAAAATTAACATACAAAGTGCCAGACAACTCTGAAAACTAAATTTAATTAATTAACATCATAATAATAAATTTTATTACTTAAATGAATAATTATTATAACCGGATCTTCAGTATTTCCGAGCACACATCGTACACCCATTTATCCATCTCCAGCCGAAGGATAAGAGTAAATTGTTAGTAATTATATAGTAAAAATAGTTAGCACAGGACAACACAATTTCTAAACTACAGCTTATTCACTACTTGTTTATCCTGGAGATTTGATTCAAACTAAAATTTAAATTTGAAACTCGGGATTAATTTTGATCCCTATAATAATGATTAATTCTGAAAATTGGATCATTTATTAGTAAATTAAAAAAGAGATCCCTTTAAGTATTTTAAAACTAAATTAATTAAAATATATTAATGGACAATCAGAATATACAATTACACATTACAAAAAATTAACATTTTATTGATTGATTGATTGAGAGTGTACGGCCAAGCATTATAGCAGGATCTCCCGGCCTCCCGGGCACACACAGTACACCCATATACATATAACAAAACCGAAGGAAAGGATAGGATTATTAGTTGGGCCAGACTCGACCCGGTTAAAGACCCCAATGTGATCGATAGTTAGTAAATTATTAGTACAATATATAATAAATAGATTAGCACAAGACAGCACAATCTAACTACATTATTAGATGATCATTTCTCTGGAATCCAGGGCCGGATACTCAAGACTCCCTAAATTTAAATTAGGACTTAAAAAATGATTAATGTTGTAATTTCCCCCTGTCCGCCTTTCATTAATTTACCTGATAAAATATTTAAGAAAAATTAAAATTACTAAGCTAAGATTACAAAAACATCGCTTATTTCATTTTTCATGGTCCTTCTATATCTAATTAATTATTTATTACTTACTGCAACATGAATTAGAATAAACGTTAAAACCCATTTAAAACTAATCAGAAATTTCCTACCGATCAAGAAAAAGAGAATAAATAATTAAAAATTCAATTATTTTATAAAATGTATAATAAATAATTTAAAAATGATAATGTTACAGCACCACAACAGCCTAAAATCATCAACAATTCAGTTAGGTACTTACTATAAGTAAGTATATCAAGAATCAACAAATAAAATCAATATATAATTTCCCAGGCAACTCTGAAAACTAATTTTAATTAATAAATCACCATAATATCAAAGTCAAATCTAATTCTGAAATTCAGGATTAATTTAATCCCCATATTAAAGATTGATTCTGGAACTACGTTATATTCTGAAAATTGAATTATTTATTAGCAAATTAAGGAAGAGAAATCTTTAAATATTTTTAAACTAAATTAATTAATATATATTAATGAGCGAAACAGAATATATTAAATACAAGTATTACAAAAATTGACATTTTATGAAATTGCCTATGTAAACTCTCCCACTTCTAAGCTAAAATTCTAAAAGAATGTTTAAAAATTTTAAATTGTTAAGTTATAATTTAAATTCATATCACTTGTTCCATTAGTTACCATTCTCCTGCAAATAATTAATTAATTGTTTACCTACTGCAACTAGATTTAAAAATAAAAAGTTGAAAAAATAAATTTAACCATACTATTAAATTTAAACTAATCGGCAATTTCCTACAAATCTAGAAAAAAGGAAATTAATAATGTTCAAATTAATTATTTATTTATAAAATTATATAATATAATTTAAATGCCAGAACTCAGGATTTTATAAATCTAAATTAGGACATCAAAAAATTATTATTATTATTGATGTTTTAATTTACTAATCTAGTTGACATATGTAATTAAAATAAAACAAAAAATCAAAAACCACGAAATTTATTATTTATTATAAAACTTTTACTCCGTTTATGGACATATTACCCTGCAAAATAAAGCCTGCAAAGTAAGTAAAATAATAAATCCATGAAATAAAATTGAAACATTATTCTCCTACAAAACTAATCGGTGTACTATACAAGCAAAATTGACGTTTACGTGTGAAAAACTGCAACCTAAAACTTCAATCATAATCTATTAAGTTAATAATTAAGTTCAATATATTTAGCCTTTAGAAAATGTTTTCACATAATTCCACCTCGTTCACCATCTTTTAATCGAAATTTGGCATGCATAAATGAATACGTCATTATGTGATGCAAACCAAAATCACAACTCAACTCAAATCAACACTTCTAAGTTAGCATTTTATTTATATGGTTTAGTTAATTTATAGCCTTTTCACATTAATTAAATAAATTTAATAATTTAATGCATTTTATAATACCCTGTAAAAAATAAAATAACTCATATCTAAAATAAATCCATCCTATATGAATTATATAAAGCGGATTCCAATTCGACTCAACACTTATTTGATTATACAAAAATATAAAAAACCTATTTGAGTCGAATACCCTAAAATTTCGTTGTTTTTGTACATTTCATGTTTTATTAAGAACATTATAGTTGTAACATGAATACAAAAACAAAAAGAGGGGAAATAACAAAATAAAATAAAAACAACAGATTCTTATATACTAAACCACCAACACACATTAAAAGCAAATATCTCTACAATCTTCCATGTGCGCAGCAGAAGACTTATCATGTCTTCATTATTTTATATACAGCTAATACCATTACAGCACACATACAAAATCATCCTGATCCCTAACATCCACAAAAAGTCTCTCTGTTTTTGTTGTTGATGCTTAACGATTACATAACAAAAACCAACAATAAATAGTACATTTCCCTAATAGGATCCGCGTAAAGAGCGAACGAGGCGGCCCGTACAAACATTTCGTTGGCTTTGTCATGTATCAATTTTCAAGAATGTATTTCTGTCTAATATACTTTGTACATAACATAAAAATCAAGAACCGAAACCATATGTATATATAAACACCTTTGTTTGGCTTGCAAGAACGCATTCAATTATGCGTTAATATAAAATCGAATATGAAATTAACTGCAACGTATGTTAATTTACGTTAAAAACTATTTTGATACGATCCAATTATTAGGTTTTAGTAATAAAATCATGTACAATCCAATCACACACACGTTAAAAACATGCACCCAATAGAAATCAATAATTTTCATTTCTTTATCTATAAATATAAAACATTGCCTGATAAATGCATCCCGGTGGATTGCATTTTCCAAAATTACACTTTAAATTATTTCACTTCCACTTTAATTATTATTTCACTAAAAACTGAATTAAATAGAATTAAAATTATAATTATAATTAAATTTTATATACTACATAAATAAAACAAAATAAAAATTAAATTAAATTTAATTTTTGAAGAGGATAGAAAAAACACGTCTATCCTCTTTGACGAACATTCGCTCACCGTAAAATATTTTATATTGCGTAGATAAAAGAAAATTGAATTCATGTTGATCAATTTATAGTACACGGTGTGCGGGAAGCCGATTGTTCTAAAATGCTGGAAAAACCTAACGTCATATATAAATACAGCATGCTCTACAGTGTCATAATCCATTAAACAGTAAAAAGGTACGAACCTGATCATTTAACAAAGAAATTACGAAAAAACGCGATTTTTTTAATTTTAATTGAAAATATCATTTCGGCGGCTAATTTAAAAAGGAAGAAATTAAAGATGATACAATTTTTATACTTTTTTCTTAATCTGTATTCCTTTATATAAAAAATGAACCATATATCAATATTTTGCGATAACTAGTTTTTGTTTTACAACCAAAAATACACTAACAAACAATGCCGAAAATCAAAATACTCCGCCTACTTTGCTTGAAACAATAATAACTCAAGGTCACTTTGTACGAAAAGGTGAAAGAAATTTGCTCAAAATTCCGAAAAAAACTAGTCATATATACTTTGAGCAAGCCAAAGTGTCATAATCCATCCAACCAGAAAATCTTAGCTGATCAGGGGGCCTATTCTCAAATTCCACATCCATTTTCCACATGTGGACATCTGTCAAAGTTCACACATGTTGTATTTCACACACAGCTTCTCAATTAAACTCGACACATTTATTAATATATTAGACAAGTTTATTAATATAATTACTTATACACATTTTATTATATATCTTTTTATAATTTTGAATTATGATTTTTAATTTATATTTTGTTTTAATTTAATTTATAATGGTAATTTTGATTTATTGGCTGATTGATCGCTACTGCTTAACATTTTTCGACTCTAAAAATTCTCTTTATTTTATATACCAACATCAGCAATTCAGCAACCAAGATAGTGTGTGTGTGTGTGCAGCTTCATGTACAAGCATTAACATAACATGCAATTTAGTGCATTGCTACACAACACACAAAAACATTCGAAAATTATAATTCGTATATAAAACAGATGCGGCATGGACATTTTCCTATATGGGGAATTTTTTCCACCTGCTTATACCCATTCGGAAATATTCCCTTAGTACCGAAAAATATCAATTTTTATGAATTTTGACATATGTCCACATGTGGAAAATGGATGTGGAATTCGAGAATAGGGCCCCAGAGATCATAAAGAAGGAAATCATAAAAAAACGCGATTTTGTTAACGTAATTTTTTTATTATTTTTAAACTTCATTTAATCAAGTAAGTAACCTAAGTTTTCAAATAAATGTTTATAAAGTAATTTTTCTCTACTAAACGTATCATGTTGATCTTAACGATAATCTCTAAATATGCAAAGAAGAAAATTCAACGACAGCTTTTTTTAATCTCTATGGATACGACGGATCATCAATACTATTAATTTTATATTTCATCCAAAATTTAAGAAACTCTTTACGAACTGATTCACCGGCTTGTTCAGACTATAAATCCAGGCCATCGTTGTACTCTAAAAAATCCAAGCATTGGCTGATATAATATTTTATAGCTACGTGAATCTTCAAAGTTTCACTCACATCAGTACCCAAAATAGCCAAACTTAACTCTTTAATGACTTCACAAGTAATCTTTTTATTTGAGAAACATGATTCCACTAACTTACTCATAGCTTTAAAAGCAGATACAAATGGAAGCATTCCAAGTTCACTACCATCTTGACATATTTCTCTTTCTAATAGTGTATACTTCTTTGAGGAGTTTTCGACACGTATTTCCTTCAAATACTTGTCCATGGTAATTTTTAGAAATTAATTTCTGTTTCTTTGGCCACAGCAATGCTTTTTCCCTACCGACAAGAGCTACAACGCCATTCCAAAATAGGTGATTCACGAGATAGGCATTTCGAGTCAATCGGTCGAATTTTGTGTTTTCTCTTCAAAAATCTAAATTAAACATAATTCTTCAAAATTTCAATGTTTATATATAAGTACGAGCTATACAATGAGGAAATTTCCCAACCGGAGAAACCTTTAGTATGTTTGTGAACCATTTCAAATCACAGAATCCTTACCCAAGCATTGGAGAATAATTTATTTATCATTGAGAAATGAGACAATGAAAGAATCTAGCGAAGAAGCAAAAGAAATTAAGTTGCTGGGCCTAACTTGGTTATACACTATATTTATAGACACCTTTTATGTTAATTATGTTATGTTTACCATTTGCTAAGCATTGTTTAATGAATGAGCTCTTGCTCAAAAAATGGTCCGTTAGTTAAGTGATTTTAAATATATGCCAATAAATAAATCAAATTAGTAATGTGCAGTTCTGGTACGACACATTTTAGAAGTACATAAACGTTATTTTCTTCGTCAAAAAGAGGTGCATTTATTGTACGTTTGCACGTTTTAGCTAATGTTTTCTTTTAAGCTAATGAAATGAAGATATCGTAGTCATTTTTTAAATCGACATAAGTTTTCAAATTCTTAAATTCATTATCTTCTTTAGAATAAGATAATTTTAAATTGTTACTTGGGTGTCCTAAATCGTTTTCTACATATTCAAACAGATTTTTGCGCTGTTTTAAATCGTCAAGTGTTACAAAACCGTATGGACCTATTTCATTATTTAAATTTCTTAATTTTCCTGGTGCTACATCAGATTTAGAATGTTCTTAGCAATTGCATAAATAAGCATTTTGAGTTTCACAGTTGTATAACGACCGCGTATGCTTTGACGAAACGATAATTTAATATTTTGGCATAGTTTGAATAGGTCTTTTGAAATTGCCTCTTTCATGTTCTTGAAGAGTTCGTAGATTTTCACAACGTTTGTTTATACGAAAAAACTGTAAATTCTTTTTGCCTAACACAATTTCTTTTCTACAAGGACCGCATATACCTAGAAATTTAAAAAATTTAGAAACATTTAAAAGGTGGGTGTTGGCTTTTTGGCAATTATAATTTAATTGTTGTAGGTATAACTTTTATTATTGTATGTCATTAATTAAATGATAAAAATTCTATGAGCTTGGATCGTTTTTTATAAATAAATAAATAACTAATTACCTTTTTTCTATTTTGATCGTGACTACAAGCATTCGAAGTCTTGAACATTTTTTTACGTTTATATGGATATTCCTTTTTAAACAGCGCTGTAACAAAGTATGATAGATATTAAAGTATAGCTGATAGAAAATACCAAAACAATGTAAAATTTTTATTTATATTACCTTGAGATAGTATATTGTTTCAAGCAAAATAGACGGAGTAATTTGAATAGATAAAGGAATACAGATTAAGAACAAAGTATAAAAGTTGTATCATCTTTAATTTTTTCCTTTTTAAATTGGCCGCCGAAATGATATTTTCAATTAAAATTAAAAAAATCGTGTTTTTTTGTGATTTCTTTGTTAAATGAAAGATTTCCTGTTTAATGGATTATGACACTAACTAACCATAACTAACGCTCAAACTAATATGGGATTTGGTTTTGATTGAGTTTGTAAGAATTTTCCTTAACAGTGATTGAATAAAATTACGAAAACTAAATAATTTTATTATAATAAATATATAAACAATTGATTTGTTTATTAATTTATATTTATTTGTTATTAACAACATCAGAATTAATAATTATTTATTTTGTTGCAAAATATTTGAATTAGGAAATGGAAGATATGTTCAACGTTAAAGTTATAAATAATTTAAATTGAAAATCCTTATGAAATTATAAACAGTTTAATTTTGTTATTAAAAAATTATTTAATTATAAACGAAAAAAAAAATTGTTAATAAAGCCCATTATGGTTTCCATTATGAAACATTAAAGCCTGATTTCCATTATGAAATATTTACTGACAGTATAAACAAAATAGTATAAAGTGAGAGAAAAAAAAACTTTTTCAGTTTTACAGTACTGAAATAGTTATTTGTGTATCAAGAGCGCAAAGTGCCAGTTTGTCACGCGAGAAAGGAAATTGCTGGCCGACGGGACGGAGGCCAGCAACCTTTCGAGCGTGACAAACAACTTTGCGGACGTGTTTCACACTTTATTTTTCCTACAATCATTTTAAAAAATATAATAGAAAGATAATTTTGTAGTAAAATTTACTATACTGACAATACGATTTTATTTTAGGACCGACATTTTGTTCAATCGAGTAGTCAAAGATTTTTTTTATTTTTCATAAAGAAAAACAAAAATTTGGTTTGATGTTTTATACTCTTCTTTTCATATTTTCAAATTTAGCGTGCGGTTTCAAGTTTTGTCACACGTTTCTAAGAGAAACGTGTGACAAAGTAATTTGTTTATTAACTGTCAAAAAAACAGACACTTTGGGCTTTGAAAACAGAGAAAAAAAGCCTGCTTTTCACGGCGATTGTAGGAAAAAATTATTATAGCATACTGACATTTTTTTAGTATACATACTGACAAAATTTACTGAAAAAATATGTGAAGCGAAGTATACCATATTTATCATAATTTAAAATGGGATTTCATTTTGCTCTTCGCTCTTCATTTTTGTTCAAGAGCGATAGTAAAAACTATTAAAAAGCTCTTTATAAAGAGCGATATTGTAAAAACAAAATATCACTCTGAAGAACTGGAGCATTATTTTTATTATAAGGCTATTGCTTTCCACTATTGCGTTTGTGTTATCATATTTTCACTCTTTGTTATTGTGCTATATTGAGAAAATAAATACGCTCTGCTCTGATGAATAAAAACGTCATTATTGCTCTTACTCTTGTTATTACGGCAAACGGTTACATTCAAAACCTTCTTTCTAAATTTCTTTATTGTTTGCCAGATTGTTTTATTAGCGAACAGATGCACGGACGGGCATTGGAAATGGGATTCCAAAATGATTTTTGGGTAAAGTTCTGGAATATGGCCAACTAGGATGGAACTTGGCTATTCCTTAACTGATTTTAGAGAAATTTGAGACGCGTGATGTAAATGGGATTCTAAATTGATTTTTAGGTGAAATTCTGGGAAATGGCCAATTAGGATGAAACTTGGCTATTTCTTAACCGATTATGATGCAATTCGACATGTGCGTTAGAAATGGGATTCTAGACTGATTTTTAGATGAAGTTCTGCAATATGGCCAATTTCAATTGAACTTGGCTATTCATTAACTGATTTTATGGAAATTTGGCACGCGCGATGGAAATGGGGTTCTAAAATGATTTTTAGGTAAAATTCTGGAATATGGCCAACTAGGATGGAACTTGGCTATTCATTAACCGATTTTAGTGAAATTTGCATCGCGCGAGGGAAATCTGATTCTTAATTGATTTTTAGGTGTAGTTCTGGGATATGGCCATTTAAGATGAAACTTGGCCATTCCTTAACCGATTTTAGTGAAACTTAAAATGCGCAATGGACTTTGGATTATTAAATGATTTTTGGATGAAGTTCTGGAATATGGCCAATTATGGTGGAACTTGGTTATTTCTTAACCGATTTTAGTGAAATTTGACTTGTGCGTTGGAAATGGGATTCTAAAATGATTTATGGATAAAGTTCTGGAATATGGCTAACTAGGACGAAACTTGGCTATTCTTTAACTGATTTGAGTAAAATTTGACATGTGCGTTGGAAATGGGATTCTAAAATGATTGATGGATAAAGTTCTGGAATATGGCCAAGTAGGATGGAACTTGGCTATTCTTAAACCGATTTGGGTGAAATTTGACATGTGCGTTGGAAATGGGATTCTAAAATGATTTTTAGATGAAGTTCTAGAATATGGCCAACTAGGATGGAACTTGGCTATTCCTTAACAGATTTGAGTGAAATTTGACACGCACGATGGAAATGGGATTCTACAATGATTTTTAGATGAATATGGCCAACAAGGATGGAACTTGGCTGTTTCTTAACCGATTGTGATTCGATTCGACATGTTCGTTGGAATGATGTTCTCGATTTTAGAGTAATTTTCTTTCTACAATGATTTTCAGAGTGAAATTCTGGAATATGGCCAACTAGGATGGAAATTGGCTATTCCTAAACCGATTGTGTTACAATGTGACATGTGCGTTGGAAATAAATTCTAAAATGATTTTTAGATGAAGCTCTGAAAGAAGGCCAACTAAGATGGAACTTGGCTTTTCCTTAACCGATTTTAGTGAAATTTGATATGTGCGATCAAAATGGGATTCTAAAATAATTTTTAGATGAGTTTCTGAATGTGATGTAATTCAAGTTTTAGATAAAGTTCTGGAATATGGCAAAATAGGATGGAAATTACAGATTATTTCTCCACCGATTTTCGATCTGCCTCAGAGCAGATAAACTTCGACAGCTGCATGGATACTTGGCTATTCCTTAACCGATTGTGATCCAATTTAATATATGCTTTGGAAGTGGGATTCTAAAATAGTTTTTAGATAAAGTTATGGAATGTGGCCAACAGCAGATACACCTCGACAGCTGCATGGATTACGGAAACTGCCAAAGACAATAGCTTTTTAGGTTACTCATATTGATATATTTAAATATATCAATATGAGTAACCTAAAATAATAATAATTATTATACATCTGCCGTAACCTACATAGTAACCAAACGCAAATTTTAGCGAAAAAAACCTCGATATAAATTTATTGTAGTTGGCTAGAAAAACGTACGTTCAACTTTAAAATATTTTTTTTTACAGCAGAAGTCTGTGCAATTTTTATTCATTTTGCTATGTTTACAAAATACTTTGACGTTTTGAAAAAATTGTTGTGGCATAAAGATTAGATGCTGATATTTTTAGTTTGCGCGATTTTAATTTTTTCCAATTACAAATATATTGGTTAAATTTTACGTATCTAATATGAGAGTTTAAAAAATCTTTTGGCCCATGTGCAACAAATATTGTTAACTCTTCTGCGGATATACCAGCATATGCCGTCAAACAAACATGCTGCTACGTATTATCATTTAAATAAAATTAATCTATAAAATGGAACTTTCCAATGAAATAACAGAAATTGCAACTGAAATTTAATCTTTATGTCTCAGTCCCAGCAGATTTAAAGTTTCATAGTGTTTCAAATTCTCGAACTTTACATGAAAATTTAGCGATTGTCTCAGCAGATCCACCAATATTTTTGTTTATCCCCGAAAGATTAAATGGTAAAACGGAATTCAAATTTTTCACAATAAAGTTCCAAAAAGGTTCTCTCTTTTTGTCGGTTGTCCATTGCCTTTTAAGGAAAACTTATTATTTTGAAATTACAAAAAAAAAAGTGAGGCATTGGTTTACCGTGAATAAACAGAAAATGGTTCTCAAATAATTGACTAAATTAATTTAGCAAACTTCAGCACAGGTAGCATTTTAAAAAAATAAATAATCCAGTGTTATTCTTTTATCTATTCATATGTATCGTCATGTTTAGTAGCTGAATTAGAATTATAAAAGCAAATTTTGTTCGCATAACTTACATAATTTGCTAAAACGTATAAAGAATAATTTATTTGGTTTAAAAATATATAAACGACTTTTTAAAATTTTATAAGTACCCTTAATACGTACTGGCTTTGTCACAAAATCCAAAAAAAAATGCAAAACGGAAAAAATCCAAACTTTTCGAAAAATCCAAATACCGAAATCCAAAAAAAAAAGATCCAATTTCAAAAAAGCCAACTCTGATGAATTGCATAATTGTTTATGTTTATTGATGTCTCTTTTTGATTAATGTACATAGATATGTTCACATAATATTCTAGATATTCAGTTAATAATAAATGAAATTTCATTGTTTTAGATTTTCTTTACACATTCATGTGTTTCATTTTATCTTCATTGGCTTTATTTAATATAATATCAATCATAGTGCGATATCTTAAAATGAGTTCCATTTCCATTGTCAGGTCAAATAAAGGGAATCTTAAATTATTTATCGACGGTTTCGATTATTATCTGGATAATAAAACCAAAAATATTTTTAGATGGAGTTGTTCTCAACGCAAATCGGAAAATTGCAAATGTCGTGTAGACACAATTATAGTGGATGGAAATCACGTAGTGCAAAGAAATGCCAATCAACATTTCCATGATCCACAAGCGTTTAAAAAACCAATTTGCGAGAAAAAGGAGAAAATTAAAGTTACGGCGAAAAATTCGACATTGTGCCCATCAAAAATTATTTCCGACTCTGTTGTTGAAACACAGGCGAATCGTTATCTGCCGTCAAACGAAGCACAAAGGCAAAAAATCCTTCGTATCCGAAAGAAATCAATCAAAGAGCCAACAAATTTGAACGATATCAAAATCCCGGATAGTTTAAAATTTATAAAAAGTGAATTATTCGTTCTCAGTGAGAAAGAATTTGTCGGGGAACGTATAATTTTGCTAAAAATCTATTAAATTGCTTGGTGAGTGCAAATGTTGGATAATGGATGGCACATTTTACGTTGCACCATCCATTATGAGGCAGCTATTTAGTATTCATGGCATAATTGGAGGACAAGTTGTACCTCTTGTATTTTGCTTAATGAGCAAAAAATCGAAAATGGCGTACGAGGAGTTATTTCACGAACTCTGTTTTCTGGCATGTGAAAGTGGTGTCCGTTAAAACCAGAAAGAATCATAACAGACTTCGAAACAGCAATTTCTTCGGCAGCAAAATTATTTTTTCCAACCACTGAATTTAAAGGTTGTATTTTTCACTTTGGCCAGATATTATGGCGCCAACTACAAAAGCAAGGTATGGCTCAAAAATATGGGAACGACGAGGACTTCAATTTGCAAGTTCGAATGCTGAAAAGTTTGGCCTTCGTACCATCATCAGAAATTATTTCATACTTCAATAATTTAAACAAATATGTAAAAGATCCCGAATGGCAAAAACTGGCAAGATGGTTCAAGAAGAATTATATAGTTGGCACAAAAAACGTGGGACCAAGATATTCTCCAGAGTTCTGGTGTATTGGTGATATAATTTCACAACACTTTCCGCGAACACAAAATTCGGTAGAGGGGTGGCACAATCGTCTGAAAATTTTAATAGGACGGAAAAATTGTGGATTATATGCTATAATCAAAGAGCTGCAAAACGAAATGCTGGTAATTCTGAACAATGTTGAGAAAATTAAATCCGGCGAGGTCCCGAAAAAGAAGAAAAAGGTTTTACTGCAATTTAAACACATTAAAAATATTATTAGAAAGCGGGAAAATACGGACATGTGTGAATTTTTAAAATTAATTTCTTACAATATTTCATTATGTTAATTTCATTTAGTTTATTTTTACTGTATTATTGTAATATTTGATAATAAAGTTAATGAAATGTTCTTCCCATGCTACTATGTATTAATGTTTAATTTATAAACACACACACACTCACCATAGTCGATTGAAACTTATTTACATAAATGAAGTTCATTCATTGATATAGCAAAATTCAGAAAAATCCAAACTTTATCAAAATATTTTCCGCGCGGAAAATATGTACATGTCGTATTAACTTTGGCTTTGATTTAACTTAACTTTCAACGACGCGGACACACGCAACATATGCAACAGACACACACACATACCCGCCCACACACACCCGCCCAAACACACCCGCCCACACACATACACACACACACACACACACACACACACACACACACACACACACACACACACACACACACACACACACACATACACACACACACACACACACACACGCACGTACGCACACACACACAATCTCATATCTGTTCTAAACTAAAGAAAATCCAAAAAAAAATCCAAACTTTATCAAAACATTTTCCGCGCGGAAAATGTTTTGATAAAATTTTATATCGAATCGAAATTTTATATCGTTAAATAAAATTTTATATCGAATTTTTTTCTCTCTAAAATTTGCGCTTGGTTAGATTACTCATATTGATATATTTATTATACATCTGCCGCGAAATTTAGTCGCAATCAAAGAAAAATAAGAAAAATGGGTGACAGCACGATAATGTTAGTGTAGGATCCCGGAATTAGGAAAATCCATCCTAATTGGCCATATTACAGAACTTCATCTAAAAATCATTGCAGAACCCCGTTTTCATCACGGATGTCAAATTTCACTAAAACCTGTTTAGGAAGAGCCAAGTTACATTATAATTGGCCAAATTCCAGAACTTTATCCAAAAATCATTTTATAATCCCATTTCCAACGCAAATGTCAAATTTCTCTAAAATCGGTAAAGGAATAGCCAAGTTCCATCACAATTGGCCATATTCCAGAACTAGATACAAAATTCATTTTAGAATCCAATTTTCAACGCACATGTCAAATTTCACTAAAATCGGGCCAGGAATAGCAAAGTTCCATCCTAGTTGGCCATATTCCAGAACTTCATATAAAAATCAATTTAAAATCTCACTTCTATCGCGCTTGTTGAATTTCTCTAAAATCGGTTACGGAATAGCCAAGTTCCATCCTAGTTGGCCATATTTCAGAACTTCATCTTAAAATCATTGCAGAATCCAGTTTTCAGCACGCATGTCAAATTTAACTAAAATCGGTTAAGGAATATAGAAGTGCCATCCCCATTGGCCATATTCCAGAACTTCATCATTGTAGAATCCCATTTTCAACGCGCATGTTAAATTCCTCTAAAATCGGTTTAGGAATAGCCAAGTTCCATCACAATTGGCCATATTCCAAAACTTTATCTAAATATCGTTTATCGAATTTTCTTTATTTAATGATATTCAAAGAGCAATTCGTGTTTTACAAAAATTTTTGCTCTCTAAAATATTTTCTTCAATGACTCTGTAAAATGGGTTGGGAGCGATATTTTTAGCTTTTACGCTCTCTGTTTTAAGAGCAAAATTAAAAATAAAAATTTAAATCACTTTGCCAGAGCGAAATAATTTTTTTTTGTGTTAGAGGGTAAGAGCGTAAAAGCAAACTGAAATAAAATTGTATTGGTAGCAAGAGCGACAATTTTTATAAAGAACTCTAAAAGAGCGATAAATTTAAACTCGGATTAATACAGTACGGATAAATACGTACTGTACTAATATTTTAATTTTTCAATAAAATATTTCAAAATAAAACAAAAACAAAGAATGGTCTCTTTCATTTTAATGAAATTTTCGACTTTTATGTTTTAATTCAGTAAAAAATACTGCCAGTAAATGTTTCATAATGGAAATCAGACTTAATTGTTTTTGAAAAATTTCATTGAAAAATTTAAATATTTTTCCAGTACGGAAAAAATATACTTCGCTTCATATATTGTATTTTTTCAGTAAATTTTGTCAGTATAATACAATATAAAAATGTCAGTATACTATAGTATGTTTTTCAGTACTGTAAAACTGAAAAAGTTTTTTTTTCTCTCAAACAGCACGCGAATATATATTTTTATCCCATTTTGTTGTTAGTAAATATTTTATAATGGAAATCAGGGTTAACAATTGTGCTTTAAAGAATAAATTTTTCAGTAATTATTAAACTCCGTATTAACAATTTTGTTTGTATTTGATAATGTTGGACAAAAATTCTTAAATCGTTTTAAAATCTTAAATCGTTGTCAAATTATTTTTAGAAGTTTCTTATGTGGAGTTCGATTGGAGGAAAAGGAAAAAAGGGAAAAACCAGAATAGGGTCACTGGTATAATTATCTGTGGTTAGATTAAGGACTTTATTTGATTTTTGTTAGACAATCAACATTAGTAACTGCATTTCTTAACGATTGATCTGATCCAGATCAGATTATGGGTGCGATTATGTTTCTCTCATATGAAACCTCACCAAAATGTGTAAAACAAACACCAAATTTCAATTTTCTGTCTCGTTTCGTTTTGAATCTGTCTCTTCATACTCGTACCGTATTTATCATAATCTTTGTCGCTTTACAAAATATGGTTCAACTAAGTTTAGATCACCATTTGTGATCCAAAATCAATGTTCGATCAAATATGGTTGTTGTTTCACATCTACATAAATTTTGATCTGATCCGGATCACTATGCGTCAAGAAATACAGGTAATATTTATTAGATGGCAATAATATTAGTAACAAACGATATGTTAAAACTTTGTGTATATTATTTAATATTTATAGAATGAAAAATCTTAACCAATCATAAAATCAACACAATTATATTTTGTAAACAAAATCAGCTGATTAATTATCAAAGTTTGTTTTTTTACTGCAACAGACTATCATTTATTTTCTTTGCAAAAGAAAAAGCAAACCATTTGTTCAACACAAATATCTATACAGGCCATCTCAAATCAATCCAAATATAAATGTATACAATAGTATTTTACGTCACTTATTTTATGTGACGTAGGAGATAAAAAAGGTAATATGTTTTCAACGACAACATTATTTTAAATTCCTGACGAGTACAATTTATTGACCACTTTTTCTGTTTACTGTACTATGCCGACACATAAACCAAAATTGTAATTTTTTTTTCATGTTGTTTGTGTTATAAGCGAACGCCTGCATTGCATCGAAAAATGAATTTATGTTGTATTCGCCATTCAGCCTATCTAGTGATATCATCATTTGTTATCTCTTTCTCTACGAAAATATCGCCTCTACTTTATAATTTATCAGCAAAGAGGTAAGAAACGAGGAAATCGACGTCTAAATAGACTGAATGATTTATAGAATATCTATGACGTATTTATCATAAATATATTAACAAAATAATTGCTTATAATTTATAAATGAACAACATTTATATATATTTATGTGTTATTTTGAAATATAATTTTTGATTTGTTATTGATAATTGTTCCGTTATTTATACTAAAAAAAAGATTTTTTTAATAAAACATTAATAGGAAATTATAAACAATTCGAATTTGTCAGTCATTTGTCAACTATATTTATTTATAATAAACTAATAAGTTTGTTAATGGCTGGACCGTAGACGAATTTTATTTGGTTTGAATACTATAACCGTTCAATATATTTTTGCATGCGTTAAACAAATTGAATCTGTCTCACTGTCAAAGATTGAACTCTATGAATCTGAACATTTTTTAACCTAAGCGAAGTTAATTAAAACGTTTAAAAGACAGTCATGTAGATTTCGAGCGCTTCTACCTATAATAACAAATTAGCACAAAATATTTGGCAGACTTTCAGATGTACCCTTAGCCTAGATAATCTCTATAATTGGAGAGTTCTAAGGCGCTCTGGCCCCTTTAGAATGGGTTGCGAAATACAATTGGCGACTAGCGACTAAATGGATTGGCATTATTAAATATTCACAGAGATGTGGATATATCAATAGACGGTGTCCTCGAGGAAATGACCTTAGTATTACCACGAATCAATATAAAATTTTAAAAAATGAATAAAAAAATTGAATTTTATTATAAAAAATTGAATTTAATAAAATGCAATATTTCCTTAAAGAAATTATTTTTATTAGAGAACCCCTCCCCCCCCCCCCCCCCCCCTTAACCAATTTCTGGGCCCGGGGGTCCCGGGTTCGATTCCGGGTGGGTAACAAGAAAAAAATGTTACTATTGAATGTTGTGTTGTAGTAATTGTGGTGTTGTTGAAGCACATTAAGCCCCATAAATTTCCACACCTTTTCCTTCCCAATGAGCAATACAAAAAAAGGAGGTGTGTTTGCTGTGGTGTACGTAGGAGAAAAAGAATCGTTAGGACAACTTTAATTTCTCATTTAAAAATACAATGTTTATTTTGTCTTGCATTTCGGCTGTTTAAACGAGTCGTTCTTACGAAGTCGAAATGAATTGACTGAAAAGAAATGGATTTCATATACAGTGAGTCACAGTCAGTAGACGAATCACAACCAAGGGCAGTGGAAAATCTTCAACGAGCAATGAACGACGTTACTAAATGGACAATTGACTGGAAAATAGTGCTTAATGAGCTCAAATCAACCCATGTGACATTTACGCTCCGACACAAAAATAACAGTCTACACATATACCTCAATGGGGTGCAAGTGCCGCAGGCTGAATCGGCTAAATACCTTGGTCTGCATTTAGATTCAAGGCTCAACTGGAAACATCATGTGAGACAAAAAGCTGAACAGATACGATTAAAACAACGTCAAATGTACTGGTTAATTGGGCATCATTCCAAAATGAACCTGTATTGCAAAAGACTAGTCTACCAGACTACCTTCAAACCAATATGGATGTATGGTGCGCAGCTATGGGGTTGTACTCATAAATCCAATAGAGACATTATACAACGTAGCCAAAATAAATTTCTTCGAATGGTCACCAACGCTTACCGATTTGTGACTAACAGAGAAATACACAATGATCTAAAAATACAATTGATAGACGACGTCATCCGCGAATGTGCCATTAAACATGAGAAGAGGCTTCTTAACCACACCAACGTTGAGGCCGTACAACTACTGGACAGTACAAACGAAATAAGGCGGCTCAAACGAATCAAACCACATGAGCTAACCGTATGAATATTATATGTTAAGGGAACTGGATACTGGTCCAGCAGACCCACACAAGTTTATGCTTATCTCATAAGTACTAATGTCAACCTTACTAATGAATTAATAATGTTTAAGATTGTAGTAGCCATATCAATAAAGATGTTTTTAAAAAAAAAAAAAAAAAATATACAGTGAAAATCCTGAAAGCCGGAAATCGTTAAACTAATTTCATAGAAATATAACCTTTATAATGAAAACTCCTGAAACGCGGACGTAGTTTCAACACTCAGACAAATTTAAAGTTTTGGAATCCTCCATTGTTTTTTTATTGTGTCACTTTATTTTATGTGCATAGCTCTAAAAGCTACATATTTACATGCGTTTTTTTCAATTGTAGTGTATTTATTGTAAATGGTTTAAAAATGAGTGCAAAACAATAAATTAAATATCTAAACATAAAAGAAAAATATGAAGCAATTGAAATGAAAAAAAAAAAAAAAAAAAAATACTGCCACAGTGAAAGACATTGCCAAAAAATTCGATTGTGGAAAAACACAAATTTATAATGCTATAAAAAATAGAGCCCTAATAACCGAAAGATATTTTAAAAGTCGCGAGAATCAATTCTGTGGTCACAAGGCGTAACCGCTTAAGTCAAATTTGATAATTTTTCTAGAGACGTAGAAAAAGTTGAATATTAAATTCATTTTCGTTTATGCCGACTAAAGCTACTACGGCTTGCGACCACAGCATTTGGCCACAAGGCTTTACCACTTAAGTCAATCATTTAGTGAAGTTAGAAAAGAGCTAGAAAACGTTACACACTGAAAATTATTTTTGTCTTAAGTCGACTTAAGCAGTTATGCCTTGTGACCACAGAATTGATGACCAAGAAAAACGTACTACTGAATACGCTGAAATTGACGAACCTTCATTTGAGTGGTTCGGCGTAGCACGTGCCACAAATTTACCGGTTTCAGGTCCCATATTGCAGCAACAGACACTTAAGTTTGCCGAAGCACTAAAACTTGACAGCTTTAAAGCGATATGGAATTGCATTAAATGCTTGCATGGGTGAATCGAACGATGATAATAAGGACAACGTTTCTGATTGGAAAAACAAATTGGCTGGAAACACGGCTGGTTATGAATTAAAAGATATCACGTACTGTGATGAAACGGCTTTGTTTTTTAGGATGTTACCCAACAAAACTCTATAGATGAAAGGTGAAAAATACAGCGGGAGAAAATTCTCTAAAGAGAGATTGACTGGTTATATGGAAAAGTTTGAAGTCAAGAAGTTTCAAAAACCTTGTTTCGTAAACAAGCTTCCAGTAAAATATTTCGCGAATCGAAACACTTGGATGACCAGCAACATTTCCGTCCGATGTCTTGTGGACCTTAATCAAGTCATGGAGAAGCAAAATCGACAAACATTATTATTTCTGGACAATGCGGCTCATCATCCAGAAATAATTTTAACAAACGCTAAGATCGTATACTTGCCACCCAACATGACTGCAATATTACAGCCTCTAGATAGTTAAACTATCGGAAATTAATGCTCGCCACATTATTATTAAAAATCAATGACTGTGAGAAAGTATCAGCCTTATTAAAACCAATGAATGTTTTGGACGCTTTGTGTTTCTTACGAGAAGCGAATGATGCGATTAAGGGGGACACGATCAAAAAGTTTTTTGCAAATTGTGGATTTTCCTCAAATAGTGGAAATTTAAAGTTTATTTTTACGTTTAAATAAAACTGGAGAATTTCTCGAGAAAAAATTCTCGAGAAGAAACACTAGGTGCCACAATAGATCTGCTCGGTTGAAAGATGGTTTTCTTTCAGATTAATATTGGAAATGTCAGTTTTATTCAAAACCTTTTTAGATGTAAAATTTCGGCTGAAATTTCGAAATAAATGTTTCATGCGTGGTATGAACACATGAATTGCTGTATCTTCGGACTGCATTTTCAAATTAATATCATTAAATATTTTTAATGCGTAGGATAAAAATAAATAATATAAATGAAATAAATTATCATTTAAATTTGTGGAAATAAGAGAAATATTCTCATTTCCATACACATTGTCATTCACCAACGACAAAATATGCTTGCAGCGTAGTCCATTGTTCGAGTAAACGGTCAATTGCAGCCTGTAATTATTATAAAATTTGGTTTGAATTAATAAGTAAAATATAATTGTTGATGTTTAATGTTTAAACTTTTATTAACACATTGAAAATTCCAGCCGCCGAACAATCTGTAATTAGAGTAAGTGCCAAAAATCTATCGTGACATTGTTGATCAAATTCCCTGATCGTGATAGCGAGGTTTTTTTCCATTGTATTACCAGTACTTTCATCTACAGCTATGGAAATCTACTGCCATGTTGCTACATCAGATATAAGTTCGGTATTGTGTGGTCCTGTTATATTTTTAATTATTTTTGACCTTTGTGGCGATTGATATTAAATTTTTTTACTATTTTTGAATCCGTAACATTGGATTTTAATAGCAAGTTAAGATGGTCTAAGATCGCAAATGGTAAATTATGTTCTGCTACAAATAACCCCAAGGAAATTTCAAACCTTTTTACATTATTAGAAATAACTGCGGCCTTTTTCTCCACAAGGTTTTCAATTTTAGGTGTTTCGTTGGCATTTCTCCAAGCATTTTTATGTGTTTCGTTTGCAGCGTGTCGTTCAACAAATCTCACCCTTTCTTCCCTGTCTTGAATTTTCCGAGATCAACCACTTGAACTTGGATTTCCATTCGTCTCTAAACAAAACTGCATATATTTTTTCTTTTTAGTTGTTGGTCATCATTTGACGGATTTGATTCCCTTTTTAAATAATAAGTTAAAAGTATATATAGTATTTATATATACGATAATTATAAAAAATAAATTCACTCAAAAATTTCTAGTGTATCATCGAGCACGAAAATCCTCAGACACTAAATTTTTCGTTTTATCCGTCACTTTTTTTATTATGCACCTGCTTTTAATTACACATATATGGACTTCAAAACGAACAGCACCCGATAATCAATCATAAACTTAACAAAATTCGCCCAATCTTATATAATAACAATTATGTATAATTACCTAAACTACGACAAATTTAAACAAAACCAGTACCAAAATGAGTTTACAAATTTTGAGTGTTGATTAACAGATTTTAAAAAAACACATATTAGAAAAATTAAGTTAAGCAATTACATTTACTTATCCATTGCAAGTTGGTTTGCAGGAATTGCACCACAGTAGCATCAGAAAATCGCCCACAAGAATTTCAAACAGAACTACTTAACTACTATCATGAAAATATTCACTTATTTATAAATATAAATTTATAATTTATAAATTTATTTATAAATTTTGGCCAACAAAATGCGCTTACTGTTGACATTTGACAATAAGCGTATTTTGTTGACCAAAATTTAATTCGAATTATTTTGGGTTTATTTTTTTTCAAGAAAATAACCAATTTGATAAGTATTCTCAACGTTTGCGTCTATAGAAACGTTTGCGTCTTTATAAGCATTTTTAAATGGAAGAGTTTCAAATAAAATTACCTATAAAAAGCTTTCACTGGAAATTACCAAAAATTATTCAAATTGTACTGAAATCGATTAAGTTGGTACTTTTAGAAATAAATTGTATCGAAAAAAGTACAATTGAACGACATCCTCGAACGTCAGAATAAACTTAACATATTTTGTGATTTGTCCATGGCGAATGAATTGCCTTTGAATTCTAATAAGTATAAAGCAATACCATTTTATAGAACAAGGTTATCTTTTGTTGAGGCTCCTTACGTTTTGTCAGGTCAACAATTGAGCAGAGTTTATAATATCCGTGATCTTGTAGTTGTTTTTACGAGTAACTTAAATTTAAACAAGCATATTGATTAAATAATTATCAAAAATCATTCTATCTTGGAACCGATTAAACGTCACGATGGTGGATTTCATACTTGATCACACCCGTTACATTGTATAAGTTATTTGTGTTTTGCCATCCTATTAAACGCATTTGAATAGAATTGATTGTGTTCAAAAGCAGTTTATGATTTATGAGTGTAGGCGTATCCCACCGTCGGGGCAAATAGGTTATGTTCGCGAACGATATAAAAATCAGATTCAATTTAGAGGCTTGGCGTTTGCGCACATCACGGAGCTGTGAGATCGCGTTTAGGATTTTGACGTGTTCTGTTTTATGGTAATAATTTTAATTGCACCGAACTATTGCTAAATGACCCAGTTGCGACCATTGATTGTTTTAGTGAATTTGTGATGAATAAGGAATAATAATAATAATAAAAGACATCTACAATAATTTAAAACCAATAATGAATCAAATCATTAATAAAGATTATAATAAGGCATGACCCCAAGTCCCAATGCAGTACCAACTACTTTGAGGAACACCAGACGGTACATTATACTAAAACGATTCATTGACTGAAATGTTTACATATTGCTCACGTGACTTGAATAAAATCAGAACCGAATACCATTAATTTCTGTAAAATAATTGTTTTGGTGTAGATGTCTTCAAGCCGCTCACGAAACCGGCAAAAACCATGTTGGTAATCATTAATCTTGGTTCTCAAATGAAAATCAAGTCTCGATTGTAACTAAAGCTTCAAAAAGATTTTCGGTATGACAAATGATAATTTCCAAACCTCAGAAAATTAAGCAGAAGAAAGACTTAAATTAAACGAATGAAGCAATGGCTCGAAGACGCATTTGGTCAAAATAAATAATGTACTGCCGGGGAATTAGCACCCCTATCAGTTTTAAATATTTTAAATCATTATTTCTGAATCATGTCAGAAGAGTGCAAATCTAACGAACTTAAATTATTATTCGTGTGGTCAACAAGAAGTACGAGTATTATTGTCGGCCATTGTACACGGTTAGCTCTATTCCTCTTCGTGTTTTTGTATGACATAAATCGTTTTAGGTTGGAACAAATTTCGTTCTCAATCGTGTTGATATACATTTTATATAAGAAATTATTAAAAATCTACACTCTTCATACAATTCACAATACTTTCGTTTAACACTAATAACCCCAGTTCGTGTATAAGCCTTAAACGACTTAGAGTTGCGATTAGTAATATATTTCAAACGGAAATTAAACTGTGGCTCAGCATAAACGGAATTAACGAGTTTTTTTTGTACAAATAAATCAAAACCGATATTCAAACTTTATAAAATTAAGATCCGATATCCGAGAAATTCAGATTGTGGAACATGGCTGTCCAATCAACATTTACAAGAAAACCAATCAAAGCGATTTCGCAAAATCATATGGCAAATTTTACCCCAAAGGCCTTTATAATACCCGCAATAATAGCTACCTGCTGCCCCGCTCGTGTTAAATTATATTAAGCCGTCGATTCTGCTGTATTAAATTATTATTAATTATTAAATTATTTTCAGCCGTTATTTTGATAAAGATTATCGACACATTAGTGAACAATTTGTCGACATTTGGATAACCTTTATCAAAATGACGGCTATAAAATTTGAATAGATAGTATAGCAGAATTGATTTCACTGCCGAAGAATAGAGCATAATAAAAATGCATTTTTGAATTTAGAACTAACCAGAATTAACATCACAATAGACGTCGAAATTCATTATAAGCCAACTAACCAGATTAATCGCCAGCGCATTTCACTTTATGGTGTAAAGACTTTAAACTATCAATTTCCAATTTTATGAGGGAATATAATTACATTAAAACTTGGGCGAAGGTGAATGGCTACATCATTTCTGATATTAAAAAATTAATTAAATGAAGTTTAATTTAATTAATCGAATTAAATTTAAAAAAACACCCAGTTTGTCAACTTTGAATAAAAACTAAATTTGCTACATAGTCAGCATTAAACGGAAAAAATCATTAAAAAAACCTAAACTACAACCCGTTTTCTCCAATTCACATAAATTAAAAGCAACTTGGATAGCAGCAATTCCGCATTTATAAATATATTTGCAATAGTTGCCAAAAATGTTATGTTGGTGAAACAAAACGAACCCTTATGGTGAGATTCAACGAACATAAAATTAATTAGATCGTCCAAATCGTTTATTTCCCATTATGAGCTGACGGAAGATCATCTTGATATTTCTACCGCTGACCTCTTGAAGGAAGTCAAAAATTCGTGAAATAAATAAAAGTTATTTTAAACAGAAAAACCAAACAAGTTGTATTAAAGCGGATGAGTGTAATATTACATCCAACATGTTTTCAATTGAATAACTAACATTCAGCTGACTTCATAACGTAATTGAAAAACGGCTTTTCCGTATTTTTGTTGATCTAATTTCTGATTTTATTAAAGTTATAAATCAATTTTTTTTTTTCATTAATGTGTTTAGTTGTGCACTGCAGATGATGAGTTGCAGTTTGTCTCGAAATGCATTCAATTGAATTTTTTATAAAATAATGTTTGTTGTTTGTTTTACATAAAAAGTTGTTAAGTGAAATCATAATAAGATGTTTTTATTTTATTTAAGAAATTAATTTTGTATTGATTTGTGCTGTATGTGATACTAGTACAAAATAAAAAATAAAAATATTAAAATGTTAAGCTATAAATTTGGTTTCGTCTGAGACATGATTTTATTTTGAAAATTATGCAAAATTAAAGTTTTATATGTAGACAAAAATACAATATTTATGTGAAACAATAATTTAATTGAAATGATTTTTTCAATAGGGAGCGGATTTACAAATTCTAAATTTTAGGTTAAAGTTATCTCGGATGGTGACAAACTTTATTATAAATTACAAAATTATTTTTAATACGTACTAATCAGTAATTACACAAGGAATAGTGGTAATACTATCACGAAAACATTATGAGCATATAATTCAAAAACATCAAATTGCTGCACGGGTTACACTTGAAGCGAACGTTACTTCAAATAATTAAACATGAAGTAACATCGTACAGGTTAGCTAATTTTTGTTTTTTCTGGTTGTACACAAAGTGTATGGTAAAAATTTTAATGTTTAGAAAAAAAAATCTTAAAGAAAATATAAGTTTTCATTCCAGAATATTTTCGCTTTTTCCAGAATATTTTTAAAGAATTTATCCATAATTAATCAACTCCAAACCACTTTTTTAGCGAAGCCAAGTGATGATGAATTGTGCATTGCTTCTGAGGGAAGATTCGTCCATTTTATTGTACTTTTAATGTATTCTAAAGAAGAATTGAAGGTTTGCGTTTAATCGGATCAGTGCCGGCTCGAGATATCTGAACATCCTGCGCAAGTTTAGTTTTAATTTGAGAAATAATGAAATTGGCTACGATTTGGCAAAACGGATTTAGGGGAATTGTCAATCGTGTTTAAACGCAATATGTCAACTTCAGTTTTTGTTAATCGTAGTTTATTATACTGTAGCGTTTTGCTCAGGATCACATATTTGGTTAGGAATATTTTTCACTATCTAGAAATCGAAATTTATCGATTTATTCTTAGTTGGAAGAGTAGGCAAACTGTCAAAAAAAATGGTTTAATATTTATTTTCTTCCGTATTTTTTTTTTTTGATTTGTGTAAATTTTTAAATTAAATATTATTTTTTTTAAATGCCTATATGGTTCTAATGACCTGTAAGGTCCACCGGTATCTGTTATGGATAACGAAATATTAGAAAATTATACACCGAAAATATTGATAATGAAGAAGTTGAAGAAGAAGATTATCAACCACAATGTCGTACCGTCGGCGCTGTTATTAAAATATGTCAATTAAATGTTGAAGGATTAACGAAGGCGAAAGTTGAATATTTATCAATATTTCTTCACACCAATAAATGTGATGTTTTGCTTCTACAGGAAACCCATATGAAAGATGATCTTCAACTTTTGAATTACGGATTAATAAATGAATTTTCGTGCATTGATTCTATTCATCATGAACATTATGGAATTGCGACATTTATAAGAAGTGATTTATGTGACGATTGTTCCGTTTTATTAAAATCAAACATCAATAATATTGAAATTCTGGTTATCAAATTAAACGACGGGAAAATTTTAAATGTTTTTAAACCTCCTGGCTCTTCTTAGTCAACACCATTACCAGTATTTAATCATCCCGCAGTTTATATCGGCGATTTCAATAGTCAGCATTGTCTGTGGGGTTACAACCAAGAAGATTTGAATGGAGAATTTATACTTGATTGGGCAAATAGAAACCGTTTACACTTATTGTTTGATGCTAAAGATAAATCAACATTTCATTCTGGTAGATGGAACAGAGGATAAAACCCGGATCTATGTTTTGTTTCAACAGACGATTCGTTCAATGTCTTATCTGCTGTAAGAACTGTTTTTCTAGAAGTCGGAATAAAAATTCCAATAATAAAATCATTGCCGAAACCGAGATGGAACTTTAAAAAAGGTAATTGGACAGAATTTGCCAAAGCGATAGATTCGAACATCAGATGGATTCCTCCGGTTGTTGAAAATTCTAATAGATTTGTGGGACTCCTTATATCTACGGCTAAACGATTTATTCCAAGAGGGTTTCGAAGAACATACATTCCAAATTGGCCCGATGAATGTGAAAGATTATGGTTATTGTATCAAGAGAACGAATCTAAAGAAATTGCAGATGAATTAAATCAGGAACGTACTGCGAAATGGATAAATTTAGTTGAAACAATGGATTTTTCAGGTTCAAGCAGAAAAGCATGGGATTTACTAAAGAAAAGTGGTGATTCTGTTAATAAGAATGGTGTTAATATTACAACAGTACATCCGAAGGATGTTGCGTCAATATTAGTCAAAAATTCAAAATATCGTGTACCCAAAAATAAAATTCGAAACGTTAAAAATAAATGGAGAAGATCAAAGAAATTAATTACGGATTCTCCATTGGCTTCGTCAGTATCTTTTGATGAAACTAATAGTGTACTAACATATGTAAAACCAAGAAAACCTAGTGGAGTGGATGATCAAATCAAATTTATCAAAAAACGCCCGTAATTGGTTGGCGAAATTTTATTCTTATTGTTATAATCGTGGCAAAATTCCTTCGATTTGGAATTTATCAAAAGTTCGTGCCATTTTAAAACCTGGAAAGGTTTAAAATTATAGACCGATATCTTTGTTGTTGGTAATAAAATATTCGAAAAAATTATTTGTAACAGAATTTTTTCAACACTTGATGAAAATATTCCAAATTATCAAGTCGGTTTTCGTCCAGGAAGAAATTGTTGTGATCAAGGTTTGCCTTTGGTAACACATATTGAAGCAGGATTCCAAGACAAATTACAAACAGCTGTTGCTTTCGTGGATCTAAGTGCAGCATGTGATACGATTTGGGAGAAAGGATTGATGTTGAAATTAAGTAGGATTTTAAAATGTTTAAAAACTTTAAACATGATCTCTGCTTTGTTATCGAACCGAAAATTTGTTGTACATTTGGGAAATCAGAAAAGTAGAATTCGATGTGTGAATAATGGATTGCCTCAAGGTTCAGTTCTTGCTCTTGTTTTGTTCAATGTATATACATCTGATTTGCCAGAAACAAAATCTAGAAAGTTTCTTTACGCTGATGATTTGGCAATAGCTTACCAATTTCCATACAATGACAGAGCGGTGGTTGATGCAGAGCGTACGTTGACATTGGATTTGGATTTTCTAAATAATTATTACAAGAATTGGCGACTGAAGGCGAATCCCAGCAAAACCGAATGTTTACATGGATGGAATTTTAATCAAATTTATAACTTTTAGAATTCATTTTTTAAAACTTGGACAAAAGATTAAATCAAGAGTGAACATTATCCAAAAACTATCTGGAACTCGATGGGGTGCGAATGCTAAAACGTTACGTATATCAGCAATTTCACTGGTGTATTCAACGGCTGAATATTGTTCACCTGTCTGGGAACAAAGTGCCCATACAAATCATGTAGATACAAAACTCAATAGTTGCATGCGAATTATTTCGGGTACAATTAAAACAACACCATTACCATGGCTGCCGATATTGTCCAATATTGAACCACCTCACCTTAGAAGACAGTTAGCATTATACAAAGAACATTTAAAAATTACAAGAAATTTAAACCTTCCTATTCATTTCGACATCGATGAAAGAATAGAAAACCGTTTGAATTCTAGGAAACCTTTTGGACAAAAATTGCTGAGTTGGGAGACTTAACCAACTATGACATCAATAACAATTGGAAGGCATTTTTCAATGAATCAGAGTTTGTCAACAAGCATCTAATTGAAGACCCAACATTAGTTGTGCCTGGATTTACACATTTAAGATATCGTTGGACCTTAGGTAATAGATTTAGAACAAATCACAGGGTGTCAAATTCTGAATTAAATCGTTACAATCATGAAATTTCAGCTGCCTGTGATTGTGGACATCCTATACAAAATATTGTTCACATTTATCAAGAATGCATATTTAGAAGATTTAAAGACGAACTGGAGGAAATTCATCAGATGACTGACGATGCGATATTGTGGATGGATAACTTAGACATTTTTATATTGAGCCACCCCTGAATCGGATCGAGTTACATTTAGTGTGGTCGTTTAAAATTATGAAGAGTAAAAGCAATTCTTGTTGAAATTACTCGGATGATTCCAGATAAAAGTTAGGATAAACTTAGACCAAACCCTACTCAAGTGAAAAATAAAACACGTCTTTTTGTTTGTTAGCCAGTACACACACTAAAACTACCATTTATTTTTCATTTCATTGTCCTACTCAGTTTTACAACTGATCGAAATACACTCAACACTCCCACTTTTTGATACAGTTGCCTATTTTTGTTTTGCGTTACAATATTTTTTCGTTTAAATATTTTTGAGTCTTTCGACCTTTTTTATTGCAATCATATTGCAAATATTCTCGAAACGATCTTTGTTCAATCCTTTGGTAAAGATGTCTGCCAATTGCTCGTCCGTTGGCACATAATTGAGATCAAACAACCCCTTTTGATATCTTTCACGTATGAAATGATATCTCACGTCAATATGTTTGGCCCTTTTGTGAAATTCTAGATTTTTCACCAACCGCATTGCGCTCTGGTTGTCCATGTTAAGCACTGGCTTATCTCTCATGCCCACCAGTTCAGTAATTAACCCGTAAAGCCAGATCTGTTCTTTCACAGCCGTTGCTGCCGCCATGTACTCTGATTCCGTTGTTGATAACGCAACAGACTTTTGTATTGTTGATTCCCAGCTGATCGGCCCACCATTCAACAAAAAGATAACTCCAGAAGTTGATCGTCTTGTTGCAGTGTCTCCCGCATAATCTGCGTCACTGTAACCAACCAAATCACACTGTCCACCTCCTTCAAAGTACATTCCGTAATCAGCTGTTCCCTTTATATACTTGAAAATTCTTTTCACTGCATTTACGTGTGCATTCGTCGGTTTTTCAAGGTTACGGCTTGCAACTCCCACTGCATATTGTATGTCAGGTCTTGTTGCAACGCATAGATACATTAAGCTTCCAATAGCCTCCCTGTATTGAAAATCTTTATTTAATTCAGAGTTTTCGAACTTACTTGCTGTTTGATTTATATCGACCGGAGTCGATACGCTTTTGCATTCTTCCATGCCAAATTTAACCAAGATTTTTTGTGTATATGCCGCTTGACTTAGATAAATGTCACCGTTTACCATTTTTCTTATCTCCATTCCAAGGAATGTATTCACGTCAAGCGTTGATGATAATCTTGCTTTTAGATGTGCAATCGCCGGAATGATATCGTCTTCATCATTCGCCACAATCAATCCGTCGTCTACATAGATTGCCAAGAAAATTTTCCTGTCGTTCTGCTTTCGTATGAACAGGCATGGATCAGCCTTTGATGCGCTGAAACCAAATTTTTCAATGAATCCCGTGAAACATTTATTCCAGCATCTCGATGCCTGTTTCAAGCCGTACAAACTCTTCGCAAGCTGGCACACCCTTCCACTTCCATCGTCGTATCCAACTGGCTGATTCATGTATACTTTCTCACTCAGCTCACCATATAAAAATGCCGTTTTCACATCGAATTGACATAGTTTCATCTTATCCGCTGCTGCAAGTGATAATATAGCACGAATTGAAGTGTATCTTACCACTGCACTGAACGTCTCTTGGTAGTCAATTCCATATTCCTGAGTGAACCCTCTAGCAACCAGCCTGGCCTTGTAACGCTCAATATTGCCATCAGTGTCGTACTTGATCTTATATACCCACTTGTTGTCAATGACCTTTTGATTTTCTGGTGGCCGCGTCAATATCCATGTTTCATTTTTGATTAACGAGTCGTGCTCTTCGTTCATCGCCGCAATCCAGTTGTCTTTTTCTTTCGATCCAACTGCTTCATGGTAAATTAATGGTTCACTTGCCATTGACAGCATTGCCGATGCCATTTCCGCTCTGTTGCAAATTTTTCTCCACGCAGCAGTCACAATTTCGTTTCTTCGTTTTTCCCCGATCACGCAAGCGTTCATCGACGATGTTCCCCTGATTTAGCGAACACCATCCACCCTTGATCTTTGACGATGGTGCGTTGCCTTCATCCATTGCATCCTCGAAATTGCTGACTTCTTCGACGTCATCTTCATCGCATTTGTCTGTGTTGATTTCGTGTCCTTTTCCACTATCTACTTTCCCCTCGTGTTTGATCGGAAATTCAACAGTGTCTGCCTCTACAAACTTTACATCTCTAGCCAATTCAATTTTCTTTGACTCAGGATTCCAAATGCGATAGCCCTTAATGTTTTCATCATATCCAACAAAAATGCATTTTGTTGCCTTTGGATCAAGTTTTTGTCTTTGTTGCTTCGGAATGTGTGCATACACTTCCGAACCAAAAACCTTCAAATGATTAAAAACGGTTGGCTTGCTGTACCATAATTCAAATGGTGTTTTTCCAGTAATACTGCTCGTGCCCGTTCTGTTTAATACAAAAACCGCCGTGTTAACCGCCCGCATGTATCATCGACCGTGCAGCCTCAACCACCGTTCGATTCTCTCTTTCAACTGATCCGTTTTGCTCCGGCGTGTATGGTACCGTCCGCTGATGCTTGATACCATTTGCTTCAAAAAAACTCTTTACATCAGAATTTACAAATTCGGTGCCGTTGTCAGTTCTGATGATCTTTACACTGTGACCATGTTGCTTCTCCGCAGACTTCACAAAGTTTTTTATTTTCTCAAAAACTTGTGACTTATTTTTCATACAATAAATAAATCGGAAATGTGAGTAATCGTCCTTAATTAAAAGAAAATACCTGGAGCCACCGAGCGATTCTATTTGAAAAGGTCCACACACGTCCGCGTGAACAATTTCGCCACATTTGTTCGATTTCGCCTGACTGCTTTTGAAGCTGTCACGATGCTGCTTCCCCATCAGACATCCTTCACAGAGAAATTGTTCGTCGATGTATTCAATGTCGTTTTTCTTTAGAAACTTTCGCAGATAGTTCACGTTCTGATGTCCCAATCTTTCATGCCAGCTTCTTAATCCATTCTGCTTTATCGCCACGTTTGCCGTGACCTCTGTTGCCAATGCCTTGAACTGCATTCTAAATAGATTTCCATCACGAACTCCCACTGCCACGACATCTCCATTTCGCTTTAATTCACATCTATCTTTGTTCGATTCCAATGTGAATCCTTTATCCATTGCGTGCGTACCAGAAAACAAATTGCTGTGCAATTTCGGAACGTACAAAACATCTGATAACTGTTTCTTGTTCCATCGTTTTCCGTCGAATGACAAGATTTTAATCATGCCACAGCCCGGTGCTTCGAGTTTTCCACCGTCTGCAATTTTGATTATTCGTTCTGGCTTCAGTTCCCGAAAAGTTCTGAATTGGATCGAGTTACATTTAGTGTGGTCGTTTAAAATTATGAAGAGTAAAAGCATCAGTCTGGCTTATCGTGCGAATTTGCTGGTTACCGCTCGTAGAGATTGTACTGTATTATTGTAAAATATGTGCTAAAGATCTCCTATTTACGACTCTGACTGCTAGACAGTTCATTCTGTTGTTTTCCATGTTATGATACGATATATATATATATATATATATATATATATATATATATATATATATATATATATATATATATATATATATATATATATATATATATATATATATATATATATATATATATATATATATATATATATATATTCAAGCAATGTTTGTAACATTTCCAGTTCCCACTATATAGCAGGACCACTATAGAGAGTGCTAACGTTTGTTAAATGTAAGATGTTCAATTAAAGAACATAAGTGACTTAGATGTTTCTGTAAGAGAAGATCAATTTGCAGAAGAGTATTTAAAAACTTTCGACACGACAGGCCTGGATTTTTTCCGAACAATAGTATTACAAACATTATAATTTAACTATAAACTAATTTCCCACGAGGTTTTTTTTACTTTCTTATGTCTCTTCCGTTCGCAACACATTCACTTCTCGTTTTTGTAAAAAAAGTAATTTAAAACTTCTTTTTAATTTGCATATTTAATGAATCATATGCAAAAAAAAATGTAAGGAGAAATAAGGAGCATTATAATAAATAGACTAAAGTAATCGATTTTTTAAAGCGGCATATACGAGTAGCTAACTATGTATCGTATACCTATACTGAACCCGGTAAAGATTAATTTATAAATTGAGTAAGTTTATATTCAAATTTGTACTAAGTAAAATGTTTTTGTAATATAGAAATCAATTCTCATCGGTTTAGCTATATAAACAGGTGTAATCCATTCCATGAATGCGCTATGTTAATTTCAATTATTCTTCAGCAACAAAAATTTATTGATTGTATTTTAACCAACCTAAATAAACCATTGTCTCTGTTAAATATCAATCAACAACCTCAATTTTGTAATGAAGCTACCCCAATATTGAATTGATTGGGTTTTAGTTATACATATTGCTGGATATAGGTGGGGTGTAAAGTTAAGGTAAACGAACCCACCTGCTACACAATATATTTGTATTTACTTCTATTATTTGTTGCCATTATACATTTTATTAAACACTCTTTCTCCCGGAACTTCCAATTTGGTATGATATAACTAAACACATACAATATGCTACAAACGTATGTACATATATATCCGGCACATACAGTAGAGAATAACATTTAATAATATAAAAATCTATCCCGCATATAAAAATATCAATAGTCCAATTCACAATCAATTATTAAATGAAAATCAATAGAAATTTTATTAAATTGAAATTAACTGTGAGCTATGTATGAGGAGTTGATTTGAATTGTAAATGTAATCCAACTCGGTTCCCTGTCCTCACACCAGTCTCTCTTTCTTTTTTGGAATTAATGACATTAACATGAGTGCAATAAATTATTGTTCAAATCGTATATCATGTGGGTGGTCAAATGGGGAACGGTTGCGATATATGTATATCTACATAAATACTATGCAGACATATTATTATACATGACAAACTGTCAATTTATTTAAAATTTCTATAAAATACGATTATTTATTTAACATATTAAATTTAATGAAAATTGATGTGCTTAGTAGTATACAATTTTTGTGATATATATTTTATAATATCTACTATTAAAGGCTGTTGCTGAACTTTCGTTCTTTAATATAAATCTAGGTAGCTAGACAGATTTTGATCTGGAGATTACGATAAGTGTTAACGAGTTAAGTGGTAGTTAAAACTACAACTTACACAAATATTTTAACATTTTATACACTAAAAATGGTTTAATTTGGATAAAATGTGAGCAACTTCGATTATACAAAGCCACAGTCTAAAAAACGAAGCTTTTATAAAGGAATTAGAAACGAGGAAAAACCAAACTTTCCATGTTTAAGAAAATCGTTTTCATTTTCTTGTAGCATTTGATTTATTTAAACCAAAATTTTCAAATTTCAATTTGAGACGGTAGCCGTTCAAAATCTTTGGAACGACAAACATCGTCTCGCGGCATTAATAGTGGCCCTTAAAGGTGAAGCAGCGGAGGTCTGACAAGCAATTCCGAAAAAAAAATCGCAACAGTTATCACGAAATTATGAAGGCGCTAGATAGGAAGTACGGCAGTGACCATAAGCGGGAAATTTATCGCATGGAACTGAAAAGCCGCTATCAAAAGGGAGGAGAATCGCTACAGGAATTTTCATCAGCAATCGAGCGATTAGTACATCTAGCACATACCAGTACGTCGGCCGATTATATTGAAAGGCTAAAAATTGACACCTAAAGCGACCTTCGCGGAAATCGGTGCGTTAACGATCGAAGCTGTAGAGAACTTCACCAGACTGTCATTATTTAGGCGCCAAATGAATTTAGACGCTAACGGGTACATCGAGCGGACGGTACAAAAATTTAGAAGCGGCACGCTTAGGTGTTGGGAATGTGACAAGTTGGGTCACATCTCAATGGACTGTCGGAATGTAATACAGGGAAAGAGAGAGAAACGGTCGGGACAAAAGTCTAGAAGTAGCGAGCTAAGATGTTGGATATGTAACAGGATTGGCTACATCTCGCGAGATTGTTTGGAAGCAAGAGAAAAACGGCACAGATCACCAACTTATGTGGTGCTCTACTAAGAGGAGAGCAGGAATCGGATGGACTTAGAAGTCAGTTTGAAGGAACCGAAACTGGCTTCGCCATCTAGTTGCCCCATAACGTTCATCCCTGTTACGAGTGTAGCACGAGGCGGAAGCAGCGTAAGAATCAAGGACGATGGTGATGGAAGGAATTGTATCATTACGCTGGATACCTGAGCAACTCACACAACTGTCCGGAAAGACTTGATTGCAGGAGCTGTGCAGCTGGCTGATGGGTTAAAATTAAGAATGGCAAATGGAGAGAGTGCAATGATTAAAGGGAAAAAGATCGTTAACATAAGGATCGGCGAAACTTTTTTCCCACACGAAGTTCTGGCCGCAGACATTGTGGACGAGGTCATTTTGGGAACGGAATTCATGAGGTTGAATGGCTTTGTGTTGGATTTTGGACGAGGAATATTGAGCAGCGATAACCTCGAGCTGAATCTTAAATTTAACGGTATGGGTGCGACAGTAAGGCGACACGAAAGCCAATTGTTGGTTTCATCACTCGCAATAAAAGAAGGAGCTAATAAATAATGACAAAAAAAAATATTAAAATAAAACGTGATACTAATGTGATATAAGCCGCAGAAAATGGAAAAAATGGGGTTATACCATTTCCACAGCAAAAAAGAAGGAGGAGGGGTAAGGAGCACCGGTTTAGATGGTCTTAATATACTAGCCCAAATGCCAACCTTACTTGCACGTGGTACTTCCTGCTAATTTACTAACGAGGCTCTGGCGACCGAGATACGGCGGAATAATCGACTACCCAGAACATAGCAAATGATGTTCTCTTCAATGACCCACTACCAACTTGTACTGGTTAGGTTGGTAGTTGATACATAACCAGTTTTAAAGCAATAAATACAATGCAAAAAGGAAACAATACCCCAGGTGGTAAACCAACTACCCCTCTTACGAGGCTGGCTCAATGGATTCTGAGTGAGCCAATCATTGCTAAACCCATTCGAAAGAAGTTCAATGTTGTTAAGATCACCAAACAATCATACTAACTCTGCAAATCAGCAGAAAGACGAAAACGCTGAACTCTGTCGAAAACTCAGTGAAGTAGATGTACTTTTAACCCAACTAAGAAGCGAAATTGAAAAACTAAAAAAAAAATGAAGAATTAAAGAAGCCCAAACCAATGGAGATTTCTAAAAACCCACTAACTTGTTATAATGAAACAAGTACTCACACCAGTTATAACAATGAGTTCCACACTGATGAAGAGGATCTCATGGGAGTAACAGATTGGGTACTGAAAAGGAATAAAAGACCTACCAAAAAACGAAAAACAGAATTCTCGCCTGAAGTTGGAGATCATTCGCAAGCTAATGTATTAGTAACTGGTGATACTAATACCAAACGAGCTCACCAGCAACAGCAACAAAATCGGCCACAAAAGGTTGTACCGAAAGAAAAGGCTCCTCGGCTAATTAATGTAATCGGCATAACAGAATTTGCTAGTATACAATCTATAATAAAATCACTGACAGCTAAGGAATATAGAGTAGTGTCACTAAAAAATAACGTGTGGAAAATCAATACACCAGATTCCGATACATATAGAGCTCTAGCAACAAAGCTCAATGCGGAAGGTAAAGAATGGTTCACATACGAAGATAAAAACGAACGCGCAATTTAGGTTATGGCCAGAGGCCTTCATCCAACGTGTAAGAAGGAGGACATAATTGAGGACCTAAAGGCAAGAGATCTGCAAATAGAAGATGCAGTAAACATCCTAAAACGAGAGAGAGGTGAGAACAATCAAGTCAAAAAAGGGGGCTTCCACTCTTTATGCTTACGTTTAACAAAAAGGAGAAAGTTGAAAACATCTTCAACATCAAAGCAGTTCTCAATATGAGGGCTAAAATAGAACCGCTAAAGAAAAACACGAGGCTAATACCTCAATGCAAAAAATGCCAAGGTTTCAATCACACGCAAAAATATTGCAGACGGGAGCCAAGATGCGTAAAATTTGCTGGAAAACACAACGCGAAAGAGTGTACAGAAAGTAGAAACACCCCTGCAAAATGTATAAACTGTAAAGGGCATCATCCTGCAAATTATAGAGGCTGTGAAGTAGCCAAAGAACTTCAAAGACTAAGAAACAAAATGCATCAGTTTCCTCAAAACCCCCTAGGGTTACCAGAGAAGAGAAACCAACTAAAACCCAAGCGGAGCCAAAACCACCAGGTACAGGTGCAGAGCGGAAAAGTTATTCACAACTTGTACAGCAATCATCTAATGCTATGAATGATAACCCCCTTGAAAGGATTTGTCGAAGCATAGAAGTAATAAATATACGGCTAGCAAAGCAAGAACGTGGTCTAGAAACTTTATATAAGCGTCTAGATATGCATCAAACCTTGAACGAGGCAACAGCCCTCATATACTAAAATGAGCAGAACATTAAGAATTGTCACCTGGAACGCGAACGGATTAGCGCAACATGTTCCAGAGCTAGAAATTTTTCTAAATTTAGAAAAAATAGATATCTGCCTTATTTCGGAGAGCCATTTGACATAAACATCATTTATTAAAATACGTGATTATGAATGTTACCATGCTGTTCACCCAGGAGGAAAACCCAGAGGAGGATCAACAGTAATTGTGAAAAAGAATCTCAAACACTATGAAGAACCTAGTATAGAAGAAGAAAGTATGCAAGTTAAAATCATAAAAGTTGAAACTAACAATAATAATGAATACAGTATTTCCTCTATCTACTGCCCTCCACGCTATAATCTAAACAAAGAAGATTATAATAGACTCTTTAGATCACTAGGATCCAATTTTATTATTGGTGGTGACTTTAATGCAAAAAACACCTATTGGGGATCAAGACTTACAACCCATAAAGGAAAAGAGCTATTCGAAGCCGGACGAATAAATAACTGCGAGTTCCACTCTGGAGGTAAACCAACATACTGGCCTGCTGATATAAATAAAATACCAGATCTCATTGATTTCTATGTAACGAAAGGGATCTTCGAGGATTACATGTGCATCGAAAACAGCGAAGGGATATATTCCGATCATACACCTGTTATCATGACACTCAGCACAATGATAATTAATAAGGATAACCTGCCTAAATTAACAAATAATAGAACTAACTGGGGCCTATTCCAAGAACTAATTGAAATGCAAACAAATCTACGAGTGCCGATTAAAACACCGGTACAGTTGGAAGACGAACTAGAGGTATTTAATAGTACTATTCAACAAGCAGCATGTGAAAGTTCTCCTGCTAGTCACACCGAATCCCGTAGGAATCAAAATTATCCTATTGAGGTCAAGGAGTTGGTTAGAGAGAAACGGAAGGCAAGAAAAACCTGGCAAAGGACACGCGCCCCGGAAAACAAAAAAATCCTCAATTTTCTATGCAATAAACTAAAACAACTTATAAAAGAAATTAAGAATGAAACTATTAACAAGTACTTAAATGGTCTCACCGAACATAAAAATACTTATTACTCTCTTTGGAAAGCAACAAAGGGATTAAAAAGAACCAAAATGCATGCGCCGCCTATTAAAAATGGTGAAGGAACCTGGGCCAAAAGCGACAAGCAAAAAGCTATTTTATTTGCGGCTCACTTGGAAGACACCTTTCAACCGTTACCTAGGCAAACAGCAGATGAAAACATAATAACAGTTAGCAAATTTGATGAATATAATATTCGATGTGTAACATTACAAGAATTGAAAAATGAGATCAAGTGTAATTTGAACGCAAAAAAGCTCCAGGATATGATTTAATTACTGGACAAGTCGTAAAAGCCATTCCCGAGAAGGGAATACGAAAATTGGTTCAAATTATCAATGCTGTCTTCAGATTAAAATATGTCCCACGGCAATGGAAGGTTGCTGAAGTAATTAGAATCCCCAAACCAGGCAAACCAGCGAACGATAAAAAATCGTACAGACCGATTTCACTACTTCCTGTAATTTCAAAATTATTTGAAAAATTACTGCTCAAGAGACTCAAGCCAATAATAGAAGAGAGAAATTTGATTCCACCACACCAATTTGGATTTAGAGAAAATCACTCTACGATAGAACAAGTTCACAGAATAACGGATATAATCGAAGACTCACTTGAGAATAAGAAGATATGCTCCAGCATCTTTTTAGATGTAGCACAAGCTTTCGACAAAGTTTGGCACCAAGGACTTGAATTTAAATTGCATCGAGAACTACCTAAGCAATTCTATCAAATTCTTAAATCTTATATCGCAGACCGACATTTCCGTGTAAAATATAACCGAGAGTACTCTGAACTAAAGAGAATAGCAGCAGGCATACCACAGGGTAGCGTTCCTGTACACCAGAGTTATGCCAAATACAGAAGGTGCCACCATAGCAACATTTGCAGACGATAAAGCTATTCTGGCGACTGGTAAGTGTATATCAGAAGCAATGACCAAACTTCAAAAAGCAACCGACACAGTGAGTAGTTGGACAAAGAAATGGCGCATTAGCCTTAACGAAGAAAAGTCGGTTCACGTAAACTTCACAAACCAGAAAGTTAACTGGATTCCAGTGAAGCTTAACTCAAGGCCGGTTCCAAATGCAAATACAGCCAAATACCTCGGCATGACTCGATTGCAAGCTTAGATGGAAAGAGCATGTTAAAAAGAAAAAAGAAGAATTGAACATTAAATATAGGAAAATGTATTGGCTAATAGGTAGAAACTCTGAGCTTACAATACATAACAAATTGCTATTATATCAGCAAATACTTAAACCTGTATGGACCTACGGTATCAACTTTGGGGTTGTACCAAGAAGACAAATGTACAAATGATTCAATGTTTCCAAAACAAAGTGCTGCGTGGCATTGTAAACGCATCATGGTACATTAGAAATGATAACCTCCACAGGGACTTAAACATGGAATATGTAAGTGAAGAAATACAAAATCATGCGAAGAAACACATTCAGCGGATACCTCGGTACCAAAAGGCAGGTATACGAAGTTTGTTGGATACCACCAATGCAGTAAGAAGACTTCAAAGGCAGAAACCTTTGGAATTGGGCAGTTGTATTTAATTAGGATACAGAAACTTAATTACTATGTAAATTCAAACGGGAGTAACCATTCGGCTACTGCCCGTCAAATGTGAATCTTCATTTAAGAAAGATAAATTACTAAATGATTTGTAAATCAGTTGTAATATTAAATAAAGGGGAAAAAAACAAAAGAAGGAGGATTTATCGACGAAACTGCAACCTGTATGGACGGCACCCTACAGGACTAGGAAAGGACAAGGAGGTAAATCGAAGGTGGTGCTTTTAGACAGGTTTGGCCCTGTACAGAGGAAGTGTCTTGGGCCCTGTTCGGGACGAACAGGCTTAGGTGAGGGGTAGTGTGACGGTGACACCTAGGGTGTGATAGAATCAGTTAAATTAATAGCTCAATGTTTTACTGTACTAAAATGGAATTTTCCATGATAAAACAGTTGTAAATGTTTCTACACTATAAGTACTGGAAAAGTCATTAGCTTTCTAGAAGTTTGGTTTGTGTTTATAAAAAGGCGAACGAAATCAAATTAGGTTATGGAAAGCGATAGTGTAAAGATTAAAAAGAAATTAAAAAGTGTTGTAGTGCGATAAATAAAATAAAAGCTGTCAGAAAAATTGTGCGAATAATTTATATAAAGTGATTTTTGTGAATTATAATAATAAATTGTGTTGTGTATTTTTTGTGCGAAATAAATAAAATCCGTTCGTGATAAATTAAATTGATTTTGTTTTACTCACAATCCAGTGATTCGAACCTTGATTGACAAAGGAAAAACGTAGCAATATGTAGAAAGTATTTATATAAATGTTTTATAATACTTTTGCTTTTTTCATTGAAAAATTTGAAGCTAAAAAACATTATGTTTACTATAGATTCCTATGGTGAACAATGAAAAATTATACCACTAAAGAAGCTTCTAAAAAATTATGATGTATGATTATCGCTCGATACTCTAGAAGGCTCTGATAAAATGCATGGAAATATATAATCTTACAACACGTTGTTTGATTCGACAAGCTTGCTCGTGTCTTATAAACCATGCTTTGTTCACTCGTCATTCAGCGCTTAAAAAGTCGCAAAAACAGCCTCTGACCATTAGACCTTCTCTTTCTGAACATTTAGTTGAGGTTTTTTGAATTTTCAAACCAAGATCAAACAATGAAAAATGTTAAAAATTTTATTTAAACTTTTACAAACCTAAACCCAACATCAAAATCATACTTAACCAACAAAAAATATTTAGTAGCGTGTATTGCACGCGAGCTTGAGTAACCGCTGTCATCTTTCGTTCCATATTTTTGATAATCTCTTGGATATCGTACTGTTCGATATTTTCCCATTCCTCTAAGAGCGCGCTTCAGAGTTCTTCCCTCGTACACGGAGCGGGGATGCGAAACCGAATTCTTCTACCAAGAATACCCTAAACATGTTCAATAGGATTTAAATCGGGACTCTTTGCCGGCCGCATCATCTTCGAAATATTTAGATATGCCAAGTATTGATTCACGACTCTAGCAACATGAGGTCCGATTATCGGTGAATGATACTTGGCTCCAATCAGGTTCAGTCCCATTTTCATGTTCTCTGGCAAATTGTAGCCGAGCAATCCTGTGTTGTGACAGATGTTCTAGACCCGTGGCTGGTCTTCGTGCATGAAGATCTGCTGCGTCCATCCTTCGCCGTATTGTTTTTTCCAAAACGATTGCGATTGATTACTGCGGTTCAAAAGATATTCGCATCAAATTTAGTTACAAGCCATGTTGCGGGATACGTAAAAAACTCACCCACATGATTAGACAAAGTAAGATATGGTAATATTTTCTAGGATTCTTTTGAATGGCCTAGAATTTGATTTTTGTTTCATGTTTCCAGCAAGTGCGGTTCAAGAGGTATTCACGTTTGAAAATTTGGTTATAAGCCCCGAGTCCTGATTCTCTAAAAAACAAGATAATGTGTAAACGTAAAAACTGTAAAAAGCAAAGCTTACTTTTATGAATTTGCAATTTTTCGATACTCTTCTAGTAGTAGTCAAATCGAAAAATTGCAAACTGATAAAAGTAAGATTTGCTTTTTACAAGTTTTCAAGAGTGCTGGTGTGGTATAAGTAAAATATCTCAGCCACATGGTTAGACAAAGTATGCTATGTTAATATTTTGTAATATTTGTTGCTTTCCAATCGACCAACCGCAAGCACCCGCTAGCAAACTGCTAGTAGAAAGGTTTTTGTCTTCGCTAAATGAAATACTCGTAACTGCTTTTGTTATTTTTCAGGAGGAGTTAGAAGCAGTTACACATAATTTCGCCGCTAGACGGTTGAGTGCAGAACCGCTTGATAAACCGCTTTTTTATGTCAAAAATATTTATTTTTGTTTTGTCAAAAATAAAAATTTTTCTATCGCATTTGTCACGTTGGTTAAGTTGTTAAAAAAACAATTTTATCGAAAGTAAACATATAGTATAATATTACTGGATATTTGATAAACTAAACTCTTTTGCACGTTTCTATTGTACGTTCTACGTTAACTATTGTGTGTAATATCTTAGCATTAGTTATACACTACAGAACTGATAAGATACCTATCTTTCTGCCTGTTTCCATAAATATGAATTAGGGCCTTAGTTCCTGTCATTTTTATTTTTAATTGCTTGCCACACAAAAGTTTTGACAGCAATTGCAAAACATTCACGATTTATAGGGTATGTTTTACTCATATCATCCATTTTAAACCTTTCTACCAGCGGTTTGCTAGCGGGTGCTTGCGGTTGGTCGATTGGAAAGCAACTATTGTTTTGAATGATGTAGAAGTTTATTTTTGTTTTATTTTTCTAGCTAGTACGGTTCAAAAGATATTTGGATCAAAAAAAAAATTGTTTAGGGTGGTTGTCTATACACTTGGCTTACGAGAAACCCGTTAAGCTAAAAAAGTTCACTAAGATGTTCCCTTGGTGGAACGGTGCGCTGGAAAAACAGAAAAAGTCAAAAAGGCGAGTGTGAGATGGTCTTGACGGAATATGATCTCGAACTAAGAAGATCCAAAAGGGCAGTCTGGAGAAATTTCTGTGAGGGAATCAATGAATTGCTCTCTATAGCTTGTCTTTAGAAAGTCTTTCCAGGGATCATTCAAATCGTTTAGGACTTCTTCAGAAGGTAAATGGGAGCTTCACTGAGAACCAGAAGGAAACCTTAAAGGTACTACTAGATACCCACTTTCCGAATTCAATAGTGGAAGGAGGCCAAGAGAAACCGCATGGCCATCCAAGTGAGGTAGCCTATGCACCACACAATAGGATTTGGAGTCTCTTTTCAAAAATCCTTACACCCAGTAAGGTGCAATTTATACTTTTAACTATATTCCGAAACTCTGGAGGAGACTAAATGTGGTTTTTATACTAAAGGGAGGGAGTCGTTCGGCACCCAGCCCAGGGCATATCGGCCCATTAGCCTGACATTGTTTCTACTGGAAAACATAGAAAAAATCTTGGATCATCAAATAAGAAGTGAAATCCTCGTCAAAAACTCGCTGCATCGGCAACAGTTTGCTTACCATACTGGCAAATCTACTGCGACGGCTCTTAGTAGTCTAGTCACGAATAATGAAAGCCATGGGAATGATGTTCAGGGCTAATTGAGGCAAATTAGAGGCGAATTTGATGGGATCATTTCTGATCTCATTCAACGTGCACTCAATATAATATGGCAGTGGTGTGACCAGTAAGGAGTTAGTGTCTGTATGTAAAATACAGGGGGCCGCCTTTTGCACAAGGGTTCACGGTATAGTTTACATATAGATCAAAACGGAAGACGAGGCAGGGATAGGAATATACAGGAGTATATTGAATACCAATCCTACCGTCTTTCAAGCAGAAGTTTACGCTGTAGAATTTTTCGCTACTTTAACGGCTGTTAGGATTTGTACCGTTGAGTCAAGGCTGGTAAGAGACTATCTGAAGGTAATTAAACATCTGGCAAGCTCAAATAAGATAACACCTATGTGAGTGCCAAGTCACACTAGAATCGAGAGAAATGAGGCTGCTGATGGCCTTGTCCGCAAGGATTCTGCCTTACCATTCATTGGACCAGAGCCCTTCTACGTCATCACTAAGATTTCCTTAGGGCAGCAATAAAACGCTGCGAGAACGTGCAAAGTCCTCCTTTTGGTGCAGAATTCCAGGTCTATGGCAGGCGAAGAGATTTAGAACACCTTGATCAGTCAGGGTAAAGGAATGTCTTGAACTTAGGAAACCTGAGTTGTGGCTACTAACCGGTTTTCTCATAGGTTACGTCCCCTAAAGACATCATTTAAAGAAAATGGGCATAAGTACGACAGACGGATGTCGCTTCTGCGACATGTAAGCGGAATCAGCGGAACATGTTCTTAGGTTCTGTGCCAACGCCCAGATAGTATGTTTCACCTACCAGCCGGTATTATTATCAGGTTCATTACGAACCTGAATATCGACTGGAAGGTTAAATAAGCTGGGTACAAGCACAAAAGATCTTTTAGAGCGCAGTGCGAGGTAGTAATATTAGTAATAATAATAATAATAATAATAATAAATTCCAGTTTTGTTATAATAGAATATATAAGTTTTAGTTGTTTTTAATTGTCTCTTTTTTTCGTCATATTTCCTACCGCTTATCTAACTATATAATTTCCTTCGTGTAAGTAAGTCCGCACCAGGCTATTTCAAATATAATCGTAATCGCAAAATTTTGTTGTATTGCGTAAGCCATTGGATAGTTCTTAGTTCTACTTTCGAATATTCTTCTTATTTTTAGTTTTTATTAAATTACTAATTATTTCACTTTACAACACATATTATGTATTAATCGTGTTTTTTTATTAATCTATATACTGCTTGAAAATTTCTAATGAAAATCTTGCTTTTTATACAGATATTCTATCGAGACTACATATTTTCCCTTTTATGAGTACAAACACATATTAAAAATCTTTATTTAAGCATGGAAACATAACAAAGCTAATTTTTAGTACATCTGCCATTTTCATTTAGCACAATAGGAAACTAGTAGCTGATTTACATTTAATTATTTGCTCTATTTCATTTTTGATGATTTCTGTTTCGTCGATGGTACCCTCATTGTGAAGAGTTGATAACAATAATACATTTTTTCCTGGCTTTGGAACATAGCTTACCAATGTAATATTATCATGAAACGTAAATTTTGCCGAATTCGCGTCCCTATGATTGGTTTCCATTTTACCTGCTAGTTCTCGTGGTAATTCTGGCTTATTTGCTTTGACGGAACCAAGCATAGTTGTGTCCAAGCTTATTATTTATTTAGCAAGTTTGCAGGACGTAAAATAATTGTCCATAACTATAGTTCGTCCTTTGTTGACGTATCCTTTGGCTAATTGATCAACTAGATTGAGCGCTAAATCTGTTACTCGCGGTTCGTCCTTAGACATTCTACCAACATAAATCTTTCCTTTCAATGGAAACGCATTCATTGAATCACATATCAAAAAAATCTTAATCCCATATTTGCCAGATTTACTATAGGGATTAAATGGCGGAATTAACAACGTCCTCGAGTTGCTACTAGCTGTTCATCAATAGTCAAATTGCTTGATGATATGTATGGCTCTTTCAGAAAATCCAAAAACATAGGCCATATTATGTACATCGCGAAATGCAGCTATTTTATCGGTTTTTATTCGTTCTCTTCTCGTGTTGTGGTTATCGAATCTCATAAACCACAAAAGCTGTTCTGTTCTTTGTAATAACATGACAGCTTTATAGAAGGGGCGACTATCCGGTTGCCACAGCTCGTCCAATTTTCCTCCAAATTTTTTCGGGCGCCGGCATAAATTAAAATTCCAATTAGTGAACATATTTCACACACATTTGTACATTGCCATATTCGACAACTTTTACCATCTCTAGAACCAGTTTTGTTGTTATGAGTTGTTGCTGAGTAGCTGGCGATATGCCAGCACTGTCTCGAAATAACTAATACCTTAGCATTTTGAAATTCTAGACCTATCTATTACACTGGTCCATTTCCATTTCTCGGCATACTTTTTGTTTTGTGCGCAGTATAGGTTATCAGCGGCTAGGGAACTTGAACCTTCTTCATCGTTATCTATCTCTAGTTGTTCTTCTGTATCTAGTTCACTTTCAATTTGAGATATATCATCACCAGAATCGTATACCGAGATATATTCACCATCGAAATTATCGTCAGCTTCCAAATCTGAATCTTCTGAAGTTGTCGGCGTACAACGACAATAATTCATGTTTGTAAATGATGTTGATTGAGGCATATCTAGAATGAATTTGTTCAAAATTTGATAAATGATTTGTTATTCAGTTTCTATTAGCTCTGGGGTTAACAAGACCCCACTGCACGATGTGAAGGTTAATACTATTTAGCGCAATGCCTAAGTTTTTTTGGCGAAAAAGAATGGAAAATTCGAAAAAATTAGTATGTCCGTCTCATTTATGATGTTGAATTTACATAGATTTAACAAAAACTGTTTATTTATTAATAATTTATTTAATTTGTTTTTTACATTTTTTAATTATCAATTTATACCACGTACACAATTTATACCACCATTTTGGTTACACAAAAGTGGCTGGCGGCCAACGCCACGAGCGACGTGTTATCGCGTTCAAAATTGAGATGAGACTGAATTTTTATTATCTATTTTTTGTCTTGTTGGTTGTACTGTCTGGAAGAGACAGTAGTTCAGTTGTCTTTTATGTTGGGTGTTTTCGTTTGCGTTGTTTTTGTTCTGACCGGTTTTTTGTTCTGACCGTGTGGCGGCGAACGCATGTGTGAATGCGTGAACCGCCACATATAAATATAAAACGGACTAAAAAATATTTTCGCACTTTCCCTCATGTATTTATACTTTTGGAATAACAAAATATATAATGAAAACAACAATGACCTAGCGTTGTCAAAATAAAACAATTCTTAGTGCTGCGAGTGCCAATACTTTTAAGTGGATGATAGAAGTAGCTACAGTTTCCCATTGTTTTTTTTTACATATTTCTGAATAGGTCTACCGAGCCATAAAAAAAACCCAGCAATAATAGCTGTTTAGCACAGCAATAATTAAATCACACAAGTCGATTTATAAGAAAGCAATACGGAAGAAACAAATGAATTTAAAGGTTGAAAATTGAACCACTAGAGTAAATATAGTATTAACCCTTGTTCAGCACACTGGGATAATATACACCTCACATATCATAAATTTTAAATAGCTAAAGGTAAAAATAAAAAAACTTAATTTAATTTTTTGACTATATAACCTAGACTACATTAGAAAGTATACTTTCAAGAAGTCTTTTTATTAGTTTATTTATTATAACGGTTTTTTTCCGTGGGGTGCATATGATCCCTGTGTGCCGAGTACGTCATTCCACAGAATTGTGTCGAAAAAGGGTTAAACATAACTAAATAACAATTCTCAATTTTTCGATAAATCGCAATTTTAAATCTTGTTAAATAACATTAGAATTGTTATGCTTTATTCAATAATTTGGGCCCGATTCTGAAACGTTAAAATTCATGTTATTTTATTTTATTTCCCCGATTCCTATTTGAATATGTATTGAAAAAACAAAAATAACATAATATAACATATAATTTCAAATACCGGAATTCGGCCTAATAAATTGTATTTTTAGAGAATCGTGTCAACTGTTAAAAGTAACAAAAAATAATACTGTTGGCTCTTACTTTGGGCCAAATTTCATTCCTATTCAAAGAGAAATAACTTTACCAAAATAAGACGGCAAATATGTTTATCCCTGTGTTTGTATTTAAATATATAGTATTACAAATTTCATGAGGATTAATAATTTAAAATAGCAAGCCGTTGAGTGAAGTACATTTTAAGGATGTAGCCTTCATAATTTTTTGTTTTAACAAAATAAAACACAATCATTTCACATTTTTTACATGTTATTATTGGATTGGCATCGTTAACTATACAAAAAAAAAAAAATTACTTAATTTGACAATATTTTTTTTAAGAGAAAGTAGGCACCTTCAAAAGGATTCGCGTGAATTTTGTCCTAAACCTGTCCTAAAAAAAAAAAAAACAAGACAAACTTCACGAATCTGTATACATAGGTGAAGTTTGTCTTAAATATGTCCTAAAAATCGTTAACCAAAATTATACTTTACTTGTATTAGTGTAGAAGCAGAATATTTCGTTATAACAAATTTGTTTGAATGAGTATATAGTAATAAAAATAATATTAAAAATTTTTTGAAGCGGAGTGACGTAAGTGATCTTTTACAATTAATACTAGTTTGTACAGTTACAAAACACCAACAGTTTTCACTTACTTAAAAATAAAAATAGGAAAAATTATTTATTCGTTTAAAATTACTAGTTAATAACTAGTTTCGATCTTGTATTGACGGTATTGTTCCCGAGTATCCCAATAAAAACCGAGGATCATCTTTTAAAAAATCAAGTACAATAACAATAAACTAAAATTTGGAAACTTTAGAAAGTCTACAAATACAAATAGATTCATAACAGTAGATTCATTTCACCATGTTACGCACAAGCAAGCAGCCGTTTCATTCTATGTCGCATAGATTATTTAATATACTAATGGAGCAGTCGGAATTTGATGAGGAGGTTAAATTTATTCAGAACGCGGCCGTAGCTAATGAGTATTCTACTCAATTTTCTGATAACATTATCAACAAAAAACAAAGCCAAGCACATCAAATCATAACTCACCACATTACAACCAGCCATGGAAACGGTGAATACTACTAGAGTCAGCGTTCCATACTTTCCAGATATCACCAATAAACTATAGCGCGACTTCCACAAATACAACATAGAACTTGTCACCCGTCCATCAACAGCCATCAAAAAGGATTTAAACAACTTTAAAGATAAGGTAATAAAAGATTTACTGTCTGGAATTTACCAAATTAAATGTTATAATTGCCAGGACACCTACATCGGCCAGACATCGAGAGATCTCAGCACCAGGCTTAAAGAACATGAAAAAGCCACCACAATAGACACCATAACCACAAAATAGATATCACTATTTCAAAAATAATAAAAACAGTACATCAAAAATGGAAACTAGATGCATACGAGTCATACCACATCGCTAACACCGCAAACCTCATGAACACAGATGATGCAAAAATTAATTCCCCCATTTAAAATAACCTTTTAAAAATAACCATAACAAGCGCAACACCCCTTAGTTTTAATTAAATTTGTGGGTTTGTCCACTTTGTTTTTTATAAGCCGTTTTTTTACCTGTTAAACAAAAACAAATTTTGTATATGGTATAATATAAGAGTTGTTTTTACTTTAGTTTTTTAGTTGCAAAAATTACCTGTAGATGATCTTTAGAAGATCGAAACTAGTTGTAATTTTAAACGAATAAAAATAAATAAATTCAAAAATAAAATTTTGCCTTTTTTTTATTTTTAAGTAAGTGAATACTGTTGGTGTTTTGTAATTGTACAAAATAGTATTAATTATAATAAACATAATTTAAAAATTATAATAAATACGATGTTTAAGTAAGATGCTACCAGTTTTATTTTCTTTAAAATTTAATATACCGAATAATATGAATAAATGGACTTGGCCCAAAATGGTCTAAATACAAAAGTAGCATCGAGTCTAGGCTTTCCGCCACTGTTTCCAGTTTTGAAAAAAGTAAAGGATTAGAGTGTTTAGGACAACAAAGTTGGATACGTTCTCTCCCAACGAACCAAATATTATGAAAAAATGATTTTCCCAAATTCTTGAGAAAATTCTAGGAAACTGACCCCAAGGTAGTCTTTTTCAAAGTTGGCATAATATATAGGCTATCCGAAACAAGATTAAGTTTGGGAAAAATAGGAGATTAGGGTGTTTAGGATACAAAGTTTAATGACATCTCGTGTTACATAACGATTATAAGTAAAAGACAAATCCCGAATTTTCTTGAGAAAATCCTAGGAAGCAAGCATCAAAATGACCCATATACAAAAATATCACTAGACCTAAGCTACCCGAAAAATATTCCGGTTTTGGAAAAAGTAGGGGATCAGGATATTTAGGACAACAAAGTTTGATGGCGCCACATATAATATATCGAATATAAGACAAAGTCATTTTCCGAATTTTCTTGAGAAAACCCTAGGAAGCGAAATCCATCAAAATGACCCATATACCAAAATGTAACTGAACCTAAGTTATCCGAAAAATATACCAATTTTGAAAAACGTAGGTCCCGTCACATTTCATTTGCTAGATTCATACAAAATTAGCATGGTACTAGAAAAGTATCAGTTTCATAACATTTAGCAATTTTATGATAGCTATTTAGCTATTTTTACTGGAATTCTTTTGGGTTTCAAAAAAATTTAACTTAGTTACGGTATAAACGCTGCAATTGAAGAGGACCAAAATTAATTAAGAACCCCCCGCGGGGTTGAGGCCCTTGGCGCCGAGGCGGAAGCATTTTCATTTGCGGTGATTTTCTATAAATTATATTGTTTGTTATTTTAACGTTGAATTTTTCTTTTTATTTATTTATTTACAATTATTTCAGTCGAAGAGTTTTGCCCTTGGTAAATAACGGCTAAGATAATAATGATATAAATCACACCCCAATATTAGCGTCCCGCGGCGTATAGCTTTCATGGGGTCATAGCGTCCTTAACTTAGCATATATTCTACCACATAATTGGGTTACAACTAAGTTTGTTATTGTTATTGTTATTTCGCATTGCCAATTTTGATATTATAATGCCGAAGGGTGGATAACATTACTTTATTACTAGTTAGGAACATGGCTTTGGATTTTAAGGGGTTGATTTTAATATGATTGTTATTGCCCCAAATTAAAATTCTTTCAAGTGTATCGTTTATTCTCAGCACGCAAGCATCCATATCGCTCGCTACTGCCGAATCATAGATTTGCACATCATCTGCAAAAATATGAAACTTTACCGGGGCTGCACTGTTTCTGATATCATTTATAAACATCATAAATAACAAAGGGCCCAAGATTGAACCCTGAGGAATACCAGAAGTCAATAAACTCTCGTTGGAAAATTTTTCATTCAATTTGACAATTTGTTATCTATCCGATAGGTGTGAAGCCAAAAGCTTAACCGCAGAATGGGAAAAACTAAAGTTTGAGCGCAACTTAAGGAGCAGAACTTTATGGTTAACACTGTCAAAAGCTTTAGAAAAATCTAGAAGCACAAGCAAAGGTACTTTACGTTCTGCAACAGATGAACTCAAATCATCTATAATTTTGATTAATGCAGAAGTTGTACGATGTCTTTCTCAAAACCCGGACTGTAGATCATCAATTAAGCCAAAACTAGAAATATGATTCATCATCTCATCTCTCTTTCTTCAGATTGAATATCATCAATTGCATTAGACACTTCCATAATGGAAGCATTCCTAAAATAAAAACATTGATTATCAGTTGACGAAATAGCAGAATTCATAAGAAATTGATTTTTCACAGCTATATGGGAGCATTTTGCAAAATGATTTGAGAACTCAGTAACTGAAAAATCCGACACGGCAGTTCGTTTGGTTTTTGAAAGACCGTATTTTTGGAAATTCCGCCATAAAATCCTATTGGGTAGGTCCAAATTAAAAATATTTCTTTTAAAATACTGGAGCTTCGCTGCTTTAATCATCCCATTCACCTTATTCCTGTACTTCTTATAATGACTAAATGAAGTAGGATTTTTAATTGCTCTCCAAGTTGCATGAAGAAAATCCCTAATATTCCGATGGTACAGTATAGAGTGATTTAATGAGAAAGATTTGCATGGTGGCTCCAAATAAATTAGCAATATTGGCAATATCTAAAGGCGTCCTTGTCATAAATATTAATATCAAAATTACACGAGCAAAAAATCATATCATCGGTTGTAAATAGTCCAGGAACTGAAATTTGAGTAAAAAAATTCAATTTAGGTAGATTATTCAATAGCAAGACAAGTCATACTTCTACCCACAAAGTTAGTAGGGGAATATGAAGCAATTTCTAAGTCCAGTGAAAAAATAAAATCCCTGAATGTCCGAACGTACTTTTTATTCGAATTCACATCCAGATTGAAATCACCTGGAATGAGAATATCGCTCGCTATATTTGCCGGCTGAGCCTGTCAAAAACTTTCTCAGTCTATTTACAAATTTAATACACGGAGGACGATAAACAACACCAACTAAAACTTTCTCATTTAGGGTATTACAGATTTCAATGAAGATGAAATCAAACGAATAGTCAAGAGTACTTTTTTTGATTAATTTGTAGCTCAAGTTATTTTAATTATAAAGGGCTACTCCCTCCGCCACGTCTATTGAGGTCATCAATTCGATCCTTCCGAATGATGTTATAGCCATCTAAATTTACCTGAATATCAAAGTGTCTCTCTTTAAGCCACGTCTCAGAAATAGCAATTAAATGCAGCGGCTAAACAATAGAGGTAAATTCTGTAAAATTAGAAACTAGACTACCAGGGTTCAAATGTGAAAAATTAAAGCCGCCACTTAAACATGAATTGAAGCACGATTTCAAAACTATATTTCTCATATCAATCGCCATTCTATCAAAGCAACAAAAACAAAAAACAAAAAATTTAACTTTTACGTGGTTAAGTTCCAAATAAATGCAACCAGCGAAAAATATATAAACAAAAAAAGAAAGAAAGCAAAAAAATATATATACAATAATAATAACACCAATAAATATATTAGTTTAGGTAAGACAAATGCAATATTTAAGACAACTTGAGCACTATTCTTAATTATATAAATCAATTGGTTAGAACTTTTGAAATCCAAAAAATAAAAAAAAAATAAAAAATAAAATAATAATAACAATAATTTGTAGTAATAATAGTAATAATAATAACAATAATTCAGTATGTCCAATTATGTTTTCCCGATCAAGAAAATATAAAATTATAATAATATATGTACATACGTAAGTATTATGAGGAAACCGCTGCTTCTAAACTAGCCGCCGAGGAGAAAAATGCATATTGTTGATCATCCCTGATTTTAACTGCTACTCAACCATTAATAATTTTAGTATTAATCATTTTCTTCCATATCGAAATACCTTTGAAATTTCTACGAATAAAGCGAATACCATACGAGATGAAATAATACCCTCGTGAAGTAGATTCCTTAGTTCGATTAACGCATCTTCTCTACCCAAACGGAATGGAAACCCAAATTGACTACTACTAAAGTAATTAAAACCGTCTAGAAAATCAACTATACGAACCTTAACGACTTTCTCGAAAATGTTTCACACTATTGAAAGAATAAATATCGGGCGATAGTTACCCATTACTAAAGGGTTACCTCTATTAAAAGGAGGGATGACAGCAAGTTTCAAAGAGTTAGGAAAAGTCCCTTCAGTTATGCTACAGTTAAATAAAGAGCATAAAATTTCAACAATATTAAAGCTTGTTCTTTTCATAATTGCACTACTAATTCCAAATAAACCTGCAGAGTATTCATCCTCTAGCGAATTAATAATTTGAATGATGAACATCGAATGATGACATTGAAATAATTTAAATGATGAAAATGGTCTAAGGAAAAAACTCATATTAGAGCTATTAACAAGCTTAACAGAATCGTCAACTAAATTTAAAGTTTCTCGAATCTCCTCAATTGAGGGACAGCTTGCAACTTAAATACTGAAACATATTTTTTTCGTAATGAGCACGTTGATATGACCATTACAAATTCGCTTAAAAAGATTCAAAAAAAATATTAATTATGTATATTCAAAAATATGTTAAATGGGTGGGGAACCCGACCCGTAAAGATTCATACATTTTTAATGAGGAACTGATTTTTTTGCGAAATTGAAGTGTTTAGCCCAATTATTGACTTTTTCTAAATAGATATATTCTTGGAATAAAATTATGACTTCCTGTTGACCTTAACAGTTTTCCCCAAGATTTTCTTCCCAATAAACATTCCTTTACTTGCTGATAGGTGTCTTGCAAAAGCACAATAACCTGCACTGTCTAATATTTAAATACATATTGGGAATTCGAGACCATTGAAAGAAAGCGAAACGACAAATTACCTCCAAATTGCGCACGAAGACAGCAGATGCTACATATCTTCGTTGATCTAATTTAAACAAATTACCACGATCTTTATAAGGTAAGCTTTAGCAATAATAGAATCAAAATGTTTGGAAAGATCAGAAGAGAATGTAATACCCAAGCCAGACATGAACTCAACTCTATCAACCGCCATATTAAAAAAAATACTGCTGAAAAAAGGGATAACCTTACATTTGGCCACATTCAACAACAAAACAAACCAGAAATTAATATTATCATATCATCTGTTTAACCTTCGCATGAACAGTATCTACCGGGGTAGATATCACAATTTTCCTTTCTCAATAACTCAGTGAGTTTTCATCCAATCATTATCCGGCGTCAGCTATGTGAATAATTTTCTGAAATAAATTTACAAATTATTCACATAGCTGATGCCGGATTGATTGGATGAAAACTTACTGAGTTATTGAGAAAGGAAAATTGTGATATCTACCCCGGTAGATTCTGTTCATGCGAAGGTTAAAGAAGACAATGTGCAAATTCAAAATACTTCACAACATCATTAATAAATAATAAGAACAGAAGTGAACCAATATGCCTACCATGCAGTCATATTGGTTCACCTCATACACTTGTTGTCGACCCTCAAAATTAGTATATAAATGTTAACAAAAAGTGACTAGATTTTTAATTGAAGATCTTCCCGTATAAAATCGGTATTGTGCAGGCAAAAGAAAAGAATACACATGAAGAAACAAGAACCCTTTGGGTACAGCATTATGGTATGGCAAAAAGGATTCCAATTCCTCGACAATTGTTAATTTCACACCGTTCACGGCATTTATAACGAATGAAAGATATTTTCCAGATATCAGAATAAATCACAATCCAAACGCTCTCATTAAAGATTTGAGTTAGCGGAAGAGTTAAACTCTCAGCACAGTTAAGAATGTGTGGAATGCCATCACGACCAGTTCCTTTATTTCTATCAAGAAGAACAAAGCAGTAGAGACGTATGAATTTCGTGTCGATGCAATTTTATTTCTGCATAGCAATGTAAAAAAGTAAAGAAGTACTTCTAATCTACATAAGTGTAATATGTAATAACGCGTAACTTGAAAAATTTTTGTGTTTTCGATATGTATTATTTTACAAAACTAGTAGCAACGAACATTGTTAAAAGAATTGTATTTTATTCAGACGCGTTCGAAATGGGAATAGGAATAAAATTCAGTTCGGGTCGGGCCGGGTCCGGGTAACGATATCACATAATCAATCGGTCTCGGATCGGTCGAGCCATTTGTACTTCGGGTTGGTTCCGGTACAAATGAATTATTTTGGCCCGTGCAGGCCTCTACCAAGCTTCGGTTTCAGTTTTAACATAGTTAAGAGTTTATAAAATATTTTTCTTTAGTAATACACGAGTGAAGTATACCATGAGATTTTCACCGATGGGCAAACATCTACGATATTTCGGTAGGCCTATGTTTCTATTCCAATAATACCAACTTGTTTAAAAAGTTATTATTTTATTCGAAAATGTGAAAAATTTTATGTTAACAGTTTGTCTAAGGATATCCATATTTCGAGATTTTCACCTACAAGCAAACGTCTCACTATGATATTTCAGTAGTTTTATGTGTGTACTTTAATATGTCAACCCGTTTAAAAAGTTATTAGGGTTAGTAAACTAGGTATAGTTAATCTTAGATAGACAAAATTTCTCCCGTATACGAGTACATATTTCTTATTAAGAGCCCTATTTTTGTTATGTGGGAGACATAAACGACATATAAATTCTTCCAACAAATAGATGCGGCAATGATTTTTTCTAGAATTTATTATTATTTAAAATAATTTTGTTGGTGTATATTGTGTACTAAATAAGTTCACATAAGCTTTACAAACAGACGACACGAACATATTCCGGTTATCATAAATCGAGAAATAATAAAGTTGCGAACACAGCTAAGATGTGGAGATAGCATGACCCCGGATGATAAACTACGATGGAGAGCACACGTCAAGAAGAAAAGTGAAGAACTAAGACTTAAATACATGAAGATGTATTGGCTGAAGGGAATAATCTCTTCTCTACGATTTGGACTTTTGCTATTCACCTTTGGAGTGGGACTAAACAGAGAGACGTAAATACCATCCAAAGATTTCAGAATAGGGTATGAAGGAACATTGTTGTTATGCCAGGAACAATAACCTCCTTATGATCTTAAAGTGTACTTTGTTTTTAAAAAAAACTAAAGAAAATGCACAGACCATCAAGACAGGATCCAGCAACATGTGAACATTGAGGCAAATCAGCTTTTAATGAACACGGAATCTAGGACGCAGACCTAAAAGAGCCAAATCGTTTGAGCTGGTGTAATTGTTACGGTAAAAAGGTGAAGCCAAAGATTAATATAGGTTAGTAAATAAAGTCAGAATCAAATTGCTCTCTAAATTTATTTAAATTTAAAAAAAATCAATATACTCACCTTAATACAGTCGTTTAAGCAACAGTGAAAACAAAATGTGAAAACTCGAATGGTTATTGCTGGTTTGAGATGACATTTTCAACACTCTTAAAGTATTTTAAAGTATTGTTATATAGTTTGGACAAATCCGGGCGTAAAAATAGAGGGTGGTCCTCTGTTATGTGAGCTTTTCGAACGTTGGGAAATGGTTAAAACAAATAATTAACAAGGGCTAATATAAGGGACCTTCAAAATATTAACCTAATTTTTAGATAGTTCTTAAAATAGTTGTTACAATCAACCATACATTCAATTTGTTCTATTCAATGTTAGTTAGCCCGGTGTTTCAAAATAGTTTTGTGACGTATATCTACTCCTTTTATTCTATATTGTTAATTTGTTTAGTTTATAGTTATAATCTAGATTGTATAAAATATATTTTATTCGCCTTTGATAAAAACTGTTATCGCTTCCAATTACACAAAATATATTGTTTATAAATAAACTTATCATAACCATAACATTTTATTCTAAATAAATGTCTAATGTAAACTAATAAAAATGTAATATTCTTTCATTAAATTATTCTTCGCCCTTTTTTAAATTTGAATGCACGAAACTAACGACGAAAACCGTATACCATAACAAATAACAATTTTCTTTACTGTTTTCTATTAATTTACCGTAAAATTGTTAGTCGTTGCTTTTGTTCTTGGGAAAAACCACTCCTCTTTCAACCTTAATAAAACACATACAACATTCACAAAATACGAAATTAATTTGTTTGATGATACTAATTTTCCGAGTGGAACTCTTTAATTAGAACAATTTTCTAATTAAAATTAAATGTTTAATTTGTGAAACGCATAATTTTGTATATTTAATAAAATGACATAATATCCGCACACAAAACTAATATTCATGATGTTTTAAATCAGCGAGATAATTCCGCATTGCTCACCATCCGCAACCATCCATCACACATTCGCACACGTGGCACACAAACTGAAATTAATTTTCTTATCCAAAATTTAATAAATATTTATTTTAAAAAAAAGCAAAATCTTAAAACACATAAAAAAAAAATTTATTTTTTCTTCTGTGTGTACCCGCGACTTTACAGTAATTTTTTAAATAGAAAAAAAGTGGCAAAAAGTAAATACATTTTTTTTTTAATTTTTAATCTAAACAAATTTTTATTTTTTATTTTTATAATTTAACAACCAAATATTGTTAATTTTATCTGTAAATATTTTACTTTTGGCTGTTATAAGATTTACTTTTGAAGATGATTTCACTTGACGTTAAATGCGGTTAAGGCGAGATGAACTGTTGCTTAAGCCACAGATTTGTTTTAGGGTTTCCTTTAATATGTTACGTTGATATCACTGTATATTATGATTAATTATTCGATCTGGTACAAACATACACCTACATTTATTCGAGCTAAATTGATCGGTTTGATTGGCAAATTACAAATTGCTTTAAAATCAATTCAATTATTATTTGATAAATTTGTCAGACTTTTAAATTCCCCTGTACGTTTTATACGACTAAGTGGATCACAATTTTTCTTTCAATTTACTTGGTATATGTATGATATATACATCAAAATAAAATTACTACTTACGTCTCTCATCCAATTTTGATTTGGTATACACGTATATTTACGTTTTATAGGTATATAGTCCCAGGCTAATTGAAAATAGATTTCGTAATTATGAGTTTGTTTGCCCATGCAACAAAAGGTATGAATAATATATAAGGCAAAAAAAGGGCAAAGCTTAAAAGCAACCCAAAATAACTAACTCAACTAAACAATAATAATAGATTGGATACCTGTGTTTGTGCCTTGTGTATACCTTATAATACTGTTTATCTATTTTCAATTTTTCTGAGTTCCGTTTTCGTTTTTCACTTCGTCTATGTCAAGTTTTGTATAAGGTCAGCAATTTCCTTTTAGACACAGAGGATGTACAGTGTACCGAAGTAATGTTCTTAACACATTGTTTCCGTGATACGTAAAAATTCATTTTTCGCAAACTGTGCGCAGAGTACGGATCCCATAGTAATAAGATCTTTTTCAATTAGTACTACTGTTTGTAGTAGAACAGTAGATCAGACATGTGAAGGGTGAGATCAAAATAATAATGGTAATTTATGCTTATCACAAAACATCATATGTGCAAACTTAAGAAACGTAAGTCTTATTTACCCTTAGTTCGAGCGATTATTGGTGCGTAGACGTCTCCCTAGAACGTATGGTATTATTGACATTTCAGGCATAATAAATAAATTTAAAAATCGCCTTTTTGTGATATTTTGTATATTATATAGGCGGCATTTGTTGACGAACTCTTTCAAAAATTGTATTTCTTGTGGAAGTAAATTGGTCCCCTAATTGTTTAATCAAAAATTCAAAGAAGTTAGTGATTTTTTATAGCAATAAAATTTGAGCATATTTGCCAAAAAGTGTTCCCCGCTACAGGCACAATGCACCGGTACAAAACGCTCGACTGGAATATGTTAAATTATAAACATGAAACATAATAGCACATCTACCTTTTGTATCACTCAAATGTGTTTTTTTCCTAGTTTCCATTGTGATTTTAAAATTAATTTTAACCAACACACCTTACATAGGAGGTAATAAAAGAACAAACTGACGATGAATCCAAAATAAATAAAAAAAAGGTCAAGAGATTAATTTTTTCTTCCATTACTCATTGTACCAATTTTCGCAACAGGACGTTAGAAAAGTTTTTCCGATAAAAGGAAAAAAAAAAAAATTCAACGGATGAACAGCAACATTTGAAAATCCATTAAAAATCAATTGTATTCATTTATCATAAACTGAATTAGTCAAAGTGTGGTGTAGGCAGATTTGTTGTACAATAATAGGCAACAAGTGGTGTTTGTGGTATAAAAAGCATCAGTATACAACATAATTAATGATATTGTTTTCACAAGATTGATTATTTTTGTTCAGAGTTTGGGTATACTGTTTGAAAAATTCGGCCCTATATTGCTGCGGTTAATATAATTTGGGAATAAAATTAATAAAATTATAATTTTGTCTTAGCTAACCTTCAAATTAAAGCATTGGCCATTATGTAAATCTGTAATGATAAACGAGATAATCAATGTTATACTGTAGAAATTAAGTGTTTTGAATTTAGTTCATAAACTTATCAACGGCAAAACGAAAATTACTAAGATAAGCGTTGATTAATTTAAAAAAATAATTGCATTTTCAAACAAATGGTCAGTCATATAATTTATACACTTAAAGGGTCAAAATTACAATCAAAGTGAAAAAAAATTTTGCAGTCTACAATTGAAAACGAAAAAATATAATCAACGTTAATAATAAATTTTTTAAAGAAAATTTGGTGGAATTAGCTAAAAATGAGGTTTTTACATGCAGCTCCAGGGAGACCCTAGGTGGTTGTGATTTCAAATGTAAAATCGATTTCATGTTCGCAAATTACCTTGCAAGTGGTTCTTGAGCTACTTACAAAGATCCATGCGTTGTATCTGTGCAAAGGAATCCAAATAGTGGTGATTGCCCTCTGAAGTATCTGGTAACTTGTTGGTATTTCGCCATCCTGCTTGATTAACTGCATTTCACATCTGCTTTTATTAGAGCTATAGTCATACAGCGGCTGACGTATGTTGCAGGGATATTCTCCATTTAGATGAGTGCAAGCGTTGAATTCATGAGCAGAGAGTGGCATGTATTTATACTGATGGCTTGTTACCATCAAATAACTTGGGGACGGCTGAATATACAGATACTTGCCTTGATGTATATAAGGTGTATCGGGTTCTCTGTACCAACGGAATTTCAACCTCGAATATTATGATTTCCTGAATTTTTATGGTTTTGACGGTGGTGATTTTATATATATGAGCTATATCTCTATTACGAAATGGTATGTCTTGGCTTGGTTTGAGATTATCGACTACTTGTCTGGTTTGCTCCTGAAGTTGGTGTGGTGTTAAGATGAGCGGACTAAGTTTGCTTTGGTGTACTTCCGTTATGGTATCGGTTACTGTTGATTGGAATGTGCGGAGTTTCAGCATTTCCAACATTGTGTGAAGAGCAATGTCAGTGAATTCTTCGTGAAATGTGAGGTCTGTCATTATTTGTTTAAGCGCTTCGAATCTCTGATTTATTTCTTCGTGGTTAATAACATTAACAATTAATATTTGATACACCAGATTAACAATTAATATTAAGCAATGAAACTTAGTAACCAAGGATTATTTTGATTGCTAATTTCGAATTTTCGGTGTTAATTGTATAATTCAAGATGGCGCATCCAACAAAGCCGCTTAACTGTTTAAATATTGAAATTATGTTGTAATAATTGTCGTTTAAATTATTATGTTTAATTTTTTGAGTTCTGATACATGATAGTATAAATACGTATTTACTTCCATGTGAAATTCCATCGGTGAAGTATTAGATGTCATACTTTATATTAAAATTCACCCAAATATATGTACGAATAAATAAAACCAAATGTCAACATCTATTTCTAATCGCTGTTTGATTAACTTTATGTCTACATGGATATTTTTTTAGGGTTGAGTACGTTTCTCCAAAAACATTTGCGCAAAATTATTTCCCCAAAAATTATTTTCACAAATAATATTTTCCCAAACATCATTTCGTCAAATATCATTTGGCCAAAAATTATTTGCCCAAAAATCCTTTGCCCAAAAAGATTCCCAAAAATCCCAAAATGGTGGATTGGTCATTTCGCGCGCGCGAAATGCCCAATCCACCATTTTGGGATTTTTGGGAATCTTTCAGTTGTACATTTTTTAACAATTATGTTCGTGATTATTATTGTTAGAGAGTTAAAGAGCCGATGGAGGCGCGTCATATTAGAACACAATTCCATATGATACATTTTTTAAAGAAATTTTTATATTTAAATTAAAAAATATTTTAATGTTCTTAGAAAAAATACTTACATTATTCAAACCATCGTAATACTCGTATGCTAAATATAGTAGTCTGTTTAATGTTAAATGCAAAATGATTAGAGAATGCGTTTGTTTGCAGTTCGGTTTTATTTCATCTATTGTTTGTGAATGTGTCATAATTAGCTGCTGTTTTCTCCGTTTATTGTACAACATACATACAACAAAATGGCACAAATAATTATAGTGAAGTCTAGCAAAGGCAAAGATTTATTGTGTCATGTAGGATATAGCTACTACATGGATGTGAAAGCAGCGCAGCAAAATCGATATTATTGGGGTTGCGTGGAACGTCGCAACTACCAATGCAATGCATGGATTACAACCAAATTTGAAATATTATCCTCCTTACCAGTACGCTGCGTCAACAATAAATTAAAAGAGACCGCTAAAACTACCAACGTACATCCAGCTGCTATCATAAGGGATAGTATTGCCAACTGTCCAATAACGTCAAGGATGCATTTACCGCATAAAGAAGCCCAGAAGGCTAAGATAAAATGAATTCGAGCGACTGCTATTAAAGAGCCAACTAGCATCTGTGATATCCGTATTTCAGAACATTTGAGCATAGTACATAGTGAAATTTTTCTTTTAGCAGAAAAAGGTTTGACAGTGAATGTAGCATCTTTATGGGAACTGTTAAGACCCTGCGAATATTGGAAAAAGCAGACTGTTGGATGATGGATGGCACATTTGATGTTCTTCCATCTATATTTCGTCAATTATTTACAATTTTCGCGAAGATTGACGGCGTTACCTTACCGGCACTTTTCTGTTTGATGACGTCAAAGTCGCGGAAGTGTTATGATCAACTGATTTACGAAATATTGAAAGTTTCCTGCGAACATTTCGTGGATTTGAAGTACAATTTAGTACTGGCTGATTTCGAAAAGACTTTAACCTCTGCTTTTAAGGCTGGGTTTCCGAATACACGGTTCCGTGGTTGCTATTTTCATTTGGGCCAAATTATTTGGAGCCGCGTTCAGAAAGAAGGTTTCACCAGTATTTGCGGTACAAATGAAACTGTAGCCATTAATATTCGAATGATCCGGGCCTTAGCGTTCATTCGTCCTGACGAAATTCCAGCCTTTTTTAAAGAACTATTAAAGTACGTTGATGCACTCACGCGAAAGATTGCCGTCTGGTATGGCAATAACTATATTATATCTGACTAACAAACCAACAAAACTCCGCACTAAGTACCACATTTTTGGCCTGTATATGATCAAACTTGTGAAAGTCTGCCGCGGACCACTAACAACGCCGAAGCGTGGCATCGACGACTTCAAGTAAGCACTGGAAAATCATACGTCGGAACATACTACCTAATTGGGCACCTGCGGAAAGAACACATGTATGCTGCATTTCAGGTTAAGTAAGCACGCAGCTGGTCATACTTGGCCAACGAAATGTTCTCTGGTTCAACGTGAGAAGAAAATCAGGACAATCATAGCCAAAAAAAGAATTATTCGAAGATGGACTGCCTGCGCTCAATCGCATATAATTTGTCAGTATATTAGTTTAATTAATTAACATTTTAGTTGAATTTTGAATGTGTGATCAAGATGTAATATGTTATGTTGTTACGTAATCATAATTATTATAAATATAATAAATTTAAAATCTGTTTGAATTTCAAATAATAAACCATATTTTCTCTGATCAAATATAATACATACTTAGACTATATTTTTGAATAATTTACGTTTGGGGTTATGAGTTTGAGCAAATGCCTTTTTGGGAAAACGCGTTTTGGGGAAAGGCTTTTTGGGAAAGTGTTTTTGGGAATATTTGTTTATATGTTTTGGGAAAAAAAATTTTGGGTAAACATATCTCTCCCATTTTTTTAGTTTGTTTTAATCAAAAAACACTAAAATAATACGATTTATAAAAAATAATCCAGAGAATACAACTTTATCAAAATCTTCTTACGGAAATCTGCAGAATCAGATGTGTTATAATTCGGATCAAGTAAAAGGAAGGAAATACAGCTAACCCGAATGCTGATTAGGGCCCTGAAATCAAATAAGATGATAAGTAACAAAGCATTAACAATGAAAAACGTTTGCTCGTTATGTTGGAAATTCATGGACGAGATTCTTAACTTTAAAAAATCACTTTTTACTAATTTTTATTTTTTATGTTTACATTATTGTTACAGTTATTTTCTTTCTGTTTTGACAATAATTTAATATGAATGTTGAGCGATATATGCATTGCTTCTTTTCGCATTTATCAGCACGCGTATTTTATACTTATGAGGATGTAATATTCAGCCCTATTATGATTGATGGACTCGATAAACAATCTACATGACTCTGTGTTGCCTTTCCGTTTTTTCATTTGATATTACCAATAAGGCAAAAAGAAAACCGAAAAGGAAACACATATTCGTGTCGATTGTCGATCGACTCGTCAATCATAGGGGTGATTATTTTAAAGTTCATTCAATCGAAGGCCCTGCACTTCATTATTATGGTTAATTTAGGTAAAATATTGAATTTATAAATAAAATTTTAATTGTTGAAGGTTAACAATAAACAATGTTTTACTTTTATTTAAAAAGCAGAAATAAAATCTTTCAATAATGTGATATTAATTTTTTAAAAATTTCATCTAAGGGCCGGTTTCGAGTGTTCACTTTTTGTCCTCGACAAAAGAGCACTCGAAATCGGCTCCTGGATAATATATTTTTTTAAATTAATTAGGTAATTTAAGATTTTAACATTAATTTGTGTTTTATTAAATAAAATAAAAAAATTGTTTATTGTTAACCAGCAATAATTAAAAATGTATTTTAGTTTATACTATATTTGTATTTGTAAGCAGAATTTCAAAACGATTTCCATAAAATTCAAATTTCCTCTCAATTATTGTGAAAATTACAAATTCAGCTTCTTAAACTCTCTTGTAGGAATAAAATTTACATTTCAGAACAATTTGAGCCAGTCAAAAACTTTCACATTTCCTTAATTCACTAATTTTTTATTTTTTTAAATGTTCTAAAAAAAGATTAATTCTTATAATTGCAAGATAAATAATAGTTTTGTTAAACTGTTTACAATAAATAAATCCTAATTGTTTACAAAAAAAAGTAATTGTTATTTTATATTCCTCTAATGCTAAATTTACGATTTTTACTATTTTCAGGTGCTACAAGCTGAGTAACTGAATTTTAAGTAAGTTTAATTTGAATTTATATTTAAATACAATTCTATTATTTAGAAAATCATTTTATCGTTTTGTATTGAAAAAAGCGTCAGGTTGTGATGTGAGACACGACTTTTAAACGTAGAGGGTAGCAAAGGTAGCATGTAAAAAATTTAGTTTTCATTTCATTTAATAATCATTACTAAAGTTATTTTAACAAGAATTATATCTATTTAAATAACAACATAAATATTTGTGCAGGTCACCTACAACAATTCGTACTAAAGGAACGCCACTATACTGTGTGTGATACATACCAAGCATTTTTTGGGTTTTCCTTTTGTTTTCTTTATCTTCAAAAATAAAAAAACAGTATTAGTGTGTATTATTCGTTTATGCATTGTTCAACATGTCCCGCGAATTCATCTCCAAATTAATTTAAAATAAAAATAAGGAAAATTAATTTTCATCTTTTTTCGTCCTAGTTTTATTCAAATCAAATCGCTAAAGTTCAATCAAATTAAATGATACTTAGTATTAATTGTAACAAGTTGCATTCAAATCAAATCGGTTCAAGTAGATGGGTTTCTTTCAAATGAAATCATGTTGTTGCGTGTGATAGAAATCTTTATTTTTCCATTTCTCCGCACTTTAAGGCCAGAGCTTTTTACAAATACACATTTTTATAAAAAGCTCGTCGAGCCGGTAAACACGGCCTCAGTTTTTTTTTTACATTATCGACCGTTTATTGTAAGATAGTTATACGAGTTATACGAGTAAATAAAAATGTAAAGACAATAGAAAAGAGTCAGCTTTTCCTTTTATTGTCCACTTCGGTGCCATAATACAAAATAGAGATTCAGTATTTAGGTACAGAAAAATCTTAATATTAAAAAGGTTTTTCTTTGTTGAATACTTACAGCCAATACAAAATATGTATGATAAATGAAGCATTTTTCATGTATAAGATACTGACCGACCAAACGATACAGTGGTTAAAACTGCGGCGGTTGATATTACGATCGATGGCGACTATTAAATTACGATCGATGACGACGATCAACACAACTATGACCCTCTGTCGAGAATGCAGAATTCGTGGGCCGAGACAGATGGTTTACACAAAAACGGTTCTATAACCGTATTCCCTCGATTTTTCTAATGCGGCTTAAAGTAGGACGGTAAAATGAACTGCGAAAGAGTCGTGAGTGCCCTGAGCCCCAGAACAGATTGCATAGATCAAAAGAAAAACAAAACATGCATAAGACTGAAAAAAAAAACCGAAATAAAACCATAAAAAGATCGAAAATGTCTATCTCCTCGGTTTATATATTGAATTGCTTAGACCTGACATTTGTGATCATTTTTCGGATGTAGGTCATCTTTTCATTTATTACATCGCACAGTGGGGTCCGAATGCCTAAAACCTGGCCAAAATTAAAAAAATTCGTTTTTATTTAGGTTTTTTTCTGTAGGGTTGGCTTTAGTAATACCCTAAGTGTCTTAAAACACTCTAAAGAGGGTTGAACTACCTTTAGCTGTTCTACAGTTTTAGTTGCAATGTACCTCCGCTCAGAGGCACAAGGGTTGTGTTAAATTATTTAATACAAGTCTTTAGTGCAAGAACAGACGTAGAAGAGTGAAAACACAACTAATTTGAATCAAACAAAATGGAATCTACTCCTGGAGTAGATTCCATTTTGGTTGTAGTTAATAGTATTATATATAAAATAAAATGAAGATCAACTGCATCTAGGTGACCCTCGATTTTATAAGCACATTATAAAATAAAAAATTATTGGCCTTACCAAATGAACAAGACGAGAAAGAAATCAAAATTTCATAAAATTTAGCTTATTTGTCAAATAAAGGTTGTTAATAAGGAATGAAGGGGGTGAAATTTCGTAAATATGACTAGAGATTCGTAATCGTTCACCAAACCAAAATACTATGTAAATGAAATGCATCTTAATATGATTTACTATGGGGTATAGCCCGTCCTAGGACGGATTCGACTTTACGAATAACTTTAGTTATGTAATGTTTTGCTAAAGATATTACACCTAATGGTGATGTCCAGTGGCCGCTGCGACTAGTTATTTTTTGGCCGAGAAGAAGCAGCTCGAGATTAGAGACTTTTAAGGATCATTGTACCTTCAATAGCCCTTAAACCAAATAGTAACGGCTTTTAAGGATGATTTTACTTGTGTTGGGGTGGGGCATCAAACATAAAGCCTTACAGATCGACAAATAGGCAGTCTCGGTTTTTATTAAAAAAAAAAAAAAAATTAAATTGAAAAAACATAACTAAAATGCCTTGAGCAGAATCGACCCTCAGACCATAGCTGCTCTACTGCTAGGTCAGGTTAAGGTGGCGGCCCGCTAGGACCAGGCATAGCCACAAAACTGGTCCGTTGCCATACCAAGGTTTAATTGTATGTCAGGTCCTATGTTGATCCGTCAGGTCACTGAAAATAGATGCCCCTAGAAACTTTTGTCTGTTTCGTGCCAGACGAGGACTCCTCTTCATCCTCGCAACTACGACAGTAGTCATCTGAGGATAAACCGAGTTTACTCGCATGCCTGCCTATGAGATAGTGCACCGTAATTACTCCAACAACCACACTGTTTGACTCCGCTGAAGTAAGATCAGCTGTTTGGATCTCGCCAAGTCCAACTTTGGCCAGACCTGCCGAGTTATTACGCATGAGGTGCTATTTGAGCAAATGTCGTTCGTCAACTTACTAGCTTCTTCCTGAAGCAGTAGTTTGCCTAACGCGAGGGGTATTTCAAAATCTTTTCTGCTTTTTGAAATGTGGTCCATTGTGCCACGTCGAGCCAGTTCATCGGATTTTATGTTCCCTGCACTATTGAAATGCCCTGGTACCCACATAATATTGATGTTGAACTGATCTGTCATCTCGTTATGAGATGAGAGACAGCTCTGGAATACTTTCGACGTGAGGAGGAGTGATTGAAGCGCTTTAATGGCAGCCTGACTGTCCGTATATATGCGAATATCACAAGCCGAAATTACATTAAACCTCAACCAGTCTACGACTTGAAAAACGCTATAGTAGTCGAGGAGATGGAAGGAGAGATTTAACATAAGTTCCTCGCAGAACATCCCAACCCTTTTGAACCATCAGTGAAGGAGTTTATAACTCCTGATTCCAAAACTGCCCCCGTCATCCAGTCCTCCCTGTATGGGATCCTAGCCCGGAACTTTGTTTCAACAGATAGTGATGGGACATTAAAGTAGGTGTTCTTGGGAATTTGTTTGTTACACAAGATAGATGATTGCTCTGTATTGTTGTAGATCCACATTGAGGTGAATTTTAGTCGTTCGGCAGTACTTTACAAGCTGCCAACTGTTTCCCCAAGGTATCTAGAGGAGTCAAAAATGGTAGCGTCTCCAGTGCCTGAGTGGATGTGTTCCTTAGTGCACCACTAATCCATAGGGATATTGTTCTCTGGAATTTCATCAACGGCTTTTGGTTGACAGTTTAGTCCAGAGCAGGCCACCGGACTGTTACCTCATACAAAAGAGTGGGTCTGCCTACCGCAGTATACATCAAATATACGATGCGGGGCTCCAGCCCCCATCTTTTCCCAATGGGATTTTTGCAGTGCTATCGTAGCTTTCTATACCCGCTCCAAAATATTAGGTTTCCAATTTAATTTTCTATCCAAAACGAAACCCACAAACTTCGCTTCATCTATAAAAGTCGAGCTGAAGCCATTTAAAGTGGGAGGATCAATATGAGGAAGTTTATATTTCCTAGAGAAGAGAACCAATTCGGTTTTGTGTAGGTTCACATTCAACCCACAGCCATTGGCCCATATTGAAAGAATGCCCAGGGCTTTTTGCATTAGCTCACTAAGGGTACTGGGATATTTGCCACGGACACCAATAGCTACATCATCCGCATAGGCAACCATCTTGAAGCCACTATCCTCCAGTCCTAGCAACAGGTCATTAATGACAAAGTTCCAATATGGGGGGACAGTACGACACCCTGCAGCGTACCTCGGCTTACGAACCGTCTGGCGGAGGATTCCCTTAGATTAGCGTTTATGATCCTGCTTGTTAGCATTTGATCTATCCAATCCTTGAGTGATACATCCACTCCTAGATTCGAAAATGGCCGAGTTATAGCCCCTAGAAGCACGTTGTTAAAGGCCCCCTTAATATCCAAAAAAATTACCATTGCGAAGTCTTTATTCTCGAAAGATTTCTCAATGAAATATATAAGAGAATGAAGAGCAGCCTCTACAGATCTCCCCTTGCAACAACCATGTTGAGATGTAGACAGTTTTTCCGGTACAATCGCGCCTCTAATATGAGTTTCTATTTATCTTTCCAGTGTTTTAAAGATTAAAGAAGGCAAGCTAATCGGTATAAGGTCTTTGGGACTACAATGTGACCGTTTTTCCGCCTTAGGTATTAACATAACCTTCACTTACGTTCAGTTGCTTGAAATGTGTCATAGTTCTACTATAGCTTCCGATTTCAGCTTCCTCTATTTGTTCTTTCTCCGGCATTTTCTGGGCATTTTATTTCATGAGTTTTTTTTGTTGTCAAATTTGAGTTTGCTACCGAGGAGTTGATACAGGGCGAATAATTTTCCTAGGAGTATGGGATTAGTAGGTTCATAGGCACGACAAAGTGTCTTACTCCGGAAATCCCACGCACAACCCTGAACTTTAGCTAGCAAAATTAATCGCTCTGGAGTCCCTCAATGGACACATTTTCTGTTACCAGATACTTTGATAAAGCAAAGGAATGGCGCTGCCTCAAAGAAACCTCAGCAGCTGCATGATTCACAGAAACCTCAACAGACAACATTACAGGAGCCATATTGACATATTTCTTACAACTTCATCAAAAAATTATTTTTGGGTCATAATTCCTTTGTTAGAAATGTCAAAATTCATCATAATCGGCTAAAAATAGCTAAGTGATATTCTAATTGACCATATTCCAGAATTTCATTCTAAAATCATATTCACTATACCTCCGAAATTATTCATCTGTATGTATTTACATTGTATAGTTTATGATTTGAACCTTCTTACTTAAATCAAATTCACCTTAATCCAGATAACAGATAATTCGATTTTTTTATTTTGTTCTAATGATAGAATCTTGTAATAGTTTAGTGAATTTAAACAAAGTCTTTACAACTCACTTCAACGGCATTAAACAGGTTTTTATTCTTGTATGTTTTAATGATGTAGCACCAAACATCAGGACAAAAGCAGTTTCGGTGTTTTTACACAAATTATTATATAATGGGAAAATTCGAATCATTGTACAATCTACTCTTAAATGTTTGAATACGGCAGCAGTGCGCCCTAATCTAACCCCCATACTCGCTTCTATAAACGAAAGATACAGAAACTGAATTATAGTATAATCGCAGTGAACTCCTGGTAACGCGAACAAATTTTTAATTATTGTGCTACTCGGTATTAAACAAGAGAATAGTCTTCCATTTATATATTATATTTGGTGGTATAGTACATTTTAATATAAATATTACCAAAACAAATCACAGAAAACTTGTGAACGTACAAATTTCTTATGCAAAAAAACAACCCCTGCAAACATGAACAATCTCCTAAACATGAATTTGCTTAGTTTTATTTTGTTCACGTTATAGCAAGTCTACTGTATATTATTAGGCGGCAGTCAAATAAAGTTAGCCCCATTTTAGAAATTAATTTTTTAAAAAGGATTAAGAGAGCAAAAGGGATGCAATAAAATATAAAATAAATGTTCCCTTTGGCCATATTCCAGATCTTTATTTAAACATCTCCCTTGTCAAATTTCATTATAATCGGTTAATGAAAAGCCATGTTCCATCTTATTTGGTCATATTCCAGAACTTTATTTAAAAATCATTTTAGAATCCCATTTCCATCGGAAATATCAAATTTCACTAAAATCCGTTAAGAAATAGACAAGTTCCACCCTAATTAGCCATACATTTAATTTGCTAGAGGTTCAATATGAAATGTAAAATGTTAAATTGAAATGAAAAAGGTTCAATTTGAAGTGTTAAAATATCACTGTGAAGTGTAAAAGGACCAATTTAAAGTTTAAAACCTGTATAACAATACATTTTTAAGTACTTTATGTTAAAAATCAAAAACATAGAAGTTTTCGTTGGCAATTCCGTTTATAAACAAATTGGTTCCCACTATGGTTCGCACAGTTTTAAGCAGCATTTAAAATATGATAGTGTGGTACGGAAAACGGAGTTTTTATCTAAAACACTTTATCTAAAAATAATTCATCTAAAAACAATTCATCTAAAGCAATTCGTCTAAAACAGTTTACCTAAAACCAATTCACCTAAAAACAATTTGCCTAAAAACAATTCTTTAGACAAAGATAAATTCGTATAAAACAATTCGTCTCAATTTATCTAAAATTATTTAAATAATTATTGACGTATTCTTGGTCATTCCATAAAAAAGTTTGTAAAAATGTGATCTCACAAATTTTATCAATAGTTGCTTTCCAATCAACTAACTGCTAGTTCCCCCTAGTAGTAAGGTTTTTGTCTTTGCTATGTGAACTCACAAAATAGTAAAACATAACCTAAAATTATTTTTTGAATATTATTAGTCAAAAAATTAATTTTTTTCTGTGATTTTAAATCGATTCATACAGACGTGATTTTTATTGTGGATTTTTTAAACAGTTTTAGTGATTATTATAAATAAAAATATGTCTCTTTGATTAAATAACCTAAACGGTTGAATATATTCATAAATTTCATAAGCAAAAAATTACCGGTTCTACAGTTATCCACCGGTTCTACAGTTATCCACAGTGGGTATACCCATGAAAAAATAGTAAAAGTTGTTATGACTAGATAATTTAGAAAAGACAACAACTTGTTTACTAGCAGGTAATGGCGGTTGGTACTGGAATTCAATTAATAAAAATTGCGCGAGAAATTGTATATTTTGTTTTATACATGATTTAAACGAAAATTTTGAGATGAAACTTTTGGGTAGAAATATAAATAGAGGAATCACGCACAATTACAATATTACCTCAATAGATAGTGTTACTTGCATGATTTACAATTTTTTTACAGTATAAGTATACCAAAACCAAAATGTTTATACAAGCCGTACAATAGATAGCTCATAACACATTGTCGACGTACTCTATTTATGTAATGCTTTTTTCATATCACTTTTAAACAAGAAAAAACAGATTTATATCATCATACACATAACTAATATTAACCATAGGGTACTTCTTTGACCAAATTTAAAGAAAATAATTAATAAGCTGCCATTTTTGTTGAATTATAAAAATAAAATAAAGTTAACCAGTTTGAAAATTGAATTGTGTAATCAACGTTAATTAAAGCTCTTGTTGTTTTATTTTGTGAATAGCGTGAGATATTTATTCAGAATTTGTGCTGTGGCCTGTGGGTAAAAGTGAAGAATAATAAGAACATAAATTTGATGCTGGATGAATCGCACAGTGCAAATCGGATACGAACAGTAAAACTTAAATTATATGAAAGCTTGTAATGTAGTGTTTAAGTGCCATAGTGAAGTGAACAGTCAACCAACCAAAATATACAGTCCATTCCGTACATAAGATTTGGTCCTTCGACCTACTCGTATCGTAGACGTATAACAAAAACAACAACAAATGAAGCAGATTTTTTTTCCTATTTTTTGCTCTGATCGTTCAGGGGCCCTATTCTCGAATTCCACAACCATTTTTCATATATGGACATCTGTCAAAATCTATGTAATTAACATAGATCTTAACACGGTAGATTTGAAACAAAGTTTTTTCCCATATTATATCTTCTATTTCAAGCGTAGACAGTTGGAGAAGGACAGATATATATGGGTTCTTACGAATAATATATTGTTGCGATTTCTCTTATGTAAACAAACCATTTAGTTTTTATTGTTGTTAAAAAGTGGTGGTGCGTAGTTTCGTGAAAATTAAAAATTATCAAATAAAACAAAACAATTAAAAAAAATATAATTAATTATTATTTGTGATAAAGTATTAAAAAAAAATCTATGGAAAATGAAGTGCATAATCAATGTCGTAACAATACTCCAAACAAATTACCTGGAATTTCTTTTCATCGATAACTTTTATTGTGGTTTATATACAACGAAATTCAAATTGTGATGTAAATATTATAATTTGTGATTAAAAAAGTGCACTTTAAAATTTAAAAATTTGTTGTTGTTGGGTTCTTATGATTTGTTTACAATTATTTTTACCAGGTACTAAAAGTGTAAAATAATGCCGCGTGTTTAGAAAAGTTATTTTTAATAATAAAATTAATTTTATTAAAAAATATTGAATTTAAAAAATAATTATAAATGTACATATTTGCATCTAAAATAAAAATGGTTTTTTAAACTTTAATTGTTTTATTTTAAGCAAGCCACTTTATTGTAAAACTATTGAATAAAATTCTAAATACGGCCCTAATATATTTTAATCTTTCTCTTTTTCGCACAGAATTTTCGGTGCTTGACGTTTGCTTATTTCATCTCTATGGTAATTATTGAAGTTTTCGTATATGGGGAATTTTTTTCACCAGCTTATAACCATTCTGAAATATTCCCTTAGTGCCGAAAAAATTCCGTAGCAAATTCAAGAATACAACAATTACAATTTCCGAACGTTTTTATGAATTTTGGTAAATGTCCACTTGTGGAAAATGGATGTGGAATTCGAGAATAGAGCCCCAGGATAGTGAGAATGGGTGATATTTGTTTTAGAATAGAGAATTGTTGTTGTATAAAATGCTTGTATCTGTGTGAGTCATTTGTATTTGGATTTTTAAATCCGTTGATATTTAACTAGGAAACTATGAACTTAAATACATTTTAAGATTTCTGAAATAAAATAGTATAATGAGCATTTATACGTTAGTCGTGGTATAGTACAGTTCATCACAATTGAATAATATTGACCACGTAGACTGGCATATGGTTAAGTTGTCCAAAAATATAGGCCATACCTTGTGGACATCTCTGTGATCGGAGATACAACAATTTTTAAAACCAATAAAATTATTAAAAATTCGAAATTCTGTGAAGTATAGTATAGTTCATCACAATTGGATAAGACTGGCAACGTAGACTGGCATATGGTCAAGTTATCCAAAAATATAGGCAAGACCTTGTGGACATCTCTGTGATCGGAGATACAACAATTTTTAAAACTAATAAAATTATTAAAAATTCTAAATTCTGGGAAGTATAGTATAGTTCATCACAATTGAATAAGATTGACCAAGTAGACTGGCATATGGCCAAGTTATCCAAAAATATAGGCCATACCTTGTGGACATCTCTGTGATCAGAGATACAACAATTTATAAAACCAATAAAATTATTAAAAATTCGAAATTCTGGGAAGTATAGTATAGTTCATCACAATTGAATAAGATTGACCACGTAGACTGGCATATGGTCAAATTATCCATATATTATTAATTATAAAAATATAGGCCAGAATTTGTGGACATCTCTGTGATCGGAGATATAAAACTTTTAAAATAATGAAAAATTATTGAAAATTCCAAAAACTGTGAAATATATTATAGTTCATCATAATTGGATCGGCTTGGTGACATTGACTGCTATATGGCTTAGCTATTCTAAGAAACGTGCGGGGTCTTCGGGACATTTCCAGGATCGGCGCTAAATAATTATTTAAACCATCAAAATTCAGTCAACTTTTAAATTATCTGAAATATAGTAATGTTCAACACAATTGGATGCTTTTGGTTAACAATATAACCAGATGGTCTAGCTATCTGAAAAGGATGAAAAGAACCTGTTTTCTGATGAAAAAATCTGTTTGGTGGTACTAAAAATCCAAAATTACAAAAAATTTAAATTTTCATATCATTTAAATTCCAATTGGAAAATAGCTAATTTAACAGTGTAATTTTTTGTTATCTTTTTTTTTAGCATAAACTTCACACTCATGATTATTTACCGATAAAAATATTATAGTTTTATATCTTTATTGTTAGCATTAACTTAATTTTTTTGAAAAATGGACTTACCCGACTTTCAAAATAAACGGTCCATTTTAATCGTTTTCTAATCGACCAACGGCGAGCACCCGCTAGCAAACCGCTAGTAAAATTGTTTTTATCTTTGCTAAATTTTCTACCTGCTCTTGCTATTTTGTTACGAGCAGTTAGATGCAATTACGCACAATTTCGACGCTAGGTGGTTGAATGTTGAACCGCTTACTATTTATGGCAAAATTAGAAATTTTAATTGATTTTGTTTAGCAGGTTATTTATTAATTATTTTTTTATTGATTTTATATAAAAAAAGGTTATGTTTTACTCGTAACATCCAATTGTGAGCTTACCAATCGGCCATAGGAATGACAAAAAACTTCCTACTAGCGGTTTGCTAGTGGCTGCTAGCGATGGTCGATTGGAAAACGATTAATATGCACAAGAAATTACAAAAAAAATGTGAATCATGCAACTAACGATATCTGTTGAGGGAGTATTGTAATTGGCCGTGATTCCTCTAGACTCAAAGCTAATTATTTTACGAGTACTATACTATATCCATTTTTTTTGCGATTTTTTTGTTGAATTGTTTTGGACGAGTTGTTTTAGACGAATCGTTCTAGATGAATTGTTTTTAGAAAAATTGTTGTTAATTAACAAAACATTCCCAATGGAAAAATATTTTACCTTTTACTTACAGGTTTGTATGAATTTCCAACATAACGAGCAAAAATTTTAGTTCGTTATGTCGGAAATTCATACAAACCTGTAAGTAAAAGGTAAAATCTTTTTGCATTGTGAATGCTCTGTAAGTCGTTTTTAGACGAATTGTTTTTAGTTTAATTGGTTTTAGGTAAATTGCTTTAGTCAAATTGGGTTAGGTAAATGGTTTTAGATCAAAAGTCCGCGAATCGTGTAATACACCTAATCGTGTCTGTTATAATGGAAAGTTTGAAATTTGTTTAAGAAAAACATGAGAATCGTACAACTTTAGTTTAGAAATTGATTTAGTCGTTTGTTTTATTTATTTATTTATTAAACTTTCAATCTTCAGAAGATAAAAAATTTATACAATACAGAAAAACAACACGAGTAATTGCATAAGTAATTACATAACGTGAGTCAAGAATGTATACATTACTAGGAGCTGTGCCACCGATTGTACATTACACCAATAACTAGGTTACACAAATAACATAATACCAATAATATTAAAAACCAATAACCACATGGACGAAGCCCCTGGTTGTAAATAAAAATAACGAGCCAGCCAATGTTAGCAAAGATTTTAAATAGCCCAATGAATATTTCAAAAATTATAAATTTTGAATGCGGTGAATTCTTCCAAAAAATTTAAAATTTTGTTTTATTACAATAATTAATTAGATCTAATTTTTCATTACATGGTTGTTAAATTTTCATCATAATAAAATTTGTACCCGTTTTAAATTTTCGCATCAGACATCGTTAATCAAAATCGTTTCGTGTAAATTATGAACGATACCAAAATCCAATTTGTTTTGTGTTTCAAATTTTTCTTATTTTTTTTTATGTTTGTTGATGATGATCTTGAGCATAAATTAAAATGTCTTCTTCATCGCCATCTACTTTCTTTATTATTGTTAAGTTGTGAATATAAACATCATAAAGCACTTAAGAAGTATTTTTTATACATCTTGTACAATATTTTTCTTAATTTTATTTGTTTTTATTTTCAGTTATTTTCTTATTTGCAAACGAATTTTCTCAAACCAGAAGAAGACAGGAAAAGAGCAAAAAACACTTTGAAGTTTCCAGTAATTTGGGAAATTTTATCGTTTTTTTTTTTTTGGTTAAATAATTAAATTAGTTCTTCTTCATCGGTTGCTATACTGTGCGCTTTGGTTATTTTCTAAACATTTTATTTATGTTTAAGACAACTGGAAATAAAATTTTCTTATACTTTTGTTATTAGTTTACCGAAAAAAATAAGTTTATGAAAAATATTTACACAGCACAATGTTTCCAAGAATAAGAAATTAAAAATATCTGTAAAAGGTGAAAATATATTTGTAAGCTAGCGTACGTTGCAAATTAGCATCAATTACTAACTTTTTGGGTTTTTCTTTCCGTTATTTACATTTATTACTCTATATAAATTAGTATGTAACTTAAGAAGGTTTGTTCAGTCCTATTGACTTAACTTTTTTCTAAATTTCTTTGCAAGTGGTGTTGTTACTTTCACTGAACCAAGTGCAAAGTCGGAAACATCAAAAATACACATCTCACAAAATGTAACAAGGTCATTCGATCTAAAAAGGGTTCTTCAAACTGAATTCAAGTTTTTATAAAACAAATAAAATGATTTTAAGTTTTTAATTATAAAGTAAGTTAAATAAAACAATACAAAAACAAGTTAAATTGAACAAAAAAGAACAGTTTAAAAAATATTTTAAATTTGCAACATGGAATTTGAGAAATATAAAAATTACAGCATTACAATAAAAATATTTTTATTTGCACAAGTTTGAATTTTGTCATCAAAAAACTCGAAAAAGTAAATTAATAAAAGAGAAATGCATTGTTCTCCATCCGTATACAGATATATAAGTTTGACCCTCTTCTAACAACTTTAATTAAATTCACATTTTGTACAAATGCTTACCGGAACGCTTCGCTTGGGGCCCTACCTTGTAACACGATTCTTTGCTCAGATTTAAATAAAATTAAAATAAAAAAAAAAATTAACTTTCTTAAACGTTATAAACCCAACGAAATTTAGACAAATTTTATTACGATATATATATATATATATATATATATATATATATATATATATATATATATATTATATATATATATATATATATATATATATATATGTATATTAATATATATATATATATATATATATATATATATATATATATATATATATATATATATATATATATATATATATATATATATATATATATATATATGTATATAAATATATATATATATATATATATATCTATATATATATATATTTATATATATATATATATATATATATATATATATATATATATATATATATATATATATTATATAAACTAAAATAAAATATTAAAAATTAAAAAAAAACTGCATATCCGGAATACAAATGTATGATTTGGAAATCCACCATATTGGTATACCTAATTAATAAAAAAAAAAGAAAAGAAAACAATTAATTTAAATCACATCAAATTGCAATTAACTGTAATAAAAAAATATAAATTACACGAAATCTTCTCGCTTTCGGAAAGAGTAAAATTTTATTAGGGCGCCACTTTGCACTAAGGCAAAGAAAATACCGAAAAACACGCGTTTACTAATTTAATTTCCTGACTTTGTTTGAGTTTATGAGCTTAGGGCGTGGTAATTTAGGCGAGCGATTACGTGTAACAACGGAAAACAAAATTTATATAAATTAAAATTTGATAAACAAAACATAAAACTAATCCAACTATTATTTACCAAATTCAGGAACAAAATTTAAATTCATAAAGATGAAATACAAAATGAAAAATTAATAATAATTAACAGTTAAGATCGTGACGTAACTCTCACGTTCGGATAACTGAATTGCTGCTACAAATTTTGCTTTTTCGAATGTAATTATTACATATCGTAATTATACTGCTGTATAGAAATAAACCAAACAAAAGAAATTTCCGACAGAATCACCATGTGTCTTGATATTGTGCCTTTCCGTGTTTTGTTCACGAAAGAAATTTTCACTACACAAGCACATGTAAAAAAAATTTTTGTATTGTTTTTCACCAAATTAAATCACTTAAACCACCATATTTATTTTGTTTATTGTTTTCAAAATAAAAAAAAAATTTAAAATATTTGCAATCACCAAAAAAAAACATAATTATTTAATGTCCACAAAAAAAAAATTATCATTAATAAAATAAGTATACTTATCCTCAAATATATATTTGCGAAGTGGCCAAAATTAAAAAAAAATATTGTATTTGTTTGAACAGGAGCTCCCAAATCAGCTTTTCCTCCAACGATCCGTACGCTTCGATGACTCGATCCGCAAAAAAAAACTCTTCAATTTTCATCATCCACCAAGACATTTTTCTCTTTATCTTTCTACTCTTCATTGTTGTCCTCCCACTCCATTTTATCTCTCCATAACATCACATTTTAGGAGGGAAACCCGTTGATCATCAAGCATATAAATGCCAAAAAAAAATTCATACTTAAGCAGAAACTTTATATAAATCAAAATATGCTAATAAAATAGAACAAAGAAAAAAAATTATTTAAATCAATCTCCCATTTCCCATCTTTCAGAGCTTTCCAAAATCAAACTTAAATCAACAAAAATTAATAAATATTCTCCACTGCAACCATTCTAAACTAGAATAAAAAAAAATTAAGCAACGCACCAATATATTGGTAATCGATAATTAGACGAGAGAGAAAAGTCTTCGTGTTATTTTTCTTTTTAAATACCATCATGATAATTAACAAATTAAATTTACACATTCTTTCTTTCCCCTCTATGGTGATTTCCAAATCAGTACCAAAATTAAAACATTAACTCTACACTCTTCATGTTTGAATTTAAGGTAGAAACACAACGACCAAATTATTTTCGAAGCTTATAATGCTGGAATCAAAATCGTTACATTGCACCTTTCTTAGGAAAGAAATTTAATCAAATTTCCCCCAGAAATTTGATTAAATTTCTGTTATGTTATGCTCAAAAAATTAGGAAACAAAAATAATAATAGTAACTCAAAAAAAAAATATACGTGCCCTCAAAAGCTCGGAACTACTAACAGATATAAAAAAAAATAATATATTTCGGTTTCATTCACTAGTTCACATGTTATTCAAATTTTTCTGGTTCAGCGTAATATATAAAATTAATCACTGACCATAAAAAAAACGACAAATTCAAACTTAGACAACAACCTAAAACGGCTTAATACTTAGCCACTTATTCTAGGATTACCTGAACCATAATTATGATTAGGTAACCCCAAAAAAAAATTAATAAGAAATCACCCATTATTTAACCTCTGACAGCCTATGGAAAATTTACACCTGAGCAAAATCAGAAATTCACAATGAGCAAAAAAAAATAAATAACAAAATTTAGCACTGATAAAAAGATACTAAAAAAAATCAAAAAATGAGTTATCAAACCCACAATAAATAAAAAAAAATATTTATTTACTCAACCCTTTCAGCTGAACAGGAAATAAAAAAAAAAATTAGAAAATCTGAATAACACATAATAAACCAAGAAATCATAAACACAAAATCCAAAATTTCGGTAATATTCGCAGTGAAAATAAAAAAAAAACTTATTGAGGCTCATCAACAAAAAAAAAAAAAAAACAAGTTACTAAATGAGCTAATCATAACCAAAATTTAGTTTGAATACTCAAACCCAAACCCTCAATGGCTATCTAACTAAATAAACTAACAAATAAACTAAAACCCCAAAAAAAAAATCCTAATTATAATTAAAACAGCTATCAAAACCCACCCAAAACCATTAAAGCCAAATTATGGCGGTTTCCACAGCATTATCGATTTGGTGATATTCATCCTATTTATATGTTATTTGATCAAATCAAACAAATAATCATTGTGATTGCACTACTTGAAGTTTCATGCATAGCAAAAAAAAATATATTAAATCAAATTAACCGATCAAATCATATTCGTAATATAATTAATAAAAAAAAAATTCATTTAATAACAATGAAAACTTAACCAATAATAAAATAAAATGTTTCAACTTTGACTATATTTTAATAAAATGTTGCCATTACCAGGCAGAAAATTCTTGTCAACTAATTGCATTTGACTTAAAATCTTTGGTATGGAATACACCAAGATTTTTACCATCAAAATCTTGTAATCTATAAACGTTTGAACCGACTTTGTCCTTTATTTGGCATTTGATCCACTTCGGAGGAGTTTCGCACTGAAATTCTGCGAAGCATCTGATAGCTGGAAGTTTCTTTTCCAGACGGTGTCACCTACTTGATGATTCCTTGAAGTCGATCTCAAGTTGTAATAATGTGCATATTTAGTATAGGATTTTGCTAAATTTTCCTTTACGATTTTATTAATGTTTCTAAATTCCTCCTTTAAATAATTTACTCGGTTTTGAAGAGGATCTGTTACCTCACTCTTTAACTCTATACTCACTATCGGTTCATATCCGTAATGATATATTTCTCTGCCAAAATTTAGATAATAGGGAGTGTAACCGGTGGACTCGTGTTGTGCGGTTCTAAGAGCGCAGGCAATTTTGTGTATGTGTTAATCCTAATCTTTATGATTGTTTTGAACATATGATCTTATCACAGATAAAATAACCCTATTACTACGTTTTGCAGGATTGTTCTGAGCATGATAGTGTGCATTTCTGAAATGTTGAACACCATTTTCTTTCAGAAAGTTCTGAAAAGCGGTCGAGACAAACTGTGGACCGTTATCCGAAATTAAAATTCTTGGAGTTCCATACATCAGAAATACTTGTTGTTCTGATAACTGCATTGTTAGCTTAGTATCAGCGCGACGGACAGGAAATAACAACAAATATTCAATTTTCATCATCCACCAAGACGTTTTTCTCTTTATCTTTTTACTCTTCATTGTTGTCCTCCCACTCCATTTTATCTCTCCATAACATCACATTTTAGGAGGGAAACCCGTTGATCATTAAGCATATAAATGCCAAAAAAAAATTCATATTTACGCAGAAACTTTATATAAATCAAAATATGCTAATAAAATAGAACAAAGAAAAAAAATTATTTAAATCAATCTCCCATTTCCCATCTTTCAGAGCTTTCCAAAATCAAACTTAAATCAACAAAAATTAATAAATATTCTCCACTGCAACCATTCTAAACTAGAATAAAAAAAAAAATTAAGCAACGCACCAACATATTGGTAATCGATAATTAGACGAGAGAGAAAAGTGTTCGTGTTATTATTCTTTTTAAATACCATCATGATAATTAACAAATTACATTTACACATTCTTTCTTTCCCCTCTATGGTGATTTCCAAATCAGTACCAAAATTAAAACATTAACTCTACACTCTTCATGTTTGAATTTAAGGTAGAAACACAACGACCAAATTACTTTCGAAGCTGATAATGCTGGAATCAAAATCGTTACAACCTAGCTTCACAGTGCTACTCTAATAAAAGCAAAACTTTGTTGATGAATAAATAATTAGTGTTAAAGATGATTATAGCGTCAAGGGTGGTTTTTCCTCATAAATAATAAATACAAAAGATAATAATTTCCCCGATTATATCATTAAGATAAGCAGACAAGTAATCGAGATCATTTCCTACTTGTTCATTCTCGTAGCATTATTCGAGTTCGTAGATTACATTTCTTAAACACATTTTTCTTTTCTTTTGGTTTATTTGTTGTTTTTTGCTGTAGAAAATGTATAAATCAAAAGGCAAAAAATCGGGAAAAAATTCCACAGCATCTCTAATGATTTATGTGTACGAGAAAAATAAATCTTTTTGGAAAACAAATAAAACTTTGTAGTAGATATACATACATACACATATATATTTATTTATATTGGTTTTTCAATAATTTTTCTTGTGATCATTTTTACTATTGTGGTTGTTGGTAAAATAAAATAAAAGTAAAGTAAAACGAGAAAAATTGCTTCTATTGTCTTTTCTGTTTTATATTCGTGTTATAATTAAGGACTATGGTCCAGCAGAATCAAAACCATTTTAATTTCTATTTTTACAATTTTTTATTTAATTTGCATGAACAAAGCTAATCAACTTTCTGACTGTTTGTTTCTGTTTGTTACTTGTTTAAGGTTCCTTTCAAACAACTACCACATGTGTTGGAGAGCTGAAATTTTGTGATCGCATCATTCTCAAGGCACATTTTAATCTAACTAATTTTGACGGATCCTCGAATGGCCCATCCAGGATTCATTATAACAGGGTAATTCAAGAAATGCTTCGTTCAAAACAATCGTTAAATTAAACTTAAAATTTAAGAGGAACGAAAAATTCTTGTTTCGGATAGTTCTATTTGATGTTGGTATTGATAAACTGGTTTTAGTAGATAACTCTGTTTATTCAGAGTGAGATAGATAATCAATTGGCAGAACCAAAGTAATCAATGTAAAATTGATTGTTTGAAAATCGTAGAAGAAAATATCTCTAGAATAAATCATCAAACAAAAGAGACAAATACAACTTAAACGTAAAAGCTCGTAAATAAAAAAAATAAATAAAAATGTAGATTATCCTTGTCTTTCCAATATACAAAAAATAAAAGCGATAAATAACACTTAAAAAGTGATAATGGGTAAACGTGTAAATAGAAAAGAAAGATGACTTAATTATCTTTATCCATAGTATAGTTACATATACAGGATTTACACTTCAAATTGATACTTTTACATTTCAAATTAAACCTTTGGCAAATTATATGTATGGCCAATTGGGGGATTTTAGTGAAATCTGAAATGTGCGTTGGAAATAGGACAAGTAGATCGGAATTTGGCTATATTCCTTGGGCCTATCGAATTTCATCATAATCCGTTCAAAAATCAGCAAGTTCCATCATTATTGGCCATATTTCAGAAATTTATCTAAAAATCATTTTAGAAACCCATTTCCAACGCACATTTCGAATTTTAGGAAATAGGTTAAGTTTATCTAAAAATCATTTTAGAATCCCGTTTCCAAAGCAAGTATCAAATTTCACCTTAATCGATTAAGAAATAGCCAAGTTTCGTCCTTCTTGGCCATATTCCAGAACTTTACCCAAAAATCATTTTAGAATCCCATTTTCAGAGTACCTATCGAATTTCATTATAACCGGTTAAGAAATCACCGAATTCCTTCATAATTGGCCAATATTCCAGAACTTTATCCAAAGATCATTTTAGAATCCCATTTTCAGAGTACCTATCGAATTTCATCATAATCGGTTAAGAAATCTCCAAGTTCCTTCTTAATTGACCATTTTCCAGAACTTTATCTTAAAATCATTTTAGAATCCCATTTCCAAAGCACATGCCGAATTTCACTGAAATCCGTTGAGAAATAGCTAAGTTCCGTATTACTTGGCCATATTCCTGAACTGTATCTAAAACTCAGTTTAGAATCCCATTTTTAACGCCCATGTGAAATTTCATCGTAAACGATTAATCAATAGCCAAGTTCCATCCTAATTGGCCATATTCCAGAAATTCATCGAAAAATCTTTTTAGAATCCCATTTCCAACGCACATGCCAAATTTCATCATAATCGGTCAAAAAACGGCGAAAAAATTAAAATTATAAATTATAATTAAAACTAGATAAACAAAATATACATTTTCATTTCTATAATATACATACATGTCTTCATTGACTTTTTTTTATTTTATTTTATAGATTGAGTTTTTGAATAGGTTTTATTTGTCTTCCAAAACTTGAAGTTTTGATAGTATAATTATTAATATTATTCTCAACCGTTCGGATGTATATACACTTGTAATGAAAGATTTTCTTTTAGGATGCATGCATGGCAGATGTCTTGGCTAAATGGTGAGTATTTCTTCTTAGTATTTTGTCATAGTCTGTTCGTCCCTGCTGTCCATTCTCTTGGTCCAATTTGTAACCTAACTTTGTCATTTATGTTCAACGGTATTGCGACTTTTGCTCCTCGATCAGCGTATTGTTTTTATATAGTTTAAAAACAAGTTAAAAGTCAAGCTTTCTTTTTGTGATATTAAAATTGTTTTATTTTATTTAATTTGGAGACCAAATTTCCAAATGGCGCAAAATTTGCATCTTTTGATGTCACTAATATGTACACAAACATTCCGGTTACTAAAACTATCAATATAGTTTATAATATTTTAACCCTTAACGGGCCATTCTCATATATTGCTATCAAAATTTACCAAATCATAGAATTCGGTGTATTATAAAATGTTAGTTCTGGGATTTTCCTGTTAAAGTGCTTAGTTTTCCGGAAAATGCATTTTAGTTTATGTGTCATATACGATACAAAATCCGTTAAGACAAAATAAAAAAAAAATAAAATAAAATAAATGTTATTCAATTTTAGTTTTATTTAAATTATACATAAATAAACAAATTACACATTTCAAATTAATGTTTAATTAATTTTTAAAAAAGAATCACATGTTGATCACAAAATAAAAGTAGAAGGTTCTAATTCAGTCTTTCTTTAGTAAGTCAATACAAATATTTACTGTAACAACTAGTCATTTATGGAAATCATAAAAACAGTTTCGAGAATTAATGATGCATAGGTTGACATTGCACTTTCAACATTTGATAAAACTTTGGCCGTTGCACCGACGCATTTTACACCTAGTTCTCTTATCCCAAATAGGAAAATGGTCAATATTGTCAAGCCGAATATCCTTTATAGGGATGTTTTGGGCTGATTTCTTTCGCGATTTTACTAGTAATGCATTCGTTAGTTGCCGGGAAGAAAGGGATTTATTTCGATTTTCCCTACCAGACCCAACAATACATAATGCAATTCCTAAATTTATTCTAAAGTCACAAAGCGTTAAGGCTGCTGGTTTTTTATTTTGCATGCCTTCCTATGTATTATCCACGAATTTACTACCGTAATGTCAAGCATGTGAAAGAATATCCGGAGGTACCATTTTAAGGATTTATACTTTATGCGATATCGGCCAATAAAACTGTCATGTAAATCGACCCCTCTCATATGCCGATTGTATTGTTTGATTATTTCTGGGCATTGAATATTCACTTCAGCATGCTTTTTATTATCCCACCTTTTAATAATTGACAAAGGATTTGCTCCAACAAAAGTCGAGACGAGGGTTACTGGCTTGTTATCCTTCCATTGTATTAGACATAAGTCAGCACCATCAAATGTTGAAGTGTATTCTTCGTAGGACCCTCTCTGTAGTTTGCTAATTTCTCGTTTAGTCTTTAGCTTCGAATTTGGAATCCTGTTGCGCCTAATTGTTCCAATACAAAGAATTCCCTGTTGTTGAAGAAATAGTACTAGTGGAACTGTGGTGAAATAGTTATCACAAAAAATTTTGTAAGCCATGTTTCGTGGAATAGGTCTGCATAATCGTACTACTATATTTGCAGAAGCTTCAAGATTTTCTTCGTTTATATTTCTGTAGTTATTCTCTTGACCGGAGTAAACTTCGAAATTATACATGTAACCTATAATATAAAAAAAGTTCATAAAGCCAAAATAAGTATGTATAAAAAATAAGAAAGTTTACCTGAAGATCCTCCTGTTAGCGCAAAGATTTTAAAACCCTATTTATGCGGCTTAGATGGGAGGTATTGTTTCATGAAGCTTTTAATTTTAGTCGCACAGATCTGTTCGTCTACTTCTGTTGCAAAAGACTTAACAACGGTCGTAGCTTAAATAATCGGTCATGCTGCGGATAAGTTTTAGGCAGTGCCAGTTGATTGTCGACGAAATGCAGGGTGCTTTTGATTTTTTAAAAAGATTTTAATGACATTGCTTCCTTAACTGTTTTATTTCCCACAAGGGCATTCCAATACAGCTCTGCGTTGGGAAGTTGATGTATAGATGAAATCAAACAAATTCCCAGGAATTTTTTCAATTCTGATTTTAATAAAACAAAAGGATCTGAAATATTTTTTTGTGCAGAGTATAAATTCGATTGCTCTACAATTAGATTTAGGACTTCATCGTTAAACAGCACGTTAAAGAATGATAAAGGAGTTTCGCAATTAACTATTTCCTGCGATATTTGCATATCTGTTTTAAATGTGGACGTTTCCGAATTTGGAACGAACAGGACATTTTTTCAAATTAATTTCTTGTATTTCTCCCTCAATCTTTTTACTTTGCTTTCCTCATTACTAATACCTTGTTGTGTCTGTCCAAATGGTTCCCCGCCATCTATTTCCATGTTTTCAAATATATAGGTACCTTCTAAATTCACATTGCTCACCAAAATTATTGGGATATTTTCAATATCCAAATCCACATCTGTTAGTCCCCTGTTTTCATCGACGTCCGCCCTATTCGTTATTGACTAGCTCGTCATCTTCCTCATCGTTTACGTCGTCATCGCTACTATCAGGCTATTCTTTAATTATTTTCTCTATCTCTTGAAGAGATAAATATTTTGGACTAGGCATTTAGGCCAAACTCGAACTAACTTTCTACTTAATACATTTTTTCAACCTAAAAATATTTAAAATAATTTACTTTTGCTATAAAACTGCGCATATATGACACATGTTTGAAAAAGAACTTCAACGGTTTTTGTGTCATATTTGATACATATGTTTACTTACCAATTATCGGCAGATTAAATTGATTTTAGTAATCAAATACAGCTATTTCACATAAAACCATTATTTCTTCGAATATTTCACAATTATTTTGGCTTATTTATTAGTTTTCTCCTTTTAAATTTCATGTGATGTTGTTGCTGATTTTCGACCACAATAAAAATAGGTTATGTCAAAATATATCCCTATCAACGAAAATATAATCAAAACGAAAGTTACTCTAATATTTAGTGCCAATAGACAACAAAAACAGAATACGTCTGGAAATATTATTTTTGGGAACAAATTGATTATGTCCCGTATATGACTCAAATACCAGTTAAGGGTTAATACAGAAACGAATTGATAAAAAGAAAATCAAGGAAGTTATCGATTTACTCACTACCATCACACGGCAAAATTATTTCCAGCATGATAATGAATTTTTCGTACAAGAAGAGGGATTGCCAATGGGAAGCCCTTTGTCGGGTACGTTGGCGAACATATTTTTAAATAACTTTGAGAAAGAGCACGTAATCAACACCAGAAATCCGTTCAAAGAAAACATTTTATACTGGTATCGATATGTCGATGATGTATTGTTATTGTTTAAAGGCACGCACAGACAAATAAACAATTTACTTAAATATGTAAATGGCATACACCACAACATTAAATTCACTTTAGAAATAGAAGCTGATAAAGCAATTAATTATCTTGACCTAACAATTTCCAACATTTATCAAAAACACAACTTTTCAATATATCGTAAAGCCACACAAACAGATCACACCATACACAACTCATCTAATCACCCATTTCTGCACAAAATAGCTGCTTATAACCATAAGCTTCATCGGCTTAACAACATCCCAATGAACGAGAGGAATTACGAGAATGAATTAAATTTAATTACTCAAATAGCAAAAAATAATGGTTTCAATAAGAAGAACATACGCCGTCTCAACATGAAGATAAAACGCAAAATGTCGCAATATAACCTAACTACGTTATATCAAGATGAGAATAACACCAAAAAATACATATCCGTCGAATATAACCAATATACATACAATATAGTAAAGAAAATTTTTAGCAGATACAATTACGAGTATACTACGGCATGCAAAACCAGAGATAATTTACGGAGAAAACTGAGGCCAAAACAAGTTAGTGAACAAGACAGCGGTATTTACAAATTGGTATGTAACGATTGTCCGAAGTTTTATGTAGGCCAAACGGGGAGATCGTTCTTGAAACGATTCAACGAGCATGTAAATGAAATAAAAAACACAACAAGAAACACAACGTTTAAATCAAATTACAAAAACGTTTAAATCAAATATGCAAATCGTGCATAGAATTGCCAAGGGGAATACAATGGACCGGTTAGAAGAAATTGAAGTATACAAAAACCGTAACAACCCGCTCTTATTAAACCAAAAAATTAACACTAAAACAAACAAAATTTATGATTTCATATTATGCAGTAGGCAAAATTAACGTTTATTTATTTTTAAAGAAAAATTTTTTTGACGTAACTAATTAATGCAACGATTTTATGTACCTTATAAACAATAGTCAAGGAACTGAGGAAGGATGAACATCCGAAACCGGTCTCCAAATTAAATAAAATAAAAAAATAATATAAAAATTTTAATATCACAAAAAGAAAGCTTGACTTTTAACTTGTTTTTAAACTATATTATATTGTGATATAAGCCGCAGCAACAAATAGAGACATGGAATTATACCATCTTTATAGCAGTATTGTTTTTGTTTGTCTCTTAACGTTTGTAAATTTTCCTGAACTTTTGTTATTATTTTTGGTTTTAATTGATCTCTCTTAATTGGTAGTATACTTCTGGTACATCTACTAAATAGTCGTGAATTAGGTGATCCTAATTCATCACTGCGTGGTGTATTTCGCCAATTTTGTAATGCTAGATAAATTTTCGTTTTATCTTTAAAACATTTCTTTAGCAATAATTTAGCTGTTTGGACCCCGCGTTCGGCCAAACCATTCGATCTAGGAAATCTTGGACTCGATGTTTGATGTCTGAAATTCCATTCTTCAGCGAATTTTTGGAATTCAAATGACAAGTATTGTGGTCCGTTATCAGTTTCTAATATTTCGGGAGTTTCGTGCACAGAGAACCATTTTTGTAACTGATTTATTATTTGTATTGAATGTGTGTCGTTAAGCCTCTCAAAGTCTATAAAGCCAGAGTAGCTATCCACAATCAACAAATAACTTTCTGAATTGAACGTAAACAGATCTGATCCGACTATTTGAAAAGGTTAATCTGGTACTAATTTTTGAGTGATAACTTCTTTTACATTATTACACTGTGTTTGTTGACATACAGAACATTTACTCACAAGTTCTTCTATGTCACTTGCTAAGTTTTTCCAATAAAAACTTTGTCGAACCAGTCTTATGGAACTTTGTATTCCTATATGTCCAATATGAGCTATTTTTAGTATTTTTGAAATTTGTTTGGTTGGTATTACTATTTTGTCCCCTTTATAAATTATTTCATCGTATACTCCTAGTTCGTCTTTGAATGTTGAAAAATGTTTAAGACCTTTTGGAATTAACTTCTCTTCAGGCCATCCCGTCATTATGTAATTTTTCAATATTCTTAGATCTGCGTCGTTTTTAGTATCTTCGATCAATTCAACTAATGCGTTTGCTGAGAAAGGTATTACTAAATGTATTTGTAAGTCTTCTTCTTCAGCTACATTGATTCTGTTATTTACATCACGAATAAGAGCATCTGCAATGGGAATCTCCGTACCCTCTCTATATATTACCTTCGGTGAGTATACCATTACATCAAATAAAATTCTTTGAAGCCTTGCTGGAGCTGATGTTATCGGTTTCTTTAATATTGTTTCTAACGGTTTATGATCACTTTCGATTGTTACTTGCTTCCCATATATGTATTCGTGAAACTTTTTGCACGCAAACCTTATTGCTGTGGCTTCTTTTTCAATTTGCGGGTAGTTGAGTTCTGCCGAAGTCAAAGATCTCGATGCGTATGCGATTGGATGCTCGTCCTGGAGGAGAACTGCTCCTAAGGCCATTTTACTTGCATCTATTGATAGTTTTACATCTTTTTTTGTATCATAGAACCTTAGTACTGGTGCGGTGGTCAGAGCTTTCTTTATTTCTTCAAACGCTCGTTCCTGTTCAACATCCCAAACAAATGTTGTGTCTTTTTTGATCAAGTCCCTCATCGGAGCTGTCAATTTTGAATAATTAGGTATAAATTTGGACACATAAGTTACCATTCCTAACAATCTTTGAACTTGTTTGCGGTTGTTGGAGTTTCTATGTTGAATATGGTCGATATTTTTTCTTTGTCCATTTCTAATCCGTTTTCTGATATCACGTGTCCAAGAAATTTTAACGATTTTTTATTGAATAGGCATTTTTCTTTGTTAAGTATTAATCCTGCTTTTCCAATAATATCCATCACCCTTTTTGTGACTTCACTGCATTTTTTTTCGGTTTCTGCATGTATTAATATGTCATCCATTGAGCACTCGACGTTAGGTATATTTTCTAAGAGACCATTCATTATTTGTTGAAATATTTCAGGTGCGGAAGCCAGCCCGAATGATATTCTCAAACACGTATATCTGCCCCATGAGGTAGCAAATGCTAGGTATTTTTGCGTTCTTTCAGAAACCCTTACTTGCCAAAATCCTTTTTTACAGTCCAACAATGTAAAAATTTTCGATTTATTTATTCTGGACGAGATTTCCTCGATAGTTTGTAAAGGATAATGCCTTCTGAGAATGTTTTTATTCACGTTTGAAGGATCCAAGCAAATTCTAATCCTATTCTTTTGTCTTACCACTACCATTGGCGAGACTGCTGGAGTAGGCTCTATAATTTTTTTTATGACTTCCATTTTTTCCATTTTGTCGATTTCGTTTTTTACTTGGTCCCGTATCGAATGAGCTATGCGTCGCGGAGGATATATTTCAAAACTGGGATTATCGATTAAGGCTATGTCGTATTCGAAATTTTTAAGACAACCCAGCCCGTTATAAATGGTTTCGTCAATATTTATATAATCGATATTTTGTCCGTTTGACCTCTGTACTAAATTCAGTTCTTGACATGTTCGTTTTCCTAATATCGGTGTAGCGTTACTGTCGATTACTTTAAAAACTATCTTTGTGTTGTTGTTTTGTATTCCGCACCTAACTAGTAATTCGCCTAATACTGTAATTCTGTGACCACTGTACATTATCAAATTCTTTGTCACTGTCTTATCGAGCTTGAGATGTAGTCGGTCTACTATGTGTTTAGGTAAGACATTGCACTCTGCTCCCGTATCTAATTTACATTTGATAATCACGTAATTAATTTTTACGATTTCGTACCAACCATCACCAGAACATCCGACATTCAACGAATCAATATACAAATCTTCACTTTCATTCAAATTATCAATTTTCTAATTTTTCGTTTTTTCACCTTTGAATTTTGTTCTGCAGGCTACCGGCAAAAATTTTTACCGTTACACTTTGAGCAAATCACGCAATACGCCGGACAACTTTTCGCGCCATGTTTGGATTTGCACTGTTTACAGTAAAATATTTTAATATTACTATTATTGTTATTATTCGTATTACTAACATTTTCATTTTTATTTCTTATTTTGATTAAACTAATTTCTTTGTCTACCTTAACGGCTTGTATTTGCAAAGACGCTACTTCGTGTGCTTTACATATGTTGATGACTTCGTTTAATGTTTTTGTGTCATCATTAATTAATTGTTCACGAATGTCGTCTTTACATATGCCTAAAATTAGCCTATCCTTTAAAATGTCATCTACCGTTATTTTATCGTAATTACATTTTAAAAATTGCAATCTAATTCTAGTTAAGAAATCTTCGAATTTTTCTCCGACCGATTGAGACAAATTATTGAAAATAAAACGTTCATACGTTAAGTTTATTTTTGGTTTAAAATGTTCGTCAAATCTTTTTACCAATATTTCATATGTTATTTCCTCTTCTTTTAATTGAAAGGATTCAAAAACTTTACCTGCTTCTTGTCCTATTGACGTCATGAATATTGCCGCCTGGATCTTTGCATCTTTTTTCTCGAATTCTGTGGCCGTTGCATAAAACCTGAATGTTCGCACCCAATCCAACCAATTGTTGCATGCATCTCCCGAACATGACATCGGTTTTGGTGGTCTGAGGCTATCGCCCATTTTGATAAAGTTGTTTGAATTATTAACTAAATTTTCCTCTATATTTGTAATATTTTGCGAGCCGCTTCGTCGCTTTTTATTTTTACGCGTTATTTTGATATGTATAATGTTGTAATGATTAGTAAATGAACTTTCCAAATGGCGTCTTTCTACCACTTTTTTTTCGTATAAACTTTATTTTAGTTGTACCGCGTATTTACGTATTTTTATTTCTTTTATGTTTATTTTATATTTCTATATATTATTCTCTATAATTTTTTTTTTAATTTTAAATTTAATTCACATTCTGACACCATGTAACGTAGTGAAACACGCTAGAGGCTTAGTTTTATAATGATATCTTTTATTAAGCAGTAGTGACAATTACATGCATTGCTACTTAACCTACGCAACATGATGGGTGCGTTCCATAACACATAATATGTCATGTCACAAATGGTTCAATTTGAAGTGTAAAACCTGTAGTACTTCCTCGTGAAGTTCATCGATGAAGTATTAGATGACGATACTGATATCGTTCTGAATTGTTATACCAACTTTGTTATAGATTAAATTAAAACAAACAAAAAATTATTATAAATCAATTTTATTTAGTGTTTAATAATGTCGGTTCTCGTTCAATGTTTTCCTTGCCCAAAAGAGTTTCGTTGAGAGTTGATGTGTTTGTCTCTTGTGTTAAATGCTACAATAACTTTTTTGGGAACGAAAATTCTGCTAATTAAACTAAAAGTGAATTCCAATGATTTGTTAAATTCAATAAACTCTAAATTAGATAGTCAAAACAAATTGCTGTGTGATTCTTTTATACAAAACAATTATCGTTTTGTTGAAATTGAGAAAAAATTAGGCAATGCCTTAGAGGAAAATATGTATCTAAGAAATAAAGTGAAGAGACTGGAAGAAAAAATTGATAACAAAACGAGTTTAAGTGATACTGAAACGGTAAATAATTTGAAACATAAAGTGGATTTTATTGAGCAACGTGCTTTAAACAGTACGCTTGAAATTACGGGTATTCCTGTGTTCAAAAACGTCAATGAATTCGATTCTATTCAATATTTATTAATAACTGGTTTCATGTTAAATGTTGAAAGCCATATGATTGCGAACTGTTATCGCAAAAAATCAGAAAGCAATTACGATATCTTAGTATTGGAATGCTGTACTGTTAATATGAAACAAAAAAATCATGCCAGCTAAATCTAAGTTGTTTGACGAAAAACGAATTTGTTTTCGATAACCCAACTGTAAACCAAACATCACCAATTTATATACACAAATGAGAGTTTAACGCTATCAAAAACAATTACTAAAGTTACATGTTAACCCGAACGTGATCTGACTGAATTTTATCTGAAAGTGATCCGACTGAAAATTTCGGTTGGTGGTTGGTTACATGGGACTTTTTTATTTGATCTGAGCTGACAATTCAAATGTCACTTTGTTCTAAAATTACATTTAAATTATTAAAAAATTATTTAAAATAATTTGAAAACCACTTCGAAAATGTATAAAAATCTTTTGCCCTTTTAACAGTATGAAAAAATCAGCCAATTCAACTAAATTAAAGTTTACATGTTTAACTCAACACCCAAAATGACTCAGCCAACCAAATTTAAGTTGACCGAACTCAGACTACTTTCAGATAACTTTCAGTCAAGTCACCGTTTAAATGTTGAATTTATCTCGGACGTTTTCAGTCAGATCACTTTCGGCTTAACATATATCTTTAGTAAATGTCGTTTTATGAATCGAAGAAAGTTAAAACGCAGCTGGAGTACAAATTGCTGTGGACAAGAAATGGAAATTTCCGTTTTCACTATCAATTGTATGGATGATTTGGTAAAAGTGAATGGTGGTTAATTTTATTTTAACTTATTTAGTTTTAATTCTCTAAATAGTGTCTATAATAAATCCTTCAATTTGTAGTGTAAATGTTGAAAATAATCTAAATTTTAATATAACATCTAATTGTTCATATAGTCAAAATAATTCTTGCTCTCTTTTTGGTTACATTCATCTAAATATTCGCAGTTTGCGTGCTAATTTGGACCTCGCTTTAACTTACATTGAAAGTTTAGAGAAACTCCCAGATGTAATTTTTCTTACTGTTATATGGATCTCTAGCAGCGAAGCTCATATGTATTTGATTGACAGTTATAATTTTTATGCCTATTGCAATGATAGTTAACATGTGGGAGGAACTAAACCATTCTTTTGAACTGAAGAATCTGCAATCAGCAGATGTGTTGAAAGTGTTAATTGTGTGTGACAAATTTTCAAAAATGTTTGTTTTAGCATATCGTCTCCAGTTTGAACCAGTTTCCTTATTTTTAGATGAAATCGGTCTTGTTTGTGCTGATATCAAAAGTAAGAATTTCATTTTATAAGTTGGAATTAACATAGATATACTGGAGTAAATCCAAAGGTAGTTCTAAGGATAAATCCAAATAAAAGGATCGTGATTCTTACCTATCTGTACTTTCTTCATTTGGCTTAGAATGTGAAGTATCTTCTTCAACTAGGGTTGGCTACAATAGTATCTCTAACACTACCTCATATTCGTGTCTTGATCATGTATTTTTCAGGCTTAGTCCTCTACTTAAAATGACTCACCTAATTCATGATTTTTTGATAACTGATCATGAACATTTTTTTTTTTTATTACGACTGAGTCTTGTACCCATTTAGTAATTTACATTGCATAATAAATTTTTTGATTAGTAGGCACAATCAAGTGATTATCCCCCGTTTCGTGTAACTCCTCCGTAGATTTTTCGCCACGGTAAGTCTACTGACCTCCTGGTCGCGATAAGTCCAAAGGTTTGGTTATTTGCAGTCTTCTTGTTGGTGTGGTATTCAGCATACAGCGTATGTCCAGATTTTCATGCTGGTGCAGACGTTGTAGGTGTTTTGTTGCATGATTCTTGATTTCATCCGCGACAAGCTCGATCCTTAGATCTCGATGGAGGTTGTCGTTTCGAATGTACCACGGTGCATTAACAATACATCGCAGGATTTTATTTTGAGCTGTTTGTATGATTTTGATATTTGTCCTCTTGGCGCAATCCCAAAGTTGACTACCATATGTCCATACAGGTTTCAGAATTTGTTTGTATAACAGCAGTTTGTTATGAATCTCCCTATAGGAGCCAATGCATTTCTCAAAATTTTATGTTTAGTTCTTTATGTGTTCCTCCCATCTAAGTTTAGCATCTAAATTCATGCCAAGATATTTAGCAGTGTTCGCATGCGGTACTACTATCGAGTTTATCATTATTGGTATATGATTAACTTTTAGATTTGTAAAGTTTACTTGGATTGATTTTGCTTCATTTAATTTAATTCGCCATTTCTTTGTCCAATTACATATCAGGTTAGTAGCCTTCTGTAATTTACTAGTGAAGTCATTGATGTTTTTTGCTGTTGCAAGTATGACCGTATCATCGGCAAAAGTCGCCATTGTTGCTTCTGTAATTGGTATATCTCTAGTAGACAGCATATAAAGGATTGGCCCAAGAACACTTCCTTGAGGAACTCCTGTTGTTATCCTTTTTAGTTGGGAGTATTCATTCTCATACTTTACTCGGAAATGCCTTTTTGATATGTATGATTTTAGAATTTGAAAAAATTGCTCCGGAAGATCTCGGTGAAGTTTGAATTCTAACCCCTGGTGCCATACTTTGTCAAATGCTTGCGCTACATCAAGGAATATAGTTGAGCATATATGTTTGCTTTCTAATGATTTCTCGATTACATCAGTAATTCGATGTACTTGTTCTATCGTAGAATGTTTTTCCCTAAATCCAAACTGATGTGAGGGGATAAGATTCCTTTCTTCGATAATTGGTTTTAATCTTTTAAGAAGAACATTTTCAAATAGTTTCGATAATGTTGGTAGCAGAGAAATTGGCCTATATGAAGCTTTATCGTTCGAAGGTTTGTTCGGCTTAAGTATCATAATTACTTCTGCAACTTTCCATTGTCTTGGTTCATATCTTAGTCGAAATGCTGCTTCCTCAACGCTTTCTCCGGTAACACTTTTATTATCTGACCCGTTATGAGATCATATCCTAGAGCCTTATATGCATTCAGATTATTCTTGATTTCCAATTTTAGTTCTTTCAATGTTATAGGTGAAATTTTAATTTCATCCTGTTTATTTATCGGGGTAATATTTTTCTCTTCCGTTTGTTTTGGGTAAGGTTGGAATGTTTCTTCAAGGTGATTTGCAAACAAATCTGCTTTTTGTTTAGCATTTCGAGCACAATTTTCTTTATTTTTAATTGGAGGAACCTGAAGTTTGGGTCTTTTAAGTTTCTTTGTTGCTTTCCATAATGAATAATTAGTATCTTTTTGCCCAGTTAGAGTGCTGAGGTATTTATTAACTGACTGATTTTTAATGTCTTTTATTAGATATTTTAATTTGTTACATCAAATGATTACACAAAATATACCCTCTTATTTTCCGGGTTTCGACGTTTTTGCCAATTCTTCCGTGCTTTTCTTTTACTTTTAAAAAGTTTTCTCACTTCCTCTGGATAGCTAACATTGCGCTTCATTTCTTGATTGTTATTAGGAGTGCTTTCCCACGCAGCACTTTGGATATTATGGATGAGCTTATCTAGTTCGTCTTCTATTTGGACTGGTCCCTGTATTGGGTTCTGCAGATTAATTCTTTCTGTTAACCGTGTTTGGAAGAGATCCCAATTGGTTTTGAAACTCGTTAATTTCGGGTTGCTCTCTTCCATAATAATGGTTTGGCTAAGTATCATAATTACTGGTGAATGATCTGATGATAGACTTTCACTGTTCTCTATATGGATATAATTATCTGAAATCCCTCTTGTAATAAAGAAGTCTATAAGATCTGGAGTCTTAGTGATATCCGAGGGCCAATATTTTGGTGTACCGGCCGAGTGAAAATCGCATTCTAGTTGTTTGCCTACTGTGAACAGTTCTTTTCCTTTAGCGGTCGTTAACCATGATCCCCAATAGGTATTTTTTGCATTATAGTCACCTCCAATTAAAAAGACACTTCCTAGTGTTTTGAGAAGATTAATATAATCTACTTGTTTGAGATTGTAACTTGGGGGGCAATAGATTGCTGAGATACTGCAGGTTTTAGTATTGTTTAATTGTATTTTGATTGTTGTGACTTGCATGGAAAGCTTCTCAACTTTAAGTTCTTCGTTATGCTTTATATAATCTTTTATGAGGAAAGCTGATCCACCTTTAGCTTTGTTCTCTGGATGTGATGCATGGTAGCAATTATATCCTTTTATTTTACTGAATGAAGTTTTGGTGAAATGAGTTTCTGATATAAGACATATATCTATATAATGCATTTTTAAAAATATATTTAGTTCTTGAATGTGATGCAATAGCCCATTTACATTCCAGGTTACAATTCGTAATGTTTTATTCATTTCTTTGGTTTATAACTCGATTTTATATAATTTATATTTTGATACACTCGATCAAGGTTTTCTTCCACTCTTTTATTGAAACTAGTTTGTGATTTCATTCCTTCTAGTGCGTTCTGCAGGCTCATTTCCTGCGAAGTAAGTTTTTGATGAGGTTCTCTAGATTTCTCAGTATGCCCTGTAAAACGAGATCCACTTTAGTCTGTTTCTGCTCTGTTTGCTGAACAATTTGAGCATAAGTAATCATTTACTCGCTCTCTTTGTAAGTTAACATTAGGAGTCAACGATTTTGGCTCCGTGGTTTTTTTGATAGTTTGTACATTTCTTGATGTAACTGGTTTACGTATTTTATCTCTCATTTTTTGCAGTTCTACTGCAACTTCGCATCCTCTGTAATTGGCTGGATGCTGGCCATTATAGTTGATACACTTCGGTGTTGTATTTCGGGAAATTGAGCAGTCATTTCCTGCATGTTTTCCTGCATATTTAACACATCTTCCTTCTCGATGGCAGTATTTTTGTGTATGATTATAATCTTGGCAGTTTTTACATTGCGGAATTTGTCGAGTGACCTTTCTCGGTGTTTCTATTTTAACTCTGAGCTTAAGGATAGCCTTAATATTATACATATTTTCGATTTTTTCTTGGTTGTCCAAGGTTAGCATGAAAAGTGGGAGACCTCTTCTTGTGATTTCAACCTTTCCCTCCCTGTTTTCTCGTCTCTCTTTTCTGATGATGTTAACTGCATCAACTTTTTTCAGGCCTCTGTTTTTCAGGTCCTCAATGATTTCCTCTTTTGAACAAGTTGGGTGTAGACCTCTTGCCATTACTTTAATTGAATGATCGTTTTTATCCTTGTAAGTGTACCACTGGTGACCATCAGCATTTAATTTGTTAGCTAGAGCTTTATAGTCTTCAGGCTCTGTTGTATTTATTTTCCAGATGTTATTACTGAGCGATATTACTTTGTAGTCATTTTGTACTAATTCTTTCATCCATTTCTGAATAATACAGTAATTTGTTATTCCCAGTATATTGATCGGGAGTGGGACCTGTTTCTTCTTTTCTGGCTCATACACTTTTGGTGCAGTAATTGCATTGGTATTTTTAAAGTAGATTTGAATTGGCTCAACTTCTGGTGATGATTCATCTTTCCTCTTACTTGGGTTGGTTTCTTTTCTTATTTGCTCTCTTGGCTTTCTGTAGTCTCCAATTGGTTTCGCTTTCAAGCTCATCTTCATCAGTGTGATATTCGTCTTGTTCTCTGAGTACTTGAAATTGGTTGTTCATTAATGCTGAGTTTCCTGCGTTGTTATTTTTATTTACTGTTTCCTTTAGCATAATGTTTTCTTTTTTTAACATGACAACTTCATTGTTCAGCTGCGCGATTAACTTCTCCATTTGCTCAAATTTATTTATTAACTCCGCGTTGTTTATTTTAACTGTTTGTGCACTTTGCGTGACTTCAGAAGTTTGCTTGAGAGTTGTATGCTTCATAGAAGAGATATTTTCCTTCTTATTGTTAAGTTCACTCAGCATTGTGGTGCTCGCTGACGGTGGAGTTGAAGGTGGTGTTCTACGAAGTGCCGTACTTCTTCCACCAAAGGGCCATACTTTTATATCTTGTTCTGTGCTTCCGGTGGTAACAGGAAAAGAATCAGCCAGATATTGCAATGACGTTATTTCATTTGCTGCAGCGAAATTTGACACAACAGTAGTAGCAGTGCTTGTAGTTTTATCTGTCCCAGCTTCCAAGTGCACAACTGTGATACATTGTGGTCGATGGATTTCGACGACTGGGAGCCCACTCGCTCACTCCTAAAGGTCGCCGGTACTGGGTGTCCGGATCCCGGTGTCCTTCCCTTAGCATTTTATGTCTACTGCCAGGCAAGAAATCAGCCGCCTCTTGCAGGAGGAACAGACGCTGTTTGAAGCCGCACCTCCTGGTGAACAGACGCTTCTTGCAAGTTTTGGTCCACGAGTGGTATTTTATTTCCCACTTACCCGCCGGTGAACCAGTGAGGGCATCCCTATATCCGCCACCCGGGGACGCGCCCGATAGGAGACTTGCAACTCCCACGGGGATGAACTAATGGAGCTAGTTATAGATGCCCTTAGCAAAGTTAAAAGTACATAAATAAATCATTGTCTCAGTTTATCTAAGAAAATTGATAGTATAATTCTTTAATCAATGAAAACTGGTCTAATCTGAGTGTACAGCAGCATCATCCATCCATTGTATTTGATACATAGTTTCGTTGCCAAATTTAAATTGTATGTTGATTTTGGTACTTCAATAACCCAGAGAAATCAAAAATGTATTAAGCTCAAACCATGGATCTCGACTGGAAATTAATAGAAGAAATGACTTAACTTGAGCAAGGCTCAAGAGTTTAAAGTTCATGTTGGGAGGAATTGGACTTCCTAGTAGACTAGTTTCTTAGATTCCTTTTTTTTGCCATAGAATCCTTGTGCTAACGTGTCTACAGAAGTACAAACTGAATATGAAAAATAGAATTCTTGAACACTAAAATACCAAACCCTTATTATCCCCCTTATAATTCCTGCCATGCTGTGATTACTCCTGTGATAATGCAGTACAAATATTGTTGCGAGAATTTTTCTTTTCGGAGCAGTTTTACGGAATAAAAATCTTTTTGACTTCATAGGGGCATCCAGAGGTGGCTTTAGTTTAAGTAAGCAGTGTCAGTAGTGTTCAATCTCTTTCAGAAAATGTTACACTGCTTTTACCCAGACTTGAGTAGTTCTTTTCAGATCCACATAATTTAAGTAAATTCTGTACTTAAATTATCTGTTAGTTATAATCTTGGAAATTCTTGGATTAAACAAATTCAGAATTTTCTGTTTTCTGTGATGCCTTCAATTAGTTAATTTTATTCAAAATAGATACTTTGCCATATCACACTTTATACATCCACTTCTAAACTTCAATTCCACGTTCCAAGTTTAAAGCAAAGTGTAAATTTTCGAAATTTCCAAAATTCTGAAAATCTTAAACCTAAAATTTTGAAATTTTCTACTAAATTTATACACTATTTTATAACCAATCACTCAATTCTTTGAAATTTTTCTTTTGCACATTTTGGAAAAACAATTTTTTAAATTTTTACAAAATTTTAAAAGTTAATGTTAGATCCGGAGAACTGTACTGAATATTTAGAAATTAAAAATTTTCAATTATTAATCTATGAAAAAAGTTTAAAGCATAATGTAAATTTTGAAATTTTCAAAGTTCTGAAAATTTTTACGTTAAAATATTTTAATTTTAATTTATTTTTTTTTATAACCAATTCTTCCTCAATTCCTGGGAAATTCTTATTTTGCGGATTACCAAACTAAATCAATTCTGAGAGCGTTAAAAGTTTTTGAATTTCTCGCAATTTCACATGGTATAGAAATTTCTAAATATAATCAAATTTAAAAATTTGATCTTAAGCCTTGAGAATTGTACTAAATAAAATCTTTATGTTACAATTTTAAAATTTTGTAATTTAATTATATGTGGTATTATACTATACAGCTGTCCCTAAATTCTTTGAAAATTTTAATTTTCCAGATTATCAATTTACAAAATTCAGAATTAATTTTCTGATAATTCCGAAAATTTGATAATTTTTGAAACTAACTCATTTCTTAACACTGTGTTGGAATTTTTATTTTTGAAACGCATTTGAATGGCAGCACCTTCGATTAACTTGTACAATTAAAATTAAATTAAATTAAATAAACTTAAAAGCTTTCGAATTTTGGGTATTTTCACATGGTATAGAATTTTAGATACTTTTTTATAAAAAGAATTAAAAATTATGTACCTGAATTAAGGGATAGCTGAAATCTCAGAAGTCCTTGGTTATACAAATACAGACTTTTTCTGCTTTCTGTACTGTCTTCTATATAGTATTTTCTAAACTTCAATTCCACAGTTTTAAAGCAAAATGTAAATTTTCACAATTTCTAAAATTTTGAAAATTTTTACTTTAAAATTTGTATTTTAAATTTAGATACTGTTTTATACTCCGTAGTCCCTCAATTCGTTCAACATTCTTATTCTCCAAATTTCTAATTTATAAAATTCAAAATCACAATTCCGATAGTTCCAATAGATAAAGAAAACCTATATGCTAATTCAATTCTGAAAAAGCTAAAAGTTTTCGAATTTTGGACATTCCTACGTAGTTCGTAAAGGAATTCTGAAATTAAAAAAAAAAAAAAAAAAAACATCCGGATTTTTCAAAAATTGGATTAAATTGTAAATTTTTCAGTAATTAAAGAAATAATAATTCTCAGAATAAAAGAGAGTAATTCTAAAAGCCTCAAGGAAACAATATACGAGTAGGTAACTTTTCTGTCAAATTGCACTAGATTTTTTACTGCGACTTATTCAAGATACCTTACCATCAAACTTGACTAGTTTTAGCTCGTCCCTATTAGTTTCTAAGTTTTTATTTTCGCTGTACCAGAAAACCAAAATGATACATGACATTCATACACATGAATGAGAATTCATTCGTTGTGTTTTCAGTTAAGATGCTTTTAAGAAACTACCTCTGTCGGAATTTCTCTTTACGCCCACAAAAATTGGGATTATACAACCGTGCATGAGGGCTGCGAATGCTGCCGAAAGTGTATTCCATTTCGTACTTTTACTGTAGTACATGCAGAATATTTCGAAGTCGCGTATAAACGAAAAAAAAACTAAGATTCCTTCATACCGAAGTTAAAAACCCTCACCAACCGATCACAAAATTTCAAAAAACTAGATTTCTAATAAAAAGCACAAACAATACAAATAACACTTCATTGCTTAATTTCTACTCAAATGTAATGAAACGTTCTGAAAATATTTTTTTAAATTTTCCAATAATCATTGCACTAAAAATGAAGAATTTTAAAATAATAAGAATAGATTTTTGGTGGTATGTATTTATAATAAAAGGTTTTACCCGAAAAACGAAGGTTTTTTACGTTTACCTGTTTATTTCTGGAAAATAAGACGAAATAATCTACTACCAAGAACAAAATTTTTTTATAAAGCACGAAAATAAAAAAAGCTTGGGTTGTTTTACCCTTTAGGGGTGTTTTTATACATATATACAAAGTAAACATAAAGTTTCAATAAAAGTTTTATGATTAAGCATTTTTAATAAGGACATCATTTATTTTCATTTATCATGTTGTGTTCTTTCTTTTTTCATTTATGCTGTGGGTCTTCTGGTAATTTCTAATTTATCAAATTTTTGACACCAAAGTAGATTTTTATTTTTTATGTCCTTTTCGTTCGATTATAGTAGAGTGGACGGATGTTTCGTTCGGGTGGATGGTTCAACTCTTTGGAGACGTTTAAAATTACTTTATAGTATTCAAACAAATTATCGTGTTTAACGAGCTTGATTCTAAATTGTGGATTTTAATTGAAAATTATTTATTTAAATACGGATTTGCCTTTTAGTTTTACCAAATTATAAATTGTCAGCCTTTGTGGGTAGACTCAATTTTTCTAAATCCCAAAGAGTATTGAGATCGAGTGTTTTAGTCTCAATATTAATTATGTTTGGCTCTAATCCGTATTTCAAATCTGAACCAACGTTTCGTTGGTTTCGTTTAGAGAGAACATTTGTCTTGAAAGTATGTTTTGTTTACGAACTTAAAGGTAAATCAAAAATCACCATATGTGTCGTTGCCACTTTTAATTATGTATGTATTATATTAAAATTAATATTATTAAAAAAAAACGGCAGGTTGCGAGACACACACAAATAAATGACAAAAATCGTCTTATAATTTCCATTTCTCTCCACATTAATGCCAGCGATTTTTTACAAATAAACCTTTTTATGAAAATCTCGCAATGCCGGGTCTCCCGGTTTGTCTCCCTTTGTCGACGGTTCATCCAAATAGACATAAATAAAACGGTGAAGAAAACGAAACAAGATCAGTTTTTACTTTTGGCTCCACTTCAATGCTGGACATTTGCAGTAAAACAAAAAACAATTAAATATTTACAGGTACAGGAAAATTAACTTCGATCCAAAAGAACCAAAGCTATCGAAATCCTGGCCCAAAACCACTTTTCTCGACGTTTTGAAAGTCCCTGAATCTAAAAAAGTAAAAAATAAAAAATGACCGTAGGTTTGTCTGGATATGTGTATCCGTGGTATCTCGAGAACGAATTATCCAATTTGGATTTTTTTTTCGCCACTCTCTTTCTATGGCCAGGGCGGGAAATTCAAAAGCTTCTGGAAGATGTCCGTCAAGAGGGTTAGGTACTTGCCATATGAAATTCCTTAAAGCCACGTTGTAATAATATCATGTTGATGTTTTTTTCATGTAGGTTTGTAGTATGTAATTTTTAAGACCATGGTGATTTAGGAGTCGAGTTAGGTCCGAGTTTAGAGTTGATTTAATGGCTGAGTTGGGTTTGACTGAAGAATTCGGTTGTTGATTAATTTGGGGTCGAGCTGAGGTTTTAGCGGGAGGTTAGATTGAGTTGATTTGAGTCGAGTTCATACACGAGTTGACCGTTGAGTATGGAGTTAAGTAGAGGGTTAAAATTTGATTCGAGCTAATTTAAGTTTGGGTCGAGTTAGCTTGTAATGCCATCCATCATCGTTTTATAAAATATATTACTTTAGGTTATTGAATTGTTAATATTGTAAAGTAAGCATATTTTAAAAGTCAATATTCGCAGTGGAATTCAGTCCACAAATTATATAATATATAAATTATTTTAATTTGTGCTGACGATATAAAATATGCTTACTAAATAAAAATTGAATTAAAAATTAATATATAAGAAAATTTAGTTTTTAAGTAAACATAATAAAAAGAAGTCAAAAAAAATCTAGATAGTGAACAAAAAATGTAATTTAAAATTTTAATAAAGACTTTACATAGTGAACATAAAATGTGATTTAATAAATTCAATAAAAGACATTACAAGTTTGTTTTGGGGTAGAGTGCGAGGAGTTGTGTTAACCGTTGAGTTTGGGTTAGGTTAACGATTAATTTTGGGTTTGAATTGGTTGTGGGTTGACGGTTGATTGCTTTGCAATTCAGTTGGAAGTTAAGTTGTAAATTAAGTTGGAGTTTTATCTGGAAATTCAGCTAAGATCGAGATTGAGTTTTGAGGTTAGTTAGTTTTCAGAACTGAAGTTCTGATCACCTTCTGAGCCTTTATATTCTTAATATTGAGAATGTTTTCCTTCGTAGTATCATTACAAACTGCATAGTATAAATACATGTGTATGACGAATGAAGGATTTTTCATTTGCAAATACAAAAAAAAGAAACAAAAATACAAGTGAACCTCCATTGCCTGTCTAATGAATATATTAAATTATAAGGGATTAAAATTTTCGGTATTTTTAATTTTATAAAAAAGGACAAGGAAGCAATATTCGGTTACAAAATATGGGGGGTCCAGACTCTAGGGTGCTATCTCTGAGCACAAGCTTAAGCAAATTGAGCCGGTTTATGTCATGGGTAGTTTTATGCCATCTACTTATAATTATTATAAAATATCAGAAACATTGCTAAAATATAAATAAGCTGATGCTTTTCCTAAGACAGCGTCACACTTATACCTGTTGTGCATATACAAATATCGGTTAGTTTATTAGAATTAAGGTATAAGCGCAGATTAGAACACCTTTTTCTTTTATGAAATAACTTACATAAAGTTTAAAAAAACTAACATAAATACGTTATTAATTCATTACAATAATTTTAAATAAGTAAAATTTATTTAGTCAGAATCTATTGCTAAGATATTATACTGCTCCTCACCGGTAGCTGTGTTATAAAATGCCTGGTGGATAGGTGGCATGAATGGCAGAAGCTCATGTAGATTTTTGTATTTCATTTCTTTAATTTTTTACCGTAATTAGCCTTCCATACGAACGAGCCTTGTGCCATAATCATGTATAATTTAGCTCAAACCGACTTGCACATCGGGTAATAATGATGTTAGTAATTTCTTGCGGTATTTTTCCTTCCAGACTCAAAGAAGCAGTTATAATTCCAATATTTTAAAAAGGTGATACAAGAAATATTGTTAATTACAGACCAATTTCGTTGATCTCTGTATTTGTAAAATTATTGAAAAGCTAGTCCATTGAAGAGTTACTAAATTTTTCATGAGTACTAGTTTTTTACATAATAACCAGTACGGTTTTAGGAAATTTAGAAGTACTGGAAACGCTTTATTACAATATACAAAATTTTCATACAAAGGTCCGAGAGAATCGTTTAGCTCCATTTTTGTAGTTTCGACAAAACCGTTAGATATGGTAAATTATAATGTCTTACTAAAAAAACTTTTCTATGCTGGTTTCCGTGGTGTTATTTTGTAGTGGTTTCGATCTTATTTATCTGAAATCGGTCTCAGGTTGTTAAAACAAATGATGCTTGGAGGTTAGGTATACCCATTAATGATGGCGTTCCGCAAGGTTCAGTACTAAGTAGGTCCTTTGCGTTTTTTAATTTACTTAATTTATTTGAATTTATTTAATTTTATTTTTTCTATTGACTTCTAAGTTGATAGCTTTTCCTGACGACCTGGTGTTTCTCTATAAGCACCCTTATCGTAACACAGACATTCAACATAGGCAATCAGATTTATGCCTTCTAAAAAAGTGGTGTCTTGCTCATTCTATGTTTTTGAGCATTAAAACCAAGGGTATGTTTTTCAAAATTAACGATGTTGCTGTTGTAGATCCGAGAATTGTGATCAAGCTGCTTGTATTGACGTTTGTTTTAAAATTGAATTCGTTCAATCTTTCAAATGTCTCAGTATGTCACATTGATACTCTTCATATTTATCTGGCATCAATGATTAGGAAAATGTATATATAACGACAAGTGTGTTCAGGAGCCGTTTTAAGAAGTATTTATTTTGCTATTGTGGAATCGAAGTATTCGTATGGATTAGTTTGTTGGGCTGATAGTTGCTTTGCTAGATATATCCACTAATTATAATACAAAAACATATTATAAGAATTATTCTTAATGCTCCGCGTTTATTTGCTTCGTGGCCTTTATTTCAGTCTCTGGAGATTCTTCCTTTTAAGGATTTATTTGAGTTCAAAATTATGAAAGCTTTTTTCCTTATTAATCTCAATCAATCAATTGTCACTACTAGTTGCAATTTGAGAAATGTTCACAACGACCAACTTTCAAAATTTATTTTTAATTTTTGCTCCGAAAGTCTATAATAACCCTCCGGTTGAATTGAAAAACTGTCGGAAACTTAATAAATTTTCATCCGGCTTCAAAATATTTGTATTTAGTGACTCAAGTGTGAATGGTTTGATACATTTTCAAGTGTAGTTTAATTTTAATTAAGAATTTAGTTTGTCTGTCTGTAAATCAATTAATTTTTTCGGCTTTTTTATAGACAAATATATTAATTGTTCATGGAAATCCCAATATTTTCGGTTTGGTAAATCAGAAAAATAAAGAGGCCAATCTCTCAGAACATATCTACTGAAAAAAGTAGAAATATCATTCCCCCTCCCCGTAATTTTAGCCCAAGGCCAAGACTTATACCAATGTATTACTCTTCAAAAATGAGAACCCTCCATGAGTTCTTTATGTTGGTAGTTTGGTTTCGTACTGAAAAGTTAGTCTACTCATCAGGTAGCTACGACCAAACGACAAAAAATTCAACTCTCGCCACTTACATTAAGTATCTAGCCAGAACGTACTGATATAGAGAATTATATTCACTACATCAAATATCAAAAACCCATTTAGCCTCAGACAGAAAAATAAAGAGGCCAATCCCCAGGGGATTGGCCTCTATTTTTCTGAATACATTTGTCTATAAAAAAGCCGAAAAAATCAATTGATTTAATTTTAATATATTAACGCATTATTGTTTTGTATATTGTTTAAATTTTTAGTTTTATTCATTTACTAATCACCACTGTATTGTGACTATCCAAATATTGTATTTTTTTATAAATAAATAAATAAAATAATTGCAAAAATTCCATCATATCAATTGTATTGGTTTTATAAAAAAGCGCTCATATATTACACTTTTCAAAGTGTAACACACTGCATATTACGAATACCCTGAGCGGATTTTTGAAAATATAATTTGAGGATCTCCAACTGCTTCCCAATCTTCAGGAATTAAGATATTTTATTCACTTCACTTCTTGGCATTCCCAATCGATCCAAAATTTTGATCACATTCCATATAGGAATGATTGGATATTAGAAACCTGTGATTAACGGTTTCGATTTGCCTATTTCGCATAATATTATATTTAGCCAACATTTCACGATTCGTTTAGGATTTGGTTGAATACCATAATATGGGTCACATAAGCCTATACATATTTTAAGAATTTTAAGAGACAAGATGCAATTTCTTCCACAGTTGCCTTGCATAGTAAGCTATAGAACTACTTAACATCGTAGCTGGTAACATTTTGCAGGTCAAAGCATTTACCATCGTGACTAGAATCAAACTTCACATCTTCAAGAATTTTGTCCTTGAATTTTTTGACCACTGTTTTATATAAAATGTTGTATAAATTCATAGACACGGTGTTCTATATATGCTGAATTATCTTACGATAATGTTGTGTTCATTATAGAATTATCAACTATTGTATAGTTAACTTTTGTAATTCAGATTTCAGATACGTTCAGATGAAGTTAACGTTAATGAAGTAATAAGCTATTTTGTTAACATTGGAAATATGGTCTCTGTTACGAGAAATGCAGGTAATATATTTTAAAGTTACTTAAAATATAGGTTAGAATATGGTGAAGTTAAGTAGATTTTATCTATTGGATTATTTACTATCACTTCTCTGGGTTATTTAGAGAAGTAACAGAATTTGAGTAGTAAGTTTTGTTAATATTGTCTATTGACGATCGTTAGAAGGCGTAATTAGGGATCTACTGGAGCGTACTGCCCTCTTTCACTTTCTCTTCTACTTTAGCATGTAGATGTTCATCCGTTATTTCTAACAAGATCGGTACTTCAATGTTAGTTATTAATTTATACTTACTTGAACTGGAAGAATTATGGGATTTCCACAACGATTTACTCTCGAAAATTTTGTTAATGATAATGTGCTAATGTATTCTGGAAATAAGACTTTTTGCTGAACTTTTAAATAAGTTGGATATACTGATTGTTAATTTTACTATGGACTGATTTTATTTACTAATTTTACTAATTTTAACTTATGAATATAATATAATGTTCTCATTGATACTGATCAATGAACTGAATTATTTACTGTTAATTATTGATCGGTGAACCGATTTGGTAAAACTGATCGGTGACTGATTAGATAAAACTGATCGATGACCTGATAGTTGAATTACAAATTTTTTGGTTTATATACAGAATGTTCTTAGTGGTTTTACATTAACAAAAATATTTAACCGATTTTGTCGAATTGTGTTTTTGTAATTTTTTAAATGTGTCATGTAATTTTTGTTAAATTATAATTTTAGTTTTACTTTATGTAGGTTGCCAATTCAGCTTAAATATTTTATTATTTATATTGCGGGTTCTGTTGTGAGCTTTTTCTATGTTTTACGCCTAAATCTTTGTATATTACATATATACACATGTACATAGTTTACAAATAACAGTAAGAGTGGCGAGTGATTCACAACACCATGTCAGCTTTACGAAAGCGTAGATCTTGTTACTAGATCGTAATTTGGACGTTTGGCCCAGCATGTTTAATTTGCATATCACAAGACATCCATGTATCCGTTTGTGGCTTGTGAAAACTCAAGTTAAAATTACTCTTAAAAATATGTCCGTGAAAACTTTCTTTTACGAGATCTGGGGGTCAATTCTCGTTCTATGAAAAAACCTAATGAAAAAAAAGTTTTCATTTTGATTCCATCAAGTCTTTTTCATTTATAACATTTCACACAACGACAATAAGCGATTCTCGATGTCCAAATGAAAAAGAATCGTGAGAAAAACGCTGAATAAGTTATTTCCATAGTAAGCTACACTGTAAACACATATTTTTTCGAGTTTCATGTATATTTCCGCTAGCTAATACAACAATTGGTTTAAATATTAGCTAAATAAATGATAAAGTAGATTTAGTTAATCAGTTTTTGTCATTGGCTGTCAAAATATAAAGTAAATTATAAAATTGACCAAATTATTTTTAAAACTTAACTAAATTAATTATTTGGAGGCTTTTCTTAAATATACGGAATAGTTTTTAATAGATTTACTTATTAGTTAAGTTTAAAGTGAATCATATTATAGTTTCAATGCACATTTAATGGTAAAAATACAAATTTAGTTTTTATAGAATTTTATTTCCATATTTATGATGTTCTCACCGCCAAAATGGTCGGTGAGAAAGTTTTATTCATATGAAAAGATTTTGACGTCATTTTTCTCCTTCTCATGGAACATGAATCGGAAATGTGTATTTCTCACTGAAAAAACTTTTCATTGTACTTTTCATAGAACGAGAATTGACCCCCAGCAAAGGAAAGGCACAAAATTCGCTGTACAAATTATAAAGTTTCCTTAAGTTTAGATTTGTATTTAGATAATTTTATATTCACGTAGCACATAACTTAGGTAATAGTTTTATTAAAGAACAAACAGCAGTTAAACAACTTTATAAACTTTATTATAATTATTATAGAACAGTAAGTGGTTTGTATAAATGTCGTACACGTTCAACTTGAAAAGAGCATATAAATGAATGACATCGCTTTTATATAACTTGATGTAAATGTGTATGTGTATGCAGAATGAGTCCGTTCATAATTGTGATGATCATTGAGATGATAAATTATTGGACATTTTCCGTTTACAAATATAACATTCCTTCCATCTTATTTCTGTACAGGCCCACTGCCAAATCTCACAACGGGCTTTGACACGCGTTCTGATCGCCTTGGAAGTTCCCCGGACCAACTAGGAGACAGCCCCTCTTTTGCAGTGACTTCCATTGGTTGATCACCTGATTTGGATGCGCCATTTATAGGTGTTTTCAAAATACTGGAACGAAAAACATTATTAAAATTTTGATCATTCATACTTGCCTGAGTAGGGGATGACAACGCTTCAGCTTGTTGATATGGACATAGTAAACTTCTAGCTCTCATTTGATTCCGATGTCGTCTAAAGTTGCCACCAGTTGTCCTCACCAAGTACATCATCTTTCCTAAGGTTTTCAATATTTCACCCTCCAACCATTTGTCCCCTCGGGAGTAGTTTCGAATATATACGGCATCCCCTTCCGAAAATTGGTGTTTGGCTTCTTCGACTAGATGTGTTCCATTAGCTGGTCTTGGAAACATCAAAGATAAAATTGTTTTTGGCTGACGACTATGTAACAGCTCAGCAGGCGATTTTCCAGCAATACCAGGAGAAAATCGATAAGAACTTAAATATTTTAACAGAGCATGATCCGTTGAATCTCCATCCAGCTTTAGCTTCTTTAAAGATGTTTTGAACGTCCGAACACATCTTTCAACTTCCCCATTAGAAGCTGGATGAAACGGTGCAATAGTGAGATGTTGAATCTTAATTTCTCTGCAGAATATTTGGAACTCACTCGAGGTGAAACTAGTACCATTGTCACTCACGATGGTATCAGGCAGACCCTCAATAGTAAATATAGCTTGCAATGATCGAATAGTAGATGCAGCAGTAATATCACTCATTTTCATAACATAGGGATATTTAGAATAGGCATCGGTGCATAAAACCCACATTGAATTCATAAACGGCCCAGCAAAATCTAGCGCGTTCTTGTTCCGCCTTCCACTTAAAACTGACATCTTTTTTCCTAAGTTCGTTTAATGGAGCTGCTATCTGTGAAAGATTTGGAATAAATCTGTTGTAATAATTGCATTTACCTATGAAAGCTTGAACTTCTTTCAAGTTGACCGGACGAGGTAAATTGTGTATTGCTTCAACGCTTGATTCCGATGGTGTAATTCCTTCAGCATTAATAATATGGCCTAAATATTCCACTTGTTTATCCAAAAATTTACATTTAGATGATTTGCAATGAAGGCCATTCTCCTTCTGTCGGCCAAAAAGTTGTTCCAAGACCATTAGATGTTCTTCCATTGATTGACCCGTTATAACAATATCATCCAAATAATTGATACAATTTGGTATAGCCGAAATTACTTGTTCGACCAGTCGTTGAAATATAGCAGGAGCACTGGCCACACCATAAGGTAATCTTTGAAATTCGTAAAGCCCGAATGGTGTGTTAATCACCATAAATGTCTTAGAAGATTCATCCAGCTCAATTTACAAGTAAGCTTCAGATAAATCCAATTTAGAATAAAATTTACCCCTTTGCAGCCGTTGGAACACAACTTCGATCCTGGGAATCGGGTATTGTTCAATTTCTAGTTGAGAATTGACGCTCACTTTAAAATCTCCGCACAGTCTCACTGATTTATCCGGCTTTTCCACTACAACAATTGGTGTTGCCCATTCACTATATTGAATTGCTTTCAAAACACCATTCTTCACTAGTCTGTCGATCTCTTTCCTTACCGGATCCTTTTGTGATATAGGTAATGGCCTAGCTTTGAAAAACTTCGGAACAAAATTTTCTTTTAACACCAAGTTGGCCTTAAAATTAGTACAGTGACCCAAGTCTGAATCAAACACTTGTTTATATTTATCACATAAAGTCATAACTTTATTCATTGGTACATCATAATTTTCAATTTGTCGATCAATTTGATTGCATTCTTGCAAAATATTTTTATTGAATTGCTTAATTTGAAATTGGAATTGATCAAACCAATTCATTCCAAAAATATTAGCTCCCTCAGGACAATTTGTAACCAGTAATATCATATATGTTTTTTCATCTCCAAGTTTGACAGAAACATTTAAAATACCTTTTAAAGGAACTTTCAAATTTCCGTACCCATTCAAACATAATTTTGTTTTGTTACAGAGTGGTTCTAATAACTGCTTATAACCTTGAAGACCAATCATGGAAAGTGTAGCTCCTGTATCCACCAAAAATTCCATTGATTTACCATTAATTTCAATTGATATATATATATTTTCTTTCCTCTACGTTGAAGAGCATCATTAATTTGTAAGACCGATTCAAATTCGTCTATGATTTCATCAAAATTTTCACTTTGCGAGTTGTGATAAACATCTAGAGTTTAAATATTTTCTCTTGACGGACTTGGACTACGACGATAAAATTTATTTGACCTTCCTCTACGGTTTGGACAAACGGGAGAAATATGACCAACGCCATTACAAATGTGACAAACGGCACTTACAAATTTACAGAATTTTTTCTCATGTAACGAAAAACAACCCGGGCAACATTAATTTCTATTGCTATCACGATCACCTGACTCGTTATACCTATTTAGACTATTATTATTGACTGAACGGTTTCTTCCTCTTTGATTATAATGACTTTTCATTTCATTAACATTAACAGTATTCGAATTATTATCATTTTTAATAATTTGAATCGTATTTTGTGTTGATTCAAAAGCTTGAGCAATTTTAATTACATCATCCAGACTAGGGTTTGTCGCTTTTAAAGATGCAATTCGAACTACATCATGTGGTGTATATAGTACTAACATATCTCTAATCATTGAATCTGAAAATGATTGTTTACACTCATCTTTTTTACATGCAAACTCACAATTTCGCGCTGCTAATCTTAATTTAGCAACCCACTCGACGTATGTTTCACCCGGTTTCATTTTCGTCTGTAAAAACGAACAACGTGCTGCTAAAATATGAATATTAGCTTTAAAATAATTTTTTAAGTTACTAATAATTTCGGTGAATTTTTCTTGTTTAAAGCTCGTTTCACCATAAATTTTAGACAATTCATGGAAAGTATCAGTATCGACCCACGAAATAAAATATGATCGTTTTTTATCATCAGACAGTACTTCATTTGCAATAAAATGTTCTTCTAACTGATTTATATAGTCTTCAAAAAGCTCTTTTGATTTATCGTACGATCGAAATGACGGTACAGACACACTCACCGGTTTTTTATTATTACCGTTATCACGAATTTCACTAAAAAAATCTTCTTGATTTTTCATCATATTGCTCATCCATTTATTTTGTCCTTCTAATAGATTTTTTAGAAACGAAGATAATTCTTCACTAGCCATTTTGAATTTACTAATAATTTCACTGTCCAAAGAATAGCACAATCACCAATATTTTTATTTTTTTTTCTCGTCGCCACTTTTATATTCACATAGCACATAACTTAGGTAATAGTTTTATTAAAGAACAAACAGCAGTTTAACAACTTTATAAACTTTATTATAATTATTATAGAACAATAAGTGGTTTGTATAAATGTCGTACACGTTCAACTTGAAGAGAGCATATAAACGAATGACATCGCTTTTATTTAACTTGATGTAAATGTGTATGTGTATGCAGAATGAGTCCGTTGATAATGGTGATGATCATTGAGATGATAAATTATTGGACATTTTCCGTTTACAAATATAACAGATAATCTCGTTTAGTGTAGACGGGATTAAATTGACATAAATTCAAAGGAATAAAACGTTGAGCAATAGGGGACTAAATTGGGCTTCAAAGTACTTGTTTAATTTTTTGATGTGTTTACATATTTCACCGGTAGATATCACTAAAAGTAACAAAAAGGTATTGCTTGTTAGTTTTTTCTTAGGCGAGTTGTCATACGATTACGATGCTTTCAATTAAATCACATTCAATTAAACAAGAACACCACTACAAAATGGCTTTCAATGGCATTTTACATATGAATGTCGTTTATTTAACTTTTAAGAACTTTCGGATTTAACCAAACCTTATTTGATTGTTGAAATTCTACCAACATTACAAATAAGCAAAATTTCCATATATAAGTGATTCCAATATCATATTTTTATAAAAAATGTTTACTCACCTTTGCAATTCGTACCTATTGTTGTGAACATTAGAAAACGCGTTATTAAGTCGAATTAGGAAATTAAAATAATATATTACAAGTATAGATCAAATTGAATACATTTTTCAAATATCAAATAAATCTAAATTAATAAATATCGAATATCAAATTTCAAATTATCTTTTCAATAAAAATTGTTTTTAGTTTTAATTCTAAGAAAAATCGCAGCAAATTCAGTTGTCAACAAAATTATTTGTGAACTCAGACCCGTACCCGTTTCCTTAATTATTCGTGAATTATTATTACTTTTTGCTGATTTAATAGTGATATGGTAACTCATGTTTTGTTTGTACATGATTGAGTTTTATTACGTCTCTATAATATTTCGCAACTGGTCCCATTTGGTGGCACAAATAATTATGAGATGAAATCAAAGCCCACTGTAACTTTTCCTAGAATTAAAATTTAAAAAATGGTTTTCAGTGGAATGTATGCAGAATAATTAATTTAATTAAATTAAAAAAAATATTTTAGAAACGTTTATTATAATTTTTTATTAGTATTATTAGTAAGTGGCACAAATTTATGAGCAACAAAAAAAAAATTTCTTGCCATCATAAAATTAATTTTTTGGAACAAAATATAATAATTTGGTAACATTTATTATTTTTTGGCGTTATTTGAAGGGAACACAAAAAATTATTTTTGGGCATTGAATTAAAGGATTTGAGAGTCAACGATTAGAAACAAAAATAATAAATAGTTATCAAATCAAATATTTGGCTGATTACAAATGTCTATACAAAAAATGTTCTTTAAGGAACCAAATAAAATAAAGTGGGGACAAAAATGATCATCAAAATTAATTTATTGCCAACAAATTAATATAGGGCAAATTTATGAGCACAATTTTTTTTTTTTTTTGTAAAGAAAATTTTTTGAGCTTTTCGGAAAAATTAAGTAACACGACCTCGTTTTGCGTTATATAAAATTGGGTATTTTAAATTTTCGAATCTCTTTCTTCAATTTGTTACTGAAATGAAACTTTTCTAAATGTGCTACGAAGTTTTAGGTTTGCTTTATTTGTTGAACTGGATTAATTCCTACTTTCATTTTATTTTTACAGTGAAAATATCATTTGAATCATTTTGTTCGGCAAATGATTAGCATCCAATTAATTTTATTCCTTAAAGTTGATTACATTAAACATACATTTAAAAGTCTTTAGCTGTGAATTTGTCATACTTGTAGTCTTACTTTTGGAATTTTACAACAATAATGCCGTGTATTTTCATCCCGGAATGAATAGTTTCAAACCAACTTTTTTTTTGGTATAGAATTTATTCGAGAAATAATTTTGAATTTTATTTTTTTTTTTTTTTTGTTTTTTTATTTAATTTTTAATGTCAACTGATAAAAGTAAAAGAAAATTTTTTTCGGTTTTTATTTTGAGCGTAATTTGCATTTTTATTTTTATGCCAATAACTGTTCAAGTAACCAAAGTAAGGCGTCATTTGATTCTTGAGTTAAGTTGTTTATTACCCTTTGAACAAAGCGGCTCGTTTACAATATAAAATTATGTTTGTTCTTTGTAGTTTATTTGCGATTTTCATCAACAAAGGGTAAAACAAAAGCTTGAAGGTAGGCGAATGCCAAAAGACTTCAGGTTTCTCGACACGCATTCTACACTTAGGCCCTTTTCCAATTACCTACTTGTTTGATGTAACCTAACTTATTCAATGTAATTTCTTTTGTATTAAGTTAGGTTACACCAAATAAGTAAATAATTAGAAAAGCGTCTTAGGCCCTTCCCGAAAGTTATACTTATTTGTGAAACCTAACTTATTACATAAGAAATTACATTGAATAAGTTAGGTTCCATAAATAAGTATAACTTTCGGAAAGCGCCTACTAAGGCTGTTTTCGAAACCGATACTTATTTCATACTTATTTACTTATTCGACGCCATCTTAAATAAGTAAGTAAAATCATTCGAATTGATTTTACTTACTTATTTTGACAGCAACAACAAAAATTCATTTGTTGTCAATTTTTTTAAGTTAAGGACACCGCTATTCGCAAAATCGCGACATAATACGCTTATAACACTAACGCTTGATAAAACAATGAGAGTATTGAATTTTGATGACCCCTAAATAATTAATTATCTGAAATTTCTTGTTTTACTTCAGTGTTCGTCAAAAGCAAATTTTAAATTTTTCAGTATCACGCTACCTTAGAACAATATTCATAGGGAAAATGACAAGCAATTTAGATTTTTTCGTAAGAAAGGGATATAAAATAAGTCACCTCGTTAGAAGGCTGTTTTCGAAACGAATACTTATTTGTGGAATCTAACTTATTCAAATAAGTATCTTATTGAGGTCTCTCCGATATAAACGCTAATATGAAACTACATGTATTTTATATATATTTTCCTAACGGCTGGATCTTAATATTTCTTCTAGTCTTCGGGTTTGGCAGCCAATAAAACTAATTTTTAATATTTATATCGACGTTTAGATAATTTTATTATCTTCTTCAGGTCTACAACGGTTTTAACAATACATACATACAAAGTTTATTAAAATATATAGAAATTACTATGCCATACTCCGACTTACGGTTAAATATGTATATATATATAAATTTGAAGAAAATTTCTTGTCATACGAACTTGTAAACAGAAAATAAAATTTTTTCACAAACGACAAATTGATTCAAATTGGACGACTACAATCAAAATATTTTTAGTAAACAAACTTTTTGAATTTTGAATTTCAAGAATCTACAAACGATTTATATTTTGGGAATTTAGATATAAAATCAATGATGCCAGAATAAATTTGGTTAAGATCGTCAGTATCACTCTTTTTGTTGACAACAATTTCATTATTACCAATAATGTGGTGAGCCATTTCCAAAAATAAACGATTTTTATACAATTTTTCACTGTCCAAAATTTTTACCTCATCAAATTTAAATGTGTGTCCAGTATCAGAGGAATGCTGGCATAATGTAGTAGCTTGAGAATTTCTGATAGGTGGTTTGACGTCCGATTTATGTTGTGAAATTCGATTTTTTAATAATTGTTTCGTGGTACCGATGTATTTCAATTGGCAATGGTTACATGAAATTAAATATACAATATTCGAACGATTTAATTTAGGTGTGATATTTTTGATTTGGCTAAAAATGTTACGAATAGAGTTAGCCGCTGAAAATGTAATTTTACAATTTATATTGAATTTGCGCAATGTGCTGGAAATTTGGTCACTGAGATTTTTAATAATAAATTGATTTATAAATTAAATTTTGATGACCATTGTTATTGGTACCGACCGTACTAACCATTTGCCCACTGTTAGTTTGATCAAACTGATTGATTAATTTATTGATCAAATATTTCGGGTATTTATTATTGATCAGATAATCCCTTATAATTTGATTGGTATGAACTGTGACATCTGTGGTTAATTTTTTAACTCTGTAGACGAAACCAAACGCCTTATTAATTCGTTGACTTAAAGGGTGAAAACTATTAAATTTAAGAATTCGACCGGACGATAAATTTTTCGCGTACCAAATAGTATCAATTTGACTTTTATTCTTCGGAACTAATATTGTGTCCAAAAAAGGTAATTTATTATCCGCTTCCATTTCTAAAGTAAATTCTAAACCAAAACGATTACTAATAAATTTTGAAAGTATGCAACCAATTTTATCATCAGGTACACACAACAATAAATCATCGACGTATTTTTTAATAAATAAAATATTAAAATCAATTGAGCTCAAGACGGTGTCAAGTAGCATTCCCATTACGACATCAGCCACTACTGGAGATAGAGGCGAACCCATTGCAATGCCATTTATTTGTTTAAAATAATTGTTAAACAGGCTGAAATATCCTGATTTTAAACAAAATTCTAGAATATCTAGAAATTTTATTTTGGGTATTCTGGTATGTGGTTCTATCATTGACCACCTATCTGAAATTGTTTCTACAGCCAAATCAATCTTAATATTGGTGAACAAGGAAACTACGTCCAAGCTTATTAATACATAGTGATTTGGAATATTTTGTTGTTTTACGAAATCTACTAATTCGTACGAATTTTTACAATTGTACCTCCGATTATCAATTGAACTTTTCAACGTTTCAGCTAAATATTTCGATGTTTGATATGTAGGGCTATTTATGAAACATATAACATAAATCGGACGTCAAACCACCTATCAGAAAGTCTCAAGCTACTACATTATGCCAGCATTCCTCTGATACTGGACACACATTTAAATTTGATGAGGTAAAAATTTTGGACAATGAAAAATTGTATAAAAATCGTTTATTTTAGGAAATGGCTCACATTATTGGTAATAATGAAATTGTTGTCAACAAAAAGAGTGATACTGACGATCTTAACCAAATTTATTCTGGCATCATTGATTTTATATCTAAATTCCCAAAATATAAATCGTTTGTAGATTCTTGAAATTCAAAATTCAAAAAGTTTGTTTACTAAAAATATTTTGATTGTAGTCGTCCAATTTGAATCAATTTGTCGTTTGTGAAAAAATTTTATTTTCTGTTTACAAGTTCGTATGACAAGAAATTTTCTTCAAATTTATATATATACATATTTAACCGTAAGTCGGAGTATGGCATAGTAATTTCTATATATTTTAATAAACTTTGTATGTATGTATTGTTAAAACCGTTGTAGACCTGAAGAAGATAATAAAATTATCGAAACGTCAATATAAATATTAAAAATTAGTTTTATTGGCTGCCAAACCCGAAGACTGGAGGATACATGTATTTTAATTTCAGCGGCGCTTCGAACGGCGTCTATGTGTTTGGGGCATTAAGCTTGAAAAACACCGAGCAGCGGCAGCGAGCAGCAAATTTAAATATATGTTGATTTGCTTATGTATTCATAGATAGTCGTATGTTAAGCCAAAGTATAAGCAATTTTTATAAAAACATTTAAATTTTTTAAAATTTTAATAGGTAAATGTTGAATAAAAGAAAATCTATCACAAGTGAAATATGTGGGACATATCGCGCTGCTCTTGGTGTGTTTCGAAAACATAGAATAACTTTCGGAAAGAGCCTAAAAGACATTAGAATAAAAAAATACAGAAAATTAAATTTTGTATTTTTTTACTGTCGGCAAAATTTTTTGTTTGATGCTGAAAATTATTTGTTTGTATTTTCATTGTTTTGTTCCAAAATATTATATTTGTTGCCAATTTATTAATTTTGATGCCAAAGTTTGTCGTCACAGTATTTAATTATGTCCTTCAAAAATATTTGTTTGTTTTTTCATATGTTGTCCCAAAATATTATTTGTGATGCTAATTTATTATTTTTGATGCTAATGTTTGTCGCCAAAATTTTTTTCTTGTATGCCCGTTTAAATTGTCCCATTTTTAAATAATTTTGTGAACGACTGTATTTGATTTATCTCAAATTAATATTCTGCTGAGTTACAATATTTAGATTTAATACACCTAATTAATGCTCAAATTTTCGGATTAAAAACCAATATTAAATAAATGTTAAGTCAATAAATTTCGTGTTTTATATTTAAGAATCGAAGAAGTTTTGAAGGCCATTATGGAAATTGACTTGAACAACTATTTCGAAGACTGGAAAAAGCTTTGGCATAAGTGTATTCTATCCGAAGGGGATGAAATAAATTTGAAAGGCATAAGCATTTGTGTTTTATTTAAAAAGTCTTACTAAATTTGATCACTTTGTTAAATAAGGAGTGTCTTGAATAGTGGATTAAGAAGTTCATTATTTGAAATCTATATGTTTTACACCATACATATTTTTAATAATACAATGAACTTGTTTACTTTATTCGTTTTGACAGATAGTTTAAAATTCATAAACCTCGTCGACAGTCGTTTTGAATCTTCGTGTTACGGTCCATCATCCCGTTTTTTAGCCATAAATTTAATATCGTTCATTAGTGTATTTATTTATGTCGGGTTTAATTATTTAGTCGTGTTCTTAAAGTCTTAAACCATAAAGATAAAAACCTTTCATGATAGAAAGTGGATGAGCAATTTTAGAGTTTAATCGTAAATCGATACTCAGCGATCCAATTAGTGTGGAGAAAAAAGGTACATAGTAGCGCTCTCAATTTTCACAACAGGTTAACACACTTAGCATCATAGCACATATTATTTTGAAAATTTTACTAAGTATTAAAGATTTATATAATCGGTATACAAACTTTACAAATACAACTTATTTATTGCTTTTAAATTACTGTTTAGACATAAGAATAATAAACAGAATATTATTTCCACACAATAACATGTAATGTATTATATAAACAACTAATTTTCAAAATTCTTATTATTTTTTAAATTGTTTAATTTACAATTTCATTTGCAGATCTGCAAAGCGAAAAATGCTAAGATTTTACAATTATTTTTATAATTCGGTAACCAAGCAGTATTTGTGGTTTTGATTGTCAGTTGTTTGATATTTTTCTAGTGTTTTGTTAAAGGGAAATTTCATTGCAGTTTTTGATAAGTAGATAGGTAGATAACAAATAATTACATCAAGGTAGATAACAAATAATTAATTTCATTAACTTTTGTACTAATTCGTTGTTTCTTGGACGCTTTCTTATTCGGTCCTTTGCTAACTGAAACTATCTTTTAAACATTTGAGTGATTTCTTCTTCATTCGGATTTTTAAATTGTTGAAAGCTGAACCTACAAAAAATGTTAAATTTGAAAAATATAGATGACATACTACATGTTGATCTGATACCTTTTAATAATTTAATTATCAAATAATTTTTAACTCGTATATTTCTTTGTCGGCCAAACCAAGAAAAGTGTATAGCAACTTCTCCGCGACATCACTTTTCTCAAATTGCATCTAATATATTTAGCCAAATCGTTTATATTCACATCAAATGTGGTTTTCTGTAGAATTAGTAAGATAGTAAATGAAAATACGAAAAATTCATTGAATAAGTTACAAACATCTTTTCTTATTTTTTCCTTAAAGTCTTTTAATTTCTGTGTTGACTTAGTTGGAAGATTAAGAATATTTTCGTTATCCTCTTGATTTATAGTATTTGAATAATTTTTATGTCTTAACAGCACCAGCTCTCTAAGTGTACGCCGTTGGTTCGATACTATTGTGTCACATGGTTGTCTCAGCTACGGTCGGTCAGCTCTGATATTTTTCCTAAAAATGAAATTTTTAGAAATTTTTAAAATTAAGGTTTAAATACTCTTTATAGTTCTATTAGGATACCATCATATTCCCAAAATTAAAAATCTTAAAAAATGCAAAATAAGGTGCCCCATTAAAAAGGAAGACCCCATTCAATTTTTGTTAACTACAATATTAAACAAAACGAAGCTACATAATTTCTTGTCATCCTTGCGCAGAAAGGAACAGTGCTAAGCGGCTTAGGGAGTTTTTTATTTTAGTATGTGAAATACAAACGCCAATATTATTATAAATGTAAATATTTTTGAAATTTTTCTGGCGTTTTCCTGTCATCCTTGCGCAAAGGCTCCAATACCAAGCTGCTTTGTAGAGTACTCTATTGTAGTATGTGAGAAATTATTAAAAAGCAGAATTTGTTTTAAAAATGATCCAATTTCTATTAAACTTAGGATTTCAAAAAATCGTGGAAGGGGGGTCTGGGCTTCAAATCCCAACATTTTTTGGGATTAGTTTATTTTGTATAACGATACCAACCCGTTCTATTAATTTCATCATCTGAAGAGTCTGAACGCTCATCAATAACCCCTCTTTATAAGGGATTAGATAGTACTTTGTACTATTTTCTCGGTAGATATGACTGGTATTGTGGTATTTTTTTTTTTTTTTTTTTTGAAAGTTCTGGCACCCTATTTCTTCATCGGTTCAGCAAAATAGTTCCTCAGAACAAGTTCGAGTTTCAATTTTATCGCCTGAAATTTTAAATATGTATTAATGTTAATTTGTTATAGAAATTTTTAGTAAGAAAAATATTATAACATGAGTGGAATGAATATTTTTTCAGATTTAGATTTTACTGCCACATTCATTGTTTGGTGTAATTATGGAAAACGTTTTATTCTCGAATAACACTTCTCGATAGGATAAATCATCCAACTGGTATTAAACTGTAGCATATGGTGGGACGTAGTTGTCTATTTCTGAGTTGCTGCTAATGGTTATAATTTTTTCCTGATGGTAGTACGCTTCAGTTCCTGCGTATAGTTTTCAAACCTGAAATCACTGTAGCTATCTGCATTTCCATATTCTAAAACGTCGGCAGCAATATGGATTAAATCATGAACATTATATGATAGTAAATGTTCTCTATAGATATTTCCAAAAATTTTCAAATATTCGCTAATCATAGCTGTTGCACATTCATTATTGAGAATATACATTCATTCTTGTTATACAATACTGGCATAGAACAAAACAATAATACAAAATGATTTTATAATTCTCGAGGTAATATTCCGTTTAAGATATGAATTCCAGTGTAGACTAAAAAAATAACCGTAGCTCTGTTGCTTTCCATCTGTCCAGCTCTTCTAGTGATCGTGGTTTTCTCGAAAACTCCTAGAGAACAAAACCGAAAACGCTATTGTTTTCGTCAATGTCTTCAATATTCTAAAACGACAATGAAAATGTTTTTTTTTACTAGATATCCGAAATCTTAAAGTTTGTCGCTTGAAACCGAGAAGAACGCAACGCATAAAGTCCACAGGAAAATGAGATATGGTCCAATATTAATTTTTTTTTTGATTTCACTTAAATTTTTATGATAATGAATTTGTTTCCTATTTCGTAATCCAACATCGGTTCTTGAGGGCCTGCCATTCTCAGAGTAGAAAATTTATGATGATTCTATGATTCTCAGTGGGCCTGTCATTCTTAACCACGCATCGATCAATATAACTCCGTTTAATAACACATTCAGGAGAACCGTAATAATCAGTATGTCCTTTTACTTGTAATATAGGTAATTTGTTTAAGACCTTTGGTTTCTTCCACAAACGTGATAAGCTCCAATTAAAAATACTTCTTCCAGACTTATCACATTTAATAATATAAGCCAATACTGGCTATTGGAGCTTTTGGGACCAAAGTCTAAATATGATTCAGTCCCCGTTGGTGTCTGTCTCGTTTTTCGGTGTATTCTTCACTGTTTTCGATCTTTCGAAAGACCTGGATAATATTTTCTCAATAATGTCACCAACGAATGGTTTGCGTCATTTGTTGTACGGCATTTAGCTCCCCATTCAGCCAATCTGTTTCCAAATCAAAACACTGTTTACTTTTATCATGTTGTTCTTCATCCCAATCCATCTGTTAAATCATTCGCAGATTCTGATGCACATTTCAAATTTTTCGAACACTACGTCTACATTACTACATCACGGTTTTCTGATTCGTGTTTTTTATTATAATTAACACTATAATTTAAACTATTTACAGAAAAATCTATTAAATTGTCCACTTTATTTTTCATTTTTCTAAAATGAGTTCTCGTACACGAAAATTAAATTTAGAATTATTACAAACAAATTAAATTACCGACCTATAATTTCAATACAAAATTAAATGACGCCCACATGTAAATACGTATATCAATAAAATACAGCTAATTTCTTTTACATTTCGTACCGGTGCGCACTAGGATTTTCAAGTGGGATTTCCTTGCTAAAATAACAATCATTATTCCGAGTTGGAAATAATGTTTATTGGGTATACTCAATTTATTATCATTCTCTTCAGAAGATGTATTTCAATGAGAAATTTACAACAGCAATTGCAGTAATTTATTTAAATTTATTATTAAATTTTGCTATCGTGTTTTACAATAGGTCATTTTATTATTTTCTATTTTATTTTTAAAGGTTGGTAATACAAATGTAATTTCGAGGGCATCTAGTGGCTAATGGACCTATAAATTAGAAAATAAATATTAAATGTGTCATTTAGTTAATGTTTCCAATTTGGAAATATTTACGGTATTTTGTCTTTTATAGATAATTCTTTATTTACAAATTGACAAGTAACTTTGCTACCAACCCAAAGGACATATGTAAATTAATTCCTAAAATAAACCTTGCGCTGCTTGAATGGAGAAAAAATTAACTAAAAATAATCCTTACTCCATTTTGTCATTGAAATTCAGCTAAGGTTAAAAATAAAATAGTTACAATTTGTATTATTTGATTAGAACCTTCAAGAGAAGATTAATAAATTGATTTTTAATGTTTTTGTTTTAATTTGTTGCCTCTTTTTATTTACAGTATGTATGATTTTGGAGAAGTGGCAAATTAATTTGTTTAGTTCGTACGATGGATTAACACCCCAATTACCATAGTCGCGTCACGTCAGTTTAGATTAATATAGTCATGTCACATCAATTTTGCCATTCTCTTAGTCGTTTATTACGACTAAAGTCACTTTATACGGCATATAGTATGTCACTTAATATTTGCAAGTGACAGACAAATACCACAGAATGGAAAGACACAATTATTTTATTTTATATATTTTAAAATGTTGTTTTTTGAATAATTTTGTGCAACCTTTTAAATATGTTATTGTTTAAAATAATAATATTGTAGTTTTAAAACGATTTTATTTTTTATTTGCCTAATATATTTCAAGTTGCAGTCGTGTCACTTGGTTTGCCTTCAAGAATATCAATTTTCAAGTGACGTGAGACGAATATAGTCATGTCACTTGAAATGACACGATTATGGGAATTGGGGTGTAATTCGCAGAATATACGTACATCTGTAGCTACCTGTAGCTGTGTTGATATTTTATTTTCAGTGATTTAGTCAAAAAAATTAAAATATTACGCTAAATTTAACTTTAAAAACGTTTTTGTATTAACGAACAAAATTCTCTTTTATTTGGCCTATGCAGTGAAATTCCTTATTTGTTTGTTCATCTATTCGATAACTTTAATTATCAAAATTTCTAAAGGAAAAAGGTCAATTGCATTTTTTACTAACACAACTATAAACGAGGCTATGATTTTGTTTTGGTATTTGCTTATTAACCAAAACCTGGTAAAATTCTTTCTGAAGATAGCCTAATCATTTGCATACTATTGCAGTAAAAATACATCAACTACTGATTTTTAATTTATATGATTTTAATATGTTCCGAAGATTGTAAGAGAATTCAATCCAGTTTTCGAACTGATGAGCTTATGATTATGAAAAAATCAATCTTCTCATCAGGCCGCGGCGACTGGACTGATTATACCACAATTTATATTCTGTATATACAGAATTTACTGTGCGTTATGTACTAGCGAATCATACTAATACAGATAATTCTCTTACAATTTTTTCTTCTTCACGACATTCAAACAGCTCTATGTTCAAAATTACATGAGTTAATTAACATTCAAAAAAAAAAAAAAATTAAAAAGAAAGTAATATTAGCTTACACAGAAATAGAGCTGTGTGATTGTCGTGAAGAAGAAAAAATTGTAAGAGAATTTATCTGTATTAGTATGATTCGCTAGTACATAACGCACAGTACATTCTGTATATACAGAATGTAAATTGTGGTATAATCAGTCCAGTCGCCGCGGCCTGATGAGAAGATTGATTTTTTCATAATCATAAGCTCATCAGTTCGAAACTGGATTGAATTCTCTTACAATCTTCGGAACATATTAAAATCATATACATTAAAAATTAAATAAATAGAATTCTGCCTATTAGTCGGTTTCGTTGAATGATTGTTCGTAAATCCTAATATACTTCTACGTGTTAATAAAAACACATTTAAAATGGTCTAATCACCGGTAGCATATTAGAAATTACATGAATTAATTAACATTAAAAAAAATTTTTTTAAAAAAGTAAAACTACTGATTGTATTAGTGAAATGAGTTCATTTATAAGTACTGTTGTGAATTCAGTGCAAAAAACATAAAGAATCGCATAGCTACTCGTACTACGAAACTAAAAGAATAATAACCATAGCAAAACTGCAATATCATTAAGAAAAGCAAAAAACATATTTTTGACATTTTGTGCATTTCTATTGTAAATCAGAACAAAGAATAGAGAGTAAAAATCAAAAACATCTATAATTCTAAGACGAATTATTATTTGTCATTGTCTGATAATAGCTACTGAAGGTAGTATTGGTAACTAAATGATGACGGCAACGTCGCATATTACTTTACATTTATTTTTATACAAACACATATTTACTTTTTATTTGTACACTCTTAACAAAATTATTGTACATATTTGAATTCATTTTTGAATTTAATAAAAAAATTATTAAGTTAATTTAAATTTAAAAGGTGTTTTAATATTAAAAATCGAATTGTGTTAACATGTGTGTTTAACATGTAGTAACTAGTAAAGCATTAAAATATGTACGCTTGACTATGACATCTAATTTTCGTGGCCCTTGTTATATAAAAATATATTTTAACAGAGCGCTCAAGATTAAAGACGTAAGTAATTTCTTTATAATCTCAATATTTCACGTCTAATAACCATTTTATTGCAGTCGGAGCTCGATAATTTAACGTGTCATGAGTACAAAAACGAATCGGAAAATTAGTACAATCTGAACAGCAAATGTATACACATAAGAAGCTACTGACCGAGTTCGATATTTATCATCGTATTTTGTGATTCAAAAATTATATTGTAGCTATCATGAATAAGAATTTAGTTCCGGCCAAAGTTATGGTCCCGTTTTTGGGCGTACGTGCTTGCCTCAGTCGAGGAATTCGTTATGATTTTGAGCTGATATTATTTCGAGGACCATGGTCACCATTCGAGAATAACTGGCATATAAAAGATGAGTACAAAAAGTCTAATCGACGAACAAAATTGTCACAAAGTTGTCACGACAATAGTGAGTTTTGTTGCGGGAAATTTAATACTCTGTAGTTACGCCATTTGTCATGTACTTCTCTTTCCGGTCACGGGCTTTGGAGATTGTTGATTTTCTTCGTTTGATCTAAGTTCGTTTGCGAAATGGATGTGCGAAAACAAGGGAATCCAAATTGGCAGCTCACTAACAGTAATGAGGAGGAACAAATTACATCACAACCAGTTTGACAAACGAATCAGTATACGCAGGTTGAAAATAGTAAGACTGAATTATCACTGGTCATTTCACTATGAAAAACCTGCAATGGAAAATGTCAAGTGGGGCCCGCCATTTTGTGCAAGGATTACGAAAACATGTTCTACAAGACTTGAATATAACGCGCGGTGGTGGAGGTGTCAATACTAATAATTATACGGCGACGGCCCAAAGCAAACAAATTAGTGGTGAATATTCTTCGATAATTCAATCGATTTTGCGAAAGAGCAACGTTGGATCAACAATGAATGTGTCTATTCATATTCAGTCCACCCGGATATTTATCATCAAGTATGACGCATACTCCGCTGAACAATATTCAACAAATGATACATTCGCGGCATTCGGATGACTTCGATCGTGTGAAATTATGTTAAATTTGAATAATGCCAGCACGAATCCACTACGAAGTACACTGCATGAGATTGCAAAGCATCAAAAGATTCATAGCTCTGGGTGAAGTAAAAGCCGTATGGAAGCACATTTCTTAGTAATCTATTCAGTTGGTGCTTCCATTAGGCATAAAACCTTCGCCAATGCACATGTAATTAACAAAATAATAAATATATAATTCAATAATTAATAAATACAAATAAAATAAATAATAAATTTCATTTAAACAAAAATTTCAGTCTTCGTGGTACTTATTGTCCGTATTGAATGACAGAACTATTATTGTTATTTTAATTGGTTTGATTTTCCAACACAAAACATATACATAAATAGGATTTGTTTTACACGATATTATTAAACGGTGTTGCCGTGATGTATATTGTTGTTGTTTCTTATGCATTTTTTTTTTTTTCATATTTCATAGAACAAAGCCAAAACAAATTAGATTAGTGTTGGTTAGTTTTTTTATTGAAGTCTTATATATACCACAACTAACACTATGACCAATTGTCACTTTATACCTTTAAATTTCGTATAGTTCGTCTTGGAATTGTAGATGTTTTTGGTAAAAATGCTCAAATATCAATCGACCTTAGTAGTCAGTGTGTCATATACACATTGAGTGGTGTAATGTTTCGTAACGTTTCTTTGACGCACGCATATTATTAATTATTAATAATAATCCTACTATTTCTATAAGTGTTAGTGAGATTTTATTCTATTTTTGATACAAACTACAATTTAAAATCGAAGTATGTAAAGATTATACTGGGTTACAACTCTAATAATTACAGAAATAGTAGGTTTTATTTTGGCTTTGAATCGCAATAGTATGGCTTGTGTAAACATTTTTGGTGGTTTTGACTAGATCCAAATTTGTTGATATGGTTTTTCGTAGTGACTCACCCAAAGGTTGATATTTTTAAATACGTCACTGCGTGTTAGCAAAACAAGAAGGCTTTCTAGAGAGAATTTCAACGGATTCTACGTCAAGCGTCACTAGCTATAGTTAGTACAAAATCCAGTTGGTCACGCATCAATGTTACGGCATTTTCATAACGTTGCTACGGGAAGTGATTATTGTTTGGCCCTTGGCAATAAATAGTGTATGCGATTCATAAGTGCGTATCTTCTATAATTTTTTTGTTTGTATCAATTATTAAACAGTTAATTTGGAAAGTTAAGAAAGTTAATTTGTTTCATATTATCATTATTAGTCATAATTTCCGTTTTATCTTTATTAGAGCCTTAATGTTATAGTTTTCGCGAGCAAGAGGTTTTATTGTTTTAGCAATGGTGGTTTGATGCATGTAAAACGTGGGGTGAAGATTTTTGTTTATTTCAGACACATAACTCTATTTACAGCATTTCACCGTATTCTATTATAGTTCATTGAGGAAGCGCTTTAACAATGCAGTGGTGGTGGTTTCACTTTTATATTTTATGTTTTGGCAATATAAAAATTTTTCATAGCCTCTTATTCTGCGTACGATCGGCAATGGCCTCCAAATTTTCTATTATTTCGTTTTTGAGTAACGTTTCGATTTGTTTCCAAAATCAGTTGTAACGTTTAATATACAAGTATTACTTGCTTTGCGTAAATTAATCTAATTAATTATATAGTTATATGCATTATATAATAAAATATATTATGATAAATATATTAACAAGCTTATCAAGCTTATTAACGTACTTGTTTTAAAATTCAAATTATAAAGATCCTAATGTATATAAATTTATGTTTCTTTAGAATATACTAATTTTTGTAGAATAATGAATTAATTGTTTGTTTTTGGGGCAGGATAAATTGATTCCAATATTTCCGCCGGGTTCGCTGATTGATTGATTGATTGATTGATTGCGATGTACGATCAAGCATTAAGCAAGTCTCCCGTATTATAAATGCGAATACCAACACCACTATACCCATGTTACAACACAACACGACACCATTCTTAATGAAGCCAAACCACGTAAAGAAAGGCGCCGCATCGATAACCACATAAGTCTAATAGTTGTGATATCCGCCCCTGGCCAGGCCGCCGTCGTACACCTTTTTACATATAACAAGATCGAGGGAGATGGGAAAGGAATGTTAGCAACAAAGACTCAACCCGGTTCCAGACACTAGTTGATAGTTAGTAAATTTGTTAGTAATATATTTTTTAGTAATTTAATTAGCACAAGACAATACAATTTTAAAGTTCATCTATTGCTCCAACCTGTAAGAAGACACAATGACAACACGAATTTTCTGGTACCGCAAACTCTTTCTGAAAATCTGTAAACAACTATTATTATTCCCCTCCACCATTTTTTCCATCGGCGGTTGTGAGAGGGGGCGAGATTTCGTTCCATCATCATGTTCCCATGCGGTCACCCAAATTTGTACTAACTGTAGATAGTGTTGCTTGACGTTGTTGTTCAAATCGTTGCGTCTCTGCTGTCCCTGCTACTCGCCCCCCCCCCCCCAATATTTCCGCCGGGTTCGCTAATATAATATTAATGCAGCTAATTTATATCCGTTGCTTTCCGGATACCCCACCCCAACGGCGACTCTAGCTTGCAGGTCAATGGCTGGAATTCGGATTCAATAAGCAATTTATTTCTATTAATGGGAAGCTAATTTAATCTGCTTGTAGTTGATTTTGGTTTGGTTCACACAATAACAAGTACGTGAAGAAAAAAAAATATTGAGATTCAGATGTACAGGGACGCCTATGGTTTTCTTTCTTTGCTTGTGACCTTCCCATTACTATTTTACTAACATTGGGTATTAAGTGATACACTCGAGCTTGTACAGACATTTGTGTTGGTTTTGCTTGAGCACAATTTTTCAGTATTGAAGCAAAATTGGTATAGGGTACTCCGTAAATTCTACGAAACACAATTCTACGAAACCACAATTCATAAAACAACAATTCATCGAAAACAATTCATCGAAAAACAGTTAATTCGAAGATATAAACTAAAAAGCCTGTTAAGTAGACGAATTTTATTTGGTTTGAATATGTACATATGTAATATTATAACCGTTCAATATATTTTTCCTGGCTTGGCATGCCCAAAAAAAATTGAATCTAAAATTGATCAATACGGATTCAATATCCTTAATCTATACAATATAAAATATTTTACGATTAACTGTTTTTCGAAGAATTGTTTTACTATGAATTGCTTTTTTATGAATTGTGTTTTTACGAATTGTTTTACTATAAATTGTTTTTAGAAAAATTGTGTTTCGACCAATTTTCGGGGAACCTGGTATGGGTATGGATGACAGTTAAAATACTTATAGTGATAAGATTGAGCCGCAATTATAATTAAAGCTAAATATGAATTTCGGGGTTTCCAAAAATTTCTGGTGGATACACATAACGAAGAAGAATATTCTGCCACTGAATGGATTATTATAGTATCTTGATTTCTTGTATGTATTTCGTATATGCTAACGCTAAAATTGAAGTTGACATAACTTCAATTTTAGAGCTAGCATATACGAGTAGAATGCAGATCGAGTGTTAAGTACGTCAATATTTGCAAGGAATCAAGATACTGTAATAATCTATTCAGTGCCAAAATATTTTTCCCGTTTATCCAGCGGAATCTGTGGAAACAAACATCTTGGTCGTCTTCACCCATCAACATGGGATAATCAAGTTTCAGTCGAGTATTTCAATTTAACCCAATATCCTTGGTGCTTCTTGAACTGAGTCAGCAGATTTCTTCATGTCCACTTATTCTGTTATATCCTACCATCATTTGCTTCAACAAATAAGCCATTTAAAAACGAAAATAAGCAGAAATTTAGATACGCATCAAGCATTAATGTTCTAGAAAAATGATGGCTAAAATAATGAACATTTTTTATTTGTAATCTTGGTACCGTGTCCATTACAGATTCTTGAGAATTAAATTTGCGTGTTTATATGCGTGTTTTAGTGTTGGTGTCTGTTCTAGATCCGATAGGAATGGAGCTTACGCTCCAATTGGAGAGTTTATCCAGAACAAGATTAAAACAAGAAATCTAACTAAAATTTTGTGCGGTTTTTTTTTTTTTTTTGTTAAGTATTGAAGAAATGTGGATCTGTCTTGTTTAATTCAAAAATTTACCAACATTTGATTTTAAATAAACTAAATTCGAATAATTGCTATTGCGATTTAGAGCAGACACAGATACTAAAACATGCCTAGTAAAGAGTTATCTTGTAATTGTGTTCTACAATGTGTTGTACTTTGCAGATATATCTATTCATTATAAAACTAGTAGCTCTACAAGAAAATGATATGAATGCCACAGAGCTTAGATGTTCTACTTTGCCGTCGGCTTCGTTTTTGGAAAAGAACGTTAAATATAAACCAGCGCCATTTAAAAAATGAAAAATCGGCTTGGGAAAAAATTAAACATGCATAATTTTTACGATTTAATGAGATCCCATAAATATTAATTTTTATAGTACGTAAAATGATTCAGATTTTTGGAATCCAAAACAAAAAATAATTGTTAAAATGCATTAATTATTAAAAGCCGCCATTTTGTACGTTGTTAGAATCGAATGAATAAAGTAAAAAATTGATTGTTGTATACCGTTCAACATTTACAAATCCGATTTAAGCCTATTCAACAATTTTGGGAACCGTTGTAAGCTTGTTCAATAGTTTTATGCAACTTAAGAATAATAAAATTGCAGTTCAACTATAAAATTTATTTTCGAATAAGAATTGAGTCTTCAATAATTGCAAAAACAACAACTGGCGTTTAACTTTATATAAGGAGTTATGTTACAACAACATTTATTTATATGTTCTTGAATTAAATTAAGTCAATAATTGAAATTGACGATCATCTTTGAAACAACCGGTTCAACAATAAAAAAATCATCTATATCAACCATTTATCTATAATCGAAATTGGGTACAACATTTGTTATCAAATTATTTTGATATTATTAGGTATACAATTTAATTAAAATTTTATTATATTATAGTTATTAGTTCATTACATATATAACATACTATATATTAAGTTTAAAATGGTTAAAACATTTAAATCCGTATTGTTGCGCATAAGGGCAATCGAAAATTATTTAAAGAAATTTGATGACGAACCTCCACCGCTAGAAGAATTAGAAAGTAGATTGTCCAAATCCGAGAAAATATATACCGAATATGAAAAAATCTGGGACGATTTATTTAAAATCAATGCAGAAAATCTCGATGATATGCAACCGGAAATAGAGGAGGTGGAGGATCGATTCCATGGCGTAACGGCTAATTTGAATGTTTTAATCAAAAATTATAAAGATAATTCAATTACTTCTGATGACAAAGCTTTCGTTACCAAATTAAAATTAAATACGGTTAAATTACCTCATGTGAATCTTCCGGTATTTAACGGAAACCCAACAGAGTGGCTCACTTTCAAAGATACCTATTTATCCGTATTGCACAATAGAGACGACATTGATGACATTGTGAAATTTACGTTATTGTTAGAAAAATTAACGGGAGATGCAAGAGACACAATATGCCATGTTACTTTATCCGCTGCTGGTTATCAAAATGCTTGGTCCGAGTTAGTACGTCAGTATGACGATGAGCGAATCATCGTAGAAGTTCATGTGGATGCTCTTTTGAATTTGCCGAGGGTTTCCAGAGACAATGCTATAGAATTAAAAAAATTGGTGAATTCCTGCAGTTCGCACATTTCATCCTTAGAAGCGTGCAATCAATCCAAAGATGGTCTGGGCGAATTATTTATTATTAACACTGTTACTAAAAAATTAGATGCTAGTTTAAGAAAGGAATGGGAAAATGAGTTAGTTCCAAATGTCTTACCCAAGTGGATTCAATTAAAATAATTTTTGATGAAACGATGTAGAGTGTTATCATCAGTTGGATCAAATTTCAGTGATTCTGGGAAATCGTTTCCGAACAAATCAATTAGACAGAGCACAGGACGAAATACACTAATTCCTAATGTTAAACCAAATTCCACATTCACATACTCTTCGCAAATTTCAAGCCAAGCCACGTTACATCATCAGATCATGTGTGTTTTGTAAAGGTAGTTTTCATCCATTTTATACGTGTCCAGAATTCATTAAATTGCCGTCATCCGATAGATTCAAAAAAATAATTGAATTGCGACTATGTTTAAATTGTTTCGGGGCTAATCATTTCAATAAAAACTGCCAAAAAGTTGGTTGTAAATTGTGTTCACGTAAACATCACACACTACTACACCGTACAGAAACCTCACGTCAACCTGACGTAGTGATAGAAGATAAGAAAACCACCGAAACCCCAACAAGTTTTAATGGGCAGTCAACCTATTCTACTCCAGATAACTTGATTAAAAAGCAAGTTTGATTATCAACGGCTTTAATTCTAATCAGAGGTAACCATGACAAGTACCACGAATATCGTGTGTTACTCGATTCCGGTAGCCAGAGTAATTTCATATCGACTGATTTTGCGAATAAATTGTAGTTAAATCGCACTGCTCTTAGCCATATTTCAATTTGCGGTTTGGATGACACAAAAACAAATGTATCCGAATGTACAACTACAACGATTAAATCCCGTATTGCCAAGTTTCAACATAACTCAACATTTTTTATTGTTCCAACAAGTTCCAATGCATTACCACAATCCAATATCGATATTTCGCGCTGGGCAATTCCGAACAACATCATGTTAGCCGATCCATATTTCAATACCTCTAGGCCGGTTGATGCGCTTATAGGTGCTGAACTATTTTTCAAAATTTTAAGAAATAACCGGATCCATTTAAATCCAAACCTTCCAATAATTCAAGAAACCATTTTCGGTTGGATATTCAGCGGAAATTATTTTGAACAAAATAAGTTTAGTTTTGTAAACGCGTATGAAAAACCGTGCGAATTGGATAGTTTAAACCAAAATTTAGAACGATTTTGGATGGTAGAATCCATTCCAGCTAAGAAATTTTTGTTAAAGGATGAAGCCTACTGTGAATCACATTTCAGTAAAACTCATTTCAGAGAGGAGACAGAACCCTATACTGTTTTTAACCCATTGAATGACAATGTTGACAAAATCGGTTGTTCTAAGTATTACGCAGATTTCGTTATCTGGAACAAAAACTCAATTCTAATGAGGACTTAAGGCAGCAATATACCAATTTCATCAAAGAATACAATGATTTAGGACATATGAAACTTGTTAATGAATCTGTCAATTCTGAGACAATGAAATCGTATTATATGCCTCATCATCTGATTTTGAAGCCAAGCAGCTCAACGACTAAGTTGCGCGTTGTTTTTGACGCTTCGGCTAAGTCGTCTACAAATGTTTCCCTAAACGAATTAATGTACATAGGGCCAACCTACAGTACAGCAGGATCTTTTTAATATCATTTTAAGATTTAGGAAATATGCCTATATTTTTACATCCGATATAAATAAATTATATCGCCAAGTGAAAATTCATCCAACACAAACAAGTTTACAGAGAATATGTTGGTGTACAAATCAACATGAACCTGTACAGATTTATGAATTGACCACGGTAACGTATGGTACAGCTTCTGCCCCATATCTTGCCACGTGCGTATTAAATCAGCTTGCATTTGATGAGAAAGAAAACTTCCCTCTAGCATCAGAGTCCATTCGAAATTTTTATGTTGATGATTTCCTTGGTGGTGCCGACTCGATCAATGAATCGCTTGAATTACAGCACCAGCTGATTGAAATGTTATCTAGTGGAGGTTTCAATTTACATAAATGGTCAGCCAATACAGATGAGCTATTGGCACCGATTCCGGAAAGCCACAGAGAAAGTCTAAAATTAGACGATGCTAAGTAGTTGCCGCGAATCAATAAATACACTTGGTTTATTATGGAAACCGAATTCCGATATTTTTATATTCAATATCAGTCCAATGGAAATTCATAAACGCATCACTAAAAGATCAGTTCTTTCTGATATTGCTAAAGTGTTTGATCCACTAGGATTGCTTTCTCCAGTTATAATCACCGCAAAAATACTCATCCAATCACTTTGGAAATGCAAATCAGATTGGGACGAACCACTTTCTGAAGACTTATATCGTATATGGCATGAATTTAGGTCAAATTTAGTCAATGTTAATACCATTTCATTTCCGAGATGTGTCCTTCTTCAAAATCGTGTTTCTATAGAGTTGCATGATTTTTCAGATGCCTCAGAGCGTGCTTATGGTGCTTGCATTTATGTTAACCCTACAGATAATTTCAAAAACATTTCCGTTCGTTTGTTTTGTAGTCAATCGCGAGTAGCACCGATAAAAATAATATCGCTTCCGCGTTTAGAGCTATATGTTGCGCTATTGCTCTCACGACCAATAACAACCGTAGCAGAATCAATGGAGATTAAATACAATCGCATAGTTTTGTGATCCGATTCCTTAATAACTTTACAATGGATTACAATCTCGCCTCAAAAATTAAAAACATTTATTGCTAACCTAGTAAACGAAATTCAAGGATTGACATGCAATTTCAATTGGCAACACGTCAGTTCAGCAAACAATCCATCCGATTTAGTGTCGCGAGGCTGCATGCCTCAGGATATAAAGAACATTGAATGGTGGTGGAATGGACCTAAATTTTTGTATCTTCCTGAATGCGATGGATCTGAACTTCCATCTCAAGATATCCTATTAATTTCGACAATGAATTACTAGAATTAAAAGAAAATTCTCTTTCAAAATTAATTCGTTCTATGTGTTACGTACTTCGATTTGTACACAATTGCAAAAATAAAATTAATCAATTGTCCGGTCCACCTTCAGTAACAGAATCCAAAATTGCAACCTTGGCATTGGTTAAAATTATTCAACAGCAAGAATTCCAATCCGATTTAACTCGAATCTCTGATAATAAAGAATTACAAAGGCAAAGAAAACTACGATGTTTAAGCCGTTCATCGATGAAAATAACCTGCTCCGAGTTGCGGGACGTTTAAAAAATTCCAATTTGGAATATGATTGCAAACATCAGTTATTATTACTTGCTAATCATCACTTCACAACAATCTTGTTTCGTTATGAGCATTGCAAAAATCTGCATGCTGGTCCGCAACTTCTGACTTCCATAATACGTCAAGCTTATTGGCCAATTAACGCTAAAAATACAGCCAAGAAAATAGTTAGAAGCTGCATAAGTTGTTTCAAAACAAAGCCGATATTAACAAAGCAAATCATGGGTGATTTACCATTAGACAGAACCACCTGTAGCAAACCATTTAATACTGCTGGTGTTGATCTTTGTGGCCCCTTCCAGATTGAAAATAAAAAAATACGAAATAGTGTGTGTCAGAAAGTTTATGTTGCAGTGTTCGTTTGCTTCACAACAAAAGGCATTACACCTGGAAATTCTATCCGATCTCAATTCTGAATGTTTTATTGCCTGTTTGAAAACATTCATTTACAGAAGAGGTAAATGTGGAACAATCTCGTCAGACAACGCAACTAATTTTAAGGGTGCCAGCAATGAGCTTGCACGACAGCGCCAATTTTTTCAAGCAGAAATTGAATCCAATACTATCATTAAATATTGTATTACAGAAGGCATTAACTGGAAGTTTATTCCGCCCCGTTCTCATAATTTTGGCGGACTCCGGGAATCATCGGTAAAGTCGTTAAAATTTCATCTTCGAAAAATTGCTCCGGAATTGTTCTCACTTATGAAGAATTACACACCTTAATCGTACAAATTGAAGGAATTCTTAATTCGCGCCCGCTTACTGTTTTATCGTTTGATCCTTGTGATCCAGAGCCATTGACATCCGCACATTTTTTGACAGGTGGACCTATTGTGGCTCCGGCTGAATCTTCTTGTGTAAATATTCCAATTAACCGATTGTCAAGTTGGAAGCGAGTCACTCAGCTGGTTCAAAGCTTTTGGAAGCGATTTAGCACTGAATATTTGCATACGTTATAAATGGAAGGATATTAAACCGAATTTAAAGATAAATGACATGGTACTTGTCTCAGATGAGAAACAAATGACAATAAAATAAGAGTCGTCGAAGTAAAAACAAAGGCCGGCATATTTAAACGAAGTATTTCTAAGTTGGCTAAGAATCCTTTAGAAAATTAATTGAATAACTTTTATTTAGCTTAAGTAAGTTTTTGTTTATAATACGTTGTATGTTACTTTCTGAATTCAAACAAATTTGCATAACATCAATTTATATATGTATTGTTCTCTTATTATATTGCTATCAACAATTAGTATTTTAACATTATTATTATGATTTTTATGAAATGTAAATAATTGAAAAATCTAGTGTTTCAAGGAAGCCGACATGTCTAAATTCTTATAAGAAACACCACAAACAACAACAAAATTATCATACATATTTCTTCTCTTTGTTCTCTAACCGTAATGAAAGAAGAAGAACCCAATCAAAACCAACCACCCAAGGGAAAACAAAAGAGTTTATTATAAACAGAGTCTTGTTATATATGACATGGTTTAGAATAAACACAGATTTATAAATCCGAGATTCTTTTAGAAAATACCTTTTGATAAATTTTTATAGTTAACTCGTATGCGAAAAATTTGCTTTAGTGTAATAACCGAAGTTTGTTATATCCGAAGCAGTTTGTAATAACCGGATATTTTTTATAAACGGGGTTTCACGGGTGATTGATAGAATCAAATGTAAATATTATTTTTACAATTAATACATATTTTGCTGTAGAGCTGGTGCATAGGAAAATCATATAATGGCTTTGGAACGATTAAAGATTCCTCAAAACTTTATACAATTTTAATATCGGTTGCAAATTAACAAACAAACTATAATAAGCTTCAAACACCATTTTATGAAAGCTATATTCACCACTCATCATTTGTTTTACTCATCCTGGTTTTTTGCTCTCCCACACTCACCATTTTAAAAGGTCCTTCATAGCTTCCTGGCGGGATTGCTCCAACGCTAGCAGGAAGGCATTGCTGGCGCTTGCCTTCGGTACCTCTGTTTCTTTCACTGGTTGAAGACATGATAGATAGCTCCGAAGTTTGAAGCTTTAGAGGCAAATTCCACCCTTTTAATTTTAATTTTTTTTAACTCATCTGTTTCTTACATTCCTGTATAAGAATTCAAATTATGCTCTTTATTCTAATTCAGATTTGTTTCTTTAAATCCTATAGAAACGATTAGAGTTTGATTATTAACAAGATTATGGTTGAACAGTGAACACCGAACATTCTCAAACCCGTCTTAGTTGCTTGCAATTGCAAACTTAGAATTAGACCATTAAACCTTCGTCAAGCCATTGAAAAATCTTATTCCGACTGTTTTATATCAGGATTTACCTGCCTATCTAAATAAAAGTTAATCCACCTGTATAAATAAATTCGTAAATCGTATCAAAAAATTGAATCCATCCTCACGTCTCTCGAATGGATCCTTCCAGTTCATAAAACGTAATTTTCTCGCTGCGTTTTTATTATTATTTTTATTAAAATTCGATGGGTTCAACCATTTCCTACCTTATCTTTATACCAACCAACTTAATTCCATACCATGTTTGTATATCAATGTTTCCACAAAAAAAAAAAAAAAAACGACACACGTTACCCATTCTATGTTTGATATTAACATCACGCATCTTATTGATAATAAAATTAACTTTATCATCGTATCGACGACTCATAATCCATAACAAAACAGTTTCTGCTTGAGATGTGAAAACAAAAACGTCGACGACGAGATAAAAACGATAATAAATTAGACGGATTGAAACGTGATTATAAGATTGTGTGTTATTGATAACATCTAGAGATTTTAGATAAACTATGGGTTTAAATTGCGCTTATATACATTACATATTTGTATATTGTATAAATATACATTACCGCCAGATAAAAAGAAATACAAGTTTGGTGTGTGGTCTTGTCACCCTCTATATCACCTTTGGTAACAAGCTAATTTTAACCAAATATTACAATACATGTCACCGACTTCGTTGTAAGGTTGCCTTGTTCTGATTTTTCACTCTGATATATGTTACAAATTGAAAATTGCTGAAAAAAATGTTGGTAAACACAATCATACGTACACACAAACAAATAATTTGAATGGCATGTTTTCGTATTGATCAGAAAATGATAACAAGAATATAATCAAAGAAGCAGAAAAAAATTTAAAAAAAGTTACATTGATAAGAATCTTCTTGTGTTCGTTGTTTGATAAGGGTGTGTAGATATAGGATTAATTTTTTTTATTTTTTTGTTAAACGGTAGGGCACATTTTTATTTGATTTTTGCTTATAATAAAGCTCGCAATCAGGTTAACACGCCGGGTGATCGTCTGCATATAATAAATTAAAAACTCTTTCAAATTTATTTATGTACATATATCTTAATATTCGCAGAAGCAACGCAATTTATATAAGCATTTTTACTGTACCGAAGTTTAAGACGTGTACAAAAAAAAAATTCATTATTTTTGATCCTCCTGTTAGTGGCAATAATAACAATGAAAACTCTGTAAAGAATAGTAACAACACCAGCATTTGTAATAATAATAGAATTTTAACTTAAGCGTTATACAAATTACAAATTCTTCTCACAACACAACTGGTTATAGGTATTGTCTTATTCTAAAAGATTCGTTATACTATATTTTCATTTCGTTTTGTCGTTGATAAAATTTCATGAAACGGGTGAAGGCGGAAAGCAATACGTATATTGTATCGTGAACCATGTACACAACAACACCATAGACAGCAGCCATTCGAGCCAAATTCGGTCTGAATTTATCGTTCCTTAATTTAATTGCTGCAATGCGTGTACTTTTGTATGTTGTGATAATGAAATGCTTTAAATTCTAAAACACGACGAACAAACATCTAACGTCGGTATGTGTGTAATATACAGTTCATTCAAATAAATTGCTTTTGGGCAAAATTATTCAAAAGCTCTAAGGCTCGTATTTTTAAACAAGGATAAATCGACGGATTAATCCACAGTTTTCGAAAATCCGCTGATTTAGCCGAGGTTACTTTTGGTAATTTTAAACGAGGATAGATCCGCGGATTTTTTGTGTCTTAATTTTGAACGAAGCTAAAACCGACGATTTTCGAAATCAATTTTCGAATTAATAACTGCTTGCTGGGACATGAGATTTGTCTTTTTTTTTTGTTTGTTTTCCTCCCTATATTTTTATGTTTTATACCGTTGACAGACAAAAACATTATGGCAATAATCTCAGATCGCGGTTTCAAATTCTTTTTTAAAGTTTGCTCAAAAATGAAAATTGTTTCATATTCATCGAGTTTCAAACTATAGATTACGATAATCATATTATGAAACACAGTAATCCTAAAGTATTTAAATCGTGTTGTAGACACATACACTAAAAATAATAACTACAGCTAGTTTGAGTCTGTTTTGGGTATTAGCAGTGATGCCGAAGTGAGTACGGTTGGAGTATTTATACTACTTTCGCTTAATCAGGCGAAAAAACCCTAAAATGTATTTCTTGCAGTAATGTATCTCACTGACTGATTTTAGCAGATAATGTCAATTCAAACCCAAAGGTTTTTTTTTTAAGAATCGGGAGATTTGTTGGTAAAACTTACATCTTATGTACATCAACAGTATAAAAACATCAGGGCACTCTGCAGAAGGCACCAAATAAACTCAAACATGGCAGAAAAGTCATGATTTTAACTAAAACCGTTTATCTGGTTTGGCTAAATATTTAGATTAGAACCTCCTGAACATAAAAATTATGCTACAAAACAAATTATGCAATCACTTAGTCTTGCCGGACAAAAACGATGTATGGAAGTCTGTATTTACAATATTCTCAAATCCTTCCTTAGTAGATTAGGACTTCTTGAATATAAAAATAATACTTTAAGAAAATTTCTGCAGTCACTTAACCTTTCCAAATTAGAAACTTGAATGGAAGTGTGGATTTATGCAGTGTAATATAGCGTATTTTACTCATTCAATACGCCTGAAAATCAAAATTCTCAAATCGTTTCTTTGGGTCAAAGTTTAGGTCAAAACCTCGAGATTATAAAAATGTTGCTGAATATTACAGGCAAAGAAATAATTTGAGAATATTGAATTCAGGCGTATTACATGATTTAAATTTGGATTAACCACACCACACTGCATTTGAATAAAATTCAGAAGATCTGAAAGTAAAGTAATAATAACCTAAGCTTTAGTTCCAATTTGTGACATTTTTTAGTGTATCTGGGCCCTAGTTCGGATTTAGGTAGGAACATACTGTGGATTTGAAGATGACTGCCAACAAACAGCAAAAAATTAAACTGAAGTGAAAAAATTATCGAGAAAATGATGCAAGCAAAAAGCCAGCTATCTCCCAAATTATAAGAGTTTCTTTAATTTATGTTATAAGAACCATTTTACAAATTTAATACTAAAGCTTTAGCTTGGGAAGCCATAGTTACGCTACAATTGTGGAGATTTTTTTTTAATATAAAATTTGAAACGTACTCCGCTTAAAGTCTTCAGAACGGCAGCACTGAATATTAGTCTTCAGTCAATATCGTGATTAGTGGTATACATGTACAAGAAATAAATAAAATGGAAAGCGAGTTGTGGACGTAATATGCGGTATTATAATCGATAATATGCGTACAAAGGTTCCAGATCTTCTCGGAGGGTGTTGGTCAAATAATGAAACCCTTCTTTAGAATACCAGAATCGGCGCCGAGACTCTTCCTTATTGTGAAACTCCACGTCTATTCTATCGTGAAATACTTTAGGACGTTTAGATCGCATCGACAATATTATACCGTAATATGAATCACCGCAAACTCTGATGACGAAGATGGAGATTCATTAAATATATTTTCCGTTTTTAACTTAAATTTTCAAAAATTAATTTAAATTTAAATTTGTGATTCATTATCTACAAATATTTAGTTTTGTATATGTGATTTGACAGATCGTAAATGACGTTTTATATTTCCGAATTTTCGAAAATAGCCGTATCCACTGTTTTAGCCATCGATATCGAGGTATAAATCCGAGGATACAATTTTAATCCAGGTTTGATTCAGTGGATTTATCTTCATTTAGAAATGCGAAAGGAGGGATAAATTCGCCGATTTAACACTATCCCCGTTTAAAATTACGGACCTAAATATAAAATATACGTAATAGCAAAGCATTCCTAAATATATAAGCCATCAGGTTCAGACAAATTTTAAAAGATGCTTAATTTAAGGGGGATACATCCCGAGTAACAAATTTAAACTGCAGTTAAAATTTAACTTTATTTTTTTAACTATTTGGTTTTGAAAGGGTTAAAATAGAACTTTTAAAATGTTTAACCTATAAACAACGGTTTTTATTTATCTTGATTTAAACTTGCTTAGAAATAACTTAAGTTAAACTAGAATCTGATGGTAGGTAATTTTAAGTTAATTTTAAACATCATAATTACGTTAATTTTTAACTAATAGTAAATGACAGACTATTTGCGGTTAAAACTTAACCCTATTCAAATTCGGATCGACGTTGGCATGTTTTAAGTAATTTTTGAACTATTTTCTAACTTTCAGGGTTAGATTCTGACTATTTACCAACTTTTATTAAACCATGGTTTATTTTAAGTAATATTCTAACTACTTTTTATGATTAGGTAAATGTTTAACCCATTATCAACTTTTATGTCAAATAATGGTTTATTTTGAGTAATGTTCTAACCATTTTAACTATTAAATTATAACCGTTAATCCACTTTCATAAAGTCGTGGTTTGTTTTAAATATAATTTTAATCCTTTATCTAATGATTTCGTTCATTTTAATTAAATTAGTTTAACTTTAAGTAACTTTTAAACTATTTTTAACTATTGAAACTAAACCTTGGTTTATTTTATGTAATTTTCAAATTATTTTTTAACCATTTGGTTAAATTAGAACCGTTTATCTACTTTGATATACCTATTGTTTATTTTACGAAATTTCTAAACGATGTTTTAACTATTTAGTTGAATTTTATCCTTTTATCAACTCGTATTAAACTCTGATGTATTTTATGGAATTTTCAAACTATTTTGTAACCGTTGGGTTAAATTATTTCCGTATATAAACTTTAATATAACTGTCGCTTAGTTCACGTAACTTGTACACGATTTTTTCACTGTTAAGTTGAATTTTAACCTTTTACCAACATTTAATAAACCTCGGCTTAGTTTAAGCAATTTTTAAACCATTTATCTATCAACTTCTCTAAAACAATTGTTTATTGTAAGTAAGTTAAGTTTTGAACCATTTTTTAACCATTTAGTTGAATATTACCCGTTTTTCAACTGTTAAACAACTATTGTTTATTTTAAGTAAATTTTAAACCATACTTAAACTATTTGGTTAAATTTTTACCGATTATCAACTTTTCTAAAACCATCCCGTTTGCTCGATTTTAAGCACGATTCATAGTAAAGTTGTGAAAAAGGTAACAAATATTAATTGTGTAAAATTTAATTTTAAAATATAATTCATAAATTTTAATTTTTATTTAAATTAAAATGAAATATTGCAAAAAAATAACAAAATTTATCAGTTTAAGAACATATAAAAGGCGTGTGAAAAAGTACCTTATTTTGAAAAACTAAAAAAACATAATTGTGGAAAATAATATAGATTGTGAACTATCTGAAAGTGAAAGTGAAAACGGTTCAATTAAAAAAGTCCAGTGTTCATAATTTTATCACAAAAAAAAGTGACGATGATAGTGATAGTTTACTTGACGTTAATGGTGATAAACAATTAATTCCTTGGGATAGTGGCGTTAAATTTTGGGCGTTAAAACATAAAATTTGTCACGTAGCTTTAAATGATTTATTAAGTTTCCTAATTAATCAAGGAATTAATGAATTACCGAGAGATGCCCGCACATTATTGCAAACACCGAAGAACAACGAAATTGTGCTAATGGAACCAGGTTACTACGTCCATTTCGGGTTAAAGGATACCATACACTCACATCCCTTATAAAAGCAACAACGATTCAATCTAATATAATAGAACTTCATATCAACATTGATGGCCTTCCTATAAGTAGAAGTTCTAAGGCCCACTTTTGGCCTATTTCGTGCAGTGTCTTCAGAATTAAAATCAAACCATTTTCAGTTGGAATTTATTTTGGTTATAGCAAACCAGGAAACGTGAACGATTATTTAAGAGAATTCGTTAAAGAAGCTAAATTACTTATTAGTAGTAGAATAATAGTGCAAAATAAGAAAGTAGAAATCAAAATCAAAAATTTTATTTGTGTTGCTCCGGCGGTAGCTTTTTTTAAAGGCATTAAAAATCATAATGGATACTTTTCTTTTGGAAGATGTTACGTAGAAGGAGATTACTGGCATGTGGTTCATCATACGTATTTTGCAGACTATAATGTAAAAAAAGAAACAATGAAAATTTTCGGAATAGAGATCAAGAAGAATACCATACAAACTCCAGAGTTTTGGAAGATCTCCCTATTGATATGATTACGTGTTTTCCTCATGATTACTTACATTTATTATGCCTAGGAATAGTAAAAAAGTTAATAATGAATTAGACTAAAGGAACAAATCTATACAAAACAAAATTAAATGCTAAGAGTATTAAAGACATATCAGATCATTTATTGGACACAAATAAAAATCAACTAGAAGAATTTAGTAGATCCATAAGAGGACTCAATGATTTAAGCTTCTGGAAAGGTACTGAATACAGGACTTTCTTGTTATATTTGGGACCAACTGTGTTAATAAATCTATATTAACTTTTTAATAAAAAAACCCAACGTTTCGCCAATACATTCCATCATTATCAAGAGTAAAATTTGTGCTCTATAAATTGTATCGTTAATGACGGAACACACCATCGAAACGTTCAGCTTTTTATTAAATATTATAGAAATAAGCTATAAATCAATTTCGCTAAAGGAGGAATATTTTTTCTGGAGAATATTGAAACAATTTGAAATAATCGAGCCAAAATATGTAAATGTGATAGTTTTTCATTATTTAAATTTTTTAACAATGAAAGTTTTTGTGTAATTATTATTTTTTCCTTTTTACATAAATAAAATATTTATTAATTAAACATTCTGTTTTTATATTTAATTAGTAATTTTATTACTAAAAAAACAATCTCCCCTCCATGGTTAAAATGTGGTTAAAATATAACTATTTAGTTTAATTTTAACTGAAAAATCCTGGTTTTATTTTGGTTAAACAAGAGTAAATGTTTAACCGGTACGTTAAACAACGGCTTCTTGACAGTTTTTCAAAAACCATAAAATGGTATATTATGGTTTATAAATGATTTATTTTAAACCTATTCGTTTAAATTAAGTTAAAAATTAACAGTTAATGTACAGTTAGCTATTGACTAAAGTTAAATAAAAACTGGACAAATACGGTTAATAGAACGATATATAAGCGTATTCTCAACCTTAAAAAAACTATTTTAAAACTTAACCCAGATTATAAGGTTCAATAACGGTTTATAAACTAATTACCAACTAAAAATTGTTACTCGGGATTTTACGATTTCCCATAAACCCATATAAAATTGAACATTTTTGATTAAAATTTTATCAATGAAAAATACTCATACCAGAAAATATTTTTAGGTTTATATTTAAATCAAACCTTTGAGAATAACATATTTTAAAACCAATAACTTAAATTTAGTCATTTGATTAATATAATTAAAATAAAATTGTACAAATTTACTTTTTCTTTGTATGACTATGTGAAAAATACAGTATACAATTATAAAAACGAAATAAATGACGTAAGATCTTAATTACTATTTATCAAAGACTTTAAAATACAATAGACCAGAAATAAACAAACTACGCACAACCACTTTTTAACAACAATAAAAACTAAATGGTTTGTTTACATGAAAGAAAAAAGTTTGTTTCTCCTCTTTAGTTTAACGTCTTTGCTATTTACATTTTTCTATTATAAAAAAAAAAACTTGAACGAAAGGTGTGACGTCATGAGGCGTAAATGTGTGTTGGTAAATAAAGGGGTTTTTAGTAAAACATTAATTAAATATCTATAAAGAAGATTTTATTAATTGATTTTCAAATCATATATCTATCAATTATTCTTATTGATAACGTAGAAACCAAAATTGGTTTTTGTAAGATTTTTCATTTAAGAAAAACGATATTAAAAAACCATAACTTTTCATATGATTTGTATGAAAAATCCATTTTTTTTGTCTTTTTATCCTCTTATATTAAGTTCGAATTTTATCCTGACGGCTTGTATATCTAGGAATTCTTTGGTAACAGAGAGAAATAATTGTTTTTTTACGATTGTGCAGTAACCTATGCTTTCGATGATGATTTTTGAATTTAAATTATATAAGAAAAGGATGCTTTGCACAAATCTTGTTGCAACTTCATTGCACAATGATTTTTCAATTGGCACACGATTTGTGATGCAAACTCAAATGATTCAATTATATTGTGAACGTTTTAGTTATTAGATTTGTTGATCTGTACAAATTTGTTATTTTTTATGTTGCTAATTATTTACAAATATTACAGGACTATTGTATCGTAGAAAAACAGTGTGTATAACTCGTGTAAAAATATGTAATTGCAATATTCAAGTGATTGTGAATTTCACTTTCGTATTGCAATGACTCGTTTTCTTCACTTGATATACAATGAAATATACTATTAACGATGTCTGTTACAAGTAAATAATTCGTATAGAATTGTGTAGCTGTCAGCAACAATACTTTTTTGAAATTGCCTTATAAATACTGAATTGTCTTACCTAGGGACGTATTGCATGTTTTGATGTAAAAATCATTTCACGAACATTAATGTTGTTTGTTATATTTATTTGTGTAACGACCAAGTAAGTAAGTAAAACAACATACAGTAACCAGCATAGCTATATTAAAAATAAAATAGTTGACGAAGAATATCAAGAAGTTTAATATATTGCCTTTTGCAGCTGAGCTATTTACTGGTAAATTTAAAATTTCATAAATGCAATTTTCTTTAGAATTTATGTGTGTTTTCTGTTAATATTATTACTAAGTAAGTATTTATGAACAATATAAGCCAATTTGTCTTTTAGAAAAAAGTTTAATTTAATTTTGAAACCTGTTTTACAAATGAACATAGAAAGTTTTGGAGGCAAATGAGATTTTAGATTGTGTAGGAAACTGTACAAATCTTTTAGATAGTTTTCTAAAATTGGGTCTTAATTCTTTTTAACAACATTTTAAAAGTTAACATAAACGAAATATTTCATACGGTTGACAAAAACAACAATACAGAGTATATACCATAGAATAGTTCAATAAATAAAGTAAAATCAATAATACCGGCTTAGTTAAGGGTTAGTTAAATATATTACATTTCATCAAGCTCCACTATAGTTGTTGCCATGATCATTTACATTACCTTTTGGCTGATCAATATTAAGTTCAATGCTATTGCAGATATCATTGACATCTTTGTAGTATTTTAGCGAGTTATAACTTCGCCGTTTTACTATACTGCCTTAAAGGGACTATTGAATCTCTTAAAAATAGGTTTAGGGTTACCTAATAGTACCTTATAACTAGATTCCCCTTGAATGTGAGTCCGGTTATCGTTTAGTCGATGAAAAATATTTTTTTTTTCACGTATTCCGTGGTTTTTAAATTTTTCTAGTCACTCTATGTTTTGTACTTGAATGCTAATCCTATAAGGGGCAATTCCTTGATCAATTTGGAACAAAAAATGTTTTTGCGATGGGCGGGGGGGGATGTCTATCCCCAGTATCTACTAAGATACAGAGCTTTAAGGGAAATTTGCTCGAGGCAATACCAACACTCACATTTAGGTTAATAGCTTGCATTTGACTCAACGTATACTAACTTTCAAGAGCAAAAGTTTTTGGGGTTGAAATTATCTTTTAATCGTGGTATAAGAAAGCTATGTAGGCCTTTCCACTTCATAGATATTGATATTCAAGCGTGGAAATTTTTTGCGAATTTCAAAAATTTTCTGGTTTTGATTTAATTTTTCTCCATATTAATACCTACCAAAACTAACAACAAATATATGGTTTCAGTCTTATAGTTTCAAAGATAACCTGGGAAAGGCTGACAGATGTTTAAAAATGTTACATACGAGCAATAATTTTGTTTTATTATTTTTTTTAGATTTTATTATTTTAATTCATGTATCGAATGTTTACCTCTATTTTAAATGTATTTTAGAACCATTTTATGCACTTCATTCGCCTTTTAACATTTAGACCTGTAATTCTGAGCAGCCTTTTCTTTATTTAATTTGGTTTTTACAATTTTGAAAATTAAAATTAAAACTAGTGAACAATGCCGATTTATTCAAACCAGGAGTACGCAGATATAGATATGTGTATTTTCTGCAAAGGAAATTCGAGAAATGTTCGTTTAGACAGTTTTCTAATCGTCATTTAGAAGGCTTCGAGAAACAGGAAGCTTTTGTAACCAGCGAGCAGACGCTCTAGTGGTAGCCGCATCAGCTGATAATGACGAATTAATTTTACGACCCGATAGGAATGACCCATCAAACAGCATTCGACGACTGTTATTACGTTTCAATGTATCCAAGTTTAAAATTTGGAAATTGCTACAACGCGAGAACCTTTATCCTTACCCTTTCACAGCTGTGCAGGGTGGTATACTACATTCAGATCTGGAGAAAAGGAATGAGTTTTGAAATTAGTTGTTGGAATGAAACACAGAGGATGATACATTCATTTTGAATATTTTAAGAGATGAAATAACGAATTTCCACAATTTACATGCATGGACTGAGACAAATTCACATTGCAAAAATAAGACGACTTTCCAACATAAATTCAAAGTAAATGTTTGGGCCGGTGTAATAGGAAGCCATCTGATTAAACTATTTAGACTACCTGCGACACTAAAAAGTGCTAATTATTTGGAATTCCTATGTAGAGAGTTGCCAATACTTTTGCAGGATGTGCCAATACTTTAGGAGTCCTAAAATGCATCGCAAACAGAGGCGGACATTTTGAACACCTACTCTTATAACAAAATATATAAAAATCCTGAAACAATTTTTTTTATGCAACACTTTCACTCGGTTCAGAATATCTCTGAAATCAAAATATTTAAGCCAAATATGTATTCTTAGTTTTGTTAGGTATTTATATGAAACATCAATAAAAATTATAAAAGTGGCATGTTAAATACATTTTCTCAGAAGAAATTTGATCAAACACAGAAAATTTTTGAAACTCGGAAAAATGTAAGGTGAAGGAAAGGTGTATGCAGCTGTGTGATACACCGATTAAAAAATAATTTCAACTCCAAATACTTATGATCTTGAAAGCTAATACATACGTCGAGTAAAATATAAGCTATTAAGCTAAATGTGAGTGTTGGTACTGGCTCGAGCAAATTTTCTTTAAGGCTCTGCATCTCAGTAGATACTGGAGATAGGTACCCCCTCAAAGAAACATTTTGGGCTTAAAATTGATCAAGGAATCACCCCTTAATGGATTAGCATTCAAGTACAAGAGACCCTGTATAATCATTATGTAAAAACAGTTCATGAAACGATTTTTGTTCTGTCCTCCACATCCTTTACAAAATAACTTTACTATACATTAACACTATTTCGTTTGACTCTTAAGTCTTCTGGTTTCATTCCAAGTAAAGGTAAATACCTTATCTCACGTCCGTGAAGGCTCTGAGTCATTTGCACGTTGTAAAATTATATTTACAGAGCTGTCGAAAAAAAAATGTGGTTTAATGCGAAATTTTCGGTAGAACCATTCGGTAAAAAACCATTTGGTTGTCATTTTACGGCAGCGGCTAAATTTTTGACAGCTTGTGTGACTCTAACGTGTTTATGTTACCAATAAATTTGGTGACCGATTCCGATTTCTCTTCAAAGGCTTCTCAAAATCGCTTTCCATTCCGCTTCTCTTTTAGTATTTCTCTTGTTGTTTAGAAATTGCAAACTCTTTTTATTTTAAAAATATACAATATGCATTTAGGGCATATTTTGGTACACTTTTATTCGTTGGCACTCTTTTTTTGTTCTTATTGGTTCATTAGTAACGTAAAATTGAAGAATAAAATAATCTTGCTCAGTTTTTGTTTTATTTTCCTACAATTTCTGAAAGCGGTGCATATCTTGGATTGTTAAAGTTGTCCAATTCAAATATTAATTCTAATTACAACCAATAACTGCCAAAATTCTTGACATAATAATAAACAGCATCGTACTTGGACAATTATTGCAAAAATTTGGATCGCAATATAAATGATTTTAAGAAACGTGAATTTAACAATCGTATATAGATCCGCTCATCAAAACAATCCTAAACCCGAACATTCATTTCAAGCTACATCTTCAAGTTCGGTAAACTACAATCAGGCCAACGGGCTTCGGAAATTTAATTTTGCAATCAAGTCAAAATAATTTTAATCAAACAAATTTTAAATCAAAATGTTTTTCTGGATTTCCAGTCATTAATTTTTCCAATTCTAATGAAACCAGTTCTAAAAATGAAAATTTCAATTCTCAGTCAAATTTGAACGTAATTCCATTTCAAAAAATATTTGAGCAACTAACAGAATTTAATGACGCTATTTCAAATAAATTTATAATTCGGATAAAAATCATTTTTTAATAGATGACTGACTCAGATATTTGGTTAATAAAACGGAATGCATCCATGAAGATGTGTTTTGTAATCTAAATGAAAATTTTTAAATCGAAGGAGTATCACCAGGGCCTAGATTCTCATCAAATGACAAATATCAATTATTTGTGACATTGTACTAATATTTTAACTGCTATAAAATAATAATAGATATCAGTTAAAATTTTGGATAATATATAAGGCAATATCAAGCAATTGTTACATTTACCCTACTATAAAATGACAATATCTGTATAGGAGTTTTTGTCATTTCAAGTCACAAAAAATTTTCGTTTGTCACTTCATCCGAATCTAGGCCCAGAGCGTATTTTAGCTTTTACCTTATGTCTTCAAGGGACATACCTGCCACGGCTATTTATGTAGTTGCATTGGTAAAGTAATAAATCTAATAACCTACGAAATGAAATTTTTTAAGAAACACGAAGCCTACGATGTTTGAGAAAAAAAAATCAATTTACTAAAATAGAAAATTGTGTACAAGCTGCAATTCGATGTACTTCATTCATTTTTATTTGATTACTATTGCATTTTAAAATCTCATATGATTTTGTTTACGTTTCATAGGAAAATAAAAATTTCTATTCCTTTATATTAACACTACTACAAATTTTTTTATCATGATTTTTTATGTAGTGGCGTTGCCCACAAATTAAACAACTATATTTAGCTAATTTGTGCTTTGGCTAAACGAATTGCAACTCACTAACACAAACAAAAAACAAATCAAAACACACATAGTTAAAATTTGGTTCATCTAATATCAAAAATATATATAATTCCAAGACGAATTATTGTTGGTTATTGTCTGATAATGACTACTGAATGTAGTATTGGTAACAAAATGACGACGGCAACGTTGCATATTGCTTTATATTTGTTTTCATACAAACACACATTTACTTTATGTTTTATACTATTGACAAAAATATTGTATTAGTTGAAATCCATTTTTGAATTTAATAAAAAAATTGTAACAGAAGCCGTACTACATTGCTCACAATGTACGCGAAGCCTGTTGCAGACTCTCTTGCGATTGACCCCGACAGCATTTTTGAGCAAGCTAGGTAACAGTCGTGAGGGAGTTCTTTTCGGGAACCTCAAGAGAGCTTGATTTTGCTGATGAAATATTTTCACAAAAAAATAAACGGAAAAAAATAGAAAAAAAAATGAAAATTTCCGTTAATTTGGGGCACTGTATACTTGTCACTGTTATCACCAACCAATGGAATCACTATCGATCAATTAATGTCTCGTCTCAACACAAAAATAAAGAAAACCAAATTACCGAGACTTAAATTATATTTTAAAAAAAATTTAAAGATTTCACAAAAAAAAACCAAACTTAAGACTATTAAATATAAATTGTTCTTATAATTTACCAATCCCGAACCGTTGCAGATCTGGTCGGTCAAGAAAATCCAATTTTTCCGTTGCAAAATTGTTATAAATCAGATGCAATATGAATTTTTTTTATCTCGATTAATTATTATCAAGGCTGATTAAATTTGCGTTGGTACCGATTATTATTATTATTATTTTTATTTTTATGATCAAGCTATTTTCATTGATGATAATTTGCCATTATTTTATCCTTCCATTCATCATACCTTTGTTTCTAATACCGCTGATCATGAAATCCCGGTTATCACAAGTTCTACAATAGGTACTTGGTATATATGTACATATGTGTACTTATGTATTTTACAGGATATGTTATGACGATTATTTTCAGAAAAACTCTCCGTATTGCTTGTTATCACCTCGATTTAACAAAAAATGTTTATTAATTTGTTTTTAAGTTTAGTTTTATTATAACACTTTAATTAATATTTATGAATTTAAATTATTATTATTATATTATATAAGTTATTATCTTATAAAGAATTTATTATATTATCTTATATTATTTTATTATATGAAAACACATAAATAAATGAATTTTCATAAAATTAATAGCTTAGAAACAATAAACTTTCTTTTTGTGATATATTATTATTTATTTTTAAAAAATCAAGACCGATTTCGGACATTCATCCTTCAGTTCTTGTTCTAATAACGAAACATTTTTTTGTTGTTTTATTTTTTCGCTTTTTATGTAAACGACATTTTGTTTTGGATTGCTAAATCAAAAATTTTATTCGTTGTTGAATTAATTTTGTCGTTTAACTTGAGTGGATCATTCCGCCGTTTGTATATTTCATATTCCTCAATTCTGTCCATTTTGTTGCCCTTATGAAGTCTATGAAGAATGTGGAAATTTGTTTCAAAATCCGTGTATGTATGTTTCTCGGTTAATAAATGTTGTGCAAAATTTGAACTACAGTCTGTGGTTTTATGGGTATCGTTGGCTTCGTGTATATGTTCGCTGAATCGTTGCTTGAATGTACACCCTGTTTGGCCAATATAATATTTTGGGCAATCATTACATTTTAATTTGTATATGCCGCTGTCAATTTCGTTTTGTTGTATCGCTCTCAATTTGTGTTGTATTTTATTTTCTGTTTTGTACGCGATATTGTAGGCATAATTTTTTAAAATTTTGTGTAATATGCTGCTAGTGTGTTCATTATAATCTATTGTGATGTATCTTTTATTTTCTTGTTCATCAACATGTAAAGTGGTTAAATTTTGTTGTTGCATCTTGGTTACTATTTGGGTGTTTAATCGGTGAATAATGTTTGGATTGAATCCGTTCATATCAACAATGTTAATGATAGTTTTTAATTTTAATATTAAAATTTTTTTAAAAAAAAATTTTTTGAAGCGGAGTGACATAAGTGATCTTTTTATAATTAATATTATTTTGTACAATTACAAAACACCAACAGTTTTCAGTTACTTAAAAATAAAAAAAAAACAAAATTTTTATTTTTGAATTTATATATTTTTGCAATTGGATGCAAAAATTACCTGTAGATGATCTTTACAAGATCGAAACTAGTTATAATTTTAAATAAACAAAAATAAATGAATTCAAAAATAATTTATTTTTATTTTTTTTTTATTTTTAAGTAACTGAAAACTGTTGGTGTTTTGTAATTGTACAAAATAATATTAATTAGTTTTAAATTCTTCAAAATAATCGGTGTTGTGCATGTGAATGCTGTTGAGTCTATGTATCATGTGGCTGTATCAAGATATTTTATGTTGGAATGGATGATAAGAACTGTTGTGCATTGTGTGGTTTGTTTGTGTTGCTTTCCTGAATATTTTAAAAATGTGATGTCCCTCAATAATTTGTATTGTTAGATCCAAAAAAGTGATGGTTTTATTTGTTTCGGTTTCCAATGTGAATTTTATGTTGGGGTGTATATTGTTTATGTAAATGTGTAAAATTGTCTATTTGCCTTTGAATAATATTATGATGTCATCAACGTATCGATGCCAATATATCAGGTTGTTTTTGTATTTGTTGCGGTTGTTGTGTATATAAGTTTTCCCAAAAAAGTTTAGATAAATATCGGCTAGTGTACCAGATAGGGGGCTTCCCATTGGTAGACCTTCATTTTGTCTATAAAATGTTTGGTTATGTTGAAAATAGTTTTGTCTGGTTATTTCATTTAGTAAAACAATGGCTTCATTGACTTTTCTCACGTCAACTCCATTTTCTATAAGTAGATTATTAATGATTCTTATTGTTTCAGTAACTGGTATGTTTGTGTACATATTCGAAACGTCAAATGATGCCAGTTTTCCGTCTTTATAATAATTATCTTATATTATTTATTAATTATTTCTCTAAAGATTTATCTTCTATTTTTTTTTTACTGCCTCGTTCACCGGCTTATCACATTCTGCCTTTTTTTTTCTTTTCCATCCGACAACCAAAAACAAGTTCCATCGTTCACCAATACCACCCCAAATTTTTCTTCCCACCAATTTATTTTACATTATTCTTAAATCTAATTTGTACAATTATATATATATATATATATATATATATATATATATATATATATATATATATATATATATATATATCAGTGGCGTAATCTTGTTTTTGGAGATGGGGAAGCACTGGACGTTAGGTAGTTCCGAGCTTGATCCCATTCGCTAAAAAACAATTGATTAAGTATAACACAACAATTAGGATCGCAGACCAGAGCCACTATTCTTGTTTTCCGTGGGAATTGAGAATTGATTTATTATGACTTTTTTAGACTATTTTGGTATTAGTTTTTCAAGAGCATACTGTAGCAATCGACACAGTATGCTTTGGAAAAATAATACCTAGACAGTCTAAGAGTGTCAGAATTCAGAATATTGCCACGGGGGTTATTTATTAATTGGATTCGATATTTTGTGTTGGATTCTTATTTGAATTGAATCAGTTTCATTCGTTTCTTATTTAAATAAGAACTTTGTACTTCGAATACATCGAATCTTCAGTCGATTACGTTCGAATCGAATTCACAAATACCCTCGCAGATTAAAACTGATGTGTGTAGTTTCATTGATATTTTTGTATTTATTTCTATAAAATTATACAACTAATACGATTAACTATTAAAAGATAAAATAAAAATAAAAATTTAAAGGAAGCCGCAAATTCATCTAAAATATCATCGTAAAAATTGTGTCCTCCGCAAACAAGTTCCTGCATGCTCAAAAAACAATCAATGTCTACGAGTATATGTGAAAAATATTTTGCGAAAATCCTTTTGCAACTTTGTACTTTCGATAAAGTGCACACACATATACACAATATATTTGCAACTCGAAAAAACGAATACAATCAACTTTGTTTTTATCGAACACCTACCAGTTTAAACTTTTAATGTAACGAATTTAGTTTCGCAATGAATTTTCATTCGCTAAACTGGGAGTTTTATTATAAGGAAATGCCCTGTGTATTAACCAAATGAGTAAGAAAAGAAGGAGTCTTCCTTCGAGGCGGATTTTAACTCTAATATTAAGTTAAATCCATTGGGTGGTCATAAGTGAGGTAGTAAAATTGCAAGCCATCCGACGCCAACATTAGAAATTACCATCACTGCACCTTGTGGAAATCTATCATTGCAAACTTCTGCTAGTGCCTCCATTTTATTTATATTTGAGGCTATCCAAATCTAAATCTTATAAAATAGAAAAGTATTGACTACCGGTCAACAAAAATTAGAGGCGTTTCAGACGGAACACAGCGTCAGTACTGAGCAAATATCTAGATTAGCAAAATATTTTCGATAGTCACAGCCTAGTTAAGACATTTTTGGTATACTCGTATCTATTCGTCAAAAACGTACTAATAAATTGTTAAAAAAATGTTGGTGAAGTGGAACGGGAAATATTTTTTATAAGCCATGATGATCCTCGAGAATTCATATATTCGAAGACATATCCAGTAGATCCCGAAACAAATAAATCAAACACAATAGACATTTAAAATAATAAAAAGGTATAATTATCGTGCAATAGACTTTATTTGGATGGGTTTGGTTGGACGCCAAGGTGATATTCGAACCATCGATCTTCATTTTCTAATTATATATAAATTGTTCATGCAGGAATATATTGAACTCGGACATTTGGTGAAAATTAGCACAGAAAGGGTGACCCAAGATACTTGTGTATTTTTACCACATCACGGTGTTTTAAATGAAGCAGGATCAACACAATGTTAATATTAGTATTCGATGCACCAGCCAAAACCGGATTGACTGCTTCGCTCAATGATGAACTCCTAGTTGGACTAACAATACAATCAAGTATCTTCGAAATAATTTTGCGGTTTCGGGAACATGCCTTTCTCACGAGTTCAGATATTGTCAAGATGTACAGGCAAATTTTATTGAATGATGAAAATTTGGAAAACCAATGTACGTACAGAACTTGGTCACTTATGGTACCGCTTCTTCCCCGTTCATAGCAACAAGGGTTATGAAAGAACTAGCCAAACTAAACCAAAATGCATACCCGGATGATATAACTAAAACCCTGAAGGCTGCGGGAATGTACTAAAGTGACTGAGTCGCTCAAGTTATTGATGTTAAAAAATAGAAAAAATTGAATGAACTTCCAAACAGTGAACTATCAGAAGTTTTATTTTTCTTGGAAACAAACGCGCAGGTTAAACTGCTGAATCATACCAATATCGACCATCGAAAGTTACCTGGGTGCAACAGTGATTTTTAATAAAAACGTTCACATATAAATACAACACATACACGACATCTCTTTCTAGGGCTACGGACCAATAGTCGGGTTAATTGTTCTTTTACCTACTTTTTAACAGTGTAGAGGATAAATTCAAATGTTGTACTAAAATGTTGGGTAAAATATGAAAAAACCGTTGTTTTTAACTTTTTCATATTTCACTGATCTTTGTTAAAATTTTCGCGTTTCCATTATATGTATTAAATGTACGTACAGTTAATAATCGAATGAAAAGCAATAAAAATATTTGACGTTTTTTCTTTACACCTAATAGCCAGCGATTTGAACCCTCCAAATCATAATTTTTCCCCATCAAACCAATTTTACTTCTAGAGAATTGGTACGCCAATTGAGGTAAATTTGTACTAAAATTAAATTTTACTGTGCCAAATGATTTACCCGGCTATTGGTACGCAGCCTGGGTTGTGAAAAACTAACTCGTATACGTTTTCAGATATTTAGGTTGGTCTGATATCTTTATGTTAAGGAACGATTGTATGGTTGTAGAATGTAAGGCAATCGAGAAAACCAAAAAATAGAAGCTAATGTAACTGAAGATAATTTTATGCAGGGTAATATTTCTTAGAGAAATAATCAATCGTTATTTTAGCTCCCTTTTGGAATTTCGTTTCAATTAGTTTTTTTAGAAAACGATTTTGTTCGCTCTCCAGCCACTCTTTTGAGTTAGAACTATAGGGAATCAGTGCTTCCCTTGCTTCCAAAGACGCTACGTCCCTTATGATATATATATATATATATATATATATATATATATATATATATATATATATATATATATATATATATATATATATATATATATATATACATATATATATATATATATATATATATATATATATATATATATATATATATATATATATATATATATATATATATATATATATATATATATATATATATATTATTATATTTAAATACAGTGGCTCAATATAATGCAATAAAATTTAAATTATAAAACGACACCAAAAATTCTCATCTTATTGTTATTTTTTTTCTCATTATATAAGATAATAGTTGACATTCGCCAGAAAATAATTAAGATATGTAATATATATTTAAAGGGTGTCTTGATGTTGGAAATCGAATTTATTGTGCCTTAATATTTGTATATTTAAAATATAGTAAAGCATTGAAACTTGTACGCTTATTCGTATTTCTTAAAACAAAGAAATATGTAATTTTTTGGTCTATGAATGTAATAAAGATAGGTTATAAATCTTTTTCCTTAAATGTTAAACTCTTTTTGCCTATAAACTAAATTTTGTTTATAGGCAAAACCGTCCAAAGAGGTAAGATATGAAGAAATGCAACAGCGTAAGCGCGACTCGCATGGAATGGGTGATTGTCTGATAATGACTACTGAAGGGAGTATTGGTAACTAAATGATAACGGCAACGTCAAAACATATTTACTTTTTATTTGTACACTCTTGACAAAAATATTGTGCATGTACAAATTCATTTTTGAATCTAATAAAAAAATTATAAAGATAATTTAATTTTAAAAGGTGTCTTGATTTTAAAAATCGAATTGTGCATTAATACTTTTATATTTAACGTTTAGTAAAGCATTGAAATATGTAGGCTTATTCGTATATTTTAAAACAATGAAATATGCCATTTTTTTGGTCTGCGAGTGTAATAAAGATAGGGTATAGATCTTTTTCCTAAAACCAACAAAAATGTTTATAGAAATGTTTATAGACATTTTTATCGATTTTGTGTTTCCTCAAAAGTCAAACATTTATTTCCTCGAATCTCGAATATAACGAATGAAGACCAAACATTTAGCGTATTTTGTTGAGAAATTTACAACAACAATTGCACTAGGGAGAGAAATTAAGTAATTAAACTAAATAATTCGAATTATTTACTTCAAACTCGAACAAATAAAATTTGTAAATATTTCACAGAAAAATACGAGAATTAACAACATAAAAGCTACAAATTAAATGAAATAATAATTCTCGACTTATATTCTTGAAAAAAACAATAATTCCATTGGTAATATCCATATATTATAATTTGTTTTTTCTCAACAAAATATGCTGATTGCTGTTGTAATTTCTTTTGTTGTTCCATGAAACATACACATATTAGCTTTCGTTTTATTTGATATTAGTTGTATTGCTTTCACCAAAAATAAAAAAATTACAACAACAATCGTACTAGATAGACCAAAAAATGGTTTAGCTAACCCAAAAAAAAATAATGGTTAAACAAATCTTAACCAATTTTTTAGTTTCAATACCTACCACAAAAGTCGAATTGACATGAAAATACACGAAATAATAATTAGACCAAAATTCAACAATTCATCGAAAAACAATTCACCGAAAAAAGTTGTTTGCCCACGACTACCGTATAATATACTCATTATGCGTTTGTTTCTACAATTATAATGATATCCATTATTCACTGCTAGTTTATCTAGTAGTCGCTTATTCCATTATTCACTACTACCAAATAAAAATTTCATTTTTGAAATTTTATCTAGTAGTCTCTTGCTATTTTCATTATTATTAAACTGAGACGTCAAAATGTCGACGTAAACTATTTTAGGCTTATTTAAAGGATTTGATCACCAAATTCAATTTTTTATCGGTCGTGGACAAAGTATCGTATTCTTCTCGCATATAATGGCCGTTATTCACTCAGATGATTTACGATACTCGCCTATCGGCTCTTGTCGGTAACTTTCATCTTCGTGAATAACTAACAGATATCATTATATGCTTGTTGAATAATATACTATTTCAATAGCGAAGAAAAAAGGAAATTGAATTCACGCTGATCAATTTTAACTTTCAATTTTATGTACAACCAGCAGGTAGTCCTCATATAGAAATAAATTATTTATAATTTTCTTCTTATTATTATTTGTATTTTTGTTGAGTGAGTGTTTTTCTTTTTTTTTTTGATATATATATATATATATATATATATATATATATATATATATATATATATATATATATATATACATATAACTCGTTCGAATAATTATAAAAATTATATTGTTAACAACAAATTAAAATTAAAATGTTTAAATAATTTTATTGTTAATTTGTTTGTTATAAATAAATAATTTCATCACAATCATTCTTGCTAAGAATAAATAATCAATTCAAAAAAAAAAAAAAAACCAAGTCTCATACTAAAATCATTTTATTATGGAACTTTTGGAACTTTTAATATGAATTTTTCAGTGAATTGTGTTTTCGGTGAATAATTGTGATGAAATTATTTATTCAATAAGATTCGTTCGTTTCTCTTATACTTATATCTTATACTGCAAAGAGTCGAATACGTTCGTACCAATTGATAAATAGCCCCCCAGTTTTCCCTTAGAGCTACGTTATAGAGCGTAAGAGAAGTGCGGTAAGTTGTCCTGTTAAAAAATTTACAGACCTCTCTTCTTTTCGCTTCCAATACAAAGCACATGCCGTGCCTCTAATATAGACGAGGCGAGAGCATGAATATTACGCATTAATTATGGTCTCTCTAAGGTCGCTATCGATAATAACTACTAACAACTATATGGAATCCTCAATAGAGTTATAGTCGTCTGTAGGCCATCTTTATATTGTTCGGTATCCTGAATGTCTTTGTATTCTTACCACCAACTCTTACATGACTACATATGATTTGTTTAGTATGCCTGGGTTGCTACAGCAAGTTAATAATAAAACTGGAGGTACTCACGTCAGACAGAGTATGATCCAGCAACTCTTTCCTAACGGCATTTAAAAACATCACATCATTCCTTTATTATTAGCCGCTTTGTATTTTTATTAAACAAAATTTAAAAAGTTCCTCACCTCTAATGTGGGTGTTAATATTTTCTAGGAGTAAGTGGTTACACTCACATAATAATTACTATTTAATTTTACAAGATCGTTCTATTGCGAACTATTATCCAACTACAATAAAAATCCCAATCGTGTATCAATTAATTTAAACTTAATTATGTTAATTGCATTGACCAGCCATCGCTACATCAGAAAACTATCTCAAATATTACAACTAATTTATTAATATTATCATGCCCACAATACAAATAAAGTTATATATCCATATATATCGTACACCTTTATACTTATTTAGTAAAAGTGAAATGTGTACACATCAAATTAACATTTTACATGCGCAACTAACATCCTCCTTTTTCCTACTTCACATAGTTTCCATCACAAATTGTAAAAACCACACACACCTAAGACATTATTTTTTATTTATGCTTAAATGACATTTTTAATTAAAATGTTCAACCCAAATTAAGGTATGAATGTGAAGATATGTTGTAGAAGTGTTTTATAACTTATTATGTTGTCTTTGTTTTTAAAAATTAAGACCGAAATATTAAATATCTAAGACACAGGTAACGAAATAAATGAAACAGCATTATTGCTTAAGCGGTCAAGATTTTATTAAAATACTTTAATCTTTGCGTTTATTAAATTGAAATTACCGCAAAATACACATTCAAAAAATTTTATTTTTTATTTCAGTCCGTTAATCTCGTTCTTGGGATTTTATTACTGTTTTCAACTTTTCTGGTTAAACCTTTTCGGTTTAGTTTTATTTTGTTTGTGTAGCGTCGAATTCAATAAAAAATGATTTTTAATTAAATTTTGTAAACATATATAGCAGTACAACAACCAACCACACAAATACATATAATGTATGTATATATTTATTTGCTATAGAAACTAGCTCAATCGGAAAAGTTTTAAGTGTATAAATGAAAAATTAATTTTCAAACCTCAATATGTATTTTAATAACTTTATGTTTTCCGCAAAACGAAACGATCGACCAGTATCTACATCATGTCTGCATTTAAATATTTGATTGTTGATTTTTCTTCCGTGAATATATTTGTTAATATTACACACGTATTCTTCGTAACGTATCACAATTTAAAATTACGATTCACAACTTTGACCTCAAATAACACACGTTGGTCTGAAATTTTTGTATGTAAGTTTTTTAGCTTAAATTATACTAATCCTACTAGAGTCATTTAATTCCACAGCATCATTTTCTACACCATAATAGGATACGATAATACTATTTGTGAAAATATATGTGACACTGAATATGTATTGTAATAGTTTACTTACCTCAATTAGTCCTCTTTTTCATGCATATTCAAATGCTAATTAATAATAATTTCGTTGGATTGTGGTACTTTAACACAAATCCGATTATCTCAACCTTTTTCTTATTTTAGTAAATATTAATCCCTAGCTTGGACAGGGTAGAGCATAGAAATAATTCGGGAACATAAAATGGATTCGCAATTCGAAAGGGGAATAAACTATAGCGTGTAATCTTTTCTGACCTACTCGCCGCGGACCCCTGCTGTAGTTCCTTAAACATTGGGCATTTGTTTTTCTTGTTATCCGCAAATTATATTGAAGTTAAGTAGAAATAAAAAATTTAGAAATAAAATTTTAGGCAACAATACTTTTTCCGGTAGAAGGTGAAATATACACATACAATTTTTAGATTTTAAAACAATTAGAACACAATAATATGTTCCACTTACCAATAAATGTCGAACCTATTTAAAAAAAAAATGTTATAATTTTATTGGAACCAATTATGGAATATGACTAATCTTGGCATTCTGGCTTAAAATAATTTTAAGTAATCGCTGATTCATGCTATATCTGTACTAGCAGCAAGTTATGATTTATGTTCAGCTAATTTATGTGACATGTCACATGCACATTTATAAAGCCTCACGTTATTAGATTACACCTAGGAAGTGTTATAAATGTATTAAATAAAAATATTCAATAGAATACATTGACCCCATAACATGTTTATTATATAAAGCAAAATTAAAATCACATCCCTCTATCATCTAATAATTATTTACCGATCAGAATAATAGAATATTAAAACAAAATAAAAATTCACAATAATTAAGTAATACAATCAACATGTTCGTGTTTGTAGCTTATAAACTTAGCAAGTTTAAAACACAATGCAACAGTAAAACTTTCAACATTCAATTTAAGTTTGTAAAATTATTTTTTGTTTGCTTAAAAACAACGTTAAACTTTTTGATTTCTCCGTATATATGTATGTATGCGTGCAGAAATTTAATTGGATGAACTTTTTTGAACACCATATCGAGGGATAGGAAGGGGGTACATGTACAAGCAATATAGCCAGCTGACGTATAGAGATACACCATTTGTTATATTCTATAGATTTTTTGGTGGATCAAAATGTACTTTTTGTTTTGATTTTGTTGTGCTAATAATATTCATAGAATGTTGAGCTGTTGTCTTGCAATTTTGAAACTTTTCTAGTAAATAATATAGTTAAATGGGGATGGTGGACACTATAACGATTGTTACAAATGGGTATGAACAAATCGAAAAACAAAGCGAATACAAGATTTGACCTATACAATTGCTGGTCAATTGCGGGTGACTTTATTTTGCAGACTAAAAATAAAATCGCTTATTGAAATCTATGGGTAAGAATTTCAATTTCGCTTCCAATAAAGTCGTCTCGAAATATTGTGGATAATGTTCGGGTACTTTGTACAGGGTTATTTGTACAAAATAATATTGTAGCTTGTAAGCTCTAATAATCATTTTGCTATTAATTTTCGAAAGGGTAAATTAATTTCAAATGTTCAGATTTTCTTAAATGAGCAACCAACAACTTCAATGAGCAAAATTATTATATTTTAAATTATGACAATGTTAACGGTTTCAGTGAAGTGTACTTTCTAGGAAAATGATTTAGAGGAAATTTAGGTAGCTATTTTATATAATAGGCAAAAGAATGTTACGTCAAGCACTTTTATGGAAGAGATTTTATCTGAGAGATTTTATCTTTTCTTATACTTCCTTTTCCTTTAAATAAATAACTGATAATATGTAGTATAAAAGAGAAATATGGTCAAGTTGTTTTTATTTAAATTAATATTTGCTTAAAAAATATGCTAAGTGTTGAAAGTGAAGTTTAAGTAATTTGTGGAACAAATTACTCTTGTTGTTCGTTCGAATCTACATGAATCGTCAAGCGAGCTTCCAACTCAAACTTCAACTCTACCCCCAACGGGTTAATACCCAACTAAATGAATGAATTAAACTAAACTCAAGCCCAGGCCAATCCCAACTCGACCTCAAGCTCCGCCTTTAACTCAACCTCAAATTAACATGGTCTGAGAAATACATGCGTACATGAACTCAACTCAAGTTAATTTTTAACTCAACCTTCAAGTTTCACTCAACCCCAACTCAACCTCCAACTTAATCCTCAAGTCAGTTCCAAACTAAATGAATATCTCAACCCTAAATCAACACGGTCTGAAAACTGCATTGGCACCTCAAATTATTCCTAACTCAACCTTAAGCTCGACTTTCATTACAACATTGATTTCATTAAAGTCCGAAAAACTGTGCACTAACTTCCAACTCAACCCTTAATTCAACCCCAAATAAATTCCCACTGAAGCACGGACTCAATCTCAACTTAACCCTAACTCAACCCCAACACGACCCTCAACTCAGCCCTTAACTCAACCTCAAAGATAAGCCCAACTCAACTCGTAAATCAACATGATATGAAATCTATGTGTAGGTGAACTCACCTCATGTTAGCTCAACCCTCAATTTGACCTGCCCCTCCCCCCCCCCTGTACAATTCTGCTTCCAGCATGTAGGAGTTACAGATAGTGACCAACGCGCTCGGTTGGAAACTTCTATTTCTAAGTGAATTTCTGAAGTACAAATCACGGTTTTTGAAGCTCCAATGCCAATGCCCAAAAATGAAATATGTATATCTATGTATATCGTAATCGTGTTCGGTAGAAAATGGGTGGTTAATATAATTATGTTGTGGTGTCTCTCTTATCCAGGTCTGTAAAGTGGTAGATGTATTTTGAAGCGGTTCAAAGATATTAATTTGCGTTATCACTCGTGTCCAATTTCGTTCCTGTTATAAAAAATCACTGTAGTTTTTTCTTAATTACTGTTTTTATTTTTTGGTAAACTAATATCTTTCTCACAGAATCTTCTCGACTGACTTTTTTTTTACAAATATTATTTAATACGAAGAATTTAATTCAAACATATGGCAAATCGTCATCTAATGGAAATGTATAAATGTAAAGTATTAAACTTAATGCTATAAAATTTCTATTACCTCTTTTGTTAACATAAATTAAATTATTTTATTATATTTTTGGTTTTGTGAATATTTCCTTCTGTCAAAAAGTATATAATAAAATTGTCAACAAAACAAGAAGGATAAGTTTTAAATTAATAATTATAAATCACAGTAAAGGTTAGGTATTTTGATCCAGTAATTATGAAGGGCGCTGAATGCTTGGGTTATGTTCTATTTTTTTATTTTATTTTCCTCGTTAACAAGTATTCGTTAACCTACTGGTAATTTGCATAACTTCACCGCTGGTCGTTGAATTATAGACGATGCTGTTTTCATTGTCACTGCCCTCACAAGTTCGTCTTTACTAGGATGTATTTCGATTATGCGATCATAAGGCCAATTAGATGCGGGTGTGTTGTCTTTTCTAATCAATACGACGTCTCCCGATTTAAAATTGTCGCTGCTGTGACGCCATTTATGACGTTGCTGCATATTATTTATGTATTCTAGGAAGTACCGCTTCCACAAGATTTGTCTTCCGCTTTGTAACTGCCATCTGGACAGTCGATTCTCGGGTGTCTCGATGTGAACTTCTGGTATTGATCCAGTGACAGTACCAAACAAAATATGTACTGGCGTCAACACTTAAAATCATCGTCTGTAGAAGACGTACATAGTGGACGCGAAAGGCAAAGCAATGTACTGACTTCTTCGAAGGTTAAGTTGACATTACGTGTTGCTTTTAACAGATGACCTTTGGCGGACTTGACCGCAGCTTCCCAAAGCCCACCAAAATGAGGAGACGCGGGTGGAATAAAGTGCCATTCTATACCGTTCTCACTTAGAAACTCTGCAATGATATACTTGTCGTTAATTTGTCTTATTAACTTACATGCGCCATCCAGAATTCGTATTGCTCCGACAAAATTGGAGCCATTGTCGGTATGTATATGTTTAGCAATTCCTCTTCTAGCAGTAAATCGTTTTAAAGCTGCCAGAAATGCCTCACTGGATAAATCTGATATACACTCAATGTGTATGGCTTTGATAGATAAACAAACAAAAATGCAGATGTATCCCTTCATGATTTGTTTGTTTCCTCAGCCTTTTCTTGCTGCTATGTATATTGGACCAGCAAAATCTACGCCGCAATTTTCAAAGGGCCCAGCTGGCGTGACCGTCGTACTGGGTAGATTCCCCATCATTTGCGTTGTAGTTCTCGATGATTGTCGATCTTAAAAATAATGCTACAAATAATGAATAATATGCGATGTGAGAGTAGGGCCAGAATGAAATTTGGCGAAATGGATGCCCCATATCAATCTAGTAGTGAATATATGTTTTTGTGGTAATATGATATAATTTTTGTATTTCGAATTTACGCTTGAACAATTCTTTTACCCAATCGTTTGGACTCGGATCAGTTCTCGCATGAAATGTAACGGTTGCTTTATTCACCCCTCTACGTTCCAAATCATTGTATGCTTCATCAGTTGCTTTAGTCTCATCACTTGCAGGCCAATATTTTTGTTCTTGAACGAGCCATTCTGGACCGTTCCACCATTGTGACCTAACATGACCCCAGTGTTTACGTGAAAAATGCTCTAAAATTTAACTCGTTCTATTTGCTACGAACGTTATCCATTGAGCCGGAAATGTTGATAATCAAGCCAAAACTATCTTTGAATCGGTCTATGCAAAGTATCCAGCTTACGTTTTGAGAGCCTCTTTCGTTTTCGAAGTAATCAAACCACTGCAAATTTGTCCAGTCTCATTAACTGCTCTGTAGTAAATCACCGCGCAGTAAGCGGCCTTTCTTTTTCTTTTATTGACCACACCCTTTTTCTCATCAAGTACTTCGAATGTGAACGCATCTTCCTTTGTGTTCCACACTTCAAATCAAGTGTCTTCGTTGTCGGCATTTTATCACTACATATGTCACTCGATGATTCTTCGCTCAGGTTCTCAGTAAAATGAGATGCATTGGATTTCCATTTTCGTAATACAAATCCACCACTTGCTAAAATGTCGGTCAACTTCTCTTTCATCGCAATCGCTTGTTTCAAATCATGACTACCCGAAAGTAGATCATCTACGTAGAATTCATTCATCTTTTGATTCTGCAGCAAGTTGTTGCAACGCCCTGATCGCCAGAAAAGATGAACACGCAAGACCAAATGTGACTCGTGTGAGATTATAATGTCTAATTTTCTCGTCTGGTTTCTCTCGCCACAAAATTCGTTGATAATATCTGTGTTCTTCCGCTACCACAACCTGACGATACATTTTCTCGATGTGAGCCACTATCGCAATTTTATTTGTTCGGAATCGCAACAATATGGTCCATAAACTCGGTTGTATAGTTGGACCCACAATTAGCTTTTCGTTTAATGAGACTCCACTGCTCGTTCTGCTTGATCTGTCGAAAACTATCCTTACTTTTGTTGTAGTGCTCGTCTCGTTCATAACAGCATGATGAGGTAAATAATAGCTTTTCGTATCATCGTAGTTTTGTGATGTGGAATCTGATGTTTCAATCATATGACCCAAATCAATGTACTCTCTAATTTGACAATAGTTTGCGTTCCAATGACAGAAAACGCCTCTTACTGATAACCAATGAATTGCCAAAGGTAGCCGGTTTGATCTCTGAATGGTAATTTAACCACATATCTGACATCGGCTCTTCTCTGATGCGTATTCACAAATATTGGCTCGCATTCGACTTCTTCTGGAGTTAGAGCGCTGGTGTATGGGAGATCTTCTATTTCCCAAAATTTTCTTAATTCGTCTCCAAATTTGAATCATCTCTCGTTTGTACCGTGAAACTCTCTGTGTTCTCATTGCTCGTGGTTAAAGGTTGACCTGAGACCACCAATCCAAATATCGTGTTTTGTAGAATCAATGTCTTTGATCTACTTTGTTCTCTCTCTAGTACCTCAAAAAACTGGTCGGCTCCCACCAATATGTCTATGGCTGCCGGCTTATCGAATTGTGGATCTGCTAAATCTAGATCCCTTCAAGATTGTTCTTCCCCAATGCAGATGCTTGAATTGGGTACTCGTTTTGATAACTGCTTCATTATCAATGCTTCAACTTGAGTGGCCATGCTTCGATTATACATTGATCGCATGGCTATCACTGTTTTTGACTTTGAAATCAAATTCCCCGCCGCCAATCTTGTCACATTTATGTTGGTTTTATCACGTAATAAACCTAATCTCTGTGTGCAACTCTCCGTAATGAAAGACGATTGAGAACCGGAATCTATTAATGCTCGGCACTTCTGCATTTGTCCATATTTGTATTCTACCAAAATCACTGCTGTTGGTAGAATAGCCTGGAACGATTTTGTTGCACTATGTGATGATTTCGCTGTAAAATATACACTAGAATGGTTAGACATAGATGCAATATTAGAATTATTCTCTTGATTCTGTTTGCTTTCGTTAGACTCAGCCTTTTCCTCGTTATGTAGCGTTACATGATGCTTTCGCTTGCAAATACATGTAAATTTGGAACGACATGCAATGCTTGGTGAGTCGAAGACAAGCAGTTGAAATACAATCTTTTGCCAGCTGCTAACTCCTTGCGTTCAGTAATCGACAAGTTAAGGTATTTTTCACATTTGCTAATATAATGATTCCCTGAACATAATATGCAGTTACTTCCAATTGCTGCTTGCGATATCATGGCACCCACCTTCTAGGGAGCTGTCACTTTAACCTTCGGGGATCAAGTTAAATATTCTAAGGTGTCACTTCTGTTATTTAAAAATCAAAAAATTGTTCTAGCTCATGCTTCTCTTGAATCAGTATCTAACTTGTTTACCAATAAATATATATATGAGCCATGGACCACGTAACTCCGCTTCACTACCCAGAGCGCATAAACCTCGTACGACTTCATCTGATGTATCCGTAATAGTACGAAGCCCTTTCGCTCAACTATGTTGTAAAGTTGGCTGGTCCATGAATTGTTTCAGCAAATTAAAAATCACATGTTTAGGTTGGTCTTACCTTTGCTTTATCTTCTCCCATGCCTCGGAATAATTGACGTCTGTCATCGCAATATGATTTTTCAGAGTGTGTACTTCGCCCTTCAGCAAACCATTTAGCATAACGTAGCTTGTGTACATCTGATATATTTTCACTATTGTCTATTGACGCATCGAAGAGATCTTTGAACGAAGGAAATTCTGAATATTTTCCTGTGAAAGGCGGAATATTCACTCGAGGCAGACGTACGTAATTTTCGCGTTTGTTAATTGCTGAAATTTCATGCAAAAAATTGGTTTGATTTAACACCAATACACCTATCGGATGATTTCCGCGATTCTCGATAGTTAGTTCGTATGACTTTTCCTACATAATTAGTTTTAATTCCAGATCGTAGTAGCATGATTCAATTCTCTCCACCAATTCCCTATTTGCCGCATCAAAATCGCTCTTTAACTTTTCTTTTAGAACTTGGAAATCTTTCCAATCCGCAACACAAGGCAGTCGGATTAGCGATATTAGAAAAACAGAACCCAAATCCAATTACGCACAACACATAAAATCAGAGAAACATACGTATACAGATTTCAATTCAAACCTGAAAATATTACATAGATTTAAAAAAGGACAAACACTAAATAGGCTAGAGGAATTGGAAATATATAAAAACAAAGACAACAACAACTTGTTGAATGATAAAATCAATACAAAAACCAATAAAATCTATGACTTCATCATATATAATACTAACTAAGTAGAAGGGAATAAATAATAAACAATTAAATTAAATGTATGTATATAGTTCATAAGTAGGGGGAGCTAAATAACACCGCATCTAAAACATATATAAATAGTGTAATTTTAAGAATAAATAATAGTTGTTAAAAAAGAAACGAAGGAGTCAATCCGAAATCGATCTTCTAAAAAAAAAAAAAATTTTTAAATTTTTTTTTTAAATATTGTTACTATAAGGAAAATTTTTTTTCAATTAAAATTATTTTAAAAATAACTTAAGTTGTTTTATTATAAACTAATATCTTTCTCACCGAATCTTCTCGATTGACTTTTTTTTACAAATATTATTTAATACGAAGAATTTAATTCAAACATATGGCAAATCGCCATCTAATGGAAATGTATAAATGTAAAGTATTAAAGTTAATGCCTATAAACTTTCTATTACCTCTTTTGTTAACATAAATTAAATTATTTTATTACATTTTTGGTTTTGTGAATACGACCTTCTGTCAAAAATTTTATAATAAAATTGTCAACAAAACAAAAAAGGGTGAGTTTTAAATTAATAATTATAAATCACAGTAAGCATTAAATCTATTTCTATTTCAGGTATTTTAATTGAGTAATTATGAAGGGTGCTGAAGCTTGGGTTATGTTTTATTATTTTTTTTTTTTATTTTCAGTTTAGGTATGGTCGTGAACACCCCTAACTCAACTCCAGCGCACCCAGCAAATCGAATCCAAACATAAACCTCACCTCAACGGCCAACTGAATCCATAAACTAACATATTATATAACAAATTGGTCAACATACCAGATCCCCCTGATATATTATAGTTTCAAACATATTGGCGCAAAAAAATCCAAATCGGAAAACCGTTTTAAAGACCGGTACAGGCATCCAGGTAAATGGACGCACTTTTTTTTTTTCTTTGGATTCAAGGGCCTTTGAAACGCCGGTAAAAATGGTTTTGGGCAAACAAAATGCTTGGTTACTTTTGGCAGGATTTCCTTGCGGAGCGAAGCTAGCAACTCAAGCTAACTTCCAACTCAACCTCCAACCAAACCCAAATAAATTCCCAACTGTACCGCTAACTCAACTTCAACTCAACCACAAACCAATTCGAACTAAATACCAACTCATCCATAACCCACCCCCACCTCCAACTCTATCTTAGTCCTTAAATCAACGCCCAACTCAACTTCCAAATCAACATGATCTGAAAAACTAGGTGCTGCATGAATTCAACTCAAGTTAAATGAAGCTATCTCTAACTCAACATTAAATTGGTAAACATTTATACAATATAAACAGGTGGTTTTGGGTCAATTCGTACGGCAGGTAACCGATCCTCTGTAGCTGAAAACGCCCTTTACGAATGTGTAACGGTTAGAATATTACACATTCGCTTAGTGCCATGTCAATTCTCAACAGAATGTCCACTGTAAAATACAAGCAAACAATAAACAACAAAATTGGTAACGCTCTTTAACAATTTTGTTTCCGAAAATCAAAACGGCCATATTTAGTTATTCGAGTTTGGGTTTTTGTAGATATCGGTTTTGGTTTTTATACCACGTTTGCATTAGTAGAATAAAAGTAAGTAGAAAAAAGTATCGTCATGTGAACGCAAATTTAAATATTTTATTTCATACTTCCCCAGTAACCACATGTCACAAAAAATCGACAAAAAGTTGGCATTCATTTGTGATTTGTCGACCAAATCGTTTAAAAATTTGTCAATTTTTTGTGAATAATTTGTCGATAAACGGTACCCTGAAATCACCAAACTGTCACTTTTTTGCATGACAATTTTGTCGATCAATTCATCGAATTTTTGTGGATAATTTGTGGAATATTTTGTGAAAAACTAATTGTTTTTCTTTCTTTTAATCCACATTTTTTCCATAATAAAATGACAAATTTCACGACAAAATTGTGAAACGTTTTGGTTGAAAAATTGTCAAATATTGGATAACATTTTTATGACGAATTTCATGATATTTTATGACAAAATTTGTGAAATATGGTTAGCATTTTTGTGTGTAATTATTTGACACTTTGCGACAAAATTGGCGGAAAAATGGTCAAGAAAAATTTTTGTGATTCGGGTCAAATATTTTTTTAAATATTTATTTTAAATAAAAAATCAACATCTTTTGAATTTAAATAATTTATTTCTTATAAGATTGATGGCCCGAAATGGGGTTATTTCAACTTTATTTTCCCATTCTTCTCCGTGAAATTTATCTGCCTCTGCATATCTAGCGACAACAATTTGTTAATTAATCTCCTTACTGCCTTTTGCACACTTTCTCCTCCGCATGTTGAAAGCTTCCTCGTCTGACAATTACCGAATTTATTATTATTTTTAGAAAATTAATGCTAGTAAATAAAATATTTACCAATAATTTTGCAACGTCATCATGCTCACATCTTGCACTGTACTGTTCAAATATCCCCTTAATGCTAATAGGGAAAGATATATCACACGTATTTCGTAATCTGATTTATTTGATAATTTGCAGGTAATATTTGCTGTCAATTCTTTTAATCTTTATTATTAATTTATCTAAACGCAGCACAGCATCCACAATTACTTTACTGAAATTTGATTAATTTGTGAATGTATTCAACAATTCTTCCATGAAAACTTTTGTTTGTTTTGAATAATCCATTAAAAATGTATACTAACGAAATAAACTCGTATCAATAAAATTTCAATAATTTTTGGTCAACAAAATAGTTCGACAAAATGTCCACATTTTTTTGTTAATAATTTGTCATCAACAATATGAGTTTTACCCCGATAGTCATCCTACACACAAATTTTTAACCCAAAAAAGTGGACATTTTGTTGAATTGATTTTATTGACAAATTTTTCACCCAAAATTGTTGAAATTTTGTCGATCAAGTGATTATTTCGTAAAACTCAAATTGTTGATGACAAATTATTAACAAAAAAATGTGGACATTTTGTCGAACTATTTTATTGACCAAAAATTGTTGAAATTTTATCGATGCGTGATTATTTCGTTAGTATAAATTTTTAATGGTTTATTCACCAAAAACAAAAATGTTAAAGGAAGAATCGTTGAATATGCCTCATTCACAAATTAATCAAATTTCAGTAAATTAATTGTTGATGCTGCGTTTAGGTAAATTAATAATAATTTAAACTCATAATGAAATCTCGTCAAATATCTGATTGTAAATAGTCAAAATGCGTTTAATTTCGCTACCAAAACAAAATTTTAGCCTTTGTGGTAATTATCGTTGTACTACAACAATAAAACACGTATTATTTTATTTTGTAATGATAGAACAATAGGAGAGAAAGAGAGTATTATATATTTTGCCCTATTATTTCGAATATGTTTTTCTCGAAGAATTGTTGAAATTTTTAGTTTGACTTTTGCTTTCATTTCATTAAGTAAACTTAAATTTGTGCTCTAGGTAAAGTTAAGTTCAATCTTTTGCGATTTGGTTATTTTGTGAAATTTATCAACCAATTTTAATAATGTAAGTTCTGATTATATTAATTAATGTTAATTATCAAAGATTTTTTTATAAGATAAGATCAATTACTAACTAATTACGATAAATTAGTAATTTTATTAATACCTAATCTATAAAACAAAACACTAACTTATACATTTATTGTTTTTTGCAAAAAATTAAAATTAGAAATTTTCCGGCTAAACCAAAAAATATAAATCTTACAGCAAACATTAACAGAATTGCCAGTAAATATTGCCTGCATATTATCAAATAAATCGGACGACGAAATACCAAATGATGACAGCGATATATCTTTGCCTATTAGTAATAAGGATATATTTGAAAAGTACAGTCCAGATGTGAGCATGATGACGTTGCAAAATTATTGGTAAATATTCCATTTATTAGCATTAATTTTCTAAAAATAATAACAAATTCGGTAATTTTCAGACGAGGAAGCTTTCAATATGCGGACGAGAAAGTATACAAAAGGCAGTAAGAAGATTAATTAATAAATTGGGAAGTTGAAACAACCGCATTTCGGGCCATCAATCTTATAATGAATAAATTATTTAAATTCAAAAGCTGTTGATTTTTTATTTAAAATAAATATTTAAAAAAATATTTGACCCAAATCACAAAAATTTCACGACCACTTTTCCGCAAATTTTGTCGCAAAGTATCAAAATAATTACACACAAAAATGTTATCCATATTTCACAAATTTTTCATCAATTCGTCACAAAAATGTTATCCAATATTTGACAATTTTTTAACCAAAACGTTTCACAATTTTGTCGTAAAATTTGTCATTTTATTATGGAAAAAATGTGGATTAAAAGAAAGCAAAAACAATTAATTTTTCACAAAATATTCCACAAATTATCCACAAAACTTCGACGAATTGATCGACAAAACTGTCAAGCAAAAAAGTGACAATTTGGTGATTTCAGGGTACCGTTTGTCGACAAATTATTCACAAAAAATTGACAAATTTTTAAACGATTTGGTCGACAAATCACAAATGAATGTCAACTTTTTGTCGATTTTTTGTGACATGTGGTTACTGGGGACGAAATAATCACTTGATCGACAAAATTTCAACAATCTTGGGTGAAAAATTTGTCAATAAAACCAGTTCAACAAAATGTCCACTTTTTTGTGTTGAAAATTTGTTGGTAGAATGACTAACTATGGCCCTTTCCGAAAGTTATACTTATTTATTTAGACATACTTATTTGCCGCCATCTTAAATAAGTATGTAAAATCATCCGAATTGATTTCACATACTTATTTTTTATTTTGACCTATTTTGTAACTATAAAATAATTTTTTTAAATAAATTTTTTATAAAACTTAATTACTACATAATATCACAATATGTATGCAATGAAATTAACAGAATTTTAGTTTTCGTTTAAGATTTTTTTTTTGTAAGAACATACTTATTTTAAGTTACCTCGCCAACATACTTATTTAAATAAGTAGGTCTAAATAAATAAGTATAACTTTCGGAAAGGGCCTATATAAAAATTATTTTTCGACAAATTTTCAACAATTTTTTGTGAAAAATTTGTCGGCATTTGTGTGTGATAAAAACGATAAACGTTTTTGTCATAAATTGGTGGGACCGCATGGTGATCACATATTTTGGTTACTCGGGTTTTTTCATATTTCGGTAAAGTATTTATCAAAAAATTATTAGTATAATACGTTGTAATGTGGACCCTGACTAATAACTATATGATAATGTCTTTCGTATATTTGTTGTTGTTTATTGTTATTTCTGCTGTTAAACAAATAATTTAAAAACAAAAAAATCAATAAAGAATTCGCTTAAAAAGTTAAATATCGTAATTATTAATTAACCATGGAGAAATGTGTAAAAAAAGTAAAGGTCAGAAATGGAATGACAAAGATATAAAAGTAATGCTGAAAGTCCGCTTTTCCGCCAAAATTAAAATTTGACATTTTCTATATAATTTACATGAATAAACGGAAACGTTTGTTACAATGAGCGGAATCCGACGGACGAAGACGGACATATTTTTTGAAAAATTTTAAATTTTACGGAAAGGCGGAGATCATAACCTCAAATTTAATTCTTGTTACTTGACAGTACATACTTATAATACCAATCTCGCAAGAAATAAAGAAATTCCCCGAGCTCTATGACAAAAAACCCATTTTACATGGATTCGAAAAGAAAGCAAAGAATTTGGGGCAATTTAAATGAAATATTTTCTATTGATAGTATGTACATATGTATATAGTTTGTTAGTATAATTTGAGGACATGAAATAAAGGGAATAAGCGGGTGAAAAGCGGGATTACCTAAAATAAAATAATTTAGGTCCATGTTGATTAATTAATTGTCTTTTATGAAATATAATGAAAAATATTACCTTCGATTAAATTACGCCACCATTACAGCAGCGGTTAAACCAAGTAATACTTATACTTTTGTGAGTAAATCGTTAATATGCTGGAAAAAATAGTGGCAATTTTTGAAGAAGTGAGCGTCATGTGATGATCCGAGACACCTGCAGCTCATCCCTTATTCTAGTGAACAAAAACAAAATATAATTAACCTTACTAATAAATATACAGTGAGTGGATTTGAAATTCAGACAAAGAGCATTTTATACTTTAATATTAAATAAAATTCAGATAAAAGTATTTTTATTTTTTATTTTTTTTGTATCTGGTAAATTATAATATAAATAACAGAATTTCAATAAGATATTGTTCTAAATAACTCCTTAAATCTACAAATTTGATTATTTCATTTGAATCTTCTAATTATTACATTGATTTAATATTCGGACAAACCACTTATTTTTCAAGAATACGAATAGGAACATTTACAGATTGTTTGTTTCTTAAACAGTTGACTGACGTTTGCATTTATATTTCATAGGTGATCCTACGTAGTGATTTTTAGCGGAAAACCAAATTTGTATTTAAATTTATATATGAATATTGAATATACATTATGGTCATATTTATGGGTATTTGAAATTTATATAATATTTTTAGTTTCTATTTTATACCCACCTTATCCACCCAAACACGTGAAATAATAACAACATTTCAATCAGGAAATTGGAAATATTTTAAATATTAGCAGAAGTACGCTGTAAGATATTGTAAAAAGGTATAAAAATGAAGACAGGATCGAATCTATTCCTCAAAAGGTCGATCTAAACTACTAAACCATAAAGAAAAACGGTGGATAATATATCAAGTACGAGAAAACCCGAAAATTAGTGCTCCCAAATTAACTAAAAGTCTGTATCCATAAATATCTTAAGAAATGTAATCAGATATAATGGTTATCATGGTCGTACACCAAGAATGAAACCATATATTAACGAAATTAATAGAAAGAAACGAAGGGATTTTTGTAAGTTCTATTTGAATAGGAATGAAGCGTTCTGGAATAATGTATTATTTGCTGATGAAAGTGAATATAATATTTTTCGTTGCGAAGGAAAAGGAAAAATATGGAGAAGGCCAAATGATGAGTTAAACATTAAAAATATTAAATCCACAGTAAAGTTCGGAGGTGGATCTGTTTTAGTTTGGGCTTACATAGCCAGCAGTGGGGTAGGGAACCTAGTATTTATGGACGGAATAATGGATAAAAACATGTACTTGAACGTTTTGCGCAAACATTTAAAACAGAGTGCTGAAAAATTGGGAAAATTAGATCGATTTAGTTTTTACCAGGATAACGATCCCAAACATAAAGCACACGATGTAAAGTTGTATTTATTATATAACTGTCCGAAAGTTTTGCAGACACCACCATAATCACCAGACATTAACCCAATCGAGAATCTATGGGAGGAGCTGGAAAGGAGAGTTCGAAAACATAAAGTTCGAAGTAAAACAGAATTCAAGCACATTCTTGATGAAGAATGAGGAAAAATCGAACCGAATTTTACCCAAAATCTGGTAAACTCGACGCCAATAAGGTTACTGGCCGTATTGAAGCAGAAAGGTTACCAAATATTAAAATTGAAGTGATAACAATTTTTTAAATCCATACCTAACATTGTCCGAATATTAAATCGGCGCAAAAATAACAATGAATTTTTGGTTAATAAATTTACTCAGTTTTATACTTGATTTTATTTAATTATTTATTGAATTATTTTATTTGATTTATTACAGAATTAGACTGTATTAAAAAAAAATTGAAAAATCCTGTCTGTCTTTATTTGAATTCATATTAAAATCTAAAACACTCTTTGTCCGAATTTCAAATCCACTCACTGTAAATCATCCGCCACTATCTGCATATTATAGGACGCCCAGCCTTTTCAATTTATAAAATCACCATCGCTTTCATGTGGCGCCAAAAAGGGTATGTGTGTACAGTAAAATTTACAGAATATGGTAAATGTTTTCAAATTTTTTAGAAATTTTTTCAGCTTTTGTAGATAAATGGATGATCTTATGCACTGAACCTTTGCTTACCTTGAAAGAAAAACAGTATGCGATAATCAATGAATTATGGTAAACAAATTTTGAGCTTGTATTAATTCCCCTATTGTTCCCAATAACATGGTATGCAGCAAACGATGCGAACTTGTACAGTGCTATGGCAATTCTTTTTTCGACGCTGATGGGTTATCTAAACCTTGTGGATTTTGGTTTTAAGTCTTCCTGAACCATACCGCAAATTTGGTTAAACAATTTAGTCCACCCCGAAATGGTTAAGCCAATCGCGATCATCGAATTTCCTCAAGACCACATCGGCCCACCAACACCGAATACTTCAATTTCTTCTGCCACGAACATTTTTCTTAATTATTCTATTATTCTAAAATAAAATGCGTTGTTATTAATAATCATTCTATTTCCCATAACTCGTCTATTCCGCCTTTGGACATCGTCTTCCATAAAGAATTGTAAATATTTCCCGGCTATCAACGCCAGGCGGTTAAAATGCTCCGAATTCATTTTGCTTTTAAAAGCAACTTTTTTAATTTAATTCAACCACTTTGCAGTTCACTCACGAAATACCTTTCTAATAATTTACTCACAAATCTAAAATAATAGAGTTCGAGAACAAATCTACAACAAATAAATTAATCTCAGAATACAGACGTCTATCTGTCAAAACAACATACTTTTTTATGGAGTATGCGTTCACACTACAAATCGCAAAGTTAGTGTGAACCGCAGCGGAAAAATAATTAATAGCAAAACAAAGTACATACTTATTACGTATAATTTAAATGTGGTATTTAAAATTATGAGTGCTAAACTAACTGCTTTATGAAATAAAACATAATGATTGAAAAGTACCCAGCGAGTTTACACTTAACTCGCACAAGATTTGACAAAGCAACTTTGTTTATTTTGTTAAGTACATTTGTTAATAAACACGACATACATTGCAAAAACATGCGTGATACCGTTTGAGAATCAGCATTAGTGTCGCAAGTTTTTTTGATATCTAATTGTTATTATTCATTCGAATAATTACAACACTCGCAATCGCGTTTACCTGTGACTTTAAAAAGCTACATCATCTGAGAAGAATAAAATTTATATAAAGCGAAACTCAACATCGATGCAATGTGGCAGGCAGCCGCAGCACATTCCAAAATGTTCACAGAGAACAGTGTGAAATGAGGACATTGTTTCCGACGATTACGCATATGACGAATTTCTTTATCCTTTAGAAATAATCAACAACCATCCCAAATTATAAAATCCAGCAGTCCAGGAGTTACTTCCACTTGATTTACTTAAAATAGTTGATTTTTGGCGTCTAGCTGCACAAAGCTAGAAGCTTCGTATCAACCTGCGCAAAATCGAATGCAATCGAATCTTCGCTCCAATAACATTAAAAAATCTATAGTTGATCAACCCTGGATAATCCAATTATACCACAATTGCAAAGCTGCTCATTTTAATTTTTTCCTCTGTAAAATTATCAATGGGAATGCACTAAGTATTTGTCTAATAAGAAGGGGTAATTTGGTAACGGACCATGGAGGACTATAAAAATAAAAATGGTGTGACATGCGGGGTTCAGTCGGTTTTGAGATTTTGTGAATATATTTTGTTATCTTGAACCTTTAAACCAAGTTATTATTTTTTTTTGTTTGATCAGTTGATTTTTCTTTTGAGTTTATATCAAGTTTTTTTATAATTAACACATTACCCACGGAAAACGAGTATTCTAGTTTTTCGACAACTGTGTGTTTTTCTAGTAATTTCGCCGATAACGGTATCATTTTGACAATGGTGCATTTTTACATTTATTCCACGCATCAAAACCTGCTAAAATTCTCTTTAGAAAGCCTGTTTGTTTTGCTGATACAAAGATACATATTTAAAAATATCTAACATTAATTTAAGTGTAGTGGTCACTACGAAGTCCCTAATAAACAAAAGGAACTGTTTCATTATCACACAAGAAAAAAAATTATATTATTATCTATATATAATATCCTGAAAATATCAATCAGTAAAATATATTAATTATAATAATACTTATCACATTTTTAGTAAACATTTATCGTCAACAATTTATCATTAAAACCCGTCATATAGGAAAATTTTAATAAAAATACCCCGTCGATAATGTGTTAAGGTAATTTTTGCTTAAGTTAATTTTTTTTCGTTTGCTATATAAATAAATAATGCATTAAAATATTTAATGAAAATAAATTCAAAGTTCAAAGTTCTTAAAATTTTCTATAATTTAAAATATAATATATCGCTATAATGCACATAACATTTAATAACATTAATTACTGATGGCTTAGTGAATAACAATTAGTGCGTTTATTGCCTAGAACTAATTTGTATAAATATCATAAAATCTAAGTGCCTAACAATTATTAATTATATCTGAGTTATAATCATGGATGATTTAAAAATTAATATGATATTATATAGTGATTGGATTATTAATAAAATAAGTGAATAAAACTATAAAGGTTAAATGAGGTTATTAACGTGTAATATTAAACCGGGTAATGCACTAATGTACTAATAACCGAATGAAATATTAAATACATAAGTGAATGGACAGAAATCAAAATAAAAACGTAGAGACAAAACTAAGTTGACAATGAACGTTAGCCAGTGTTGAAAATATTGTTATAGTGGATCAGTAATGTGCTACAATATATTAAGTGGTGCAAATAAAAGATCTCATAAGCCAAAAGTTGTCTCAGATTGTGATCAATAATCCAGAATACACCAACTTAAAATAAAAGCATATAATTTTCAAGCATTTTGCCAAAAATCTATAAATTCAAAACGGTTACCTTACACAGTAGTTTCATCTTACGATTTGTGGTATTGTTGATGTAAGTGGACACTCATTATCTGTAATCCAATTCATCATGGCCGCTGTGCAGCTAAGTTACTATTTTTTATACATATTATTATTAATCAATAATTATTTAATATTCTTTTTAATTATATTCAATTATGTTAATTTTTCATTTTTTCCCCTTTGGAAATTCTTAAAATTTAGTACATACTCGTACATATGTAGATATTTCGATTCCAAATTATTATTCATGTTTTCATTTTTTTTTCGATAATTCTTCTATATTTCCAATTTTCTTTATTATTACCTCCATTTTCGGATAATAATTAATTTATTGGAAATAGTTTGCTCAACTAGTTCTAAACATAATTAATTAGTTCTTTTCTATTTTCTAAACTGATTGAATTCTATGTATTATATAAAAATGATGTTTCTTAACTCTAATGGTTTATGTTTCGCCTTTCATTCTAATAATTTCGCTGATTGTTATCATGTTTTCTATTTCGATTCGTGAAGTGTGTCATTTTTACACAATGAGAAACTTTGTGCTCAATAACATCATGTACCGCTAAAGTTATTCATTGTTTGGGGTGCAATGTAGGTGAGTTAACAACGTTATCGGGGTGAATATTTCCGGTTTGCCTTCTTTTTTAGTTAATTTTAACTTTTTAATAATATTTTGATGTATATAGGGATCTTTGAAAGGAGATATATTGGTGTATATAAAGTCTTGAATCAGAAATACTACCGGACTAACTTAATTAAGTCTAATATGCATTCTGTAACATCGCCGGCTCAATCTGTTTATTAATGTTCAAATTTTCCTTAATTCCATTAATATTCACCAGACAAGATAATAATATTGGCCCCGATTCTGAGTTCTAAAACTGTTTATTATGCTATGATAAATTTTTTGCAGTACAAATTCATATAGGCTGCATTTCAGGATCGGGCCCGTTGTGCGGCTCTTTGTAGGAACTTTTTACTCGTTAGTGCTCATCCATAGTTTTCTAGTAGACGTAAATATGGCAAAGCAATATTATTACCACAAACAAAATGCTGCTTATCATTGACTATTGCGGTAATGTTAATTTTCCTCTTGTTTGCTGTTTACGACAAATCAATAGAATTGTTTATTCTACAGAAAAAAAAAAAAAAATATAATCTCAAAATTTTCACCCGTTCTTAATATTTTGTGAATCAGTTTTGCTTTTCCTACAATTTTTGAACATGAAATTTCCCCAGGTGGTAATTTTTGGTTTGATTTTACCAAGTTTGATTTTACAAAATGAAAACGATTTTCTTAACCGATGTTCAGGTATGATGAAATTAAAACATTTATAAAAATATCTCAGAGATCATAATTGAGAATTTGTAGCGTTTTCATTTAAAAAATTTGTCTTAGGAAAAAAGAGATTTCCCTGATGTTTTTTGTGAAAAGTTTGGTTTTTCCTTGTTTCTAATTCACAACCTTCGTGTTTAGGCTATGGCTTTGAATAATCTAGGTTTGGTCAATAATTTTTCATCAATAATTTTACTTTAAAGTAATCATGAAAATTTTCGAACTTGAGATTTTTGGAGATATCTGTTTTGAGATCCCCTGAGTCCAAAAAAGTTGTGTGAAATTTGTTGGGAGGGGAGGGGTCTTAAATAAAAAATAATTTTTTATTATTTTGAATTCAATTTTTTATTAGTTTTATAGTTTTACATTTAAATGTTTTTATTTAAATATATCATTATCAAAACAAATATTTAATTTAGCTGTACACTTTTGTATGTTAGGTTTTATTCACAACTTGAAGCTAATCAGGGTGGCCATTTTGTGGTGCTATATCACATTGGTTGATAAAACTGTGATAAACTAACATTTGTCGTAGCTTACTGCGGTCCCATCTTGGATGAACAACGTCACGTCGTACAATGATTTGAATGAAAATGACCACAATATCTTCCGTCTTACTTCTACAAGTGAAAAAAATTGTTTATTTTGTTGTTTAAATTTTTTTTATATGGAGTTTGTTAAAAACACCTCTAATCAAAATTTCAAAAAATGAATGAAATTTACATTGACGCGAATGATAAATAAATGATATTTATTAACAAAATAATCATTTATACTATATATTATTGAAATAAAATTAATGGATTATTGTTAAATTTACAGGAAAACGGAATATAAAAATCAACAATTATTTTAGTTTTGTGTAGCAAATTGTATGTTAAAAGAACCATTCTACTAGCCTAGAATAACAAATTTCACAAAACCAATCATCCTCCTAACAGAAATGGATAAAAAATAAGCAATTCTTAAACGACAATCAACATAAACCTTCTGACATAACCTCACAAAATGCAAATAATGGTCGGTGTTTAAACATGAAATTCTAATAAATCAAAGGGTTTTATAATTATGTTAACTTAAAAATATAATAATTAGTCTTTTGTTAACAAACAATTTTGTTTTGCACTTCATATCATGGTAATTTTCATTCTTTTTTTTTAAATTTTAAATTAATATTTTATATCAAACTATATGGAGTTTGATCGAAAGCAACTAACTTAAAGTTTTAAAAAAATGAATGAAAATTACTGTGAAACGAACTGCAAAACAAAATTGTTTGTTAACAACAGACTAATTATTATATTTTTAAGTTAACATAACTATAAAACTCTTTGGTTTATTAGAATTTCATGTTTAAACACCGACCATTATTTGCATTTTGTGAGGTTAAGTCAGATGGTTTATGTTGATTTTCGTTTAAGAATTGCTTATTTTTTATACTGTTAAAGTTAGCCGAAAGTTGCCAGCCGAAAGTGAAAAGTCGATAATGCAGATTGTGTTACTCCAGCCGAAAGTAAAAAAATGTTAAGGCAGATTGTCTAATCCCAGCCGAAAGCTTCCAGCCGAAAGTTAAAAGTCGATAATGCAGATTATGATATAACATTCAAGCCAAAAATAAAAAATTTAGTAGTTATCAGCCGAAAATAAATAGGATACATAGAAATCAATAAATATAAATTTTTGAAAATAAATTTATGTGTAAAACTTTGCTTCGTAGAAAATATCGGAAAATCAGAAGAATATACAAAATTGGAATAAAATCAGCCTCTAGAGTATATATCTAAAGCTGAATCGTTTTTATGTGATTTGTCAATAGCTGTCGAATTAATCAATTCAGTTCAAGCTTCCCGTGGGAAATCTCGGAAAATTCGATTTTCCAAAAATTATTAGAAAATTTGTATAAAATCAGCCTCTAGAGTGTTATGTCTGGAGATGGATTCAATTGATGTGATTACTCAATAGCTATCGCAGGAAACAAATTCAGTTCAAGTTTCCCGTAAGAAATCTCGGAAAATTCGATTTTCCAAAAATTATTAGAAAATTTGTATAAAACCAGACTTCTAAGTGTTATGTCTGGAGATGAATTGCCTTGATGTGACTTATCAATAGCTATTGCAGGAAAAAAAATCAGTACAAGTTTCCCGTGGGAAATCTCGGAAAATTCAAAAAAGTTTCCAGCCGAAAGTAAAAAATGGATGAATAAAATCAGCCTCTAGAGTGTTATGTCTGGAGATTTCCCACGAGAAACTTGTACTGATTTTTTTTCCTGCAATAGCTATTGATAAATCACATCAATGCAATTCATCTCCAGACATAACACTCTAGAGGCTGATTTTATACAAATTTTCTAATAATTTTTGGAAAATCGAATTTTCCGAGATTTCCCACGGGAAACTTGAACTGAATTTTTTTCCTGCGATAGCTATTGAGTAATCACATCAATGCAATTCATCTCCAGACATAACACTTTAAAGGCTGATTTTATACAAATTTTTTAATAATTTTTGGAAAATCGAATTTTCCGAGATTTCCCACGGGAAACATGTACTGAATTTTTTTGCTGCAATAGCTATTGATAAATCACATCAATTGAATCCATCTCCAGACATAACACTCTAGAGGCTGATTTTATACAAATTTTCTAATAATTTTTGGAAAATCGAATTTTCCGAGATTTCCCACGGGAAACTTGAACTGAATTTTTTTCCTGCGATAGCTATCGACAAGTAACATCAATGCAATCTATCTCCAGACATAACACTCTAGAGGCTGATTTTATTCATCCATTTTTTACTTTCGGCTTAAAATTTTTTGGAATTTCCCGAGATTTCCCACGGGAAACTTGAACTGAATTTTTTTCCTGCGATAGCTACTGACAAGTAACATTAATCCAATCCATTTCCAGACATAACACTCTAGAGGCTGATTTTATTCATCCATTTCTTACTTTCAGCTGGAAACTTTTTTGAATTTTCCGAGATTTCCCACGGGAAACTTGTACTGATTTTTTTTCCTGCGATAGCTATTGATAAATCACATCAATTGAATCCATCTCCAGACATAACACTTTTAAGGCTGATTTTATACAAATTTTCTAATAATTTTTGGAAAATCGAATTTTCCGAGATTTCCCACGGAAAACTTGAACTGCATTTTTTTCCTGCGATAGCTATTGACAAGTCACATCAATCCAATTTATCTCCAGACATAACACTCTAGAGGCTGATTTTATTCATCCATTTCTTACTTTCGGCTGGAAACTTTTTTGAATTTTCCGAGATTTTCCACAGAAAACTTGAGTTGAATTTTTTTGCTGCAATAGCTATTGGTAAATCACATCAATTGAATCCATCTCCAGACATAACACTCTAGAGGCTGATTTTATACATATTTTCTAATAATTTTTGGAAAATCGAATTTTCCGAGATTTCCCACGGGAAACTTAAACTGAGTTTTTTTCCTGCAATAGCTATTGACAAGTCACATCAATTGAATCCATCTCCAGACATAACACTCTAGAGGCTGATTTTATACAAATTTTCTAATAATTTTTGGAAAATCGAATTTTCCGAGATTCCCCACGGGAAACTTGAACTGAATTTTTTTCCTGCGATAGCTATTGATAAGTCACATCAATCCAATCAATCTCCAGACATAACACTCTAGAGGCTGATTTTATTCATCCATTTCTTACTTTCGGCTGGAAACTTTTTTGAATTTTCCGAGATTTCCCACGGGAAACTTGTACTGATTTTTTTCCTGCGATAGCTATTGATAAATCACATCAATTGAATCCATCTCCAGACATAACACTTTTAAGGCTGATTTTATACAAATTTTCTAATAATTTTTGGAAAATCGAATTTTCCGAGATTTCCCACGGGAAACTTGAACTGCATTTTTTTCCTGCGATAGCTATTGACAAGTCACATCAATCCAATCAATCTCCAGACATAACACTCTAGAGGCTGATTTTATTCATCCATTTCTTACTTTCGGCTGGAAACTTTTTTGAATTTTCCGAGATTTTCCACGGAAAACTTGAACTGAATTTTTTTCCTGCGATAGCTATTGAGTAATCACATCAATTAAATCCATCTCCAGACATAACACTCTAGAGGCTGATATTATACAAATTTTCTAATAATTTTTGGAAAATCGAATTTTCCGAGATTTCCCACGGGAAACTTGAACTGAATTTTTTTCCTGCAATAGCTATTGACAAGTCACATCAATTGAATACATCTCCAGACATAACACTCTAGAGGCTGATTTTATACAAATTTTCTAATAATTTTTGGAAAATCGAATTTTCCGAGATTTCCCACGGGAAACTTGAACTGAATTTTTTTCCTGCGATAGCTATTGATAAGTCACATCAATCCAATCAATCTCCAGACATAACACTCTAGAGGCTGATTTTAATCATCCATTTCTTACTTTCGGCTGGAAACTTTTTGAATTTTCCGAGATTTCCCACGGGAAACTTGTACTGATTTTTTTTCCTGCGATAGCTATTGATAAATCACATCAATTGAATCCATCTCCAGACATAACACTTTTAAGGCTGATTTTATACAAATTTTCTAATAATTTTTGGAAAATCGAATTTTCCGAGATTTCCCACGGGAAACTTGAACTGCATTTTTTTCCTGCGATAGCTATTGACAAGTCACATCAATCCAATTTATCTCCAGACATAACACTCTAGAGGCTGATTTTATTCATCCATTTCTTACTTTCGGCTGGAAACTTTTTTGAATTTTCCGAGATTTTCCACAGAAAACTTGAGTTGAATTTTTTTGCTGCAATAGCTATTGGTAAATCACATCAATTGAATCCATCTCCAGACATAACACTCTAGAGGCTGATTTTATACAAATTTTCTAATAATTTTTGGAAAATCGAATTTTCCGAGATTTCCCACGGGAAACTTGAACTGAATTTTTTTCCTGCGATAGCTATTGAGTAATCACATCAATTGAATCCATCTCCAGACATAACACTCTAGAGGCTGATTTTATACATATTTTCTAATAATTTTTGGAAAATCGAATTTTCCGAGATTTCCCACGGGAAACTTAAACTGAGTTTTTTTCCTGCAATAGCTATTGACAAGTCACATCAATTGAATCCATCTCCAGACATAACACTTTATAGGCTGATTTTATACAAATTTTCTAATAATTTTTGGAAAATCGAATTTTCCGAGATTTCCCACGGGAAACTTGAACTGAATTTTTTTCCTGCGATAGCTATTGATAAGTCACATCAATCCAATCAATCTCCAGACATAACACTCTAGAGGCTGAGTTTATTCATCCATTTCTTACTTTCGGCTGGAAACTTTTTTGAATTTTCCGAGATTTCCCACGGGAAACTTGTACTGATTTTTTTTCCTGCGATAGCTATTGATAAATCACATCAATTGAATCCATCTCCAGACATAAAACTTTTAAGGCTGATTTTCTACAAATTTTCTAATAATTTTTGGAAAATCGAATTTTCCGAGATTTCCCACGGGAAACTTAAACTGAATTTTTTTCCTGCAATAGCTATTGAGTAATCACATCAATTGAATCCATCTCCAGACATAACACTCTAGAAGCTGATTTTATACAAATTTTCTAATAATTTTTGGAAAATCGAATTTTCCGAGATTTCCCACGGGAAACTTAAACTGAATTTTTTTCCTGCAATAGCTATTGAGTAATCACATCAATTGAATCCATCTCCAGACATAACACTCTAGAAGCTGATTTTATACAAATTTTCTAATAATTTTTGGAAAATCGAATTTTCCGAGATTTCCCACGGGAAACTTGAACTGAATTTTTTTCCTGCGATAGCTATTGAGCAATCACATCAATTGAATCCATCTCCAGACATAACACTCTAGAGGCTGATTTTATACATATTTTCTAATAATTTTTGGAAAATCGAATTTTCCGAGATTTCCCACGGGAAACTTGAACTGAATTTTTTTCCTGCGATAGCTATTGATAAGTCACATCAATCCAATCAATCTCCAGACATAACACTCTAGAGGCTGATTTTATTCATTCATTTCTTACTTTCGGCTGGAAACTTTTTTGAATTTTCCGAGATTTCCCACGGGAAACTTGAACTGAATTTTTTTCCTGCGATAGCTATTGAGTAATCACATTAATTGAATCCATATCCAGACATAACACTCTAGAGGCTGATTTTATACAAATTTTCTAATAATTTTTGGAAAATCGAATTTTCCGAGATTTCCCACGGGAAACTTGAACTCAATTTTTTTCCTGCGATAGCTATTGACAAGTGACATCAATCCATTCTATCTCTAGACATAACACTCTAGAGGCTGATTTATTTTCGGCTGGAATGTTAATAATATAATCTGCATTATCGACTTTTCACTTTCGGCTGGAAACTTTCGGCTAACTTTAACAGGGTTTATTTTTTGTCCATTTCTGTTAGGAGGATGATTGTTTTTGTGAAATTTGTTATTCTAGGCTACTAGAATGGTTCTTTTAATATACAATTTAATACACAACACTAAAATAATTGTTGATTTTTATATTACATAGTAATATAAAAATCAACAATTGAGGTTACGTGTCAAATCATCACTTTGATTCATTGCTTTCTCCTTAAAATTCATTTTGCAGTGTTGTCATTTTGTGGTAATATATCACATTTAGCGATACTGTGCGAAAATTAAATTGTCGTTGCTAACTATGGTGTTGTCATGGATGAATATCGTCACGTCGCATAATGATTTAAATGAAAAAGACCACAACTTCTTCCGTCTTACTTTTACAAGTGGAACAAAAAATTATTTTGTTGTTTACATTTGTTTTATATGGAGTTTAGTTAAAAAAAGGCTCTAATAAAATATCAAAAAATGAATGAAATTTACATTGACGCGAAATATAAATGAATGATATTTATTAACAAAATGATCATTTATATATTTTTGAAATAAAATTAATGGGTTATGGTTAAATTTACAAGAAATACGAAATACAAAAATCAACAATTATTTTAATTTTGTGTAGTAAATTATTTGTTAAAAATAACATTCTAGTTGCCTAGAATAACAAATTTTATCGGGAGCTCATAATAGCAAAGGATCAAAAAAAATTCTTAAACAAATATTAACATTAACCATCTGACATAACTCCACAAAATGCAAATATTGGTCAATGTTTAAACATCAAATTCTAACAAACCAAAGGCTTTTCTAGTTATGTTATGTTAAAAATATATTAATTGGCCTTTTTTCAATCGACAATTTTATTTTGCACTTGGTTTCATGATAATTTTCATTCATTTTTTTGAAACTTTGATTTAGTGGTTTTTGATCAAACTCCAAATAGTTTGATGGAAAACAACTAAATTGGGGTTTTAAAAAAATGAATGAAAATTATCATGAAACCAAGTGCAAAATAAAATTGATGATTGACAAAGGACTGAATATTATATTTTTAACATTTTATTTAAATATTAAACATCTTTGCATTAAAGTATTACTTTTATTTGTTTGTTTGTTGGTTTTTTAAATTTGCTCAGGTCAGATCTTTCAATCCATAGGACCAGTGTGTTATATTTTTCCAGAAAAACCCACAGAAATTTCTCAAGGGAAATCCTGGGGCACTGGATAGGTTATATTTTTTTCATAAAAAGTATTAATAGTTATATTTTGAGTTTTGTTAATATTTAATATGTGGTAATTTTTATATTTACTATAATTGTGAGTTATTATAAGTGTGATCACGTTGTAAAATGGCGTAGGCTCATATCGTTAGTGCACGATGAATTATGGATCGCGTCAATTAATATTGAGCAGATCCTGAATCTTTTTTACAAACGTGTTTTTTATAAGTCGCAAAAAAAGTGACTCCTTCGCTCAGTGTACGAAATTATGGGCCTTATACGGAATTACGCAGTACCCGGAACCACTTATTGCGACTTAATTTATTCACTTTTTTTGGTCCGCTCAGTAACGCGTACAAAACGAGACTGAAGTATTACTTTATCACCACATAAATAGCACTTCGTATAACATTTTCATATAATGTCATTTGAGGTTATGTGGAAACGTCAACTTATCACTTTGATTCATCATTTTCCCCTTAAAATTCATTTTGCAGGGATGTGTTTGTAGACTTTCTCCATTTTTTTTATATCACACAAAAATAGTCTCCACTAGTGATATAAAGGTGTGATATAGCACCACAAAATGACCACCCAGTTCACAAATGTTGTTAACCACTGAATTCATATAATTTAATTTTAATTATTCACTATTTTTCACCGCTGCGAAACTATGTAACTTAATTTTATTTTACAAGAAATAAAGAAAAAGGAAAACACTCCGTGCGTATTACTTGCTGTTCTTGTACCACCAGTAGAGACAATAATGACAGTTCTTGAAAAATAGTATATACGTAAAAACTGCGCATACAAAGCACTGAACTGAAATAGATCGGTAAGGTAGGAGGCCGATAATGTAGGGACATTTGAATTTGAATTTATGTAGTTATTAATTATTGTGGTGATGGAATGAATGAATGAAGATTTAAATGAATGAGTGAATCGCTACATGACTCCGCCGCTTCGTGGGCTTGATATTTGATGAGCCGAACACAGTATTCCATATGCTGGTTTGAGTCGATCGATTGAAACGTTATGGTTTTTACAATTAATCGATATGACGAATTGTTTCCGAAGGCGTCGAATGACTTTAAGTGGATCTTCATAAGGAGGAGATAATCCGGTGCGAATCTTGTCTGTTTTAATGAAGAAAAAATCACAGTTATCGAGTGATTTCGGAATAAAAATGTCATCTTGTTTTTATTGACGAGTTGATTTTGGTATAAGGTTCTGCATGATTTGTCGCAGTTGGTCGATGATTGTATGGGTAGTTGGAAGTGGTGAAGGAGGATTTTCGATCAAGAACTCACCGGGTAGCTTGATTGTTTGGCCGTAAACCAGTTCAGCTGGTGAGCACTTAAGATCTTCCTTCACTGTTGCTCGGATTCCAAGTAATACGATTGGTATTTCCGAACTCCAATTAATAGTATTGCTTCGTGCCATTAGTGCAGCTTTGAGTTGCCGATGGAAGCGTTCGACAATGCCATTGGCTTGTTGAGCCAAGGAGTTTTGCTAATTCGGCGAAAAGCTTGGACTCGAATTGCGTTCCTTGATCTGTTGTGATGTTAAGGGGCACGCCGAATCGTGATACGTAATTGTTGACGAAAGTGGTGGCAATGGTTGCAGCTGACATATTAGTCATGCAGGATGCTTCCTGTGTTTGCACACAGGTGAGTAAATAAGAATATCCATTAGATGGAGGAAGTGGACCTACAATATCTAAATGGATGTGTTCGAATCGACCAGGTGGAATCTCGAATTGTCCATGGGGTGATTTTGTGTACCGTTGGACTTTAGCACGTTGGCACGATAAACAGGACTGAGCCCAATTGTAGCGCCCAAAAATAGCGAGCGGTAATCAATTTACGAGTTGCACGAACACCAGGATGCGAAATATTATGTAGTTATTATGGGTGGTTGTTCCCAGTAGATGTTTCGTAAATTACTTTGAGGCCAGGTAGTTTGAAAAGCTTTAGTTTCATTGATGAACTAGTGTGACATTCGGAACCAGAAAATAAATTCTGAAGTTCTAGGTCGCCTTTGTGTGTTTGCAATTTTGTGTAAGTCGATGTGGGTTTCGACTGTGGCCATTTCGTTGTCGGTTGTGCGAGATAGTGTGTCCGCAACAACGTTGTCTTGCCCGTGAGCATGCTTAACGTCCATGGTAAATTGACTAATGTAATCCAAGTGGCGAGATTGCCTTGGATTACGTTCAGTTTTATAAATGGTGAAGTCCCGACCTTCGACAAAATATCTGAAGTGTTTCACTGCGAGATAAATTGCTAGTAATTCCCGATCGAATGCAGAATATTTCTTTTCGGCATCCGATAGTTTCTTGGAGAAAAATCCCACTGGCTCCCAACACTAGTTATTGTACTGCTGCAGAACTGCTCCGACGGCGTGTTTGATGTGTCAGCAGTAACACTGAGCTTTGAGTCGCTCATTGGATGCGCTAAATGTGTTATTTTCACCAATCCAGTTTTTAACGACGTGAATGCTTGTTGACATTCGTCGGGCCAAGAGAAGTGCTTGGCTGTCTTGGGCTTTTTGAGTAAAACTGCCAAGTGATTATGAATTGGTGCGAGTGTTTCAGCGAGCTTTGGAATGAATCGGTGGTAGTAATTTACCATACCGACGAATCGACGAGAAAAATCCCATGGCTCCCAACATTCGTTATTGTGCTGTTGCAGTACTGCACCGACAGCCGTGTTTGATGCGTCAGTGGTTAAGCTGAGCTTTGAGTCGCTCAGAGGATGCACCAGAAGTGTTATCTGTGCCAATTCGTTTTTCAGTGACGTGAATCACGGCGGTGGGACAACGTTTATTTTCAGCAAGACGGCGCTACGTGCCACACAAGCAACGAAACAATCGCAATTTTCAAAATGAATGTCAAAATGAAACTTCTTATTGGAAAACCCTTTATGATATTCATAAAGGTGTGTATCCGCTTTGTGTTTTAATCCGTTGTTATAACCACTTATAAAACCGTTTAATTTGAAAACTTCGAAATGTAAATAGTTGTGAGTTTCATCCGGCTGAGGCCGGTTATGTTCCGTATGTGGATGCTTGTGCCACTTGTTGAGCAAGCGAACCAAAATCAAAATGAGACAGGGAGAAAAAAAATTAGGCGGTACCGTGTAAATTTTTTTAAATAGAAAACAAGGTACTCACCCACTGGCCGGTGCGCAGTTTCGCACCTGGCCGCTTATTATTATCGCTTTTAAAATGCGCTATTGCTCTTCGTTGGATTGCTGCTGTATACTTTGTATTCTCCTTGGTTAAAATTTTGTTGTGTACTACACTGTGGGTATATGTGTAGCAGGTGTATAGGTATATAATACTATATTTTATTGCCGTTGATCGTAAACCGTTATTTCGTAATACGTTCGATCATTCTCGAACGTTAAACAAATTTTTTCTTCGAATATGTTTGATAATTCTCGAGAATGAATAAAACGTATGACTCCAATAATAATTATCGGCTGATTTTTTTTCCGAATAAATGAAAAGTATGATTACGGTTATGTCTGTTTGGTAATTCTCCGTGGATGTTTAAAAAAAATGTGACTCCAATGTCGGTGGCGTGGTGTTTCCCGTTATGCTCGTGATGAAATTTGATAGTTTGCAGAAATGTTTTAACCAAAGAAAATGTATATTAATTATCCACACATCGTGTACTTGTATATGGAAACTAAACAAAAAATGCTTGTTCACGTACCTTTTTGCTTGGCACAGATAAAATGCACCAAGCGATTGTAGTAATAGCGTGTATAATATGTACACTGTTCCCGTAAAGACGGACGTCGCGATCACCACTGATAGTTTTACTTTTAAATGTTTTTATTTAAATATATCAAAACAAATATTTAATTTAGTTGTACACTTTTGTATGTTAGGTTTTATTCACAACTTGTAATTAATCAGTTCACAAATGTTGTTAACCACTGAATTCATATGATTTAATTTTAATTATTAGTTATTTTTCACCGCTGCGAGACTATGTAACTTAATTTTATTTTACAAGAAAAAAAGAAAACGGAAAACACTCCGTGCATATTACTTGCTGTTCTTGTACCACCAGTAGAGACAATAATGACAGTTCTTGAAAAAGAGTGTATACGAAAAAACTGCGTGGATTAAGCACTGAACTGAAATAGATCAGTAAGGTAGGAGGCCGATAATGTAGGGACATTTAAATTTGAATTTATTTAGTTATTAATTATTGTGGTAATGGAATGAATGAATAAAGATTTAAATGAATGAGTGAATCGCTACAGTTTTTTATAATCTTATGTTGATTCTTAGTGCCACTAAGGCCAATTCCTTGAGGTCACCGTCTATTGATATAACAACATCTCCGTGAATATTTAATAATGTCAATCCATTTAGTCGCTCCTCGCCGATTGTGTTTCGTAGTTACTTCTTACGGTGTCTGAGCGTCCTGGAACTCTCCAATTTGAGAGATTGACCAGGCTAAGAGTTCTACTAAAAATCTGAGAAATATTTTATGCTAATCTTTTTATTATAGATAGAATCGTTCAAGATTTACCTGATCGTCTTTTAAACATTTTAATTAACTTCGCTTAGGTAATCTAATTTCGATTTAATCTGGAAAAAAGGTTTTCACAGTTCTATAAAAAACACGGGTAATATTATGCTGCTTTAAGTCAAAAATAGGTTACGTGTATTATACCTATAACAGATATTAATTATATTCCTTATTCGAATTATAAATGATTTTGTTTACTGTGTGGATCGACACTTCATCACGTGATGATTGTATGATGTGTGAGTTTAACCAAGCAAACTGCAACTTCACGTTTAAACTTTTTTCATAAATGTTAAGGTCCCAGCTCCAAGCTTCCGTGAACCAGAAAATTATTTTGCAGATATCTCAAAAATAAGTTTAATATTGTAATAAGTTTCTCAAAATTCGCTGTTCGTAAAATAAAGTCATGTATTGAAGACACCTCAATTTTTTTTTCTAATATACATATTTAAATAAAAACATTATCGCGTTGTTGTTCGTGAGGTGGGACTCCAAACCACTGGTTTCGTATATTGTATGTTTATATAAAACGCGATATTATTTTATGTTTGGTATATCATAAATTTATTCACCCACTTATGATATTTACAATGTGGCACTAACTAATTTACAGCACTGACTTGATATTTATCACGCACCGTCTTTCAATTAAAATTGAATTTTTTTTTATTTTAAATGATGAATTTAGTTGTGGCTGAATGCGCCATTTCCTTATTATTCACTTGTATATTTCTATATAGAAACGATTAACTCACTTATTGAACTTGCAAAGTTTCGAACGCTAATACTAAACTTTTTAGAATAAAAAAAATGCGAAAAATTGAATTTTGTTCTTTCTGTTTTTTCCTTGGGTGTGTTGCTGCCGAAAACAAAACGAACGAGAGAGAATTATTGTTGTGTTGGTGCCCTGCGTTAACGCTGTCGTAGTGACAGAAATAGCTGAGTTGGTTGACTAACAAACATAAAAACTTGAATTAATAAGTATGAATTTATTTTGTTGGTGCGTAATGTAACAATATATTGTAGTGACAAATATATTGTGAGTCGCTGCAGGACTTCCCCGCAACTGAATATCCCCTCCTTGAAAATGTGAAACTATTCGGCAAAGTGTAAGGTCTAGTGTTTTCGTATACCTGATATTTGATCGGGTGAATTAAGTATCCCGTATGCCGGTTTTATTCGATCAATTGAAATGATGTGGTTTTTATCATTAATTGAAACGATGAAATGTTTCCGAAGGCGACGTATAACTTTATACGGACTTTCGTAAGGAGATGATAACCCCGTGCGATTCTTGTCTACTCGAGTGAAAACAAAATCGCATCTGTCCAGTGATTTGGGTACAGGGATATTATCTTGGTTTGTAGAACAAGTGGAAGTTAAAACAAGGTTTTGCATGGTTTGTCGCAGTTGGTCGACGACTGTGCCATGAGTTGGTAAAAGTGACGGAGGATTTTCGACAAAGAACTCATCGGGTAGCCTAATTGTTTGACCATAAACCACTTCAGCTGGCCACACTTCAGATCTTCCTTCACTGTTGCTCGGATTCCAAGTAGTATGATTGGAATTTCCGAACTCCAATTAATTGTATTAGCTCGGACCGTCAGGGCAGCTTTAAGCCATTGCCCCATGCAAAATGGAAAACCGGCATTTAAAACCGTCAAATCCAATTTTTGGCTAAGTTGCTTCATTCTGCAATATGAAAATTATTAACAAATATTTCAAATCTATAAGTTCCACCATGTTCTAAGAAAATTTTTTTCACTCAAAAAACCCCAATTTTATGTTTTGCCGGCGGTCAAGCAAAAATCCGTCCGTCGAAACATAAAATTAGGGTTTTTTGAATGAAATTAAATCAATTTTAATAAAATTTTCTACGAATAAGGTAGAACTTATAAATTCGAACTATTTTTTAATAATTTTGATATTAAAAATCAAACAAGTTTGTCAATAATTGGATTTGACGGTTTGAAATGCCGCTTTGGCGTTTGTGCATGGGCCAATGCCTTTAAGCTGTCGATAGAACTAATGTGAAGGTTCTGACAAATTGACAAAAAACCTTACAAAAGCTAAAGGTGTACATGCTCCGCTACACTAAAATTGTGTAGCTGGAATTTAGATCAAGGCATCGTAGAGATGTCTAAGTAATACCGAGTGTGACATTTCATTGTATTGACCTCTGTGCTTGATTTCTAGCAGACAACATATTCATGCGACCCGTCCAACATAAATGTATCCAAGTTTCAAAAATGTCACGTGGTAAAATTCTGTAGTTGAGATTTCTATGGGCCATTGACAAGGCATCGTATAGATGTCTAAGTAATACCGAGTGTGCCATTTCATTGTATTGACCTCTGTGCATGATTTCTAGCCGACAATATATTTATGCGACTCGTCCAACATAAATTTATTCAAATTTTAAAAATGTTATGTGGTAAAATTCTGTTGTTGAGACTTCTATAGCCATTGACAAGGCATCGTAGTGATGTCTAAGTAATACCGACTCATTGTTTCTTTTTATATATGAAATATAGTGTCCTGGGATCATCAGTTTTTCTGGCCGTTGAAAGTGAATTATCCCTCTTAATAAATACAGGTTTGATCCCAACTTCAACTCCGATTCAATATCATCAATTTTCACATTGCAATATGTCCTAATATCAATTGGCTGCACGTCAACAATTGCAAAGCCATTATGTGAATTGATATTAAACGTTATTGGGTTTTCGAACCATGTTTTGCATTTCGTACAAGTAGCTCCATAAAATTTTACGGCATTTCTAATATTTTTGAAACTTCGTTCATTGAAGTTTTTGTAATTTAAAGGCACATAAAAATTATCTTTTTTGTGCGATTGATAACAACTTGGACAGGTAAAATCAAGGGATATCGAACGTTTTCATAAAAAATCAATTATTTTTGAAATGTTACAATCCATTCTCATATCTATATTAGAAGTGATTGTCTTTTAATAGGGCAATGAATCGTCCAACCCTTAAAAACGTTCTTTCGATATAATAATGTTTTACATGTTGGAACGATAATTCCACATTTGAGTTTGAAACCCGGCCTTCAATATTTAAGTATTTGGAGAAGCATGTATTCCATAAAGTAATATATGCCAAATATCTTTGAATTGTAAATATTACAAATTCTTTACAGTAGTATGGATTTTTTTTGCAGCACTGATTCTGATTAACTTGACTCTTGACTAATTCGCTTTCGTATATCTTCCAGAATTATATAAAAAATAGATATTAGAGTAGTGAGCCTTGCCCATATCACTATCACTATAATTGATAGCTTCATCTTCATCCTCAAATTTTTCTACGTTTACCCCATTATTGTCGCGATTATAAACAAATCGTAAGAATGAGGAAAATTCTTTTAAACCTTCCCGGAATTTCAGGTGTTCTATTTTCATTTAAACAAACAACACAGTAAATTTTAAAAAGTTGTATTACATCCTCCAATTTTTCACAATTGAGCATGGCACAAAAAATATATATGATAAAATTTCTGGTGTCTTTACTAGCATTAGGTAATTTCTTTTTAAGTTGGTTTACTATTATATTGACGAAGTGGGTGTAACAAATAAACACTGCTACCATGTTTTTGTTTTAAATTTCATTTCTAACTAGACAATTATAAGAAAACTTGATATAATCTAATACATTCATATTATTGAAAATATGTAATACAGATTGTATATAAGCCCACGTCCAATCTACTACATAAACCTTTGGTAGTTGTAATTTTGGAATTTGTAACATTTCGGATCTAAAATCAATTAAAAATTTGGTAATAGTTCCACTGTCATGTTTACAAGATATAAATTCAGCAACAGGTACTATGGTGGTGCCTACTTTTATGACACAGGCGTAGTACAAAATTTTATTGCAGTGATGCTCCGGGTGGCAATTTGGTTTCTTTACTACGCTTCCTGTGGCATCCAAATAAATTATTAAAGGACTATACTTTGAAATGAGTTCAAGTAGCGATTTTCTTAGTAAAGTTATATTTAATGGCAAAGACACAGAATAGATATATGTATTTTCAGAATGCAATCTCTCTACATCCCACCTGCGAAACATATCATAAACATCACAATCTGCAACGAGGTCATCACGCTTCAATATGTCGGATCTTATTTTTCTTAGAACGTTGTTAGTGATTAATTTCATAGTGTTACTACTATTTATCAACTGGATGTCAGTATTGGACATCATTTATAAGGCTACATTGTGAGCACTATCTTTTTCCAGCTGTTGTATTTTTCAGAATGTGTTGCGTACTTGCATTTACCATAAGCAACAATATTTGATTGAAAAGTACTTGTGTAGCGGATTGTGTCGTAAGACATAACACACGAATTTTTGTAATGTGTCAAAGTATCAGATATGGCCAATCGGATACATTCTTTTGTTATTAATTTTTCATTAGAAACAAGTAACATTTCCTGTAGAAATCTCCATTTCGGAAACTTGACAGAAATTTGGCTGAATGAGTTTTCCGATGTTTCTTGAAAATTGAGAAGGCTGAATAAACTCAGCATTGATAGTACGAGTATCAAAGTTAGAAAAACTTGGTTCAATCGTAACAGTCTCATGATTCGGAAAACGATCACAACAATTTCAGAGCACCCAGTTTCATTATTTTTCATTTCATTACCTAGGTTTTTTGAGAAAAGGGACACGCCACATTTAACAATAGGTTCGTCGTTTTTTTAATTTATCGGAATTTTCGGTTTGAAAAACTGGCACTTTATTTAATATAGTCCGCCAAATTAAGCAAATTTTGATTCGATTTTTCAAGCAATTTTTAATTTTCAATTTTTTACAAATTATTTTCATATTATATGTATTAATGCTTGTTAATGTTGCGCCTTTAAACTGTAAATCGTAAAGAGCACTACTTAGTGCCAACTCTGGTGGTTTGGCGTCTATTGGAGGGGGGGGGGACGTAGGGTGCGCATCACGTGAGCTGTTCTGGTCTTGTCATTAGGCAGCTGCATGATGGGTACAATTGTGTAAGAGGTAACCTGTTCACAATTCGCAAGTGTACGTACTGCCTCCTCGTGGCAACCACTGGTAACTAAGGCCATTTGGTACATTTTTGGCCATTTGGCACAGGCTAAAGTACGACGCTAAAGGAGAAAACCTTGACAAAAAACCCTAATCTAAGGTGGAACAGCATATGCCGATGGATGAATGGCTGATAGGTTAATCAGTCCAAAATATGCGGATTCTGGATACCAGGCACCCTTCAGTTTTATTTAGCCTTCCTGTAGTAAAGCTGGGTGACCTACAGGCGATTTGTAATTCCCAGCAACTCGTAAGAGTAAAAGCAAACGGAATACGGGGGACAACCCTTTCGGGGTCCTTGGGCTCCAATGCTACAGTCTTTCTTGCGGAACTACATGCTGTAGTAAACATCTAGGAGGGAGAGCAATAATCCCAGATAGTAAGTATCACGTACCGGGAGGCAGTATTGTCAGGTTCATTAAGAACCTGAATATTGACTGGACGGATAATTAAGCAGGGTCCAGCACAATAGATCTTTTAGGTCGCAAGTGGCTGATCGCCCGCATGGCCCTCCAATAATAATAATAATATATAGTGCCAACTCGTTAATATTATTATTTTTTCTTTCTATAGTTGCATTTAGAAATTTTATTGTCTGCCATTTTGGTAAAGTATATTTATCTTTCAATCCCGTTAAAATAGAGATTAAAAAATGTCGGGTCAATACAAAATGAAATTCAATTAAATGAACTAAACAAATGTGCCAAAAATTCAAAAACTAGAATCGGTAAAAAGAGAGTGTCCAAAAAAAATGCCAAATCAATATAAAAAACAAGTTATTTCACACCAAAAACATGACATTTTTCAAGCTTGGATAAATTAATGTTGGACGGGTCGCTTAAACATGTTGTCTGCTAGAAATCATGCACAGAGGTCAATAAAATGAAATGGCACACTCGGTATTACTTAGACATCTCTACGATGCCTTGTCAATGGCCATAGAAATCTCAACTACAGAATTTTACCACATGACATTTTTCAAACTTGGTACTACTTAGACATCTCTACGATGCCTTGTCAATGGCCATAGAAATCTCAACTACAGAATTTTACCACGTGACATTTTTGAAACTTGAATAAATTTATGTTGGACGGGTCACATAAATATGTTCCTAACGACACAATTTTACCACATGGCATTTTTGTACAAAGACATCTCTGCGATGTCTCGTCAGTCGTTTCAAATAACCACATAGCAAAAGTGTAGCAGTCCCTTTACACGTTTTACACGTTTTAGCTGTTGTAAGGTTTTTTGTCAATTTGTCAGAAACTTCACACTGCCGTCGATGGAAGCGTTCAATCATGCCATTGGGTTGAGGATGGTAAGCTGTTGTACGTATAGGATGTTTTGGAGTTTTGTTAATTCGGTAAAAAGCTTGGACTCGAATTTCATTCCTTGATCATTTGTGATCTGAAGGTGAACGCCGAATCGTTATATTTAGTTGCTTACGAAGGTAGTGGCGATGGTTGGAGCTGACATATTGGTCATGCAGTATGCTTCCATCCCTATATCTATAGGGATATGCCCAAATCGACCAGGTGCAATTTGGAATTGTCCATGAAGTGAAATTGTATGTCGTTGAACTTTAGAGTTTTGGCAGGATAAATAGGAGTTCGCTTACTGGGTTACGTCCTTGGTTATACTGGACCAAAAGTAACGAGCAGTAATCAATTTACGAGTAGCAAGGATACCAGGATGTGAAATGTTGTGCAATGTGTGGAATGTTGTGCAATGTGTTTGACGTAGTGGTTCTGCGATGTACGGCGATTGTTACCCGTGTATGCTTCGCTGTGAATTTCGAAACCTGGCAGTTTAAAAGCTCTAGCTTTTAAGATGAACTAGCGCGACGTCCAGAACCAGAAGTAAATTCTGAAGTTCTAAGTCCGCTTTCTATGTCTTAATAATTTCTTTAGAGTCGAATCGAATCAATAGACTGAAGCTATTTTATTGTCTTTGGTTCGGGAGAGTGTACCCTCGACCACATGGTCACTACCTTGTACATGCCGGATGTCGCTGGTGCAGTGGCGTGGTTTAATCCAAGTGGCGTGCTTGCCTTGGATTGCTTTCAGTTTTAGACTGAATTGCTCTAGTCACAGGCTTATGGTCGGTGTAAATTGTGAAGTCCCGACCTTTTTGTCCCGAAACTGCTCCGACAGCAGTATTCAACGCATCGGTTGTAATGCTGACTCCAGATGAGAAGATTGCGTGTTCATATCATGTCGCGGTCACCATTTATCGCGTTATTGTTCATGAGGTGGGTGTCCAAACCACCGGTTTCGTATATTGTATGTTAATATCGAATGCCATATTATTTTATGTTTAGTATATCATAAATTTACGAGCACAACGCTATAACATTAGAAATTTTTAATTATTAACGATGGACATTATTTAACGAAATCGTTTTCTTTTGGTTGTAATAATTGTGTTAAATTGTTTTTCAATTTTATTAAAATTAAGAACAACTTTATTAAAAGAAACATTTTGATATAAACGAAAGAATTTTAAGTTACTGTTAGTTAACGTTAAAATTGTTTTACCTTTAACAAACTGTTCCTTTTGAAGAAGTTATTCTGAATTTTAACAAATTATATTGTTTTGGGTTATTGCCAAAATACTGAAAAGATTACTGGGCAATGGATTAATTTTAAATATCCGTACAAGTTTGTTAGCTGGCGCCGGATGACTTTCTCATCCACATTTAGAATTTCTATCTATTGATGATTCTTAGAATCTCAAAATTTCATTTCTTTGCCGAATTTCTTCCACATTTCATCTGTTTGGTAATTGATAAAGGAGCGCCATCTGTATTGTACTAGTACAAATACATCTATAACATTGAACGCATTCATTCTTCATATTGTAACGGTGACACCTAGTGTATAATAGAATAAGTTAAAATAATAGCTCAATGTTAAACTGCCCTAAGGCCCTTTCCGAAAGTTAGACATACTTATTTGTATGTAAAATCATCCGAATTGATTTCACATACTTATTTTTTATTTTGAATATTTTGTAACTATAAAATAATTTTTTTAATTAAATTTTTTATAAAACTTAATTACTACATAATATCACAATATGTATGCAATGAAATTAACAGAATTTCGGTTTTCGTTTAAGATATTTTTTTTGTAAGAACATACTTATTTTAAGTTACCTCGCCAACATACTTATTTAAATAAGTATGTCTAAATAAATAAGTATAACTTTCGGAAAGGGCCTAAAATGGAATTTTCCATGATAAAATTGTTCTACGCTATTCTAACTGGAAAAGTCATCGGCTTTCTAGAAGTTTGGTTTGTGTATATAAAAAGGCGAACGAAGTCGAATTGGATTAGTAGTATTTGGAAAGCGATAAAGTAAAGATTAAAAAGGAATTAAAAAGTGATTTAAAAAGTGTTTTTGTCCGAAATAAAAATTTTAAGTGTACAGTAAAATTTGAGAATAATTTATATAAAGTGATTTTGTGAATTTTTATTAATAAACTGTGTTGTATTAATTCTTGTGTTAAATAAATAAATTCGTTGGTGATAAATTAAATTGATTTTGTATTATTCACAATCCAGTGATACGAACCTTAACTGAGGAGTGTCTGATCAAAAGTCGCTATTTACATTTTCCAAAATGATTTTCTATCAGGGCAGAATTTTTAAGTAAAATAGACCAAAGGTGGTGGTTATTTCCAGCATAGACCAAAAACTGCCAATTTCTCTATGAAAAATATTCCAAAAATTCTTGATTTTGGTCAAAACAAGCTATTTACTACAAAAAAGTGATCAAAAGTAAGTAGCAAAACGTAAGATGTAAATAGCGACTTTTGATCAGACACTCCTCAATTGACAAGGCAAAAACGTAACAATATGAACAATTATCCCTCAAATAGTTTTGTTCAGACAGCTGATTAAAATAGACGTGATTTTTTTTTTAATGGAAAAATAGAACATCTTGCGGTCATTAAATTTTTTATAAAAAAAAAGTTTACGGGCTAAGGAAATTTATAATTAATTGGTAAGTGTGTTAGCTGATGCTGCTCCCTCAAAATCAATGGGGATTCCGAGCTTCAACGTCCTCATTCAAGCATTGAAGAAGATTATTGACGTACAAAACCTGCTTTTTATTTTTTTTTTATTTTTATATTGGGGTGAGCTATTACTAACCCTGTGCACCGCGACCATTAAGGTCTATTGTGCATCCCCAGATGGTTTTAGATAAAGTGGAGGTTCAAGTCCTTGATAAACGCAACCATCTCATGCATATCCAACGGGCCGGCGTTAGGCCACTGTATTGTGTATGCATGGAGTAATTTAAGTCTTTTATGGATTACAGCATCACACGTAAATAGTAGATGTTCGGATGTTTCCCTTTCCAGGTTGCAGAATCTACAACGGTCTGTAGAGGACTTTCCGATTTTCTCCAGATGTCCATTAAAAGGGCCATGTCCTGTTAAATACCAAATGAGGGACTTCAAAGACTGTCTGTCCATCTTGGTTGCCTGACCTAGACGTCTAATATCATAGCTTAGTAGTTTCTTGGTCTGTCTCATTCCAGTGGAGGACTCCCAGTATATCTTCATTTGTCTCAGTTCCCAATTCCTTATGCCATTTGCCAGATGGTTCTTGGAGTAACCAATACTAGGCTCGGGGCCAAAGAAAGAGCACTCCGCTGCCTCCTTTGCACAGCGGTCTGCCGCCTCGTTTCCCTGTATATCAGAATAACCAGGGGACCACAAAAGGGTTACTTTATTCTCCCTGCTGAGTTCTAGAAGGTTGCGATAGCAACTCCAGATAATCTTTGAGTAGAAGACAGATGCTCCTATGGCAAGCAATGCCGCCTGGCTATCCGAGATCACGTAAATCTCGGTTTTCCTATATTTTTTGTGAGACATCGAAGCACACATACCTCGATCGCACAAATCTCTGCTTGGAAAGCTGTGGGGGTTTTACCCAATGGGATACAGAGTTCGAGACCCGGCCCGATTATACCCGCACCTGCGCCCACCCCTGATTTCGAACCGTCAGTGTACCATATGGAGGCGTGACGGGGTAAGGAGGAGATGGTACTCCCCGCTTGTTCTCTGTCGGGTATCTCTATCGTGAAATTCCTTCGGCAGTCAATAGTTTTAACCATTACGTCTGATAGTTGAATTATTTCCTCGTTCAAATCCAATTTCTGTAGGATACTATTATGTCCTGGCTTAATGGTTTTAATTTGAGACGTTATTTTTAGATTGACTGCTTTTGAACCAGCTACTTTTTTAAGGTGCAAGTGTAGTGGTGAGAGCCCTAGTATCTTCTCAAGAGCAGCTGTAGCATTGCTCCCGTTACACTTAAACAAACTAATCTCTGAATCCTATCCAATATAGAGCAGGCACCACTTTGCTGTCTTAGGCCACCACACAAACGCCGCATAAGAGATTATTGGTCTTACGATGGTTGAGTTTAACCAAAGCGCCATTTGGGGATTCAGACCCCACGTTTTGCCAATCATCCTTTGGCAAGAGAAATGCGCCCTATTTGCCTTATTTGTGATATATTTTAGAAACGGGTTCCATGTCAGTTTCTAATCAAGTATCACTCCCAGGTACTTAACCTCTGTCGCCATCTGGAGAATTTCCCCATTTAGAGACAGAGGTGGGAGAATTGTTTTCCTCTGATTTGTAAAGAAAGTGCAAATAATTTTGCTGGGGTTCACTCTAAGGCCCGTCTCAATACACCAGTCGCTTACCAACTCGAGGGCATATTGCATACGTTCCGCTATTGTACTCTCTAGCCACAAAAGGGGTGAGAGAAGTCCCCCCTGGGGACAGCCCTAGGTAGCCGCAATCGTGATGATGAGTGAGCCGCAGGCAGCTTATCTATTTTCCCACAAAAGTCTCTCCAGCTCGACCTCTTGCTTTTCCTAAGAGCAACATTATACTGGGTAAGAGACATTCGATAGGTTTTGTTTCCAGGGTATGGTTCCACCAAGGAACGTCCCTTGTCCTCCTGATAAGAACCAGGGGTGAACTTGAGTGGTAGGCATCAATGATGGCCTTGGTTACATTGCTTGAAACTCTATCAAGATCCTCAATAGAGTTGATATTGGTCTGTAGACCGGTTGAGTTATCACAAAGTCCTTCATTGTAGACTGGCCAATTAGTACGTTTTGGTATTCTTACCACCGACTCGTTTTTTGAAGGGGTTTTAATATCAAACCTGATATACATGTGATCCGAGAAGGATGCTTCCTTTGATACATGCCAATCCAGAATTGTACCAGAGGTACCCATGTCAGACAGGGTAAGATCTAGCACCTCCTTCCTGACTGGATTCACAAAGGTCGCGTCGTTCCCATTATTATTAATGATAATATTATTTGTTAAACAAAATTCAAAAAGTTGCTCACCTCTGATGTTGGTGTCGCTGCTACTCCAGACTGTGTGGTGTGAATTTGCATCGCAGACGATGATGAATTTTTGGTGATGAGTCGTGCAATAATTAACGAATCTCTGTACCGGTTCTGGAGGTGGGTCGTTTTCGTCCCCGGGAAAATATGCCGAGGCACAGTTGAGCGTGCTTCGGCCTCCTTTGGGTAGAAGCGTGTCTATCGAGATCGCTGTTATGTCCCTGGAAATAAATTCATTAATGGAGAATATTTTAAGTATCGAGCGACAGAGAATTCCTGTCCTCGGCCTATCTTCTTCCGTGTTGTAAATTAGCTTACCTGTTTTGCTCGGCAAATCTTTGATTTTTCCATTGTGGGCCCACGGCTCCTGAATGAGCGCTATGTCCCAGTTCTTTGTTAATAAAAGACGGCTTAGATTACAAGTGGCCGCCTTGGATCTATGGAGATTTATCTGCACAAATCTCAAGGATGTGTGGTGTGTTGAACCATGCACCATCTTATTATACCTTATCCTTGAGCTCTGAAAAGCCTTGTCTCCCTTTTTAGGGTGTGATTGTACCACCCTGCCCCTTGGGCTTAAGCCGTTGCTTTTCCCCTTTTTACCTTGGCTCGGTCTTGGCCTTGCCACACCTGATGTGCTAGGCCTATTTGTCCCGCCATGCTCAGAGGTATCTCTAGCGCGTACCACGTCTTTCGCCGCTGCCATCTTTGGTGGTTCCGGTCCCCTCCGCTCGACCCCCTTGTGGTATACCCATCCCTAGTTTTTTCCTTCTTTGGGCGAAAGTGTACGGCGCCGAACATCCAATTTACTCTATAGTTGGAGCTTTTGAGGATCTCCGTTGTTTTGTGAGAAACGGACATGGTCACCTGGAGGAGGTCGCCCTCCCGCTCCTTCCTCGCCACAACCCTCCAGTCCGCTCCTCTCAATTCTTTATTTTGAATTGCCAGTCGGCGAAGTATCTTTTCATCCGTCTCCTTGCCGCAACGTGGCAAGTATACGAAGAAGATCTTGGGGCGAGGAAGCTCGTCTTCCTTGACCACTTTGATGGTTGCCCCCTCCCATAGTTTTAATTTGGGTGTGACGGCTGTAAGTCACGCCGCCGTGTAACCTCGTCCGCACAGTTGACAGTTAGCCATCCGTTCCTAGTACGGCAGCCCTGGAAGTTGGGGCTGACTCCGTCTAGCGGCAAATCTGTCACCGTTTCCATGATGGCATCCTGAATTTGCAAGATCTGGGCGATACCCAGCTTGACATCCGAGAAGCCTTGGTCGATGATTTCCAATCTGATAGATTTGACTGTTTCGCTGTAGCTGGGTACGGTCGTATCTCTACGATCCACACTCGCCACAACCTGGGGGACGACTCCCGTTCCCTCTGGTGAGGGGCTGGACCTCCTCTGCCGCTTTGGTGTTTGACCTTTAGGGGTAGATCCATTTGACCGGCTCCGCTTATTGGTTCCATTAGGATCATTAGGATCTCTGTCCTTTATTTTTGTTCGGCACTGTTCAACGGCGACATCGTGAGGCACACCTGACTGTTTTAAGTGGGCCAGGCGCTTCCTTGCGGCACCGCTAAGGCGTGTCCTTTTTTTGTTTTCAAGCTCAAGGCCCGCGAGATTCTCTCTAACCTGTTGTTGTTGATGTTGATTGGGTCTCAACTTGTACTGGCAAATGAGTGCCATGAGTCGGTGAGCAAACCACGGTGTCCATGCTAGAGCAGTTGCTCTCGTTATCTGAAAAAGTTATTTCGGTAGCAGGGCCTTGTAGGTCCTTGTCATCTACCGAGACTGGTGCGTTTAGAGGAGCACCGCCCTCATAGTTTTTTATTTTATTTCTGTCCACACATTAGATCTTGTTTGAGGAAGGAAGGTCCACCACAGCAGCGCCTCTTACTGTGGTAAGGCTAAATTGAAACCGGAGGTCGCCAGGTATCCGGAGTTCCGTGCTAGAGACCAACTAACCCATGATCATTCATCCCTCGGCGCACGTGTCTCACCTTGGATTTGTTTTTTTTTTATCAAGGTTATTTCTTCCTTTAGCGTCGTACTTTAGCCTGTTGTTCTGATAAACAAAACAACAGTTACCGGTGGTCACCACGGGGAGGTAGTACGTACACTTGCGAACCACGATTAGGTTACCCTTCACGCGATCGCGAGCCCCAGGCAGGACTGCCTAGAACATGACCAGAACAGCCTGCGGGAGCTCACCCTGCTGAAGGTTACGGAGCTGGTAGCTACTACGCAGCTTGTTCCCCCCTTCACCAGACGCCAAGACCACCTCCAAAACCTGCTACTATCAATGAAATGATTGATTCCGTACATGAAGCATGATGTGGTTATGGAAGACAGATGACTGAAATTGCCAAGGCTATAGACTTGTCAACCGAACGGAAAGGGTATTTCATATTTTAACGAAAGAATTAGGAATGAGAAAGATATTGCCAATATGGGTGCTGCATTTGTTAAATTCGGCTCAAAAACAACTTCGAGCCCACTTTCGCTACAGTATTTGAATCGTTTTCGAAAGTATAAAACTGATTTCAAGCGACGATTTGTAGCTGATTTTAGACATTCATTTCAACCTTTATTCGCAAAGACGAAGTTAATGACAGCACGATATTGCATATTTTTCCATTTTAAAAATATAGAAAAATATAGTACGTCTACTTTAATTAGCTGTCTGAAAAAACTATTTGACAGATCAACTTGAAATTTCGATTAGCAGAATATAAATGGCGCTCCACGAACCTTTCAAATCACCTATTATGAATAAACGTTAAGTCAACTGCAAATATTAATTTCCAACAAAATTCAAAGCAAATTGACTTCAGTTTGCCATTAGGATTACAAAAAAATGTTCGTACAAATGTTTTTTCGATTGACAGCCCATTTCAGGCACATGATCTCTGATTAATGGGTATAAGACCGATTTTAGGTAAGGCTATTATGCTTTGTAAAGACTTTGGTTTTAGTTAAGACCCATTTTGTATTCTGCGCATAGTCTTTTAGATGTCCTTGGTTATAGTCTTTTGTAAGACCGATAAATTTGGTGGTCTGAAAGGAATTAATTTGACATTTATCTTATAACAAAAAACCTATTTTACAGTAAAGCTCCGTTATAAATGTAATGGCGCCGAAATAAAGACATTTAAGATGTAAGTTTTTGTATTTTTTAATAGTCGAAATGCTTCTAAATACAAAATAAAATTGAAACTATAATGAAAAGGAGGAAGGTGTTACTATTTGACAGGTCTACAAATATTTTGGAGAATTTGCAATCAATAACATCAAACTACTGTATATAGAATACCCATACATTATTTAGTCCTAATAAAAGGCTTCGCCAAAACGATTTTAGCTAAGAAAGTCACAGGACTCTTAACGTTGTAATTAGGTTAGAGAAAATTCAAAATATAGAAGTTACAAATTTAACCGATCTGCTAAAATATAAATTCACTTAAAGAAAATTCGAATAACAGAGGTATGAAATACGGAAGGTTGTCAGTACTTAATTTTATGTGCAGAAGACACTTCTCTCTTCTCGCGTATTTGATTAAAAACGTGAATAGTACAATTAAAGAGTATTTTATTGAAATCTTACTGTTTTGCTTTTAGTGATTCATTTCCTTTTCTGACCAAGATAGATATTCAACTTCCTAACATAAAAAAAATATTGTTTTTTAGATTTTGTTGATAAATGAAATCAACGAAGTAACGTTGTGAGAGTAACTACACAATGATAATCATATCTGAGTCCAATAGAAGAAAATTTGAGGAACAATTGACAGAAAAAACCTCTCCGCCAATAAAAATTCTAAATAATTTTTACTTTATTAATTTTTTGTTGAATATTAATTAATTCATGTAATATCTAATATGTTACCAGTGATTAGATCATTTTAAGCCTGTTTCGATTAACACGAGAAGTATATTAATATTTACGAACAGTAATTCAACGAAACCGACTAATAGACAGAATTCTATTTATTTAATTATATGATTTTAATATGTTCCGAAGATTGTAAGAGAATTCAATCCAGTTTCGAACTGATGAGCTTATGATTATGAAAAAATCAATCACCGGTAGCATATTAGCTGTGTCAATATTGTGAAGAAGAAAAATTGTAAGAGAATTCATCTGTATCAGTACGATTCGCTAGTACTTAACGCACAGCACATTCTGTATATATAGAATGTAAATTATGGTATAATCAGTCCAGTCGCCGCGGCCTGATGAGAAGATTGATTTTTTCATAATCATAAGCTCATCAGTTCGAAACTGGATTGAATTCTCTTACAATCTTCGGAACATATTAAAATCATATAATCTAAATAATTCTTCTATGATACTAGTCGGTATTATTCTAAAAGATGACCGCCTCTCAAATATAATATTGTATCTGTAACGTAACAAGAGAAAAGCCAAGTTTTGTTATCTTTAGAAACAATAACCATTCAATTGAAACTGGCAATGTCCTAAAAATAAGATTGTTTAGAAAATATGTGGATTAAAAATTAAAAATATCTGTTTCCTACTTAAATTTTATAAATAAAACCATTTCACAGTACTTTTATAAGATATAACCACAATGTCAAAAACAATTTAAAAAATGTTGAACCTCACTTCGAGTTAACACTCAACTAAAGCATTCAAATTCTTCGAACGAAACTAAAACTCTTATTTAATTTCCTTTGCACCAATATGTACAAAATTTGTACCGTACCTCATTTCGAACATGTTTCAAAATAAAAAAAAAACATTTTTGTGTAAATGCTTAAAACGTCTTATGCTTATATTGTGCAAGAGGAAAAGCAGGAAAAATTACAAGACACAAAAACGAATACAAATTTTTCTAACCGTTTTGCTAAACCTTAATTTTTTCACACTATACAATGAGGTGTGGGTTTATACTTGTTAATATAAAACATATACAAAAAGTACGGGAATGTTCCTACAATTTTTCACACACCCACAAGAAAAAATACGCACAAGAAAAGACTCTCAACACAGTAAAAAATTTAAATATTTTAAGATCAAAATCTTATATAAATATACACACAGCATACAATACCGACACGCACACAGAATATACAAAAAAAAAAAAAAATAAAAAACAACCAGTGGCATGGGATGTAATTATAATTTGTAAATTTTCCAAAAATGGAATTTTAATTATTTTTTAATTTTATAAAAAACAAAAATAGTATTTTTCACACTTCAATCCTCAAAACATTACTCACACCCAACAACATTAAGGTGTTGACGGTTTGCTATTATATTTTGAAGTAAAAAAATGTTTATGTTATATTATTATTTAGCAAGACATATGCAAATCGATCAAAGGCCACTGAAGCCATAATAAATCTAACAAATGTATATAGTGAGTTATTGTTATTATTTAGATCGATATTAATTTGAACAATTTGTTTTCTATTTACAGAATTATCAACATACAACCACTTTGATGATACGCCGCCGGGAAAGGTTGTTAGTCCTCTTTTGTAGTTGTAATATGCTTTGGTGTTTGTGTAAAAATTATTAATAGCAGTGATAATTGAATCAAATAGCCCATTACAAGTAGTGTTTAGTGTTAGTTATAGTAGTTTAAGCATAAAAATAGACATACATGATGTTGAATAGTACAATAAGCCCGGCTGAGCTAATAAGGGAGGAGGAATGTAAAGAAATCCTGGAAAATCAGACAGTGCCATATGCAGAAGGTAAGATACTTAGCTTTACTACAACAAAAATTGAAACCAAATCTAAAAAATTATATCTCTAATTCATCATGATGATAATACATTATCTTCAAACATAATCTATGTACGTAAATATAAAATGTGGTGTGGATTATGTAAATCTATAAAGATGGATTATCCTCGTAATTTTATTTGGATATGACAGAAGAGAAATAGGTTTATTAAAAGCAAAACGAAAATTGAAAACGATTTTAGTCACATTTCATTTGCAAATTTACAACAACAATGCTATGTAATGAATAGGAATTCATCGAATTCCTTCTGAGTTGATGGTAGCTGTATTTCCATGAGAAAAATTTAATTCGAATTATTTTTTCTCATGAAAACAAGACGCGAATTATTTTTTTGATTTGAAATAAAACAACAAAAAGAAAGAATAATTTGGCATCTGGTGTCAGGTGGTACAACTAAAATTAGGAATGAATTAAATAATTCAAACTTTTGGTTAATAATTTGTGTCGTAAGCAATTGTTGCTGTAAAATTCTCATGGAAATACGACTAGTATTGCAATTCCAATTCCATTTTGTAGTTACTGTGTTTGTCACCAGAGTTTTCGTTCATTTAATGCGCAAAAGCGTTTGTTTGATTTTCAGAAAACAATGAAAGTATTATAAATATAAAACCATTCTTTTATTTTATTTGAACCCTTTATTTTTCATTTGGTAAATAAGTTTGTACCTTTTGTCTCGAATGGGATTATTTTGTTTAAATCAAAACCAAGTATATATTTTGAATTTGGCATATATGTAATAAAAATAATATTGCTTAAATTATACGTATCGGTAAACGGAGCTATATTAAAGATCCCTTTTTAACTATTAAGCCATTGAATCTTAATCAAAATAGGAAATTTAGGTAAAAAAGGATATCAAAGTAATTTAAGATGTATAACAAACTATAAAGCATGATTGTGTAGTACGTTCCAAACAAAGTAGAAATGATCTACTGCGTCTATTTCACCGTTAGGATGTACTCCTACAAGGGAACCTTTTGAACTGTGAAATACAAAAAATTATAAAAACTTTTCTAAGTTGTAGTATTCTGTGAGACATTAACGAAACCATTTTTTTTATCAGCAAACAAGCCTCCGTTAGGGGTTATTATTATTATTGGAGGGCCATGCGGGCGATCAGCCGCCTCGCACTGCGACCTAAAAGATCTATTGTGCTGGACCCTGCTTAATTAATCGTCCAGTCAATATTCACGTTCTTAATGAACCTGACAATACTGCCTCCCGGTACGTGATACATACTATCTGGGCTTATTGCTCTCCCTCCTAGATGTTTACTACAGCATTTAGTTCCGCTAGAAAAACGGTAGCATTGGAGCCCAAGGACCTCGAGAGGGTTGTCCCATTCCCATATATTCCTACTCCTGCCCCGTATTTCGTTTGATTTTACTCTTACGAGGTGCTGGGAATTGCAAATCCCCTGTAGGTCACCCAGCTTTACTACAGGAAGGCTAAATAAAACTGGAGGGTGCCTGGTATCCAGAGTCCGCGTATTTTGTACTGATTAACCTATCAGCCATTTATCCATCGGCATATGCTGTTCCACCTTAGATTATGGTTTTTTGTCAAGGTTTTCTCCTTTAGCGCCGTACTTTAGCCTGTGCCAAATGGCCAAAAATGTGCTAAATGGCCTTAGTTACCAGTGGTTGCACGTACACTTGCGAATTGTGAACAGGTTATCCCTGACACAATTGTACCCATCACGCAGCTGCCTAATGACAAGACCAGAAAAGCTCACGTGATGCGCACCCTATTGGAAGGTTACGGAGCTGGTAGATTAATCTACTCAACTTTGGCCCACCCCCAAAAGACGCGAAACCACCCTTTTAGGGGTTAAAACCACTCTTTAATTTGTGGAAAAAGGTAATTTCATCCCCTAAAAAACCGGATATGCAACCCTCATAATCTAATTTACTCCAACTTAGAAAAGTCTTAATGATTTTTTGAATTTGACAGTTCAAAAGGCTCGCTTGTTAGTAGAGACATCAATTTGAATTTGACGACCATGGTATAAGATATGATTGTAACTGGTCCGTGTTTCTTATTTCCTACAAGAGGAAAAACTCCATTGTTTCAAAACTTCGAAACTTTATTGACTATTGGAAGGTCGTAATTCTTCTTTAATTATCCCATGATATTATTGATGTTGGTGGTGCTCCAAACCGTGTCTATCAGGTAGGCGAGCCCTTTGCACTTGCAATGAGCTATCAGCCGCCTAACTTCTAGTGGAGGTGTCATCCCTCTCCAGGAAAGTAGGTGGAGGCTAATATTCCTGTTTGCCTTTTCTTCAGCACCACCATCATTACTGCAACCTTGTTACTGGAGACGAACTCCGAAATGGGAATAAAATTAATTTACGAGCTGGCCAAAATCGCCGCCCCTGGGCTCTCAGTTCTATTATGATAAATCAACTTACCCATTTGATTTGGTATACCTCTAATTTGGTTACCTATAACCCATGGCTCCTGGACGAAGGCCGCATGCCAATGTTTTGGCAGATAAGCCTGCTACAAAGGACGTCCGAAGACGCCTTTGTATGATGCAGGTACATCTGCAGGTAGGCGATGTGTGCCTTCACTTATCAGGAGATTTTATCTTCAGAAGGCCCGGATCAGACTTCTTTATCGTACCTCCGTCAGGCTAGCACTGCTAGCAAATGACCGACCAATGTCCTCTTCGACCAATGTCCTCTACCTGACCTCTAACTCCCACCTTCTCCTCACATGCATCGCGGTGAGGGCCACCACCCAAGTGATTTGACCGCATGTTCCGCCACCGTACCCTCCGCAGGCTTGACCTCTTGGGTCCCGCTCACAGAAGCCGGTTTGGCACCACCCTAGCCACCCTTGGGATGCAGTTGGACAAACCCAAATTTAAAATTGACTGTAAAGCCAAATCGCTTGAGCTTCTCAACTTAAGTGCTCCATGGAGAAGGTGCAAAAGGCTGAAGAGCCTTTCGCCTCTCTCCTGATAACTCTCTAGTCAATCACCTACATGCCTCGTTTTGGCTCTTGGTAAAACCAAAAAGCTTATCTGTAGGCAATTCAGCACTGTTAGTGAAGGTACCAAACACAATCTTGGCCCTAGGTAGATTTATTTTTCACAATAATCGCAGATCGAAACTGAATTGTAGAACTCTTAACCATTTCTCCTCTTGGTAAAATATTTATATATCTGGTAAATTTATTAGTTTGCTCAATCATAATTAATTAAATCTTACTTACAGCTTATAAAATAATAGCTCAGAGGTGACCTAAACTAATAAATTTAATTAGTATGAACTGCTTAAGCTAACATTTTTAAATAAATTTAAATTTAATTCGTGGTGGATTCTATAATGAATTATAATTATTGTTAACGGTAATCAATATTAAAATGTTAATATGATTATCAAAAAGTACGAAGTACGAACTAAAATGCTGCTAAATTAAGAAATAAATTATTATTGGTATGCTGGCTGCTTGAAGATTCTAGAAAGCTGAGTCCAGTTCCAAAGGCGTCTTCGAAAATCAAAACAATAATCAATTATCACCAAATATGACTTTCCCGAACTAGAAAATTATTTGAAATTTAAATCTCTGAAACAAATTATAAATTAATAAATTAAATTAAAATTTAATCCATAAACTAACTTCTCAGCAAAACAAAAAACACATCGTCTTGTTCAAACAAGAGTATTTTAGCAAGTCTCCCGGGGGTGGCCGGTACCCTTTTTACACAGAACATAGCAGAAGGAAAGAAAAAGTATGTTGAAATTATAGACTTGCACTGGTTCGGGCACCTGTATTCAATAGTTAGTATTGTGTTATTAGTGTTATATTTCACAAGACGACACAACTCTAAATAATATATATTCGCTGTATGCTTGAATATTCTGGAAAGCTGAGACAGGTTCCAACGGACTTCCCGAAAATCGAGAATAATTAGTTTTTAATTAAAAAGTTCGAAAAATTATTGTCAAGGTTTAGATTTTTTTTAATAAACCCCAACCAGAATCCACCTCTCAAAAACCACTACCGCCAAAACCCATGCCCTCCCTCTTCCCATAACCGAACGGGACTATTTACTTCAAATTCAAGTTTAAACTTTAAAACTTAAAAGTTTTAATATCTAAAATTTTAAAAATCTGAAACAATCTGTAGATTAACAAATTTCGCTGATTCAGATTATGTTAAATAAATGAGTCACAATCCAATTCACCGGTTCACCCAAAGTTGTATCTAAATTTCCAGTAGAAATATAAAAACTGTTACGAAAAACGTCCAATTTGAAAACAAAACGAGCATAAAACCAAAACATTCCCTAACAACTTAACGTATTCGATTCTGGATGTGCTAAAAAAAATTAACACGTTAACTGCCACGATATGAAAAAATTAATTACAACTACTAAAATGGAAGTCTTTCCACATTACAAATCAAATCAAATAAGAAAATACGCGACTTTAGTCAGTAACGTCTGACCCTCGGGTGGATCACCTAACAGTCAACAAGTTTAAATCATATTTGAATCAAGGCAGAGTTGAATTGGGGACTTATTTCATTTATAGTGGCGTTAATTCGTTGGAGAGTTATTTGCTATAAATTTTCTATGCCAATTTATTGAACTAATTTCTAATCTAAAACCATGTTGCTCATCTACTATAAGCGACTTAAGACCGAAAAACATACAATCACAAACAATCGACTGAAACAATTTAGGAATTACCGACAATATTGAAATACCTCTTTAGTTAGATACTTCACTTCTTTTATTTCCAGACAACCAGAAAAATACCTTTCAAAAGACCTATTAAATAAAATTAACAAAGGCTGAGCCATTTCATTACAGAATTGTTTGAGAAAATTTGAAGAAATACCATCTGGGCCACATTCATCCTTAAAAAGATGTGGGATTTAATGATGTCATCTGGAGATATGTGAGGGGTATACAAACAAGTGTTGGTACACAACTATGACTCAGTCATCGTTATTAATACATATTTGATTTACATGCTTAGTTTCGTACAAAACCTAATTTTCAATTGACAAACTTTTAATTTATGTTCATCAACCATTTCTATCTCCAAATAATTCTTTAAATTTTCTAAATATTTTACAAACTAACTGACAACAAACGAAATAGACAGTAAGAACCTCGAACCCTCTCAAAAGAAAACGACATTTTTGATCTTTTGATTTTACCAAATCTCTGATAGTCAATTTTTAATTAAATTGAAAACAACAACAAAGTCTTCTTAATTTTACACACCCTTATAATCCGGCTTCCAATTTTAATTTCATTACTTCTCAGCCATAAGAAAAATTAAAAATAATAAAATAAAGTTAAGCCCAAAAAAACAACTGTACAGAAAATCTTGGAAAAATTCAATTAATTTTCTCGCCCCTAATATTATTATTCGCGAAACGTGCTACTTTTGTTTTGATACACAGAGATGGAATATTTCTATACATATCTAATTAAACAGATTTAATTGGGTGCAGTAATTTAAAATCCAGTTTGGTAAAATATTTGTTGGTCTAAAAAGTTTCGGCCGCTTTAACAATAGATGTCAGCAAAGTAACATATTTCTTTTGTTTGGTGATATGTAATTTTTGAAGTGCAAACGTCAACATTTTTTAAATTTAATAAAACAAATAGTTTTTTAAATAGAAAAGTAAAAATTATGGAACAAGTCCAGTTTCATACACAACTTCGGATGTTTATGAAATTTGGCACAATGAAACAAGATTAGACGAGATATTTATATTTTAAAAATCTCAATTTATTAATGTAATGATGTCTGTACTAAAAATTGTTATTCTGTTTTGAAATTTTTATTGTTTTTTTAATATTAGTAATATCTGGTGCCGAATATCCAAATTACAAAATATTGGTTTTATAATATTGTTAAAGAGGAATAAAGATAGATGGCGATTGTCATTATACAAGTATGAAAATTATGATTTCGTAAATATTGAGTTACTCGTATCAAGATTTTAATACATTCTCAGTTTGATAAAATAAAAATAGAATTACAGCAAGTGTAATAAATAAAGCAGTGTTTTTAAAATTACACCCATCCCCCGATTTACACGGTAGATTGGTTCCGCAGAAAACCGTGTAAATCGAAAATGGGGTTTTGTATGAAAAATCGTGTAAATTGCAAAATTAAACATAATTCTTAGTTTCCGGTTGTTTTTTAATATTTCATTAATTTCAACGTAAAATATAAATAATAAATTAGTAATATGAAATAAAAACTTTAAAAAAAAATAATTTGAATGTTTAAAAATTTTTAAATAAATTTTTTTTTTCTAAACCGTGTAAAAGCGAAATCGTGTAAAAAAGTACTGTGTAAATCGGGGGATGGCTGTATTTAAATTCATTTGATACTTACGTTTACTTTTTGTATTTCACTTACTAAAATAACGGACTCCCCAAAGCCGCTTAGCATTGGCACGTTCGCACAAAGATGCCAAATAAATGCCAGAATTTTTCAAAATATTTTGGTTTTAATTTTAACTAACGAAACTGTTGTGTGTAAACAATTAAATTTAACTGTTAAATAAAATTTATTTAAATATTTTATTTTTTTTGTTTTTTTCTGCTGTACAATAAATGTCATTAACGCAAATAAAATATTATAAATATCAAAGGCACAAAAACAATGCGATTGCGTACGTTAACCTTTAACAAAGTTAGCAAATACCCACAATTCTATATGGCAAATTGGGGTTTTTAACAAAAATCCGAAGTTGTGTAAGAAAGTGGACTTAAGCCAAAATTATTCCTTCTCGTTAACAATTTTATTTGTGTGTGGCTTCAAGAAGGTTCTTGTACTTTCTTGTCAAAATATTCGTTTTAAATATCTACAATAGAAACTAAGGCGGCTCAAGGGTATGCTAATTTTTAACTTTTCACTAAATAAACAAATATCAATATTTTTTCCTATAATGTTCTGAGAAATGTCACTTTTAAACATTTTATAATAACAGGTTTTCGCTCTGGAAAATTCGATCTCAAAAGTGTACCTTCCTTTAGCCGACTAATCATTGAAAAAGTCAGTGGAATCAAGCAAAAAATGGAGCAAGACAAGCCTTAAAAAAGCCGTCAGATCCTTACAACACAACATTTCAAATCATTTGAACAGACACTGGGTGTTTGGGTACCACACGATTTAACAATTAAAAATTTAATGAACCGAGTTTCCACCTGCGAATCACTGTTGAAAAGATACGAAATCGAACCATTTTGCAAGATGAAAGATAAAACACGTGCGATAATAATGTGCGAAAAAGATTTTGGTCAAAGCATGGCGAGGCCACAAACGGTACCAAGCCAGAAAGGTGGGATTGAAAGGGTGTATCATGAAATGCTACAATCAGGACAAAGAAAGCTGTCAGCCTTGATCAACAGAAGAGGAGTTGTGTTCCATCATGTCCTCACACGTCTTTGATGACTCGGTAAAAATTGAAAGAGTTTGGATGGGAAGTTTTAATGCACCCACCGCAGAACTCTCTTAATGGTGTACATAAAATCGACGTCATAAGAGACACGTGGTCATTGCTTAGTTTAGTTTTCCACCCAAAAATCACTGAAATTTTCCCGTGACGAGATAATGGTTTTATTAAAAAAATTGCAACAAGTTGTCGATTAATAAAAGAAAAAACTGTGTTCAAAATTTGAGTACAAAGCGGCAGAAAGTTTTTCGGCCATCTGTAGTTGTGACCATAGTGTATTGAGCCGGTGATTGTCGTGTAGTTTATTTATTACGAAATAGTTGACATCGAGAAATAGCCACAGAGCATGGAATTCACGTATTTCTATATTTTGTCGTATTTTGTGGTCCACTCTCTTCTTTCTTCTCTTGCGATCGCTTCCGTTTCTGCACTCTCAATGTTTGGTATGAATTGTCTTGTTTATTTTTACTTTTCCCACTATACCGAAGTTAATTGGGTATTGTACAGATTTTCAAATATCTAGACGAACTAGGTTACCAGGGTGCTGATTCTCTAAAAAATAAGATTATGTGTAGACGTGTAAACTTGAAAAAAGCAAAGCCTACTTTTATGAGTTTCAAATGTTTCAATATTATTTTAGTAGTAACTTAAATCGAGAAATTGGAAACTCATAAAAGTAAGCTTTGCTTTTCACAAGTTAACCCGTTTACACATTATCTTATTTTTTAGAGAATCAGCACCCTGGACTCTAAAACATCGATTAAAAAATTTTGTGTCCGTCCTTCCAATATTAAAATTTTTATATTTTTGTATTGCCTCCCATTCTCAAAAATATTGATAGTTTTGTTCGAAATTTTGTACAATGGTAGATTTGAATATAAATCAGTTTGTTTTCGCTTTTGGATCTATTCGAGTCTAAAATAGAAGGGGTTGCAGTGAAAGTTAAAACTACCAAACAGATTTTCTCAAAAACGTTGATGATAAATGTGACAATTCGTCATCTACCTGTTTATAAACTTTCAAGTCAATTGAAGCATTGTGTGGTTGGCATTTTAAGAAAGACAGTAATAAACTTTTGTTGAACTGTTTTCCGAGGTAATATCAAACTTGTCGAAGAAATATTTTCCTACGGTTAATACACCTCCCAAATTCCAACAATTGTTTCATAAAGGCACCTTTAAGAAGAAGTGAATAGGCTAACGTGTAACATGAAATTAAATTTTAAAATTTACCTAAAACACTTTCCTAGTGCGGCAAATACTACCGTCAATATTTAAAAAAAAAAAAACTATCTATCGGGTGACAATAAAATACGGAGACTGATCGAACTCCAAATATTTCTAAAGAATTTGAGCCAAATCATTTGAAAATTTTATAGAGCTCTATGGAAAAGCATTTCCAGAGGCATATCATCCCAGACCTTGATAATGGCAGCACGCAATGACTTCAAAATAGTCGAGAAGATTTAAATCCGGAGAATACGGTGGCCATTGCATAACATTGATAAAGCTCGGGAATTTCTATCGAATCAATTGTTTAGTCAATGTCGCTTTGTCAGCAGGCGCAGAATCTTATTGGAAGGTCAAATTATTGTTTGGATAATGCTCACAGGTTCAGGGAAGAACTACTTCCTCGAGAATTTCAGGGCAAAACCTTTCTTGGTTCACTTTCACCCATTTATTGATGAATTTGAGCGGCAGCTTTCCCACAGCGGTAAATCCTGCTCAAAATATAACAAATTTAGGATTTGGCTGTCATTTTTATGGTCATTTTACGGTCATTTTGACATGCTTCAGTAACACTTTGCAACTTTGAATTCAGTACATGGGCTTTTTAGAGCTTGATGATGATGTTCCGGAGCTGCGGAATATTGACCGTTCGTGGATAACCTCTTACTGGACTTCCCGAGCACTACCTAACTCCCGGTATCGGTTTTTCGCTTTTAATACTGTTGAAATTGGAAGATGAAGGCAAATATCAGGTTCAAATATCAGTATGTGTTACCATATACCAATTTTTTTGAAAACCCGTCAAATTGACGGATTATCTAATTTCTTGGTAAATAGAAACAAAAAACTTGTATTCATTACATACAACATTGCGAATGACCCTGAACTTATGCAATTTCGTTTTTTTCCCCCATTCGAATACATAAAACGTAGCGAACTCCCTTCTTTTTTTGTATTTTTTGCTTCTGACACTTATTCTGAGGTAACTGAGTTAGAATTAAGTGATAGCGAGAGCGACGTTGAGTTCGCATCATATTCAAGATTCAGACAGTGAAAATGGAAATGTTTCTAATATATGTCGCAGCAAAAAAAGGATGCATATTCTTTCGAAGTATGAAAAAGAATGCGATCTGGAAGTAACTGAAACATTTCAAAACCAAAATAAAGAGACTGAAATTGCTCTTGATGGAACCATATGGAAGATGCTAAAGAAGGTAAAACTAGTGGTGGACCGTCGGTTTACACTATATTCAAAGATGTGGCAGGACCAACTGCCTATGTCAAAAGAAATATTATGCTTGGTAATGTAACTAGCGCATTCCAAATAATAATAGATGAAAGCTCCGAACAAGCTTTGGATATTTATACATCCCACCCTTGCCTTGAGCCTTAGCCTGCTATCCGTACCGCGTTCTAAAGCCTCTGTTGGGGATCCTGTTAACGACATTCTGGTGTGACTTGGAGTTTAAATGATCGGTGCTATTTCAGACCAAGTTTCATAGCTTCTGTTGCTCCTGATTAATCAATCGTAAGTATTTTATAAATTATTTCTTTTCGTTAGACTGGTTAAATATTTAATCAAGCTCTCCTAAAACACACCCTTCATCGATATCTATGTACTCATCACCATTCATCGAACAATATACACATGTCCTCGGATTCGAATATATAGTACATTGTGCAGTGTTTAATAGAAAATCATATTTTTCAAAACAATTAGCAATTGTCCCTGGTTTCACAGCTTTCCACGCCGCATCAATCCAATTTAGAGATTGTAAAATGTTTCTTTTAAGTGCTGAGTGTGTTACTTCGACAAGCAATGATTGTGAGATAATCGATGTTTCCATGAGCTGGATTACAGATGTAGTGTTTGGGGACCAACACGTTATTTTGATCTAGCTAAGTTTTATGTAAATATTATTATTGTCTTTTGGTCTTTCTCTAAAGTGTAACAAGCACAAACATAAGCCTTGGTCATAATATTAACTGTACTTTGTTTTAGTTTGCATTTTAGTAATAGGCGGGACTTCTGCAAATCGCCCATATTACCGCATCGAAAAACCGCGATTTTGATAAATTGTGGAAGTTCTATGGCCAATTCTGGCTAAAGTGTAGTATGCATAAACATGAGTCTTGGCAAAAATATTAACAGTACTTTGCTTTCGATCGAAAAACCGCGATTTTGATAATTTTGAGAGGTGCTGTGGTTGATTCTAACTATTTATTAACTACACTTTGTTTTAATTCGAACCCATATCACCTCTTTGAAAAACCGCGAATTTGATAAATTGTACAAGTTCTATGGCCAATTCTGGCTAAAGCAAAATATGCACAAACGTGAATCTTGGTCAAAATATACTAACTAAACTTTAGTTAAAGAGAAATTCCATCCTGTTTCCTAAAGTACACTTTGCACAAATTTTCTTATTACAGGCAAAGGTGTGAACGAAATATACAGGGTGATCCATTTCACAAGAACCACTCAAGTAACTGCCAGGGGAAGGCCTAAATAAAAAAGTGTAGATACAGAACTTGCACAATTTTTGACCTTGAGGTCAAATTTCAAAGTCAAGTTGGTTTGTTTATTGAATGGAAACGCCTATTTTTGACTCTGGATTCCGAAAGATGATACTGTGTTGCTGAACGAAGAATTTCACGCGCTTTCAGAATCTAGAGTCAAAAATAGGTGTTTACATTAAAAAAACCCACTTGACATTGAAATGACCTCAAAATTTAACCTCAAGGTAGAAAAATTGTGCATCTTTCGTATCCACACTTTTTTTAATTGAAGCCTTCCATGGGAGTTATTTGAGTGTTTTTTTTAATGTGGGTCAACCCGTATGTAGAAATCTTGGGTTTTCTAAAATGGGATTTCAGCCTTGATGTTCACTTAACTACATTACATATGGTATAGTGGTCCTTTTCTTTCTTATACCATATATAAAAAATAGAAATTTTGGCAATTTACATAATCAAAAAATATAAAGGCGGGAAAAATATAAAAACAAATTACATTACATATGTACGTACATCATGTACGATTATATGAACGTACGGTACATGTATGTACATCGTACGTATTTTGTAAACTTTTGATCACTTTAGAAAAGTAAATTTTGCATATTGGTTCTAAATAAAATAGTCACATTACAGAATAGAGTGGTGGTCAGCATATAGGAAACTCTTCATAGATGTTGTATGTAGTGTTCAAGAGACTGACAAAAAATGGTCAATTTTTTTTTTTGGAGGGGGTGGGGGAGGAGGGTTGGTCAAAATAGAGTGGTGGTGGTTGGTCAAAATAGAGTGGTACTTGAAGAATTCAATTGAAATATCTTAAGTGTTTGACGAAATCAATATTTCCTAATTTGTGAAAAGTGGGTACGATTATTCCCCTACCTAAAAAGGAAGTAATTTCTAATATTTGTGACAATCGCCCGACTAGTATTTAATTATCAGCTTTAATTATCTATACAAATTAAAATCTGGATACAAACCAGGCCATAGTACTACTACTGCACTTGTGCATATTGTTGATGATCCATCAGCTATTTCAAACAAAGGTAATTCATTTGCAATTTTAGTCCTATTAGACTTTTCTAAGGCATTTGTCAGTGTATATGGTGGCTTGTTATAATTGGAGGAAATCGTTATGAAACTTAACGCAGATCTTTGAAATATTTCGCCATGGGCAAAAAATAATTCACTTTCCATTAATCCAACTAAAAGTCAAGCTTTATCGCTAGGTATGTAGAAATAATTTTCATAATATTGCACCTGTGCTCGTTTTGAACAATGATATAATCTCATTTGTTCCAATGGTTAATAACTCAGGATTATTATTGAATCCAAAACTACCAAATAAAAATTTCATTTTTGAAATTTTATCTAGTAATCTGTTGCCATTTTCATTCTTGTTAAATTGAGACGTCAAAATGTTGACGTAAATTATTTTAGGTTTATTTAAAGGATTTGATAATAAAATAAAATTTGTTATCGGTCGTGGGCAAAGTATCGTATTCTACTCGCATATAATGGCTATTATTATATGCTTGTTGAATAATATATTGTCCAATTGATTTACGCTTATGTCTTGTTGAAAGTTTAATTAAACCTATTATCAGCTAATCCTAATTGTTATAGTTATTCAAAACGTTTACTTGAGGTTATGTTTAATAATTGTGTGAGATATATCAGAGCCTTCTAGAGTATAGAGCCTTAATCTTAATGACGTATTTTTTAGAAGCTTTTTTAGTGGTATAACTTTTCACTGATTTCCAAAGGAATCCATAGTAAAAATGGTGTTTTTTAGCTTCAAGTTTTTCAATGATAAAAGCAAAAATATTATAAAATGTTTATATAAAAGTTTTCTACATATCTTTAAGAACAATATACAAGAAGGCTATTGGTATTAAGTAAATATTAATTGGAGAAATATTAAAATTAAATTATTTCTAAAATATATTTTTTCGAACTTTCATTTTGAAAAATATATCAAAGTTGGCTCTGACAAATTAAAATAATACTTGCTAAATTTATCTTTAGTTTTACTAGTGTACGTAAGATGTCTAAAATGATTACAGAAAAATACGAAAAAAAATTATTTAATCGCAAAATTATCACACGTTCCTATATTTTGTGAATTTGTTTTGCTTTTCCTACAATTTTTGAACTTAAAATTTCCCCAGGTGGTAATTTTTGGTACGATTTTTCCAAATTTTTACGGCCATCACTGTTATCTATGTAATGTATATTGACTTAATAACCAAACGAATCGTAGTAAGCTTTTATTTCAATTTGACCAGAATGCTGTTGTTATGAATTTTTTTTAATATTTTGGTTTAAATAAATCAATTATTACAAGAAAATGAAAACGTTTTACTTAAACGATATTCATATCTGTTGAAATTCAAACATTTATGAAAGTATCTCAGAAATCATATTTAAGAATTTGTAACGTTTTCATTTAAAAATTTGTCTTAGGAAAAAAAGTGATTTCCCATATGTTTTGTGTGTTTTACTATGAAAAGTTTCGTTTTTTCCTCGTTTCTAATTACCTTATAAAAGCTCAGATTTTTTGATTATGGCTCTATAAAATACAGGGTGCTCTGGATATATTCATGACCTTAGAAAGTTTGATCATATTTCTGAATCTAAGGATTCAATCTTTGGATGCGACTTGTTTGAGGTTTACTGTTATGTGACTGCTGTTTTTATTTTCCCAATAATTAAATCGGGTCTACCATTATATCTGCATGATAAATGAAATTTTTCTAAGTCATTGAGAACTAGGAACGTAGGTATTCTGGGCATCTAAATGGCAGCGAGCATAGCTGAAGAAATGGTTTTAAGCCTTATAGCTGTGCACAGCTATAAGGCTTAAAACCATTTCTATTCCAATATGAGACACTCATCCATTCTGTGTAACAGAGATACCCCCGTCGCCAACGACTACTTGATTCCATCACCATCTTGTGAAGAAAGGTTTTTTTACTGATGTTCCATCCAGAGGAAACTGGCTGAACGAAGTGATGTTGTACCATGAAGTTTTGAACTTCTTCACGGATGGTTCAAACACGGATAGTAGGGTTAGTAGTGGTATCTTCTGTGAGAAATTGAAGGTGAGCCTTTCAGCCTGATTTAATCGCGATAATGGAGGCCGTAGATTGGTTGAGGTATAATGTGGTATCCGTAAGCGGTGTTCGCATTTTTTACGAATTGTCAGACCGCTATTAAAACGTTACGATCTTACTTCCTTACGTCGAAAATAGCATAGAGCTGTCTCTTGTCTCTTAACGAAAAGGTAGGTCAGCTGAACATCTACTTAACATGGTTGCCAGGGCAGTACATTTTTGCGGGAAATGTAACGGCAGATGAACTCGACCATCAGCAGGGCGGATTAACGCCTAGGCAAACTGAACATGCGCCTAGTGCACGTGAATTTTAGGTACCTGTAAATTTCGTACAGACCCAAATTTTATTTCGGTTTCTTAACTAATAAAATTCTAGTTACAATTATCCTTCGATTTACACGGAAGGTACTCTCGTTTACCCTTTTTCAGTTTTCCACGGTGAAAAAATACAGCACTTCTTCTACTTGCAAGGCGAAGTTAGTTTTTTACATAGTTTTTATTTTTGAGGCCCTTATTTTCAAATTATGAAAATCTAATATCATTTTAAACAAATTTCAAAAAACTTTTCTTTTATAATTTAAATCTGCATTTGACATTGAAACCTATCTATTTTTACCTAAATATGTATCTGATCCTGTCTCCCTTATTATTCTATCATAGAAAAGTTAATTTTACATTACCAAGTGAATACCGATTTAAAGATAACGTTATCAATGATCATTCAAACAAAAATGTCACCAACAAACGATCACCTTTCGTTATAATTTAAAATTTAAATGTGCGCTTCATAATAACAACTTTCAAATTTCTAATTTCTTCTTTTTTAAAAAATAATAAAACAGAGTTTTGAAAATAAGAGAAACAATCCAAGACATCAACTATTTTGGCAAGTACTGATACTAAACTTCACTTTTTTACTTTACTTTATTCCAAATTTGACTGTTTTTATGAGGAAAATATTTTTGTAAAGGTAGGTTAAAAATTTCCACAATATTCCGATCTAACTCAATTTTTGATAGAAAGTGGATATAACCAGTTTTGATAATTTAGTCCTCAAATAGTGTTTTTACATAGAATCCTTTTTTTTGCTATTAATGACTTTTAAGTTCGAAACATAATACTTATTGGTTGGGCGACAATTTCGCCCGATGTGATTCAAAAAAATGTAATATTCTTTCAGTAGACTTTGAAAACGTTAAAATCATCTTCTTGGCACTTCAGATCGGTGGTGCAAGATTCAATGGCTCGTGTAAAAATGTTTGTTAACTGATTTTATTTCAAAATTAGAAACCGAAGCAAAACAAATACATATGTATATGTAGTTAATGATCGTACGGGAAATAAGTACGCTTGCGCTGCGAGTTTTCCTTTTCCTCTGACACGTACAACGTTTTTTTTTTTCGATTGTCTGTATTGGAAAGGAATTTCTGTGTTTGAGATAGCTGGCTTTCTCGAAAGTATTAGTATTTACTGCGATTGCTTGATAAGAAAAAGGAGGACGTAAAGATCTTTCACGTCCTATTTTGTATTTTGTTACAGTTTACTGCCGTCTTTTATCGTTCGCTTTTCTATACCATATATTATACCTCCTATAAGTACTTTCTATATATAAACGTTTTCAACGTTTAAAAGAAACGACAACACAGTTGTATCGATTGTTGATCGACTCCTCAATCATAATATCTACTTTAAAATAAAGAAAGAATTTTGAACTGAGGAATAAACGGAAATATTTGCCTCTTAATAAACTTGCAACTCATTTGGGTTTGTTGTTGTTTTTATATATAATTACGTAAAACATAAAAGATATATTCGTCTTGTTTAAGAAGGTTTACCACCCCTTATCTTGTATTGCGTCTGTGGAGGTTGAAGTAGTCCTTGCAAATCGGCGTAAATTATTCCTCCATAAATCTTTTATCACAATTTTTACCATCCATTCTTCTAAGTTCAAAACGTTTTGCCAAAATGGGTCGACCAATTACAACTTACATATGTGACACTTAAATCTGTGTTGACCACATTCATCTAGTAGGAATGGTGATGCCCGAAAAAGAAGTAGTATACTAACAAATTTCTCATGAACTAATCCGTGGTAGGAGGAGTCGTAAATGAAAGTTTACGGTTAGGATGCGAATTCTCCTATTAGTAGCAGTGCTCTTAGACTTATGTGTTTCGTTTTGGCATTCCCGTTGGACCTACTGTGCTTGCGCCCACTATTGAGTTTTTTCAACGTTTGATTTTTGAAGCAACTTAAAACTGAAGCAAACAAAAATTTCCCTATTTTTAAGAGTTGGTGACGTTCGATCCACAACTTTAACGTCCAAATTAGTTGAGATCTAACGGTTTATCCAAAAATGTCAGCCGATACGCTATTTTCGAAGTGTATTTTGTCCGATCCGCCTAGTCATCCTTCACGGTCCCACTTGTTTCGTTTTCGTACACCTATTTGCGCTATTTTAACTTCTTTGTCTACGAGACACCTCCTAAAAACCAAATACACAAAGGCAGTTCTACGACAAAATATTCTGATTGGTGCCGTCGGCAACAACAACAAAATAAAATTCATTTTCTTTTTAAATTAAAATCTATTTTATTTACTTTTAACTAATATTCGAGACTAGATTTTAAATTAACATTTCATAATTGGATTCATATAAATTTAGATTTAAACCGATTTATTGAGCATTAATACATAAAATTTTCGATAATAATAATAATAAAACACTTAATATTTTTTGTGAGATAATATGGTGTCGAAGTTTTAATGGCATCTGGCCAACAACAACAATAACAATACATCTGTTTATTTCATATAATAAAAATAAAATGTTTATGTTCTAGAATCGTATATGTCCGGTCTATCTGTATGAAGAGTACAATAACGATTATCACCATCTTATAGCATTGTTGTTAATTTTATTATCTTGAAAAACATCGATCACATTTCTATATCGAAATCACATTGAAATAGTTTTTCAATTCAAGTTGTATGTTTCTAATCAAAATCAAAAATATACACACACAGGCAAATAGACAAAAGGCAAAAAAAAAAAGGTTTGAAATGGGCAACAAGAGGCTGATTTTCTGTATACAACATTGTATTTAATCTGGGGCGTACGAGTACAAGGTAGATTACTATTTGTGATGTTGTACATAAATATGTTATGTATATAGTATGTACAAGAAAACTTTTTGCTTTTCTTTTTTTATCTCTTTGCTATTCATTTTACTATGAGACCCACAAAAGCACACATATAAAATGGAAATCGGAATAAAAAAAAAGCTTATAGCTTTCAGTTGTTGGCAAAATAAAAGTTTTAATTTTTTTCCTGTGTTGTGTATAGCAAATGTTTTTACTGTTATGGGTAATAAATATCCCATTTATCGAAGTTTTGTTTCTTTGTGCTAAACTGGTATGAATACTATATTATACTGGCAAGCGAGGCAGATGGCACACATTTAGAAAAGAAAAACAACATTGAAGAACTAAAAGGTCGTTAAAGTTTGATTTTTTCTTTATAGTTTTTTGGGCACAAATAAATAATGAAATACAGTATTGACTTTGTTGAACATTTCAAGTTATATAAATCAAAAGGAAGGAAGCTTTTTGTGTTAAGATAGAGGAATGATTTTTACATTTGTTCGTGTATCGTAAATTTCTTTTCTGGAAAGGAAATTTGTCTCGTTTTGTATTTAACAATTATAATTCAACTTTTTAGCAAAATATTTACAATACTAAAATAGTCACTTTTTATTTACAAAACGTCAATATGACTTGCAGTTAAAAAACCACGAAATCCCATACGTATTATTTTAATATTCATTTACTATTATAAATTCATGCGTCAATATAAGTAAATTATTAATGGGTTAACGACACTCATTCTTCAACCGAAATAGCTTCTCTCACATCAGTACCTTTTTTAAAAATGTCAGGTTCTACTAAACTTAGCCGCTCTTCATAACAAGCACTGCTCACCAATGCTGCCGTCTTGGAAATTTTAAAAGAGTACTTTTCACATTTTAAAACATGCAAAATAAAAACATTGCAGGCAGTTTGCAGTATTTAAAAATTTGGGAGGTAAAGTAATACGAATGAACTGAAAGTAGTGAAATACTCCAATGGTAGTACTGTAGATAGCACTGCTGCTCACTCTAAAATAATGATAGAAATCTTTTGGTGTTAACTTCACTTAACAAAGATCTCTGAAATATTTTCATAAATGTTTGAATTTCAACACATATAAATATCGGTTAAAAAATTCGTTTTCATTTTCTTGTAGTAATTGATTAATTTATACTAAAATTTATAAACTTTTCATAACAACATCTGGTAAAATTGCAATAGAAGCTTACGTCAAATCGTGTGGTCACTAAGCCAATACACTTTACATAGGTAGCGATACAAATTTGGTATAATCGAACCTAAAATTATCACCTAGGGAAGCTTCAAGTTCAAAAATTGTAAGAAAAGCAAAACAAACTCACAAAACATTAAAAACGTGTGAAAATTTGGTGATTAAATAATTTTTGTTCGCAGTTTCTGTAAACAACTATAGACATCTGAGAACACTAGCAAAACTAAAGATAAATTTAGCAAGTACTATTTTAATTCGTCAGAGCCAACTTTGATGCATTTTTCAAAATGAAAGTTGGAAAAATATATTTTAGAAATGATTTAATTTTAATATTTCTGCAATTAATATTTAGTTAATACCAATATAGCCTGTATATTATTGTTAAAGATATTTAGAAAACTTCTATATAAACGTTTTATAAGATTTTTGGTTTTTTCATTGAAAAACTTGAAGCAAAAAATCATAATTTTTACTATGGATTCCTAAGGCGAACAATGAAAAGTTATACCACTAAAAAGCTTCTAAAATATTATGACGCATGATTAGGGCTCTTTACTCTAGAAGGGTTTAGTCAAACCGACTAACTGATAAACAAGCTTTTTCGATATCTGACGTGCTTAAATGCTTATCTTTATATTAACCTTAAACCTGGGAGTAAGCCGGTTAGTAGCCTCAGCTGGGGTTTCTTACGTACGAGGAACTATTCGACTATAGTGGACGAAGTAGGAGGACTTTTACCTATCCTCCCAGCGCCTAAGCATTGCCTTAGTAGCATTGCCTTAGTGAGCTTGTAGAGGGGCTCTGGCCCAATAAATAAGCAGACAGGCCAAAAGTCTTGACTTAACGGTATAGGATTTACAAGCTGTAATGGGTAGCGTTTGGCTGAAACCCAGCTCCCACTCATTACATCGAATTTATCTTACTTGCTTGGTGATACCGGCGGCATGATTCCTGCAGCTTAGTCAGGTAGGGGATTGGTGTGGGTAAGGTACCATACAAGTAATAGCTAATTAACCGACTAAGGAAAATTGTGAGCACATTGCTCAAATTTGGGATGATTTTTTGTGGGGCTAAAGCTCCCAAAACGTGAGCTGCCAATTGCAACTCGGAAAGGGGGGACGAAAACAGTAAAAAAATTGTTTGACTTAGGATAGCATGGCTACCCTAAGCTTTACGGTGAGTGAAATAGATAAAATTTGACCACTGGCCTTAGTTATAGTGGCCATTGGTCCCTAACCGTGTTAGTTTATACGATTTTTCTGCTGCTTGAGCAAAAAAAAATTATTTTCTACATCGAGTTCAAATTAAAATAATTTATTAATGATCACAAAATTTTTAGAGTTTTTTACCACCATTTTATGTGATTAATTAATAGCCGTGAAAAGTGCGTATGTGGTCACCGCCAAATTCGAGACAAGACCGATTGTGTCGTTCGTGTGTTTGTCGCGCTGTGATTGGGCATGAAGGAGAAATAACCCAATGCACCAGAAAATAGTGATGACAACGTTGAGCGGCGTGACACGTTGCAATGGTGATTGGGTGAGCTCAGACGCCAATGTTGTAGTTGATACGAATGAGCGGGTCGCTACAAGCAAGCCAAACCTCTTTAGCAATGCCTACCTTGGTACAAAACTGTATAGTGTGCATTTTTTCTCGAAAGCCAGTAGCATAGGAGCCAAGGACTTCGAAAGTGCAGCTCTCTTTTCATTTTATACTCGTCTGTAAACCACACCTTGAAATCTTCTTTAAAGGACGGCCCACCTGAGCCCAACATGCCGCTATCTGGTATAACGACATAGAAGAGTCTGTAGAAGTCCAGTTTAGTTGCCATGCAGTCGGAAGGCATCTCTATGACTGAAATTCCTTAAGGATTCTCCAGCTGACCCACCATATTACCTGGTTTAATATTGCGTTCTATCTGCATTTTTAAGATCGCATATAGAGCGTCCTTTATATGCAGGTGCAACAGAATTAGTCCCAGAAGTAGTCTGCCATGTTCTCATTGAGCCTGTAATACCGAGGTAGGCCATGAACTGAATCTTTTTAAATAAAGTTTGCACTCCTTTGTCCTTAGTTTTAGGCCACCATAGTACCGACGAGTATGTAACTATTAGCCTAATGATTGTTAAAAATGATCAGTAGATCGTCTTTGGTTGTAACCATTGAGTTCGTCCAAAGAGTCTCTGACATTCCCAGAAGGCTTTAGTGGCTCTATTTTGAAGTTTGAGTAAGTGACTTCTTGATCCAATTCAGTTTTCGATCCAGGAAAACTCTTAGGTATTTAACTTACGGTTTAACGAGGCAGCTCTAAGCGCAAGGTTTATCCTCCTCACAGAAGAGTCAGTCGTCTGTCAATAACCAATGATTATAATAACGGAGACGTCTCACTATCCAATCTAGCTATAATCTTCCATCCGACCCATTTGACTTTAAGAGGTGAAATTTCCTGCCACCCTCTCCACAGAATCATAGGAGGTATTATGAAAAGCCCCCTCAATGTCCACAAAGGTGCAGAGGACGATTCCTTTTCCAGCAATCGCTTTTTCAATCTTAGGGACTAGGCCGCTAGGAGTCGTCCTTGTGGATATGGCAGATTGATACGCAAGTTGATTTCTTTAAGCATTGGTATAAAGATTACATTTATTCTCCTCCAAAGTTTCGGGGTAGAGTTAAAGGCATAGCTTGCCCGAAAAACTCGAACCAGCCTGGGGAGAATTCCCTCAATGCCTTTCTGCAGTAAGGGTGGGGAAATACCATCTTCTCCAGCATATTTGAAAGGTTTCACTTTACTGGGAGTTAAAATCCTTCCAGAAAGACTCCAGACTCTGTTGTGTGGTGCGTAAACTACCTCACTTACATCAGTTATATTGAGTATTTTGTTAAATATCGGATTACTTAGATTTGTATACACTTTTCTATGATTATCTGTTAAAAGCAATCATTGTCGATTAAAACGATTTTAGTTGGATAACAATTTTGTGAATTATAGTAATTCAGAATTTTTGAATTTTAACGAAGCACCAACAGTATAATGTAATACCATACTCAGATTTCACTTAAACGTTCCTTTCTTAGTAGTGAAAACTTAAGCCACCAATTAAATAATATTTGAAGACGCCTCTACGAGTACATATTATTGGCTGTTAAACCACTCTTAAATGAAGATTTTTTGTATTTAAATTTTGTAAATCGACAGCTCATTAGGAATGAGCCGTCGATTAATAAAATTGAAATAAAATAATAAATGTTACGCGATAAATCATAGAAAAATCAAACTTTACATTTGGATTTGGTTTAGGGCAAAACTCGTCTAGATTTTTTTTTTCTAAATGTCTCCACTCCAATCTTTCCACAATTCGCTAGGAAATTGAAGATGGATAAGAATTTTAGCTTTGTGAAATCCCAAATATGTTGTTTAAATCTTGATAAATTTAGTGTATTTGGATTTTTTATAATTTAGCATTAAGTTCAAATATTTGATTTGAATGAATTTTTCTTTCTACATACGAGTATAATAAATTCGCCCTAATGTCTGCTTTTTTACACACCTACAAACGCAATTTTGTTGTTGTTGTAAAATGTAATATTAATTTAGCATAAACTTCATTCGCAAAGACTGATAAATTAAATAAAACAAAGTGGCTACCGGAAAATGATCGGACAAAGCCTTTTTCAATATATCGGATCTATTATACAGGCTCGAGGAAGGGGACGCCGTAATGTTTGATAAGGGATTTATAATCACAAATTTGACACAACACTGGAACAAATGGTCGATGAACCCCCGTTGATGTTTCACAATAAATCTGCAAACCGAAGAGGATGGTGAGCTCCATCTTGAACTTAGAACCCGCAGGACGAGATGGATTATCAAAAAGTTCTTTCAATTCAGCATCAAACTCTTGAGGCTTAGATAAAGTGTTAAACGAAAGCTGCGAAATTTCGTCAATTCGATCAACGTGGAGATACACGGTCATGACAAAGTGTTAGCGACCACATTGTGCTTGGCTGAGATATGTTGCACGTTCATCATAAACTGGGCGATAAAGTGTAATTGTCGAGCCTGTCGTGGACTCTTCTCGCTCAGGGAAGTAATTGCCGTGGTAACAGGTTTTTGATCCATGTAGATAGTAAATTGTCTACCTTTTTCAAAATGTCTGAAATGTTTAATTACTAAATATATAGTATAGCGAGCAGTTCTCTGTCAATGGCTGAATATTACTTTCTACCGTGGATAATTTGCGACAAAATAACCTTAAAGTTGCCAATATCCTTCGTTCTTTTGTTACAAGACTGCTCCTACGGCAATGTTAGAAGTGGCCGTGACACTACTAAATCTGTAGTTGCTAAGGGCTAACATAGTTAAATTAGCAAGAGAAGTTTTTGGCGTTCTCTGGCATTTTGTTTAATTTAGCCAGGTGTGCGTGAATGCAAGAGAGAAACACTGCTAGCTTGGGAATGAATCTGAGATAATAGTTGAACATTTCCACGAATCGCTCAATTTGTCGTATGGATGTTAGATCAGGAAACTCTGTTAGTTCAAAAACTAGTCTGTCAACAGAATATTCGTATTTCGGGTGGTCAGTTTGGCTCCGGCTAGGCCTCAGCGTGTTGGGGTGCGATTTCCGAAATGTACAGGAATCTGTATTAGACCGTATTAAAATATATTTAGAAAGCTACGACATCGATCACCAACCTACCAGCTTGCTTTTGACTTTAGCCTCTCATGATTAGTTTTGAAAAATAGTTAAAACCGACTAATTAATTTGTAAAATTCTAAATAAAAAAGTTAGTTTATTCCTAGGGCTGCCAACTTTCTGAAATGGTCCGACCGGCCGGAGGTAAAAAAAAAAATAAACATCACATAAAACAATTGAGGTGAGAAAACACCCGACTTTCTTTTATAGACGGATAATTTTGAGAAGGTAAGCCGCCATGGAAACCGCCACTTCCGGTGGACCGATTTTCATTCAAATCTACTAGGGCCTCCCAATTTAAGAGAAATGCTTAAAAATGAAGTTTAACTTCAATTGGTTCAAAGTTAAACCAACTGTGCTCTAGAGAGGATACAGACAGACAGATAGACCAATTTTGGAATCTCTTAAGTCTAATTTTTTGGACTCAAGGGATCCCAAAATTAAAAGTTACTAACGTAAAAGAAAGTGAAAAATTGAGGTGCGGCCAACACAGGAGTTCCTTTTAAAAACAGGGAATTTCAATCATGACAAAGGTTGTTTAGACTCAGAGCGGCGTAGCAGCTGAATACATTTCTGGTAGGGAAATCAAAACAGGTTATGGGTTGATCGATTAATATCAACTTTTCAGTTAACTAATCCGTTATTAACCGATTTTCAGTAGGATGTCGAATAAGTTGGTGTTAAATTTTAAAATTTTATTTCAGTAGTTTTTTATCAAAAATCTTTTCTTTTTTTTTTGGTTTGCGTAGAGCAACCTCTGTGAATAACGGAACAAAACTGCCAAAATAGTGCTTTTTCCATCGATTATATGGATTATCAGGTTTATGGAAACAACCGTACCGTTAGTTCCATAATTTTGTATCGTTAGGACAAGCAAATGCCATGTTCCGATATATCTGTCAACCTCTGTGCACTAAGAAATCAAATTTCGAAATATGAGAGATTTTCTTTGATTTCGCTTAAACACATTAACGAAAATGACTTAGTAATGACCCTCATTCGCCATCGTATGGTAATCGCGGTTTAGGTGCTTGCAAATGCCATGTTTCGATATATCTATCATCCTCTGTGAATAAAGTTCGTATATTATATTCTAAAATTTCTAAAAATGTATAATACTTATAAAGTTTGTTTGTTTGTTTCTATCTCTGCAGTCTTTTCTGGGTCTCAAGGTACCAACAACTCTTTCGCAGTTCGCTTTTTACGTCCTACCTTACGCAGTAGCCAAATCGAGGAAGTACGGCTATAGACCCGTTTTTGTTTAAACCACCTGCACATTGCATTGCTTCTTGCCAGCCCATGTGACGTAAATATTGCATGAAACCGATTTCAATGGTACCGTATTTGGACTTGAGCGCATACTGTAATAGCTTTTGCATTATTGTATATTTAATAATTATTTTTTAATACTAATTATTTATTTGTTAATAATTTACTTATAATTTAGATATGTATTTTTATTGTTTTATATTTTTTTATGTAGTACTATATAGTTTATGATTTAGCACCTTTTATTCTAGATATTACAATAAAATTATACCAACAATTTTTGATTTATTTTCAACGTCCATAAAACCGTTAACGCAACAAAAAAATCTCGTAGATGTTTTGATTTTTGTTGAAAACTTAATTTATTAATTAACCTAGTTTATTAAATAATTTATTATTAATTAATTAATATATAAAGATTATAGTATATGATTCAACGAGCATATAATGATAGCTGTTATTCACGATGATGAAGTATACCGACACGAGCCGATAGGCGAGTGTCGTAAATCATCTTAGTGAATAACAGCCATTATATGCGACTAGAATACGATACTTTGTCCACGACCGATAAAAAATATTGTATTTTATAATCAAATCCTTCAAATAATCCTAGTGAATAATGGAAGAAGAAACTACTAGATAAACTAGCAGTGAATACTGCATATCATTATAATTGAAGAAACAAATGTATAATCTGTATATACGTTAGTCGTGGACAATCATTATTATAGTTTACTATGATTTAATTTTTTTGTGTTACTTAATCGTGTCGATTATAGAATCCGCGGGAGCGAATCAATCGCGGATTGAAAACTACATATAAAAAAATGGGAAACAAAAATTGTATATCATAGTTTCATTGAAATCCCTTTGGGTTTTTTTACAAATCGTTAAAAAGAAATTGTTTTAGAAACTCTACAAAACTATTGCGTTTGTACGGAGAATCAAAAAATCGAATGGGCCTGTTTAGACGAGTACTTTTTGGGCACCGATTTTCCTCGTTTCTTACTTCTCTGCCTACAAACTAATTTTGGAGTAGGGATATTCCGATGAACGTTTTCAACAAAAATTTGTAGCGCTGATCGTGTTGTTACACACCAACACATATAAAAATATTTACGATTATTTTTTCTTATTTTTTTATTTTGACAGGAGCTCATATTCTAATTTTCTTGTTACAAGCGAGAAGGTGAAAAAAACATTGTTTTGGTGCTTAAAATAAATAAAATTAAATACAATAATTTAATAATATTTATTTATAATTAATTTAATATTATTTGAGAATTAAATTGATAATTATCGGTAATAATATGACTGAAATGGATTGGAACAAAGAGCAAACACTCATTTTAATCAATGAATTGAAAAAATACCCATGTTTATACAATCCGCTGGATATTAATTTCTGGTATTCGCAATGTTTTTAAACCTCAAACAAGAAAATCTACACATGGAATAAATCAGTAAATTTTTATTTTTAAATTTTCTAGAATGTAATATACGCATACATAGACGAGTAACAACAAACAGTCTAAACGCGAGGTGTTGTTATTACAACACAAAAAATCGTTGAAGAAGTACTCGTCTAAACAGGCTGAATTGCATGTAAATCAATAGAAGTTTTCCAGGATACTTTGATTTGCAGCAATTGTTTCCTATTTTTTTTATGCAGTTTTCGATCCGCGATTGATTCGCTCCCGCGGATTCTATAATCGACATGAATTTTAAAATAATTTTTCAAACATTTATTTCTCAACTAATCATGCTGTGGCTGTCATATAAAAAAACAAATAAATTATGCGACGTTACTTTGTGCAATGCGGCACAACTCTTGTATGGATTCGAGTCGCCTTGGCGAAAGTAATATGCCATCTGCAGAAATTTGTTGGCTGAGGAATTCAAATTGGATGTTTATTCCAAATTCAACTAATCCCTCAAACAACTGTATCAGATACAATTTGCGCACTTCCTCGCTTTTAGTAGCCACAAGTACAGTGCCCCAAATAAGTCTGCGTACGCCGTTTTCGCATATGAAAAATTATAAAAATGCGTATTTTAATCTATTTCCAATTTAAAAAAAATATTAACAAAATATACTGAAACTATGTATTTATATTTTTTTGTATACAATGCAATAAATAGTTTTATTCGATATAGATACTAAAGAGTCGAACGCAGAATTATTTAGTTGACTGTATTTCTTCCATATAAACATATACTTAGTTTGAACCTTTGACCACTGCATTCATGAAGCGCTGAGAAGTTTACGCAGCATTCCGAAGACAAAAGGACATTTTCATAAACTCAAATAACCCAAATGTTATTTCAGTTTATGAAAATGTCCTTTTGTCACGTTTTGGGGCGCAATGGGAATTAAATCATAAGCTCTTACCAGATCAATTTTTCAGAAGACTGTTCATTCTTCCAGATGCATAGAAAAATTCTGGATGTGTGTAATCGGATATCGATCAGGTTATGTAACAGTTATGATTTATGGTTTCTGAACCATGTGTAAAGTATACATAGCGATGCAAAACGATTCTTTTCACAAAATTTTAAAATAAATTTCAATTTTAAAAACAAGAAGTTTTAGTCTATAACTTTCTTAAATTGTGAATCATTATTATTTTATTATTTATAAAAAAAAAAAAAAAAATCGAGCATGAAACTGCTCATCTTCAGGTTATTTAAAAAAAATAAAAAAAAAAAACTTTTAAAATTGAAATTTACATGTGCAAAGGTGATGATACCATAGATGACGGTCGGCAAATGGTCAATTAGACAATATGCTCGAACTCGACAAACGCGGTATTTCCTGTAAATATGATGAAACCATACTATGTTTTGCTGGACGGTTATAATCTGGTTCTTCGGTTAAAGAGAGAAACATCTTCAAAGTTTCTCCATATCCATTTTTAGCGGTCGGAAGGGTAGGTGTAGGTGTTTTGACTGATTATATACGCAAATACATACATATGTGTTGTTTTGATTCAAATGTCTTTTCAAAAATACCACTTTTCAGTAGTCGTTCACATTGTGTTTTTTTCCGCTAGTGGAGCTTACACAACTTTTACAATTGTCAATAAAAAAATGGAGGTGTGGCCAACACACGACTTTCTTTTACGAACAGAGAATTTTGAGAAATTTAACCTATATACCCATATAACCTTATACTTTTTAAGATATTTGCAAAATAAATTTTCTGGACCAAGGGAGTGGCCACTTCCGGTTAGCCGATTTGGAGTAAAATTCACTGGGACCTCCCAATTTATCAAAAAAGATTAAATCTGAAGTTTCAGTTCGATTGGTTAAACCATCTGGGCTGTAGAGAGGACACAGACAGACTGACAGACTGACAGACTGACAGACTGACGGACTGACAGACAGACACCATTTCGAAACCCACTTTTTCGGACTCAGGTGACCTCAAATCAAATAAATCTCTAAAAATCTCAAGGTCCAAAATTTTCATGATTACTATACTTTATTTTATTAGAGTAAAAGAAAGTAAAAATGGAGGTGTGGCCAACACACGACTTTCTTTTACGACCAGCGAATTTTGAGAATTTTTTTTTTATAATTTTTTATTTTTTGGAAACATTTTGTATTAAGTAGTTGTTTGTAAACCTTGTACTTTTTAAGATATTGCAAAATGAATTTTCTGGACCAAAGGAGTGGCCACTTCCGGTTAGCCGATTTGGAGTAAAATTCACAGCCAATTAGCACTGTTTATTGTAGTAGAACTTCCATCCATCGTTTTTTATGAAATTGATAATTTTCGAAAGTTTGTCGCCAGAGCCTAACTCTGCTTTTTAACCTTAGAATCGTATTTGGGGAATACAGTTCCCCGAGTCTTTTTTGATTAATAATAGAACCTTTCTCTTCTCGCGCCGTTAGATTTTCTTGGTATTATTTGATCGTTTATTACATTACTTTTCATAAACAAACAGAATTCAAGATGATTTTAGAAGTATAACAGGAGCACAGAAGAAAAATAAACACACTATCAATTTCGTGTTATGGGGAACTGTGTTCCCCAAGACTATATTTGATGCACTTAGTATGAAAATAACATTTTGTTGCAATATTTTAGAATTTATTTCGTTTTGTTTATTTCCTAAAAGTTCATTACTAGTACCTAAACACAAAATAAATATTTTTATGTAATAGTTATAGCATAGACATTCGTCCTAGATTTATCATTTCATTATAACTAGAGGAAAACAACAAAATTTCTGATATTTTCAATTTTATCGTTGTGTCAAAGAGAATACACATCAGTGTATTCTCTTTGGTTGTGTTATGTATTTTATAAGGCAATGATTTTAGAATGCGTTGCAAATATAATACTTACTTATATGCAATACACCGATAACATTTGAATGATTTCGTGAATTTGTGTTTTTAGTCAAATGATAAATGTCTATGGTTATAGTTTTTTTCTGGTAAACTTCCTTTTCATAAACTATTTTAGTTCTATCCATATTTAGTTCGGTGAATCCCCAAAATTATCTATTTTATTAGTTTTTTATTTTTTCCCTTTTCGATGCATTGAGTGAAAAATATTTTTTTTGTATGAATATTTATTTTGTGCAGTGAGAATGTATCAGAATTTTATTGGTAACCATAAAAAGTTTATTTTCAAAATTTTGTATATAGCTAATTTTCATGTGTTAGATAATATTTACGATTTCGGGTTTTCATAGAGCCGTGGTTATTGTGAAGTGAAAATATTCGTGTGTAATTGTTTTTCTCGAGGTAAGACCGTAATATCTCTTAGTTTCGTTTTAGTTGGTTCTGTTATGGGTGTCCGGGTTTGGGATGCTGATCCGTCATGGGGTGATTCCTTGGTTCATTCTGAGAAACAAATCGTATGTGGAGGGGGGATCCATTTTTGATATCCTTTGAGATACAGGGTGCTTAAAAATTTTGGTTCAGAAAAAAAGTACACCCAAATATTAAACTGTAACTTCCAAAATATTTATTGGAGAGCAACCAACTTAGTCTTATTTGGTTGGTAATCGTATAGGCTATTATTAAGGTTTAAGTGGTTATCTTGTATCTGCATCCGTTTGAGGGCTATGGTGATTTAAAGTAAAAAAAAAATATTTGTTTTTTATAAAATCGAATTTTTCTCAAAAAAAACCGTTACAATTTTTTCTTTTGTTTATTTAATTTTAATTTGTCATGATCTCCTCTACAATCCCCCAATACATTACTTGTACCCACGTGCGATAGTTTTCTTCGTATTCCGTTTATTCTCAATCTAATTAAGAGGTGTTATAGTGTTAATATTTTACCAATTTTATTTTGATCTGTAAAACAGTAGGCGATGATTATCAACTCATTTGTTTAAATGTTGAAAAAACAAAAACTAAATATTTTCAGATTCAGTCATTAGTTTCGAGATATTATCTAGTGTTGTATCAGTGTTGTGAATCAAAATTTTACTTAATTTAATAAAATTAATATTATAATTGCACAGTTCTCAGGTGAGGAGTACCTTGATATCCATTTTGTTTACGGATTTTGCGATGGTAATGCAGCACGAGCTCGCAATGAATATCAACTCAGATTTCCAACACGCCGCATTCCTGACGCAAGAGTATTTATAAATATTCATAGGAGACTGCCAAATATCATAACAAGATCGAATACCCGGGCGGAGCCCCATTCAGTCTCACCATACCATTTGGGTGTCGACGAAGGTATAATCCGTAATGTAACAGCAAATCCTTCTATTAGCATAAGGAGGCTCGCTTTACAATTAAACGTCTCTCGCTATCGAATTCATCAAGTATTGCACAAGGAGAATCTTCATCCATACCATACAACACCCGTTCAACAACTATTACCGATATACCGCACTACAAGGTTGGAGTTTTGTAATTTGTTGATGGAAAGGAATTTGGACAATGCAAGTTTTGTGAAACGTATCCTATGGACGGATGAATCACAATTCACAAGAGATGGCAAAACAAGCTTTCACAATCTACACACGTAAGCTGCTGAAAATCCTCATTCGAAAAACAAATATCATTTCAGCACCGATCCAGTGTAAACGTATGGGCTGGTGTAATTGGCGATAAATTAATTGGACCATTCATATTACCACCTAGATTAAATGGTGAACGTTATTTACAATTTTTACAAAACGATTTGCCACTCCTTTTTGATGATGTTCCCATTTTAAGTAGATTCTCGCATACATACCAACATGATGGTGCACCTTGTCACTACCATAATAGTGTTAGGAATTTTTTTAACGAAAATTATCCATATAATTGGATTGGAAGAAATGGTCCAATTCATTGGCCTTCAAGATCCCCCGATCTTACGGTATTGGATTTTTATGTATGGGGAAGGATGAAGGCGCTTGTAAACTCCAAAGAAATTGAAACAAAAGAAGAACTTATACAACGAATACACACAGCAGCACAACAGATAAGGGAAGAATTACCAAGAATTGAAATAACCAAAGGCATACTTAAACGAATATTAGCTTGTATTCAATCACAAGGAGGACATTTTGAGAACCTTTTATAACTCCTCGACCCAAACTTTGTATTGAGGGATTGTAGAGGAGATCATGATAAATTAAAATTAAATAAACAAAAGTAAAAATTATAACGGTTTTTTTTGAGAAAAACTCGATTTTATAAAAAACAAATATTTTTTTTTTACTTTAAATCACCATAGCTCTCAAACGGATGCAGATACAAGATAACCACTTAAACCTTAATAATAGCCTATACGATTATCAACCAAATAAGACTAAGTTGGTTGCTCTCCGATAAATATTTTGGAAGTTACAGTTTAATATTTGGATGTACTTTTTTTCTGAACCAAATTTTTAAACACCCTGTATCTCAAAGGATATCAACAATGGATCCCCCCTCCATATACGATTTGTTTCTCAGAATGAACCAAGGAATCACCCCATGACGGATCAGCATCCCAAACCCGGACACCCTGTATAATTGATGTTTTAGGTCTTGCTAAAAATTGATGCAACGAACAGATTGTTGTATTTGATAAATCGCTGTGAAAGAAGGAATTCCACCGAGGAAACTGAATTTCATAATCTTTGGAACGCTAACATGGACAGTGGAAACGAAGATATGGCTGGGGCTACCCAATATGAGGAAAGTGAAAGCGAAGTGGACGATGTATGTAGATAACAATCGAGACAGTGATCTGTCCGACCTAGATGGTCCGTTCCTAAACGAACCTCCACTTCCAGAATTACGGTTGCAAGCGTTGGATGCGGATGAAAATGATGTTCCCGATTTTGCAGAGATCATAAATATGGAAGAACCAGATCAGGCTGTCGCTTCAAATCGTGGACAAAAATATAAAGAGCAAGGTAGACTAGACAAAACCATCTGGTGGTCATTACCCAATCCGAAAGAAATAGCCAGAACGCAAAATTTAGCGTCAAACAGAAAAGTGTCCAAATCTTGTTCTTTGCTAACATTTGTAGAAAAAGACAAGGCGTTCAAACGTCTTATACCTGAGTCTCTAATTGAGTATATTATATTGGACATGAATCGAAAGGCAAAGAAAAAGTATGAGGAGAATAGTCGGCAGGAACAACAAAAAAAACTTCGGTCATGGCGCGACACAAACGAGTTATATGCATATAGTGCTATAATTATTTTTGCTGGTGCTGAGAAGTCAAATTCAATAGCAGCTAAAGATCTTTTCGACAAGTCACATATGGCATTTTATAGATCAGTAATGTCATTGGAAAGATTTGAACAGCTTACCAGATTTCTTCGTTTTGACGATACATGAAAACAAATTAGCTTCATTTCGCCATGTTTGGACGATATTCCAAAATAATTTAATTGGGCCTTTTTTACCATCACAAGAGCTATCATTGGATGAACAATTGGTATCAACGAGAGGAAGATGTTCTTTCCGGCAATATATACCGTTAAAGCCTGGAAAGTATGGCATAAAAATATTTTCGCTTGTAGATGATAGATTGTACATTTACTTGGGCACCCAACCAAATGAAGAGAGGTCGACAGGAATAGCCCATCATCTAGTGCTACGTCTTTCGAAAAAGTTTTTGGATAAGGGCTATAATATAACCTTGGATAATTTTTGTGCAAGTTACCCACTAGCCAAAGACCTAAGTAGCCTAAATACCACTTTAGTTGGAACAGTACGACCGAATAAACCAGAAATACTGCTTGCCTTTGCCAAGAAAGAAATTGCAGCTATTAGGGGTGTTTTTAGTTCCGCTTTTTGTTTTTCAGACGAAATTTCCATAGTTAGTTATACTACGAACAACGAGAAAAACGTTTTACTTTTATCAACTGCGCACGCTACTGATACTATAAATGAATTAACTAAAAAACCAGAAATAATTCACAGTTATAACGAGAACAAAGATGGCGGTTGATACCTTCGATAAAATGTGTCGTTCGTATACGTGCAGAAGAAAAACTAATCGTTGGCCGATGAGTTTATCTTTCAATTTGGTTGATGTAGCCGCCCTCGCTACTTATCGTCTATATGAATTAAGCCTGGATGGCTGGACATGGAATACACCAAAAAGCGAAAGAAGAAAAGTATTTCTCAATGAGTTGGCTTTGAGTTTGGCTCAAAATCAGCTCGAAATTAGAAGCCATACAACAAAAAGCAAATCGGTAAAATATGCTATGAGCTGTAATGGATTTAAAGTAAGTACACAGCCATCATCTTTCCCTGAAGCGAGAAGTAACACCAAACCTGAACGATGCATACCATGTAAAACCTCGCGAACCAATTCAAAAGACAACAAAACAACGGCTGTGTGCGATTTATGCTCTAAAGCGACATGCTCGAAGCATTATATTCGGGTCTGTGAACACTGTTACATAACAAAATGTACAATTTCCAATTTAGATGAAGAGGAAGATGTATTTTCATCAATTGATGTTTCGAGAGCATCTACGCCAACCTCCGGAATACCTGAGGCATCTACGGCAGAACAAAGATCACAGACTTCTTCATCTTCCACTGGACCACTTCCCAAACAACGTCGCGTTACCGCTCGTTCAATTTCATCCTTCAATTTCGGAGAACTGATTTTTTTTTTAAATTAAATGAATTAAAAAAATTAAGAAATTAAATTAAGTGAATTTATTATAATTATTCCATTTCTTAAAGAAATCTACTACATACAATACAATGAATTAAATTTGATGTTTTTTTTATATAAAGTGTTAATTAGCTAATAGCTTTGACGTATGTACTATAAAATAATACTGGGGAATTCAATTCCCCATAACACGGGATTAAGTTGTTAAACATACACACGAGTCTAAGGTTAAATAACAAAAACATATTAAGAATGCCTTATTTATCCTCAATTTATCGTATTATTCACAATATGGTAACATCTCTAATATTGCATGTTAGTTGCCATTGTGCTTCATCAAATCGATTCTGGTGATTTTTGATCGAACTACCTTAAAGTAGGGTTTTTTTTTACAAATTAAATTTAAACTAAAAATATAATGATAATTATTGTGTGAATGGATTTCCATTTTTTCACTATTTTGTGTGCTTTTGTTACTTTGTAAAATTTGTTTATATAAAAAAGAAAAATTCTTTATTATTATTTATTTTTATTATTTTAATATTTTTAGCTTCCTTATAGTAACAATCTGTTTTATTTTTTAAAAAAATCGATTTCGGATGCTTTCGCCTTCCTTTCTCAATTTTTAATTTAATATTAAACGTCGACCGATTAATATTAAATTAAAAATTGAGAAAGGAAGGCGAAAGCATCCGAAATCGATTTTTTTAAAAAATAAAACAGATTGTTACTATAAGGAAGCTAAAAATATTAAAATAATAAAAATAAATAATAATAAAGAATTTTTCTTTTTTATATAAAAAATAATGATAATTACATTAAAACTTTTGGATTTTCCACTTTTTTGTGTAAATGCCACTTTTCCGTTAATATGTGTAGCTACACTTTTCTGTTAATGTTAAGTTCATCACACCGTTTCTCAAAGTTTATAAGTTATAACGAATTTGGGAAATAATGGTACTTAAGAGTAATAAAATTGGAGCCTTTAGAAATTTCTTTAATATTCAATTAAAGTTTGAAATTTCGGTTTTATTATTTCACAATGTTATTATTCCATATTTAAGCCCTTGTTAATTTACCTGAAAAGAAAATATATAAAACTTGTTCGAAAAAATTTTCGATCTCTGTACTTTCTCAGACAAAAAAAAATTTCAAATGTCTACTGTTTAAATGTATGTTTTATTGTTGCTCAACCATAAATCAACGTAAATACAACCAAACCATTCCCGCAGATATGTACGACTGTACTATATAACTTTCGAAAAGTTTTATTTCATTTTATTGAATAGTTAATATATAAATGCTATGAGTTATTCATTGCTTGCATACACATAACCATAAACAATAGTGGAACTGCTTGCAATTATGGTGCATAACAATTGTAATTCATTTAATTTGATTTTAATTTTACAGTTTCAAAATAAAACTTTAGCAGTATAATAAAATAAAAGTTTTACTGCTTACTACTATAGTGTACATAATTCAAAGCCCTCTGAATATATAAGAACCGTAATGCTCTCGCCATTTTTTAAAAGTACTTTGTATAAGAGGCATAGATTGTGTGATGTTCCATGTAAGCCAGTGTAAAAAACACTTGTTTATATGTATTTCCATTTTCTGAATGACAACTCGTTTTTTCTAGAGTGTTTTCACCAATTTGTAGAATTTAGACGTATGTGAAAACCAATTGGAATCCTTGTCATTCTGTTTGTTTTCTTATTTTTATTTGTTTTGTTTTTATGTTTGTCACCTATGATCTTTTTATTTTCTGTATGTCGGTGAGACGAAGCTTTTTTTCTATTTGCGCTTTTTATTTTGTACGTAAGTGTTCTTTCTCACTTTTATTTATTTTATTTTAGAACAACAAGATGATCTAAATTTTTATTTTTTTCATTTACGAGTTTTTGCTTTTAAGCTTTTTTTGTTTGTTTTATACACGGAAAAAAAAGTACGTATGAATCAATATCATGTACATCAGAAAGAAAATTTAGCAATTCCTCATAAAAACCAAAAGACCCATTCCTAAATTATTACAGACAATATATTTTATAAGACACCCAATAATAAAATGTATAGCAATGTTTGTTATTTTTATAGCATATAAAATTTAATAATAAGTCTCTTTAATAAAAGATGGTTCATCATTTTAAAATTAACCGATCTATTAAAACTTTAGAGGAATTATCATATGATTTAATATTTTTGTCTGATCCAGTTTAGTATAGTTTCTTATGCATGCTTACTTAATTTTAACAAATTATTGAAACCGTTCATGAACAATATGATAAGATTTATAATACAGAAATTAATACGTTCTTCTGTGATATAACAATTTTTACGAATATCGTTAAAAAACAAAAAAAAAGTTTTTCGGGTCAATATCGGCATTGCTTCTATCAATATTGTCAGTGTCTTATTATTTCTAATGTGACTATTTAATAAATATATGGTAAACATTATCAATCTGAAATACATATAATTTTAATTCTTTGTTCTACCAACTATGACATATCACGGCTTGTATTTTATGTTAATATCAATCGATCTCGAACATTGGTTGTGTGCATTTAGGAAGTGATTTTTTAGTTAAAATTTTACAAAAGTGTTTGTTAAATTACAGTTTTAAAAATAAAATTTGTTAATTTTAGAACTATTGGGTGTTTCCTTCTAGCTGTTTGAAAAATTGAATGGGTAAGTTTTTTTCTTTTGTGGTTATGTTTATTTTTTGTGGTGGATTACATTTTGATTATTTATTTGGTGTTTGAGTTTTTGGTGTACTGTGTCTAAATAGTTTTTAAAATATAAGAACAATTTATTTATGCAAATCAAACGGATTTTATATTTTTATATCATTTGGTTTGAAATAGATCATTCATTTTTTAAAGGAATTGCATTTTTAAAATGAGTGTTCAGATATTGGCTAATCTTTGCAATCTAGAAACCAAACTCTTATACACTTATAAGTGGCAGTTAAAAAAATGATTTATCAATGTAAATTGCCTTTATTTTTCAATAAGGACATCAATGTATCTAATGCACAATAATGACATAGATAAATCTAATGCATTGATGTCAACATAACAATCATTTACTGTACAATTTTATGAATTTAATTTTTTTTCTCTCTGTGTAATAGGTTATTATCCATATACCAAAGGCTGAAACGAAACATTGAATTCAGAATTGGTTTGAAAATCGTAGGTATTTATTCATATTACGTGAATTAACTTCTAATTCATGTTATTATATATTTTAATTTCCCAATTTTACTTTCAGACAAATTATTGAAGTACGCTTTGTTGGGCAAAAGATTCAGCAGCATTTCATCAACCTTATATTCCTCGACAAAGTGTAATTATTTACTGGTTTAGTCAAACTTTAAATAAACTAAATTAATAAATGAAGTTCAACAATTAAAAATTAACAAAAAAGATGTTTTATTTAAAAGCACTAACAAGAATTTACGAAATTTTATTAAAATATTTTGCAACGGTTTTCTTATAATTCACATAAGCTTTGTAAAAGATACGTGAAGAAATGCTTAAAATTGGATAGGCATTCCACTCAGCAATATCATTGTTTAATATGCATATTATATGAATTTTATTATTTAAATAAGAAAGATCCCTATAAAAGCTACATATTTTGTTATGGTTAATAAGAAAATGTATCATAAAGCAATGGTACGGTTTGATACAAATGTGATACTCTTTGTAATTAGAATAAGAAACTTTCATATATGATAAATTTTCTTAATATAATAAGAATATTTGTTAAACTATGTTGTATACAGTTTCTTATATTAATTTGGAAATCCATTGTTTAGCTCTACAACTATTCATATAGAAATAGGAACCTTCGAAATATAAATGATGACAATTACCAATTATTTTATAAAACCTTTATTGTGCTACATATGAAAGGTTCTCATAAATTGACACGGGGGCAAATATTCTCATGTAAATGACAACGAATGTACATAAAATACCACACTGCTTATTAAAGTGTTTTTTCCGTGTACGACGAACGACAAGAATGATTCTATTTGCTTATATTTTTTTTATACATGTTTTAATTAGTGTAGTTGTTGAAAATGGAAATGTTTCATTTTTCAATTTAGTTGAAAATATAGAGATATTTTCTTCTACGGCTTTTAAACCATCTCTACTACACAAATTAAGCACGCAAATTAACAAAAACTATATTATATTTAATTCAATTTTCATTAATAAAATTCTAAATCAAAACTATCGATTTTACATTGGTTCTTATGCGCAATAGATAAATCTTCGCCTTTTACAGAAGCTCATATTTCTATCTTACGGCTATGATATAAATAAGATGGCTATGCATATTTTCAATACATGTATGTACATATATAGCTTTATAACAAAATATAAAAGCTTTAGAGCATCATCAATAATTTTTATAGTTTTGACGTGCTTTATTGTCTTTGGATTTTACAATATTTATACACTACACCAAACACGTTCTTCTGCACCAAACTTGCTCTACTTTTCAATAATAATTATTTTAGCCAGGAAGTTGGAAGTTTTCCTTGTTCTTCGGCGTTTCGAAGGTAGATATTTTGATTTTAGCAATGAACGTAGAGGATACAAAGCACGATTACCAGAGGCAAAAAATTTTGTACCCATTGATTTTGAAGCAAAATACTATTTTTCTAATGCAGTGTATACCACCCAGTGGACCACCCTAATGTACTCGTATTTGAAAATCAAAAAATTGTACAGTTTTATCATAGTTTTTGTTTAAATAAAACTAAATTTTGATATGATATCTGCAATTTTCTGCATATCGTCGACCTAACAGTGAATTAATGTATCTGATGTTTTATTGAAAATTAATTTTTGATAGCAAAACGTTCGTCGTGAGAAACTGTATCCGAATTTTTGCACTTACGTTAATTTACTGTCAGGACAACGAAACGCTCTAATAGTGAATTAACGTAAGTGGAAAAATTCAGATATAGTTTCACTCGACGAACATTTTGGTTTAAAAATTAATTTTTTGAAAAAAACGTCAGATACGTAAATCCAATGTTAGGTCGATGTTAATGCTGTCGTTGAACGTAAATCACGCATTTCTTGATCTTCTTGATTTTCCCTTAATTCAGATTAAAATGTGTTTAACAAACCTTTTTTTGTAGAAATTTATGATTTTTTATTTATTTTCCAAGGCCAAAGGTCACTTGCTGTAGCGATAAGTATGGTAACAAATCTACTACTAATTAACAGTGATTTTTTGAGACTGTAAATCTACATGGTGGATCTGCCCCTAAAATCAAAAAATAAAATCCAAAAGGTACAAAATCCAAATTATTTTGAGAATCCAAAAGCGAGAAACCAAATAGGACGAAATCCAAATATGAAAAATCCAAATGTGACAAAATCCAAATATCGAAAAGCCAACTGGGATGAATTTCAAAATTAGCTATTTATTATTATTTTTTTTAAGAAATTATTTTATTTCAAAAAACCTACAAATCTATGTATATTTGGATCTCAGTAGGTTTTTTGAAAAAAAAAAAAACAATTTCTTAAAAATGCGAATAATCGTCTCTGTCTGATTACTGTACTTACATTTACGCAAGTGATTATCTAAATATATTGTTATTTTAAATAAAAGCAATTGTTTTTCTTGTACAATAAATCTTTTGTTTTGTTGCACATTTCGTGTTATAGAGTTAGTCGATAAACGTTTATGTAAATTCAAATTAAGTATCGAAGTGAATATTCAATTTTATAAAATGAGTGCGGTTTCATTAGTTAAAACGAATAAGGGGAACGATAAACTATTTATCGACGGGTATGATTACTACCTCGATAAGAAATCAAATAATATATTTAGATGGAGTTGCTCACAACGTAAATCGAAGGGCTGCAAAGGTCGTGTAGACACCATTATCATAGAGGGGCAATACAGAATTCAAAGAAAGGCCATTCAGCATTCTCATGATCCGCAAGCGCATAAAAAATCGATTTGGAAAACCAATGCCAGAATCAAAAATATAGCGAAAAATTCAACGCAATATCCATCAAAAATTATAATATATTCTGTTGTTGAAACTGATGCTAATTGCTGACGATACCTACCATCAAATGAGGCACAAAGAAAGAAAATAATTCGTTGTCGAGCTCGAGAAAGCTTCGTAAAAGAACCAACCAATTTATACGAAATCAAACTACAGGACAGTTTGAGGTTTTTAGAACCTGAACTTTTCGTACTTAGTGATAAACAATTTGACGGGGAACGTTTAATTATATTGGGCACCAAGAAATCTATCAAATTGCTAGGTGAATGTAAATGTTGGATGGGACATTTTACGTTGCACAATCCATAATGAGGCAATTATTTAGCATTCACGGCTCCATTGGAGGTCAAAGTGTACCACTTGTGTTTTGCTTGATGAGCAGCAAATCTAAAGTGGCGTATGAGGAATTATTTTACGAACTTTGTCGGTTGGCATGTGAAAGTGGCATTTCGTTAAACCCAGATCGAATCATATCAGATTTCGAAATAGCAATTTCTTCGGCAGCGAAATCAGTTTTTCCTTCGGCTGAATACAAGGGGTGTATTTTTCACTTTGGTCAGATATTATAGCGCCAAGTTTAAAAACGAGGTTTAGCTAAAAAATATGGAAACGTGGAAGATTTTAATTTACAAGTTTGCATGCTCAAAAGTCTGGCATTTGTACCATCGACAGAAGTAACTCTCTATTACAATAATTTAAAAACTCATATTCAAGATCCCGATTGGCAGAAATTGGCGGTGTGGTTAATATAAAAAAATTATGTAGCTGGCGTAAAAAAAACTGGATCGAGATATTCCCCAGAATTTTGGTGTGTAGAGGACAAAGTATCACAAAATTTTCCTCGAACCTAAAATTCGGTAGAAGGTTGGCTAATCGGCTAAAAATTTTAATTAAGAGAAAAAATTGTGGGTTATATGAAATTATAAAACACCTGCGGACTGAAATGCTAGTGGTTTTCAATAATGTCGAGAAAATAAAATCCGGTGAAACTCCAGCTCCGAGAAAAACGATTATCATGCAAAAAATGAAACACATTAAAAAAATTATTAAACACAGGAAAAATATGGACTTGAGGCAATCTTTAAAATTAATTGCCTATAACATTTCATTATGTTAACATTATATTTCTTTCATTGCTTGTTTTTAATTATATTGTATTTTTAATGTAAATCTGAAATCCTTTATTTGCTGGAATATAAATATTATGTAGATTGTTTTATTGGTTGCTAATTATATAATGTATATACATCGTATTAAATTTGGCTTTGATTTAATTTAACACACACACGCACGCACACCCACACATACACACCCATACACCCACACCCACACACACACACACACACATACACACACACACACACACACACATACATGCATAGCATTACAATATCTTGCAGTAACAAAATCTTGCTTTTTTTTATTAATCTTGCAACATCAAAATCTTGCATTATAAAATCTTGCAATTACAAAATCTTGCAATACAAAATCTTGCATACAAAATGTTTAAAAATTTTTGTTATGCTTTATTAAATAAACGTTAAAAGCAGTTTTATGATCATTTTTTTTTTTTTTATTTCAATTCATATAAATTACAGTTAATTTCAGAAAACCAAAATGCATATAATCAAGTTAAATTTTTTTTAATATCAGATGTTGGTTAATTAAGAATGGTATTTTGCGCAATTCTTTTCAGAAAATCGGTTGTACCATAACTGCTTCTGTTCCGTATAATTTTGTTTATTCTTTTGTTTTTTGTGATGATCTGTTTTTTTTTTCGGTTGTTGTTCTCCATTTCGAATTTTCTCTACACGATGTTTGGCCACAATCAATTCGTTCGATAGATCTTTGTTCACCTTGTGTAACCCTGCATGGCGTTTTCCAAGAACCACTTTTAATCTTCGGTGCCATGCCTCGACACTATTTTGGGTCCGCGGAAAACGCTACGTACCTGTTTCTGCGGGGTTCCCAACTGTCCAAAATTTGGGATTATATTTGGGGCGCACATTCAAATCACCAATATAATTTTTTTTGAACCAGCTCCCTATCGTTTTTAAATCATTGTCTTCAAACGTGCTGCTTAAACTCGAATAATAATTGGCGACTTCGTCTGATGGTACAAATCAGAGACTTTTAACCATCCGAATTTTTAGAGAGAATTCTTCTGAATTCCCATATTTTGCGGCTAATCTACTCTTTTGGACTTTCCGCCAAATAATTTTTCCAAAATGAAACTGGCAGCCTTTGGACGTTAATTGAGGGAAAAAGGCTTTGGCGGACGAAACAATACGCTTTTCAAAATCACATAATATTTTCGTTGGTTTAAGACTCAATTCGTATTGAAGGCATATTTTTTTCAATTCGAAAAATAATCGATCGTAGCACTTTCTGGATTTTTTGCTCATTATACAAAAAATAAGTGGTACTATCTCCCCTTCAACGTTTCCATGGATCGAAAAGAGTTGTCGCATTATGGAAGGAACCACATCGAACGTTCCGTCCATAATCCAACAACTGCATTCTGCAATAAGCGTCAAAGAGGATTTAGTACCGAGTAGAATAATTTTTTCTCCCTCGCAACAATCTTCAGCCAGAACGAACAACTCTCCTCCCGTGTAGCGTATTTCTTCAGGTATATTAATTTCCTCCAAACTGTTTGGCTCCTTTGTTGTCTTGTGAGCACGCGCACGTTGAATCTTGTTTTTTTTTTAGATTCTTTGCTTGATAAGTAAACCCGCGAAATACTAGGTGTATGCACAATTGAGTTAATAATAATACGCGATGGCGGAATGTCACAATTTTTAGCTGTGGTTTTCATAATATGATTAGTTTCCCAAATAGTTTTTTCGTGCGTTATGGGTGCATGGGAATGCACAGATGGTGCCTTAATAATTTCGTGTTTCTCATTTATTACACGTGTTAATACAAGCGCGTTGCATGAATTTTTCTGCTGGCTACACACCCAATTGTACGATTTTTTAGTTTTACGGGCTAGGTGGAAGCCAAACCCGTCAATGATTAATTTGTCATTTCCTTTATTGGAAACCACTGTAGAAATACTCATATTCATTTCTAGAAAAAAATATTATTATGTAATTTTAATAAGCATTATTCAAAATTATCATAAACCGTACTTACTTGTATGAGCAATTTTTGTTAATATGAGCATCTTCTATTTTTGATTATGAATATGTATGTGGAACAAAGGGAACTTTGATTTCATTTTATTGTTACTTTTAGTTCAGTGCCAATTATCGTAATACAGTAAAATTGAATCACCACTTGTTTATTATCTTTCATTACAAAATCTTGCATAACAAAATCTTGCAAAGATTTTGTAATGAAAGATTTTGCATTGGTTTATTATCTTGCATTACAAAATCTTGCATAGATTTTGTAATGCAAGATTTTGATGGTAATGAAGTTCTTACTATATTTTACTAAATTGCTTTTAGTTCTATTTTAGTAAATTCTTCATTGGAGTATATAGATCAATGAAAATTTTACTAAAACTTACTAAACCAACAAACTTTGCTACTCAATTAATGACATTTAGGGGAAATGTGATATTTTATTTAGTTTCATATTTCTATTAAGGTGAATAACATTATTACCAAATATCCGCACTTAATATCGTTTAATTAATGGTTTAGTTATCTTACTAACAGGGAACATTTAAAAGAAAGGATAATCGTTGAGCAGTCCTATCACATAGGACAAAAGTACCAAAAATTAAAGAGTCGAACATAACATACGACGACTTCAAATAAATTTTGACTGTGAATATTTAAAGGGCAATAATAAAGAACTTTTATGTGTCGTTTATTTATACTTTTAGACGTTAACATGTACTTAAATTTCAAATCAATGAAAGTTTACTTAACTGTGAGTTCACAGCGCTATTCAAATATGGTACGTTAGCGGCAACATGGGACAGGTTCTGTTGGCTCAACTGTAAACCATCTACAATTGAATTTACAAAACGAATAAATTCAAGAGATTTCGACTGGTGACAGTGATGATGACTGACTTATGTTGTATCTATACACGGAAAAAACACTTTAATAAGCAGTGTGGTATTTTATGTACATTCGTTGTCATTTACATGAGAATATTTGCCCCCGTGCCAATTTATGAGAACCTTTCATATGTAGCACAATAAAGGTTTTATAAAATAATTGGTAATTGTCATCATTTATATTTCGAAGGTTCCTATTTCTATATGAATAGTTGTAGAGCTAAACAATGGATTTCCAAATTAATATAAGAAACTGTATACAACATAGTTTAACAAATATTCTTATTATATTAAGAAAATTTATCATATATGAAAGTTTCTTATTCTAATTACAAAGAGTATCACATTTGTATCAAACCGTACCATTGCTTTATGATACATTTTCTTATTAATCATAACAAAATATGTAGCTTTTATAGGGATCTTTCTTATTTAAATAATAAAATTCATATAATATGCATATTAAACAATGATATTGCTGAGTGGAATGCCTATCCAATTTTAAGCATTTCTTCACGTATCTTTTACAAAGCTTATGTGAATTATAAGAAAACCGTTGCAAAATATTTTAATAAAATTTCGTAAATTCTTGTTAGTGCTTTTAAATAAAACATCTTTTTTGTTAATTTTTAATTGTTGAACTTCATTTATTAATTTAGTTTATTTAAAGTTTGACTAAACCAGTAAATAATTACACTTTGTCGAGGAATATAAGGTTGATGAAATGCTGCTGAATCTTTTGCCCAACAAAGCGTACTTCAATAATTTGTCTGAAAGTAAAATTGGGAAATTAAAATATATAATAACATGAATTAGAAGTTAATTCACGTAATATGAATAAATACCTACGATTTTCAAACCAATTCTGAATTCAATGTTTCGTTTCAGCCTTTGGTATATGGATAATAACCTATTACACAGAGAGAAAAAAAATTAAATTCATAAAATTGTACAGTAAATGATTGTTATGTTGACATCAATGCATTAGATTTATCTATGTCATTATTGTGCATTAGATACATTGATGTCCTTATTGAAAAATAAAGGCAATTTACATTGATAAATCATTTTTTTAACTGCCACTTATAAGTGTATAAGAGTTTGGTTTCTAGATTGCAAAGATTAGCCAATATCTGAACACTCATTTTAAAAATGCAATTCCTTTAAAAAATGAATGATCTATTTCAAACCAAATGATATAAAAATATAAAATCCGTTTGATTTGCATAAATAAATTGTTCTTATATTTTAAAAACTATTTAGACACAGTACACCAAAAACTCAAACACCAAATAAATAATCAAAATGTAATCCACCACAAAAAATAAACATAACCACAAAAGAAAAAAACTTACCCATTCAATTTTTCAAACAGCTAGAAGGAAACACCCAATAGTTCTAAAATTAACAAATTTTATTTTTAAAACTGTAATTTAACAAACACTTTTGTAAAATTTTAACTAAAAAATCACTTCCTAAATGCACACAACCAATGTTCGAGATCGATTGATATTAACATAAAATACAAGCCGTGATATGTCATAGTTGGTAGAACAAAGAATTAAAATTATATGTATTTCAGATTGATAATGTTTACCATATATTTATTAAATAGTCACATTAGAAATAATAAGACACTGACAATATTGATAGAAGCAATGCCGATATTGACCCGAAAAACTTTTTTTTTGTTTTTTAACGATATTCGTAAAAATTGTTATATCACAGAAGAACGTATTAATTTCTGTATTATAAATCTTATCATATTGTTCATGAACGGTTTCAATAATTTGTTAAAATTAAGTAAGCATGCATAAGAAACTATACTAAACTGGATCAGACAAAAATATTAAATCATATGATAATTCCTCTAAAGTTTTAATAGATCGGTTAATTTTAAAATGATGAACCATCTTTTATTAAAGAGACTTATTATTAAATTTTATATGCTATAAAAATAACAAACATTGCTATACATTTTATTATTGGGTGTCTTATAAAATATATTGTCTGTAATAATTTAGGAATGGGTCTTTTGGTTTTTATGAGGAATTGCTAAATTTTCTTTCTGATGTACATGATATTGATTCATACGTACTTTTTTTTCCGTGTACAATTGAATTTATTTTAACGAATAGATGGATCAGTATCGATTTCACCTTCGTGAAGAATAGACATAAAATCGATGTCCGCATAATTAATTCAAATAAATATAATAAAAAAGTGTAGTGTACAGCCCGAACCGCAACAATCATCGCGAACTATATTAGATGGGACTAAATAGAGAACTTATGGGTAAACAGTGAAACTAAAATGGACAAAGCGCAACACATCCCAAAGAAACAAACAATAATGTACAAGGAATATACACCAATGACAGACTTAACTATACCGTCGTCTAATGCAACACAAAACCGCAAAGAAAAAATTGCTTCAACAGCCAATTTAATATAATAAATTACGATTTAAATGAAAACAAAAATAATGAACCCAGTGCGACAAACTCATCGTTGACTGACAATATAAATTCTGATTGTGACCTAAGACGGGGGTGGTTTGAAAAATGCGCATTTTTGGATTAAATTATATTTCATTAAAATCACTAAATTAATTCATACTGGACAACTCTTAATTAAAAAATCGATGAATATGATTAATTAAAAGATAATTTGACATCAAAGAACGTTTTAAAAATGCCCATAGGGTGCGTCCGAAATGCGAATTTAAATGCACATTATTTAAAATACGCATTTTTGCACAAAATTAAATTTCTCTATAATCATTAAATTAATTGAATTTCGACAACTCTGAATTGATAAATCGATAATTATGATTAGTTTAAATATAAATTGACATCAAACAACATGTTAAAAATGCACTTAAAAACTACATCGCATGTAGTTTTTTGAAATGTGTCTTCGCTAAATGCACATTTTCCATTTCGGACGCACCCAAGGTGTGGACCAAATACCTCTCAATAACAGGTATTGCAATTAAGAGGTAGAAACTCCTGAAGCTATGGCAGAAAATATTACGAATGAGAAGCCACCGTCAATTTACTTAAGAGAGGCCTAAAATAATAAACATCTGGAAAAAATCAAGTCATTAACCGATTTAAAATTGTATATTACTTTACTTAAGAAGGGAAAGATAAACGATGTAAAGATACAGCTATTCTAGGTTAATGGGTTCATTGCCTTAGTTAATCATTTCGACCAAGCTGTTGAACGGTACAACATAGCTAAAAAGTTAAAAGGGGCTAACTGTTATCATAAGAGGAATTGAGAGCAACCTGGATGTAAGCGAAACTTACGCTGCTCTTATTGAAAAAGGCTTTCATGCCAAATCGAACGAGTATCATAAACCGCGAAAAAAAGCATCAACCTATGTTTCGCCTAGAACTAGAGTTGCGGCAAAAGAGAAAGGGTACGCGGTATATACAACCTGGAATATTAACTCTATCGCAAAATCACGGTCGAGGAACCCAAGAGGAGGACCAGACCTATTAACCTCGTTCAATCCGTCAAGTGCTAAGAATACGGCCACAGCAAAGCTTACTGCACCTTGCACGAAGTTTGTATAATATGGTAAACTTCACGATTCGAAGCAGTGCAACAAGGTAGAAAACTGTCCTACAGTAAAACAATAGTAACTCTGGTGAAAATCATACCGCAAATTATAGAGGTTGCCCAGTTTATTTGGATTTAAATCTTAAAAGTAATCCAAAATTGCGATATGAGCAAATAGAGCTTAATACAAATTACAATCAAAGATCTTTGACGCCAAGTACTTCAATTGTTCAACAAGCCGAAAATTAAGACGGATCGCAGACCTAAGCAAACATTCTGAATGGTGCCGCTGCGAAAGCAAAAGTTAATTTGCTTGAAAAAGAAGTATCAATTTATGCAACGGTAAACAAACTAACCGAAACAATTCAAAGTTTCATGATTGATATATGATGGAGAAACAAATGAGCATGATGATGCAAAATATGAACACACTAATGCAAATTATCGTCAAAAACCAAAACTGACTATGCTAAAAATGGCTATTTGGAATGCGACTAGTCTTTCACAGTACAAAGCTGAGTTGCAAGCCTTTCTTCTCATCGAGAACAATATAGAAATCATGCTAATATCAGAAAAACGATTCACGAACAAAATCTTTTTTAAAATTAACGGATATTCAGTAAACGATACCCAACACTCGGATGGAAAAGCACACGGTGGGACTGCCGTCTTGATCAACAAAACAATAAAACATTATGAACCAAGCAAGTATGAAAAAGGGCACATTCAAGCAACTAATATTTGTCTAGAAGAATGGTTTGAAAAATGTATAATATCGCTCGTTTACTGCCCCCCAAAACATGCAACCAGGTGAGCAACAAAATTCCGTGCGGGTAGCGAATACAACGCTAAACATAACAATGGGGGTCAAGATTGTCGACACCAAAAGGCAAATTACTTTACGAAGCTTTAAAGGAGCAGTCTCTGGATTATTGACCTGTTGGTCACTCAACTTACTGGCCACGGACCAAAAGCAAGTTGCTGATTTAATTGACTTCTCTGTAACTAAAGGCATTCCACATTGTATGTATGTGACGGCAGCCGATTGCTACGATCTATCTTCCGATCACTCACCGGTAATAGTAACAGTAAGTACCGACGCCCTAACGTCAAACAGAGAACTTCCGGTCTGTATAAATTTATTAAATGTTTAGGTAATACATTTAAGTAAAATGGAGGTGTTGCCAACACAGGGCTTTCTTTTACGAACAGAGCATTTTGAGAAAATTGTTATGCAAAATTCTTAAAAAATTTATTTTTTTGTATTTTTTCTTATTCTTTTTCTTCTAATTTTTCATAATTTCATAATAGTACAGATAAGAATATCAATTGAAGCAAGTCCGAATGATTTTGCGGTTTTTTTAAATGGAACCCAATATAAAATATGTCTGTAATATTTTATTTTGGGTTCAAAATAATTCAAGTAACACCATCTATCCTATTTCTATAGGATCCTAGTTATCCTGTTCCTATCTTTATTTTTATTTGTTATATTATATTTTAAAGTTAAATTAATAAAGCAAAAATTTTAATTGTAATTTTTTACAACAAAAATAGGCAAAATCACCTAAAAAATGTTGAGCTTATTAAACCTTGTCTCTAATAACTGTCTTTCTTTTGTTAAATGTTAGACGGAACCTTAGTAATAATAATTTAATTTGGGTTGAGTTCCAAGTTTTGGGTTCCAGAATGAATTACCAAAAATTTGGTCAGCTTGAAACATCTGATATTCTTATCTGTGATGATAGTTTTTCTGTAAAGCTCATACTTTTTGAGATATTGGCAAAATAAATGTTCTGGCTCAGGAGAGTGGCCACTTTCGTTAAGCCGATTTGGACTAAAACTTATTGGACCTCCCAATTTATGAAAAAAAGCTTAAATATGAAGTTTCAGTTCGATTGGTTAAACCATCATCTGGGCTGTAGAGAGAACACAGACAGACTGACAGACAGACACCACTTCGAAACCCACTTTTTCGGACTCAGGATACTTCAAAACAGATAAATTTCCAAAAATCGCAAGGTCGAAAATTTTCATGATTACTATACTTTATTTTACTAACGTAAAAGAAAGTAATAATCTAAATAAATTAAATTGGGAACACTAATAATACATAAGTATTAACATTGGTTAATACTTAAATATTTAATAATTTTAGCTTAAGATTTGAATATTTTTTGTTAATTTATTTTTTAGAAAGATTCAAGAATAAAGCTATTGGCTGCATTTAAAAAAAAAAATACGAATAAATTCAAGAGATTTCGACTGGTGGTAGTGGTTAATATGTTGTATCGACAATTCATTTGTAGGTAGTTTTCCGATCGACTAAGATGAATAAATTCAAAGATATTTTCGACAGAATCGGTAAATATCGACAATTGAATTTAATAAGATGAATACACTCAAAGTAATTTTGACAGTCGCGGTTAAAATGATAGAATTTTTTATAATTGAGTTCTGTAATATAATCATAAAATAAAATTTTTATCCGATTATTAATGTGATTCTTAGTGGTGTTCAACAATATTTACACTTATTATCTTTAATAATATCTGGCCTGATGTTACAACAACTAATATGGGTATTTCTTTTACATATTTTGCACGAATTGTGTTCCTCTGCTACATCAACTGGTGTAAAACATATGATACAATTGAAGGGTTCATTAACAGATCTCTCCAAAATAGTTTTTTTCAGATTTATGCGGTATGCAGACATAGCTTTATTATATTCCTCTATTTTGTTCGAATGTATATCATTAATAATAGTATTATTAGATAAATTATCTACTGCATAGCATACTAAAGGTCCACAATTGAAAGAATCTTGTTGTATTGGTAAGCTATAATTTGCGCGAAACTGAAATGTTGACTTTGCTTCTCCCCAAAATTCTTCCATTTCATTATAAAAATGTGTAGCTTTCTTGCATAGTCGATGATTAAGAACGCCTGGATTGATAGGGTCATACGAGGCAACCGAGTGTTTAAGGATATCGATAATTATTATTATCCAATGGTTCCCATTTATCAAATAAGGAATGTAAATTTTGTCTTTTCCTTTGCAAATTTCAAAGACTAAATTATCTTTTAAAGCAGTTCGAGAGTGCGTATTAAAAATTGAACGTTGTTGGTACATATCAAGAAAAATATCATTTGTATCTAATAATAACACACTGCAGGCAACAAATAACGCGTTTGCAGTTAAATAGTTTTTTCCATTTAACGAACAGTAACAATTATTTGTTAGTGTTGCTACTCTATGATCGTCCAATTTAAATTTTAATATTTCAAAGCAATCACCTTTCTCCGTCATTTTATTAAAATACTCTATACTGGTCATGTCAAAAAATTCTAATTTTTTACGAATAATTAGCTTATTTAGAACTCTTCTTCCGGAATATTTAGATTTATTTCTGATGTTTTTCCTTCCCCACCGTTCCTCTGCGTTCAAGTTACTTGGGCTTTCTTCGTCGGCCATGTGCCGTTTAGGTGTAGATTCTGGAGTTCTAAATATATTGTTACGTCTTTTTTCTGATGGTCTTCTTCGCGCTACCATATGATCTGAAAGTTGGATATTATTTCGAACTAACTCATTAGTTTTGTTCAGTTCTTCTACAAATCGACCAAGTTTTAAATTTGTTTTTTTTATTAAATTGTTTTTAATAAGGTTAAACCAATTTTCAACTGCCGCATTTGAAGGTCTATTTTGTTCCCCAAAATATTTAAAAAAAATTGTTGCCCATAGAGGTAAATATGTAAAATACCTCCTTATACAAAATAAAACAAAATCATTGCAAAAGTAAGGATTTTGTTCCAAATCTTTCGCATTTTTTTCTAAATTTTTAATTTTATCTGTGATTTTTAAATACAAGTTAAAAAATCTATTGTAGTAAGGAGAGTTCTGTTCATTACCTTCGTTTTCCTCTTCATTATCACCTTTCAAATTTTGTTGCTCCATATTAATATTAATCCTTTCTAAAACTGGTTCCGAAATTTGGTATTCCACATACTTTAAAAACTCTTGGTAAGCCTCAATGAATAATTTATTTTTATGGTTTGAGCAACACATATTGCAAAAAATTTCAAAAAGTTTCTCAATTTCTGTAAAACTTTTACAGTCTATAATTAAAAAAAACATTATCATTATAAATTCCCTTAGAATTTTCGAGCAAAGTGGGATTTTTGAATTAATCTGCCGTATTATAATTGCTGAAAAGTGAGAGCAACATATAAAAATACCTATTAAATTTTTAATATTACTTTTATGAACTAAAATCGAGTAAGTCGTTTTTAAATAAATGGTCAAAGACATGGAATTCATAACAAGGATTGTACTATTTATAAACACCCAGGACCAATCGGAAACAAAATATTTAGGTAGGTGGATTTTGGGGTTAGCCCTATCAATTTCCCTTTTGAATTTAGATAAAAAAGAAATAATCGTTGAAGTGTCATGTTCGGCACTAATTAATTCACTAATTGGGAAAATTATGTTATTAATGTTAACCACACAAACATAGTAGTAAATTCTAGGGTAACTATGTTGGTCACAACATTTCATTTTACGAACTAGCCCTCCGGTAGCATCAATATATACTGGAATACCACCTGCTCTGTTTAAAACTCGTAAATTTGGTTGACGCATTAAAATAATAAACAAAGGATTACCAGCAAAATAAACATAATTATGAGAATCGTCTTTTCGGTTTACGCGATAAATTACTTCCATCAAATCGCAACCTTTAACTAAATCTTGCAACAACAATCTTTCAGATCGGGCTTTTCGAAATATATTTGGTTGCTTAATGTGCTGCGTATTTCCAACACGAAGAAGATTGAAATCAACTTCCTTATTATTTTCTAAATATGCAACGTACGGAAGTTTATTTTCCATTTTTGATTGCATATGTAATCTCTCTTGACCTCTCAATTGAACGAATTCTTTTATTAGACCATGTGACTCAATATCCTTTCCTTTAGTCCACACTTCCATTACGTCTCCTCTAATAAGAAATTTATATTTCTGTTTGTGAATTGAATATTTGCAGTTTGCATATTGAACTAATTGCAAGAGATGTTTATTAAAGTTCATTGTACCAAATGATAACACACAATTATTTTTTATTCGTGTAAGAGCACATCTAATTGCAGTGCGTAATGCCTCTTTGGTCCAGCTTTCACAAATATTAACCTCTATTTTCATTGTTCCACGGGAATACCATTCATTAATTGTTGGACTTATTATAACAATCGGTAGGTTGTTAAATAAGTCGACATCAACAATATCTGCCGTACTATTCTTTTGAAGTAACATTGGATTACATTCATTTTCATCAATTACATCAGGTAAGTTTGTATTGGATGTTACAATAAACGTTGGTTCTGAAACATCAATATTATCATTAGGTATTTGAATATTTCCAACGGACATGAGTTCAAAATTATGAGAATTATTAAAAAAACTATTGTCGCTTTCTTTACTCTTATAAGAGAACTCAGAAGAACTCAAAACATGTGGAACAAGTTCAGGTAACAAAATGTCGTTATTTGAATTCGAATTGTCAGGTACCTCTCCATATTTTCGATTCCTTTTTCTATAAAGATTATAAATTTTCATGCGATTTTTCGATGAATTCTTGACCTTCAAAGAGCGACAAATTATTTTCATAAATGGAGAATTACTTCTACCAAATTTAATATTTTGTTGACTAAACAAATTTAAAAGTGTGGTTCGCAGAGTCTTGCTATTTAATTTGATCCTATTCAGCTTCTGTTTAAAATTCACAGGAAATCGCCCTTCTACGTTGGTTAAATTACGATTTTTTTTTCGTTTTAGGTTGCCCATTATAAAAAAAATCCTCAATTCAAAAGGATATAGCTAAAAGTTAATCTGGTCCGTATTCAATAAACAAGGGCAAAATAAACAATCCACAAAATTGTGGTTGATAATTCTACTAACGTACCAATCAGTAAACTAGTTAGAATTAGCCTAAATTAACCGCAATATAAAAAAACCAATCAATAAATATAGAATCAAGAATAAAAGAATATCCAAAAGAAAGCCGGGTCTATAGTTTTAAAAAAAACTTTTTATAAAAAACACTATTACAACACATTACGAATACTCGAAAAATAATACGAAATGAACAGCTAAAGGTCTGAAAATGTATTAAAACGAAACAGATTTTTTTTTTCCTTTTATACTCTCGGCAAATTTTTTGTTTTTGTATTACTTGCTTATTTAAAATAATCGTATCTAGAATGTGTAGTTAGACATAGTGTAGTTAATAACATATAAAAGTTCTGATTAATTCGGAAAATATAATATTATTGTTTTAGGATGATAACATCTCGATAAATAATGAAATGCAACGCTAAATGTAGTGTGTTATTCAATTTACATTGAACATCTTAAATTAAATAACTTAAATTATGCGAATTTACCATCGATCTCGTAATGTTTTTTGGTTAGCATATCAGATTAGCAATGTACATGCAAATTTTCAGAAAGTTGTCATGGGGTTTACTACCCTTAGTAAGCAATATTTCATTTAGTGTGTTATTCAATTTACATTGAACATCTTAAATTAAATAACTGTAAATTATGCAAATTTACCATCGATCTCGTAATGTTTTTTCGTTAGCATATCGGATTAGCAATGTATGTGCAAATTTACAAAGAGTTGTCATGGGGTTTACTACCCTTAGTAAGCAATATTACATTTAGTGTGTTATTCAATTTACATTGAACACCTTAAATTAAATAACTGTAAATTATGCAAATTTACCATCGATCTCGTAATGTTTTTTGGTTAGCATATCAGATTAACAATGTACATGCAAATTTTCAGAAAGTTGTCATGGGGTTTACTACCCTTAGTAAGCAATATTACATTTAGTGTGTTAATCAATTTACATTGAACATCTTAAATTAAATAACTGTAAATTATGCAAATTTACCATCGATCTCGTAATGTTTTTTCGTTAGCATATCAGATTAGCAATGTATGTGCAAATTTTCAGAAAGTTGTCATGGGGTTTACTACCCTTAGTAAGCAATATTACATTTAGTATATTATTCAATTTACATTGAACATCTTAAATTAAATAACTGTAAGTTATGCAAATTTACCATCGATCTCGTAATGTTTTTTGATTAGCATATCAGATTACCAATGTACATGCAAATTTTCAGAAAGTTGTCATGGGGTTTACTACCCTTAGTAAGCAATATTACATTTAGTGTATTATTCAATTTACATTGAACAACTTAAATTAAATAACTGTAAGTTATGCAAATTTACCATCGATCTCGTAATGTTTTTTCGTTAGCATATCGGATTAGCAATGTATGTGCAAATTTTCAGAAAGTTGTCATGGGGTTTACTACCCTTAGTAAGCAATATTACGTTTAGTGTATTATTCAATTTACATTGAACATCTTAAATTAAATAACTGTAAGTTATGCAAATTTACCATCGATCTCGTAATGTTTTTTCGTTAGCATATCGGATTAGCAATGTATGTGCAAATTTTCAGAAAGTTGTCATGGGGTTTACTACCCTTAGTAAGCAATATTACATTTAGTGTATTATTCAATTTACATTGAACAACTTAAATTAAATAACTGTAAGTTATGCAAATTTACCATCGATCTCGTAATGTTTTTTCGTTAGCATATCGGATTAGCAATGTATGTGCAAATTTACAAAGAGTTGTCATGGGGTTTACTACCCTTAGTAAGCAATATTACATTTAGTGTATTATTCAATTTACATGGAACATCTTAAATTAAATAACTGTAAGTTATGCAAATTTACCATCGATCTCGTAATGTTTTTTCGTTAGCATATCGGATTAGCAATGTATGTGCAAATTTTCAGAAAGTTGTCATGGGGTTTACTACCCTTAGTAAGCAATATTACGTTTAGTGTATTATTCAATTTACATTGAACATCTTAAATTAAATAACTGTAAGTTATGCAAATTTACCATCGATCTCGTAATGTTTTTTCGTTAGCATATCGGATTAGCAATGTATGTGCAAATTTTCAGAAAGTTGTCATGGGGTTTACTACCCTTAGTAAGCAATATTACATTTAGTGTATTATTCAATTTACATTGAACATCTTAAATTAAATAACTGTAAGTTATGCAAATTTACCATCGATCTCGTAATGTTTTTTCGTTAGCATATCGGATTAGCAATGTATGTGCAAATTTTCAGAAAGTTGTCATGGGGTTTACTACCCTTAGTAAGCAATATTACATTTAGTGTATTATTCAATTTACATTGAACATCTTAAATTAAATAACTGTAAGTTATGCAAATTTACCATCGATCTCGTAATGTTTTTTCGTTAGCATATCAGATTAGCAATGTATGTGCAAATTTTCAGAAAGTTGTCATGGGGTTTACTACCCTTAGTAAGCAATATTACATTTAGTATATTATTCAATTTACATTGAACATCTTAAATTAAATAACTGTAAGTTATGCAAATTTACCATCGATCTCGTAATGTTTTTTGATTAGCATATCAGATTACCAATGTACATGCAAATTTTCAGAAAGTTGTCATGGGGTTTACTACCCTTAGTAAGCAATATTACATTTAGTGTATTATTCAATTTACATTGAACAACTTAAATTAAATAACTGTAAGTTATGCAAATTTACCATCGATCTCGTAATGTTTTTTCGTTAGCATATCGGATTAGCAATGTATGTGCAAATTTTCAGAAAGTTGTCATGGGGTTTACTACCCTTAGTAAGCAATATTACGTTTAGTGTATTATTCAATTTACATTGAACATCTTAAATTAAATAACTGTAAGTTATGCAAATTTACCATCGATCTCGTAATGTTTTTTCGTTAGCATATCGGATTAGCAATGTATGTGCAAATTTTCAGAAAGTTGTCATGGGGTTTACTACCCTTAGTAAGCAATATTACATTTAGTGTATTATTCAATTTACATTGAACATCTTAAATTAAATAACTGTAAGTTATGCAAATTTACCATCGATCTCGTAATGTTTTTTCGTTAGCATATCGGATTAGCAATGTATGTGCAAATTTTCAGAAAGTTGTCATGGGGTTTACTACCCTTAGTAAGCAATATTACATTTAGTGTATTATTCAATTTACATTGAACATCTTAAATTAAATAACTGTAAATTATGAAAATTTACCATCGATCTCGTAATGTTTTTTGGTTAGCATATCAGATTAGGTTAGGTTGGAGTGGCTGCTTACGCACACTTAGACCGGTGACGGTCCATTGTGATACCACAGTAGCATATCAGATTAACAATGTACATGAAAATTTTCAGAAAGTTGTCATGGGGTTTACTACCCTTACTCAGCAATACTGAGGGTAGTAAACCTCATGACAACTTTTTGTAAATTTGCATGTACATTGCTAATCCGATATGCTAACGAAAAAACATTACGAGATCGATGGTAAATTTGCATAATTTACAGTTATTTAATTTAAGATGTTCAATGTAAATTGAATAATACACTAAATGTAATATTGCTTACTAAGGGTAGTAAACCCCATGACAACTTTCTGAAAATTTGCATGTACATTGCTAATCCGATATGCTAACGAAAAAATATTACGAGATCGATGGTAAATTCGCATAATTTACAGTTATTTAATTTAAGTTGTTCAATGTAAATTGAATAATACACTAAATGTAATATTGCTTACTAAGGGTAGTAAACCCCATGACAACTTTCTGAAAATTTGCATGTACATTGTTAATCTGATATGCTAACCAAAAAACATTACGAGATCGATGGTAAATTTGCATAATTTACAGTTATTTAATTTAAGGTGTTCAATGTAAATTGAATAACACACTAAATGTAATATTGCTTACTAAGGGTAGTAAACCCCATGACAACTCTTTGTAAATTTGCACATACATTGCTAATCCGATATTCTAACGAAAAAACATTACGAGATCGATGGTAAATTTGCATAATTTACAGTTATTTAATTTAAGTTGTTCAATGTAAATTGAATAACACACTAAATGTAATATTGCTTACTAAGGGTAGTAAACCCCATGACAACTTTCTGAAAATTTGCATGTACATTGCTAATCCGATATGCTAACGAAAAAATATTACGAGATCGATGGTAAATTCGCATAACTTACAGTTATTTAATTTAAGTTGTTCAATGTCAATTGAATAATACACTAAATGTAATATTGCTTACTAAGGGTAGTAAACCCCATGACAACTTTCTGAAAATTTGCATGTACATTGGTAATCTGATATGCTAATCAAAAAATATTACGAGATCGATGGTAAATTTGCATAACTTACAGTTATTTAATTTAAGATGTTCAATGTAAATTGAATAATACACTAAATGTAATATTGCTTACTAAGGGTAGTAAACCCCATGACAACTTTCTGAAAATTTGCACATACATTGCTAATCCGATATGCTAACGAAAAAACATTACGAGATCGATGGTAAATTTGCATAACTTACAGTTATTTAATTTAAGTTGTTCAATGTAAATTGAATAATACACTAAATGTAATATTGCTTACTAAGGGTAGTAAACCCCATGACAACTTTCTGAAAATTTGCATGTACATTGGTAATCTGATATGCTAATCAAAAAACATTACGAGATCGATGGTAAATTTGCATAACTTACAGTTATTTAATTTAAGATGTTCAATGTAAATTGAATAATACACTAAATGTAATATTGCTTACTAAGGGTAGTAAACCCCATGACAACTCTTTGTAAATTTGCACATACATTGCTAATCCGATATTCTAACGAAAAAACATTACGAGATCGATGGTAAATTTGCATAATTTACAGTTATTTAATTTAAGTTGTTCAATGTAAATTGAATAACACACTAAATGTAATATTGCTTACTAAGGGTAGTAAACCCCATGACAACTTTCTGAAAATTTGCATGTACATTGCTAATCCGATATGCTAACGAAAAAATATTACGAGATCGATGGTAAATTCGCATAACTTACAGTTATTTAATTTAAGTTGTTCAATGTCAATTGAATAATACACTAAATGTAATATTGCTTACTAAGGGTAGTAAACCCCATGACAACTTTCTGAAAATTTGCATGTACATTGGTAATCTGATATGCTAATCAAAAAACATTACGAGATCGATGGTAAATTTGCATAACTTACAGTTATTTAATTTAAGATGTTCAATGTAAATTGAATAATATACTAAATGTAATATTGCTTACTAAGGGTAGTAAACCCCATGACAACTTTCTGAAAATTTGCACATACATTGCTAATCCGATATGCTAACGAAAAAACATTACGAGATCGATGGTAAATTTGCATAACTTACAGTTATTTAATTTAAGATGTTCAATGTAAATTGAATAATACACTAAATGTAATATTGCTTACTAAGGGTAGTAAACCCCATGACAACTTTCTGAAAATTTGCATGTACATTGTTAATCTGATATGCTAACCAAAAAACATTACGAGATCGATGGTAAATTTGCATAATTTACAGTTATTTAATTTAAGGTGTTCAATGTAAATTGAATAACACACTAAATGTAATATTGCTTACTAAGGGTAGTAAACCCCATGACAACTCTTTGTAAATTTGCACATACATTGCTAATCCGATATTCTAACGAAAAAACATTACGAGATCGATGGTAAATTTGCATAATTTACAGTTATTTAATTTAAGTTGTTCAATGTAAATTGAATAACACACTAAATGTAATATTGCTTACTAAGGGTAGTAAACCCCATGACAACTTTCTGAAAATTTGCATGTACATTGCTAATCCGATATGCTAACGAAAAAATATTACGAGATCGATGGTAAATTCGCATAACTTACAGTTATTTAATTTAAGTTGTTCAATGTCAATTGAATAATACACTAAATGTAATATTGCTTACTAAGGGTAGTAAACCCCATGACAACTTTCTGAAAATTTGCATGTACATTGGTAATCTGATATGCTAATCAAAAAATATTACGAGATCGATGGTAAATTTGCATAACTTACAGTTATTTAATTTAAGATGTTCAATGTAAATTGAATAATACACTAAATGTAATATTGCTTACTAAGGGTAGTAAACCCCATGACAACTTTCTGAAAATTTGCACATACATTGCTAATCCGATATGCTAACGAAAAAACATTACGAGATCGATGGTAAATTTGCATAACTTACAGTTATTTAATTTAAGTTGTTCAATGTAAATTGAATAATACACTAAATGTAATATTGCTTACTAAGGGTAGTAAACCCCATGACAACTTTCTGAAAATTTGCATGTACATTGGTAATCTGATATGCTAATCAAAAAACATTACGAGATCGATGGTAAATTTGCATAACTTACAGTTATTTAATTTAAGATGTTCAATGTAAATTGAATAATACACTAAATGTAATATTGCTTACTAAGGGTAGTAAACCCCATGACAACTTTCTGAAAATTTGCACATACATTGCTAATCCGATATGCTAACGAAAAAACATTACGAGATCGATGGTAAATTTGCATAACTTACAGTTATTTAATTTAAGTTGTTCAATGTAAATTGAATAATACACTAAATGTAATATTGCTTACTAAGGGTAGTAAACCCCATGACAACTTTCTGAAAATTTGCATGTACATTGGTAATCTGATATGCTAATCAAAAAACATTACGAGATCGATGGTAAATTTGCATAACTTACAGTTATTTAATTTAAGATGTTCAATGTAAATTGAATAATATACTAAATGTAATATTGCTTACTAAGGGTAGTAAACCCCATGACAACTTTCTGAAAATTTGCACATACATTGCTAATCCGATATGCTAACGAAAAAACATTACGAGATCGATGGTAAATTTGCATAACTTACAGTTATTTAATTTAAGATGTTCAATGTAAATTGAATAATACACTAAATGTAATATTGCTTACTAAGGGTAGTAAACCCCATGACAACTTTCTGAAAATTTGCACATACATTGCTAATCCGATATGCTAACGAAAAAACATTACGAGATCGATGGTAAATTTGCATAACTTACAGTTATTTAATTTAAGATGTTCAATGTAAGTTGAATAATACACTAAATGTAATATTGCTTACTAAGGGTAGTAAACCCCATGACAACTTTCTGAAAATTTGCACATACATTGCTAATCTGATATGCTAACGAAAAAACATTACGAGATCGATGGTAAATTTGCATAACTTACAGTTATTTAATTTAAGATGTTCAATGTAAATTGAATAATACACTAAATGTAATATTGCTTACTAAGGGTAGTAAACCCCATGACAACTTTCTGAAAATTTGCACATACATTGCTAATCCGATATGCTAACGAAAAAACATTACGAGATCGATGGTAAATTTGCATAACTTACAGTTTTTAAGATGTTCAATGTAAATTGAATAATACACTAAATGTAATATTGCTTACTAAGGGTAGTAAACCCCATGACAACTTTCTGAAAATTTGCATGTACATTGGTAATCTGATATGCTAACGAAAAAACATTACGAGATCGATGGTAAATTTGCATAACTTACAGTTATTTAATTTAAGATGTTCAATGTAAATTGAATAATACACTAAATGTAATATTGCTTACTAAGGGTAGTAAACCCCATGACAACTTTCTGAAAATTTGCATGTACATTGCTAATCCGATATGCTAACGAAAAAATATTACGAGATCGATGGTAAATTCGCATAACTTACAGTTATTTAATTTAAGATGTTCAATGTAAATTGAATAATACACTAAATGTATTATTGCTTACTAAGGGTAGTAAACCCCATGACAACTTTCTGAAAATTTGCATGTACATTGGTAATCTGATATGCTAATCAAAAAACATTACGAGATCGATGGTAAATTTGCATAACTTACAGTTATTTAATTTAAGATGTTCAATGTAAATTGAATAATACACTAAACGTAATATTGCTTACTAAGGGTAGTAAACCCCATGACAACTTTCTGAAAATTTGCACATACATTGCTAATCCGATATGCTAACGAAAAAACATTACGAGATCGATGGTAAATTTGCATAACTTACAGTTATTTAATTTAAGTTGTTCAATGTAACTTGAATAATACACTAAATGTAATATTGCTTACTAAGGGTAGTAAACCCCATGACAACTTTCTGAAAATTTGCATGTACATTGGTAATCTGATATGCTAACGAAAAAACATTACGAGATCGATGGTAAATTTGCATAACTTACAGTTATTTAATTTAAGATGTTCAATGTAAATTGAATAATACACTAAATGTAATATTGCTTACTAAGGGTAGTAAACCCCATGACAACTTTCTGAAAATTTGCATGTACATTGCTAATCCGATATGCTAACGAAAAAATATTACGAGATCGATGGTAAATTCGCATAACTTACAGTTATTTAATTTAAGATGTTCAATGTAAATTGAATAATACACTAAATGTAATATTGCTTACTAAGGGTAGTAAACCCCATGACAACTTTCTGAAAATTTGCATGTACATTGGTAATCTGATATGCTAATCAAAAAACATTACGAGATCGATGGTAAATTTGCATAACTTACAGTTATTTAATTTAAGATGTTCAATGTAAATTGAATAATACACTAAACGTAATATTGCTTACTAAGGGTAGTAAACCCCATGACAACTTTCTGAAAATTTGCACATACATTGCTAATCCGATATGCTAACGAAAAAACATTACGAGATCGATAGTAAATTTGCATAACTTACAGTTATTTAATTTAAGTTGTTCAATGTAAATTGAATAATACACTAAATGTAATATTGCTTACTAAGGGTAGTAAACCCCATGACAACTTTCTGAAAATTTGCATGTACATTGATAATCTGATATGCTAATCAAAAAACATTACGAGATCGATGGTAAATTTGCATAACTTACAGTTATTTAATTTAAGATGTTCAATGTAAATTGAATAATACACTAAACGTAATATTGCTTACTAAGGGTAGTAAACCCCATGACAACTTTCTGAAAATTTGCACATACATTGCTAATCCGATATGCTAACGAAAAAACATTACGAGATCGATGGTAAATTTGCATAACTTACAGTTATTTAATTTAAGTTGTTCAATGTAAATTGAATAATACACTAAATGTAATATTGCTTACTAAGGGTAGTAAACCCCATGACAACTTTCTGAAAATTTGCATGTACATTGGTAATCTGATATGCTAATCAAAAAACATTACGAGATCGATGGTAAATTTGCATAACTTACAGTTATTTAATTTAAGATGTTCAATGTAAATTGAATAATACACTAAATGTAATATTGCTTACTAAGGGTAGTAAACCCCATGACAACTTTCTGAAAATTTGCACATACATTGCTAATCCGATATGCTAACGAAAAAACATTACGAGATCGATGGTAAATTTGCATAACTTACAGTTATTTAATTTAAGATGTTCAATGTAAATTGAATAATACACTAAATGTAATATTGCTTACTAAGGGTAGTAAACCCCATGACAACTTTCTGAAAATTTGCATGTACATTGGTAATCCGATATGCTAACGAAAAAACATTACGAGATCGATGGTAAATTTGCATAACTTACAGTTATTTAATTTAAGATGTTCAATGTAAATTGAATAATACACTAAATGTAATATTGCTTACTAAGGGTAGTAAACCCCATGACAACTTTCTGAAAATTTGCATGTACATTGCTAATCCGATATGCTAACGAAAAAATATTACGAGATCGATGGTAAATTCGCATAACTTACAGTTATTTAATTTAAGATGTTCAATGTAAATTGAATAATACACTAAATGTAATATTGCTTACTAAGGGTAGTAAACCCCATGACAACTTTCTGAAAATTTGCATGTACATTGGTAATCTGATATGCTAATCAAAAAACATTACGAGATCGATGGTAAATTTGCATAACTTACAGTTATTTAATTTAAGATGTTCAATGTAAATTGAATAATACACTAAACGTAATATTGCTTACTAAGGGTAGTAAACCCCATGACAACTTTCTGAAAATTTGCACATACATTGCTAATCCGATATGCTAACGAAAAAACATTACGAGATCGATGGTAAATTTGCATAACTTACAGTTATTTAATTTAAGTTGTTCAATGTAAATTGAATAATACACTAAATGTAATATTGCTTACTAAGGGTAGTAAACCCCATGACAACTTTCTGAAAATTTGCATGTACATTGGTAATCTGATATGCTAATCAAAAAACATTACGAGATCGATGGTAAATTTGCATAACTTACAGTTATTTAATTTAAGATGTTCAATGTAAGTTGAATAATACACTAAATGTAATATTGCTTACTAAGGGTAGTAAACCCCATGACAACTTTCTGAAAATTTGCACATACATTGCTAATCCGATATGCTAACGAAAAAACATTACGAGATCGATGGTAAATTTGCATAACTTACAGTTATTTAATTTAAGTTGTTCAATGTAACTTGAATAATACACTAAATGTAATATTGCTTACTAAGGGTAGTAAACCCCATGACAACTTTCTGAAAATTTGCATGTACATTGGTAATCTGATATGCTAACGAAAAAACATTACGAGATCGATGGTAAATTTGCATAACTTACAGTTATTTAATTTAAGATGTTCAATGTAAATTGAATAATACACTAAATGTAATATTGCTTACTAAGGGTAGTAAACCCCATGACAACTTTCTGAAAATTTGCATGTACATTGCTAATCCGATATGCTAACGAAAAAATATTACGAGATCGATGGTAAATTCGCATAACTTACAGTTATTTAATTTAAGATGTTCAATGTAAATTGAATAATACACTAAATGTAATATTGCTTACTAAGGGTAGTAAACCCCATGACAACTTTCTGAAAATTTGCATGTACATTGGTAATCTGATATGCTAATCAAAAAACATTACGAGATCGATGGTAAATTTGCATAACTTACAGTTATTTAATTTAAGATGTTCAATGTAAATTGAATAATACACTAAACGTAATATTGCTTACTAAGGGTAGTAAACCCCATGACAACTTTCTGAAAATTTGCACATACATTGCTAATCCGATATGCTAACGAAAAAACATTACGAGATCGATAGTAAATTTGCATAACTTACAGTTATTTAATTTAAGTTGTTCAATGTAAATTGAATAATACACTAAATGTAATATTGCTTACTAAGGGTAGTAAACCCCATGACAACTTTCTGAAAATTTGCATGTACATTGATAATCTGATATGCTAATCAAAAAACATTACGAGATCGATGGTAAATTTGCATAACTTACAGTTATTTAATTTAAGATGTTCAATGTAAATTGAATAATACACTAAACGTAATATTGCTTACTAAGGGTAGTAAACCCCATGACAACTTTCTGAAAATTTGCACATACATTGCTAATCCGATATGCTAACGAAAAAACATTACGAGATCGATGGTAAATTTGCATAACTTACAGTTATTTAATTTAAGTTGTTCAATGTAAATTGAATAATACACTAAATGTAATATTGCTTACTAAGGGTAGTAAACCCCATGACAACTTTCTGAAAATTTGCATGTACATTGGTAATCTGATATGCTAATCAAAAAACATTACGAGATCGATGGTAAATTTGCATAACTTACAGTTATTTAATTTAAGATGTTCAATGTAAATTGAATAATACACTAAATGTAATATTGCTTACTAAGGGTAGTAAACCCCATGACAACTTTCTGAAAATTTGCACATACATTGCTAATCCGATATGCTAACGAAAAAACATTACGAGATCGATGGTAAATTTGCATAACTTACAGTTATTTAATTTAAGATGTTCAATGTAAATTGAATAATACACTAAATGTAATATTGCTTACTAAGGGTAGTAAACCCCATGACAACTTTCTGAAAATTTGCATGTACATTGGTAATCCGATATGCTAACGAAAAAACATTACGAGATCGATGGTAAATTTGCATAACTTACAGTTATTTAATTTAAGATGTTCAATGTAAATTGAATAATACACTAAATGTAATATTGCTTACTAAGGGTAGTAAACCCCATGACAACTTTCTGAAAATTTGCATGTACATTGCTAATCCGATATGCTAACGAAAAAATATTACGAGATCGATGGTAAATTCGCATAACTTACAGTTATTTAATTTAAGATGTTCAATGTAAATTGAATAATACACTAAACGTAATATTGCTTACTAAGGGTAGTAAACCCCATGACAACTTTCTGAAAATTTGCACATACATTGCTAATCCGATATGCTAACGAAAAAACATTACGAGATCGATGGTAAATTTGCATAACTTACAGTTATTTAATTTAAGTTGTTCAATGTAAATTGAATAATACACTAAATGTAATATTGCTTACTAAGGGTAGTAAACCCCATGACAACTTTCTGAAAATTTGCATGTACATTGGTAATCTGATATGCTAATCAAAAAACATTACGAGATCGATGGTAAATTTGCATAACTTACAGTTATTTAATTTAAGATGTTCAATGTAAGTTGAATAATACACTAAATGTAATATTGCTTACTAAGGGTAGTAAACCCCATGACAACTTTCTGAAAATTTGCACATACATTGCTAATCCGATATGCTAACGAAAAAACATTACGAGATCGATGGTAAATTTGCATAACTTACAGTTATTTAATTTAAGATGTTCAATGTAAATTGAATAATACACTAAATGTAATATTGCTTACTAAGGGTAGTAAACCCCATGACAACTTTCTGAAAATTTGCACATACATTGCTAATCCGATATGCTAACGAAAAAACATTACGAGATCGATGGTAAATTTGCATAACTTACAGTTATTTAATTTAAGATGTTCAATGTAAATTGAATAATACACTAAATGTAATATTGCTTACTAAGGGTAGTAAACCCCATGACAACTTTCTGAAAATTTGCATGTACATTGGTAATCTGATATGCTAACGAAAAAACATTACGAGATCGATGGTAAATTTGCATAACTTACAGTTATTTAATTTAAGATGTTCAATGTAAATTGAATAATACACTAAATGTAATATTGCTTACTAAGGGTAGTAAACCCCATGACAACTTTCTGAAAATTTGCATGTACATTGCTAATCCGATATGCTAACGAAAAAATATTACGAGATCGATGGTAAATTCGCATAACTTACAGTTATTTAATTTAAGATGTTCAATGTAAATTGAATAATACACTAAATGTAATATTGCTTACTAAGGGTAGTAAACCCCATGACAACTTTCTGAAAATTTGCATGTACATTGGTAATCTGATATGCTAATCAAAAAACATTACGAGATCGATGGTAAATTTGCATAACTTACAGTTATTTAATTTAAGATGTTCAATGTAAGTTGAATAATACACTAAATGTAATATTGCTTACTAAGGGTAGTAAACCCCATGACAACTTTCTGAAAATTTGCACATACATTGCTAATCCGATATGCTAACGAAAAAACCTTACGAGATCGATGGTAAATTTGCATAACTTACAGTTATTTAATTTAAGATGTTCAATGTAAATTGAATAATACACTAAATGTAATATTGCTTACTAAGGGTAGTAAACCCCATGACAACTTTCTGAAAATTTGCATGTACATTGGTAATCTGATATGCTAACGAAAAAACATTACGAGATCGATGGTAAATTTGCATAACTTACAGTTATTTAATTTAAGATGTTCAATGTAAATTGAATAATACACTAAATGTAATATTGCTTACTAAGGGTAGTAAACCCCATGACAACTTTCTGAAAATTTGCATGTACATTGGTAATCTGATATGCTAATCAAAAAACATTACGAGATCGATGGTAAATTTGCATAACTTACAGTTATTTAATTTAAGATGTTCAATGTAAATTGAATAATACACTAAACGTAATATTGCTTACTAAGGGTAGTAAACCCCATGACAACTTTCTGAAAATTTGCACATACATTGCTAATCCGATATGCTAACGAAAAAACATTACGAGATCGATGGTAAATTTGCATAACTTACAGTTATTTAATTTAAGTTGTTCAATGTAAATTGAATAATACACTAAATGTAATATTGCTTACTAAGGGTAGTAAACCTCATGACAACTTTCTGAAAATTTGCATGTACATTGGTAATCTGATATGCTAATCAAAAAACATTACGAGATCGATGGTAAATTTGCATAACTTACAGTTATTTAATTTAAGATGTTCAATGTAAATTGAATAATACACTAAATGTAATATTGCTTACTAAGGGTAGTAAACCCCAAGACAACTTTCTGAAAATTTGCATGTACATTGGTAATCTGATATGCTAACGAAAAAACATTACGAGATCGATGGTAAATTTGCATAACTTACAGTTATTTAATTTAAGATGTTCAATGTAAATTGAATAATACACTAAATGTAATATTGCTTACTAAGGGTAGTAAACCCCATGACAACTTTCTGAAAATTTGCATGTACATTGGTAATCTGATATGCTAATCAAAAAACATTACGAGATCGATGGTAAATTTGCATAACTTACAGTTATTTAATTTAAGATGTTCAATGTAAATTGAATAATACACTAAATGTAATATTGCTTACTAAGGGTAGTAAACCCCATGACAACTTTCTGAAAATTTGCATGTACATTGGTAATCTGATATGCTAATCAAAAAACATTACGAGATCGAGAGTAAATTTGCATAACTTACAGTTATTTAATTTAAGTTGTTCAATGTAAATTGAATAATACACTAAATGTAATATTGCTTACTAAGGGTAGTAAACCCCATGACAACTTTCTGAAAATTTGCATGTACATTGGTAATCTGATATGCTAACGAAAAAACATTACGAGATCGATGGTAAATTTGCATAACTTACAGTTATTTAATTTAAGATGTTCAATGTAAATTGAATAATACACTAAATGTAATATTGCTTACTAAGGGTAGTAAACCCCATGACAACTTTCTGAAAATTTGCACATACATTGCTAATCCGATATGCTAACGAAAAAACATTACGAGATCGATGGTAAATTTGCATAACTTACAGTTATTTAATTTAAGATGTTCAATGTAAATTGAATAATACACTAAATGTAATATTGCTTACTAAGGGTAGTAAACCCCATGACAACTTTCTGAAAATTTGCACATACATTGCTAATCCGATATGCTAACGAAAAAACATTACGAGATCGATGGTAAATTTGCATAACTTACAGTTATTTAATTTAAGATGTTCAATGTAAATTGAATAATACACTAAATGTAATATTGCTTACTAAGGGTAGTAAACCCCATGACAACTTTCTGAAAATTTGCATGTACATTGCTAATCTGATATGCTAACGAAAAAACATTACGAGATCGATGGTAAATTTGCATAACTTACAGTTATTTAATTTAAGATGTTCAATGTAAATTGAATAATACACTAAATGTAATATTGCTTACTAAGGGTAGTAAACCCCATGACAACTTTCTGAAAATTTGCATGTACATTGGTAATCTGATATGCTAATCAAAAAACATTACGAGATCGATGGTAAATTTGCATAACTTACAGTTATTTAATTTAAGATGTTCAATGTAAATTGAATAATACACTAAATGTAATATTGCTTACTAAGGGTAGTAAACCCCATGACAACTTTCTGAAAATTTGCATGTACATTGGTAATCTGATATGCTAATCAAAAAACATTACGAGATCGAGAGTAAATTTGCATAACTTACAGTTATTTAATTTAAGTTGTTCAATGTAAATTGAATAATACACTAAATGTAATATTGCTTACTAAGGGTAGTAAACCCCATGACAACTTTCTGAAAATTTGCATGTACATTGGTAATCTGATATGCTAACGAAAAAACATTACGAGATCGATGGTAAATTTGCATAACTTACAGTTATTTAATTTAAGATGTTCAATGTAAATTGAATAATACACTAAATGTAATATTGCTTACTAAGGGTAGTAAACCCCATGACAACTTTCTGAAAATTTGCACATACATTGCTAATCCGATATGCTAACGAAAAAATATTACGAGATCGATGGTAAATTCGCATAATTTACAGTTATTTAATTTAAGTTGTTCAATGTAAATTGAATAATACACTAAATGTAATATTGCTTACTAAGGGTAGTAAACCCCATGACAACTTTCTGAAAATTTGCATGTACATTGTTAATCTGATATGCTAACCAAAAAACATTACGAGATCGATGGTAAATTTGCATAATTTACAGTTATTTAATTTAAGGTGTTCAATGTAAATTGAATAACACACTAAATGTAATATTGCTTACTAAGGGTAGTAAACCCCATGACAACTCTTTGTAAATTTGCACATACATTGCTAATCCGATATTCTAACGAAAAAACATTACGAGATCGATGGTAAATTTGCATAATTTACAGTTATTTAATTTAAGTTGTTCAATGTAAATTGAATAACACACTAAATGTAATATTGCTTACTAAGGGTAGTAAACCCCATGACAACTTTCTGAAAATTTGCATGTACATTGCTAATCCGATATGCTAACGAAAAAATATTACGAGATCGATGGTAAATTCGCATAACTTACAGTTATTTAATTTAAGTTGTTCAATGTCAATTGAATAATACACTAAATGTAATATTGCTTACTAAGGGTAGTAAACCCCATGACAACTTTCTGAAAATTTGCATGTACATTGGTAATCTGATATGCTAATCAAAAAATATTACGAGATCGATGGTAAATTTGCATAACTTACAGTTATTTAATTTAAGATGTTCAATGTAAATTGAATAATACACTAAATGTAATATTGCTTACTAAGGGTAGTAAACCCCATGACAACTTTCTGAAAATTTGCACATACATTGCTAATCCGATATGCTAACGAAAAAACATTACGAGATCGATGGTAAATTTGCATAACTTACAGTTATTTAATTTAAGATGTTCAATGTAAATTGAATAATACACTAAATGTAATATTGCTTACTAAGGGTAGTAAACCCCATGACAACTTTCTGAAAATTTGCATGTACATTGGTAATCTGATATGCTAATCAAAAAACATTACGAGATCGATGGTAAATTTGCATAACTTACAGTTATTTAATTTAAGATGTTCAATGTAAATTGAATAATACACTAAATGTAATATTGCTTACTAAGGGTAGTAAACCCCATGACAACTTTCTGAAAATTTGCATGTACATTGGTAATCTGATATGCTAATCAAAAAACATTACGAGATCGAGAGTAAATTTGCATAACTTACAGTTATTTAATTTAAGTTGTTCAATGTAAATTGAATAATACACTAAATGTAATATTGCTTACTAAGGGTAGTAAACCCCATGACAACTTTCTGAAAATTTGCATGTACATTGGTAATCTGATATGCTAACGAAAAAACATTACGAGATCGATGGTAAATTTGCATAACTTACAGTTATTTAATTTAAGATGTTCAATGTAAATTGAATAATACACTAAATGTAATATTGCTTACTAAGGGTAGTAAACCCCATGACAACTTTCTGAAAATTTGCACATACATTGCTAATCCGATATGCTAACGAAAAAACATTACGAGATCGATGGTAAATTTGCATAACTTACAGTTATTTAATTTAAGATGTTCAATGTAAATTGAATAATACACTAAATGTAATATTGCTTACTAAGGGTAGTAAACCCCATGACAACTTTCTGAAAATTTGCACATACATTGCTAATCCGATATTCTAACGAAAAAACATTACGAGATCGATGGTAAATTTGCATAATTTACAGTTATTTAATTTAAGTTGTTCAATGTAAATTGAATAACACACTAAATGTAATATTGCTTACTAAGGGTAGTAAACCCCATGACAACTTTCTGAAAATTTGCATGTACATTGCTAATCCGATATGCTAACGAAAAAATATTACGAGATCGATGGTAAATTCGCATAACTTACAGTTATTTAATTTAAGATGTTCAATGTAAATTGAATAATACACTAAATGTAATATTGCTTACTAAGGGTAGTAAACCCCATGACAACTTTCTGAAAATTTGCATGTACATTGTTAATCTGATATGCTAACCAAAAAACATTACGAGATCGATGGTAAATTTGCATAATTTACAGTTATTTAATTTAAGGTGTTCAATGTAAATTGAATAACACACTAAATGTAATATTGCTTACTAAGGGTAGTAAACCCCATGACAACTCTTTGTAAATTTGCACATACATTGCTAATCCGATATTCTAACGAAAAAACATTACGAGATCGATGGTAAATTTGCATAATTTACAGTTATTTAATTTAAGTTGTTCAATGTAAATTGAATAACACACTAAATGTAATATTGCTTATTAAGGGTAGTAAACCCCATGACAACTTTCTGAAAATTTGCATGTACATTGCTAATCCGATATGCTAACGAAAAAATATTACGAGATCGATGGTAAATTCGCATAACTTACAGTTATTTAATTTAAGTTGTTCAATGTCAATTGAATAATACACTAAATGTAATATTGCTTACTAAGGGTAGTAAACCCCATGACAACTTTCTGAAAATTTGCATGTACATTGGTAATCTGATATGCTAATCAAAAAATATTACGAGATCGATGGTAAATTTGCATAACTTACAGTTATTTAATTTAAGATGTTCAATGTAAATTGAATAATACACTAAATGTAATATTGCTTACTAAGGGTAGTAAACCCCATGACAACTTTCTGAAAATTTGCACATACATTGCTAATCCGATATGCTAACGAAAAAACATTACGAGATCGATGGTAAATTTGCATAACTTACAGTTATTTAATTTAAGATGTTCAATGTAAATTGAATAATACACTAAATGTAATATTGCTTACTAAGGGTAGTAAACCCCATGACAACTTTCTGAAAATTTGCATGTACATTGGTAATCTGATATGCTAATCAAAAAACATTACGAGATCGATGGTAAATTTGCATAACTTACAGTTATTTAATTTAAGATGTTCAATGTAAATTGAATAATACACTAAATGTAATATTGCTTACTAAGGGTAGTAAACCCCATGACAACTTTCTGAAAATTTGCATGTACATTGGTAATCTGATATGCTAATCAAAAAACATTACGAGATCGAGAGTAAATTTGCATAACTTACAGTTATTTAATTTAAGTTGTTCAATGTAAATTGAATAATACACTAAATGTAATATTGCTTACTAAGGGTAGTAAACCCCATGACAACTTTCTGAAAATTTGCATGTACATTGGTAATCTGATATGCTAACGAAAAAACATTACGAGATCGATGGTAAATTTGCATAACTTACAGTTATTTAATTTAAGATGTTCAATGTAAATTGAATAATACACTAAATGTAATATTGCTTACTAAGGGTAGTAAACCCCATGACAACTTTCTGAAAATTTGCACATACATTGCTAATCCGATATGCTAACGAAAAAACATTACGAGATCGATGGTAAATTTGCATAACTTACAGTTATTTAATTTAAGATGTTCAATGTAAATTGAATAATACACTAAATGTAATATTGCTTACTAAGGGTAGTAAACCCCATGACAACTTTCTGAAAATTTGCACATACATTGCTAATCCGATATGCTAACGAAAAAACATTACGAGATCGATGGTAAATTTGCATAACTTACAGTTATTTAATTTAAGATGTTCAATGTAAATTGAATAATACACTAAATGTAATATTGCTTACTAAGGGTAGTAAACCCCATGACAACTTTCTGAAAATTTGCATGTACATTGCTAATCTGATATGCTAACGAAAAAACATTACGAGATCGATGGTAAATTTGCATAACTTACAGTTATTTAATTTAAGATGTTCAATGTAAATTGAATAATACACTAAATGTAATATTGCTTACTAAGGGTAGTAAACCCCATGACAACTTTCTGAAAATTTGCATGTACATTGGTAATCTGATATGCTAATCAAAAAACATTACGAGATCGATGGTAAATTTGCATAACTTACAGTTATTTAATTTAAGTTGTTCAATGTAAATTGAATAATACACTAAATGTAATATTGCTTACTAAGGGTAGTAAACCCCATGACAACTTTCTGAAAATTTGCACATACATTGCTAATCCGATATGCTAACGAAAAAACATTACGAGATCGATGGTAAATTTGCATAACTTACAGTTATTTAATTTAAGATGTTCAATGTAAATTGAATAATACACTAAATGTAATATTGCTTACTAAGGGTAGTAAACCCCATGACAACTTTCTGAAAATTTGCATGTACATTGGTAATCTGATATGCTAACGAAAAAACATTACGAGATCGATGGTAAATTTGCATAACTTACAGTTATTTAATTTAAGATGTTCAATGTAAATTGAATAATACACTAAATGTAATATTGCTTACTAAGGGTAGTAAACCCCATGACAACTTTCTGAAAATTTGCATGTACATTGGTAATCTGATATGCTAACGAAAAAACATTACGAGATCGATGGTAAATTTGCATAACTTACAGTTATTTAATTTAAGATGTTCAATGTAAATTGAATAATACACTAAATGTAATATTGCTTACTAAGGGTAGTAAACCCCATGACAACTTTCTGAAAATTTGCACATACATTGCTAATCCGATATGCTAACGAAAAAACATTACGAGATCGATGGTAAATTTGCATAACTTACAGTTATTTAATTTAAGATGTTCAATGTAAATTGAATAATACACTAAATGTAATATTGCTTACTAAGGGTAGTAAACCCCATGACAACTTTCTGAAAATTTGCACATACATTGCTAATCCGATATGCTAACGAAAAAACATTACGAGATCGATGGTAAATTTGCATAACTTACAGTTATTTAATTTAAGATGTTCAATGTAAATTGAATAATACACTAAATGTAATATTGCTTACTAAGGGTAGTAAACCCCATGACAACTTTCTGAAAATTTGCATGTACATTGGTAATCTGATATGCTAACGAAAAAACATTACGAGATCGATGGTAAATTTGCATAACTTACAGTTATTTAATTTAAGATGTTCAATGTAAATTGAATAATACACTAAATGTAATATTGCTTACTAAGGGTAGTAAACCCCATGACAACTTTCTGAAAATTTGCACATACATTGCTAATCCGATATGCTAACGAAAAAACATTACGAGATCGATGGTAAATTTGCATAACTTACAGTTATTTAATTTAAGATGTTCAATGTAAATTGAATAATACACTAAATGTAATATTGCTTACTAAGGGTAGTAAACCCCATGACAACTTTCTGAAAATTTGCATGTACATTGGTAATCTGATATGCTAATCAAAAAACATTACGAGATCGATGGTAAATTTGCATAACTTACAGTTATTTAATTTAAGATGTTCAATGTAAATTGAATAATATACTAAATGTAATATTGCTTACTAAGGCTAGTAAACCCCATGACAACTTTCTGAAAATTTGCACATTCATTGCTAATCCGATATGCTAACGAAAAACATTACGAGATCGATGGTAAATTTGCATAACTTACAGTTATTTAATTTAAGATGTTCAATGTAAATTGAATAATACACTAAATGTAATATTGCTTACTAAGGGTAGTAAACCCCATGACAACTTTCTGAAAATTTGCACATACATTGCTAATCCGATATGCTAACGAAAAAACATTACGAGATCGATGGTAAATTTGCATAACTTACAGTTATTTAATTTAAGATGTTCAATGTAAATTGAATAATACACTAAATGTAATATTGCTTACTAAGGGTAGTAAACCCCATGACAACTTTCTGAAAATTTGCACATACATTGCTAATCCGATATGCTAACGAAAAAACATTACGAGATCGATGGTAAATTTGCATAACTTACAGTTATTTAATTTAAGATGTTCAATGTAAATTGAATAATACACTAAATGTAATATTGCTTACTAAGGGTAGTAAACCCCATGACAACTTTCTGAAAATTTGCATGTACATTGGTAATCTGATATGCTAATCAAAAAACATTACGAGATCGATGGTAAATTTGCATAACTTACAGTTATTTAATTTAAGATGTTCAATGTAAATTGAATAATACACTAAACGTAATATTGCTTACTAAGGGTAGTAAACCCCATGACAACTTTCTGAAAATTTGCACATACATTGCTAATCCGATATGCTAACGAAAAAACATTACGAGATCGATGGTAAATTTGCATAACTTACAGTTATTTAATTTAAGATGTTCAATGTAAATTGAATAATACACTAAATGTAATATTGCTTACTAAGGGTAGTAAACCCCATGACAACTTTCTGAAAATTTGCACATACATTGCTAATCCGATATGCTAACGAAAAAACATTACGAGATCGATGGTAAATTTGCATAACTTACAGTTATTTAATTTAAGATGTTCAATGTAAATTGAATAATACACTAAATGTAATATTGCTTACTAAGGGTAGTAAACCCCATGACAACTTTCTGAAAATTTGCACATACATTGCTAATCCGATATGCTAACGAAAAAACATTACGAGATCGATGGTAAATTTGCATAACTTACAGTTATTTAATTTAAGATGTTCAATGTAAATTGAATAATACACTAAATGTAATATTGCTTACTAAGGGTAGTAAACCCCATGACAACTTTCTGAAAATTTGCATGTACATTGGTAATCTGATATGCTAACGAAAAAACATTACGAGATCGATGGTAAATTTGCATAACTTACAGTTATTTAATTTAAGATGTTCAATGTAAATTGAATAATACACTAAATGTAATATTGCTTACTAAGGGTAGTAAACCCCATGACAACTTTCTGAAAATTTGCATGTACATTGGTAATCTGATATGCTAACGAAAAAACATTACGAGATCGATGGTAAATTTGCATAACTTACAGTTATTTAATTTAAGATGTTCAATGTAAATTGAATAATACACTAAATGTAATATTGCTTACTAAGGGTAGTAAACCCCATGACAACTTTCTGAAAATTTGCATGTACATTGTTAATCTGATATGCTAATCAAAAAACATTACGAGATCGATGGTAAATTTGCATAACTTACAGTTATTTAATTTAAGTTGTTCAATGTAAATTGAATAATACACTAAATGTAATATTGCTTACTAAGGGTAGTAAACCCCATGACAACTTTCTGAAAATTTGCATGTACATTGGTAATCTGATATGCTAACGAAAAAACATTACGAGATCGATGGTAAATTTGCATAACTTACAGTTATTTAATTTAAGATGTTCAATGTAAATTGAATAATACACTAAATGTAATATTGCTTACTAAGGGTAGTAAACCCCATGACAACTTTCTGAAAATTTGCATGTACATTGTTAATCTGATATGCTAATCAAAAAACATTACGAGATCGATGGTAAATTTGCATAACTTACAGTTATTTAATTTAAGTTGTTCAATGTAAATTGAATAATACACTAAATGTAATATTGCTTACTAAGGGTAGTAAACCCCATGACAACTTTCTGAAAATTTGCACATACATTGCTAATCCGATATGCTAACGAAAAAACATTACGAGATCGATGGTAAATTTGCATAACTTACAGTTATTTAATTTAAGATGTTCAATGTAAATTGAATAATACACTAAATGTAATATTGCTTACTAAGGGTAGTAAACCCCATGACAACTTTCTGAAAATTTGCATGTACATTGGTAATCTGATATGCTAACGAAAAAACATTACGAGATCGATGGTAAATTTGCATAACTTACAGTTATTTAATTTAAGATGTTCAATGTAAATTGAATAATACACTAAATGTAATATTGCTTACTAAGGGTAGTAAACCCCATGACAACTTTCTGAAAATTTGCATGTACATTGTTAATCTGATATGCTAATCAAAAAACATTACGAGATCGATGGTAAATTTGCATAACTTACAGTTATATAATTTAAGTTGTTCAATGTAAATTGAATAATACACTAAATGTAATATTGCTTACTAAGGGTAGTAAATCTCATGACAACTTTTTGAAAATTTGCACATACATAGCTAATCCGATATGCTAACCAAAAAATATTACGAGATCGATGGTAAATTCGCATAATTTACAGTTATTTTTATGATATTCAACTAAAATTAGTTATTTTCTCTTGACGTATCCCAGTGTAAAATCCAAAAGAATTTTTTAAAAATTTTCACAAATAATGTTGAACTCATTGACAAACGGTAAATTATGATATTATGATATTAATGCTTAACATATAATTTTATATTTCGATCCTACCGGTAAATTATGATTTCTAGTTTTAATACTAAAATTTCCAAAGTTTAATAGATTTTCCTGAGTTTTGCAGAGATATAACTGAATTTAAACTTCTAATTTTATAATTGGCTTGTAGTTTAATAAATCAATATACATTTTAGTTTATACTAAATAGTCCTTCTATTTTATTTAAACAAGTTTTAATATTTTATGACGAGATTATTTAGAAAAATGTAAAATAAAAGTTTTTAAAAATTATCAATATTAAAGTTTAAATTTGCAAAATTAAGTGAGATAATTCTATTTCTTGATGAAATACCCCTGAAGGTATGCATTTGAGTAGCTACTGCCGCCATTTTTATTTAGTAAAAATTAGTAAAATCTTCATTCGCGTAGATTTTGTAATGCTAGATTTTGTATGCAAGATTTTGTGTTGCAAGAGTGTATAATGCAAGATTACATACCCAACCCGGATTTTGTTCATTTAGATTTTAGGAGTTTGGCTTTTGGATTTTGTTTTTTGGATTTTATTTTTTGGATTATGACACAGATCCCTACATGGTATTTGCAAAATCGAAGACGGTTGCTTCACGGCACAAACTTCACTTTTCACAATGTGCAAGTATTGGAGTTTATTAACAATAAATGTCCCACAAAAGTATTCTCAAAATAGCTTAACAACTCTATCGGAATAAGGTTTTTAGATACAACAACGTTGCGTCGGTGCATATTTAGGCTTGAATCCATGAAAACATATATTTCTATAAAATGCCTAGCAAAAATGAAAGTGTAATTTCTGGCGTTAATGAAGAATTCAATATTTCTGGGTTATAAGTTTGGGCAAAACGAGCAGCGCAAACACTAAAAGCACCATCTCAAAAATTTTTGATATGAAGAACTATACCATTTTCATTTCAATCCGTCGCTTCCAAAGTAAAGAGGAAAAGTTTATTTTTGAAATAAATATTTAATTCTCGGAAGACGGTTGATGCACGGCGCACAATTCACTTTTCTAACTCACACTACTGGCTTTTATGAAAACTAATAGTATTTTATAAGGCATTATTTGGAAAAACTGCATTTGTTCGAAAATAATTGAATCAAAGGCAATTATTAAAATGTATGCTTAGTTTTTATTTAAATTTTCAAATAAGAAAACAGACACTTGTTTATTCACAGTATGTATATCATTTCTGAAAGGCCTTAGCTGCTGGTGGAAAAAGGGACTTTTTTCTCGCCAGCAGCTAAGGCAATCCAGAAATAATATACTGTGAATTATTAATTGTGCGTGCTGTGAATGGTGTTAATTGTGTGAGGTGAATCATTCGATGTAAATTGTGAAAAGAGAATTATGCGCCGTGAATCAGCTTGTAACCCCAGCAAAATATATCCTAAATTTATATCCTAAAATATTTGGAAAATATGAATAAATAGAAAGAAATTGTAACTGTCTCTTGGTTTACCGAAGGAATTTTCAGTTTATTACTTTTTTGTTGAATATTAATTAATTCATGTAATATCTAATATGCTACCGGTGGTTAGACCATTTTAATTGTGTTTCGATTAACACGAGAAGTATATTAGTATTTACGAACAGTAATTCAACGAAACCGACTAATAGACATAATTCTATTTATTTAATTAAATGATTTTTAATATGTTTCGAAGATTGTAAGAGAATTCAATCCAGTTTCGAACTGATCAGCTTATGGTTATGAAAAAATCAATCTTCTCATCAGGCCGCGGCGACTGGACTGATTATACCACAATTTACATTCTATATATACAGAATGTGCTGTGCGTTAAGTATTAGCGAATCATAACTAATACAGATGAATTCTCTTACAATTTTTCTTCTTCACAATATTCACACAGCTCTATTTCTGTGTACGCTAATTTTTACTTTATTACTTTTTTGTTGAATCTTAATTAATTCATGTAATATCTAATATGCTCGAAACTGGATTGAATTCTCTTACAATCTTCGGAACGTATTAAAATCATAGAATTTTCAGTGTTAAGTTGTCATTCAGAGCATAAAGCTAAGAGCATAAACTGCCTGTTCCACGCAACATCCCTTCTGGTTGTTTATTATTCTGTGGTAGAATTATTAAAACCATACTTTAAATTTAGTTATAAGTTAAAATATATTTTCAAAAAATATTTCTATTTGCATAGAGATCCGCTAGTAATTAAACAAATGAAAAGTTATATAAAGCGTAGTATGAGTTTGGATCGTCGAATGTTTGCCATTAACCGACACCGGTTAATATTAAAAGTTGTTTATTACTAACAGTAGGAGAACGTAAAAGGTAACCAAGCAAGACACTGCATGATTAGCTATTAAATCACAAACCATGAATATGTAAATCTACATACTATATTCAGCATAATCTACATTATATCCATTTCAATGATTGAATTTCTACACTATTTTTGTATCCCTGTATAAAGAGATTCTCGTCTCTTCATATCCGGTTGTTTAAACAAATATATTCTTGTGTTACCCACACCGCATCGCATCGCATACACAAAATTTCCAATTTGGGAAATTTCAATATTTAAAGGTAATAAAAGATAACGGTAAATAGGTAAAACCTGAAAATAAAGTTTTTTTTTCTGTTTATCCTTTTTGTATACAAATGTACCTTTATTTCCACAGCGAACGAAAAGAAGAACTTTTTTTGTTTTTTTAGATAAACCGCACCACTCCGACAAAAACCTTAAAGTTTGCTTTTATTATCGTTCGACGATAATAAAATGAAACCCCAGAAAGAGATTCGCTTTTTATTGTATTGTATGTAAACGTTGTGTTGTCGGCTAAAAAACAATAATAATAATAATAATAAAAGCTTTAAGCTGATTTTCATAATGTCATATTTATAAATAGAATATGAATTGGAATTGATTGGATGAGATCCAGTCTTTGCATATCTATAGCTAAATTCTATTCGTAAACATAAAACAAAAAATTCGATTTCTAAGATATATCTTAACATACATTTTGTCTTAAAAGTTTCGTTTTGTGTACTGTTTTAGGGATCATCAAAAAATGTTGGCAATTAATTTCACGATGGTTCTCTCATATATACGTACACATATGCGGAACGGAATAAATGACCAACAAATAAATTCAATGTAGCATAAAAATTCATTAAAGTTACATTTGATAGCTAAGACTACATAACGATAAAAACGAGAATCGCCTATGTATGCGATATAGCTTATATACTATATTGTATATGTTTATGAGCTAAAAACTAATTAGAATTTTATAAGGTTTAAAGGTATTTGAGTCTTGAGTAAATTTTGTATAAACGTTTGTGTACACAATACGAAAGGGTGAGTGGAATCTATACCTGTTTATATGTTTTGAGATTAAATTTTAGTGTCTAGTATTAAGGTATTACATAAGACTTATTGTCACAATAATTTAATGTGGTTTATATTTTTATTTATAGACATAAGTTGAAATTACATTTTAATGACTTAACAAATAGAAATATGTACATTTTCATGATTTACGGTTGATTTATTATAATGATGAACTTGTTACTTTTTGTAGTTATAAGGAACGTTGGTAATATAACCCAAAATGTTGGTTCGGGATTTTCCAAAGTAAGCCAAAGACGTTCAATCCATTGCATACTTTCATTTCTTAATTTGAAGTGTTTCGTTACAACATCTTTTAATTACATTTCTTACTCAATGGCAGTATTCTAGTTTTCCCGGGGAATTGCGAATTGGGAATTAATTTATTTTGGCTTTTTACTGTATTTTCGTATTTTTTCCAAAGCTTACTGAGCGACTGGTATTTGTTCATGTTTTGGGAATAAATAATTCCCAACCAAATTTTTAGGGAAGAATAAACAACAAAATTGCTTTGAAATGGTACTATTTTGTCCCAAAATTTAGTATGGTTTAGAAAATATAATACCAAAATACACTAAAAAATCACAATAAATCAATTCCCAATTCTCTGGGAAACCCAGAACAATGCCACAGGAGGTAAACACATCTTATTTGAAATATTGTCTTAGGAAGGTTTGGTTATTTTTTGCTTTTTAAATATGGGTTGATTGAGAATAAACTTCTAAGCCTAGGCCAAGTTTCCTAGAATACGCCGGGTCCACCGTAAATTTTTTTTTGAAAGATTCTGTAGCGCCTTATGGCTGGTCTCCACTTTCGTATTTTTCTCTTGACAAAAAAAAAATCTAGTTCATTTTTTTTCTCGTGACAATTTTTAGTACATTTTCCAAAATACATACACAAAAATGGATTTGAGCATGCGCATTGAAATTTTGTCAAGAGAGGAAAAGATCAAAATATTCAATATTTTTGTCATGACGTTGTGCCATTTGAGCATAAATTGTATTTTATGCTCAATTTCATGTCATTTCATGTTGAATATTTTGACAAATAAAATGAAATTTTCATTCTTTTTTCACAAAATTTTGTCCTTTTAATGAATTTTAGGTCAAAATATAATAAAATTTGTGTTATTAAAATAAGACATAAATAATAAATCGTGGAATATAAAAGTAATATGCGAAAAAATTGTATTATTCGAAAAACGAACCAAATTCAAATTTTTTTCTTATTCTCAAAGAGAAAAATTAGCTATATTCTTTATGTTAGTAGTGGTAAAAAAAATGTCACGAGCCGTTTGTCATTTATTTTTTGTCAAGAGAAAAATATACAAGTGGAGACCAGCCATCAGGCTCGATCAATTTCCTTAAGGTTGCCAGGTATTCAAAAATCAAGTGAAAAAACTTAAAAATTTAGTTGGCCAAATTTTTTTGAAAAATTTTGTAGCTCTTAAGATTCGATCGATTTGCTTAAGAATGCTTGTGCAAATGTGTTATGACTTTAGGTATCCAAAAATCAGGGGCCCATATTGGTTAAAATGGGGTTCGTCCATACGATACAGTGAAAAAACTGAAAAATTCTGTTTGGCCAAGTTTGCTTGTGCGGATGTGTTACGACCCTAGGTAACCAAAAAACCGGGTCCCGTATTGGTTACAAGGGATTCTGTCCATACGTTGTAGTGAAAAATTCAGTTTGGAATTTTTTTTTTAAATTCTGTAGCTCCTAAGATTCGATCAATTTTCCAAAAATCAGGGTCCCATATTGGTTACAAGGAGGTCCTTCCATACGATACAGTGAAAAAACTGAAAGATTCAGTTTGGCCAAATTTTTTTGAAAAATTCTGTAGCTCCTTAAGTTGGATTAATTTCCTTAAGATTGCTTCTGCAGATGTGCTATGACCCCAGGTATCCAAAAATCTGCGTCTTATATTGATGCACGACACAGTGAAAAAACTTAAAAATTTAGTTGACCAAATCTTCTTGAAAAATTTTGTAGCTCCTTAGACTCGATCGATTTTCTTAAGATTGCTTGGGCAGATGTGTTATGACTCGAGCTATCCAAAAATCAGGGTTCCATATTTGTTACAAGGAAGTCCTACAGTGAAAAACTGCAAAATTCTGTAGCTCCTTATATTCGATTGATTTTCCAGCTACCCAAAAAGCAGGGTCACATACTGGTTGCAATGGGGTCCGTCCAATCAATACAGTGAAAAAACTGAAAAATGAATTTTGGCCAAATTTTTTTAAAAAATTCTGCAGCGCCTCAGACTCGATCGATTTTATTAAGATTGCTTGTGCAGGTGGGCTATGAGTCCAGCTATCGCAAAAATCAGGATTCCATATTAAATGAAAAAACTGAAAAATTCTGTTAGGCCAAATTTTTTTGAAAAATTCTGTAACTCTGTAGACTCGATCGATTTTCTTAAGATTGCTTGTGTGGATGTATTTTGACTCCAGGTATTCAAAAATCAGGGTCCCACATTAGTTACAAGGAGGTCAGTCCGCACGATACAGTGAAAAACTGAAAAATTCAATTTGGACTCTTTTTTTTTTTTAAAGTTCTGTAGCTCTTTAGATTGGATCGATTTTCTTAAGATTGCTTGGATGTGGTAGAACCCCAGGTATCCAAAAATCAGCGTCCCATATTGGTTACAAGGAGGTCCGTCCTTACGATACAGTGAAAATATGAAAAATCCAGTTTGGCCAAATGTTTTTGAAAAATTCTGTAGCTCTTAAGACTGAAGCTCTGTATCTACTTAAGCTTGCTTGTGCAGATGTGTTATGACTCCAGCTATCCCAAAAATCATGGTTCTATATTAGTTACAAGAATTCCTTCCAAACGATCAGCGAAAAAACTGAAAAATTCTGTTTGGCCAAATTTTTTTGAAAAATTCTGTAGCTCTTTAAACTCGATCGATTTTCTTAAGATTGTTTGTGCAGATGTGTTATGGCTCGAGGTATCCAAAAACTCAGCGTACAATATTGGTTACGAAGAGATCCGTCCAAAAGATGCAGTGAAAAACTGAAAAGTTCAGTTTGGCCAGCTTGCAGTGCAGATGTTTTATGACTTTAGCTATCCCAAAAATCAGGGTCCCATATTGATTACAATGGGGTCCATCCATCGGTACAGCAAGAAAAACTGAAAAATTCAGTTTGGCCAAATTTTTTGAAAAACTAGCACAATTTTTTGAAAAACTAGTAGCTCGGTAGACTCGATCGATTTTCTTAAGATTGCTTGTGCAGATGTGTTATGGCTCCAGCTATCTAAAAATCAGGGTCCCAACAAGGGTTACAAGGGGCTCCGTCCATACGATACATTGAAAACTAAAAAATTCAGTTTGGCCAAATTTTTTTGAGAAATTTTGTAGCTTTTTAGACTATATCGATTTGTTTAAGATTGCTTGTGCGAATGTGTTATGACCCCAGGTATCCAAAAATCAGGGCCCATATTGGTTACAAGCAGGTCCGTCCTTACGATTCATTGACAAAACTGAAAAATTCAGTTTGGCCCAATTTTTTTGAAAAATTTTGCAGCTCTTTAGACTCTATCGATTTTCTTTAGATTGCTTGTGCGGATGTGTTATGACTGCAGGTATCCAAAAATTAGGGGCCCATATTGGTTACAAGAAGGCCCATACGATCAGTGAAAAAATTTAAAAATTCAGTATGGCCAAATATTTTTGAAAAATTATGTAGCTCTTAAGACACGATTTTCTTAAGATTTTCTTAATATTCCTTGTGCAGATATGGTATGACTCAAGCTATCCAAAAATCAGGGTTCCATATTAATCACAAGGGATACAGAGGGGATTTTTACTATACAAAACGGTGAAAAAAGTGAAAAATTCTGTTAGGCAACATTTTTTAAAAAATTCTGCAGCTCTTTAGACTCGATCGATTTTCTTAAGATTGCTTGTGCTGATGTGTTATGACCCCAGGTACCCAAAAATTAGGGTCCTATATTTGTTATAGAGGTGCGTTCATACGGTATAGTAAAAATACTAAAAAATTCAGTTTGGCCAAACTTTTTTGAAAAATTTTGTAGCTTTTAAGACTCGAACGATTTTCTTAAGGTTGCTTGTGCGCATATGTGTTACGACTCCAGGTATCCAAGAAATCAGGACACCATATTGGTTACAAGGAGGTCCATCCATCGGTACAGTAAGAAAAAATGAAAAATTCAGTTTAACCAAATTTTTTTGAAAAATTCTGTAGCTCTTTAGCCTCGATCGATTTTCTTCAGATTGCTTGTGCAGATGTATTACGACTCTAGCTATCCAAAAATTTGGGTCCTATACTGGCTACAATGGTCGGGATGTTTTATGAAACCAGGTATCCAAAAATAAGGGTCTTATATTTGTTGTAAGGGGGTCCGTCCATACGATACAGTAAAAAAAACTGGAAAATACACGGTGGGCAAAGTTTTTTGATAAATTCTGTTGCTCTTTAGACTTGTTATGATTATTTTGTAAAGGAGAATTCCATTAAATTAAAATTTTCTAAAAAATACATCAGAAAATACAAATCAGGAGTTCACTAAACTTGTTTCTTCCAGTAAGTTTATAATTTATAATTTCGATTTGTTTTATTTTTCAAAAAAAAAAAAAAATATTCCCTAACGGCTGGATGTATAACAATCAGTCACTTCTTTGGGTTTACAGCCACAAAATAAAACGATTTCACTTACTCCGACGTTTCGATAAGTATCTTATCTTCTTCAGGTCTATTTATTATGGAACCAATATGTACATTATTAATTTTTATATATATTACAGTGAATTTAGTTAATGGTTAATTCACATACCGTTTAATGACAATAAAAAGATTTTATAAAATTCTAAATATACCATCAAAGGTATATAGAAAAAAGAAACAAGGTTTCAAAATTTTTTTTTTTTTTTTTTTTCCTTTTATAAGTGTACAGCGTTCAAAAATATTTTCCACATAACCCAAAACCCTCAAAAACAATTAATCGTTGAAACTTTTCTGGTCAACTATAATCAAAATAGTACTCCTGTATTGAGAATTTGGAATTCAAATACTAAGGGTTTCAAACTACAGTTTAAAAATTGAGTCAATAATACCACAATAAATTTTGCTCAGATCATTAGTATCGCTCTTCTTGTTGACTACTATATCCTGATTACCGAGAATGTGGGCCATTTCTAAAAACAAACGATTCTTATAGATTTTTTCAAATTCCAAAATCTCCACTTGAGCAAAACTAAACTTATGCCCAGAATCGTGTGAATGTTGACACAAAGTCGTGGCCTGAGGATTTCTTATCGGCATTTTTGTGTCAGATTTATGTTGACTTACTCGATTTTTTAACAGCTGTTTAGTAGTGCCAATATATCTGAGATTACAGTGGCTACAAGGGATCATATATATTAAATTAGAATGGGATAATACTGGTGTACCATCTTTGAGTTGACTAAACATTTTCTTAAGTGGATTTGCAGCCGAAAATGTGATTCGACAATTTATGTTAAAACTACGTAAAGTTTTCGAAATGTGTTCACTTAGACCTTTGACATAGACAATCGGCCGGTAGATCGGAATCTGGTTGGAAGAAATCGAGAGATTCAAAATATTATTGTTACTGTTAGTACTAATGGAATTGTTACCAATAGAACTTGGACTACGATTGATTTGATTATAACGATTAATCAATTTGTTAATTAGATATTTAGGGTATTTATTACTAATCAGATAATTCTTAATCATATTGTCAGTATCCACTGTTGTATCTGTTGTTAATTTTTTGACACGATTTATAAAACCAAAGGCTGTATTTATAATTTGACTAGATGGATGAAAACTATTAAAATTTAGAATTCGACCTGATGATAAATTTTTCGCGTACCAAACTGTATCAATTTTTCCATTATCTTTGCGAATCAGTAAGGTATCCAAAAATGGTAATTTATTATCCGTTTCCACTTCTAAAGTAAATTTCAAATCAAAGTAATTATTATTAAATTCCGCCAATATATCATTAACGTTATCCTCAGGTACACATAGTAACAGATCGTCAACATATTTCTTGACAAACAAAATATTGATACTGATAGATCTCAGTATTCTGTCCAGTAAAGCTTCCATCACAATATCTGCTATGATAGGAGATAACGGAGACCCCATCGCAACACCATTGATTTGTTTATAGATGATATTTGATGAAACAAAATATCCTGATTTTAAACAAAAACCTAGCAGATCCAAAAATACCGTTCTGGGAATATTAGTATTAGGTTCAATAATCAACCATTTATCCGCGACTGCATCCAACGCCAAATTGAGATCTATATTTGTGAATAGCGAAACTACATCTAGGCTAATAAGTACAAAATGCTGTGGGATTCTCAGATCTTTAACAAATTCAATCAGTTCAAAAGAATTTTTACAGTTGTATTTACGGTCGTCCGTAGCTACTTTTAGCAGATCAGCCAAAAATTTTGAAGTTTTGAAGGTTGGGCTATTCACAAATGAAACAATTGGTCTAAGTGGATGATTGTCTTTATGGATTTTAGGCAAACCATAAAATTTTGGAGCAATTGAGGTGTAGGTGGTGAGTTTTAATTTTACCTCTCTATCAATATAATTTTGTGACAATAAATGACTAATTTTTTTATTGTTTAAGTTCTGATAAGAGAGGGTCGGATCTTTATTTAATACTTTATACGTAATTTGGTCTTGTAATAGATCCAGAATTTTCAAATCATACTCTGATTTTAACATAAACACCGACATATTACCCTTATCAGCACTTAACACGATAATATCAGGATTATTCTTCAAAAAGTTTCTTGTTTCAACGATTAACTCCTGTAAATGCCTCTCTCTCATACTCAAGACATAATTCTTTGTCAAAAAATTCTGAAAAACATGACACAATCTAAATCTTGCAACATCCCGCTGATGTTCATCTTCAATACTCTGAACTATCGACTCCGTTTGAGCCAACATTTTCAAATTGGGTGTATCCACCTTATTGAAATACGGCAGATTAAATTTCGGTCCCAATCTAACAATTTCCATGACATTGTTAGGAACATCAACATTTGTAATATTGCGACATGCGTTTTTGTTTGCAATATCTAGCACCGGCAGTTGACAATTAACCATTAAATTAAATTTTCTGTTTACAATATTTAAACGAGAGTCCAGTAAATTTTTGAACATCCGAGCTTGCGCAGCGTAAAAGTCATTAAGAAATAAAACGTCAATGTCAAAATTTTGTAATTCGTTCTTATAAATAGATGTATATCGGTTAAATTCCTTGATTCGCCAACACGTTATTTCAATCTCTACGTTTAAAGCTTTCCGTTTGAAATTATCTATTAAATTCTGAATTATATTTTATTTTTCGCTCTATATTTGGTTGTTTATACCCAATTCTCATTTTGCACGGTTTATTTTTACACGATTTCGAAATAGCACGATCAAAAAAATTAAACTAGTTCTCTTTTTACACGTATTATTTTGTTTTAACAAGGTGTCATTTTTTATTTTTTTTTTTTCAATACATACAAAGGAAAGAAACAAAAAAAGAAAATTGTATCTATGTACATATGTACATATTACGTATTACAATTTTACTTTACAGGGAATTCCCCTTTTAGTTGTCAATAAAACTTTCGTTTACAACATACATTTTTTACGGATCATTCGGTGTTAGTAATTCAATAGTGGTGCTAGGATTTATTTATAATTTATTTTAATAATTTAATTATTAATTACCTGTTAGTATAAAAAGTGCCGAAATAACATGCCGGGAAATATAAATAAAAAAACTAAAGGAAAATCTATTTCTTTACAAACAAAAATTGAAATTTTAGATCTCCTTGCAAAGGGACAAGGTTCTACTTATGTGGGTAAGATGTTTAGTCTAAACGAAGCTACGATCAGAACGATAAAGCGGAATGAAAGTGTAATTAGACGATCTGTAGCCTCCGGTACCAAAATTAGTGCTAAGTTTTCATCGTACACAAGAGATAGCATTAAAGAAAAAATGGAGAAGGCTCTAATAATCTTGATAGAGGATCTGTCGCAAAAGCGAATGCCAGTAGACGGTAACACTATTAAACAAAAGACCTGCAGCATTTATAAAAGAATTAAAGAAATGGAGCCTTGTTCATCATCACAAATTACAGAAAATAATAACCAATTTTCGGCAAGTACTGGATGGTTAGCAAAATTTCTAAAAAGTAAGAAATGCATAATTTGAAAATTTAAGGGGAAATTGCATCTGGAGACAAAGCAGCTGCTGACGAATATCCGGGAAATCTCGCGAAAATTATCGAAGAAGGTGATTATAGTGCAGACCAGGAATTCAACGCCGATGAAGCTGGTCTGTTTTGGATAAGAATGCCGACCAGAACCTATATATCAAAAACCGAAAAACAGCTGGCGGATTCAAGTCATTGAAGGACCGTGTGAAATTTCTATTTTGTAGCAATGCATCAGGTGATCGCATATTGAAACCACTGATAATTAACCGAGCTCTACCGTCCTCGGGCGATGCAAGGAGTAAACTTAGATAAGCTATCAGTTCATTGGAAAGCCATTAGGAAAGCATTGATGACAGCAAGTTTATTTACGGAATGGTTTCATGACCTTTTCATTCCGGAAGTGCGAAGATATTTAAGGGCAAAGGCCTTCCATTTAAAGTGCTATTAATTATAGACAACGCACCAGGACATCCAGATTTGGAACATCCAAATGTTAAAGTCGAATTTTTACCGCCTAATACAACTTCTTTGATCCAACCGTTAGATCAAGGAATTATTTCAACCTTTAAGGCGTATTACAACAAGCGAACATTCCAATATATTTTAGAATATATAGAGGATGATGAAACACTTTCGTTAACTGATGCTTGGAAACAATTTTCCATATTGGATTGTGTGAAATTTGCTGCTACAGCCGTCTCTGAGTTGAAGCCATCAACACTGAATGCATGTTGGAAATCACTTTGGTCAGCATGCGTTAAAACTCAAAATATTTTAACCCCAAATATAATTGAAATTCATTCGGATATTATTAATTTGGCGCATGAGATTGGTGGCGCAGGATTTCATAGCTTTTCATGGAGGTTCGGTGATGGTTTGGGCGAGTATTTCATGGAATTATAAGACAGATTTCGTAGTAATACCACATCCAGCTTTAATGATGTTACACGATTAGTGAAAAAAATGTTAAGGCGTTTTTATGCTTTCTATGAAAAGACAAATTGGGTGTGGATTTTATTTATGCATGATAATGCCAGACCGCACACAGCTCTAAGCACATGCCAATTTCTGCAACAGCACCGTATTAATTTAACCACGAAGTCCAGATTAAAATCCTATAGAGCACGTCTGGAATATGTTATAACGGCATGTAACAAAACGGGCAAGGCAACCAACAAACTTTTAGAAACTCCGAGATGCTTTACAAAAAGAATGGCAACAAATACACAATGTTTTAAATATGACACGGCGTATTTACGAAATAATGCGGGCTAGAGGAGTTAACAGGCAATATTGAAAATTTAATTTTGTTCGCAGATTTTAGTTTTATTACATTTGAATAAAGTTTAGAATGATTTTTATTTTTTTTATTTTTTGCATATCATGATACATATGCGTGTCTTATTTTTTTTAGTTACATTTTTCGCTAACACTTCAATAACTCGATTAATAAATAAAATTATTGTTTTTCATAACGTAATAACGTTAAGTTACAAGTTAGAAAAAGTAGTTTACAAGATAAAAAAATGTACTTAACGTTTAGACGCTTTTTGATACGTTTTCTCTAAAACTTCAATAACTCGACAAGGAGTTGTCGTACAGAAATTTCCACAGTATCCATTTCAAGGTTTCTAAATTCTTTTTAAAAGGGCAATTTGGATGTGGGAAAGAAATAACAAGCAAGTTCTTTTGCCGTTTCAAATAGCAGCATATTTTTTTTTCTTTTAGACAATTCTTATTATACTCAAAATAGCCATAAAAACAAACTAAAATAAAAAGGATTTCATTATCGAAATGAAGACCAAATTTCCTTCAACTAGAAACAAAATAATTTTTTTGACAGGTGCTATTTCATCAAGACAAGATACAAGCGTTCAAATCTGTGTATTTTTTCGAAAAAAAATGTCTGTTGCGTTTTTTTTTGGTGCAGTGTACAAAGCGCCGCGTGATTTAAATAAAGCCAAAAAAATGTTTTCTTAATTTAAATCGTAATAGTCAAAGAATAGGACAAAAAATAAATCAAAACAAAATTTGTTTAAATTTTTCTCAAAAAAATACTGCTAATCTGTAATTAAAATGAAGAACGAAAAATACACTTATTATTAGATGAATGTCTAGAAGGCGTTGAAATAGACGTCGTAATTTAATTATAATGAAAAAAGCAAGAGACTACTAGATAAATGATTTCAAAATTTTTTTAGTTATCCTAAGTAACTACAGTACATATTTATTTTAGACAATTATTTAATTCAGTATAATATTATTTATTTATTTTAAAAGTAATATTTGAGCAATTTATCAAGTTGATAGCAGGGAAAGAATTAACGTCAAATTCAATATTCTTCTTAATTTGAGAAACATTTATTTTTTTTCCATTCATAGGCTTTGTAAGTATTTTCAACGGTATTATTTGACCCATTTGGCAAGATAATTGCAGGAGTAGCATTGGTACTTTGATTACCTTCTTGGGTTTGGTAATATTGATCTACGGTATTATTTATTTGGATTGAGCTTGACATTTTTTTAGCTGCGTCGGTTTTACTTCTCATAGAGTCGCCTATGTAACCTTCCGCTACTGCCGTCGATTTCCATCCTCCATGTCGTTTTAGGGCCGTAATGTCCCCACGTGAATCAACAAGGAGCGTTGCAGAAAATCTGCAAAAACTGTGTCCAGAATATTTTTCGTGGTTCGGCAATTTTAAAAAGTAAGCAATCTCTTTTCCATTTTGTTGAATTTGTTAATTCCAATTCTTTTGGTCGTGCTTTTACCTTTTTTATAAACTTAACTGATGTACTTACATATTTGGTAAAACTTGTCGGTGACTGTAAATTTTCGAATAATTTTTGACTTGTTGTTGGACAAAATTACTAAAAAAGCTGATCCAAGATTTTGCAAATCATTGATTTTCATGGAGTACATCTCATTAGCCCGACCGGCACTCTATATTCCCATTATTAACGCAACCTTAAAGAAACAAAAAAATTATTGTAATTAATATTTTAAACCAATTATTTAAATCTTACCTTTGTCGCAAGGTATTCATTATCACAAGCTTTAGTAAAAAAATCATTGATATTTTCCGAAAACAAAAGTGTTTGTTAGCTTTTTTAGGTTAAAAACATTCAGTTTTTCGTTTTCGCAATACTTTTAATTTCATATAATTTTCTATATTTATTGCATGATGTATGGTGATCGTACTTCTAATACCCTAGACACACTGCGATTTAATAGAACCGATTCAGTGAATTTTTCGAGACTTGTCGCAGTGTATCAACCTCGATTTTAGCTAATCCCTCTGTTTTACCATAGAATACTTAAACTAGTTTAGCTAAATGGATTTATTAAACCACAGTCTGTCTAGGGTATAAGCATTGAAAATGTCATCACATTGTCGAGGGTTTATATTTTAAGGACAATTCAGTAAAATACACTAACAAAACCGATTCCGAGAAAGAATTTGCATTCTTTTCCTTCCTGCAATGCAAGAAAGATTTATACTCCGTTATGTACAATTTTCTTGATTTTTCGGGGAATAAGTTTAACGAGACATGTGTTGAACAAATGTCAATATCCATTTATATTTTTTTGATGTGAAAACATCTAAATTTCATGTAAAAAAAGGAACGGAAAATCCGGTACGAACGAAATTGTAAATTATATACATACGAGAAAAACGATCACAAAATGCACCGAACTTGCACACTATATAATTTGAATTACAATTTGCATCTGTTGCTAAGTTTGGTTATGCTCCCCGATAGAAAACAAAAACTATAAAAGTGGTAAACAGACTCGAATGATATTCTCTAAAGTTGCACATAAGGAAGAAGCCGCAGGAAGACATGCCACCGTCTTTCCAGCTGCTATGATTTCACAATTAAAATAGCGTCTATGTGTAATTGAATCGCCCTATTTCATTTAGTTCAAACCAGTGCCGTGACCATTCACAAAAGTCTAAATACGTTGTACTGTATTTTAAAGCGTACAGGACAGGTGTAGATGATTAACAGTCGGTAAGGTTCGTCCACCAACCCCAAAATAAAATAAGTTATTGACTTTTTAAATCAAAAATGTAATGGTATTTAAATACTGAGCGAACGGCAGCCGTCTATCTGCTTTGGTTTCTCAGGCCCATCGAAGAGGCTTGAAATGTTTCAATGGATATTTATACATACACATAATACGTTTGAGAGTTGAGCGTGAACGCCCCCGTTGGTTTTTTTTAATATTTTGCATTAGAGAGCCGACCGGAACCCAAAAGGGTTTATTTATGTAAAATTCATGTCCTGCCGGGCTCGGGCTTTTTGGTTTTAATAAAAAATTGGCCGGGCCGGCTTGGGCTTTGTCGTGTCGATCTCGGCAAATTTGTCAAAACTAGCCAGAAAATCTTTAGCTATTCCTGCAACTAGTGCTTCAAGTGAACGGGTATTTAGCATTGGTGGTCGAATTTTAGAAGAGCGCACCTTAATCCTTTGACTGTCGATCAACTATTTTTTCAAATAATAATTTGAAATTAAAATAAACCAATTTCCTAGTATCTATTGACTTACAGTAGTTTCTGTAATGTAAATTGTTTTGATGAATTTAGGTAATTATGTTACTTTTTATTTTATATTTATTTATTAAATAAAACTACTTATTGAATTTATTTTGAAACTAATTAAGAAAGTTGTTTTATTTATATTTGTTAATGCTACAAATATTTCTTATAGATTTTGTTAAAAAGAGAAAAATTGCTTTAAATAGTACAGTAGGGTAGGGCGGGGCCGGGCTTTGTTTATATTTGAAAAATTGGGCCGGGTAGGGCCTTTTTTTCATTTCTATAAATTGGGTCGGCTTTTCTTTTAATGAAATATGTTTGCTAAAATAGCAAGCCTGTTAAATCAGTCTATTTTGAGTCCCGTGTACGAAATAAACTAATCAAAATAACATTAAACTGATAACTTCCTTAGGGAAATTATCAGTTATTATGGTTTTAATTGGAATGTTTCGTACACGTGACTCGAAATTAACCGATTTAATAGGGTTGCTTTGCTATTTTAGCAAAACATATTCTGCATACTAGATGAAAATAATTCATAGTTTTATTTTACAATAAATGCTGTTTCAAAATGACACTTTCATAGTACAATTTACAATCTAGCAGCCTTAACTAATTCTGTGTTAAGAAATATTTGTTTTATTACATCCCACAAATAATTTTGAAAAATAAAATTGCAAAAAATATTTTCTTCGAATACCCCTCGAACATTGATAAATACCTCATAAATCACCCCGTCATATGAAATGTAGCTCCCGATAGCGCTCCGTATAAATAGGTAGAGCCAAATATTTTTTATATCAATTTTTCGCTAAACAATTGAATAAAAAATGATGGTTTGATGTTAAATAAATTTAGTTTACCAATAAATAGCGCGCCAAATTTAAATTTGAACACTATCGGGAGCGAATAAAAAAACACAGTATATATTACACACTACTTAACACAGTATGTTCACAACCGTAGGCAAAACCAAGAAAAATGTTTATACAAGCCGCCTCGTTTGCTCCTTACACAGATCCTATCAAAAAAATGTACACTATATTTATTTATGTATAGTATTTATATATCGGTATTTGAACAGATTTTTTCTAGAATTATAGACATTTGTGTTAGTTTTGAGTATATAGTATATACGTTCTGATTTATTTTATACGCATCACTAATACTACGCCTTAGCGTACTTTTTTATAGCTTAAGTGTTTGTACTGTTTGGCTTGTATAAACATTTTTGTTGGTTTTGCCGTATTATTATTTTTATTATTATTATGGGGGGCCATGCGGGCGATCAGCCACTTCGCACTGCGACCTAAAAGATCTATTGTGCTGGCCCCTGCTTAATTATCCGTCCAGTCAATATTCAGGTTCTTAATGAACCTGACGATACTGCCTCCCGGTACGTGATACATACTATCTGGGCTTATTGCTCTCCCTCCTAGATGTTTACTACAGCATGTAGTTCCGCTAGAAAGACGGTAGCATTGGAGCTCAAGGACCTCGAGAGGGTTGTCCCACTCCCGTATATTCCTACTCCTGCCCCGTATTCCGTTTGATTTTACTCTTACGAGTTGCTCGGAATTGCAAATCACCTGTAGGTCACCCAGCTTTACTACAGGAAGGCTAAATAAAACTGGAGGGTGCCTGGTATCCAGAGTCCGCATATTTTGGGCTGATTAACCTATCAGCCATTCATCTTTCGGCATATGCTGTTCCACCTTAGATTAGGGTTTTTTGTCAAGGTTTTCTCCTTTAGCGCCGTACTTTAGCCTTTGCCAAATGGCCAAAGATGTGCCAAGTGGCCTTAGTTACCAGTGGTTGCCACGAGGAGGCAGTACGTACACTTGCGAATTGTGAACAGGTTACCCCTTACACAATTGTACCCATCACGCAGCTGCCTAATGACAAGACCAGAACAGCACACGTGATGCGCACCCTACTGGAAGGTTACGGAGCTGGTAGATTAATCTACTCAACTTTGATCCCCCCCTCCAATAGACGCCAAACCACCTGGTTTTGCCGTAGGTATTCTAACTAATACAATCAGCAGTTGATATATTTGTATTTTATATAGAACTCAGTTGCATAAAGCGCTTTGTTTGAGTACCGAAAAAATAGCATGTTGAAAGAGGAGAGAACATAAAATGGACAAAAACGATAATTGTAAGTGTTTCGGTAACAATTGTAAGTATATATATAGTCATCTCATCTCATCGCTTTATTAGCTGCATTTCTTGAAGCATAGTGATCCGGATCAGATCAAAATTTACATGTGAAGCAACAACAACATTTGATCCAACATTCGTTTTGGATCATAAATGGTGATCTAAAAATAGTTGAACAGTATTTTGGAGTTGAACAATATTTTGTAAAGTGACAAAGAATATAATGAATACAGCACGAGTATGAAGAGGCAGATTCAAAACGAAACGAGACAAAAAAACTGAATTTTGGTGTTTGCTGTTTTACGCATTTTTGTGTCGTTTCATGAGACATGATCTGATCTGGATCAGATCAAGCGTCAAGAAATGCGGCTTACACAAACAAGAAACAAACCTAAAATACAAAGCAATTGCGAGATTTAGAGAAATTCGATAATTCGTCGTAAAGCAGCGCATCAATTTGTAATTTGTTCTGCATTATCCCTCTAATTATTTCTGTTTCTTTATGGTTCATTAGTGAATAATGAAAGAAGACTTGCTATCATTTTTATTATCTTTCGTGTGGATGTTTTGTGAAGGCAATCTTCGCACATCTAAATCTTTAGAATTCGATCACGTGTAAATCTTAGTCATACGGTCATACCACTTTATCTTGTCTGGTCATAGCTTAGTCTATTAGTCTGCTTTTGCTTTACGAAACTCGGATTAATACTTAATGGTCTGTTTTGGGACTGAGATCCATTTGAAAAAACATCTTAAAACACTTCCAAATGGGTTTGATGTATTGATTATACTTGAAATAACAAAATACGTTATGAGCTAGCGTTTTCTTTTTAATTATTCACACCTGCTAGTCAAAGAGACTTGATTCAATTGAGTTTAAAATGGTTCACCAATTTGTTCTTCAAACGTGGGCAGTGTTATATCCGACACCAATTTAACGGACGCGATGTATTTATGGAAATGTCATTAACTCGAAAAAACAGACAATCCACACAAAACCAGAAAAATATATCTTTTGACATTTTGAATTTGACACAAACACACAATAAATATACTTTAGTTATTTACAAAATACACAGAAACTTTATATATTAAATAAATTAAAAGACTTTTACAGGTTTTTAACAGATAAATTAATAGAAATAGGAAGGCGGTTAATTCAAAAACTAAAATGTGACCTTTGTTGTTTACAGGTTCAACAGTTCTCTTTTTTCCAATTTTTTTATATTTATTTCAAAAGCTTTATGCAGGAAATTTTGCCAATCAGGTATTGTTTATTACTTGGTTCATTAAGTCGAGGTCATTAGTATGGATATGGGTTGAAATTGCAAACCGCTTAATACGAATTTGACGTTCACATTTATGTGTTGTGAGTCAACTTTTGTTATTGGAATACGAGTTAGAATAAGTTCATTAAGTCGCGGTTGTTGAAATTTCATGAACCATTTTTTTAACTTTTTGTTTAAATAGTCCCAAAGAAGTAAGAATCGTTTATAACTAATTCCATGCAATTTGGAAACACCTACTAATTCGATTATCTAACTAATTGTTTTTAATTACTTCTCTGACGCACATTTTTTAACATGGTTAAATGGCTCCCCACCATTGTACATCGGCGACGTATATATCAAAATATCGATATTTGTAATGGTTCTCACATCGATTTTATACAGTGGTTCGGCCCTTGGTACCGATTTTTATGTTTATTTATACAGGGTCTAACAAAAAGCAGGTGGTTCTCAGACAAGCGCTTGAATCTTGTATTCATATCCAATCATATTAGTAACTGCCATAAAACGTATTCCTGCATAAATCAATTTTTCGGTTTTGTCTCTTTTATTCACCCAGTATTCATATATAAAATAAAGAGTTTATCTCAGTCCTCGTTTTATAAAACTATAATTAGTATAGAATAACTACCGTAATTCAATCGACCTGTGCTGCTTGCAAATGTCCTTATTACGTAATTTGGTTATTACAAATTTAAAATAATTTGAAACAAATATTTGAAAATAATTAGTATTCAAAATATGTAGCTTATTACTATTGATGGTTTGCTACAATATATTCAGAAGATACAAAATATTTCAATATTCTAGACATTGGAAATACATCTAAAATTTAATAAAGCACGTTCTGGGTGCGTTATTCTACAAGTTTGTCTCATTCTATGACAAACTAAAATTAACGTGATATTGTTTGGGCCAAATATTAAATTATTTTTTTAGTTGTAAGTTAAACGTCTTCAATTGTATTTGGATGTTCTAACAAAATAATGTTCTCCTCAAATTATGGTCTCCGGTAAGCAAGAACATGATAACAATCAACCAGTAATGAGGCATATGATTTCGATGACTCTCATAAACAAAATTTCAAAATTACTTTTGAAAACTTTAATTATAATGGATCGATAAATGTTATCAAATAAATAAAAAATCACTGGCTCTTTAATAGAGGCAATATACATTTAAAATAATTCAATTTGAAAACATATTTATACCCACATCAAAATTATTACATAAATTTAAAAGCAAATCTTTTTTGTTTCAGGTGAATACTGCCCAGGCACATATGATGGTTGGGTATGTTGGAACAATACAGAAGCTGGAACATTTGCAATAGCACCGTGTCCCGAGTTCATTGTAGGATTTGACCCAACAAGTAAGTATAATATTCTAAAATATAACCAATTTACAATTTACGGAAGCAGTAGGTTGTCATGCATTTAAATAATTTGCAAATGACTAGACAGTTTTATCGAATATCAAATAAGTATATTACATCCTCGTAGACATGTACGTAATAAAGGCAAAAACAATTTGCTATACACAATAGAAGAATATTTTATTTAAACCTATTCATTAATTCGTTCTATTGATCATTTAATGGAACTCTGACATGAATAAATCAAAAAGCTTTAAATTTATTGCTTTACACGTACATAAATACTCGTGCATAATATATATGTATGTTTTTCGAAAATAGCTTTTTTTACATAAATTTTCATGGTTACATACGGTTGATATGAGGCGGGTAAACTTCTTGGGTGGAAACACATATTTTATTTTAGCAACAACAATTTTTTGTTTTGTTTTTCTCGAGAATTTTGTGTTTATGTTTCCGTATAATCTTCGAAAGAGAGATAAATGTCGATGTTTTTGAATCAGATACATATATACAATATGTTCCGCAAGAAAGTATCTCAAAGAAAACAATAAAAACACAATAAATAAATTAATTGATATTTATTTCTTATATTGGACATAAAAACTAGTTTCACAGTTACCTTAGTATATGGTCCAGCCGCCAACGTTGTCTATTATAGACTGAAATAATAATAATTAAGAATTACAATATATATATATATATATATATATATATATATATATATATATATATATATATATTATATTATATATATATATATATATATAAGTATATATATATATAGATCATAAGAAAATATTTTTAGGAACGTGAACAATCCGCTGTGTGATTGTAATGTCATCCTGTCCTCCTTCTCTGAAGGGGCTCTATCTAAATCTCTTCCATGTAAGCCATCCACATTTCCACAGTCTCTATGCCGCTCAATCCACTTCTTCACAAATGACACAGATGTTTTGACATATTTTACTACCAACTTCATACAGATTTTCGGTCCTTGGAATGGGTATCTAAAATCATCACTTCAAACGCTTTTTATACATGGAACTCATTTAATCGTTTAATCATTCAAATACTCAAGCGAACTGAAGAAAGGCTTTAACGCGGAAAAGCGTGTATTGATTAATTTTACCTGCTACATTATGTAAAGGTAAAACAGAAAGAATAAATTGAGATACTTTTCTTGTGTAACGTACTATAAATTAATTATTTTCGGTAATCATTTCTTATAGTAAATTGTTAACAAAAAATTCACCAATATTTTGTGCAAAGCCAAATTTTAAAGTGAAAAACTGATGAGATGGAATCATTTTAACAAGTAACAAAGTTTTAATTTAAATCGTATATAGCAGAATAAATGCAAACAATACACAACTTTATCGTTTGGAACGTTTCCAAAAACAAAACGCTAAACAAGCAATGAACAACATCTTGGTGAAAACGAAACTTATAAAATATGAGAAACTATATCATTATTCTTGTTTAATATACATAAATGTTTAACGTTTATATTATAAATATTTTACATAACTACTTATGCTTCAAGCTTAATATACAAATATATCCTCCTAGATTGGTACGGTTTCTCTTGAAACGATAGCATTTTGTATATTGGTTTTACTGAATAAATGTACTTCACTACTTGCATAGGTTGTTGAAATGTAATACTCCGAGCGTATGTAGTCTGTCATCAATGCATTGCCAATAGGCAAATGTTTTACGATAAATTGAAATAATATGAATTTAATTTCAAGTCAATAATTTCCTTTCGATAAATTCATGATATGCGACTAAAAATTATATAAATTCGTTTTATATATCATGACAGTCGCAGGCCCTTTCCACTTGCTTCCATGTTTACCTCTGTAACGAAATGGTAAGATTTCGTTAACAGAACATGGAATTAGAGGTCTGGTGCAGTCTGGTGGGGGTTGCCAGGCTTGATCACATGCTTGAATAACCGCATTAGGAAAAAAATAATTTAAAACTTTTAAACAGAAGAAACTAAACAATGTCTGCCACAATTCCAGGAGCTAAAGAAAATAATTAGCAGGATGCGATCGTTCGGGATGACAGCATCAGCCCGCTCGATCCCCGCACAGTCTGCTGGGAAGGCCCTCTTATCATCGGCCAGTCTACCGCGGTAGACGCGACTGTCACCGATAACAGTAAGAGATGGAAGGGCGCCTTCTCAAAAGACCACTTGGTGACATCAAGGGGCGGAAGCCGTCATCCCTAAGGAACGATCAGCACAGATGTCGTGTTGCCCTCTCCGACAGCCTGTCGGAATGAACAAAACGACCGGAGGAATATGGAAGAACCGACCCACTGCTAGGACCCTACCTCACGGCTCATCCGATCACACCATCGAGAATTATTCCCTTATGGTTACAACGAACATGATCTCAACAAAAGAACAATGAAAGTAAAATCTATAAACGAAAACCCACAAAAATTCGTAAGAAGAAAAAAATAATAAAAAGCCGTTAATGCATAACAGTTCGGTTGATAGCGGAATATATGATGGATGATTTCTAGAAGAAAAGGTGGATGAAAGTTTGACTGTAACTATTGTAACAAATACTTGTGTGAAAGAGCAACGGTATAAGTAATAAGATCAAAAAAAACATTTTGATAGAAAAGAGAACGGAAACTTAAAAAAAAAAACTTGAAAGTTTTAAGTCATCGAATTTTTCAAAATAAAATATTACCTAAATAAATGAATTCCTTTTACTTTCTTTTACTCTAGTAAAATAATGTATAGTAATCATAAAAATTTTGGACCTTGAGATTTTTAGAGATTTATCTATTTTGAGGTCCCCTGAGTCCGAAAAAGTGGGTTTCGAAATAGTATCTGTCTGTCAGTCTGTGTCCTCTCTACAGCCCAGATGGTTTAATCAATCAAATTAAAACTTCAGATTTAATCTTTTATGATAAATTGGGAGGTGCCAGTGAATTTTACTCCAAATCGGCTTACCGGAAGTGGCCACTCCCTTGGTCCAGAAAATTTATTTTGCAAATATCTTAAAAAGTATAAAGTTTACAAAAAACTACTTGAAACAAAATAGTTCTAAAAATTAAAAACAAATAAAAATAAAAAATGAAAAAAAAAAAATTTAAAAAAAAAAGTTATAAAAAAAAAAAAATTTCATAAAATTCTTTGTTCATAAAAGAAAGTCGTGTGTTGGCCACACCTCCATTTTTTTCTAAACATAATAATTTCAAATTCCTAAAACTTATTTACCAAGTATATTAAACGATAATTTTGTAAATTTTTTAAATTTCTTAACTGATAACTTACCAGTAGTACGTACTTTTTACTAACCAGCGGAAGAGTACGAAACATTTTAGAATTTGGTGAAAATATTTGGTTAGGTAAAATTAGGGAAAAGACAGCTATATTTTTTCGACCATTTTTAATAGGTAAAATTCAACTGCAGAGAGTCAGAAAATATTTCTATAAAATATTTGTAAGAGTGAGTGTACACGGTATAGTAGAAATTTAAACGTCACAAATTAAGCTAAAATTGTTTTTCTACTAGAAAAATGAGCAATTCTAGCAGAAAAGTTTGACTTTTGTTGCTTGTTTCTGTCATTTTTTACTTTCTTTACGTAAGTAAAATAAAGTATACATAGCGTCATTCCCTGATGCATTAGTAAACTTACCAGCTCCATCAAATATTTCAGCTTAAAAACATCAAATATTTCAAATAAAAACCCAAAGTTAATTTTATCTTATTTTAACATAGAAACATGTCCCTCAGTTAAATATTTAGTTGAACGGAATCGGGAAGTTAAATATTTAACGGTCTTGTTACAATGTCTATTCAAGCTGTGTTTCTTATTTCCCATCTACTCGATTTAATCAATCTGAGTACTAAAACGCTATGTAAAACACAGATTTTTAGTACTCACATCGATCCGATCGATAGATCCGAAATAAGAAACGGTGGGCTTTTTTCCAATTCTAGCTCATTTTAGCTCATTTTCTTGTTTTATCAGAATGGCAAATTTTGAGTGATATTATTTTGTACTAATAAAAAATGTTACGAAAAATTGTCATTTCATCAGAATCTACCCCCCCCCCCCCCTCCAAAAACTAGATCCTAATGAAATAACAATTTTTCTTGGCATTTTTCTAATACAAAATATAATCACTGGAAACTTACAATTCTGATTAAATGAGCCATGTAGTTATAATCATTTAAGAACTCGTAATGCACGAAATTATTTCCAATTAAAATTTGTCACATTATTTTAGAAATTTGTGAAATAAATTTGGTGCTTTTCAAAATTAACTCAGATGTTGGAAGTGTATTCGTAATAATTTCATAAATATTTTAACAAATTACAAAAACAGTAAAAATTAACAAAATTTAACACCAATTGAAAAAATAATTTTAACTTACACAAACAAAACCTTTTTTAAAAGACAACCCAAATTACGTGGGGTAGTGGTAAATGTTTTATCAAATATAAATTAACATTGTGTGGCTTAACAACTATAATCAGTGAACCTCCTCTACTTCCATATACTTCTATATGGATAAAATGAATGACTTATTAAGTGACACATCAAGAAAAAACTCATGAGTTGTAATACCCTAGTGATTCCAAAATTATATACATAGCTTACAAAAAATTCATAAACCAAACATTCCGTAAGTGCCATAGCCGATCCCATAATTTTCTTTATCACTTTTTGTAGACAGTATTCTAAAACCTAGTGTTGGGAAGACTAATTCCTTATTTAATATGACCATTCCACCAAATTTTCTGTTAATCTCTTTAGATATTCTTCTTTATTTATTAATGTTGACAACCAAATTGTAAAATATAAAAAGAAATTCTAAATCCAGTTTAACGAAAGTATAATTTGTTACTGCTCTGGATATTGTTTTAAATATTTCAGAATTTTGGGCTCCCTAGAAGTTTGAGTTTTAAACTCCTTGAAATCATTTCATTTTGCTATAAATGCATACATACATATGTATGTAAATGACATAATCACACCTGTACTACTGTTCTCTAGAAGCTTTTAATTCAATAAATACTCGTAACAGAATAAAATTCACTTTGAAATGAAGTGGATATCAAAATTTCATTTTTGGACATTCTATTGATTCACGAACCAAATGGGAAAATTTCTTGCTATTGGTATATTATAAAATACTTGGTCTGCTCTATATATTTGAATTTAACTCGTTTCTTTCCACCACTTACAAAATTAACACTATTAACACAATATTCTGAAAAATTAATTAATAACTAATTTTTGAAACAAAGGCATTTTCATACAAATCCGAAAATGCAACAAGAATTTATTTGGATATCTTGTATAATAAAACATTTCTGAAAAAATGAAACACCTCTCTAGGAATTTTAGTTTTAAAACTGTTGGACGTGCAGCCACAAGTTAATTTGACCAATTTTTTCTAATACGAAAAATTATTTGTTAAATTTTTTATAAATTATTGGCTCATTTATTTTAGAATTGCCTTCAGTGTGTCTTAGATTTGTTCCTGGTTTGCCTTTTTGATGACTACGCAGTACGCATTAAACAAAACTTAGTTGTTTTGTTTTGATTATTTTGGCTCATAGAAATGTTTTCATTACGTTTATGATCAAATTTGAGCCGGACATGTAAAAAGAACAACATTTTTATGTATTTTAATACCAATCTTTATTATTGCCTTCAAAATAGGATACTTTTGATCTAATATAAGCATGTCAACGGTTAATCCATTTCCATACATATCTCTTAGGCCTCGGCCGGGATGGCCTTTAGTTCCTTCAGCGGATTTGTTTTTATGGCTTCAATCGGAGCGGATATTTGAGTTTTGGAAACAGTAAAAAGTCACAAGGAGCTAAATCTGGCGAGTACGGTGGCTGAGCGATGACTTTTGTTTTGTGTTTGGCCAAAAATGCAGTCACAATCAAGCTGGAATGTGACGGCACGTTATCGTGGTAAAAAATCCATGAATTGTTTGCCCACAAACCCTGCCGTTTACGACGAATTGCTTCACGTAGACGCCTCAAAACTTTATTGACCGTTTGACCCTCTGGAACGAGTTTATGGTGAACCATACCACGGTAATCGAAGAAAACGATGAGCATTGCCTTGATTTTCGACCGACATTTGCTGGATTGTTGGCAGTTTTGACGTCATATTCATAAACCCACGTCTCGTCACTAGTAATAATTCGTTTGATGAAGCATTTCTTTTGCGACCTCTATTCGACGTTCTTTTTGTAAAAAAATTAGGTCTTTCGGTACTATAGTCGAGCGGCAAAGCGTTTCATACCTAAAACCTCAACCAAAATGTGTTGAGTTGATCCATAAGAGATGTTGAGAGCCTCTGATATCTCTCTAATGCCAACACTACGATTTTCGAGCACAATTTTCTTCACTTTTTCGATGTTACCGTCGTTAACAGAGGTGGATGGATGACTCGCACGAGGCAAGTTTTCTACGAATTCACAACTCTCACTAAATGCTTTATCCCACTCAAATACTTGCGTTCTCGTTAGAGTAGACTCCCCCAAAACACTTCTGCAACATTTTCAATGATTCCGTAGCCGGAAACAAAAAATTTCAAGCAAACTCGTTGTCCAATGTTTTTTCCTTAGTAAAAATCGCGAGAAATATTTTCCGCGTCGTAAACAAATAGCTGCTAAACTCACACTAATGGACGAATTCTGCTCAAACGTCACATGAATACCAAAGAAGGTTGTACCACCCTAGAAAAAAAATTAGCGATTCGGTTTACGCGTGCGGTTTAAATGCACCAGTCCGGGTTAAATTTGACCAGATGGTACTCGTCTTCGTGTTCCATTGGCTTTTGCAAACTACTCACAAGTACTTGTATCTACTCGCAACTACTCATGCTCAAGCGATGGTGTAGTTGTTAGAAGTAGTTACGCATATAATTAACGAAAGAGGGATTTTAGTTTAAAAAAATCTAATACCAATTTTGGTTGTGTGAAACGTCATTTTTTAACCCTAATCCAACCAAGATTTGCCTTTTTGGCTCGTTTGATAAATGCATCGATTTTCAAAATAATGTTAATTTAGTTATAAACTTGTATGTATTTTATTTTGAAAAATTTCCATACAATGTACTCGACATCTACCCATTCTCTTTAAAAAATTTCGTAAATTATTTGATTAGAATTTGAATTTACTGACATAACAAAACAATGTTGGTACAATTAGGGTTAAAAACAAAAAATTGTTGTTTATGTTTGTGATACGACGCGCAATTGTTAAATCGTAAAAATATTTTAGTTATTTTGTTGTTTAATATTTTGTTACCAATTATTATTAATAGAACAACGTATTTTTTATTAAAATCTAGCTGTTTTATTTAAATTGAGGTTATGTTTTACTACTGTCACAAAAAATTACGTTCCATTGAACATCTCCTCACAAGTACTTGGCAGTAGCAAATTGTTTCCAATGGTTCCAAAGAAAAAGAAGTACCTTATAAAATTAGATATTGGCAATTGTCATTATTGTATCCTCCTTTTCAGGTGTTCATTTATCACCTTCAGATGAATCAGTGACATGTCTAATTTTTAAACATTTCTAATATTAGCATACCTAAAAAATGCTCTTTGGTCGAGTCCTTTAAATAATTTCAGATTACAAATAGTAAAATGCGACCATCGTGTTCATCGAGGAACAAGTTTATTTTATAAACTCGTAGTTTAAGATAATTAAGATAAAAATGAGGATAAAAGAAAACCCACTTTGCATAAATCGTTATTTATTATTATGTTCTGCTACGACATATTTATTTACTTCTTAATAATTTTTTTCGTCTCATCTCGAAGTATAATGTGAAGAATTTGTCAGGATGAAAACTCGGTGTTTAATCCTAGATGATAAAAAGTGTAATGTGTAATTCCTCTGAAATTATTATTTATAACATTGCAAAATAACAAATCGGTTGTAGATGGATCGTTCTAACAATCAAAACGGGTGTGCTCTGTTCCAAATACATATGTGTACTAGTAGGTAAAATCACTTTTATATTATTTAACATTAGAGCCCAACGGCTATTTTTCTTCCACCACTCATCATCTCTATTCGAATCCAATAAAAAGAAATCCTCAAAAATACCAAAAAAATTAAAATGTATCTGTCTTTGTTGAATATCTTACACAAAGATAAATGTTTGATTTTCTTTGTGATGAAATTTATTTTTGTATAAATACTAGTTACACGCACATAAAATAGAAAAATTACTAGTTACACGCACATAAAATAGAAAACACTGATAATAAAAATTCAATTACAATTCAATGAATTTTTGTTCATGTTAAAGAAAACATTTCGGGTTGATAACAGATTGATAGTCAAACAAAACAAGCGTATAAGTGATGAGTGGGTAAATATGTTTGACTTGGTAATTTCCAAAATGGATATCGTTAAGTTAAATTAAACAGAAACTATAAATAGTGGTATGCAACAACTAAACGAGTTGCTCTGGCTTTGTCTAGCTATACTTTTCTTATAAAACCCTTGACACATAAATGGGATTGCAAAGAGTTACCTGTATTAAAATTAAAATTTTTTTCCATTTTCATTTCAAGAAAATGTCGTATTCTGCATTTTGTGAAGAACTGATAAATTTTAAATTCTTTAATTGAAAAGCTATTATAGATATCAAAAACGACATGAGTCTGACTTTGGACGAGTCTATACCATCGTATACAAAACCAAATCAAGTGGCAACACCAGAAATGAGTGAAACAAATTCCTGATATTGTATTGAGTGATTGTAAAGTGAAGTTTGTAACGAGTAGATAACCAAAAAAAAAATTTAACATAAATAATAACCAAAATTAATATAAAGTCTGTTTTATATGACGTTATAATATCAAAACCTCAAATTAGAAACACAAAATATTTTATGACACCGTTTCGACTTCACTGACTGGATATTCTGATTCTTTCCTCGTTCCCACGTATTTTGCACTAAGAGTATTTATTAAGAATTTAATTTGTCTGTCTGTAATAAGTTGATTTTTCGGCATTTTTTATAGACAAATATATTAATTGTTCATGGCAATCCCAATATTTTCGATTTGGTAAATCAGAAAAATATAGAGGCCAATCGCTCCTAATATATCTACTGAAAAAAAGTAGAAATATCTTCCCCCCTCCCCGTAATTTTGGCTGAAGGCAAAGAGTTATACCAATGTACAACTCTGCAAAAATGACAACTCCCCAAAAATGAGAATTAATTCGAACAATTAATATATTTGTCTATAAAAAATGCCGAAAAATCAATTTATTAAGAGTATTTAATAAAACTGACCACTTTACACCAGTAAATGTATTGTAAACCACTGAAATGTCTTATAGACCACTTGATAACACAAAATATATGTATACCCAATTAAAATAATAATTGCACTAGTGGTAGACCGCCTATAAATACTATATTCAAAGATTTTGGCAGTCTTACTGGCTTCACAAAGCGAAATATCATGGCAGATAATGTGATTAGTGCATTTCACTTGGTAATTAAATACTAGAAGCATGGTAAAACATGTCATATGTTTCACTGAAGCAGAAGCCCGTTGAATTCTGAAAACTGAAGATCAATTTCAACCTTTAAGTTTCTTGCTTTTATTGGACTTTTATATGCTAGAGGAGCGAGCCTATAAAGCAAGCACCATGAGAGCTTCTTATCTATGGTCGAAGAAGTGGGAACTTACGTTAGTCCCAAATACAATGACGAGATAAATTTATACAAATTCTTCGATATCAAAGATATACCCACTGATAAATTTGCGCTTATATCAGAAATATGGAATGATTTCCTGAAAAATTGCCAAACATGTTTTAGACCATATAAAAATATTACCATAGATGAGCAGTTGTTCTTCATGAAGTCCCGATGACACAATATCTGCCAAATAAACCACAGAAATTTGGCATAAAGTGTTGGTTGGCAGTCAATGTAAAATCAAAATATATTATAATGATTTCCCTTATTTGGGCAAGGACGAGAATCAAAATTGCACACCTTTAGAAGAATTTGTTGTTTTGAAACTGGCCGAACCGTTTTTACAACAAGGAAGGAATATAACAACTGATAATTTTTTCACTAGTATCCCTCTTGCTAAATAATTAGCTGCGAAAAGAACCACTTTGGTCAGGACCATTAGGGCCAACAAGAGAGAACTTCCAAAGCCAGCAAAGAATAAGAAGGATAAGATGATATTATATTCATCAGAGCATTCTAAATCAGAAAACTGCATGTTCACCATTTATAAAAGCAAGCCTCAACTAAAGGTTTTACTATTAAGGCCTTTTCCGAAAGTTATACTTATTTATTTAGACATACTTATTTGCCGCCATCTTAAATAATTATGTAAAATCATTCGAATTGATTTCACATACTTATTTAATATTTTGACAGCAACGCAAAACCATAACAATTAAATTTAATTATTATTAAAATATAAATAAAAACTATAAATTATAAAATGAATGAAGCTAAAAAATTCTTGCTTCTTACTTATTTAGTAAATAAAAATATTAAATTATGCCTGAAATTGGTCGACGGTGACGAGGATTTGCTTCATTTGTAAAAATGAAGTTCTTATTAAACAACATCTGAGGATAAGTATTCAAGTGATGAGTACATAAACAGGAAGTTTAACTAGCGAAAATTAGCTAACTGGGTAATTTTTTTACAAATTTATGAGTTATTTATTGAACACTTTTAATATTTTTAGCTATTTGTGACGCGGAGCATACATTTTTGAATATTTGCGTTGGGTGGCCAGGATCTGTGCACGATCAAAGAGTACTGCGAAACAGTGGTGTACCAAAAAAAAAAATAAAATATCCGCCGAAAGGTTATTACTTCCTTGGTGATAGTGGTTACCAACTAACGTTGGAGCCTTTAGCCATTATTACACCGCAAACCACCCTTTGAAGCAGCAACACAAGAAGTTTAACCATATGCAGAGCAAAGCGCGCATAGCAGTTGAACAAACGTTTAGTGAAATGAAGGCCTTGTGGGGGTGCATTTTCCTTCGTTCATTGGAGATCAATATCATAAAGTGTATAAATAAAACACTAAATTGTATAAAGGTCATTGCTGTTTGCTGTATATTGCACAATATTTGTTTAGATGTTGGAGATCTCATGAATGTTGATGGAGAATTTAAAATTGAAGATGATTCATTAATGGTAAAGCTTTAGAATTCCGGAATCATTTATGCTCAAATGTGTAAAAACTATTTTTATATTAATAAATTTATATCATTTGTAAAAAAATAATATTTTAAAACTTCAGTGAATTGTTTTTTTTTTATAAAAAGTATCAATTCAAAATTTCTAATTCGAAGGCAACTCTACTTTGGGGAAACACTTCTGGCATACCCTTTTAATAATTTACAACAGTTTGGTCCCACGTTTTTATATAGTCAAAGATTTTATCTTTTTGTTTCGAATTTTTGACTCCACAATCCAGACTTGAGTTCGCCATTCCATCAATAGAAAAAATCGATGTTCATGAGACAACCGAAGTTTCAGATGCACCATCAAGGGGATCCTGGCAAACTAACAACAACTCATTGAAGCAAATGCTTAGAAGGCAGGAAGTTAAAATGCGAGAAATGTACAGAGAAATTGACAACGAAAAGGATACTCTTATAGAGCAGCAAGGGAAACAAGCAATGCATATCTCTCTAAGTCTCTGCAATATATGAAACGCGCAATGGAACAGATCATTGACAAACATGAAGAAATATGTGTCGAAGCATCAGACGATGACCAAGAGAAGTTGGAGTATTTTACAAAGGAATATTATGAAACCTTAAGAAGAGAGTACACCAAGATGACAATAAGAATGACGGTTGCGATAGAAGAGAATACAACAAAGAGTGATATGGAAATGGAAATAAAATTGAAACCTATAGAAATACCCGTATTCTATGAAGATTATATGAAATGGGGTAGCTGCTCAGAAATCTTCAAGAAACTGATAGATCAAAATCAGCGGCTATCCAATACCCACAAAATCAATTATCTGAAAACACACTTAAATGCAGCAGCGGCTAAGCTAGTTTTTCATCTAGAACCGACGGCAGATAATTATGCAAAAGCTTGGAGTATATTAAACAACCGATACAACAACAAAAGACTGCTCATCCCAGCTTACCTAAGTATATTGCTGAACCAACTAACCATTGCTACTGAGTAATTAGAAATATGCATGACACCACTATAAAGTGCCTTTGGATCAAATTGTTTGACCGCTGTTCATCACTCACTAAGGCAGTAAGGATCATCGGGTTACTGCGAGTAGGCGGCAGACTGTGTAACGCCAGGATTACTTTCAATTCTTAACATCCAATAATACAGCCTTATAAAAGTTACTTAACATGGCTCCTAATAGATTGTGCATATAAGATGACCTTACACGGAGGAAAGACGCTTACACTGGCTTTTATTCGGCAAAGGTACTGGATTATTAAAGGTCCATTAGCAGTAAAAACTAACATCAATAGATGCATAACCTGCCACAAACAACGCGCGCATACCTTAAATCAAATGATGGGAGATATTCCAATAGCTAGAGTAACTCCGACACGGCCTTTTACTCATACTGGGGAAGATATACTGGGCCTTTCCAAATACCAGGTGTGTTCACCAGGTTGAGGTCGCAAAAGCTATAAATGTTACCTAGCAGTATTCATTTGCTCCGCAGTAAAAGCTACTCACATAGGAGTAGTAAGCGATTTGTCATCAGAAGGTTTCATAGCAGCATTCAAACGTTTCACAGTACGCCGGGGATTTTGCTCGAACCTTATAGTGACTGCGGTTCCAATTTTATAGGAGCCTCAAAACTTATGCGGAACCAACTCACGCTTGCAGTAAAACAACTATCGGGAAAATGGTCAGAAGAGCTTTCAAAAGAGGGTACTCAATGGTATTATATACCACCAAGAGCACCACATAGGGGCGAACTTTGGGAATCAGCTGTTAAATCCATCAAACACCATTTGCATAGGATAATTGGACAACAACATTTAACATTTTGTAGTTTGCCAAATAGAAGCATGCTTGAATTCTCGACCACTTTTTCCAATGACATCTGACCCTAACGATTTCACGACATTAACACCAGGTCATTTTCTCATAGGCGAACCTACGAGAACGATGCCCGAAACAAGCATTCTTTTCGAAAATATCAACCATTTAACCGAATATATGTATGTTAATGCTACAAAAACGAAGCAAATGGACCAAAAAACAAGATAATATATCAAAAGGGGAGCTGGTCCTCGTTAAGGATGATAACCTACCTCCAGGAAAATGGCCTTTTAAAACGATGGCCTAGTTAGAGTCATAACCATAAAAAACAGCAATGTAGGATTGTTTAAAAGGCCAATTACCAGTGACGAGATGGAAGAAATGGGCCTGCCAAAATCTAACATGGAAGTTAGGCAGGCATCAACGGCTGCAGACGGTTGTGAAGTAAGCACTTCGAAACAAAGATAATCGATACAACACGGACGGACGACAAGAGCAAACAGCAAATTAACACTGTTACTGTGCTCGCTCGCAATAATCTACATGATGGGACATACAACCGCACTAACAACAGCGATAATCAATATAACACGGTTCAATTCCCATCCTAGTATTTATTTTGATAAAATTGATCAAGGGAAACTTATTAATGGGAAATCCTCCAGCATCACTACATAAGCCATAGAAGTTGACCGAATAATCTGCAAGTGGGTCCGGGGAATATATTACCAATTCATTAGGTAACATGGAATAACCGTACAACAGAATCATATGACAAATTTATGTAATAATTTGTTTTCTTTATAATATTTGTATCATGTCACACAACACCTTTTTTCTGGCCAAGTCAATTCTGTTTAATATGCTTATTAGAAGTAAAATAGTGTAATATGAATGAATGAAATTTTGTATAAAAAGACGAGTAAATAAAATATAAAAGTAAAATAAATTTACAACTAAAACCAATTGTTTGTTCTTCAGCAGTAAAAAGACCTCACCAGTGCCAATCTTTTTACTATACATAAAATATAAAAAATATTTGTGTAGTGAATAATACACATACAGGTATTCCTATATGGTTCTGTTACTTCAATCTGTCGGACGTAACTGATTTCTGGGTCGAACTCAATTTCTGACTCGTACTCAATTAATTCGTCGAATGTATCACTTTCGTTGTCGTGTAAATGGTTGAGGCTGTCTATAATATTGGTTGGTTAAATGTTTTCTTTGTCATCCATGAAATCATTAATTTTGATAAAATATGGCCAATTTGATGAGTTTATTCTTGTTGGTGTCGCACCTGTTTGTGGATCTTTTAATTTTTTATAAATGTCACACAATTTATGCTACTTTTTGGCACATTCTTGGGATGTTGGTTGTATTAGTTCTGGCCTCGATGATTGTATAGTAAATAAAACGCACAAAACTTACGCCCAAATAACACGGTGTAGACATGGTGCCCTCGCTTCTATTAGGGCATTTTTTTCATTTTCACTCCCTTAAATAAAAAATAATGAATTAATATTATAACTACGAAACTTTATCAAAAATATTTTTAAGTTGCGGTTATGTATAAATGATAATATGAATATTTAATGTTTCAACTTAAAATATTTCAAAAAAAATAAAAATAAAAAAATATACACTACATCGCACGTTATATAATTTTCGCTTCATTTTATATTTATTTCGTAATTTTTAATTAAATTGTTTTATAAACAATAACAACATCACAATGTAAACAATGAACAGTTTGGCAGAATTTTGGTTTTCATTTTTTATTTTTTTTTTGTAAGAAAGGGAAAGCAACATACTTATTTTAATTACCTCGCCAACATACTATACTTATTTAAATAAGTACATACACTATCTAACAAAAATTATTCACACCCCAGGCCAATGCATACAATTTCAAGGAAAAAATGTTTGAACATTGTCAAGTAAAAAATCCAAAAATATATATTTATTTCATTGTTTTCGTTGTTTTATTACAATGAAATAAATATATATCCCTGGATCCTTTTACTTGACATTGTTCTAATATTTTTGCTTGACATTGTTTGCAGAAGGCCGGGGTGTGAATAATTTTGTTAGATAGTGTATGTCTAAATAAATAAATACAACTTTCGGAAAGGGCCTAAGTACTAGACATAGATATGTAAGATTGAAAGACAATAATAAACGCACTCCAGCAACAATCGTGGCTGGTTTTCGGTGTAGTAGCGTTAAATGCGTGGATGCTGTACAAAGAATGTACCGGATCAAATATGTCCAGAAAGGATTTCATTTTTCAATTAGCCGAAGAACTTGCCGGTAAGAAAGAAAATGAAATTGAAGAAAATATTGATCTACAAGAGCCCATTACATCAGCACAGCGTCAAACTTGTCAAGTTGGATTTCGGAAAAGAAATAGAAGTACACTTGTAGAAATTTGTAAGAAGATTGTTTGTGGAAAATATAGTATGCACGTAAAATTGAATATGTACATATGTAAAATGTGCGTAGAATAAATATTATTAGTTGGATCAGTGTTTTCGTTTATTTTTTAGAAACCAAATTTTTTTATTTTTTTTTTTATTTAAAATAAATTTTATTTATTTATTTTATGTAATTACAATCTAGTCTCCAGGACTAATGAGCAATTTGTTTCTAACTTAATTTACTAACTTAAATTAATCTATGGCTTCTTCCCATTGGCGTTCCATAGGGTTTGGTAAATTGAAGTAAACCACATCTTTGTAGTGGATTTTAGATCAGCACAATGCTGCTTAAACTGACAATCACACCAGCTCAAAAGGTTTGGTTCTTTTAAGTCTGCGTACTAAATTCGTGATGCTTAGGAGCCGAGTTGCCTCAATGTTCACATGTTGGCGGAGCCTTTCTTCATGCCTCCGTGCTTTTTCCTGGATTTCGTTTAAGATGAGGTTCATTTTAAGGTCCCTATGAAGGTCATTGTCCCTGACATACCAAGGTGCATAGCGATGTTCCTTAATACCATATTCTGAAATCTTTGGATGATATTTACGTTGCTCTGTTTGGTACAACCCCAAAGCTGAATACCATAAGTCCAAATCGGTTTCAATATTTGCTTATAAAGTAGAAGCTGTTGTATGTTGATAAAGAAGAGTTCCTTCCCATCAGCCAATACATTTTTCTGTATTTAAGTCTTAATTCTTCACTTTTCTTCTTGACTTGTGCTTTCCATCGTAGTTTAGCATCCAGGGTCATGCCGAGATACTTAGCTGTATTCGCATGCGACATTATTTCCCGATTTATGGTAATCGGAATATGTTCGAATCATCTGTTTGTAAAGTTGATGTGAACTGATTTAGCTTCATTTAGTTTTATTCTCCATCTTTTTGTCCATTTATATATTTGAGTTATAGCTGATTGTAACTTCTGTGTTGATTCTTCGTTGCTTTTTCCAACAGCTAAGATCGCCGTATCATCTGCAAAAGTTGCCACTGTGTTGTTTTCTAATGTAGGAATATCATAAGTGTATAGTAGGTATAAAACCGGCCCTAATACACTAGAAAATGTATCATCTAACTTAATCCTGAAGAACCTATTTTTCAGGTAAGATTCCAGTATCTTAGCAAATTGCATTGGTAGAAGATTCCTTAACTTGTGGTTAAGTCCTTCATGCCACACCCTATCAAACGCTTGTGCAACGTCAAGAAATACTGTTGAACAGACTTTTTTCTCCTCTAATGCTTTCTCAATTATACTGGTTATTCTGTGTACTTGCAATTGTTGAGTGTTGGTTGCGAAAACCGAACTGATGATTTGGGATCAAGTTTTTACTCTCGATTATCGGATTTAATCTTTTTACCAGAAGCTTCTCAAAGAGTTTGGACATGACTGGCAATAGCGAAATTGGCCTATAAGACGATGTTATATGTGGTTGTTTCCCAGGTTTTCGGATCATAATTACTTCTGCAATTTTCCATAAGCTTGGTACACATTTCATTCTAAATGCTGCATTTATAAGATTGGTGAGTTTCACCAGAGCTTTCCTTGGCAGCTCTTTTAAAATTTCTGCAGTAATAAGATCGTACCCAGGAGCTTTTTTCGTATTCATATTAGCTTTTATCTCACGCATGACTTCTTTTGGTGTTGTCGGTAGGATTTCTTTACTTTCTTGCACAGCTTGTTCAGTTATTATCTCGGCTTCCAACGTTTGGTCTTCATGTGGCTGGAATATTTTTTCGAGGTGTTCGGCAAATTCTCGAGCTTTGTCTTCATTATTTCTAGCTCATTTCTCACCTGCTATTTTTATTGGGGGAATCTGCATTATTGGTCTTTTGATTCTTTTGGTTGCTTTCCAAAGAGAATAATCAGTACTGTTATCATTAGTTAATTTTCTTAAATTGTTGCTGATTGATTCATCTTTCAATTCTTTGATCTCTCTTCTTAATTGTTGAGTGAGATTGTTCAAATGAGTTTTATCTTGGGGGGCCCTTGTTTGTTGCCATACTCTTCTCGCTTTTCTTTTTTCTTCGAGTAGTTCCCTAATTTCCATTGGGTAGTTGTTTCCCTTGATTTTCGTTTTAATTTCAGGAGTATTTTCCCAAGCTGATTGCTGTATATCGTTTACAAATTTGTGAACTTCTTTGTCTAATTGTTCTTCAGTCTTTAATGGAACCATTAAGTTAATTATTTCTTTTAGGAATAGTCTAAAGCATGCCCAATTAGTGTGATTATTTACTAGGAATGGGCTTCTTTCTTTCTGAATGATTTTTTCACTTAACATTAGAAGTATTGGTGAATGATCAGAGTTTAAGTCGTGGCTTTCATCTACTTGTACATACTTTACAGATATGTTCTTTATTAAGAAGAAATCAATCAGATCTGGTACTTTATTTGGATCAGTTGGCCAGTAGGTTGGTTTTTCAGTTGAGAGGGCTTCACAACTGCATTTTCTGATAGCTTTTAGGAGTTCTTTACCCTTAGTCGTTGTTAATCTGGATCCCCAGTGGACATTTTTTGCATTTAAGTCTCCTCCAAGTACAAATCGTTTTCCTAATTTACTGAGGAACTCGAGATAATCTTTTTCTTTCATTGAGTGCTGCGGTGGGCAGTAAATACTAGCAATACAAATAGAACTACTTTTGGATTTGACAATAACAGCAGTTGCTTGTATTTCTTCCGTTTCATATTTTAACTCCTCATAGTGATGAATACTATTTCTAATTATAACATCACTACCTCCTTTAGCAGTGTTTCCAGTGTTTAAATTTAATGATTGATTGTCTAGTGAAGTATGTTTCCGTGATGAGGCATACATCGATTTTTTCTGTGTCAAGGAACACTTGCAGTTCTTGTTGATGTTGCATCAGTGCATTGGCATTCCAACATAAGATTCTAAGATCATTGGTCATTTTTCTGTTTAGGGATGGCTCCCTTAGTGCTGTACTCTAGTTTCTTTAATCGCTCATCAAATGTATTTAGTCTGCTTAAAATTAATTTAAGTGTTTGACTTATATCGTCATTTTGAGCAGTTTTTCCTGGATTTCCGTTGCTCATCATTACTTGAGCATAAGTCATTTTACCAAATTGTCCTTGAGTAGTTCCCGACACTCTACGATTTACTTCGGGTCGGTTCATCTTAACCGCTTGTTTCCTGAATAAACTTGGATTTTTAGCAATCACGTTCTTATTTTTGATATTTTGCAGTTCAATAGCAACGCTGCATCCTCTGTAGTTAGCCAGATGGTTTTCTCCACAGTGAACACATTTAGGTTGAACATTTTGGGCTTTTACACAGTCTTTGGTATGATGTTTACCCAAACATTTGACACACCTGGGTTCCCTGTTGCAATATTTTTGTGTATAGTATGTCCATAGGTTTGACATTGTTTTCATTGTGGAATAAGCTTAGGATCTTCTTAGAGGCTGAATAACTACTTTGCACCTCAAGATGTACTTAATTTGATAAATTTTTTCAATATCTTCATCAGTATCGAAGGTCAACATAAACATATTGAGACTTGAGAGGTACTTTGCCTCTCCGTTTTAGCTTAATCGATGCTTCAGTTAGCCTTAAATCCTTTTGCTTTCAGGTCATCAATTATTTTGTCTGGTTTACACGTAGAGTGAAAGTGTTTCGCCATGACCCTAATTGGTCTGGTTTGTTTATCATCAAACGTGTGCCAAGCACGTTTTTCTTCATTTAACATTTTTGTCATTTTTCTGTATGTTTCAGCATCTTCTAAGTTTATTTTGATGGTGTTTCCATTCATCACCTTTGCATTAAACTTATCAGTAGCAGTTATTGTTTTTATTTTCTCATAGAGTACATCGTAGTCTTTGACTTCATCTATTACTATTGGTGGTGGTGGAGGTATTTTTTTTTGGTTGTTTCTGGAAAATATTTGGAACATCATCCTTAATTGAGGTGGGGAGGGCGTATTATTCCGTTTCAGTTTTTTTTCTCCCACCTTAAACTGTAATCCACTCAGTTTCTCGAGCTAATTCTTCTTCATCCGTGTGTTACTCTTGTGGAGTTGTATTCTGGTTAGGAGTAGAATCGATATCCTCCTTTGGCTTAAGAGCTTTAACTTCGTTTTCAAGCGTCTTCATACGCTCCTGCATCCATGCAATTGTAACATTCAGTTGCTTATTTATATTGTTGGCTTCAACTAATGCATTATTAGCTTTACACAATTCATTGTGAAGCTTTTCTTCGTTTGTAGAACGAGTGTTGTGGCTGCTGGCCCCAATGGAGGGACTACCGACTCTTATCGGAGAATACGCCACTTTGTTACTCCTCTGGAAGGGATGTGAATTATCCTTTTCTGTTTCACTCAATTGAGCTTGTTTATTCACCAACATGTTTTACTCCTCACCAAAGAACCATAAAATACCGTACAATTTTTATACAGATACTAGCTGCGCAATTCCGTTTATGAAACGAAAAGTTTTTATTGGTACGCGTTTAATAAAATTTACTCTTTCTTTGTTCTTAATTTCTATTCTATTTGTGTCATTTCTATCTGTAGTTCGCGTTTTACAGTAGGGGCTAAAAAACTTTAACCGGCAGTAATATTTTCTCTAAATACCGATGGTAAAAGATGGCTGAGAATGTTTTAGAACTTGGGAATTGCACAACAATTGTAATTTTTTATTTCTTACTGAATCGTGAAACAAATTTTTTTGATTTTTTTTTATCCGATCTAACCATTCAGCTTGCGAGTTCTCTTTTTATTATTATGATGATTTTGATATCAATACACCTGTTTGACAATATTCCTGTAAAAATAAATTACACCCAATCCCCGATTTACACGGTAGAATGGTTCCGCACAAAATCTTGTAAATGGAAAATTGGGTTTTGTATTGAAAATCATGTAAATGGCAAAATTAAATTAAATTCTTAGTTTACGATTGTTATTTTAATAATTCATTTATTTGAACTTGAATTTAATTAAAATATAATGTATTAATATCAAATAAAAAGTTTAAAAAAAATAAATTCAATGTTTAAAAATGATTAAATAATTTTTTTAATAATTTTTTTCTTTTTTCAAACCTTGTAAAAGCGAAATCATATAAAAAAGTACCGTGTAAATCAGGGGTTGGGTGTACTTATTTTACAAAATGCTTATTTTTTAACACGCGTCAAATTGATGCGTGCCATATAGATAGGTACATATGTATATAAGAAATTTCCGTAAACCTAGTGTTAACACAAAACAAAAAATTTTAGTGGAAGATGATTATTATTTAATATACAAGTAATACGCAATTTAATATTTTTTATTATACAATTTATTATTTACTATACTACAGAAAACGTTTCCACAAAACGCAACTGATACTTGATGATTTATTTATTAATCGAAGTTGATTATTCTTTAACAAACAGAAAACGTTTTCACAACAAAAAACTGACGTTTTAAATAAATTCAAATACAATTTTTGCTGAAAATGACAGTATTAGTTATTGGTATTAGTAAAAGAGGATTAAATCTGCTAAAAAATCGAGATTTCTAATCGAGCAAAAATTTTGGTCGACCGATTGTTTTTTCTTGATGAATCGAACACCTTGACAGCATAAAAAATAGTCTTTTGACAACGGATTGCTTTTTTGGGTGAATCCAAAAAGACGTAAAATTAGAAGAAACAAAACAATCGATAATTTTAAAAATATCGATTGACTATCGATACACTAACCTAAGTAAAAACTCAGGAAACGCAATTCCGGTTTGATGGCTGAGAAATTTAAACTCATAAAAAATGTCAAAAAAAAACCATGAAAAATGTTTTTATGAGAAGTATTTTATTTAGATGATAACATCAATTTAAAGCACAATCAGTAAAAAATTGTGTCTGATTTTTAGTTTTTAGTGCCTTTGATTTTATAAAAGTCAATAAATTGAGATAATAAATTTATCCAACTTGGATTTATTGGTATAAATGGGCCTATATCAAAATAATCTTTTATAATAAATTCCGAGCTGTTGATAAACTAAATACTATACAATTCAATTTGTAAACAAAATTATTGTAAAATTTAAATCACGAAACACAATTTTCAGGTTTGTAATAAAAACTCAAGATAATTTATTAATTCTGTTATTTTTTATTTATAAATGTTTGGTATACATAATTTATTTCTACCAAAATCGGAACAACATTAATGTTAATAAAAAAAAATAAAAATAAGGGACGTTCGATAGAAACCTTTTGTTTTTACAACAAAATATTGTCAAAAAATAACCCAGTAAACCAAATAACTCGTGCTATACTTTGTTACAATAATTGAAACTCACCTACAATATGGAAATGGGAAGTTTGATGAGTCTGAGAATGGACTAGCCGACAAAAATTAAATCATTTCCCATTCGTCATTGAACCGGAATTCGAGTGCTTTGCAGTAACATGCATTTTGTATGTATCGCATTCCTACTTAAGTTTTTCGATTCGAATTATCTGTTATAATACCGGCCACTGCATGTTTTTTCATAAAAAATTCATTCCAAATGGCTGCGTATTTTTAAAAACTAATTAAATCTAACGTGGCTCCCCGGGAAACAATTAAATCCAAAATAATTCAAATTTAATTTTTCTCACTTACTTGTTAGCTGCTCAGGACTAGAATGAAATAAATGATTTTAGAATATAGAATGAAATAAATAATTTTTGTGTGCGAGCGAGATTATGCGGGCTAGCCGCACACACACAATATTATTGGCAATAATGAAAATATTGTCAAAAATATTGCGTATTGTAGGATTGATCAATATTATTGCCGATTTCTGGAAATCTTGAAATATTTCCGTCAATATTGTGGGAGGAGCCAATGATTTTGTTTTTTTTTTTGTTCGCAATAATATTTTAGTTGAGAAAAAGATTTCAAAGCAGGACGCCCGGCTGAGACGCAAAAATGGAGGACGATAATGATAATAGCATCCAGAGTGAAAATAGTGCTGAAAAACAATATTTAATAGAATTTATTAAAACGTGGGAAACATATCCAGAACTATGGTGTACGTCCATCGATGCATATCGCGATAAAAAAAAGAAAAATTGTGCGCTCGATAAGTTGCTCGATATTTATAAAAAAATCCAGACCGAATAGCACGAGAGAAGATGTAAAGAAAAAATTGAATTCATTACGAACAAATTTTCGAAAAGAATTAAAGAAAATTATAAAATCAAAATCATCGGGTAAGGGAATTAATGAGGTTTACGTCCCATCAAGCTGGACGTACTATGAATTGCAATTTTTATCAAATGATGAACAACCAGTAAAAATAATGACAGAGGTTAGTATCATTTATGTTTATTAATTAATTACACAACAAGTAGTTAGGTAGGTAATAAGTATTAAAAAGTAGTACTTATATATGGTATAATACCTATTAACTACAAAAATACTGACAATAGTTATCTCTTATTATTTTTGCATTTATCGGTGCATTTCTACTTAGAGTAGACTGCAGATTAGTTACCATATTGACTGACGAGGAGTCTTTTTCTAGGTTTAAGTAAATAGAACCATTTTCTTTAATCAAGAAGTTGTGTAAGTAACAACAGGCTAAAGTCAGCTTCGTTGCCTTGTCGGGTTCTAGATTTATAGCCTTTTGAAAAACACCAAAACGATTAGCCAAGATACCAAAAGCACACTCAACCGTTGATCGAGCCCTTGATAAATGTTTGTTGAATAATAGCTCATCGGGGCTGCAGTTTTTTTGTGAATATGGTTTCATCAAATTTGGACCTAAAGCGAACGCTTCATCGGCCACAAATACGTAAGGAAATAAATTTGTCGTGTTTGGAAGCTTAATAGGGTGAGGTAAGTTAAGTAGACCTTGTTCATAAAACTGCCAAAATTTTGAATAGAAAAGGACTCCGCCGTCAGATATCCGACCATTAACATCAACCATCATAAATTCTTTGTGAGCATTTACTAAAGCCAATAAAATAATGCTATGGAATCCTTTATAATTAAAATAGCGTGAGCCTGAATTTTTTGGCTTGATAATCGTAATATGCTTGCCTTCTAGCGAGCCTAAACATGTAGGAAATTTATGGATGCGTCCAAATTCATTAGCCACTTCTCTCCAATCTTGCTGTGTTGAAGGGGTCTGAAACAATAAAAAAATATTTAAATTATCATTTATGTACAAATTTTTCTTTTATTTTAGACAGATATAAAAAATGATGATGATGAAGATCAACATACATATTCAATTTCCTCAATAGATCTACCTCCAACTCCATCGTCAGAACCAAACAAAAGAAAAAAAACAAATGACCAACAAAACATTTTAAAGAGAACTTTATCATTTTTAGAGAAGGATTGTTCTGAAGATCAAGAAGAATATCATCTAGCCAAAGTCTGGGCCTTGAAAATTAAAAATTTGGAGCCGATGCAAAAACTTTTTGCGGAAAAGGCAATTCATGACATTTTATTTGAGGCACAACTCGGAAAGTTGAATAAAAACTCAGTAAAAGTTAATGAGCATGTACCGTATTTTTCATCTCCTTTGCCAGCTAAAGAGACACTTCATCATTCTAGAGTGGATCATATTCCATCACCAAACACACAAGATTCTTTTCTGATTTACAGCTCAAATCCGTCGTCACATTTTGTCACCTTTGAACATGCCGATAGTACTAGAGCTCAGACCTTTTCCAAGCCCTCAAGTCACCATCAACCAATTATAGCCACCGGTCTTCCATCTCAAATAATATTAAGGCCTCAATCACAACTGTACGTGCCGCCTAATACAATTTCTCGAGAAAGTACATATGATAATAAGACATCTAATATTATAATAAGTGCAGATGATGTCCACGCCGAAGATACTTTCGAAGAAAATATCGTACATTATTTTAAAGAATTTAAATAGGTTATATTTATATTAATATACTAATAATAAACGATAATGATGATGAATATATTAATTGTTTGCTTTATTTACCTTTATGTAATCACGCAAGACGTAAATTAACGATTTACATGTGTCCATAACTGCTGCGCTTATAGCCCTTGGCGATATAAAACTGGAATACTTCAAGTCTTCAAAACTTCTTCCTGTAGCTAAAAAGCGTAGAGTAACTGCTAACTTCTCTTCTGGCTTTAACGATTTTCGCATCAGAGTATCGTGTTTCGCTAAGTAAGGTGATACTAAAGATAGTAATTTTTGAAAGCTGCTATCTTTCATTCTCATGTAATTTTTAAAATCATCTTCGTCTGTAAATCGTAGTTCATTTATTAGATTAAAATGATTTAATTCTGCTTTTTTTGTCATCCAATCTTTAATCCACCGTTTCTTTCTCTGTTTTTTCAATAAGGTGTAACAGTTTAGTTTGGAGTGTAGGTGATGAATTACAGTAAATATGTTGAGACTGTCCTACTGAGAGTAGTAGTCAATAATTAACACTACAAAGCCAACTGTTAACAGAAAATATGTATCTGTTCAGGGACTTTAGAGCGGTCATATTTTAGCCAGCTAAAGCTCAGGGTTAGGGGTGGGGTTTTCTAAAGTTTGGAACAGATCTTGTTAGACCGCAGATCGTACTAAAAGGATTTAGGAAGGAATGGAAAAAAAAATAGGGAAGATCAACTCACCTCACTGCTCAAGAACAACGACCTACCAAATTCATCCTCTTATATTACGTCCTCTATCTCATCCTGAAATGCAAAATATGCAAAACTCAATGCAAAAACAAACGAACCAATAAATAACGAAACAATTCATGTTAGCTAATCATAAGAAATTGATCAGTTTTATTTTTAAATAAAGATAAATGAAAAATAAAAAACAATAAAAAAAAAATAATAAAAAAAATTAACCCAAAAAATTATAAACGATATTTTATACAAATATAACGAAAATATACTAATTAAACAAAATAAGTAATCCCATAATTCTAGTAAATATATATCAAATTATTCTTATGAGACAAAACTTCCCATCATTTAAATTTAGAAAGGAACTAAACCGCTAATTTAATTCATAATTATGGTGTGAAGAAAATCGAAAAAAAAAAAACTTAGCTTATAAAAATAATTTGATAAATAAGCAATAAATAATAATGTATTGTAATATAATTTAGTAAAGAAATAAAAATATAGAGAATAATAATGATAAAAATAAATCTTAACTTGAATGCCAATACGCTGTATGTTGAATGATGACGTGTTGCAGTTGATAATATAATTTTATTTGACAGTAGATACAGTTTCTTTTTCCTTTTTTTTCTAACTTTTTATTTTGCGGTTATTTACAGATATATTTTGTTTCTTAATTATTCACATTGTTTACTCTGTAAATTTTCACTATCACTTATAGTTTTAATATATATACATATATGTACAAAATATACTATAGTACTTTTGTTTTCTAAATATTTCGATCACTGTATATTTAATTTAGTTTTTTTTTTATTGCGTTCACTGTAAATATTTTTTTTTTAACTTGTTCATTACACATTTCTCATTCACATAATTTTCACTATAGCGTATCATTCTTTCATTCTGTTTGTATTTATTTCATTCATACGCTCACAATGGGTACACAACGTTACTACGATCGGGTTTTATTTATTCCGATTCTAGAATAAAATAGAGCGTTGGTGCATTGCTTTTTATTATGTAATATTACGGGAAAATATAATAGAAATTCACTTTATTTTATAGATAGAAGGAAAAAACGTATCAATTTATTTTATTGTTGTTCACTTTTATAATAGGTTTTGTGAATTAATAATAATGATCACAATTTACAATTAGTTTTACTACGTAATTCACTAGTTTGACATTAAAATGTGCATTTTTGTCATTAACTGTTCACTCAAGTTCACTTTTATTGTCAGTTATGATTGCACATTTATTTATTTATTGTTGTTTTTTTTATTTTATTTTATAAATGAAATATTTTAGATATTCACTTTACATGTTACTTTATTATTTTATATTTATTGTAATAAATTAAATCGAGATAGATTAGGAATAATGATCATAACTAAAACTAATAAGATACAAATTAGTTATTAAAACAAAAATGATCACTATTTATTCCCACATGAATTGTTTCTCGAATGTTTTTACACTGACATTATTATATTCTAATAACACCGAATAAACTAGGTGCTTTCAACTCAAAATTTAAAATCGAAGAACCCCGTTTTTCAACACAACAGCGAATTTATAGCTTCATGAGACAATTGATTACCCCTACTTCCAAGCGTTAATGGAAACAATTAGTGTCTTGTAAAGTTATTTTTGTTTTAAATAGGAGAGATTAAATCAAATGCTTAATCCTCTATTGGAACGGTGGTGATCATCGTTACAAAGGTTAATATAATAATCAATGCAATGGCTTTTTTCTTTCTATCCATTTTATAATACTTGTACGCGATTCAAGCTACTACACCTTACTGAGTCAGTTTATATCAAGAAAAATTGTCAAGAATATTGCTCAGTGTGCGGGCCTAAATATTTTTCAATATTATTGTCAAACTTGTACATTACATTATTGCCAATAATATTGTGTGTGTGCGGCTAGCCTTAGAGCTTTATACATGTAATGAATTTATGTGTATACGTATATAGGTGAGGATAGTATACATAGTATGATGATGAATGATGATACTTTTGGTTTCGGTGTATTCCGGACTAGCTAAACGGCGTAACTATTCCTATCTGAGAATTCATCCTTTAATTTATTCTTTTAAAAAGTAACCCACAAATCTTGACTCTGTAATTGTTTTGAATTTTTGTGCTTAGTTTGATTATTGGAGAATATAGATGGTAAGAGGTTTTCTCTTGCCTTAATATATACATAGGTATCCAAGCGATAATCGACATCCATTATCCGTTCATTGATAATCCAATAAAAATTGCAATAACAAAATAAAATAAATTGTAACCAAGTCACCCATAATCATATCTCAACAAAAACGAAATCCTCTCCAAAAAAAAAAGGATAAAAATTGAATTTTTGCATGACGAAAATATCTCCTTTTATCCCAAATTTATTTTCATCATTTTTATTTTAAATGTATGTTATTTTCTTTACCTTGCAGGATTTGCGCACAAAGAATGTGATGAATCAGGAAATTGGTACAAACATCCCGAAAATAATCGAGTTTGGTCAAATTACACAAATTGTATAGATGTAGATGGTTTTCAGGTATGTATGGATTTCTTAGCAATTTATTATAGGTATAAAACGTTTCTTTTCTGTATCTCTCGTTACAGTGGACACAACAAATAAATTTAATTTATGAAATAGGATATTCAATATCGTTAATAGCAATTTTATTATCTTTAGCGATTTTATTTTATTTTAAGTAAGTATTTTTGTATGTACATTAATCGTAAATTACACCTCTCTGATTGTCTGTTGGTCTGTCTGCGTTTTTAATAATAATGCTTCTAGAGAGCAAGATACAAATCAATCATCTTGAAAAAACAGAAGCACAAAAAACTATTTTGAGTTAATGGAAAATTATTCTTGGCACTCGTTCAAAATGTGGAAAATTGTGGAGGTCTTCTCATTACGGTTTTTTGTTGTGTTTTTTTTTTTTTTTTTTGCTGCAGCTCAGTTTGTAGATTATTATTTTTAATTGTTATTCTTGCCTTAATGCAATCGTAAAATTTATCGAAGAAACCACAAAAAAAAAATGGAATATTTATAAACATGAAGGATGAAAGTAATTACATTTATTTTTAATTTTTATGGCGGGAATTTTTTAATGTACCAATTTATATTTCATAGTTAATGTAGTTGAAATCTAGGTCAGGCTAAAACAATCGGAGAGGGGGTGCTATTACTAAGATAATTATAATTTTTATTTCGTCTTTCAGATCACTAAAATGCGCTCGCATTACGCTACACATGAATTTATTTGCATCATTCGCTGCAAATAATTCATTATGGTTACTGTGGTATTTTTTCGTTGTTGCTGATGCTAAATTAATTAGTGAAAGTAGGGTAAGTAAGCTACAAAATCTACCCTTCCAAGCTCTAGAATAAGTTTAACCAAATTATTGGTGGAATGGTAAAAAGCTTTTACCAGACTTTATTTTTTAAATATGTACTCTGAAAATTTTAAAACCAAATCTATGTTAAAATTTTGCATACTCATTTATATCCGTACATAAAGTTCCAAAAATAAATTTAATTTTTTTTGTGTTTTGAAGCTTTCACATTGTAAGGAAACATTTCCATGTGCGCAGATACAATTATTGCATTTCTACTTTTTTTTTTACAACCAAACAAACATTAAGCGGAAGAGATAAATTTAATAAAATATCTCTCTTTTGTTTTATATTGCAGCCGGGATGTGTGGTCTTGCATTTAATATTACACTACTTCCTTCTAACGAATTATGCATGGATGCTGTGTGAAGGTTTTTATCTACATACCGTGCTGGTCACGACATTTGTCTCGGAACAAAAATTAGTTAGATGGCTAATAGTGTTGGGGTGGAGTACACCTGCTCTTGTGCTAATACTGTATGGATTATTAAGGGGGCTGCACGGTGATGAAGATGATACAAAACAGTTAAGTCCGTTTAGGTAAAGTGTGTGGCGCGTAAAATTAATATTTTGTTTTATACTTTCAGCTGTTGGTCTGCTTCCGTATCTTATTCCAATGTTCTGGTCGCACCCGTATGCTTATCGATGATGTTAAATTTATGTTTCCTCTGTAATATAGTTAGGGTAGTGTTATTAAAATTAAAGGCACCAGCTGGACCTGGACATTCAGCGCCTTCGCGAACAATTTTACAAGCATTCAGAGCAACGTTACTTTTGGTGCCTTTGCTTGGCTTGCAATATATACTTACACCATTTCGACCATCACCTGATCATCCATGGGAAAGAGTTTATGAAGTGATATCTGCCCTTACAGCATCGTTCCAAGTAAATTTATATTTCGTGTTTATGATCTTAAAAACGTAACGCAAATTTTTTATTCTACCTTATTTTAGGGTTTATGGGTGGCGACTCTATTTTGTTTTTTTAACGGTGAGGTGATAGCACAAGTACGCCGAAGATGGGGTACAGCGTTTTTTCGACCGCGTGCTAATTCATATACAGCGACGCAAGTGTCGGTAAGATGATAATGTGATATTTAATGATTTGTATTTTCTTAGTTTTTGCATGCAATTAAGCTTTTGTATATTTTCCAGCTTTTCTTGTATAGGATGCTGTATAGGTACTTTATACAATTATAAAACAAAATAATATCAAATTATTGAAATTACAATATTCTTTGACTTTTCTCTATTATTTGTGTCTTTACGTGCGTTACGAGCGCAGCGTGGCAATCTGGGCAGATTCGAAATTTTGACTTTCGACATTAAATTTGCAACCAACTTTATACAATTTTTCTCGCTAGATTGTATTTATGAAAATGGTTGAATGATAACCAAACACATTGTCAAAGTTCAAAGTTCTGATTTGTTCTGATAATAATTTATTCTAATATTGCTCGCTGCGGTATCACATTTCAAATTCTAATTTCCTAATCTTTGTTTATGATTTTTTGGTTGATTAAAACTTGTTTTACAATTGTATTTTTATGAATTCTACAGATTTAACAGTGAGGTCGCCAATCAACCTATACAAACTCAAGGAATCACCAACCATCAAAGTCCTGTGCAATTTAGTGTATGTATATTTATAAAATTTTAGTTATCCTCTTGATAATTAAAATATAATTTCGTAGGGATCGATTATGGCGTAAAAAGTTTTTTCTGAACGTGAAGCTCCAAACCTAAGCTTCATTCAAATTTGAATAAATTTTGTTTCAAAATAAATTTAATTTTAAATATGTGAACCAAATTTGAATATGGCTTGAAAGGAATTTTGACAAAATAATTGTTTTACCCGAATGTTTAATTATTATTTAGTTATTGATATTCTTTTCAATAATGCTCAGTTTATGTAGTATGGGCTTCTTTCCAATATTAATTTTTGTTAAGACAGTAAAACAATGGTTATGGAGAAAAGGAAAGGAAATCATGCAACGACAAAAAATTTTGCGAACATGGTCACAAGGTTTTTTGTTCTAAAATTAAATCTTTTATTTCGAAAATTCAAAAAAGAATAGAAATTTTCTACGTTGTCATGTACAAAGTACGACCTCTTAGTCCACCACTACTGTTTATTGAAAAAGGTTTTGATGGGCATCCTCTCTTACTCTTATGAGATTTACCTTTCCTTAAAATTTGAAATACTGCTTGGATATGATAAAAATTGTTGGTTATTACGAGTTTATTATCCCTAGAAAACTTATACCTCGCTTAAGAATGAATTAGGAGTTATTGGTGACTGAATTTGCCAGGTCTAATTGGTTGTAGCGGGTAGGCATTTAAAGAGAGGATTTTCACAAATTTCTCTAAGTGCCTTAGGCCTGAGAAACAACGGAAGGCAACATCAAGATAACATAAACGAGCCGAATGGTAGACATTTTTGTTGCATTGTGTTACAACTAAAATTTACAAAATCCAATAAGCTCCAAAACTCATTTTTCTTTGATGTACTGATGTGAATTATAACGTACAGAACTTTAAACTCGTGTGTGATGTACATATTGTAAATACATAATTAACTTTACTTTAACACGGTACCTAGCAAATGAAAATGTTAAGTTCTGTGTCTGTATGTTTTATTTCAGTATGAGAAATTAAATAAAAATTTGAACAATATTATTGCAATGACTGCAACCTCAATTTTTAGAGAGCTCATTTCAAGCTCTCGGTTAGTGAACCAATTGACCGGTGTGAAGTTTTTAGCACTTTTTTTTAACACATTTTACGCAAGTGTACCTACATTTGTTTGACAGTGTAATACAAGTTATTAAACAAAATTTTTAACGCTTCTTTTTAACACATTTTTTAACACATTTCACGAAAGTGTACAATTGTTTGATAGTGTAATTCAAAAAAAAATTAATATATATGAAACAAGATCCTACCATAAGCCAAATAACAAAATCATTAGAAAATCATGATTCTACACTTTGCTAAATAACATAAATCTCAGAGATTGGCTCGCATAGGCACCATATAGGATAGAAAGAGGATACATTAGACTTTCCAAATCTGTATGTGTTATTCTATAATTTAGGGTTGGGCTCTGATGACAAATTTTCAAACATTACCAAAATGGTCGAATATATGGAAAATCATGATTCTTCGAATCAAAACCGCATTCGAATATTCGCTTTATATCAATAATTCAATAGTTAACCACAAACATACACACATACAAAAATGTAATTGCTGAATTGAGAAATGAGAAGTCGGTTAAAAATAGAAAAAAATAAAAAAATTCTGCGTTAGTATATAAAGATTTTTTTTCTCGATTATGTTTTAATACTTTTTCAGATTTTGTGCTGTTAACGTCGTATTGTGTTTTTTTTATCAACTACAAAAGTTTTTTTTAAAACTATCGACCCTTGCTTTTTCAGTGGACTTCCTTTAAAACAGATTTTGGTTGTATTGATTTTTAAATTTTACCTCGGCTTTCATTTGGACTTTCTATTTATTAAAACGATTCAATTTGTTTGTTACACTAACCGTGCAATAATTTAATTATTCCTCTTGGTATTTTATTTTAAAAATGCCGCAAGAAAAATATAATTATACGTCCAAGCGGAATTCCGTTAGTTTAACAAATTTGGTTCCAGCTTTATTTAAACTTAGTGTAAATATAACTAACATCAAAGACCTGGAAATAACGAAATGTGCATCATGTCAATTGGTAGTTAGTCTTTGTCGGGAATTAAAAATTAAAGGTAATAAGAATAATAGAAGTAAAATAGTTAATTTCATTAAGAGAAATAAACATTTAATTATTGATTAAATGACCAATACCGAGCAAGACACAATTCACGGTGTGAATCAAAAATTGGAAAATAATAATATTCTAAATGAACATCTAGGCACTTTGCATGAAATATACCTTGAATTGAATCAAAATACCGTCAAATATTTCGACCATGATTCTGTTGATGGTTTTAATATACATTTCACTAATGAATTAAATAGTGATTTAACTCATGAGGATTATGAAGTAGTTGTCGATGAAAATTTAAATTTTGAAGATTCGAATGTTAATTGTGCAACACAAGAAAAACGTCAAACTTTAAAACCTTAACCAAAAGAACAAACATTTAGACTTGTAAATAGTACTAAATTCAAAGGTTATTTCAGTGACAACAATGACAATATAAGCCGTGAGGAAATTCGCAATAACATTGACAGATGTCTATTAGAAATTGGCAATCCGTGCATAATTTCCTACCAAACGATTCGGAAATTGAAAAAAAATGAAAAGTATATTACAATTTATGGCCACTGCAAAAAGATTCCCGAAACAAAATATGCATTTATAATAAAAAAACAATCTGTATTAGAAATATTCGTAAATGGTGAGGTTTGCGTCACACATAATGGGGACAAAACATATAGACAAGTGAGAGGAACTAGACGCAATATATTAAAAAAACGATTGGAAGGAACTTCTTGTCATAACATCGCTCTCGATTTGGCCGGTGAAACTAACATAGAGCTATTTAAAAACGGAAATACGCAATCGTTTGTTCACTCCACAACTATCAGAAAAATTAAATCTGAGTTACTTAAAAGTAACGATTTAGTTCGTGACTGTGATATAATTGACGTACGTCAAATGTCAATGGTAGAGCCAAAAAAAAAATAAATATATTTATAGCATTTTACTTGATCCCCTAAAAATAATATGTTTTAGAGAATCAACAATAAAACCACTAAGCAAATATGATGTTAATGCAATATATTTTGATGCTACTGGTAAAGTAGTGAAACACGCCACGTGCCACCCTTCCCAAGTAACATTCGTTAGAGCTATTAGTTGTGATCAGCTCTATTAATGCTCTACAGAAGTAATCACGCAGCATCTTGTACTAAATTCATGGTAATAGACACTGCAAGCTTTAAAAAAAATTAAACATGCTCTATAAAATCAGTTATTCATACTACTTGTGCTAAATTGATGGTAATAGACACTCCAAGCTTTAAGAAATCTAAAGAGCACTTAGTTTTAATATGTAGCTCTACAAATAAATATAGAGCTTCCAAAGTTTTAGTATTAGAGCAGGCGCAACTATAGAGCTGTACGTTTTAATTAAGCTGTAAGATAGCAATATGAGCTATAAAACAGCTCATATAAAGTTGTAAGCTTTTGAAATAATCAGCTTTAATAAAACGATATTTGATGTTAATTTAGAACTAATTTAGTAACCTGCAACTGGTATAGATACCTTATAAAGCTTTGATTTACCTTTACCTCTAAAATTAATGTCAAAATAATAAATTGGTTGTATTTTTCTGTGTGTTAAAAAAATCAAATAAGCTACAATAAAAATGTATAGTTTAAATTCGAGGAAGAGATACAAACTAAGTAGTGGTTATCGATACCAAATTCGAAAGAACCAAATTTTATTGAAGAAAGCTGTCGAAAGAAATAAAGTTAAAAATTATCCAAGCAATACGCTAGAAACATCAGAACCACAACAAAACTCTGCGAGAGAATACTCCTCTATTAATAATTTCCATATTGATTTATGTGAAAACAATGAAACTCCTGATTTATGGAACACAAACCAATTAGATGGAGATTTAAGCGACAGTGATGTTTCATTTGTTCTAAGCGAGGATGAAACAAACCCTGTTAACCTGAGGGAAGAATTAAGAAATTGGGTTTTAAGTTATAACATCACCCATGAAGCACTTGGTAAATTATTGAAATTGCTCAAGACATGTAAATTACCCGATAAAGATCTCCCGCAAGATCCAAGAACTTTATTAGAAACTCCTAATAGAAACGCATTATATCCGCTCGGTAGTGCAAATTATTGCCATCAAGGATTAGAAAGTTGCTTAAGACAATATTTTAAAGATAAATTAAATAAATCAATGGACATTTCCTTAAATTGTAATATTGATGGTTTACCAATTTATAAAAGCTCACAATGGCAATTTTGGCCTATCCTTTTTAATATACATGAAATAAAATTTTTTAAACCAATGATTATTGGAATATATTGTGGAAAAGGGAAACCAACCGTTTTAATAGAATATTTACGACAATTCGTAGAATGTCAATACGGTGTCAATGAATGACAATACGGTGAAGTAACGCCATCTGATTGGCCACTGCTTATTGTTTCCATGTTAAAATTTTCTTCCAAGACTGTATTTGTCGGAAGTATAATTGAATCCAGTATTTCTGTAAAGAGAGCGTTACTATTATTGCTATGGGATAAATGGTTATTGTCGCGATAAATAACGTACCATAAGGTTGTGCGATACTGCTATTAATTCTATAGGTATGGGCCACTCAACCTATTATCGGCTCATCACTCACAGTTTCATTTATACCAGTTGTTTTTGAAGTAGCCACAGGAATTGATACTGCATTCATAGTTTCAGCTATCATATCAAAGTTTGGTTGAGGGGAACGTAGTAAGGCATTAAGGTGCTTAATCCTATTGTTGGTGGGCGTAATGGTACTGTCATCACTCTCACAGCGATCATCCTCTGTCGTAACGTTTTTAGATAGGAGTTCCTCGTCAATCTGTTCTGCGATGCTATACATTTTTATTTTATTTTTTTTGTACGCGACATGGTCTAGCCAGCCATAATTTTTTATCAGGTTGTGCGTAAGGATTTTTAATAATGCAATTACGCTTTTTTTAACTCCAACTTAAAGGTGGTTACCAAACGACACCATTCTCTTCCAATGCTTCTGGTATAATAGCCAACATAAAAACTTTTTTTGATAATTCTTGAATTATTTTAAAAGACATATCTCCAGTCTCCACTCGTTTTAATAATATATATTATATTTTAATATAATCACCTCTGTAATATAAGTACATATAATATAACATAAAGAGTGTTAGTAAAACAATAATTCCAAAATAAAATAAATACTTGCTTACCTCGTTTCAAATGACGCGAATAATCAACCAGTTTGGAAGAACACTGTCTCGATTTTGAAAACTGATATATTAAACCGTTATTTAAACAAAACAATAAATTTTGCTCTATAGTAAAACCTATGAAATCCAAAATAGAGCGTCTAGCTGAATTTATTTATGAAACGCGTATAAAATATCACATAAAGGACAAAAATAAATCAAAAAAGAGCTACGTGCTCTTAAACCAAAATTTTACTCTTTAGTAGTTTTATTGTGGTGTATAAACTGACTTTATTAGAGCTAGTTGTTCTGTAAGAGAATCATATGAAAACATTAACTCTATATCATTCTAATTAGTAATCAGCTTCGTTTTTGTAACAAAATGGGTGATCGCGTCATAAAAGTAAAAAAAGTAAAGATCGCCATAGAAAACAAAAATGACGCATAGCAAACAAAATATTCAAAATAATTAAAAATATTGCCATCGATTGTGTTTGTGAGCGACTTGACCAATAAATAATTAGCAAAATTGATTATTAATTAATTATAATAATAATGAAATATTGTAACTACACAGAAAATCCAAAAATCAATTTTCACTTTTTTTTTTTTTTTGTAAATTTATTTAATTAAAACTTTTATAATTTCGAGGCCCATTAAAATTTGGTTAATTACATTGCTAACGTTTACCATAAAAAATAAACCGCATTAAAAACATATTCTAAAACAAACATAATTTTTAATATTTTCTATTTGTATTTAATATTACATAATGTTCTGAACGAAAATAAAATATGTATGTACATATTAAACAATTTTATAATAATTCTCATCTACATAATATTTATTATAAATAATTAGCTAGTTCTAATGCGCACTTATCTAAAATATTTTATAATGTTTCAGATATAAAGCAATTATTTATTTGTATTGCCTTTTTAATGGAATCAGCTTTAATAAACACTCAAAAATTGTGCACGACAAGAGCATTAAGCACTATAACAAGGGCCTTATAAGACTTACATATGCTTCTAAAATAAAAGTAGCAGCTCTAAAAAAGCTGTAACGTATGGTCTTCTAAAGGAAAATTATCGCTGTAAAAGTAGCTAAACAAGCCATATAACAACTCTAAATAAGCTTTAGCAGCGCTGCTAGAGTCAAATTAAAAGTTAAATGCTCTATAATATAGCTCTAGAAGCGCTTCAAGAGAATATTTAGAACTGAAATTGTCACTTGGGTTATCATAGTTTCAAACGTATTTTATATTATGCATGCGTAATAAATGTAAATTCTCAATTAATCCCTATAGGAGAATTGATTTCGTCGAGTCATGACACAGACACAATAAAAGCATTTTTGGTAGATTTACAAAAAAAAATGCCTAAGTCTTATGTTCCAAAATATTTCGTAACCGATTGGTCTTGGGCTCTTATAAATTCAACTTTGCAAAGCTTTAACTCAATGAATGTTTCGGAATATTTATGTTTTACATATGACGTATTAACATTAAATAAAAATCCACCAACAAATAAAATAGGAACCTTCATATGTTGCAGCCATTTTGTTAATATAATTTCAAGTCAAATTAAAGAAAAGTTTCCCAAAGCTACTCAAGATACAAAAAATTTGATCTCAGACATTTTTTGTATGATCTTTAACAGCGAAAATTTAGAAAAAATCGATATGATTTTTGAACATTTCTGTTCTAAATTTTCAGTGTATAATGTATCTGAATCAATTAGAAAAATAAAGCAATTGAGTAAAGAATATACGGTTCGAGTGAGAATTTAAACATAACTCCTTCAGATTCTGCAGAATGGAGACAACCTCAAAGAAGTTCATTTTTTTAATAAACCTATATATAGTAGTAGTCCCTATTATAATCGATTTAACACAATCTTTGAGGCAGTAAAACAAAAAATCGCAGATGATAAAATATAAACCGATAAGGAAGTAAACAAATTCTACAATGAAGATTTTTTGCAATTCACGATAAAACGCTATATGGCATATTTACCGTTTTGGGGAATTTGTTATGCAACAAAATTGGAAATCTCTGGAAGACTATCTAATGCAAGTGTAGAGAGTTGGTTTTCAATAGTGTAAAACCACTACACAAAGCATGGAAGCCTACGACTTGGTAGATTTGTAAATATACTATATTAAGAGATAAAACCGCAAAATTGGAAAAATAATACAGTTATCGGAACCAAATGAACCTAAATTATTAAAAAGAAAAGTGATTGCCAATCCTAATCCCGAGTTTTAACTTAAAATTTAAAATAAATTTATCAAAATAATTAATACGTGTGCCTTCGACGCCACAGCACAAATGTTCCTTTGTTTATTCTCCGATTCCGAGGATTTTAAAGGTCTGTTTCGTTCATCAAGTAATTCGTTTTTTAAGTTTTTATGTGATCTTGCGAATATATATTACAATGACATTTCATTAATTTATAAAGAACGGTCTAGATTATTGGTAAATATTTACAAAAATAGTTCAGAACTTATAACCACAACGAAAGCTATAAATTTAGATGCTACATGCCCAATATCATTTATTTTAGAACAAGTACTTACATCTCCATTAACCGAAACAAGAAACTGCTTTAAATGTAATCCTACACCTAATTTAAGGCCAACATTTTATTCAACCCTTGAAAATGTTTTTCAATTCAATCAGTTGTCACTCACTAATTTGCAAACCTCAATAGATTTCGAGAGCTCAAACTGCCCGATATGCCAAGGATGTAGAATGAAACATTATTTTTCAAATTACGGTATTGTTATTGTCGATGTCTGTAGCGGCCCTGTTCAAAACAAACATTTTTGCTCAATTTTAATAGCGAAATAACGTAAATTATGTGAAGATGTAATTGTAAGATCACGCAATATTTGCAGCCAACTCAAACTTTGGTTTGATTGAAATCATCGTACGATCCACAATCCCACCAATAGAAACTTACCCAAACACAAACAAAAATCATTGAAAATTCAGGGTAATAAAATTCTAAAAAATAAAAATAAAAATTTGTATCAAAATTGTTAGAATTAGTAAGATTAAGTTAGTTGCTGCAGCCAGTACAAATAAAAAATAACAAAATTTATAAAATCATGTAATTGATTTTTTTATTGTTTTTAAATAAAATTATAAAATTATAAGTATTGAAATAAAAAGAAATGAAGTGTTTTAATTAGCATAAAAGTGAATATATATAACGATCATAAACTAGACACTTCAAGTGGTGACCCTACTAGAAATACGCTAAAAACTATTAAGTGCATAGTTATTACATTAAAGTTTAAAAAATATATAAAATTCGTGGTACAATTCTGAAAGTTAATTATTCACATATTTAATATGAAATGATAAATACTTTATGTGATCAGTGTAAAATTATTTTGTGATGTATAACAAAATTCATGATAATTTATATATTGAAATTGAAATTACATGAGCCACAAAAATAAAAAGTGAAAACACTAAACCACAATTAAAATTAAAAGCCGCATATCCATTAAACCCCGCTATATGCTGTTCCAAAAAGCCGCAGCAACAACAACAACAAAAGCGACAGTATATATACAGCATCATACACTATCGGAATCAACTTGTGTATAATAACACAACAACAATAATACAACAACAAAATGGAAAACAAATTAATTCAGACGTCCAAGGTACATTTGATGTGATTTGATGTATCAGATTTTATGCTGACAAAATAAAAATTAAATACGAGTAAGCCAAACACTGGAAATTTTACATTGCAATGGTTAATCAAAATAAATGTATAACCATTCATAAAAGTTCCATATATTTTATTCTTTAAAATTTATCACTAAATTAAATAATGAAACTAAATTAAGTTTACTTTAAGTTTTCTTATTAAAAACATTTGTACATTAAATTACTTAGATTTCTATAATTAATTAAAATATTTATGATACGTTAATAAATAAAGAAAACAATTTTTTTTTTTAACAAAATTATCAATAGCTATCATAAAATATGAATAATAAAATTTTTTATAATAATAATAATAATTTGATTATATTGGTTTATTTGTATCGTAATTAAGATTTTAATTTTTAACATTTGAATTTTTTATCTAAAATTTCGTTGCATCCATATTATATTATAAGCACATATTAAATGAGGATACAAATACTTTGTTACATTTAGCACCTATATATAATATCTAAGGTTTACATTTTCTTCCCTACACTGAATTTTCAATTATTTTGGGGTTGCTAGTATACACGGTTCCCTCTTTCAATATTTATAAACAATTCGCATTTGTCGTTTCCAAAAGAAAAATTTTTTGTGGAATTATTAACTGTTAAAAATAATAATTTAATTACATTAGTGCGGGAAAATATAAAGTGATTAAAATGAGTGACGAAGAAAAAGATAATTTACTACAAAAACAGGATGAAGCCAATATTCACTCCTCCAGACTCAAGGTCCCTGATTTCTATAGACTCAATCCGCAAGCTTGGTTTATGCAGATCGAGCTTCAGTTTCAATTACATAGAATAACCTCAGATACTGTAACATTTCTGACGGTGGCTACATCACTACCTACCGATATATTTTCATCTGTAGCGGATCTCATTCAGCCACCGCCAGAAAGCAATAAATATATCACACTGAAAAAGGCATTGATTGACAGATATTCGCTATCACAGGAAAAACGCCTGGAGGAACTCGTCAGTAAGCAAGATATCGGCGACCAAAAACCATCAGAGGTTTACAGGGCAATGAAAGGTTTAGCGGGTGACCACATCAGCGAAGATATCGTACGCAAACTCTGGATGAGGAGAATGCCTAAAATCATCCAAGTGGCACTTGTCAGGTTTGAAGATAAGCCAACAGTGGATCTAATTTCCAAAGCGGACCGCTTGTCTGAAGCGGCAGAATTACCCAACATTTCACCGATGGATTCCGCCCAATCATCTTCTAGCAAATCAACAACGTCAACAAAATCGGAGATTTCAGAATTGAAGGAGCAAATATCCAAGCTCCAAATGTCCGTTGCAGCTCTTGCTAATCGCTCCAGAAGTCCGCAGCCTTCAAGCCGGCCACATTCCAGACCAAGGAGCGACAGCAGATCTCGAAATAAGTATAGATTTTGTTGGTATCATTTTAAGTTCGGCGCTAGAGCACAAAAATGCATTAAGCCGTGCGAATTCACAGCCAACAACACGGTATCCACAAACTCTAACCCTTTAAACGGCTAGATTCGATTATCAATGCGGCTGATAATCGAAATTATACAAACCGCCGCCTTTTTATTAGAGATCAGAAGAACAATCTCCTTTTTCTTGTGGATACTAGGGCTGATCTTTCTGTGATTCCAGTCACATATTTCCGTGGAAATCGATCTCTCGATCCAGTGTTATCTCTTTCGGCAGCGAATGGCACAACCATTAAAACTTATGGAAGCCAGTTACTTTTGGTCGATATTGGGCTAAGGCGCACCTTTACTCACCCATTCGTGCTCGCATCAGTTAACCGACCAATAATCGGTGCTGATTTTCTTACGAAATTCGGTCTACTTGTTGACCTGAGAGGAAGACGAATCATCGACCCAGCCACGAAATTAACTGTCAACGCAATGACAGTTACCGTCAACACTCCCACACCAAAACATTTAGTGGTTGAGAATGAGTACGGAAAAATACTGGAGGAATTCCCGTCCCTTACAGAATCACCCAATTACAATATCCCAGTCAAGCATAACGTGGTTCATCACATTATTACGAACGGTAAACTCCCTTATGCGAAACCACGTCGGCTGGATCCCACTAAACATAAGGCAGCGTACAACGAATTTCAACATATGGTCGAATTAGGCATATGTAAACCGTCGTCTTCTCCGGTTTCTTCTCCACTCCACATGGTTCCAAAGAGAGACAACACCGATTGGCGTCCATGTGGAGATTACCGTCGACTAAACACAATTACGGTACCGGATCGGTATCCGATACCGCATATTCATAATTTTTCAGTGCATCTGAACGGGTGCACAATTTTCACAAAAATCGACTTAATTAGGGCATATCACGCAATACCTGTGGCAACCGAAGACGTGCCTAAAACGGCAATAACAACCCCATTTGGCTTATTCGAATACAATCGAATGCCTTTTGGTCTTCGGAATGCTGCTCAAACCTTTCAACGCTTCATGAATGAAGTGCTAAAAGAGCTTGATTTTATTTTCGTTTACATTGACGACATTTTGGTTGCAAGTTCAACAGAGGAGGAACACAAATCTCATTTACGGCAAGTATTACAACGACTTGCCAAGTACGATGTCAAAATAAAGACATCCAAGTGTGTTTTCGGCGTTCCACATTTAGAATTCCTCAGCAACCACATATCTAAAGATGGCATAAAACCTTCGCCAGATCGCGTACTAGCCATAACTCAGTTCCCTCAACCTACCTCAATTAAATCTATTCAGAAATTCGTCGGAATGGTGAATTATTATCACCGCTTCATTCCACGTTTAGCCGAATTTCTACAACCAATTCACGCGCACTTGGCAACATTGTCAAAAAGACCAAAAACAGCCAAAAATTACTTCTGGCCAGATGAATGTAAAGAAGCATTCATCATAGTCAAAAGCGCGCTTGCCAATGCAACATTATTGGCACATCCCATTGAAAATACACTTTTCAACATAACGTGTGACGCATCGAGCATTGCCGTAGCAGCAGTGTTGCAACAATTCAATAAAGGTAGTTGGGAACCATTAGCGTTCTTTTCAAAGAAACTCACAACAACTGAAATCAAGTATTCCGCCTTCGACAGAGAACTGCTGGCTATATACTTAGCCATTAAACATTTCAGATATTTCGTAGAAGGTCGAACATTCACAGTCTACACAGACCATAAACCCTTGATTAACGCTGTACACTCAAAAGCAGAACGCAGTCCGCGGCAGATTCGCCATTTGGATTTTATATCCCAATTCACGACTGACATCAGACACATTTCAGGTAAGCAAAATGTGGTCGCAGACACTTTGTCACGTTCATGTGACCCACAAACTGCCTCTATAAACAGAATCCCGGATTTACAAAAGATATCAGAGTTACAACATACAGACGACGAACTTAAAGCTCTGATCAATAAATCTCGTCCAACAAGCACCAAGTACAAACTTGAACTTGTCAATTTCACTGGTCATGAATTATACTGCGAAATCTCCTCTGGTAATCATCGGGTATACATTCCTCAACCACTACGTCGTGTAGTTTTCGATTCACTGCACGGCATTTCACATCCAGGAATCCGCGCATCGCGAAAACTTCTTTCTACGCGTTATTTTTGGCCCAATTTAAATGTTGACATAAAAAAATGGGTAACAAACTGTTTGTCATGCCAAAAATCAAAAATACACCAACATACAAAATCACAGCATGGCAAAATCAGTCTTCCTGCAACACGCTTCCAGCACATTCACATGGATATAGTCGAACCGCTTCCACCATCAAAAGGCAACCAGTATTTGTTAACGATCGTCGACAGGTTCACCCGTTGGCCGGAGGCATACCCTATTCCAGATATGACCGCTGCAACTATTGCTAAGACATTTGTCGAGCAGTATATATCAAGGTTTGGCGTTCCCCTTGAATTAACGACGGACCAGGGCAGCCAATTTGAGTCTAAACTCTTCACTGAACTGACAAAAATTCTAGGTTCCCATAGGATTCGGACTACGGCCTACCATCCGCAAGCAAACGGTATGGTAGAGCGATTCCATAGAACTCTAAAAACTTCACTTAGAGCTCGGGGTAACACCAAAAATTGGAGCTCTGAGTTGCCCATTATTTTGCTGGGCATAAGAGCGTGTGTCAAAGAAGACCTCAAGTGCAGCCCAGCGGACCTAGTTTATGGTCAAAGCCTCAGACTACCTGGCGATATATTTTCAGGCCCAAATTCTCAACCCCTCCATCGACTAACGACTTTTTACAACAGCTTCGCACAAAGATGCAAAATGTAATTCCAGTCGATTCTCGCAAATCGACAGATTCCAAACTTTTCATCCCGAAAAATTTAGATAATTGCGAGTTTGTATTTGTTCGTGTGGACAGAACTCGAGCAAGCCTTACTTCACCTTACGAAGGGCCTTACAGAGTTCTTCGTAAGCTACGAAAATTCTTCATAATTGATAATAACGGAAAACAGCAGTCTGTGTCAATCGATCGCCTTAAACCAGCATTTGGAATTCTAGCACAGCTCGATCAACATAAACCATGTAAAAGGAAATCAGTCAGATTTAATATTTAATGAATATTCGTCCAAAATATAATAGAACTTTAAATCTTAATCGCGTGGGACACTTACTGCGAGGAGGGTGATGTAGCGGCCCTGTTCAAAACAAACATTTTTGCTCAATTTTAATAGCGAAATAACGTAAATTATGTGAAGATGTAATTGTAAGATCACGCAATATTTGCAGCCAACCCAAACTTTGGTTTGATTGAAATCATCGTACGATCCACAATCCCACCAATAGAAACTTACCCAAACACAAACAAAAATCATTGAAAATTCAGGGTAATAAAATTCTAAAAAATAAAAATAAAAATTTGTATCAAAATTGTTAGAATTAGTAAGATTAAGTTAGTTGCTGCAGCCAGTACAAATAAAAAACAACAAAATTTATAAAATCATGTAATTGATTTTTTTATTGTTTTTAAATAAAATTATAAAATTATAAGTATTGAAATAAAAAGAAATGAAGTGTTTTAATTAGCATAAAAGTGAATAGATATAACGATCATAAACTAGACTCTTCATGTCAAACCAAATAATAATATTTATAACATTAAAATAAGTCACAAGTTACCTTATTAACTGATAAATTTCAATTAAAAGGAATAATACATTTTGAACAGCTGAATGTAAAAAATATGCCTGGCCACTTTCGTTCGTACATCAAGCGATTTAATAATACGTGGGAACTGCATGACGATATGCTGCAATTTCCAATGGAAGTAAATTCGGCAACAAAGATAAATCCGGCAATATTGATTTACTCCAAATATTCAATAAAATCAGGTGGCTCTCATTACTAATCAGTAATTATTGATTGTTAACAGCCGGTCGAGATACTGCTAATAACTTACCAGAGATATAGTAAACTGTAGTACTAAAATAGCACTTTCATAAACATCTTTCGAATCATATACGGTTTCTGTAAGAGCCAGTCCCTCCAAGATCACAACCTTATCGTGGCGGAGTGGTTTGCGAATAGTAAAGAAGGAATTGGCAATACCAGTCAGGGCCACCCATACTGGAATGGCAACTCTGGAGCTATCTGACAAATCGTGGTCACATTATCATTCGTACGTGTTCAAATTTTCGATAATGTTCGAATTTCGGTAATGTCATAATAGCTCAACCCTAAATTATGGAATAACACATACAGATTTGGAAAGCCTAATGTATCCTCTTTCTATCCTATATGGTGCCTATGCGACCCAATATCTGAGATTTGTGTTATTTAGCAAAGTGTAGAATCATGATTTTCTAATGATTTTGTTATTTGGCTTATGGTAGGATCTTGTTTCTCATATATTAATTTTTTCTTGAATTACACTACCAAACAATTGTACACTTTCGTGAAATATGTTAAAAAATGTGTTAAAAAGAAGCGTTAAAATTTTTTTTTAATAACTTGTATTACACTGTCAAACAAATGTAAGTACACTTGCGTAAAATGTGTTAAAAAAAGTGTTAAAAACTTCACACCTTCAAATTTACATCCATTCAGACTCTTCCTGAGCCACTTCATCCATTAATATTTCCAAATACTATTAAATCCAAATTATTCGCTTCAAATTTGCAAACCTGCATAATCTTTTGATACTGAATGTTATGGCCACAGTGTCTTGAAAGTCCCAGTCGTAATTGCAGAAATCTTAAAAAAAACTTAGCGTCATCCAGCTGTAAATTATTGCGCAACAGGAAGGTGGAAGAGAGAGCCCCTAGTAAAGAATAAAGTGGTAATACATATTATATTCTCGAATTTAAAATCGAAAACAACATTCCACATCAAATTATTTGGCAATAACTTTTCGTTTCTTTATAACTAGTAAATAGTCATTGTAGACTATCCGTTTCGTATTTTCCGTTAAGTATTTTACATACATCTACTTTTCCTATTAAAACCTCTCAGATTTAAATGGAGGTCTTTCCTAGTAATTGTGTGACAATGATGCTATTTGTTTATGAGAGAATTATCGCTTCTTAATCCGCAAATTTAAACCAAAATTGAACATTGGCCTTGAATAGTTATCGTATTTATGACAAAGCATTTTATTTCTCGCGCAAGGGACACTAAAGGAAGCATTACGGACACTATTTTATGACCACTGTTATTATAATATAATTAAAATGAAAATATCCTAAGTTGGCCACTGCACCGCACAGTTCTGCAAAGTTCAATGGGCTTATGAATATCATATCGTTGAAATTTCTTTTTAATTTGAACAAAACAACAAGTATGTATTATCTCAAATAATTGTTTATCCTTAATCACTAGTTAAATTATTTTTTTATAAAATCAAAAATACTAATTAAACAAACATTCAATTAATTTTTTAATTTAAATATATTTTCAACACCACTGTCATCATCAGATTACAAAATGTTTGCAAATGAAATACGAAATTGATTCCAGAATATAAAATAAAAAAATAAAAAGGAATTTGAAAAGTTCAATAACCCCATCTCAACAATAAGAGAGAGGAAACATTTCTTCACTCACCATGGTGAATTCAGAAAGTAAGAAATGTATATAAATAAACAAAAATGTTTACAAAAACCAAAATACCAGAAATGTGGGCTTAAAAATTGCAGAAATTTGAATTTAAGCGAGGGTTACTAAAACATGAATGTGTCAAAAAAATTAAATTTTAAATTGTATTTATGTTTTAAAACATGGTAAATATGGTTTAATATAATTTCAGAAATGTTTAGTGACTCGAAGGTATAATTTATAGTGAACTAAACTTTCTACAAGTTTTAAGGACAGTTTTCTGGCATTGTTAATGATAAAACTATTGCAAATTAATCAAATATACAAAAATTACACTTTAAACTATATACTGGTTTAATTATATTTTCCAATCATTACTATTTTAATAAATAAAAATGTAAATTAAATTAACTTTAATCCCATAAAACTTCATAGGCCAGTCGTCAATTGTGATATTTTTTATTTAAAATTGAAATTACAATCGTTTCGGATATTAATCCTTTGTCAAATTTCTAACAAATAATAACTCTGAGATATACATACTTACAAACTGTTTTCCTTTTCTGGAAACCAGTAAATTTTCTGTGGCCCGACGTCCTGGTTCAATTTTTCTACTGTGCTTTGAACAATAATTTAACAACTTAAGCTGCAAATTTTTACCAACGTATTCTGGTGGAAAATGTTGTCAATAAATTTAGGAGAAATTATAGTTTCAAAGAAAAAGAATTTTTAAAGTAAAGAATTTTTCGGATTGCGCACTGACCACTCCGAATTCCTTATTAGATTTTTGCTAGAGAACAAATTAAAATACTAAACAGTATATATTAACATTCCTTATATACATACAAAAATTCACGAATATACATTCTGTCAAAAAAGTACAGGGAATCATAAAAAATTATTTTGTCGCCCTCAAAGTATTCCCCATTCGATGGTACACACATATAATCGAAACATTTTTTTTTAGGCCTGATTTTTTATATCCTGGAGGGCCTTCAGTTCGCGCGCCGAATTTTGTTTTAAGGCTTCAATGGAGGTTAAACGGGTTCCACAGAGAAGCAATTTGAGTCTGGGAAACAGGAAAAGTCACATGTTGCTAAATCAGGCGAATGTGGTGGTTGTTCGATGGTATTTATTGAGTTGTTGACCTTATATTCGTTCACAATCATAGCTCGAGTTTTTTCCCATAATTCCGGTCCCTTTTTTCGCATTAGTACAAGAAATTTCGTTTGAAACACAAAAATTAAGGCAAACTCTTTGTTGAATAATTTCGGTAATCGTAAAAACCGCCGTGCACTAATGAGGTCAACCAAATTCAGTAAACAAACTGGTTGACAGATCGCGCTTAAAGTTGGCATCATACTGAAAGACATTCTTACCAATCTACCAAAAAATTTTAAATCCATTCGAAATTGAGAAAACATAAAATATAAAAAATTTTGTATTATGATTACAACATGAAGAATTTTGAATTTTTGGATGCATTTATTTCAAAATGAAACAGAGTATTTCGAAGAATGAATATACATTATGATAAACGTATGAAGAATATAATGAAGCTAAAATAAAACTACGAACTCCATCGTAATATTAGTTATTTATATTTTTATAATATTTATTTACTAGGTGCGTAGATACACCTATACAGCGCAGGTGTTCAGCATCGGATAATTTAATAATTTATTTCTACTGCCAAAACTTCAAATTAAAATAATATTTAGCATTGAGGCAGTTTTAACCCTCGTCCGACGGTATAATTTTACAATGTTAACAGACGGCATAGGTACAATTGCAATAGTTCAACGACAGGTCTGATTTTGTTCGCACAAAAGTTCATTTAATTATCTCAGAAATTAATTGCGATCATTGCATCCATCAATTAACATCGAAGATTTGAAAAGTGAGTTAATTAACCTTTGCCACGATGTTGTTAATATCTGCAACATGGGGCAAAGTGGTACGAAACAGCCACTCCCACTCTTTAAAGTTGACCTTTGAGTAAGTAGACTGATGCATTTCAGTTGCAGAAATAGAAAAGGCACATGTCAAGCGTGAAGTGGTTCAATGCACTGCTTGTCAAAGATACGACCATACCAAATCTTATTGCAATCACAAACCCAGATGTATGAAATATACAGGTGAACATCTCACAAGTTAATGTGAAAAGAAGAGTGGGGTACAGAGGTGAAATGCGTGTTCTGTAATGGTAGCCATCCAGCCAACTATAGAGGTTTGCAATTTGTATAAAGGAGTTCAAACTCGTAAATTCCCCCCCCCCCCCTCAGAGAAAAAATAGCGGAGAAAGCGCACACGGCTCGTCTGAACGCGGCTCAACCCAAAAGTGCTTGCACTTCCGTTTTTTTATGACATCATGTTCCCTAAGGTCTAATGAATAAGAAAAAAGTTTTTTTGAAATCATCCACCGACCAGTTTTCATTTTCGCGCCAAAATTCGAAAATTGGACCCAAAAAAATGATTTTTTGGTCTGAAAAAGTGAAATATCTTGTATTTTATGAAAAGTCTCATGAAGAGAATGCAGTAGGCAGGTTACAAGGAAAGCAGAAAACTTTTCTTCCTCGATCAGTTCATTTTAGTTTTCCATAATGTCGAAAATTTTTAATCCTCCAAAAGTTGCCCGTGCACTTTCACACGAAGAGAATCGGAGTAAAATTTGTTTGTTGTGCTTAAAAAAGAATAATGTCATGTTCAAGATAGAAGCCTCGCTGCAATCGAATCTAGAAAAATTACTGAAACATCGTGCGGGCAATATCTTGTGTGAAGAAAGACTGCCGAATGTTCTTTGTGCCGGATGCAAACGGAACGTCTACCGACAACTTCCCAGTGCCGATCCAGGAATCGTTCCCTCTAAGAGTGTCGAGCTACCTGATTATTCTAAGTTTTTGAGCGTAAGTTTAACTACGAGATCTAGGACTCAAAATCCCTGTCAGTGCTATTTGTGCCAGATTGTTCGAAGTAATGTGATATCCATGCAACTTCTTAACAAAAAAAAATCGACTGACGGGAAATGCATCAAACGTTGTCCCAAATGTTTTATCGATCCCAAACTAGGAACACCTCATAAATGCACTAAAACTGCCCAAATTGATTATGTATACAATTATATAAATACAATGGGGGAGAAAGTAATGGAACAAGTTAGCCAATATTCTGACAGGGATTATGTCTCATTCATCGACGTACCCTTGTACATGGTGCCTTTGTGAAAGCACAAATTTGGAGCACATCGGACCTCGGCGAACTGTGGGAAACTCAACCTCATATTTTGAAGGTTGGAGAAACGCTGGCGGATCGATAATGAAAAATGCGAGAAATTTCAAAAGCTGTATCAATCCTCCAGTTTTTTCAGCTGATAACGATAAAAAGATTCTTGACATTATTCCTCCTCCAGAACTACATCTAATGCTTGGTGTGGTTAATAAAATAGTCAGCCATATGCAAGATGAATTTGTTACTGAAACAACAGAATGTATCAACCTATGCAATGTTCAACGAGAATTTACTCCAGGAGATACCAAATTCAATGGCAATTCATGTGGAATATTATTGAAAAAATGGATAGTCTCCGATCGTTTTGCTCCATTGGTTGTTTGAAATATGTGGAAACACTGAAGGATTTTGATCGTGTAGTTCACAATTGTTTTGGAATCGAATTAAATGATGGTTACAAAGAATCTATCGCTCAATTCAAGGCTAGCTATTTGGCCCTAGGGCTATCAGTCACACCAAAAGTACATGCAGTATTTTATCATATAGAAGATTTTTGTGAAGCCCATAGAAGAGGGTTGGGGTTTTACAGTGAACAGGCCATGGAGACAGTGCATTCTGATTTCAAGTATACCACATATAATTAATTGAATCAAACTTGAATTAATGTCACTGAAATAAAGGTTTTTCTTCTTCTCCACTTTCATGAGTTTTGATTTGTTTGAAATAATTCATTATATCCCCACGTATGTGTTTAGAAGACATCTGTCAACAAAGAGAGAAAAAATTCGCAAATTAGCAACCTTTTGACCTGTACTTTTCTGCATTCTCTTCCTGAGACTTTCCTCTTTCGATCTTTGTATGCTGGAATCCTCCGGAAGGGCATAAAAAATAAGATATTTCACTTTTTCAGGCCAAAAACCCGTTTTTTTGGTTCGAATTTTCGAATTCTGGCGCGAAAATGTAAACTGGTCGGTGGATGATTTCAAAAAAACTTTTATCTTATTTGTTAGACCTTAGGGAACATGATGCCATAAAAAAAAACAGAAGTGCAAGCACTTTTGGGTTGAGCCGCGTTCAGACGAGCCGTGCGCAGCCCACTACAAAACTGAATCTATCTTATCAGTTAGTTACAGGGGCAATATATGGGCAGAAACTCAGAGATTCAATTAAAGGTCAAACTGTGGAAGGAAATTGTACCAAAGAAACCATTCAACGGACAATTCAAAAAATCGTCAACAACTCCCCGAGCAGTCTAGAAGACGGTTGAAAATTATGATGGAAAAATTAATGACCAAAATGGATACTATCCTTAAACTTCTAACGACCATTGTCTCCAAATAATTCGATGTCCAGATCTCTTAAATTAGCAACCTGGAATGCCAACGGATTGTCGCAACATGGACAAGAAGTTAAAATTGTCTTGATAGAACAAGAAATAGATGTCATGTTAATATCCGAAATACACAACACCAGCAAAAGATTCCTAAAAATACCCCAGATACATCATATGTGACACAAATCATCTTGATCAAACAGCTCATGGTGGCACTGCAGTTATAATCAAAAACATAATTCAGAAGGAGATGATGATGATTAAGGAGAAAAGAAGGTTAAAACAGCAATGGCAACGATATCGACTAGCGGGAGATAAATGTAAACTAAACAACTTCTCAATGAAAAATCAGTCAATTCAAGAATATCTATCATGACTCGCACCAACAGAAAACACAGATTATTCACTGTGAAAGGCAACTAAGAAGCTGAAACAACCACAACGGCATATTCCGCCGATACGTAAAAGTGACGGTCACTGGGCGAGAAATAACGAAATCCTGAAATATTTGCAGATCTTTTTGAAAGGGTATTTCAACCATATCCGTTAGAAAGTACAGATAAAGAGAACAACAATATTCAAAACTACTTGGAAGCACCATTGGAAATGAATCATACTATCACGAAGTTTTCTATGTTAGAAGTAAGATCTGTATAGAGATCTGTACTCTCATACAGAGAGAGTTAAATCCTAAAAAGGCGCCAGGATATGATATTATCACAACCACAGGAAATATTTTGCAACATTTACCAGATAAGGGTATTCGATTTATAACCTACTTATTTAACGCTATACTAAGAACAGGATATTTCCCAATACAATGGAAAATTTCACAAGTAATATTAATACCAAAACCAGGCAAGCCTTCAGAAGAAGTCGCGTCGTACAGACCTATAAGCTTGCTATCAGTTATGTCTAAAATATTTGAAAAATTACTACTTAAACGTCTAAAGCCTATGTTGAATAAGAAGCCGATTCCGGATCATCAGTTGGGATTTAGGCCAGAACACTCAATAGTAGAACAAATGCATAGTATAGTTCAAGTAGTTGAAGAAACTCTAAAGGAAACAAGATATTGTTCTGGTTTATTCATAGACATAGCACAATCTTTCGACAAGGCGTGGCATGTGGGACTACAATCCAAAATTAAGCGATGGTTGTCACATGATTTCTACAGAATCATTTCTACAATCATAAAACATCAAGGTATCTTGTATACAAAAGTCCACCCAATTAATTCTTGTGTACCACACGACAGCGTGCTGCGGCCGATATTATATCAGTTAATGAGTTTTATTTGTAGGTTTAAGAAAAAAAGATTTATTTATTGGGAAAGCATCATATGAACGAAAAAAAAAATATCGACTTAATAAAAATCTCGAATGAAATTCAGTGATCGACAAAAAAAAATATCGAAATAAAAATCTCTATTTAAGAAAATCGAAAAAAATTAACTCGAGTACAAAATATCGTTTTCCCGATTTGACAAAATATCGAATTCGAGATTTTGATAATTGGTTTAATATATGTAGAAGAGAATCTCAGTTAATTAAAATACATTAGCTCAATTTAAAATTTTATTAATAATATTTCAACAATAATACAATGCACAAGTAAATATTTAATTTAATTTAATGTTATAAGCTAAACCTTTCAAAAAATTTAAAGGGTTTAATGAAAGCTGGTGTTCCAAAATATGTTTTATATTGTTATTTTTCGAAACCAGTTCCCGGTTTAATTTTTTGGTATTACCGGCAATGACTTTTTCTATCATGGTCATACTATTAACATATTCCACTTGCAAATCTTTAATTAATTTATAAACGCGAACGTGTGATCTACCTACAATAATTTTAAGACGTCTATGCCATGCCTCAACGTTATTTTGTGTTCGCGGCATATGATCTGTTATAAGTTCGTTAATGGACCATAGTAAATGTGGAAATCTAGGACTACTATTTTTTGTGCCATACAAGTAGTTCTTTTCAAACCAAGGCAACATTTTATGGCTGTTCTTACATAAATAAGGCTTTATGGTTTCGTAATACTTAATTATTTCAGTGTTTGGTAAGAAAGCTAGGCATTTCAACATTCTCATGTTGAGCGAGAATTGTTCATCACTCCCATATTTAGGTGTTAATTTTTCATGTTGTATCCTCCGAAACAAAATTTGGCCAAAATGAAAATAACATGCTTTGTGGAGTGCGCTTGGAAAGTAATTTTTTGACGCATTGATCATTGCAATCTCGAAATCGGTAATCATATACTTGGGTTTTAGTTCAATGTTATTATAGCAAGCTATATGCAGGATTTCATAAAAAACTTCATTGTAACAGTCTTGCGATTTGGCACTCATAAGGCAAAATAATAATGGCATAGTAACATCTCCTATACGCCCATGAATAGTAAATAGTTGGGTCATTATGCTAGGAACCACATTAAACGTTCCATCCATAAGCCAAATTTTTGTTTCTGATAAGTAGTAGATGCTTTTGATTGTACCCATTACAATAATTTTATTTTTACCGAAGGTCTTCTCCGATAATACAAATAAATCACCTAAAAATTATTTAATTTTTTTTTTTATGGAACAACTTTCAAGTTAAATGTTTACCTTCAACATGCATCAAATGAGTTGGAATTGTTATGGATTCCAAAGAAGTGGGTTCCTTTATAGTATTCCTCCTTACATATTTGATCTTATTTTTCAGTGCTTCTTTTTTTGGGAGATACACCCTACAATTACTTTTACAGCTGATCAAACCGTCATTGATAATTTGCGATGGCGGTCGTGTTGAGTCAAACGCCAGCTGTTTAATAAACTCGTTAGTTTTTAGTACCTCGATACGACTAGCGACAGGTTCATGATTGTGCTCTTGTGACAATTTTGTAATTGTGTGTTTACCACAATCTAACTTCGTTGATAATCGTCCTCGGCAACCCATTTTTTGTTATTTTCACATGACCACCTAAAAATTTCGGAAGTGGTTTTTTCTAAATTGTAAGAAAACCCGTTCAATAATAACTTATCTCTGTTTTTATTGGTTTTAGTTAGTTTAATATATTTATTAAGGTTATTCGTATCCATTTTTGAAATTTTGCAATTTTTTGTTTTTAATTTAAATTAACTTCAGTTGCTGAATAATGTGTGTAATGTATGTAATGCTCAGTCTACTGTATATTACATGAATGTTAACCACAGCCTTCTAAATTTATTGAATATTCATATTCATAGAATTGCTAATGGTAGTGGTATAGTATATGTCAGATAGAGGTAGGGATAACTACACTTACAATTTACATTTGGGTACAAATGTTTGTAAATACTTACCACAATGTTAAGTCCTCTGTAGACTTGATCTTTGGAGAAATAATGATCGATTTTGGATAAGATTTGATATTTATAATCGGGCCGCCCGATTATAAATATCAAATCTTATCCAAAATCGATCATTTCTTTTGGAGTTTTTCAATTCGAGATTTTCCTTTTTCGAGATTTTTTGTTCGAGATAATTCTTTTCGAGATTTTCAAAAAGGGATTTTATTTTCGATCTTTTTTAGTTCGAGAAATTTTTCTCGAGCATATCTTTTTCTACCATTTTCATAATTTATTTTTACATGCCATTGACTTTTACTCAGGGTTGATAGTGGCGTAACCACAAATTTCGGGCCCCCACAACATTTTGTTGGGCTCCTAAAAATGCTTCTTGTCATGAACAAGTAAAGGTTTTTAGTGAAAAACTTATTTCTTCCTATTATCTAGTTCCGCATTAATTAAAAGTATCTGGTTTCGAAAGTAGATGACACGAAATCTGACGATTTCTAAATATCTCGTTAAAAGCATCACAAATTTCGAATATATTTTGAAAAATATGAAGAGTTTTGAAATAATCCGAAAAATGTCGAATTTTCAAAGTATCTTCAATATTTTTGAAAGTCGAAGCTTTTCAACTCCAATCATTTTACTCAGAATTTTGATATTACAAAGGGTATTTTTTGGAAAAATTCAGAATATTTGTTCTCAATGTAAATATCCTTTATCCAAAACATGTTTCCATTGGCCATCGTTAAAGTATATGAAACAGAACGTGATTCAGTAGATGAAACAGAACGTAATTCATTTGAATGGCATCAAATAAAACGAAACATCTTGCAACTCTATGATGTGACGAGTTCTAAATATATCGATAAAGCATCACAAATTTCGAACGTAATTTGAAAAATATTAAGAATTTCGAAATAATCCCAAAAATGTCGAATTTTCAAAGTACATATCTTGAATATTCTTGAAAGTTCTCAAATATCAAATTATCTCTAAGTATGTGAAACTATAGGAAATCCTATGCGTGCTAATCACCGTCATATACAACGTAAATAACCGGGACATTCTTGAATAATTTCGAATAATCTACAGGAAAACGAAAAAAGTGTCTACTAGAATCAAAAGCGATCTATTCCACTTTTCATGTTTCGGAAAAAACGGAGAAATTACTTTGCAATTTGATTTTTTTATTGATTCATTCCCTTTATTAGAGCCCTCTAATCGGATTTTTATTTTAAAACTCTTAAAATATTAATTAATTTGGTTTGTATTTTAATAATAATTTGGAAATAGATAGGGTTTGAATGTTACGTAATGGAATAGATTCATTTTGAAACTCGCTATAATGGAATAGGTATACGTTTTGAAATTTTCGATTTGGAATAGACTCAGTTTGACAAAAAAAAAACAGATTAAAGATTAGAAATATTTCAGTCTTTTATTTTGGTTTAAATTAAATTAATGATCAACATAAAGCCATTAGTTCAATAAAATAAAAATATTAAAATAATAAAAATAAAATAAATCTTTAAGTTTATAACAATCACACACGTAGAGAATAATTTAATTATTCACAAAATCACATTATACTTATAATATCAGTCCAATTAAATTGCAAATTAAAATTAAAAAACTAAAACTAAAAATTTAAACTCTAATTATATTTGATTCATCATGACTATTGCAGTTAATGACCTCATTATCTCCTTCCAAGTAAAGTTCATTATGATCTATTATCTCTTTATAAAATCGTAAATCATCCATTGCTCGCCATTCCGTTCCAAAATGTTTTTTTAGAAGTTTGTCAACATCATTAATTTTGGCTTCTTTTATTTTTACACGTTTATTGAGTCTTATTACACTCATAGTCGCAAGATTCTCCCCTCGTTTAACATTCGGTTTCGAGACTCCTATGTCCGATTTATAAAAAGGTTAGCCTCGTACTCCAACAATTGTGCCGTTTCTGTTTTTAGTTATAATAAACCGTTTGGATTCATTGAATTTGAAATGCCATTTTGATGTTGGTTTAAGAATTTTGCATATCTCAGTTTTGAAATCAAGTGCACAACACTCATTACTTCCAAAGTTAATTAGGGTTCCATTTTCCTTATAAATATCAAGGTAATCGTTGATGTTGATAATGGTTTCTTGTTTCCGGACGATCTTCTCAGTTTGAGCCAAAACTGGAGGAATGTACGAATGACCTGGCACTGGAACGACCAACTCAATCTTTAATACATTTGGTGGTGCTTTTTTGAGTAACCAATATTCGCACATTCCAACCATAATAAAATTTTTATTAACTAAACGAACTGTATGAATATTGTTTAAGCCCGCATGGTTCAATCTGTGGTACACACCAGACGCTATTTCGTTTGCTCCTTTAGCCTGACAATTCTCGGTCCAATAATAGAGAAATACATTATTCGGCGTTAATGATGAATGCCCGTTTACCAACCACCATTCCAAACAAATATAAATAAAGCTGACGACTATAGTATGCAGCTTGATTTGAGACTTTAGGCAAAACCATATTCTTTTGACAATCAAAAGAAATGGTCAGTAAACCGTCGGTCTCGTCATTGAGAAGTGTAAAGAAAGATTTGCTTCTGAGCTTATGAACCCGTGACATCGTATTCAGCTCCTGCTTTTTTTGGACGTCGGTTTCAACTTTTAGTTGCTCCAAAAATCTAAGGTACGTCGAACATTTATCGGTCGCAGGCGTTTTAAAACCTAAATTAAAATTATTATTAAATATAAATCTAAAATAATTAGATTTTACGTAAATTTCTGGGTTTTCATTTTTAAATGCCTTCCACATTTTATTAATCGAGAGATCTCCGGATAAATATTGACTGTGCGCAATCTGGGCTCGACAATAATGCATCTCAACAGTTTTATATTTTTTTATAAAATTAATAACAGCGAGTTTTTTTATCCTCGTACTTCAAACTTTTCCTATCTCCTCCTCGTCGTTCTGATGGATTTTTTCCCGTATCAAAGTATATTTTGCATATAGTACGCACACGGGATTTTGTCACACCTAATATACCTAAATACGTATTTTGGCAAACTTTTATTAATTTTCTAGAACAGTTCTGAATATAGTAGTTGACCGAAAATGTTTTGCGAGAACCTTGTTTTAGATTGCGGTTAGTTCTGTGAGGCTTGGCAATTTTGCAATGATTTAATATAAATGCGTCTTGAGCCAGCTTGGTCTTGTTCGAATAAAAGTTATTAGAGAACTCTATTGCATCGCAAGGTCTCAGTAGATTGCATTTAAACGGACTATGTACACTGTGTTTACATTTTTGCAATTCTGGTAGACATTTCTGTTTGTACCTGCAGATAAATTATTATATTTAATATTAAATGAACCTAAAAATATCCATTAGGTATCTGAATTTTAGTCACTTACTTCTTAATTTTTTCCAATGTTCTTTTTCGATTTGGAATGTTTATTTGTCTTTTACGAGGGTGGTCTGTAACTTGCGGCGATTCGATTGAATCCATTACTATATACGCACGACTCGTTTCTATTTAAAAACCAACAAAATACTGCGTTTTTTTTAAATTTAATAAAACAGAGGACTTTTAAATATTTACTAGAAATTGGAAGATATTCTAGAAAACTAACCACTTTCTGTCGACAGATATGAGCAACTGATTTTTGTATGAACATTTTTTGACGTTTATCACAAGTTTCCCGCCAAATTTGGAATAGATCGTTTTTGATTCTCATATTCGCAATTTATATTGGAATAGAAGTTTTTTGATTCTAAATTTCAATGTAATAGACTTGTTTTGTATCAGCAAATGTAATGGAATAGAACTATTTTGAACCGTAATGACGATTTCGTTCTCAATTTTCTCAGGAATAGAGTGAAAATATGAAATTTAGTTAAATAAAGTAAATACAGTGTAACATATGGTAACTATATCAATCACTAACCTAAAATTTTATAAAAGTGGAATAGATCGCTTTTGAAATTTTGGCATAATTTCAAAAATTCTTTTAAATGTCACCAAAACTGATATCACCAAATATCACCGTAACTCTGCAAGTTCTTATAACTCAAAGCTACGCACAGAAAATTACATTACAAAATTCAAGAAACCTAGAATAAACCACGGAATAATCTAGATTACCTAAAACAAATTCGATATGAATGTCAATGGATCTCGAACAGTTTCAATAAAACCAAAAAATCTGGATATTAATGAATAATTTCGAAAAGACCGTAAAAATCTAGAAAACCCACGAAAATTTTGAAAAATTCCGAAAATTCGTGTAAATGCGGAATTATTTGTCAAGTAACTTAATGTTACTAATACTACTAAGCAAGTTAAGGCTAAGCTCAACAAAACGATATGCAATAAGAATAGAACCCCCCTTGGATCTTATCGCGTAATTTTTCAAGTATCGAACAATCGTATTTTTTGAATAGGCTCTAAAATTCCCTAATAACATCGAACTATCAAATACACTCTACTACAATTTCAAACATACTCGAATAATCTCGAATAACCTGACTGTTTCGTAACACCAAATCAGCAATTAAGTCTCAAACACCACGCATCTTCTTTCCATGGTAAAGTACAAAAATCTCGAGAAATTTTAAAAAGTGATCAAAAGATGAAACCTGAGACAAGCGGATATGAGAATTCCCAAAATCAGGATAACCCTAAATAGTTAAGAAAAAAATAAATCAACAGAGCAAGCCCCAAAATCGTTGTCGTTTGATGTCGAAAGCTTTTATTTCGAACTAGTTAAGCAAAGTTTCTTCTAAATCTAAATATCTGTCAGAACCAAAACCATTTTTATTTCTATGGAGTCAGAACCGAGAAGAAATGTTTGAGCCTTAATCTGAGCTATTTAATCTTAAATTATAAAAGGAAATCCCGTGGGCCCCAACAACCCTGGGACCTCCCGCGGCTGCAGGTGCTGCGGGTACCCAGTTACGCCACTGAGGGTTGACTTGTGCAGCTTCAAGGTTTATCCTAGATAATTAGGCGATGCAGGGCGTAAACATTTACTTAAAAAAACTTAATGATATCACCTAACCTCCCAAGTACCGCTTGTTAATGTTTGCATTTAATAAGTATAATTAATTTAATATTATAATGTTAGCTTTTGTCGTTGTTGTCATATCTATTTTTTTTTTTTGTTGTCACTCCAATTTTTACCAATAGATTTATTTTTATTTTTTTGCAATGTAAATTTTAATATTGTATTTTATTTATTTGCTATTAATATTTGAAAAACATTTCATTGTTATAAAATTGTTAACACCTTTGTGATGGTAGCCCATACTTGTTTATATTTTATAAATTTACATAGTAATCGCGTTTATGTATCTATGTAGTCAACTACTAAGTATTAAAATAACGTTATAATTTTATGAATGCGAAATTTATAATTTGTTTTGAACAAAATCTAGCGGAATATGAAACGATCAATTTTAATTAAAATACGTGCATTCAATACAATTCGAAAAATTTAAATTTTTCCAAGTTTTCAAAAATATTTACATATAGGTACATTTAATTTATAAAACAACTGCAACAAAGCGTACATAAATTCCCCTTAAAGAGATATTAGTTTAGTTACCTATGTAGTTTTAAAAATAATTAAATTTAAATTAAATACGGTTTCTAGTTAAAAACTTACTTTTATTTGTATGTACATATGTGTGTAAAAAAAGCACAAAAACCTCATTAATTTTAGTATAAACAAACTATGTAGTTATGTAAATCTTATAATATGAATATATGTATGTACATCTAAACGACACAGTCGGTGCTTGGGATTTATGTTTATAAAAAGCTACATTTTTTGTGCTTTCTTCTATTTTCTTTTGCAGTTCGTACGCTGTGCACCATATTCACCTGGAGAAGAAAAAGTTTGACTAAAAGAATTAAATATGAATTCAGTTCATATGAAACAACAAGAAGTCGCAAGTAATACAGATTCATCTGTCGATGGTGGTGATAATTATAAACCTAATAATAATTACAATAACAATAATATTAATAAAGAAGCATGTAGTAATAATAATAACAGTAATAGTAATAATAACACAAAATTGAATAGCAGCAATTTAAATCAACACAACAACAACCAACAACAACAAGTGGAACGGACAAATTTACAGCATAATGGTAACAGCGATAAATCATCATCGCCGCCAAATGAATTTTTATAATATATTCTATCGGTTTTATAAATACATACATATAATATGCAACACACAACTAAAAATTTTCCCAGTTTTAATTTTTATTCTAAGTTTGGTTATGTTTGATAATTTTAAATAAATGACAAAATTTTAATGTTGCACAAAATACAACCGTCTATAATATATTTCCCTAAAAGTTTCCACTCAAGCATATCCACCCAGCTAAAAATATAAGTACATTTTATTCAAAATTATACCATAATTGTTGTCGCACAACTGGACAAAATAATGTCCGTTTGTATTTATACAGTAGTGTTAATATGTTTAGTACATAAAGAGAAAGTCACAACCTATAATAGAAATCTTTACGATAAAATGTTTAAATAACAAATCTAAAGTGTTAAAAAATAACATCAAGTGTGTTTAACTCATTAAAGCCACATTTTATTTACAGTTGAATTTGTATCCAATTTGTTTAAACTTCAAAGGTAAGTCTCTAAATAAAAGAACCGATAGCGTCATAACGTTTTGGTCAACAACGAATAATTTCCAAAGATGATTTCTAGTCAGAAAACTCTAGAAAGTGACATATACGCGACGTCCCATGATCCTTCGACGCAGAGACAACTTCAACCCAAATTGCTGTAATTCAATGTAAGTATTTTTTATAAAACATAGCCATAGCTGGTTCAATGTCGTGTTATTCAAAAGTAGCAAGTTTTCGTCTGAATTTGGCATTTTTCTCACGACTTTTACTAAGGGTGTTTCATCAAGAGGTATTAAAAACTGTTCAACTGTAAGCAGAGCCGCATACAAACTATGCGGCTCTGCTTACAGTTGAACAATCTTGTAAGGAACTTTTCCTTCAGTTTTACACACAATTTCGGCCCTATTTTACAAATAACAGCGCTTATATTGCCTTTTATTGCCTGAAACGTTGCTGGTGCATTGGCATCGTAAACTTTAATATTAACATAGCCCCAAACAAAAAAATCTCATGCTATTAAATCGCACAATCTAGCCAGTCAATTGAAATCTGCATTTCGCTTAATCATATCCAGGATCCACGTCCAGAAAATGTTGAGCGCAATAATGTGATTACCATATCTCACGAATTGCGCGAGTTACGTATTGTCACTCCACACGAACCCAACATCCCAACATCATATTGACCAAACAACAATGTAGCAGTAGACAAGATTGTAACACCAAATTATCAACAACAACATCAATAAAAATGTAACTACAACATTGTAACAGTAAATTATCAAATATCATAACATAGAGAAATTAAATTAAATGTAGACATAGAATAAGATAAATAAATAAAAACAAAAGAAATGATTCTACGTACATATTTTTACTTTCACACATTTATAATATTACATTTAGATAAACCATTTCTTAGAATTATAATCATACAATGTAATGAATAAATAGAGAACAAACAATATGATTATAATTCTAGTACTGCATTTACATTTTTACATTTTTGTTTAGTATAACGATATAATATATATGATGGTTCAACGAATATAAGGATCAGAATTATTGTAACTTTTAAATAGAAAGGAACTAAATAAAAATTTGTTAAAGAATAAAATAAAAAGTGTTTTATAAAAAAACCCACCACGACTGCCTTAAACTTTAACTGGCGCAGCCCGGTAGTAGGATATTTTTAAATATCCAAATTTAGAATCAGTGAATTTTTTTTTTTACGAAAGTATTGTCAAATATTGACACGGTTTTTTGCGAAAACAAAACTCTAACGGTTTATTAGAGTATAGTGATCGTGTTTATTGGACTTTTTAAGTGAAAAAAAAAATAAAGTGTGAAGTTTAAGTGACGGTTTATCAACGAGACATCACATGGCGCTGATTTTGATCTACCAGTTTATTCTATTTATGGTTACATGGTAAGTGATTTTAGTGATTACCTATTAAATTCCTTTACCTAATTCTCACTCCTCACGGTTTATAAGGAACAGGTCCTAACTTCACGGTTTATGAGTGTTAGGGACATCTTATATAAAAGATTAATTTAAGAAAATTGTGAAAAACTGTTTTTTTTATGGTGAAAAATAATTTGAATTTGTGTATTTAATAAATAAAAATAAATCAATCACCACGGTTTATGGATGAATTGATAAATAATATTCTTAAAATAAAGATAGTAGATCCAGATTCTGATCAAGAAAGTAAAAAATTAGGAAGTTCAGATAAAATAAATAATTTTGAAGTAGAATTAGGAAAAAACGAAACCTTTAAAATGGCAACAATTGAACATATTAATACATTAGTAGATACCCTAAAATTACCTGACTGTATCAAAGACTTACCCAAGTTCACGGGTAATAAACATTCACTACACGAATTTATTAAAAATGTAGACGAAATAATGGCACAGTGTAATAAAATATTAGGATGTGGACAAGTACCCACAACATTTTTACGGGCCATCCGTAATAAAATCATCGGAGAAGCCGATGAAGTACTTTTAATGTATGGTACAGACCTTAATTGGAATAATATCAAGGATAATTTAAGAACTCACTATGCGGATAAACGCAATGAAACAAGCCTCATTAGAGACTTGCATACCTTGTATCAAGGTTCAGATACAGTTGAGAAATACTTCTCAAAAATTATTGACATTCAGTCAACCATTATTAATCACGTTAATTTACATGAACTCAATGCCACGGTAAAATCAACAAAAGGAAATCTTTATAAAGAAATGTGCTTATCCACATTTTTGGCTGGCCTTAGAGAACCTCTGGGATCAATGATCAGAGCTAGAGATCCTGATAGTATCGCCGAAGCATTTTCATTATGCATCAGCGAACAAAATATGCATTATATTAAAAATCGTGTGTTCAATCCAAGTATATCCAACTTTCAACGTAAACCTTCTCCCATACATTATGAAAAACAGGTGCAACAACCTAATTATCAACACAGATTTCAATATGCCGCCAATAATTTCGTACCGAGGTACCAAAATAACTCCAAATATCATTACAATTCTCAACCATTACCAAGAACTGGCCAGCCAGGCCAAGAATTTCAAAATAACCAATTTAAACCAACCTTTCAAACATTTCAAAAACCTCGAAGTAAAATAGAACCTATGGACACAACATCTAATATAAATAAATTTCAACAATATACTAGATCCAACAACCAAAGTAATTGGCAAAATCAAAAATCCCAGAACCAATTCAGACAACAAGGACCTCCAAGGTTTGTGTCTGAAGAATTATATAACTTGGAAGAATTAAATACTAACGAACAAGTATATGTAGAGAATGAGTACCCTCCACAATATGTACAAAATCTGGATTCATTTCAAGATCCGAATGAAGAAGAACCAGATGAGGAGGTTTTTCCGCCACTAGCCTCGGAACCCCCATCGGACTAATTAGTCTCAACACACACCAATCAGGCTTATTGCCATATATGTATTCATATAGCAATAACTAATAAAACAAAACTCAAGATGCTTATCGATACAGGTGCCAACAAATCTTTTATTAACCCAGTCTACTTAAATCCTAAACGAATACAGAAAATTCAACCTATAACGGTGCGAACCCTATTTCAAAATCACGAAATTACAGGAAAAGTTACAATTAAAGGATTACAAGAATTTCAAACTTAAGAATCCTTAGAATTTTTTAGCTTCAAATTCCACGAATATTTTGATGGCTTAATTGGCCTCGAAATGATCCAAAAATTAGGAATTCGATTAGACTTCCAAAAATCTTTGTTAGAAACGGACAAAGTAAAAATTCCACTATTGTTTAAACCCAACTATACATCTCAATTCCTTACCATCCCAGCTCGAACAAAACAAATAATCCAAATTCCAGTAGATACTGAAGAAGGTGAATTCTATATTAAACCTATTCAAACGCAAAATAATCTTATAATACCAGAAGGCATCTATAGAGCCAAAAATTGGCAATCAAACGTAGAAATCGCAAATTTCACTGATCAAGATCAGCCTTGCCTTTTCGAACAACCAATTAAAACAGAATCTCTAAATAATTATCGCACCGAATTAAATCATTCCTCTATATCAATGAATACCCAAGATTATCAGGATATACAATCAGAAATCATCAAACAAAAGGACGTCATTCCAACTACAGAAACACCAATCAACGAGTTCAAAACTCAAATAATCTTGAAAACAGCAATGAATATACAGGACCTTGAAATTAAATTTGAAATTTTATTTAGTTCAAAGAAAAGATATACTATCCAAAGTACACAATTTGATGAAAACAGATTAACTAAAATTCTAAAAGAATATCTAAAACCAAATTCATTAACAGGACTAGCCTGTGATCAGGATACATTTAGAACCCTCAACTGTGTTATAAAAAAACATTTTAAGAATTCTAACCTCAAAATAATACGAGCCATATATTTACGTTTAGATGTAGAAGAACCATTAGAACAAATAAAGATCATCAAAGAAATCCATGACAACGGTCATCGTGGAATCATCGAAAACATTCAGCAAGTCAAAAGAAATTACTATTTCCCGAAAATTCGTAATGTCGCACAAAAATATATCAACAAATGTGAAACTTGCCAAACTCAAAAATACGACCGTTTAGAAAGACCTATACAATTTGAAATTACAGAAACTCCAGGAAAACCAATAGAAATATTACATATAGACATTTTTTCCATAAATAACTTAAAGTATCTAACAGTTTTAGACAAATTTTCAAAATTTGGGTCCGCTCTATTATTGCGAAACCCAGGTAGTCTCGAGGTAGTCAAACTCATGAAAACATATATATCAACCCATGGCAAACCCCTGAAAATTATTAGTGATCAGGGTATTGAATTTAAATCAATAATTTTTAAAGATTTCTGCAAATTGCATAATGTAACATTACACTTAACATCCCCGAAATCGTCAACAGGTAACTCTCCTGTAGAAAGATTTCATTCAACACTTATTGAAATTTACCGAATCCTTTATTCAAAAAATAAAACACAAGATCCGGACGATCTAATGTTAAATACAATAATAATATACAACAACACCATACATTCGGCAACACAATTGACTCCAATAGAACTAAAAAATGGACACTACTCTAAGAATGAATTATTCTCACAACAGAAAAAAGATAATTTACACATTATATAAAAGAACAAAAAGAACAATATGATAACCTCTGCAAAATCATACAACAAAAGAATTTGCAGAGCAAACAGGCAATAATAAATAAACGTAATGACAATAGAATACAACCACCAGAGTTTAGAATAAACGATATCGTCTATGAAAAAGACAATAGGCGAAACAAATTAGCTCCAAAATTTACAAAAAATCAAATCCTGAAAAATAATAAAATAACCGTAATAAATAAAAACAATAGGAAAATACATAAATCTAAAATAAAAAACCCTTTGCAGGTACGTGAGTAACAGTACCAGCCAAATGATGGAAGTCATAGACTACAACGACAACAAAGGCTTTATTCCTATAAAGCTAGGAGAAGCAAGAATAATAAATGGCAATAGCAAATTATTACATATTATAAATCTTACCCAGTTTGACCAAAATATCCTAGATCTTGACCTTAATGTTTACCAAATACAGGAAAAAACAAAATTAGACACACATTTAGCTACACTTTATCATAACAAGATAAGTATCCTTACATTACAACTAGATAAACTAGAAGATACTCTTAATTCCTTAAAACCCACTTATAGAAGCAAAAGAGGACTAATTAACGGATTAGGATCCATACTCAAAAGTATTACAGGTAACCTAGATAATGATGACTATATAGAAATAAATCAGGCAATACAACAATTATACAATAACGAAGGACAGATAACAAAAGAAATTAATGAACAAATCAATTTAAATACCGAAATGATGGAACGATTCAAAGAAATTAAAGAAGTCATTAATAATAGCTCGATAACCCTAACTAAGGAATTAGAAGTAACTCGAAATTATAATTACGAATTACAAAGTATAATGCTTATTGATCAATATCTATATCACACCGAGTATAATATAAAATATCTACAAGAACATTTAGATAATATCATTGAAATAATATTACTAGCGAAAATCCAAGTAATTTCGCACCATATTCTAGACAAAAATGCATTATATTCACAACCTTTTCGAAAAACAAAAAATAACTACCATTCTGATAATGAACTATACAAATTGCTAACACTCAAAGCCTACTATAATCAATCTACTATTATTATGTCTATTCAAATACCTAAATTTCATCCCGCCAAATTTCAACAATACCTATTGCAACCTACTACTATAAATAATTCCTTTTCCATTTACATCCCGCATTCCAAAATAATCGCTAATAATCAACATTACCAGTATATCGAACGACCATGTACCATAATAGAAGGGTCAGCTTACTGCGAAGAAACTAAAATCCAACTCAGCAAACAATATTGTATCACTCAAATTATATTCAACTTACCAGCCGGATGCAACATAACCAATGGATCTCTTCCCGAGGAAGTTAAACAACTACAACCAAACTATCTATATGTATATAGCAAAAACCCGATTTCTTTCTCATCAAACTGTGAACAAAAACAAAAAGAAATACAGGGAGTAAAAATTATAAAATTTACTGATTGTACATTAGAAATAAACGGAATACAATACGAAAATTATGCAGCTACCTTCACAGATAAAAAACTTTTGCAACCTTTCAACGATATAATAGTTGAAAAAACCGAACCAGCAATAAATCTACCCATGTTACACGATTGGAATTTAAAAAATCAAGAAAAATTGAATGAACTACATTTTGTAACGAATCAACACACCATCAGCCATTACACATCGTGGACACTTTATGGCATAATAATCTTAATTATATTAATCTATATTCTTATTTCATATTTTAAGAAAAATAAAACCGGACTACAAAACGGTACATCACCTACTTCCAATGACCAAAAGTCTTTCAGATTTTGGCCATCACTTCGGCGGGAGGAGTTACGTATTGTCACTCCACACGAACCCAACATCCCAACATCATATTGACCAAACAACAATGTAGCAGTAGACAAGATTGTAACACCAAATTATCAACAACAACATCAATAAAAATGTAACTACAACATTGTAACAGTAAATTATCAAATATCATAACATAGAGAAATTAAATTAAATGTAGACATAGAATAAGATAAATAAATAAAAACAAAAGAAATGATTCTACGTACATATTTTTACTTTCACACATTTATAATATTACATTTAGATAAACCATTTCTTAGAATTATAATCATACAATGTAATGAATAAATAGAGAACAAACAATATGATTATAATTCTAGTACTGCATTTACATTTTTACATTTTTGTTTAGTATAACGATATAATATATATGATGGTTCAACGAATATAAGGATCAGAATTATTGTAACTTTTAAATAGAAAGGAACTAAATAAAAATTTGTTAAAGAATAAAATAAAAAGTGTTTTATAAAAAAACCCACCACGACTGCCTTAAACTTTAACTCGCGACATGTAGCGTCGTCCTACTGGAAATTAATATTTTCCTAGTCCAAAGCATCAACTTCGGGCCAAAAAAATATTTGTTGGTATCTCACACTAGCGCTCATTATTAACTGTACTGGTGGTTCAGCTTTATTTTTGAAAAAATATGGACCCAAGATACCGCCAGTCCCAAAACCGCACCAAACTGTTACTCGTTGTGGATGGACAGGTTGTTCAATGCGACAGATTTGAGACTGATAGCCAGAGAGATGAAAATGGGCCCGATACTCATAATGATTTTATTGCAAATATCAAAAGTTGGGCGTTTTATGATCTACTGGCTTTAGTTCTTGTGACAGCTGGAGATTGTAAGACAAACTTTATACCTAATGTAATTAGTACAAAATACGGTGTAAGCTAGCTGTCGAAAAACCCAATGTCTGTTAACGTCTCCGATTGGAGAAACGAGCATCTTCTGTAACACTTTAAGCCACAGCAGTAATTTTTTCGATTAATATGCCGACACATTCCAATTTTTCGATTAAATTCACAATTGGCATACGACTTGGCGCCTGACATCGACCAAATGCAAACCGAACTTTACTGATTGTCTCCGTAAAATGTTCACTATTTTTGTAATAAATTTTGGTAATTTCTAAGCGTTGTGCAAGCGTGTATCGTTCCATTTTTACTAACCACCTACCTTTTACTTATCAAATGATAAACTATAACTGTTTATCATTTGATAAGTAAAAGGTAGGTGGTTTGGACCAATTTTGCCAACCTCTAGTTGAAACACCCTTTAGTAAGACATCACATGATTCAATTTTTTATTTTACTTTCTACGTCACAAGCGCGTGCTGCATGAATTTTTGTACAGATAGAAATGGAAAAAGACAAATTTCAGTGACGTTCCAAGCGCGTTTTCATATAAAATACAATATATGCGTGTGGCGTAACATGCAGAAAGAACAAAAAGCAGGGATTCTCGTTTAGAAGGCGTACAAAAGACAGGAAAACGGCAAGAACTAAGGTTTATAAAATTTGCACTTTAAAATAGCCCTGTATTAAAGAGGCGCTGTATCACGGTTTGCAAGCAAATTTGATGCTTTCTTACAAATCGGCGGTTTGTTATATCGAGTGTTTGTTCTTACAAGTATTTGGATATGGTGATATGGAAAGTATAAAGTTTTTAAATTTTGACTTTGTTTAATAATCTCTGTATTGGTGATTATTTTTTTTATATGAAATGATAAATGAGCGGAACACGGAGCGGAAAATAAATGAACTTGTAAACGTTTTTTGAATAAAGACGTTTATTTATAAAGTCTTGTAGTAATGTAGCTCCTCCAAACGAAGTCCTTCTAATGACTGAAATGACTTAGAGACACTGTCGGTTGCCACTTACGAGGGCGGATTGAAAATGAAGCTACCTAAGTAGGAAAACAAAATTTTTTTTTGCCAAAAACCATTTATTTCTCAACATAGTCTCCATTTAATTCGACACACTTAGTAAGACGATATTCCAACTTTTTTATACCATCTGAATATTACGATTTCGGGAACCCCTCAAAATACGCGTTAGTTTCGATAATCACTTCTTCGTTTGAGATGAATCTTTGTCCTGCGAGCCATTTTTTCAAGTTTGGAAACAGGAAAAAGTCACTAGGAGCTAAATCTGGACTATAAGGTGGATGATCAACCAATTCGAAGTGTATTTCACGTAATTTTAGCATCGTATCTAATGCTGCGTGAACCGGTGCGTTGCCTTGAAGAAAGAGCACTTTTTTCTTCTTTAAATGTGGTCGTTTTTCCTTGATTGCATCAACCAATTGATCCAATAATGCACGATAATACTTTCCTGTGATTGTGGATCCTTTTTCAAGATAATCGATGAGCAATATTCCGTGTGCATCCCAAAATATAGTGGCCATAACGTTGCCAGGCGATTTCACTGCCTTTGCCTTCTTCGGAGCACTTCCACCAGCTTCCACCCATTGTTTCGATTGATTTTTGGTTTCAGGTGTGTAGTGGTGGACCCACGTTTCATCAACAGTAATTAATCGACGCCAAAAATCAACAGGATTACGCTTTATCATGTCCAAACACCGCTGTGAAGTGGTCTGTCGAACTCGTTTTTGTTCGACACTGAGCAAACGCGGCACCCATCTTGCCGATAGTTTTTTCATATGAAAATGTTCATGCAAAATGTTGAACACACGTTCATATGATATGTTTACCATTTCAACAATCTCACGCAACTTGACTCGGCGATCATTCATAACGATATCGAGGATTTTCTTGATATTTTTTTCAGTAACCACCTCTTTTGGCCTTCCTGTTGATGGTATTGTTGCAGTGCTTCTTCGGCCGCGTTTAAATTCAGCAATCCAATATTTTACCATGAAATCTGACGGAGCAGACTCACCGTAATGTTTATCGAGCTTTTTTTTTTGTCTCTTTCGCCGTTTTCCCTTTTAAATAATAGTGTTTAATCACTGCACGAAATTCGTTTTTTTCCATTTTTCAAGCAACACAAAAGTTGCTTACTTCAAACGACTACAACAAATAAACTAATCAATGAATTTGGGTGAAATTTTAACAGCTGACGTTTGACAGATCGCAATTTCTAAAAAACAAAAAAAATTTGTGTTTGTGCTGCCATCTAGCGCTAAGTAGCTTCATTTTCAATCCGCCCTCGTATGGTTCACCTAGAGATTTTGAATCCAATTTGATTATTGTAAGATATCCAGATGTTCCCTGCATTTTATGAACTATGCGCTTGACCAAATCAATTGAACAGTTTTTCGTGATCGTGTAACAAAGGTCATGATCGTTTAACAAATAAGAGGGGATGATTGAATGAATAAAGTCCGCACAAGATGCACGTGAACCAGGATGGCGTAAAACGAATTTACTAATTGTGCTGGCTACAATTCGATAGAGGTGGTCAAGGTAACTTTCATGTAACAACAAGAGGACATAGAAAACATGGTTGCCAGCCTCGAAGAATATTAAATAGTGTTAGATGTTTCTTGTTTTGGACCTATTACTTGAATATTTCAATTTTTTCCACTTTATATAATCTGATTACAATCCTTTAGAAAAATAGTTTCCGTTACACCTTTTGACAAATTTACTTTTAAATTAAAGTGTCTGATTTTTGTATAGTAAAAACTGGGTAGTAATATTAAGAGATACTACACGTCAACTTGACATATTCGGCCGAAACAAATAAATTCCTTTGAGGTTCGTATAAAACATTTGTCTCCTTTTTCAATATTTATTTCTCTTGACAAATTGTTTGACCGACTGTTAGAAATTAAGTTTCTTGCATAACCCGTATGGCCGAAAGAGTATTTTTCAAGAATATATTCAACTCCTATATATAGCCATAATTAAGTGAATGATCAATAGGTTGAATCATTTCCATATTTCTAGACATTTCTCAGTCCAGTTTTGATTTTTGTAAAGTGCAGATGCGTAAAATTTGATTTTCACTCAAAGAAAATTTGGACTTTTTGGCTTCTTATGCCACTTCTTGTTGTAGACGAACTTGGTGTAGAAGGCCTTTACTTTCAACAAGAATAATGCGTCACGTCAAAGAAAGTGTTCAAAAACATTACCGAAGCTTGGATCAATGTTATAGGTGGCCATTTTCCGGATATGAATAATTGTTCATACCTAAGCAAAACGAATTGCAATAATGCCAATAAAAGATATCAAGCGTAATTTTGAAGAATTTTATTATATTTACTGAATCATTCTGGCACATCGTTTAAAAACTAAAGACTAAATAGACATGCAAAGAAACATGCTCCAGAATAGGGAAAGAATATAGAAAATGTTCAGCTGCTGTTCAAGGTTTTTATTCAAAGTATGTTCTGTGATCGTGATTTTTTAAATAAGTGTAGAGACTTTAACCAAGACAGACATAATTAACTCAATATTTGTAATTAGTTAAAACAAGCCTGATTATTGATTTACTTTTAGATTAATTCACTTGTTCATTTGGTTTTTGTAATTCAATAATTCAACCCATTTTGGGCCGTGGTTTTAAATAAATTCACAAAATGATTACTTGGCGATCAATCAACTAAAAATCAACATCTAAAATAATTTTAGAAACTTCACCAATAATATCACCAAGGAATATAAATCCTTTAAAGAATACGACAAGTCATTTCAAATAAATCCAAACAAATTGAAAGTGACAAGCTGTTGAGAATATAATCACTTTTAAAAATGTTATTATGTCAAACAAAAAAAAACTTTTATTTCTCATTCAATAATAAACGAGTAAATTATTCCATAAATATGTCTGCCTCGTCTAATGCAATTGTTGAACTGTTCTTATACAGAAATTCCTCTGTACAAGTTATCATCCCAAAACGATACTATTTCAAATTAATCTTTACTCTACTATGTGTAGCGACTAGTTAATGCTGCTTGCATATTACGATGAACACAGAAAGAGAAACTTATTCTTAAAATTTCAAATTAATTTGTCAATTTATAGCTGCACCGAAGGATACAAAATCGATTCAATCCCTACAACAACAATGAACAAAAGGATGGAGAATACTCTGCAAGATTTTCCATGTTTTAGTAGATGAATTTCCCATAAGTATTGTGACAAAAACTATTTTTTTTATATTTTTGGATTATTGTATTATATTATATGTTGTGTAACTGTGGAACAGTACTATTATTTTACATGAACGTACAATATACATATACTCGTATGTACATATCCAAAACAAGTACATGACAAATTTACTCGACTATGTATGTACATTCGAATGTCTATGTACCTACAGTAGTATACCGTAAAATAGGTAGTTCCTCTGTTTTAGCGAACGATTTTTTTTAACCAAAATAAAATGGTGAATTCCGTTATTTTTTTCTTCAATCAATTTTTGTAGATTGTGTTCAAGTTTTACAATCAGTGAACGTGTTCAATCGGGCCAAAAATGATAAAAAATATCATGATATTTCTTCCCACCCTAACTTCCTTCTATAATACTGTATGCCAAACCAGATTGAACAGTCAAACTAAAGAAAAAATGATAAATTGATTTTAAATGTCACATTTTGATTTAAATCGCTTTTTTAATTAACTGTTTTGGTGTTATAATTATTTCTTTTTATAAATTGTCTGATATTAAAGCTGTTTGGTTTTTAATCAAATATTGAAGACACAGATAATTTTTGTTTGATTTTTGTTGTGTTTGTATTCCCAAGCAAAAATATTAAACATAAATTATTATTTATTTTTATATGAATAATTGTCTATACAAATATTACAAAAATATCTTAAAAAACCAAATATATGTAATTGGTACCCAGACACTTACTCGGAAAAAATATTCTATAAAAACATTTACTCGAAAATTATGTGCTCGAAAAACATTTACTCGAAAAACATTTTCTCGAAAAACAACTTGAAATAAGTATTCTATGTTTTCAGCCAAAAAACTGAAATGTCATTCAACCAAAATATTTATTAGTTCAACATTAATGTTTACTATTTCAACATATAGTATAAAAATTAAACAATTTTGGTAAGGATAAATATACAAACTTTAAAATAAAATAAAATTTCTAACCTTGTAGATGACCTGTATGGATAATTTAAAAACAACAAAAAATAAGCCTTGCTTCCTAATAGATGGTTATGTATTTATTAAAAACAAACACTTAATGATGTTACGTACTGGGTATGCACGAATAATCGGCAAAATCGAAGTAAAGCACGAATTAATATCAAAGGTGATTTTATTATAAGGAAAGTTGGAGAGCATAATCATGCTGGCAATTCAGCAAATGTTGGTGTTAGAAAAATCCTTACTGAAATTAAAAAGAGAGCACTATCTACAAATATTAATACACAACATATTATTGCTGAATCTACTGTTGCCATAAATAATCCAGTAAGAGTCCATATGCCGTCTATTCCGTCCATGTAGCGCACAATTCACAGATAAAGACAAGGAAATGATGTTATTCCGAAATCGGTAATTGATTTAATTATATAAGAAAAATTTAATGTTACTCTTCAGGGTGATCCATTTTTGCTGTATGATTCAGGGCCTACCGAAACTCGAATTTTGATATTCTCAACCAAACGAAATCTTCACTTTTTGGCGCAATCTGACATGTGGTTCGTTTACGGTACTTTTAAACAGTACCGTTAATTTTTAATCAACTTTTTACCATGCATGGGATAAAAGACAAGCAATCTTTACCATTAGTGTATGTCTTATTACCGAACAAATTAACAGAATCATACAAAAGGTCATTCGAACAGTTCAAATTGTTAAATGTTTATTTAAAACCATTGCATTTAATGTCAGATTTTGAACAAGCTATTATAAGCGCAGTTTCCGTATCTTTTCCAGATGCTCAACAAAAATGTTGCTTCTTTCATTTAGGCCAGAGTTTATATCGCAAAATATGTCAGGTGGGCTTAAAAGCTCAATATGACCAGGATGCAGTGTTCGCTCATAAAATTCGTATGATTTTATCAGTTGCATTTGTGCCGCCGGCTGATGTTATTAACGCTTTCCAATCTTTAACTGAAATCAATGTTATCCCAGAAGAAGCTAATAAAATATTGGATTATTTTGAGTAAAAATAAAACTGGTAGGCGCAATCCCAGGTATTGTATTGAATCGTGGAATGTTTATACTGTAACACTAGAAGATGCCGCTCGAACAAATAACTGCGTTGAAGGTTGGCATAATGGATTTTCCCGGTTAGTTGATTGTGAACATCCATCTGTTGATTTTTTTTTTTGAAAAAATTCAACTAGAACAATCAAAAAATGAAATAGTTCTCGAGCAAATTCTTGCTGGAACTCCAATGCCTCCAAAACACAAAAAATATCGGGATTTAGATAAAAGAATCAAAAACGTTGCTGCGAAATATTCAATTATGGAAATCACCGATTATTTAACTGCAATTGCATACAATACCTGTATTATATAAGTAACCAAAAAAAAATAAATATTTAATTAAAAATCTAAAAAAAGTTAAAAAATAATAGCATTTAATTAATATTCAAAAATAATTTTCTGGTAAAATTAATAATCGAAAAATTCTTCAAAAAAATCGCGCGATTTTTTTGAAGAATTTTTTGATTATTAATTTTACCAGAAATGACGTTCGAGTAATTGCTGTTCGAGCAAATGATTTCGAGAAAATGTTTTTCGAGCAAATGTTTTTCGAGCAAATGTCATGGAATCATATAATTGAAGAACACCGAAAATTTCAGAAAGAAAATAAATGGAAATTTCACAGCTTAAACTTCTTTTTTTTTTTTGTGATAAATAGGTGCGTTTAATGCCGAAAGTGATAAAAATATCAAGCTATTTTTATCAATTTTGCCCGATTCAACACAACAGTCTTAACCCGTAAATTTTATTTTTCGTATTATGCACGTAGTCATGGCTGTCATTGGTCTTAAAACGGTCTTACGTAGCATCGATACATTTGATGGACTTCAGCGTCATAATTTATAATTTCTGGTATAGAAAAGACCGTTGGATGGGTTCAATTTTTAAAATGTACAATGTACATATATATTAAAATTATTATTTATTATTATTAAATTTCCTTATTAATAAAGAAAAAAATTGTATATCAAAGAAAACTGCAGTGTACAAGCAGACCAACATTTTAAGAAAAGCCAACACAAATATATCTTAAAAGTTTCAGAAAATTTTAGGAAAAAGAGAAAAAATATCATTTGACTGCTCTACACAATCTTTTGAGAGTTTTTAGAACATAATATTAAAACTTCACCGCCAAAATACCGATTAAGACTTTCTTCTTAAAAAAAGTAATTTATAAATTTACAAACTGGGTCTTAGCTAGCAGAGTCTTAACGTCAGAATTGGAGATAAGTTTTTGTAAAGTCATCGAGCAAACATCGAATTTATATAAATATATTTTTATAATAAACCGTTACGCAGACTAAAATAAATAAAGTGTATTATTTAATAAGTTATCAGATCCTGGCCGCAAAATAATGCACCGAGGTTACTGGGTGTAACAAATCAGAAGTGGGATAAATCAGTGTTCCATGATCGTCGAAAAAAAATAAAAAATATCTTTTATAATAATATTAAAAACGATTTAAAAAAAATTATTTATAATAATATATTCGGATTTCGGCGGACATGTGCGTGTGCAAAATAACCATATTATCCACCGTTTTTGTCTGAAATTAATACATGTGCACAAGCTCAAAGTTATACAGCACAAATGCCGAATACTTTTGGAAATTTGTATCGACAAAAAAACTTTGTACAGTCAACGAACGATAATATTCAGTCAGCGAACGATAATTTTCAGGTGCAAAATCAATTTCACCATTAAGCTGTTAACAAAATAGTTTACCAATAAATTTTGCACAACCAGCCAACAATTTATATGCGCAAAATCAATTTTCTCATCAAGCTGTAAATGACGAAAGGCAGCACAATCAATTTGTCTCTCGGATTGTCAACGATGGAAGGCAGGGTGTACCGTATTGTATGCCGATGGGAAGGCCGATGTCGGATAATCAGTACAATTATTTTAATCAAAACAACGTTAATATATCGCTGTCACCAACGGAGGTATTAAGATTGCTGTCAGTTTTTAGTGAATCGGATGGAGAATCGGTGAATTTATGAGTAGACCATCTTATTGTGCTTTACGCGGCGGTTAATAAATTGAGTGGCGTTCGAAATATACAGCTGAATAGATATACGTCTAGCTATTGTTCAAGAATTTAATAGAGTGGGTGATGTAGCGTGTTGTGAAATGCCAATATATACATGTGCCATTACACAACATTACATAATTACTAAAGATAATAAAATAGAACATTACTAAAGATAATAAAGTAGAACATATTAAGAATAGTTTTAAAATTGAATTCTAGGATAATAATTTAAGCGATAAGAAAAGGGTTGACAAAATTAATTAATAAAGTAAAATCCGTTAACAATAAAAAATAAATAAAAATCATGAAAATACAAATTGATATTTCATGAACACGTGCATATAGAAATTAAATAAAAATCAAATCAGCATAAAGCAATATTTGTAAAACACAAAATCAATTGTAAAATTAATTGTTTCGTAATAAAAAACGACCCAAAATGAAAACGACCCAAATTTTATGACGGGCAAGTAAATGCCGCATCAATGAAAAATTATTAATTAGGTCTTAAGAACATTGTTAGTGTAAAGTAGTATGTAAATTTAGTATATAAGAACAGAAAATTTTCATGTAATGATCACTCGTAATCAAAACATTAAAGAAATCACTTGTAAACCAGTACACGGACCAGATATTCAAAACGTAAATAAAACAAAGTAAAAATAATAACCGCTGTATTACTCGTTCAAATATTATCGCAAGCAGAAGTTCCAGTCATCAGGCAAAATCCCGTAAGTATAACAAAATAAAAGATACTAACTCAAAAGGCACCACGTGCAATAGCCCAGTCTATCTAATTCCTACATGGTAAAGTAGGAAAGTAATTGAAGTAGGGTGCAAACCCAGTAGATTACTAAATAGCCGGTTATTGTGTACGCAATTCTCCAAATAACATTAAATATTCTCCTGACGTAACGAAAATTCACTTAGGACATAGCCCCCACCCGTGGTAAGCGCTAAGTGAATTAACACGACAAATAAAACTTAGATCATCGGTAATAATCCCAAACCAGTTTACCAAACATTCGCGAAGTAAACACAAATATAGTTCCCAATATTAACAATTCTTCTAACACAGAATACTTACAACAAAACATACACAATATTCACATTAAGCAATTCTTCTATTAAACATACATTCACAATACACATACCCATTAAACAAACATATATTCACAATATCATCACTGGATATAACATATTATATTCACAATATTGGCGCTGTAGAATTTCGCACCTGTGGCGACTTAGTTAAGGAAATCAAAGCCAAAATTAAAACTTAGGGTCGAAGAATCCCAATTCTTAGAAAGAAAAGAGTTAAAACAGTTATCTATCATTATTGTATATCATATAAAGAAGTCTTGTCAATTAAAATTTGTTAACCAGTAGTTAAGTGATTGTGGAAAATTTATTTCATTATACATCCCATTTATGAACAACGAAGAAGAAGCGCCATTTCATAAAAGGTCAGGAAAAACACCCCGCTCACCAACAACAAAATCCACCAACCCAAGGGAGCCAACATTATTACGTGAAGATCGTACACGTTCACAACAAAGAAACAACAGTACAAGCAGCCCAGAAAGCCACCCCAGTAACATAAACCAAGAAGCAATCCACATAACACAAATACAACACGCACCAGAAAAAGAAACACAAACGAGAACAATCACCAACGAGGACAAACAATCACAGATAAATACAGAACGCACTGAAACACAGAAAATTCATAAAGACACACAAACACACACACCTCAAAAAACAACAGACATAATCAGAACAGTCGGTACAAAGAACGCACAAAAAATGACCAACGTAAATCTCAAAGAAATCCAACAAAACATCACAAACTTCATACCGGAATTCAACGGATCAAACGAACTAACAAGATTCTTAGGAGCAGCAGATAATGTATATAATCTTCTCGCTAATGACGAAGAAAAGAAAATATTCGGACAATTAATTAAATTCATACTAATAGGCAATGCCTATAGTAGGATATCAAACAGACAAATTGACGACTATCTGACATTAAAAGCGACACTAAATAGTATGTACACGAAGGTATGGACATTAGGAGAATTAGAAAGAAGATTTATTGACATAAGACAGTCATATGGCGAAACCATTAGAGATTTTGGCCACCGCGTAATCGAGGCTCTGGAGAACTACAAAAGCGGATATAAAACTAAATACGGAATCCCAACAATAGATATAACATACTCGAAACACCTAGACGATACGGCAATACAGGCGTTCAAACGTGGATTAAATAACACAATACCAAGAGAGAAGATAGCAACAATAAAAGCAACAAATTTAGACGAAATAATGAACGAAACAGAAACCACCGAAAGAATGTTGGAAATAGCAACTGGCGCAACCACAACAGCAGCGATACGAAGCGAACCACAAACATACAACACAACTCAAAACCAAAGAATAGGAATCCAACGTAGACAAATCATATGCAACTATTGCCAAAAAGCAGGGCACACATATGACATTTGTAGATTAAGACTGAGTACGCAAAACAACACACGATTTCGAGCAAGTGATCAACAACAGAAAATCCAGTATAATATGCCAACGATGCAAACAAGGAACTACACGGATGCACAAAATTTACAACCACGGTTCACAAGCAGTATCAGACAACCAACGCAACAAACAAGTTATGTACGATACGAGCAACCAATACGTAGAAACAATTTTCAGCCCAAATATTGCGATCACTGCAAAACAACAACAGGCCATTCATACGACGAATGCAGAAGCAAATTCTTTCCAAGTAGAAAATACGGCACGAGTGACCACCCGAGAAACGAAGCAGTCAAGAACCACACCGAACTGGAAGACAGATTCAATCAAATGAAAATAAATTACATGAAACCACAATCAAACGGGCAGCAACGTCCGAGCTTCAGTAACACATCGGGAAACGCCGATGGGTCCAACCAGCTATAGGAGAGCCGCCGCAGTTGGATCCCACAACACATAACAGACAAACGCAAAACGAACATGGACATGAGCAACCTCTCCAAATGGGTAACATTCCAACAATGTACCTAACTAACAGAAACACTGACAATACTGAAACAAACCTCCAAGATTGCCGTGTCGACCGACAGAAAACAAAAAGTTTTCAAATTGACCGGAGCGACTTGGAACAGACAGACAGATACAGTTTTAATACAAATCAAACACAAGCCGTTGCCAGACCAACGCAAAATCAAACACAAGCCGTTGCCAGATCAACGCAAATTAATCAAACACAAGCCGTTGCTAGACCAACGCAAAATCAAACACAAGCCGTTGCCAGACCAGCGCAAGTACAAAACACTCAAACAGAAACAGTCGCCAGACCGACACCCACACGAACCAACAAACAAACAAGCTCAAAGGAAGAGGATCAACAAAAATCGCTTAGAACAGAAGATGTCATGAATAAGATTTGCAAGATAAAAGCAACTTCAATACGTAACATTGTGCTAATCTTACAAGTATTATTCATCCACATCCAGTTAGTAATTTTAAGTTGGAGAGAAAACAAGTACAAATTAGCAAAAGAGACAATTATCAATTCAAAAACAAAAATTCAGGAACTAATGAAGCAAACATGCACAAAATCGAAAAAATTAATAAGAAGTCTACGCAAAGTGAAAATAAAAAGAAATCGGAAGCCACAAAACCACAAAGAAGCACTAAACGAAGAATACAGCCTACAAAACCTATTTCTACAAGAAACGAATAATAAACTCGCACAAGTCAATTTGATCTCAAGATTTAAAACAAGTAGCGATACAATCAAACCAAAAATAAACAACAACCTTCCACATTTATTATTAGATTCAGGAGCTGAAGTATCTTTATTAAAGAGTAGTGTAGTCACAGGAATGGAAATTGATGAAACCGATATTCTCATGTTGTCAGGGATAGGAAAAGGTGAAATACGCACAAGAGGATCAGTAGAACTGGAAATGGAGTTCGAAGACAATTTCAAACTTACCCATAAAATGCACATAGTAGCAAACACTTTCCCAATCTCAGAAGATGGAGTAGTAGGTCGTGACTTTTTCGAAAAACACAAGGCTGACATTAAATACAGCTCAAACAGTATACAGATAGGGAGTAAACAGATACCATTTGCAAACAAGACTACAAACACAATAACTCTTCCTGCACGGAGTGAGACAGTTATCGAAATACAGACTGCAACAAACCAAACATGCATATGCAGAGCTTTCGAAGTAAAGACAGGGATATTCGTACCCCACATGTTAGTACAACCCGTAAACTACAAAGTAAAAATAGTTGTAGCAAACACGTTAAACCAAGATACGCAAATACATGACATACAACCCCATTTAGAACCATATCAACCAGAAACACATCCTATAGATAATCATACAAAAACACAACTACGAACGACAGACGAAAATAGAGAAGAACTCATAATAAAAACTATCACTGAAAACCTGGACAAAACAAACAACACAGAAGAAAATTTGAGCGTAGTAATGCTATGTTTAGATTACCAAGACATTTTTTACCTAGAAGGGGACAGGCTTACAAGCATAAAAGGCGTACAACATGAAATTAACTTGTACACTGACTCAAAACCGGTACACATACCAAGATACAGACTACCGCAAAACCACAAAAACGAAATCAACCGACAAGTTCAGGAAATGTTAGATAACGGTACAATTAAACCCAGCATTAGTCCATTTAGCAGTCCATTACTAGCCGTACCCAAGAAACCAGACAAAAACGGTACACCCAAATGGCGTGTAGTAGTCGATTTTAGAAAATTGAATGAGATTACAATTGGTGATTCATTCCCGTTACCAAACATAAACGACATTCTTGACCAACTTGGTCACGCTCAGTATTTCTCAACCCTCGACATGGCTAGTGGATACCACCAAATTGAGATGAAACCTAGTGATTCTCACAAAACAGCCTTCAACACAGACTATGGACATTTTGAATTTACACGAATGCCATTCGGTCTTAAAAATTCACAGGCAACTTTCCAAAGAGCAATCAACAACATCTTACGCGGATTCCAAGGAATCAAAGGCTTCATTTATCTCGGTGATGTAATCATCTACGGGAAAAATCTAAGAGACCATAATAACAAGTTGGCAGAAGTTTTCGATATATGTCGACATAGTAACCTAAAACTACAGAGCACCAAATGCCAATTTTTAAAGAAAGAAATCACATTCCTAGGGCATTTAATTACATCAGATGGCATTAAACCAAACCCAAGTACCGTACAAGCAGTACAAAACTTCCCTCAACCAAAAAACGTACGAGAAACACAATCTTTTTTGGGCCTTGCCAACTATTATCGCAGATTCATTCCTAATTTTTCACAAATTGCAGAACCACTAACGAAACTCACTCGAAAAGGTACAACCTTTATATTCACGGATGAATGTCAAACGGCAATGAAAACACTAAAAACGTATCTAACAAACCAACCATTACTTAAGTACCCAGACATGACGAGACCATTCATTATTACAACAGACACCAGTGATTATAGTTTAGGCGCCGTCCTATCACAAATATATCCACAAGGAGAATACCCGATAGCATATGCCAGCAGAGCTTTGGGTAAATCCGAAAGAAATTATTCAACTATAGAGAAGGAAATGTTAGCCATATATTGGGCGGTTAACAACTTCAGACCATACCTCTACGGTAAGAAATTCACAATAATCACAGATCATAAGCCTCTCACGGGTAACATAACTAAAATTCCAAATAGAATACTAAAATGGAACTTAAAGTTATCCGAGTACAATTTTGAAATACTACATAAATCCGGTAAACTAAACACAAACGCCGACGCACTTAGCAGAATAAGACATAATAACGTACTAGCAATAACCAGACAACAAAGTAAAATCACCCAAGAGAAAGACGAGACAGAGACAGAAGAAGGAAACAGAAGCAAGGATAAACCAAACATACAACAGATACAAGATACTGAACGGGTCAATGTTAACAATAAATTGATCACACCCAAAATAGAAGTAGTGTTAGACCATAATAAACGACAACAAATACTGACCGAATATCATAATCTACCACTAGGAGGACACGCGGGAACATGGAGGACGTACAAACGGATCAGACTATTATACTACTGGCCCAACATGTTGACAGACATAAACCGCTTTATTAGGAAATGTCACCTATGTAGAAAGAACAAAAACCACAAGAAAACAAAAGTACCACTACAAATTACGACGACTTCCGAGTACCCTTTCCAAAGAGTAGCGTTTGATATAGTAGGACCATTACCAACAACAGAATCAGGTAATAACTACATCCTCACATTTCAAGATGACTTGTCGAAATTTTCAGGTGCAATACCTATCCCAGACCAAAATGCAAATACAGTAGCAAAGGCTCTTTGTGAGTACTTTATCACAAAGCATGGCATCCCAGAAAAAATTCTCACCGACCAGGGGAGCAATTTCATGAGTAAGAGTTTCAACGAAGTATGTAAACTACTCAAACTCAAACACTTAAACACAACAGCATACCACCCAGAAACTAATGGAGCCCTTGAAAAGTCACATAACACCTTAAAAGAGTACCTAAGATCCTTCACGGACAAAGATAGAAACAACTGGGACGAAATGTGTCATTACGCTATTTTCGTTTACAATACCACACCACATTGTGCCACGCAATTTACACCACATGAACTAGTGTACGGAAAAACAGCAGTAATCCCAACAGCAATAAAAAAGGAACCTGAACCAATATACAACTATGACGACTATGTCACGGAACTGAAAGGAAGATTGAGACTAGCACATGCGGTCGCCAGGGAAAAACTGATACAAAGGAAACAAGAAACTAAAGCACAATATGACAAGAAAACAAACCACATACACATACAAACAGACGATTTGGTATGGTTAAGAAACGATCAAAGAAGAAATAAACAAGACCCATTATGGTTAGGACCATACAGAGTGGTAAACTGTGACTCACCAACAAACACTACGATACAAATAAACAATAGGAAACAGAGAGTACACAATAATAGACTACTGAAGCACTCAACTCATTAGCATATTCAAAATAGCAGAACTTAGCATTTTTTTCTTCTCACAATTCAGGTATCATGAACCAGGAAGTAAACCCAAAGGAAAAAATATCGCTAGAGCAGTATAGGAAGAAAGTGCAAATTATACAGCCAGAGGCAAAACAACGGGAACAAACGAAAAATATAAAAACAGAGGGATAAAAAAGGAAACAAGAAATAAATTAAAAGAATTAAGGAGAGTAGAGAAGATTTGCTGCAAAGAATGAGACAAAGTTAACATACAGGAACAAATTAGAAAGACAAAAGACCGACTCGCGGAAATAATAAAAAAAAAAAAGAAGAACCAACGAAGCAGGGAGAACCAATTAGAATGTGTTAGATTGAGAAAATAGATAATAAATATAAAAAAAAAAAAAAAAAAAAAAAGTTTTTTCTTATAAACCCACACCTAACCCTAACGTAGATTAAAATAAATAATAACAAGCCACATAATAACAAATGATCGTTTTCGCACAGAAAAATAAGAATGAATTCGCCAACTACAACGGGACCACGACAATGCCAAGCAGAAGATGCGTTACCCGGAGACAACGATCCAATATGGACCATCATAGATAATATGAACAACCAAACCGAGGCGCAAAGAGCAGCGGAAGAAAAAATAAAGCAAGAAGAATCTGATAGGAAATATAAGAAGTTCCTAGAAGGATTCAAGGAAGTCGAGAGAATATATGACGAAGACTATCTAAAAAACAGAACAGCGAAGCAGAAGGAAGAGGACGAACTCATGATCAAAACGACGGTACCGAAACTACTAAAATTAGCAGAAACAATATATGATCCTTACTTTTAAATAAATAAAATAAACACATCAGAGCCTAATCTGAAACACGATAGGTGAATCTCGGAGAAATCTAGAGATGTCTAATTCTGAAAATAAATACACATACATTTTATTTACATTAAAACTATCCATTTCCCTAATATAAAAATACATCATTTTCCAAAATTACCTATTTTCCAAAAAAAAAAAAAAAAAAAAAAAAAATCGACCATAACTCAAAATAACTTCACATATTAGATTACAGACAAAATGCAAAAAATCATCAACACCCTCATTATACTGTCAATGACCTCAGCAGAACAATTCATCGTTCAACAAAAAACCAACACCGGTATATTTTTCGAAGAGATAGAAAACATTACATTTTTTTCGGAACAGTTGAGAATAATCACAGAAATAAGTCTACCTGAAACACGACAACTCACTGAAACACTAATAGACTGTAACACGCACCTTGACGTATTATGCGAAAATATTTTAATAAGAAACCCAAATGACCTATGTAAACCATTCCGACAAGAATTAAGATGGCAGGTACAACAAATCCAGAAGCAGAGCATCAAGTTGAAAGAGATGTACGGTAGAAGTAAAAGAGGACTAGTAGATGTAGGCGGAAAATTTTCTAAATTTGTGTTAGGAACAATGGATTCAGAGGATTCAGAAAAAATTTACAAAAATCTTAAGGAATTAGAAGACAGGCAAACCAAAATAATAACAATACAAAACCAACATATAGCTGTAATTCAATCAAATTTTAACACGCTATCTAAGCCGATATTACAACTACAGAATGAAACAGATGAAATAGAAAGCAAGCTCAATGAGTTAATTGGAAAAATGGAAACGCAACAAACAGAAATCAAAATAGATCACCAAGTTTCAGAACTATCATCACTTATGTTAATACAGTGTCTTCATATAAACAGTCTACAAGAAGAAGCGACAGAAATAGTCTCAGCAATAGAAACGAAAAGATTACATCCATTAATTTTGCCAAGCAGCAAGATAATCAACATCATGAAAACTTATGTAGCAAGTACAAATACCAACAGGATGTCACATGAAATTCTAGAGAAATCAATTGAAATAGACCACACAGAATTAGAAGGAAAGCTAATCGTAAAGCTAACGATACCTATAATGGAAAATGAGGATTATACACTATACAAACCTCATCTGACAGCATTCAAGAAAGATAAAAAGTACGAACTATATGAAGTTAGCACAGAATATATAGCATGGAACAAGAGGAACGGTAAAACCATCGAATTGAGTAAAACCGATATAGAGAAATGTAAAACAATCAGGGAAAATATTGAAGATAAATTACAGATATGCCAACACACTCAACCTATAATCCCAACCACAAACTCACACTGTGTATCAAATTTATTAACAAGTAACTTCTTAAACACTCAAACATGTAAAACTATGATAACAGAACCGGTAAATACAATAATGAAACTACACAACCAAAATACATGGTTGTACACACTCAGTCACAGTACCAGGGCAGTTATACAGTGCAAAAACTACACCAAAACAGTAACACTAGTAGGTACAGGGACATTAACTTTCATGACACGTTGCAGAATAATAACAGAAGACTTTACGATAGAAGTAGCGGGATTTCCAAATACAATAACAATAGAACAACCTAGAACGCATGAAATTTCAGATCAATTGAATAAAATCAATTTTGACATTGAGACAGGTGAAATCAGCAAAGAAGTCAAAAAGAGTAAAATTAAAATAGGAGACAGTAATGACTTCTACAAAGAAATGATGAGAGAAGCACAAAAAATTAACGATATAAAAGAGAGAACACAAGAAATACAGGTTAACAATCAAAACATAAAGACTAATGTAATAAAAATTAACACCATAACAGGAATCTCGATAGTAGCAATTATAATAGTAATATACATAACAATAAAGAAATGTAGGAAGACTACGGTAGAAAAATTAACCATTAACACAGATAACATCAGAAAAAATAATGAAGTAGAAATTAACTTAGATCAAATAACAAAAAACATCCATGAAATGAACGGGATGAGAATAATCTAAAATATAAGGCACTTTTTCCCTCATGCCAAAATAAACTATAAACATGAGAGAACAAGAAGACCACTAATCATATAAAAAAAAAAAAAAAAAAAAAAAATAATAATAATAAAAATTTTTTAAATAAGAATTCAAAATATAGTAATTGAAACAAAAAAATAATAAATATGGGTCAATAACATTAAGTAGCACGCGACATTACTTCCCTTACATAATAAAAAAGTAAAAATATAAAAGAGGAAGGAAAAACACATACACAAAAATGTGAAATCCAATAACAGTACAATACAATATGAAAAGTAGTAAATGCATAATACACAAAAAATTTTTTTTATATACACGAAACAAAAACAAAATAAAATTACATGCATACAGAAAACCATAACAATAATAAAAAGCAAGGGCAAGTTCAAGAAATATGTTGTTTGTAAAAAATTCCACAATAAAGTATCACATTACAGAATAAATTTTGAATGCAATGTTACACTTTATAAGAATTGACATAGGTTAGGTATAAGACAAATTATATTATGTAAAGTAAATAGTATTAGATAAATTAAGAGGTAGTTGAACTCGGAAAAAGGTCAACAGAATTCAAAAAAAAAAAAAAACGAGAAAAGACAAACGAAGTAACAACAACAATCAACACAGAAAATGAAAAGATTCCGAAATTTTAGGTTTACAAAGTTTTACTCAGCACGAAGGAACACGAGATAACAAGACGCACGCACTAATCAGTCACAAAATGGTACGGAATTCAACCACTCACAAAACACCAGAACACTATCAAGAGTATGACGTAACACGGAAGAACAATGCAACAGTGAAACGAAACAGAAGAATTGACAAACAAGGACAACAAATCGAGACTGGATCATGACAAAGGCAACAAAACTAGAATGATCACATCTCAGTCCAGCCAGCGATAAACCAAAGTCATAGGGACGAAGGCAATGTCAACAAAAAATAAACTACGCTGTTATATAACCGATATAAAAAAAAAGGGAAACACCATACAACCAATAGAATACAGACGTGAATGGAACCGGTGAGGATAAGCCACGATAAGACCATTACAACTAGTGCAGACAACCATACCCAGATGGAAGACGAAGATATAATCAAGCAGAAGTCGAAAATAAAACTAAGTAAAACTTAAAAGACTAAGAATCTGAGTAATTTAGCAGATTTGAAAGCAGAAACAACCAACACACAGAGAATTTCAGAGAAAAGCAGCAGGAAAACTTATTCAGTTCAACAAATTAGAGACATAAGATAGAGAGTAATTAGAAATAGATATAACCTTAATCAATTATACATATAAACGATTTTTCCCATAAGGAAAAATCTCCATAAAAAGGGGAGGTATGTTGTGAAATGCCCATATATACATGTGCCATTACACAACATTACATAATTACTAAAGATAATAAAATAGAACATTACTAAAGATAATAAAGTAGCACATATTAAGAATAGTTTTAAAATTGAATTCTAGGATAATAATTTAAGCGATAAGAAAAGGGTTGACAAAATTAATTAATAAAGTAAAATCCGTTAACAATAAAAAATAAATAAAAATCATGAAAATACAAATTGATATTTCATGAACACGTGCATATAGAAATTAAATAAAAATCAAATCAGCATAAAGCAATATTTGTAAAACACAAAATCAATTGTAAAATTAATTGTTTCGTAATAAAAAACGACCCAAAATGAAAACGACCCAAATTTTATGACGGGCAAGTAAATGCCGCATCAATGAAAAATTATTAATTAGGTCTTAAGAACATTGTTAGTGTAAAGTAGTATGTAAATTTAGTATATAAGAACAGAAAATTTTCATGTAATGATCACTCGTAATCAAAACATTAAAGAAATCACTTGTAAACCAGTACACGGACCAGATATTCAAAACGTAAATAAAACAAAGTAAAAATAATAACCGCTGTATTACTCGTTCAAATATTATCGCAAGCAGAAGTTCCAGTCATCAGGCAAAATCCCGTAAGTATAACAAAATAAAAGATACTAACTCAAAAGGCACCACGTGCAATAGCCCAGTCTATCTAATTCCTACATGGTAAAGTAGGAAAGTAATTGAAGTAGGGTGCAAACCCAGTAGATTACTAAATAGCCGGTTATTGTGTACGCAATTCTCCAAATAACATTAAATATTCTCCTGACGTAACGAAAATTCACTTAGGACATAGCCCCCACCCGTGGTAAGCGCTAAGTGAATTAACACGACAAATAAAACTTAGATCATCGGTAATAATCCCAAACCAGTTTACCAAACATTCGCGAAGTAAACACAAATATAGTTCCCAATATTAACAATTCTTCTAACACAGAATACTTACAACAAAACATACACAATATTCACATTAAGCAATTCTTCTATTAAACATACATTCACAATACACATACCCATTAAACAAACATATATTCACAATATCATCACTGGATATAACATATTATATTCACAATAAGCGGCAGTTCACAGAGAATTAGCTAAAAAAGTGAAAAGATTGGGTTAATTGTTTAAGTAATTTGTGTATGAGTGTCGGCGAATTAGAAGCGATAATGGTTTAGAAGAAGCGACAATTGTAAATTACATAATATCGGGTTTAGGAAATTCCGAATTAACAAAATTACTTAGAGTTCAAGATATTCGCACTTATTTTCAACTTTTAGGTAAATTAGAAAGCTTCGAAAAAATGTCAAAATATGATTCGTTTGGTAGGAATAAATTTAGAAATAACAATAATAATATTAACTTTTAGAATCCTCGAAATAATTCACAAGCTCCGGGCCCTACTAGGAAAATTTGTTCGTTTTGTAGAGAATTTGGGCATTATGAAATAGATTGTGAAAAAAAAGTGAGCTAGTATTATAAAAAGGTTAAAGTCAACGGAATAGATACGGTTGGATTTTTAGATCTTGGTAGTAATGTAGTTACAATTAAACAAAGTTCTGCGAATAATTTGAAAGCTATTATAAATCCATCGAATCAGGTTCTACGTGGTTTTGGTAATAGTACTGTTAGGTTGAGAGTTGAAATTCAAAATATTTTACTTAATGTGGGCGATATAGAAATTCATGTTTCAGCGTTGATTGTAAACGAAAAGGATTAGAAAACTCCAATTATGATAGGCCAAAGTGCACAGTAGTTAAAACGCCGGGATGCTTCAAATATTAAACGCTTCCCAAAATAATAAAAATGAATTTAAAAATAAAGTATTGAATATTGTTGATAACGATCCGAGTTCCGAGTAGCGAAGTGAAAAATAATTTGATTGAAAATGATCAAAATAACTCCAACTATGAATTTGATATCCATGAAGAGAATAATCAAACCAAATCTTGTGATGAAATTGATATTAATAAATTACGATTAAATGCGATTTTGGCTTCTGCTTTTGATGACGATTTTGGTAAATTTTCAGTTCTACAAGAGATTGTTTTAGATGGTTGCATGGAATGCGACATCGACACTGATGTAAAACGGTGTCTATAGTATTGATAAATAAATATAGAGATTGTTTTTCTTTAAAATAGAGATTAAAGTTAAACTTTCTGATGATGCCCCTATCAGTTGTCATCCATACCGTTACTCGTCGCCAAAAAATGATACAATTAAATCACATAAATTCGACCTACTGGAAATAGGTGTAGTAAAACATTCAATCTCAGATTTTTCATCTCCTGTGGATCTGTATCGATTTTCGTCGATTGAATAATAAAACGATTAAAGATCGTTTCAGTCTACCGAATATCGAAGATTTAATGAAGAAGCTGTCGAACAAAAAGTATTTCACTGTGTTGGATTTGGCTTCTGGTTATCACCAGATTCCAGTCGCTAAAGAGTCAAAGCATTTAACATCATTTGTCGTCCATGATGAACAGTTTCAGTTCGAAAGGATGCCGTTTGGACTTGACGCACCTGCCGTATTCCAGAGGCTAATGAACAAATTAGCTTTTGAATTTGAAAATAAAAAAATTGTTTACTTGGACGATATTGTTGTCCGAGTTGAAGTATTGATGAAGGTATAAGTTTGTTTGATAAGGTGTTAGCCAAGCTACGCGAATATGGATTGACGCTCAAATTGTGTAAGTGTAGATTTTACACCAATGGATAGATTTTCTTGGTCACGAAATTTCCGAAATAGAAATACAACCCTGCAAATCAAAAATTACTTCCGTAGAATTATTCCCTCAACCTTCAAATTTTCATGAAGTAAGGCAATTTGTCGGCCTTGCAAGCTATTTTCGCACATTTGTTCCACGTTTTTCAATTCTCGCCGAACCGTTAACTAGATTAACTAGAAAAGATTGTATTTTTCAATGGGGTAAATATTAAGAACCTTCGCTGAATTAAAAACTAAACTTTGTAGTAGACTTGTACTTACTCTTTATGACAACGAAAGGTCACATGAAATTCACACCGACGCTTGTTCAATGAGGCTCGCTGGTGCTCTTTTACAAAGGGAAGATAATGACGTGCTTAGGCCAGTTGCCTATTACCGTCGAAAAACAACCGAACTTGAACGAAACTATCACAGTTATGAACTTGAGGCCTTAGCAGTCGTAGAGTGCCTAGATAGATTTCGTCCGTATGTTTTAGGAGAAGAGTTTTTAGTTCTGTCTGAGTGTAGTGCGCTTCAAACAGCATCTAAAAACGAAATATAATTCCAGGAATAGCCAGATGGTGGTTACGACTATTAGAGTACAGTTTTATTGTTAAGCGTCATGATAGCAAGCAAATGTTACACTTCGATGCGTGTCGTCTGTTTTTCTACCGAACGAAACTGAAATGGCGTCTTTAGATATTTTTAGAATTGAAAGGTATGATAGTATAGATCAAAAATGGGTTGAAGTTTTACAAGATTCAGACCCAGAGATTCAAAAGATTAAAAAATATATGACCAATTCTAATGATAAAAAGTACGTCATGTGAAATCTAAAACTATACAGGAAAATTAATGAAAAGCTATTATTCGTAATACCTAAGGGGATTCTTAATCGTATAATTTATAAATTTCATAATGATAAAGGTCATTTTGGGGTCGATAAATTCCTTAATCCTTGTGTCTATACCCAAGAAAATATCTTTGTTCTATACCCGGCTAACCAAGTAGCCACGTACACATTATGCTTTTAAAACCAAATAATATATACACTGTCTCAAAAAATTGTCCGTACATCCCTCGGTTAAAGAAAAATTGATGAATAAAACAATTACAAATCAAACAAAAATTCAGTTTTAATTTTTTTTTAACTGAAATTACATTTAACAACCTTAAACTAATAATTATCATGAAGCAAATTAATTTACTTTTACGTTTCATATGATTTACTATTTAAACATCTTAAAACGATCTCAAATAATTGTCCATACACTTGCAATTTTGTGAAAATTAACACTAGCACACTAACAATTTATTATTTGTTGTACTCTTATTTTCAACTAACGGTAAAATACGAAATTTTTTTTTTGCGTAAAAGTTAGTTAGTCGTACTTTTTTCACGGCGAATGAAATATTGTCCTGTTAATTAAAAATGTGTTATTCCGGTACCAAAAATAGTGTAGAAATTAAAAAATTGATCATTAAATTGGAGAGTGAAGGTAAAGGTTTACAGGAAATTTCCAAAATAACTAATCACCTGCGATCTTTGATTCGATATATCATCCAGAACTCCCAGAAAACCAAATCACTAGAGATGGTTGTTGGGCATGGTCGCAACCGAAAGCTTATCACTCCTCAAATACGTCTAATAGAGAAGGAAATAAAACAGAATCGAAAGCTAAGGGCTCCAACGATCGTTGCCAAAGTTTATCAACGCAAAAAAGGGGGGATATAACCTCAGACAATACGCAATATTTTGCATAAACAACAGTATCGTCGATGTGCGACACGCAAGAAATGTATTTGCCGACAAAAAAAATATTAAAAGCGCTTGGAATATGCATTGGGATATGTGAGTGCGCCCGAACAGTTCTGGGAAAATGTTATTTCCTCGGACGAAAGTAAATTTAACATTTTTGGTTCCGATGGGCGAGTTATGGTGTAGCGGAAACCCAACACTGAACTTGAGTAAAACATGGTGGCGGAAGTATAATGGTTTGAAGAGCTTTTAGCTGAAGGGGTGTATGACATTTGATCTTCATAATGAACCGGTTTAATTATTTGGATATTTTGAAGGGTAATTTGTTAATAAGTGCAGAGAAAATGAGACATGTGCAAGATTTTCGCTCCGAACATGACAATGACACGAAGCATTCGCCAAAGCTGATAAAGGAATGGTTATTGTACAATGTAAAGTCAATACTTCCTCATCCTCCCAAGCCACCAGATCTCAACCCTGTTGATAAATTATGCCATTATTTGGAGCGAAAGATCCGTGAACACCAAATTAGCGATAAGGAGCAATTAAAACGGGCCATTGTGGAGGAATAGGCCAAAAATTCCCCCCGAAATAACTCGGAAGTTGGCTTTCTCAATGAAAAGAAGGTTGCAAAGTGTCATTTCATGAATAGGTTACAACACGAAATATTAGACCTAACTTTTTTTCCAAATTCCCTCAACTTCTTTGTGTGTACGGACAATTATTTGAGATCGTTTTAGGCGGTTAAAATAGTAAATCATATCAAACGTGAAATTAACTTAATTTATATTATGGTTATTATTATTTTCAGGCTCTTAAATATAATTTGAGTTTTAAAAAAAATAAAACTGAATTTTTTGTTTGATTTGTAATTGTTTCTTTTATCAATGTTTTCTTAACCGGCTGCTGTACGGACAATTTTTTGATACAGTGTATTTTCTTGTACGTTGTTACAACCTTATTCAACAATTTTAATTTTTAATGACGAAAAAATGAAAAGAAAACACAAAAAGGGAATTCCCCGATTTTAAAATTTAAATTGATGAAAAACAAAAAAGGTTTTTTTAGTGATTAGTATTGTTTCATTGTTCAAGCCATAGGTTGAATTTTTGTGTAGCACAAAAATATAATTTAAGTTAATAAAATGGCAGAGCTCTCTAATAATCAATTTAGACTGTAAGTTTTTATATATTTACTTTGCATAACATCTATATATATTACTTTATATATCCATATAGCTTATCATACGAAGATCAACAAACATATCTTAGAAATTTATTTCTACTAGACGATTCGGAAGATGAAGATGATATTCCCGAGATTTGCGACGACTCAGAAGACGAATGGCTTCCAACAACATCAGAACAAAATGGAGAAGATTCCAACGTAGAAGACATGAACAATGACAGTTCCGTGAGAGTCGAACTGACCAATTTAGATTTAAGTGACAGTGAAGACAACCAAGAAGACATTGAAAGCACCAATGAAGAAAACTCACCAGAAGTTTTTATAGGTAAGGATGGGACAACTTGGCAACGTAAACCTATACAAAGACAAACTTTGCGGCATAACATTTTGAGAAACCAAAGAAGTGGCCCGGTAGGATCTACGAAAATGTTATCTATAAATGATACATTCAAATGTATATTTACTGATGTCATGGCTAACATAATAATCAGAGAAACGAATCGCAAAGCCAAGGAAGTTTACTGTGACTTCAACAATAAAAATCCTGACAAACCAGCAAAGGTAGGGAGATTATTATCCAATGTGGAATTTAACGCCTATTTAGCCATTTTAATTAATGCCGGAGTTCAAAAATCAAATAATGAACATACAAAGGTCTTATGGGAAACTACATCAAACCCATTATATCACGCATGTATGGGAATAAACCGTTTTTGGGAGATATCCCGATTTTTAAGACTTGACAATAGATATACGAGACCTTTTCGATTGGAAACTAATAAGGCTGCAGCTATAAGTGAGATTTTTGAACTCCTAAATACAAATTTACGAAGCTGTTATACTCCGTCTGAGTACATCTTTGTCGACGAACAGCTCTTTCCTTTCAAAGGTATATTTTCTATATATGTTCTAAATTTTTATTCTATATGTTATGTTTCATAGGAAGGACGCGATTTACGCAGTACATGCCATCAAAACCCGCAAAATATTGTATAAAGGTTTGATGGGTTTGTGATGTCTCCAATTCCCGCCCCATAACGGGACAAATCTATTCTGGGAAGCAACCCTCCGGAAGAGAAACCAACCAAGGTGAGAGGGTAGTTAAGGATTTATGCGGTCGTTTCAAATGTCCGGAAGGAATATTGTTACTGATAATTTTTTTACCTCACTGCCTCTTGCACGCCTACTTATGTGTTGGGATTTATCAATTGTGGGCACCCTTAAAAAATAAACCATATATTCCTCGGGCAATGCCCACATCGTTCTCTCGTGAAATATACTCCACGGTATTTGGATTTACCGATGATAATGTAACTTTATGTTCATATGTTCCAAAAAAAAACAAAAGTGTTATATTGTTATCAACGCAGCATTATACAGAAACAGTTATGGGGGAGAAGAAAAAACCAGAAATTATTCACTACTACAACAGTACTAAAAGTGGTGTGGATAATGTGGATCAGCTGGTTACCCATTATTCTACAAAACGGAGGAGCCAGCGATGGCCTATGGCATTTTTCTACAATATTTTAGATGTTGCATGTGTTGCGGCAAATATAATTTATACGGAGAACAACCCTATTTTCTCAAATAAAACACACAAACGCCGTGAATTTTTGAGAGATTTGGCATTGCAGTTAGCTCTTCCACATATATCTCTTCGCGCGACTATTCCAAATATATACAGAAATTTCAATACACGCTCTGGAATTGAATGTGTACTTGGAAAACCATTAAAACAACCAACATCAAGTCATGGGCCAGTATCTTCTGTTAAAACGCGTGATAACTCTGGCTGAATTTGTCAGAAAGGGAAATGTTGGATTTGCTTAGGCGCGAATCCCAACAGACGCAGAGCGACTCGAAAGGCATGCAGCATTTGTAAACAACCATGTGCGCTGAACACACAGAAACGTCGATAAAATGTACCAATTGCAAATAGTTTTAGATAAGATTGTGGTAGCTAAAAGATTATAGAAATATTTATGTGAAATTATTATTATTATTTTTTTTTTTGTACTAATTGAATTGATAATCTGTGATCAAATATATTATTTTTATCTATAAACGCATTTATTTTACTATATTGTTTTATTTGTAAAAATGTGTTATTGGTTATGAGAATAAATAAATAAATAAAAATTTAAGCAGTGACAATTCGATTTTCAATTACATTTTGTTTTGGCTACCCGGGTAGCCTTGTATGTCTGGGTATTCTTTTCAAACATTCCATGACATCCAAGACGAAGTTTTGGCCGAATTTTTTGGCAAAATCTAATGAATCATAAACCAATCCAGTTGATTTACCACTAGCAAAATTTGTGCGGAAATCAAACACAAATACAACATCTGGTGTCACTTTGTACATGGCCGCCATTTTCTCTAATGTCTTTCTTATTTACGGATGGTAATCCTGAATGTAGGACATCGCATACACCTTTTGTTTACGGCATAATAGACGGTTTGTCATAAATTTGCCTATACAAATTGTTGCTGTAGCCATTTATTAAAAAATAAACATCTATATATAGGAACACAATACACAACACTGAAAAATGGAAACAAAATAAAACGGAGCTGTCAAAAATAGAGCAAACGTATTTTGTACATACAATGAGCAAAATAGACTTTATAATTTTTAAAAATATATTATTTTGTTGGTAGCCCTGCGCTACCATTTGCTCAAAGTAAGTATTTTTTCAACTCGAGTATAGAACTAGTAGGAGGGGCTTATATCATTTATAGTGATTTGATATTTTTAGTGAAAGGAAATTGCTACTAGCTATGGTACTTTTTTCTGATGTTATGTCCCGAGCTTAAAAGGGTAAAACTTTAAAATATGTTATAATTCAGTTTGTATAAAATATATATGTATCTAACTTTTGTTCAAAACTCATTACAAAATCTACAAATCTAGAATGTCAGGTAACTAGGATGGTCTAACTTCAAAATTACCATATTTACAGACGTTTTAAATCATAATGGCTATCCGGGTAGCCGGGTATATACACAAGGATTAATTCAATTCAAACAATTTATTGGTGGCCTAGAATGAGGCAGTGTGTAAGAAAAGCTATAGATTCCTGTATAAAATGTCTTTTCCACCATGAGGACCGTTATGCATCGAGAATATCACTTCACCCGAAAGATAAACTACCGCAACCGCTTCATACTTCGCACTTGGTCCATCTCGGTCCATTTATTAAAAATTCTCGGGGAAATATTCACATGGGTTTACTAAGTATATGTCGGCGAGGCCTTTACGATCTACTGCGACAAGACATGAAATCAATTTCATAAAAGGATTGGCTGTGCATTTTGGAACGCCAGCGCGAGTTATTAGTGATCGGGGTTCGGCTTTCACATCTGTGGAGTTTGCGAAATTCTGACGAGAGAGTTTTATATAGAGCATGTACGGAATACTGTATCGACTCCCAGAGCAAATGGACAGGTTGAATGCTATAACCGTACTATTCTACACTCTATAAGAACGATGTCGAATAACAGCGAGGCTGATAGGGAGGAGCATTTAAAAATAATTCAGTTGTCATTAAATACGGCGAAACAGTCAGTAACTAAATATTCACCAGCTGAGATATTAATTCGGATTCAAACCACGGTCGATTTTTGATGATAAACTGATTGTAACGTTACTCGACGAATACAATGAGTTTGATTTACGGTATACTCTGGAGCATCGAGATGAAATTAAACAAAACGCGTCGACCAACATTAAAGAGAACCGGCAATTTCAAGAGCTTCATTTTAAGCTGAAGCATAAAACACCGAAGAGGTATATATCACGAGCCAGTGTCTACAGGAGATAGTAAAAAACTTCAGCGTCAGTTTCAAGAGTCATTTACAGTCACCCAGGTTATGGATGGTAACCGTTACAGAATGGAAGATTTAGGTGGAAGGAACATAGAAGATTTAAAGGTGCAAACGGCGCAGTGGTTAAAGCTGCGACGTTTGGATCGGGAGGTACCGGGTTCGAATCCCGATAGGGGCGGGATTCAAAAGGGATTTTTCATCATCTGATTACGATCGGTGATGACGATGAACACAACTATGACCCCCTGTTGAGAGTGCAGAATCCATGGGCCGACCCACCTTTCATGTCAGCACTATAGGTTGGCATGAAGCAATGCAATGTGCAGGTGGTTTATACAAAGCGGGTCTATAGCCGGACGTCCTCGATTTGGCTAATACTGCGTAAAGTAGGACGGTAAAATTAACTGCGAAAGAGTTGGGAGTGCCTTGAGCCCCAGAAAAGATTGCATAGTTTAAAAAAAAAAAAAAAAAAAAAAAAAAAGATTTAAAGGTGTTGTCCCAGCTGACCATATGAGGTTGGTGATAATGCCAGACGAGGATGAAGAGGATGACTCAGAAGAGGATAATATTCGAGCGGAATGGATGAGTGTAAAACGAAAATCGTATCCATTCATAGATGTCACTTAATCGAATTATTTTATGTTTACTAAAATTTCGTTTCATCTGAAACCTAATTTGTTTTTTTTTGTTATATTTTCCTTTTTGAAACTAACTATAATTTTTTTAGAGAAGTTTTTGTAAATTCGTCGAGCGAACATCGAATTTATATAAATATATTTTTATAATAAACCGTTAAGCAGACTAAAATAAATAAAGTGTTTTATTTTTTAAGTTAGCCTAACCTAAGGTTTGGGTGGCGGTCCACTAGGACCAGGCATAGACACAAAAAATGGTCCGTAGCCATACCACTAATAATTATTTCCTCCAACTCATTGGAACCATTTTGAGCTGTTAACGTGCTGTGACGTCTATCCTACAGAGGTCCGTCAGGTCTTTGAAGAAAGGTGCCCCTAGAAACTTTAGTCTGTTTCGTGCCAGACGAGGGCAGATGCAAAGAAGATGAAGTACTGTCTCTTCCTCCTCTTCGTCCTCGCAACTACGACAGTAGTAATATGAGACAGTGCCCCGTAATCACTCCAACAACCAAACTGATCTGACTTCGCTGAAGTGAGATCAGCTGTTTGGATCTCGCCAAGTCCAAGTTTGGCCAGACCTGCCGAGTTACTACGCGAGAAGGGATACTTGACCATCTGTCATTCGTCAGCTTGCTAGCTTCTTCCTGAAGCAGCAGTTTGCATACCGCAAGAGGCATTTCAATATCCTTTCTGCTTTCTGAGAAGTGGTCCATTGTACCACGTCGAGACAGTTCATCGGCGTTTATATTCCCTATACTTATGAAAGGCCCTGGCACCCATAAAATGTGGATGTTGAACTGATCTGCCATCTCGCTAAGAGATGAGAGACAGTTCTTGACTGCTTTCGACGTGAGGAGGTGTGATTGAAGCGCTTAAATGGCAGCCTGATTGTCCGTATATATGCGAATATCACAAACTGATATTACATTATACCTCAACCAGTCTACGACTTTCTTTATGGCAGTTACTTCAGCTCGAAAAATGCTACAGTAGTCGGGGAGACGGAAGGAGAGATTTAACAGAAGTTCCTCGCAGAACACTCCAGCCCCGACATCAGTGAAGAAGTTTATAACTCCTGCTTCCAAAACTGCACCCATCATCCAGTCCTCCCTGGATGGGATCCTAGTCTGGAACTTTGTGTCAAAAGATAGTGACGGGACAGTATAATCGGTGATCTTGGGAATTTGTTTGATGCACAAAATAGATGAGTGCCCTGTATTGTTGCAGGTTCACATTATGGTGGATTTTAGCCGTATGGCAGTACAAGCTGCCAACTGTTTCCCCAAGATATCTAGAAGAGTCAAAACTAGCAGAATCTCTAGTGACTGAGTGGATGTGCTCCTCAGTGCACCACTGATCCACAGAAAGATTGTTCTCTGAACTTTTGTCAACAGCTTTTGGTTGACAGTTTTGTCCAGAGCAGGCCACCAGAATATTACCCCATACAAAAGTATAAAATTTTCCCGTTTTCTCATATACGGCGATGACCTAAAAATATTTTCTCCTATTCGAAATCTATCCGATGCAGAGGAGTTACAAAAGGATATAGATGCGGTTAATGTTTGGTGTAAAAAAAATTTGTTATATTTAACCTTTATGTTTACAACCGCATACCCGGGTATGTTTTTCAATTTTAATGACCAAAATTTTATTGATTTAGGTAACTTATCGACATGAATCCTTCAGTAGCTTAACAATTATATGTTCTGAATGGAATTTCAAGAAAAGTTTTTCCAAAACTCGATTGTAACTTGTTTTTAGTATAGTTGTATGTATTGTGTAGTTGTTGTTGTATTCGGTTGTAAACACAAGGGTTAAATGTAACAAAGTGCAAAATGATGACTTTTATACGTTCAACATCGCATAGTAATTATGATTACAATATTGTGAATAATATTTTGATACGAGTAAATGAAATAAAGGGTCTTGGCTAGAGCTGCTGATTTGCAAAGCCCGAGTTTCGATCTTTTTAGAGTACAAGCGTTTTTGATCCCATAATATTAATTTTATAACGTAAATTATCACTCTTTATCTCTTGACTGGTAAGAGTTACAAGCTTTTTCACAATATTTTGTAATAGTAACTTGGGTATGAGGAATCCGAATCTGAAATCTAATTTTCGAAATTCGAAAAAAAGAAATGCTTTACACGGACACACTTTTCGAATTCATAGACGTACTTTTTCAAAGTTCGTCGAAAATAAAAAGATCGAGTATTTCAAGCTTTTTCTATGCCTGTATCAATCTTTTGTTCGCTCACAGCTCGAATATGCATCATGCATATGGTCTCTTCAGTACAAAAATCTTTTCTAATTTTTTATGGAAAGAAAACATTTGGGTTTGACAAACGATTACCACTGTAGAAAAACATTAGGAAGCTACCTAGATATGCTGAGAGACATAAATCCTTTAAAATTGTGCCTCCTGAAATTCGTCGTCAGCACGCTGGAGATATTTTTATTTCCAATTTTCTTAATGGGTACATTTCAAGTTCGTACTTGTTATTGAACTTGAAGTTGTTTGTTCCAACTAGAAATTTTCGAACTCGCACACTCATGGAAGTGACGAACCTTTGAATTCAATATCGAAATATTATAATGAACTATGTAGTTTTTGTGACTTTAATATGATGAAATTGGAAATCAGATCATTAAAAAACAGTTATTTTAGTAATTAAGTTGTTATTGTGATATTTTAATATTATCTTCTTAACCGTAAAACACAATTATTTATATTTTTTGTTATTTATGTTTAAAATTGTACTGGAGCTTTATTTCTCTGTAATAAAATAAGGTTCGGAATATAGTTATTAGCTAATCCTTCAAACTAAATTAAATAATCCACTGGAAGAGTAAAAAAAAGCTTTCTACGTCATTTAAAATCCCTTTTAAACTGTAGGTTATATAGGCACAATGTCCTCTGCGAAGTTCAATATTTTTTGTCCAACTTCTTCATAAATAATCACACTCTTCATCAGCAGAATTTGCGTATAATTCTAAAAATGAGCCAAACTACCCACATTTATAATCTCTGGGCTGGTTTTTTCGAAACAATTTAAAACTATTTTGACGTTTAAGTTCTCCTATACTAAAAAAATACTAAACTGCCACCTTTTACAAATGCAATATTGATTTACTGAATTATTTTTATATCGGCAGTGAAAAAACGTTCTTTATCAGTTTCGGTTCCCTTTATTCTATGTTTATACCTTATTATTGGATCAAACTCAGAATTTAGGTGAATTTTTAAAATTTGTTTCAAAAATGCTGCATATTGTATTTATTTATTGAAGATTTTCAGGTTGATTTAATTTGATGAAAATATCAAAGTATTCGATTAATTAATTGACAAGATGGTGTCAATTGGAACTAATTTGCAACAAATAAGATTATTTATAATATTAGATTTAATCTGAAATGACTGAACTTTTTAATCTTTTCAATACCAATTAAAAATTAAAATGTTGATAAGCAAGGATTTAAAGAATTCCAGATTGAATTAAATTTTCTATTTGAAACTGTAAACAAACATGTTAACCACAGCCTGACCAAATGCATCACCTTCGACCCAGAAAAAAAAAAACTAAAATAAAATTATCTTTAAATTTGATAAGACCACAATTTTTTGCTGTACATTTTTCAGTTTTACATCCCAAAATTTTCCATTAAACTTTTTTTTATGTGTTTGGTTTTCCATCATCATCCTCTCATCTAATAATGAGTGTTTTCTGTTTTCTGCTTTATTACTTTTATTTTCTTAATTTAAAGTTTTATATGAACTTTGGATTTTATCAAACTTTTATAGTTTTTGAACACAAAAAAAAATGTTATTCTTGTTATACATACTCGTAAATGAAATAGTAAATTCGATTTGAATCTTTGTTTGGTCCATTGTGTTTGTCTGTACCCAGAATCTTTTAAATTTTGAGAAGGAAAAATAATTGAACCAAATGAAGTTATGTGTTTTTTCGATGATGTTGTTGCTTCTTTTGGGTTCGTAAAATAAAAATAATCATCTATTGAATTGCAATTAGATCACGTAAACCAATTCATTGTTCCATTTATACATACATATATTAAGGAGATTATTGTTTTATCCTGGCTGCACGGTTGTTTGAGTTTACCTTTTTAGAAAACGGTTGCATTTTATATATAACAGAATGTTTAAGAAATTTAATTTGAGTTTGATAAATTTTTCGCTTTAATGCTCATTTAATTATTATTGGTTTTTGTAATGCGTGGACGTACACGTAAATATAGTATATACGTATAATTTGACAAGTACGTTAAAAAATAATCTAAAGAGGGTGAAAAACAAATGATAATAGTTCGTTTTGCTAGAAGGTTGCAGTTCTATAACATTACTAACCCACTGAAGACTTTTTTACCCAAACAAATGTATGAATTTCACAACCATTTCAACATTACCGAAAAAATTACCGAAAGAGACAGGACATGTATTTCAGTCCAAAAAATGTGCTATGTGCTTTGTGCGTTTCGTATACGTACACGGTGTATAATATACTTTTTGCGATTGTGTTGTGTCAAATATTTTACTTGTGTTAGTGCATTTTTGTCATCGCAAGTATCAAAAATAATTGAATCGGGCGAAATCGGTTCAAATTTTTTGCTGCTTACATTCCCAAATTTCACAAGTCGCACGTGCTTTTTTTATGGTGCTTTATGATTTTTGTTTTTTTATTAGTCAATTATCGAAGATACTTCACAATGGTAAGTGTTTGGAGTTTGTGAATTTAATATAAATTTTTAAATTCAATTATTTTATTTATTACAGCTTAACGTAATATTCTACAGGTTATTGGTTGTAGGACTATTCTGTTGCAGCCCCAATTGCAGTCTTTACTTCTGGATACTGCTTGTTCTATCGCATTCCATTTGCGGTAGGTTGCAGCGCGGACTCGGCGGTTGGTCGCGGCGGGTTGGATGATCAATTGTACGGCACAGAAAATTTCGCAATTCTTACAGCTCGATTATACCAGAAATCTACATAGTTATTGCTAGAGCGACACCCGCATTTGACTTCACATTTTCTTTCTCTATGGTTTATCCTTCGGGGGTTTTATAGTTCTCGCCAGACTTTCTAAACTTGATGGGTCGTTAGTCTATCACCCATGCCTTAGTCCAAATTCATTCAGTTCGCTAGCTAAGGATGCAGTACACTTATGTCTATTAGATTTGAATCACTGGCATGCGCCATCTGCCCATTGCGACATTGAGTGCGGGTCCTCTGTGAGTTCCAGCCAATCGTACTGTTGTAAATTTTTGAAAATTTAGAAAATTAATACTTGCATCTAGACTTGCGTTAACCAAATATACCTTAACGCAATCCGAACTCTAACGTAACGTTATCTGCTCTAATGTCTAAACTACAAATCATATAAAGTGATAAATAAATATTCGGTACTCTTCTGTTCGAAATAAGAAAGGAAGGGTATTTGCAACTATTTAGGAATAATAAATTATAATAAAATTCACGCTGATCCACAGGTTACCTGTATGTTGATCGCACAGATTACCTGTGTCTTGATATCCAATATTAGTTAAAGTAATTTTTATTCACCAAAAGCCACAGAGCTGGCGTTTAAGTAACGAGATAATTGATTATAACCCCATAGTCAGTTGTACAAAAAATTTGCTTCGGGACTTGAGAGATTGGCTCACGGCAATCACATTTTTTACCCTGGTTCATGCAAATATCTGTTTTTATAGCAAAAAATGCAAATTATGCTCAAAATAAAAACCGAAAATAATTTTCTTTTTACTTTTATCAATTAAATAAAAAAACAACAAAAATTTTCAAAATTCTTACTAGAATAGTTCTATACCTACAAAAACTTGCTTTGAAACTATTCATTCCGGAATGAAAATATCCGGCATTGTTGTTGTAAAATTCCCAAAGTAAGACTACATCTATTTCGTATTGCTTTTCTTTCCATATGATAAATGTTTTTGCTCGCATACACGTATATTTTACGAATACTATTACTTTCCGGTTCGCACTCGCACATCGCACATTTTTGGACTGAAATTCGCATCCAGTAGAGGAATTAAGCGCAAATTTTAGTGGAAAAAAAAAGCCGTCATACGAAAAAAAATTTTTAAGAGAAAAACTGCACGCAGCCAAAACTGCTAGAAAAATTTTTCATACGAAATTTTTTTTAGTGTAACATACGAAGGTATCTCTAAAGAGAATTACATAGCCGTTGAATATTTCAGTGGATATTTTTTTGAAAATTTTAAATTTTATACGATATTCGTGAAAGTTTTATACGCATTTTAAGTAAAATTAAACTAATTATTTAAAAATATAACAAAAACGTTTAGTATATAATTATAATATAAAGGTGAAGATAATAGTACAAAATATGGTAAATTTTGTTTTGTGACTTATTTTTTCGTTTTGTTAAGAACAAAATACTTGTATAGAAACAAGTATTTTACATACAATAAACATACAAATTTATTTTATTTTATTTTAATAAAGTGTATTAAATACATTTTTAGTCGAAAGCGAACCGGTTAGGAAATCGCCAGAAAGATGCACTTATTGATTTGGTAGAGGAGCATTTTGAATTTATTCAAGGTAAATTTAACAAAAAATGTCGGCCATATTCCCAGCAAATTGCTTTATAAATTCAAATTTTATTGTGTTTAATTGTAGGAAAACATGCAACAGCTCGCGGGGCCAACGATAAAAAAGCCACTTGGCTTATAATAACAGATTCAGTCAACGTAGTTGGACCGATTTCAAAGACTGCTGAACAATGGCTTAAAGTATAATTTAAAATTTTTATTATAATTTAAATTGTTAAAAAAAAAATTATTTTATTTTTATTTTAGACATGGAATAGTTTAAAATATAAAGTCAAAGAAAAGCTAAAAATGATCCGGAACCACAAGAATTGCACTGGAATGGGACCGCTAGAAAATGAGTACGTTGACGAAAGCGATGCTACCGAAATAACGGAATGCGACTGGAGGATCATTAATATGTGTAAGCTGGAATTGTTAGATGGACATGCAGAAGTTGAGTGTGGCTTTAATTTAATAGTAAACAAATACATACATTTGTTTTGTAAATACTTTTATTTAATTTAGGTAATTTTATTACAGTCTCCTTCACCGCCTATCCGAGCTCAGTCACCACAGCCGTCCACTTCAAGGATGAACGAACCGCCTATTAGCCCTCAAATACCACAGTCGTTAACTTCGTGGATAAATATAACTTCAACCATTCCAGTAAGTAGTTCCAGCATATAATAATAATTTTGGGGGAAATTGATTAATCCATATTAACAATAATATTTAAATTTTTACAACTCAGTTAGCTTCTCCATCCTTTCACGAAACTCGAGGACAAGTAGTGGAACTATTTATAGAACCGGCAGAATATTTGCAAGGAAATTCATTACCATTACGAGTAGAAACACAGTCGGTCCACACACCACCTGTAAATAGCACTCCACATTCCTTAAACTTTAACACGCCTCCTGCAAGTAGAAGTCCCAATACACTTCGCCCACGTCGAGTTCGGGGTCAACATAGTAGACCAAGAGTAAGTAATCAATGAAACAGTGTCCTTATAGTAGTATCTCCTAAAATATCAGTTTCAGAATCCAACTATAATGGATTCAATCCAGAGGTCCCTTCGACTCCAAGAAGAGCAAAATAAGCAACAAAGGATTATTATTCAACAAAATGAGAAAATTATAAAAAATCAGGAAGAATTAATTAAAACTTCAAATGAAACAAACAAATTATTGGGAAAATCTAATTTATTATTATTGTCAATAAATAATAAAACCTAAATGTACAATAATAATATAATATAATAAAATATAACATACGTTAAGAATATGAATTCTTTTTTGTAACTACCTATAACTTATAATGCCTTTTTTAAAAAATGGAATTATTTTTTTTAGTTAAAATGTAATGTGTTTAGTTTAACGTTGCTACTTATCCTGCAAACTGCAATAAACAATGACACCAAAAATAAAAACCACCCAAAAATCAATTCAGCTATTCAACTAACGGAAATAAGAAATTAGTCATATTATTAAATTTATTTCATTTTTTTTAAATTCAAAACCTCTTAATATCAAACATACAAATAAGCAAATTATAATATTTATTGCATTTTGGCGGCTACAGCCGACTTTGGATAACTCTCTCTCAGATTCATTTAATCCATTGATACTCGAAGCATATTCAAAGAGAGAAAATTCGATTTACCGGTAATATGCTTCCGATCAATGCATTACGGTCAGGGAAAACTGTAGAAAACCCTGACCAAGAGAGTATTTAAAAAAATTAAAAAATAAACGTCTTCATGAAATTACATGCCTTGAAAACCCTAAAATTAAAAGAATAAAAAGGGGACGAGTCCCTTGGTTAATGCAAAAGATGCCTTCCATACACATTTTGCGGAATTAAATTTTTTATATTAATATTGGCGAAAATACAGTTTATAATAAAAAGTAAAATATCGAAAAAAATAAAAATTTAATTCTAAAATAAATTAATAAAAATAAGACCGAGCAATACGAAATTCAAAGGCACCTTAAAGCTTAATTTAAGTTTATACTTACCTGATAACCATTAACGTCTTTCACCTTGTCGGTATCGCAATTGCAAAAATGCAAAACATTGACTACATCCCCATATGTAGCTGTCATGAGTGGAGCTGTAATGCAAACATTTTATATTCTTAATATAACAACTAACTAACTAACTTGAAAAAAATTTTATTGGCTTTGGGCTCTTCTCTCCTATTTCGGAATTTCTTTTTCGAAAGCTAAAGCTGTAAAATAATTTTTTGAAATAAAGAGCCCAAAACCAATATAAAATTTGTTCAAGTATTAAAATATTGGATCAAAAATATAAATATAATTAATCAATAATACTTACCCACAATATCTCGCATTGCAATTCGTAATCCTTAAATCATTGTCACATACCTAAAAAACATATAAAACAAATATACATGCTAGTAATCAGTTAAATTAGATTAAAATATTTAAGCTTACCAATTGGGATTTATCGAATGAAACCCTTTACGGTTGACATAGGCATGTTCAACATCCTTTTTAAGCCCGGTTATTGCAATGTGGGTTCCATCAACAATCCCTACGATGTGTGGAAAGCCATATTCTGCCAAAAAACTATGAGAAGGGTAGTCGTTTAAATTTTGCAGTAAGATAGCTAATCTGTGAATGTACCTAGCCTTGGTCGATTCAATTTCAGGCGCTGTCTGAGGAAACCTTACATATTTTCCCGACAGTTTCTCGGTAATAATCTTAGTGTATTTTCTTGCCCCTTACACAAACGGCAAACCGGCCATTCAATCCGTCAAATCCAATTTTTGACACAATTATTTCACTAAGCAATATGAAAACTAGTTATGGTTTATAAGTATCACATTATTTTAAGAAAAACTTATAAAAAAACATATTTATCATTGAAAACCCCAAATTTTATATTTTGACAGACGCAAAAAAACATGCAAATTAAACAATTTTGTCAAAAATTGGATTTAACGGCTTGAAATGCCGGTTTGCCGTTTGTGCCTGAGGTAATGCCTTTATCATAAATCTTACCGTTTTTCTGGAATATCAAATGGGTTCATCGTATCCCTCATCCTTTTACGTAAAATTCTCATATGATGAGTATTCTCGTAATGTAAGGCGGCCAAAGCAACTACACTCATTTTTCTAATGAAAATAATTATATAAGACTAATAAACTATTTTTATTAATTTAAATATTTAGTTATTTACAATATATTATTGTAGACAAATTTTTATTATTGTACAATTTTAAATTTTGTTTGTCAAATAACACAAAACTGCTAAAAAATCGAAATGTCAAACATAAATACAAAATATATAAGCAGCGACATACGTCTGCAGCAGAGAAACAATTAGTTCAATGATGGGCGTACGTTTTTATAGCAATTTACAAGAAATTTTGTCGATTTTATTTTTCCACTAAAATTTTGCGCTTAATGCCTAGACAGGTTTCATAAGTAAATTATTGAACTCCATAAACAAGCTTTGAGTTTTTGTTGATTCACAAAATATCCTATCGTACCCTCTACACTACGCAAAATCACTGATATTTTCTATCATGATATAAATTTTATCAATGTTTATGTGTGTATATTATATGCATTTTAACACTATTAGCAAATTATCAGGATGCTATTTCACGTAATTCTATTAGTAAATTATTATGAAATGTCATGAAAAATTATTGTTTGAGGTTATGCTTTGTCATTTGAAATTGTTCTTTCCAGTTGAAACATCACGACATAACAAAAAATTATAACCTAAACACAATTTTTATTCTTAATTATTCGTATTACTAACGATTAAAAAATGTCTTTTAATACCGAAAGTACAGTGTGATTAATCAATCGAAGTTATATCAATAATAAACTTTTTGAAAGCATTAATTTTAATTCAATAAACTTAATTACCCTGCTTTACATTTCTATCAAATTTTTTTTATATTTTAGTTCTTGGAGAAATTACAGTTAATTTAGTTTTTGCCACAATTATTTGTAGCCATAAATTTGTTGTCGATCTTATTTGTGCAATATGGAAAAAATCAAAATAAAATAGTAAATCAATGAAATTTACGATTATTTTTTGCTAATTAAATAATGATACAGTCACTCATGTATTGTATGCAGATGGTCAGTTTTTGTTTAGCCTCTATAACATCTAGCAAGTGGTTGAAAAATTTGTTGTTAACATCACCTAGAATCTTATCCTCCTCAGTTTCCTTTGCACCCTGCTACAAATTTTTGATCTTTTTAGATCATACATATCTTCCACTTTAAGTTAAATCTCCGCAAGTTTAAATCAAAACCCTGCCCTGGCCAAGACAAATAATTATATTCAAGATTTTTGTTTAATTTCGTCGCAATGACTTTTCTTATGTATGGGACCATCATTGTGCTGAAGAGAAAATTGAGGACCGACTAGTTTATCATCAACCAGAAATGTTACTTAATGAATGAATAAACCGAAATTGAACTATGGCCTTGAACAGTTGTAGTTTATAGGGCTTACAGATACTCGGAATATGATCTACCGACAGGAAATGAAACGTAAACGGCATCATAGTATAAGCCCTTTGATCTATAGAGAACTGTTTTATGTCCAAATTAGTGCCCTTTTGTCTTAATTCTATAATATTGGAAATATTTTTATTATTACATATAATCGTTTAGTTTTCCTTTGGCATCAAATAAAAGCTTACACAGCCTTACAAACTGAACTATTAAAGGAGAATGTTATATTTCAGTAGTTCTATGTAAATCAGGGTAATTAAATTTATTGAATTAAAATTAATATTTTCAAAAAGTTTATTATTTATATAATTTTTAAAGATGTTTGCATTACGTTGCATCAAAAATTTAGCAGGTACAAATAATTTTACATAAAAATTAAAACCAAGTAGACAAAAATCTGAAAGCGCTGTTGACGATAAAAAAACTTGATTTTTGTACGACGAAATGAAGTTTTCGAACGAAGTGGTGGTTCTCTATATTGTATAATTTTCTGAATACATAATTTTTAACCTAACCACAACTGGCAAGTGTTAAAAAACAACCAATTTTTTCATAGCATGAAACAATTTTGTTTGACATTTGAAGATATTATTATGATAGTGAAATGCCCAGCTATGATATTTTTTGGACAAATATTTGTCAATACATTGAAAAGAAACATATACAAACATAAAATTGCTGATAGAAAATATGAGTGAATTTGCATAGTTTAGACGGCGGGTAAACCACAAACCAAAAAACTTTTCAAAACTAATAAAAAAATAAAATAAATATTTTAATTCAAATTCTTAAAAAATAATTTGGTTTTATTTTAAAATGTAAATGTTTTGCGGCACCGTCGCTAGGTTGTATGGCGTCCCATACGAAATTTATTTCGGCGCCCAGTTGAGAAAAAAATCAAGAATTCAGAACAGATTGTGCATAGCATGAGGACGATTGACGTAAGAAGAAATTACAAAATCTTTGCAGCATACCTGCTCGACTGATTCTAAACTCGAAAATAAAAGGCTTTAATAGATCCAAAGTGGCGTACCACTCATCAGGTAACGTATATATTTTAATTATTGGGTGTACAAATAAATTTCCGACCTTTTTAGATAGGTGTCGTTAGTATCACTGCTTGCATATTATTCAATCGGGGCATCGGATCATCACTGGGGATGGAAAATGGATCCATTATGACAATCCAAAGTGCAAACCAGCGTGGGTCAAGCCAGGTGAACCAGGGCCGTCGACGCCAAAAGCAAATATCCCTGGTTCGAAGGTGATGCTTTGTTTTTGGTGGGATATGAAGGGTGTCGTCTATTATGAGCTGCTGAAAGTGCGTGAAACCATTACGGGACAAGTTTATCGACGACAACTGATGGCTTTAAAGCAAGCTCTAGTTGCAAAACGACCGGAATGGGACAAAAGGCACAATAAGAATATTTTGCAGCATAACAACGCTAGGCCACATGTTGCTATACCTTTCAAAAATTACTTGGACAGGCAGAACTGGGAAATTCTACCCCACCCGCCGTATTCACCAGACATTGCTCCCTCTGATTACCACTTGTTCCCGTCGATGCAATCAGCCCTGGCACAGAAGCACTTCACTTCATATGAAAACGTCAAAAATGGGTCGATGACTGGATCGCTTCGAAACCACCAGACTTCTTCCTTCGGGGAATCCGCTTATTGCCTGAACGATGGGCGAAGGTTATAGCTTCCGAAGGAGCATACTTTGAATAAAACATTCTTTCATTTTCTACACAAACTAATGTCTTTTATTTCAGTAAGAAAGGTCGGAAATTTATATCATATTTCAATAATATAACAAATGTCAACATGCCATTGCCACAGGGAATAAATGTGTCAAATATCGTTGACGTTTCAATGAATCAAGTACGACATAACATTTAGCTCCCGTATTTATTATTTTCGTGTTTTTCCCGAGCGGCGTGCCATCTAGCTGTCGACACCGAGATCAATAACAACAACTTGATAGTTTGGTGAATTTAGTTAGCAAATACATATTTCGTCGCGATAGCAGCGCGAAACAATTGCTGCGTTCCATTTGACGTGGCAAAGTACAAATAAGTACTTGAGAGTAGATGGTAAATGGAACGCAGAAAATTAGTTGCAAAAATAAAATTTAATTTAAAAAAATTTACGTGCAACATGGAACGTTGGAAAATTTATTATTAATTTGAAAACTGATCAGCCATTTGTTACCGATTAGTTTTACTAAATATTCTGGTAATGAAGTCGCCATAAATTCAAAAAGCAAACTACTCATAAAATTTATCAAGAGTAGCTGCGTGCAGTCAGAAGTACTTGTGTGTACTTTGCCACGTTAAATGGAACGCAGCAAATATTGCGGGTATAAATAAGAATTTTCATTAGAAATAGAAAGAATCGCTCATCGTCGCTTGCACGTAATATACACGACACATTTACACAACGTGCATTGCGATCTATTAACAAGAAAATTAACTAAACCGTAGACGCGTTAATATTCTGAATTGTGAATATTAACGAGCTTTGTTTTTTAAAAATTAAAATAATATAATAAACTCATTAAAATTTAAAAAAAAATAAGTTTAGCGTTATTCATTTAAAGTATATTTAATTGTGGGGCATTACGCAAACCCCCACACCAGCATTGTTCAATTTAGCTTGCGAAACTTTGTATTTCATGTTTATTCGCCTTAAAAATACCATACAATAAACGATGGATCATAGGAATAGTAAAATATATAGGGCTCAAACCTCATGAGGTGATCAGAACTTCGGTCTTAATATGAACGTCTTAAGTCAATTTTCGACTCAACCTCTAACTCAATTTACAACTCAACCTCTATTTCAATCGCAATACAATCCTAAACGCAATCACCAAATTAACGACCAACCCAGCCATCAACTCAATCACTAAATCAACCCTTAATCAATTTTCAAATCTACCCATAACGTAACTCCAAATCAACCCTTAACGTAACTCCGAATCAACCCTTAAATAATTCTCCAACCGAACAACTCACTTAAGCCTAAGCCACTTAAGCCTAATGCAAGCTAACTAAATCCTAACTCTGCTTGAACTCAACTTAGCTCAACCTAAATCTTAACCCTCTTCTCAACTCCACACTCCCAAAATTAACTCGACTTAAAAGCTACATGCATGTTTCAACTCATATCAAACTAACCTCCCACTAAAATTATCACTAACCGAACATCACTCTCAAATGCAATTTAATTTCAATTCAAACCCTACCCACCATCGTATCATAATAGCAACGTACAATCCTACCGGCATACGTACCGTTGTACCATCATAACCTTAAACGTTCATTCCTTCATACCACCAATCTATTATACCATCAAGACACTATACCACTAAACCGTAATTTAATCATACCATAGTAACGTCCAACCGTCTCACCATCACACCGTACACCTTACCATCAATCCACCATACCTTCATACCATCATATCTTCGTAACATCGTACCATCATATAATCATACCATCATACTGGCAGGCCATGATATCATCATACCATCCAACCATATTGTATCATATATAAAATCATAAAATCACACCATCATACAATAGTACCAATTCATCGTACCGCTTTATCATCGTAACATAACACAATCATACCATCATATACACCATCTTACCACGATACCATCATACCATCGTACCGTCATACCATCATACCATTATACCATTGTACCACCGTATCATCAAATCATCACACCATCATATCGGCATACCTTCATAACATCATTATCATTCCATCAGCATAATACCATCATACCATCAAACCATCACTATACCCTCGTACCATCATATAGTTTACACTTCAAATTGATACTTTTACACTTCAAATTGAACTTTTTACATTTTAAATTGAACCCTTAGCAATTTATTATGAATTGACAATTAGGATGGAGCTTACCTATTTCTTAATCAATTATGATGAAATTTTACATGTGTATTGGAAATCATTTTTAGGTGAAGTTCTGGAATATGACTAATTATGATGAAACTTGGCTATTCCTTAACCGATTATTATGAAATTTGACATTTGCATTGGAAATGGGATTCTAAAATGATTTTTGGATAAAAATTTGTAATATGTTCAATAAGAATATAACAGCTATTTTTAACCGATTATGATGAATTTTGACGTTTCCAACGAATAGAAGGAAAAGTTACCCAAAAAATCATTTTTAAACAAGGTTTTGAGGAATATCAAATATCTCTGCAATAATATTCAAGTTCCATTAGAAACTTTTCTTACCAATCCTTCGCTTTAAACTTTGGGTTGTTTTCTGAGTATTTGTTATCAGAGCGGTAAGTTTGGCCTAATTGTTTAGAAAAATATAGTGTGTGTGTGTATACATATGTATAGTGTGTTCGCAACACGTGCTGCAGGCAGTATTGATATTACTAACGATAGTGCAGAGTTTCGGAATTAGAAATATTATTTTAAATCCCCATTCCCAATCTCGAATTTTATTATAATCGATTAAGGAATAGCAAACTTCCATCCCATGGCCATATTCCAGAACATTGTCTAAAAATAATTTTAGAATCCCAATACTAGTCTACCTATCGAATTTCACCAGAACCACATTTAAAAATCATTTTAGAATCTCATTTCAAACGCACATGTCCAATTTCATCATAATCGGTTGAGAATTAGGCAAGTTCCGTCATAATCGGCCAAATTCCAGAACTCCATTAAAAAGTCATTATAGAATCACATTTCCAACATTCATGTCAAATTTTAACATAATCCGTTGAGATATAGGCAAGCTCCATCACAATGGCTTATATTCCAAACCCATCTAAAAGTATTTTTGGAATCCAATTTCCATCGCGGATATCTAATGTCGCTAAAACCCGTTAAGAAATAGATAAAAGGTTCAATTTGAGGTTTGAGACTTTAACAGTGAACTTTCCTAAGTCTTAAACAATATTTGTGTACAGTTTTGTTCAAATCGGTCAAGCCGTGTGGATTTGTTAAAATATCACACACATATGCTGTACATACAACCACTCACTTATATAGATTGCTCAACTGCTTACTAAACACTTATCCAACCCCAACTCAACCCTCAAACGGCCCCCAACTCAACCCTCAACCCAACTGCAAACTCTCATTCAATTCGATCCTCAAACCAGCATATATATAAAAAATTGGTAAATATTTCTATAACCAGATGTTTTGGAAAAATTCGTATTTCAGGTACCCAACCCTCTTGACGTACAGGTTCCAAAAACTTTTCAAATCTCCGCCTTGACCATAGCAACAGATTGGAGAAAAAAAAATCTAAATCGGACAAGCTGCTCTCGAGATATCTAGGGTACAGACATCCAGCCATCCAGACGCCCAGACAGAAGCACGGACATTTTTTTTTTTTTTGCTTTATAGACTCAGAGACTTTTAGAACGTCGAGAAAAGTAGTTTTGGACCAACCAAATTTTTGGTCATTTTTTACAGGATTTCAATACTTTGGCCTTTTAGACCGTACTCTCAATAAATTAGGTAGCTGCTTCTTAGAAGTTTTTGGCCGAAGTGGAATCTTAAAGAAATAATTGCTTTAACTCGGAATACCCATCCAGTTTCAGAGAGCGGCTCTGGTTTAGCCAGATATATTTTTAGACGAGTTTTTAACACAGACCAGCATTTATTGCAAAACCAACTATTATAGAATCTATTTTGACTGAACCATTGAAAACAAGTAGTAAATACCTATCCTGAACACAGAAGAAAATTGGCGCCCTTATTGGTAAGCTATAAGTAGTATATCTTCACATATTATTTGCAACTGACTGCTTAAATAATTTAAATTAAAACATTTTTATTTTTCTTTGTAATTTTTTTATAAGTTTTCAAAAGTTATTTGGTTTGTTGTTTTATGAAATAAAAAAAATAAAAAATTGAAAAATGAAGCACAAAGGCATTTTTTGTCTGAATAAAATTTATTATTCAATTCCATTGTTCCCTCACTTCCAAATAATTCCATCCTGTAAAACAAATTAAGCCATTAAGGGGCTCTTGTAATATACCATTAATTTTTCATATGTATATTCAAATACATAGTTATCTCTAATACCGTTATCGGAAACCGAAGCGTTGCAATTCTTCACAGATGGCTCCAAGCTAGACGGCAAAGTAGGAGCGGGAGTATTCTGTGACAAATTAAATGTAAATATTTCTATTCGTCTCCCTGATTACTGCAGCGTGTACCAAGCTGAAGTCGTAGCGATTGAGGAGGTCATGACGTGGTTGAAGCATAATGTGTTATCCTCAGACGATATCACAATCTATGTGGACAGTCAAGCGGCGATCCGGTCGTTAGAATCGGTGTCTTTGGCGTCACGGGTGGCGTTGAGTTGTCACTCATCTCTAAATGAGATGGGTGAGCATTTCAACATCCAGGTAATCTGGGTCCCAGGTCACTCGGGCGTCATGGGGAACTGCAGGGCAGATGAACTTGCTAGGCATGGTACGACTTTCCAGCTGCAACCGGAAAGGGCAAGTCTGGGGAGGCCTATCACAGCGCAGAGACAAGCACTTGGGAAGCAGGCGCTATCCTCAGCGAGGGAAAGGTGGTCTAACACCCTCACCTGTAGAGTTGCAAGACAAGTTTGGCCAAAGCTGGACTTGGGGCGCACTATAGCATTAATATCCTTACGCAGACGTGAATTAAGAACGGTCGTAGGAATTCTCACAGGACACTGCCTTTTTGGAGAAGATGCAAGAAGGCTGGGTCTGGAGGCTAATGACTTCTGCAGAAGCTGCTTGGACGAAGAGGAGGAAGAGACGTTGGTCCACTTCCTTTGCTCGTGTCCAGCATTGGCTCTCAGAAGGCACAAACACTTAGGTAAGTTCAGGATGGACTGCCTCTCGGATCTCGAAAACATTAAAGTGCGGGACGTCTTACGCTACATAAGTAGCTCGAAATGGTTCCAATAGGGGTAAAAGGGGATACATCCTGTGGTATCACAATGGACCGTCACCGGTCTAACTGTGCGTAAGCAGCCACTCCAACCTAACCTAACCTAACCTATCTCTAATTCTGAAAATCATATTTGTAATATTAGCTTAAGCAATAAACGGCAATGTTTTCACATGTACTATACTCCAAATTTCCCTATCTACCATCTCGTCCAAATTGTATTCTTTTTAGTAGCACAACTCAACATCTTACAAACTGTGGTCGGTCGTTGACGTTCGAAGAGGATAGGCGTGTTTTTGTCGTCCTCTTCGCAAATTTAATTTAATTTAATTTTTGGTTTAAGTTTTTGTGTTGTGTTGTTTTAGTGTTATAAATCAATAAAACAAACATGATAAAAGTGTAAAGTGGAATTAATAAAAATAATAATAATAATATATGGAGTCAGTTATTTTGGTTTTAACTGAGAAATGTGTTCAAAAAACAAAAATATATAATAACGGGATCGTTAAACAGGTATTTTCATACCACATGTATAGGTAGGTATATATATATATATACACACACCGACAAATGTATGCTATGAACAGTGTAAAACAAATTTTTGTTTCTCTTTATTTTTATTATATGATCTTGCTTCGGTAAGGCGTGAGGGTTGTGTATAAATATATAGGTCATTAAATATTTCTAGCTATTTCCCAGCAAACGTGTCTTAAGTAACACACGCAAGACAAACTCAAGACTTGTTATGGAAACAAACCCAAGACAGTCAAAAGACAACACCATGTATTTGGGACGAAGAGTCTTCAAAGAAATGTCTTGTGGTCTTTATTGGTAACATGTATACAAGATGTCTTGAGTAACATATCTCATGGTCTTCTTAGGTAACATGTCTGGTGGTCGTTATTGGTAACATGTCTGGATACCGTCTTTTGTAACATCTTTGGTCCACGAAATTATATATTAGGTAACATGTCTTGTGTTCCTCATTGATAACATACTTTGGGTTTGTCTTTAGCAACATGTATGGCGAATGTCTTAGGTAACATGTTTGAAGGTCGTCTTATGTAACATGTTTGAAGGTGGTCTTAAGTAACATGTATAGGGCTCGTCTTAGGTAACGTGTCTGAAGTTCGTTATTACATAGTAACAAATCTGATAGTTTGCCGTCTTACTTTGGTCACTGGAATAGTAATTGGTATAAAAATAAAAATGCAAATTATGCTCAAAATAAAAACCGAAAATAATTTTCTTCTTACTTTTATTAATTGACATTAAAAATTAAATAAAACACCAATAAAATTTTTCAAAATCTTTGCGAGAATAATTCTATACCAAGAAAAACTTGGTTTGAAACTATTTATTCCGGAATGAAAATACACGGCATTGTTGTTGTAAAATTGCCAAAGTAAGACGGCAGTTGCCTCAGGTAACACGTCTAGCAAATGTTTCCTGGATTTTTTTTTGTAGAAATAAAAAACTATTGTATTTGTTTAATTTTTTAATTTATTTAGAAAATATAATAAATTTTGTCTTAAGTTCTTATTAGAATTTAACAATAATTTTAAAATAAATTAAAAGTATTTTTTTAATTATATACATGCGGAATTATTATAATTTTTTCGTATCACAATGTGGGTTTAAAGCGAGTGCATATAGAGAATAGTCATTTGATATAATACCGAGTTTACACCGTAGATAGTATAATAGCAAAATAGTATAATACTATTTTGCTATCCGGTGTAACACCGATGTTTTGGTAGTATAATAGCAAAAATAAAATATAATATTTTGATTTGACAGCTATCAAATTTTAATACCTATTATATTTTAATTTATTTTATTGTAAAAGGAAAATTTTTGACGGTGTAATGTTAATAAATTAGTCTAGTAAGATTTAGGAGTAATCCAAAATTATACTTTATCATTATTTTGTTTTAATTTTCTGTTTTTTATGAATATTTTTTGCGGTATAAAACCGACTATGGTAAATAGTAAAATAGTATTATACTATCTTGCTATTATACTAACTACGGTGTAAAGTCAGTATAAGTAGTCTAAATTGAGCGAACAAAAACCATTGGGTGTATCCCCACTAAAGGCCTCACTAAAAAATGTAGACTATTCTGTGAAAAATGTAAAATAATCTCATTTGTAGACGGTCTACACCCGCTGATTTGGATTCATAACTTGGATAATTTATCTCGTTTATTTAAATTTCTGAAATTTGAATGCCGTCTTACTTTGGTTACTGGAATAGTTATTGGTATAAAAATAAAAATGCAGAAAATAAAAAATTTAAACTTAAAAATAATAAATTCAGTCTATCTTATTGAATAAATACATTGTAAATAAACAAAATTCAGTATAAAATATAATTCTAAAAATATTTATGTATCACCAAATAAAAAAATTAATTTTAAAATAAAAGGTAAAAATTAGGTTTCTTATTAAAAGTCTTTAAAATGTCAAAATAATTCAATATAAGTAATTAAATAAAAATAATTCCATTCATCAATGCAGAATGGTGTAAAATTCAAATTGTTAAAATATACAATTAAAAGAAAAATTGAAAAAAGTCAAAGAAGGCCGTGGTTTTTATGGACTTTTGTCAATTTCATTTTTTTATGCTTTGCGTTGTAACAAATTAGGCTTTCTTTTTCGTTTTATTTAGGTTTATATTTATTATTGATGAAACTGAAAAAACATAAAGATACATAATATTGTTAAAATTTATATTTGTTTAATAATGTTAATATTGATAAATTCTTACCACCTTCATCGGATGACGACATATATAGTTGTTAAATATACCTAGTTGTTACTTAATTTAACATACAAAGCATTGCCACATGCAAAAACCTCTGAACAAATTTTTAAACCTGACATTTTCAATTTTCAATTGTTATCTCTAATATGACAAATTTAAAAGTACCTAGTCCGAATTTGTAGAAGTTATCAAAATATTAAAAAAAATTAAAATGACAGAATTTTCTTTAAAGAAAATGCATTTTTATCTTTTGTCGGCCGAATTTCGAAGTCGATCAACAAAAGATAAAATTGAATTTTTTATAATGAAAATTTTGTAATTTTAATAGTTTTGTTAATATTTTGATGGCTTTCCTAAATTCGAACTACATTTTAATAATTCTCCCATTGCAGAAATAAAAATTTTGTCAAAAAATAGAAATGTTGGTTTATAAATGCGGTTGAATATTTTGAATGTTGTAATGCTTTTAATCATAAATAAAAGATTTAAAAGATATAACCTATGATTTATTATATGTAAATATTTATTTATTGCTATTAAATATTTTGAAATTATTATTAGAGTAATGATAAATACAGCTAAGCAAAATGAGCGGAATAATTTTCATGAAGCATGGGTATTAAAAGGTACTGATTTTTCGAAATATCCAACGGTAAACGACAATATTTTGAAATTATTTCTGATACTGGAAAGGCCTCATTGTATTCTGCTAAACCATTAACTACTATTATACCAAGATCAATTTTAGAATCCACAGGCTTCTCTAAATATGATGAATAATTTTGAAACCTTCTTCCTCGCACTATTTGAGAATCCCTTACTGTATCGAACTTTTCAATAAAAAATGGTATTTCTTCAGCCTGATCACGAATAGAACAAAAACTGTAGTTAAAATTATTTTTAAATGTAAATGAATTATATTTATACGATTTGTACGGGTTACAATCTTGAAATTTTTCTACTAATTTTTCTAGTTATCTAATTTATTTTCTAAAATAAAATTATTTAAATTTTCCCGTTCTTTAATTCTATTATATAATTGCTTCAAAATGTGTTGAGGTTTTTTAATATTTTTTTTTATTTCTTGCAAAAAATTTTCATACATATATCCTGAGAACGAATCTAAGGGCCATACAACTTTACATAACCGGGCAAATGTAAAATGCTATGAACATTGTAATTTACGTGTTTCAATCCATAAACTTGGGGATATAGGGCTACAAATTCATTTAAAAGTATCTGGGCATTACCTGTATTCTCTTTGCAACTAGTCCTATCGGATAAAAGACGAAGACTAACAACTAAAAGCAAAAAATGATAAAAAATATTAGAGTCAACGAAACCTTTTAAAAGTGGAAGTACTCCATATAAAATAAAAAATCTAAATTCTGTGGCTTTCCATCAGCAGATTTCATTAAAATCTCTTGGTTTGCGAGAAAATTCTAAAGGGACGTATTTAGAATAAGAGACAAATAATTCGGACATCAAATTTTTAGTTTCTGGTTTTATTTTATCTAAAAGAAGGGTTAACATTTTTTTTGCAACTCCTAAATCGACTAAATGCATTGGATCTAGAGGAAATTGGGTGTAACACTTTGCCTGTTCTGGAGGATATCCCAAAAACTAAACTTGAAATTAAAATTAAAAAAAAACAATAATGAACGATAAGAATTAACTAATTATCCTCCAAAACACGCATTGTGCTAACAGAATTGGACCTACACAGGGACTCTTGAGCGGTTGTTGCCGGCTATGCATCAGGGTTATGGGCGTGGGGATTTAAGAGTATGTGTAGATCGGATTTAACCGCGGGAAAGGATGGTTCTGAATACCTACCTGTATGTTCAACACACCTATTCACCCTAACTCATTCGCAGTTTGATAATTAGCAACTCATTCTTATTTGATATACTCTATTGAGCAAAAAAAAACTCATCTTAATTTTTATGCCACAATCGGAAAAAAAATCAAAAAAAATTTATTTTGGCAAGAAAAGAACAATTCTTGTGAACAAAGGAATTCAATTAAAACTACATAAAAACTACCTAACCTAGCTAACTTAAAACTACCCTACACCGGAAAATTAATGCTAATTAACAAAAAAAAACTAGTAACCATAAGAATAGTAAATATAATGATATAAAGAAACTATAATCAAAAAAATAAAAATAAAAAAAATTAAAAACTTAACTATATATCGTTGCAGCCTGTTGATTGAAGAAATACTTGTTGTAATACTGTATCACCATTTAGGCGCTCATTAATTGCGTAGATATATTTTTATTTAATGTAGCGAAGTTAAAATTCCAACTCCAATTGTTTATAGGAAATACAAAATTTGTCTGATTTATTATTGTTGCAACAGTAATTTTTTTTTCTTACACAGTCACTCACTCACAGCACAGTTTTAATTATGATACTTGTTTTTATTTTTTTTTTATTGATTTGATTCTGTTTCGATTGGATTTATTTTTGTTTCAGTTTTTATATGTAGTGGAATCCAATACGCCACAAAGTTACACTTACACAACACTTTAAGTTTCAGTTTTGTATGTTTTATTGTTATCTTCAGCGATGTTTCACTTCTCACACCCGGACCCGGCACAGCACAACTATTAGTCTACAATTTAACCAGTTATTCTGTTAATCACTTAATGTAATCTTATTTAAAACAGAAAAAAAAATGATGGCCGAGAAAGTGTCCATTATAATCACCATTATTCTAGTTACTTGATATATGAAATTAAGTTTTTACAATATTAATTTATAGTTTTTTACTATTCTAGAATTTTCCAGAAAAAAAATTTTCTCACCAAAACAAAAATTTTTTTTTTTCTTTTTTTCGGATTTATCTTAAAGTAAATTATTATTACTTCAACTCCGATAAACTGACTCAACTTTTAACTCCACTTAAAAAAAAAATCTTCGGCACTATTTTTCAAAACTATACACTTATATTTATTATTTTTATTTTCTATTATTATTATTTTATTTTTATTTTTTTTTAATAGTTTAATTCAGACTCAGACTTAGACTTAGACTCCTCGCGAAATCTTCAAACGCCCGTTTTATAACCAAACCCCTCACCAATATTTTCTTTTCGCGCGCAAATTTTTTATTATCGCATCAACTCAAACAACCGCGGCATCTATCAACATAAATATTTATTTAGGGATTATCGGTATGCACCTCTTTATCGACCAAAACAAATAAATACGAATATAAACATACAACTGCTTAACCAAACGGCATTTAGGCGCTATATACGCAAAAAAAAAATTATGCAGATTGCAGACAATAAAATTGGAACGGCGCAGCTGTTACATGGGTAACCATCATAATTCCAGATTTTTCTAAACTATTTGCCTCACCTTTATGATGTTCTACATCTAAGCGATTAGCGAAAGAATAATCAGTTCTTAAATTACCTGAAACTACGTTAAAAACGGGAGTATGAGAAATTCTAAACCCTGATTGATTACATTCGTGACACCCTTTAATCGCGTTGTGGTATTTAACTGATTTGCAAAAGGATTTTGCTGGTGCATCACAAATAAACGAGTGTAAAATAATTTTTTTTGGAATCGAATTTTTACCAATTAAAATGCCCTCATTTTTTAATTTTAAAAATTAATTTACAAATTCTTTAAAAAACTATCTACTCATATGGGATGACCGTCACCAACCCAAGCTCCGACAGTAAAAGGGGGATGATTACGATCGTCAATGAAAGAACCAAGAATAGGCCAGAGCGTTTTCCTAGAACTTTTATAAAGAGGTAATCCATCGATGTTAAAATCACAAATAATTTCCGGCAAATTAGATAAGAACTTTGGATCATATCGATTAATGCATTTTTCAATTCCAAAATGGGCATAATCTCCTGGCGGTACCTCTTTTGGTGTAAAACTATCAGGGGCACTACTAGTACTGCGAATTAATGAACCTTTTGTTTTTGGAAGATTAACACCAAATTCCCTTAACATTTTAAGCAAATGTGAAACTGGATTTACAGATATATTATGTAAAATAATCCATTTAATTAAATTTATCTTTAATATATTAATTTTATCTGAACATGAATTATCAGAAAACTCGTCTTCGGATGAACAAATCAATTAACATGTGTATTTATATATTATTTGCTCTATCCCAGACAAGCTAAAGACATGTTACCAAAGACAAAAAATCTGCTGGGTTGGGAATTCGATTCGAACGTGATCGAGTCTTCGATGTATTAGATTCCTATTTGAATTGAATAAGATTCATCCGTTTCTTATTAAAATCAAATATTAATCTTATATATCGAAGACTCGATCACGTTCGAATCGAATTCCTAAATAGCTTCCCTGATTTAATTTTTCTACTCTTCTTAATATATGTTTGTAAATAGTATGTAGTGTCAAAACAAACAAAAATATTTATACAAGCCATACAGTACAAACAGGTATTGTGTTTTGTGTGTACGCAGAACGAAAGGATTCAAACGGGATTCTTACATTTCGTATAATCGACTACGTTTAAATTGAAATTCAGAAACAGATATGTATGCGCAATACAAAATAAATTATTTATGCATTCCAAAGTTTAATACTAGGATTGGTTATGGAAATGCATCAAAAAGTGGTAACATAACAATAATTTATGTTAGTATATGTTCGTGATGGGAATGGAAAAGGTACATTGCAAATGCAATCAACATTGTTAAATTTCTTGTATTTCTTGTGATCGTATATTATCAGAGCCTTCTAGAGTATAGAGCCATAATCTTAATGACGTATTTTTAAGAAGCTTTTTTAGTGGTAAAACTTTTCACTGATTTCCATAGAAATCCATAGTAAAAATAGTGTTTTTTACCTTCAAGTTTTTCAATGAAAAACGCAAAAATATTATAAAATGTTTATATAAAAGTTTTCTACATATCTTTAAGAACAATATACAAGAATGCCATATTGGTATTAAATAAATATTAATTGTAGAAATATTAAAATTAAATTATTTCTAAAATATATTTTTTCGAACTTTCATTCTGAAAAATACATCAAAGTTGGCTCTGACAAATTAAAATAATACTTGCTAAATTTATCTTTAGTTTTACTAGTGTACGTAAGATGTCTAAAATGGTTACAGAAAAATACGAAAAAAAAATATTTAATCGAAAAATCATCACACATTCCTATATTTTGTGAATTTGTTTTGCTTTTCCTACAATTTTTGAACTTGAAATTTCCCCAGGTGGTATTTTTTGGTACGATTTTTCCAAATTTTTACGGCGATCACTGCCATCTATGTATTGTATATTGACTTAATGACCAAAGGAATCGTAGTAAGCTTTATTTCAATTTGACCAGAATGCTGTTGTTATGATTTTTTTTTTTATATTTCGGTTTAAATAAATCAATTATTACAAGAAAATGAAACCGATTTACTTGAACGATATTCATATATGTGGAAATTCAAACATTTATGAAAGTATCTCACAAATCATAATTAAGCATTTGTTACGTTTTCATTTAAAAATTTGTCTTAGGAAAAAAAGTGATTTCCCATATGTTTTGTGTGTTTTACTATGAAAAGTTTTGTTTTTTCCTCGTTTCTAATTCCCTTATAAAAGCTCAGATTTTTTGATTATGGCTCTTTTAATACAGGGTGCTCTGATATTATTCACCTTAGTTGAATTGCTCTTATTGGAATATATATTATGTCTGTGTGTAATATTCAAAGCAATTGTACATCTAGGTAGATATATGTTGTTTTGATTTCATTATAGTGCATTTGTATAATAAAATAATGATATGTTGGGGGCATGGATTAAAAACAATTTTATTAGTTAATAATATTTATTTATTTATTTAATTCTCAAAAATACAAGAATTTTTCGTAAGTTCAAATATAGTAGTTTGTTCAAACGATTTATTATTTGGGATAATGTTGGTAGAGTTTTGAATTCCTGGATGTAATTGAATCTGAATTTAAATTTCGTTGAGCAAATTATGGGTTTGAATTTTAATTTGGATTATGAGTCAAATCATAGATTTTATGTTAATTGTTTTTTCAATTGGTACAAATAGGAAAATAATAGTTTTTGATTTATATTTGACTTATTTAATATAATTTAGTTTAGCAACTTTAAGCTGTTAGTGTTCTTAATTATTTTAAATTAGTGTGCAGTGGGATTTAAACGGATAAGAGTAATAAGCAATTAATTAATTATTATATGATTTCAAATTAAGTAATTATGTTTTCGAATTAAGTGATTAAATTAAATTTTTGTGTTGAAATTTCATTGATAAATATGGCTTCATTGTTTACATATTATTGTTCATTATTTTAATTATTTATTATTGGACTTTTAGAGCGGAGAAACAGGGCGCGACTTTTTATTTAAGTATTATTTATTTGTTTATTTTATTTTTATAATTTTTATAGTCGATTTATTAAATTTAATTTAGTATGGAAACGTTGAACTATTAGTTAGTAATATGTTCAGATTAATTTAAAATATTTTGCAAAGCTACATAAGCAGAATAAAGTAATAAACAATTGGTAATAATTTAATTTGAATTCTAGTGGCATTCCTGGAATTAGTTATTAATTTCTTTAATTTCTGGAGGCAATAGCTAGTTTATCTAAACAATTGGAAATTAAACTTTATATGGTTTCAGATTTTTGGTTTTTGATTTTTGAATTTTAGTTTCAAAAAAAGATATTTAGTGAGTTATAATGGTGTATATCTATTTTGCTTGTGTATATTTTGTCACTTATAAATTTATAATAAAACAACTTAAGTTATTTTTAAAATAATTTTAATTGAAAAAAAATAGAATAGTTGTTAAAAAAAACCGAAGAAGGAGTCAATCCGAAATCGATCTTCTAAAAAAAAAAAAAAAAATTTTTTAACTTTTTTTAAATATTGTTACTATAAGGAAAAATTTTTTTCAATTAAAATTATTTTAAAAATAACTTAAGTTGTTTTATTATAAAAAAAAAAAAAAAAAAGATATTTAGTGTTTAAAATTCATGATTTAGAATTAAAATTTTTATTCATCTTGAATTTCAGGTTATTTAGATAGTGATTAATTTGATGTCCTTCAATTAAGATTCTGTATTGAATTTATTTTATTTAAGGGTGTTAAGGGTTGATTTTAAACAAAGAATTAATGCTGAAGTAAATTAAGTTTTGGGTTTAACTGAATGTAATGGAATTATATTAATTTTTGTTAACATTAAATGTAATCAAATCAATAATCTCATTATGTTAGTGTTGATATTGGTTTTGGGATTGATATGGATGTTAGTATTGGTGTTAATGTTCATACTAGTATTAATGTTAATGATAGTTTTTGGTATTGGTTAGTTTAAATGGTTTTAGTTTAGAAAACACCTGACAAACTTGACCAAGATGTCACTGGCTGAGGTGACAGCACGATGGCGGGTGGTAGTTTTTTAAATTATTATTAAACTATTAATGTTAATTTATTTGTAGTACATGAAGATTAATCTATAATTTATTTCAGAGAATTAAATTTATACTTAATTAATTTTAGAATAGTTATTATAAAGGATTAATGCATATTTTAAATTTTGGAAATTGTTGAAGAATCTGAAACAACTTTACAGACATTTTAGCAGTATATGAACTTTAAATTGTATTGTCTTGTACTAAATAATTTACTAAAAAAAATATATGACTAACAAATTTACGAATTATCAACTACTTAGGTGTCTGGAACCGGGTTGATTCTTTATTGCTAACATATCTTTCCTTTCCTTTGGTTTTGTTATGTGTAAAGGGGGTACGGAGGACCCGTCGTCATCCGAGAGTATTGCTTTGGCTTGGTCGTACACCCTGATCAATCAATCACATCTGAATGTTGAAACCCTGTTTGATCCGTGCACGAAGCGATCCGGCAAGACTTGGATGTTCTAACGGCTAAGATGCATAATCAGTCACTCCTTGAAATTTTAATTAAAGTAATATTTAAATTAAAACAAATTATTTTTTGGTGTAAAGTTTTTTTGTGTATTTAGTATACCATTCGATGGTTTCATTCCATTATCGACAGGGTAATTTACAATAATGAACAATTAATATTTTCTAACAATTATGGAAAAACAAGCGAAGGTCTTACAAATGTTCATTGGGTTTGCCGGGCTAAAATATTTTATACTTCAAAATTCCACAGGTACTTTACAAAAGTACTTAATTTCAAGCAGCTCAAATTATTTTTGTGAATGTACTTATAGTAAAATCTTCAAAACTGACCACCTCCCTAAATATACCACTTTTTCTCAGTCTCTTGAATAATGTACTGGTACTGATGAAGACTCAAGAAGTAATCAGAACAGCCGTTCTGGTGAATTAGAAGATGTGGTGCACTCGGAACGAAAGCAATCGCACCCAATACTTGCTCTTTCACCAAATACAATAGAAGTTCAAAGCAAGTCGTCAAAAAATTGTTTCCGGTTCAGGTTCCGAAGATGCAGGTTGTAGACTGAACAGAAATTACGTGCATAATATGGCAATACCGTGCTCTATCGGTAACAAAACATCGATACCTCCCGTATACGCTAAGCAACAGAGGCAACAGAATTTTAATATTTGTGTTACAAAAACCATATTTTACCAGATAATTACTGTTTGCACCGAAATGTTCGCTTCATTTGTCCAAACTTGATCCTCTAACTACTGAGGATGATGTTTTGGCATTTGCTAACAGATGTTTAGGTACCGATTTTTCCAAAGTGGGCAAGCCTTAACCGAACCTTTTACAACCGAAATTTTCGGTCAAGAGCCTCAAATGTGAAATTTCGGATACCAGCTACCAGTCAACCTTCCCGGAATTTAAATGATTCAATTTAAAACAGGATGCTGAAAATTGAATTTACTACCACAGCGTCTCTAGTGTTCGAGGTGAAGCTAAATTATTCTTGCTTGGGGTTCTTGACAACGATTACATTTTGATTATTATCTCTGAAACACGACTCTCTAAAAGTTTTAATTTGGAGAAATATTTCCGCCCAACTAAGTCGTTCACAGAAAAATCGACATGATTTTTGTACCTGCCTAAAAGGAGGAGGTGTGTTGATCGCTATTAGTGGTTCGATTTCGAACGAGCTCATTGCATGCGATCCAATTTATTTATCTATCCTTGTGAACTCATCTGACAAAATTTTATTAATTTTTTATATTATATAAAGCCTGATTTCCATTACGAAATATTTACTGAGAGTATTTTCTACTGAATAAAAACATAAAAATCGAAAATGTCATTAAAGTGATAGAGAAATGTTCTTTGTTTTTAATTTTTTTGAAAAATTACATTGAAAAATTGAAATATTTTTCCAGCACTGAAAAAATATACTTCGCTTCATATATTATTCAGTAAAGTTTGTCAGTATACTATAAAAATGTCAGTATACTACAATAATTTTTACAGTACTGTAAAACTGAAAAAGTGTGTTTTTTCTCTCACACAGCACGCGAGTATATATTTTTATTCCATTTTGTTTATTCTGTCAGTAAATATTTCATAGTGGAAATCAGGCTTAAAACACAAATATTTTGATTTTGACACTTTCTTTATGTGATATTTATTATTTTTTTTAAATTGAAATTACGATCATTTCGGATGTTACTGTGGGTTCTCACCTAAATAGCTTTCCGAATATTCGCAATCTGTTTTAAATTTGTTCACACGGATAGTACATGTACATTCAAAAAAGAACACATATCGGTATGTATATAAATTTGTCTATGCAATCATAGAAAAATTTACAATATGATTCGCAATCAAAAGTAGTCATACCTACACTGGGGGCCTATTATGAAATTTTTCGATTTCGGATTTTTACGATATCGAAAAAATCCGCCCTATTATGAAACAAAAAAGGAAATTCGCATCGGATTTTTTCGAACGCACATGGTAAAATTCGACTGCTATTTAGTTAGAGGATTTTGTAAAATTTAAGGTATTTTGTGATTTTGTGGCAAATACTTTGTTTGTAAATGATATATTTAATTTTAAATAAATTAAATATTATTTATAAGGTTATAATAATTATAAAAATAAATAAAATTACAAATTCGATTTACCAAGTTTCATAATAGGGTAAATTCGCGGCGTATCGAATTTTTTCGATATCGTAAAAATTCGAAATCGAAAAATTTCGTAATATGCCCCCTGGCGAGCAAAAATGAACGAATAAATAGGGAATTCTTATTTTTTTCAGTACTACGGTTTTATAACGACAAATAAAGAAGAACTACTTAAACGTTTTCAATAGAAAATCCTTGAATAACAAAATTAACCGTTATTTATTTAACTTATCTTTCCCGTAATTCGAAATAACATTCGTCCAATATTGCTCATTTACAAAATTTTAAATTACCATTTTTTATTTTAAATGCCAATTTACAGTTATGTATTATTATCTTGCTACATGCTGTTTCGAAATATTATTCATTCGTTGAACAGAACTAGTCGATTTTTTATTAAGTTTTAGTTATGAAAAACTACCTACGGATTATAGAATTTTATCAATTGTTGATAGAAAAGAGGCATTCTTAAAGAAAAGTTGCTAGTTGGTGTAATGTTACATCTACGACTGTGTGATTAGTTGCTTAAAGAAATAGTATTCAGCCTACGCAGCACCTGAAAGGATGGCGTATTTATTGTTCAACCGAGACGCTCATCTGATGGAACGTCATTTATCAGCTAAAACCATAAACAAAACTGTAAGCAAATAGACAACCCTACAGGTACTTAAAATAATTGGATTTGTCAGCAGGGTCAAACAGAAAAAATCGGCTTTATCCGATAAAAATTTTAAAGCGCGTGTAAAGTTTGCAAAAGAGCATAAAACTTTCAATGCGGAAGATTGGAAACGAATTAATTGGTCAGGTAAAACCAAAATAAACCGTTTCCAATCAGATAGGAAAAAATACTATTAGCACAGACCTGGCAATACATTGCAGAAGCACCAAGCCAAAGAAACTGTAAAACATATTGGATTAAGTTTCATGGTTTGGGGTTGTTTTACTTGGTGGAATATTGGCTCTTTAGTAAAAATATCTATAATAATGAGCAAGGAAATGTATTTAGCCATTTTAAAGGAAAATTTGCCAGATTTTATTGATGAATGTGCCGACCGCATCGATGAAATAATTTTTCACCAAGACGGTGTTGCCAAACTCATAGCCAAAATCGCGCAATTGTGGAATCGAATTCTGAAAGGTGTTTGCGAGATTACGAATAACCCCTAAAACCATCAATGAGCTATGGGACCGAATAAGCGCTGAATGGTTAAAAATTCCATACTCTATAATTGAGTATTTGGTAGAAAGCATGCCAAGAAGAATAGCAAGTGTAATCGCGAATAAAGGATTATGGAAAAAATACTAATTAACAGTTGTATTATACCCTAAAATGGATCCGTGCAAAATTGGAAGATTGTGCACTATTAAATTTTTTGTCATTCTAGTTTTAATTTAAATGAATTACTAATACTTTATTATTTAAGTTTTAAATTATATTTCAAATGTTAAAACGCATAAAATAGTTCTTTTCTATTTGCCTTTATAAAACCGTAGTACTATTAAAATAAGAATTCCCTATTTATTCGTCCATTTTTGCTCGCCACTGTACATCTTTTAAAAAAATAAAAATAAAAATTTCCCATATTTTGTTTAGGAAAATTTTCAATCATCCGATAAACAAAGCAAGCTGAAATATTTTTCCTATGTGAATACTTTATTGTTTTTATAACGATTTTTTTGACGCTTAGAAATGTCTTAATTGACAAAATTGTTTGGTAACCCGCTGTCTACACTCTGCATACTCTGAATCTTTGAAATACCTATGGACAAAGTAAAAAATTAAAGCCGAGTAAAAAAAAATCTGGAAGCGCTGTTGTTGACGATAAAAAAAACTTGGTATTTGTACGAGGAAATGAAGTTTTTGGACGAGGTGGTGGTTCTACGCAAATTAACTAGCAATTACGAAACAACAGAAACGCTAGTGTCCGTTTCTGTTGTTTCTGTGTGTGTTGTAAGTAGCTTTTATTTTTATATCAAATTTCATATACATTTTAAGTTTTAACGCACGTGTTCCTTTCCGATACAAAAACTAACAATAGTGTCTCGGATTTTATGCACTAATTTAGTGGAGCTTCTTATATTTTCACCTGACTTGATACTGGAAAAGGTTGACGGGAGATTATTTGGCTTTAAATCATCATGTCGAACATTTTTCTCAATCGGTTTTATGGGGTAATTGTGCAGTACACAGCAAACTTTGATGTTCATATCGGCCGTTTCAATTTTGACATCAATTGGTCTGTACAAGATTCGGAATCGGGATGCCAATCTACCAAATGCACATTCGGCTGTTAATCTAGCTCAGGATAATCGATAGTTGAATATTTTTTGTTTTGTATTCAATATTTGGCATCTGGTGTACGGTTTCATCATATGTCGGTCCAATTTGAATGTGTCGTCAGCGATCATTTGCCTTGGTATCTTGTTTTTGTATTTCATCTTGTACCTGAAACAAATTTTTTTACTATTATGTATTTTAAAATGTAAAACATATTTCATTATATTGTTCAAAAGTTAGCCGTGTGAAACGAACTGTTTTGTCCCCACAATAAGCTGTCCAATAATTTATCTTCCATAAGATTGGGCGAAGTATGCTCTGCCAAAAATGGATTAACCCAATATACCCGTTTTTTTTTTCTAATTTCTCTTTTATTTCCAGTTCTTCAAGCTTTTGTAAAATTCTTAATTTTTTAATTACTTGAAGACACCTCTCCATATTCTATAATTTTCTTGGACATTAATTTTTTAACCTAACCACAAATGGAAAGTATTAAAAATCAACTAATTTTTTTATAGTATTGAAACAATGTTTTTTGACATTTGAAGATATTATTATGATAGTGAAATGCCCATATTGAAAAAAAACATACACAAACATAAAGTTGCTGATAGAAAATATCAGTGAATTTGCATAGCGTAATCTCTAACACAGTGACAAGAAACAAAAATTTCTCTTTGCGATTATTCGCAATATACTTTATGTGTGAACTAAGTGTACGTTTCGACCGAAAAGTTCGTTGTTACTTTTACAAAGGTAAATATTTTTTTGGTTTGTTGTGTAGGTGTTTCGTTTGGATATGTATTTCTGCTTTTTGAGATTTGATACGATTTTGGAACGGTTAGAAATGAATGACAAATTTACGGACGAATATGAAGAAGGTCCATCAAAGTCGCGAATTCCGAAGATATCCATAATTTGTTAATTCAAGATTTATTAGATTATGTTTTTGTATCTAGTATCAAGAATAAAATTAACTTTGAGCCGCCATATTGGCATATCCGCCATTTTATAATATTTTGGCACACAATTTAGGTATTTATTCGGATAATTATCCCGAACCAATTTTGCATTATTATAGATGGTCATTATGGCAAGCCTCATTCGTAAAATTCTTCAAACCTATTCGTAATAGACAAGTAATATAGTTCAGCTGGTTGAGTGTATTTTTAATTACTGCGTAACAAGTTATAAAATATAATGCCCGTAGAATTATAAGATTTTATTCGTTTTTTTAACCACAAATGGTACTAAAAATATTTTGTAAGCAAAGCAATAAAACAAAATTTTCTTAACATTTAAAACCTTAAAGTATCCGCCCTATATCCTAACATTAAAAATGTTATTACCTAAAAATATTCTAATTTTATTACGTTGATAAAATAATAAAACAAAATATCTAAATTTTTATCATTCATATTTTTATCTTAAAATAATAAACATTTTATTATTACCCCTAAATATTGTCATTTTGTTTAAAACAAAAATCGATTTTGCTTCTTTGACAAAGCTAGATACATATATTGTGTAATATTAACAAACTTAGCAAACTTTTAAGAAAAGCGACCAATTGAAATTTGAAAAAATATCGAGCAAGTTCACACTTAACTCGCCAAACATTTATGTGCATGGATATGTACATAAAAGTCCGAGAGGGATATTTGAAATATGAAAATTGTAGCAGCCGATTCATAACCAAAAAAAATAATCATCGCAAATGATGAGGCAAGAGGAAACGACCCACCTTACAACCGATTTGTTCCGTACCGCTATCAACCGAATTCCTCAACAGCCAAGAGAGATAAGATAAAATTATTATTTTATTACCTAATATATGAATGTATATTTTTTCAGAACAAAAAAATTAATAAAATCTCAACAAGGTGGTTTTCCAATGATTTCGAAATACTGGATGATGTTGTAAATCCACACAAGTATTTTTAACAATACCGTAGCAACATCATTCTGTATTCAGACTGTTGTTATTCTTACCATATTTATATTTGAGTAAATTTAGTTCATTTTTGTATTGTTTTGTTCGTAGTACGAGCTGTAAGCAGAAAAACAGTTATTTCATTTTGGCCATATATACATAAATAACATACTGTCGTTTTGCAAAAAATGCAAATCAGACAATAGCACGATGCGCCTCCTCTGACACATTCATAATACCGGAAAACAATACATGTGATGCGGCTAGAATGTCGCCGGCTGCTGCCGGTTTACTATTTGTGACTGCCATGGAAGAGGAAGAAGAATTACAATGCAAAGAAATTGTTGGGTTAAAGATTATCGCACAACTCGAGAGGCGGTCGGCAACACTCAAAGTCTAATGAAGGAGTTGAAACCTAATTCCGCATGATGGATAAAGATTCCTTCAATTTCATACTTAGAAAAATTAGAAATAATATTGGAAAACGAGACACTATTGTTGACACTAATTTTTTTTTATATTTTAAATTTCAATTGAATTATTTTACAATTTATTTATTTTTTTACATACACATTTCACGTTTTTCTTTCTTTTTCTGAAGTATTTCTTTATATACTCGAATCAATTTATTATTTTTGGTTCCTACTTATTTCACCAATATTGTTTAATCAAAACCGTCCTCTGCACATTTTTCTGTCGCCTTTTTATACTTTTTTAAACGTCCTTAGTGGCAACCCGTTTGAGCTTCACCCGGTGTTATTATTATTATTATTTCTTTTCTACACCATCAAGCATTCATCGATCTGGGGTGGGATGTTGCAACATCACTTTCGAATCGAATTCGATAGAGTTTTGTCTCTTGTTTGAAGAATAAAATTATACTCTATTTCGTTTTTCAATTATGCTATTTTTCCTGCTGTCTCAGCTTGCTCGAATAAAATAACACACCCAAGTTTTTGTTTAGTGGTACTTTATCGATGTGAAGGAAAGGAAAAGTATGCAACAAAAAGAGATCGCAATAGAAAAATCGTAATCAGAATTCAGAAATCGAAATAGAGTAGAATTTTATTCTTGAAAGGAGAGACATAAACTCTGTCGAATTCGAATCGAAAGTGATGTTACAACATCACACTCCAGTTTTTTTTTTCGTTGCCTCTCGAATACGTCATGACAAAATTGTTTGTTGGAATCATATATTGATGGAAACAACAATATCCCACTAGAGATGAACCATGGACCTAATTTTGATTTATTACAAATTAATGAAAATCACATACAGAGTACTTTTTAAGGTTAATTTTTTTTTAATTTAGTCGAAAATTTGAAATGGAGCCCCGCGGATATTCGCTGCTTGATCCACAATTTTTCGGAGAGTGCGACAATGTTCGACCGAGACTCAAAAAACCAAGTTTTGGACGACATAGACGGTAATTTTTTTTTATGTTCTAATTATTTAAATTTACAATTAACAGTTTTTTGTATTTGTATTTACAGAAAAAATATCCAAAACCAGGAGCAAAAAAATAACTGGTGAACATTGTATTGGGAAATGGAAGGGTCTCAAAAGCATGTATAAAAAAATAAAAGACCTTAATAATAATACGGCAATTCTCACAAATAATGGGAATTTTTTGATCTTACGGAGAAAGTATTGAATAACCGCCCTGAAATCAATCCTTTGGCGACTTGTTCCAGCGAAGAATCCATCGTTAAAATTAATAAGCCCCATGTCATCGCTGGCGCAAATTTCGAAGATTTCGACTTCGATAATATAATCGAAGTAACACCCACCACTACTACTACTTCTGTGCTGCAACGGAAACGCAAACCAAACGAAGATGCCAAAACCAAACGGCATGAGGAAAAAATGCGGAAACACGACAAATTTTTGGATTTATTCCAAAAATTATTGGAAAAATTTAATTAATTATGTTTCGGTTTAGTTTTAAGCTTATTTATATATGTATATGAATTATGAATTAAAATTAAAAATTTAATAATTTTATAATGAAGTCGTATAGTTTATAAATTGAGTATTCTTAAAATATTATTTCGTTTTAAGTTTCCATCGGTGTTGCCTTATGCTGATGTCGGGTCCGTACCTCTATCGTCGTTTGAAATTATGATTTCGTGTTCTTGGAGATTATCGCCATGTTGTATACATATTATGTTGTGTAATATGGACGAGGCCATAATTATTAATGGTATATAATCGGGCCGCCTAATGGTTAATCTGTTGAGCCGCCTAAATCTGCCTTTAAGAAGTCCAACAGCCCGTTCAATAACTACATATTCTGGCAGAAGAATGGGCATTGATGTAAACGTTTTGCGCTTCCGATAATATGCTGATGTCTTTAAAAAGTGTCATTAAGAAAGGCTGTAGGGCATATCACAAATCGCCTACCGTCTGATGGTCTGGCGGAATTATTATACAACCTACAATTAAACCAAATATTAGGGTTAATTAATAGATAATCTACATATATTTTGTAATTTACGTACCATTTGAAATTTTTCTATACAAATTAGAACGGCGGAAAAGGCATTAGTCATGGATAGACCCTGCCTCACCAGCATAGCAATCCATAAAACAAGCCTGATCATCGCACACAGCTTATAGTAAAACAGAGTGGAACTTTTTTCTGTTGACTTAGGAATTAGGATAGTATTTTAGTGCTGGGATCGCTATATGGGCTCCGTCAATGCAACCAGTGATCCCTAAAAATAAATTTTGATTATTTTTTATATTAACATATTTCATGATTTTTGTAAAATAGTTTTACCTGGAAACTTCGTCTTCTCAAGAAAATTATTGGCAATATTTCGCGACCTTTCTCGTGATGGCCAAGTAATAATTCGTTTTCCTGATTTATTTTTAAAATTTGTTGACATATATCAAATAATGCCTTCCAACATGCATAGACACAAACCCCGAAGAAATTGCATATATTCGGTGTTAGCCAAATACCATAAGGTCATCAGTAGCTGCTTTTCCAGAGTCACTCTAGGCTGACCCCGCGACAGATCAATATATTTAGATTCAATAAATAATATATTTTGATAGAGTAGTTCAAACGTACTCGGCAATATTCGAAAATGTGATTTAAGCTGAGCGTCATTCAGTTTACACACAGTATTTTCAAAAAACAACATATTTCTAGGGTTACTGTTTTTCTGCTTTTCGTCGTCTGAGTCACTAGAATCGCTATCACAAAAACTATCCCAGCCTATTTTTGCAGCTAACGCTAAGCCAAAACTTTAGGTTTTTCCATTTTAATAATTTCTGCACTATTTTTAAATTCGATCACGCACAACACTATAAACAAAAGCAAAATTGTAGCTGTCAAAAATTTATTCCATTCCTTCCTTTTGTCGTTTTTCATTACATTCCGTTTGGAATATTCAAAAGTCACGTGACCAACATCCCATTTATGCTATTCCTTTCTTCGGAATGAATAAAAAAAAACACTCAGAAAGAACAAGAACGAAAACCAATAAAATATCTAAAATATATGCAATAGTATGGATAATAAGTTAAAAGACAATAAAAATAAAATAAAAACTGTGTAGACTTTAGTGACAATAAAATAGATGCAAATAAACGCAAGGGTGCTTTTGGCCAAATTGCTTTGATCATAAACCAAGAAAAAAAATCCATACAGCCCAAATGGCAGTGCTTATTATCTAAACTCTAAATGTATGATAAAACCGAAAATCTGAGTGATTATGGACTCTATATAACTGGCATATTTTAAAGTGGCATAATAAATTAAGTGAAAAATAAATAGACCCATCTAATTAACAAAAATAATAATTTAATTAAAATAAATACATTAATGTTAATTACATAAATCAATAAAATAAATTTGTGCACGAATTAACGATAAATAAAACGTTGATTTAAATCAATCCACCTGATAATGGGATGCTGTGTACGCCGGAGATCTTGGTTTCTATTTATTTTTCTTACATATTTTATATTCAATTTTTATTTTCTATTTTTCAATCTATATTTTGCGTTCCTATTGGCATTGATAATTATTTAAATATTTTCTTTTTCTTATTGTTACCATATCTTTAAATCTGAACTTAGTATGGCGTCATAGGTAGATTACATAAGTCAAAATTTTCTAGTTTTATTTTTCGGTAATTTTAATTGCTCTGTATTAGTATTTTTTTATTTTTTCGAACAACATGTTTTGTTTAATAAATCAGAATGAAGATTGAACTTATTTATTTTTTCATCAGGAACTTCCACATTTTATTTTTCCGCACTGTTTTCGCTGAGGGTTTAATAGATAGGATGGAATGGTGAGTACCTTCGCAGTAGCTGGGTAAGTTGGTCCAGCCCTTATTTCTCTTTCCTTACCTTATCCCATTGGTCCCCTTTCTAGCGGTCTTACAAGGTTCACTTATGCTTTGGGAAACCCCACGCCCAAAACCCTGAGCTCTAGTCGGCCAGGGATGACCGCCCCGAAGCCTCTAAGTGGATAATTTCTGTTAAGAGACATCCCTTCAATACTGTTACAGTGCGATACATAAAAATTTTATACAGGAATGTTTAAAGTTGATTCATTTTCTAAAGCGATTAATAAAATTTAATTAGTATTATTAATGAAAAATTTAACACAACGTATTATCATTTGTCTCAATTCATATTTCAATTTCCGACAACAGTAGAGGAATGGGAAATAATTGCAGACTATTTCATCTTGAAATATCAATTTCTGAATTGTTTAGGTGCTTTGGATGGAAAACATATAGCTTTTAGACCTGCAAAACAAGATGCCTGGTTGGCCTTGCCGAAGCCTATACAAAATTTCTTTATGTTGATGTAGGATTTCGTGTGTTGCAGGAATCCAAGTTTATGTTTGTGTTACAACAACCACAAAAATTCGTTCCGCCAAAAAATTTGGTGGGAAACCAAAGATTGCTGCCACATGAAAATAAGAACGGAGTTTTGAAATACTGAGCAACCGATTCCGGATCTTCCAAAAACCAATTAATCTTCGGAAAGGCAAAATTAATTAATTAGCATAATAACTAAATAATTATAAGCAATAAACAGAATATTTTAATAATGAAGGCGAAATATAATTATATTTTGCTTAAATAAAGCAAGCTTTTTCTTATAAATCAATTTTTGAATTGTAATTTGCAATCATCAAACATATTGTCATCGCTAACGAGATCTTATCTTGTGAATGGGGAAGCTGAATACAGTTTGGTGGTTTTAAATTTATTATTTCTATTATTTGTTTATATGGCTTCTTTAGCTCATGTTGTTTGATTTTATCTGGTGGGGTATATACATATGTATAATATGGATTACTTTTAAATTCAAATCCTTCTAGTGAATGTGGAGTGTAAATTATGGTGAAATAATGGAATTACAGCGGATCGAGATGGGTAGTCTTGTGTTGGACTCAGATAGGTGGAGTCTGGGGTCCGATTGTTTATTTTTAGGAATATTAAGTTGGTCAGGTTTCATTCAAAGTTATTGTGTACTAGTAAGACCAAAATCTAAAATTAGTTGTTTATTTAAAATTTTCTAACTGGCCCAAGAACAGATTTGCAAAAATTTAGCAAGTTCTATTGGACTTAGCTACCCTTAGCATTAAAAACTAAAAATCTCAATTTACCCCTAAGGGTAGCAAAGTCCAATAGGACTTCCTAATTTTGTGCATAGATATAGCTGAACCTATAGCTTAACCCAGAGCAGTCATATGATTTTGGGCCAGTAAAATTTTTTTTAATTAAACATTTAATTTTATATTTCATCCTTACTAGTAAATTGACATTTTTGTTTTTAATACTAAGGGTAACAAAGTCCAAGAACTTCTCAATTTTTTATATAGATATAGCTGAACTTATAGCTTAACCGATAGTCATCATATGATTTTGGGCCAGTACAATTTTTTTAATTAAACATTTAATTTTATACTTCGGCCTTGGTAAATTGACATTTTTGGGCAAAGTCCAATAGAACCTCCTAATTTATTGCATGGATATAGCTGAACCTATAACTTAACCGATAGCCATCGTGTGATTTTGGGAGAGTAAAATTTTTTTAATTAAACGATAAAATCACGATACGATATTTAATCGTAAAAATACATGGGAAACAAATTTCATCGACCAGTTTGAAAAATTAGATCAGAAAAGGAGAACGCGACTTAAAAATATTTGATGTTAATAATAAAATTAAATTAAAAATATAAATGATGATGTGATAAAGCTGTTTTTGTCGAACTTTTTTAACCAGATAAATGATGCAGCCGTTTTTTGAGAAGAAAAACTAAATTAAAAGATGGCTTTAATATATGCAACAGCTAAATAGCATAATATATAACCATTTTAACCATTTGTCCTAAATTAAATATTATTACAGCTGAATTGTCTTACGAACTTACGAAAAAGTAACCAAAATATATTAAATGTTTTAAGTAACTAATTAGCTTTTGAATGAGAAAATCACTGATCATAAAACATTATTGTTTTGTGTTAAGCGTTTTAGCTGTTGGACTTTGCATGGAATATTATTTACTTTAACCCTCTAGCAGGCAATTTTTTCTGACTGGAAAAATCATGGTAGGGTAATTTTAATGTGCAAAAATCGAAAATTAGGTCCAAAATTGTCTCAGGTTAAAATTACTAACATATTACTAGATTAACAAACATTATATAATCCAAAAACATCACTAAGTATAATTCTAATTCCCGGTTTGTAAAAGCACCAACCGCCAGCCAAATAATATTTGGTCTCACGAATGCATACCAATATTTCAGAAACACAAGGGTCCGTTGCGCCTTTCAGCAAAGCTAAGCTATTAGATGTGAGATAATTTTATTTATACATATTTCTCAATTGTAAACGAAGCCTTTTAAAACTTATTAGCACACTTGCGTTATATCAAGCGAGATACGTTTTCCTGTTTTGAGCAATGCAAACTATTTTACCATTGCCTCGTTATGTCAGCTAACATCGCTCACATGACGTATCGATGTTTTCTACATTTTACAATATTAGCTCTTTGCACTCGAAATACTCCTCCCAAATACTGTCAACATTTGGCGTTGTACTCGAAGGGTGCTTCTCAAGCACACTCTCTGATTTCTACCGCAAGAAAAACAAGACACTAATAATATTTGTTGTACACTTGGACATTATGACGCGACAATTAGATATTTGTTTGCCCAATTTCGTTCACATAAATATTTAACTGAGCTGTTTGAATTACACAAATAATAACCGTTATGGCACATACACCTATAATATTATCAACAAATTATCAAAACGTAACTCTGGGCAAAGAGTACAAGAGCAAATAATAATTTTCTTCTTATTCGGAAATACCTGCTAGATGGTTAACATAACATTGTTTTAGTTATAAATTTACATATAGTACACATATAGATTCTGCGATGTGTTAAGCAGTTTTGTTGTGTGTTAAACAATTTTGCTTTGAGTTAAGCGTTTTTTCTTTTCCAAACCAATTGACATGTCAAGTTGGATTTCTGTAATTTGTTATTCAACATTAACATTATTGTCAGATTAACGCGGTAGTTACTGAAACAGTAAATTTTATCTTGAATAATGGTAAGTGTTTGCTATGAAATCATTTTTCTAGTGATTTTAAGTTTATTTAATATTATAAGAGTATTATTTAATAGGTTTGTTATGATTATTAGGTTTTCTGTGTTCTCAAACAAGAAGGAATTTGTGTTGTGTCCGGCGTGCTGGTTTGAAGAAGATGAAGATAATGCTGTCGTTCATTATCAACCGGACAACAAACAACTCCTCAAATATCAAGGGTTACAGAGCAAAAAGCCGATAATTTATGGTGCTCAGAACCGGCAGGCTTGCTCGAAAAATATTCGGCGTATCAGCCGGCAGTACAGAGTATGCAAAGTTTAGAAGAAGGAACCACTTCCGAAGAGAGCCGCTGGGATGAAAAGGAATTCAGAAAAGTAAATACATTACGTAGTAAGTTTAAAGTATTTTGTTAATTTTTTAATGCATTTTTTTAAAATTAAGATATATCAAATATTCCTTCGGTGCAAGATGTAATCGACAGTCGCAAAAAAACAATGGAAAAACCACTAAATCTTACTGTTACGTTACACCCATCCGCATCAACTGGTAATAGTCAATTGCAAGATGGATCTTAAAACATAGCATTTGGTAGGACTCATTTGCAAGATACCACATGACTATTTACAATTATTATAAATAATAAATAAATAAATAAATAAAATTATATATAATGATATAAATCTTTGTTCGCCATTATATTCGACTTATTTGATTTTTTGTCATAAAGCGCATAACTAGACCGCACAGCATATTGGATTTTTGTATCCGTAAATAATCATTGCCGAAAAAACCATGTTCCACCTCCAAAATTACTTATGTATACATTTCTTTTAGACTTGTTTTCTAACTATTTTGTTATTTTAACAGTAATTTTGATTAAATGCAAATTTGCTTGAAAATTACACAAACAAGTAAATAAAGTATTATAGCTGTCATACTTGTTTAGTTGATTACCACAGCAAAATTGCTTTTCTCTCGACTGTTTTGCTTTATGGTGTATAACAAAATCGCCGCTGGAATGTCTTATATACCAACTTAAGCTAATTAGCTTTTTTTTCATTGCCACAACGTTTTAAAAACTTTTGAATATCTATTTAACATTTATAACTAATTTGTGTAATTTTTCGGATTTCACGACGTTTTAACAGCTTTGTTTTTCCTGTCTAAGGCAATTTACCTATCAAATTGTTACTTGGGTAGGGTAGCAAAGTCTAATAGAAACACTGTTTTGTACGAAATCATATGTACGATTAAATGGAATTCCCTTGAAATGTTTATTTAAATTAATTAAATGCATATAGACAACACCAATCTATCGATTTACGTTATATCTTTTTACGAAATACTGTCATGTTAAAAATAAACTACAAGTGATCCATATTAACGGAAAACATTTCGATTACAATTATTACATTTATTTCATTCATGAATTTCTAACTTTTCGTCTTTTACCCAAAATAAAAATTAGCTTAACGAAATTTCGATTTTAATGTATGTATTTTTATACAACGAATAAATTCGTCAAGCAGGGGATTGGGCAGTTGTTTTTCTAAATTATCAAAATATAATTTAAAAGACATTAGATGAAATACTCCTGAATGTATGTGAGTAGCTAATACATCTATTTATATTTAGTAAAAATTAGTAAATACTACATTCGCGTAAAGATTCTGGAAAGCTGAATAAGGTTCCTCCAGTATTTCTGACAATTTAAATCGAAATCAAATCATTATCGCTAAATTATACAAAAACCAAACTAAAAAATTATTAAAAACTGAAACAAATGACCTCCTATTTCTGAAAATCTACTTAATTAAAAAAGAAAAGATGAAAGATAATATCGGCGAAATGTTCACCACGGGTTCGGCGATACATGTCAATCCGCTTGTCGAAGTTTAGGAAGAAATCGTGGCATAACTATCTTCCATGTCTCCAATTTTGGCTGTTAGATTCCCTAATTATATTCTTCTAGTAATTTGTCTCTTATTCAAAATTCTTAAGTGTATGATTTTGATTGGGAAGTGACCACTATGATTGTGTACATTTTGTCTAGTAGCGGAACCTTCATTTAAAATAAAATGCAACAATATTTATTTCAATTTTATTTTTTTAGTTTTTTTTTTTTTATTTAAAATTAATTGTGGTTGGTTGGTTTTTCTTCATTTTCTTCAATAAGAATCCGATTCTAAATTAAATCCATGTTGTTCCATGCATGTTGGTTTGATGTTGGATTTGTCTAACCAAATAATTTTTCTTTTGCTTCTTTGTAGGAAATTTTGCTTTATGGTAAGCATTCGAAGTCTTTTCTTGGCACGGTTTATGGTTAGTTTTGTTTCCCTCTTCACAAAATGTGCACCTGTTTTATGTCAAATATATGTTTATTGCCTTTAGGTTTGGCACAAAAATCGCATTTAAACAACTACAACAACACATAATGTATGGTATGAAGTGGTTAACTCTTATAATTATGTTGTGATTTTGTGCCAAACCTAAAGGCGATAAACATATATGTTTTTTTTTTTTTTTTTTTTAAACACCTTTATTGATATGGCTACTACAATCTTAAACATTATTAATTCATAAGTAAGGTTGACATTAGTACTTATGAGTTAAGCATAAACTTGTGTGGGTCTGCTGGACGAGTGTCCAGTTCCCTTGAGATATAATATTCATACGGTTAGCTCATGTGGTTTGATTCGTTTGAGCCGTCTTACTTCGTTTGTACTGTTAGTCACAAATCGGTAAGCGTTGGTGACCATTCGAAGAAATTTATTTTGGGTACGTTGTATAATGTCTCTATTGGATTTATGAGTACAACCCCATAGCTGCGCACCAGAAGATAGTCTGGTTTGAAGATAGTCTGGTAGACTAGTCTTTTGCAATACAGGTTCATTTTGGAATGATGCCCAATTAACCAGTACATTTGACGTTGTTTTAAACGTATCTGTTCAGCTTTTTGTCTCACATGATGTTTCCAGTTGAGCCTTGAATCTAAATGCAGACCAAGGTATTTTGCCGATTCAGCCTGCGGCACTTACACCCCATTGAGGTATATGTATGTGTAGACTGTTATTTTTGTGTCGGAGCGTAAATGTCACATGGGTTGATTTGAGCTCATTAAGCATGATTTTCCAGTCAATTGTTCATTTAGTAACGTTGTTCATTGCTCGTTGAAGATTTTCCACTGCCCTTGGTTGTGATTCGTCTACTGACATAATTACAGTGTCGTCAGCGAACGTGCCGATAAATGTTTTATTCGTTGTAGGTATGTCCGCAGTGTAGAGATAGTAGAGGAGGGGTCCCAATACGCTTCCCTGCGGAACCCCCGCTAGCGTTGGATAAAAGTCAGAACATGTTTCTTCGTGGATGACTCTGAATTGGCGATCAGAGAGGTATGATTCAAGCAGCTGGCAACAGTTTTGTGGTACCATTTTGCTCATCTTGAATGTCAATCAATCGTGCCAAACCCTAACAAAGGCCTGAGATACATCCAGAAATACGGCGGGGCAATATTTCTTTTCTTCTAACGCTTGCTCTATTACCGCTTACTATATTAGTTATTCGATGGACTTGATCTATTGTGGAGTGGTTATTCCTGAATCCAAATTGGAAATTTGGAACGTTTACCATTGGCCTTAGACGTTTTAGTAGTAGTTTTTTAAACAGCTTTGATAAGGTCGGAAGCAGTGAAATTGGTCTGTTTGATGTTACTTCTTCATCTGGTTTACCTGGTTTCGTCAACATAATTATTTGGGCCGTTTTGAAGCATTTGGGTACATACTTCAATCTCATACAGGCATTAAAAAAGTATGTGATCATGATGATTGCTTTGCGTGGAAGTTCCTTGAATAGACCCGGTGATATTTCATCAATTCCTGATGCCTTTTTTTGGCTAAGACTTTTGTCGATTTCTTCAGCAATTTTCATTGGCGTGACCCTTTTAAAATCCTGATTTGGTTCATAGACAGGTGTTACGTCGTATGTTGGATTGAATGTCATGGGGTTGAAACACTGTTGCTAGGTGTTGAGCAAAGAGTTCCGTTTTTTCTTTGTATTGTCGAACCCAATTGCCTGCCACAGGTCGTTTAAATTTTCTGGTTGCTTTCCATAACGAGTAGTCCTTATCCATTTCTGGACCTAGCCCGCTTAAGTAGTTGTCGAAGCAATCCTGTTGTGAAGCTTTTGATTAGCCTATTTACTTTGTTACTTATTCGATTGAAGGTGGTCTTGTCAGCGGGATTTCTGGTGAGATGCCATATTCTCCTTGCCTTTCTCTTTCCTTCATTTGGTACCTGATTTCAGCCGGGTATTTGACTTCAATCTCCGCCTTGTCCTCTAATTCTGGAGTAGCTAGACTGGCGGCCATACGAGTGTATTCAATGAAATTGTTTGTTTGTTATTCTAATTCTTCATTACTTTTAATACTAACTTTTAATTCAACTAGCTCTTCCGGTTTTTCTCTGAAGAGATCGCAATCCGTGAATCTATTAGTAAGGTTTTGCTTTTTATTTTCCTTGATGAATATAGCGCTTACTGACAAAAGTACAGGAATGTGATCAGATGTCAAGTCGTTAATTCCTTCGACTCTGTAACTGGATGAAATACCTTTTATGATGAAGAAATCAAGCAGATCTGGTATTTTTCCTGCATCCGTTGGCCAATACGTTGGCCCCCTTGGAGACAGACCAATACGTTGGCCCCCTTGGAGTCCAAATCTTGGACCGAGCTTATTAAAGACGTTATTAAATTGTAACTTCGTTGGTGTATGCCGTGGAGGACAGTATACTGCCGCAATATTTAGATCTGCGCCATTATATTGGATTGAGATAACAGTTGCTTGGATGTAGCTTTCTCGAATATCCTCTTGTTGATTATGTTTGATATTATTTTTAATTAGTACAGCTGAACCCCCTCTGGCTGTTTCACTAGGATGGGTTCTCCATGGGTGGAGGCAGTGGTATTTTTGGGTTTTTCTGTTCAGTGTTGTTGATCACAATTTGTGTAGTATGTTTTGGAGGAGTTTTCGTTTTTGTGCGCCTGCGTTTCCTAGCATTTCTGTTATCAGCACTGGAAACTTCTTTTTCTAGTTCTTCCTTATCTGTGCAATAATCTTCTTGACTCAGAGCACTGAATCTATTATTCTGTTGAAAAATTGGAAATTGCCGCAACAACAAGAAATTATTTGAATGTTCATGTTGACTGGATGATGGCTGAATATGGTTGGAAGAAAGATTGTTAACTCGTGCTGAATCCTTAGCTATGCTATTTTTAACTTTTTCTTTTAGTGTAGAGTTTTCTCTCTTAACTTCAGTAACTTCATTTGCTCTTCATTGCTCTTTTTTGAAATTTATTTAACAGCTCCTCGCTGTTTATAATATTTGTTGATGCACTCGGCATTTGTTCTGATAATGAAGTTACTTTTTCAGTGGAGACTTTGTTTGCAAATATTTTTTGTATTGGTGAGCTGATTGTAATGGAGCCCCTTCGGAATGAAAGTTGTTCCTCGTTACTCTTTTGAGCGTTGATATCGCTTACCTTATTTTTGGTATCATTACAAATATCAATGTTTGGTCCCCCCCCCCTAGAATCCATGGGACCGACCTCCGGAGAGAGTGGATTTTCCGGAACATCAGGTCTGCCACCTAGGGTATTAATTTCCTTATTTGTCTTATCCATTGCGTTTTGTTGTTTATAGTGTCATTACACTCGCCTCTAGAAGTTCAGCCGTTGTGATACATTAAAAATGCAAAACAAACGTTGCCCAGGTGCTATCGCGTGGAGGCAAACTAGAGACAGTTGATGGTTTCTACATAGTTGGAACGTTGGAGTATAAACCAATTTATAATTGGCTATAAACGGTCAACGCCTACCCTATTGAAACACACCCAGCACCCCAAACATATATGTGCCTATATCGTTTGGTAAGGTACTAGAAATAAATATTATTTTAACAAATTCCATTTCAGTTTTCTTATTGTTTACTTGGTCCCATTCCGTGATCACATCCTTTCAGTTTCGCTAACTTTTTTATTGGGTTTAATATTTAACTTTATTTCCTCTTCCGATATATCTGCAGGTATCTTATGATACCTCTAGTTTAAATGACATTATATTGTATAGCGTATTTTCAAACAAAAAACTGTAGCGGCCTTTACACGGTCAATATTAATGTCACCACCGATAACCTCACTACAAAAAACACTCTTGCGGCAACAAGCCTTCATTACTTCCATAACGTACACAATGATTTTAAGTGACATTAAAATGATTCTGAACTTCAGAAAACAATAAAGCAGCAATGACGCTAGAGTTCTGGAGGTAAAGATGTTATCATCAACGACAGAAATATTGACCTTGTAAGCCTCATTTGTGAATTATTTAATTCTTTGCTAATTTTAGTTATGATACTTGACACCAGATATCAAATTGTTCTTCCTTTTTCTTATTATGGGTATTTTCTTTTATTCATTCCACAGAAAGAACAGAAGGAATAGAATATTGATCACGTGACCTTGGAATATTCCGTACATAATGTAATAAAAGAACGGATTGGAATAAATGGAATATATTTTCCATAGCATGATTTTTTTTTTATTTTTAAAATTAGGAAACAAATTAAATTTATTAAATAAATAATTTCATTATAATTAAATGAAGTGACAAATATTTTGTGCGTGAAAACACACAATGTCATATTAATTTTAATTGATATATCTACAAAATATAACCTGGGACTTTTTCCATCCGCCAAGCTCTATGTAAAACTATTTTCAAAAATATTTTCGAAAATTTTATTATTTTACGCCTTAAACGATTAATTGTAATATAGTTAATAATGCAATTTTCCATAATATATACGATTTAATTCAATTTATTCATTTAAATTGTAAACATCTAACATAATTACAAAACGTCAAACGAAATATTATTTTTATTCCACCTTTCGATGTAGTACAAAAATAATACATTCTGAATATTCCGAATAAATAAAAGAATGGACTAAAAAAGGAATAGAAAGAATGGAATGAATAGAAGAATGATTTACGTCACTTTTGGAATATTCGGAATATCCAGAATGAATAAAAGAAAACACCCTATATTTATAAAGCTACAAGAGCGACAACGACAAGCGACGACTACAAAATATAACTATCTGCCGGCGATGTCGCCTTATGGCCGGTCTTCACTCGCCACGACGAAGAAAAATTGGCACGAGCTTGTGGCAATTATTGTTTATTGGGTAAAATTGGTATGAATACATAAACAAAGCTGATTGAGCTCATGCGCATTACTCGTGACGAAGAGAACCAAAACATCACAGTATCCTTCTTTTTTGAAATTTTGTCACGACGAAGTGAGAGCAATTTGTATTTTACTCTCAATTATTTGTGTAATGCCAAAAAAATTTTTGTTTCTTCAAAATCGTTAGAGAATTAATAATAATTGTAACATTAACAATAAACATAATTTATCCACTTTTGATATATAATAGCCCGATAACTATGCTGATTTCAAATAAAGAAAATGTAAAATAACCCATTGTTATTGTATAACCCACGCTGCTAGGGGCAACGTGAGTTATATTTGGTATAACAAAATGTTGAGTAGTCATTGGAAAATTATTCGTAGTCAAATAGAATGAAAAACTATATTCCAAAAATTAGTTAAATTAAAGTATACCATGACAATTTAAAGAACGGTCACTATGATAAAATACATTTAAAAATTCAATGCTCCACTGTGAAAACACAAAATGGAACTATTTCTTATTAATTTACGAAATTTATTTAAAAAAAAAGTGGATAAAACGTTGTATGCCACTCGTGAGCAAAGTGATATTATCCACTCGGGATAATGTCCCACTCGGATATCGCCTCGTGGGACAAACTTATCCCTCATGCATCTCGTTTTGGTCACTAGTACCATAAATAACTATTATTGATAATGAAATGTTACTTTTGAATTATTTTAATTTAATTTTGATTTTTGTAACAAGGCTTGACTTGTACATAATTTTTAATTGTAATTTCAGTTGGAGAATGGAGCAAAACGAGCGACATTCATATTATTAGAAGCTTAATACATTTCTTTCAGTTTAACATATTTGTCAGCTGGGGTGCTGGGTGGGATTCAATAGGGTAGGCGTTGACCGTTTATAGCCAATTATAAATTTGTTTATACTCCAACGTGCAACTATGTAGAAACCATCAACTGTCTCTAGTTTACCTCCACGCGGTAGCACCTGGGCAACGTTTGTTTTGCATTTTTAATGTATCACAACGGCTGAACTTCTAGAGGCGAGTGTAATAACACTATAAAAACAAAAGCAATGGATAAAACAAACAAGGAAACTAATACCCTAGGTGGCAGACCTGATGTTCAGGAAAATCCACTCTCTCCGGAGGTCGGTCCCATGGATTCTAGGGGGGACCAAACATTGCTACATAATTCAAATGATACCAAAAGTAAGCTAAGCAATATCAACGCTCAAAAGAGTAACGAGGAAGAACTTTCATTCCGAAAGGGCTCCATTACAATCAGATCACCAATAAAAAAAATATTTGCAAACAACGCAATCTCCACTGAAAAAGTAACTTCATTATCAGAACAAATGGCGAGTGCATCAACAAATATTATAAATAGCGAGGAGCTGTTAAATAAATTTCAAAAAATGGAGAAACTAATCGCGCAGCTGAGCAATGAAGTTGCTGAACTTAAGAGAGAAAACTCTACACTAAAAGAAAAGGTTAAAAATAGCATAGCTAAGGATTCAGCACGAGTTAACAATCTTTCTTCAAACCATATTCAGCCATCAGCCAGTCAACATGAACATTCAAATAATTCCAACTGGTTGCTGCGGCAATTTCCAGTTTTTCAACAGAATAATAGATTCAGTGCTCTGAGTCAAGAGGATTATTGCACAGATGAGGAAGAACTGGAAAAAGAAGTTTCCGGTGCTGATAACAGAAATGCTAGGAAACGCAGGCGTACAAAAACGAAAACTCCTCCAAAAAATACTACACAAATTGTGATCAATAACACTGAACAGAAAACCCCAAAAATACCACTGCCTCCACCCATTAACGTGAGCAATATCAAAAATTTCGAACTTTTTCGACAAAAAGTAATAAAAACCACTAGTGAATCAACTAATTTTAAGGCGCTTTCAAATAGTGACATTAAAATTACATTTCAAAATGAAAATGATTACAGAAATGTCAAAAAATTACTGGAAGAATTAAAAAAAGAACCCAGCAACCAATCCGAAAATATAGAATATCACACCTATCAGCTGAAGAGCGAAAAGGCTTATAGAGTAGTTATCAGAGGCTTACCATCTTCCATTAGTCACGATGTAATTAAAGCAGACTTAGAAAAAATGGGACATGAAGTCGCAGGTATTACTAACATATACAAAATGGTCACAACTAATGGTGTAAAAGACAAGAAACACTTTCCATTGTTTTACATCGACTTAAAACAAAAAGACAACAATAAAGAAGTATACAACATCAAGAAACTTGCGTACTGTATAGTTAAAATTGAGCCACCTAACAAGACAATGGACATTCCACAATGTACGAATTGTCAACAACTTGGACATACCAAGAGTTTTTGCTATCGCCAAACCAAATGCGTTAAATGTGCTGGAGATCATCACACGACAAAATGCAAAAAACAACCAGATATAATGGCGCAGATCTAAATATTGCGGCAGCATACTGTCCTCCACGGCATACACAAACGAAGTTACAATTTAATAACGTCTTTAATAAGCTCGGTCCAAGATTTATTATTGGAGGGGACTATAATATAAAACATACAGCTTGGGGTTCCAGGCTAATTTCTCCTGGGAAAGGAAATGCTTTGTTCAATGCTATTCATGAAAACAAATATGAATATCTGTCTCCAAGGAGGCCAACGTATTGGCCAACGGATGCAGGAAAAATACCAGATTTGCTTGATTTCTTCATCATAAAAGGTATTTCATCCAATTACACTATAGTCGAAGGAATTAACGACTTAACATCTGATCATATTCCTGTACTGTTGCCAGTAAGCGCTATAGTCATCAAGAAAAAAAAGAAGCAAAACCTTACTAATAGATTCACGGATTGGGACCTCTTCAGAGAAAAACTGGAAGAGCTAGTTGAATTAAAAGTTAGTATTAAAAGTAATGAAGAATTGGAACAACAAACAAACAATTTCATTGAATACACTCGTATGGCCGCCAGTCTAGCTACTCCAGAATTAAAGGACAAAGCGGAGATTGAAGTCAAATACCCGGCTGAAATCAGGGAACAAATCAAGGAAAGGAGAAAGGCAAGGAGAATATGGCATCTCACCAGAAATCCCGCTGACAAAACCACCTTCAATCGAATAAGTAACAAAGTCAATAGGCTAATCAAAAGCTTCAAACAGGATTGCTTCGACAACTACTTAAGCGGGCTAGGTCCAGAAATGGATAAGGACTACTCGTTATGGAAAGCAACCAGAAAATTTAAACGACCTGTAGTTCGAGTACCACCTATAAGAAATGCTCAAGGCAATTGGGTTCGACATGACAAAGAAAAAGCGGAACTCTTTGCTCAACACCTAGCAACAGTGTTTCAACCCCATGACATTCAATCCAACATTGACGTAACACCTGTCTATCAACCAAATCAGGATTTTAAAAGGGTCACGCCAATGGAAATTGCTGAAGAAATCGACAAAAGTCTTAGCCAAAAAAAGGCACCAGGAATTGATGAAATATCACCGGGTCTATTCAAGGAACTTCCACGCAAAGCAATCATCATGATCACATACTTATTTAATGCCTGTATGAGATTGAAGTATATACCCAAATGCTTCAAAACGGCTCAAATAATTATGTTGAAGAAACCAGGTAAACCAGATGAAGAAGTAACATCATACAGACCAATTTCACTGCTTCCGACCTTATCAAAGCTGTTTGAAAAACTACTACTAAAACGTCTAAAGCCGATGGTAAACGTTCCTGATTTTCAATTTGGATTCAGGAATAACCACTCCACAATAGATCAAGTCCATCGAATAACTACGGTAATAGAGCAAGCGTTAGAAGAAAAGAAATATTGCCCCGCCGTATTTCTGGATGTATCTCAGGCCTTTGATAGGGTTTGGCACGAGGAATTGACATTCAAGATGAGCAAAATGCTACCACAAAACTATTGCCAGCTGCTTGAATCATACCTCTCTGATCGCCAATTCAGAGTCATCCATGAAGAAACATGTTCTGACTTTTATCCAACTCTAGCGGGAGTTCCGCAGGGAAGCGTATTGGGACCCCTCCTCTACCTTATCTACACTGCGGACATACCTACAACGAATAAAACGTTCATCGGCACGTTCGCTGACGACACTGTAATTATGTCAGTAGACGAATCACAACCAAGGGCAGTGGAAAATCTTCATCGAGCAATGAACGACGTTACTAAATGGACAATTGACTGGAAAATAGTGCTTAATGAGCTCAAATCAACCCATGTGACATTTACGCTCCGACACAAAAATAACAGTCTGCACATATACCTCAATGGGGTGCAAGTGCCGCAGGCTGAATCGGCAAAATACCTTGGTCTGCATTTAGATTCAAGGCTCAACTGGAAACATCATGTGAGACAAAAAGCTGAACAGATACGATTAAAACAACGTCAAATGTACTGGTTAATTGGGCATCATTCCAAAATGAACCTGTATTGCAAAAGACTAGTCTACCAGACTATCTTCAAACCAATATGGATGTATGGTGCGCAGCTATGGGGTTGTACTCATAAATCCAATAGAGACATTATACAACGTAGCCAAAATAAATTTCTTCGAATGGTCACCAACGCTTACCGATTTGTGACTAACAGAGAAATACACAATGATCTAAAAATACAATTGATAGACGACGTCATCCGCGAATGTGCCATTAAACATGAGAAGAGGCTTCTTAACCACACCAACGTTGAGGCCGTACAACTACTGGACAGTACAAACGAAATAAGGCGGCTCAAACGAATTAAACCACATGAGCTAACCGTATGAATATTATATCTTAAGGGAACTGGATACTGGTCCAGCAGACCCACACAAGTTTATGCTTATCTCATAAGTACTAATGTCAACCTTACTAATGAATTAATAATGTTTAAGATTGTAGTAGCCATATATCAATAAAGATGTTTTTAAAAAAAAAAAAAAAAAAAAATATTTGTCAGCAACTTGAATTTGATTTATTTATACATATAAAATAAAAAATCCTAAAATAAAAACTACAAATATAAACGGGAGAACAAGTCTATATGTGGTTTGAATGAATATTTTATTAATCCAAAATGACACATGTAAATAGATTTCCATTTTATAACAAAAACAGAGAAAATATAATTATTTGTTATGTTAGTCGTTGTAAGTATAATATACCAATTTTGTCATGACGTCATGCCATTTTTTGATCGTCGCGACGAATGGAGACTGGCCATTAGTAAACACAATCAGAGCTTCATCGCAATACAAAAATAAAAATAATAAGTGAAAAAACGACAAAACTTAAAATATTTTATGAAGTGTCAAAATGAATAATTTGAGTAAGCGTATTGTAAAAATCACAAAAATAATTAAATTAGTGTATATTGTGTTTTTATCATTGAAATATTATGAAACAATAATGCCAAAAAGACGTAGGTGGGTTAGGCCAGTAATTTATTGAGAAGTGAATTTAGTTTCATCCGACGCAGTTTTTCACAAAAAAAAAAGAAAATGGCCTGGAACATTTCCATAAAACTACGCGGATGACTTTTGGTCATTTTGAGCTATTTCTAAACCTGGTAAAAGACACTTTGGAAAAACATTCCCAACGAACCCCAATTAGTGTAGAAACTCGATTGGCTGTTACACTTCTGTAAAGAAATGTAGCACATAGGTTTATATAACACATCTACAAAGAAAATTACCTTAGGACTTGACTATTAACGATTTTTTTAATAACCTCACACCCTAGTGTTACGTCATATTTACTTATCAAGTCAAATATAACTAATGAACAAAATTAAACAATATAAATTACCAAATAAACGTTTTTAATTATTTTTTAATTAATATAAACAAATAAAACAAAAATTTTTCACTGAACAATTTGTTTTTGTAAATGATTTTCTTTCTGCTACATTTTATCGATAAACAAATATTGAATAATACAAAAAATTAGTTTTATGTGTTATCAAAACAATAATACACATAATTTAATTTTTAATATTTAGACATTAAAAAACAATATAGTTTATATTTATATTTTTAACAAAAACAAAACGTTATAAACATAAAATTTTTATTTTTAGATCAAAAATTTAGTAAAATTTATAATAAATTAATACTGTGTATTCTGTACATAATATCACTCTTCTTTTATACCTTTGTAACCCATAAACCAACCACTATTTCATATAGAAAATATACCTCGCTAATCTACAACAACAATTGCTCCATCTCCTCCTAAATCCACCTTTATTTTATTCACATCCACATAAATTAACGCTAATTATATAAATTAAATTTTTAAATTAATTAAATATACAGACAAATGTTTATATGTTGTTAAAAAAAAAATTTAAATTAAAAAAGAAAAAAAAATATTTTTAAAATTGATATTAATTTTTAGAAAAATATTAAAAAAAAAAAAGCTGCTGAGTAAAATTGAACTGAGAATTTAATTAAATTTCCAAGCAAAAAATAAATAAATTTTATTGTAAAAATTTAATTTTACAAGAAATTATAATTTGTATAATTAAATTGGAGAATTGAATAAAAAATATCAAAAAAGAAAAAACAAGAAATAAAATTAATTAAATAAGAAAATTAACGAACGTTGTGTTTTATTGTTGCATTTTAACTATAAAAAAAGAAATGTTTTGATATTTTATATTATGGAGGAGAGAAGGTAATAAATTATTTTCAACTAACAAACAAGTTGTTTTCCGCCAACCGCTCTTTTGTTTGTCGGCAGACACAGAGAAAGAAAATTACGTTTTTGTTTTTAATAAACGATAAAATTACAGCTCGACGAAAATGGAAATTATGTTTTAAATAACAAACCTCAGCCATACATTTAAGTGCCGCACTCAAAGCCACAATGCGCTTATGGTACAATCTGGGATTCTGTTCTAATTCACTTACTCGCACGTCAACGTTAGCAAACCGAATGAATTTGAACCAAGGCATGGAGGATAATAGTTCTTCAATAACAGATATAGAATTAAACAATTAGAATCGAAAACTATCAAAAGACAACTGCACACGTAAGGAACACGGTCGACAATATTTTTTTTTCTAGTCCACAAACATAGCATCTTAAACTAGTCTCATGCATTGAAAATAATGTCATCCGTCATCTCCCAGTTTAGAATTAAATCATTGAATTTATAATGGGGCTACAAATAAGTTTTAAGGTTTTTTTTATCGAAGCTGTAACGATGACATTGTTCGTTAATCGATATCAGAAAATACCAGGTCAGAGGTTCCAATATGGTCATGTTGAGCCGGCTATAACTCAGGGTTAGCGTGGGGTATTTTTGGAACTTAACCTAGTCTTTATAGACCGTATAAAGGGAAAAAACAGGAACGGGGAAGGGAAACTACACCAGACTCACCTACTAATCACTCACCTACTAATCACCCCCATCCTCCTTTGCCTCTAACGCCTGTTTACATCATTCTGAAAATTAAAACCGAATAGCGAAACACAAAAAAAATATTGAACCAAAAAAAACTAACTGATTTCATTTATAAGACATACTTAATGTTTACTCTGGTTTATTAAAACAAAACAACAATAAATTTGATAACTAATTAAATTTCGTAAATTCCAGAAAGCAATAAAAAAAAAATCCATATTTTAACAATGATCATATACTAACGAGTTAATGAATTTAGTGTCAATGCTAGTGAATGATGTTTTACACATTTACAACCCATTTCTGTAAAAACAAATCCAAATTTACAACGGGTCAGTACAAGTAATTTGCAGAAGCAAACAAAGAAAATTTATCCTCAAAAGAATTCAACCTAATGAAATAAAGGCATAGAAATATTAAAATCATAAATATGTATACCCAAAATCATAAATAAATTTTTTTTTTTTTTCTTTTTATTTAAAATAAATTTTATTTATTTATTTTATGTAATTACAATCTAGTCTCCTGGACTAATGAGCAATTTGTTTCTGACTTAATTTACTAACTTAAATTAATCTATGGATTCTTCCCATTGGCGTTCCATAGTGTTTGGTAAATTAAAGTAAACCGCATCTTTGTTGTGGATTTTAGATCAGCATAATGCTGCTTAAACTAACAATCACACCAGCTCAAAAGGTTTGGTTCTTTTAAGTCTGCGAACTAAATTCGTGATGCTTAGGAGCCGAGTTGCCTCAATGTTAACATGTTGGCGGAGCCTTTCTTCGTGTCTCCGTGCTTTTTCCTGGATTTCATTTAAGATGAGGTTCATTTTAAGGTCCCTATGAAGGTCATTGTTCCTGACATACCAAGGTGCATCAACGATGTTCCTTAATACCATATTCTGAAATCTTTGGATGATATTTACGTTGCTCTGTTTGGTACAACCCCAAAGCTGAATACCATAAGTCCAAATCGGTTTCAATATTTGCTTATAAAGTAGAAGCTTGTTGTATGTTGATAAAGAACAGTTCCTTCCCATCAGCCAATACATTTTTCTGTATTTAAGTCTTAATTCTTCACTTTTCTTCTTGACGTGTGCTTTCCATCGTAGTTTAGCATCCAGGGTCATGCCGAGATACTTAGCTGTGTTCGCATGCGGTATTATTTCCCGATTAATGGTAATCGGAATATGTTCGATTCGTCTGTTTGTAAAGTTGATGTGAACTGATTTAGCTTCATTTAGTTTTATTCTCCATCGTTTTGTCCATTTATATAATTGAGTTATAGCTGATTGTAACTTCTGTGTTGATTCTTCGTTGCTTTTTCCAACAGCTAAGATCGCCGTATCATCTGCAAAAGTTGCCACCGTGTTGTTTTCTAATGTAGGATGATCATAAGTGTATAGTAGGTATAAAACCGGCCCTAATACACTGCCCTGTGTAACTCCTGCATTGATTTCTTTCAATTCAGAAAATGTATCATCTAACTTAATCCTGAAGAACCTATCTTTCAAGTATGATTCCAGTATCTTAGCAAATTGCATTGGTAGAAGATTCCTTAACTTGTGGTTAAGTCCTTCATGCAACACACTATCAAACGCTTGTGCAACGTCTAGAAATATTGTTGAACAGACTTTTTTCTAAATGCTTTCTTAATTATACTGGTTATTCTGTGTACTTGATCAATTGTTGAGTGTTGGTTGCGAAAACCGAACTGATGATTTGGGATCAAGTTTTTACTCTCGATTATCGGATTTAATCTTTTTACCAGAAGCTTCTCAAAGAGTTTGGACATGACTGGCAATAGCGAAATTGGCCTATAAGACGATGTTATGTGCGGTGGTTTCCCAGGTTTTGGAATCATAATTACTTCTGCAATTTTCCATAAGCTTGGTACACATTTGATTCTAAATGCTGCAGTTATAAGATTGGTGAGTTTCACCAGAGCTTTCCTTGGCAGTTCTTTTAAGATTTCTGCAGTAATAAGATCGTACCCAGGAGCTTTTTTCGTATTCATATTAGCTTTTATCTCACGCATGACTTCTTTTGGTGTTGTCGGTAGGATTTCTTTACTTTCTTGCACAGCTTGTTCAGTTATTATCTCGGCTTCCAACGTTTGGTCTTCATGTGGCTGGAATATTTTTTCGAGGTGTTCGGCAAATTCTCGAGCTTTGTCTTCATTATTTCTAGCCCATTTCTCACCTGCTATTTTTATTGGGGGAATCTGAATTATTGGTCTTTTGATTCTTTTGGTTGCTTTCCAAAGAGAATAATCAGTACTGTTATCATTGGTTAATTTTCTTAAATAGTTGCTGATTGATTCATCTTTCAATTCTTTGATCTCTCTTCTTAATTGTTGAGTGAGATTGTTCAAATGAGTTTTATCTTGGGGGGCCCTTGTTTGTTGCCATACTCTTCTCGCTCTTATTTTTTCTGCGAAGAGTTCCCTAATTTCCATAGGGTAATTGTTTCCCTTGATTTTCGTTTTAATTTCAGGAGTATTTTCCCAAGCTGATTGCTGTATATCGTTTACAAATTTGTGAACTCATTTGTCTAATTGTTCTTCAGTCTTTAATGGAACCAATAAGTTAATTTTTTCTTCTAGCGATAGTCTAAAACATGCCCAATTAGTGTGAATATTTACTAGGAATGGGTTTCTTTCTTTCTGAATGATTTTTTCACTTAACGTTAGAAGTATTGGTGAATGATCAGAGTTTAAGTCGTGGTTTTCATCTACTTGTATATAATTTACAGATATGTTCTTTATTATAAAGAAATCAATCAGATCTGGTACTTTGTTTGGATCAGTTGGCCAGTAGGTTGGTTTTCCAGTTGAGAGGGCTTCACAACTGTATTTTCTGATAGCTTTTAGGAGTTCTTTACCCTTAGTCGTTGTTAATCTGGATCCCCAGTGGACATTTTTTGCATTAAAGTCTCCTCCAAGTACAAATCGTTTTCCTAATTTACTTAGGAACTCGAGATAATCTTTTTCTTTCATTGAGTGCTTCGGTGGGCAGTAAATACTAGCAATACAAATAGAACTACTTTTGGATTTGACAATAACAGGAGTTGCATGTATTTCTTCCGTTTCATATTTTAACTCCTCATAGTGATGAATACTATTTCTAATTATAACAGCACTACCTCCTTTAGCAGTGTTTCCAGGGTGAATAGTGTGATATATTTGATAATTTTTAAATTTAATGTTTGATTGTCTAGTGAAGTGTGTTTCCGTGATGAGACATACATCGATTTTTTCTATGTCCAGGACCACTTGCAGTTCTTGTTGATGTTGCATCAGTCCATTGGCATTCCAACATAAGATTCTAAGATCTTTGGCCATTTTTCTGTTTAGGGATGGCTCCCTTAGTGCTGTACTCTAGTTTCTGTAATCGCTCATCAAATGTATTTAGTCTGCTTAAAATTAATTTAAGTGTTTGACTTATATCGTCATTTTGAGCAGTTTTTCCTGGATTTCCGTTGCTCATCATTACTTGAGCATAAGTCATTTTACCAAATTGTCCTTGAGTAGTTCCCGACACTCTACGATTTACTTCGGGTCGGTTCATCTTAACCGCTTGCTTCCTGAATGAACTTAGATTTTTAGCAATCACGTTCTTATTTTTGATATTTTGCAGTTCAATAGCAACGCTGCATCCTCTGTAGTTAGCCGGAGGGTTTTCTCCACAGTGAACGCATTTAGGTTGAACATTTTGGGCTTTTACACAATCTTTCGTATGATGTTTACCTAAACATTTGACACACCTAGGTTCCCTGTTGCAATATTTTTGTGTATGTCCATAGGCTTGACATTGTTTACATTGTGGTATAAGCTTAGATCTTCTTAGAGGCTGAATAACCACTTTGCACCCCAAGATGTACTTAATTTGATAAATTTTTTCGATATTTTCATCAGTATCGAAGGTCAACATAAACATGTTGAGAGGTACTTTGCCTCTCCGTTTTAGCTTAATCGATGCTTCAGTTGCCTTAAATCCTTTTGCTTTCAGGTCATCAATTATTTTATCTGGTTTACACGTAGAGTGTAAGTTTTTAGCCATGACCCTAATTGGTCTGGTTTGTTTATCTTCAAACGTGTGCCAAGCACGTTTTTCTTCATTTAACATTTTTGTCAATTTTCTGTATGTTTCAGCATCTTCTAAGTTTATTTTGATGGTGTTTCCATTCATCACCTTTGCATTAAACTTATCAGTAGCAGTTATTGTTTTTATTTTTTCATAGAGTACATCGTAGTCTTTGACTTCATCTATTACTATTGGTGGTGGTGGAGGTATTTTTTTGGTTATTTCTGGATAATATTTGGAACATTATCTTTTATAATTGAGGTGGGGAGGGCGTATTATTCCGTCTCCTTTTTTTCTCCCACCTTTAACTCTAATCCACTCAGTTTCTCGAGCTAGTTCTTCTTCATCCGTATGATACTCTTGTGGAGTTGTATTCTGGTTAGGAGTAGAACCGATGTCCTCCTTTGGCTTAAGAGCTTTAACTTCGTTTTCAAGCGTCTTCATACGCTCCTGCATCCATGCAATTGTAATATTCAGTTGCTTATTTATATTGTTGGCTTCAACTAATGCATTATTAGCTTTACACAATTCATTGTGAAGCTTTTCTTCGTTTGTAGAACGAGTGATGTGGCTGCTGGCCCCAATGGAGGGACTACCGCCTCTTATCGGAGAATACGCGACTTTGTTACTCCTCTGGAAGGGATGTGAATTATCCTTTTCTGTTTCACTCAAATGAGCTTGTTTATTCACCAACATGTCTTGGGATTGGTTAAAATAATTGTAGTATAGCAATGGCTGGTCTCCCCCAGAATCCATGAGACCGACCTCCGAAGAGGGTGGATTTACCTGAGCAACAGGTGTACCACCTGGGGTATTAGTTTCCTTATTTGTTCCGCTCATTGCTCATTTATAGTGTACTGCACTCGCCTCTAGTATTCCGCCGATGATTCACATCGTTGCCCGGGTGTTACCACGTGGAGGTATACTAGACACATTTGGTGGTTTCTACATAGTTGCAGCGTTGGAATATAGACCACGAGATAAATGACTATAGACGGTCAACCCCTACCCTATTGAGACGCACCCAACACCCATAAATAAATATAATTAACAATTTCAGTTAGAATAATGAAATTTTAAGATATGAGATAGTAATAATAAAAAAAAATAAATAACAATAAAAAAAAATCTTAACTTATTGGTGACATCACGGCCATGGCCATCGAAGCAATATTGATTGTATACGAAAGTGAAGTTTTTTAAAAAATGTTTACTAAATTTTAAAACTGTCTATGTATTAGTAAAAATCAACTCCTGCGTTAAACGGAAAATGAACTTTATAAATGTTTATTCATTTAAATATTTTACTAAGCATAATCAATTATTTTAGCTCAACAAAAATTTAAAATAATTTAATCAATAAATAGCAAACTGATTTATTTGTTTGTTAAATTGTTACGCGGTTAATACCATATTTCTTTTCGAAACAATTAGCAAATAAGAAACGATCTGCAAAGTAAATACATTAATTACAAAAATTAAGATAATAAAAGAAGTAACAAACATAAAAGTGAAATTACAAGCTTAAGATTTATTATGAGCAATTAATAAAACAAAGAAAAATATTTGTCATAATCCATTACTAACAAACATCTATAGGTTAAACAATAATATTCTCTGATCCTAGAGTTCTTGCCAATTGGCCACATACGAGTACATATAGAAGTAACTAGAAGCTATCCCAATATCAAAAAATACCTCCCCTATTTTTGCGGATCGTCAGGGGCTTTCAACTCCATTTGGTACCACATCGTTCTAAACAAAATTGGTTAAACAAAAAATTCTGTGGATCTAATCCTAGAGATTTTGCCAATTAAGATACAATGAAGTATGGCGTAAAAAGCAAATTAGTAAAAGATGTCCTAAATATTCTGGTAAAGTTGCATTTCAAAAACTTTTAAATTCAAATACTCAAACAGACATCGAATTGAAGGACAATAAAAAGAAATCATTTGAAAAAATAACAAAACTTGGATTCGATTTAAAAATTTTGATATATTCATTTCACGACAATTGGGATACGGCTATCACTAACACGGTTTGAGTTCGGAAGTTGTGTTTGCTTCAATAAGTCTAAAACTGAATGGAAAAGCTTTATGTTTAGACCCTTACCAAATGCTCAAAATAGGGCATAACAAAAACTACAAAGCATGTGATCCACGTAAGCAACCAGAGTTGGAACTTTGCCGTAACAAGAGCCTGTTAATTTTACCAAGCTGTAAAAATAGTCACTGGAAAATTTGCGTCATAGATTTTTCTAATAAAACGATATTAGCTTATGACCCATTAAATCCAGAAAGGATTAAAAAAGAATTATTGGAGAAAGGAAAAAATTTTGCCATGTAGTTAGATAAATTTTATCAAAGGCCGTTTACAAAGCTTCAGTCAGCGCATTGTGGATATTTACCACAACAACGTGATGGTTTTAATTGTGGGGTATTAATTATATACGCAATTGATTTTATAGTTAATAATAATGTAATAGAAAATATTCACGCTGCAAACGAATCAATAAGTAAAGAAGCTCTCCACGATTACAGGGAACATTTAAAAGATGTTCTCATTCAAAATACGGATTCAATGTTATTGCTTAACATGCTTCGATAATTTTGTAAATAAACCATTCAGCTTCGAATGCACCTCCTGTCATGGGAAAGTGCTTGATACATGTATGATACACATTCAAGTTGTTAATCAACTTTGCCTGTTTTGTTCCATATAATTTTTTTTATATTTACGTTTTGATTTATATTATGAATATATTATGAAGTCCTATTTTTGTTTACTTAGCTATTTGATAAAACCAACAAAAATTTAAAAAAAATTTAAAAAAAAAAAAAATCCAAAAAAAACCAAAGAAAACCCCTTCATGATTACGGCCTTAACGTGGCGAAGAGGCTTAACGATATTTAAAAAATTAATCCAGAATAAATTTTTCTAATATCAAACAAACGTGATCACATAATCATCAAAAATAATAAAATCGAATATACGTACTATGAACTTAATAAATTGCTAATTGTGGGTCGACACACTCAAATAGTTTGCACAGTTTTTTTGGTTCATGGAAATTTGTGCAGAAAACTTGCTTTTCTTTACGTTCAATTCAATTGCTTCAATTTAATTTGTCTATTAAGTTAATGTTACTTGAGGAAGGGCAATAACGTTTAACTGATTTATTGGGACATTACCTGCTACATTTTAATTTGCTTGCGTATTTATATAATTTTGCTCATGCCAAGTTTAAACCCGAAATTCGCGCAAATTATTTTGAAAGATTTTGTTAGACAAATGGGGTTAAACTGATGAAATTTGAAAAGATTTTTAGGTGAAGAGCTAATTAGGACAAGGAACATGTTGTTTCTCCACAGATTGTAATGAAATTCAACAAAGAAATAAACGATGGAATTGATTTAGAACCCCAAAAATAAAACTTGACATAGCTATGCCCATGTCCACTGATTTTTTTATTTAACCAATTATGGTTGGGAACGGTATGGCATAAAACAAAGTAAGCCATATTTTGTAGTAGCATTTTTTGATACTGGGATAACAGTTTAACCAATTTTTGTTTAGAACGATATGGTACCAAATGGAAGGGGCCTACAATCTGACGATCCGTAGAAATAGGGGATGTATATTTTGATATTGAGATAGCTTCTAGTTACTGGAGGTATTTTTTGATATTGGGGTAGCTTCTAGTTACTTTATTATGTGAGTGGCCAATTGGCAAAATCTCTAGGATTAGCTCCACAGAATTTTTTGTTTAACCAATTTTTGTTTAGAACGATATGGTACCAAATGGAGTTGTAAGCCCCTGACGATCCGTAAAAATAGGGGAGGTGCTTTTTGATATTGGGATAGCTTCTAGTTACTTCATGATGTATGTGGCCAATTGGCAAAATCTCTAAGATTACATCCACAGAATTTTTTGTTTAACCAATTTTTGTTTAGAACGACATGGTACCAAATGGAGTTGTCAGCCCCTGACAATCCGCAAAAATAGGAGAGGTATTTTTTGATATTGGGATAGCTTCTAGTTACTTCATGATGTATGTGGCCAATTGGCAAAATCTCTAAGATTAGATCCACAGAATTTTTTGTTTAAACAATTTTTGTTTAGAACGAATGGTACCAAATGGAGTTGTAAGCCCCTGACGATCCGCAAAAATAGGGGAGGTATTTTTTGATATTGGGGTAGCTTCTGTTTATGAAACTTTATGTATTGCGACATGTAAAAATGCTCTTGAAATAATAATTTTCGTCTTACACAGGTAAGTTCACTAATACATCTACATTAAAAAATGTTTTATAAATTCTTTATTAAAATTTTCTCGTTGCCCAAACCGCAACGTGAAGTTTTTGCGAAATGTTCTACTAAATATTTTAGTAAGAAAATAAGTAAGTACTTCCCGGACATGATTGTGTATATGTATATATTGAAGCCAAACGGTTCAACCATGAGAGTTTCACAAAGCAAAACCGTTTAATTTCACCGTCGTTGACTTGCACCACCGTGTAGGACATAAAACGGTTCATATGCACAGAAAAATTATGCTCAACAAAAAAAAAAATAACACAACTCAAAAAAAGCGTGTGTTAATATACCTACCTGTAAATGTTTCAAAAGCACATCTAAGCCCTAACAATTTGGTTTACTTTAAATATTTTCAGTAATTTTTTTTAAAGTACCTAACTAATATCTTTTTTTTTTAGTAAGAGAGAAAATAACGCGTAGAAACAGTGAAAATTCATGTTTCGATTATGTTATAGTTAATGTACCCGTAAGACTCTACATGATTGTTTTTGCCCAAATTGGGTGCATTGAACATGATCTATATATATTAATTTCAAGCAAGATTGCGTCAGAGCCAAAGTTGATTATTTATAAGAAAATCCGCACTCATTTACGAGTTATTGTGTCCTCAGTTCTACATGTGTGATCAGAGAGTTTAAATACTTTGAATTGGAATAAAAACCTCAAAATTTAAAAAGTTGGTTGCTTAACCATTTAAAATTATGCCTTTTGATGGAAAACATTAGATATTAAAATTACCCTTAATATGGTAATATAATAGTTAAAATATTCTCATAAATATTCTCTTACATTCTTCGAAACATATTAAAAATCATTTAATATAATAGCTAAGCAATTATTACATACTCGTCATTACATACTCTCAGTTCTAGTTATTTTGTCCAGTAGTTTAAATGAAACTCAAAATACTACTGTCAGTTTTGATGTTAAACTTATCACATAACTTTATAACATTAAAAAAATCATTCGACATATTATAGTGACTAACCAATAACCATAAAAGCTAAAGCATACTAATTTACAAATATTTTTTGTATGTTACGTGTAAATGAACCATAACCGTAAAATAAGCGTGTTGTGTCGTTTCTGTATTATATTTCAATTGGCATCAAAATTTATTAGCATTTCAATAAATTGCTACTACACTATACTGAGTGCGTATATATAGTATATTTGTACATATGAGTTTCGAAGTTATTTATACAAATTTATATTATTGCTGTTGTTTTATACAAATAAACATCTATTTGCTTTCTAAGTAAATTAGATTAAATATTATCTATGAAGATATAAACTTGAAGTAAACAAAAAGTTTTTTACATAATTAGTTAGGTTGATAGAATTTGTTTTATATTTGTTTGTTTGGTGCTGATGATTTCCACCAGTTTTATTGAACTGTACAAATAGTTGTTCCGACCATTAACCTAAACACTATTCCAAAAATAATAGAATTTGTCAAATGTTTAGGTTAATTTTATTTCCCGTAGAGCTTATTGAAAAATGGATTTCATTAGCCGTATGGGCTAACTTTCGAGTACAATAAAAAACGATTATATTCCAAGCTTGGATTATATTCAAATTATTCCTATTCTGGTAATTCCCGGGGAATAGAAATTTTAAATTTTATTGCAGTATTATTCCCTTTTTCCCAAAGTGTATTCTGGTGTTCGGGAAAGATTTTTTATTGGGAAAAAATTATTCCCAATTACAGCAGTTTTGACGTTTGTTTTTCCATACCGATTTTATGAAAGAATTGATGGGGAATAGATTCTTAACGAAATTGTTTGTTTATATGTAATTAATATTAATAATTAATAATATTAGTAATTAATAATAATTTGAAAGATAGTATTGTAATAAATAAAAGTTATTATATTAATTTTGATATAACAAATTTATTTCTCCTGTGTATTCATTCCCCAATTGACAGAATCCACTTTTGGAAAATGGGGAATAAAAAGTTGGAAATATGTATCTGGCAACAAGTGCTGCAAAAAAAAAAATATTCCCCGTTCCCCGGGAATTACCAGAATAGGGCCAGAAGTGACCATTTTTAAGGAACGGCTGTAGTGATAAAATATTCGACAGTCATAATATGGATGAATAATAAATATAAAAAAACCGGACGTCAGAGAAAAAAACATGTTTTAATTAAATTAAAATATATTCATTTCAAATATTTTTAAATGTTAAAGACAACCAAATATGAATTTTTTTAATTTAACAAAACTTTAACTTTACTTTCCAACTTTACGTTTTCTATAGAATAAAGTTAAAAGCGAATGTCATTAACTCTAAAGTGGATACTTCACTTTATGTTAATTGGAACATTTTTAATTAGAAAAATGTCCTTTAGTAAAAAATTAAAAATTAAACTTCTTCAATCACAATTGAATAATCATAAGTTTCAGCTGAACACTTTTAATTTAGAAAGGTTTCCTTTAAGTTTACTTCATGAAATTTCTCAAATGAGCTCATCAAGAAAATGACAACCTAACGAACTAATAAATATGTTATCTTGGTAGTTTTTTTTTTGCTTTTGATGCAAATGTTTTTAAAAAAATATCAAGTAGATATCAAACGACACATAAATATAGAGTAGAGTAAGGATTCCATGTTCTTGACGAAAAAGCAGCACTGCTAGCAGAAATTCTGCTCATGTGTTTTCAGCATTTAGAATATATCCTCGAGAATAAATTTTAAAATTGTAATAATTTACGGAGTTAGCTAGTTTAGACTTAGACCGCAGCGGCAGCCTGAAACTTTTGTTCAAAACTTTAGACGCGTTTTTCTCAAAACTGCTTTTTTCAACACGATTGTCATGTCAATCGTGTTGAAAAAATTAGTTTTGAGAAAAACGCGTCTCGCCTAAATCGGTTAAATAGAACTTGAGAAAATCTCAAGTTCTGTTTGTCCGATTGATCTTGATGAGCTCAAATTTTGTACCAATCTTCAATGTATAACCGTCTATCGCCCCTATCACTTTCGTGTCAAAATTATTTTTTTTACTATTTTAAAAAAATAAAAATTATGAAAAATAAGAGTCGAAAGACAGCCGCTATTTTGCGAAAAAAAAAATCAGTTCTCTCTTTGGAAGAGGTTATAACGACATTCTTACCAATTAAGAATTTTTTTTTAATTTTGTTTCAGATGACCAGATGGGTTGCAATCGTGTCAATCAACATACCCCTTTTTTACCCCCAACTTTACCAGCTTATAACCTATTTCATTTTTTTTTTTTTTTTTTTCAAAACATTTTTTGTATATTTTCAAAATATAAATAAATACCTATATTGTAAAGAATGACTGCGAGTTTACGTAAATATTTTTCGGAAAAATTTTCTACAATTTAAAAGAATTTTATTCGGAAGGGGAAATTTGTTTACGAAATAGACTACGTCAATTGGTTACCTGCTGAAAATTTGTCCTCAGAATATTTACCTAAACTCGCACTGAATGGTAAAAATATTTGTTGTTTTTATCGAGCTCGACAATAAGAAATGGTATTGGGCATTGAATTTGGGATTAATTCGAAGGTTAAGTTTCCGCTTGCGAGTTGAATTAGCAATCTATACACAGGGAAAACACACTACAACGGAAATCGACGCGAATGAAGTATTTACTAATTTTTACTAAATATAAATAGATGTTATAATTACACAATTGCATACATTCAGGAGTATTTCATCAATAAACTGATATACTGGCATGTATTAACTACTATGACCGAATTGATTAACTACTATGACCCAAAATCACATGATGGCTATAGGTTCAGCTATATCTATGCAAAAAATTAGGAGATTATATTGGACTTTACTACCCTTATATTTAAAAAACCATAAATCTCAATTTACTACTAAGACCTTTTCCTGGCTCAAAATCACATGATGGCTATCGGTTTAAGCTATTGGTTAAGGATATATCTATGCAAAAAATTGGGAAGTTCTATTGAACTTTGCTACCCTTAGAATTAAAAACCATAAATCTCAATTTACTACTAAGACCGAAACATAAAATTAAATGTTTAATTAAAAAATTTTTTTTTTATTAAACATTTAATTCTATATTTCGGCGCCTTAGTAGTGAATTGAGATTTTTAGTTTTTAATACTAAGGGTAGCAAAGTCCAATAGAACTTCCTAAATTTTTGAAAATGTGTTCTTGTACCAGTAAAAAAATTTTAAATAAACAACTAATTTTATATTTTGGTCTTTCGAGTACACACTGTGTTTTTTTATTCGCTCCCGATAGCTGCTATCGAGAACCGTAATTTTTCTACGCCTAAATTTAAATTTGACGCGCTATTTTTTGGTAAACTAAACTTATTTAACATCAAACTCGCGAAAACTTGATATAAAAAATATTTGGCTCTACCTATTTATACGGAGCGCTATCGGTAGCCACATTTTATTTGACGGCTCTCGATAGCAGCTTTCCGGAGCGAATAAAAAAACACAGCTAATAACTTTGAATGAAACCCTGACCAACTTAATTCCCCTAAATGTCATTTTTTGAGTAGCGATATTTTTGAGTTTAATACTGTTTTAGTAAAATATTCATCCTGTTGTGTGCCGAAGTGAAGAATTTACTAAAATCATACTAAAATAATTTTAGTAAAAGATAGTAAAAACTTCATAGGCATGGAAATCGACGGTACCAAAACAGTTGTCTGTTGTAGTGAGGTGTCCGTTAAACTGAGGATTTGTGATTTTCTTTTTATAAAAATTTTATTGGCATTCTATTTCTTATCCGATTTTGACGCAATCATTTACACATCCGACTTTTAGACGAAGTTCTGGAATATGGCCAAGTAGGATATAGCTTGGGTATTCCCTAATTGATTATAATGAAATTTGACAAGTGCGTTGAACAAGGGATTCTAAAATGATTTTTGGATGAAATTCTGGGAAATGGCAAATTATCACGGAACTTGGCTATTTTGTAACAGAAACGGTAGCAACATACCGTCTGTTACGAGAAATTATTCACGCAGAGGCTCTGGGGCAGTCATCTGGGGTGGGATTTCGCAAAGCATACGTGAACCTTGGTAGACCGCAACGAAGGGGGAGGGAGGAAAGGAAGATAACAAGAATCAAGGCATGAACCAACTCACCAAGTTAGACTGTGACACACATACTCACCTACCGCATCCTTTACACAGGCTTCTAGCCCTTCATTCTCCTCACCTAGTCCTAGGGCTCAGGAAACAAATAGTAAAGCAAGCAAAAAGGTTCAGTAAAAAAAACCAAAAGAACACCGGAGAAATAAACGACGGAAGCGAGAACTGAAAACCAATATTATTTAAGAAAATTTAAAAGAAAATACATTTATGTTTAGGTATCACGTAGAGAAAAAAAAAACCGAATGACAATGACAGTTAAAGAAAACAAAAAAAATGTATGTGACCCGTTTGAATGTAAACTGATTCTAATTGACTTTATCACACTATAAAATAAAAAAGCAAACAAAATCTTGTTACGACTGGCATACGTCTCCACTTGGAACAGTGAAAATTTTTTTTCGAAAATTCCAAACGCTCAAATAATTTGAAATTTTTCTTTAATTATAAAATACCATGACCACCATAGTGTTGTATATACATATGCTCTAATTTATGCTTTGCCAAATTCAAATTTAATATTCTCACCGATTGCTATGTAAACATATTTTAAATTTTTTTTTCATTTACTTGTTTCCTATATTGTCATGTACAAACATATATATCTCTTGCGAGTTGGTGTGTGTACATGTATTATGTAGTATGAGATGGAATATTTGGTTATTAAAATATTCAATCTGGAATATTCGATTTTTCTTTCTGGTATCATTGGCTTAAATTAACGCGTGATATTTGCTCTGAGTGGGGATAGAACCGATCGGTGTATTAGGCATGAATCCGATGCGGCCGTACAGATAAGTATGTACATGTGTTCGTCGTCGTTGTTTGTCTTATTCGTTGTATTTGTGTACATAAAAAAAAAAAAAAAAAACAATATACATGTCAATAAAGATTTTACAATAATAAAAAAAATAAATAAATGATGAACATGTGCACAAATACAACGAGTGGGACAAACAGCGATGCGAGATAGAAAATAGGAGGGGGAAATTTTTCTGATTTTTTTATGTAAAAATATTTTTTGTGGATAAAGTGAGGCTAGTTTTTGATTTGGTAAAAATAAGTCTAGTTTTGATGATTATATAAAAATAAGTTGTCTGGAGTTTCAAAAAAAAAAAAAAAAAATTATAAATAATAATAATTTAGAATTAGTCGTTTTGGTAATTTTTGATTTATCTACCAAGTAGAAAAAAAAATAATAAATATATTTTAAATATGGTGATTGAAAAAATATGATGAAACTTTTTTTTTTACAAAAATTTTTTTTGTGAGTGCATTTTGTATCACCATACACCATACAAAAACTGTGATGGAATTACATAGTTTTGTATTTGGCTTTTAAGCAATATAACATTTTGAAATAAACAAAACATTTTATTGAAAAAAAAAACAGTAAATAACAAAATTTTTAATATTGATAACTATATCATTCATTGTAGTTTATAAGTGAATAAATTTCGTATGTTTGTATCATGTATACATTTCACATTAATTATAAATAAAAATAAAAATTTGTATTTAATACTGGAAGTGGATCTGCGTGTGTTTCTTTTATTCGTAAATTTCGATGAAAACTAGTGAAACCAAACGAATATAAAACCAAAGAAAAAATAAATAAAAAAATAAAAACTATCGAAGAAATATTTTTGTTGTGCGGATAAAGATAGCGGAGGCTACGTCCGTTCATCGGTGGAGTTACCGTTTAGTGATCACCAGTTTCGTTGGATTTTTTTTGTGTTCAACTGATTTGTTGAAATTATAATATGATGCTGTCTATTAAACTTAAATAAAGCCTTAAAATATTGTACAAAATTTTAATAAATAAAACGAACAAACGTGTTAAAAATATAAGTTTTTAATCTACACATAACAGTATAAAGTCAGTGCGATGTTTACAATACGAATTGAATAAACAAAACAAAAAAAAAACAAAAAAAATTTATTAAAAGTATTGTTGGTGTATTGAGACCGTATTCCCGCCCGTGGGGGCAAGGCAGCATTTTTGTGAGGGGGATCCTGCGTCGGCGCTGTTTGCGGTGTGGTCGGACGGGCCTTTAAAACAACAAGGTAAAACAAATAAGGGATAAACAATCTGGTTAAGTAAATTTTAGTTGCTTAAGTTTGTAACAGGTTGTTTCTCCTTTCTATTTTCATTATATTGTACATATATTACTATTTTTACCGTTTGTTTTCGGCGTTTCGTGGTGGTGCACCGATTTGGTGAAAACCCCACTCAGAGCAATTTTGTCAGGTTATATTTTTTTCCCGTCATTTTGATTGATTGCGTTTGGAATTTCCGTTCTTTTCTCTTCACTTCTGCTCGGTTGTCCGTTTTTGGGTGGGTGGTTCGACCCCATAACGGTTCATTTATTTCAGGTATTTTTGGTGTTTTCCTTAATTTTCTTAAAAAAAACAGTGATAGTGAAAGTGAAATCTAACATTAACGTAGAATCAGTTTTAACGTAATTTATCATTCATCAATTTTAGCCTAATTTTAAATTTTTTCTCTTTTACCATAACTTAAAATCTTTTCTTTGAATTTCTTACGGTAGTGTGCTACGCCGCACCATGTGCGTGTAAATAAATAATTGATCGGATGATGTGGGGTGTGGTCATGTGAAGGGTCGGCCCTTTTCCACCCTTTTCCGTGCGTGCCGTTCGTTCCTCCAGGACAGGCTGTGCTGGAGGGCGGCACGCCATATGAGTTGATCGCGTCGTGGTGACGGTCTCCGTTCCGGGGGATTGTCGCTGGGATTGTCATGCGGGCGTCCTTCCCTCATCAATGGCATTGGTAGCCGTCGCGACTGGGAAACAGCATCCCAGTAGGCGGGCCGATGAGGGGAGGCCCGTGTGGCAGTCACGGCGGTGATCGCCTGGGATTGAGACGGTCACTCCGGATCGATCACTCCCAGTTTATCATTTTCTTTTTGCCGCTGAGGCCGTGGCAATTTAATTTTTAATTTCCATTTGTCCCTCTAATTTTATTCATCATGCGGTTATTCAAGCATGAGAAATATCTCTGTCAACCCCCACGCCGCACCGTGAGCTCTAGCCAGCTACTATACCGCATCAGACCACTATTCTCATGTCTGTTAACGTAATCCCTTTTGGGATTGCGTTACAATCTAACAAACAAAGCTTTGATTAAAAAAAATAGAAAATTTAAATCTTAAACTTCAAAAAAAAGTGAATCTCAACGATTTTATAATACCATGAGAATTAAAAAGAATAAGAACTCGATATAACATAAACAATTTAATCATATAATATAATAGCAATAAAAAAAAAATTAATCATAATAACAAAAATAAATAACGAACTGTTTCTTTACTTCTGGCTGCCAATGCTCCTCATCACCACCCGAAGGTCGAACACCGCAAAATGTTCACTGGTATAGCGCAACAGTGAAATCTGCAATCGCAATTAGCTCCCCACCAAAATTTGAACAGTTATGCATTAAACAGCTCAATTATAATACATTATCTGGAAATCGTAGAATCACACCAGCTATGCGACGTCAATTTTCAACAGGAACACTAGCACTTAGCTATAAACTTTGCTCTAACAAAATGCCAAAATACTAAAGTGTAATGCAATTAGCACAATCAGCCGATAATCAACGGTAAATTCAAGCGGCATAATTTTAAGTCGTATATACCAGCATTCGCAGCAATCCACTAACAACAATTAATTTTCATCGGGAGCACTACAACAGCAGTTATAACAAAAAAAGCTTGCGGGACCAATAACAAAAAAGCTATCCCACATTAATTTAGCACAAATATTTTATAATAGTATTTATTTATTTCATCACAAAAAATGTTCTATTTATTTTTTTTTTTTACAACACGTACCAATTATTTTCTATTCATTGGTTAATTGGTACATATAGTAGTTTTTCTTTTTTCTTTTTTATTTCTTAATTTACCAATTTTATCAATAGAATCAAAATTTTAATAGATCAACTGTATTTTTGATTGATTTTTTTTTTGTTTTTTATTTTATGTTTATATCAATCATGGGCGTAAGTTCTAAAGAAAAAAAAAACTGTTCACTGAACACTCGAGAAAACAATATTTATGAAATCACATTATACCTATTGAATTTGTTTCATCACAACATTGTCTTTTTTTCGGTTCGATCACAATCGAAAATTTTATATTTTATAACTTTGCTAATGGTTGACTATCAAAAGCATTAAAAAAAACAGCCTCAAAACTCTATTAAATAAAATAAAACCCCGACTTAGCCACTAACAACAAGTGCTACAAAAAAAAACTGACTTGTCTCTTCGAGACCAAAAATTAGACTGCCTTAATAAAAAAAACGATCGCGAAAATTCTTGTTTTTTTTATATATCTATTTTCCCCTCTCTCCCTTCGTTCAGTTTCACTTCCAGCCGCAACCAACAAAAATTTACATGTACGTACAGGACTGTGCAACCCTACCCCGGCGTTCACGCAAGCAGGCGATATAACCAATGTTGGAAATTCTCCACACCCAGGAGATGAGGAGGAGACGGACAAATGAAGCAAATGCAAATTGTAGTTGTTTTGATCGATGTGTTAGTGTTGGATTGTAGTGTGTCGAAATTGTTACCACTGATAACTATGCATATGTCGTCCGCAAATTGGAAAATGTTTGTGTTAGAGCAGCTTATATTGTGAAGTCCTTGAGAGTAAATGTTAAAAACAGTTGGGCTTAAGCAGCTTCCTTGGGGAACCACCGCGTTAGTGGTATGCTCATTATTGGTGGTGGTTTTCGTGTAGATTTTACGGTTAGTTAGGTATAGATATGTCCAGTTTATTAATATTTCGGGGAATTTCAGAGAGACCATGATGTTAATGAGAATTTTTTTATCTACCCTGTCGAATGCTTTGCTTAGATCCATATTGATTAGTATGGATTTATCTCCGTTTATTTTGTTTTTGTTTGCTAGTGAGAATAATTCTACCATGTAGTCGTTGATGCTTCTGTTCTTACGGAAGCCAAAATTAAAGTTTCCTTATATATTGTTGTTTTCTATGTGGTTGTTTATCCTGGATAGTAGAAATTTGCTGAATATTTTAGATATGGTGGAAAGGAGGCAAATGGGTCTGTAATTTTTATATCTCTGTTGTCCAGATTTCTTTTTTTTGTAATGGCTATGGCGTTGGCATTTCTCCAGTTTTCTGGAATACTTTGTTGTCTAAAAATTTTGTTAAAGTGTTTAGTTAATATGCATTTGCATATTTCCTTTACTTCGGTTTGTTTGAAATCTATAATCGCAAGTAAAAAATAATCATAGTAGTGAAAACCACTATCTGTACGTCGATTTTGGTCGCAAAACGAGGATTGAGGATTGAGAATTTTGTATATATCCACGGCGTATAATATACATGTTTCTATTGTGTGCCGTCAAATATTTTTGTTGTATTAGTGTGTTTTCTCATGATGGTAAGTATCAAAAATAAGCTAAGCGGGTGAAATCAGTTCAACTTTTTCTTGCTTCCACTCGCCTTGAGTTATTTTTCCCTATCTTCTAACATGAGGAATTCATGTTTTCTATATATTGTTGTTGTAATCGAGACATTCATTTTACTTCGTTAACAAAAATCCAAAATAATATACGCAATCAATTGCTCGTGGTCTTCAATATAAAAAACAAAAAGCAGCATAAATAAATGGTTTTTAATTTTTACATTCTTCGTCGACCACATTCATAATATTTTTAACTTTTTTTTTTTTTTTTTTTGAGTTATGTGAGAATAAACATTTGAAAAATAAAAAAAACAATTCAGTGTTATCTCATGCGCACGAAAGGAATGTTGTACATATTTTTATTTCCAGTAATTTTCTGCAAAATTTAAAACTAACAAAATTGTTAATTGAAGAATGATTTAAAGATAAATAAATATTAACTAAAAATGGAAAATAAGTCAGAAAAATATTTATAAACTATAATTTTATTAATAATTTTAAATGATGAGATTTAAATGATGATCACACGACGTACATCCACCCTTTCCTGTGCTTGAATTAACACTAAGCCAAAATAACTAATTTACTTCTTATATTTTCCGTATTATATTTTATATCTCTCTTTTTCGTGTCATTTTATCTCTCTTATTTGCATCCTGTTAAACAAAAGACTTAAAAAAACGCCCGTTAGACTGTCAAATGTGCGTATTTTTTAGTGATTTGTTTAATATAACATGGCAACACGTTTTTTTGTTTAACATCGAAGAGGGATAATGTGAAAAATGAAAGAAGTAAATTAGTGATTTTAACTTTTAGTGTTAATCCAAGCGCAGGAAAGGGAGTATGTACGTCGTGTAATTTTTCTAACTTAACATTATTAATAAAATTATAGTTTATAAATATTTTTCTGACTTATTTGCCTTTTATCTTTAAATCATTCTTCAATTAATAATTTTATTAGTTTTAAATTTTGCAGAAAATTACTGAAAATAAAAATATGTACAACCATTCGTATGCATGAGATGACACTGAATTGTTTTTTTTTATATTTCAAATGTTTATTCTCTGTTTTTCTCTATTCTTTGGACACCAATACTATTGCCTTCCGGTAATTCTCAACTCAATCCTCAAATTGCGACCAAAATCGCAGCCCTGGGGTAAATCAAAACCGGAAGAATTAAATTTTTTTAATTGCAACAAAAATCTACATGTATGTACATTAAAATCAAAAAAAAAAAAAAAATTATTTTTTTTATGTCATTTTGCAAATATTTAAGAATATTTTTTTTTCTTTTTTTGCAAGAAGGCAAAATTTTAATTGTATGGTGGGAGAATTCAGTGATTTTCGAGACAACAATTCTGTATAAAAGGTGCTCGAAAATCACTGAAAAAAGGTCATTCTTTTCTAATTTAGGGAAGTATTCAGTTATTCAGTTAGAATAAAACAAGTTAACTTGTGAGAAAACAGAATCAAGTGGTAAGTATAAGGATGTCAACTACTACTTAAAAGGGGCCCAATCAATGGCGGGTCAGCTAACAGCATCATTAGAGGCGGGTTAAAGAATCGCTTCAATGCGTCGTCACCTCTTTTGTTAGCTACGTGCCATTGATCCACTAACTTACTAATCAAACTCTTTTTTTTGTTTGTCGATATGGTTTTTTTTTTGTTTTCTTGGGTAATCATGAGTGGCTAAGGCCAAAATTAGGGTCCATTCAAGCTAGACGTTTGATGTTGCTTTTCTGTTGGTCACGGTACACGATCTTCCCCCAATCCTTTTTGTTATCGAAATGATCACCAATTATTATTCAAACCTGCGGTATCTCATCCATCACACACCCACAACCAACTTACCTTTAGCGGCTCAAGCTACAGGTAAATGCCGCGATGAGCAATGCTATGGACAATTTCTATAATGAGACCAGATAATTCTCAAATCATTACAACACATAAAATATAGCGTTCCACTATTGTTACGTGAGGATGACACATACTCGATCGTTTTTATTTGGTGTAGCAAAATACTATAGACATCAAATCATTTTACACAAAACAGATCCACAGCCTGGTATAATATCGTGAGCGCACAAAGCAAATCGTTCGAATATATCTTAACGCACGACACTGCTACTTCTGCTTGCCTTTGTGTAGCAAAACAACTTTTGGTTTTTATCGGACTATAAAGCTTACTGTTACGGTCACCCTTACTTTTTATTTTTTTCATTGTAAAACTTTTATGTCCACGTCCAAAATGAATCTCTTCATAAAAAAATCTCATTTCGATCATGATATTTTACTAACATTATTATACCGGCCAAACGGCGCAGCGGTTAAAGCTGCGGCGTTAGGATGGGGAGGTCCCGGTTTCGAATCCCGACAGAGGCGGTATGCAAAAGGGATTTTTCGTCATCTGATTACGATCGGTGATGAAGATAAACACATCTATAACCCCGACCTAGTATTCATATGCGATGCTATCATCCAAAATAATACTACTATTCACATGCGATGCTATCCTCCACATAATCCAGCGGCCTAATGCCGACCTACTGGATATGCATCAGGTAGCGGCGTTTATCAGGGATATAGACCTATATCTCACGTAGGGAAATCTCCAGGGATGCACAATAGGCCTCAATGGCCGCAGTGCTCTGGGCAACGAACACCCACCCTAAAAAAAAAATTTAAAAAAACATTATTATAGAAAGATCATAAAATGGATATATTACCTAGTCACCACTGTATCACCGTGACCTGTTTATTGGTTCTGAATTATATCAAAAAGTAATACAACTAGTAAGATTTAGTAAATAGTCAACATTTAGGCGTAGTTGCACCGCAACCGCTGATCAAGTTAATTAATTTTTTACCAAATCAGTGAAATCCGCTAACCAATCAATTTAAAAATTAGATTCCGGGATCGTTAGACAAAATTAGTGAACCCTCGATATTACAACAATAACAGCCAGAAAGGCAGTATTTATTAGGGTAAAAAATTGGAATGTTAGCTTGTGAACGAGAGAGTTCGTGAACGCACTCCAGCTAATAACAATAATTGTTACAAGTAGGTTAGGTTATGTTAGATTAGAGCGGCTGCCAAAACGCACACTTAGACCGATGACGGTCCGTTGTGATACCGAGAGATCCAACTCCCCTTCTACCTTCACTGGAACCAATTTGAGCTACTTATGTAGCGTAAGATATCTCGCACATTGCAGTTCTTGAGATCCATAAGGCCGTCCAAACTAAACTTGCCCAGATATTTATGCCTCCTGTAAGCTAGCGCCGGGCATGAGCAGAGGAAGTGACTCAGAGTCTCTTCCTCCTCCTCATCCATGCAGCTTCTACAGAAGTCATTTGTCATTAACGCAAGCCTCCTCGCATGCTCCCCAATGAGGCAGTGTCCTGTGAGCACCCCAACGACTATACCTAAGTCAGGTCTGCGTAGGGATAGTAGCGTCTTGGAGAGCTTCAAGTCTAGTTTCGGCCAGACTTGCCGCGCTACATTGCATGTTATGGTGTTAGTCCACCTCTTCTGTGCCGAGGCTATCGCCTCATTACCAAGCGCCCTAGAAATCGCCGCTATGGGCCTCCCCAGATTTGCCCTTTCCGGTTTCAATTGGAGAGTTGTACCTTGCCTTGCCAGTTCGTCCGCCCTGCAGTTTCCCAGTACGTCCAAGTGACCGGGGACCCAGACTATCTGGATATTGAACTGCTCACTCATCTCGTTAAGAGATGAGTGGCACTTCAATGCCACCACGGATGTCAGAGAAACTGATTCCAGCGGCTTGATTGCCGCCTGACTGTCCACATATATTGTTATATCCCTTGTGGATATGACATTATGCCTCAACCAAGTCAGCGCTTCCTCAATCGCTACCACCTCCGCCTGGTTCACACTGCAGTGAACAGGAAGACGAAAGGATAAATTCACATTTAATTTGTCACAAAAGACTCCTGCTCCGACTTTGCCGTCTAGCTTGGAGCCGTCAGTGTAAAATTGTATACAACCAGTTTCTGCTATTGACCTAGGATTCCCTTGAGGGGAGAAGAGCCCGGAAACCCTTTTCAAAGCATACAACCGGTATTGTGTAGTCACTATTCTCCACATCTGCCTTTAGCGACCTGCCAATCGACGAGTGGCCCGTCTGAAGACATTTCCACTCACACACGGCAGAGAGTCGTGCAGCCGTAGTTGCCGCTCTCTGCTTACCAAAGATGTCGACAGGAAGAAGGTAGAATATAGCCTCCAGAGCACGTGTAGGGGTTGTCCTCAGTGCCCCGCTTATAAGCAAGCAGGCCGTTCTCTGAACCTTCTCTATCTTATTCTTATAACTTTTCTTGTCTAGTGCTGGCCCACCACACACTCATCCCGTACATCAGAATCGGTCTGACTACAGCTATGACAAGCCAGTGTACCAGCTCTGGTTTTAGACCCCATCTCCTTCCGACGGCGTTCCTACATGAGTACAGAGCCATGGTAGACTTCTCTACCCTCTCTAAAATATTGGGCATCCAATTTAGCCTACTGTCCAAGAGTATGCCCAGAAATATTGCCTTATCAGTAAAGGCCAGTGCCGTGCCATTTAAGGTAGGAGGGGCGACTACCGGAATTTTATATTTCTTGGTGAAGAGTACCAGCTCTGTTTTGGATGGATTAATACCCAGCCCACATTTGCTGGCCCCCTTTGTAATGATTACGAGCGCCTGTTGCATGACCTCCTTAATCGTGCCTAGGTACTTCCCTGAGATCGCGATCGCCACGTCATTTGCATACGCTATCACTCCTATTCCCTCCCTCTCCAGTTCTCAAAGTAATCCATTGATAACTATGTTCCAGAGAAGAGGTGATAGGACACCACCTTGCGGAGTTCCTCTAACTACCCGCCTCCTATGGGTGGTTTCCCCCATATCCGCATTAATAATCCTGCCTTCTAGCATTTGATTTATTAATCTTCCTAAGGGGTCGTCCACACCTAAGAAAGACAGTCCTTCCCGAACTGCCTCCGTCCTGACATTGTTAAGGGCGCCCTCTATATCGAGGAAGGCTACCATACAGTACTGTTTCGAGTGGATTGATTTCTCAATTGTTCGCACCAGGGAATGCAGAGCCCTGTCCACAGATCTCCCTTTCCAGTACGCATGTTGAGAAGTCGCCCAATTACTGGGTTTTATTTTTGCACGTATGTACACGTCGATCAATCTTTCCAATGTTTTCAACAGAAAGGATGATAGAGTTATCGGTCTTAGGTCCTTTGGGTAGGCCTGTGAATTCTTCCCCGTTTTCGGGATGAAAATCACCCTAACCCTCCGTCCATTTCCTAGGAATATAGTTCAGTTTTAGACACCCCCTGAAGATCACCTCCAGCCATGGGAGAATGATCGACGAGTGTTTTTGCAGTTCCGCTGGGATGATACCGTCCGGGCCTACCGGTTTAAAGGGTCTAAAGCCGTTTAGTGCCCAGTAGATTCGGTTCTTGCACACGATTTCCTCCGGGCACCCCGACAATACTCTTTCCCCCTCCCCGCCAAGCTCCGTCGACACATCCACACTACCTGGGAAATGGGTATCCAACAGAAGCGCCAGTGATTCCCCAGTAGACGTTGTGCACAGCCCATCAGGTTTGATTAAGTAACTAGGGCTCGTTGGACTCTTAGATAAGATTTTCCTGAGGCGCGAAGTCTCCGAAACACCTTCCATTTTATCACAGAATAGTCTCCAAGACCTCCTCCGCGCCCTCCTTAATTCCTTTTTATACCTTTTTAAGGTGCTCCTTATAGGAGTCCCAGTCCTGAGCTTCCGTAGAGCCCTTTGCTCTATTGAATGCTTTCCTACACCCTGAACGTCCTGTTACAAGTAGTGTGATATACATTCAATATCCAATTACTTTTCATTGCTAATTGCAGCATAATATACCTCGCATTGGAAAGTCGCTGGATATCTTGAAAAGTGATATTAAATATAAATCTTATAAATCTGGACCAGATTAGCCACGACTGGATAATATCTCCTTGCTCATGTGGGTCGTAACGTTTTACTCATTTGTTATAAAAATAAATAAGAAAAATTCCATTTTTTGCGCCTTCTGTTTTCCAAAAACATTAAATTAAATTATTAACGTGCAAATAACGGTCGGTTCATAAGGGGCAAGAATATCGAATGAAATAAAAATCGTTTAAAATACATAATCATAAAAGTCGCAAAAAGGTTGTTTGTATTTTAACGACATTGCTTCTAAAACATAAAATTTAATATTCTGGAAACAAAATCAAGTTAAAATTTTTCTATTTTTTTTTTTTTGTTTTCACAAGCTTTAAAGCTTTGGGTAACTTTTTGTGATTCATATACATATAGTACACAATAATTTGTTACAATGTTTGCTATATTTTCCGCTAATAATTATAATTTGGAGACACACACATTAGGGTGCTTCTTATTTTTAAAGGGTACGAAAAAACAAGATCATGAAAATTTTAGCAAAATCGGTGTATATTGTTTAGGAGTTCGTTAGAAAATTTACATTAACCCATATGTGACAACAAATTAAAAATTTTCGAAATATTAAATAAATTATTGAAATATTAGTTGATATTTAAAGCAAAATTTGTTAGTTTTGTAAAAAAAAATCTATCAGTTTGAAAAAATTTAGGAAAATCATTTCTGGGTAATGCAGTTTTATTAAACGACGAAATAGGTAAAGCCAAACCCGTTATTTGGATCAACTTTCGTACTAAAAAAAAATGGTCCGATTAGAGGTTGTTCCGATTATAAAGCGTTTAATCGCCGATTATAAAAACCTCTTACTATGTGGCCTAAATTCAAATTGGTCCGATCAGAAAATGTTTTACTGTAATATTAAATTAGTCATTTCATACTATATGTCAAAGGCATTTTTATAGGTGGAATATAATATTATTAGCGAAATCAACGATTCCAAATTAATAAAAGCCAAATAATATAATTTTTAAAATATTTCATGTCAATAAGTAGCTCCTTATTGTGAAATAGAATATGTTTTCGCTCCAATATCGATTTCGATGCTATAGTACTATCATCAGTTGATTTACTTATTGAATTATTTCATATTTTTCAATCCTTTATATACTAAATTTTTTTTGGAATTTTAATGGTTGCGCTGTAAAATTTTTGATGCCAGCTACTTTGCGTTAAAAGGCGAATAGATACGTAAATACATTTAATTTTCGTACAATATTTTGCTATAACGGTCTATTTTGGCCTATTATATCTGTTTTAGTTGAGGATACGGTAATATATATTAGCATTGAGGAAGTAATTTGTCCTTCCTCAATGATATTAGTACAAATAACGGTAAGTTTAAATAATATTTTGTAAAAATAAGAAAGGATATATTAAAATTTACTTACTTATGTACGTTAAATTAAAGGACAAGTTGGCTATTTACTAGTGAAGTAGTTTATCTACAGTGAAGCAGTTTATCTAACGACGGCATCGATTGGTACCAGAAAACTCACACTTCAGCATGTTTAAGTCAAACCGTCCTTTTAACGAAGAAAGAAGTATTGGCCTTGTTTTTCCATTATAAACAAAATGATAAAAAAAGTATAACCAACGCATGCCATTCAACTGCTAAGGATGTTCTGGAAGTATGGGTAAAGGCTAGAAGCGCAGGGTAGCTTATTTGAAATTGCGCACGCTAATCTTTGAAAATAATGGCTACTGAAGATGATAAAGACATTTTATTAGATCAGCGATAGGGTTGTTTAGTCATACTGGTAAAATCGATAACATTTTGACAAAGAAAGTAGCTAATTCACGAAAGAAACAAGAAAGGCTGAAAATAAAACGACTCCGTGAAGAAATGGAAAGGAAAGCACGTGAAGAAAACATCGTCCTTCAGTTTACCACATCCGAAAGTGAAGACGAAAACATTAAAATTGAAGCAAAAATTGGGAGAAGCGTGTTTATGAGTTTTGAAGAATCATTAACATCAAGAGAAGATCCTGTTTCAAAACGGGAAAGGCGTGGAAGAAAATTGATATTGAGTGGCAAATTCGCTGCAAATTTAGACATGGCGAAGGTTAGTGATGGAGGAGCAGCACTTATTTTAACTCCTACGTTACAACACCTAGGTCCTAATCTATCGGATTTTAATATCAATTCATCATCTATTCGAGGAGAACGGATAAAACGTCGACAAAATATTGCCGAAGGATTAAAAAATGAGTTTAAACCTGAAGGTTTCATTTGTATTCATTGGGATGGAAACTTACTTCAGGATATCACTGGAACAACAACTGTAGATCGCCTGCCTGTGGTAGTATCAGGTGAAGGTGTCCAACAGCTCCTTTGTGTCCTCAATTAAACTTCCGGAACGGGTATTGCAACAGCATCTGTTATATATAATGCCATTAAGCACTGGCTGTGTGATAAAGTCAAGTTTATGGGTTTCGACACAACTGCGGCAAATACTGGACATTTTAATGGTGCTTGCATCCCACTTCAGCAAAACTTCGAGAAATATTTACTTTGGTTAACTTGTCGTCACCATATTCTTGAGATATTGCTGGAAGCTGTAGCCACTCTCTCTTGGGTTTTGAAGTGGCTCTAATATTTTAATATTTAAAAGATTTAAAAAGCGTTGGCCTGCAATAGGTGTTTCAAATTATCAGACGGTTTTAACTGATGGCACAGAATCATATGCTATTGCTGATATCAGTGAAGAACGAATCACGTTTTGTAAAAGTCAGTTGCAAACAATTCAACCTAGAGATGACTATCGAAAACTACTTGAGTTGACAATCATCTTTTTAGGAGGGACTACAACTAAGAAATTCTCCTTTAAAGCTCCTGCAGGGCTACACAGAGCCTGATGGATTGCCTCGGCCATTTATTCGTAGAAGATCTAGATGTTGAGTAAACACGTTAATCTATCGAAGAAAGAAAAAAGGGCAATCCGTAATAATTGCATTTTCACAGTTCGCTTATACATCTCAGCATGGTACAGAGCTCCGTTAGCTCGATTAGCCCCTCGGAACGATCTTCAGCTTCTGTAAGACATCGATACTTGCAAGTGTCGTAATGCGGCGATTTCAGCAGTTGCCATGAAGAAGTTCCTTGGTCATCTCTGGTGCCTGTCAGTGGAATTAGTTGCATTTGTCTTTTTGATGATGAAGTTTGCAATAACACGAAAAATAAGATGCTACAAGCTTTATATAATACTATCGATCAGATTCCTTTAAACAGGGTAACTGTAGACCCATTGGTGATCCAGACAAAGAAACTTGAGGACTTTGTTTCCTCCCAGACTATACGATTTTTTACGATTACCAGAATTTCATCAGGGTTTTAAAAAAGAGACGCGAGGCAACTATCGGCTGTGTGCAGGTAGTTAACGACACTGCTGAGCGAGGACTGGCACTGATAGATGATTACAACGAACTCATAAATGAACGAACACCAACAATGAAGAACAGACGCAATTGCTATTAATGGTTGTCCAGAAGTAGGTTAGGTTTGGTTGGAGTGGCTGCTTACGCACACTTAGACCGATGACGGTTCATTGTAATACCACAGGAAATATCCCCTTTTACCCCTATTGGAACCATTTCGAGCTACTTATGTAGCGTAAGACGTCCCGCACTTTACTGTTTTCGAGATCCGAGAGGCAGTCCATCCTGAACTTACCTAAGTGTTTGTGCCTTCTGAGAGCCAATGCTGGACACGAGCAAAGGAAGTGGACCAACGTCTCTTCCTCCTCTTCGCCCAAGCAGCTTCTGCAGAAGTCATTAGCCTCCAGACCCAGCCTTCTTGCATGTTCTCCAAAAAGGCAGTGTCCCGTGAGAATTCCTACGACCGTTGTTAATTCACGTCTTCGTAAGGATATTAATGCCCTAGTGCGCCCCAAGTCCAGCTTTGGCCAAACTTGTCTTGCAACTCTACAGGTGAGGGTGTTCGACCACCTTTCCCCCCACTGAGGATAGCGCCTGCTTCCCAAGTGTTTGTCTCAGCGCTGTGATAGGCCTCCCCAGACTTGCCCTTTCCGGTTGCATCTGGAGAGCCGTACCATGCCTAGCAAGTTCATCCGCCCTGCAGTTTCCCATGAAGCCCGAGTGACCTGGGATCCAAATTACCTGGATATTGGAATGCTCACCCATCTCATTTAGAGATGAGTAACAACTCAACGTCACCCGTGACGCCAAAGACTCCGATTCTAACGACCGGATCGCCGCTTGACTGTCCACATAGATTGTGGTATCGTCTGAGGATAACACATTATGCTTCAACCACGTCATGAGCTCCTCAATCGCTACGACTTCAGCTTGGTACACGCTGCAGTAATCAGGGAGACGAATAGAAATGTTTACATTTAATTTGTCACAGAATACTCCAGCTCTTACTTTGCCGTATAGCTTGGAGCCATCTGTGAAGAATTGCAACGCTTCGGTTTCCGATAACGCCCTTGAAGGGAAGGAGGTCCGAAATCGCTTCTCGAAGCGTAGAGTAGGTTTATTGTAGTCAAGATTCGCCAGCTCATCCTTCAACGATCTATCAATAGTATAGTGTCCTATACTAATACACCTCCACTAAGAGACGACTGCAAGTCGTACAGCCGTATTTGCCGCCATCTGTTTGCCAAAAATGTCGACCGGAAGAAGGTGCAACATAACCTCTAAGGCACTTGTCGGTGTCGACCTCAATGCCTCGCTAACAAGCATGCAGGCCGTTCTTTGCACTCTCTCAATCTTACTTTTATAAGTTACCTTGTCCAGAGCTGGCCACCAAACACCCACCCCGTACATGAGTACAGGTCTCACTATAGCGGTGTAGAGCCAGTGTACCAACTTCGGTTTTAGACCCCATCTATGACCAATGGCGTTCCTACAGGAGCACAAGGCAATAGTAGCTTTGTTTATTCTCTCCAACATGTTGGGCTTCCAACTAAGCTTACTGTCCTAGATAATGCCCAGATATCTAGCTCTATCAGTAAAAGCAAGTCTCGTGCCATTTAAGGTAGAAGGGACAACTACCGGGATTTTGTATTTCTTAGTGAAGAGTACCAGCTCTGTCTTGGACGGGTTAATATCAAGCACACATTTGCCAGCCCATTTCGTAACGATGGTAAGCGCATTCTGTATTACGTCTACAATCGTGCCCAGAAATTTCCCGGTAACAGCTACAGCTACGTCATCTGCGTAAGCGATAACTTCAATACCCTCTCTCTCCAATTCTAGTAGTAACCCGTTTACCACTATGTTCCAGAGAAGAGGGGACATAAAACCCACCCCCCTGCGGGGTTCCCCTAGTTACTCGCCTCTTGATGGTGGAGTCCCCCAACTTCGAGCTAACAATCCTGCTTCCCAGCATATAATTGATTAACCCTATCAGAGGAACGTCCACCTCCAAAAATGACAATCCCTCCTTGATTGCCTCCGCTTTCACATTATTAAAGGCGCCTTCTATATCCAGGAAGGCCACCAAACAGAATTCCTTCGAATTAATCGATTCCTCAATCGTACACACCAAGGCGTGCAGAGCAGTGTTCACAGATCTACCCTTTGTGTACGCATGCTGAGACGATGCCCACTTCCTGGCACCTATTTTATCTCTGACGTATACATCCAGGAGCCTTTCCAAGGTTTTCAAAAGAAAGTATGATAGAGTTCATGGTCTTAGGTCCTTAGGATAGACATGTGAGCGTTTCCCCGCTTTCGGTATGAACACCACATTGACCTCCGTCCAGTACCTAGGAATATAGCCCAGCTTCAAACACCCTTTGAATATAGCTTCCAGGTGGGGAAGAATAATTACTGAGTTGTTTTGAAGTTCCGCTGGTATAATTTGATCCGGATCAGCCGATTTAAATGGTTTAAAACCCCTCCAGAAGTATGTATAGACAGAAGTATCCTGATAGGAAGAAGTCAACCCTGGTTGGAGATGAAGGGTTATTGAATCCTTAAATATTGTAAATGCACGTGATTGTAGAAAATTCGATGCATCCTCAACGAGTGACTGTTTGGTGCGGATTTTGGTCCGGTGGCATCATTGGGCCATTTTTCTTTGAAAATGAGCAAGGAGCCGCCGTTACTGTCAATTGTGAGCGCTACCGCGCCATGATAAACGATTTTTTGTTCTCGGCACTTGAAGAGGAGGACATAGGCAACATTTGGTTTCAACAAGACGGCGATCCGTGCCACACAGCACACGTTTCAATTGATCTTTTGCGCACTGTCTTCGAAGATCGAATTATCAGCCGAAATGCTAATGTGATTTGGCCGCCTCGGAGCTGTGATTTGACGCCGTTGGACTATTATCTTTGGGGTGCCGTCAAAGATAAGTGTTACGCCGATAAACCAGCAACGATTGACGCTTTCACGAACAATATTCGCATTGCCATTGAAGACATAATGCCGCACACCATCGAAAATGTGCTCAAAAATTGGACCGACCGTATGGGGTACGTCAAGGCCAGCCGAGGCAGTCATATGAATGACATAGTATTCCATAATTAATCGGAAGGAGTGTTCTTTACAATGAAAACATAAATTTGAAAAAATATTGAGAACTTTTACTTTTATTGCATTTCTCAAAAAAAAAATTTATTTGGCCCACCCTGTATATATATATATATATATTTATATATATATATATATATATATATATATATATATATATATATATATATATATATATATATATATATATATATATATATATATATATATATATATATATATATATATATATATATATATATATATATATATATATATATATATATATATATATATATATATATATATATATATATATATATATATATATATATATATATATATATATATATATATATATATATATATATATATATATATATATATAAATATATACATATATATATATATATATATAGATATATATATATTGTCGGAAATGTATGATGGTGATTTATTTTGGATCAATAAATACACACCGGAATCCGTGTAGATCAAATAAAATATTAATTATTTTATTTTGGATAAATAATCCGGTTTCACTGGATCAAACACAATGTTGAAAATTTTGTAAATGTGATGATGAATTCCTTAGGGTAAGAAATTCACGCTGGCTTCACTCTTACGATTAAATAGAAACAATATTTTTACGGAAAATACTTCGAGTAAATATGGTGAATTTAATAACAATTTTTTATTTAATAAATTATAATTTTCTTTTAGGTTAATGTTCACTCTACACGGTTTCTTTGACACGACTGTCACTTTGAAAGGTAAATTATACAATGCAATATTTTACGGAAAATTTCCAATTTATATACAAAGTGTCATCTGTTGATAGACATTATAAACTTATTTGAGCAATTACAATTTTAGTACAAATTTTGAACGTGTAACATCATACCTAATATAATATTCCACGGCTTGTACCCAAATTGGAACTGTCAAAACAAAGGTAAACAATTAAATTGGTAAGTTAAATGATTCTATATAAAACTAAAGTTAAACTAAATATTATTTTAACAATTTCAGCCAACAAATTATAGGAACAAGAGAAGCGGCTGATGGACAAATAATTCAGATAAGTATAAATGGTAATTATTTTAGTGATCAAATGATTCTCTGTGTTCTCTTTTGTTTTTAGGTTATAATACTGGATGTCAAGTTACGTGATGGAAAAATTATGGATTACAATACAAACTGTATGGGAAAAATTATGGATTATAATTGGGATTCAATATGAGTTTGTATACAAATTATTCTAAAAATTATTATAAAGTTAAATGATTTAATATTTATGTTTTAGCGGCTGCTTTATGATGTTCAGGTGTGGATTAAATCCGCCCAGCAAATGAGATGTATGTAGGTGGTTTATTTTCAGGTTCGTTTTAAATTTCAGGTTGCATTTCTGAACATATCGCCGCGGTTGACTCCTTAGAGTCAAAACTTGGTAGAAGACTAATTTTGGTTATTGGTCGTTTCAGTAGTTTGCCATTTGGAAGTTTGACGGTAATAACCCGAATTAGGTTATCCTTTCCAGGATGTACATCATAAATCCGTGCTAATGGCCATTTTGATGGGGTTACGTGTTGATCACGGAGAAGCACTAGATTTCCAATTTTTATTTGGTGGTTCGGTGTGTGCCATTTATTTAATTTGTTTAACGAAGTCATATATTCCAATGACCACATCGGTTCCAAAAGCCCTGGAATAGGGACTGAAGTAATTGCCATCTGCTTAACCGATTGATTTTTATTGTTGAGACATCTGGTTCTGGTAATAGAGTCATTGGTTGACCAATTAGGAAGTGGCTGGGAGTTAAAGGGTTGTAATCGCCATCATGAAGATCCTCTAGAGGCCGGGAATTAAGAAGGGCCTCAATCTGCTTAAGAAAAGTAATGTACTCTTCGTAGGTGAGTATGGATTCTCCAATCACGCGACGTAGATGGAACTTGGTAGCTTTTACTGCGGCTTCCCACAATCCACCAAATGTAGGAGCCGCTGGGGGAATAAAATGCCATTGTATTTTTTGATCGGTGCACCAACTAAGTATGTTTGATTTTGCTGCTTGGGTTAGGTACTCCGTATAGAATCTGGTTAATTCCCTTTTTGCTCCAACTAGGTTTGTGCCGTTGTCACAATACAAATCGGTAGGTATTCCACGAACGGCACAAAATCGTCTTAAGGCTGCCAGGAAACTGTCAGTGCTCATGTCTGTTACTAAATCTAGAGTTGTGGCCTTAGTTGCCATACAAACGAAGATAACTACGTATGACTTGTACGTTTTACTTCCTCGGGAACGATGTGTTTTTAGGGTGAAGGGGCCAGCCAAATCGATGCCAGTTTGCACGAACGCTCTTGCGGTAGGATTTACTCTGCAAGATGGCAGTTGACCCATGAGTTGCTGTTGAATTTCAGCCCGATGTCGCCGACAAATTATGCATTGGTGGATTATGCGCCTTATTAGATTCCTGGCGCGGGGAATCATGAATCTTTGGGCAATGCTGCTCATAAGTAACTTCGGTCCGCTATGCAGATGCTTGATGTGTAATTCCCTTACCATTTGCTCGACTATTGCATGACATGCTGGTAATATCACAGGGTGTTTCATATCATATGATACATTTGAGTGATCCAATCTGCCGCCAACTCGTAGCAGCCCGTGGCCGTCCAAAAATGGAAAAAAAGAAATCAGATTAGAATTAATTGGTAATGGTTTTGACGTTTTTAAGGATCGGATTTCGTTAGTATAAATCCCTTCCTGGATATCGCGAAATATTGTAAACTCTGCCTCGCGTATCTCGGATACTCTCAATGAATCTAATGCGCGGCGATGAGGGCTTAGTTTTAAGTTTCTGCTGAATCTTAACAGTAATGATATTATTCTTGTTAGTTTTCGATAGTTTGCTCTCCCTTCCATTATCTCCTCAATAATGGATTCACGTTTCGGTGTCGCGGAGAGCTTGCAGCTGAATTCTCGATTGTTGTAAGAAGGTAGTTGAAGCCTTATCTTTTCACCCGGAGGACTAAAGGAGTGATTAAGTAGGAATTCGGGACCCTTAAACCAGGACTTCTGGTGACGGAATTCTTTCGGTAACATACCTCTCGTCGCGCAATCCGCAGGATTTTCCTTGGACGAGACATGATGCCATTGGTTTCGGTTCGTACATGTAAGAATTTTGGATGTGCGATTTGCTATGAATGTTTTCCATGTGTTAGGAGGCTTAGATAACCAATCCAGCGTGATTGTGGAATCTGTGTACAAATAGATTTTGGGATGATTGGACAAGCGCAATGATTTTTGGACAGATTCTAAAAGACGAACTAATAAAGCAGCAGCGTTTAGCTCCAGACGTGGGATCGAAACAACCTTAACTGGGGCTACCTTAGTTTTGGCTGCAATTAAATTGGTGTGCACAGTCGTACCCTCTATTACTCGTGCGTATATTAACGCTGCATATGCCTCCTTCGAGGCGTCCGCGAATCCATGGAGTTCTAGCCCTTTAGTTGCATGTATGTATCGTGGAAACTTTACATTGGTTAATTCGGTAAGTTGATCTCGAATGAAACACCATTCCTCTGAAATATCTCGAGGGAGCTCATCGTCCCAGCCAATGCCCTTCACCCACAGCGACTGGAACATAATCTTTAACCGGATTGTTACAGGTGATAATAGACCTAACGGGTCAAAGATTCGAGCGGTCTCCGATAAAAATGACCTCTTGGTGAATTTGATTGTATTTGGTAAAGACAATCGGAAAAAGAAATTATCGTGGATAGGGTCATAATTTATGCCGAGTACTGATATGGTTTTGCATTCATCGGATATTTCCCAAGAGGTAAGTTCTCGGTTTTCAATTGGAATGGATTCCAATAAGGTGGGATGGTTTGCGGACCACTTTCGTAATTTAAAGCCTCCTTGATTGAGCAAGTTTATTATTTCCCCTTGCAGTTGTAATGTTGCTTCTAAAGTTTCTCCGCCAGACATTAGGTCGTCCATGTAAAAGTCTTGCTTTAGAATATCGGAGCCAATTGGATATTCGGCACTGAATTTATCTGCAAGATAATGGAGTGTTTGAGTGGCCAGAAACGGCGCGGGACTAGTACCATAAGTGACTGTGGATAAGCGGTAGTGTTGGATTGCTGACTGCGGATTTTCACGCCAAATGATTCTCTGGTAATCTCGATCATTTGGATGGATACGAATTTGCCTGAACATCTTTTCGATGTCAGCTGACACAACAAATTTATGCTTACGGAATCGGATGAGTAAGTCAGATAGATTATCCTGGATAGTAGGGCCTACTATTAGATTATTGTTCAATGACTCGCCGGAGGTGGACTTGGCCGACGCATCGAACACTACTCGGACCTTGGTAGTGCTGCTAGTGGTTCTGATTACTGCATGGTGTGGAAGGTAGAATAGTTGGTGAGATTTTTTCGCGATTTCATTATCTGGTATAACTTCCATATGTCCCAAAGCTAGGTATTCTTTCATAAAGCTAACGTAGGCTTCTCTGAGCGGCGGATCCGAATTCAATTTTTTCTCAAGCAAGTAGAATCTTCGTTGTGCTTGCATAAGACTGTCACCAAGGTTTGGTGGTCGTTGAATGAACGGCAGCGGTAATGATACACGATTTCCCTCAAATTTGACATGCTCATTAAAAATTTTCACAGATTTAAACTCTTCTTCGGTTAAGCTTGGCTTGGTGTTGACCTCCTCCGTTTCCCAAAACCTTTGAAGTAATTTCTCTATACCGGACCATTCCAAGGAGTCGTCCTTTAACTGAATATGCAATACACTTAACTGACCCTTATTCGGGGTAGTTGGCTCATCTGACCTAAAACTTCCGCCAATAATCCAGCCAAATCGGCTGTTTCGTGCTATCAAAGTGTCCTTATGGGCTACTCTGCCGTCAGTCAATGCGTGGAACAAGTGTTCACAGCCAAGCAAAATATCGATGTGAGTCGGCGCAGTAAAATTGGGGTCAGCTAATGGTTTGAGATGTCTGAAATGGGACTTAATTTCGTCGATATACTCTACTGGCACCCTAGGGCAAATTGAAGGAAGGATATATGCTCTGGTACTGACAATGTAGTCGTGATCTACGCATGAACGGATTTTCAAAATTGATACTCCCTTTGATGATCCAGCCTGTGAATTATTTAATGTATCAATTGACACGTTCGCCTTTGATCTTGGCACCTTTAAATGGTTAACACACGATTCCGTCACAAATGAATGGGTTGACCCCGAATCAAGCAAGGCTCTAAATTTCGTCCAATTCCCGAAACTATCTTCAATTTCGATTTCGGCTGTCGGAAGAATGGGTACTACGCGTCGGTTTTGCTCAACGTAATTGGCTACCATGGTTTGGGAATTGGTCGGCTCAACCGAAATTTCTGGTAACGACAATTTAGTTCGGTGTGGGGTGCCCGATTCGGAATAGGCGGGTTGCGAAACCATACATGATGTAGTACTGGTTTGAGGAGTACTGGCTTGAGGAATGTGTAATAGCGAATTATGCCTCTTATTACATTTTTGGCAGCTTTTAGTGTTCTTGCATTGGGATACGATATGTTCATCGCTCAGGCAATTAAAGCACCGATTCAACCTTTTAATCAGTTCTCGTCGGGCGTCAATGTCTTGGTTGCGGAATTTAGAGCAAGTAAATAATTTATGGTGTTCGTTAGTGCATAACGGACAACGTGGTTGCGGATTTACATAGAATGATCTGGACGTGCTGGGTAAGCTCGGCGGATTGTAGCTACGTTTCGCACCAGATTCTCCTATTGCATCACTTCTTTTGGATAAGAATGCTAACAGTTCGTCAGTGGTAGGAAAATCGTTTTCTGATGTCTCGTATTTCCAGATCCGTTTTGATTCTTCGTCGAGTTTCTCTGTAGCCAAATAAATGATCCAAGGATCCCGTTCAACTGCCTTCGGGCCAAGCGACTTCAATCCTCGGACGGTCTCATCTATTTTGTCAAAAAGTTTCAATACGTTTGCAGAAGAAGGATTCGTACCGATTTTGGGTTGCGACAAAAATTCTCGTATATAGGTTTCGACAATTGCTTTCTTTCTGTCGTATTTCTTTATGAGACGTTTCAACGCTTCGACGTAGTTCGCATCATCTATACGGAAATGACAGACAGACTCGTACGCTGGTCCCCGTAACTGACCCAACAGATATTTAAACTTTTGCGCGGGTGACAACGATGTGTTTTCATGGACCGTTGAAATGAAAATGTCATGGAATGATTGCCAATACTTATAATTGCCGTCAAATATCGGGAGCGATAGTCTTGGTAATTTGAAATCGGATTTAAAATTGTTGCCGTGCACAGAATGGTCGACGCTATCATCCAATTTGGGAACTGGCTGAAGGTTAATTGAACGGATCAATGATTGGATTTTCGAAACAAGCGGAAAGAACTGGTCATCCAACTCCTCCATTTCTGATTCCGTCTCGGGCTTTAATTGGAATAATATTTCTTCGACCGAAATAAATTGGTTGTATAATTCGTTTACCTTGGACAAGCGGGTATTTAATTCGTCATAACTGCAATTCACACCCTTACTATCAACGAAATTAAAGATTTTAGTTAATTGGCCTTTAATCACGGACTTACGTTTTATTAGCGCACTACGACGATCTAAACCGTCATCGAGAGGCATTTTATCGAAAAAAAATTAAAAAAGAAAACTTCACTCAAATCACGAAAAGCCTGGATTAAATTCGGAAGGAATGGAAAAAAAAATAAATGGATGTAAAACGGTTACCTGAATATTGGTAGATGCTTTCTTCTTTGGATGGTGAATCGATAAAACTCCCACAATCTTCTTGGTTGATAATCACGTGTCTCTCTTCTTTTTAGGTTAGATTCGCCTCGTGTCGCATCCGGCTCGAAGGACCATTAAAAATGTCGGAAATGTATGATGGTGATTTATTTTGGATCAATAAATACACACCGGAATCCGTGTAGATCAAATAAAATATTAATTATTTTATTTTGGATAAATAATCCGGTTTCACTGGATCAAACACAATGTTGAAAATTTTGTAAATGTGATGATGAATTCCTTAGGGTAAGAAATTCACGCTGGCTTCACTCTTACGATTAAATAGAAACAATATTTTTACGGAAAATACTTCGAGTAAATATGGTGAATTTAATAACAATTTTTTATTTAATAAATTATAATTTTCTTTTAGGTTAATGTTCACTCTACACGGTTTCTTTGACACGACTGTCACTTTGAAAGGTAAATTATACAATGCAATATTTTACGGAAAATTTCCAATTTATATACAAAGTGTCATCTGTTGATAGACATTATAAACTTATTTGAGCAATTACAATTTTAGTACAAATTTTGAACGTGTAACATCATACCTAATATAATATTCCACGGCTTGTACCCAAATTGGAACTGTCAAAACAAAGGTAAACAATTAAATTGGTAAGTTAAATGATTCTATATAAAACTAAAGTTAAACTAAATATTATTTTAACAATTTCAGCCAACAAATTATAGGAACAAGAGAAGCGGCTGATGGACAAATAATTCAGATAAGTATAAATGGTAATTATTTTAGTGATCAAATGATTCTCTGTGTTCTCTTTTGTTTTTAGGTTATAATACTGGATGTCAAGTTACGTGATGGAAAAATTATGGATTACAATACAAACTGTATGGGAAAAATTATGGATTATAATTGGGATTCAATATGAGTTTGTATACAAATTATTCTAAAAATTATTATAAAGTTAAATGATTTAATATTTATGTTTTAGCGGCTGCTTTATGATGTTCAGGTGTGGATTAAATCCGCCCAGCAAATGAGATGTATGTAGGTGGTTTATTTTCAGGTTCGTTTTAAATTTCAGGTTGCATTTCTGAACATATATATATATATATATATATATATATATATATATATATATATATATATATATATATATATATATATATATATATATATATATATATATATATATATATATATAAAATGTAACATTATGTATAGTAATAAACACAGTATGACGGAGATTCCCGTTGGCCAAATTTAATTATATACATCCAGAGCAGATAAATGCCAGATTTTCTATGTAAAAAGAATCCGAGATAGAACCATTATTTAATCATAAAAAAATACATTTAGTTAATATTGTTGTGAAAAATTATGAATTTTCTTTTTTTTTATTATCATTTATTTTCCTGTTATAGCTTTGTGCTTCTTAAATTTATTGCTATCATTATCATCATTATTAATGTTATTAAATTGCTCACTTTGAAAAAAACAAAAAATTGGTTGGTGCTTTCGCCAGTTTTTATTATTGTGCTTTTATCTATTTCTTTGCGTTTATTTTTTGTTTAGGGTACTTTTGTTTTGTGAACCCTACTTTCCTCATGATAAATAATTCCTGGTAAATAATAATAATAATCACAATAATAATAAAAACGCGAATTGTGTATATGTTCTGCATACAAGAAATTTGTATTTTCATATTTTTGGTTATTATTTTAAAATTTATGGCTGGAATTTATACAAGACATTTTCTCTGATATGAGGCTTTGTTTTTCTTATACATGCTTTAGTTATAAAAAAAACTAAATTGATTTAAACCAAAATGTGTGCACGGCCCCACATGTCAGATTTCTACGGTTATTTTTGAGGTGAAACTTTATTATGTTTTATTTTTTAAAGTACATATATCATCTGATGAAGATAATGCGAAGTGAAAATGTTGAAAGTGAGAAATACTCGTTACTTTGACTTCACAAAAATCACAATTATGATTACATACGGCATACGATTGATTTAATATGTATAATAAAAGTTTAGTCCTAATGTATTACTTTTCAACATTGCAAATGTGACAAAAGATGTTGCAAAATATAGAATGGTTGGCAATCTTTCCGCGCCTTATTTTGTTATATAAAATTCTCAAGTCAAACGCTTCAAAACCGCATACGCAACTAGGATTAAATACTTGTTAGATGGCTTTATCATGCTACGAGATTTCCACACCGGAAACAAGGCATTTAAAATATGGTAAAAGAATTCTTAGGAGCAATATCATTGTTAGACGTTCTAACTTTTGGTAATAAACATCAGCTGTAACTCTTTCGCCCGATTATAGTAGCTCAAAATAAATTATTCCAGTGCAGTCCCACCAAACGCCCAATAGGACCTTTTTCAGTGGCAGACCCCGTTTATTCGGAGAAAGCCACTGATTGCCACCGGCCACAATTCTGTTAAGAAATACATATATCCCTTTGTTTCCTAGTTATTAACAATGTGAAAATGGTTTGCCGCTAACAACAAATACTTTGTCGTTATGGTTAGGTAGTAGCCGTCTTCTTCTCTAATAAACATTAGGGGTTACTGGAGTGGATAGTAGGAGCTATGCAGCTCACAGACTCGTTTTAATTGTTCGTCTCGGCAGTGGAGTACAATGTTTCTTGGTCCCTTATCTTGGGCTACTAGAAGTGCAGCCAGTTAAATCTACCGCTGTGTGCTCGGTCAGCATGAATCACTAACTGAAAATCATCTGTTCCTCCTCTGGATATATTTTCAAGATTATATTTAAGAATTTGGAGGTAGCAATTGTTTTCTTGCAAGCATTTTTGAAGCACTGCCTTGGCATAGTATTTGAGCGAAATAATTGTTCAGCGTCCGAAACAAAATAAATGTGTAAGAACTGAGGATTGTTATCAATAGTTGGGATCAAACTTCCAATATAATGGCGATTTATCCTTGAACTTTAAAAGTGGGCATGAAATTGCCTGCTCTTACATCTTTAGCAACAAAGGAAGTCATTTGGAACAGAATATTATACCTTCTTGTATTGTCGAGCAAGTGTTTGGAAAGTGAATTTAATCCCAGAATTAGACTCCTGATTGGTTCTGGCGGTTCCTCGAGTTCTGGAAGTACCACTTTGCCCCCAGTACAACAAAGTCCAGGTGCAACCTTAGCCCATTTTTTCCATGGCAATGGCTACAAGATGCGAATGAAGTTTATCCTAAAATAAAACTAGAATTAACAACAACAACAAATTTACATATGTATGCGTTTTAAAAAGTATACATTCGGTCGAATAATATAAAATATTTTTCTATAATAATATCCGAATGAAATATATTTATTTAATACCTAAGAAAATCGATATTTCAAGATTTTCAATGATCGGCAAACATGTCGTCGGTAGGCCTGTCAGTCTACATTAACCATGCCAACCCGTTTAAAAAATTATTGGGGTTTACCTAGTTAATCCTAGATTATTCAAAAACGTGAAAAATTTTGTCTTAAGCATGCCTAAGAAAATCAATATCTCGAGATTTTCACCGATCGGCAAACATCTCACTATGATATTTCGGTAGGTCTATGTGTGTGCTTTGATCATGCCAACCCGTTCAAAAAGTTATTGGGGTTTACCTAGTTAATCCTAGATTATTCAAAAACGTGAAAAATTTTGTCTTAAGCATGCCTAAGAAAATCAATATCTTGAGATTTTCACTGATCGGCAAACATCTCACTATGATATTTCGGTAGGTCTATGTGTGTGCTTTGATCATGCCAACCCGTTCAAAAAGTTATTGGGGTTTACCTAGTTAATCCTAGATTATTCAAAAACGTGAAAAATTTTGTCTTAAGCATGCCTAAGAAAATCAATATCTTGAGATTTTCACCGATCGGCAAACATCTCACTATGATATTTCGGTAGGCCTATGTGTGTGCTATGATCATGCCAACCCGATTAAAAAGTTATTGGGGTTTACCTAGTTAATCCTAGATTATTCAAAAACGTGAAAAATTTTGTCTTAAGCATGCCTAAGAAAATCAATATCTTGAGATTTTCACCGATCGGCAAACATCTCACTATGATATTTCGGTAGGCCTATGTGTGTGCTATGATCATGCCAACCCGTTTGAAACGTTTTTGGGGTTTACCTAGTTAATCCTAGATTTTTCGAAAATGTGACCAATTTTTATCTTAATAGAATGTCTAAGAAAATTAATTGACTATCGATAGCTATTGACTATCGATAAACTGTGAGCTCATCAATGCCTGTTTAGTAGGGTCAGTATATGTGTAAAGTTTTCATAAATTATAAATAAATTAATAAAAAATAAACTTTTGTGTTTACATGTAAATTTAAATACAAATTTTGCGTAATAGCAATAAGCAACGGCAAATTTCAATAATGGATTACCATTAATGCAGTAATTATTTTAATTGTTTGTATTGTATTAGTTAATCAAATGAAATGGTTTCCTTTTCTCGTTCTTACGAGAAGAAATTTTCTTCTACGATTTTCAAACAGTATATATTAAAACTATTGAAAATGCAAATTATAACAAAATCTATTCTATTTACGTTGTATTTCATTCATAAAAAATTAAATCAAAACTGGTCAACTGTGGTTGCTTATATCGCTCATAAAATAGCCCGATCAATAGTCTAAAACCATCCCGAGGCTAAAAGGAAGTCAACAGTGAAAATTGGTTCGTATTTCACACAATAAAATTAAAAAAAATCCCTAAAGCCCCTTAGCATTGGTCCCTTCTGAGCACGGATCACCTGTAATTATGTTACTTCCCTTTGTTTTCATATTGTAGTTCAACTCAACGAAACTAAATCTGTCCATATAAACCTTACCAACAAAATTGTTAATTGGTTACCTGTTCAACTGAATTCGCAACCAATTTCACATGCAAACACGGCAAAACACTTAGAAATAATCCTTAATGCTAAACTCAAGTGGAAAGAGCATGTTAAAAAGAAAAAAAGAAGAGTTAAACATTAAATATAGACAAATGTATTAGCTCATAGGAAGGAACAATGAGCTAACATTACATAATAAACTGCTCTTATGTATATCGGCAGATATTGAAACCTGTTTGGACGTATAGTATAAAGCTATGGGGCTGTACCAAGAGAACTAACGTAAACGTAATTGAAACTTTTCAAAATAAAGTTTTGCGTGGTATGGTCAACGCACCAAGCTACATAAGGAATGATAACCATTCATAACGATCTCAAAATGGAATTCGTCAGTGAAGAAATTAAGAGATATGCGAGGAAACGCGCCCACAGTAAGACGGTTTCGACGAATGAAATCCTTAGAACTAGGGCAGGGGCAGCTAAATTAGTGAAGTGACCAACTTGGAGCTAACCAATGGGTTAACAACATTTAATATTACATAGATGAATTTGTATTCAGTTGTAATATTTGTTAAATAAAAAAAACAAACATTTTTTGAGGGAGGGGAGTTTTTTACTTTCGGGAATATGATAGTATTCCGTATCATACCAAATTAACTCAGGGGGAACCTACGATAAACCTAGTTATTATTTACGTTTGAATACTTTCATACGAGTACGTTTTGAAATTATATGTTTGCCTACTAATTTAATTGAAAAGAAACTGATTCCCGTAGAATTGAACCGGATAAAATCTTATCAATTGAAGCCAAAGTTCTTCTCGGCCGTTCATAAAATAAAATTTCACTGTTAAGGCAGAGTCAGTCATCAACCCTTGATTCAAGAAAGAAAAGAAAATAAATATTAACTTTAGAAATTATAAATTTGCTTTATTACTATTAAAATTGGTTAGTAAAATGTGGCGCACATATGTATACACCTTTTAGAGGAGCCTAATCTGAGTTATACGCATATCTAGCAAAATTAAACCAAACATTCATTTAATTTAATTCATGTTATTTACTTTAAAGCGCTTTAGAGACATAATTTTTTGATAACACATCACAAACCATAGCTAATTTTTTTTTTTCTTAAAGGGGCCCTCGACTTTAATGTTGGGAAAATATTTATTCTTTGGTTTTATATGCAAAATATACTGGTTTCATATTCTTAATAAATTTTATGGTGGATTTATGTGCTCGTAATTTTTTTTATGTTGTTATACAACACTTTATTAATATTAAAAATAAAATTGAGTTTTTAGAATGATTAGAATTAATTTAAATATTACGATAAATAAACATTAGAAGAAAAATACGTCAGCATTATAATCTTGTATTTATAAGAATAAGAAGAAATTTAAGAATATGATTGTAACGGAAAGATGTTAATTGCTTGGGATTTAATAAGATTTATGAATCTGTTAATGCGATGATTTTTATTTTTAACATTTACTTTAATTAGTGGAAAATTAATTGATAATTAGGAGATTTTTTTGTATTTTATGTTTATAGAATTTATTTTGCTATGTGGAATTGATATATAAATATCAAATCTATTTAACCCAATACAGCACAACAGTAAATAATAAGAAAAAGCAACGAGCGAGTTCACCTCAACTGGCAAAAGATTTATGAGAAAACATTTATGTAAAATTTGAGGCTCAGAAACCCTGCTGCTCGCTTAGTATTTAAATTACGTTACATGTTTGGATCAAAAAGTCAATAAGTTATTCTATTTTGAGTTTGGAGGCCAAACCTTACTAACCTTAATTGAGCATGAGCAACGTACAGTTCTGTTAAGTTGATCGCCTAAACCTGCCATGTATGATTTAAAATATACCATTACCCACACACGGCAATCTTTTTCAAGATTCCATATTTAGACTGCAATGAATGGACACGGCAAACTCGCTGAAATAAGCCAAATGACATCGCTTTGTTACTGATCAGTTGGAACCAAGCGCAAACTTTAGTGATACGTATTGAGGTACTCCTACATAAAATTATATCGTTATTATTTTATTGTTATTGTTAAAATTTTATTTCGATAAAAATTAAATAAATAACAAATTTTACTTAATATTCTTTTTTCGTGAAGTGATAATAAATAAATTAATTTAATAAATATGGTAGGTTGTTTTTAAATTTTTTATTACCATTATATTTTAATTTTAACCTAATGTTTGGTGGCGTTTTTTCATGTTCAAATTAAGCATAATAATAATTTAAACCCAAATAAAGTCTCAAGAGCATGATTGGGTAGTCGACTAAAAATTGCGTTAATCGATTTGGTTAGGTATGCAAACGCATATCTACTTACTAATTATTTGCATGATATTTTTTTAAATTCTATTTTGTCTTTACCAAGGACAACACGCATCGGCGCGAGGGGCCACCGACAAAAAAGCCACCTGGAACCGAATAGGAGAGAAAACGAATACCATCGGACCTATAAATAAGACCATAAGTGATTGAAGCGGTTGAAACTGCCGCTACATTTTCCCTGATCCTGCCTACTGCTGAAGCCGCGTTACCTGTTGTTATCAGAATACCAATGGCAAACAGAAGTCCTATTATTATTAGGTCACATTCTCCTATTATTAGGACACCAACTGCAAACACAAGTTCTTATGCGACTGGAGCAAGAAGAGTTCATGATCGTTACAGAAATAGGCCAAGAGTAAGAAAAGAATCTTCTAGTAATATCTAATAACATGCATATTATATAATTTACTTAAATTTCAGCAAGCTACTATCATGGATTCTATCCAAACGTCACTCCGGCTTCAGGAGCAATCCAACAGGAACCAAATCAAAATGATAAAGCTACAAGAAATATATAATAAAAATCAGCTTGAAATATTCAAGGCTGTGAATTAGAACAATAAATTACTAATTAAAAATAATGAATTATTATTAGCTTATAAAAATAATAATTAAGCAGTACACTTCAAGTATTAAGCCTGAATTCCACTGTGAATAATTGACTGAACTGACCAAGTCGAAAGAAGACAAAAAAAAATCCATTGGAGTGACAAATATTAAGCATGTTTTTTTTTATTTTTTTTATAGCACAAATATCTTGATAAATTTTGACAGCGACAGCAAAAAAAAAATTAATTTTTGGTTATCACTTGGAGTTTTAATTTGGCTTTTTCACCACCAATAAATTATTTAAAAAAAAACGATTACTTTATTAAATTGCTAATAATAGTATTTAGTGATATTATCACAGTTGATCCCAATTTATCAGAATTTAACTGTATACAAACTTTATATGTTTTTATTATCACAGCTATTTTAGAAGCAACCACCAAAAAAAATTATGACACTTCCCATAAAAATAACAAACTTTTAATTAAGTGCGTTTTAGTGTGCGGAAAAAAAATTGCGTTCGTACACAAAATTTGTGTGCGTATATTAGTTGGATAACCAAAAAATGAATTCGATTTTGATAATTTTTGACCATAATTATGGCGATCCACAAATACAAACACACATTTGATGTAAGTAAAATCTTGACTGACTTCGTTTTGTGTTTCTTTCACACAACCACCGATTTTATGTTTTATCTCCCTTTATTTTGACTGACAAACTTTTATTCGCAATGGAATTCAGGCTTTATGTATTTAAAGTATTACATTTTAAATTATATTAAAACTAGTGGGATAATATAACTTTGTCCACGATTAACGTATAATATACTCATTATACATTTATTTCTTCAATTATAATGATATACATTATTCATTGCTAGTTTATCTATACCTTTTCATTTTCAAATTGGAAGCTCTGTACAATATATGTGTTGAAAACAAACTAGAAATGGTTGAATTACCTCGGCCAGACGAGGATGGGGATACTATTTTTGAAAGGGAGTTCGAGTATGAAAATATGGATGATTTTGACAGTGCTGTATCAATTCGCGATAGCCTTTTAAATTGTTTTTAGAAATAAAACAAATAAATTTATAAAAATTCAAAATTTTAAAAAACTTAAAATAAAATCACATACACATGTACCATAATTCAATAAATATAATGTACTTAAAAAAAAAATTCTTGTTTCTCATTTCATTTCAAATAAAACATCTACAAATTGAATCGATTCGAATTGTAGACGAGCTTCTTCTACCTTTAAACGTTTGTTATTTATTTCGTTGGCCTCTTTCATCAACGCAATGACGGAATTTTCAACCTTTTCACGTTTCTTTCCCTGCTCCTTGAACTCGTGTTCGACATCGCTGAGATCGAGGGGCTACTGTGGCTGTGGCTGTCGCCGTACTTTCAACAGCTGGTTCCGATCACTCCTACGGCGGATTCCGTAAGGCCGGCTAGCGTGACCACCCGCTCTTCAAACGGTGTTAAAAACACTGATTTCAAGCCGCCTCCCATCTGGTGGATATCCTTATGGATTTCTCTGATTTTTTTTTTATTTTATTTTTTAAATTGGCTCATACCTAAGAAATATAATTAAATTAATACGTATTATTAATTTTAGTCGATTCCTTAAGTTGAGGATCCCCTTCATCGGCATGTATATAATATCCACCTTTTTCCAAGCTACATCGTCCCTTACAGGTGGGCCTTCGGCGTTCAATCGGATGGACATTTCGTGTCAACCTTGCTCCATAGATTGCCTAGTGCTTTTTGTATTGAAGGGCCCTGTTACTAAATCCGTATGGTCTTCCAGGTAGCTCACCATCACTTCAAACTGTTAGTTGTTTGTTATTTTTTTAAGCCTGTAACATAAAATATAAAACAACTTTTACGTGTTATGGCACTTAACTTCAAATCCATATAAACAAATGAAACGCACAAGTACAATAATAAAATTAATTTATTGTTTAAATAACAATGTATTTTTAAACAAATAATTATTTTTTACTACTTACCCACTCATTTTTAATTTTTCTATTTTTTTTTTTTTTTTTGGTAGTTTATTAAAAATATCTATCATAGTAGTATCACTTACGTTTGAACTGAGTGATAAAATATCGAAGTTTTCGCTCGTCGAAAACTATACTGGTTTATAATTTTTATTTCGATTTTTATGAGTTGCTCTCAAAATTAAAATTTGTAGAAAAATTCTACAAAGGGACGTCGAGAAGTAACTTTCTTACTTTTGGTTTTAGAGTAATAATGGAACTTTAATTTTGCCGGCCAATCTAGAGGAACGATTTCTGATTACATTTACATACGTAAATAATCAATTTAAAAATGTTCCTTGTATTTTTGTCTAAAATTGATTTTTTTTTAAAGAGGTGTTCTTTTAAGGCATTCGGACTTTAAATTTATGTAGAATAATAATTCTAGATTATGAGACTGGTCTTATACCATTGAAAGACAAAATGATTATTTTATTATTAAAATACATAATTCTATACACTTTATAGAAGCTTTCAATTACACTTTATGTCTCTTTTTTGTATTTAATGTTTATTGAATTGGGACAACTATTGTAGATGACAATAATCAAGTTATAAAGCGGGGTAATGCCCAAAAGCATTATAATCGTGTTGTGACAGACTGCAAAAATAACTTCATAATCTCGAATTCGCGATTAGCAAGCTTGTATCTGTCGCGGGTATTATGAATGTCTTGGAACTCAGAATTAAGGAAATCAGAAATTTGAAAACAGAGAGAATTTCATTTGGAAATCGGAAGCATAACACATAAAATTTGTTGCGGTTATTTGAATGGAGCAATTTCATTAATTTCCTTAGATTGATACTTACCTTAAAAATTATATAATTTTATTATTCAAATGTTGTTACAGGGTATATTCTTTTAACCTGAGACTTTTACGGATCTTACCGACGGATATAATTTACATACATATGAAATCGCATATCCTCTATATGGGACCGGAAGGCATGTTGGAATTTTATGTTATGAATGTGTAGCACTGAGTAAAACCAGAGCCTGCTGTATAAATAAGAGCCTCCAGTATCGACTGTATTTTTTGCTAAGCTTAATATAAGGTACATAGAATTTTTTCTTCACTATGAAACTATATGGGAAAACGATTATTTTCATTTCCAATATTAGTTTATTAGAACCATGAGCTTTTGTTTGGTTTTTATACGAAAATATCCATGAAACATGTAATTTTATTTGCTTGAAAAATCGAGTCATGAAAATCACACAAAACATCTCGAGTAAACATGGCAGTTGCAATATTGCATCTGGTTTCTAAAGTTTGTAAATTTATTAACGCGAGGTTTTTGAATACGAGTACTTCCGACTCTTGGAATGCGTGTGATGTAGTTTCTTGTCCGTTCGCAACTCGACCATGCATCATCTGTATGGTCTCTCCACTATGGTAGTCATATTAGTAGAATCGAAACGGTACAAAAAAAAATTCTCATTTTTTATGCATGGAAAACACACCAATTTGATTATCGTAAGGCACGGTGGTGGAACGTTAGGGATCTGCCTTCTTATCGAGGATCGATAAGCTCATTCTTATTAATGAGTCTTGCATTATATGCTCCGGAAAAAAGTTTAAGATCTCGATCCCTTTTGAAAACTGAATTTGATAGGACTAATTATGGAGATAATGGGTCTTTGAATCTGTTATCTAAGTCATATAATGAATTGTTTAAATCACTATTATGGATTATCATGTGACATACATACATACATAAGATGATTATTTTTCTAATATTTTTTATTTATTATTTAAAATAATATTATTTCATTATTATTTATTATATAACTATTATTATTATATAAAAACTATGAATATATTTTAAACAACCCGCTTCACTGTTTCGTAATTTATTGTCTTTAAAGCTTAATGAGTTTCGTAAGTCGTCTTTACAAAAATTTTTATTATTAATCTAATGAGTGTTTCTTAATTTTATATTATTAATTTCCATTATGGATCAATAATTTTGATTGCTTTTAATATAAAACACTATTATTTACATCACTATTAATGATTAAAATATACCTTATACGATTCCTATCAAAAATAAAATTTGTATGGTCACATAAGAATAAGCTTGATAAAGTTGAATCAATATGCGATGTTGAATAGCATAGAATAGCAAATTGCTAATAGCAAAAATGTTCAATTGTGACGTTTAATTTACGGTAAAAACTGTGGAAATTTTACATTAACTCCTTTATTCTAAATTACAATAAGCGACGCTTTCGTTGGTTTTTAAAGACAAGCCCAAACTTAATCAGCTTGCCCTGGTAACAAATAGATATTGAATGAATATTAAGAGAATGCTTCCTTGTTAACTTTAACATTATATCAACATAAATATGTCACCCATGTATTTATAGAAATATTATTTTTTCTCAACTTATTAGAAAAAATTAATGATCATAAATCATAACAGAAAACATTCATATCACGCATCGTCATCCCACGTATTAATATTACATAAATTATTATCCAATGTAGCGAAAACTCAATCTCCTTTATTTTAAATAGTAATAATTGCCATTGGATGGATTGATTGATTTTTTTGACTATGTTAATTTCCATTTTATTTTTTGTTTTTTTTCTGTACGATAGGTTTTCATTGGAAAACCAATTTACTAAGTTTTTGTACGTTGCATTGCTGCTTCGAAATTGTATATTTTTGGGGGGTTATTTTTGTTTTTCATATTTATGAAATCATTTGACTTCATGATTATGACTAATATAGTGAATAACACGAAAACTATAATTAAGTATATCCAATAAATTTAGTAAATTAAGAAATCTTTATTACAAAAATAATGATTGTAAATATTTAGAAAAAAGTAATAATAAAAAAAATCAATAATAGCTATTTAATAATAAAGAAATGTACGTAAATAAAAGCTTTGGCTTATCTTAATTAATTTGTTAAAGTTGCTTGTTGAATGATAAGGCGTTGATTGTTCCACATATCCATATTTGTATTGTTGCATCATGGAATAAACAATAATTGGTTTTTATAAATCGGGTTATTTATATTGCGCCCGTAATTTTCGTAATTCGATTTTCTGCTGTACAAGGACACACTTCAACATTTCTATGTTGTATTGCTTTATTTTGCTTTGTAAGTTTTTGGCACTATCACAGATTTCACTAAATTGTATTAACTTACCATATTTAGATTTAATTATATGAAGGTATTAAACTTATTAAAGTTAATGCACAATAAGTAACTATATCTTTGCTATTTTTAAGTTCTAGAATAGTATATTGAAAAACAAATAAAGAAAACGAGGCATTGCAATACGAAAGTGAAATTTGCCTGAGCGATAGCGAGGCTGCAATCACTTGAGTATTGTAATTACACATTTTCACAAGAGTTATTCACGCTATTTTTTCTACGATACAATAGTCCTGTAATATTTATAAATAATTAGCAACATCAAAAAAAAAAAAACTTGTACGGATCAACAAAGCTAATAACTGAAACGTTCACAATATAATCGAAACATTTGGGTTTTCACAAATAGTGTGGCAAACTGGCAATTGAGAAATCGTTGTGCAATAAAATTGCAAAACGATTTGTGCAAAGCATCCTTTTCTTATATAATTTAAATTCAAAAATTAACATCGAAAGCATAGGTTACTACACTATCGTTGATAAAATCTTTTATTTCACCCATCCTATATAAAATGAAAACCGCACTATTCCACGCTTTTAAGGTCACTTTCAAATTTATAATGTTAATCACTGCGTTTTATTGGAAACAATTTGCTTCTGCCAAGTACTTGTGAGTAGATGTCCAATGGAACGCAAATTTTTGTTACAGTAGTAAAACATAACCTCAATTTAAATAAAACTGCTAGATTTTAATAAAAAATACGTTGTTCTATTAATCGTCGTACCACAAAAATAAACAAATATTATTTGTTTTCGACCCTAATCGAACCAAGATATTTTTGTTATGTCAGTAAATCTAAATTCTAATCGAATAATTTACTAAATTTTTGCAGAGAATGAGTAGATGTTAAGTACGAGTACGTTGTTTGGAAATGTTTCAAAATAAAATACAAACCAGTTTATAGCTAAATTAACATTATTTTGAAAATCGATGCATTTATCAAATGAGCCAGAAAGGCACTTGGATTAGGGTTAAAAAATGACGTTCCACACAACCAAACTTGATATAGAGCCATTATAACTAAAATCCCTCTGTCATTACCTATATGCGTAACTAATTCTAACAACTATACCATCATTTGAGCATGAGTTGCAAGTAAATACAAGTACTTGAATAGTTTGCTCGCACCAATGGAACACGCTAAATATTAGTTATTAATTTTATTTTGTTATTACCTATTAATTTTAATTTAGAATTGAATAATTTATTTATGTATAATAATTTGTTTTTAGTTCATAATGTTTATCGTGTTTATTATTTACAGTCTTAAACAATAAACATAAAATTCAGATTATCACATGCTTTCGCGTTTAGTTCATTCGCTATATTTAACTGTTGTGATAACTTTAACGGAATTTTATTTGGATAACGTAACTTTAACTTTATATTATGCTTTTAAACTTATGATTATTTATTTTTAACGTAACTTATTTATTTATTTACTAATTTTAATTATTTATGTTAATTATTTTTTAGTTTATAGTTTTAAAAAAGAAAAAATGTAAGATTTTAAAGAAACCGGTCAGAATTTAAAAAAAAATGTCGGATTTCTGTCTTTATCTACGCGAAAATTTTTATTTTTGCACTTTTAATAATCTTACTTCTAAATTCCAGCCCCCCTTCCGATAGTCATTTAAGGTAATCCAAAATACTTTAAATTGTACAAAATTAATAAAATAAATTAAACTGATTAAAATTTAAATAAGTTTAATTAATAAATAAATATTAAATAAATATATTGTTTGCAATAAATTTATTAAATTGTGAAGATCAAATTTCATATTGGTGACCACCGACGTCCGTTTTGACGGACTGGGACCCTTAAAAAAAAAAGAAGGAGAAAAATCAGCGCAACATTTTTTTTTTATGTGTAAAATTGTGGATACCTGGTACGAATACTTACCAGGTTTATGGTACGTACTCGTACCTACTTCCGTGAAATAAAATATAGTTTTTTTTGGCGTCATATGTCTACTTTATTTTTTTTTTTGGTTCTATGTATACGTGTATAATCCCCACCCAACTTCATCGACCACAAGGCCAGAGTTTTCCGTGCATTCATATCCCATTGGTACAACATGGAGCCACACCACACAAAATCTGTGGTAACAAACAGCTGCCGGCACACATATGCAGACACATATTACACACCGGCCAAGGACGGAATCACATCTACGCACACTGGAGACCGATATGCGCACGAACGGTAGCATGCCAACACCGCATACATTTAAATGGAGTCACACCACGTCTAATATATACAAGTGTCGCATATGCGCAAGTTCAATGCGCAGATCCTAGCTCGGCACTTCCGAATAGAGCAAAGTCCTGCGGGTAATGGATCATCTTGGCATAGGTCGAAGAATTCAGTCAAAGTTGTTGTGCTTGTGGTTCCGTCACAACACTTTCTACCGTTTCCCTAATGAAATACATACGTTGTCCATTTTCTAGGTGGACGATTTAATGGGCAATCGCTGGATTTCCTCGTGCTGGTCTTCTTTGGTCGTTCGAAAGATGGGCATATCGCTCCCCTTGTTGATATACTTGCAGTGAAAGAAGTGCACAGAATTTGATTTCACCAGTGCATTTCTTTACACAAACTTTGATTTCACTTCTTTCGGCATACTGAAAACAATAATTTCGGACCACGAGACTACTTTCCAGTCAATCCAATTAAAGAAATATTTAAGTAAACTAAATTAAAAAATTGAATATGCATCCTCGTCTGAGTCGAATGGGCAAATTGAAAAAACCCACCTATATAATACAAACGATAAAAAAAAAAGAAAATCAGAGAAGAGCCCCAAATTTAAAAGAAAACCAAGTAGTGTTCTTAAAACCTAACATTAGAACAAAAATGCACCGTAGGAGTTTTGAATCATTAGCAAAAGAAATAATGTGTAAAACATTTAAAACAAGGCGACATATCGAAAGAAATAAAAATGACATTAAACGATTAAAGAAATATTAATTGTAAATGTTTTGTTTCATTTCAGAATGTTATTATTAGCAAAATTATTAACTATTACTATTATTGCAAACTTTTTGGCTTCTGATGCTCAAAAATTAGAAATAAGAAATATGCATGAGGATCCAGTATTATTAATAAAATTAAGTAAATGTAAATTTCAAACAGCATTGATTAGAATTATACACCCAATAAATATTACTAATTTAGAATTTACCATAGAATTACCAAAAACATCATAGATAGGATAGAAAAAGATAAATTAGAATTGTAGTATAGTATAATCAAACAAAAAAGTATATATAACTTACTTCAAATAAAACCACCGTAAAGCCTCAGACGGAAAAGAAGGGATGCTTTTGGAACCGCGTGGAAATGGGTAGCGGAAACCAAGATGCCGATGATCTTCGAGGAATTAATGCAACGATGAATGAACTCATAAATTAGAATAATCAACAGTTTCAGGTGAACGAGCAGATAAACAAGAGAATTCGGCTGTTATTGAATACGATAAACGAATTAATAACCAGTACAACAGTGGCTAACAGAATCACGTTAACTGCATATTGATACAATCAATACAATTTTAGAAGTTATCCAGGATGCGATTGTAAGAACAAAAGTAGCATTACTCAGCAACAAGGCCTTCTCACTGAAAGAAACATGCTCATTGATCAAGGGATAAAAATAATAATACCGGATGAAGCACTTAAATTTATTACACCGCAGATCGGAATCAATGAATGAACACTACTTTACATTGGAGATACCAAAATTCGAAGATGAGATATCGACAGCAGCAATAAGGGTGTTTCTATTAAATATCAATAACAACAAACAAAAATTATTCACCACACCAAATTACAACAGCTATGTACAAAGAGACTCGGAGATAAAAGAATTCAAGGATAATTGTATTAAACCGCTAGTTATGGGAAACAACAGCACGTGCAATGTTAGAAACAGACACAACAGTATAATGGATCTCCGAAGGAAAAATACCGATAAACAATGTGGGAACATCGAACTTTCCGCAAAGTGCGAACCTGACAACAGAAAGCTGATGGGAAACTTTTTAATAAATATTTGAAATTCTACAGTGATTAACGAAAAAAAGTTCTAATCCTACGAAATAGAAAGCGAGAGCGAGGGGATTCCTTGAGCTCTTTATAATACATAAATATTTCGGCAAATCCTAGTGAGTCAAAACATAACCGCAATTGGACAGGAAACCATTGAGAACAGAAAACAGCTAGACCATATTTATTTGAAGCAATACAACCACCAAAATTTATTACGGATTCTTTCAGGAGGAATATCCACCTCGTGAAATATGCATATTTCTGTTAGTATTATACATGACCTGTACACATAAGTACCTTAAGAGATCGAAAGTCAAATGTATCTGTAAATGTTATGCTAATCTTCGTCAAAACTCACCAAAAAACTGTAAAGAGTACAACTATTTTTATAATTTCTTTAACTAATTTCGTAAATTTTGCAACTAGCGTTGATAACTGCACGACAAAGTTCTATGAAATTAACAACGAAATTTGTTTGTACAATTCGGAAAGTTCGATGTTCCCACATTGTTTATCGATATTTTGCCTTCGGAGATCCATAATACTGTTGTGTCTGTTTCTAACATTGCACGTGCTGTTGTTTCCCATAACTAGCGGTTTAATACAATTGAAATACTTCCGTTAAAACAAAATTTAATTTACATTATTACTTTGTATACTAAACGATATGTTTTGTACGAGTTTTTACGAAGCACGAGGAGGCATTTCACAAAATATGGAGGCATTTCACAAACAACTTACTTTTTTTTTTAAACTGTAGAGTAGTGTCATCAATCGTCTAATATGTTAATTGAAAAAAAAAAGAAAATTGTATGTGAAAATTGTAAGGTGCAGTTTCCGAAGCAATTAAACGTTTAAGTAAATATCCTAAAGATATCAGGAAGGGAATGAAAATAGTGATGGACAGTGTTCCTGGCTTACAGTGGTTCTGTCCAAATGTTTGTTACGTACATATGTACGATTAGCAAAATTTAATGTAAAGTTCTCTCAAAAGGATTGCCCTATAGAAGAGTGTTTGAAAAATTCTATATACGTCATTAATCCGCCAGTTGATACAGATGAACTTCGCGTAACACGATCTCAGACCAAGGCTCTCGCAATGATTCATTCAGTGGATGCGTCCGAACATCATCCATCATCGAAAACACAAACTGATCAACCTACCACAGTAACGTTCGCTCAGACCAAACCTTCTATTGTCATACCAGAAATAATTACATCACAACCGGCGATACCTACAAAAACGTCGGCGACCGTTAGGATTCTAAGTTTATTACGCAAGCAATAATACAGTTAGCATCGTTATCTTCAGCATCTCTATCACTAACAGCACCCGTTACTACGCCAGTAATGGATATATTTGAGAATGATATTTCTGCAAAGTCTGTCACAAAATAGCTATTTGAAAATTATATTAATAGTAAAATGGAACTTCACGAAGCTGTGTACGTTAAAATCGCACCCAAAGAAGTAAACGGCTGCTTTACTTTACGACCATCTGCTTTACGTATCATTTCGTGTGAGTTTACCTCCTGAACAATTTACAACTGCGTTACAATCAGCAATGTGGCCACCTGGACTCTTGGTGAAAGAATTCGAGTGGAGACCACCTCGTCAAATTTTTCGCAATATAAGCCCGGCCAAAACCCATCTTTAACTATAACTACAAAACAACAGAACTTTCACCATAAGATTCTACACCAATGTTCAAACCAAAACAAACTAGAAATCAATCATTTTATTAGCAAAATATTAATAAAATATCTTCGAAAGTCGCTCAATTTCACAATCTTGTGTTAAAAACGCTGTTTCCAATTTATATTGTCTGTGAAACATCATTCAACAAAGGAATCCTGAGTTCTGAATTCTTTCCCAGCCAATATGTGGTTTATAGATGTGACCGTTCACCATAAACAAATACTAAAAAATCAGGTGGATGAGTACTCATAGCTGTCGATACATCATTATCAAATGAGTTAGTTGAAATATCCAAACCTGTCCATCGAGCAATTATGTGTTAAAATTGCAATCAACAAAAAGTCAATTTTCATATATGTACGTTGCATATGTTTCGCCTGGCTCACCGATCTCATCTTACACTGCGTGCTGCGATACAATAATGGAAATTAACAATGCTGCTAATCCATCTGACACCATCTTAATCACGGGGGATCTTAATTTTCCAACTATTAGCTGGGTCATATGACGAAGAAATGGACGAAATCTTATCTTTAAACGTGAGTTCGGAAACAGAGTACCTGTTCAATTATACTGTGTTTGACATAAATCTAAGCCAAATTTGCGAAATTCAAAATGGTCTAGACGTAACAAGAAGAAATTTGATACCTGATTTTTACAAATGAACATATTCTATTTAAAGTATATGAATTACCATCACCATTCGTTATTAATGATGTTAACCACAAAGCCCTAGAAATAACTATTGAAAGCAACGGCAATAATGCTATTAATAATCACCAAAACTGCAAGATGTTAACGTGGGGGAAATTGTGCAAAATCATATTTATGGGCATAAGATTATTTTTTCCTACTGCCGTGGCCAGGATTCACAACATTTTTGAAGATTTTTTAAAGAAAATCGTGAAATTAATGGTTACCCAGCGTGTATGACATTCAAGGAACGTAAATCCTATGACCCACAGGTTATATAAAACATGTTTGCTGAGTTTTTTCAATCGGCATATACAATGATAACAACATAACCATACTAACATTCATCGAGCTCTAGAAGTATTCGGAGATGGATGTGGTCCTGATGGCGTTCTAGCTTCATTATTAAAAGATTTCACGAGGTTGGCAATTCCACTGTGTCTTCTATTGAATTAATCTTTCAAATTAGCAGTATTTCCAAAGAAATGGAAAATAACCAGAGTAACACCAATTTTAAAAACTGGAGCAAGAAATGATGTTTCTTGTTACAGAGGAATTACCAAAAGCCAAAAGATCAACATCTACAAATCTTATTAAATTTTCCAGCAACATCATTAAAGAAATTGAAAACCAAAAGCAAGTTGATGTGGTGTATACTGCGCAAGCCTTTGACTCCATCAGTCGTTCTAAAACGTTGAAACAGTTAAAAATATAGACTAAACTGTCTTTGCGTGGTTTAAATCATATTTGGGTAACCGCATTCAGTATATTGAGCATAATAATAGAAGATCAGAATTAATTCATGCTTCCTCAGGGTACCACGTCCTTTCATGCCACCCCAGGATTTGCCCTTGGATCTTTATAATTTTCATCAACGACATTACTGAAGTATTACAACATTCTAAGGTATTAAGGTTTCCAGATGATCTCAAATTCTTCAAAACATCGAAAACTTCGGCGACACCAACAAGCAACAAGAAGACATCGACAATCTAGCGTAATGGTGTGAGTCTAACCTTATCAGTCTCAAACATGTGCTTTACTAAGCACATTGAGCAATGCCTCGCTAGAGTTAGTTAAATGCTTGGTTTCATTTATGCATTGGACGAGAGATCTTTATAACCTCGATACAATTAAGATCCTCTATTATGCCTACGTCAGATGCTGTCAATGTCTCATGTACTTTTTACGATTAGCATATTCGAAATATTTAGAGTATCCAAAAAAAGTTTATACGCTATATAATAACGTGGAAAAATGCAAGGGATGATGACCAACATTTACCGTACGAAGTTAACGTAAAGCAATTGCTCTTACTGGATGCAAATCTTATCAAATAACGACATTGGAAAATAAACCAGAGCTTTTAAAGTGTTCGTTTGTTGAAAATAGTTTACTAGATCAAATCGTTGCACCTTGCACCATCTACATATAACGGAATCAATTAAAATAGTGGTACCGAGTAAAATCACCGAACAAACTATGGTGACAATGAACCAATAAACATGAAGTCCAAGAGTTTTAATAAAACTGAACATCTCTTCGACTTTTACTTAAGCAAAGTAAGCTAGGTAGGTAGGTCGAAGCAACATTAAGCTCTGACCTGAAAGTATTTTTATTTTAATTCTTTCTAAATTTTTTGATTCTAATTTTTAGTGTTTTTTAAATTTTGTTTGTTTAATTTTAAATATTATTCTTATTTATAATAACATCATTCTGACATTTTTATTTTGTATTTACCACAAATTGTAAAAGTAGACATTTCACTTGTGTGCTTTATGATATCGTTATATAAACCTAAAGTACCTTTATAAAAAATAATAATAGCTTCATTTCTTGTCGCTTTATGAACATAGCCAAGTTATGTTTAATTCATTTTGAAAAATAGCCAACAAATCGACATAAATTTTATATGAAAAACATTTATTGGTCGGTATTTTTACAAATAATTCGAATAGTATTTTAATAAATCGGGAACAGTATGAGTGGGTGATATTGGTATTGTTTAAATATGCGAAATGTTTAATTTAATAACGTAGCTGCTAATATTGCATACTGGGTTTATGTTAAGAATTTAATTTGTCTGTCTGTATTAAGTTGATTTTCGGCATTCTTTATAGACAAATATATTAATTGTTCATGGCAATCCCAATATTTTCGATTTGGTAAATCAGAAAAATACAGAGGCCAATCGCTCATAATATATCTTCCCCCCTCCCCGTAATTTTGGCTGAAGGCCCAAAGAGTTATACCAATGTACCACTCTGCAAAAATGAGAACCCTCCATGAGTTCTTTCTGTTGGTAGTTTGGTTTCGTACTGAAAAGTATGGTCTACTCATCAGGCAGCTACGACCAAACTACAAAAAATTCCACTCTAACCACATACATTAAGTATCTGGCCAGAACGAACTGACATAGCGAATTATTATTCACTACATCAAATATAAAAACTCATGGAGAAACCTCCATGGGTTTTTATATTTGATGTAGTGAATAATAATTCGGGATTGCCATGAACAATTAATATATTTGTCTATAAAGAATGCCGAAAAATCAACTTAAGGGCGCTACACACCATCCAACTTGGTTGGATGGTTGGTCCAATTTGGTTGGGTCGGATGTAAAATTGGATCGTGTGTATGCATGTCGGTCCGATAAAATAATAATAAGTTGGATGTGTTGGATGGAAATTCCATTCAACCGACCAACCAACCAACCAAGTTGGATGGTGTGTAGATTTGTCGAACGATATTTCATCATTTATGTTATGAATTTCATAGGGTAAACAACAAAACAACAGAAAAGAAATGAAAAAATTTTAAATTTTTTTTATAGAAAAAGAGGATATTTATGTATTCTCTCTTTATGTACGTATTTCGTTTTTTTAATGCATTTACGAGTAAATACGAGTATGTACAGTTATTTTGTAGAAGTAAAAATAAATTTATTTTAATTGTGTATTTGATAGTGTTACAATTACGATCTTCTCAACAAAAATTATCTAAAAAAGTATTAATAATGACGGAAAGGGAAATATTAATTGAAATCTTAGATTTATATAAAGAATTTAGTTGTTTGTGGGATAATTCGAGTAGTTTGCATAGTAATCGAGACGCTCGAAGCAAAGCACTTCAAACTCTCACTGATAAATATAAGAAAATAGATAGTGAAGCAACGGTCGCCACAGTGAAGAAGAGGCTGGATAATATGAGAACCGCTTACAAAAGAGAGTCAAAAAAAGTAACAAACATTACATTTTTATTGTATTTTATTTAAATAATTCAAGTTTACATTTTTATTTGTAGGTACAAGAAAGCAAAACATCAGGCGCGAGTCCTAGCGAAATTTATGTACCAAGTTTATGGTACTTCGAGTTCCTCACATTTTTAGATGAAAAATCAAATATTGATAGAAGCGGAATCGACACATTGGTTGATTTTGATGATGAGGTAAATTGTTTTAATTATTGCCATACAGTACATTAACCATTTTTTCTTGGAAATTCACCCTACCCTGGTTGTTAAAATATTCAGTGAACACATTCCTTATATGCTTGCCATCTTCACTATTTTGCCTTTGGCTATTTTGGGTTTTGGGTAATAATTGATTTTCTTGTCGCCAGTCACCCGCTCTAAATTGTTCATTTTCGGTGTCTTCATAATCGAGAGTATAATTTTTTGATTTTTTTCTCAAATTATTGTGAAGAACACAACTCGCGAGTATTATCCAATCAACGTTTTCAACGTTTATCAAAATTGGTTTTTGGAAAATACGGAACCGGGATGATAAAATTCCAAACACGTTTTCTGTTACACGTCTTGCTCTCGATAACCGATAATTGAAAATCCTTTTTTCATGTGTTATGTTTTTTTGCGAAAACGGTTTCAGTAGATGATTGCTTAAAGCGAAGGCGCTGTCTCCAAGAAATACATATGGCATGGATTTATTAGTTCCAGGCAATATTGAAGAGTTTGGTAAATGTAATTCGCCCGAAGACAATTTTTTGTAAAAATTTGTTTGTTTCCAAACTCCTCCGTCAGAATTACAGCCATTTATTCCGGTGTGGACATACATAAATTCGTAATTGGCGTTTACTAGCGCAAACAATACGACGCTGAATGTCCCTTTATAATAAAAAAATAATGAACCGCTACCCGGTGGTTTATTTATTAAAATGTGCTTGCCGTCCATGGCACCGACACAATTGTTAAACTGCCACATACTTTCAAACAGTCTTGCGTTATTAAGCCATTCCATTTCACTTGCAGGTATCTGAAATACAAACCAAAACTAATGAGAATCAAAAAAGTAAAAGACGACTTACAACTATACAAAAGCAACAACAAAAATTACTAGCCAGCGCAGAAAGTTTATTTAAAAATGAAGACACCGCTGCTGAAGCTTATGGTCGAAGTATTGGTATTCAATTAAAGGAAATGTCAAGCTACCAGAGATGTTTGGCAGAAAAATTAATTTCTGAAATAATATTTTACGGGAAATTAGACAAACTAACTCTAGAATCAACATTGAATTTAAATAATAATCAGATGTACGATTCAACATCAGAAACCTCATCAAATGTTTTTTGCTACTCTCCAGTTTTACCCCAATCCAACGAACACTCAACAATGCATTTTACATCAACTCCTAATATTATAAGAAACACACCGATACAACGATCACTTATCAAACAAAATAACGTATCTACATCATCATCAACTTCCTCAAATAATTATCAATTTTCTTCAGTTTTATTTCGATCCAATATAGAACCAGAAGGGCCCATTAGAATTACGGCTTATATCGCAAGGAGAAGCACACAAACACAACAAGCACTTATCCAACAAAATGAGGCATCAACAACATCATCAACCTCAATAAATAGGGTTTGCTTCTCTCCAGTGCTAGACCAATCCAATATAGAGCCACCAGTGTGTTTTAAAGCCGTTCCTAACATTGTAAACATAATCACACCTGAACAACAACCACACATTGAACAAGAGGACACACCGCCAGAAGAAAATTTACCGGCCAATTTTATAACCACGTCAGAATACAATTTGCAAGATTATATCATTATTAATAATTAGTTAGGATAAATTTTATATATTATACTGAAATAAATTGAATTCTTGAAATAAATTATGTTTTACTTACTTTTATGTAGCTTCTGAGAACTTGGTATATCGCTCGACAAGTCTCAGGGATAACTGCCGACAATAATTGCGGTGATATGGCTGCACTGAACTTTAAGTCAGAGTATTCTCTCCATGTCGCTAAGAACCTTAAAGTGGCAACCAAACGTTCCTCAGCGCTCACGGCTTCCCTCATCACTGTATCTTGCCGAGCAACTAAAGGTTTCACTAAATGAAGAAGTTCGTTGAAACTTTCGTAGTCCATCCTTAAATAATTACAAAAGTCGTCACTATTTAATTGTTTTAACAGCAACATATGGCTATATTTTTTTCTATCTTTCAACCACTTTTTGGTCCATAATTTCCTTTTGTTTGTATTAACTGTTAGTGACGTTACTAAAAGTGCCACCCCAACTTTTTGTTTTCTCGTCAAAACCATTATAATGATGTTGTATTGCCAATTTTTTATTAAATATGTATGTATTTTATATAAATTTAATTTCAAATAAAATATTAAATAATTAAAACTTCAACAACGCACCACAACTCAAGGAAAGACGCACAAATAAAAAAACGAAACAACAACAAAATTCAAAAATTCGGATGGTAAGTTGGATCGTCTGTAGACAACATCCAATTTGGTCGGGCCGACCGTCGGTCCAACCAAATTGGATGGTGTGTAGCGCCCTTTATTACAGACAGACAAATTAAATTCTTAACAAATATACGTGTGGGCATAATACACACACAAATGAGGTTTCTCCATGGGTTTTTATATTTGATGTAGTGAATAATAATTCGCTATGTTGTTTTATTTCAATTACAAAATCCAAATAACTTGAAACTACATCTTAAAAACAATATACAGGGTGTCCGGGTTTGGGATGCTGATCCATCATGGGGTGATTCCTGGGTTCATTCTGAGAAATAAATCGGATGTGGAGGGGGGATCCATTTTTGATATCCTTTGAGATACAGGGTGTTTAAAAAATTTGGTTCAGAAAAAAAGTACACCCAAATATTAAACTGTAACTTCCAAAATATTTATCGGAGAGCGACCAACTTAGTCTTATTTGGTTGGTAATGGTATAGGCTATTATTAAGGTTTAAGTGGTTATCTTGTATCTGCATCCGTTTGAGAGCTATGGTGATTTAAAGTTAAAAAAAAATATTTGTTTTTTATAAAATCGAGTTTTTCTCAAAAAAAACCGTTATAATTTTTTCTTTTGTTTATTTAATTTTAATTTGTCATGATCTCCTCTACAATCCCCCAATACATTACTTGTACCCACGTGCCATAGTTTTCTTCGTATTCCGTTTATTCTCAATCTAATTAAGAGATATTATAGTGTTAATATTTTACCAATTTTATTTTGATCTGTAAAACAGTAGGCGATGATTATCAACTCATTTGTTTAAATGTTGAAAAAACAAAAACTAAATATTTTCAGATTCAGTCATTAGTTTCGAGATATTATCTAGTGTTGTATCAGTGTTGTGAATCAAAATTTTAATTAATTTAATAAAATTAATATTATAATGGCACAGTTCTCAGGTGAGGAGTACATTGATATCCATTTTGTTTACGGATTTTGCGATGATAATGCAGCACGAGCTCGCAATGAATATCAACTCAGATTTCCAACACGTCGCATTCCTGACGCAAGAGTATTTATAAATATTCATAGGAGACTGCCAAATATCGTAACAAGATCGAATACCCGGGCGGAGCCCCATTCAGTCTCACCAAACCATTTGGAAGTCGACGAAAGTATAATCCGTAATGTAACAGCAAATCCTTCTATTAGCATAAGGAGGCTCGCTTTACAATTAAACGTCTCTCGCTATCAAATTCATCAAGTATTGCACAAGGAGAATCTTCATCCATACCATACAACACCCGTTCAACAACTATTACCGATAGACCGCACTACAAGATTGGAGTTTTGTAATTTATTGATGGAAAGGAATTTGGACAATGCAAGTTTTGTGAAACCTATCCTATGGACGGATGAATCTCAATTCACAAGAGATGGCATAACAAACTTTTACAATTTACACACGTGGGCTGCTGAAAATCCTCATTCGAAAAAACAAATATCATTTCAGCACCGATTCAGTGTAAACGTATGGGCTGGTGTAATTGGCGATAAATTAATTGGACCATTCATGTTACCACCTAGATTAAATGGTGAACGTTATTTACAATTTTTACAAAATGATTTGCCACTCCTTTTTGATGATGTTCCCATTTTAAGTAGATTCTCACATACATACCAACATGATGGTGCACCTTGTCACTACCATAATAATGTTAGGAATTTGTTTAACGAAAATTATCCAAATAATTGGATTGGAAGAAATGGTCCAATTCATTGGCCTGCAAGATCCCCCGATCTTACGGTATTGGATTTTTATGTATGGGGAAGGATGAAGGCCTTTGTATACTCCAAAGAAATTGAAACAAAAGAAGAACTTATACAACGAATACACACAGCAGCACAACAGATAAGGGAAGAATTACCAAGAATTGAAATAACCAAAGACATACTTAAACGAATATTAGCATGTATTCAATCACAAGGAGGACATTTTGAGCACCTTTTATAACTCCTCGGCCCAAACTTTGTATTGAGGGATTGTAGAGGAGATCATGACAAATTAAAATTAAATAAACAAAAGAAAAAATTATAACGGTTTTTTTTGAGAAAAACTCGATTTTATAAAAAACAAATATTTTTTTTTACTTTAAATCACCATAGCTCTCAAACGGATGCAGATACAAGATAACCACTTAAACCACTTAATAATAGCCTATACGATTACCAACCAAATAAGACTAAGTTGGTTGCTTTCCGATAAATATTTTGGAAGTTACAGTTTAATATTTGGGTGTACTTTTTTTCTGAACCAAATTTTTTAAACACCCTGTATCTCAAAGGATATCAAAAATGGATCCCCCTCCACATACGATTTGTTTCTCAGAATGAACCCAGGAATCACCCCATGGCGGATCAGCATCCTAAACCCGGATACCCTGTATATGTACATTTATATGTACATTTTCATAAATATTTCTGGGTTTTAAAAATTCAGTTACAGTTCAGTTTAAATTTAAACTTTGAAGCAAAATTACATAAATCCTCTTCAGGAACATAAATTTCTGTATCGTCGATTTCTGTTAATAGTGTTCTAGAAAACATAATATTTTGGATTGTCCTGTTTTCAAGTCTATTGGTTTTTTTATTTTTTATGCGATTTAATTGTGAAAACGCCCTTTCTGCGGTAGCACTGCTATGCGGTAAAGAAAGTAGGACTAGCATGTAGTTTGCTAAATCGGCATAAATATATTCATTAATATTATTTTTCAGGTCTCTCATCATAATCCAATTTTGAACGGTATCCGTTGTCGAATCAATTTTGGAAAGAATTTCTTGATTGCCAATTAAGGCACGCCACTGATCGTTTAATTTTTCGATTTTCACGTGTTCGTTTTGAAAAGGGAAGTTTATTATTAACGGCCGAATAGATGGCATATTTCCGGAAACAATTTCATCAATATTACAGTATTTCAATAATTCTAATTTCGTATCATCAAATTGAAATCTTTTTTTTATTTGACGACATAACTCGATATAAAATGCAATTAAGTTATTTTTAACGTTTAGAACAATAGATTTGTCATCTTCCATAAAAGATTCTTCAAGTTCTTGAAATTCAAACGAAAAATACATTGCACTTATAGGTAAATGATTATTTTTATCACTAACGTCAATGGTCAGATTTATTTTACCCGGAATAATAAAATTTTTCAATATTTCATCATTCATTTCTTGAGTGTAAATTGTGAATTTGTGATCTTTCTGATTGAAAAGTTTTATTTAAATTATTTACTAAACTCAAAATATAAGACAAAAATAACAAATATAATTTAAAATTGTTATTGCTTAAAAAATCAAGAATTTCTTGAGCATTGGAATCTCTGCCTTTGGAATCCTTTACCTCGAAACAATACAATATAAAATAGTTTCTTAGAGCTTGCCATTGCTCCAAAATTCGTGTGACTACTGCCTCAAGAGACAACCATCTTGTCTTACATAGCCTTAAAATCTTATGATTTTGCAGATTAAAATCATTTTGGAAGAGCGAGAAATCGTTCAATCTTTTTGGGCTGTGAGAGAAGTGATTGTAAATATTTCTTATGTTTCGTTCAATTAATTCTGGTATGCATTTCAAAGCACTGTTTATACACAGAGCTAAGCAATGGCACGAACAGCCCATGAAAAATAGATCACTCCTTACTTCTAGCAGTTTAGCTTTTACGCCACCGACATCTCCTGACATAACTGATGCATTATCAGTAGCAAGCCCGATAATATTTTTTATGTTAATGTTGAAGTTTGCGAAATGTCTTATTAAGGCTTGGACTATTTCGGAAGCCGTCGAATTTTCTAACTGAATCATGCCAAAAAAATTATCAACAATTTTTCCTGCAGTTTTATTAAAGTACCGCACTATTACAACTAATTGTTTATTGGTAGAAAGATCTGTAGTTTCATCAATAATTAATGAAAAATATTGCTGACGTAAAATTTTACTAATTTTTTCGGCGGCAAAAGGACCAATTATTACATTAGCGTAAGATGTTGCCTTAGTACGACAACATTTCAATTGTTGGGCCGGTATTGAGGTTGGCGATATTTTTAAAATTAATTTCGGCAAGGAATTCATCGTACTAAAAGGAAGCTCATGCTGAATGCAATAAATGATGCACATCATTTCCACCTGCTGTTTCTTTAAAGTTTTCTGATTTTGAAAAGATTGATCTACTTTTTGAAAATCTTTGGCAAATGTGACATTTTTCTTGTGAATTTTAGACAACTTTTCATGCCTATTAATATGCGCCACATTGTTGACCATAGTTTTATTGCATAATCTACAATATGCTTGGCCCTTACAATTTTTCAGTTACGGATACGGAGGTTAAAGGTCCTGGATTTCTAAAAAAACAGATTAAACATAATATTCTTTAATTAATAACTTATTTATATCCACATAACCTTAAAAATAAACTAAATTGTGTTTTGACTTACTGTTTTTTTTCTACAGGTTGAAAAAATCTTTTCATTTTATCAAATGTATTATAATTATTATAATTATTAAAACTAACTAGATTTTATGCAAATTTTAATTGCTAAACAAAATTAAATAAATACACAGACACACACCTACCTTCAACGGCTTTTAGATTTGTTTTGACAGAAAAAAAATCACCAAGAAACAAAAATGTTAAAAGAAAATCCAAAAAGCATTTCAATACGATATTTGTAGGATGTAGTCAGGTCAGTAATCCCAATGAACAAATTTAATGATAAATACAAAATTGTAGTAGAAATTAAAAAGTACGTACTGAAATTTCAGGACAGGATAAATGTAGTAGATCTGTTACAATTGTAGTAAAGTGACATCACTGTTGGTATAACTCTTTGGGCCTTCAGCCAAAATTACGGGGAGGGGGGAAGATATTTCTACTTTTTTTCAGTAGATATATTATGAGCGATTGGTCTCTGTATTTTTCTGTTTTACCAAATCGAAAATATTGGGATTGCCATGAACAATTAATATATTTGTTTATAAAGAATGCCGAAAAATCAACTTATTGGGTTTATGGGGAGGATGTAAAATACGATAACTGTAAAAGCGTTGAAAGATATTAACGTCTCTTCAATTACAACATAGATTGTATCTTATAAGGAAACGCTCTCAGACATTCATGTTTTCACAAAATTCCTCCAGAAATTACCTTCTTCCTAAAAAGTTGGATGAATCAGTGTTCTTATAAGTCTAAAAAGAGACTTTAGGGGAAGGTATTATCCCTGTAGTATCTTTATGGTTTCCCAATATTATTATATTTGAAAGACTAACGTTTAAGGACGTTTTCTTTTATGAAACTCTCTGCAATTGAGGCAGCTAAGGGAGAACGAACTTGGTTATTCAAACATCAATTTTAATTTCAATAATCCACAATTAATTATAATTCCTAAACTATCATCCTGAATGGAACATTTCAAATCACTCAAAGTTTCGTGTTTCGGGTTTGTTTAATTCCGTCGTTCAACAAGTTACTTCTTATCACGAGTTTCCTTAATAATGCTCCCACCACTTTATTACGACACAACTATGTAACTCACACACTTCAACACCAATTATTTCTCATCACTTGGCTATGCAATAAAAACTAATGCACAGCTCAAAATAGAATGTTTACCTTTTTTAGTCTAAATTTAATATATTCAGGACTAAAACAACCTTTGTTGAGTTTACATTTCATTTTCATGCCAACAAAATAAACTCTTGTTCAAACAATAAATTGAAGATGTTCAAAAAAAAAAAAAAATCTTCAGCACCTTTTTTATTTACCCATATCTACGACTTTACATATAAGTGTAATAAAGCGACAAAAAAGTAATCCACGACCAAATACGTAGTGGTATTTGTATATGGTATATCGAATAAAAAATTTAAATTTATTAGCCCATTTAAGATGAATATGAAATTGCATTTATACGAGTGTGTCATAAAATCCCAAAACGAAACATATTTTGAAACATAAAATAAATGAGTTCAACATTAAAGTTGTCGTAACTGAAATAATTTATGTACGTATGAATATGATATATTCATTTATTATATAGGCAACATATATATTTTTAGTGCTTACGAGAGACAAACTGTCTCAAATATGTTACACATGTTTAGTGTACGTTAAATACATTCATTTAAATCAATACGTCTTTAAATTTTGAAAACAGCACTTCGACATACACTCAAATACTTACATATTTATATAAATTCCATAACGTTAGAAAATTTATTGATTTCACGCCATACCAAGATAAAAATATGAACCTCAGTTCAGAGGTAGCACAGAAAAAGTAAATAAAAAATGTTAACGAAAACTTTTTGATGGATTAAGCTTTAATGGATTGATAAATAAATATGAAGAGTCACACACGACACTAAATACAGTTCGAGAGAAATTTATATAGATAAGGCACGGTGTTTACCTAAACGGAAATCACTTAAAAATATGTATCGATACGGAAGTAATATGATGCTTTTTATTTTGCCACATTTATCTACAGAGTACTATATAGACGTGCCTCCTGTGCAGACATTATCCCACTTTAAAATAATAATAAAAATACAGGATTACTTTACATTTATATTAAATTGGTAATTTATTTATTTTATTTCCACCAATAATAAATAAAAGGAAAATTTTTTATGAATTTTTCTTTTGAAATGAAAATCTATAAAGACGAAAAGAAAATCTATATCTAGAAAAAAAAACAATAATAAAAACTCATCTCCCGTTTGAACACAGATTAAATCAAAATCTCACCTCTATAAATATTACGCTTGCGTATGGATGGCACTGTGTATGAATGTTGTGAAGAGTTTTTCGCATGCAATGAATAAAAATATTTTCTTCTTCTTTTTGCAACGATATTTCAAGTAGCTTCGTTATAAATAAGTTCAAAGAAAGTTTTTCCAATTATTTTTAATTTAATCTTTAATCTCATTTGCCGTATTTTGCAATAGATAAAATCGGAATCGTTCGTGTATATTTCTGCTAATGTGTCTGCTATGACACCGAATAAGGGCCGATAAGAAACCGCAAGGAGTAGAAAAAAATCAACGAATACATCACAAACAACAAAATAGAAAAACTTCAACAGAAATTTAATCGGTAATCTTGATGTTGTCTTCTTGGGTAGAAGGTAAAAAAGGCTATAATGTGTAAACTTCACTTCACGCAGAACTTCCTGAAACAAAATACAGCATGTATTTATTTCAAAACTAAACGATTCGCAAGCAATGATCATCCTTTGGTCACTGCATAGCAAATTAAACGATAGAAGGTTTCATACAGGTAGGCGTAATAGGAGAGAACACATAATTGTTCAACTGTAAAGATATGATAAATGAAGAAACAAAGCAACAGTTCCAATACTTTGTCAGCAAAACACATCTGACGAACTGAACCCTGTTCGCAAGGGTCAGTGTTGCGCAGTAGACTCCGCAGCGAATTGTTTTGATAAAAAGTGGCATTTTGTTTCTAAGGCTGTAATAGAAAATTGGTTTAATGCGGTCAAAAATCATTATTTAAAAAACAATAAATGAAAATTGGGCGAAACCGTAAACTTATTAAAATTCGGATATAAGCAAAAGTTAAAGATCATCAAATCAGTAGAACCCCGAAACTAAGAAAATAAAATATATTCCAGATGATACATTGAATGAAGAACAATAGACATTTAACAAAACATAACATTTCAGTAAAAAGGTACTTAATCGATACAAGAACAAAATAATTGTTGAACTTGATGAACAACATATTAAGGGTTCATTACCCTATTGAGCAAAGCCCATTACTTATAAAACGATTTTCCAAACCTAACGAAGATGAAACCATATCGGCGGAAAATACGTGTGGTTTTGATACAATCACGGCGATTTTAATATGTTTCGATATGGATATAGAAATTTTAAAAATCAAATTCGGTGAAATAAATTCAGAATTTTTAATTTTATTTCCGAAATATATGATATTCGAACTGACATATTATTTGAAGAAATCCATGAAATGTCGAAATGAAATAATTCCCACTTTTGCAGGGATCAGTTCATTGTGGAATAGATTCGAAAAATAAAACGGAATGAAGTCCCAATTATATAATCTGGAGATTAAATTTTAAACTATCCGGGAAAACGGCAGTTTAATTTAAATCTTCATTTTTCAGAATATTTTTAAATTAAATCTTCTTGTTCGTCGATTCTATTCGAATACAAGTTAGATCTGTGTGTGCAAGGTTGATCAAGGATTTACCAATTTAAGCGCATTCATCGTTTTTATTCCAATCCAACGAATAAAGTACACCGGAAAACAGCTTGGCACATCCAGTGCTAAGCGGCTTTGGGAAATCCTCTATTACTTTCTTTCACGTAAGTAAAATAAATTATAGTAGTATAGAAAAATTAGGTTTCGAAGTGGCGTCTATCTGTCTGTGTCCTCTTTACAGCCCAGATAGTTTTACCAATCGAACTGAATCTTTATATTTAAGCTTTTTTTCATAAATTGGGAAGTCCCAGTGAATTTTAGTCAAAATAGCCAAGCAGAAGTGGCCATTCCCTTGGGCCAGAAAATGTATTTTACAAATATCTGAAAAAGTATCATATAAGGTTCTCAGTATGTGGGGAAAGCGAAAATCTCGTTCCACAAGATAATTCCACACAACCAGAATCTACCTACAGAAAAACTATATAAAAGAAAAAAAGAAGTAAAAAAATACAAAAGAATAAATTTGTAAGACATTTCCATAATAAGTTTCTCAAAATTTGCTGTTCGTAAAACAAAGTTGTGTGTCCAAGTGATAAATTATTAAAAACTAAGGTATAAAATGAAATTAAATATCTTTTCAAAAATTTGTTATTGTCGAACTGGCTTTCTCAGGATTTTTTCTCAAGGCCCAGAAAAAAATTGAGAATAATGTCCAAAAGGGCTATATTACGACACCACAAAATTGTTATTTTTATTGCTTTTCCCTATTGGCATTAAAACTCATAAAAAAAATTCATTAAAAGCCCAAGGATTTAATGCCGTTTCAGAAAAGAAATAATGCCCGCGTACTTAATTCCTGAAAAACGAAACAAGGTCCACAAGCGTTCAGTCACTTCACATGTTAATGCTGAGTTCGAGCGGCTGAAGAAAACAAACCTAAAGTTCGAGGCAATCTAGCGTTTGCAATTTCAACTACCGATTATTTCGAGTGTGGCAACACTTACGTCATTCGTGTTATGACAGAAAATTAGCTTAATGTTTGACATTTACGAAATGGGTCGGTTTACGCTTGAACAAAATTGGGAAATATTGAAAACTTACTTTCAAAGTGGTGAGTTTTTTACTCAAACTATAAGAAATTTACGTGGAAAATTCAGTAGAAATCAAATGCCTAAATTTGTGGATCAATTTGTGAACCGAATTCGTGAAAACGGATTGTTATTGGATAAACCAACACGATAACTATCCAGAGACCATCCAAAACTTGAAAGATCAAATCGAAGTTGCCATTGATGATATAGGAGCAGAAATCCATTCAAGAATTTGAATGAGACTGTGTTCCATTCTTAATGGCAATGTATACTCCTTCTAATAAAACAAACCGCTTTGAAAAATATTCATTTGTCTCTGAATTTAGAGCCAAATTAAATTGCAAACGTTATATGGACTACGTTAGATGAATTAAAATTAGAATTTAATTTATCTTTATTATAACTTACCTGAATTATTACCATTTTTGCTAAATTGACATCTCAAGTAAATTCTATCATTTGCTCAATTTACTTAAAAACTAATTAACGTAAGGCTATCGGATGAGAGATGTCACTAAGATCGTTAAAAATAATGTCACTAATGCTGTGTGCCTCAGAAGACTTTTCAAATTTTGAAGCTTTCGCTATTTCCTCATAGATGCTTAGTGAAAAGGCAGTTTAGTAGGTTACTTTTCGACGACTTTTCAATTTGTATGACATACAGTTTAAAATATATAGTAAGTAAATGTAATTGAATATCAAAAACAAATTAAATAAAAATAAATTACTAACATAAACGAAAAACAAATTAATTTGGATGGTTCTGACGGGCATCAGTTTCATTTCCATGAGTCTGAAAATGCAACCCGGTTCCATTCTTGCTTCCATGACATGTGGTTTTTGGCAAATTCCAATTAGTTTGCTTTGCGTGATGCATTCAAAGAAGGTTTCTTTTGGAGTTTTTTCAATTTAAGATGCGTAGAATTGTTAATTACACGTCGAACCGTTGGTGAGCTAGCTTTGAGTCCGGCTTTAACCTTATTTTTTTACGCTGATAAGCATGAATTTGAAGCTGATCGAATGATCGCCCATTTGTCCGTGGGCGTTGTAGCCTCCGCAATACGTCCTCTATTTTTACTATAATTTTTAACACTAGAACTACCGACCCGTCAAAATGACGGATTTACATTTTTGAAATTATTATTGTTTTATTATTATGTTAGAATTATTTTAGAAATTTATGACGAGTTTGAATATGACAATAAAGTAATTGTATTAAAAATCATCAAAAATTTCCAAAACAATTCTAACATAATAATAAAAAAATAATAATTTCAAAAATGTAAATCCGTCATTTTGACGGGTCGGTAGTTCTAGTGTTAATGTTATTGATAAAGGATCCAATAACGGTTTTCCCTCTACCAATTTTTTGGTTTTCCCTCTACCAATCCTTCTTCCTTCAAAACTTCGATCTTAGCTGCCGAATCTATAATGAACATTTAAATCCACCGTCACCTAACAGAAAAAAATCCATGAGGTGGGAATGTTTGTTTGCGATATAATTGACTATTCCGTAGGACCCTTTCGTCATGTACGGAATCCGGGGGTATGCACAACCAATATTAATAAATTTACCAGAATAATCGCATACTGCCATAAAAGTAATAATGTAATCAAGTTTACGATTTATATATATATATATATATATATTGACAGTGTAACACAGTCATATAAGCATTATAATTAGCAAATATATGCAAATTTCAGTTTTGTTATAGTTTCGTGTTATCTACAAATAAATAATAATGTTACCGTAGCATATTATTATTACCGTAGCATAACCTCATAAATTATATATATATATATATATATATATATATATATATATATATATATATATATATATATATATATATATATACATATATATATATATATATATATATATATATATATATATATATATATATATATATATATATATATATATATATATATATATATATATATATATATATATATTAATATATATATATAAAGGCTATTAAAATTTGAGGTATTTTTTTTAATATTCCGCCATTTATATTTTTGGTACTAGAGTACCATATGTTATTTGACAGCTGACAAGTACAAACATTTCGGTTAGTTAAAATAGATCGCTACACGAGTGAACAATGTGTTTTCATTATTAAAGCTTATTTTAAATGTGGTGATAGTTATTCAGAAGTTGGAAGAACATTTCGTTCAAAATACGGTAGAGAAAATGGTCTGACAAACCGTGCTATTAAACTTATCATTTATAAATTTGAAGAAACTGCTTCAGTTCAACATCAGAGAAGCAGAATTTTTTATCGTAGTGGTCGTTCAAGTGAAAATATTGCAGCTGTGAGAACAAGTGTTGCTGAAGAGCCAAGGACATCAATTCGTCGTCGTTCACAGCAATTAAGCCTCAAGCCAACAACTTTTGTGAAATCAATTGGAAGATATTGATGCACAGAATATGTGGTTTCAACAGGATAGTGCAACATGCCACACAGCAATGGAATCCATCGATCTTTTGAAAGAGAAGTTTAATAATCGAATAATCTCGAAGAACAGACGTGAATTGGCCACCAAAATCATGCGATTTAACGCCATTGAACTCCTTATGGGGTTTCTTTAAGAATAAAGTTTATACGGATAATCCTCAAACTCTTCAACATCTCAAAGACAACATCATCGAGCAAATATAACTAATTGAACTATCATTACGCGCAAAGCTTTTCAAAATTTTGGTATAAGATTGACAGCCTGCCGAGCTAGCAGAGGAAGTCACTTGAACGGCATCCTTTTTCATTATTAACCGGAACCAATGTACTTTATTTAAAATTTAAAAGATATCTCAAATTTGAACACCCTTTATATATATATATATATATATATATCTTATTTTGAATTATATACATACTTTTAATAAACGACTCGGTTTATTTTTTATTAGACGTAATTTATTTAAACGAGACATTGAAAAGTTTAGTTGGCTATAAGGCACAATTGAATACTTTTAACCTAGTGACATCTATTTAAATATTGCATGAATTACTGGGTCTTACAAAAGTTTAGTTTGAAAAGTCATCTGAGGCACACGGCATAAGATCGTTAAATATAATGTCACGTTTTTGCCTTGTCAATCAAGGTTCGAATCACTGGATTGTGAATAAAACAAAACAATTCAATTTATCACCAACGAATTTATTTATTTAACACCAAAAATTAATTCAACATAATTTTTTAGAATAATTCCTAAAATCACTTTTAATTCACTTTTTAATCTTTATACTTTCGCTTACCAAATACTAATGATTCCAATGCGATCTCGTTCGCCTTTTTATATACACAAACCAAACTTCTAGAAAGTTCATGACTTTTCGAGTAAGAATAGTGTTGCGGTGACACCTAGGGTGTAATAGAATAAGTTAAATTAATAGCTCAATGTTTTACTGCACTAAAATGGAATTTTCCAACTGTTCTAAATGTTTCTAGACTATTCTTACTGGAAAAGTCATGAAATTTTTTTAAATTCGAAGTTATTTAAAAAAAGTTTATTTAGTAGCCGCTTTCCATTGTCAAATATATTAGATTTGCCTGGCTGACATTCCTGAAATAAAACTTCCTTCAATTAATCACCCGAATCTGATTGTGCGTTTTTAACAATTGTACATGAAGCTGTTAAAGTAGTAGCTGTCAAGTATTTAGACTTGAAGACGATCGTAAAATTTTTCCAAATATCTTTAATGACTTCATAATTTTTTATTAAAAACAAAGAGGCAAAGATTTCTTTTAAACTTGACACGTGGTTGTCACTTTGATCATATGATTTATTAAAATCGTTGGCAATTTATTACATGGTTCTACTGGTTATTTACACATTTTTATGTAGCCCTACACTTTTTCAGTACACGTACACTTTTCGTTAATTTGTGTATCTACACTTTATATGAATTACTTCACACCAGTACTTCTGCTCCGAAAAAGCCCGGTTTAAAATATAAAAAAAACTGAATGGCCAAACTGAAGGACTTACAATAGTAATTGCTTGAACATCCATCTTATTCACCGGATCTGAGTGGAAAACGTTTTTCATCGAATGACGAGGTCAACCACAATGAAATTTTTAATAAAACAAATATTCACCTTCGGAAGAAATTAGATCTAAAAAATAGAGATAAATGTTTAATTAATTCGTGAAAATATACTGTATATTTTAGCATTAATGGCTGACCTGCTTAAACAGAATAATCAATTCTATATACGAGTAAATAAAAGCCAGTAATTTTCCACGAAATTCAGCAGCCTGACAAATTCAATTTTTTTGCCTGTTTAAATCACGGTTATTTAAATCAAATTAAGAAGAAACAAAAATCCAAATATTTATTATACAGCAAAACTGAACATATAGTATAAACGTCAAAGCTATATTTTATTACTTTACATTTTATTCTGTTCGAAATTACGACATAAATTGTATCTTTTTGTCTTATCGGTATTTCGTTAAAATTATGAACGGTACATTTTATTACTTTATGTGACATAAAAACGCGAATTTATGTGAAAGTTTAAGATATTTACATCTTAATTACAAATTTTCTATTAGCATCTTGGAGCATCAAATGAAGTGGAATGTGGACGGAAGAAGTTAATATTAGAGGTATACAGTAAATCGTAAATATTTACGCCAACTTGTACATACCATAGGTAATGTTACAAGAGGGGTTTTTAAAATATTATTTAATTTAACTCTTTCGCAAATTAATTATTTTAATGCTAACATGCGCAACACATTAAAGCTTTAAAAGCCCCTTCCAATTAGGATAAGACTGTAAAAGTATCAAAATTACTATTTATGATATTCTAAATAAAATGTTCACGCTCCCCGCCTTTAAAAAATTCTGCGGCTCTACCCTCCATAAAAAGAATTATCAAAAAAAAAATAATAATAATAAAAATATTTACATATTATGGATTTTTGTTTATTTTATTAAGAAATATGTACGAGTATATAAAAATTATAATGTGGTAATACATTATTATTAACAATATTTCTTGGAGCTCTTAATAAAAATTATTATTTTAGCCAAATTTTTATCCATGTTAATTATGAGATTTACTTATGTACATATATATTTGATTATTTATACATTTATGATCCAATAATATCGCTTTTTTTAATAATTTTAGACTATATAATATTTTTAATCGCAAAAACAACAAAATATAAAAATAAATGTTACTATTAATTATGGAAATATTTTTTATAATATGTAGTTATATTTATCGATTGGAAGTTCTTCAACAAAAAATACTTCACAAAAAATTTGTTTATTGACTACATGTTACCATAAACTATATACAAATTTCATAAAGAAGTCTCGTGAACATTTATTTTCAAAAAATAAAACAATACCAAAAAAAAATGGAAAATACACTAGAACCGTTACTCAAATCAGACTCCCCTCATCAGACAGTTCTCACCACCATAAATCACCAACCAACTTTGAAATTTGAATTGACTTTGCTTTTTAAATAACAAAAAAAACAAATACGATACGAATAATATTCGTACAGTCGAAACTCGATTATCCGGGATGCTCGGACCGGAGGTTTGATCCTGGTTGATCGAATTTTTCAGTTTTATAAAAAAATACACAATACACATACGTATGTACATATATAGTATATCATTAGAGTTTTTAAGTCTTTTTTAAAATTTTTTGTGTTGTTTTAAAAAACGATTTCTTTTTTAGTGATATATTTTATTTTTATTTTAATTACGACTAGTTTCGAGCGACACTCCGCTCATCATCAGGTCTTTTTAAAAACTGAATAAATTAAATGATTTGGTATGAACAAGTTAAAATTTTTCTCGTGACATTAGAATACATATATAAATTTAACTAATACAATGAGAGTATATAGTATTTATATACCAATTATATACTTGTATATTTGATTTTCTCTCACTTTGTCGTTTAAAAGGTTGTTATTATGCCTGTGTTTATATATTTCCAATTCTTCTAAACGATTCATCATATTGCCCTTTCCAATTTTGTGTAATACAGATAAATTATTATCCATGCTTGTAAATGTGTGACTGTCATTCTTCATGTGTAGAGCGTAGTTTGATTTTATCATTGATGTTGGTTTTTTGATGTCTTGTATGTGTTCGCTGAATCTTTTGTTGAAATCTCTTCCCGTTTGGCCGATGTAAAATTTCTCGCAATTATTGCATGTAAGTTTGTATACGCCTGAGTTACATGAGTGGTTAATATTTTCTTGGAATTGTTGCGATAATTTATTCGTAGTTTTGAATCCTATAGTGTATCCATGTTGTTTAAAGGTTGTTTGTATGATTTTGCTGTATGGATAACTGTAGTTTATTGAAATGTAGTTCTTTGGCTCGTTTGTGATTGGTGTTAGTGTTGTTAGGTTGGATCTTTCTGTTTTCTTTTTGTATTTCTCATTCATCTTTTTTATAATGATTGGATTGAAACCGTTTGATGCAGCTATATATCTCATTGTGTCTAGTTCTATGGTGTAATTTTCTGGTGACATCGGAATATTGTTCAGTCTGTGAATCATGTGTGTATATGCAGCGAATTTATGGTGTATTGGGTGGTTTGAGTTGTTATGGATGGTGTGATCGGTGTGTGTTGGTTTGCGGTAGATGTTGAATTCGGGTTTTTCATTTAGGTGTGATATTGATAGATCTAGAAATTGAATGGTTTTGTTCTCTTCTGTTTCTAACGTAAATTGCAATTTTGGATTTATACTATTTATGTAATTATGTAATTGTGTTAGTTGCCTGTGGGTGCCGTTGAACAATATTAATATGTCATCAACGTATCGATGCCAATAAATAATTTTGTTTAAAGATTGGTTGTTGTTGTTGAATATGTGTGTTCGTTCATTGTAGTTTATGAATATGTCTGCAATCGTACCCGATAGTGGATTACCCATCGCTAATCCACATTTTTGTTGATAAATTATTCCATTGTGGCTAAAATAGTTTTGATTAGTTATAATTTCAATTATTTTTATGACTTCGTTCACTTCTTCCTTGTTGATTTCACTGTCTATTAATATCTCTTCTGTTGCTTTTATTGCTTCTCTAACCGGAATGTTTGAATACATATTCACTATATCGAAGCTTGCCATTTTTGGCATTCGGAGGAATTTTAATGCTTTGAATTTTGTCTACCAAGTTCTATGGGATTTTTTATGGTGTAATTTTGTCTTACTTTTATTCGGTTTTTGATCCATCCATTTATGTATTTTGCTAATTTATATGAAGGAGCTGTTGTGAAGTTGACTAACGGTCTGATTTTATTATTTTTGTGTACCTTTATCTGTGCTTTCAATATCGGTGTTGTTGGTTTCATCATTTTTAAGTGGAATTTTTGTTTATGTTTTATTACTATTTTTGTTTGGTTGATTATAGAGTTTATTTCTTTTTGATACGTATGTGTTGGATCAAAATGTATCTCGTCTATTTCATTTGTGTTTATGTATTCAGTAATTTTATTATTGTATTCTGCTTTATCCATAATGACAACTGTATTACCTTTGTCGGCTTTAGTGATGACTGCATTTTCCTGTGTAATTTTGGTTTTGATGGCCTTCAAGATTTGATTTTGTTGTTTTTGTTGTTCAGTTACTTTTGTATATTTAGAGTTGTTGTTTTTTATATTGTCAACTATTGTAGTTCTAATATTGTGTTGGTGTTCTTCTTTTGTTTGCGTAATAGCCGTTTCGATGTTTAACATTTGTTTTTCATGTTCTTTTTTCGTTTGTTGTGGTGTTAGATTATATTTTAAACCCATTTCTAACATTTTATATTCGCTATCATTGAATTGTATATTGGAGTTATTATATATTCTTGGATAAAAACTGTGGTGTGTTTGTATGTGATTATTCTCTTTTAATGATAAAATTGTGATATAAAGCGTGTGAAAAAATGGAAACATACATATATAGTATGTTTAACACAGAAACAACACTGTTGCCAAAATTAAACGAAAAAAATAAAAATGAAAAATCCTGGTTAATCAATTGAAAATCTGGATAGAAAAGTGGCTCAAAAAGATCGACTGTGTAAAAAAAAATCACGGATAATAAAGGTTTACGGATAATCGGATCCCGGAAAATCGAGTTTCGACTGTATTTTCACTATTTTTTATTCGTCTTTATTTTTTTTGTTTACAATTTGTATGTGTGAGTAGTACATACAAACAAAATGTGTGATTGTTTGCAACAAATAAATAAAAAACATTATGCTAGGTAGGCTAGGTAGAAAATAAACGTGTTTTATATAGTTCCCTAATTAGTTTATGTTATTGGTTTTGTATTTTTTAACCTTTATCTATAGAATAAAAAAAAAATATTTCGGCTAGATATTTTTAGATGAAGTTCTGGAATATGGCCAAGTAGGATGGAGCTTTTTTATTTCTTAACCGATCACACTGAAATTCGACATGTACGATGGAATTGAGATTCTGAAATTAAGACATTTACAATACATGTATGTTTAGATGTTGGTCGATTAGGACATTTACAATATACAATGTTTAGATGAAATTCTGGAATGTGGCCAAATAGGATGAAACTTGGTCATTTCTTAAACGATTACGAGTACGATGGAAATGTGATTCTAAAATGATTCTAGATGAAGTTCTGGAATATGACGAAGTAGGATGGAACTTGGCTATTTCTTAACTGATTTTGGTGAAGTTTAACATGTGCAATGGAAATTGGATTTTGAATTGATTTTTAGGCGAAGTTCTGGAATATGACCAATAAGAATGGTGTTTTAGATCAAGTTCAGAAATATGGCCAAGTAACATGGATAGAACATGGTTATTTCTTAACCGACTATAATGAAATTCGACATGTTCGATGGAAATAAGATTCTACGAAAACCGCTACTTTATAACATGAGTTAGTTTGCTTCCAAAATTTGATTTCAATTTCAATAAAAACTCATGCTCAAGTTAAATAGGAAAACCATTTTTATGAAATCAAATTACCGTAAAATGGGGTGAAATTGATCAGACGTGACATATTACTTGTTGCTTTGTTTCACGTAGTTATAGTTTATACTTTGTGTTGTTTGGATATATAGTAACAAGTGTCAAGAAAATATTACATTTTTTTTCGTGTTACAAAAAAAATTTTTGCTCTCGTATAATTTCTAAAGTGGTGAAGAAGTGATGCGAATTAAAACCGATGAACTATGTAATTAATGTTAGTGTGATAATATATCAAATTCGCGTACTTAGTTTCCCGTTATTTGAAAATTATACTCGGAGGTGACTTTGATCAATTACTTGGGTAGAGATTGGTTGCATGATCAATGTCACCCCAGAAATACAATATCTAAATAAATATTTACATAGTTTGTTTTATATTTCAGTTTTTTGTTTTAAAATGCCACGAATTCATGTACGCAAGTTAGGTGCTCGAAAATATCGTGATTACACGACGAACATATTAGATATAGCGGTAGAAAAAGTACTAGCTAAAGAAATATCAATTCGACAAGCATCTATTAACTATAAAATACCTTTCGGCACACTGCATAAAAAAATTTAAAAAAAAACACACTCTATCAATTGGAGGCCAAACGGCTCTACGAAAAGAAGAAGAGATGGGTATAGTAAGAAATGTCGTAACGTGCGCAGAATGGGGATTTCCTTTAAACATTCTCGATTTAAGGATGTTCACCAAAATATATTTGGATTCTGCTGGACGCAATATTACCAAATTTAAAAATAATTTGCCTGGGCAATAATCGGGCAGCTAATGGCAACCAATATTTCTAGAGCCAGAGCGGAAGTATCGCCACAGGTCATCACAAACTTCTTTTGTAATTTAGAAAACACAATTAAAGGTAATGTGTAGTGTATATATCTATATACATAACTTTATGTTAATATAAAATATATCATTAGATGTTCCCCTATCACGTATTTTCAATTACGATGAGACGAACGTAGCGGACGACCCGGGTAAGAAATTACTATTATATAGGAGAGGAATTAAATATCCGGAAAAAATAATGAACCACAATAAATCGGCCACAACAATTATGATATGTGGTTCAGCATCTGGTGTGTTGCTCCCACCGTAAGTAATATGTAGAAGCGAGAATATGTGGGATGCCTGGACCAAGAATGGCCTAAAGGGTTATCCATGTTGTATAGAGCGGTGTTGTGCTCAAGGAATGCGGTATAACAGGACTTCATGGTTGGATGGAAGTTTCCTGCTTCACAGATTGGTTCGAAAGTCAGATTTTAGCACACGCGAAAATACTGGAAACTAGAAAAGTACTAATCGGAGACAATCTTGCATCCCATTCCCATTTCATAAGCCAAGTTCTTCAACTTTGTCAAGAGCACAACATTGCGTTTGTATGTCTACCACCAAACTCTACGCACATTACGCCAACCGTTAGATGTAGCTTCCTTTAGACCCTTCAAAAATGCATGACAAACAGTATTAACTGAATGAATATTAAACAATGGAAGATCGCCAACAGTCCAAAAAGATGTTTTCCCTTCTCTATTGAGTAAGACATTAAAGAAAATGGATAATAAACAAGTAATTGACAATGAGGAAGGGTCCATCAGGAAAAAGAAAATTAGAGTGATTCCAGGCAAAAGCGCCACCTGTTTAACCAGTGAGTCAGAAAGCAGCGATTATCAAGATTAACAGGTTTCTGACCCAGATATGGACGTATCAGCAGAAATAGAATCCCAAATGGACCCAGAATATATTGAAGCGGTACCTAAAAATATTATGATTGGTACTTTTATTTTGGCCAAATTTATGTCAGGAAGACGAAAATCACTTCAGTACAAATATATTTGTGTAGTTAAGGATGTTATTGATAGTAAGCAATATGAAGTACTTGGACTTAAATCGTTTAATGGAAACAAAACAAAGTTCAAAACAGTGGAATCCGATATATCAACAGTCGAACTTGATGAAATTGTTGCAGTACTACCAATGCCAGAAATAATAGGAAAGGATGAGCAACTCTTATATCAATTCAAATTTGCTGTAGACGTAAAGGAGATATAGGTAGACATATTGTTAACTTTTATTTTAATTTTTACTTGAAGTGTGTAAGTACAATTTTAAATTTAATAAATCTTATGTTCCGTATAAAAGATTTGTTTTTAAATCTTTTTTCCTTCCTATTTTTATGAATTTTATCGAAATGTCGTTTTACTTCCCTTAAAATGGGCGATCAAAGACACCCCTAATAAAAGAAAATGGAATATCTCAGAAGTTTGTTGACCGATTTCAAAATCGGTCCGACATTGATATAGCTTATAATGCAAAGAGCATTTTGTTGTATAAACCAACCCACAATTAACACAATTCTTATTTTCATTCTTATTCTATTTTTTAATTCCAAATGAAAAACATTTTTAATAGTAATCATATTTCCGCATTCCATATAAGAATCCCCAACAACAAAAACAAGAAATTTGCGTAATAACATTTTTTTTTTTAAATACAAAAACAAATATAACATCAAACTATATAAAAAAAAATACATAAGCCAAAATGTATGCGAATATACACGCAATTAAATTGTATAAAATAATAAAATCAACATTTGGGCAAATACTATATTTTCACACAAAATAAATACAGTTGGGCGATTCTCATATAGAATACAAAAAAAAAATGGAATTTAAACAGATTATGCAAGTTAGCAAAATTATGATATGCTAATAAAGTTAAATACAAAAACAAAAGTTGAATTACAAAAACAAAAAATTAAATATAATAGAATACAAAAACAAAAAATTCAATTTTATGCAAGTTGGTAAAATTATTAACCCAAATGCAACGGAATACGAAACCCAAAAAAAATTGAAAATATGCGAATTGGTAAAATTATTGTTTTTACTAAAAATTAAAAATGTCAAGAAACTCAAAATGCTTTATAGCAAATTTTTCAAAATCAAGGGCACTAAAAATTGTTAGTGTAATCTATTAAAAAAAATTGTATATAAACTGAACAAATTTTATGTATCGATATAGTCAAAAAGTTGCAGTCAAAAACATATAGTCAAAAAGTTATAGTCAAAAAGATATAGTTAAAAAGATATAAAAAATATTGGTATCATCAGTCATACAATATATTCGTATAGCCATATAGTGAGGCAGTAAAAGAAATACTGTAAAAGAAAATAACAATAAATCTATAATTATCTAAACACAAAAGAAAATATTTCATTAATTCACAATATCCGGAACCACAGGAGGAAATCAAAAAAAAAACCAGAACACTCGAAGAAGAAAATACAAATAAATCAAATTAATCAGAAACTGTTCAGCAGCTCTCAACCGTGTAAGTATAATAACTAATACTCATCCTACTAACAATTACCATTATAAGGTTCAGGGGACATTTAGTCTTAATCTACGCACGGCAAAACGTAGAGGGTAATATAAAAGTGATTTAGTGCACATACTTACCCATGAACTACTTGTCAATCTGAATATCCGATTCGGAGTACTAACCTTGTGCAGAATCCTGCATTCTCCTAGAATTGTGCATCAAATTAACTCCTAAATAGTTCCGGTAATAGCCCCACCCGAGGTAAGCTCGGAACTATTTGTTAATTTGATACAAAAAAAAACAAAACACGTCCCTTAAGCGAGTCTCATGACCCAAAGATACTTATAAGAGATAGAACCCTTAATTCTTACAAATTTATGGGAAATAGAACCCTTTAATTAATAACTAGTTAAAAATCTTAAGGACATAGAACGCATCAGAATCATCTTAGACATTATTGGATTTCAATAACAAACCAAAATCAAAAATATTTAAATAAAATCTCTCTTTTACACTAAAATCACAACATTAAAATAATCTTCCAAACAATTTAAACAAAAGTTGTATTTTACCCCCAAATATATACAACAATTTACATGATAAAACATTGAGGTGATCCAAAGATGCTCCAAATAATGTTTGAATTTGATCACCATCTAAACAACCGTTATTAAATTGTCGGTTGCTTTTTCCTGATAACAAAAACGTTAAAATCATTCTTTAACATAGCATCAACATTTTTAATTGATTAAAGTTGAATTATTAAAACACCTTCGAAAATCAAGTGCATTTTATTTTTTTTCTATCAATTTCACCCCATTTTTAGTAGAAAAAAATCGAAATATGTAGATCGAGCATATCTTTAAGTTTCCTATTTGAAACAAATAGCCTGCTTTTATCTCAAAGCAAGCAATTTACTACAATTCAGTGTACGTTGAAAGCTCCCTGCGCTAATTAATTTTTAGCATAATGATAATAATTAGACGTATTAAGAACAAAAAAATAATTTTTGTATAATATGTAATTTAATGCAATTACAAGTTAATTGTAGAAATATCAAAATTATAAACATGTCCCCGATTATCATTTACGTGTGTGTGTTTGGGTGTAAATAAGTATAATATGAAACAAAACCCTTTTCACAAATTTCTGACATTCATGCAAAACGAACACAGATGAAAGGAACATTCGTTTGATATTTACATATGTATAAAAAATATAATTTTCCGAAATTAGAGATGTCAACTACAGAATCAACAATGTATGTACATAATTAATCCAAGAACCTTTTAAATCTCATCGCTTTTCGTATATGTTTGTTGGGTTTGTTTGTTAAATAAACCATTAGATAGAACAACAGCAGCTAACGAAGATATATAATATAATAAAGCATTATACACTTGAAAGAACAACAAATTTATTATATTTCCAAGCAAGCAATCAAACAACAAGTAATTTCTTTCTTTCAACCGATTTTCAACTTTTCCTAACTTTCATCTGCCTGAATTTGTGTCGCTGATGTTTGTTCTTAACCAGGAGCTCGGTTATTTTTAGTTTAAAAAAACCTAATTTCTTAATGTTTTTTATTTGGTAAATATACATGTGTATATGTATGTATGTTAAAATATATTTGGGGAGGGGATACACTTGAACATGATGGATTAAGATGATTTATTTAATCTTTTGAAAATAAATTAAAATTGTTCAATTTATGTATATTCTAATAAAAAACAAAGTTTGTGGGGATTGATGATTTTTCGTTTCTAGTATTTTATCTTATACATATGTACGTTCGTTTAAAATACCAATTCACTACGGATATGAAACCCACATTAAAAAAAACAAAACGCACACATTTGAAAGGAAAAAAAAAATGCTGGACCACTGAAATGGAATAAATAAATTCGTTCTTACCAAATAAACCTTTTTTTTTGGTCAAATGTTTGAATATCAAATCAACAAGTATAACAATATCATATATGCATAAATATTATGTAGAATCCCTATGGGCAATCTTTACTTATTTGTACTTACATATTTAGCGAGAACCCTTTTTTTGTATTTTTCATATCTTGATTCCAAAAAAGATTTCCCTCTTTGTCTTTGTGTGTATGTTCTCAAAACTCTAAGGGATATAGTTTTGTATAGGGACGTAGTAATTGAAATGATTTTTAAACATGTTAAATCATCATATCCTCTGTTAAATACACAATAACAAGGCATTTTGTGGACTCTATTCAAGTGCAAATTTTAATTTATTCGAAGAATTTCCATATCTAACAGTGTGATCCAATCGGCTTGTGAAGCCATCTGTAATATGCACAGATTTACTTAACAGAAATTTTCAAAATGGAAACATTTGTGAATCATTTACTTTAAGAATATAGTATGCGAGAATATAAAGCAGGAAATCCTATGTGTTACATAAAATATTTTGTTTATTTTACGATTTATTACTCCCATCCGATTGGGTTTTATAGCGTAAAGTATAAATGGGAGAAGATTTTTTTTTTTTTGGTTTAATTCCCGACAAAATGCCAATATTATTTCCCATTAGTAGTCTCCACATAAAACCAAACAAGACTACGACCATGTATCGATTTAAAATTGGTTAAAAAATGTAAATGATTTTAAATAAAACTAAAATAAAAATGAGGAAGTCGCAAAAAAACGACTCAACTGAAGTAACTACACCAGCAAAATGTCTATTTAGTTGTTTAAAATGCTTAATATTTAACTAAATTGAAGAGTTGTTAATCGAACTTTGTCTGTCTCTCTCTCTTCGCTTCTGTTACTTCAGACACAGCCACTATTTGAGTTAATTCAGTTCAATCGAGCACGGCCATAATGTCATAAAACCTCACAGAAAAATTTATAAAAGCTTACTAAATAAGTAAATCTTTATTTTTAAATATTGACGATATTATTAGTACTCACAAAGTCACAAGTACTTATAGCTACTCACAACTACTCGTTCTCATAAGATGGTGTAGAAAACAGAAGTATTTACGTATAAAATTTGCGCTAGGTGGATTTTAGGCGTGAAAATTTTAGAACTTTTTCGATATTTTTCGAAAGTTTTTTAGTATGTTCGAGTTTTTTTGATTTTTGGTAATGTTGGTCGTGTTCTGTCGGGCAAAAGTGATAAAAAATACCATGATAATTTTTATGACCCTAACTTCACTTCGTTGTATTTTATGTCATGCCCGACTGTTTGTTTGTTTGCTTTTCGATTTGTTGAGGTCAGATCTTACAATCCACATAACCGACGATGCATTACAGCCCAAGGTTCCAAATACCACTCAGGGGTGATTCTGGAGGGTTAAATTACTTATTTTAAGTGACAATTGAATGTGACAGTTTGATGTTTAAAGTTATAATGATACTAGACGTAAGCGCGTGCTACGCACGTGAGATATCAGTCGATAAGCACTTATCTACTACCTCACAGGTCAGTAATACCGGATGATTAACATACTAGCACTCAGTAAAAATCTTTTTAGGATGTTTACTGAGTGCTAGCATGTTAATCATCCGATATTACTGACCTGTGAGGTAGTAGATAAGCGCTTATCGACTGATATCTCACGTGCGTAGCACGCGCTCTGATTGCTGCCCCACAGGCTTTCTCTCTTGGAGAAAGCACGGGCGGTACAGTTGTCAAGAGCCACCGCTGGTTCGGTCAGTAACTACTGATCGTTACTGAAAACCTCTTTGTACACAACATTCGTAGTGTACATTTTTGTTTTGTCTGGACCAATTCTACCTTGGCCATGACTATCAAATATTTGTATTTTTACATCAGATCCTCTTCTCACTCTTGAGAAGGCTACATAAAGCAGTCCATGATTAAATACTGGTTCAGGTAAATAAATACCCACTTTATCCAGTGTTTGACCTTGAGACTTATTGATGATCATTGCAAAAGCCAATTTCACAGGGAATTGGCGTCTCTTCATTTTAAAGGGGAGATTCCCATCAGATGGATTAAGGCCTATTCTGGGAATGAACACTAAGTTCCCTTTCGCAGAACCGGTAAGTACCTTTGGTCTAATTAGGTTTGGTTGGAGTTTCTCGACTACCAATCTGGTACCATTGCAAAGTCCCCCTTTTGTGTTAAGGTTACGCAATAACATCATTATTGCACCCTCTTTAAGATTTAACTTGTGAGGGGCATACCGGAAGGGGTAAGATTATGACGAAACTCAATAGGAAAATTAGCAATTTCTTCAAATCTTCAAATCATCAGACAGGACTTGGTCAATGCTAATGTAGGTCTTGCTTTCTCCTTCTAAGAGATCAAGAACCTCCTCATTTAATTTATCCACATCCTCATTTTTGGGACACAAAATAGCAGTTTTTGCTAATTGTGGATTTGATCTTTTATTATCTTTTCACCAAAAGTATCCTTTATTAAGGAGTTTGAAAGGTATTCTTGAGGTATTTCGATAACATCGCCCTCAATACCGTCTTGGTTTTTTAATGTTCCATCTCCCATCTTAAGGAGGAATTCACTGTATGGTGGGTCTTGAGACCGCACATTATTTTTTAGTTTTAGAGTCTGGAAGTCTCTCCATAGACGAAATCTTTTGACAGTTGCTTCTAAAATAGAAGTTCTCGTTCTATGTTTAATAACTGGAAGGCACTGCCGGAAATCACCTCCAAGCAACAAAACTTTACCACCAAAAGGTTGATTATTTCGCATTATCTCCTTTAGGAGTTTATCAACACATTTCAATGCGTATTTAGGGGTCATTGTACATTCGTCCCAAAGCTTAGCATTTTTGATGGCTTCAATATCAGCACTGATACTTGTATCTGATATTATAAAGTTTGAGGAAGAATCCTCATGTAAGTCTAAAGGGAGTTTGTACTGAGAATGGTAAGTTCTCCCTCCATCAAGCAGATTTGCTACAATTCCTGTAGAGGCAACAGGTAAAACAGATCCCCCTTCTCCTATTATGGGGTAAATCAAAGATTTATAGAGGTAAGTCTTACCACTTCCTCCAGGGCCATCTAAGAAGAGACACTTCTTTACTCCTCGGTCATTTTTATCGCTATTGACAGCAGTCATAATTGCATTAAATGCATATTTATGTTCTTGATTTAATGACTGTGTCATTCCTTTTCCCACTCTCGTGAAATACTGTTGGTCTTGAATTGCAAGAGGATTTTCGGGGAGGTTTGGCTGAGGGATTCTCAATCCTTACTCGTTTAAAGTATGCTTATGTAGCCGCAAAGTGTCAGCGATATCAAGCAGTGCATCGTCCTCACAAAAACCGGTGCAGTCTTCCGGCTTGTATTTTGCATGATTGCAATAGTCTTCAATAAATGAAGATTTAAATTCTTCCCATAGATCTTTTGGGGAACTGACATTGTTGTAAGCCAATATCACTGCAAACATTTGCCTGAGTTGGTAAGGCATGGAGACTAAAGCAGCATCTTCAGTGGTTTCTTTTCAAACCTCATCTGATTCCAAAAGACCAAGGGCCCTGCAAGCTCCTTCAAAATTGGGATGCAAAACGTCCTTGGTGAGAATCGAACCCGAACTTTTTTGTATCAGCCTAAATGTTGATTACCAGTTTTACAAAATTTATTACATACTTATTGTTTTACAATACAAAATTTCATGTTTTTCAATTCGTATTAAACCAATAAAATGCCGTTATGAAAAAAAAATATTATTAAAATTAATACGGACTTTGATGAGCATCGAACCCGAAACGTTTTTAGTAAGAAAACGAAGTTTGTTGTTACTATGTCATTGTCAAATCGTCAACACCTTTTTTTTTCCCAATTTAATTCTTTATTTTGCTTAAAATACTAATTACAATACAAATGGTAAAAGAATATTACAAAAAGACCACGGTCACTAATTTATAATTTTATATTTGCCCTTTATGGTTCTCATGTAAGTTCTATAAATATTTTTTTTTAAATGTATGTATGTTTGATCATTATAAATAACAATTTACGAAGTAAGAAATTTATTTAGTTTTGTTTATGCATGAAAATAAGCTAAAAAAACATGCTACTTCTCAATAATTAAACTACTTAAACTCTAATAATTCAACTACTTAACATTAACAGACACACTCCCAGGTTGAGGTTCAGCTTCCGTCTACGTTGTTTAGCCACCAATACTTTGACCTTTGTGTTATAAACTTAGTTTCGTCTAATTTAATAAATGCTGTGCTGAATCTTTCATTTTCTTCGAAGTTTCTGAATTTTAAACGATCAAAATATTTTTCAGTAGGTCGTCTGTTTATGTGGTATATTATAGGAATTTGATCTGCGTTTTGAATGAATCCCTTCCTGTCAAGGTATATAAATGACGCCGGTTCTGGAAGATTACCAATTAAAGTGGATGTTTCCAATAACCTATCATCAGTGCGATATGGCCCATATGAGTATGAGCTATTATTACTTGTGGTAGTTCGCAAAATGTGATTTCTAGTCAATCTTATAATGTGTAAATCTATTCGCTCTGAATTGCAATCTTTATATTGGTTTATGTTTGAAATATAATGTCGATTTTCTGTGTTTAGTTTTCTATATTTTCCAGTACAAAGTCGTACACATTTTCGTTCAAAAATACGTAACCGCTCCATGTAGCTAGCGCTGCAATTATACCAGGTGGGACATCCGTATGTAATTATAGGGTGGATCAATGTTTTGTAACATATAGTTTTCACTTGGCTAGTCAACCATTTCGATCTGAAGATTTTATTGTGAGACATGATGGCTTGTTTTGCTCTCGCTATTTGTATATTAATGTGCTGGTTCAGGTAACAAAATTGGTCGATGTTTATCCCCAAATATTTGACAATGCTTTTTTGCGGAATTGTAGTAGTACCAATTTTAATTAACAATTTGTTTTTATTTTTTTTTGTGTCGTATGTTGCTCGCTGTACCGGCTTTCGAAATAATATGCTTTCGCACTTATTAGCATTGATTTAGTTCGTTGCAATAATTTGCATTTATATAAAAAACCGTTATTTCTGAGCCATTTATTTAGTGTAACACCTCTACTATTATTATTAGTATTTTTCCAATTTGTATGTCTCGCATTTAAATCGCCAGCTATTATATAATAATTTTCAGGTTTGTCCAGATTAAGTTCGCGGTAAATGAAGTTCCATTCGTCTTCAAAAGAGCATTTTGTGTTACAATTTCCAGGGCAGTATATTGCTATTATGAACAGATTTTGCTGATTTTTAAGTTTGATGTTTATTATAGTCGATTCAATCATTCTATTACATTGAATTTGACAGATTTTTATATGTGTGTGTTTTAGATGTGGCTTTATTAGAATTGCAGTTCCGCCTCCAAATGTTGGTTCTAGTCGATCTTGTCTAATTATGATGTACCCTGGAATTTCAACTTTGTGGTAATAATTTAGCTTTGTTTCAACTAATAGCATAATATCAGGATTATGTTGTTCTATAAATTTGTTTAAATTCATCCTTCTGTGTATACTCACTATTGAGTTCACGTTTAATGCAATAATTTTGAGATTACTCATAATTTTGTTAAAATGGAGAGTAGCTGCGCTATTTGTTCGCTTTGCTTTTTGATAGTTTCAGCCATTACTTCCACTTTAGCTGCTAATTTTTGAACAGTTAATTGCTCTTTAGTATTATTTTTTAGTATTTCTGCATACGTACCATTATGAATGTTTGCTGGGATAGGGCGCTCCAATACTTGTTGTTTGTTGTTCAATCTTTTTTGTGCCATTTTCTCCTTCAGCCTATTCAGGGCTAGTTGATAAACAGGACAACCTTTAAAAGACGCTGGATGTCCATTTTTATCACCATTTACACAATATATATCTGTAATATTAAATTTTTTCTGTTGTAGTGCATTCACCTGGTTTATGAATAGTTGCACATTTAACGCAACAGTAATTTAAATTACAATTCCTTGCAGCATGTCCAAATCTTTGGCATTTCATACATTGAAGAATTTCCCTTTTTTTATTAAGTGGTTCCCAACTTATTCGCTGATAGTTAATTACTTGTATACTATTTATTAAGTTGATATTCGTATTAGGCTCAAATTGAATTATGTATATTGGTAATTTTAAATTTTTCTCTATCGAACGCTTAGTTTTTAACTGTGCTATATTGGTGATTTTGACGTTCCCTTTGTTTTCTATTTCGGTTTTTAAGGCTGTTATGTCTTCATCTTCTGTTAATCCTTTTAGGAAAATCGATTTTATTTTTTGAGCCTTGGGTGTAAAGGTGAAGTATGTTATATCTACTTCATTGAATAACTTCTTAACTTTTTCGTATTCTTCAATATTCTTAGTTTTTAGGGAGTGTTTATCTTCACTAACTCTTTTTATTTCAAAATCTTTTATCTCTATGCATTTAACCAACTGTAAAGTATCTTTAACTTTTTGATGATGGATATTGATAGGCGGTGGTTTGGCTAGCCTTTTATTTGTTTGTCCCGATGCGGTGGGATTGATGTCGGGTTTGTCACCCGAAACATGTTGTCTCTTTTTAGGTCGTTTTACGCTTCTTTTAATTATTTCGAATTCTGACTGATCACCATTCACATTTTCATTATCTTCAGAAATTGTATCAACGTCGTCGTCCATATCGTCAACTATTAATGGTTGAAATTGGTTCATACTAATTGGAATTTCTCTCACATTATTTTTTACCGGGTTATCAGCATTCCACAATGACTCCATGCGTTCAATACGTTGGCGTAATTTAATGTTTTCATCTTGAAGCACTTTAATTTTGTTAATGGCCCTCTCATCTGAGGAAATCAGTATGGGTTTCGCACGTACCGATTTATTTTTGAACGGCATTTTCACTATACTATTGGTAATCACATCCTTATTATTTTGATCCAATGGTACAGATAATTGCGCGTTCGGCATTAGAAAAATTTGTTTATATGTAAATGGGATTGCCCCATTTACATTTTCGTTTGCACAATTTTCGTTTATTTTGTCTATAATTCACTGATTTTCACAATTTAAACACTTAAAGACACTAATATCGTAGTTTATGAAGTTAAAATTAATTACTTTAGAATATTTACAATTTAATTAACGATGAAATTCAGATTTTTAATTTTTTTTTTTTAAAAAGATTTCTATGGAATTATTTTTTATTTTTTCCTTCACAAGAAAAAACAAAACCTTTCTCTCAAATCGTCAACACCTATACCACTTAGGCTACTGAAGTATAAATTATGAAGATGTAAATTGGAAATATAAGAAAAGCACTAAAAAGTGTTTTTATGACCTTTGACCTTGAAGGAGGTCATAATTTCAAAATCAAAGGAGAATGGGGCCGCCTTGATGTTTTTTGTGATTTTTAGAGCTATAGCATGAGGCTCTAGGACATTGGGAAGTAATTTTCCATAACAATATTAGATATTATTGAAAATTTAGTACAACTTAAGGATCATATATAATAAGATTAATAAAGTTCAGTAGTATAAACATATGTTTAAAGGGATAATAATAAAACAAAAATTTATATAATTCATAAATGAATAAATCATTTTCAAGTAAAAAATTAATTATAAAATGTTCAAAAATATAATAAAAGTATAATAAAAAGGGGTGATTCTATGAACGCCTGTTGTGTGGATTAAGGAGTTAAATTGAAATTCGAATAACTTATTGTCTTTTACAGTATATGTATAATTTATATCCCTTACGAAATTACACACAGCTCTAAATTCCTCTTTTTTCTAATCTTTTAATATGTTTAAAAGAGATTTCTTATATAATATTGGGAATTTGTTTCTTGTATTGTTATACTTGACACAATCGTGTATAATGTGACCGCTGTCTTCTATAGTGTTCCACAATTCGCAATTTGGTGATACCTCAAGTCCCATCAAATATCTAAATTTTTTATTAAGTGCATGACCAGAGATTAGTCTGAAGATCAATCTGGTTTGGTATGAGGTAAAATTAGAGTTTTTGAAAAGAAAGAATGGTGTTGGGGAAGGGCTTATTTGTTTGTAAAAATGTCCCGATGAAAAGCACATAGATGCGTAGATTTCTCTCCACTTATTGTTAATGTCTTTAGAGATGTTATTAATTAAATCTATATGAATGTTCATTATCTAAATTATGGGTTGGTGTTCAAAGAATAGCCCTTAACATCAAAGCAGCATACTTACTTCACACATATCCCTTTTACCCAAATCTCAATACCTGAAAAAGAAGCATTGGTATCATTCTACTGACGTCAACCTGAAATAAATCATCATCATTCATCATCATATTACCTAAAATAAAAATTATAAATTAATATTATATAAATCCACATAAAATTTAAACTACATACCTTACTACCTGATTCAATTCCTGCCCGAATACAATTTCAACGTAAATTCTTTTTAAATCCCTTAAATTTAAATTGTATTAAATACACCGACACATATAGACTATATTTATATTATGTACAATTATGCAGCCTGAAAACAATAACAATAGAATAATTATAATTAATATTATGTATTTAAATTCAATATTGTAATGGTATATGTATTAATTAACTATAGCAGACGGCGAATTCATGCCACTGCAATGTAAATTTATTATGGCTGAAATTCGAACTTCCACTAAAGTAATTTTCTTTGTTAAATTTTGTAATAAACTTTTTTTTCCATTCTGAGCTGTCATCGCAACAACATCAAAATTATAATTTATATTCCGAAATAAAATTTGTAATTTATCTTAAAATTAAATTAAATTCTTTTTTTATTAAATTAAAAAAAAAAAATTTTATGTACATATTTTGAGAACCCCATTTAATTTGTGTACAGTTGGGGAGAATATTGTTTTTTTCGCTAAACTGTCTGCGATTTCGTTACCTTTGAGACCACAATGACCTGGGAACCAATGGATGATGAATTCCTTATTTGGATTATGACCAGCAGTGTCGATGATCTGATTTTCATAATGTTTTTTAGCATCCTGCGATATAGCTGTTTTTAATGAAGTAACAAAAACTTTTCGAGTCTGTTATTATGATAATTTTTTTCTTTTTTATAATTAGTGCTATTGTGATTGCAATTTTAATTGCAATAGTTTCCGTATTTTTGATATCCATAATATTTTTCAGTTGGATGGCAAATTTCCAATTTTTTTCTTCTACAAAAATTCCAATCCCAGCTTTGTTATTTATTATTGAACCGTCTGTAAAAATTTTGGTGAAATTGTTGTAATTGTTTAATTCAGACATAGACAACGTATATTGTTCAGAATGATTTATTAGTTTTTTGTTGTTGATTCCTTCAATACACGTTATTATGTTGATATTAATTGGCGAAATTTTTTTAAGATGAAGTGGTTTGATTTTACAAAGGTATGGAAAATCTGTATATATATATACATAGTTCATTTAGTCTATGGAAAGATCTGTTATTTTTGATATCAATGCCAATTTTGGAGTTATTAAGTAAGTTTTTTACTATGTAAAGAAGTGATTTTTTGGTGAAATCTAAATTTGAAGATGTTTCAAGAGATTCTGATAAAATAGCTGGGATTGGGGTGGATCTAATAAAGCCTAAGCAAGTTCCGAGACATGCATTTTTAATGGATTGACAGATGTTAGAGTCCTTTTTGAATTTATTGTCTGTAAAAACATATGTATATTCTAATTTTGATTTATCTATTGATTTGTAGATATTTATCATTGTTTCAGGATTAACTCCTCCCTTGAAGTGTGTGAGAGTTTTTAATAGATTAATAGAATTTGAAATATTTTTTTTTTAGAATTGTATAATGATTGGACAATGATAGTCTGTTAGTAAAAGTTGTCCCTAAAATTTTTGTGGATGTTTTTTCTTCTAAATTTTTGTTGTTAATTTTGACTTTAAGGGATTTTGAGTTGTTTATGTTGGTAAAAAGTCCTAAATAATGGGGTTTGTCCTCGTTAATTTGTAATTTTAACAGTTTTAATTTATTAGTTAATGGGAAGTTAAAGTAGAATCTGTTATTATTTGTAATATGTCATGATTGTCCGCTGAAACAATGATACAAATATCATCTGCGTTTTGGAAAATCTTTGTCTGGGAATTATTAATATCATGTAGAGATGTAGTATAGATAGGGAATATGAATAGGAGCAAAACGGCTGACCAACTCTTGAATCAGCTGGTAGTGGAAAAAGGGGTCGAGTTGCTTATGCTAAGCGAACAGTACCGAGATAAGCAATCCACAGGATGGTACGCCGACTTGCTCGGTACAGCGGCAATATGGATACCTAGCGGTGAAGTTTTCGCCGAAAATCATGGAGCAGGAAGGGGCTTCGTCTGGGTGAAAGCAGCAGGTATAACCTACGTAAGTTGCTACTTCACCCCGAACGAAAGAATCGCAGAGTTTGGAGCAAAGCTGGATGCTCTGGAGGACGAGATAGCCGCAATGTCTGGGCATTTGGTGGTGGCCGAAGATTTCAACGCGAGAGCACACGAGTGGGGGATGCCAAACCCCGACACAAGAGGTAGACTCATTCTGGAGATGGCCGCCAGAGCAGGACTCTTGGTGCTGAATAGCGGCCCTGTGGCAACCTTTCGCCGACCAGGGTATACAGTGACGATACCAGATATCACTCTCGCATCGGAGGCCCTAGTACCGCACACCCATAACTGGATGGTTATGGAGGATTATTGCGGAAGTGACCACCAATACATCCAATTTGAGATTGGCAGAAGACAGCGGATTGACACGCCAGTTAAACCTCATAGGTGGAATCTGCAAAGGCTGGATGTGGAGCGGTTCATGGAGGAATTGACGAAAGGTAGGCAGCAGATAGCAGAAAGTAGCTCAGATATGAACGGAAGAGCTGCGGCCGGGGCGGTGGTAGCTTCTACTATGGGTCTCATTGGCTCGGCATGTGAGGCATCCATGCCAAAGAGGAAACCACGCCACGGGAAGCCTTCTGCATATTGGTGGACAGCAGAAATCGCGGCAGCACGTAAGACATGTTTGGCAAGCCGGCGGAAAGCACAGCGAGCAACAGACCGTAGCGAAGCTAACCGGCTATCCGCTGAACATAAATCCGCAAAAAAGCTACTACGCCGGATGATAAAGAAGAGCAAAGCCCGATGTTGGAAACAACTAATAGAGGACATCGACGAAAACCCATGGGGACTGGGTTACCAGTTAGTGACCCAAAAGCTAGGAGCCCAGAAACCAACACGCGTGATGGATGCCGGAACTGCGGAGTATCTTGTGAAAATCCTTTTCCCCAGTCACCCGCTGAGGGAAAGAGCCATCGAACGGCAAGAGATGGAGGTCCCGTCATTTTCAGAGGCAGAACTCGAGAAAGCGATACTCTCGCTAAAAAACAAAAAAACGCCGGGCCCGGACGCAATACCCAATGAGGTATTGAAAATCGTCTTCCAGCAGGATTCCGAACTCATGCTAACAATGTTCAACGCTTGTTTGACGGAGGGAGTGTTAAGTACCAGATGGAAGACCGCGCGGCTGGTATTGGTCAAGAAGGGTAGAGGCGACGCCGAGCTGCCCTCATCCTACCGGCCGCTGTGTATGCTCGACACGGCAGGTAAACTATTAGAGAAATTAATTAGGGAGAGACTCACGGCCGCGATTAGATCTGCGGGAGACCTTTCACCTAGGCAGTACGGATTCAGGCGGGGCCTATCCACGATAGACGCAGTCCAAGAGATCACGGAAGCCGTAAGGAGAGCGGAGAACTATAACCACTTCTCGCGTCGCATTGTCCTCCTAGTAACGCTAGACGTGAGAAATGCGTTCAACACCGCAAGATGGTGTGATATGCTAGACGCATTGGAGCACCAATTCCGCATACCACGATACCTCTAAAGGATACTGGAGGATTACTTCTGGAATCGCACCCTCACATACGAAACGGAGGAGGGACAGCGAGAAATGCAGGTCACAGCTGGAGCAGTTCAGGGGTCGATCCTAGAACCCGATCTCTGGAATGCCTTTTATGACGAGCTACTTCGAGAGGAGATGCCCGATGAAACCCATCTCGTGGGCTATGCTGATGACGTTGCAGTACTCGTTGCTGCGCGGGACACCAAACAGGCCCAGTTGAAGTTAAACCAGGCTATACGGCCCATAAATGGCAGCACGGACTGGCCCTAGCTCTCAGCAAAACTGAGATTACGGTACTAACCAAAAAGAGAATCCAACCATCTCTCCCTATGTGGGTTGGCAATGAGGTGATCGAAACAAAGCCGCAATTAAAATATTTAGGAATCTTTATAGACTCGAAACTGAGCTTTTTCGAGCAGATCCGGCAGACGGCAGATAAGGCGGCAAAGGAAGTGACCGTCCTAAGTAGGCTCATGGCCAACACCAGAGGCCCAAGGGCTAGAAAGAGGCGACTACTTATGGCAGCGGTTCAATCGGAGGCTCGGAGGGAGCAGTGGGAGGCCTAGCCCGAAGTAATGTGCAAAACAGTTCCAGGCTAGGCCAGGAGGACGGGTAGGTGGTTTTAGTCGGTAGGGCAGCAATGCGAGTCCGACACATTGTGCGTAAAGAGCATTCCCACCTTCCTTAGCAAAAAAAAAAAAAAAAAGTATAGATAGAAGAGAGATAGAATAATAGTGTACAAGATAGATAGAGAGAATAGAATAGTGTAGGACAGGATACCTTTGTTTGTGTAGTGAGTTGTAAACGAGACGGAGTTTTGAGTAGTAATAATTCTATTAGTTAGAAATTGTGAGGATCCAATGTGTGATATTATTCGGAAATTTGTGGTTTTTAAAGATATCTAACAGAATGTTCTTATCTACATTGTCGAAAGCTTTTGCAATGTCAATATTTATTAAAACAATTTTTTATTTTGTTGTTTGATAGAGTGATATAGTTAAACATTATCCGTGATATTTTTATTTTTCCTAAAGCCGAAATTATGGTAGTTGAGTATGTTATTGTTGGTAATATGTTCGTTAATTCTTTTTAAAATTAGTTTATTGAAAATTTTTGAAAAAATGGGTAATAGACATATCGGACGGTAATTAACGATGTTTCTGTCAGTTTTACCTTTATTTTTTGAATGACGATTAAATTGGAAATTTTCCATTTTTTTGGGTATATCTGATTATGCCATATTGAATTGAAATAATTGGTGATTATTTTAATCAAAAAATGGTTTATTGAGACTAATTGTTTAATAATTTTGTATGAAATTTTATCGTATTCTGGTGCAGTGTTGTTTGAGTTTTTTATGATGTCATAAATTTCAGATTCTTTAAATTCGATGGAGTTGATGTTAGTATTGGTGTTGTTGGAAATGTAAATAGAAGAATCGTATGAAAAGGTAAAATTGAGATTTATGAAATTGTTGGCTAAAATAGGATCCTCTAAAATTCTGAAACTGGATTGTTTTTTGTTTTTTATTCTATTTATGTTACTCCGTAAATCTGAATTATTGGTTTTATGGTTAATGTTCATTAGAAAGAGATTCCAAGATTTTTTTTCTCTTTTTTGGACCGATCTTTATAATTCTAATGTTGTGAAAATATTCTTATTTGCGTTGTAAATAAGTTGTTTTTGTTTTTTGATGTTCCATAATCTTTGTATCTGATCATTTCACCAGGGTTTTGGTTTGTAATTTTTTTTGTTTGTAATAGTGGAAGTGTGTTTGGAAATTAGCTTTTCGAGATATTTTTCAATGTCGCAATTTTCATCCAAGTTTATGAAGTCACAATCTCTCAACATCATTGACCAATTAGTAATTTGTTTTTTTATATAATGATTTACTTTATAATCAATGATTATTGAGAAATGGTCACTCCCCAAATTCGTCTGATCAACGTTCCATGAAAGTTTATCAATTAAATGCAATGAACACAAAGTAATATCTATGGCTGAAGAACTGTTTCCTTAAAGATCTTGTCTCGTATGAGAGCTGTCATTTAATAGAAAAACATTATTAGTCGTGATTATATCGGAAATTTTATCTCCTGTTCTATCATGTGTAGGGATCAAACAGTTGTCTCAAAGGCTGTTGTGATTGTTGATATCATCCGCTATTATACAGTTATTTGAATTGTGAACGATATGGTATTCGAACTCGTTTATTATTTCTTGTGGTCTATTGGTTAAATTATTATAAAATGAAATGATGTTAAAATCTGTGTTTTTAAATTTGATATTGATTTTTAGGACCTGGAAACGGGTATAGTTAAAGTTTGAATCAATGATTCTCCATGAGAATTTTTTGTGAATAAGGAAACCAACTCCCCCAAAACCATCCTGTCTATCCAGTGTAACCAGATTAAAGTTGTTAAAATTCAAATTATTATTGGGCCTGGTCCAAGTTTCTGATAATATCGACGATACTTGGATCGAACAGCATAAGCGACATTTGGAAAATTTTACAGCGGAAGAGTAAAACGATTTTAATTCGTAGTTTAATTAAAAACCACCTCTTTTCATTTTTATTACATAATGTAGTACTAGAAGAACTCAAATCCAAATTTTTTTTCAAATTGGTGCAATTTTTATTGAATTACAGCAAAAAAAAACTTTTTTGTCGCTTGGGTGTTATTTTTTATTAAATTGGCGTTTATGCTAAGGCGCTTGTGCTAATAATCATCAATTGAATTTGAGAAATTGTCACTTGAAAGCCGTTGTGTTTTTATACGTTTTAAAAAAAACAGAAATTGTCGTTTAAGCTTTATGCGAAATAATTCAAAATGTCTACAGTTTATTTCAATTATAATAATAATGATATTATTATCAATCATATTGATATTATCAATTATCACTCTGTACTATCTATATAAATTCATAAATTGCGATAGGTACAGCTAAAAAAAATAATAAATTAAACTAAAAATAATTAAATTTAAATTACTTAAATTAAAACATAAAATAGAAATGAATAAATTTAAGTGCATTGCAAATTTATCACAACCGTTTTTATCAGCCTTTCTTTAAATATCACACGATTGATTATCTTCCTCATCAGTCTCATTTAATTCATCACGAATAGAGAAGTTTGTGTGCAACTTTTTAAAATGTGAATGGTACATATCTGGAATAATGTCTTTTGCACACATGGTGTCTAAGTCGTTGTATTTTTTGTCGTTAATCGGTAACTCCGAATTGTACGCTATCTTTGGAAATTCATTTCTCGTCTTCATTTCTACTTCCACGTCGTTCTCGATATACGTATCTATCAGAATTTTTGGAATTTACGATTTTAATTCTTTTAATGTTTTTCAACTTAACTTCTTTATGAGGTTTTTGAACACATTTAATTTTGGAGTTCTTGGCAACTAATGACATCCAGTCGTAAAAATCGTGGAACCTCATTTCATGCACCTCATACGGTCCTGGATTTGATCTAGCATTACGGATTAGCGTTGGGTATTCTTTAAAAGACCAAACAGTTTTGTTTTTCAAATAGTTCTCTATTACGGCGTGCATGGAATCTACTGGCATGTAGGTATGACCAGTAATAAGAAATGTTACCGATACCTCAGTAACATATTTGGCAGTTGACATAAAATGTTTAATCATTGCAACGACAAATCGATTTTTATTTTGGCCAGCACAATTATCGCAATATAAAGAAATTGTCCGTACTGTTTGACGATTTTCCACTGTCATTAGAAAATTCCAGAGGTTGCTGCAAATTTCATTCGCACCCCGCTTCCCTTGATGTTCCCCCCATAAATAGCAATGACCAATTCGTGCCGATGATTCGTACACAGTAAAATTATAAACCGAGAATTTTCTGTAATATCCCAAGAGCATACTGTTTCCTTTCGGAACATTTAGAACTTTTTGTAGGTCAAAGTAACCTACTAATATAGTTTGATCAAGTTTAGCACGCGATTGCTCTTGTAAGAATTCTTCCTTAAGAGCATCCTTAAGTTTTATGTGCTTTCCGTATTCAGCTTCATCCTGTGCTGTTTTATTAATTATATTTTTGTATGCCTCACATTTTTCGCATTTATCTTTTTTTGGATTGTGTATCCAAATGTTGTAATTTTTTTTAAACAGAACACGAATGTCGTAGTCTAAAAAGTTGTATCCTGCTTCTATTTGTTTTTGTTTGTACATAAGGTGCAAATTTTTAATTGTTTCTATATCGGACGGCAAATAGGTTTTTTGAGAAGATGCCCTGCAATAATGGGATGGCACTGCTGGTAAGCTTGCTATAAATTGATCAAGGCGTAGTTGGTCATCTTGTGTAACACTCCGATAATGCCTAGTCTTTATCGACTCCTTTAAAATTACTTCAAAGTCTTTAAAATTTTTTATTACACTCCTCACACGGGCGGGTGTAATGTCGAGAGTTTTTAATAAAAATTGTTTACAGACCGATTTTTTTACGTTCTGGAGTGGGAATATTACACTATATGCATGGGTGAACTTACGAAGATCCGAATTTTTATTCCGTTTTCGTTTTATTGCCTGTTGCTCGATACAGTTACTGAGATATTTATCTTTTTGTTTCTGGCATGGCATTTTCCAGTAATCGTCAAATAAGCGTTGTCTGCTTTCGTCGGTGATATTTTTATAATCGTTGAAGCAACTGGCCCGCAGTGCACAAGGGTTCGCTTTAGTTTCTTTATTTGGTATCACAGTTCCCTTTTTGGTTAAATAACTTTCTCCTGATATTCGTTTGGTTGTATTTGGATTTTCCAGTTTTTGTCATTTTCGTTTCTTACTTAAATTTTCGATTTGGTTGGAACTATTTTCAACATCGCTAGTGTTTGGTAACTGGTCCATATTTTCATGTAAGTTTACCGAGGTACTGAGGTTATTTGGTAGGCCTTCTGAAACAATAAGCTCACAATTTATATTTGGCTGAGTGATTTTTTCTTGTATGGTTTCCTCCTGATAGTCGAATATCATATTGTAGTCGTCACCGTATAAATTATAGTCATAAGGTTGAATCGTAACATCTGATGTTTCCGGGATGGTAATACAAATAACAGTTGGCTCATCCACATTAAGCGTATCAGTCTCAATCTTAGCTACTGTTTCGTTTAATGCGGTAGGTTTGTTCGAAATATCAAATTTATTTCGAAAATCCTTTTCTGTGGCTGGTTTGTCTGCTTTCGTTGTATCTTTCTGAGCCAAAGCCAGTTGAACAAATAATATACCCCTCGATGCCATTCTACATAACAATTGTACAAAGGAAAATCCATTAACACAAACGCCACAATATAAAAACTAGTTTCTCAAAAATAATAAACTAAACTTATTGTGATAAATATTTTAAACCCCAAATCAAGAAGTATTTGCTATTTTGGATTAACAGACAAAATTATGTTTAGAATATAATTATAAATTAATTAAAATATCAATTAAAATTGCATTAAAATCATGAGCAAAAATCATCGCTTGTGCCATTTTTTCTCCCTCTTCATAAGACACAAACGACAATTTTTGTTTTTATTATTTAACCATTTTAAACTAATATTATTCTATGTATTCTGCATAATTTTATTCACATTTGAGTTTAATAAAGACATCGCACTTTTATTACTCTTATTCAATCAATTAACTTACCGTTTAACCAAAATAAATTAACATTAACCCGGAACAAACACAACTCTACCACTTTAAATTATCCCACTGATTTGCGTCGCTTGGGTTAAATAAACAATTGATTTTTGTCGCTTAGACTATTTGTAAAAACATTTTTTCAAAAAAAAAGCGGGATTTTGTTGAAAAAAAAGAAAATTAATTCGAACTGTTGTATAGCGCGTTGTCAGCGCTTTCCAATGATGTAAAAAACACAAATTTGGAAAAATGGCGTTTGTGCTGTTCGATCCAAGTATCGTCGATATGATCACGTCTGTGTTATTTGATTGTATATAATGATAAAGCAGATCTTTGTTGCTATGTAAACTTCTGATGTTGATTTGCAATAATTTAATATAAGACATAAGAAAAAGGAATACTAGAAACTTGAGGCAAAACCAAAACCAATTTTTTTTTTCATTAAAACTGCTAGTTTGATTTTGATGGCGTCATTATTAGCATTAATGTTATTTTCATTCTCAGGGTTATTCAAAAAAGAAGATATACCATTAAAGAAAGAATCTTTGTCTTGTGACAATGTCTGTTAAAATTTTTATTTTTCTTCTATCTGAATTGAATAAATCACTGTTTTGGCGTGTTTTTGAGTATCGTTTGAAATGTTATTATAAAAGTCTGATTCTTTAGGTAATCTTTTTATGTTGCCAATAAGGTGGTTTCTGGCTTCGCTGAAACTTGCTCTGTTCAAAATCATATATTCCCTGATCTGTTTTTGTCGTAATCTTTCATTACAACGATAGAAATTTGAGGAGTGTCCTAAGCCGCAAGATTTACATGATTTTATATTACCACACACGTGTGTGTCCTCAAATATTTTAGCACTTAATGGGCATCTTTTGATGTTTGATTTGCAATGATTTTTGGTATGTCCATAGTTTAGACAGTTTTTACAAAAAAGTGGATTTGGAATGAAAAAATTTACTTTTATAAGGACGTTGTCGTATAATGTGACATTAAAGGGAATGACTCCTGGGCCCGTATTCTTGAAATTCACCCGAAAAAAGTCACCGACGAATTTCTGTCAAATTACGTCATTTCAGTCGAAAATGTTAATATTCGCATTCTTCAAATTCGTCGTCGAAAAATTTCGACCAAAAAGTGGACGAATTTTTCTCGCCTAGTAAAAAGTGGGTGAATTTCATTTTCGCTAACGTTTATTTGTCAAATTCAAATAGCAATTGATAGTATAGTTGTCGTTTATTTTTTGTCGAGAAATAAACTATTTTTGAATTTTGAAACTAAAAATTAAAAAGTGTTTTCTTAACAAATCAAATATGGAACAAAAAAATGCAAGATTGGGTCATATTTCCAAAACCCAAAAAGATGCATTAGTGGATTTTATAGACGGTAATCCACAGTTGATAAGGCAAAAAGTGGAAAATAATTTGACAAATAAACAGTCAGCCAAATTATGGGAAGGTGGGGCAAGGATTTTGAATGCCATTCCAGGGGCTTGTAAGCCTTGGAAGAGCTGGAGAAAGGTAATGTTTTAAAGAAAAATTTTATATTATGTTAATTACGTTATTAAAAATCTTGTGTTCATCCAATTTTAAATAGTGTTGGCGAGATATCAAAAATGATGTTCGCCAAAAATTGAGCAAAAAGAAGAAGCACGAGAAACGAACAGGTGGAGGAAAGGAATCAGACATTATTTTAACGGTTGTTGAAGAACGAGTTTCCGTTTTAATCGACGAAGTTACTGTTTCTGGTCATCAGTATGTACCAGAGAGTGCAGCTAACATGGTACATTATTGTATTTATTGTTATATAAAATATTTTTATAATATTTAATCTTACTCTTAGGATTTCTCGCTGAATGACAATAATGGAAATGTGGTGTATGATGAGGAAATAACGGCCATCACAAATGTTTTGATACCTCCACTAACGACAGATGATGTCCCAACAGCCGAAGATACTTACAGCATATTAATGGACATTTCCAATAATTCGGACGGGGTAGTTTTGGTAACTTGTAACTTTACTACCGAAACAAGTATTAATGAAAATATTAGTACGCCCCTACCAAGAAGTAAGTAATATACCGTACAAAGCTAAATTTCTATATACAATACGTAAAAAAATCTAACTGTCTTGTGTAATTCTAGAACGTAAACGTAATGTAGCTGCTCAGCGAGTAACACATACGCTCGATAGTGTAGACCGGATTACGGAAACCGTAAAAGAAAAAAATAATATAAAGGAAAAATATTATAATAAGAAATTGGAATTGATGGAAAGGACGGTCAAGGCTAAAGAGAGAAGCAATAAAATTAGAAATAAAGAATTAGAAGCAAATTTGAGGATTGCTGCTGGTATTGAAAGGATTGCCGATTCATTAACCTATACCGAAAATTTGAATCCTTAAAAAAAATGTATAGCCAATACTCAATAAAAATATTTTTTTGAATTTTTGAAATTTTATTGAATATTTTTTCATAGTTTAATTTGTAAAATATTGTTGTACAATGGTTTGTTGAATCCTCCTACCTGCGTTCAAAAATGGATTTATTTGTTGATTATCAATTAACTCGTCGCTTTCGGTGCTAATCATTCCGTCCAATAAATCGTCGTTTACCTCAGGTGGAACGTTGTCCAATTTATTTAATATGCACATATTGTGTAAAGCACAACATGTGTTTATAATTTTAGAAGCTATTGCACTGAAAAAAAAGAGTATTTGGAGATTATTTATGAGAACCGTTCTTGTATTTGTAATAAACAATTTTAATTTATTTCAAACTATCAATTTTTAATGCAACTATTAAGAAATTCGCTGAAATATTTGTCATAAATAAGCATTTATAATAAATAATTCAAAATTTTAGTATTTACAAGAAACGTTTAATTATTTTAGTTACATACTATAAATGTTAGTGAGAAACATTTATTGTTTCTCATTTAAGTATTTTATCTAAACACGAAAATTCTTTCTCTCAAACAATTACATTATTTGCGAGAAGCAACAAAAATAGAGAGTGTTTGCTGCAAACAATTTGTGTTTGTGGAAAAGAATGAATGTTTGGTGAAAAAAATTAATGCTTGTGAAATAAAAATTCCGTTAGAACACATTTCTAGCATCATTTATATTAAAGCGGTATTTTGTGTTGTAGTGAAAATTTCAAATAAAATTACTTTTTGTTAAGAAAAGATTAATTTTAAAGTGTTTAAAGAGTTTTACATAAAATATAGTTTTGGTAAGTTATTAATATTTTAAAACGGTTATATTTGTGTTATGAATTCATACAAAATCTCGACTATTGTACATATAAGAGATTAAAGTTATTGTTGATACGTACGTAACATGTGATTTTTCTAATGCTTCCAGTGAATAAAGTTTTAAGTGAAGTTTGAATTATTTAAGTACAATTTGTTACAGTCATACTATTAGCAAAATGAATAAGTATTTTAAAGCCCTACCTGTTAAATATATGAATTTAACCGAAATTGTTCCAGTGATGGGTGAGGGAATTTTCACATATGAAATATTTCATCAAGCTGGTACAGTATTTATTTTATTAATTTGTTAAATTTCAATATATTTTCTACAATCTTCTCCTAAATATTTTTCCTTAGTGGCATCACATTTTTCTATAAAAAATAATTTTAAGTTTCTTCATGAGCAAAGTGGAGCTGAAATTAAAAAGGATTTTTTTTTACCGTATGTAGAAACATACGGCCACAATTTGATTTTAGTTGTCGAAGAGTTGTTTGAAGCGCTCAATTATATAAATATTGTTTCTGAAACTCTTGATCAAGAGGCCGATTTTAATGAATCTGTGAAATCAGTAACACCAACGCATAATAAAAATATGATCTGCACTAGTGGAGCTGGGAATGAGAATGTTATGTCATGTAATATCGACAGTACAGATATCCCACAAAATATTACTCCTAACATTTTTCAGTTCGAAATAATTGATCACCAAAATCAAACTGATAAAAATATCATCGATCTGAATAATCAAACAGCTCAAAATAATAGTAGTAATGGTTTAGACGACGAATTTCATCCTCGTTCGAGTAAACTGAGACGAACACTATCGTGCTTAGGTGAAGAAGAATTTCAACATTTTGATCAGCGAAACGAAAACCATCATTCCATTTTTCAAATCAATATTAATGTACGAGTATTCAACTAAATTTTATCCTTTTTAAAATAGTGTATTTTCAAACGTTATAGGTCAGCAATGGCCTGTAAGACCGTTTAATATTATTATTATTATTATTTAAATTATCAATGGTCGTAAATTTTGATTTTATATGAATGGCCTTTCACATATCTATCTTACTGTATCAGTAAACATCTTTAAATGGTTATTATAATTAATTATTTTTTTGTATTATTTATAGAACATTCAAAAATTCTTTGTAAGTCTACCAAAGAAATTCTATCAAAAAATCAAACGAATCCCCGGCGTCTTTAACAAATACAGATAGAATCAATATTTCGAAAACCATAATTAATAGAATCTTTGATAGATGTCCTGAATTGGTGTAAGTATTTGTTTTATTAAAACCAAATCGCAAGTTTGTTTATGTTCCCTTTGTATTTTCTTATTGCAGATTGAAAAGAGCTGATTTCATAAAATTATCTGAAATAATCATAACAATTTTCAATAAAGATACCGAATCTGCCAGTGTCTACTACTCTCCAGCAGAGTTCGGCCACCCAGCGAAAGGCAAACTATTTAACGCGTACTTCAATAAAAAAAACTAGTTTATCACAGGCTGGTGTTATCACACGACGAAAACTGTCGAGTAACATTACAAAAATCCACGTAGCTAACAAGCAATTGCCGGATGAACATGATTTAGATATTCAGTCACATATAGATTTTTTAACCAAAAATATAGTACCTTGGGAAAAAGTCGTCGAAAGCTGGGAAAAAACCTTCCATAAGCGAAAGCAGATCTTGGAAACAGATATCAGCACGAAAGATTATTTGGAAAAATTTGCTTGTTTAACTGAGCCCAACAGTTTTGAACTTGTAAGTATACATATTATGTACAATTTCATACAAGGAATCATATTATATAAGGAATCTGTTAGCTAAGTAAAATTTACATTTGAATTTAGGTCGCTATAGACACAAAATATCGATATCCATCCATACAAAATATATCGCCAGAGGAAGTAGTTACAGTGTGCAATACGCTTATCCAGAGGGCCAAACAATTTAAAAGCTCAACAGTACTTAAATTTCTTAAGATTGCGTCAGACAATGGTTAGGTTTATCAACAGCACAAACCTACAGCAACTTGTGTAAATTTAAAACAAACAACTCTTTTTTATATGATTTAGATTCATGCCAGGAAACAAAAAATATCGTAGGTTTATTGCTGTTGCCGCATATTCTACCAACCACTTTCATTACCGGAAAGGTAAAGCCGAGTAAACTTGAAGTCCAGGAGAGCTTGTGGTGGTTCATCGTTCTCTGAAAGGTGCTCCGAGAATTTCTTAAACCAAAAGGCATTCGATTGAACTCATAATGGCCATATTCGGTACTAAACGCCGTCTTATGTCGGTCATTAGGATCCATTCTAATCTGGTGGTAACCGCTAGCTAAATCCAGTGTAGAAAAATATCTGGAATGGCCCAATCTGTCGAAGATGTCTGTGAGGTTAGGCAGGGGAAATGTATCGCCTATTGTAGCGTCATTTAACTTCCGGAAGTCTATGACGATTCTCCATTGTTTTTCCCCATTTTCATCTGATTTTTTGGGTACTGCTAAAAGTGGCGAATTAAAAGGACTAGTACTATGGCAAATTTTTCCTTCGTTAAACATTTCTTCGACTTGTCTGTTAATTTCTTTTTTCAAAATTTGAGGCAGACAGTATTGTTTAACATTAATAGGAGGTGTATTCGTGTGCAGTCGAATAGAGTGTTGCACGCCCGGGATGCAAGATAAGCTCTCCCCCTTTAGGTTGAAAAGGTCCATATATTTCAAGCAAACTCCGAGAATGGAACTATGTTCTTCAATATTCAAATCTTCATCCAGTTTTTCGTTTATCATATCTATGACAACTTGGTGGCGGTTTTCGTTCTGATCGATGAAGGATTGTTTGATGCAGTTTTCCGTGTTCTCCAATTTCTGAATACTGTAGTTTTCTGTCGGTTTAATTTTTGGTGAAAAAGGGGGAATTTCTACTCCATGGTTATTCGCATTAATTAATGGGATCAGTGCTCTGTTATTTGTCGCCCTTGTGATGCAATTGCCAATAAATAGGCCTGATTGCAATTCTTCGAAAACACAAATTATTTCTCCGTTAATTGGCGTGTAAGATTGAATATACATTTCACTTCTAGGTGGGATCTTCATCGTATTCCTATTTGTTTCTAAAGCTATCGTTGACGCGTTGTCGCCGTGTGAAATTTCTAATTGATTTTTGCCGTACAACAGGTCTATCTTGAAATTATTCAGCATGTCTCTGCCTAAAATACCTTCTTGTGCTATAGGGAATTCATCGCTAACAACGTGAAATTTTTGGGTTATGTAATTATTATTTTATATTTGAAATGTTATGTAGCATGAACCAATGGTTATGGTCTCACCAGAACCTATACCATGTAAGCAAACCTTCATATCTGTATTTATCTTTACCGACTTATTCAGACAGCTATGCTTAACCAAGGATACATCTGCACCAGAGTCAATTAATTAACTTAATGTAGTCTTTTTTGTCATTTCCGTTGTGAGAGTTACTGAATTGGTAGTCGAACAAAATTTTGAACATAAGAACATATTATAGTTAGGATGGGATTGAGGCAACTTACTTACTATGTTTGGGCAATGGTTATTTTCTAAACTATTAATTTTATTAGTCGTGTCAGTGTCATTACTCCTGACATCTTCGTTGTTTTCATAAACTTTCATGGATATGGTGCTATGAGGGGTGATTGGGTTTATAATTGAGGGATTTTGGTTGTTCTTTGGACTCAAGCATCGCTTCTCTCCTGTGCGTTCTCGAGCCCGTTGGAGTTTTCCGAACAAATTTCTTCACTCACATAAAGGTTAACTTGGGCATTGCGTTTGCTTAGAGGATTGTTTGTTTTATTCTCGGATATATTTAAGTGTTGAAGTGAACTGGTAATATTTTCCATTCTACCAATATCTATGGGGTTATATGGTGTATTGTGCGTGTAAGAATTTTTGTCGGTGTTGACACTGCTACGGGATTCCGCCATGATACTGACTGAGAATGTTGGGGTTGCCACATTGAATTTTCCGAACGTTGGACGTTTTGTGGTGCTTTAAAGAGAGGGGGTTGCACACTACTCTGGTATTGGGGATTTGAGAAATAACTATGATTTCGGTTGTTATTTGACTGAAAAGTTTGGGGAGGTTGGGCGTTTTGGTAGTATCCTGTATATACCAGAGAAGTCCGCGTATCATTTCTGTGTTTAGTTCTACATTCTTGTATTATATGCCCGTTTCTCTTACAATACCGACAAAATTTAATTTGTTTTTCTTGTGGTGGTGCAGTTTTACCATCTGGTACTCTAATAGAAGTGTTTACTCTTGAATATTTCGTTTCGTCGTACAAGTTCTTTTCGAAACTCAATTGTTGCGTTGCTATTTCTAAACATTTTTCGAGAGATTCACCTTGGTGAATTCTAACGAAGTTTCTTATCGATTCCGGTAAGCCAATGATAAATCTAGGAATTATTCTTTTCTCTGCGATTTTTCTAGCTGTAACGTCGTCACTCACATTGCACTGTGTTTTCAGTAGTTTGTGGTACTTTTCTACCAGATTAGTAGTTCTCATGGAGAATTCATGGAACTTTTTCGAACAATGGTTCAAATTTTAATTGTGATATTCTTCTTTCAATATCATCAAAAGTGTCCTCTACCTGATACATTTTGGAAAGTTGTGCTTTGATGTCTGTCCAGGTATTGGGTTTTGCATTAGCTATTATATTATACACTTTACTTCCTAACTTGAATAATATGTAGTCAACTAGAAGACTACGCTGGTTATCTGTTGTGCACTGTTCATATACTCTGTCCACGCAGGAGATAAATTTTAGCAACTCATGCGGGTTACCGTTAAATTCGGGTATTCGGCGAGCAAGGCTTTCCATTTTCTGAAATTGTTCCATCTCTAATTTTTCTATATCACACGGGGGATTAGAATACTTGGTTTTCGGATTCGCGTTTACGCTTATTTTTGGGTTTGAGTCGGGAGGGTTGGATAGATTTTGGTTTGATACTTCTGTTTTAAGATCACCGTTAACACTGGACCTATTAAGATCACCGTTAACACTGGACCTTATATGGTGGGATGAAGAACGGATCTTTATCTGATTTATTTGGCATACACTAATTTCTAATTTAACAACAAAAATAAATTTAAAAAAATAGAATACTTACCTTAAATTTGGGAAATCGGGAACGTATTCCTTTTTTTCGGCTGCGCCACTGTTATACATTTTCTTATTTCTACAACACTAAGTCACTTTATTCACTCACCAACACTAAACTTCACGAATTAGTTCTTTATAGCACATGGAATTCACAATTTAATTTATTTATTTGTATATAAAATTTTTACAAATTTTCTTATTTATGTAGATTACTTTCAGAATTATAGAATAATTTTAGAGTTTCTTATTTATATGAATTACTTTCACGATATATAAAATGATTTTAGAATTTAAATATTTATATGGATTACTTTCAGAATTATGACCGTTATGGTCTATGCAATTTAACTAACTCCCACTTTTTTTCTTAACACTAAAAATATTTTATTTTTAAAAATTGCCAATTCGGCTTAATGTGTAAATATATTTTTTTTATTTTTATGGACAATGACATAAAATTGGGCCAATGCTTGTTTTGTATATTTATTGCTTTTAAATAATTATTGTTGATAATTAAATTTCTTAGGAGTTTAGAGTTATTGAAATTATAAAGTTGGGAAACTATTTGGGTAATGGAATTTATAAGGTTGGGAAATTATTTTTAGAATGTGAGTTAATGTAGGTTCATTAACTCACGATTAGGATTTCACAACAATATGCACATATAATAAATCTATTTCACTTGCCTGAATTTGATGACATTTTTTTAGTTAAAACAAACTATAAAACATTTGTGTCGTTTGCGAATGGCATTAGAATGTTATTTTTCTTTTTAATTTATGTCATACTGTCTCTTTTCCTCTATGTTCGTTCAGTTAAAATGTTGAAGTTAACTTCAACATTTTAACTAAACGAACATAGAGGAAAGAACCAACTTTGTGAAAAAAACCTGATTGGTTAAAAAAAAAACACAGAACGAACGAACACAACCATAAAGGCGCCTTCACTCATTGGCAACAATGCCGAAATTCATATAAAAATCATCTTAGAATTCCATTTTCATCGTATATCTTGAATTTCATCGGAATCGGTTAAGGAGTTGCCAAGTTCTTCCTAATTGGCCAAATTTCAGAACTATATCTCAAAATCATTTTACAATCCCATTTCCATCGTACTTGCCGAATTTCATCATAACATAAAACTTCATCTAAAAATCATTTTAGAATCCCATTTCCATCGTAATGCCTAATTTCGTCAGAATCTGTTAAGAAATAACTACAGTGGAAAAAATTCTACATCAATGTAGACAAAAACTGCATTAATAGTAAGAATAATTCGTTAAAACTGAACCGATACGACCCTTGGTTAATAGTGAGAAAATCATACGTTAATATAGTGAAACACACAAATTTTTTCATTTTAATCTTAACTACTTGCGTTGTAGTATTTATGAATTGATTCATATAAGATACGAAAAATGTTATTATTTTAAAGCAGTTAAAAGCATTTTTGGATGAACATCTTCTTATTATTAACGTAAGAAAATAAAGATACTATGAAATTTTTCATAATACTAATGAAATATTAAATCAAATTAACGAATAAATTCATACATATAAGTTTAGAAATTCATTATTTGTATTTACGAAATTATTCGTGTATAGGAAGAATGGAATACTAAGCAGTTATGAATAATTCACAAATATGATGATTATTTTCATAAAAATACTGAAAATAATTCATAATCTGTAGGAACGGTAGTTGATACACAAAACTACATAATATTTATGTATGGTTCTTAACAAGAATGTAAATTTTTGGGTCGATTGATGAATAAATTCATAAAATATATACACCCAATTGTAGAGAAATAAAAAACTTAAAATTTTGTAATTTTGTTATTTATTTATTTTATTAGTCAAAATGGCGCTTACTACTCCTATTAATTTTTTTAAATTTTAGTTTATTTTTAGAAGATTAAATTGATAAAATATTTAGAACAAATTTGTTGAGAGGTAATTTAATCCAAAATATTTGCAATGCACCATGGTTCATTTTATTGCCCTTCTGTAAATTAAATAAATTGAATTACAATCACATAGTACTTTTAATTGCATATTTTGTTACCTTTTAAAACATTCAATAAATTCGTTTGATCCCACTACTGCAAAGATTTTAATCAATAGCCTCCTTCTTGTGTTGCTGATAAATTTTGATTTAAAGGAGCGGCAACATTTGGAATGGTTGATACCGTATAAGGTGGATCGAATTCCGAATCGTCAACCATGATCATATTTGAATCGATATAGGTACGACATTTTCTTGCCAGCAACTATATATGCTGCAGTATTGTTAACACATTAAAATTTAGTCCTGTAGATCACATAATTTATTTATTTACACATTATTTGTAGACTAAAAGAATTTTTTTTTTCACAGACAAGTCTTATTTAAATTTCACCGAATGAAAATTGGCTCTATTTTAATAAGAACACGTGCAAAACGACAACACTTGTACAACACTGGCAAAAAATATCATATTTACTTGTTTTTCAGCATACAATAATCTGTTAAAAATTTTTGAATGTAAATTATTACATTTGTTCCTTTGAAGCACACAATTGTGAATTTGTTCGTGTTATTAATTTAATGAAGGAATTTATCAATAATACATGAAAAAGACGTGAAATTTACAATTTAATTGTATTATTTATGAACAATTGAAGTTGCAATTTTGCTACCACCGAGTAAACATTTAAATAATTTAATTATTACTTGTGTGAAAAGTTGAATCAGCAGTTTAAATCTTTTTTTTTTCTTTTAAAAATATTGTGATGTGAAAAACAAATGAAATCGTGATGTTCTTATCTCCGCCTCAAGTAAAAAAGGCTGGGCCAAATCAGCAGATAGCGATGTCCGCAAGCGATTTGGCACCGAACGTCACGACCTCAATTATTAATAAAAATACAAAAGTGCAGCATAGTCCAAAGCGACAACAAATTTTAAATGCTCAAAAAATTACCTTACCAGGCAATTTAAATCAAAGTGAAATTATTAATTTAAATAACATTGGTATGTTGAACCATAACGAAATTAAAAGTGCATCGTCGCCAAATATTGACGATAAAACAAACAATGAGAGTGCATCGACATCAAATGACAATAAAATAAACAGTGATGTAGGTCAGTGTTTAGTGCAAACGGGAATAGACCGGTATATTACTGTCCGATCAAAACGAAGAAGAAGCCCTAGATTAGCGGCCAGTGCAAGCGCGAATAAATTCATTAAGCTAGCTAGCGTTGAATTAACGCATGGTAATAGGTATTCTTGCTTGGTTGTTGACGAGCCGCCGGCCGAAAAAACTCCAAAAACTGAGAAGCCGCCACCAATCTATTTGAGGGAAGAATCAAATAGAGAACTTACAAAAACGATCGAGTTTATCACGGAAGGTGCATTTTATATTTCCGGGATCAAAAGAGGAGATATAAAAGAAACAAAAATTCAACCGCTCAATATTGATGCTTACAGAGCATTAATTAAACATTTTGGCCAAGTTGGTAAACATTACTACACTTATCAACTAATGAGCCAAAAAGGATTGGTTGTTATCTTAAAAGGAATAGAGAGTTACGTGGATGCAAACGAAATACGGGATGCTCTCGCTGAAAAAGGTTTCCAATGTATTACCAATATTTTTAATCGGGAGAAGGTACCTCAGCCATTGTTTCGTCTGGAATTAGAACCAGACAATAAAAAAGGTAAAGGCAACCATTCAATATTTAACCTAAAATATCTACTGTACAGAAGAGTTACCATCGAGGAGCCCAGGAAAAGAAATGGGCCGGTACAGTGTGTTAAGTGCCAAGAATATGGGCACACTAGAGCATATTGCACTTTGAACGATGTTTGTGTTATATGTGGTGAACTCCATAATTCAAAGGTTTGCAATAAAGCAAAAAGGAAGCATCAGTGAGAAAATGCAGCAACTGCGATGGAAATCACACAGCTAATTATAGAGGGTGCCCAATTTATCTACAATTGAAAAGGAGAATCAATCCAAAGCAGCGAGCAGAACAGCGAATCCTAAATCTTTATTCTTCACCTAGAAAAGAAGCACGACCAGAAATTCTAAACACAAACGCTCAAAATGGAAAACAGTACGCAAATGTAAACGGCAGCGTGCACGAAAGGGTTTCATACGCAAGTGTTCTTAAAGGTACCGCTCCTAAAGTTCAAGCAAGTGAAGAGGGAAACATCTCAACGGCTTTAAATAAATTGACCAATATGATGCAAAGCTTCATGGCGATGATGGAGAGAACCATGGATCTAATGATGCAGAATATGAGCACGCTGATGCAGATAGTCGTAAAAAGCCAGAAATGACCATCATCAAAATAGCCATATGGAATGCAAACGGCCTAGCACAACATAAAGCGGAGGTACATGCATTCTCACTGAGCACAATATTGACATAATGTTAATATCAGAAACACGCTTCACCAAAAATAGCTATTTCAAAATTAATGGGTACTCTATTTACGACACCAAGCACCCAGATGGTAAAGCACATGGAGGCACTGCTGTATTGATAAAGCGAAGATTAAAACACTACGAACTTCCGAAATATGAGAAAGAACATATACAATCAACGAGCATCTGTCTGCAGGAGTGGTCTGGAAACTGCGTCATATCGGCAGTGTACTGCCCTCCAAAACATGCTATAAAAAAACTCCAGTTCTTGGATTATTTCAGCCAGCTGGGTAATAAATTTCTTGCGGGCGGTGATTACAACGCTAAACATACTCATTGGGGTTCCAGATTAACATCGCCGAAAGGCAAACAACTTTATGATGCTATAGAGGAACAGTCGCTGGATTATTTATCTGCCGGTAACCCAACTTACTGGCCCACGGATAAAAAGAAAATTCCTGATCTAATTGACTTTTGTGTAACTAAGGGCATTCCACGTAGATACGCTAAGGCCACCGATTGCTATGATCTGTCTTCTGATCACTCACCGGTAATAGTAACATTGAGTACCGATGCCCTAAGGAACGAAATACCGAATCGTCTTACAAACAAGAAAACTAATTGGGATCAATATAGGAGGCTAGCCGAACAAAAGTGTCTACTTAATATTCCTCTGATCACACCAGCTGATATTGATGCGGCGGCAGAAAATCTTAAAGATGTCATGACATTATCCGCTGAAAGGGCTACACCCGGCATAAGTAGTTCGGAAAAAGTTAATAAACTGTCACATAATATACAGGAACTAATCCAGGAAAAGCGAAAAATTCGCCGTCAATGGCAGCAATCAAAATCACCGTTATTGAAATGGAAATTAAATCGAGCTATTAAGGGCCTAAGATTTGCTTTGAGGGAAGAAGAAAACGAGCGCTTAAAGAACTACCTAAGTGATCTCTCGGCAACCGAGAGGACAGATTATTCTTTGTGGAAGGCAACAAAAAATTTAAAAAGGCCAACAAATTCGAATCCACCGATTAGACTACCAACAGGAAATTGGGCGAGAATTGATGAAGAAAAAGCCAATGCTTTTGCTGCTCATCTAGCAACAGTATTCGTCCCACACGAAGAAGATAATTATTTCGAGCTATCCCAGCCAACGGATGATGGTTTATCCTACAAACCTATAAAGTATAACTGGAAGAAAGTTAAGAATACAATTAAAACTTGCATAAGCCCGAAAAAGGCACCTGGGCATGATCTCATTACTGGAAAAATGATAAGGGAATTGCCGGATAAATGCATAAAACTAATAACATTTGTATTCAACGCGATCATGCGAACCAGTTATATTCCTCAAAAATGGAAGATATCCTTGATCACAATGATACATAAGCCAGGGAAAAATGAAACACAAATCTCATCATATCGTCCAATAAGCATGCTGCCCACAATCTCAAAGCTATTTGAAAAAATGTTATTAACGAAATTGAAACCAATATTAGAAGAACGGCGCATTATTCCAGACCATCAATTTGGATTCCGAAACCAATATGGTACTATAGAGCAAGTACACAGAACTGTAAATGCAATCAAAATCACCTTCGAGAAAAAGAAATATTGTTCTGCTGCCTTTTTGGATATCGCACAAGCTTTTGATAAAGTTTGGCATGATGGACTAATTTACAAAATTAAAGAGCTTCTACCGAAGAAATTTCACTCAGTTTTGGGAAACTATCTTCTTCAAAGGCAATACATGGTAAAACAAAACAGCGCAACTACTTGCTTAAATGATATTAATGCAGGTGTCCCGCAAGGGAGCGTTCTAGGACCAATATTATACTTGTTGTACACAGCTGATATACCTATAACTAACAAAATAATAATATCAACATTTGCCGATGACACGGCCATCCTGGTGTCCCACACTAATCCTGAAATTGCCTCAAAGGAATTGCAGAATCATTTAAACAAAGTCGCGGACTGGTTGAAAGCATCGCGAATCAAAGTGAACGAAAACAAATCAACTCATGTCACATTCACGCTAAACAAACGCACCTGCCCACCAGTGAAATTAAACGATAAAAATATTCCTCAACAAACGAAGGTAAAATACTTAGGTTTGCTTCTGGATAGAAGATTAACGTGGAAAAATCATATTGAAACAAAGCGCAACCAAATAAAAATTACATTTTCCAAAATGTATTGGCTGATGGGAAGAAAATCTCAGTTGGCATTAGCTAATAAAGTTTTACTTTACAAAGCGATAATCAAACCCATATGGACATACGGTATTCAGTTATGGGGATCCACCAGCACTTCAAACAGAGAACTCCTGCAACGAGCCCAAGCGAAAATACTTCGCAGTATTACCAATGCTCTTTTATACATTCGAAATAGTAATATACATGACGACCTTGGGATTAAAACCGTTAAAGAAACTATTAAAGAATTCAGTTCGAAATATTATTCAAAACTAGAAGCACATCCCAACGAATTAGCCAGGGAGATACTAAAACAGCCGCGATTTAGGCGACTGAGAAGAACAGATCCACTCGGACTGATGAACCTGTGAACCTGTGAATTTACTAAATGATTATCTTACACTTATAAGTATAATCTAAATTAGTTAAATTGTGAGCACTAACAATAAGTATTAACATTGGTTAAGACTTAAAGTATGTAATAATTTTTAGCTTAAGATTTGATTACTTCTTGTGAGTTTCTTATGTAGAAAGATTCAAGAATAAAGCCATTGGCAACATTTAAAAAAAAAAAAAAAAATTATTTATGAACATTTTCATCAAAATCAAATTGAAAAAAGACGGTTGCTGAAATGTCTACTAGGTTTTTTTTCGATTTCTTTTACCTGGAAAATCGAAAATCACATGTGTGTATTTAAGGCATATTTAGGTATGCATTTCACTTCTGTAGCACTTTCTGTTCCGGAGGTGGAAATGACAAAAGAAAATTCTTATTCAATAGATGTCGTAAAAGTAGGATTTCTTCAAACATACGCAGCCACCCACACATACTTTTAAAAATTAGAATTATAATATTCATATATTGTAGTGCCACATTCATTAATATAACGAACAATATGTATTTAACAAATTTTTTCACACTCGTCTAATTCATAAATATTATGAATTGTTCATAAATGTAGTTTTTTAATAAAACCATGCAAGTTGCACTAATATGCAAACAACATGTGAATGTATTATATCTATAGCACAATAAAACTAACCCATTTTCTAGTTTATGAATTATGATTCGTACTATTAACGCACAAGTGTTTATAAATTTTTTTCTAAATTTGGTTTGTTTCGTAAATATAGTAATTTTTACATTAATAGTACGAATTGTGGTTAACGAACACCATTCGTAAATAAAATGCACAAAATTTTTTTCAGTGTTTCCATATTAGTATGAATGTTGATTTTTAAAAAATTTTCTTAGAAATTGTTAATGATACATTATAAAAACTCAGAATGTAAATTTGAAAAATATTTATTTAAATATAGTTTATTACAACAAATTTTTCTTTGAAATTCAATCCAGGATTTTATATATGGTTTAATTGACCTTAGTCAAATTTTAATATTTTGCTAAGTTGAACTGGCCCTTTTTAAGTGCTTTCACACGTCGCGGCATGCTCTTTACACACCCTCTGGTCATAGTGCCATACCGTAATAAGGCATTCAATAAGCTGGGTCTTGGTTGTTATTAGTTCTTGGGCCATCTTCCTCTTGAGAATAAACAAAAGTACTTTCAGGAATTCCCCTTTTAGTCTGCCGTATAGTTGCAATTTAAATGTCACAACGGAAAACATGAAAGTGGTATGTCGCCATCTATGAAATCAAACACAATTGCATTTTTTTTAGTCATAGATGGAGTTTTAAGAACCTGTAAATCCAAAAATTAAATATAATTGAAACATTCATACTAATATCACAGATAAGAATATACAGATGTGGATCTTGTATGGGCCATATTTACATTCTAGTTTAGACCATATATATAATTTACATTTCTATCCCTTTTTATCCTTTTTACCCATGATTATTTTTATTACATCAAAACAAATGTATACAAACGAAACACAAAAACGAAATGCTTTGTATTTGTTTTGATGTAATAAAAATAGTCATGGGTAAAAAGGATAAAAAGGGATAGAAATGTAAATTATATATACGTCCTGGTCTAAACAGATTGGATTGGAATTTGGTATTGAAATTTGGAATGTAAATATGGCCCAAGATCCACATCTGTCTATTCTTATCTGTGCTAATATGGCCAGGCACTGTATGTTGAATTCAAATTTTCTACGTTCGGAGATCCGAATCGACGAGTGGGAAAGTATTAAAAGCGCGTCAAGGAGCGGGTTTATAAGTTTGAAATTGATGTAAACAAAATTTTCGCAGTAGTAGTTATATGGAAATATTATCCAAATAATTTTAAATTTAATTAATTAAAATTGGAAAATATTCAAGTAAAGTACGACTTTTCTGTATTTGCTTGATTTAGGTCAATTTTAGTATTAAAAGTGACAAAACCAATGTTCAAATTTACATAAATTAAAATAAAGATGAATGGTGCTAACTTATTATCAAATTTATGCAAATTTGAACACTATTTTATGACACTTTTAGTATTAAAACTGAACTAAATCGATGAAATACAGAAAAACCGTACTTTACATTATGAATAATAGTGGTAGCATTTTGTGTTGAATTCTTTGGAATTTTAATTAATTAAAATTAAAATTATTTGGCTAATATTTCCATGAAACTACTACTGCGAAAATTTGTTTACATCAATTTCTCGGTTACAATTACACACGGTGCAAGTCGTCAATAGACATTTTTATAATAACTTTTATTAATTATTTCTTCCATTTTTTTTATTATTTAAATTTATTTCTTTTCTTCAATTCGTATGGTTTAACGTTTTTTTTGCTTATGGGGAGTTTCCCATGTGTCAGGAGGTCGAGCTATGGTTTTCCTGCGAAGAATTTCTACACGGCATAGAGGAATGATTATATAAAGAAATGCAGTTAACATTAATATTTTTTTTGTTTGCTTAAGCTTAAGTTTTACGGGGCACCACTACTTTTACCCATCCCACTCCGAGCGATAGCCGTACGGGTAGTAAGAATAAGAAGTCGGGTTTGAGGAAAACAGCACATCCTGTGTTAGTGGCAACCTATGGGAAAGCTGGATTCCATTACAGCATCTCCTACACTTTCGCTTCATTCTAACAATCGAAAGATGAGAGAAATGATTCTTGATAAATCGTAACTTCTTGGTCAACTCAACGTTACGGAGCAACGCCTGCTGCGATTTGTATCACACAAGTTACAGGTGCTTTTTCTCATGGGACTAAATAACTTCCTTTTTCAAACCGAAACACTTATAAAGCCTTTTTAACCCTCATTCAGCGTACATATTAATATTCTTTCCATTTTATTTTTCACCAAACGAAATAAATGAAAACAAGAAACCTGAACCCTTTGAACTTACAGTAAACGCCTTCATTTGACTTTAATAATACAAAATGTAATTTTCCATTTTAATGCCGACGCACACCATACATAAAACACCATCTATACATATTCATCATTCACCTTAATTTGACTAAAAAAATAAAAATAAAAAAATCTGATATTATTTAAATTTACATTGATAAGAACGGAAAGAAGTAGAAAATATTATTAACCCTGGAAATGAACACTCGCTATGTACTCGTATTGTATTTCATTTTTGATTTAAACTGGCACTGCTCCATAGAAAATTGTATTATGTTCTACAAGCATATCTAGGTGTGTTACAGAAAAGCAAAGTAATAATAAACTTTTAATGAATGTCATCCCAATAATGAAGTGCTGATAATAAATAAACAATTTAACAATAACAGTAACAAAAAAAAACTGAAAATGGAAAACATTGAAAAGTTTAAGAAGTTGAAAAAGCTTTTGAGTTAAATTAGATTTTTGTTGAAAAATTAATATACAAAAAACAACTTTTATCGTAATTAGTTATTAGAGTGAAAATTGAAAAAAGTTGTTGTGTTTGTATGTTTATACTCGTATATGTTCGTCCTTGGTGTATTCTTTCTCAAAGGACTATATCGAGATAACACTTTTTCGTCACGATGTTGTTTTGTTGTTGAAGTTAATCGAGGGTGGCAAGTGATATTTGTATTTTTAACATAATGGCACCATTACAACTGTTACGGTTGCTCCACTTCATTCCCTCAAATCATTTTTAAGACCTTCTTAGTCACACTAAAAATATTTTTTACAACAAATATTACGAGAAACATAGAATATAATAAAAAGATATAAAAACATTTAATTATCCACAAACAATTCTAATTTCGTCCAGACAAATTGTCAACAAAAATAGCCAATTACCTGAGGAACCAAGGGTGTTGGTAGCTTGGCAAAATTTATCTAAAGAGGAAAAGATCCCGGTGCTCAGTTGGATAGAGGTTAAGTCGGTCGTGGTGTTTGGTAGCTCCTCTTAAGTTCTAGATGAAGTCGTTTTACAAAAAATACTTGGTTGTAACCAACCGACAAAAAATAAAAAGGAAAAATGGATCAAGACGTATGGAAATAACTAGGGTGAAATCAGATGATTTACGGATTCATCCGTAAATTACAAAACAAAAAAAAACACTTAGCAATTAGTACAGTTTACCATAAGCCCCTAACACAATGTCAGTAAGAATGTATAAGGTCGTTCAACGTTGTAAATAGTTATACCAGTTATATTCAACGTTGTAAATAGTTATATATAAAGTTGTTATACCATTTTTCTGCTGATTGACCAAAACATAAAAAAATGTTTTCTCCATTAATCAACCAACCGAAAAACTGCATTATTACCCCCTTCAATATTTTATTGGTTTTGGCAATGTGGAATAATTGCAAAGGTGAGGCCCGTTTTCATTGCATGCAAATTGCAAAAATTTGTTTTTACGTTTATTCACCTGATGTTTATGAAATTCAACTTGGTTAGCAATGATCTCAGTTGAATAAACGCAATCAGTTGAAAAAAACAATTTTGTACACACACACCTACATATAGTATATAAGTTTGTACATTAAGAAAAATGTTTACTGAAATTTGAGCCCACCTTCTAATGTGTGAAAATAAATTTGTAAATAAACGTAAATGAAAACGTGTATCATATGGGGATGCTCCACTAGAATTAATAGGAATTTACTTTAATTCGTTTGTGTTTTGTGAAACTTGTTTATGTACATGATTCAACTATGTAGAAACAAGTTTGACACAGCACAACACGTAAATGGAATTGTACCTGCACCCGGACATTGGATTTTTTTTTTTTTGGAGAAGAAAACAATTTCAAGGTTGAGCTACAGATTTTTTTGTGGTTATTGTAAATTGGGTATATTTGGTAACGGGGATGACAAGTATTCGTTACAGTGTCTAACAGGCAGTGGGCCCAGGATGAGGTAGAAGCCGTAGTGACTCACTCATGCAGTGAATTTATTACATTCGTTTATCCCTACAATTATTCGAAATGCAACTCATTTCGACTTAAAATATAATTGTATTTGAATAGCTTTTTTCAGCTTAGTAGTGACAACTGTGGAGTATATTTTTATTTACTCTATGGTTGGAATCCGTGCTTAATATCCCACATATATATTAGTACCTATTGCTGCGTTCCATTTAACGTGGCAAAATACATACAAGTACTTCTGACTGCACGCAGCTACGAGTACTCTTGCTAAATTTTATGAGTAGTTTGCTTTTCGAATTTATGGCGACTTCGTTACCAGAATATTTAGTACAACTAATCGGTAAGAAATGACTGATCAGTTTTCAAATTAATAATTAATTTTCCAACTTTCCATGTTGCACGAAAATTTTTTTAAATTAAATTTTATTTTCGCAACTAATTTTCTGTGTTCCATTTACCATCTACCCAAAAGTATTTATTTGTACTTTGCCACGTCAAATGGCACGCAGTAAATAAATCACTACTTTGTACAAAATATCTTGGATACCTTAGTACAACACCTCAACCATTTCACCACGATATTTTGTGGTTATTCACAACTAATCCAAAATTTTTTTAGCTGAATTTTACTTTTATTTCAGTGCGCTGTATTACGTCAAAATTCATCTCATATTTTTTTTGGGATTCATCGTCTCGAACAACATATACATATACACATTCCATTCTAAAAACTTGAAAGGCACACACGTCATAATTTTTTCAAAGAAAATAAAATAAAAAATAATTTCTTAGTGAAATCTACAACAACATTTTCTTTCGCGATATAATCAATTTTCCTGAATTTGTTATACAAGTGGTGGTGGTGGTGAATTTTAAAATAGACATTGTATAAAATTGAAAATTATAAATATAAACTGGCGCATATTCAATAATTATGCAGCCGTCAGTATATTCGAATTCAATCTTTGATTTTCATTGGCGACTCACGCCACTGCACGACAATTGGTCACTACCGTCGACCATGTTTACGGTGTATTTAAGAAGCAAAAGAACAGAAAATCAATTACAGTTACATCGAGGAAAAAAGCGGGATACGCAACGCCAACGGAACGTCGAAAAAAACCTTTTGAGTTTTAATTACATAAACGGCCAGGTGCAAAATTAAGAGGATCGAGCGTACATTCAAAGAGGATAGACGTACATATTTTGTCTTTCCTCTACAGAATTTAATTTAATTTTAATTTTATTTTATTTTTATTTTTTATTTATGTGTTAGTGTGAAGTGTTATGTATATACTTTATATACATATGGACATACATTTTAATTCTAATTTAATTCAATTTATTTAAAGTGAAATAATAATTAAAGTGTAATTTTGGAAAATGCAATCCACCGGGATGCATTTATCAGGCAATGTTTTGTATTTATAACTAAAGAAATCAAAATTCTTGATTTTTTGATTAAGTGCATGATTTTAAATTTTTGTGTGGTTGTAGATACAATTTAGTTACTAAAATCTAATAATTCGATTGTATTAAAATTGATTTTAACTTAATTTGATATAATGTACGTAGTTAATTTTCATATCTTATTTTATTTTTGCGCGTATTTGAAAGTGTTCTTGTGTTTTATTTTATATACAATCGCAAAACCAACACTAGTGTAATACTACAGGCAAAATCTTCTATAATTATTATAGAAGATTTTGCTACAGGCCTAATTCAGTGATGAAGCACACAGATGCACTCTTACATTTAATAGCTTGTAGTTGATGGTGTTGGTGCGAAAATAGAATAAAATACTCTCGTCTAACCAATTCCAAATTTCCAATTAGTTTTTTCATTATTAACATACCCAAAACCAACAAAAATGTTTATACAAGCCGTCTCGTTCGCTCCTTACACAGATCCTATCAAAAAAATTATTATAAACTTATTTGTTTTGTGTATATATACTTTCTGATTTATTTATATATGCATCACTAATACTACGCCTTAACGTACTTTTTTATATCTTGAGTGTTTGTACTGTTTGGCTTGTATAAACATTTTTGTTGGTTTTGACATACCCAATATTCCCTCCACAATTCATTTGTTTTGTTTTATCTACAATTTGTATGTTTTTCTCACTCATTTATATAATCTGTTGATCACCAATACTTTCATATATAAGCGCAAAATAAATTTGTGGTACATTAATGTTGGTTTTGACGATCGACACAAATATGTTCCTGAATATTGTTATATAGAACGGGAATGGTATGATTTTTTGTTTTTATAATTTGTATTTTGAGTGGATCTATACGTATGCATATAATTGGGTTTTGTTATTCATAAGTGAATTGTCTATAGCAAAGAGTATGAAAGTAGAAGAGGACCGAAACAGAACAAGAATTTTCATCAAAAAAATATGGGGTTATGCAATTAAAATGGGTTATGCAACATTGCATGCAACAAAAATAACAAATATTATGAGTTAAGCACTCACACAACTTATTTCGCTATCTGTGATTATACATTTCTAGATACAAAACAGGTTTTGACACAAAACTAAATAACTGACTCGTTCTATACTTTGTGTGTATTGCGCCAAATCGATGTGTTTGTTTGAAGAAGAGTTAAAATTGCATTAGTAAAAAAAAAAATTTTCAGCTGATCTTGTTTTTATGTACTCGTAGATGAAAGAGAAACATATAAATACGAACATTAAAAATAAAAATTTGCTCGTTTCGTTATTTATACTATTTTCTTCCTGATATTTTTATTTTTACTCTATTTGTGAGAGTTTCAACATAGTAAGATAAATCCGTAAAAAGGGATCAACGACCTTATAATTCGTCGTTTTATAATTTGTATATAATTATTGCGTAGATTTCTTTTGGGATAGCCAAAAATTAAATTTTTGATATCCAAACAAACGTAATATTTCTTTTCTTTTCATTGTTGTGTTGGTAAATAAACTTACGTATCTGATCAAACTATTAATATTAAGTAGTTAGATCAGTTTCTAGTATGAATTTAAACAATTTATCGTTTCCCTTAATATAAATTGCTTTTATAATTGCTGTGAAATATTACTGTTATTTCTTTATGTAAATATTGTAATTTAATTTTATAATAATACGTACTGTTTAAGGTGTTAATTTTGTTATCCTCAAATAAGTTATTTTTATAAATATGGACGTTACGACGAACTGTTATCCTAAATAAACAAATCGGCCATCTAGGGTGGTTTGTGCGGTTCGAAACTACAAAGCAACAAAGAGGGCAGGCATTTTCAAAAACAAATTTTTTTGGTTTTCCATCTAACGCTTTCCTCTTATTTAATGAATGGATAGAAAAATGTGGTTTGGATGCAAATAATTTAAATAAAAGTTTAAAAGTGTGTGAAGACCATTTTTCTAAAGAATCTAGGCTTGAAAATCGTTTAAAACAAGGTACTGTTCTATGCTTAAATATAGGAAATTTTCTTGAAACTGGCGAATTATTTAACGACAATGATCCGATTAAAATCAAAAATGTTTACCCTAGTTATATTCAAGCAGGCTCCAGCAGTTTGGATCTTACATTAGAGGAGTTTGAAGCATTCGAACCACCTTATAAAAAAATAGTTACCTTATAAAAAATGCCGGATGATGTTAGAATTGCTTGAGTATGCGTAGATTTTGTTTTGATTTTAGGTCTTATTTAATTTTATTATTGTTGATAATCACACATCCATAATATATTATATATGATCGGTGCAGATATTTCCGCAATGTTGATTTCGTATTTCCGTATTCCGTATCATGATTTGTATAGAATTTTTTTAGTTAAGGCGTTGCCCCAAGCAGAAACGGTAAACCGGCATTTCAAACCGTCTTATCCAATTTTTGACAAAATAGTTTCATTTGTACTATCAAAATGAAAACGGAAATGAAAATGAAGCTATTTAAAAAAAAATGTATAAGTACCATTTTTATTCTTAGAAAATTGAATTATTTAATTAAGCAATTTGTCAAAAATTGGATTTGGCGGTTTGAAATGCTGGTTTGCTGTTTTGTATAAGACAATGCCTCTACTCCTGCCGTCAAAGATGTTTTCATGTCAAAAAAGAAAGGTTCTTTTTGACATTTGAATTAATGCCTTTACTTTTCTGAATTGAATAAATAGAAAAAAAATGAGTAATAAAGCCGTTGTTACACAAAATGAGCAATGTCAACGAATAGTGACATTTGTACAATAATCGCCTATATATGCAATGTTTAACGAAGGCCAATTTTTGCTTCTCGGCGAGGCGAGAACCATAATAGGGCATTAGTAAATGAGAACACTGAGAAAAAAAAGTTGTTATATTTTTTTAATTTTCCAGAAAATTTAAGTTAATTCTAAATTTAGGTACATATTCAAATTTATATAATAATAAAAATTATCGGCTAGTATATTTCATGATATAGAAATAAAAATTCAAAATTACCAAAAACTTCAAGAAAATACAATAATTATCGCAGCAAATGCATTGAATAACAAAGAATTTGCAAGCGTGGGTGGATCCTTTTAGGTCGACTGGTAGGTGGAACATTTGATGATTTTTTCCCTGGAGTCGTTGTATTGCTGTTTAAAAATGTACATTTCATAGCCCATTTACAGTGCTTTCTAATTAGGACGAGGATCATAAAATCCAATAATATTTTGCGATGATTGTAACATTCGGAATTATCTTGAAACCACCAATTATATTCCATATGTTGGTTTGTCCATGCAATACACTGATCCACTATATTTTGTTTAATATGTTTAAGGTGAGGTGATTTGTCAAACACTTGTCGAAATATTTTAATGTGATTTTTGCCTATATTTGCAAAAATTTCAGTTGGAGGGTGCAGAGATCCAAAATTTGAATCTTTCTTATAGTTTTTATAAAAAATGAAGAATTCCTTTTGCAAATTAATTTTCTTGTCAGCTTTTATTGATAGATTTTCATAAAGCTTGCAATTAAATTTTGTTTTCAGGCGGTACACCAGCTATCCAGAAAAATATTTTTCTGAACATTCATCTAGTTCGGAAAGATTATCCATTGCTTTGTCTACTAAATCAACAAAACTAATTGTTTCCGAACTCTCGTTATCAATTGCTGAGTTGGTTGTTGTATTGTTTACGTGAAGTTCCAAAACATTAGGAACTTTAAAATAATTGTTAGGATCAATTAATATTTTATCGTTATCAGCCTCGTAGTTGGATTTCTCAGAGGATTGTAAAATATTCATTGACATGATTTGCCCAATGATATAATTAAAATGGCGGACTGTTGGATTTCTAGAATTTCCCCCTCTCTGTCTTATTGTGGCAAACAAATTTTCACATGGATCCTGATTAAAACGGGATGTTATTACATACGAAATTTGTTGACTCCTATTCTTTACCAAAAATTCGTCTGCCAGGCTTAATATTCCATTAATGGTTTGAAAGAGCCCGGGAAAACAATAAGGCTTGGTTTTCGAGCACGTCTTAATGGCTCCTACGAACACTCGTAAAGAATTTAGAGTTTTATATAGTTCGTTGCCAATTTTTATTGCACTACGATTAGGATTCGCATCAAACTGTTTCCTGATATTTAAGGCATCAGACAACATCTCCATTTTCTCGCATAAATACATTGTTGCTAAATCTTTATTTGGGCCATTGAATTTATCGAAATGAAGAGCAGTTTTAATTGCAGCTGTAACAGTCCTGCTAAAAACCTGAATAGCATAAGAAACTTTCATTTGTTCAAATGTGTTGGATTTTATATGTGACAACGATAATTTTGTGCACATTTTCGTGTCCATTAAATTATTCCTTACACTTATTATGCGTAATATTTTTTGTCGTTAAAATTAAAAAATGGAGTTTCTGAAGTTACCCCTAACATAGAATAGAAATTCCTGTTGTTGGACCCTCGATCATAAACGAGATCCGTAATTTTAAATCCGCAACGCTCGGCTAGATCAATATTTTCTATCAATTTCAGTTTTATTTCGCTACCTTTCATATTATGTTTAGATGCGTAGTAAGACAATATATATTTATAATTGAAAAAGAGCCCCCCGATCATAAATAAACAAATAGATTTGGCAATGGTATTTTGCCGTTCGGTGCCTAGATCAGTAAAACCGTCAATATGATCATGAAAGCTATTATATTCCAAGTCTCGTTTATTGTCGATCTCATTGAAAGCCAAAACCACATACCTCGAATTTATATCAATTTCAGAACATTTTTGCTTCAAATTGTTGAAAATGTCTTCGTTTTCTCTGGGTTTAAGATGCTTGATAGGCATCCAGCTCTGAAGAGAAGACACAGCTGGGAGCCTACATTTCAAACCATTTTTTAAATACCGGTACGTTGTCGCGGATCGGAAAAAAATATTTTGAGCCAAAAATCGTTGGGGTTCACTCCATGTAGACGTCTTTCATTTTCGCACTAATAAGATTTTTCCTAGCTCTTTTACATGTTCATCTACATAACTTAAATTATTTATTTTATTTTTTATATTAATGTTATGAGCCAGATTTAACGATTTATTTGTTTTTCGTAGATACCGATTTTTTAAGGTTAGAGATCGAATTTTCATATTTATCTGTTGAATTGCTGTTTTTAAATTTTCCATATCTTTATTGATCTTATAATACTGGCTTCTATAATAAGCGCAATTTTTTATTTGGATCTCGCAATTGTTACAATAGGGTTCATCTAGTAGAGATTCGGTAACCATTTTTTTATAAGGTGGTTCGAATGCTTCAAACTCCTATAAAGTAAGATCACAACTGCTGGAGCCTGCTTGAATATAGCTAGGGTAAACATTTTTGATTTTAATCGGATCATTTTCGTTAAATAATTCGTCAGTTTCAAGAAAATTTCCTATATCTAAGCATGGAATAGTACCTTGTTTTAAACGATTTTCAAGCCAAGATTCTTTAGAAAAATGGTCTTCACACACTTTTAAACTTTTATTTAAATTATTTGCATCCAAACCACATTTTTCTATCCATTCATTAAATAAGAGGAAAGAGTTAGATGGAAAACCAATAAAATTTGTTTTTGGAAATGCCTGTTTTTTTTTGTTGCTTTGTAGTTTCGAACCGCACAAACCACCCTAGATGGCCGATTTGATTATTTAGGATAACAGTTCGTCGTAACGTCCATATTTATAAAAATAACTTATCTTGAGGATAACAAAATTAAAACCTTAAACAGTACGTATTATTATAAAATTATATTACAATATTTACATAAAGAAATAACAGTAATATTTCACAGCAATTATAAAAGCAATTTATATTAAGGGAAATTGTTTAAATTCACACTAGAAACTGATCTAACTACTTAATATTAATAGTTTGATCAGATACGTAAGTTTATTTACCAACACAACGATGAAAAGAAAAGAAATAATACGTTTGTTCGGATATCAAAAATTTAATTTTTGGCTATCCCAAAAGAAATCTACGCAATAATTATATACAAATTATAAAACAACGAATTATAAGGTCGTTGATCCCTTTTTACGGATTTATCTTACTATGTTGAAACTCCCACAAATGTAGTAAAAATAAAATTATCAGGAAGAAAATAGTATAAACAACGAAACGAGCAAATTTTTATTTTTAATGTTCGTATTTATATGTTTCTCTTTCATCTACGAGTACATAAAAACAAGATCAGCTGAAAAAAATTTTTTACTAATGCAATTTTAATTCTTCTTCAAACAAACACATCGATTTGGCGCAATACACACAAAGTATAGAACGAGTCAGTTATTTAGTTTTGTGTCAAAACCTGTTTTGTATCTAGAAATGTATAATCACAGATAGCGAAATAAGTTGTGTGAGTTTTTAACTCATAATATTTGTTATTTTTGTTGCATGCAATGTTGCATAACCCATTTTAATTGCATAACCCCATATTTTTTTGATGAAAATTCTTGTTCTGTTTCGGTCCTCTTCTACTTTCATACTCTTTGTCTATAGGTATTATAGATAATACGCGTACCCTTTGTTATGTCCCCTGCTACGCACATGGAAGATAATATAAATTTATATATTTTCTTTGTATGTGTTGTCTTTTATGGACATTTTTGTTGGTTTTTTGAAATTATGTATGACCGGAATCTTCTATAGTAAAAGTCATGAAAATTCCATACATATGAAATAAAAAAAATCAGGTTCTATGTGTATTGGTGTATATTTGATTGGTGTATATTTGGCATCACTGGGTTTGTATGAGTTAGTTAACTAAGTATAAAGGTGTTGGTGTAGAAACAAGAAAAAAAAATTCAAATTTACGTTGAATTGTTAGTGTAACTAATACAGCCAAATCTAGTGGAATCAATAAATGAATTTGTCTGTAAAAGAGAGTTTCATGACTTTTGTTATAGAAGATTTTGGTATGACTATTGCCACTGAATAAAAGCGGTGTAAATGTATGGTTGCACAAATAATAGTGTCTATACTGGCAGTGGTTATCGCTCGTATGTATGGATTGGTATTCCTTTTATATATAATTTTAGTTTCCTTGTATTCTCTGTATTCTCGAGGCATTGTACGCATATAATGTAGATACTATACAAAATAGGATTCTTGTACTTCGTGTGGTCGAGTGGGTTTGAGTCGAATTGGAATCCGTCTTTTACAATTCATTGAAAAGAGTTTATGTATTTATTTATGATTAATAATTTTTTTACAGGGTATTACAAATTGCATCAAATTGATATTAAATTAATTTAATTTAATGTTATAAAATTGTAAATTAACTAAATATATAAATAAAATGCTAATTTGAAAATGATGATTTGAGTTGAGTTAAGATTTGGTTTTCAACACATAATGACGCATTCATTTATGTGTGCATAATTTAGTGGCAGGGTAATATGTACGAGAAATGAGATAAAGTTTTATGGGTATACTATATTTAGATTTATTTAAGAGTATATTTGGGTATGATTTATTTTTTACAGGGTATTATAAACTACATTAAATTATATTTATTTGATTTTTATTAATACAGGCAAACCTCGTTTAACGAACGTATTGTATCCCTGAAATCCGTTCGTTAGTTGAGGTTTCGTTGTGCGAGGTAAATAATTTTATGTGCTATTTTTGGCGAAAAAATATTTGTATGGTTTCTAAAATTTTACCATTTATGTACATAAACTGTACTTACAATAATATTCGAGGTTTGAAGTTCGTCATACGAGATTTTTCAACAATTTTGAATGTTCGTTAATTCGAGGATTCGTTATTCGAGGGTTCGTTAAACGAGGTTTACCTATATTATAAGTTTATAAATTAATTAAGTTAGATAATTAAATACTAATTTTGAAATATTAATTTTGGGTTGAGTTGTGATTTGGTTTGCAACACATAGTGACGTATTTGTTTATGCATGCCAAATTTGGATTAAACAAATGTGAACAACGTGGAATTAGATAAAGGCCAATTGTGATGCTAAATGTTTTGAACTTAATTGATTAATTAAATTAGTGGATTTATTGGAGTTTGGGTTGCAGTTTTCACATGCAGACATCGATTTCACTGATATGGTACACAGATAAAATTTGTAAGAAAAAAAAGGTTTCAGGTTCCTTTCACTATTTTATATTTTACTTACTTTGCATGCTTGATTTTGCAGGGTAATATGTCTATAAACGGAGTTGAAGTTTTGTGGAGTAGATAAGTAATAAATTTCGTATATATTGATTTTTGTTTATCTTAATTATGTCAACAAGATTATGTAAGTGTTATAAATTATACTTAATTATATATAATTGTTAGATCGTCTCCGTGCAACAGAAATACTGGTGAATTCTCGCTCAGCATCCAGAAACTCCAAGTTTCCAGCTGTTATCTAGCGTAGAAATTCTATTGTCTGGTGATAACTATTTTATTTTATATATCAGTAACTAATTTATTTAAGTTAAATTCGATTAATTAAGTAGTAGGGATATGGTATAACGGTGATAATTTAGTTTAGGTTCTGGAGATACCTGGGAAATTCTATTTGAGCTTTATTCGTAAGTGCTCTGTATACATGTGGAGCTTAACTAAATTATTGGTATTCTATCTCGACTTTTTGCGGCGTAACATAATTAATTTTTAAATGATATTATATAATTTTATAAATAATTAATTTCAACCTTATTATTAATTTCCTTTTTTCTAGATCTGTAGGAAATTGCTGATTAGTTTAAGTTTAATTTTATGGTTAAATATATATTTTTAACTTTTATTTTTAAGATGTAGGATAAACACGATGAGAACCATTGGTTAACCGTTGTGCTATTTTCTGTTTGGAATTATTAGTTTTATTATATTACTATATTAATATTATTAATACTTTTAAAAATTTATTTATTTGTTATATGGGAATTAATTTATAATTTATTTCAGAGAATTTTTGTATTGTCTTGTGCTGATAATTTTTATCAATTTTTATAAATATTACTGAATAATCATACCAACTGTCGGGTATACCTGGATGTTTATAACCGGGCTGTTTGTATCACTACTAGTTATCCTATCCTATCCTTAGATTTTGCTGTGTGTGAAAGGAACATGGTGTTACCCGGCCAGGGTTTTACATGGAGCTGTCACATTTATGTAGTGTCGGAGGTGGTTTCTTTGTTGTAATGGTTCTTCGATGTCCTCAATGGAAAGCATTCACCTGTGTCATAAAGTTGCTGTGACAAATCAATTCCTCTAGAATTATTAGCCTTGAATTGGGAAGTCTCCATATTTGTTTTCATAAAATGTTAATTTTTTTTTTTTTTTGTAATGTGTAATATATTCTGTTTTGTCCATTAATATATTTTAATTAATTTAGTTTTAAAATACTTAAAGGGTTCTCTTTTTTAATTTACTAATAAATAATCCAATTTTCAGAATAAACATAGTTCTAGAATTAATCATTATTATAGGGATCAAAATTAATCCCGAATTTCAAATTTAAATTTTAGTTTGAATCAACCCTCCAGGATTAACAAGTAGTGAATAAGCTGTAGTTTAGAAATTGTGTTGTCCTGTGCTAACTATTTTTACTATATAATTACTAACAATTTACTCTTATCCTTCGGCTAGGGATGGATAAATGGGTGTACGATATGTGCTCGGGAATACTGAAGATCCGGTTATAATAATTATTCATTTAAGTAATAAAATTTGTTATTATGATGTTTATTAATTAAATTTAGTTTTCAGAGTTGTCTGGGAATTTGTATGTTAATTTTATTTGTTGATTCTTAATATACTTACAGTACCTAATTGAATAATTAATAAATCTAGGTATTGGGCTGCTGTAATATTATCATTTAAATCATTTTATATAAATTTTATAAAATAATTGAATTCATAATTAAAAATTTTCTTTTCTCGATCGGTAGGAAATTGATGATTAGTTTTAAGTAAAATTTTATGTTTAAACGGTTTAATGTTTATGTTAATTCTTGTTGCAGTAAGTAATAATTTTTAATTAGATATAAAAGGACCATTAATAAGGAAATAAGCGTTGTTATTTTAAATATTTAATAATTATTTTATCAGGTAATTAATTAAAGACGGACAAGGATGAAATTACAAAATGAATAATTTTTTAAGCCCTGTTTTAGATTTAGGATTTAGGGAGTCCTGAGTATCCGGCCCTGGATTCCAGAGAAATGATCATCTAATAATGTAGTTAGATTGTGCTGTCTTGTACTAACCTATTTATTATATATTGTACGAATAATTTACTAAATATCAGTCATTGATGTCTGTAACCGGGTCGAGTCTCGCCCAACTAATAATCCTATCCAATCCTTCGGTTTTGTTATATGTGTACGGGTGTACGGCATGGGGCCGGGAGTCCGGGAGATCCTGCTATAATGCTTGGTCGTACACACATAATCAATCATAAAAAATTAATTTCAACTTTATTTATTTAATTTTATTTTTATTTTGTTATAATGATGTTTTTTATAATACAGTAGAATCCGTTTATACCAAACCATGTATATAACGAACAAACGCTTATAATGATCATATGGTTTTGTCATAAAGTTGTGTGCCTTGAATTTGCACGAACACTTATTTTTTCTTATACCCTACAAACAAAGAACTACGTTTATAAACGTAAACGAATATTTGATTAAAATGAACAGCCGGCTATAGTGAACAAAATTATGTCCCTTGAGTGTTTGCTATAAGCTAATTCTACTGTAATTATAATTATAATTTTAGATTTTCTCAATTATTTTATCAGGTAAATTAATGAAAGGCGAACAGGGGGAAATTACAACATTAATAATTTTTAATTTAGGTTTAGGGAGTCCTGAGTATCCGGCCCTGGATTCCAGAGAAATGATCATCTAAAAATGTAGTTAGATTGTGTTGTCTTTTGTGCCGTCTATTTACTAACTATCGATCGCATTGGTGTCTGTAACCGGGTCGAGTCTGTCCCAACTAATAATCCTATCCTATCCTTCGGTTTTGTTATGTGTAAACGGGTGTACGGTGTGTGCCCGGGAGTCCGGGAGATCCTGCTATAATGCTTGGTCGTACACTCACAATCAATCAATCAATCAATAAACGGCCAGGTGCAAAATTAAGTACCGGCCTATTGGTAAGTGCCAATTTATTTAACAAAATTTTATTTGGTCTGGAATTCATCTTAAAACAGTGCCATTTTCATTTTTTTTTTTTATATTTACGCATGTTATATGCGCAACAAAAAACATGGAGTCTTAAACAAAAAAGAACGCATTAGCAGCAGTACTAACCGTTTATACGTATAAAAAACAAGGAGTCATAAACAAAATACATAAATATCGTAATTCGAGGATCATAAAAACATAAAACGGAACAATTCAACAAAGAGAACGGAGGCCTACACAATAACGGCGTAACGGAATACAAATAATTTAAAATATTAAAATATCGGCGAAAAAAATTAAATAAACGTTGCACACAAGAAGAGAGGGTCCAAACACCTACACATAAGGTCATTTAAAAACATTTAAAAATTTAAAAACCGCAAGTTAAAATTTATTTATTTATTTTTAAAGCAGCCAATGTCATTTTAAAATGTTATCAATTAATTATTTACAAATTAACTTCTAAGACTTGGACTGCATTTAACGTAAAATCATTTTATTATTATTTTTTTATTCTCTCTGTAAAATTTTCACCACCAACTGTGCACATTTATTCATTTTGTCATATTTCGGTTCGCAAATTTTATTTTACTTTTTCTCTCGATTTGCTCTTGTTAGTTTCGCTAAGGATTATATTATTTTTCGTTTTTTATTTTATTTTATATTTCCTCACGTTTCTCACGTTTTACCCCTCTTTCACTTTCTTGTTAACGCCTTTCAATCAAAACAGCAATAGCAGTACTGAATTTTTACTCTTACCTTAATTTGTCTAACGAGACGGTAACATTCCGTTATTAGTTTAAATCAGAATCTGAGTGTCTAAATAATTATAATGCCAAACTCAGACAATACAAAGAACGGAGAGCCAAAACCAGGCAGCTCACATGCCACAGGCGCCGTTCATGACCAATACAAAACACCCACAGAGAATGAGGTTCAAGATATTGAAATGGAGATCGCGGGCCAGAAAAAACTGAGCCTACCTTCGTTCTGGCCTGAAAAAGCCAGTAACTGGTTTAACCTAATCGAGATACAATTCGACCTCCGGGGCATCACATCCCAAAAAACTAAATATTTACACATACTGTCGACCATCTCTCAACAAACTTACGATTTAATTTCTGATGTTCTGCAAAACCCGCCACAAACCAACCACTATGACGTGCTTAAACAAGCATTGTTGGACCGGCTTGAACCATCAGATGAGCGTCAACTCGAGTCACTACTGTTTGGCCAAGATCTTGGAGATCAACGCCCATCCGACAGTTTACGTCATATTTGCACACTGGCTGGTACAAAGCAATTAGTAAGCGAAACATTTATACGAACAATCTGGATTCGCAAAATGCCAGAAATCATCAAATTCGCACTCATGGCGCAACCGGACGCAACACCTATAGATTCACTTGCGAAGACGGCAGATAGAATGTTTGACGCACTAAACATGAAGCAACAGAATTATGAAATTCATTCAACGCATTCGAAACAATACACCCAAAATAACAACAGACAATCAAGAACCACGGCACAAACGGAACGGAGCCGCAATGGAGACCGTCGATCACCATCGAATAGTCAAACCATACAAGATCGTTTAGCTCGAATTGAGCCGATCACAAAATCGAGGTTCACCATCTCGCCCACGGTTCAACAATAATACCGACACTTATCGACCAGGCATTTGTTGGTATCACGGTAAATTCGGCAAAGCTGCCAAAAAGTACATCAGCCCATGCAAATGGTGCAAGCCAAGTACATCGACCAGCATGGATGCAGACTTAAATAAAAAAACTAATAAACCAACTGGTCACGACTACCACGTCACACACCATTAATTTGACTGCCACGACGAGTTCATTCTCGACTCGTCTCCACCTATTTGACAAAACCACAAAATTAACATATCTAATTGACACAGGCGCTGACCTTTTGGTTATTCCAGTAGCGCATTTTAAACAATTATACTCTGTTCATAAACGAAACCTCGATCTAGTCCTTTCGGCCGCCAATGGCACATCCATCCACACTTACGGCACGAAGTTGCTACAGGTGGATCTCGGACTTAAACGAACCTTTACGCATGCTTTTATTATAGCTGCTGTGAATCGTCCGATCATTGGCGGCGATTTTCTATGCAAATTCGGACTTCTTGTTGACCTTAGAAACAAATGGCTGGTTGATTCAGCGACTAAGCTGTCAATCAATGCCACCATGGTTCGCATCGACACACCGACACCGATCCATTTCACGGTCAATAATGATTACGGCACTCTGCTTAAACAATTTCTTTCATTAACATCAGAGCCGAATTATAACTTACCAGTCCGACACAACGTGGTTCACCATATCGTCACCGCAGGCCATCTGCCCGTGTTAAGACCACGTAGGCTAGATCCAATCCGTCACAAAGCTGCTTTCACTGAATTTCAGCACATGGTGGAATTAGGGATTTGTCGGCCATCGGTATCTCCCGTCTCGTGCCCTTTGCACATGGTCAAAAAAAAAGATCAAGATTGGAGACCATGTGAGGATTATCGGCGATTAAACTCGGTCACAACACCGGATCGCTACCCGATTTCTCTATGCATTTACATGGTTGCAAAATATTCTCCAAAATTGATCTAGATAGCGCGTACCATTTAATTCCCGTCGCGGCTGAAGATGTTCACAAAACGGCAATAACGACCCCATTTGACCTCTTCGAATTCACTCGAACACCATTCCGTCTACGAAACGCCGCACGAACATTTCAGCGATTCATGAACGAAGTTGTTCGTGAACTAGAATTCGTTTTCGTCTACATTGACGATATCCTTGTTGCTTCGCACACTGAGGAACAGCACAAACTACACTTAGAACAATTGTTCAATAAGTTAGCACAGTTTGACGTGCATATCAAGAGCGCAAAATGTGTTTTTGGCGCAACCACTCTTGATTTCCTCAGCCACAAGATTACACCTGATGGTATTCTGCCATCAGACGAACGAATTAACGCAATCAGGGAATTTCCAGGTCCTACTTCAATTAAAAGTATTCAGCGATTTATCGGTATGGTAAATTACTACCATCGATTTATACCGAAACTCGCACAAACACTCGCACCAATTCACGGCCACTTGGCATCTTTATTCAAAAAGCCCAAGACCGCCAAGAATTTTTCTTGGACCGATGAATCCCAACAAGCATTCACGTCGTTGAAAACTGAATTGGAACAAATAACACTTCTGGCACACCCACTAAGCGACTCAAAGCTTAGTTTGACTACTGATACATCAAACACTGCTATCGAGGCAGTACTGCAACAGTACCCTAACGAGTGTTGAGAGCCCCTGGGATTTTTTTCGAAAAAGCTCTCGGATGCCGAAAAGAAATATTCAGCATTCGACAGGCAATTACTAGCAATATATCTGGCAGTCAAACACTTCAAATATTTTGTGGAAGGTCGGGAGTTTACAATCTACACCGACCATAAACCTCTGACACGAACGATTCAGTCAAAAACTGAACGCAATCCAAGGCAATCATGCCACTTGGATTATGTAACTCAATTTACTTCGGACATTCAACATTTTTCCGGACATGACAACGTTGTCGCGGACACATTATCCCGCACTACCGACAACGAAGCGGCCGCAGTCGAAACAAATTTCGACTTAAACAAAATTGCAAACACTCAAAAAGTTGACCTAGAACTTCAGAATTTATTTTCTGGTTCCGAATGTCACACTAGCTCATCACTGAAACTAGAACTTTTTAAACTACCTGGCCTTGAAATCGTATACGAAACTTCTACGGATAACAATCGCCCATACATTGCAGAATCATTACGTCGAACCATCTTCGGCGCACTACACAATATTTCGCATCCTGGTGTTCGAGCATTTCGTAAATTGATCGCTGCTCGTTACTTTTGGCACAGTATAAACAAAGACGTAGGCAATTGGGCTCAGTCTTGTTTATCTTGCCAACGCGCAAAAGTTCAACGGCACACAACATCACCCCATGGCAAATTCGAAATTCCAACTGGTCGATTCGAACACATCCATTTAGATATCGTAGGTCCACTCCATCCATCTAATGGATACACGTATTTACTTACCTGTGTCGATCGTTTCACTTGCTGGTCCGAAGCTTAATGTATGACCAATATGTCTATTTAACGAGTTAACAAAACTTCTTGGCTCAAACCGAATATGTACAATGGCTTATCACCCACAAGCCAATGGCATGGTCGAACGGTTTCACCGGCAACTTAAAGCCGCACTTATGGCCAGAAGCAATTCAACTCATTGGAGCTCGGAAATCCCAATCATTTTAATTGTCATCCGAGCAACAGTGAAAGAGGATCTTAAGTGCTCACCGGCAGAATTAGTTTACTACAGAACTACAGAATTAGTTGGTAAACTATCAAACTACCTGGTGAGTTCTTTATCGAAAATCCTCTTTCACTAATTCCAACTACCGATACAGTCATCGACCAACTACGCGAAATAATGCAAAACCTTGTACCAAAATCCACTCGCCAGTCCAAGCAAGACGACGTTTTTATTCCAAAATCGCTCGATAATTGCACCGGATTATCACCTCCATAGGAAGGTTCACATAAAGTCATTCGACGCCTTCGCAAACAATTTACCGTGTTGATTAATGGTAAAAATCAAACCATTTCAATCGACCGGCTCAAACCGGCTTACGGTATACTGTGTTCCACTGATCAAAAATCAGTTGGTAAAACATCTAAAACTATCCGTATGTCAGCCGAATAAACATTCTTTTATGGAGGGATTTAACTTGCGGGGGAGTCATGTAGTGACTCACTCATGAAATGAATTTATTACATTCGTTCATCCCTACAATTATTCGAAATGCAACTCATTTCGACTGAAAATATAATCGTATTTGAATAGCTTTTTTCAGCTTAGTAGTGACAACTATGGAGTATATTTTGATTTACTCTATGATTGGAATCCGTGCTTAATATCCCACATATATATTAGTACCAATAAATCACTATTTTGTACTAAATATCTTGGACATCTTAGTACAACACCTAAACAATTTCACCACCATCTTTTGTGGTTATTTACAACTAATCAAAAAAATTTTTAGCTGAATTTTACTTTTATTTCAGTGCGCTGTTTTAGTTCCGAAGATTATAAGAGAATTCAATCCAGTTTCGAACTGATGAGCTTATGATTATGAAAAAATTAATCTTCTCATCAGGCCACGGATACTAGACTGATTAAACCACATTTTACATTCTACAGAATGTACTGTGCGTTATGTACTAGCGAATCATACTAATACAGATAAATTCTCTTACAATTTTTTCTTCTTCACGACATTCACACAGCTCTATTTCTGTGTAAGCTAATTTTACTTTTTTAATTTTTTTGAATGTTAATTAATTCATGTAATTAACAAAAGTAAAGAAGATGGGAACATCTCGTCGGGAAGATGGAGGTTGGTCTACAACGCACTGAACCTCGTCTTCCTGAAGATCTTAGGAAAATCCTGGTTCCCTATTTCTGAATAAGAACGTACAGTATGTTTCAATTTTTTTAGTGTAGGTAAAGAGAAATTTTGTTTTTACGTGAAATATCCTTAAAATGACAGTGTAAAACTAAAAATACACGTAAATACGACTAGAAAAATACACGTAAATACGACTGTAATTCTCAGCTACTACTTCTAAATGATGCGGTATTCTTAATGGATTGGATATCATAAATTAATTTATGCACAAAGTTGCATTTGCCAGTTATACATCTCTAGTATACTGTTGAAAATCCTTAAGAATTTAAATTATTTTGTTCAGAAAGCATCCACAATGTTAAAAATACAATGTTGTAGAGATTAAAATTTTATCTGAGTAACACTAGAATTGGCCAATATAATTCCTTACTCCTTATTCCTGCTTCAGTCTAGACGGGGCATTGCTGTGGACCATTCGAAAATACAAAATAACAAATTAGAAATAATACCAAACCAGAATTAACGTTAATGATCTTTTATCACCGAACTCCACCTCCTTGTCACATAGTATTTCATTTTCTATATAGTCCAGCGCCTTTATCCTGAACTTGCTCTAACCTAATGGCATGGTATTATTTTAAAGGCGTTCCATAGCATTTTGCTATTAAGATTTATATGCGATCTTTAATACCAAGAGAATTTATTACTCAGAAATAATACCTTTCATAATCTTCAATCCAGATCTCCGACAGAATTTCGGCAATATTTGCTAGAAATAAATAAAATTGTTTGCGTATATTTCTGATATTTTAGTGTACAATACATAAAAACCCATCCCTTGTATTATTTAATTTCCCGGAGAGTTGACTTTGGGTACTCGGTGTCCAAGTTTTTCTCCGACCCACCTCTGGAATCTTATTTTGAAACTCTTTGACTAGAGTTCCAGCTGGCCATGCACTTGGAATCAACAACTTATCAAACAATGATTCAGACAAGCTAATTATGAACAACGAGTAGTCCAAATTAACCGTAGTTTTAATTTTTGAGTTGTAGTTGAATATTTTAGCCGTTTGCTCATAAATATTAACATTCAAGTATTTCAGCAGGTCATTCTCAATTACACTAGAATGGAGTTTTGAAATAAACAAAAGTTTGCATCTCTCCACTGACCGCAGAACTTCAGTATCCTTCCCAGTACCAATTAAAATTTCATTGGAATTAATGGTGTGATTTTTTACACCAACAGTACTATCATTAATTACGACAGCTTCGTCACAACCAAGACCAGGTTCTATATTTCTCATCATTGATAACAATTAATTTTTGTATTTGGTTATTAATAACTGGAATAATAGACGGTACGTCTATTTCACCTAAAGGTAAACTGCCATATATAATTTCTGGTTGAACTGATTCGTTAACAGGAATGATAGTATTATTGTTTTGACCAGTATACTGTTCAGCAGTAATCATTTGCGCTTTATTTTCTTTTTTGGTCATATATGATTCGATATTTTTTAATACTTCATTGTATGTATATTATTAGATTTTTTTGTTGCATCAAACACAGTTTTTTTTATTCCAACACATTTCCAGTACGCAACGTTTTGACACAGACAAATTAAATCTTGCTCATTCACTTGTAATCAGTGCTGTCGTTCTCCGATTTTTTAGAGGAGTATTTTCCGTTGAACAAAATTAATACCGGGGAGTACGCGAAAATTTTGTTTTTATATAATATTGTGTACAAATGAACAAGTTTGTTAGGTAATTTGGTGAAAAATTTCATATTAACTTTTAACGAGGACTAGCTTAATTTAAAAATAATTATGGGCAACCAACTTAATGTGATACAGCCAAAGACGTATATAAGGATTCACGCTACGAGAAATTACAGCATTTACTTTCAATAATTTACGTATCCTGTTGATAATGGTGAGTATGCTACGTGCAAGTAACGTCGACCGGCGTTCCGAACCGTAGAATCTAATTGTTGACCCAATTGTTTGATCTGTAGTGTCAGGATTGTTCAACTATCATATTCTTCGGGAATTTTTGTTGAAATTGGTATAATTCCATTGGAAAAGAATCCAATTTTCTGTTTTGTCGTCATACTAAAATCCGTCCGTTAAATTACAAAATTGGAGTTTTTAAATACAATTATATACATTCTGACAAAATTTTCTAAGAATATGACGGTTTTCGTGAAGTCGAGCTGTTTTTGATAATTTTGATGCTAGAACAATTGGATTAGGGATTGGATTTGGCTGCTTGAAATGCCGGTCGGCATCACTTGCCTGTGTTTATGCTTACAAATTAAACAGCAAATACAAAAACATAAGAAGGACTATAATCACAATTGTATTTGTGAGACGGTGTAATTCACAAATTTACCAATATGCATTTCTACGTAACGCCAACAAACTTGGGTCTTTATGTTACGTAGAAACATACTATATATTTATAAATTTTAAAAACCAAAAGACCAGATTCTGATTGTGACTTCCGCATGGAAAAGAGTCAAAGAAATTAAACTAGTGAAAAAGTGAAGCCATTTTGAAAAAAAAAAAATTTTTAAAGTGGATAAAATCTTATAAACTTGAAACTTGTGTATATTGTATATTAATTTAATTCGAATCGGGTTAAAATTTTCAACAGATAAATTGAGGTGAGTCCTAAACTTTTGTATAAAGCTAAAAAAATAAAAAAAAAAACATAACTTTGTCGGAGGATTCCGAAAATATTAACGGAATAGGTGAAACCCTTTTCCCAAAAAAAAGGCACGCGGAGAACGCTGGTTCTAGCGATTTGTCGTTTTCATGTACGGATGATGATGATAAAATCGGCGTGAATAGCGTTTCTAAATACAATACCATAAAAAAGAACAGGAAAATCATAAAAAAATATAAAAAACATGTGCGTAGTGTTAGTGATGTGCTTAACCTAAAAAACAAAATAAATCAAAAAAATCAAGCTACTCTCCCAAATATGGAGAATATGGAGGATTTAACCGAAAATGGAGAAAGCCGATCGTCAATAATAAATCAAAATACATCAGGTAAAGCAGAATCCCTACCTATAAAAGGAAACACAATATTGGGAACGCCAAAAAAAAATCAACCTATATTCCATACAGGACAGAGGACCGTTCAAGATCATAATCAAAAAAGAAAATATCAATCTCATGCATTTGGGGAGGGCAATTAAACTAAACAAGCTAAATAACGTCGAACAGACTAGCAAATTTCTTGCCATGATAACTTTCAAAAACTGCAGTGACGCTAACAAATGCGTACAAAATAAAATTTTTCAGGACTTTGATGGATATGAGGCATACATTCCGGACAATTTTAACAAAACAGTGGGAGTAATTAGAGACATCCCTACAGACGTTTCCGAAGCAGAACTAACTCAAAATATTAAATCCGGGAAAGAGATAGTCAAGATTGAGAGGATGTGCAAATGGGACAATACAAATAAGGAAAGGGTTCCTATGGAACTAGTCAAGATTACCTTCGCTTCAAATGTCATCCCCAACAATGTGGTATTCTACGACAATATTTTAATTAAAGTGAATTATTACGTACCTAACCCAATGTACTGCAAGAACTGCCAGAACTACGGGCATACAATAACCAGATGCAGATCTAAGGAGGACATTAAATGTGATATTTGCTCTAAACCCAAAGAAGAAGTTCATCTATGTGATCTGAAAGCAAAATGTAAGTTCTGTGGAGAAGGCCACATCACAAATCACAACTCGTGTCGTGAAAAGCAAAGGCAAAGAAAGATAACAGAATTCATGACGATCCAAAAATGTTCATTTAAATTCGCTAGGGAAAAATTATTTGGTGTAAAGCAGATGGTCCCCAACCCGTGGGAATTCAAAAATATAACAGAACTAGAGCAAGATGAAAAAAACAAATTAACTAAATCATTAAAGGAGTCGGACGAAAAAATGAAGATACTTTATAATGTTATCAAATAGCTAAAAGATCAACTCAAAAAAAAAGACACACTTCTAGAAACTGCAGATAAAAAACTAACCAAGTCTAATACAGTGATACACCCGGGAGATGCAGACCTATTATCAATAGAGATCGCAAAATCTATTGGGAAAAGTAATAAATTATGTTAAAAATATCAACATTGTACAAATTAATATAAGAAGCTTAAATAACAACAAACATTTATTAGAACAGTACTTAAACATAAATAATATTCACATTGCCATATTAATCGAGACCTGGACAAAGATAAATAAACCAATGCACATAAATAATATGGATTTGATTACTTAGTAAGAGTTTAGGTTGCTTTGACTTTCACGTCAATTGGACGTTTTTTTTTCTGAAAATTATTTTTCATGAACTAATTTTTTTTCTTTTTTGGTAATTAAAATTTACATATTTGTTTGTGCACCAAATGCAACAGAGCTACGATATCCTAGCCGCATCATCCGAAAAAATTTATTAACCGAAAAAAAATTAGTTCATCTGGTATCAGATTAAGTTTTTGGGAAATAATGAAGTCATAATCGGAGGCCCCTGCTGATCGAGTGATACCAAGCTCAAGCGAAGTTGACCAATTGCTGGATGGAATTTAACCACCTGCTGACAGATGCATTTACTGTTTTTAAATAAATATATCATAAGTTTTTGGCACGCTGTATTGTGAATGAGCTTCAGCTCAAAATAGAGTGTGCTAAAATCTTAATACATTTCTATGCAAATAAATAAATAAATAAAATAAATAAATAAATGATTACAGAAGACAGACAAGATGGATACGGTGGGGTAGGTCTATTAATAAACAAAAAATTCGCCTGGAAGAAAATAAATCACAATCTAATACTTAATAAATTGGAATTCATCAAAATAAATATTAAATACAAGAATATAGAGCTTAATATTTCAGTTTTTTACAACAACAACAATAATAATCCTAAAGAAACCACAGAGGACTTTGTAAAAATTTTAAATCTAGATAACAAGGATAACAACATAATAGCGGGGGACATAAATGCCCACAACTCACTATGGGAAACAAATGCAAAATATAATAAACTCGGAAACATGATAGCAAACTCAATATCTGGGAGTAGCTACACTCTACTTAACGACGGATCAGTAACCAGGCAAGACTTGAGACACCACTCCTCATCAGCACCGGACATTACCCTATGCAGCAGAAATCAGACAGACAAAATCGTTTGGAGATCTACAACAGATAATATTGGCAGCGACCATTTCCCAATAATATTAAAATTTAATTCAAACATACAATGCAAAACCAGAATAACCAATTGGAGTAAAATTATAAAAGAGATCAACCAAATAAATCCGGAAAATACAGAAGACGTCGAAAACATCATAAAAGAAATTATAAACAAACATTCATCCATAATAACGACCAAACATTCATCCAAACCCAAACCATGGTGGAATAGAGATCTACAAAAATTATGGGACATTAAATCAACCAAACAAACCATATATAATAGAAACAAAAACTCATATACAGCCGAAGAATTGATTGCAGCGACTAACAAGCTGAAACAAAATATTAAAAGGGGGAAAAAAAAGATGCTGGCTAAAATACCTAGAAGAAATCAACAAAGACTCAAGCTGCTCGGATATTTGGAATAAAATTAACAAAATCAGAAACAAAAGAAATCATAATTTTGATATCCTAGAAGACTTCAACACAGCTAACAATTTCCTGGAACTAAACTTCCCCAGATCAGAAGAAATAACTCCATTCAACAAGGAAGATATTACAATAAAAGATAAAGAATTCAACTCCTCAGAAATCAAAGACATCATCCATAAATCAAAAAACTCAGCACCCGGTTACGACATGATCAGCTACAAACTGATAAAAAGAATAAACTCATCAAATCCAAAATTTATAAATACCCTAACAGATCACCTAAACAAAATCTGGACTGGTAAGACGTTTCCGGAGAGTTGGAGAAGGATAACAACAATAGCGATCTACAAAAAAAAAAGACTAGATAAAAGAGAAGTTCAGAGCTACAGACCGATATGTCTATTACCAACTATCTCAACAATTTTTAGCAAATTACTACTAATGAGAATCAATAAACACATAGAAGACAACAAATTACTCAATCACCAGAATTTTGGATTTAGGAAAAAAAAAAGTATAAATGATTACATGACGGAACTATTCAAATATATAGATTACGAGAAAAAGAAAGGGTCGAAAACCATACTAATAAACATGGCATCTCTAAAGCATTCGACAGTGTTAACAAAAACGTACTGATATCAATTTTAAAATCTCTAAAATTCCCTAAAGATCAGATCAACCACTAACAAAAAAACAAAAAATAATCACATCACGAATGCGGGAGTACCTCAAGGAAGTTGCCTGAGCCCCACACTTTTTAACATATACACTCATGAACTCCATGAACTCCGCAACTAACAGACAAAACTTTTCCAATTCGCAGATGATGTATGCTTAATCATAAGTGGACGAAATTTTGAGGAACTACAAAAAACATAAGATCAAGTTATGGGTAAATTACAGACGAAATTAAATTATTTAAAACTAAAAACCAACAAAGATAAAACACACTTTATGAGGCTCTTCACAAATAACTGCAACAAAAACAAAATAACTATAAAAATAGAGGACACAAACATCAAAGAAAAAACCGTCACTAAAATACTGGGAACAACATTTACTAACTTCTTAAATCTTACAACATACTACAATAAAATAAAGAACGAAACCCTAAGTTCAATAAACATCATCAAATCATTAACTCATAAAGATGGAGATTCTCATCCTGAAATTCTCCTAAACCTATATAAAACGTTAATAAAACCTAAAATTGAATTTTCTTTCTTAATAACGGATATAAACAATAACAAGGTGAATGATATATGTCAAAAAATTAATAACACTTGCTTCAGACTCTGCCTAGGTCTTTCAAGAACTACCCCAATACCAGTGATCTTAGCTGAAACGTTACAAATGTCGAATGCTCTCAACAACAAATACAAATCGCTAAAATACATAGCTGACCAACTATTTAGGAACACCAAGATAGGGGAAGAAATAAAAAAAAATAAGTCACTAGAAAAACTAAATAAGCTTTACGAAGAACACGCAATTTTGGGGGAGAATAAAACCAATCCACATGAAAAAAACCGATCCTAAAAATATCGAAATAGAATCAAAAATCATAGGGCTAAACAACATAAACTCAACCAAAATGATATAATAAAAAAACTAGTAAAGGAATCTTTATCGAAATTCAAGGACTGGGATCATATCTACACATATGGATCAGTAAAAGACGACCGGGCTGGAATAGGAATATATATGGTCAACATAAATAAACATCTCTCAATAAAATTAGCAAACCCCACGGATATCAAAAATACGGAATGCATAGGAATAAAAATCGCAACGCTCTTAGCACAACTCTGCAAGAAAAAAAATATCCTAATCATCTCAGACTCACAGAGTGCTTGCATATCCATCAACCCTCCCGGCGCAAAAATGTATACAGCAAAAATGTACAGCGTACGAACAGTTTACGAACGCTTTTTTTTATAATACACTGCTACATTTACATTCTCCCCTCCCGGCGCAAAAATGTATACAGCAAAAATGTACACCGTACGAACAGTTTACGAACGCTTTTTTTTTATAATACACTGCTACATTTACATTCTCTATACACAGTGCTGTCAATTATATATTGCGGCTTTGTTTTAGTTTCAATTTTTTTTTGTACAAATTAAATTAAAGTTGTCGTATTGTGAAAATATAAAAACTTCTGATAATTATTGTTAGTTTTTCGTGGCATTCAAGAGCAGCACTATATCCATAATATCATATAAAAATCATTATAATGAATATTTTGAAAGGTATTTAAATAATACTCGAAGTACTTCATCTATGATTGAAACATTTTATTTCATTTCAGAAAAAGATTAATTAACAAATTTGGCACGTTGTGTCTTGTGTTGCGGCTTATTTGAAGAAAAATACAAATAAAAGATAAGATTGATTTAAAAAAATTGTTTTATTCTAATTAAATGGGGCAATTCGCACTAAACCGTTCGTCAATGTTACGCTTAAGCAGTTCGTAAACATTACGTTTAAGCGTACACATTATGAACACTTTTATACATGCTAATACATACACAAGTCTTCGCAAATTTGTTTCACTTCTCATGTGACAAAAGTACACATTACGTACTATATTTGTACCGTTTTAGTGTAACGTTTACGAACACCTTAGTATAGCAAAGTCTTCGTAAACCGTACGTTTATGATACACCTGGTCTGGAGGGAATACAGCAAGACTACAAAATACCGAGAAACTCTTTGAAACTAAAATTATAGACATTATTGGACACAACACAAACAAGCATATCAAAATCAAATGGATCCCAGGACATATAAACTTAATAGGAAATGAGATTGCAGACAAACTAGCTAAAGAAGCGCTGTTTAGACCCACGCACAACTACGAAAACAACCTCACCACTAATGACATTAGCAAACGTATAAAACAATCAATTGATAACGAATGGGAAATAATGTATGCAAATCTAACTCAAAACAAAGGGAATTTCTACAAGACAATCAATTCATCTCCTCCAAAGGCACTTTGGTTCAAAAACTCTAACTTAAAAGTCGCAGATATAAAAACAATCTCGAGAATAAGATCAGGGCACCCATTCGACAAGAAATTCAAAGCAATCATAGGAACTGAGGATAATGGAAATTGTGATTATTGTGGAGTATTAGAAGACAGCTCACATATCATTAACAACTGTATAAAATACGAAAATGTAAGAAACAGGTATGACTCACTAATAAACCACTCGCTTATGGATATGATAAATAGAAACGACCACAATCATCTGAAATCCATATTAGATTTCTTAAAAGAAATAAACTATGCTTGGTAATACAAAAGTTCAAGGGCTCACCTCAAAAAGATTAATAAAAAAATATAAAAAACATTATGGTACTTCTAACTATGTTTGTCTTGTCTTTTTTTTTTCCTTTTGTTTTAGCACAATCAGAAGTATCTGCATGAATTAGTTACGAATAGGGAGACGTGTATGTATATGTCAAAAGTGAATTTTAAAATGGAGAAAAGAAAAAATAATCAAAACTATGCATCATTAATACACATATAATAAATACACGTATCACTAGCAATATTATAAAAATAAGGTGGCGGTATTAACATTAGTAAAACAAAACAATTAAAAATCTGAAAAGAATCAGGGCTTAAAAAAAAAATAAATAAAAAATAATAAAAAAAAAAAAAAATGAAATCATAATACAAAACCACAGTAGGTCATCAGGAAAATATTATTATACGTAAATACACACTGTAATGTTTCCTTAATGTGGTTAAATATCAAACTCTTGATCATACTAATGTGGAGTTCTATGGTAGAAAAAAAATTGCTGTAAATCAAGAAAAAATGATTTACAGCAATTTTGTGCGTACTATGGGAAAATATTATTGATGTTTTTTTGATGTAAATCAATTTTGAGAAATTGAGATATTTTGATAAATTTACTCCCACCATTCTTCCAGCAAAATTATAAATGTCAATTAAGATAATAATAACAACAACAAACGAGACTTCAGATTTGTAATTTGCTATTCATCAATAAAAATTACAAAATTGTTTATATTTTTTACGACTATGTAGCCACAAAATTTTATAGTTTCCATTTTAAGTATTCTTTTTTAATAATACAAACAAAATTTCTCCTGACAGCTAATCTCACATCTAAAAAACCTGTTGTTTTGTTTCCATCAGAAAATAAATTTGCTCGTACGTTCTATGGGACCCGTCTAAAATTGCTATATTTCAAAAATTCCGTAGAACTCGACATTACATTAGTATAAGGGTGGAGGGATAACACTACTAACATCAAATGACGCAATTAGAGTCAAATTATTAATAAGGGTCAATAATGACAGATATAAAATATAAAATTGCATTATATAAAATAACATCTACCTCCTAAAATTAAAATCTGAATTAATAATAATAATATAAAACTAGTAAAAAATAACTATGATCTTATGTTTAAAAAAAAAAAAAAATTTTTATTAACAAAACAAATCAATACATTTCAAAGTATGTATTAATCTACTTAAAAGTTCTAATTAATAAGACGCTATATCCGACAATAAAGACCAACAACATTTAAGGAACTATTATTAAATCTCTAGAGATAGAAATTTAAATAATTAGTCTACAATATAAAAATCCACAGTTTCAGCCCTTCTCTTGAGAAGTGTCTGTAAACGCTAACTGGATGCCACATGAAAACTAGGTCATATGACTGGGAACGGCTGACCACAACAAATTAATAGACAAAAAAAAAAAAAAAAAAAAACACCGCATAATTAGTAATGCAGGGATAAAAAGATAATACAGTTGCAAAATTAACTGCTCTTATAACTGCGAATATAAACAACATTAACAGCGTCTGTACAAAAAAAATTATTAAAATATGGCAAAACGAAATCGGAATATTTTGGGTGATGGGTAGTACGGTAGTACTAACGAGTAAAACGACAGCGCTGCTTGTAACTTACATACCATGCAGTTAGTGGAAACCATTTTTATTAAATATAATTTAACAATTTAGTTAATAACAAGTTTTTATGTATAATCAATATGTACAATAAGGATTCAAATCTAATGTATGTTCAATTACAAACCAGATAGAACACTTGTAACCATCCATCCTAATTAACTGCACGTTTTTTTTATATCGGGAAATCTTAACGGCTTGGGCGGTTTTTTGTCAATTAGTTTTGGTGGAAGACAAACCATACGTGCTTATAAGAAATCACGAAATTTCTGCTAGTGACTCACACCCAGACAACATCATCACCAAAAAGAAAAGCGAAACTTAGTTCATTTCAAACAAATAACTCACAATATATTTAAACAAAAGTTCTCAATATAGTTCCCCCCTGGGGGCCTATTCTCGAATTTCACATCCATTTTTCACATGTGGACATCTGTCAAAATTATGTAATTATTTATGTTTTCGTATATGGGGAATTTTTTTCACCTGTTTATACCCATTCGGAAATATTCCCTTAATACCGAAAAAATGCCATAGTGAAGTACTACCGAAAAAATTCCATAGTTTTTATGAATTTTGACAGATGTTCGCATGTGGAAAATGGATGTGGAATTCGAGAATAGGGCCCCTGGGGGCTCTATTCTCGAATTCCACATCCATTTTCCATAATTCGTCAAGTCTGCCTGCGATGGAAACATTATATAGAAGGTATCCTGGAAATTACTATTTATTGGGTAGGTTAACAATACATTTAGAAATTTACCAAAAAATTATGCTAATAATAATAATATTATATGTGATTCTGGTTATGGTCTAAGGCCATGGATTCTTACTCCAATTAGAGATGCATCTGGGTAGCGATTTTGGTCGCAATTTGAGGATTGAGTTGAAAATTACCGGAAGGCAATAGTATTGGTAAATTGTATTGGTGTCCAAAGAATAGAGAAAAACAGAGAATAAACATTTGAAATATAAAAAAAACAATTCAGTGTCATCTCATGCGTGCGAAAGGAATGTTGTACATATTTTTATTTCCTGTAATTTTCTGCAAAATTTAAAACTAATAAAATTTTTAATTGAATAATGATTTAAAGATAAATCAAAATTAGCTAAAAATGGAAAATGAGTCAGAAAAATATTTATAAACTAGAATTTTATTAATAATTTTAAATGATGAAAAGACATACGACGTACATCCTGCTTGCCCATCCCAAAATCACTAATTTACTACTTACTTTAATTTATTTAATATTTCTCACATTATCCCTCTTATTCGATGTTAAACAAAAAACTAAAAAAATGATGGGCGGTTTTTTTTGTTTTTTGTTTAACATGATGCAAATAAGAGAGAGAAAATGATACGAAAAAGAGGGATATAAAATATACTGTGGAAAATATAAGAAGTAAATTAGTTATTTTGACTTAGTGTTAATTCAAACGCAGGAGAGGAAGGATGTACGTCGTGTGTCTTTTCATCATTTAAAATTATTAATAAAATTATAGTTTATAAATATTTTTCTGACTTATTTTCCATTTTTAGCTAATTTTGATTTATCTTTAAATCATTATTCAATTTACCATTTTATTAGATTTAAATCTTGCAGAAAATTACTGGAAATAAAAATATGTACAACATTCCTTTCGCACGCATGAGATGACACTGAATTGTTTTTTTTATATTTCAAATGTTTATTCTCACATAACTCAAAAAAAAAAAAAAAAAAAAAGTTAAAAATATTATGATTCTTATGAATGTGGTCGACAAAGAATGTAAAAATTAAAAACCATTTATTTATGCTGCTTTTTGGTTTTTATATTGAAGATCACGAGCAATTTTTTTGATTGCGTATATTGTTTTGGATTTTTGTTAACGAAGTAAAATGAATGTCTCGTTTACAACAACAATAGATAGGAAAACATGAATTCCTCATGTTAAAAGGTAAGGAAAAATAACTCAAGGCGAGCGGAAGCAACAAAAAAGTTGAACCGATTTCACCCGCTTAGCTTATTTTTGATACTTACCATCATGAGAAAACACACTAATACAATAAAAATATTTGACGGCACACAATAGCAAAATGTATATTATACGCCGTGTACATATACAAAATTCTAAATCCTCAATCCTCATTTTGCGACCAAAATCGATACCCTGATGGAAGTTCGGAAAGTCGTTATAATGAGAGACATAAGCAGACGAGAAGCATTATAGAAAGGGTTAATGGAGTTCTCAAAATGAAATTTCGATGCTTGTTAAAACATCGAGTATTGCACTACCCCCCAATAAACACATGCTGTGCACTGCACAACATGTGTATAGAGCACAATTTAGATAATGGTGAACTAGAGGAAATTGACAACACATTAGAAGGAATGGATTTACATGACGAAAGGGATAGTTTAGTAGATAGTCAGCCAGACCTAAACGTTAATCCTCTTTTACAAGCCGGAAGAAAACTTCAACGTACAATAATTACAAAATATTTTACTTAATAAAGTATGATTTTATTAAAATTAACTTTCATTGTTTGTTTTACATATTCACTATTAATTTGATGTAACATAATCTATGATACCTTTTGTGTTTTTTTCAATATTTTCGAGACTTGTTGCTATCCTCTGTCTTTCCACACTGCTTGCCTCGTTTGCTTTGACCATCCTCTCTAATAATTCAAGTTTTAACTTATGATATTGCTCTTTAGCTTCCATTTTCTTTTCAATCGACTTACTGATAGTGTCGGCCGTCTTGACAGTTTCAGTAAGGCGTTGAGCTGAAACTCTTCGTTTACGTTCTAAAATTATTAAAATGGTTAATAATAACAAAAGGCATTTTAAAACTGAATATTACTTACTTTTGGCTGGAGGTCCCTTAGTATCGTCCTGTGAGGTTTGTTGATTTTGCCCTAAAGACTCCACTGTACCAATCTCTATTTGGTTTGACTCCTCAGTGGCGTCAGGTGATAGGGACAAGTATTCGACAACCACAGCATCGTTGTCCATACTTGTGGCATAATTTTTCTCTTCTTTAACGACATCCAATGGATGATCTTCAATAGGTAATTCCTGAGGAAACAAATATCGTTTAATATAAATAAATAATTTAGATAATTTATTTATTAACCATTTGTATTGCGCTTTCTGGGACACTTGTATGACCATAGATACATGTTTCGCCTATAAGGTCTCGAATTCGTTCTTCTGTGTCGCTTAATTGGATTTGTTTGGATGTCCCTCCACCAGTTGCTGTAGATTCTCTTTTATTTTTCGCTACTTTAGTGCGAACCTCATTCCTCATATCCTGTCATCACTGAAAATATTTAAGAAAATTTATTATGTTTATGTTTTGAAATATAAAGGTAATCTTACTTTTCTCCAATTTTGCCAAGATTTGAACGAACCAGGGATTGCATTTAATATATTTGCTCCTTGCTCCCAAGTTTTCGCTGCTTCCTTGATTTTTGTCGCATTATCCAGCTTTTTCAACAGTAAGCTTTGATGATTTTCGACAAAATCAATTAAAGCGTGTTTCTGTGTTTTCGTTACATAGCCACCTCTTTTCTTCGATATTTTTTCCATTTTCCAGCACGTTTCGGTTGAAAAAAAAAATGCTTTTAAATTTCGACTTATTACGTTTTACGTTTTAAGTATGTATTTTAAAATAAATTTATGTCGAGTTCGGTTGGGATTATAACAAAAAATGAAATTTTTGGTTTTATTTGTATTATATAAAAGTTACTAATACAATGACACCAGCCAATGCACATTTGTTTTATGATATCTGTTATATTAGAGAATATCCTGGCTTGCATTTGTGTTGGTTTTGATGTGAATAAAACAACAAAAATGTTAGTGCAAGCCGATCATCATCTATATGGTAGGTACCATAAATAAATGTATACCGAGTTATTTCTGGGTGTTAATGAGTTTTATATATTTAAGGCATTGATCATGGCCCGTGCACAAACGGCAAACCGGCATTTTTTGTAAAAATGTTTCATTTGGAATGTAAAAATAATTCAAATCTACAAAAATCTTAGAAAATTTTATTACAATCCCAGTTTTATATTTAGCCTGCCGTCAAGCTAAAATTCGCCCGTCAAAATATAAAATTGTGGTATATGAATAAAATCAATTTTAATAACATTTTCGAAGAATAAGGTAGTCTTATAGATTTTAAATATTTTATAATAATTTTGATATTGTAAATGAAATAATTTTGCCAAAAAATGGATTTGACAGTTGGAAATGTTTTGCTGTTGCATAGGGGCAATGCTTTAAATATGAAGTATGAATAGAAATTTATATTATATCGTGTGTGTACAAATGGCAAACCTGCATTTCTTTCAAACCGCCAAATCCAAATTATGACAAAATTGTTTAATTTTTAATATTAAAATTATTAAAAAAATGTTCAAATCTATAAGTACTTCCTCATTCAGATTCTCAGGAAATTTTATTAAAATTGATTTGTCATTTGCCGGTTGATTGTTGGGCGATTAAACTTAAATTTATTAAAAAGTTTTAATTTTATTAAACAAACTTACACTACTCCGTCGAGTTAAAATAAATTTCGTGCAGATTCCTAGAAATAACTTGGAACTGAACACAGTTATGACGCTTCATTAGTAAAGAACCATATTTTTCTTTCGAGCAAATACTTCTAATTCCTCACAATTTTGGGCAGCAAATTTAATTTTTATTTCACATTGTAGATTCGGTTGCAAACGGATTGATTCACCCAAATTAATTTGATACATTACACCCACTTTACTCTTTTTGCACATTTAATTTTATCGTTACTGTAGTGGTAGGTACCCATATAAAGTAAGGCTGCTGATAAAAAAAAATGAATTAATTAAGTATGAAAAATATTTATCAAAATGTACTAACAATTGTATCCACACCGGTAATGCTGTGATGGGGCTTCGCTTTATTAGTCGCAACAGCACGGCTTATGTTTTGCAAGATTTTTCTCACATCTCAGCTGCAATTTGAATACAAATACTTGGAATTATGAGCCTTTTCGGTGATTAAATTATTAATTCATAATCATGTCATTAAAATAATTATTGTAACAAAATATTTATTAGTGTATAAAAAGAAACTAACCATTTATTGACACTAAACATAACCTCAATAACACATTCACAAAAATTAACACATTATTTATTACCAATTGCCAATCCATAGAGCTAAGGAGATATAAAACACTTTTCCGCTTAATTTAAAGTGGAAAAATGATTTAAATTATGTTTTTTTAACAATTTTATTTTTGACAATCGAACCACAATATGAACATAAATTTTGACATTTTTCGTATATGTGAAATTTTTTCCACATACTTATTACCCATTCGGAAATATTCCCTTAGTACCGAAAAATTTCAATTGGTAGGGAATTCAAGAATACACAAATTAAAATTTCCGAACGTTTTCATGAATTTTGACAGATGTCCACATGTGGAAAATGGATGTGGAATTCGAGAATAGGCCCCCTGACCTTCTAAATTCGTGGAATTTCACAACCATTTTCCACATGTAGACATCTGTCAAAATTCCCTTAATAATACCCTTGGTAATTTCCTATGTATATTCCACATGTAACCAAATATCCTGTTCTTGAATCATAAGGAATTTTTTATTCACCACTCTGAAATTGTGTCAAATTTCGTAGTGCGTTGAATTTGAACCAAGTATATTATATAATTAATATGTGTGTACCAAACGACGAATGGTCACCTATCGGTAATTTTCTGAACTTATTTCCACGAAAAGATTTGGTTTTTATGCGTAAATAGTTTTTATTGTAATTATTTTTTTAATATGAAAGTAAAATATGTATTTACAAAAGAACAAAACTAGGCAGGAGATTATAGATTTAACTTTATTATTGTGAAAAATTTGCATCGAACTTGCACAACTTATCCAAGTTTGAAAGCTAATAACAAATTATTAAAAGAAAAATTAAGGCAAAAAAACAAACTAAGCACGAGTTTTATACAATATCTGTTGAACATAAAAAAACCCTAGAAGAAAATATTCACGTTTCTTGCCTTTCCCCTTTCGTCCTTTCATGAAGGACGGAATCAACGAGAAGTCGCTCGTCAGCTAAACATGAGCCAATCTGCTGTCTGAAGAGTATTCCGATGATTTTAGGAAACTGATACCTGCAATCGGAGACCACGTACCAGCCGGTATCGGTGTACATCTGAGAGGGCCGGCCGATTTATCGTCCTACCTTCACTGCGAAATCAACATCTCACGGTCGTCGATGTGCAGCAGGAGCTAAGACAAGTTCGAGTTGTAGCTGTTAATTCGTGAACACTGGACAGTAACAAGACGCTTGTAGGAAGCCAACCTCACTCCAAGACTCCCCAAGATGGACAGTCTCGGACGGCGGCGGTTCGTGCATGGTGTGGGTTGGCATATCGCTTGAGGGCAAAATAGATCTTATTTTCATAACTGATGGAGGCCGTAGAGGAGGTCTGACCGCTGAACGATATATCGAGGACAATCTCTGTTGGATCATGTAGTGCCCTACGCAAGATATATAGGGGAACATTTCATATTGATGCATGGCAATGCCCGGTGTAACACATGCTCGAACCACTCAGCTGTTCATGGATAAGGTTGGACTCGAGTAGGGCTTGTAAGCCGGTTAAAACCGAACTTGGTTAACCGGGTTTTTGTTCATTTTTACGAAACCTGTAAAAACCGGGTTTAAGGTAAAAACCGAAAGTAATTTTTTTTTGTTTCTTCCAGTAAATAAATTTCTTTTTATATCCTTTATATTAACTTCACCTGCTTGATTGCTTGCTTGAGTGTTTTAACGATCTTCAAGTTCAAAATTGACCCACTTCCCGTGATCCGCTCGCTCTGAAATTTTGCACATCGACTTTTGTCACCTAACAATACTTTTTGGCAAAATTTCAGTTCGATCAACATACTATAACTAAGTTTTTCCTTTAATTTTCAATTTAAAAAATTCAATCTAGTAGTGTTCCAAATGTTTCTTCAAGTAAGTTTAAAATTCAAATTTGTTTTTTGAATGACCCTTACCAGAGCACCCTGTATTTTATAGGGCCATAATCAAAAAATCTGAGCTTTTATAAAGGAATTAGAAACGAGGAAAAAACGAAACTTTTCATAGTAAACACACAAAACATATGGGAAATCACTTTTTTCCTAAGACAAATTTTTAAATGAAAACATTACAAATTCTTAATTATGATTTCTGAAATACTTTCATAAATGTTTGAGTTTCAACACACATGAATATCGTTTAAGTAAATCGTTTTCATTTTCTTGTAATAATTGATTTGTTTAAACCAAAATATTAAAAAAAATTCATAACAACAGCATTCTGGTCAAATTGAAATAAAAGCTTACTACGATTCGTTTGGTCATCAAGTCAATATACATTACATAGATGGCAGTGATGGCCGTAAAAATTTGGAAAAATCGTACCAAAAACTACCACCTGGGGAAATTTCAAGTTCAAAAATTGTAGGAAAAGCAAAACAAATTCACAAAATATAGGAACGTGTGATAATTTTGTGATTAAATAATTGTTTTCGTATTTTTCTGTAACCATTTTAGACATCTTACGTACACTAGTAAAACTAAAGATAAATTTAGCAAGTATTATTTTAATTTGTCAGAGCCAACTTTGATGTATTTTTCAAAATGAAAGTTCGAAAAAATATATTTTAGAAATAATTTAATTTTAATATTTCTGTAATTAATATTTATTTAATACCAATATGGCCTATTTGTGTATTGTTCTTAAAGATATGTAGAAAACTTTTATATAAACATTTTATGACATTTTTGCTTTTTTCATTGAAAAACTTGAAACTAAAAAACACCATTTTTACTATGGATTCCTATGGAAAGCAGTAAAAAGTTATACCACTAAAAAAGCTTCTAAAAAATACGTCACACTGAAAAAAAAACTGTTCGTAATATTAATAAATCTCTTTTATCCACTTTTGATATATAACAGCCCGATAACTATGCTGATTTCAAATGAATAAAATGTAAAATAACCCATTGTTATTGTATAACCCACGCTGCTAGGGGCAACGTGAGTTATATTTGGTATAACAAAATGTTGAGTAGTCATTGGAAAATTATTCGTAGCCAAATTGAATGAAAAACTATATTCCAAAAAGTAGTTAAATTAAAGTACACCATGACAATTTAAAGAACGGTCACTATCACAAAATGTATTTCAAAATTCAATGCTCCAGTGTGAAAACACAAAAATGGAACTATTTCTTATTAATTTACGAAATTTATTTCAACAAAAGTGGATAAAACGTTGTATGCCACTCGTGAGCAAAGAGATATTATCCACTCGGGATAATGTCCCACTCGGCTATCGCCTCGTGGGATAAACTTATCCCTCATGGATAATATCTCGTTTTGCTCACTAGTACCATAAATAACTATTATTAATCCATATTTTCCTTAAGTTTGTTATTTCAATGAACTTTTCATTAATATTATAAAAAAGTTTTAAGAAAAAATTACAATCCTTAATAACGTTTCTTAAATACAATAAACTAAGTTTCATTAATATAATAAAACAAAAATCATTATGTTAATGTAAGGTTTTATTAATAATATAAAGTTTTAATCAATTTTCTAAAAAAACGGGTCAAAATATTTTTTACATCTTGAACTGAGGAATCTATTGTACGAAGACGATTTATTTTATTTTTTATTTTTTATTTGATCACGTCCAAAATTCAATGAATTGTTTTCTTTAGAAATTTGTATATTGGCCACTGTTATACAAGGTGTTCGTCATTGTGGATGAAGAGGGAACAATTCTTGGTAAAAAACTCAGAATTAATTTCCTAATTCTTTGCCATTAATTACAATCAATCAAAGAAACATCTAAATTCATTATTTACCTGAATATGTAAATTTAAAAGATTTCTTCTACAAAGATGTGTCAAATTGGTTGTTGATTACTGCAGTTCATAAATTGAGCTATGCTAATTTTTAAAGCTGAATTTTAGAATTTTGAAATACTCGTATAAATTTTTCTTTAAACATATCTACTGATTGACACGAAAGTCAAAGGTAACCCATACTAAAATCTGCAAGAAATTTGAAAACACAGAATTCATGCGAAAACATGCAATTCTTATTGCAATGTAATGTAGAAAACAAAGTTATGACCTTCGATCATTCAATCCTGTATACTTTTAAAAAAGCATCAAATATAATAGAAACACACAGTTTTCATTTACATGATTGTTTTCGTCGTTGTTTTCAGATGTTAAAATTTTGTTGTTGTATTTCCTATATAAAAATCGTATCGTTATTGTGTAGAAAATATTTGTATATAATAATATATGTATTGACAGTGTACTGAAAACAACATCGAAAACAATAAAACAGAGTAGGTTAAAACCGTATGTTTTTTTTTGTACCAACTAGGATTTTTTATACTAACATAAGAATGCGACGACGCTGTATTTTTTTACCTACTACGATTCCTTATTTTAATTTTTTTTGACACATTTGAAATACGCCAATTTTGTCCAGTTAAATAATTAAAAAAAAAGTCATATGATTTAACGGTACGTAAAAATCAACAATAACTTCGTTGGCCCAATAAAAATCAACATAAATATGTGTTAAATTTTTCATTAAACAATGAACTCCATTTATTATATTAATAAAGTTTTCGTAGGGCTAATAAATTTTTAATGCAGTAACGACTAATTTCATTATCCTGACGAAGTGTTAACATATTTTGGCGTCGTTTAAAACAAAGGATAGAAAGTTGTATAAAAATTAGTTTAGTGAAAAGGTCTCTTGAGTGACGACGTGCAAATGGTTCATTAAAAATTTAATTAATAGAAAAAAAATTGTGGTGAAAATAAACTAAAACGGTACTTTTCAAAACTTACAATTAGTTTTAAATAAATTTGGTGAAAGAAAATTATTGATAAAGTGTGGTTAACGTGTATTTAATTACGGTAAATATGAAGTGTTTTAAGTGCAAACAATTTTTCTTTTCGGTTAATTTGCTTACTCATCATTTAAAACATGTACATAGCTTAGCTACAAATAGTACTTATAGATGTGCTGAAAGTAGTTGTATACAAGTATTTCCAAATTTATTCAGATATAAGAGACATTTAACCGTAAAACATTTTGGTAATGTTTCTAACAGAGTAGGCACATGTTCTGACGTGAATGTTCTTACGGATGTAATTAAAAACACAGCGAGTACTATTATTGAGGCGAATAAATTAGCAAATAGTTTTCTGTGTAATGTGGATTCTAATAAAAGTTTAGAAAACCTAACCCATCATACACCAGGTTCAGGTTTAACCTATAATTCGGAATCCATCAACCATTTCTTAAAATCGTCTGCTGAATTTGTTCTAATATTACATAACAAGAATAACTTTACAAGAAAAGATGTTATTGAAACACAAGAAAACTTAAAAGCATTAATTATTAATCCACTTCTAGATTTATTTAAATCTTTTTCCATTCGGAAGGTTAAGGTTAAGCAAATTAATTTTAAATTATGTATGTATATTGAATTAGTATAAAAAACCATGAATTCCTCAAACAAAGAGCAGCATCGGTTATCTGAAAGTACAGAAGACATGGGTTCTACAGACGAAGACCAAAATCAATTCTCTAAAAGTACAAATAACACAGATTTAACAAATGAAGAGCATCAATCAAAAAGTATGGTAATTTCAATTGAAGATCTTGGAATTGACATGACGCCTGGAAAAATAATAACATATTCCAATATTTATGAAGTCGCTGAGAATGTCTCGGGGTGTGTATTAGCAGATTCTACACAAGCAAAAAATGAAGAACTTCGGAAAGACCAAGAAGAACTTCGAAATTTACTGGTTTCGTGGAACCAATTAGATTTGCTGGATCATTTAATTCGTAAGTAAAAATAATATTTTACCCAAAATGATAATATTTTAATTAATCATAATTATGGAAAAAACTACATTTCAAATGAATTATTTTACATCAATATTTTAAAAATTATGAAGCGATCTCACATCGAACGGCTACTACGAAGCTATGGATTAGCAACCCAAGTTTTATTTGAACATAATTTGGAAAACTGGCGGGATTCAATTGGCACACCTCTCGATTTAAATAAAATGGAGTTGATGTGCTCATCCCCAGTAATTCAGCTATCAGGACCGGCGACACCATTAATGATTTCGAGATCCCCGTCGCCTTATCAGAGAAAAAATACCCCAGAACCCACCGAAATGCTTGCTACTTCTTTGACACATATTTTATCATCATCAAGAAAAGGGGCAATGCTAGTCGACTTTTATTCAAAATATGGCAAATTTCAAGAAGAACAAAGGAGTATACTGATATCTGTTATTGCGCAATACTTTGAAGATAAGCATCTCTCTTTGAGTTTACCAATGAGCCATAAATTGGAAGAGGAAATAATTGAAAGATTTCCCTCAGAAAAGATGGTAATATTAATGTAGTTTTTATTGATGATAGAAAATTTAAATTGATTTTAATTCTATTATAGGAATTTTACAGAACGAAGTCCCGCGGCAGATTGTATAATAAATTCAGCAATATAAAAACCAGCTTAAAATCTATCTCTGGCAAAAAAACTTCGGCTACTAAGATCTGCATCCCCGAAACCCAAGCCGAACTAGAACTGGGTAAGTGCCGAAATCTTGTTACTGATTTTTCTTGCCCTCTATTATGTTAAATAACTAAAATACATTAAATAATTTTTAGTTTCAGAAGAGGATGCAGAACGATGCAAGCGATCGATAAAATATGACAATTTAAATTCTGAGGAATTTGATCATTGCTGGCAAGCATGCAGCCAACACCGATTAATCGAAATCAAGGCAGCGTCAAACACCTCTGACGTCTTAAACAGTGGCCACAATACAAATCAGCACGTGGTTATAGATTAGTAAGTTAAAAATGCAATGGCTATTTAAACGTATTAAAAATAATAATAAATATATTTTTATGGATTTTTCAGATTGAAATGGATTTCAATATTCGATTCTCAAGTAAATATTCAATTGTTGATAACTGGGAGGAAGCATCAACACATCTTTTGAAATTCCTTACGACAGAAAGCCATGTCAAGGATAAAGAAATCAAAAAAGTTGTAAATGAAATAAATACAGCTAACAATAAGAATACGAAGATAACTAAAAATAAGTTATACTTCATTACAATTTTCTTTATTATAATGACATGCATCAACCCCACTAAATCATGGCACACTAAAAGATTAATTTATATCATAGTAAATACTATATTGTCAGTTAAACAAACGAAAGGATTAGACGAGAATTTTTAATTACTAAAAAATCAAGTTTATTATAGAGAATACTATTGTCGGTTAAAAATACAATTAAACAAATATTTCGGTTGGCCATGTATATAGATAGGCGTTGCATGCATTCATGCCGCTTTCATAAAAAAATTCTGTAGAACATTTTCAGTAATATTTCTTCGGCAAAACATGACAAAATTATATTTGTTTATCTTTTTTAGTAATCGTTTAGTAATTTTTCAGTAATAAATAATTTTAAGTTGGTATACACTTTCGGATTTTACTAAAAATATAAACAATATTCAACGCCGTCATGTTTTGCCGAAGAAATATTACTGTAGTTTTCTGCGGAATATTTCTATGAAAGCGGCTTCACAAAATAATACCACAAAATATAGCGACAGAATGTTATCGTTCCATACATAAATAATAAGCGCCGTGCTCTGTACAAATAATAAACGCTTTACCAAATTATATGATTTTGTCACTTGATGACGACATGAGCAGGATAAAAAAAGTTTATTCTAAAGAATTAGGACTATTTATATATATGAAAAAAACGCAAATGTCGTAAATTGCGCAAGTAAAGTTTTTTTTCGAAATTGTGAAATTTTGTATAATTATTTACATAATTTTTCTCATTCAATGATTTCTAGAATCAAAATTTTATTTTGAAGTATTTTACGTATTCGCGATATCCTCATATTATGTGAATAGCCCTATTCATTTAGTGTGATTGCCGAAACATCGTCAAGAAATCACCAATCGTAAGCACCTTTCATTTATATACTAATAACGATTTATAATTTTTTGCAGATGGCCGAGATGCGGCGATTCTATGGTCATTACACGGATTTTTGGTTCCGACACAAAAAGCGGTACGAAAAGATAACTCTGGAAATCGGAGTGTAGTGAAATTTACCATTAAAGATTCTTAGGAGCGTTTCATTTATGTGGGAAAATCAGTTGCTAATATTGAGGAACATTTATTGTTCTTAAATCAAAAATGCGAAAATATTCAACCATTCATACTAGCAGTTGGAGAAAACATACTTTCTATTACTCAAATATTTTTATATTTTGATGGAATCAAATTTCCTTTTCGCAATTTGATAAGGGCTGTGGATATTTGCTTCAAAATTTTCTTTCTGTTTAACTTAGAGTATCCAACGGCTTGCTCAACATTTTGGAATTTTCTGCAAATATATTTTTACAAAATTAAAACAGAACAAAAATTCGCAAAAGTACATATTTTGATTGAAGAACTTGAAAATATGCCGACTCCAATCCAATAGACAACTTCTTAATTACAAAATTTAATTAGCTATAGTTTTATATATTTTTATGAATTTAGTACAATATAACTTTAATCAAATAAATTTACTTTAATTTTAATTTTGCTTAATTATATTTTTTTTTTATTATTAATATATGTATAAGTTTTTCAAATATATACATATGTATTAGAATTTTTTTTAATTTTTTGACTTTAATAATGTACGTAAATTGGATTTATGTACAAGAAATAATAAAATAATTATTTTGAATTATTAATAAAATGTATATTAAGATACAACTGAAATTAATTAATGGTTTTATTCAAATTAAAGCAATAACCGGAGGTTATTACTTTAATTTGAATACTTTAATTAGAATTTTGCTAATGAGAAAAAATTAGAATTTCAAAATAAGTTTATAAAAATGGATGAATCTGGGTATGCGTTTCTCAATAACAATAAATGAACGGACTAGCTGTAATGCCAAAAGATATTTAAATGTAACATTACATTCTCAAGAGAACAGTTATAAGTTAGGCTTTATTGCCATACAAGGTTCATGTGATGCGTACCAGGTTCAGTCATTAGTTGAACAAATATTGTAGGAGTACGGTATTAAATTTCGACATATTTTGGCATACCACAAGATGGAGCCAGCGTTATGAAGAAATAGGCTCAATTAAATGGAATAGAAAATCAATTTTGCCTGAACCATGCAATTCATTTGGTTGTTGTAGACACTTTTTACAACAAAAATACCGTATTCAATGAAGTTTCGGATTCTGAAAATACTGATGAGGAAGCCGAAAATCAGTTTGATTGTTTTACTGGCGACCTTAATTTAAATATAGATGGTGATATTAATAATATTGGGTACAATTTAGAAGACGCAAACATTAATGAAATATTGCAAAGCTTTCGAAAGATTGTTAAATTGTTCAGAAAATCGCCAGTCAAAAACGACATATTGCAGCGATATGTTGAAGAGAAAGAAGGTAAAAAGCTTAAACTTATATTGGACTGCAAAACACGATGAAACTCGCTTATGCCTATGATGGAGAGATTAGTGCAACTTAAAGTTTGCATTAAAAGTTCATTGGAAGAAATGGGGCATGCTGATTTATACAACGAAAACTATTTTAATGTTTTAGTAAATCTAATTACAATATTTAAGCCGACAGAATTAGCAGTAAAAGAACTAGGTAAAAAGACTTCAACCTTACTTGCTGCGCCAGGAATACTTACATTTTTATTTACTCAAATGAAACAAAATACTACTTCTTTGGGCAAAAGAATTTATAATTCCTTGAAAATAAGAATTTCTGAAAGACGAAATAAAGAATTAATAACATTGTATAAATTTTTACAAAATGGAACTTTTCTACACACAGATTTATTAGAACTTCCATATTCGCCTAAAACACCGACTTTGTCCTTTGCAGCGACGTTGGCTGCTATTCACAAAAAACCCGAAAACCGGTTTTTGAAATTTTCCGGGTATTTACATGTCCTAGACTCGAGACGCTGAGGTGGCCAGCCCTCAGTCCAGACATGAATCTAATTGAGCATTTATAGGACGCATCAAAACGGAGGGTCCGAGCCAGATATCCGGTACCATCTAACACCTGTGGCCTCAAGATAGCGTTGGATGAGGTGTGGGGTGCGATCACCAAAGTCTTTGTCAAAACCTTAATAAGTTATTTTATTATTGTATTAACCAATAAAATTGCTTCTGTTTTCCTTGAATTTTTTGTTATAATTTAAATTTAAATATCCCCAATATTTGTTTTTCATAACCATCAATTTTGATTACGTAAAAAGTACTGAACCAATTTTTATAAAAATAGTGTCATTTTAAAGCACAAATATCAGGTTTTTTTGTGAAAATCGGTTAAGTCGTTTTAAAAAAAATCGCCTTTCTGTGAGCGCTGATGGTTTCAGTCGATTTAGTTGCTCGGGAGTGTAGTTACGTTAGAAAGGCATTTAAGAATCATAGGAATAATTTTTTTTTCAATGAAAATTTAAGTCATCAGCCGCTGGATATTGTAATTAGACATTTGTATTCATGTGTCGCTATTTTAAAGTTTAGCAGGACAAGGCTTTATATATTTTCACCATTTTGAAGTTTAGCAGGATATTTCTTAACTTTAAATTAAAACATTCGCGTGGTGTTTTCCTTCTTTAAAGCATTTTTCTCAAAGGGTATACATCAAAACGCAGTTATCCGTACCTCCCTAAATAAAATCAAAAACAAAATAAAAATTTCAAATCAAAATGTTTTTGCTACAATGCAATAAAAAAACGACTTTCAATCCCAAAAGTAATAAAAAGTGTTTCGCGTTTGAAAAGCTATAAAAAATACTCATTCTATATAATCAAACTTGGTTAGGTGCGTACATAGTAAGTATAAACCACCCCATACCATACTTAGATAATAATTGAACATAATGCCTTCTCATAGAAACATAATTGTTCGTTTCTCATAATACGTCAGAATTACAAATCAGAAAAATCAAAATCTACTAATGTGGTAGGTAATCAATAAAACTATCTATTTAATTACAAGAAATCAATCATAAAACACGCATTTGAATGATTGTTCATTAGCAATAAAAATAAAAATGTTACATCGATTACATCTTTACAATTTCCATCCGGATAATATACAAGCATCATTATCATCACATTCCAATTTGATTCTTGTTAGTATTCACAGCATGCGTGTGTGATAAAACGTACAAGAACAAAGATACAAGAGATACAAAGCATTAATGAACATCGATAACAATTTATTCCAGAATATAAAGTAAACCGCAATTTTAATTTAGGGTTTTGTTGTTCACATGTGTATTACTAAACTCTTTATTCTATCTATAGCACAGTGATACATATGAACATTTTACTGCCTGACCAGAGACGTGTTGCAGTAGGCTGGGTTTGGCTCGCGCGAGCCGATGTTTTAGAAATCATTAGTTTGTCAATTGTTAATGTTGAACAAACTCATAATACTGGAACTAGTTCTACTTAGATTTATCTCATTATTATAAACAAACCAAACAAAATGAAACGTATCAATCAAATGAGCGTTTCGGGCATCAGCAAACTTGATTTGTGTTTTTGCTGTTTTGAAATGTTCATTGACAGTGCGTACATGATCCAATTCTGGTGAAAAAATGTACACCACGAAGTTAGCAAAATAGTAAAAATTTTTATTAAAATTGGTTACCCTGGTGAACTTTTTATTCTAGTTGGAAATAATTCAACTCATATAGCTAACTTCGTGGTGTACATTTTTTCACCAGAAATGTATAGCATGTACGCAGCTTGAAAGACAAAATATTAATTATTTAAAATATTATTAATCTCTGAAACTTTTCAATTTGGCGGAATTGTTTGTTGATGTCCAACGAACATATTGGTCCTGTATCTGAACAAGTGTCTATCGATATTATACTATAATCACGTTCCACTAAGAAAATCTAAACCCAAATCTAAAAACTATTCAGCGTGGTTTAATTCAAAGTACTTATATCAAAATGTTCCTTCTGATGAAGTTGTTCTTAATTAAATTTGAACAACTACATAACTCAATTTATGTTCGAGTTATATTGTTTTGCGTTATTACGACAGATTTCACATCCATACAGTCTGTTTTTATCAATATTATACCACCATTTGATCGACCACTTTCACAAATTTCTAAAGAATGAAGTTTTCATGGTTTAGATATGAGTTTAGTGTATTACGCCATACATAGTTCAAAAATACACATTTTAAAATAATTTTGCAAATTTCATTGTGTTGTTGGCAATAAAAATCGTGACAATATGCCAGAAACCCGCTAACTGAGTGTTGAAACCCGATCTGCAATTGCGGCTGAATAATGCTTGGGAACCTCAACCAAACAACTATTGAAAGACAAGTGCCATAAAAATACCATTTGGTATAGAGTTCGGAAACAGAATATTGCAAGAGAAAATGCTTACATGTAGCCTACAAATCGACCTTTATTTAAATCAGCGAGGTCTCGCTAAAACTTTAAAAAATTATGAAAAGCTCCAAAGACACCATTCCAAAATTTTTCGTCACTTAAAAAAAGCCGGGGTAAAGGCCTATACTTTTATATTTGAAAACAAAATAAAATAAAAGGGCTGTTGTTCACAACGCAGCATATAAACAAGCCCCCAATTTTGGATAAACGTCCTGTTTACTGGCGGATCTTCAGTATCGTTAGATGAATCTTTTTTTTTTTTTTTTTGGTTTTAATCTATGCAATCTTTTCTGGGGCTCAAGGTACTCCCAACTCTTTCGCAGTTTACTTTTACACAAAACCACAAAAATTGGTGTTTTGTTATCATTAAAGGTGGTTTCGAGCACTGAATAAAATTTCCTATAAGGAATCGCAAATCGCAATGTTTTTAACACAAATAAAAAAAAACTCCAATATCTTTTAAATTAAGTTAACTTATAATAAATTTATTTTTTTTTTTACAATGTTCATTAAGACAAAATCTTTTGATCGCATTAAATTTTTTAATGTTTTAAATTCACAATATAATATCAATCTATATTATATCTTTTATTCACAATAAACTTATGATAATTTACAATAATTTCACAATGTTCTTCAAAAAATCTTTTAATCGCAGTAATTTATTTATAAAAATTTGAATTCACAATAAATATTAATATAAGTCCTTTTTATTAACAATAAACTTATAATAATTGGTTTTCTTTTACAATATTATATTAAAAAAGTCTTTTAAATGTTCATGCACTTATAAATTACAATAATGTTATTTTATACCATATAATTTTGTAAAATTATTTATTTTGCCGAAAATTGTCAACTCACATGAATTTTTTGTTGAAGCGCCTTAATCCAATATATATTTTTGTTCGCCAATGTTGTTTGTCTGATGGTCACCGGAATAAGAGGGAGTTTTTAATCTTTATTGCAAACTCATCACCAAAATTTGTGTTGCCCTAATACAACATTTATTTAATCAGCAATTTTCAGCGCGCAACTTTGGTTTAATTCAAATCAAGTAATTTTTTCCTTTTACTACGTAGCGCGCATTCTGTGTTGTAAAAAGGCGAAGCTAACCAAAATTGTGTATTAACTTGATATAATAAATATAAAAAATCAAACCATAATTAATTTACTATGTATGGAGTGTGCATTCTATATTGTAATAGGCGCAACTAAGAAAGTTAATATAACAAATATAAATCAAATAAAATAATTAGTTTATAGTTTTGCGAAACACAAAAAATCAAAATACATATATATAGGATTAAGCGATTTTCGTGCGATTTACAAATATAAGTATTTCAGTAATTAGCTAATTAGGTATATGATTCTATATAAAATTAATTTTAGTTTTAAATTAAATCTAATTTATTTATTTTTGCGTGGTTTTTGATTAAGGTCTTTAACAAGCACTTTTTTGTAAAATTTTATGATTTTTTTCGCATTTTCTGTAAAAAGCTTTGCAAGTCGTGGATACAACTTGTTTTTTTAAATACTGAAAATACACGGTATTTTAGAGCACTTAATAACCTTTCAAACATGATATTAAACTCTTTGATATCTTACGTGGATCAAACACAAGTATTTTCGATTGAACACAGTTTTTCGTAACTTTTGCGAATGGAGTCTGAAGTTGGTGGTATTTGTTTTTTTTTTTTTTTTTTTTTTAATTTCACAATTAATAAATTTTAAAATTTTAAAATAATCTTTTAAACGATATTACACAATGCATTGCAATATCTTTCAAATGGCTTAAAATATAAATCAAATATTAAAACTATCATTTTTATATATTTTTACATAGTATATTAAAAAAAGTTACATAATGTAAATTCTAATCCAACTGTCTAGAATTTTTCGTTATTTGAACAATGAAACACTCGTTAATAATTAAGTGAACTGATTGACCATAATTTTATTTTTCTTGCGGTTTTTATACACACAACTAACAAAAGAAAATGTAATAAAATATTGTTGCGTCGGCGTAAATATTTTTCCCACCAAAGCAAGAGCATATAAAAAATGAAGCGACTGTATCATATTTACATAGACGTTTTGCATTGTCTATGCACATCAAATATCATCCGGTCACACGCTCTACAAATGTTTGCTTTGGTGGGAAAGACCCTGTTCATGATTGAACATACTCCCGGGCGGCTTGGAAGATTTTATTACGCTGTAGCGTCCACTGATTGAGGTTGCAGTGGAGCTAATGGGCGCCGGCGTCGGATGTAAGCTATGATCCAGATTGTTCCGACGATGCAAGCGCTCCAGAACAGAATATGAATCATGGTGTAGTGATGAACATGATGTTGATTTTGGTTGGTTACGAACTCGTTCCTATGGATCAGTTGCTCATTTTCCCGAACAGCTGCTATCTCATCTTCCAATTTTTTGGTATCCAACCCGGAGACGAGATCAAATTCGGCGTCATCACGTACCTTGGTTTTGATGTGATTTCCAATATTTTGCAATTGTTTGGTAGTGGTAACACCCGAGTTTGATTTTTGAAAGGCCTTGCTTATACTGTTGGATGCTGTGCCCACAGCTACAATGTATAAATCCCTGTCACGCAATATGCAGCCTGCATCGATGCTAATTATTCCCGATCCTTGAAGAGTGTGTGGACTAGATTGGGATCCACATAAGACATCAACCGTGGTTTCGGTGGGAATTGCATAAATCCATTGATTTGGTGCCTTCAGGGGAATCCATCTGTTCGTTGAATTGCTAGTTTGAAAGCTGCAGTATTGTTCAAGCGTGGATTTCCGCTGCAGGATGGCTATCTCGCACCTACCGTTGTTAGTGAATGCGTTGAAAACTGGTGATGTCTCGCATAAGAAATGAGATGAGGAGATACTCTGGCAACGAGATAGTTGTTCCGTAGAGAAAAATGCAAAATGTTCGCGATGGCTGTCCATGGCCAGATATTCAGGGCCAGATGTGGTCAGGGCGACGCGGAGATTCTTCCTCATTTGGGTATCGGCTCCAACAAAATAGGTGCCATTATCCGAGTACAGATCCGTGCATAAGCCTCTTCGTGACGTGAATCGTTGGTAAGCGGCAATAAAAGCATCTGTTGTTAAGCTGCTAACTATTTCTATATGCACGGCCTTGGTTACCATGCAAACTAATAGGGCTATGTATCCCTTCTCGAGTAAGATTTATGACCTCTGCCTTTTGTTGTTCTCAGCTGAATAGGTCCTGCATAATCTATCCCGGTTTTAGCGAATGGTCTGCCTGGCCACACTCTGAAGCCTGGAAGATCACCCATAAGTTGCCTCGCGTTGTGTTGTTGGTGACGGAAGCATATGACACATTTCTTTATCACGAGTCGTGCAGCTCGCCTTCCATCCAGTATCCAATATCTTTCTCTTAAGTGTGATAGCGTCAGCTGTACTCCACCATGCAACATTAACTTGTGTGCCCTTTCGATGAGTTTCCGCGTAATTGGATTGTTTTTGCCCAACATAATGGGATCTTTGGTGGCTGTTGGAATGTTTGCGTTTTGCAGGCGCCCTCGCATTCGCAATACGCCATTGTCGTCTAGAAATGGATTCAAAGATAAAAGCTTGCTGTTGTTCGGCAGTCATTTTGCGTTTCTCAGACATTTGAGTTCCTGGTAGAAGTCTTCCTCTTGACTCGTGCGGAATATAATGGTTTCTGGTGTAATCGCCTTGAATGACGGAATTTTCCGTGCAACCCGATTGATGAACGTTGCACAATTTGCCACCACTCGTTTTAATTTATCATAACTGGAAATTCTTTGAAATAATTCCAACCAGACGTTGGTTAAGTTCGTTACAGTGGTTAGTGTTACCTTCTCCTCGTAATCCTCAGGGAGATAGACTTGTGGGTCCACCTCATTGTTTTGCTTGATGGTTCTAGAGAGTTGCCAGTGGGTTGCATCCTGTTGCAGAAACGCTGGTCCGTGCCACCATAACTTGCAATGGATTAATTTTCTTGGAGATGCTCCTCGAGAAGCGAGGTCAGCGGGATTCTCGCATGATCGTACGTGATGCCAAGTGGCTGTTGGTAAATATTGCCTTTTACAGGAAATGCGGTTTGCTACAAATGTTTTGAAGCGCCTTGGTTCTCCCTTAACCCAGCTTAATGTGATGGTCGAATCGGTCCAAGCGTGCATTTCACATTCACTTAATTGCATTGCTACTCGTAGTTGGACATGCGTTAATAGTTTTGCTAATAGTCTAGCTGCGTTTAACTCCAATCGAGGAATTGACAGCTTCGTTTTGATGGGGGCCACCCGCGTTTTTGCCATAACAAGATTAGTGGTTACTTGTCCTGCCTCGTTGGTAGTCCTGCAATATACTACAGCGGCATATGCTAGTTCGGATGCGTCGGCAAAGCCATGTAGTTCCTTCCTAGTGTTCCTTGTTGTGTTGACCCATCTAGATATTTTTATGTCCTTTACAGCGGGCAATTCGTTCTTGTAGATAAACCATTTTTTGCCTATTTCTTCTGGTAGTTGTTCGTCCCATTCAATCCCGGAGACCCACGTTTCCTGGATCCAAATCTTGGCAGCAATGGTGATGGGCGCTAACCAACCGACCGGGTCAAACAATTTTGATGAGTCGGCCAAGAGCGATCGTTTAGTGGCCGTGCCCTCAGACATATCCAAATTGTCTGCGTGGAACTCAAAGGTGTCCTTCTTAGGATTATAATGAATTCCCAAGGTTATGAAGCAATCGCTTAGTTTTAACAGCACGTTTCCGGTGGCTTGCAAATCTGTTGGTATTTGCATTAATAACTCCTTACTATTGGAGGACCACTTCCTTAGTTTCAGTCCACCTTTCTCGGAGATCCCCATTAGCTCTTGAATCATAGCCGAGCCATGATCTATGCTGTCGCTTCCTGTCAGCAAATCATCTACGTAGAAATCAGATAATATAGTTTCGGACGCGATAGGAAATGATCGCCGTTCGTCTTGAGCTAATTGCCTTAATGCGCACACGGCCAGAAAGCTGGCGGATGTCGTGCCATAAGTGACCGTTTTTAACCTATAAATGTCTATGGGGTTTGTTGGTACCGTTCTCCATAGAATGAGATGATAATTCCTGTCTTGCTCGTCAATCCACACCTGCCGATACATTTTCTCTATATCGGCCGTCAGTACATGCTGATGTTTACGCCAACGAAGGATAATGTCCGCCAAATCTTGCTGTAGCTTCGGGCCGATAATCATTTTCTCATTAAGGGATGATCCATTTGTTGTTTTGGATGATGCATCGAACACTACCCGCAGTTTAGTCGAAGTGCTATCCTGCTTCGTTACGCCATGGTGTGGGATGTAGTAGATATTATGGTTGACGTGCTCTTCTACCTTCGGCAGCAACTCCATATGACCTAAGTCCAAATATTCTCGCATGAAGTTTTGATACAATTGTTTAAACGGGACGTCTTTTTTAAACCTTCTCTGTAGTTGTAATAAACGAGCGGTAGCCGTTTTCTTAGATTCTCCTAGCTGTGGGGGATCCTCCCTGAACGGAATTCTCACTGTGTACCTGCCGTCACCGTTTCATTGTAATGTTGACGAAAAGTATTCCTCCGCTCTCTGTTCTTCTTCGGTATGGACCCTTTCAACTGGAATATTGTCATTTTTCACTAAGAGTTTTAGTTGGTTCTCGATGGCTTTAGTAGTCACCATGGTGAGCTTTTCTCCAGACCGTTGACCCATGTTACCCATCAAAATCCAGCCGAACTCAGTTTCTTGGGCCATCGGATCGTTGGGACCCGATTTAATTATGTTGTCGATAGCTATAGACGTATAGTTGTCGGCGCCAGTTATTAGGTCGATAGGTTGTGGATGATTGAACAGCGGATCGGCCAATCTTAGTCTATCCAGGTGAGTCCATTTGCTGTTGTCAACCTTGTCTTGAGGAAGTTGATGATCCAGATTGTCGAATACTAGTGCCTCGATGGTTAAGCTGAAACTCCCAGGGAAGTTGGGTAGTAGCGTAGTGTTGACAACATGCCTGCATACTCCAGCGGCTTGGCCACCAATACCGGAAATTTTTATATTAATTTTCTTCTTTTTGAAATTGAAATGATTTGCAGCTATGGATGATATTAGCGTAGCCTGAGATCCAGGATCTATCAGGGCTCGCAATGTTACGAGCTGACCATTGGCGGTCGATGCCTGGACTACGGCAGTTGGTAATAATACTGTGGGTGTTTGCTGCACCACGAAAGTTTTCGAAACCTGCTCGGTTTTCGATGCAGAGTTGTTGCAATGCAGGAGAGTGTTGTGTTTACCGTTGCATACTACGCAGAATTCGATAACGGAACATTTGAACTTATCATGACCTTCCAGACATCGCACGCAGAGTTCTAGATGATTGACCAATTTAGCCCTCTCCAACGTCGGCATGTTCTTGAAGCGTGGGCAAAACTCTAGTTTGTGATTTCCGTTACAATTGGGTACCACACAGCGTGCTGAAGTTGTTGCGATATTTACACGTTTGAGTGGTTGTGCGACGGGTTGATGTGGTATTGTTACAGGCTTGTTTTTACCCATAGCTTCTAAAGACTGGAATCGCCGTTTTAAAAAGTCAAACAGCATGCTCAATGTTGGGATTTCCTTCAGCTGTTGCAGATTTGTCTCAAATAGCCTTATTGACTCTGGATCTAGCCTTTTGGTGATTACAAATACCACCAATGCTTCAAATGCTGACTCCAGTTCGAGTTGCTGAATATTATGCAACACTTCCTTTAGCGTGTCATGCATCGAGCGAAAAGCTGGGGCCGTTGCTTGTTGCAGCGTAGTCATCGACAGCAATGAACTGAAGTAATTGCTGGACAGCAACCTCTTGTTGTCGTATCTGGCCTTTATTACTTCCCGCGCCATATCATAATTTTCCCCTGTTGCGGCCAGATGAGCGTTGAGTTGAGCTGCACCCTTTTGTACTTTAGATTTTAAGTAGGTCATTTTCACTGTGTTGGACAATGCGTCGTTGTTATGCACTAGCTCAATGAACAGCTCCTTGAACGAGGTCCAATTCTCGTAGTCGCCATGGAAAGATGGTATTTCAACTTGTGGCAACTTGACTTTATGTTCTACGGGAGTTTTACTGGTGAAACGTTCTACCAGCTCCTGGCACTGTTGTAATCGTATTATGGTGTTTTCGACTTTATTTTTTATTGTGCTATAGTAATCTTCGACGAAATAATTTGTTGTTTTGTCTTCGTCATCCGTTTCTACCATTATTGTTGCGTGCAGTTGATAGACATCATTCATTTGTGTTTGCAGTTGATTGACTTTCAGCTGAAGGTATTCTTTCGAATAATTTCCTTGATCCAATCTGCCTGTGATTGCGTATATTTCTTGATGCAGTTGACGCATGTAGAAATCCTGTCGCTTGAACACTGGATTTTTACTTGAATGTGATAACGAATCAAGTTTCTTATGAGGTGGAGGATTGTTTGATGGTTGATTGCCCGTGTCTGAGCTTGGCCCCGGATTTCGTTGATGGCTATCCGAAAGAAGGGCGTTATCGTTGGAATCAGGCTGAGAAACTGTTGCCCAGGCTATGTTTTCGACCGATGTATCCGTTGGGGTGCTCGGAAGTCCTACGTTCAAGCACTGGCGCATGTCTGTTAGAAGCCACGTGCATTTGTACTGTGTTTGTTGTCTCGTAGAACGATAAGGGTGCGAGTTCTCTATTGGCGGTGATATCGCCAGAATCTTCTCATCATTTGTAATGAAATCCTGATGTGCAGCCTTCACGTATGCTATTTTCTTCTCCAAATAGCTTTTGGTTTTTCGCGAATTACCGTCCTTTTTGTAATTGGTGAGCAGTTGACTTATGTTGTTGGTAATCTCATGTTGTGCGAGCAGTAATTGTTCCATGTTTTGACGTAAATCTCGAATGGCCTGTTGTAGATTGGCTGAATGTGATGAGCTGCTACCGTTCGTTGGTGGTTGGCGTAAAACCCTTGCGTCAATGATTTACTGTGACTTGAGTTGAGATTGATAGTGTGGAATATTTTATTTATTTGCCGGTTTATTGTTGTTGTTCGGCTCGAAGGACCATGTAAATTCTAATCCAACTGTCTAGAATTTTTCTTTATTTGAACAATGAAACACTCGTTAATAATTAAGTGAACTGACTGACCATAATTTTATTTTTCTTGCGGTTTTTATACACACAATTAACAAAAGAAAATGTAATAAAATATTGTTGCGTCGGCGTAAATATTTTTCCCACCAAAGCAAGAGCATATAAAAAATGAAGCGACTGTATCATATTTACATAGACGTTTTGCATTGTCTATGCACATCAAATATCATCCGGTCACACGCTCTACAAATGTTTGCTTTGGTGGGAAAGACCCTGTTCATGGTTGAACACATAATAATTTAAGTTTTTTTATAATATTAGTTATAACAGTAATATTAATAATAATAGTGATAAATACAACTAATTAGAGTTTCTCCTTGATTTGAGATTTTGTGAGGTTGATAGGAAACTCTTCTCGATATCGCGCGATTACTTGAAATAGAAGCTGTTTTTCATCCTCTTTCTTTGTTATTTTATCGTTGAAAGAACTAACTAAGGCTGCCCGTTCGGCAACATCATTAACAATAAATATTTTATTAACTTTTATTTTCGCAGATAAATAGTTGTTGTTTTTATTCCACTTTTCAGGGTCCATTTCAAGGAATTCTTGAGTCGAAGATTCACCAATTGCGTTGAAGAAATGTTTTGTATTCTCCGTCACAAAATCGTATAAATATAGTTGATTTACTCTTTCTTTGCTTATAATGGCTTTCTTTGGATTCTCATCATATCCAGGGGTTTCCAAAGCTGAAACCATTAATCTTTTTTGTTCTAACGATATACCATACAAACATTAAAAAATGCAAGTCCAATAAGAGTTTCGCTGAGGTACCATAAATGTCTGGAAAGTACCTGAAGAACTGCTTCTGCCAAAGGTTTATCAATTTGTTCGTATTCTACTAACTGTTTAAATAATTTGAAATCATTTGGAGCTGCTTTAGTTGGAATACAGCATTCGAACCAATATTTGATATATAGCCTCATTATAAATGTATTAAGTTTTTGGAGTGCACGGAGTTCTCTGTCTACAAAAAATAAAAATAATTAAAATTGTTAATGACTAAATTGTAATTATAAAATATATTACTTGACAGAGTGAATTGATTTCGAAATAAATATATTTTCAAACTATGTACATATATGTTGCCTTTGCCATCCACCTTGCATCTGATATAACACCTGGTTTTTTAACTTTTCCATTAATTGATTCCCCCAAAAATAGAAGCTCCTGTTCCAAAAAATCAATATAATCCCCACGAGCTTGATGAATTTTCAACCGTTGTTTCAAAAATTTCACAATTTCAGTTCGAATAGTTTCTGGAAAGTATTCTTTTACATGTGGATCTTGCATACCAGATACATACGAACTTATGTCTATATTATTCCATTGTTTTTTAAAGCGATCGAAAATTGAAATTACAGGCCCTCTTGTTGATGGTTCTATCGTCTTTTTAAATGCTTTGCTTAGCAAAAGCTCTGCTATATGGTGTCGACAAGCAAAAAACATAATTGGGTTTGAAAATTTGTTTGCTATTAAAAACGCTGCTCCATTTTCAATTCCAGTGTTCGATGCTGTTTTATCAAAGCAAATACCTTTAACATTATCAACAATTTTCCAGTCATTTAGAGTCTCGAGAACAGCTTCTGCTTGCATGTGACCAGAGCCATTTTCCAATTTCGGGATGGTAAGTAATTTAGAGTTCCCACCACCAGACTATTGTAAGTTGATGTACTACTCATTAAATCTTTCATTTTTTTTTCCATCCCAGTGAACAGTCAGAAATGTATCAGGCTTAAAATTTTCTCGAATATCAGTGACAATCATTTCTCGATATTTGCGCCTGCTATTTATAGCTATTTATAGCAGTTGATGGAGACAGCTTTAAATCATTCAAGAAATGTCCTAAAGCATTTGATACTAAGGATAATATGATAAATGCAGATCTATTACTTAATCCCAGTCTATCTAAATTGCCAGCAACTTCTTTTGCAACAATTTCTTGCTTTCTTTTTATACTTTGTGAATTTGCTCTTTCAATAGATTTCTTAAATTTTCGGGTGGTTCATATTCTGATAAAGATGTATAATCGGTTTCAGTAGTTTCTTCTGATAATTCATATATATATATATATATATATATATATATATATATATATATATATATATGTATATATATATATATATATATATGTATATATATATATATATATATGTATATATATATATATATATATATATATATATATATATATATATATATATATATATTTATATATATATATATATATATATATATATATATATATATATATATATATATATATATATATATATCTATATATATATATATATATATATATATATATATATATATATATATATATATATATATATATATATATATATATATATATACATATATATATATATATATATATATATATATATATATATATATATATATATATATATATATATATATATATATATATATATATATATATATATATATATATATATATTTATATATATATATATATATATATATATATATATATATATATATATATATATATATATATATAAATATATATATATATATATATATATATATATATATATATATATATATATATAGATATAGATATAGATATATATATATATATATATATATATATATATATATATATATATATATATATATATGTATATATATAGATATATAGATATATATGTATATATATATATATAAGCAAAATTTATCTTTTACAGCTTGTTTCCATGTAAGGTTCAAACTGGCTTGAGTTGGAGTTGGTGTTCATGGAAACGAGGTTGGAGTTAGGTTTTCGTTAAGTCATTTTGAAAGCTAGTGCAATAGAGTAGAGTTGAAAACCAAAATGGCGAGACGAATATACATTTTGGATTTTTCTACCACCAGATAAGAATGTTACTATAATTGAATACAACAACACACAAAAAATTAAAAACAAGAGTCATAAGTGTGTTTATAATGTAACTTGCTGTAACACTTTCAACTCAACCCAACTCACTTCCATGGAAAAGATCGACGGCATTTTGAAATTTAACGAAAACCTAATTTTAATCCAACCTAACTCAATCTCGTTCATGGAAACATGATATTAGCTGTCATAGCTCATAGAATATAATGTTAGGTTATGATTCAATACTAAATATGTTGGCAGCAGTGACAACACCAATATAAAATAAAACACAGTTCAGTGGATGTACAAGGAAGGAGTGATTGCATCATCTTTTAAAATAAAAAACAAGAGATGTGATGATTCATCTAACTCATAAAGAATAAAGGCGAACATTAGATTTACAAAGTGCATTTTTAATTAATAATATAGATTTAATTTACCGGAGTGGTAACAAAGTGGCGACGAGGATAGTGGTTTTATTTAAAAAAAAAAAAAAAAAAAATAAAATAAAAACACGAGTCAAAATGACGGACGTTTTGGTTAAAGAATTTTTGGAGCAACTAAAAATTCAAAAAGACGAGTCCGAAAGATGTGAAATCGCATTCCAAGACCAAATCCAGCGACAACATATCCAATTGCAAGAATTAATTGGAAAAATAAGGGATATTCCTGGAAATTCTAATGTGGAGCAACGCATGGAAAGTTTGGCGAATAGTATGCAAACTTTTCGCTACGACCCAGAAATTGGTCAAACATTTGAGAGCTTGTACAGACTCTATAAGGGGTTATTCATAGAGGATGCAAAGGAGTTCGATGAAGCAGCGACGAAAATTGGATGCATCAGTACATACAAAGTTTAACGATATGCTTCTCCCGAAGGAGCCAAAGGACTTCACATTCGATGAGATCATCCAGAAACTCAAAGATACGTTCGGTAGAATGGAATCCATTTTCAACACGCGGCTCAAATGTCTGCAGACGACTATGGATGACAGCACAGATTTTTCAACATACACAGCACAGATTTTTCAACATAAAGCACAAATCAATCGCAGATGTGAAGATTTTCAATTAGAGAATCTGTCCACAAACCAGTTTAAGTGCCTTATTTTTGTATGTGGGCTAAAATCATCTCGTTTCGCTGAAATCCGCACGCGTCTACTATCAAAGCTTGACGGCGACACTGCGGATGAACACACTCTTGACAAACTTGAGGCAGAAATACAACATATGCTCAGTTTAAAAAGAGATACGGCGATGATTGGTGGAACTACAAAGGCATTGCCATCAGCCATACAGGCGATTAAACAACAAAACAATCGTCAACCAATGGCAACACAAAATGCACAACAAGTAGGTGGAAAAAATTCCCAAATATCGCCTGCGCCAATCACGAATCATTCCCAGCCACAAACACGGGTTCCATCGACACCATGTTGGCTCTGTGGTGGCATAGACTACTCATATAACTGTCATTTCCGCACGCACAAGTGTACGCAATGTCACATGATCGGACACAAGGAAGGATTCTGCAATTTTGCCAATAAACCTCGGAATTCAAAGAAAAAAAAAACACCGAGGACAATTCAAAACCAGTGTAATCCGATCTATCAATGATGATGGTGATCAAGCCGAGACGTATAGTGACCGAAAATATATCACTGTGAAGATAAATGGATGTGAAACCATATTGCAGATTGACACAGCTGGAGATTTCACAGTTATCACCGAACAAGTATGGCGAGCCATAGGGTCTCCTACAACTAGACCGAGCGACAAGAAAGTCAACTCAGCATCATTGAACCCTGTCCCCATTATTGCAGAATTTGTTTATGAAATGGGGATACCAATTACCGGGCAAGTATTATTTGGGAAATGTTATGTGACCAGTATTAAAGGCCTCAATATTTTAGGTATCGACTGGATAAAAGCATTTGGACTTTGGGATCAGCCTATCAGTTCTATTTGCAATGTGATACGCGATCAAGCCAGCAGTCGTGATAAGTTTATAGCAGAATTGTAACAACAATTCCGAGTTGTTTTCAGCGACACTCCAGGTTTGTGCAAAGTCACTAAAGCTCATATATACCTGAAGCCAGATGCACGTCCGATCTACCGTCCAAAAAGACCAGTCTCATTCGCCGCACTCGAAAGTGTCGAACGCGAATTGGAGCGTCTACAGGAACTAAACATAATAACGCCAGTTGAGTTCTCAAAGTGGGCAGCACCCATTGTTGCAGTAAAAAAACCAAACGGCCGCGTACGAATATGCGACGACTATTCCACGGGTTTAAACGCCAGTATTGAAACAAACGCCCATCCACTGCCAACTCCAGAGGAAATGTTTTCTCAACTCGCGGGCAGTACTGTATTCAGCAAAATAGATCTGTCAGATACGTATTTGCAGATCGAAGTCGACGATGAATCGAGGCAGATACGGACAATAAATACACATAAAGGTTTATTCACATTCAATCGACTAGCGCCGGGCATCAAGTCAGCGCCGGGCAGTTTCCAGAAGATCGTAGATGCAATGATAGCGGGTCTCAAAGGCACAGTGGCCTACTTCGATGACATTCTCGTGCACGCAATAGACGAGAACACACACAAACAAAATGTCAAGCGCCTGTTTCAACGTTTAGAGGAATATGGTTTCCGGGCAAAACTCGAAAAATGCGATTTTTACACACACCAAGTTAAATACCTTGGTGTGATCATTAATGCCAAAGGAATCACAACAGACCCATCGGAAATTGCTGCAGTAACTTTGATGCCGGTCCCTCAGAACATAAATCAGCTTCGTTCATTTCTGGGAGCTATAACTTTCTATGGAAAGTTCGTTAAACAAATGCATAGCCTACGTTCACCGTTAGATCTCTTGAGAGCGGATGTTAAGTGGGAATGGTCTCATGAATGCCAACAGGCATTCGAAAAGTTCAAAACAATTCTCACATCAGAATTGCTTCTAACACACTACGACCCAGCTCTACAAGTAAAAATATACGCTGACGCTAGTAACACTGGAATTGGTGCATCAATCAACCATGCTTACGACAACGAAACGGAAAAAACTATCGCGCATGCATCACGCGCACTCACAAAAGCCGAGCAGAATTATAGCCAAATCGAGAAAGAGGGATTAGCTCTCATATACGCTGTAAAAAAAATCCTCCGCTACGTATATGGTAAAAGTTATACTCTGGTCACAGACCATATAAGTCTCTGCTAAGTATCTTCGGAAACAAAAGTGGTATTCCAGTGTACACCGCCAATCGACTACAACGGTGGGGACTAACATTGTTATCTTATGATTTCAAGGTACAATATAAGCCCACAGGGGAATTTAGCAACGCATACATACTCTCACGTCTCATCGCCTCGACTAATATCGAAACTGAGGACGTGGTCACCGCTTGTATGCGCGTGGAAGAGGAGATTGACGATGGGTTTGAAGAGACCATAAACGCCTTACCGATCAAAAGACACATGATCTCGAGCGCAACAAACCATGACAAAGTTCTTCAAATAGTGGTTTAATACATCCAACAAGGGTAGCCAGAGTCAGGGAACCAATTACATGATAACGATGAGTTGCTACAATTTTATAATCGTCGCGATGCATTGTCATACTATCATGGATGTGCCATGTTTGGTAATCGAATAGTAGTGCCATACAGATTCCGCAAACTCATATTACGTCAACTACATGTTGTACATATAGGGGCAGATGCAATGAAAGTGCTAGCGAGATCACATGTATACTGGCCGAGGATCGACGATGCCATCACGACTCTAGCGCGATCATGTAGTCGTTGCACAGAAAACGTAAAATCTCCAATTAAAACACTACTACAATCGTGGCCACGGGCGACGCGCCCCATGGAGCGAATTCACACCGATATTGCCGGCCCGATTGACGGAAAATACTTCCTCGTTAGTGTCGACTCGCAGTCTATGTACCCCGAAGTACATGAGTGTGATAACATTACATCATCAATGTGTATCGAAAAGCTCAGTGAATTTTTTGCTTTGTTTGGAAATCCAGAAAATCTAGTAACAGATAACGGCACCCAATTCGTAAGTGAGAAATTCAAGTCATTTTGTGAGTCACGAGGAATAAATCATATCAAAACTCCGCCGTATCACCCAATGTCGAACGGCGGAGCGGAACGATTCGTAGATACATTAAAAAGGACACTAAATAAATCAAAGGGGGAAGGATCAAACAAGGAAAACTTAACTAAATACCTCCATATTTACCGTTCAACACCTAATCGACGAGCTCAACTGTCTAAGTCACCTGCACAACTGTTTTTGGGACGAGAAATTCGAAACGAGTTGGACTTGTTGAAGTCACTTCCAGAATCCAGCACAGAACGAGATACGCAACAAGAACGTCAGTTCAACAAACATCATGGAGCTCGTGCAAGACAATTTGAGGTCGGAGATAAAGTGTATGCTAAAATCTACCGTCATAACAAGATGTCCTGAGCTCAAGGTAAAGTCATCAAGCGAATTGGACAAGTGATGTACCTTGTTGGCCTGATCAAAACAAACCGTTTAGTTCGATCATCTGTGAACCAATTAATCCGTCGGTACACAGAGAATGACGACAGAATCAATGAGGATCAACTTCCTTTAGATTTGTTAATAGCACCAACCAGTGACATGTCATCAGCAAACACAAATCAGTCACCAACGCAACCATCAACAACATTAGTCTATCAACCGCCAATAGAATCAGATAGTAATGAATGAACTAATGACAACAATAACAAATCAAGGAAATTGCAAGACTTCAAATTCACCACAGCCTGTACGCCGTCCACAACGATTCCGGCGTCTTCCCAATCGCCTATTGGATTTCGATTTATCTAATTAAAAGAGGGAGATGTTGGCAGCAGTGACAACACTAATCTACTAATATATAATTCACAGAGTGTGGCCGTAACGCTTTTCTTATATTTCAATTTAGATGCTTGAATTTTATAACTGAGTAGTCCGAGTGATATAGGTGGTGACTTTTTAACAAGGAACTTCGAATAGAAAATGTTTCGGGTTCTCGATGCTCATCGAAGTACTTATTAATTTTAATAATTTTTTTGCCTATAACGGTATTTCATTTTTTCAATACGAATTGAAAAACATAAAATTTTATATTGTAAGACAATGATTATAATGTAATATATAATGTACATTTAGGCTGGTACCGAAAATTATTTTTCGATATTCAATTTTTTCCAATAAGCTTTCGGGTTCGATCCTCACCAAGAACGTTTTGCATTATTTTTTTTTTTTTCATTTTATAACGGCATTTCATTACAACATAACGAATTGAAAACTATATCCTCTTTATTAAATAATATACCCAGTGTGGAGCGAGACGCTATATGTATAATTATACACCCCACACACTAACACTACTACAAACTAAATGCACCAACACCTCATTGTATCAATATTTCGCGTATAATACGGCCCGCTGTAAATTTCAGCTAAGTGAGCCTTTTTTAATTCGTGGAGCCCTTTCGATGCAATCATGACCATAGGAACCATTGTAAAATTAGTTTCAAATACTCATATAGGTATCGGGTGTGTTTATAAAAATAAGAAACTGAAATTTATTTTATTTCTTCAATTGTTTTGTTTAGTTCTTATGTTTTACGTGTGAATAAAGTGTTAAAATTGTGTCATTTTATTGAAATTAAAGATAGGTTTTTATTATTGCACTAACGTGTGAAAAATTAGAGCGAAACTTTCGCTCAATTTTTAACGAATTTACACAGACGTTGTGTAAATAGATTTGTTATATAGACCTTAATAAATGTAAGCAATATTAAAACTTTTGAAATGTCAATGTTCCCGAAAAAGATTAAATTATTTAAATTTTACTTTACATGAGAAATCAAAATTTTAAACTTTTTAACTAGAATGGATCGAGAAACTCCGGAAGGACGGAAATTCCGTTTGAATTGTGAACGACAACTAAGGTGGAAAAATCGACAGTCGCAAGAAGGTCGTCAACGCAATAATGAGCAAAAACGCCAACGACTTTTAAATAAAATGCCGGGAGAAGGCATAATTCGCAGAGCTCAAAATGAAAATCGGATGCGAAGATCGAGAGTCGCTGGGAATTCATCGATTTTTGATCATGAAACCTTCCGAGACAATGAAATTAATGCTCACAGTTGTGGTGTGATGAATGTTGAATGTCGACATTGCCATTCTCTCAATTTTAGTGCTGAAAAATCGTCGGATGGAAACTTCAAATTTTGTTGCCACAAAGGAACTATATTGCTTGAAACTAGCTGCCAGCAAATGCGACAATTTCCGTTTCTTCTTCATGAGCTTCTCAGTAATCCTCATCACCCACATTTTCGAGCCTTTCATGATAACATTCGATCGTACAACTCTATGCTTGCATTTGCTTCAATGGGTGCGCAAATTCATCAGTTTCAAGGACGAGGCCCTTATGTTTTTCGCGTTCACGGTCAGATCTATCATTGTACTGGCCACATGCATCCAGCTGAAGGTGAGCAACGACAATATGCTCAGCTATATGTTATCGACTCAGCTATGGCGAATCAAGATCGCATGAATCATCCTGCTAATTCGCGATTGAACGCAACTATTGTCAGCGCTTTGGATGAAATGATTCGAGAGCAAAATATTTATGCGAAAGCCTACCGAAATCTTGGTGAGGTTGAGCGGAAGGAAGAACAAGCAGCGGCAGCCGACAATCGAACGCTTCCCGTTATGAACATGGCATTTCGGTGCGATCGTAATGACGATAGACGTCGTTACGATCTTCCAACAGTTAACGAGGTGGCAATGATTTTTCGCTCTGCCGACGGACAGCCTCCATTTGAACGTGATTTTCGAGTTTACCCACGTAATAATGAACAACCTCTCATCAACCTCAACATTTTAAGTTTACATTTGGATCCGATGACATACGTACTATTCTATCCTATTGGAGAAGCTGGCTGGCAACCAAACATGCAAATGAATACCGCTCATTGTCCCGAGAGAAAGCGAACTAAAATCACTCTTCTGCAATGGAAAGTTGCACAAATTGCCATTCGAGTCGGTCGCTTCAATCCAATTCTCCATGGCGGAAAATTGTTTCAGCAGTGGGCTGTTGATGCTCATCTGCAAGTTGAAGCCAACAATTTGAACTTTGTGCGCAATCCGCAGGGACGCTTACGAGTCGAGCAATATCGAGGTCTAATGGACGTTTTGAATAATGTGGCAATTCGTCATGGAACTACAGTTGGTCGATCTGTCATCTTGCCATCTTCATTTCAAGGTTCCCCTCGCAACATGCGCGAAAAGTATCACGACTCTATGGCAATTGTGGCAAAGTACGGCAAGCCTGATCTTTTCATTACTATGACATGCAATCCCAATTGGCCAGAGATTCGAGAGAACCTTTTTCCTGTACAACAGCCCGGTGACAGACCAGATTTGGTTGCTCGAGTGTTCAGCATTAAGTTGAAAGAACTACTCGATGACATAGTAAAGAACAAGGTTTTTGGAAATGTCATTGCATACGTTTACACGATTGAGTTTCAAAAAAGAGGACTTCCCCATGCTCACATGCTCTTCATTCTGGCCAATGACTCAAAAATCGACACAGCCAAGAAGATTGATCGATTTGTGTGCGCTGAGATTCCTGAACAGCAACTGGAACCCATATTGCATGAAATCGTTGTTCGCTCGATGATACATGGACCTTGCGGCAATGAGAACCCACTTGCGCCTTGCATGGAAAAAGGTGAATGTGCAAAAAGATTTCCGAAATCCTTTTGCAAGGAAACGTTAACCGAAGTTAATGGTTTTCCCATTTATCGTCGTCGTGAAGGAATTGAGATTCAAATAGGAGAAAGGAAAATTGATAATCGTCATGTCGTTCCATACAACAAATTTTTAACACGCAAATTCAATTGTCACATTAACGTCGAATCCTGCCAAACCGTTCAAGCAATCAAGTACATTTCAAATATATATACAAAGGATATGATTGTGCTTCTGTTGAATTAAGTTCACAAGGACCGATTGTTCATGATGAAATTAAGCAATTTCTCGATGCGCGTTATGTTTGTGCTCCTGAAGCAATTTGGCGACTGCTCGAAAATCCAATGAACGATCGATCGCATGTTGTTTATCGTCTTGCCATCCATCTTCCTGACGAACAAATGGTTTATTTTCAAGACGGCCAAGAAGATGCTGCAGCTGATCGAGCTCAACACCGATACAAACATCTGACTGCATGGTTTGAGCTTAACAAGCACGAAGACGAGAATGCTCGGCAATATTTGTATTCCGAAATTCCTGAGCATTACGTATTTGACAAAACTTTTTGCATTTGGAAAGTTCGCAAGCAGAGAGGAGATAGGATTATCACTCGAATGTATGCTGTCAGTCCGAAAGATCGCGAGCGCTTTTATTTGAGACTGCTATTACAACACATTCGTGGAGCTCAAAGTTTTACCGATCTTAAGACCGTCGATTCAGTGATTTTTGACACCTTCAATGATGCAGCACGAGCCATGAACCTTCTTGAGGATGATAGCGAATGGGAACGATGTTTAAGTGAAGCAAGTCATGTGTGCATGCCGCATCAAATTCGCCTAACATTTGCTTTGATTTGTGTCTTCAATTCGCCCAAAAATCCTCTTGTGCTTTTCGAGCAATTCAAGGAGTATTTAATCGCCGACTACATCATGTATTTCGATCACATAACCGCTGAAAAGAAACTGCTTCAAGACATTGAGGTTATTTTGTGCATGAATGGCATGAAATGCACAGATTTTCGCCTTCCTGAACCTGGCCCGATTCAAAACGTCGAACATGTTTTCGATGTCAAAGAGCAAGCTCAAATGGCCATAAACTTGATCGCCACCCTTAACCCAATGCAGCGTGCCATTTTCGAAGAGATTGCTGCTGTAATTGATGATTCGATGGCTGAGTCGAGATTTTTCTTCCTCGACGGTCCTGACGGTTCGGGAAAAAGTTACCTTTACAACACTTTGATGAGTTATGTAAGAGGCCAGAGTAAAGTTGTTCATGCTTTCGCCACGACAGGAATTGCAGCGGATTTATTAGTTGGTGGTAGAACTGCCCACAGTGGTTTCAAAATCCCGCTTTGTGCTAACGAAACATCGGTGTCATCCATGAAAATCCCCTCGCAGGAATCCATTAAATTACGTGAAGCTGCAATGCTCATTATCGATGAGGCTTCAATGCTTTCTTCGCATTCTCTTCGAGTGATTGATCTGCTTCTGCGAGGAATCATGAATAATATTCGTCCTTTCGGTGGCAAGCTTCTCATCCTTGGTGGTGACTTTCGACAAACCTCAAATGTTGTTCGCAGAGGAAAAAATGCTGATATCATCGAAATGTGCGTGAAAAATTCTCCTTTGTGGCGGCATGTGAAGCAGCGAACTCTCATCACCAACATGCGAGCATTTGGACAACGAGAGTTCAACGAATGGGTTTTGCAATTGGGCGATGGCAGATTACGAAATAATCTGGAAGAAGCCGATCCCGATTTAGTCGAAATTCCTGAGGAAATGATAGAGCGTGAAAACATCATTTGGTCAATTTTTGGAGTTGAAATTCGAACAACAACTGCTGATGAAATCGCCGATGTCGCCAACAAGATCATTCTCAGTCCAAAAAATGTTCATGTCACAAAGCTCAACAATGCCATTCTCGATCTTTTACCGGGAGATGCAACAACCTTCCTGAGCATTGACTCAATGATCTTCGACGACCCGAGCGATGCAATCGATTTTCCAGTCGAATTTTTGAATTCTCAGACCCCTTCTGGCATGCCTCCTCATTTACTGAAATTGAAAGTTGGTGCGTTCATCATGTTGCTAAGGAATTTGGATCCAAAGAAGGGACTTCTGAATGGAACTCGATTTATCGTGAAAAAGCTGTTCAGGAATTGTATCAAGGCGGAAATAATCGCAGGCAGCAATAAGGGAGCGGAAGTTTGCATCCCCCGAATCGACTTGGAACCAAGCGAGAGCAGCTTAGGATTTCAAATGAAGCGACGACAATTTCCCATCGGTTGGGGTGTTTTTACCAGAACCTGTTTTTGCTCATGGCCAGCTTTATGTAGCTTTAACGCGAGTACGAAATCATGAAAACCTTAGAGTGCTGATCAACAATTTCTCATACCAAGGCGCAATAATAAATGATAACTGTACATTTACAAGAAACGTTGTGATAAAAGAATTATTGAATTAATATTAAATTGTCTTATTTCGTATTATTTTAGGAAAAAAAAAACATTTTACTTTTCAGGCTATTGGGTCATATTACGTAACGCTTCATGGGGGTGGCTTCATGATTTGTTACGATTTGTTAAAGATAGGGAGGAGTGAACATAGATCATATCATTGATAGCCCGTTTTCTTAATTGCAAAATTCACTTTCACGTGATTAAAATAATTTAAAAATGTGAATACTTTTATGTTACGCCTGGGAGAGTGAGGGGTTTTGAAATATGTTACGATCTTTTAGGAAAGGGAAGTAAGGGGTATAAAAAGCAAATAAATATGTGAACTACTATATATTGAGTTTTCAGAAACTTCCGTCAGTTTTGACGGGTAATTACTAGTATAAAATAAAACACAGTTCAGTGGATGTACAAGGAAGGAGTGATTGCATCATCTTTTAAAAAAAAACAAGAGATGTGATGATTCATCTAACTCATAAAGAATAAAGGCGAACATTAGATTTACAAAGTGCATTTTTAATTAATAATTTAGATTTAAGTTACCGGAGTGGTAACACTAAAATAATAAAGTAGCCCTCTAACGTAAATAACACGATATGATCTGTAGTCATTTCAAATAACATTTAGACCAACTAATCCTCACTTGAAAATATGTCGTGATAAGAAAAGTAATTTGAAATCATCATTGTCGTAAAAATTCAGTGCAATACAATGTTCTTCATAGCAACCGTCTAGGGTTTATAGATAGAATTTTAAAACTTGACTGCGAGCTTACGTAAAAAATTCTTCGGAAAAATTTTCTGCAATTTAAAAATATTTTATATGCAATTTTATCCGGAAGGGGAAATTTGTTTACGAAATTGACTACGTCGATTGGTTGCCTACTTAACATTTTTCCGCAGAATATTTACATAAACTCGCACTGACTGTTATTTGGCATAACAAGCGATATGACTATGGGAGTATGGTCCTAAATCATATCACTACAGTATCTTTTTTCTCGTTGGCTTGGAAAAAAGCTAAAGTAATTCCAGTTTCATACTCATTTTATTTTTATTCAATTGTACAACCTTTCTACATGAAAACGCTTTCGCAAAGAAAAAAAAAATCGGAAAATTGTCAAGGCTCTGGTGTTTCCATAAAAAATCGTTTTTAAAAAAAAAATATTGATTGTTTTGTGTGTAATTTTAATATACAATAAAACGAACAATTTTGGAAATATTTTTCACTATGCTTTTGGCAATGATCCAAGCTCAAGTTTAAATAAGTTAAAACAAAAAGCCCTATACCAAAAAATAATTAGTTTTAATATTAAGAATAGGCTCAATATAAAAAATAATAATTTTAAAAACTAAAGTAATTTCAATACAGGAAGTTAGCCTAGGACCAATTATCCTTCTACCAGGTCTTTTAAAGGACTTTGAGAAGCTAACCGTGCGATTCTGACGTTAAGACTGTTAAGAGTATCACAGCTAAGAGAAATTTTGGTAAGAGATTTTTTTTAAGAGAATCTCTAAATTGGTATTCTGTTGGTAGTACTCTTAAAAACTCTCCAAATATATTAGAAAATATTTGGAGACCTGTCAATTTGAATTTTTACATACATTTTTCGTGGTTGATAAATAAATAAAACCAATTTTAGTAATTTTTATTTAAATACGTTATTTAAATTTTTATTTAAATTACAAGGGCTCTAGGACAAGCGTTGAACAACACGCCGCTTCTAACAAAAAAAAAAAAAAAATCACTGGAAAATAAAGAAAATTTATCTTAGGTTTATAACTAAATTTTATAAAAATTAATAATTTATAAGAATAAAATATTTCATATTTTTTTTTTATCAAATTTTAGATTATGTTTATTTTTAAAACAAACAATAAATAACATATTTTATTTTTCGAGTACAACATTAAATATTATTTTGAAACTTACTACGATAAAATTATTTTTGTTTAATACGACTATGAGAAACGTCAAAGTTGTGATGCTTATGACCACCTATTTCGTATGTCTTAGCTAAGAGATTTTTTAAGAGAATCTCATAACTAAGAGAACGTACAGAATCGCAAAATAGTCTTAGGTAAGAGAAATCTCTTAACTAAGAGAAATCTCTTAGTTAAGACCTCTGTGACTGTGCCTCAGAACGGTAATTAGACTACAAATCGTCTACAGGTCGCACGGTAATTCAACTACAAATCTCCAAGTATTTAGAACGCAATAAATTTTTCAATATACATCAATCTGACTTTTTTTCTGAAATGTCATTCAACGAGTAACCAAATTTTTAAACGTATTAGCGATTGGTCTAAAGTGAATGAACAACTCAATTGCCGTCTTACTTTGGTAAAAGTTATTCGAATTCGGATAGGAATGAAATTTTGCCCAAAGGAAGAGCCAAAAATATTTTTTTTTTACTTTCAACTGTTGGCACCAAGCTCTAAAAATATAATTGTTATTTAGAATTTTCACAAATACAAAATATTGATACAAATTATTGAATAAAGTATAATAATTCCAAATTATAATTAACAAAATTTAAAATTCTTGTTTGTCTTCATTGTAATTAAAATTGAATGTAAAGGAGTTGTCTTCATTATAATTAAAATTGAAATATAAAATAAATACCCATAACACCCACAAATCACTTATAATAGATTACGCCTTGCGCACTTTGCCTATTTGGATTATAAAATAAACGGCAGTCAAATGACGTCAATTGAGACTGAACAGTTTTGTTTCACAATATCGTTGTATGTAATTGAATCTAAAAATTAAATTAAATTAAATAAATAATGCGGTGCGCCGTATTTAATTGTTGTAATAACAATATAAATAATTGTTCATATAGTTTTCATTCTTTTCCAACAAATAAAAATAAGACATTGTTGAAAGCATGGATCCTGTTTTGTAGGAGGAAAGAAATATCCAACCATAATACATCCAGAATTTGTAGCGCCCATTTTACTGACAATGATTTTGCAAACAAGTTAGAGCATAAAATGGGTAAGAATTATTATAAAAAATTTTGTTAGTTGAGTTGTAATTCTAATATTATATCAAGGATTTTCAAAAATTCTAAAATTAAAATCGGGTGCGATGCCAACTTTGCGACCAGTTTGTGAAGTGAACGAAAGAGTTTTGTTAAGGGATCAAAATCGATTGTCTCGAATCCAAAGACGAGAAGACAAAAAAATGATTAAATCATTACTTGGTGAATCAAATTTCAGTTTACCCGAGCTTGTGTATTGCGAATCAAATGATTTAGAAGAAATGGTATATGATAATAACAATGATCGGGAAGAGCCAGAAAAACAAATAAATAAATCGGAATTTGATGCCTTAAAGGACGAGATGTATGTATTTAGTTTGTTAAAAAACATGAGAATTAACCGCTATAATGTTATCATAATTTTAGGGACAATTTTAAACAGAAAAAGCTTACCGAAATTCAAAAGTTAAAAGCCGAAATTCAAAATTTAAAAGACCATGCAGACTTGCTTAAAATGAATTTAGAGAGAAAAGATTTTGAACTACAGAATTTAGAAAGTAAATTGAGAGAACTATTTACACCAGGCCAGATATGCAATGGGCAGAAGCTGACATCGCCAGATCTATTACACTGTAATCGGCCAGCCCTAGAGCTTATAAATTATTAAAACAAAAGCAATTTCCTCTTCCTGCTGTCCGCACTCTCCAGAAATGGGCACAACAAATTAATATTTCTCCAGGGATTCTTGAACCGGTTATGAAAATTATGAAAGCAGCAACTGAACTAAGTGAATCCCAGAAAGTTTGTATCTTGAGTTTTGACGAAATGAAGATTAGGGAAACTTATTGCTACGACCGGTCATCGGATTCCACGTATAAACCTGCAAAATATTGTCAAGTTGGAATGTTGAGAGGTATACGTGAATTATTATTACTATTGTACATTTTATTTTAATAAAATGAATTCTTATCAATTTCAGGGTTAATCTCCAAATGGAAACAACCATTTTATTACGATTTCGATCGTAAAATGACGAAACAAATTTTGTTCGAAATATTACAAAAAGCGGAATATTGTGGTTACACTGTGGTGGCTATAACTAGTGATCTCGGAGGAGGTAATCGAGGGCTATACAAGGAGCTTAACATAGAAACACATAAACCATGGTATGATTATTAAATTATATTTCTCATGTAAAATTTATTATTTTTTTTTTGTATTAGGTTTATCTTTGGACACAATAAAATATACGTATTTGCGGACGTACCTCACCTTATTAAGCTTATAAGGAATCATTTTATTGATAATGGTTTTTTGATAAACGGTAAATGCGTAAAGAAACAAATAATTTTGAAACTTCTATCGTGTACATCAACAGAACTGACCATTACTCACAAAATTTCCAGTAACCATTTAAGTGTTGCTCAAGCAGAAAGGCAAAAAGTCAAAATGGCTACCAAACTTTTTTCCCATACCGTAGCACAAGCTCTCTCGAGGGCCATCGACCTACGATTGATAGAAGACGAAAATTAGGAAGAGTGTTACAATTTATTTAAGCTTGTACAATTGGAAATATTTTAATATTATGTACATATTTAAATCATTATTTTTTTAGACTAACGATTGGTTTGATGTGATGAACGTCAGAGTATATTCTGCTGATTCCAGAGAGCGAGTTCAGGCCTACGGACTAGCCATTAAAGTGCAGAATGACATCTTAGATAGGATGACCAAAATGATGAATGAGATGCTAGTATTGGGAAAGAATACATTACTACCGTTTCAAAAAAGTAAACTACATATTTTATGTTAATGTATTATTGTTAAAAATTATTATTATTTTTTATAGGAATTATTCAATCAAATACCGCATTAAAATTGTTGTACGAAGATATGAAACAACGTTTCAATTTTAAATACATTTTGTCGTATCGTTTAAACCAGGATGTTTTAGAAAATTTTTTTGGTACTATCCGTGCAAAGGGTGGTCTGCACGATCACCCTGATAGGCAGGAATTCAAATACCGTTTGTGATCCTACATTTTGGGGCATAATGAAGGGGCAATATCTGAAAATGCAAATGTGGCAATTGACGATACCCCTGATTTGGTAACATCAGAATCAACGGTAACAGGTAACAAAATTAGCTTTCGTCCTAATAAATTATTAAAATTTTCTTTCAACAATTTTTAGGACAAATTTTTAGAAATGTTTCTGGGTTAAACGAAAATCCCGAAGATTTTCAGGAAGATAATTATTTTTCATTGATGGAATATGACGGACTTGAAAATCTTGCTGGATATATATGTCATAAATTGCATAAAGAAGTCCCCTATATTCGAGTAGATTCCACATTCCATTCGGTGAACCCCCATTTTTCTTATACTTGGGTTGATCAATTAAATGAAGGGGGCCTGTCAAAACCCACTCAGAGTATGATGATACACATGTCCACGTTGGAATCTATTTTCAATGATGCAAATGGGGATGAATTATTAATAACAAGGGACTATCAGCAGCATCTGTTGTTATTAGCAAAAGACATCGACTGTGATAAAAGAGTAAAAAAATTATTCTTTAGGGCAAGAATGTTTTTCAGAATTAGGAAACTAAATAAAGAAATTTCTGAAACAAAATCAAGAAAAAGAAAATATAAAAAAATTATAACTTGAATGTGTTTTTAATATAAAATATAATATTTATCCAAAAAATAGTTTTTTATTTACATATATTATACATTTATTAGACAAATTCCTTATTTTTCATACAATTCCTTTGCAATATTTTACTAGCAAGTCTCAGTTGACGTAATGCGCAGTAAACTACGAAAACGAAATCCACGAAGGCGTAATCTATTATAAGTGATTTGTGCATAACACCCATATATTGGCATTAGAAACTAAAATTCGACAAACAGCCGAGAAAAATATATAAACCAATGAACAAGCCATTTGGAATATGCTTCAAATTAAAAATTTAATGTTATCAGTTTTTTATAAACAAAAAGGCTAATGAATTCATTTTATTTGTTAGATTTTTGTTTTTTACTACCAACGTTTTTTTATTACCATTTTTTTTTTATTACCCACTAAAATTAAACATTTTGACGATTGTGAAAATTCTCTAGGTCATGAGCCGATTGTTAAATATTTGACAGCACATAACATCACTCCCTATCATATAAATAATATGTTCCTTGTTATGAAATTATACTGAGAGCGAATGAAGAATTTCAATTCCATCAATTCCGTCGGAAATTAATTGAGTTGAAATCGCTTGATATAAAAAAACAAATCAACGTTTCTTAAATATAAACTAGTTAAAGTTATATCGTTTTCGATTGACCAGAAAAAGTAATCAAGATTGAAAGTATTTTTTTGTTTGAAAAAAGTTCGATGTTCCCCAAAAATGCTCTGATGCGAATTTTTCTCGGTTTTCTTCTTAAAAATCTAAACTTTTTGGTTGACTAAATAATTAAATAATTCGGTCATTTGGACTAATTTGCATTTAAAACGTCAGTGTTTCAAGTATGCTCATAACCAAGCAATTCTTTTTGGTTTAAGTGAAATGTAAACTCCAAATTTAGACAGACAATTATAAATATTAACTTTGACGGATAAATAACACAAACTTATAAATAGAAATCTGTTTTTTAAAATGATATCGATCGATGTGCCATATTTATCTGCGAGGGAAAAATTTAAACATAATTAAATTTCTAAATGTAAAGCTTTCTACTACTTACTTGTCTTTAATTAAATCCAATTAGAATTTGTTTGATATTATCTAAAAGTAAATAAGTTAATTTAATTCATTATAAAAATGTTATAAGATTATATTCTTTCATACTTTCATTATTTTTATCTATTTTGGTTGTAAACATTTCACAATTTTGACATTTATAATACGATTCTAATTTGACATTTTATGATATAAATAGATATATAAATATAATTAGACATTTGTAAAAAAGGCAAAAACGCAAAATTAAAAGTCGATTTGTATATCCACATGCACTTCAAGGAGTCGGCATTATTAAGTTATTAAAAAATAACCTAGCGGCGCGCTGGCACAAGGCTGGAAACCCTTAAGATTGGAGCAAAACATTTGAACGCAATTTTTCTATGTTGAGGAGTTTTTCATAAATAAAACTTCTTAACCTTTTTCCCAAGTAACATTTCATAATTTCTTAATCGTTTCCATGATCAAGAGGTTGCTAATTAGTTGTATCAACGTACTTTAGTTCTTAACGAGTTTGATAATAACGAATGTGTGTATTACATTACTATAAAATTCAAATTTTTTAAAATAATTTTCAAACTTACAATATATTTATATGTAGTAATTTGTGGTAAAAAATTAAAAATATTACAGCAACAATCAAACGTAATTTTCATTTGAAACGAAAGCGAAGAAAATTGTGAATCGGTCGCCGTTTGTAAAATATTATAAAAAGTTATGATAAGAGGGAAAAATTTAGAAAGAAATTAGTCTTTGCATATAGATAATCAGGAGAGTGAAATAGTTGTTATTACCTCTTTGTTTTTAGGCTTACAATTTAAATTTCTCTCCGACGTTATGTATTTTTTAAGCAACGTTGAATATTCCAATAAATTATATTTTATTTGAAGTTTTACATAAAAATAATTCGTTTACCTCAAATAAACTTATTTATTGTTCAAATTCAAAATGGATTACGAAAATGAACGCTGGTAGAACCACGAGTATGCACTTTTACAAAAATTTACATTTATAACTACTAAATTATTAAATATAATACATAAATTGAACATACCTTGGACATCTGTCTAGTCTCGTTTTTTGCGTATTTTAGATGCTCTTTAAAAAAATTCGCATTGTCACAAGCTGTAAGCTTACTGAATAGTTTACAAATTGTATTGGCATCAACTCGTCTATTTCTATAAAAGAACTGACTTTTATTTTTTGCTATATCACCCTAGGAATAATCAATTATGCCCCTATTATGGTTCTCACCTAAGAGTCACTTGGCGACTTCAAGTCACCCAAATCAAATTTTGGTATTTTTTATGTTGTTCTCGGTGACTAGAGTGCGATTTTTTGTAAAGAATAAAGAAATAATGGAATAAAAAACTCTACAGTTTTTTTACAGGCAAAATACATATTTTAATTAATATTTCCTAATTAAATATTGAACAAAAATCAATTTTTTTTTTTTAAACAACAACAAAATGAGTATGTAAGTTGTCAAACATTTTTGTCTAATCCAGTTTCATTCGCCACAGAAAAATAAAACCACATTGCATTTTGCTATTTGCACTAGTTATTAACAATTTTAACCGATAAAATATCTAATTAAATCTCATAAAATTACAAAATTAATCACAATAAATGTAAATGTGTACAAAAAACTGCTAGACTATACGTCAAAAAATATAAAACTACTGTGGTAGCAAACTTCAAAACGAATGGAAATGGTCATAATTAACAAAACCAATAAGTTCAGCCGCGCACAACTCTCGCCAAAATAAATGTGAGAACTGAGAACCATAATACCAAAATTGAACTCACACGACTTTTCGAGTCACGGCGACTCGTCGGTGAGGTGAGAACGATAATAGGGGTATTAAAATCTCGTCGGTAAAGAGAAACTTGCCGATAGTTCTTGCTGTTTTAATACCATCCGTTCCTCCGAACTTAGACAGCTTTTGCACCTATAAAAAATTAAAAATATTTTTGTTGTGCATATAGTGCTATATTGTATAAACCGTTGCCAATTAAATTGTTCATGTTTTTGAGAACGGTTACTATATTAAACCGACTGTGTTAAAACTATAAAATTGACTTTGATATTTCTACATAATTGTGATAATTCTAATAATCTGTGATAATTTATAGTGTCGCAGCGCACACACACATTCAAAATAACTGTGATATTTCTACATAATCGTGATAATTTATATAAACTGTGATAATTGTGCATAGCTGTTTATTTATTTTATAATCTGTTCTGTGTCATTCCATCGTAATCGTGACAATTTACATCTACATAAACTGTTTTTATTTGTTCATAAATTCATCTACACTGTGATTGACTACGATTTGATCGTTAATATAATTATCAATTTAAATAATTAATATAATAAATATAATACAGTTATGTCAACGTTTAATATAATACATACACCGATAATGTCTTGCAACACTTGCAAAAAATGTTTCCTGCTCCGTATACTGACATCGTTAAATGTAATCTCTGCGAGAACCAATTTTGCTATGACTGCAATGGAATTGACCGTGCTGCGATCAATTCAATTAAAAAATATGGCAATATATGCTATCTTGGCGATTGCTGCAAACCACTGATCGCGAATGACAACATGTCCAGGATTCTGAAGAAAATTGACGTCATTGTAGACAATGATGCTACAGAGGAACAGTCGCTGGATTATTTATCTGTCGGTAACCCAACTTACTGGCCCACGGATAAAAAGAAAATTCCTGATCTCATTGACTTTTGTGTAACTAAGGGCATTCCACGTACATACGCTAAGGCCACCGATTGCTATGATCTGTCTTCTGATCACTCACCGGTAATATTAACATTGAGTACCGATGTCCTAAGGAACGAAATACCGAATCGTCTTACAAACAAGAAAACTAATTGGGATCAATATAGGAGGCTAGTCGAACAAAAGTGTCTACTTAATATTCCTCTGATCACACCAGCTGATATTGATGCGGCGGCAGAAAATCTAAAAGATGTCATGACATTATCCGCTGAAAGGGCTACACCCGGCATAAGTAGTTCGGAAAAAGTTAATAAACTGTCACATAATATACAGGAACTAATCCAGGAAAAGCGAAAAATTCGCCGTCAATGGCAGCAAACAAAATCACCGTTATTGAAATGGAAATTAAATCGAGCTATTAAGGGCCTAAGATTTGATTTGAGGGAAGAAGAAAACCAGCGCTTAAAGAACTATTTAAGTGATCTCTCGGCAACCGAGAGGACAGATTATTCTTTGTGGAAGGCAACAAAAAATTTAAAAAGGCCAACAAATTCGAATCCACCGATTAGACTACCAACAGGAAATTGGGCGAGAAGTGATGAAGAAAAAGCCAATGCTTTTGCTGCTCATCTAGCAACAGTATTCGTCCCACACGAAGAAGATAATTATTTCGTGCTACCCCAGCCAACGGATGATGGTTTATCCTACAAACCTATAAAGTATAACTGGAAGAAAGTTAAGAATACAATTAAAACTTGCATAAGCCCGAAAAAGGCACCTGGGCATGATAAATGCATAAAACTAATAACATTTGTATTCAACGCGATCATGCGAACCAGCTATATTCCTCAAAAATGGAAGATATCCTTGATCACAATGATACATAAGCCAGGGAAAAATGAAACACAAATCTCATCATATCGTCCAATAAGCATGCTGCCCACAATCTCAAAGCTATTTCAAAAAAATGTTATTAACGAAATTGAAACCAATATTAGAAGAACGGCGCATTATTCCAGACCATCAATTTGGATTCCGAAACCAACATGGTACTATAGAGCAAGTACACAGAACTGTAAATGCAATCAAAATCACCTTCGAGGAAAAGAAATATTGTTCTGCTGCCTTTTTGGATATCGCACAAGCTTTTGATAAAGTTTGGCATGATGGACTAATTTACAAAATTAAAGAGCTTCTACCGAAGAAATTTCACTCAGTTTTGGGAAACTATCTTCTTCAAAGGCAATATATGGTAAAACAAAACAGCGCAACTACTTGCTTAAATGATATTAATGCAGGTGTCCCGCAAGGGAGCGTTCTAGGACCAATATTATACTTGTTTTACACAGCTGATATACCTGTAACTAACAAAATAATAATATCAACATTTGCCGATGACACGGCCATCCTGGTGTCCCACACTAATCCTGAGATTGCCTCAAAGGAATTGCAGAATCATTTAAACATAGCCGCGGACTGGTTGAAAGCATGGCGAATCAAAGTGAACGAAAACAAATCAACTCATGTCACATTCACGCTGAACAAACGCACCTGCCCACCAGTGAAATTAAACGATAAAAATATTCCTCAACAAACGAAGGTAAAATACTTAGGTTTGCACCTGGATAGAAGATTAACGTGGAAAAATCATATTGAAACAAAGCGCAACCAAATAAAAATTACATTTTCTAAAATGTATTGGCTGATGGGAAGAAAATCTCAGTTGTCATTAGCTAATAAAGTTTTACTTTACAAAGCGATAATCAAACCCATATGGACATACGGTATTCAGTTATGGGGATCCACCAGCACTTCAAACAGAGAACTCCTGCAACGAGCCCAAGCGAAAATACTTCGCAGTATTACCAATGCTCCTTGGTACATTCGAAATAGTAATATACATCACGATCTTGGGATTAAAACCGTTAAAGAAACCATTAAAGAATTCAGTTCGAAATATTATTCAAAACTAGAAGCACATCCCAACGAATTAGCCAGGGAGATACTAAAACAGCCGCGATTTAGGCGACTGAGAAGAACAGATCCACTCGGACTGATGAACCTGTGAACCTGTGAATTTACTAAATGATTATCTTATACTTATAAGTATAATCTAAATTAGTTAAATTGTGAGCACTAACAATAAGTATTAACATTGGTTAAGACTTAAAATATGTAATAATTTTTAGCTTAAGATTTGATTACTTCTTGTGAGTTTCTTATGTAGAAAGATTCAAGAATAAAGCCATTGGCAACATTTAAAAAAAAAAATAAAAAATTGTAGACAAAGCCGCTGAAAATTTAGAATTAAAGAAGATTGAAACGGAGGTTGCTGAAAACCGCAAATTGATCAATACCTTGATAAATAAGTTGGGTGACGATAACGCCACTAAACCATTTTTGTCAAAAGTTGTAGAGTCTGGCTCCAACTCCGTTAATTGCGAATCGACGAGGTTAGCGCAAGTTGTCGTAGGGACAGGCACACCTGTCAATTCGATTAAAACTGTTTCTATACCTGATAAGAAATATTTATATATCAGTCGTATTGATCCATCCATCTCATTTGATCTGATTGTTAACTACATCTGTGAAAAACTGAAAAATTGCTCACCTGAGGAAATTAATTGTAAACTGTTACTCTCCAAAGACCGCATATTGGACAGTTCACTCACGTTCGTTTCCTTTAAAATTGGATTGAAGGAGGCCCATTTCGACCTGCTAAATAACTCCAATGCTTGGCCTCCTGGTGTAATAATCCGGCCATTTTCTAATTATCCACGCATAGCAAAAAACCGGACAGGGACCGTGTTTCAACATCTAAAGTAACTTCCCCCGTTACTGAAGACACCATTGTTTACTCTTCGTAGCAGTGAAGCAGTTCCCCAGCCGCGGTCGTTCTTAAATATCTACTACCATAATTCAAATAGTATCAGAGCCAAATCAAAATCTCTGTATTGGTCAATTTTAGAGGAAGACTTTGATGTTATTTGCATTGTTGAAACGTGGTTAACAATCCACTTTAAAACTGAGGAGTATTTTCCGTCATCTTATGCTGTTTTCCGGAGGGACAGACATCTGCAAAGGGACACTTACGAAAAGGGTGGCGGTATTGTAGTCGCAGTCTCTAACAAATATTCATCCTGTCTGATAACGTTGGCTAATTGCGTTGTCGAAATTGTTGCTGTACGTATACAATTCCATTCATATTCGCTGATCATCTGTGTTACATATATACCCTGCCATTCGAGTATGCCAGTTTATCAAAGTTTTGTGGACACTGTCAAATCAAATATTGCTCCACTTCTTCAGCCGGAGGATCGTCTATTTATTTTTGGAGATTTTAACATTCCGGATATTGTGTGGGAGTATGTTGATCACAATTTGACTCCTATTAACATGAACGATGAAATGGATAACTTCATCTCGGAAATATTTTCGTTGGGGTTAAAGCAATGTAACAGTGTTACGAATAATAGTGGTAATGTGTTGGATCTGGCTTTTGTACCATTTGATCATGAGTTGACCGTATCGACGTGTGAGGATTTGGCTGGATCGTCTAGTATTTTCCACTCTCCACTGAATATTTCAGTTATGTTTGAATGTTGCGAGTTAGTCGAAGAAAATGTTAATTCATGGACTTACAACTTTATAAAGGCCGATTACAATTCTTTAAATGCATTTCTGGATACGTATGATTGGTCGTTTTTTATGCTTGTAATAGTATTGATGACATGTTAATCGAATTTTATAGAATTATTAATCTAGGTATTGAGAAATTTATCCCTAGACTGAAAGCTTTTAGCGTTAAGAAGGAACCGTGGTATAATAATGAGTTGATAAATCTAAAAAATAGAAAGGACAAGGCTCACAAGAAATATAAATTGCATCCTAATGTTGTTAATTACAACTCGTTTGATGTATTACGTAAGAAGTATATATGTCTAAACCGATTTCTTTACAGCTGTTATATTCTGGAAATTGAATCATTAATTAAATCGAAGCCAAATAATTTTTGGCATTTTGTTAACTACAAAAGTAAGTCTAATGGTTACCCTTCTACGATGTATTTGAACGACCGTTCCTGTGATAACATACAGGATACTTGTAATTTATTTGCTGATTTCTTTCAGAGTGTATATAGTTCGAAATCAAATCTTAGTAATTTCAGTAATGTTGCAAGTAATTCTAAGTTTTCAATGTTTCGTCTGGAAGTGGATACTATTTTATCCGAAATGTCTAATATTGATATTAACCAAAGTGCCGGTTTCGATTCTATTCCACCCATTTTTCTAAAATTAACCGGTAAGGTAATTTCTTCCCATATCTCCGTACTATTTAATAAAAGTCTCGCTGAGGGTTGCTTTCCTATTGCATGGAAACGCTCACTTATTAAGCCGATTTTCAAATCCGGATCTCGAAGCGATGTCGAGAACTATAGAGGTATTTGTATTCTTTCAGTTTTACCAAAGCTTTTTGAGAAACTAGTTAAAGATCAATTATTCTTTCATGTTAAGACTTTCATTTCTTCCAAACAGCATGGATTTTTCCCTGGTAGGTCAACTATTACTAATTTAGTTTTGTTTACTAATTGTATTTCAAGGGCTCTATTAAATGGTAATATTGTGCAGGTCGCTTACACTGATTTTTGTAAGGCTTTTGACAAGATCGATCATGACTTGCTGTTACGAAAACTTATTTCATTGAATTGTAACTACTTGCCAGTTGATTGGATTAGATCTTATCTAAAATCCAGAACTCAATTTGTGAAAATTGACAGCTTCACTTCAAGAGTGATTGATGTTTCTTCAGGAGTCCCTCAAGGCAGCCATTTGGGTCCCATGCTCTTCATTATTTTCGTAAACGATGTGGTCAACTGTCTAAGTCATTCCGACATTCTCATTTATGCGGACGATATAAAAATCTTCAAAACTATTTCTTGCGCCAATGATGCACTTGACTTTCAGTCTGACCTGACAAACTTCAAGGCTTGGTGTACATCGCATAATTTGATTCTAAACATCTCCAAATGCAAAACAATGTGTTTCACCCGCGTAGTCTTACCCACTAGTTACGATTACTTCTTTGATGGTTGTAGTATTGAAACTGTTGATACTTTTAAAGATTTAGGTATAACCATTACTTCGAATTTATCGTTCCATAAACATGTCGAAGGTTGCATTTCTAAAGCGAATTCTATGCTTGGATTTGTTAAAAGGTTTGCTAAGGATTTTCATGATCCTTACGTGATTAAAACTTTATATGTCTCTTTTGTTCGTTCATTGTTGGAATATGGTGTTGTAATATGGAATCCGTTTTATATTAACTATTCAGATCGCATGGAAAGGGTTCAGAAGCGATTTTTAATGTACGCACTACGAATATTGCCTAGAGATGCGAATGTACCTGCTTTCATACTCCCAGCGTATCGAGGTAGATGTAAATTAATAAATATGGAGCCGCTATTTATTCGTAGAATTGGAATTAGCGCAATGTTTGTTCGAGATTTATTGGTGTCTAAAATCGATTGTTCGGAAATTTTGAGTTTGCTTGATATATATACTCCATTACGTGTGCTGCGCGATAAAGATTTCCAAATTAAGTTGCCGTTTTGTAGGCAAAACTACGGTAAATGTGAGTCGATTTATCATTCTTTTACTTCCTTTAATAAAGTACAGCCGGCTTTTGACTTTAATCTGTCTAGAAATGCATTTAAGGAATTGATGTCGAAGCTTCTTTTGAATTATTGGTAATCTTTGTAATCTTTACATTATATAATTTTATTAAATTTCTTATTTAAGTGATGTAACCAGTTATGTATAAGTTGATAATAAATAAATAAATAAAAAATAAAAAGTTCAATGGAATATTCAATTAGTGATTTTGTGTACTTCTATTTTAGAATTTTTAAATTTGATTTAAAAGGTGACTGCCCAAACTCGATTTGTAGCCGGCATCACATCTTAGTTTTTTTTTCTAAATTTTCGAGTTCCCCGTTAATTTTAATAGGAAATTCTTTGAAAAGGTGGTCGTCAGCTTCTCTATTTTTTTTTTTTTTTGGAACTATCTCCGTTAAAATTAAATTTAAGAGAATCTCCATTTTTGCGTCATGTTTCTGCAATTCTGCTTTAAACTCCTTTACTTCGTTTCGTAAACTTTCTATTTTCAAATTTCCTACTGCAAATAGAAACGAATTACCTTACAAAAATTGTTTGGAAAACTGGGAAAGATTTTTTTTCTGTCACAAGAGAGCCAAACCTAACGTGTTTAGAAAATATGTACCTAAAGAAGATAGTGCTCAACGGTAAATTCTGGTTTGTGTTTTCTGGTAAAACAACATTTTGGAAGCTGAAAATAACGAGAATAGAAAATTATTTATAGAATTATAATTTTAAAATAACATAATAATGGCCAGTTGCACCAAAAATAGCTAACAGTCAGGAATCAATATTTCCAATCTTTCTTCTTTTATGAAAAAGCAGTTTGTTCCATAAAACATTTTTAATTAATCTAATTAGGTTTCTTTTTACATGAATATTGTAACGGGAAAATTAATAATACATATTTGACTGTCCAATTTTGTTCAATTAAATGTTTAACTGAAGGACAAATGTTAAAGCCTCAATAGACGCACAATAATTTTATCAATTATATTGTAGAATATTATGTGTTATTAATTTTGTTGAGCCTTTCGGGCTATTATTGACAACATTGCGTAATGATTAGATAAAGCTTTTGCTTGTTTAAATTTTTTTCCCCATTAAGAATTCTATTATCTATATAGGAACATTAAGTTGGGGCTGATTTTATTTTTAAAACGACAGTGCTGAGTGATCGATAGAAAACTCCCCACAAAACAACTTTACCATTTTGTATTTTTTCCTAAAAGGGGTGAAAAACTCCATTTTTCGACCCTTTCACATAAGCCCGACCTCGAGACTTGTCGGATTATTAATTAAAATAACCGAGTTATTTGTGAAAACGTGAGCACAACCCCATAAAACGGGTGAAACCCTCTTTTTTCGACCCTTTCCTCATTCATCCGAACACATCGAATTTAATCTACGTCAAAGAAATGACGATTAAAAATAATGTTGACCAATTTATTTCCTTTATAAACCCTAGCTCTGCTGAACTACTAAGGAGCCTTATAAAAAGTAGGTAAAAAACCAATAAAATAATCTTGCTTTGAATTTTTATTTTGAAACAAACCGCTAAAAGAAAAACAGAGATGAAATATTATTTAACTGGCGGTTAGCAATTTTATAGTGCAACTGGGTATAGGAAAAACCGTTAAAACAAAAAGGATAAGCTATTTATTTAAACAAAAAGATATTTGCTGTGAAATAATAAAAAAGTCAAATTTGTTTATAAAACATTTACCGGAAGAAGAGATCAATAGCTAATTCTGGCTTATATTGTCTGGTAAATTGCTACTTTCTTCCACGAAGGAACAAAACACAATACCTGCCAAACAACTGTAATGAAATGAAGTGGAATTATGGCCCAATTACGTAACTTAAACTCGGGAATGAAACATCACTACCACTTCACATTAGTTAACATATATCTACGCCATTTTGCCGGCTAAAGCTCAGGGGAAGGCGTGAGTTTTCCAGAGACATGACGTGGATCTAGTAGGACCGCAGGATTGGGAAAAGAAAGAGATAGGAGACCAACAGTATGTTTATACTCACCTAAGAACTTACCCTGAGCTCATCCTCTCAAGCGAAATCCACTACACTTGTTTTAACAACATATAACAAGAACAAGAAAAGAAATCAACCAATATTCGAAATCCAACGTTGAAGAAAATGATAACGAAAAAAAAAAAATTAATAAAGATGGTATTATAATTACTTAATTGCAAACAAAATTTTTTTTTTTTTTTTGATTGATTGATTGATTATGAATGTACGGCCAACCATTATATCAGGATCTCCCGGACTCCCGGGCACACACCGTACAGCCGTTTACACATAACAAAACCGAAGGATAGGATAGGATTATTAGTTGGGACAGACTCGACCCGGTTACAGACACCAATGCGATCGAGAGTTAGTAAATTATTAGTACAATATATAATAAATAGGTTAGCACAAGACAGCACAATCTAACTACATTATTAGATGATCATTACTCTGGAATCCAGGGCCGGATACGCAGGACTGCCTAAATCTAAAACAGGACTTAAAAAATTATTAATGTTGTAATTTCACCCCTATCCGCCTTTCATTAATTTACCTGATAAAATATTTAAGAAAAATTTAAAATAACAGCGCTTATTTCATTATTCATGGTCCTTTTATATCTAATTAATTAATTATTACGCACTGCAACAAGAATTAAAATAAACGTTAAAAACCATTTAAACATAAAATTTAACTTAAAACTACTCATCAATTTTCTACCGATCCAGAAAAGAAAATAAATAATTATAAATTCTATTATTTTATAAAATTTATATAAAATGATTTAAAAATGATAATGTTACAGCACCCCAACAGAATAGACTCCTCAATAATTCAATTAGGTACTATAAGTATAACAAGAATCAACAAATAAAATTAATATAAAAATTCCCAGGCAACTCTGAAAACTAAATTTAATTAATAAATCACCATAATACCAAATTTTATTACTTAAATGAATAATTATTATCACAGGATCTTCAGTATTCCCGGGCACACACCGTACACCCATTTACACATACCAAAACCAATGGATAGGATATGATTATTAGTTGGGACAGATTCAACCCGTTTGCAGACTCCTAAGCGATTAATAGTTATTAAATTATTAGTACAATAAATGATAAATGATAAACCGATTAGCACAAGACAGCATATTTTAACTACAAGATTAGATGCTCGTTCCTCTGGAATCCAATGCCAGAACTCAGGATTCCTTAAATCTAAATCAGGACATCAAAAATTATTATTATTATTAATGTTGTAATTTTACTAATCCTGTTGACATAATTAAGGTAAACAAAATCAACATCTTCGACATTTATTACTTATATACTTCCATAAAACTTCAACTCCGTTTATGGACATGTAAGTAAAATAATAAATCAATGAAAGGAAATTGAAACATTATTTTCTTTAAAATTTATCGGTGTGCCATATAAGTAATATTGACGTTTGTATGTGAAAACTGCAACCTAAACTTCAATAAATCCATTAAGTTAATAATTAAGTACAATACATTTAGCCTCTCGATTTGCTTTTACATAATTCCACATTGTTCACATTCGTTTAATCAAAATTTGGCATGCATAAATAAATACGTCATTATGTGTTGCAAACCAAATCTCAACTCAACTCAAAATTAACATTTCCCAATTAGTATTTTATTTATAAAATTTAGTTAATTTATAATCTTTTAATATGAATTATTGTAAATTAATTTAATATATTATGCATTTAATGCAGTTTATAATACCCTGTAAAAAAATTAATCATACCTAAATATGCTATTTTATATGGATTATACTATATGGCGGTTTCCGATTCGACTCAAACTCAGTCGATTATACGAAGAATAAGAATCCTATTTAAGTCGAATACACTAAAATTTTTGTTGTGTTTGTATAGTTCGTGTTTTATCAAGAACACTATAGTTGTCTCATGAATACACAAAACACAAGTAGAGAATACAACACCAAAATAAAAATAACAGAATCTTATATACTAAACCACCAACACACATTGAAGGAGACGTATTATGTTTTCATTATATTATATACAAATAATACCCTTATAGCGAACATACAAACATTTCTGTTCTATGTATTAAGATACAGGAAAATATTTATGATGACTATACCAAAACCAACAAAAATGTCCCTATGTTTTTGTTGTTGTTTAAATATTATATGATAAAAACCAATAATATATAGTACATTTCCTTGATAGGATCTGTGTAAAGAGCGAACGAGACGGCCTGTATAAACTGGTTGGTTTTGCTCTGTATCAAGCTTCAAGAATATATTTGTGTCGATTGCACATAAAATAAAACACAAGAACACATTCAAGTAAGCGTAAAAATAAAATAAAATATGAAATTTACTACGAGGTATATCAAGTTAAGTTAAAATCAATATAATACGATCCAATTATTAGATTTTCGTAATTAAATTCCATGTACTACCACACAAAAATTAAAATCATGCACTTAATCAAGAAATCAAGAATTTTGATTTCTTTTTCTATAAATATAAAACATTGCCTGATAAATGCATCCTGGTGGATTGCATTTTCCAAAATTACACTTTAATTATTATTTCACTAAAATTGAATTGAATAGAGTTAAAATTATAATTAAAATGTATGTATATAATACACATATGTATATAAAGCATAAACATAACAATACATAAATAAAACAAAAAAAAAATTAAATTAAATTTTTGAAGAGGATAGAAAAAACACGTCTACCTCTTCGAAGAACATTTGCTCACCAAACAAAATTTATTATTTTTTTAAAAAAGAAATTGACAAAATATATATATATATATAATTCGTGCATGAGCAAATGAGAGGAAAAACTAATATCTACCCGGAACCGGTACCTACACCTATTCTAGGACCTAAGCTAACTTTGCTACTCCAAGGCTTAACCTAAGAAAAAAAAAATATTTAATATAAAAACAAAAAAATGCAATATTTTAAATAATAATAAAAAACATTAAGAACAGAAATAATAATACATAATTTGAATGTGGAATTGTATATTGAATGTATGTGTAATTTGTATTATATAAGTTGTTTAAATGAAGTCCATTATTTAAAGTACAAATTGACTAAGGATTTATCAATGAAATTTTATGGTTGTTATTTTATTTTTATATGATATTTTTTTTTTATTTAGTCATAATCACTCGAAGGATATGATTTCGATTATAACGTTTCGACAACCAACCGCAATCACAAAAAAAACGTCTAGAATATTTTCTTTATTGGCACAAATCACACACTTGGTAATTGCAATTTTTCTCACTTGTTTTACAGAGTATAACGTTCCACTTACACTGAATAATTCAAAGTTTTTTCAAGATTTAGAATTACGCAACTGTTTTTTTTCACTACCACACCACTATCAGTTAAGGCTGATTTACATTCAAAAAATTTCGCAGATGCAGATGTTAAATCAAAAATTCGTTTTCTTTACACATAAAAAGTAAATTTAAACAAAAAATCTCATAAACCAATGCCAATGATTGGTTATCTTATTTATGTAACTTTATTATAGTTATTTATTCACGCATCGACTATTTTACAGAAAAAAGATGAAACTCGACATCCGCAAAAAAAAGCAGACGAGATTTTTTGGGTTTGTTTCTCGGGTTTCAATAGACTTTTTTAAGCAGATGATTATTTTTTCTCTTTTTGTATTTGTACTTTTGCCTATGTTGTGTTTCAATTTTTTTGTAGACGTCGATTGTCGTTGAATGTAAATCAGTCTTTAGTCGTTCGATACTATAACGTTTTATACACTTGTGATTGGCACGAGCTGGTCTAAATTACTTATTTTAAAAACACTCACAGTTCATTTGATTTTTAAATGCAGGCGTTTTGTTTTTCTATTTATATGATTTTTTGGGGTGGGTGATGTCCCAAATAATTTAATTTTTATGTTTTTTGAAATAAATAAATAAGAACACAATGAGTACGTTGCTTTTGTACAAGTTTATTTATTTATATCGTTTATTATAATTTTAACCGCTGAATGATTTTGGTATGCCGTATACCAATGGCCTGCGACTGCTTGCTGTCTTATTAGCGATTGTTGGATTATGTGTTGGATTATTATCCTTTTTATACGCATTGAATTTTATCCGTGCGTTCGGATGCGTGTTATAATGATTTCTTCTTTTTCTAAACAATAATTTTTTCCTTTTTATACGCATTGAATTTTATCCGTGCGTTCGGATGCGTGTTATAATGATTTCTGCTTTTTCTAAACAATAATTTTTTCCTGTTTACAAATTATTGTTTTAAACGGAATTTGTTTTCCTCCTAAGATGTGCTGTGTTTTTTAGGAAAAAAAGAACTCTTCCATATTTATGAAAAGCTCATTGGCTTTTCCATAATGAATTTAGTATCTCTATTGGTGTGTGCCTACTTTACCCTGCTATCAAACGAACGTCAAATATTAATTCAATAAAAATCAATTCGATTTAATTAATCTTTGCTGGTGCTCGATCCACCACAATACTCCCCTTCCAGTGAATTTCACCAGAAATTTACGTGGTCTGTCGTAAGTGTCGGTGTGGTGTTGGTGTGTAGTGTCTTGTTAATTCTCTCGAAATCTCGCTGGTGTTTTTACCGTTCTGCCCGTTCTCGTGTGTGTTGTGTTTTGTGCTGTATTGCGATCGAAAGAAACTTTTTTTGTCGGTACCTGTCTTTGTGTTGTGATTGTCGTGTTGTCTTCCGCTGCGTGGCTTTGAGTTTCAGTGTTTTGAGTGGTTTTTGCTTGCGTGTTTGCTATTTGAGTGTCTGCTGTTTGAGTGTTTACTGGTTCTTTTTCAAACTGTGTGTTCTCTTGATGGCATGGTTTCAGGCGATCTATTGATACTTTGATGTTTTTACCGTGTATTGATATTACGAATGATTTTTCCGCTCTTTCTATTACTTCATGTGGTCCGGTGTAGGGTGGCTCTAACGTTTTTCGTACCGCGTCTGTCCTTAGAAAGACATGTGTGGTGTTGTTTAATTCTTTGGCCATGAAAATTTTTTCGTTGCTGTGTCTCGATGCTGGTACTGGCTTAATTTCTGCGAAATGATTTTGCAGATTCTTTACTAATTCGCTCTGGATAATTTTGCTGCTTGAAGGTTGACTGAAAAATTGTCCCGGAATTCTAATCGTGCAGCCGTATACTAGTTCTGCTGGTGACGTTCTTAGCTCTTAGCTGTACGTTGTTCTTAATCCAAGCATGACTGATGGTAATAGTTCTGCCCAATCTGCTCTCTTGTTGTAGCACATAATGGCGGCTTTGATAGTGCGGTGCCACCTTTCTAGCATGCCGTTGCACTTGGGATTGTAGCTTGTTGTTCTCCGGTGCTGGAATCCCAGTAAGGCTGACAGTTCTTCGAATAGCTGTGATTCAAACTGTGCACCTTGGTCGGTTACGATGAACTGCGGTACTCCAAATCTGGCTATCCAATTAGAATACACTGCGAATGCGACTGTGGCAGCAGTTATATCCGGTACTGGAACCGCTTCAGCCCAACGTGAGTAGCGATCAATTAACGTCACGCAGTATCGGTTGTTTCCGGAAATCGGAAGAGGACCAATGATATCGAGGTGAATTTCAGCGAAACGTTGCGATACAACTTTAAATGAGCCGAGAGGTGATTTGGTATGTTTAGAAATTTTAGATTTTTGGCACGGTATACAGTTTTGAGCCATTGTTTTTGAATCTTTGGAAATTGAGGGCCAAATAACATTTTTTGTTAAAAGTTTTACTGAAGCTTTTACGCCCGGATGTGAAAGGTTATGTAAAGTTTCAAAAACGGTTTTCCGAAAGTTTATTGGAATGAACGGTCTTGGTATACCTGTTGATACGTCGCAACAAATTGATTTATTTGTGTTGAACGTGAGGGGTATTTGTTGGAGTTGCAGAGATGTAGACGAGTTATTACTAAGTAGCTCTCGGAGTTCGTTGTCATTGGCTTGAGCATCTGCTATTGCTGCATAATCAATACTTTCAGGGATAGAAATTTGATTGATGCGTGAGAGAGTATCTGCGACGACATTATTTATGCCGGAGATGTGTTGAATATCGGTAGTAAATTGGCCGATGAAGTCCAGATGTCGAAATTGACGAGGAGATGCTTTTTCCGGATTTTGTTGGAATGCGTATATTAATGGTTTGTGGTCAGTGAACAAAGTGAATTGTCGACCTTCCAACAAGTGTTTGAAATGCTTAATGCCAGAGTAAGCTGCAAGCAACTCTCTGTCATAAGCACTGTACCGTTTCTGCGTTTCGTTAAGTCGTACAGAGAAGAAGCTGAGCGGTTGCCAAATACCGTCGGTGTACTGCTGTACCACAGCCCCAAGCGCTGTATCTGAGGCATCCACCATGATCGCGAGTCGTGCGGCTAACGATGGATGTGTTAGTAAGGTTGCGTCGCACAATTTCTTTTTGCAGTTCTCGAAAGCTTGTTCGACCTCTGCTGTCCATTCAACTTTCTTCTTACTGTTCTTCGTGTATCCTTTTAGTACGTCGTTCAGTGCCATCTGGTCGGCTGCAGCTCCCGGGATGAAACGTCTGTAGAAGTTGATGGTGCCCAAGAACCTCTTGATGCCATCGACTGTTTCTGGTTTTTTGAACTCTCTGATGATTTGTACGCGTTCTTGTTTCGGCAATATCCCTTGTCCAGTGACCGTGTGTCCTAAAAATGCTATTTCCTCTGCTGCAAACACGCTTTTATCCGAATTTATCACTAGCCCGTGTTCTGATAGCTTTTGAAAAATAATTTTTAGGTGTTCAAGGTGTTGTTCGAAAGATCTTGAAGCGATTAGAATGTCATCCAAATAAACGAAACAGAATTTTAAACCAAAAAGTACCGAATGCATAAGTCGTTGAAAAGTTTGCGCCGCGTTTCTTAATCCAAATGTCATTTTTGTAAATTCGAAGAGGCCGAAAGGTGTGGTGATTGCCGTTTTGGGAATGTCTTCTGGTTCGACTGGAATTTGGTGGTACGCCTGGACAAGGTCTAATGTAGTGAATACTTTGCAGCCTTCTAGCTGATACGAGAAATCCTGCAAGTGTGGAACTGGGTACCGGTCTGGTATCGTTACTCTATTTAGGGCGCGATAATCGCCACACGGTCTCCACGTTCCATTCTTCTTTTCCACGAGATGTAGTGGACTGGACCAGGGGCTGATACTTGGTTGGCAAATTCCCTGCGCTAGCATGTTTTCGAACTCCTCTCGTGCTAGCTTCACTTTATCTGGTGCAAGCCGTCTCGTTTTGCAAGAGATAGGTGCTCCCTGCGTTTCTAGGCGGTGTGTGACGGAGTGCTTGATCCGTGCCGTGCTGAGTCCGCTGTTGGTAATCTCTGGAATTTTTTTTAACAATTCTGCTATTTCTGGTTTTGTTGTTGATTTATCTAGTATTGACAAGGTAGGGTTGTTCCCATTCGTGATGGCGCCCTTGTTGAAGCAGTTGGTCAATGGATCAATGATCCTTTGCCCTTGAATATCAACCAAGAGTCCCGTATGTCGCAGGAAATCTGCTCCTATCATGGGCATTGACACGTCTGCAATTATGAACTCCCAACGGAACTCCCGTCGGAGCCCGATGTCCAGCCTCATCGCCTTAGTGCCGTATGCTTGCACTGGAGTGCCGTTTGCCGCGTATAGACTACTTGTGGATACTGGATGCTTTGTCTCTAAAAACTTTGCGGGGATTACGGACACGTCCGCTCCCGTATCTATTAAAAATTTTAATTTGGAATGTCTTTCAAAAATAATTAATTGGCTGGTTGCGGGCCCATCAATGCCCGCCGTTAACTTTTGATGGGGATTTAAAAATTTTGTGGTTTCTCGGGTGTTTGCTCACTGTGATACTTACACCCTGAAACACACTTCCTCGCTTTCGCACCGAATTTATAGTGATAATAGCACTGATCGAATCGCTTGTTTATTGTCTGTCGCGATGCTGACCTCGTCGCTTTTCTCTCATGACTGGTTCCTCTAGACTCGTTTCGCGAGCGCGAATCTTTGATGGACGTACATAGTTCGGCTATTACCCTCGTTAACTTGTCCAACCTGTTGTCTGTATCGTCCCGCTCTTTAACTGCATTGTTTGAACTCCCTCCGGTTGTGCTCGCTGTCGTATTCGTTAACACATTGATGTGACTCTGCGTCATCGTTTCCAAAATGCTATCCGCTCGATTGGATAATGATGCCAGTGGTATGTCCTTCTCAAACGTGGTGAGAATCATCTGGATCTGAGGAGGTAGCCTCTTCATCCACAGCTGCCTTAGAGTATTCTCGTCGAAAGTCCTTCCTGCGTTCATCTTCATTTTATTCAACAATTGCGACGGCTTTTGGTCGCCTAATGTGAGCCCATGCAACAAATTGTTGAGTTTCGTCTTCTCCGACTCTCCCAGGATCCTCAATACCTCTTCTTTAAAGGCCGAATACGGTAGCGGTCCTTTATCGCGTAGTATTAGGTCTGCAAATGTGTCGTGATGTCTGGCGTCTAATGCCGCAAGAGCGTGTGCATATTTTGTTTGTTCTATTCGAACGTTGGCTAACTGGAACGATTGTTCTAATATATTAAACCATACGCTCGGGTTTTGTCCATATAGTGGTTGTGGTGGTTTAAATGCGACATGCGCGATGTTTCTTCCAATTGCTGCCTCATTACCTATCTGGTTACTCCACTGTGGCGCACTAGCGGTGCTGTGTTCGTCAGGTCGGTCGCTGTTTGCCTGTCGTTGCTGTATCTGTGCGTCTACGTATGCCTGTAATTGTTCTTGTGTCATCGTCACAGTTGGTTCGTCGTTTGTCTCACTGGTTCCCATCGCTGGCAGGGAAGCACTGCCCGTCGGAAAACTCATTTCACTTATTCACTTTTCTGAAATACGCGAAAATAATTGTTGCGAAACGAATTTTTTAAAATAAAATAAATCAAAAAACAAAAATATAACGAGCTGACGAAATTTATTACAAAGTGGAATTTTTCAACTCGGATTTCGAACGACTACCGCAAGGTAAAGCGACACACAGAAATATTGGTCGAAAATATTTTCTTTAAACAATTTTTATTATATATAGTTAAAATGGAAAAAGTTGAATTTGGAAGAAAAATTTTTGTTACCTTTTTTCCCGTAAAAAAACAGCACGTCTTTTACAATTTTATTTTTATTGTACGTATGGCTGCCTTTGGGTTGTGGTGATCGGCTGATCACTGATGTTGTCTGGTCACACCTTGCGGTTTGCACTTTTTATTCCGGAAGCTCACCTCGGTTGAGGCTCTTACTGGAATGCTAGCGTTCTTGCACTATTTTCGAGCTTACCACTGGTGGGGGCTCTTGTCGCGAAGAATTGGTTTCACTATTTTCGAGCTTACCACTGGTGGGGGCTCTTGTCGCGAAGAATTGGTTTTATTTGTTTTGCTTACCCGACTTTGCTTGTCCGTTTTGGGTTGAGTTTATTTTCGTATCTGTCTGCCTGAATGGAATTTCTTCTGGCTTTACGATCGTCTGGGGTTGTCCGTATTGCTGCTGTAGGACGTCCCTGTGGATGTACTGCTTACTTCCTTTTGATTTCTGGTTCGTGTTTCCGGATTGCGTTCGTTTCCGCAAATCCTGTCGGCTTCTGCCGATAATATCGGGTTTTCCCGATTCTTGGGTCCTTCCCGATCACTTTGGGGTCACCATTTTATTTGGGGTGGGTGATGTCCCAAATAATTTAATTTTTATGTTTTTTGAAATAAATAAATAAGAACACAATGAGTACGTTGCTTTTGTACAAGTTTATTTATTTATATCGTTTATTATAATTTTAACCGCTGAATGATTTTGGTATGCCGTATACCAATGGCCTGCGACTGCTTGCTGTCTTATTAGCGATTGTTGGATTATGTGTTGGATTATTATCCTTTTTATACGCATTGAATTTTATCCGTGCGTTCGGATGCGTGTTATAATGATTTCTTCTTTTTCTAAACAATAATTTATTCCGTTTTATACGCATTGAATTTTATCCGTGCGTTCGGATGCGTGTTATAATGATTTCTGCTTTTTCTAAACAATAATTTTTTCCTGTTTACAAATTATTGTTTTAAACGGAATTTGTTTTCCTCCTACGACGTGCTGTGTTTTTTAGGAAAAAAAGAACTCTTCCATATTTATGAAAAGCTCATTGGCTTTTCCATAATGAATTTAGTATCTCTATTGGTGTGTGCCTACTTTACCCTGCTATCAAACGAACGTCAAATATTAATTCAATAAAACGCAGACCGTGTTTAACATCCAAGCGATTAAGACGTAATCGAAATAGTGTTAAAGTTTTTCAAAGTGAATTTAAGTGTTAGTGAAATATAGTGGTATTTTTAGTTAATTAAATTAAATATAGCTTTTTATTATAAAGGAAAGACAAAAAAAAAAAAACTTTTTTGATTGAAGAAAAGACGTGAGTAGTGGTACTCCATTTAATGGAGGACGCTAAGGCGTCATTAAGTGAAATAAAAAATAACTCAAAAAAATGTGCCAAAAAATATAACAAAAACAATCGAAGTGAATTAATTAAAAGAATAAAACATGAAAATAAATTAATAAGAAATATAATTAACCCGAAACACAAAAATAAACTCGTTAAACAAATCGCATATAACCAACCCAAAATGGCGGACACTGCAATGGACGAAGATGCTGTCGATATTCAAGATTTTAAGGGCTTCGAACCGGATCCCAAAAAATCAAAATTAGAAGAGGAACAAATAAAACAATCTGAAGATATAAATAATAATTATAAAAATAACAAATATATGCCGGGTGATAGTGGACCATATTACGTAATCATAGAGAAAAAAGGAATTGAAGATATTGTGATTGCAGAAAAATTAAATTCCTTAAATTTTGGAAAAATACTAAAAGTTCAACAATATGGAAAAAACAGGGTTAAAGTACAAACCAGAGAGTTGGAAACTGCAAATAAAATATTAAAGAGTGTAGATCTAGAAAAAATTCATCATTGCAGAGCGTACGTAACCAACTTTATGATTGAATCTATTGGATACATCAACAAAATACCAACACACGTAGAAATAGAAAATTTAAAAAACAACATTACATCAAATACAAAAATATCAAAAATAGAAAGAATCACCAGATGGGACCACCAAGATAAAAAAGAAGTACCTTCAACAGCGATTAAAATAACTTTCAGATCTACTACATTACCGGATAATATCACGATATATGAAGTCAGAAGAAGAGTCACCTATTTCATCCCAAAACCTATGATATGCAAAAAATGCTTACTATATGGACACTCACAAAAGAATTGCCGCGGTACACAAAAATGCACTAATTGCGCTGAGCCAAATCATGTAAAAATTAATTGTAAAAATGAAACAAAATGCTATTATTGTGGGGAAAACCATATAACTAATAATTATTTGTGCGAAGAATTTAAAAATCAAAAGAAAATTAAATATTTAATGATAACAAAAAAAATAGCATTTAGAGAAGCAAGAAATATAGTAAAACCACTAAAATTAAAAGATTTCGACATCAATAAAGAAAATTTCCCCAGATTACCTAATAATAATCAAGAAATAGAAAATATAAAAGAAGAAATGAAATTAATCAGAGAAAAGTTACAAATAGAAAACCAAAAATTAAAAACGGAAATCAATGAAATAAGCAACAATTTAATTGAAGTTATAAAAATAAATCGCACAATCCAAACTACAACACAAAGCTACTTAAATCCAAATTCAAACGAGCAACAAGACGTTATACTAACGGAACTACTACAACAACTACTAAATATGGATAAAATAATAAACAACACACACAAACAATACCAAAAATCAACCAAAATGATGCCGAATCAAGTCAATAATAAAATTAAAATAATACATCTAAATATCAGAAGTCTTAACCACAATAAAAATGAATTAGAACATTATATCAACAAAGAAAAAATAGACATTACGTTCCTAAGTGAAACATGGACCAACGAAAACAGCAACGTTAAATTCTTGAATAATAACTCATATTTCAAACACCGATCAGATGGATATGGCGGAGTGGGTTTTATAATAAATAATAAATTGCATTATAAAGAAGTGGACAATTACACCAAATATGAACCAATAGAAGCAATTAAAATTAAAATAATAGATACAACTAATAATACGTTAAATATAATAGGGATATACATTCCACCTAATGCCAACAATACAATAGTACAAAACAAATTTAAGTTACTAATTAATGATCATAATTTAAAAAACAAAACAATAATAATAGGAGATTTTAATGCACACCATTCAAGTTGGGAAAACAACTCAAAAGAAGACAAAAGAGGAAGAATTCTATCAAATATAATAATGAACTCAAATTTTATAATTCTAAATGATGGCAACCATAGCTGGATTGGACCCCAAGGAAAAAGCTCAGCAGTAGATATTTCAATTGCAACTCAAGATATCACAAACAAAATAGAATGGCAAATAGATAATACAAAAATTGGATACACAGATCACTTGCCAGTCACAATTAAAATGGAAAACACAAATGCATACAACTCACAAACAATCAGAAGAACAAATATAAAAAAATCAATAGAAGACATATTAGAACTGAACCCATCACATACATTTGATTTGATAGATTACGAAACAGAATTACAAACAATATTAGAAAAAAACACAAAAGAAATAAGGGATAATAATAAATACATACCAAAAGCGTGGTGGACGGAAAAACTAAGGAAACTGTGGGAAATAAAAAAACAAAAACTTAAATTATATAACCAAAACAGACAAAACAAATTTATTGAGATAGAACTTAAAAAAGCCACAAGTAAGTTAAGATTAGAAATAAGAAGAGAAAAAAAGAAATCCTGGAACAAATTCATTGAAGAAATCAACCCTTGCCTCAACACAAAAGAATTGTGGTCTAAAGTTAAAATATTCAACAACAAAAAAAGAAGCAGTAACAACATTTTTAATAACATAGAAAACATGAAAAAGTTTATCACATCAAACATCACAGAATCTACAATAGAAACAACAAACCAATTAAAATTACCTGACATCATAACCTCAAGATACGAATTCAATCCGGAAGAAATAACAGATATCATTAATAACAGCAAAAACACAGCTCCAGGGATCAACAAAATATCATATAAAATATTAAAAAAACTACCAGAAAATCACATTAACAAATTAACTGATCACATTAATAGAATGTGGGAAAAACAGGAATACCCAGAAATATGGAAGAACATCAAATTAATTCCAGTACCAAAACCTAACAAAAATTTAAACGAAACAGACAATTATAGGGGAATTCATTTATACTCAACGCTAGCTAAAATAACTAGTAAACTAATAAAATTCAGGATTATCAAAATAATAGAAAAACAAAAATTACTACCAGAAACATCTTACGGTTTCAGAAAAGGAAAATCTACCACTGATTATTTAAATCATCTAAAAAACATAATTGAAAAGAATAAAAATGAAAATAAATATACGTTAATAATAACAACAGACATAGAAAAAGCCTTTGATAAAGTGAACATAAGAAAATTAATCAAAATAATGCAAAATTTCAAAATACCACACAAATATACAAACTGGATCTACAAATCACTAATCAACAGGAAAATAATTTTTCAAAATGGACTTCAAGAAATAAACACAACAACAAGTAATAGTCTACCACAAGGAGATCCATTAAGCCCAGATTTATTTAATATATACACAAGTAATCTACATAAAATAAATAAGAAAGACATCAATTTACTCCAATATGCAGATGATTTCTTAATCATTATAGCGGCAAAAGATAGAAAACAGGCAGAAATTATAGCAAACGAAATAATGGTGAAATATAACCAAAATTTAAAAGAGTTAGATTTAAAAATAAATCCAAATAAAACTTCATACCTAAACATAAACAACAAAAGAATAGAAGTACCAATATCAATCAAAATAAATAACAGAGACATTCAAGAAGCGAGCCAAATTAAAACATTGGGTTTCATTCTAGATAAAAAACTAGATTATAATATACACCATAAAACGTTAAAAACTAACTGCATTTCAGCTATAAATTTAATAAAAATATTCGCCAGAAAGAAAGGAGGTGCCCACCCATCAACGCTATTAAACGTGTACAAAAGTCTTATAGAAAGCAGAATAAGATACAGCGCATTTATTACAAACAGTAACAAAAACAAAGAGATCATACAAAAAGTTATAAACACAGGATTAAGGATATGTCTGGGCCTAACCAATAGCACTCCAATCACAGCTATAATAGCAGAAGCAGGAGACCTTCCAATCGACCTGAAAATAGAGGCATACAACTATGCATACCTAGCAAAACATATATATAACAACACAATACTGGGACAAAAAGTAATTGATAATAAAGCAAACCGATCCCTAAGAGAACTATACATAAATTATAAAGAATATTTAGATAAACTACCAAAGAAGGAATTAGACGAGATAGCGTTAAGAAATAATGACATAAATTTGGAGATAGATATGTATATACATCAAAGAATGGGGAAAAAGAATAACTCTAGCAAATCTCAATTAAAACAAACAGCGGAAAATTATATCAAAGAACACGGAGGACTCTCAATAAGCTACACAGATGGTTCTATTACAAACGGAAAAAGGGGCATAGGAATTTATAATAACTACAACGAGGAAACATATAGCTACAATATAGAGGAACAATTTTCAATAAAAATAATAGAAATAATAGCGATTTTAGAGGCCATAAAAATAGCAATACAAAATAATATAAAAACATTAACAATAATTACCGACTCTTTATCTGCGTGTCAATCTTTAAAAAAAAATAATAACAATAACAAAAATACTAAATATTTGGAAAATCAAATATATAAAATAATAATATCAAAAAACATAAAAATAAAAATAATATGGATCCCAAGCCATATTGGCATACCTGGGAATGAAGAAGCAGATACGGCGGCGAAACAAGGGACGAATTCAACCAGAAAAATAAAGGTCAAAACACCACTAGAGGAAAATATTAAAATAGTTAAAAATCATATATATCATAAATGGAAAATAGAATTCTTAAACAAAACAATAAGCAAAGGCACGCAACATAGAAAAAACATAAAAGAAAATATAGATAAGAAACCATGGTTCCACAAAAAGAAGATAGACGCCGGCATGATAAGAAGGATAACCAGGCTGAGGACAAACCACACATACGATAAAAAATACTTAAAATTAATCAAAAAAATAGAAAGTGACATTTGTGAGAAATGCAATGAAAAGGAAGACGCAAGACATATAATAGAAGATTGCAGGAAATACAGCATAGTTAGAGATAAATACGACACAATCAAAACCAAAAAATTAGAAGTCATATTATCGAATAACAAAATGGAAGAATACTTCGAATTAAATAAATTCTTAAAAGAGATAAAAGCAGACTTATAAAAAACAGTATACATAGATAAAATTAAAATAAGACATAAGAAAAAAAAGAAGTTAATATTTGAATCAGTAAAGTTAACATAACAAATAAAGTTTGTTATGTGTAATTGGACAAACGATAAAAACAAATGTCAAAATAAAAATCTTGGTGATGTGAGCGACGCCGTTCAAACCAAACAAATAAGTTAAAATATAAAAAAAAAAAAAAAATTCAATAAAAATCAATTCGATTTAATTAATCTTTGCTGGTGCTCGATCCACCACAATTTATCTCACCAGAATCAAAATTTATCAAATTAATACTATACTACACAAAAAAACTATTTATCGAATTACTATAACTTTGAACAAGAAACAAAAAAAAAATAAAAATAATGATAATCGAACCACTTATTCATAAAAACAATAATGACTGATCAATATAAATATTCTGTTTTTTCTTAATCTATGATTTGAGCACCGTTTCCAAAATATGTCACTCGAAAAAAAAAAATTCCCGACCCTTCGCGAAAGCCAAAACTTGTTTGTAAAAAAAAAAAGAAAATCGGACCATCGTGAAAATTTTTTTTGTCTTTCGCACTAAATATTATTTGTTTACAAAAAAAACCCTCGGTTGGAACGGTGGAAAAACTTAGTTGTATCCGTCGTTACACAACGAAAACTGAAAATTGTTTATGTGAAGATAATTTTAAAATGACAGTCCAATTTCGAATTCCAGGTGCCCTATTCTCGAGTTCCACAACCATTTTCCACATGCGGGAAATCTGTCAAAATTCATAAAAACTATGGAATTTTTTCGGTACTACTTCGCTATGGAATTTTTTCGGTACTAAGGGAATATTTCCGAATGGGTTAACAGGTGAAAAAAATTCCCCATATACGAAAACGTCAATAATTACATAGATTTTGACAGATCTCCACTTGTGGAAAATGGTTGTGGAATTCGAGAATAGGGCCCCAGGGGGCCTATTCTCGAATTTCACATCCATTTTCCACATGTGGACATCTGTCAAAGTTCACAAAAAAACGTTCGAAAATGGTAATTAGTGTATAAAACACACGCGGCATTGACATTTTCGTATATGGGGAATTTTTCCACATGCTTATACCCATTCGGAAATATTCCCTTAGTACCGAAAAAGTTCAATTTTTATGAATTTTGACAGATGTCCACATGTGGAAAATCGATGTGAAATTCGAGAATAGGCCTCCAGATGAAGTCAAAATTTGGGTCTGTAGAAATTTTTAAATTTACCTTCGTTATTAATTGAATTCATCAAATCAATAAAATTTATTGTGCTGATTGTAATGGCTTTACTAATTATGCTCGTTTGTGGTAGTAATTGTACTATTTCATCTGCTTTGGTGCTCGACATAAATTCGGACATTTGTTGTATTTTGACAGCTTCTTTCCAATCAGCTTATATATTAAAAGTAAGTGTACAAACATGTAAATATACATCTAAATGTAAATGTAAATATGCACGTAAATTTAAATTAATTAAAGTATAAAAAATTAAAATAAAATTGTCAATAATCTTAAAATCTGAATCCATTGTATGAAAATCAGTTAATACCCAATTTATATTTTATCTATTATTTACTGAATTTTAATTACTTATGTTTATGTTGTCGAATAATATTTTACATTACATTTCTGTTCGGTTATCATTTGGGGGCAAGCAGTTTTTCCGCCCATTGATTGCATCGTATTTTTTCACAGGCCAAAGTAAAATATTTACCCAAATATTTACCCAATATTTTGGGCTGCTGTGCACTTCTTCTCTCCATCTTCGACCATTTCTTCAATACAATAGCACAGAATAATAAACAACCAGAAGGGACATTACGTGGATCAAGAAATTTTTGCTCTTACCTTATATTTTACATGTTAATTTTGAATTTTCAGCCACTGAACTACAACTTAACACTGAAAATCTTACCTTCGCCAAACCAAGGTCCAAAAAAATGAGTCCAAATTTCTCCATATAAAAACCGCGTTATGTCGCTTCTGGGTATTCTGTGACAATAGCTACATTGTAATTTTAATTTCCCTTTATTTTTATTTTTCGTAAAAACTACGCCTACTACTTTTTTTAACTGTGCCTTTTATTTTTTGTTTCTCTTTTTTATGTTTTAACTTTTAATTTTTGTATTGTATAATACACGCGGTCTTCACTATGCAAAATCGCTGCAATTTTCTCTCATGATTTCAAATTTATCAATGTTTGTGTATGTATAAGTATTATACAAAATTTAACATTTTCAGCAAATTAGTACCAGGGGCTATTTCACGAAAAAATTATCATGCAATTCATGAATGAACAATATAAGATTGTCCAAATCTTACGGATAGTAAACATGCTGGTCACTACGCTTTCTTTTCTCTGTGGATTTTTATTTTCTCATTTGTATACGGTCGTATTAACAAATTTAGCATTGCAATGCATAGTTTTACTTTAAACACACTGTGAACAGAACCATTATTTTGAGTTTTACTGTAGAGCAAAGAAAACCCCTAAAAAAATGACTGGGATTTTGCACAAAAAGCGAGAAGCGAGTTTGTGTCTCTTTTACTTAAACTGAATATGAACACTATTTCGCTTAGTAGAAATATATTTTATTAATACGATCTCAACTAGTTAAAATAAAATGATATTCCATTCAACTATTATTTGTCTGTGTCTCTCACCAACGTAGTTACGTGATCGAAGCGGAGAAAAGGAGATAGCTCTTATATAAAATATAATTGACTGAGATCGCAATAGAAAAAGCGACATAGACCGAATGAAATGGAGTAAAAACGTATTCTTTAAAAAAAAAAGATAAATACTCTTCTCGCCTTTTGTGCAAAATCCCACTCCAGTGGCCCTATTCTGGTAATTCCCGAGGAATGGAAAATTAAATTTTGTTGCAGTATCATTCCCTTTTCCCCAAAGTGTATTCTGGTGTTCGGGAAAGATTTTTTATTGGGAAAAAATTATTCCCAATTACTGTAGTTTTGACGTTTATTTTTCCACACCGATTTTATGAAAGAATTTATTATAGTTGATATTAATAATTAATAATATTAATATTGTTTGTAAGGGTTAAATTACCTAATAATTTTAAAGATAGTATTGTAATAAATAAGAGTTATTATGATGATTTTGATATAACTAAACTTTTTTCCCTGTATTGACAGGGAAAATATTCCCAATTGACAGAATCCACTTTAAGAAAATGGAGAGTAAAAAGTTTGAAATATGTATCTGGGAATAACTGCTGTAAAAAAATTATTCCCCGTTCCCCGGGAATTACCAGAATAGAGCCACAGGTGTGTAAATATGAAACCGGATTTTTTTAGTAAAAAGTATATTCATCGGATGATAATGTTTAAGAATATTTTATTCAAAGTATTGCCCATTATTATGCTCTTTTTTTGAAGCAAACCATGTATCGAGCCATTTTCATAGGAAATTGTAACGGGTAGATAAATATCTAGTCTGTTTTATGTGACGTTATAATATCAAAACCCCAGACGAACTATGCAAAAAAAAATTATATATTATCTAAATAATTTTAGATAAAATTAATAAACTGAACTTCATTGAATCCCAAAAGTAGGTTTGCTCCCAACAAGTTCTCACATGACATCTAGTTTGCAGAATTCTGCCCATATAAAGTTCGGAAGGCAACCTAAGAAAATAATTAAAAAATAATAATTATATTAGATTTCAGCAAAAATCAGAATTAAAAAAAAATAATAATAAAGAAACCACAAACAAACAAATAAATCCTTCAACTTTGAAATTATTCATGACTATATTCGGGCAAACAACTTTATTTAATTAAGCGCCATCTTCCCTTAGGAAAAACCCGTCACGCGTTTTATCTACCGGCTTTGACTCTAGAGAAACTTCATGAGAAACATAGGGCGTGGACAATGAATAATTTCTCAATTTTTCAAGCATACCGAAAATAAAAATTACCGAGCAAACGGCGCAGTGGTTAAAGCTGCAGCGTTTGGATCGGGAGGTACCGGTTTCGAATCCCGATAGGGGCGGGATGCAAAAGGGATTTTTCATCATCTGGTTACGATCGGTGATGACGATGAACACAACTATGACCCCCTGTTGAGAGTGCAGAATCCATGGGGGCCGACCCACCTTTCATGTCAGCACTACAGGTTGGCATGAAGCAATGCAATGTGCAGGTGGTTTATACAAAGCGGGTCTATAGCCGTACGTCCTCGATTTGGCTACTACTGCGTAAAGTAGGACAGTAAAATTAACTGCGAAAGAGTAGGGGGTGCCTTGAGCCCCAGAAAAGATTGCATAGATTAAAAAAAATAAAAATAAAATTAAGAAAATCCCCAAACCCGGAAACTGAAGGGACCGAAAAATTTTCTGGCTTTCAAGATTTTTTCGTCTTTAAGGACTATGTTTTTTTTAATTGTGGGAAAATGCTTTATTTTTGTAAGTATGGATATAGATTAATTTAAGTAGTGCATCTATGCGCTCCAACGTGTAAAAATACTATTTTCTGGAAAACTATTTAAATAAAAATTTATAATATTTGTAATTATTACACATGTATATCGAATTTTCTTGTAAATTTAGATTATTAATTTTATAGTTTGGTACTGAATTTATCTATACATAATGTAAAATATACATAAAATAAATGGACCAAAATGATTGATAAAGCAGTATAAATCCCCTTTATAGAAGTGTAATGGCGAAAATACATTTAATTTTTTTAGTAATTAATAATAATATTAAGAGCTATTGCACACACAATGAAGGAAGAAAGAAAATTTTGACATTTACTTTTGTTTATTTTTCGCGTCCGAGGATTGCAAAATTATAAATTAGTACCGAAAGACAAAATTTCGTTCGCGTCTCAGGAGTTTTCGCGTTAAAGGTTAACTTTTCTTGGTAATTAGCTTAATGGGGATATTTTTGGATATTTTTTTCGCCACTCACAAGTTTTCGCGATAAGTGATTTCCGGCTTTCAGGATTTATACTGTATTCCCATATTCCCAATCTAAAAAGCATGGGAAAAAATATTCCCATAGGAAGATATATACTGTATATGCTGCGAGTCGAGTCGAGTTTAATCCTAGTTTAATTCTCACTATATACGGAGTCGAGTTATTTTCTAACCAACTCTAGGTGTATATACTGCAGAGTTAAACATATGCAGAGTTCAAATAGGATTGAAACCGAGTTAAAAAAAAATGGAACAAAATATCATTTCGGATGATCATAAGATTGATTATTCTTTTTGTTGATCGCCATATATGTTATTGTCATTTTTCCAGCGATATTATGTCTAAAAAATTGTAATTTTCAATCAAACTCCATGAAAATTACGGGATAGACCACCGAAATGTTGGAGTAATTTTTTCGAAAAAATAAAAAACTCAATATAACAAAACAAAAATTTATTATTAAAATTAATTAATTAAAATCTTAATAAATAAGATATTTAAAATAAAATAATAAATTTAATTGAAAAAATTAAAACGAATATTTTTTAATATTGCTGCAAGAATTTTTCTTTAATTTTGTTGTTGTTTTTTAACTCTACTCTAAGCGTATATAGTGCATTTTTTAGAGTAGAGTTTAACTCGACTCTACAAATTATTAGATCGAGTCGAGTTTAACTCGACTCCGTATATAGTGAGAGTTAAACTCGGATTAAACTCGACTCGACTCGCAGCATATACACTATAATAAGCAGCAAAAAATTTGAAGCGATTTCACCCGATTGAATAATTTTTGATGCTTACTGTTACAAATACCACACGAACACAAATAAAATAAATGACAACACACATTAACAATGTTTTGTACTATGCATGGTGTACGTATACAAAACTCCCTGTGAGTAAGCTCCCAAGTACACAACAAAATCGCATTACTGAAAAAATTCCGTCTTTGGTGGGATTCCGCATATAGTGAAAATCCTGAAAGCCGAAAATCACTCATCGCGAAAACTTGTGAGAGGCGAAAAAAATATCGAAAAATATTCCCGTTAAGCTAATTACCAAGGAAAGTTAACCTTTAACGCGAAAACTCCTGAGACGCAAACGAAATTTCGTCGCTCAGTACTAATTTATAATTTTGGAATCCTCGGACGCGAAAAATAAACAAAAGTAAATGTCAAAATTTTCCTTCTTTCTTCAAAGTGTGTGCAATAGCTCTTTATATTATTATTAATTACTCCAAAAATTAAATGTATTTTCGCTATAACACTTCTATAAAGTGGATTTTTACTACTTCTTCAATCATTTTAGTGCATTTATTTTATATATTATTTTACGTTATTTACATAGATAAAATTATACTGTATATGCTGCGAGTCGAGTCGAGTTTAATCCAAGTTTAACTCTCACTATATACGGAGTCGAGTTAAACTCGACTCGACCTAATAATTTGTAGAGTCGAGTTAAACTCTACTCTAAAAAATGCACTATATACGCTTAGAGTAGAGTTGAAAAAACAACAACAAAATTAAAGAAAAATTCGTGCACCAATATTAAAAAATATCCGTTTTAATTTTTTCAATTAAATTTGTTATTTTATTTTAAATATCTTATTTATTAAGATTTTAATTAATTAATTTTTAAAATAAATTTTTGTTTTGGTATTTATTTTTTTATTTTTTCGAAAATATTACTCCAACATTTCGGTGGTCTATCCCATAATTTTCATGGAGTATTGAAAATTACAATTTTTTAGACATAATATCGCTGGAAAAATGACAATAACATATATGACGATCTGAAATGATATTTTGTTCCATTTTTTTAACTCGGTTTCAATCCTATTTGAACTCTGCATATGTTTAACTCTGCAGTATATACACCTAGAGTTGGTTAGAAAATAACTCGACTCCGTATATAGTGAGAGTTAAACTCGGATTAAACTCGACTCGACTCGCAGCATATACAGTATAAATGAGTACCAAACTATAACATTAAAAATCTAAATTTACACGAAAATACGATTTACACGTGTAATAATTACAAACATTATAAATTTTTATTTAAATAGTTTTCCAGAAAATAGAATTTTTTACACGTTTGAGCGAAGGAGGTACTGCTTAAATTAATCTATTTCATCCATACTTGAAAAATAAAGCATGGTTTCCACGATGGCAAGGCGAAAAAATTAGTCAAATTAAAAAGAGGAAGGAATAAAAAAAAATAACATAAGAGTGAATGAAACTGCAACAAGTCGTTACTCCGAATTTTTATTTATTTATTTTTGACGTTTCGTTTATTAAAATTAAATTTCGTTAAAAATGGATACTGTTGAGGAACTAATGGCAATATATGCCGTTATGTTTTCAAGTAGCACTGATAGTGATTCTGGCGATGAAAAATGGGTTCCCCAAATGAAAAAATATATATAAAATTTTCTTCAACTTGACAATATGAATTCCGAAAATCAGCGACTAATCCGAAAAAAGATGATCCATCTAATCTTTTTTTCGGATTAGACGTCCTATTTCGGAGTGCTGAATTAAAATTTTTAAAATTGGACGTCCTAATTTTTCTGTCAAAATGATATTTTCTCTCTATCGTACTATTGGTGAATTTTTGCTTTCTCTTTTTATTTTGACTAATTTTTTCGCCTCGCCATCGTGGAAACCATGCTTAAAGCATTTTCTCACAATTAAAAAAAAAGTCCATAAAGACGAAAAAATCGTATTAGCCGGAAAATTTTTCGGTCCCGCAGTTTCCGGGTTTGAGGATTTTCACTGTATAAGGATTTCCGTCTCTGAGAATTTTTACTGGAAAAAAGTATAATTTATTTGCTTATAGGTACATATTATCATTTATTTGCTTATAGGTAATAAATAATTTATTTGAGCAGAGACGTCAAAAACATAACCCAAAAATTTTATTTTTGCAGTTTTGATAAAGAAAACATATTAATCATTATATAAAAATGAACAATTTTATAAATAAAGCTTATATTAAAAATAGTGCAAAAGTGTTATTAACGTTTAATAATCGGTTGTCAACAACGATAATACGCGGTGTAGCTACGAAAATACAAATTCCAAAAAGAATAGATCGTGAACCTACTGACCTTCTGCGGGCACTGGCTAGTACTGTGAAACGTGATCCGAACAGTGCACATTATAAGTATCACGATGATCCCTATTTGATACCATCCTCAAATATTGCGAAGCGAACGTACGCAATGGCACAGGAAGCCGGGCGAAAAGCTGCGAAATGGATAGTCCAAGAAAATTCGAAATTATTCCAACATAAAGTAGCCGAGCCAATGATTGAAAATTTTGTGCCTCAAATTATTTATACAGAAGAAAGTAAAGTTGATCTAAGTTCGTTAAGCGATTTATTAGACCGGTCACAAGTGTCTGAGGCCATTTTGGTTTATAATTTATTGAAAGCTAAAAATGTTGATGTCCCATTAGCGTTAAAGATGAAGCTACTAGAAACTATCAGCTTCTATAATCAGGAAGATATACTTAATGAAGAGTTTATTGAAGAGCGTTGGTTTAAGCAAAGTTCAACGGGAAAAGAACGTCTTCGTAAAACTTGGAAGGACGGTTGTTTGGCAGAAGAACTTTTTCAAGAGATTGAACCAAAAGATGATCAGCTTTACTGTGTGATGATTCGTGGCATGGCAAAATATTTCCAAGTTGAAAAAGCGTGGGCCCTATTCCAAGAAGCTCTAGATAAAGGACTTAAACTAGATGTGGCTACTTACAACGCTATTTTACATGTAGTCTCCTTTATTAAAGAAAGCAGTGAGCTAAGATGGGAATTATTACAAGAAATACTCACCCTTCTAGAGAAAAATAATTTAAAACCTAATTTGGATACATTAAATTCATCGCTTCAAACAATCAGTTCCATTGGCACTCATCGAATCGCAAAATCATCAACATTAAAACTATTGAGCGAATTTAAGTTTCTCGGAGTTGAGCCATCATTGGCTACATGGTACTATGTACTTATAATATTTTGCAAGGAGCGTGGACCTGTAAGCCATGTCCTAGTTGATATAATGAACGAAATCGACGGCAAATCATTTGAAATACAGGATATTAAGGATACATTCTTTTTTGTCACCGCTATGGATATTTGCCGAAATTCTCTTCACGATAAGGAGCTTGCAAAACGAATTAATAATCTCCTACACACTAGCAGTAATTACAATCTTATTGGAGATTCATATAAGGAATCGATTTACTATCGAAATTACCTCACACTTCTCTCACAAACCGAAACACTTGAGGCGTTCTTTAACGAAACTTACAACATTCTAGTACCTAATATTTACAATCCCGAACCCAGTGTCATGGACGAGATTCTAAAACAAATCGATGTGAATGGTGCTCTTGCATTTATACCTCGTGTTTGGAGCGATATGGTTATATTCGACCATACAAACCGCGAAAATCTTCTCAATCGAATCGTTAAAATAATGGTCGACAATCCACCAAACGTAGAAATTGAATCACATAAAAATCTCATCGAGGCATTTAGTAAAATTGCTTGGGATATCTGGAATTTAATTGAAACCCAACCGGAGACAAGAACCCAAAAATTAGCTTGGACTAATGAAATGTTGGGATCAATATTAGAGTTGCTCGCACGTTATAACGAATTACAAAAGGCGCAGATTGTTTTTGAGAAAATGGATAAGAATCAGCATATTATTGTTGGCCGTACAAACCCAAAGTACATGGAATCCTATATTAAGCTATGTATCGAGGAAAAACAGCCAACAAAAGCTATTGCATGCTTACAGTACTGCGTAGAAAATGCATTTCCAAATAGTGAAGCACTAGCGAAACAAATTGACGACGCGATGACTCTGAGCGAATTCCATGTAACAAAGTTAAAAGGATTGTTGGGAAAAGATATTTTTAAGTAGGTAGTGTGACATCGAAAATTGTAGTTTTTAAATAGAATACGAAAAAATAAAATATAAACAGAAATATGTATTATTTTTTATGTGAAGGAAGATCAGTTGAGTTGGTTAACAAAAACAAAATACAGTTACAAATTTAAATTCGTTAATTAAATAATTTATTTAGTAAAATAAAATAAAAATATAAACTTAACAATATCCATTAAATATATAAAATTGCACCGTTTAGTAATTTTTAATTAAATAATTTAAACCTTCCAATCACGAATAAATTTAATTTTGTTATTCAGCTCGTACATCCATTTGGTTAGGTCAGTTTGATTATCGGCCGATAAATAATAACTTTTCTTAGTATCCTTCTTGTGATAACCAAACAGTTCAATAACAAACGTACGCGATCGAGCACACTGACTACGATCAACTACATTTATTTCATCATATGTCGTCCGAGTCAAATCTATTTTGAATTTAAGGTCATCATATAATTGATTAGGATAGTTCCAGAAATACATGTACAATCCGTCTAACCGACACCAACGCCGATTCCATAAAATACTATCACTTTCATTATGACATTCACCAACATTCAAAAATCCTTCGATCATCTCATTTTTTAGCAGTATCACGGTTTTTAATGATAACAATGCATCGCCACTCATATTTGAATTGTGAGGCATTGATGACAATTTAAACTCTTTTCGATTTTCCAAACAAAATTGATAAGAATTTCCAACTTTTTTTATAATCTTCGTCAAATTCTGGTTGTCGTCGTCCACATTCGTCGAAGAAATCGTAAATGATGTTAATTCAACGAATCCCTGACTTTTAAAACGGGAAAATTCAGTATCAAAATTTATTTTCTTCGGCAGCGACGCTGTTCCTTGAAATAATTTACCGGGACTTAATTTCGGTGGGCTCGGGCAAGCCGTCAAAAATCCTTTTGCCTCCTAAAAATAGAAATAATGTGATATTCAAAATAACCACCAGCCATTTATCGGACTGATTTAATTACCTTATTCAAATGAAATTTACTCTCGTGGCTGAAACTTCGTATAGTTTTTCTCAAGCGAAGTGCGAAAAATTCCAATTTTATCTCATAGGCTGGCTCCAAATCTTTAAAATGAATATTAGATTGTGGAAATATAATTCGATCGCCTTTTCGTTCGACTGAATTCGTACATAGTACTCTCTCTTTGTAAGAACACATGGCAATATAAAAATAATTTGATACGTTGTCCCGAATTATACTCTCCTTGAGCGGGCATTCAATATGATCAATCGACAAAGTTCCTAAATTAAAACTAGGATTTTTTATTTTACCGTTTCGCTGATAATCAATTCGAACCAATTCGTCCTTCGCTGCCAACTCTTTAAAATATGAAACCAGTAACAAACGTTCAGCTTCGATTAATTCGGTGGAACATTCAAATTCTTTGGTCGTGCGACATATTGAGACAGCATTCGAAAGTTGCATTTTGATTGATTTCTGATATGAAATTTGATTTACCAAGTGTAGAAGATACTGATTCGTTATTTCAATGTTACTTTCGTTCAATTTTGATCGTAAAGTTTGATATAATTTTTCACCCTCGCTCTGTATATTAAACTGATTGCGTTCGAATGGTCCTTGCTTGTCAGGCGAACGAGAATTACTTAAAGATTGATCAAAATAATCGGAAAACTTTCGTCGTTCAATTGATAAATACCGCTTTGATCGTTTTATTGAATTGCGAAGCTTTTCTTTAACTCCGCGATAAAATTCAACGGAATTGTTAAAGCGGCTAGTGTTGCTCGGCGACTGTTGCGGTATAGTAATCGTACTATCGTTTGGTGATTGGTATGAAATCAAATCGGATACATTATCTAAACTGACCACTAATTCTTGTGTATCGGGTGTTCGTTTATTTCTAGGCTCATGTTGACTCTCAATCGTGTCATAATAATTACTGTCAAGAGCCTCGCTACCAAGTGCAACTCGCAAAAATTTAGATGCATCATAACTTGAGACGTCGTCAAGCGACCGTTCTGGCGTGTCGTAGGAATGTTGTTTCTGGTATTTTTCATTTGAAAGTTTTTTCTCAATCGAACAATCATCATAGGTAGCCTAAATTAAAAGCAGAACAAAAGTTTTAAATGCAAATATATTCTGGAAAGCTCACACACAAGCTACATGAGTAAAAATACTATTTACATACATAAATACATCTATGTCACTACATAAAAAAACATAAACTTAAATACTAGCCTGTTGGATCGGTTTTTGTTTTTTATCGACAACCGTATATACGGCTGTAGGATCGTTATTTACCGTATACCGAAGTTCAGTAATTTTTTCATCTCGAACGGGAGAAGTTTTATGTAATTTTATTTCCGCATAAATCGGATCATCCATATTATTATCAACATTAGTACAATTGCGACTAAAATTATCTTGTTCTAAATTACCGCGGATATTGGATAAAAATTCTCCCATTTGAACCATTATACTCTGATTATCGTCCGCAAATGATTTATAAGTTTCAATATTATTTTTGTCCATTGGTTTCGACTGAGGTTGTTGTGGCTGACTGTGCTGTTGAAGTGGGTTTGGCGCATTTTCCTTTTTATTAGTATGTGAAAATAAGCGTTTTGGTGATAATCGAAATGATTTGGCTTTAGGTGATATGACAACACGATTAAAATCAAAATTACGAGCTGGCGATGCATTATTCGAGGTAGTTTTTGATGTATGGCAAGAATCACATTGAAATTGAGGTGGCTGCGATTGGAACAGCTTTTTTGGAGTTATTAATCCTAAATTCTTAACAAGATTAAATTTTTTCTTATTACTACTTAAATCCATATTAGTGGCTGTTAAATTTGTCCTTTTAACAGGTGTAACGTACAACTCTGGATCACTTGTATTATGTTTATGTTTTAGTATAGGAATTCGAGAATTGAAAAAGGTTTTTGTCCGTTTTAAAGCATCGTTCACTCGAGATCGTTTTTTGTCCGGTTTTTTTAAGGCGCATTTTTTGCAAAAATTCGGTGGTTTGAATTCCTCTTCGTCTGGTAATTCTTCTATTTCCTTGCTTTCGGCATTGACACATTGTTCAAATTCTATGAACCGCGCAGATTCTGTTTTTTCAGGGGTACTCTTTAAAGTGGTGTTTTCAACAAAATTTGCAAAATCATTAATTTTTTTTTTTTTAGGCGAGTTTCCCGGGCTAATCCGAAAAACCGAATCTACAGTATCAATATTTTCTTTAGGTGGAATTTTATTTATCGGCTCAACTTTTTTCGACTGTGGCGAAGGTTTGGAATTTAATGTTGATAGCATCGTGTAAACATTTTGATTTGGCTCATAATTTAACATGTTCAGAATATTTTGAGGAGGTTGAGTTTGTTTACCCGTTTCATCGACGAATATCCATCCAGTATCACGATTTTTATTTTCATCTGGTGGCATCCATCCGACATGACACCCCAATTCGTTATACGTTGGACACGATGGTTGCACATCATTTTTTTCAACTGGCATTGACCATCCAATTTTTTTACCCAAATCCGATTTTGGTATCACATCCTCATTTAATAGATTTTTCAAACGAGTTTGTAACCATTCATCGTCACACTCCACTGTCGAATTTGATGAAACAAAAGTTCTAGGCGGTTTTTTCGGTGCTTTTCTTTTCAAATTGTCGCTCCCACTATCCACTGAAACCGATGTAACAACATCACTTGCCTGATTTTCAAAACTACTCCCCATCAAACTAGTTCTACTTTTTTGTTTCTTTTGTTCCATTTTGATCAAACGTCTTGCAAATAGTTCACCTATTATTCGGCCAGAATATTTTGGATTGGCTTCTAATCTACCTGACGCCAATTCACATGGATTCAAATCAATAATTGAGGTTCGTTTTTCGTCGTGTAGCAACGCATCATCGAAACTTCGATTCAAATTATCGATAATTTCATTACAAAAATTATCAGTGATAATTTTCCTAGTCGGTTTAGGTGATTTCTTAACTTTTTTCTTTTTATTTTGTAAATCCCGTATTTTCTTTTTATTTAAAATCACTTTTGAAGAAATTTCGAATGAATCTGGACTAATTTCCTGTATTATATGGATAGCCGGGCTATCATCATCATCAACAATCTCCCTTAGTAACCTTGGTTCACGATATTCACGGTATGAAGTATTTTCTGTTGATGATTCAAAAGTATACGAGTCTTGAGTGTTTTCTGTCGATTCAACTATTTGACTGGTCTCGTTTGATGTATTGCTTATATCTGTAACTGTATTAAAAATTAGAATTTAATATAATTTAAAGACCTAAACAAGAACTCACCATGATCATTTCGCTTGTCACTCTTTGCCGATATTCGAATTTTAATCTTTTTCCGCCTGCCGTTCTGTTGTCCGATTTGCACTGGAATTGCCGGTATCTTAATGTTTTCGACTGAAGTCGGGCTCCGTGATTTTTTAAGTTTCGGATTTTCAATAACAGTTTCTTGACTTTCTGCTACCATTCGATTTCCGAAATGGCGATAATCTTCCTTACTAGGTATTGTTTTTATTCCGTTAGAACCCAGTTGGCCGCCACTTTCCATAAATAAGTCAAATAATTGTACATCATCGCCAATTGAAGATAGTTCCGAAGTTTTTGGAATCGGTTTATCGAGATTTTCAGTAATGGTTGTGTTTGATTTAAAAGCATCATTAATAAATAAATTCATAAATCGTGCATCTTCATTGTTCTGTTGCAAAGGTGCCGATGGTGATTTGTGTGGTAATTCAATATTTACGGGATTTCTACTTCTAAACGCAATATACTTTGGTTCTACAATTGATTCAATTTTTGGTGGTGATATCGGCGCTATTTGAAGCGATTGATTATATCGAAACACTTCATCAAAATCTTTTGATAATCGATGTGTTGAGGTTGACTGAACGTCATCATCTTTCTTATCGATGGAAATAATTTGACTTTCTACATCCAACATGGCACTTTCCTCAACTTTTTTGAGACTCGGTTGTCGATTTTCTTTTTTTCTTCGTAACGAATTTTTTCGATTCACAAATTTTATACTTTTTAAACTATCACATTCATAGTCATGACTAGTGAAATATTCATCATCGTCTGTAGTCGTACAATTAATCGATGATAAATAATCGGATAGATTATTAATTGTATCAAGTAAATTTAATGTACCAGCATTACTACTATTACTATTATTGAATAAATTTATTGGAGGCTCCCTGGGCTTACGCTGAAAGTCATCACTATCACTATTAAAACAATAACATACACCATGCGCACAGTTTTTATTTAGTTTTTCACAAACAGTATTTTGGACATTTTCTAAATCGGTACTATTCAACTCGATTATATTGTTATGAGTTTTGTACTGAGATTTAGTCTTATCATATTTTGATTTTACCTCATCGGATAAATTATCCAAGCGCCGTGTCGTGCTGCTTCTGTTATCACCGTCACGCTGCGGATTGTCATCGATTGGTGGAAATTTATCTGTAAAGATTAAATTATTTAATAAGTAAATTGAATTGTATTTTGCAAAACCAGCGTAAATTTAAAAATTAATTGTGTTCCTTCCTTTATCTTCTAATTCTAATTTTTCGTATTACGTATATATGTATGTATGTATTTATGAGAATTTTAGATTTTTAACGAGGTCAATCACCAAAGTATTTTTTATTTTTTTTTAAATATAGTGAGTGGTTTTGGTTATGAAATAAAACGCATGGGAAATAAATAAACAAACAAAACTAAAATACATAAAACACTTAAAACCGAAGTATGTTATGTACTTTTTAGAAAAGTGTGTTTTAACATGATGGCGGTCTGGATGCTGTAAATAAAAATATAATAAACCACAGACACTTATTAATCAAAAGTTACGATAAACATATTTTTCGGCCTCAAGTTAAATTATAAGCATTTATTAGAACCTATCCTTTTTAATCAAATCAAATATTGTATTGTGTTAAGTAACAAAAACAATAAATAATGTATGTATGTTATTCAGCTTAATTATCAACCAACTGTTCGACCAGAAGTTTTAAAATAAATTGTAGGGGCTTGCAAAATATATAGATTTATGTTTTATTTGTTATGTATACATACATTGATTGATATATGTATGTATACCATGTTTAAAGATTTTGACTTGGTGGAACTTTGGTCCTTTAGTAAAAATATCTATAATAATGAGCAAGGAAAAGTATTTAGCCATTTTAAAAGAAAATTTGCCAAATTTTATTGATAAATGTGCTGACCTCATCGATGGAAGAATTTTTCAACAAGACTGTGATCCCAAACTCACTGTCAAAATCGTGAAATAATGGTTGAATGAACAAAAATTTACAATGTTAAAATGGCCATCACAACCCACCACCCAGAAAAATGATGTCAGATGAGGTCGTCGTTCTAAGTTGATTTTCCCACGATTTTGGTGAAGTTTGCGGAGGAAAGGAATGATCGAGTGAAACTAAAAGATCTGGGACTTATACTGTGGGAATTGGCGAAGCTTCTGGGTGAAAGTGTTGTTTTTTTTAGATGTTATTCTTAAGTTATCCATCCAGCTTTTTCGAACACTCTATTACGAATGTGCTGTTCTCAAAACAGAGTGTGCCAAAAACCTATGTAAATTAAAAAGTTTACAATAAATAAGTAAATAACTCGGTTAATGTGCATGGAGAAACACTACTAGAGCACAGTTGTTATTGTCACACACTTTTTTCTTTATCTTTATTAAATATTTAATATCTAACATACATATGTAAGTTATGTAAATTAATTGTAATTTTTTACTATAAAAATGTCGGTATAAGAAAGAGTGAATTATTTTGTACATTCTTTTACTAAATTTTATAATTTGAGTTCTTTATATAATCCAATAATGTATTCAGTTGGTTCAATAATAATATTAATTTTAATTTATTGGCAGGTGTTGTGATAACAAGGATGCTAAATCCAGCTTATATAACAATAAGAAAATATAATGAATTTTATCATGAACTAATTTATTCAGACCAAATTGCTATTTACGTATCTTTTTAACTTTTCACAGAATTTTTTATATTTTCGTATTGTTCTTATTTCTTTTGGTAGTTTATGAAATGTCCTAATTGCACTATTCAGTAGACCACTTCTTTTTTTCGGTAAATGATCTTTTTATTCAAAATTTATCTTTGTTCCTAGTATTATAAGAGTGTAAATTATTTCGTCTAATTAGTATATGGTTTTGTGTTTTAGTTTCTAATTTATTATTTTATACATATATGTATTTGCTTGTAAGCTTGCTAGTTTTTGCTTGTAAGCTTGCTAGTTTTTGTTCTCCATTTTAGCCTAAAATAATTTTTAATGATTTACGAATCAACAATGCATATTTCGAGCAATGGGTTCATGATGTTATATTATATTTAATTTTTGACAATTTATAAAAGAATGATATATAATATTTGAAAATTTCTTAATCAAGTACGTTCTTCTTTTAAGGGTACCTGAGGCTCTATTCTTGAATTCCACAACCATTTTCCACATGTGGACATCTGTCGAAAATCAAAAAACCGTTCGGAAGTTTCAATTCCTATATTCTTGAATTCGCAATGGACATTTTTTGATACTAAGGGAATATTTCCGAACGGGTCATAAACAGATGAAAAAAAATCTCCATATACGAAAAAGTCAATAATTACATAGATTTTGACAGATGTCCACAAGTGAAAAATTGTTGTGGAATTCGAGAATAGGGCCCCTGAGAGTTAGCTATTTTTTTTCCAGTGATTCAATAAGCGGGAATCAGTTAAGCTAACTATGATCATCTCTAGGTATTTAAAGGTACTATTAGTATACAGGGTGTCCCACTGGGACTAGTCCAAACAAGCAGGGCGTTTAGCTGGATCAATATCATGAAAAAAAGTCCACTACGCATAAGACCGGAAATGAACCGTTACCCACTTCAATTGCATTTCAAAATTTTTAGCATGGCACCCCACCTTGAATAATATAAATGCCAATAACTCTTCTAAAAATTAAGATAACTCAATTGTTTTTCTATAATTTTAAAGACACAGAGTGCTTCTTTCTTCTCTGGAAGTAGGAATATTATGCATGGTATTTTCCATAAAGGAAACGGTGGTGGAATTAAAAAAATTGTGCGAGAAATAACAGAAAAATTCATTAAACTCATTTTTTCTCGAAAAACTTACTTTATAATTTTGGTTTTTTATTTCAAATTTAAATTTAATAGACGATTTAATACAAAATTGCTTTATCGTTTTTTATCTAATCATGTATTGTTTTTGAGATATTAACGTTTCAGTGTAGTACTTTTTGAAAAAAAATTATTATAAAAACCAATTGTTAGAAGTAAAAAATTTATTATGAAAAACCAAAGCTATCGTTTTAAACAAAAACAATGATTTAGTATGCACGTTCATATGTTGCGTTTGTTAAATCTTTATAATCGTTAGTAAACGTATGTATAGCTAAAGTTACATAACGTATAGCTAATACACATTCGAAGAACTCTATGGTTCCTAATGAATACGAAAATGTTAGCCGAATTCAATACGAAGTCAATAATGCTGACGAACGAGTTTTGAATTCAGTACGAAGAGATCCCACCATTAGCACGAGACGTCTTTCTAAATAACTTGGTATTAGAAAAAATAAAGTCTGGAGGGTACTTCGAAAAAACCATCTACACCCATTCCACTACACTCCAGTGCAAGAATTATTACCAGTCGTTTTACCAAACAGAGCAATTTTCTGCCGTTTATTGTTAAACAACGAGGAATATAATCCTTCATATTTGTCATCCATTTTATGGACAGACGAATCGACATTTACGAGAGATGGAATAACAAATTTCCACAAACTTCATGAGTGGCAACCAGAAAACCCACACGTTAAGCGAGAATCATCATTTCAAAGACATTTTAGTGTTAATGTAAGGTGTGGTATAATTGGAAATAATTGTATCGGGCCAATTTTACTACCTGAAAGATTGAACTCACAAAACTATCTTGAACTTTTGAATGAAACAGCTCCCACTGTGCTAGATTCAATTCCACTCATGATGAGAAATACTTTCTTTTATCAACAAGATGGAGCTCCTGCACACCATGAAAGACAAGTTCGAAATTGGTTTGATATAAATTATCCAGGGCGATGGATTGGTCGCAGCGGACCTATAGCTTGACTGGCTAGATGTCCAGATTTAACACCATTAGACTTTTATGTATGGGGATATTTGAAAGGAGAAGTCTACAAAACAAACATTCAGACTAGGGAGCAGTTGGTTGATCGAATCAATAATGCCGGCAACAAAATAAAAGAAAATTTAGACAATTTCAATATGGCTGCTGCCATTAAAAGACGATTGCAACTATGCTTGTTACAAAATGGAAATCATTTTGAAAATTGTTTGTGATGTTGAAAACCTAGAAATTCATACAAAAAATTATTAAGTACTACATTGAAATGTTAATATCTAAAAAACTATACATGATTAGATAAAAAACGATGAAGCAATTTTGTATTAAATCGTCTATAAAATTTAAATTTGAAATAAAAAACAAAAATTATTAAGTGAGTTTTTCGAGAAAAAATGAGTTTAATGAATTTTTTTGTTATTTCTCGCACAATTTTTTTAATTCCACCAATGTTTTCCAATGCTATGTTCTACCTTCTTCCTGTCGACATCTTTGGTAAGCAGAGAGCGGCAACTACGGCTGCACGACTCTCTGCTGTGTGTGAGTGGAAGTATCTTCAGACGGGCCACTCGACGATTGGCAGGCCGCTAAAGGCAGATGTGGAGAATAGTGACTTCACAATACCGGTTGTATGCTTTGAAAAGGGTTTTCGGACTCTTCTCCCCTCAAGGGAATCCTGGGGGAACAGGTCAATAGCAGAAACTGGTTGTATACAATTTTACACTGACGGCTCCAAGCTAAACGGCAAAGTCGGAGCAGGAGTCTTTTGTGACAAATTAAATGTGAATTTATCCATTCGTCTTCCTGATCACTGCAGTGTGTACCAGGCGGAGGTGGTAGCGATTGAGGAAGCGCTGACTTGGTTGAGGCATAATGTTATATCCACAAGGGATATAACAATATATGTGGACAGTCAGGCGGCAATCAAGTCGCTGGAATCAGTTTCTCTGACATCCGTGGTGGCATTGAAGTGCCGCTCATCTCTTAACGAAATGAGTGAGCAGTTCAATATCCAGATAGTCTGGGTCCCCGGTCACTCGGACGTACTGGGGAACTGCAGGGCGGACGAACTGGCAAGGCAAGGTACAACTCTCCAATTGAAACCGGAAAGGGCAAATCTGGGGAGGCCCATAGCGGCGATTTTTAGGGCGCTTGGTAATGAGGCGATAGCCTCGGCACAGAAGAGGTGGACTAACACCATAACATGCAATGTAGCGCGGCAAGTCTGGCCGAAACTGGACTTGAAGCGCTCCAAGACGCTACTATCCCTACGCAGACCTGACTTAGGTATAGTCGTGGGGGAACTCACAGGACATTGCCTCATTGGGGAGCATGCGAGGAGGCTTGGGTTAATGAAAAATGACTTCTGTAGAAGCTGCATGGATGAGGAGGAGGAGGAGGAGGAGGAAGAGACTCTGAGCCACTTCCTCTGCTCATGCCCGGCGCTAGCTTACAGGAGGCATAAATATCTGGGCAAGTATAGTTTGGTGGACGGCCTTATGGATCTCAACAACTGCAATGTGCGAGTTATCTTACGCTACATAAGTAGCTCAAATTGGTTCCAGTGAAGGTGGAAGGGGAGTAGGATCCCTCGGTATCACAACGGACCGTCATCGGTCTAAGTGTGCGTTTTGGCAGCCGCTCTAACCTAACCTAACCTAATGTTTTCTTTATGGAAAATACCATGCATGATATTCCTACTTCCAGAGAAGAAAGGAGCACTCTGTGTCTTTAAAATTATAGAAAAACAATTGAGTTATCTTAATTTTTAGAAGAGTTATTGGCATTTATATCATTCAAGGTGGTGTGCCATGCTAAAAATTTTGAAATGCAATTGAAGTGGGTAACGGTTCATTTCCGGTCATATGCGTAGTAGACTTTTTTTCATGATATTGATCCAGCTACACGCCCTCCTCGTTTGGACTAGTCCCAGTGGGACACCCTGTATATAAAGTTGGGCCCAGTACAGGTCACTGTGGAACTCCTACGTTTGCAATTTTCATTTCACCAAATGTATTCTCAATTCTAGTTCTGCAGACTCGATTTGTTAGATAATTTTTAATTACGTAGTTTATTTGCAATATCGCTAATCTCTGATTCATCAAGGCAATCTATCAGGATTATGTGGTCAACCGTATCAAAAGCTTTTTTAAATCAATAAATACCGCACCAACATATACCGATTTTCCATCGTCATAGTATAATAGTATAATAGTATGTATTATACTATTATACTATGACGATGGAAAACCGAAGTTGATAGTATAATAGTATAAATATAATATTTTGTTATACTAGCTACCAAAAATATAATAGGTAGCAAATTGTGTTTTTAACATTGTAAATTTATCAGACAGTGTATTATTTTGACAATTCACTAAATTACCATTCGATTTTTTTCTTGTTTTTTTTTTGTGGTATCTGCATAGTCCATACATTTCATTAATTTTTTAAAAACACAACTAATGCGTATGCTTGGTTATTTTTAATTGTTTTTTAATTATGAATAGACGTTAACATTTTCAAAATAAGAATTATACCCACGTTCACATAAAAAAAACTATAATTGGTGCTAACTTCAACGCGTGCGATGGAAAACCGACAAGGAATAATAGTATAATAGTATTATACTATTATGCTATTATGCTACTAACGATGGAAAATCGGTAATAATAACCTTCATCCAAGAAGCCATTATTTTATCATTTACAATTCATTTATATATTTTATTTTAAACTCATAAAAATTAAAAATAAACATAAAATAAAAAATATTTAAACAAGTTAAAAACTTTCTTATAGTGATAATTAGTTTTATTTTTAGAAAAAACTAGTTTTCGGACATTCGTCCATCATCAGTTTCTTTTTAACAACTATATTAATTTGAAAAAATTTTCGTCTTTTTTATACAGTTCCTTTTCGGTAAAAAACTGTTACTTCGTCTATTTGTTACGTAATAAGAATTCGTAAATACTATATGTATTTCCAGAAAGTATAAGGAATATACAAGAGAGAGTAAGAATATAACTGGCGCTCAAAATAATCAGCGGTAAAAAAATTAAAATCGTTGATCGTCGCATGATGTATTACTACCATACATTTAATATAAATATATTTTATAATATACCAAAATTTGAATTTGTGTGAATAGAAACTAGAATGAAGAACATAGCCAGTAAATGGATAAAGAAAATGAAAAAAAAAAAAAAATGCTTTATTGAATTGTGTTAGAAAAGAATAGTATCAAAACCAACAATCCAACCAAAATTATTTTTATTTTTTTTAATACGTCCCCGTCGCACACAAAGTGTTATATAAGTATAAATACAATCAATAATACAATAATTGTCAGTGTATAGAAGTTTCAAGTTATACGAATATGTGTAAGTGCACAATTTTATTTATTATTATTATTTATACTATATACTATATTGGTGATGTTAAAGTTAAAGTTGCAGTAAACTTTAAATTTTTAATTTTTTATTGTACATATGTAATATAATTAATTCAAATAAATTATGTTTTTATTTTTAGTTTATCTTCATGCAAAAATATTCATACTCCGTCTGTTGACCAAGTTACTTATTGTATTTTTGTTGTTTTTCTGTAATGAATATTTTCAGATTTCAAAAATCAGTTGTAATTTATTAAAAATGTAATAGTTTAGAAAAGTAGCAAATTTGTTTATGATGGTTTTATATGCACATTGTACATATACCTATGTACTTTAATGATAAGATTGATCAAAATGACTGACTGGAGTAACTGAAAGATAGTGAGAAGAAGTATTGAGAATCTAATTTTTTCTGTAATGAACAAATTCAAAGAGGTGTTTGACTGACTGACTGGTTGTACCTGATTGGCTGAGAAACTATCGAAAGTAGATCTACAGTTGAATTTATCAGTATTAAATAAGTTCAAAGAGACGCTGATTCACTGGATCTACAATACAATTCAATTTATGTAAAGAATAAATTCAAAGAGATGACTGACTTGTTGATTGTGACTGAATGGCTCGTAAAATATTGGAAGTGAACCTACCGTTGAATTTATCGGTAATGAATTAATTCAAAGAAATGATTGACTGGCCCATTATGAACGATTGGCTGGTAAATCTGAAGTAGATCTACAGTTGATTTTATCAGTAATAATAAATTTAAAGAGATGACTGACTGATAAACGATCAAAAGTGGATCTGCAATTCAATTTTATCTGTAATGAATAAATTCAAAGAGATGACTGGTTGGTTATGCTTGTTTGACTGGTAATGATCGAAAGCAAATCTGCAATTGAATTTATCAGTAATAAGGAAATCCAAAGAGGCGCTGATGGACTGATAAACGATCGAAAGTGGATCTACAATTGAAAATATGTAATGAATAAATTCAAAAAAATAACTAACTAGCTGATTATGACTGAATGACTCGTAAACTATTGGAAGTGAACCTACTGTTGAATTTATCAGTAATGAATAAATTCAAAGAGATGACTGACATGCTCGTTATGACTGGCTGGCTGTTAAATGATCGGATTTACATCTACAGTGGTCGGCTGGATGGTAAACGATCGAAAGCGGATCACATTTAAATTTATTTCCTTAGAGAAGTGTGGCGTTATTATTTTAATCGGGAGGGCGAGTTTAGTCCAATTTAGTTCTCCATTGTCTTTTATTTGTTCGTGTATTCATTTTATTTAATTTAGCTTGTTCGACTTGCCACTTACAATTCTTTCTGATTCGTATAATTATCATTAGATTTAGTAAAGCCACACGATGATTATAACAGGAATGATTATGATCGTAAAATTCTTTATCGCTCTCTTCATTTTGTAAAATATTTAATATTTTACATTTCAATCCGACTACATGAGACTGCGCTTTAAAAAAGTTGTCAAAGATTGATACTTGCCTTCGATATAGCTCAAAAAATGATTGAGACGGTGCTTGAAGCTTGCCAAAGCAGCCGTCATGTAATTTTAGTGTTTTATTAACAACTCAAAAGTGTATTTTAGGTAATCATTTTCTTTTAAAAGTATTAAGACACAGACAGCACAATTAATTTTTTTAAATATTTTACTTACTAGATATCCTGTAAAATACCTAGTTGATGAATCTGAGTTGGTATTAGTTTGACAAAACGAAGAGTCTAAATCAGTTAATTCCTCTTCGATCTTGATTACAAAATGGTCGTCGCTATCACTTTCATTAGTTTGGTCATTAAATATGCAAAGTTCGGTGGTACTTGATTGATGTTCTCCAGTATCTATTAAAGATAGCTCATTTTGTTTTTCCTCGCGAATAACGTCCAATAAGGTTGCATCTGTATCTTCTTCACAATTTGAAAGTGTCGTGAACGGTGTAATATATTTAATTGATAATAATTTAGCGACTGTGTAACTAAACTCTTGGACGGATGGATTGAAATTATTTCCATTGGCGGATCTAATCAAAGAGAATGTATTTTCCAAAGCATCTTGATTTAGCCTTGAAGTAAGCAAATATTTAAAATGGACATTATCTTGTGAAAATGACTTAAGGAGGAAAAGAATTCAGTGCAACAGCTTTCCTCAACTGTTAGAGCACATTTAAATTTATTTGCAGCATATAAACATTTTGAATTTAAACAATCAAACAATGAATCAACGTGGCAGGTACTTTATTTTTGACAGAATCAGAGAATTTATTTAACTCAAATGCTGGTTTTATTCCAGCTACCACGGTCCGGCTAAATACTTGGGTGGATAGTTTAACTTTCATCTTATCGAAATGGCCTGGATTCACGTGTTTATCACTTAACTTAGGACACACATATATTCCCATAATTTCTGGTATTTCCCTGTTGTACGACTGAGCGCTCCAAAAGCGATCAATGAGCAATCACGGTGATGCTCTCTTATACCTCACGGTGATGCTCTCTTATACCTCACCGTGATCTGATCATCACTTTATAGCATATTTCGTAAAAAAAGCACGAAAAAATGCGAACATTGTAATTTATTACATGAAAAACAAATTAAAGAAAGCCGAAGATTTCTTTTTGTTTGCTTTGTACTTCTGTTTCATGTTTTTAACGTGCCATCTCAAACAAAATGTCTCGAATATGGTAATGTGTGTATAATCTTTAGGTTTGTGTTTATATCCGTGTATGAATGTTTTTCGGTTATTATGAGTGTTGAGCCAAAAACATCTATAATTCCAAGACGAACTATACGAAATTTAAAGGGACAAAGTGACTACTGCCCATAGTGTTAGTTGTGTACATATAAGCCTTCAATAAAAAAACTAACCAACACTAATCTAATTTGTTTTGGTATTGTGCTATGAAATATGAAAAAAAATACATAGGAAACAACAACAATTTACATCACGGCAACGCCGTATAATAATATCAAATAAAACGAAAGCTATTTATGCTTGTATTTATGGGTAGGTTTTGTGTTAAAAAATAAAACAATTACAATAACAACAATGGTTCTGTGATTCTGTCATTCGTCATATTCGAAATAATTGACTGACCTTTTTGTTTAAATGAAATTCATTATTTATTTTAATTAATTATTGAATTATTTATTTATAATTTTGTTAATTACATGTTCATTGGGAAAGGTTTTATGCCTAATGGAAGCACTAACTGAATAGTTTACTAAGAAATGTGCTTCCATATGGCTTTTACTTCTTTAATATATTTAAAAAAAGTATACCTTGTTGTTTATTTTATTTACCTACACGAAATTTATTAAATGGATCTACATATACGCCAAGAGCTATGAATTTGTTTTGGTGCTTTGCAATCTTATGCAGTGTACTTCGTAGTGTATTCGTGCTCGCATTATTCAAAATTAACATAATTTCACACGATCGAAGTCATCCGAATGCCGCGAATGTATCAGACTCTGTTGGTGAATATTGCTCAGCGGAGTGTGCACCATACTTGATGGTAAATATCCAGGTGGACTGAATATGGATAGACACATTGTTGATCCAACGTTGTTCGTTCGCAAAATCGATTGAATTATCAAAGAATGTTCACCACCAATTTGTTTGCTTTGGGCCGTCGCCGTATTATTATTAGTATTAAAACCTCCACCACTGCGCGTTATATTGAAGTCTTGTAGAGCATGTTTTCGTAATCCTTGCACAAAATGGCGGGCCCCACTTGGCATATTGATTCGTTTGGCAAACTGGTTGAGATGTAATTTGTTCCTCCTCATTACTGTTAGTGAGCTGCCAATCTGGATTCCCATGTTTTCGCACATCCATTTCGCAATCAAACGAAAAAAATCAACAATCTCCAAAGCCCGTGACCGGAAAGAGAAGTACATGACAAATGGCGTAACTAGTGGACTATATTTCGTTAACAAGATGAATCTGGAATAACATGAATTTAATACAAAATTAATGTAACTCAAAAATACTAGTAGTTACCACTTTCAGTTGCAACAATTGTCCGAATTGATCAATTACTCTTGATGTACATATGTGATAATTCACGATACGATACTGGGAGATAATGAACTCATGCGCCGAATGGCTGTCATCAATTGTTCAGGACACCAAATTAAATTCTCATCAGGAATAAAGTTTTGAGATATAACAACAACCGCCGTTAATAGTGTCATTTTAGTGAGGACATTTTCGACCTGGACAACATCTTCATCATAAACGGTTAATATATCAAAAACGCTTAAAATACCACAATAAAAACTAATTCACTCGTTAAATGTCGTAGATTTAGTCGGCCATATCGTGATCAGCATCTCATTCAAGTTCCAGGTTCTCGTTTAATAAACTCACCATAATTAAAAAAAAATACATCAACTACCACAAAAGTATTAACAGACAGAGTATTAAATCTTCTACAACAAAACACATTATTGTCGTGACAACTTTGTGACAATTTTGTTCGTCGATTAGATTTGTTGTACGTACGCCCAAAAACGGGACCATAACTTTGGCCGGAACTAAATCCTTATTCATGATAGCTACAATATAATTTTTGAACCGCACAATACGATCATAAATATCGAGCTCGGTCAGTAGCTTCTTATGTATACACATTTGCTGTTCAGATTGTACTTCTCCTATTCGTTTTTGTACTCATGACACGTTAAATTATCGAGCTCCGACTGCAATAAAATGGTTATTAGACGTGAAATTGAGATTATAAACAAATTACTTACGTCTTTAATCTTGAGCGCTCTGTTAAAATATATTTTTATATAACAAGGGCCACGAAAACAAGATGTCATATGTTTGTCGTACATATTTTTTGACATAAGGAAAAAGATGTATAACCTAACCTAACCTATTTTTATTACACTCTAGACCAAAAAATGGCACATTTCATTGTGTTAAAAAATACGAATAAGCGTACATATTTTAATGCTTTACTACATGTTAAATATTAAAATATTAAGACACAATTCGATTTTTAATATTAAGACACCTTTTAAATTTAAATTATCTTAATAATTTTTTTATTAAATTCAAAAATGAATTCAAAAAGGTACAATATTTTTGTCAAGAGTGTACAAATAAAAAGTAAATCACGTCGATTATACAACTCGCCGGATCAATTGCGGAGGGAGTTTCATTCGCTTTTGACGTTTTACGTATTATGGAATACGCCGTATAGAAAATGAACGAATATCGGTAATGAAGTTTCAAAAAGAGCTATTATGGAATTCGCGGGTGAAACGCACTCTGTAGTAAAAGTGTCATTTTAAATTCGCATCAAATTAACTGCGGATTGAAAACTGTTTTGTAGTGTTTAGGTTTTTTGTCATGGAGAATAGTAAAGTGTAACAATTGCATTATAAAAAATGGAGGTGTGGTCAACACATGACTTTCTTTTATGAACAGAAAATTTTGAGAAATTTTATTTTTTTTTTTTAATATTTTATTTTTTAATTTTTATTTGTTTTTAATTTTTGGAAACATTTTGTAGTTAGTAGTTTTTTGTAAACCTTATACTTTTTAAAATATTTGCAAAATAAATTTTCTAGACCAAGGGAGTGGCCACTTCCGGTTAGCCGATTTGGAGTAAAATTCACTGGGACCTCTCAATTTATCAAAAAACCTTAAATCTAAAGTTTCAGTGCGATTAGTTAAACCATCTGGGCTGTAGAGAGGACACAGACTGACAGATAGACATACCATTGCGAAACCCACTTTTTCGGACTCGGGGGACCTCAACACAGACAAATCTCTAAAAATCTCAAGTTTCAAAATTTTATGGTGAGCCTCATGACTGAGCACCCGGATATAGCGAAGAATCTAACCAAAACTGATATAGATACAGTTGTACAGTTTTGGCAAAAACTACAGAATGTCATTGCACATATTTCTTATCGCTTTTCGGGTTTGCTTTCTATTATGCGGCGGCACTTCATCGTATAAATTTAGGTAGAGGCTTACTGTATCCATAATTAAAACACTTTTTTTAAATTTTGGACTATAAATGTTTAATTTTGTGTTATACAATTAAAATTTAATAGAATAAAAACGCTAAATTCAATTATCAATATTTTGACAGCTGGTGGGATTGCAGCTTCTTTGCGGATCGATAACACAGTTTTCCGGCGGATTCTATAATGCAATTAATTTTAAATGCAAAACGAATGCGGATCGAATGAACTCCCGCCGCAGTAAATCCGGCGAGTTGTATAATCGACATGAATATGTGTTTGTATGAAAATAAATGTAAAGTAATATGCGACGTTGCCGTCATCATTTAGTCACCAATACTACCTTCAGTAGCAATTACCAGCCAATGACAAAAAATAGTTTGTCTTGGAATTATAGATGTTTTTGGTTGAGCCAAAACCAACAAAAATGTTTATACAAGCCAAACAGTACAAACACTTAAGGTATAAAAAAGTACATTAAGGCGTAGTATTAGTGATGCATACAAATAAATCAGAAAGTATATATACACAAAACATAAGTATAGGTGATACATTCATAATAAATATAGTGTACATTTTTTGTGATAGAATCTGTGTAGGGCGCGAACGTACGGCTTGTATAAACATTTTTGTTGGTTTTGGTTGAGCGTAATTTGATTTGAAATTTATTTTTGTATGTGCGTGTTTTATTTCGTGTATGTGTTCAGCCAATCTCTTCGTGAATGTACGACCAGTTTGACCGATATACAATTTGGGACATTCATTACATACCAGTTTATATATACCGCAATCTTGAATATGCTTTCATTGCATATGCAATTGTTTCTGTAATTTGTGATTTGTTGTGTGAGCAAGTTGGTAGTCGTATTTGTATAAAATTTTCCTCATTGTGTGACTGGAAACTTGGTTGTATTCAAGTCTGATGTACTTTTTGGCGTTGCTTTGTTCTGTGTGCAATGTGGTTGTTTGTTGTAGATGTAGTTTGTTTTTTATTTTATTATTCAGCCGGTATATCATTTTTTCATTGAATCCATTTTGTGTTGCTATTTGTGTTATTATGTTATATGTTATGAATTACGACACTGAATATTACAGAATTTAACGAATTGTATTGTTAAGGAAATTTTGACAGCTCGCCCAGCGATTCCGTAACAAATGTGTTTTGTCACATTACACTACATAATATATTACGTACATATTTAAAATATATTTTTTTTTATTTAAAATAAATATAAACTCCAATTGATCAAAATTTTGATTTTCAAATGTTAAATAGACAGGAATCCGAAAGCATATTGATAGAAAAAAATGCAGACAATTAATTGGCAGTCTACTTTACGCTGTGGGTGGAACTCGACCTGATATAACTGTGGCTGTAAATTTCTTAAGCAGATATCAACATTGTGCCAGTACAATGTTATACAAATCATTAACAAGAGTTTTACGATATATAAAAAATTCATTGAATTTAGGTATTGTATATGAAGGAGGAAAGCAAAATGTTCTGGTAGGTTTCGTAGATGCAGATTATGCGAGTGATCCAAGGGATCGAAGATCAACGTCAGGGTACATCATTATGTTGTATGGTGGTGTCGTTTCTTGGTCTTCAAGGAAACAAACAGACAGCATTATCATCAACCGAATCGGAATATATAGCTCCTCTGAGCAATATAATCGTTGAGATATTATGGATGAAGAAGTTCTTAGTAGACTTTGGATTAAATTAGAACAAACCAATAGTCATACATGAAGATAATCAATCTTTTATTAAAATTACTGAAAAAAATGAAAACAACAAAAGGCTGAAACATGTTGATGTAAAATATAATCATATTTTGGAAAATGTGGAAACTGGAGAAGTTCAACTAAAATATGTACAATCAGCAGAAAATATAGCAGACTTGTTTACCAAGCCGTTAGGTAAAATTAAATTTGAGAAATTTAATAACAATATTTTGAAGTTAGAAATCAGTTAACGAACATTTTTTTAATTACAAATAATTTTTATTATATTTTTCTTGATGAATATGAAAACTGGAATGTAACTGAAAAATAATAAGCTTGAATTTAAGGTTGATTTTACATAAAAGATTAAAATGTTAAAATGTAATCGTTGTGCAAACATCTCTTAGGATGGAATAAGCAAAATCTTCTATAATAAAAGTCATGAAAATTCCATACATATGAAATAAAAAAAATCAGGTTCTATGTGTATTGATGACAGATGTTTATTTTGGCATCACTAAATTTATATGTCTTAGTTAACTAAGTATAAAGGTGTTGGTGTAGAAACAAGAAAAAAAAATTCAAATTTACGTTGAATTGTTAGTGTAACTAATACAGCCAAATCTAGTGGAATCAATAAATGTATTTGTCTGTAAAAGAGAGTTTCATGACTTTTATTATAGAAGATTTTGGAATAAGGTATCTGTTGAGGGGGTGTGTTAAAGTAGAGCTGAACCATAAATGGTTTATTGGTCATCAGCCGCAACAAATACATTATTCTGTCTATTGGGAAAAATTATTAAAATGTCAAATGTTTAGTTTTATAATAAAAAACTGCTCTCTTCTGTTCTGTACCTCAACCGTGAAACACGTTGTTTTAATTTTCCTGCACGGCTTAATTTGTTCTTGTATTTCAACAAGAATAAATATTTTTATTAAACACTTTTCATAAAACAATAAATCTTGAAATACTCAACTTTGTTTATTTACGTTTTTCTGACATTGTTACTCGAATTTTTCATTTGTTATGGTTTTTGAAGTTCATAGTTCAGATATATACTTAATATTTCAAGGGAAAAATACGAACAAATAATTTAAATATTTTCTTTTCGAGGCAGCAAAGTGTTTTATTTATTAAAAAATAAAAGATTTTGAATATCTTTCTGTTTATCTTAAGTTTATTAGGAAAAAAAAAAGATTTTGAATAATTTTCGGAAATATAATTATTCCAGTGCGGCTCTTAATTTACATTTTCGGAAATACGATTTTAGAGTAAGAGGTATATACAATTCAATTGAGTGGAATATATAAAAACCTTGTACCATCGTTTGTTGTTGTTTTCTATAGTAATTTAGTTTTGTCACAGAAGAAAGATTAACCAGAACAGTCATAACGCTGTTTTTGTATGGAAAAATTTGAACTCATTTTTTTGACCTTGATTTGCCGAAGGTAAGAGAAAGTTGGGTTATGTATTCTTTGGTTTACTGGTTTTTATTTGAAATAATAAAAATTAAGAATCCTTAACAGTATAGTTAGTGAAATTATATGACAAGTTTTGTGTTGACAGCATAATTTGTATTAAACATTCAAAAAATTCATAATATTCGAAAATAATTATACTTCAATGTCCAAAAAAGAAGGTAAGATGAAAAACAAATTTGATCCACGCAATGTCTATTCTGGTTAATCTTTCTTCTGTGGTTTTGTGTCGTATCCATGGAATAGAAATCAGTGGGATAGCCACGTTTACTGTACGACATTGATTCAGCCATTGGGTGTTTTCTTTTATTCATTCTGGATATTCTGTATAGTCCGAAAGTTCTTTTATTCATTCCATTCCTTCTATTCCTTTTTTAGTTCATTCTTTTATTTATTCGGAATATTCAGAATGTTTTCTGTTTGTACTACATCGAAAGGTGGAATAAAAAGAATTTTTCGTTTGACGTTTTGTAATTATGTTCGATGTTTACAATTTAAACGATTAAATTGAATTAAATCGTACATATTATGGAAAATGAAATTATTAATTATGATACAATTAATCGTTTAAGGCGTAAAATAATAAAATTTTCGAAAATATTTTTAAAAATAGTTTTACATAGAGCTTGGCGGATACAAAAAGTCCCAGCTTATATTTTTTAAGATATATCAATTAAAATTAATATTACATTGTGTGTTTTCACGCACAAAATATTTGCAACTTCATTTAATTATAATGAATTTATTTATTTAATAAATTTAATTTCTTTCCTAATTATAAAAATAAAAAAAATTCATGCTATGGAAAATGTATTCCATTTATTCCAATCCGTTCTTTTATTACATTACGTACGGAATATTCCGAGGTCACGTGATCAATATTCTATTCCTTCTGTTCTTTCTGTGGAATGAATAAAAGAAAATACCCATTATGTATTAAACAAGAACTTATACCACGTTTACATTAGTAGAATAAAGGTATGTAGCAAAACAAGTATCGTCATGTGAACTCAAATTTAAATATTTAAATATTTTATCACATACTTTTTTTCGGTAAAGTATGTATCAAAAAAGTATTCGTATATGTATTACGTTGTAATGTGAACCCTAACTAATAACTATATGTTAATGTCATTCGTATATTTGTTGTCAAAACAAAAATTTATTACGTTTTTTTGTTAAACTACAATTTCGGGTGTTAATCAAATTAAGCGCGAATTTGTATATCGAACATCAAAAAAGTGGAATTCGCTAATACACTTCAAATTTCCGGAGGAATACAAAATGAATAAATTTAAGGTAGCTATTAATCTTTACTTGAAGGATCGCGCATTGGGTGCAGAAGCTCTGACAGTTACAAGGAGCTAGGACCGTTAATAAGTCCGCTCTGCACCCATTTAAAATATGTATATAAAAAAAAAAAAAAAAAAAAAAAAATAGTTTGCCGACAAATTTAATAGAGTTTGAGAAGAAATTCACAACACATAAACTGAATTGAATACAGAAACCTATCTGTCAAAACAACAAACTTTTATACTATGCGTTCACACTTCAAATCGCAACGCTAGTGTGAACTGCAGCGGAAAAATAATTAAATAGCAAAAAAGTACATTTGTACTTATTTTATTAGGTATGTATAATGTAAACGTGGTATTAGAAACTGTGATGTTAGTTTATTGTACGATGTCGATTCAGCATTAAATATTAAACAAGAACTTGAAAAAATTGTGGTGTATTTAATTCAAAATTGATTCTGTAGACAACTGATTTGTCGATATTTTTGTTTATTATATTAATGTTCTTATACAGTTAATCAAAAAAGTATTGGCACACTACGTTTTCTTGAAAATATAACCTACTTTCAAATATATTTTATAAAATTGTTTACGAAAAATGTGCATAACCTTCTCGCAAAATGTGTGTACATCCATTCTTTCTCATATTTAATTTTTTTTTTTGTAATAGGGGTTTTCCCTGAACAACAAGTTTTGTATAGAGAAAAAATAACATCAAAAAAGTATTGGCACAGAATTAGTATTTCGATTGTTATTGCAAAGTTCAGTTGTGCTAAAAATTATTTGTAAAAACTATCTGTAGGCCTGTGCTTGTTGTTTGTTAGAAAAATTAAATTTTATAAAAATTAGTGATTTTTTGGTTTTCTTTTTAAAAAATCACAATTAGAGTGACTAAAGGAATGGAAATATCTTTAGAAACACGAAAACTTATTATTAAATTATATTTAGAGAAGAAATCATACCGTGAGATTGGATCCATAATAGGAAGAAGCTATTCCAATGTAAGAAATATAATTATAAAGTTTGGAAAGACAGCTACATTGCACACAGAAAGACGGTCTGGTCGACCAAAAATATTTTCACTTAAGGAACAGTGGATTATTGTGAACACCATAAAAAAAGAACCCAAGTATTCGGCACCAAAAATCTGCCAACAGATGTTTCAATCAACAGGAAAAAAATCAAACCCCCAAACTGTTAGAAATGTGCTCTATCAAGCCTGTTATCATGGACGTTCTGCGAGAAAAAAAACACTTATTTCAAAAATAAATAGTTTGAAGCGCCAAATATTTTCTGAGAGACATGTAAATGAGTCTGACGAATTTTGGAAAAATGTTGTGTTTAGCGATGAAAGCAAATATAACATTTTTGGCTCAGATGGACGTTCCAAAGTGTGAGAAAGAAAAATGCAGAATTTAATAAAGAAAATATTATTCCAACCGTCAAACATGGTGGTGGTAACGTGATGGTGTGGAGTGTATAAGTTCTTCAGGGGTTGGTAATTTAGTTTTTATTGAATCTAATATGGATAGATATGCTTATTTCAATATTTTAAAAGAAAATTTAATTGAAAGTATTAAAAAGATGGGATTAGATGAGAAAAGTTTTATGTTCCAACAAGACAACGACCCCAAACACACATCAAAAATAGTCAAAGAATGGTGCCTTTATAACATCCCCAAGCAGTTGCATACCCCACCACAATCTCCAGATTTAAACCCAATAGAACACGTTTGGGACTTATTGGAAAGACGTATCAGAACACACACAATATCCTCGAAAGAAACTTTGAAATCAGCGTTATTAGAAGAATGGAGTAAAATCAGCCCTGAAGAGTTGGCAAAGTTAGTACTCAGTATGAAAAATCGCCTGCAAGCAGTTTTGAAATCAAAAGAAGGTCCAACAAAATACTAAATATTTTCAATAACTGTAAAAGTGGCAGTAAATTTGATCAGAAGTTTATAAATGTGCCAATACTTTTTTGAGATAATTTTAGGAATCTATGTTTATTTTTTCTTTATTTTCCTTTTGTTTTTTTAAATTTTGAAATAAGTTTGAGTATAAAGATGTATCTGAATACGTTTCTAAATATATTATGAAAAATTTTATTGAATTATATTGATTGGTTTTTTTTTAAACAAAAATATAAAAAAAATGAAGGTGTGCCAATACTTTTTTGATTAACTGTATGTTTACTTGACTTCAGTTTTTGTCTAATTTACTTCAACACAAAATTTATTTTCATATGATTATTGAATTATTCATAAAAAATAAACATGATTACAATAAATTATTTATTAATTTACGGAAAAATTCATCAGTATTAACAATCTAATTATAAAAATAGAATTTGACAATTAATACGTATATTCACACAACCATATAAAAAACCAAAAAATGACAGACACTGCGGTTCCAGTTAAAACGTCAAAAAACTGTCATTTTTCATCTCGGATTCGACTCCGAATCTGTTTTTTGTTGCAACAGGAAAACCACATAAGTATAACTTTCGGAAAGGGCCTAATAACTACACCATTACTTGATACTTGAGCATGAGTAGTTGCGAGTAGATACCTTGTGAGTAGTTTTGTAACGCCAATGGAACACGCTTATTATATAGCATTGTTGTAAAGTGGCAAACGAAATGTCACTAAAACGTCGCTTGTGCAACAATATGTTTGCAGATTAGCTGTCTAAACAATTTATTGCCTTGGTAAATCCAAAAAGATTTAAACGACAGTACTTACAACAATTGCAATATTCAAAACCAAACGAGAAGAATTAGCTAAGTGCAATTGTTGTAATATATTTTAAATCTTTCTTCGATTTACCAAGGAAATTCAGCAAATAGTAGCTTGAATATTACATAAAAACCCGTTATCTTGAACTTAGCAGACATTTCATCACGTTATCAGTAATCCCAATTTAGAAACGCTTAAACGGTAATTTAAAGAACCGTTTATGTGTACTTAATCGAATACCATAGTACCATAGACAGATTTCAATTTCGTTTTAAAAATGACTTCAAAATAAAATAATATTCTATCTCACATCACTTTTAAGTACTTCATGTTTATCGAGTGTGCACAACTAGATTATGATAATCAAGTTATGAAATGCGGTAATCCTGAAAGCATTCAAATCGTGTTGTGACATGTTGCAAATACCTACGTAATCCCGAAATCGCGATTAGCTAACTTGCTTCTGGTATAATTATAATTTGTAGTATATTAATTATACAGCAATAACTGTACTTACTTTCAGCAAGTATTTATAGTATAACACATACATACATCATATTACCGTATATTTATTTACACATTATTAGCTGTTGCTGTAATTTGACCTTATCAAATCCGATATACACAATAATACGACTAAAGAATAAACAAAAAAAAATAATTCATAACACAATGCCTCATAAGAGCATACTATTAATCAAAAGAGAAGTAACTGCCACTAGTCTAGAAATGATAAGTGGTCAGTAACTGGTTTTTTGAAACATGAAAAAACACGTGAAATTGTCCATAATCGTGATTATGTAGCCATAAACTTGTAAAATAAAAATGATATCATAAAAGCTTACCATTATTAAATTCTAAATTCTTAAATATTAGAGAACGATGAACTGTGTCCAATGCCGTTAAAATTGCTGGATTACTCTTTCCGTCATCAGTCGTGTCTTCGGATGACATTTTTAAGATTAATTACGATAAATGGAACGGTTTTTTACAAGCGACTTAAACCTATAGCACAATATTTACTTATAAAATAAATCACTTAAAAATGCAACACGAATGCAATTATTATCGTCTTTTTTGTCACTTTGTTGCTTTTTCCAGCATCACACTTTTTTACTCTTAAAATAATTTAATTCCCTTGTCCTTTCTTTAGACGAAAAACAAGTTTCTTTAAATCATTTAAATCGAAATTTATAAAGACAATTATGTCTTTTTTTAATAATTAAAATATAAAATAAAATCATTAATCAACAACATAACCTCACTATTATTGTATTGAGATATTAATTTTAAAGCCAATGGAATTTATTTTACGCAATCAACGCTTCTTATTTTAAAACTAATAAAACAATCATTATAAAAACATTGTACCTAATTTATTATTAATAAATAAAATATATTAGTTTTATTTTTTTAACAAACAGAAATAACACTACACAACACAAAACTTGCCGTGTCAACGTACGAAAGTTTGAATGTAGAATGACGTGAGAGAAGAATGCAATTCGGAGAAAGGTGTTTTTCTTCTTTTTTTTTTTGACTATTTTTTCGATTTTGTGTGAAGTGAGATGCATTTATAACACTTTTATAAAGTTAGCTCATTATTGACAGCCGCAAATCAAAACAAATAAAAAAAATATCAAATTTTACGCTTTGACTTTCTTCGCTTAAAACTATCGTTTCATTCTTTCTCGAAACTTTATTGTGTGAGCGTCTCATTTTAGTGAAGTGTTATAAATTTTACAATTTTCTTTTAATTTTAATTAATTTGTTTTTTATTTAATTATATCTTATAGTTTATTTTGATTTGTTTATTTTTATCAGTCGGGTAAGTCTTTTCATAGTCTTTTTCTATCCACAAAATAATAAATCCACGTAACACAAGCAAGGAGGGACAAAGTACGCAGTACTTTGTACCTCCAACATTTACTTCTACTGATTTCTCAGATTCCGAAGATGAAATAAATACTAAAAAATCAAAAATTGTTTTCAATAATGAAATAATAGTAAACGGTGAATTTGATAAAAATCCCAATATGTTAAATAAAAGGAAAATTAATAATAATAATAATAATAATAAAACTCACGTCGCAGTTTCAAAAAATACAGTAACAACTCCTACATCATCTTCAACTTTATCTGTTGATTCATCGAATAACTCAAATATGCCGTCAGTTACTGCTGAAAAAATTAATCTATATAACCGTTCAGATAATGGCCCATTTACAGTATTTATCAGTAAAGAAAATTTAAATCTCGTTTTTTTAGCTAAAGCCCTTAAAATAAATAATTTTAAAAATGTCAAGGAAATCTCTAGCGTTAGCAAAAATGTTGCTAAAGTTATTTTTAGTAATTTTGAAGACGCAAATAATTGTGTTAAATCAGATATTTTTAAAAAATTTGATAATTATACTACATACATTCCTAAAAATTTCACTTCTTCTATTGGTTTAATCAGGAACATTCCTATTGGGCTTTCTAATGAAGAAATACAAGAAAATATTAGATCCAAATACCCTATTTCTAAAGTAGAAAGAATGACTAAATGGAATAGTGCCACTAAAACAGCTGAGGAAATTGAATTGGTTAAACTTACTTTTGAGTCTGGAACTATTCCATTCAACGTCATTTTATATGATAATCTTTTATTGAAGGTAGAATATTATATACCTAATCCTCTTTTTTGTAAAAAATGTCTAAATTATGGACATACAATTTCCAAATGCAAATCTAAAATTATTAGATGCCTAACGTGTGCTAATACTATAGAAGACGAACAAAAACACGTTTGTGACATGAAATTTTCTTGTAAATTTTGTGGAACGGGTCATGTTACTAATTTTTTCAGATGTAATGAACGATATAGGCAGAAACAAATTAGGGAACATATGATTTTAAATAAAACTAGTTTCAGAGAATCCAAAAGCCACCTTTATGGTAGCCAACAAAAAGTCCCTAAACAAATAGATTTCGCTAATGATATCTGTGTTGAGAATCAAGCCTGGAAAAATAACTTAATGAATTCTGATGCTAGAAAAATTCAAATCCTAAATAAATTAGTAAACGAATTAAAAAATCAATTAAACGAAAGAGATTCTATTTTTAATGATGTCAAATCACTTTTAAATAATTCCGATGACTTCAATAAAAATCCAGCTAATTTAGACTCACTTAAAATTAAATTAAATAAATTTATTAAAACATAAACTTTTTCTTTTTCCAGTTTTTTATTTTTCATTTTATTCTTCCATTATGTTACCTTTAAAAATTTTACAAATTAACATTCGTAGTTTAAATAGTAATAAAGATCTATTATATCATTATATACAATCCAATCATATTGATATCGTTATTTTATCTGAAACCTGGACAAATCCAAATAGTAATTTGACTTTTAACAATTATAATCTTATTACTGATGATAGACCAGATGGTTTTGGCGGAGTAGGCTTTTTAATACATAAAAAAATTTCTTGGAGAATTATTGATTTAAATTTTCATTACATCCGTTTTCAAGCTTTCAAAATTAACCTCAAATTTAAAAACATTAATTTTAATATCTTATCTTTTTATAATAATTCTGTTATTAGACCTCAGGAAATTGTTAATGAATTTGAACATCTTATAACTCAGAATCTAGATAACTGTTTAATAGCTGGAGACATAAATATTCATAATAGTCTTTGGGATAGTTCATTGTCCCCTACTCACGACAGGGTGGGTGATAAGATTGCAGATATTATCACTGAATAATGTCTTTTTATTAAACGACGGATCTCATACAAGGCAAGATTTTTTCAGAAATAATTCTGCAGCACTAGACATTACTTTGTGCTCAATCAATCTAATTGAAAAACTATCATGGAAAGTAGATCCCATTAATTTAGGAAGTGACCATCTCCCAATACTTATTGACTTTAAACTAAATTATTATCAAAAAAAACAAATCACAAACTGGTCAAAAGTATTGAAAGACTTTGATCTAAATTCTATTAATGATAAATGCAATATTGAAGAACACCTAGAAAAATTAATTTCTGAAAATACTTCTATTATTACAAGTAAAAATACTTTTAAACCTAAACCTTGGTGGAACGATCTTATACAAAGACTATGGAACATAAAAAAACACAAACAACTCATTTATAATTTAAACAAAAACCTTTTTACCGCTATTGAACTAAAAAAATCTATACAAAAACTTAAATTAACAATTAGAAGAGAAAAGAAAAAATCTTGGAATATTTTTTTAACAAGCATCAATCACAAAACTAATAATTCTGATCTCTGGAACAACATCAATAAAATTAAAAATAAAAAACAGTCTAACTACAGAATCCTAGAAGATCCCACACTTGCTACTAATTTTATAAATTACAATTTTCCTTTCTCCTTTGAATCCCCTCATAATCTCTCTAATAACTTCAATCCTACTATTAATCCTGCGGAATTTAATAACATTGAAATTCTTGATATTATTAAAAATTCAAATAATACTGCTCCAGGATATGATAAAGTCTCATATAAAATCATCAAACAATTAGTATCCTCTAATCCTAACCTAATCAATACTATTACAAATTATTTCAACAACATCTGGCAAAATCAAATTTACCCTACAAAATGGAAAACGTCATACACAATCGCCATTTTGAAAAAGGGGAGGGATGATAGAAATATTATTAACTACCGTCCTATTTGTCTGTTACCTATTTTTTCAAAAATTTTCAATAAACTCATTTTAAAACGAATTAATGATCATCTAATCTCCAATAATATTCTTAATTATTACAATTTTGGTTTTAGAAAAAATAAAAATATTACTGACTATTTTGTAGAAATGTTTAATTTCATCATCTCCCTCAAACAACAACAAAAAAAAATTGTTTTAGTTAACATTGACATTTCCAAGGCTTTTGATAATGTAGATAAAAATATTTTATTAAACACCTTTAAAAACTTCAACTTCCCCATTAACATTACACATTGGATTTCTCAATTTCTTACAAATAGAATTATATCTATTCAAAATATCAATCAAACTTCCATTCATTACACTAATAAAGGCATTCCTCAGGGTAGCTGTTTGAGTCCTACCCTTTTTAATATCTATACCACTTCTTTACACGACATCAATAACCCCGATACAAAAATTTTCCAATATGCCGATGATATTTGCATTGTAATTTCTGCCGATAATCATGATAACTTACAATTAATAACAGATTCTACTTTACTCTCATTAACTAATAAATTACAATCTTTAAAACTACAAATTAACACTGATAAATCTCATTTTTTAAGACTATTCACTAATAAAAATAATTCCAAATCTCTAAATTTAAAAATTAATAATATCTACATAAAAGAAAGAGTGACTACTAAGATACTGGGTACAACCTTAACAAATAGACTTTCATTATCAATTCATTACACAAACTTAAAAGCAAATATTTCCAACTCCATTAATTTACTTAAAACTCTCACCCATTTTAATGGAGGTGTAAATCCTGAAACAATGATCAATATTTTTAAAGCAATAGTTAAATCTAAACTTGAATACACATATGTTTTTACAGACACTAAATATAAAAAAGATATTAATATCTGTCAATCTATTAAAAATGCTTGTCTGAGAGCTTGTCTAGGCTTCTTAAGAACTACTCCAATTCCAGCTATTTTATCTGAATCTCTAGAAACATCTTCAGATCTAGATTTTATTAAAAAATCACTAATTTACATTTCAAAAAATCTATATAATAATTCCAAAATCGGTAACGACATTAAAAACAATAGATCTCTTCATAAACTTAACGACTTATATTCTAATTATACTTTTCTTTCCAAAATTAAACCTTTTCACATAAAAAAAACGTCTCCCACTAATTTTAGCATCATAACAAATATTGAGGGAATCACAAACAAAAATTTTATAAACCACTCTGAACAATATGCATTATCTATGGCTGAATTTAATAAATATAATAATTTCGCAAAAATTTACACAGATGGCTCTATAATTAACAATAAACCAGGAATTGGAATTTTTGTTGAGGATAAAAATTGGAAATTTTCCATTCAACTAAAAAACCCTACTTATATTAAAAATATTGAAACCATTGCTATTAAAATTGGAATTACTATATCTCTAATCATCAAAAACAATAATATTATCATTATTACTGACTCCCAAAGTTCTTGTATTTCATTAAAAACGGCTCTATTACACTTTACAAATAGACACTACGAAAATCAAATTATTGATACTATCGGCCATAACCAAATTAAAAATTTTGTCATTCATTGGTTCCCGGGTCATTGTGGCTTAAAAGGAAATACTATAGCAGATAGTTTAGCAAAAAAAGCAGTTTTTTCTCCTACTCACTTTCTTGATAATGAACCAACTCTCACAGACCTATTTAACGATATCTCCAGATCTATAAATAATAAGTGGAAGGAAAACTACACTTTAATGTGTAATTCATCCGGCCACTTTTATAAACAAATTTGCCCTTCTCCAAGATCATCTTTCCTATTTAAAAACTCTAATTTTACATCCTGCCAAACCAGGCTAATTTACAGATTAATCTCTGGTCATACAGTTAACAAGAAATTTAAATTCCTTTTGGGACTTGAATCTACATCTAATTGTGAGATTTGTAACACCGTTGAAGATAACGAACATATTATTAACGATTGTGTCATATATAATAATATAAGAAATAATTTCCCACTTTTATACAGAAAATCCTTATTAGATATCTTAAAGGACCAAAAAATGGATGAATATAAAATATTGTGTGATTTTGTGGATAGAATAAATTATAAACTATGAATTAAGACTACATTTAATTTTTATTGACTTTTTCACACAATGATTTTTCTTTGGAATCATTTCATTTTATTTTATTTTATTATAATATTAAGATTTATGAATATTATATAATTTAATTCTAAATTTAAAAAAAAAAAAAAAAAAAAAAAAAAAAAAAAATAAAAAATTTAAAAAAAAAAAAAAAAAAATCAAAAAAAAAAAAAAAAAAAAAAAAAAAAAAAAAATTAAAAAAAAAAAAAAAAAAATAAAAAATTATGAATTAATGAATTATAAATGTATAATTTAATTTTTAAAACTTTTATTTTTATATGTATCCTTCATCTTCTCTCTAATATTTCTTTATTTATTAACTTTCATTTAATCTAATTTAATTATCAAACTTTGTTTTATATAATTATGCTTTTATTTTATTATTTAATTTTTAATCTAATTTGTTTTTGTACACTTTATTCAACCCTCCAGAACCTCCCCTGAGTGGTCTCTGGAAATTTTGGGCTGTTTCTCAACTCACTGGTCTTATGGATTGAAAGATCTGACCTGAGCAAATTTAAAAAACAAACAAACAAACAAACAAACTATCGTTGATAAACTCAATTTCATGTATTCAATTTAAACAAGAAAATATGGAGAAACTACAATAAGAATAATGGAATACTTATATAATTGTAGCTTCTGTGGCAAATCATACGACAAAATCAAAGATTTGGAAAATGATGTTGAAAATCACATCGGTGAACTGTCAAGTAACGTTATCAAATCAAATATAAACGAATTTGTTTGCATCCAATGTGGAAACTCGTTTGAATCAGCATATACATTAAAATCGCATACGGTCATTATGCATGGGTACTCTAAATCGTACAACTGTAATGCATGTGATCGCAAATTTAGCAGAAATGAGGATTTAAATATTCACATGAGACATCATAATGGTTTGATCACTTTTGAATGTGATTATTGTAATCGATTGTTTGCGCAAAACAAGAGCTTGGAGTTTCATAAGAACAAACTGCATCCAGATAAACCAAAATGTGGACATAAAATTAGTTCAACATTAGAAAAATGTGAAGTACAATTATTCATTCGGAAATTCAAGTGCCCTTTGTGTGAGCTTATATTTGTAAAAATGACTAGCCTTAAAATTCATTGCAGAAGGAATCACGACGGCAAATATGAGCCGTCACAACTTGATGAAATTGAAAAAAACAGTTTGAACAACTTTGGAGATTTGGTTTGTGTTATTTCTAGGCCGCAAATGTGTTTTGTTTGTAATATGACACTTAAGAATAAGGAAGCGTTATGGAATCATCTAATTACCAAACACAATGGTTCAAAACCATATAAATGTGCTAGATGTGGCTTAAATTTTGCTCATTGTAAAATCCTGGAAGAGCATGTCAAATTCCATTTCATAAACCAATCTATTTGCAAATATTGTAGTGTAAAATTTGAAAAGATTTATTCTTTAACTAAACATGTAAAACAGCATGAAGGGCTTAACATCATAAAGTGTAATATTTGTGGAATTCCATACACAAATCAAAAATATTTGGATAAGCACATACGAATTCACTCGGCTGGAAAACCTCACAAATGTCTTTACTGCGACAAGAGATTTGCTCAAAGTTGTGATAAAATAAAACACATGCGGATTCATACTGGAGAACGACCTTACCAATGCAAGGATTGTTGTAAAACGTTTGCCCATCTTACTAGTTTCAAAAAGCATCAAATCGTGCATACAGGTGAACGTCTATTTCAATGCACGACCTGTGGTAAATCATTTCAACATAAAAGTAATTTAATTGTACACCATCGTAGTCACACGGGTGAACGACCCTTCCAGTGTACAGTTTGTGAGAAATCATTCACCACTTCTGGCCATTATACTCATCATATGAAGATTCATAAAGGCGAGAAAGATTTCGAATGTTTAATATGCGGTAAACGATTTCTACATCATTCTAGTTTTCAGAAACACAAACATTTCCACACTGGTGAAAAACCGTTCAAATGTTTGGTATGCGATAGGACATTTACCCAGCCAGGCCATTTGAGAGAACACACACGAACACATACGGGTGAGAAACCATTTTCCTGCAATATATGTTCCAAGTATTTTCGTCGCAGGGACACATTGAAGATTCATATTTTACGACACAATGCAGCAAAATCGAATAAAATGAAAATAGTAACAACCCAATAAAATAGAAACATCAACTGTTGATTTGAAAATGTGACACGTGTTTACCATACATACATATTAAGCAAGAAAAAAATCAATCAAATCAAGCAACCGGTTGAAAAATATTCCCGTTTCCATTTTAATCACTCAAAATCTTATAAATTTTGACAACTCATTTTTTATTTTATTATTTTTGTTAATTCGTAAATTTTTATTATTTTTTATTTGTTTTTGTGTGAAAATTAAGTAAAAATCATTTGAAAATATATATACAGAGCACAAAATACCGCTTCGCGTAAATTATTCGTCTTTGTAAATAAACTGAAAAATATAAAACAAAATAATAAGCAATGGAAGCGGATTACGAGGAAATGGAACCAAGTTTAAGAAATGTTATTGACCAATCGTCTTTAAAATGGATATTTGTTGGTGGTAAAGGTGGTGTTGGGAAAACCACATGCAGGTAATTATTTTTCCAAATGTTCTAGAATAAAAATTAGCATTAATGCAATTTTAGCGTACACCAATTCTATTATTTGCAAGGTTATAAAATTTTACCGGTTCAGGGTTGCATAAATTACTTTTATTTTTACATCCCCAGTTGCAGTTTAGCTGTACAATTGGCCAAAGTACGAGAAACCGTACTAATAATATCAACAGATCCTGCTCATAATATTTCCGATGCGTTTGATCAGAAATTTACAAAAGTACCAACCAAAGTCAAAAGTTTTGAAAATTTGTACGCCATGGAGATTGATCCTAATGTTGGCATAAATGAGCTTCCAGATGAATACTTCGAAGGTGAAAATGAGGCATTTCGTTTATCAAAAGGCGTTATACAAGAAATTGTAGGAGCTTTACCCGGTATTGATGAAGCGATGAGCTACGCCGAAGTAATGAAACTAGTAAAGGCTATGAATTTTTCGGTAGTTGTATTTGATACGGCGCCCACAGGTCACACTCTCCGTCTTCTATCGTTTCCACAGGTCGTGGAAAAAGGGTTAGGAAAATTATTACGTTTAAAAATGAAAATAACACCGTTCATGAGCCAAATGGGAGTACTGTTTGGCCGACAAGATTTTAATGCTGACACACTAACATCCAAACTAGAAGAAATGTTATCAATTATACGACAAGTAAATGAGCAATTTCGGGATCCAAATCAAGCCACATTTGTTTGCGTGTGTATTGCAGAATTTTTGTCGTTGTACGAAACCGAACGTTTAGTCCAAGAGTTAACCAAATGCGGCATCGACACACATAATATTATTGTAAATCAGTTGCTCTTCCGTAGAGAAAATCAAGAACCGTGTAGCATGTGCTGTGCACGGTACAAAGTACAAGAAAAATATTTAGACCAAATAGCGGATTTATATGAAGATTTTCATGTAACCAAATTGCCGTTGCTCGAGAAAGAGGTGCGTGGAGCCGATCAGGTTAAGGAGTTTTCGATTAATTTAACTGTACCATATGTTCCAAAATAATATTTAATCAATTTTAATAATTATTGCTTCAATTTATACATATTAAACTTAATAATATACAAATAATTCAATTTTAGATTAACATAATTACATAAAATTAAATTGTTTTTAGGACAATTTTTTTGCGGTATATAAGTTTCAAATAAATTTCTTTTTGTATTATATGGCCGTTGGTTTCAATATTAAATGCATTTATTCGTCAATAAACAGAATGTAATATAATTAAATACCTAATTGATTTCAATCACAAATGTTTTATTTGAATTTGGTAGATTCATCAAAAACTCGAAAACATAATCCATTTTGATATCATCAAATCCAATTTACACAAGTGAATGTTGTTTTCCTGGAATTTATGAATTCAAAATTAACTATTGCAATCAGTTTCAGAGTTTAAATACAGAAAAAATTTCAGAATTATCTTATAATAGAACATAAAATCAACATAAATCTTGAAATATGGTGGCTTAAATCAGTCATTGGAACTAGACTAGGCAGCTTGCAGCTTCCATGGTTTTTTTTTATGTTTACTTGAAGAAAAATATAGCGTGCAGACAGCATTTTCTCACAATTTCAGTTAAAGCTAAAAGTAACTATTGAAGTTGATATATGAATTTAGTATTACATGTAGCTAAAAAAATTTGGGAATTTATGGTGATGATGCCGTATTATAAAGAACAGTCCGTGAATCGTTCGCTCCATTTCGTTCTGGAAATTTCGTTGTCAAAGAAGCATCTCGCTCTGACCGACCAATCACTGAATAAATTGATGAAATCATTCAAAAAATGGAGCAAGGTCGACATATAATCAACCATCATATCGCTGATGGACTCATCGTTCATCAAACAGTTTTAAATCATTTGGAGAAAGTTGGGCTTAAAAAGAAGTTGGATGTTTGGGCACCAAACGACTTCACATTGATATATTTAATGGAACGAGTTTCCATCTGCGAGTCACTGTTGAAAAGATTCGAAATCGAATCATTTTTATGTACGACAGTAATGTGCGAAAAAGATATTGGTCAAAGTGTGGTGAGACCTCACAAACCATGGCAAAACCAAGGAAGGTGATGCTTTGTTTGGTGGGATGGGAAGGGAGGAGTGTATCATGAAGTGCTATAACCATGTCAAACGATGGTTACTGTTCTCTAATGTCAACAATTAACCAAATTATAGAAAATGAACCACCCAGAATTGATCAACAGAAAAGGAATTGTGTTCAATCATGACCACGCTAGCCTACACACAACTTTGGTAACTCAGCAAAAAATTAAGAGAGCTTGGTTGGGAAGTTTTAATGCATCCACCGCATAATCCTGATTTTGTACCGTCAGACTATCATTTGTTTCGTTCTCTGTAGAACTCTCTTAATGGTGTAAAATTAACAAGGACCTGTAAAAATTACTTGACGGAATAATGGTTTTACCAGAAAAATGGCAACAAGTTGTAGACCAAAATGGTACATATTTAGTTTAATAAAGTTATAAAACAATTAAAACGTGCGTTTAAAATTTGAGTAGAAAACGGCAGAGACTTTACTAGATATTTAATATAAACCGTTTAATGTGTTCTTTCCAATCTAACTTCTACATCGTTATTTGTTATTTTCATATCTTTCTGTTGGTTTCTTTATAAATCGAAGGTTGAAGCACTTTCGCTTTCGATATCTCTTTCGCAGTTTTCTTTTAACGCCCTACCTCGAAGCCATACTGTCAAACGAATGGGAAAAATGGACCAATGCAATAATTGCCTGGTGACCGAATTTATACAAATTAAAATTGTCTCTTTTTTTGTCATTTGTGTTGCGTATTATTCACACAAACCACTAATATTCGTTGACTTTCCCATTCGACTGACTGCAAAAGCCAAATTCAAGGCACAATACTGTAATTACGTTTTGTGTCATTACACATGACCATGTCTTGTGGTACTGAAATGAACCTGTGGGTCGGCCTAAGAATTCCGTATTCCTTAAAAATTCCTTTTGTTCTATTGCCCCATTGGGATTCGAATCCGGTACCTCCCAATCCAATCGTGACGTTTATAAACCTGTTACAGGATTGAGATAATTTTATTCTTATTTTGGCTATTGCGAAACTTACCAAAGCACTGTATTTTTCCAATAATAATAACTTTCGTTTAAGTGTATAATAATTTTTAATTTTATTTAATAATTGTAAAAAACTATCAGATAAACGGAATTAAGTAAGGGTTCACTTGTTGCAGCCGGATTAATCCTGAAAAGGATTTTTAAGACTCATAAAGTAATCAAAAATGGTATAAACATAAACAACCAACAAACATTCAAAAAATGTAATGTACAAAATATAAATGGTTTTATTTACCTAAGTAAATACATAATGCAATTATTTGCCATTTAAATTCAACCTGAAATAACTCCCAATTTGTGTCCAACCTCAATAAATGCACTTGTACAATGATCTATTTCTTCAGCTGTGTGTGCCGCCGATATTTGTACTCGAATTCTAGCCTTTCCTTTTGGTACAACCGGGAAACTAAAACCAACAACGTAAATACCGCGTTGTAACATTTCATCGGCCATTGTTGATGCTAACTTAGCATCGCCTAACATTACCGGGCAAATCGGATGGTCCATACCAGCAATCGTAAAACCAGCCTTTTTCATTGTGCTCCTAAAACGATCCGTATTTATTTGAACTTGTTTACACAAGTCACTTGAATTCATTAAAATTTCTAAAACTTTTAGTCCGGTTGCAACTACTGGTGGAGCTAAGGTATTTGAAAATAAGTATGGGCGCGATTTCTGTCGTAATATATCGATTAGTTCTTTCGAGCCGGTTGTATATCCACCGGATGCACCTCCCAACGCTTTACCCAATGTTGAGTTTATAATATCAATCGATCCATTTAGATTATAGAATTCTTCAGTGCCACGTCCAGTTGGTCCAAAAAATCCTGTTGCATGACACTCATCGACGAAAGTCAAAGCCTTATATTTGTTAGCTAATTCGACAATTTTATTAAGGGGCGCAATATTTCCGTCCATTGAAAATACTCCATCAGTTACGATTAATTTTACTCGAGCTTGAGATAATTTTAATTGTTCCTCTAGATTGGCCATATCACGATGTTTATAGCGCAACTTTTGTGCTTTACATAATCGGATACCATCAATAATCGAAGCATGGTTTAATTCATCAGAAAATACGGCATCGTCTGGTGTTAAAATCGCTTCAAATAATCCAGCATTTGCATCAAAACACGACGGATACAAAATTGTGTCCTCTCGTTCATGAAAATCGGAAATTTTTTTCTCCAGCTCCTTATGAATATCTTGAGTGCCACAAATAAATCGGACCGAACTAAGACCATTTCCATATTTATCTAAAATGTCTTTACTGTAAGCGATTACTTCATCGTTGGTCTATAAAGAAAATGAAAATTGTACGTGTAGGTGGAAACTACGTGCTTACACGATGTATTGAATGTACATACCGACAATCCTAAATAATTATTCGCACAAAAATTTAATATATTCCCTGTACTTCCACGTACACTAATACCAGTTCGCTGTGGAGACGTAATCACTCTTTCATTTTTGTAAGTTCCAGCCGATTTTATTTCTTCTAATTGAGTTTGCAATATGGCACGGAATTCATTTGCTGCTGCTGTATTAGGTGCAAATAGTAATCTATCGGTTGAAAAATATCGGGCAGCTCCATTGCTTAGTAAAACTTAAATATACATCAAAGATATTTGTTATATTGTTATTAATATAATTATTTTGATTATTACCTTTTACTTTATGCATTGTTACACTTTCGCTTACAACTTGTTACTGAAGAGATTTTCTTCTTTATAAATTCTTATGGTGGGACTCTCTTACGAAGACGCAAACATAAGATAAAATTAATAAATATGTTAGTCAAAATTTATAAGTATATGTAGGTTTGCGTAAGCAAAAAAAAAAAGAAAATTTATAAATAAATCGCCAAGCCTTCGGCGAATTACAGATTACGGGACCGAATCAGTGAAATATGCGCGAGATACAATGATTGTAAATTAGAATAGAAAATACAACCTTGAATCGAATTGGGAAAATCGAAAGACAATTATTGACAAAATATTTGTAACGAACTGTTTACTACATACATTTATAAACAGTGTAGTAGGTTGCAGCCGGTCACCTGACGTAATTATGTGATAATGCTTATATCTATTAGTATGGCGCTTGGTTTAAAAATGTTAGCGATGTTGCCACAAACGTATAGTAGATATCGTTCAGTAATATCAGCCGTTTAATGGTTCAAAGTCATCTTGGAAAATGCTTTCATGCAGGTTTTAATTAGTTGTACAGGCAGAGGCACTATCAATCGTGTTTAGTAGGTTAACCGCGCCACAGACAAGAAATGGAGTGAGAAATGTTTCTGACATAAATGGAGAAACATTTATGTCGGAAACTAAGTGAAATTATAGATTAGTACAAATTTCTGCTATGAATGCAATGTGAATGGTCTCAATTTACGCCCCTGTACCAACGTTGGAAGCATCACAATTAAGTACTAATTCTTGCCTTTAAGGAGGTTAAGGATGAAATTATATCAGACAGCGTATTGGTCAAATACAGCCCAGAGTATTTGACCAATACGCTGTCTGACATAATTTCATCCTTAACCTCCTTAAAGGCCTTTTTACATTCCTCACTCCATCCAAAACCTTCACCTTGTTTCAATAAGTCATAAATTGGGTACATTTTATGGACACACTTTTTGTATAAATTTACCAAAATAGTTCAATAAACCATAAAACGATCTAACTTCCGTAATGGTTTTTGGAATTGGAAAGTCTCTAACTGTATACTTGTCTGGTGCATACTTTTTTTATTCGAAATTACATATCCTCAATACCCAATTATACTCTTCCCAAATTCACATTTCAATGCATTGACTCGAAGACCCGAATCAAATAACTTCGCATATATTTGAAACATCATCCAAAAAACAAATTACGTCCTTCACATCTTTCCAAATCTTTTCGATCTCTCGTTGGAAAATTCCAGACGCCGGTTTAACACCAAAAAGGAAAACGATTCATTTTAAAATTTCCAATGTGCGTACTCCATGAAACCAAATCTTTTGACTCTTCATTCAACTCCGGCTGGTAATAAGCCCTATCTATGTCTAATTTCGAAAAAACTCTTGCATCCCACAACTTATATAGCATAACCTCAATATTAGGCAACCTATTGTTTGTATTCTTCAAATATTTATTCAAAGTCACTTTATAGTCGGCACATATCCTTATTTTCTCATTCTCTTTTAATATCGGAACCAAGGGTGTACCCCAATTTGTAGCTTCAATTCTTTCTATTATTCCTGTTTTTTCTAATTTTGCTAATTCTTTTTCCACTTCCGTTAGAAACGCAGATGGAACCTTTCGAAATGAACTTTTACGTTTCTCAATTTTCAGAATTCACAATCGAATAATCCTTTATACATATTAACATTTAGCTTTATAAGGTCACCTACATCAAAATCACCTCATTGTTTCATTTCGATTTGCTTTACATCGAACGACCGAAAAAATCTATCAGCGATTCTGTCACGACTAATTTTTTTTTTGATCCCTATTCTCGTCTAATGCAGTTTCCTAACTCCTCAATATGCAATTCGATTCCTCTTCTTTAACTTTAGTATAACCTTCTGCATTTGGCCTCGTATGTTGCACCTTTCGCAATGTATACATATTATATCCTTTTGTTGTTGATCCACTAACTGTTGCGTTCTAATTTTTTGTGTAGATCTTCTATCCTCGTCATTATTTTGTTTACCCGACATTTCGTCACGTGAGTAATATAGTGGCCTATAATCAATTCTTTCAGACAGCCATGCTCTTTCAGATTTTTCAACCCAAATTGACCTATCTCTTATAGATTCTGAAATAATTAATATTTCTTTAGGCCACATTAGGTTTTTTGTATTATTATTTTAATTCTTATTTGTCCAATTATCTGATTGTATGAGGAAATTTTGAAATAAAATATCTTTGGTACTTTATTTTGATTTTCTGCTTTGTATTTTTATTCTAAGTCTATCCTACCATACGAGTATATCCAATCCATTTTAGTATTTTTGTAAACAAAAAAAAAAAAACTTTTAACCAAAAGTGTCCTATATCCATTTTTGACTTTTTAGGGAAAATTTATTTTCCGATTTTCACAGAAAGAAAATTTAATTTGTTTCTTGTAAAATATTCAGAAATGTTAGAAATTTAAACTAAAGTTAACAAAACATAAAAATTTGATTTAAATGGTGAACAAAATTTTAGTCCTAAGTTTAAAATTCAATTTCTCGAAAATTTTCCAAATGGCGTATAGGACACTATAGTATTCACATGACGATGTTCACCGCTCTTACTATTCACATGTTTTTTATCGCCATAATTTCATTCGGATTTTTAACCTTCAATTAATTTTCTATCTTCTTTGATAGATCCAACGCCGTTTTTATGCCGTCTACATTTCTCGTATTCTGTTTCAGACAATTCGCAAAAAATTCTTTTGTTGTTGATTCCCGTGACAAATTTATATAGAATGACATGCTCCATATGAATGTCTTACCAAATTGGCAATCCATAGCCTACCCAGTATTATTTTTATTATTATTGAAGGGCCATGTGGGCGTTCAGCCACCTCGCACTGCGACCTAAAAGATCTTTTGTGCTTGGATCCTGTATAATTATCCGTCCAGTCAATATCCAGGCTCTTAATGAACCTGATAATACTGCCGGCCGGTACGTGATACATACTATCTGGACTTATTGCTCTCACTCCTAGATGTTTACTGCGGCATGTAGTTCTGCTAGAAAGACGGTAGCATTGGTACCCAAGGACTTCGAGACGGCTGTCCCACTCCCGTATATTTCTACCTCTGCCCCGTCTCCCATTTTGATTTTACTCTTAAGAACGAGTTGCTACGAATGGAAAGCCGTACTATAGGCATTGCATTTAACTACAGAGATTTTCGCCTGTTTGAAGTAATGGCATCTTCATCTGCGAGCCGTTTCAATCATCGTAATCTGAATCCAGCATTTTAGCGACATAAACGATGACTATGCTCAATGGCGGCCTCAAACTTTACCATAACCACTTCATTGGCACACTCAATTTCATATGGTACATCTGATCTCGAAATTGTCATATTCTAAATTATTCAATAAATTCCTCAACTAATGAGGAATTCTTACATTTTAATGCCGACCAAGGCAGGGCTCCAGTGTTAAAACTCTCAATGGATTTTAAATTTATAAGCAAATTCTAAATTTGTTGGTGGGGGTTGGCCATGACACTCGAGTCACGCAGTTGTTTTTAATTTTCCTCAAGAATTTATTTTTATTAAAAATTATTTTACTGTGAATTTGCAATGGCAGCTCTATAAAATTTTGAAGATTTAAATACCAAGACAACATATTATTCGAAATATGGGTGCAATTTCATCCGCATATATTTATTTTTGATATTACACGTATATAGTATACTGCAAAGATGTGGGTGAAATTTTACCCAAGGGTCATATGTGTAAATTTTTTCTGAGGGTCGTATGAGGGTTAAATTAAATTACAAGTGAGTAATGAATTGTTAATTTTGTGAGTGATTGTGCATCGTACCGGATCGCTTCATGATAAACTAAAATGTATTCTCCGTTTAGAAAAAAATGACGACTTATTTCGATCTATTTAATGAAAAATAAGAGAATTTAAAAAAAAACTCGTATATCACGAACTCAACTTAGCTATCTTGTCGAAACATCTATAAATCGCATTTCAGCATCACAAATATCCGATAAAATCACAGACGTGTACCTTTTTTCGCAACAGAAAGCGGAACATATGTTCCATCTATAGCGCTAATCAAGTTTTTATAGGCAATATTACTGCTGAATTTCATTTTTGCTATCTACAACAGGGATGAAATTGGCATAAATTCCAAAGAACTAAAATGTTGAGCAATAGAGGACTAAATTTGGCTTTAAAGTACTTTTTAATTTTTTGATGTGTTTACATATCGTCTGCTCATATGCATTTTGCCTATATTGGAGCATTTGAAAATTAAATTAAGTTAGCTGGAAAGTTAAAAATGTTCCTGAGATTTATTAGAAGAAAGCTTAATTACGAAGTACAATGCTTGAAACTCAAAAATTATTTTAACTATTTGAGGTTTCAAATTTAATAGTTTTGGACCAACTTTTCTTAAAAGGCTTGTATATTTCGTTACGATTTTGTCTATATCCTCGATTTTTGTGAATACTAATTTTTAGCATACATCAAGCAAGCAATGCTTGTTAAAACTATAATATAAAACAAAATTTTAAAACCTATTTCTTTACACCTTCTCTCCACCTGCCATTAAAATCGAGTTATAGTATACCATTGAAATTCGAACAGTTGCTAGTGTAGACACGAAATTTCAACGACTTGCCAGATGTCATAGAATCATTTGCTGCCAAAAAGGCATAACTTGATTATATACCAAAATGAACGCACCGTTGAACGTTTCGAATGCACCCGTTAACGTCGAAACGTCAGTCAAGGTATACATTTTTATCATGGTGAAGTTCGAAAATCTGAGTCGGTGGTCGCAACTTTAAGAGCGCTTACTTCAATTTTCCGTAGTATAATAATTGTCCCACCAGACGGGCTCTGCATATTATAGTGTAAGAGGTCAAATTATTGATAACATTGCAGCCTTAAGTGCTTCAGTTCAAAATAAGCCAACTCAATTGATTCCACACCGTTTATAGGAATTGTGAATCTCTCAAAACATATTGTTCCGACTTTTGAGTAAAGATCTTGGCTCACACCCTTACAAGATTAAATAACCTCAAGAGCTGAAGCCTCTTGATCATTTGAAGCGCCAAAACTTCTCCGATTAGGCCTTGCTAAAGTTTGAAGACCTGAATTTCATCGAAAAATCATCGTCTGCGATGAAGCTCATTTTTGGCTTAATGGCTTTGTCAATAAGCAACATCATCATTGGACAGAAACAAACCCACATCTTCTTCAAAAGACTCCATTACAATCACAAAAAGTGACCCTGTGGTGACCCTCCTGATTTGATGCAGGAGGTGGAAAATTGGCTCCAACAAATCGGTCGCTGCAAACGTGCTTGCGATGGTCATATTAACGAGATCAAATTCCATAGTTAAATGTAACATGAGTATCTAAATTATTCTGTGTTTCTCTCCCTATGGAAAAACCCGATATAAATTTGATTTTAAAATTTCTTTCCAAAACGCTATGCGCAGAGTCAATATCTTGTATATTGCTGTGGCCGCTTCCGAAAATGTCTGTTTAATCCAGTTATGGGTAATGAGCTTGTATTTAAAAATTTCTGTAGAGCAAAGGTTATAATGTAAATCCATTTTTGCAGCACACACCTATCTGGATAATAAATGATGGTTTATACTTTCGGATGAGATCGGATTAATTTAGTTTTCCAACATTTTTATTAGCGCGTTTGCAATGTGAGTACCGTCGCGACCACTAACAGATTCTTATCTAAAAATGTGAAAGTTGTTACATATTTCGAATTAGTATGTACAAAATTCCATTTAAAACTTCCTTATCACCATGAACCTTTCCCTTTAAATTATAAACGCAAAATTTTCGCTTATAAAAGAAGTTTAAGTTGTTAGCTGAAAGGAGTTGAAAGATATTTTGCAAATCAAAGCTGAAAATTCTAAATAGTTGGTCTTAGGTAATTTTTATTCAGAATATGTGCCTCCATTTATCGCAGGACGATAGAACACCAAATTAAATTGTTTGTTGAGCGTGTCTCTGTATTGCCATTTTTTGATGTTGATGTCAGGAGATTTAATCTTAAATAAGTTGAATATCTTGCTGATATTGAGTGAGCATCCCTCAAGGATACTGCAAAACTCAAGCATATAGAAAAAAAAATAGAACTGAAGAGAAAATTAGCGGATATATAGTAGACCAAATCGCACGGATATAAATAAAACCACATCTAACAAAATTAAATCAAAATTTTTTTACAGATTTGCACTGGAGGTAGACAAAAAACGAATCTCAAGGATATAGACAAAATAAAACAATTAGAAAATTTGGTCGTTTTACCCTAGGTTTACCCTAAAATTAGACATAGACAACAATAATTTTATAACAACTAAATTTCATTAACTGACGACTTTTCACTTTTATATCAGTAAAAGTAGCAAAAACGTTTTTAAACATTTTCTCTTTCGGAGGGTTCAATTAAAAAGCTAAATGCTGATTTTGTGAAGCAATGCACAAAGATATGAATTTGTTAAGAATTAAAGGCTATCCACATCAAGCATGAATTGCGAATGCGAGTAAACATTTTTTTTTATATAAAATCACTACAGCTAAGCACAAAAAATTTATAAAAAAATGTTCACTCGCATTTAGAATTCGCACTTGGTACGAGTATTGTGATTAAAATTTAAATAAAGGATTAATTTTCTAAATAAACTAAAAATCATTTACTTATCCATTTTAGTTATTTATAAGTAATATAATATATACAACTATATTCCCCTCCCACTGAACGGCCACAAGTTACAATTACAAGAACAAGACCACTATATCCTTGCCCATAAAAATTACAAGGAAACAGCGTTATTAGCGTAATAGTCCTGGCGGTTAGAATTTAATTTAGTAGGAATTCGAATAGTTGTTCAACGAAAAATGATTCGATCTTTGAAAAGGACTGCCTAACGTTTACAGAAAAAATTCAATATAAATATTTTTTCGAAAGGACTGAAATGTTGATTAAAAGTATCGAAGTACTTTTTATTTTCTAAAGGACCGAAAAAAGTACTAAAGGATCAACTTTTTCATCCCTGATCTACAACCATCTTTGATAAATTTCTCATTGACTGAACAATCATTTGAACAAATTGTGGACCTGGGGGTGCTATTCTTGAATCATTATGAAAATTTTTGTATTGCGAGTTAGTGTAAAAGTATTACGAAAACTAGGATTTTTGTAATACTTTTACACTAACTCGCAATACGAAAATTTTCGTAATGCTATTTTCGTAATAGCAATGGTGAAATCATAATTTAGTATTCTTGAAACCATTAAGAATATAACGAAGAGAGGAAAAAAGAAATAATAAAATTTCGAGAGAGAAGATGAAAATATAAGTTCCTAAAATCGTATTCTTGAAATCCGGATTACGAAAATTTTCGCAACGGAACGTTACTAAAATTTTCGGATGATTTTTTTGTTTCTTATTGCATTTCGTAATGAAATCATTTAGATTTTTGTTTTAATTATATTCATACAAAGACGTCCAAAAATCACAATAATTTCTGTTGATGGTTAAAAATAAAATGTATTTACATTTCGATAAATATTTATTATTTTATTACCACAAAAAAAGGGTACCTATTTGCTTGTGGTATGTTTATTATTTTCTTAAAAATAAGGGTAATAGCTACAATACTAACGGACAATTTGGGATGTACTCGTATTTTTAAATGTCGCGTGTTGTAATTGGAATTGGATTGATATACCGTCACAGGCGGCTAATACTAATGGTACGTAAAGTCATACAATCATACCCTCATAACATAATAGTATCGTACGACAATACGATCTAAAATCATATCGTCATAGAATCATTGGACAATGCCACTACATAAATAGCCATCAGTCTACAAAAGTCAAATCCCCAATATAAAGAGGGGAATAAAGATTTTTATTTTCCTATGAAACGTAAACAGAATCATATGGGAATTATTTTGTGTTGTCTTTATTTTCAATTTAAATGAACACTTTTATTGATAAATATAAATAATTTTAAATTAAATATATCGAATTGCAGCTTGTCCACAATTTTAATTAAAATTAATAAAATTTTAATTCACAATTTTGCGTTTTAGTAAACTGATTTTTATTCTCAAACATCGTCAGGCTTCGTGCTTTTTTAAAAAATTTCATTTCGTAGATTACTAGATTAGTTTTATTACTTTACCAATGCTACTACATAAACAGCCATGATTTATACTAAAACTAATCTAGTAATCTACGAAAAGAAATTTAGAAAAAAACACGAATCCTAACGATTTCCCTAAAAATCAATTTACTAAAATGCAAAATTGTTAATTAAAATTTTATTAATTTCAATTAAAATTCTGTACAAGCTGCAAGATATACAATGTGTTTCGTCGTCAAGTGACCGGCCGGAAAATTCGGAATATTTAAGTAAAATTATCGCAAAAAATCCTTTAAAGTGGGTGTCTCCTTTTCAAGTTATGGGCTCGATTATAATTCTGTTTGCGGTTTTTGAATGTTGATGAGTCATTTTATTTGATAGTTTGCGCACTTACCAGGTTTTTTTAAAGAATGTAAACAATTACGGGAAAATAACATTTTTTTTACTAAAGAAAACCTCTACTTTTTAAAAAACTGAACTGTAAGTCGAGAAAATGTCCCATTAAGTTAATTATTATTATTAATCTACAGCATAATATCTACAAATTGACAAAATTTTGTTACTAGCTAACTCTTAAAAATACCGCGCAAAAATCACCTAGAAAAAGTAGGGAAATTAAACAAAAAAGATTTTTAAATTAAAGTCAAAGAAATAAAAAATTACTGTTTTATTAATAATCAATAAAAACAATTTTTATTACAAATTATTAAACATTTTTAATTAAATGACATGTTCGAAATGCTCTCCACCCTCTTGCAAACAAACAAAGGCTCTTCTGATCACACTAGTTGTTGTCCAACGCAATTGTTAAGGGTTGCCTTTTTTTCTGCTGCAGCAGCGAAAATTATTGCTGTCAGAAATAAAAATCTATGGCGGCCAGGCTACAGGACCTCCTCTACCGATCCACCGTGGATAATTTTCATTCAAATGATCACGTATTATCTTTGCCAAATGTGCTGGAGCTCTATCGAATTGCAGCTGCATTCGCCTTCTCAACAATGGCACTTTTTCCATGAGCAAAGACAACGTGATTCCTGAAAATTCTAATAATACGTGTTGATCAAGTCTGTTTGGTAGCACTTAAGATTCAATAAGTTAATCGTGGATCATTCCCGCCCATACATTTATAGAAAATTGGCTCTGGAAAACTGTCTCCCTTACGACGTGTGGGTTTTCGACGGCGCAAACATGGAGGTTTCTATAATTTGTTATACCCGCCCTGGTGAAAGTAGCTTCATCTGTCCACAATATTCTCCTTATAAAATTGACATCACTTCTTTGCTGTGAAATTATCCAGTTACAAAAAACTGATCTGGCACGATGGTCCACATCTCCTAGATGTTGAGCACGACGGAAGTGATAAGGATTAAGGCCTTCTTGACCTCGATATGGCTAATCTTATCGACAGGCGACTGATACTTGTCGTAGAGTCAGCGCGTATTAATCGTAATAAATCCTCTTCCAACGTGTACGTTAATATTCACGCTGGACTCGTGTTGTTGTTGGAATAATCCAATAATTGTTCGGAAAAACGTCGATGTATTGCAATGAATGTCCTATACCCAAGTACTGGGCTGCTGGATATCGACGCCTGTACAAAATACATATCGGCTACATGAGAAGGTGGTACATCACGCAAATGTGTCATTGTTGTCATTGTAATGATTAAGGGTTTACTTAACACAAACTGTCCTTTTAATTATCACACAAACTTAAAATTGTTAAAACACAGAACACTGAGAGTACGTAGTGTCACACGATCGGTTAGCGAACAACTGAACTATTTATTATTACTTACCAATTTGAGTTCTCGATCATTTAAAAGATTTGGTTAGATAACATCCTATACCTAAACGGTTACAAACGCCATTTTTTCGACAAATTGCTGTTCGAATATTTTATGAGTTAGGTAGTAACAATGTTTTGTGAATTTGTAGATATTATATCTTAGATTAATAATTATAAATAAAATAACCATGTCATGGGACATTTTTTCGACTTACAGTTTTTAAAAAGTAGAGGTTTTTTTAATTAAAAAACTCGTTTAAGTAAAAAAATGTGATTTTCCCATAATTGCTATATTCTTTACAAAAACCTGGCTTAGTGCAAAATAACCAATAAAGTGGCTCATAAGCTTTCAAAAACCGCAAACAGAATTAAAATCGAGCCAAAGGTATCAAAAATGTGAAAGGTATCACAAACACACAAGGGGTCACTTGCCGACGAAACAGATTGTATTTATTTATCAATAAAAATTTTAATTTAAATTGAAAATAAAGGCAACACAAAATTCCGTATGATTTTGTTTACGTTCCATAGGAAAATAAAAATCTTTATTCCCTTAACACCACTACAAGTTTTTTTTCATGGCTTTTTATGTAGTGGCATTGCATAGGATCATATCATCGTACTACCATACCATCAACCCATCATGCCATCATACACGACATAACATTATATTATTGTGCAATCGTACCATCATACAATCATATGTACCGTCGTACCATAAAAACAGATTTTTGGAAAAAAAAAATTCTAAATCGGATAAGCGATTCTCGAGATATCATGGGTACATACATCTAGACGTCCAGAAAGACGGACAGACATATAATTTACACATATAAACACTCAAGGACTTTCAAAAAGTCGAGAAAAGTGGTTTTGGATCAAACAAATTTTTGGCCATTTTTGACAAGATTTCAATACATTGGTCTTTTTAGACCGAAGTAATTTTCCCTTTAAAAGAAAAAGTAGCATACACAATCATTTTTAATATATTTAATTTAATATTAAATAAATAAGCTATTATTGACAAAAATTCACAACAATTATTAATTTTAAGTAAAGAAACCGTCCGCTACGCTTAATATTCTCAGTTATTATACTAAACTAACATTTTTAATAATCTCTTTCGAAATCTTCTTAGTTTTTTATTCCTCTCTTCGTAATTTTCGTAATGGTTTCAAGAATACCAATTTATGATTTCACTATTACTATTACGAAAATATTGTGCATTACGAAAATTTTCGTAATGTTTGAAGGTAGGGCATTTAAAATGATAAAACAAAATTGTTCCAAATGAACTTAGTGAATGATAAAAATCACACTTTGAATTACAAATTGCATTAATTAATTTCCAATCATTACAATTTTAACAAATAAATATAAAAGTTAAATAGGCAATATAGCTTTAAATAACATAATTTTGTTGTATTGAATCACATATACTACATATTCCATTTTTGTCCGCTATAGCCAATTGCCAATTACGAAAAATTCCATTCCCTTATCTGTATTGTTTAAAATTAGAAAGTGGTCAAGCATTTAAAAAAATATCCCAAGATTTAGGTATATGACATGTAAATATTGATTGATTGATTGATTGATTGATTGTGAGTGTACGGCCAAGCATTATAGCAAGTCTCCCGGACTCCCGGACACACACCGTACACCCGTTTATACACAACAAAACCGAAGGATAGGATAGGATTATTAGTTGGGACAGACTAGACCCGGTTACAGACACCAATGCGATCGATAGTTAGTAAATTAACGGCACAAAAGACAACACAATCTAACTACATTTTTAGATGATCATTTCTCTGGAATCCAGGGCCGGATACTCAGGTCTCCCTAAACCTAAATTGAAAATTATTAATGTTGTAATTTCCCCGTGTTCGCCTTTCAATAATTTACCTGATTAAATATTTAAGAAAATCTAAAATTACTAAGCTAAAATTATAATTATAATTACAGTAGAATTCGCTTATAGCAAACACTCAAGGGACATAATTTTGTTCACTATAGCCGGCTGTTCATTTTAATCAAATATTCGTTTACGTTTATAAACGTAGTTCTTTGTTTGTAGTGTATAAGAAAAAATAAGTGTTCGTGCAAATTCAAGGCACACAACTATATGACAAAACCATATGATCATTATAAGCGTTTGTTCGTTATATACATGGTTTGGTATAAGCGGATTCTACTGTATTATAAAAAACATTATTATAACAAAATAAAGATAAAATTAAATTAAATAAAGTTGAAATTAAACTTTTATGATTGATTATGAGTGTACGACCAAGCATAATAGCAGGATTTCCCGGACTCCCGGGCCCATGCCGTACACCCGTTCACATATAACAAAACCGAAGGATTGGATAGGATTATTAGTTGGGACAGACTCGACCCGGTTACAGACACCAATGCGATTGATAGTTAGTAAATTATTAGTACAATATATAATAAATAGGTTAGCATAAGACAGCACAATCTAACTACATTATTAGATGATCATTTCTCTGGAATCCAGGGCCGGATACTCAGGACTCCCTAAATCCTAAATCTAAAACAGATCTTAAAAATTATTAATGTTGTAATTTCACCCTTGTCCGTCTTTTATTAATTTACCTGATAAAATAATTAATCAAAATTTAAATTAACAGCGCTTATTTCCTTATTAATGGTCCTTTTATATCCAATTAAAAATTATTACTTACTGCAACAAGAATTAACATAAACATTAAACCGTTTAAACATAAAATTTTACTTAAAACTAATCATCAATTTCCTACCGATCCAGAAAAGAAAATATATAATTATGAATTCACTTATTTTATAAAATTTATATAAAATGATTTAAATGATATTACAGCACCACAATACCTAGATTTATTAATAATTCAATAATTCAATTAGGTACTATAAGTATATTAAGAATCAACAAATAAAATTAACATACAAATACCCAGACAACTCTGAAAACTAAATTTAATTAATAAACATCATAATAACAAATTTTATTACTTAAATGAATAATTATTATAACCGGATCTTCAGTATTCCTGACCACACATCGTACACCCATTTATCCATCCCCAGCCGAAGGATAAGAGTAAATTGTTAGTAATTATATAGTAAAAATAGTTAGCACAGGACAACACAATTTCTAAACTATAGCTTATTCACTACTTGTTAATCCTGGAGGGTTGATTCAAACTAAAATTTAAATTTGAAATTCGGGATTAATTTTGATCCCTATAATAATGATTAATTCTAGAACTATGTTTATTCTGAAAATTGGATCATTTATTAGTAAATTAAAAAAAGAGATCCCTTTAAGTATTTTAAAACTAAATTAATTAAAATATATTAATGGAAAAAACAGAATATATTACACATTACAAAAATTAACATTGATTGATTGATTGAGAGTGTATGGCCAAGCATTATAGCAGGATTTCCCGGCCTCCTGGGCACACAGTACACCCGTATACATATAACAAAACCGAAGGATAGGATAGGATTAATAGTTGGGCCAGACTCGACCCGGTTACAGACACCAAGCGATCGATAGTTAGTAAATTATTAGTATGTACAATATATAATAAATAGATTAGCATAAGACAGCACAATCTAACTACATTATTAGATGATCATTTCTCTGGAATCCAGGGCCGGATACTCAAGACTCCCTAAATTTAAATTAGGACTTAAAAAATTATTAATTTTTTTTTTTTTTTTTTAAACATCTTTATTGATATGGCTACTACAATCTTAAACATTATTAATTCATTAGTAAGGTTGACATTAGTACTTATGAGATAAGCATAAACTTGTGTGGGTCTGTTGGACCAGTATCCAGTTCCCTTAAGATATAATATTCATACGGTTAGCTCATGTGGTTTGATTCGTTTGAGCCGCCTTATTTCGTTTGTACTGTCCAGTAGTTGTACGGCCTCAACGTTGGTGTGGTTAAGAAGCCTCTTCTCATGTTTAATGGCACATTCGCGGATGACGTCGTCTATCAATTGTATTTTTAGATCATTGTGTATTTCTCTGTTAGTCACAAATCGGTAAGCGTTGGTGACCATTCGAAGAAATTTATTTTGGCTACATTGTATAATGTCTCTATTGGATTTATGAGTACAACCCCATAGCTGCGCACCATACATCCATATTGGTTTGAAGATAGTCTGGTAGACTAGTCTTTTGCAATACAGGTTCATTTTGGAATGATGCCCAATTAACCAGTACATTTGACGTTGTTTTAATCGTATCTGTTCAGCTTTTTGTCTCACATGATGTTTCCAGTTGAGCCTTGAATCTAAATGCAGACCAAGGTATTTAGCCGATTCAGCCTGCGGCACTTGCACCCCATTGAGGTATATGTGTAGACTGTTATTTTTGTGTCGGAGCGTAAATGCCACATGGGTTGATTTGAGCTCATTAAGCACTATTTTCCAGTCAATTGTCCATTTAGTAACGTTGTTCATTGCTCGTTGAAGATTTTCCACTGCCCTTGGTTGTGATTCGTCTACTGACATAATTACAGTGTCGTCAGCGAACGTGCCGATGAACGTTTTATTCGTTGTAGGTATGTCCGCAGTGTAGATAAGGTAGAGGAGGGGTCCCAATACGCTTCCCTGCGGAACTCCCGCTAGAGTTGGATAAAAGTCAGAACATGTTTCTTCATGGATGACTCTGAATTGGCGATCAGAGAGGTATGATTCAAGCAGCTGGCAATAGTTTTGTGGTAGCATTTTGCTCATCTTGAATGTCAATCCCTCGTGCCAAACCCTATCAAAGGCCTGAGATACATCCAGAAATACGGCGGGGCAATATTTCTTTTCGTCCAACGCTTGCTCTATTACCGTATTTATTCGATGGACTTGATCTATTGTGGAGTGGTTATTCCTGAATCCAAATTGAAAATCAGGAACGTTTACCATTGGCTTTAGACGTTTTAGTAGTAGTTTTTCAAACAGCTTTGATAAGGTCGGAAGCAGTGAAATTGGTCTGTATGATGTTACTTCTTCATCTGGTTTACCTGGTGTCTTCAACATAATTATTTGAGCCGTTTTGAAGCATTTGGGTATATATTTCAATCTCATACAGGCATTAAATAAGTATGTGATCATGATGATTGCTTTGTGTGGAAGTTCCTTGAATAGACCCGGTGATATTTCATCAATTCCCGATGCCTTTTTTTGACTAAGACTTTTGTCGATTTCTTCAGCAATTTCCATTGGCGTGACCCTTTTAAAATCCTGATTTGGTTGATAGACAGGTGTTACGTCAATGTTAGATTGAATGTCATGGGGTTGAAACACTGTTGCTAGGTGTTGAGCAAAGAGTTCCGCTTTTTCTTTGTCATGTCGAACCCAATTGCCTTGAGCATTTCTTATAGGTGGTACTCGAACTACAGGTCGTTTAAATTTTCTGGTTGCTTTCCATAACGAGTAGTCCTTATCCATTTCTGGACCTAGCCCGCTTAAGTAGTTGTCGAAGCAATCCTGTTTGAAGCTTTTGATTAGCCTATTGACTTTGTTACTTATTCGATTGAAGGTGGTTTTGTCAGCGGGATTTCTGGTGAGATGCCATATTCTCCTTGCCTTTCTCCTTTCCTTGATTTGTTCCCTGATTTCAGCCGGGTATTTGACTTCAATCTCCGCTTTGTCCTTTAATTCTGGAGTAGCTAGACTGGCGGTCATACGAGTGTATTCAATGAAATTGTTTGTTTGTTGTTCCAATTCTTCATTACTTTTAATACTAACTTTTAATTCAACTAGCTCTTCCAGTTTTTCTCTGAAGAGGTCCCAATCCGTGAATCTATTAGTAAGGTTTTGCTTCTTTTTTTTCTTGATGACTATAGCGCTTACTGACAACAGTACAGGAATGTGATCAGATGGTAAGTCGTTAATTCCTTCGACTCTAGTGTAATTGGATGAAATACCTTTTATGATGAAGAAATCAAGCAAATCTGGTATTTTTCCTGCATCCGTTGGCCAATACGTTGGCCTCCTTGGAGACAGATATTCACATTTGTTTTCATGAATGGCATTGAACAAAGCATTTCCTTTCCCAGGAGAAATTAGCCTGGAACCCCAAGCTGTATGTTTTATATTATAGTCTCCTCCAATAATAAATCTTGGACCGAGCTTATTAAAGACGTTATTAAATTGTAACTTCGTTGGTGTATGCCGTGGAGGACAGTATGCTGCCGCAATATTTAGATCTGCGCCATTATATTGGATTGAGATAACAGTTGCTTGCATGTAGCTTTCTCGAATATCCTCTTGTTGATTATGTTTGATATTATTTTTAATTAGTACAGCTGAACCACCTCTGGCTCTTTCACTAGGATGGGTTGTCCAGTAGGAATTAAATCCCTTTATTCTAAAAAAGCTTTTGTTGGAGAAGTGCGTTTCTGAAATAAGTGCAATATCTATGTTGTTTGTATGGAGAAATATTTCCAGTTCTTGGGTTCGTTGGTTGAGCCCATTAGCGTTCCAAGTTACAATGCGTAGGAACGAGTTAATCATTTGTGTGTATGCTGACTTTTTTTGCTAGGCGGATAGAAATTAATTTCTAGTTTTGCCACCCTTTCTGTTAAGTGACCAAGTGTCTGTTGAATTTGACTAAGCTTTTTAATAATTTCAAAGTTATTAGACTCGTTATTAACTTCTATATGTTTGTTGTTTTGGTTTGATTCATCAGCAGATAACTTGGTGATTTGCGCATAGGATAATCCAACTGTGGATGGTGTGATTGTTGTTTGTGGTTTAGTAGCTTTGGTTTGTAATCGCTGTACTACTCTTGTTCTATTATTCTGTTGACTTTTAATTTTGTTCTGATATACACAGCATCCTTTATAATTTGCACTATGTCCTTGTTGTTGACAAAGAGCACATGAAGGCGCGATATCTGGTTGTTTTTTGCATTTTGTCGTATGATGATCTCCAGCACATTTAACGCATTTGGTTTGACGATAGCAAAAACTCTTGGTATGTCCAAGTTGTTGACAATTCGTACATTGTGGAATGTCCCTTGTCTTGTTAGGTGGCTCAATTTTAACTATACAGTATACTTCTTTATTGTTGTCTTTTTGTTTTAAGTCGATGTAAAACAATAGAAAGTGTTTCCTGCCTTAAGTCTGCTTTAATTACATCGTGACTAATGGAAGATGGTAAGCCTCTGATAACTACTCTATAAGCCTTTTCGCTCTTCAGCTGATAGGTGTGATATTCTATATTTTCTGATTGGTTGCTGGGTTCTTTTTTTAATTCTTCCAGTAATTTATTGACATTCCTGTAATCATTTTCATTTTGAAATGTAATTTTAATGTCACTATTTGAAAGCGCCTTAAAATTAGTTGATTCACTAGTGGTTTTTATTACTTTTTGTCGAAAAAGTTCGAAATTTTTGATATTGCTCACGTTAATGGGTGGAGGCAGTGGTATTTTTGGGGTTTTCTGTTCAGTATTATTGATCACAATTTGTGTAGTATTTTTTGGAGGAGTTTTCGTTTTTGTGCGCCTGCGTTTCCTAGCATTTCTGTTATCAGCACCGGAAACTTCTTTTTCCAGTTCTTCCTCATCTGTGCAATAATCCTCTTGACTCAGAGCACTGAATCTATTATTCTGTTGAAAAACTGGAAATTGCCGCAGCAACCAGTTGGAATTATTTGAATGTTCATGTTGACTGGATGATGGCTGAATATGGTTGGAAGAAAGATTGTTAACTCGTGCTGAATCCTTAGCTATGCTATTTTTAACCTTTTCTTTTAGAGTAGAGTTTTCTCTCTTAAGTTCAGCAACTTCATTGCTCAGCTGCGCGATTAGTTTCTCCATTTTTTGAAATTTATTTAACAGCTCCTCGCTATTTATAATATTTGTTGATGCACTCGGCATTTGTTCTGATAATGAAGTTACTTTTTCAATGGAGATTGCGTTGTTTTCAAATATTTTTTTTATTGGTGATCTGATTGTAATGGAGCCCTTTCGGAATGAAAGTTCTTCACGGTTACTCTTTTGAGCGTTGATATCGCTTAGCTTAATTTTGGTATCATTAGAATTATGTAGCAATGTTTGGTCCCCCCCTAGAATCCATGGGACCGACCTCCGGAGAGAGTGGATTTTCCTGAACATCAGGTCTGCCACCTAGGGTATTAGTTTCCTTGTTTGTTTTATCCATTGCTTTTGTTTTTATAGTGTTATTACACTCGCCTCTAGAAGTTCAGCCGTTGTGATACATTAAAAATGCAAAACAAACGTTGCCCAGGTGCTACCGCGTGGAGGTAAACTAGAGACAGTTGATGGTTTCTACATAGTTGCAACGTTGGAGTATAAACCAATTTATAATTGGCTTTAAACGGTCAACGCCTACCCTATTGAATCCCACCCAGCACCCTACAAATCTGGAAAACCAATTTCCTACAAATCTGGAAAAAAGGAAATTAATAATGTTCAAATTAATTATTTATTTATAAAAGTATATAATATAATTTAAATGCCAGAACTCAGGATTTTATAAATCTAAATTAGGACATCAAAAAATTATTATTATTATTGATGTTTTAATTTACTAATCCAGTTGACATAATTAAAATAAAACAAAAAATCAAAAACTACGAAATTTATTATTTATTATAAAATTTTTACTCCGTTTATGGACATATTACCCTGCAAAATAAAGCCTGCAAAGTAAGTAAAATAATAAATCCATGAAATAAAATTGAAACATTATTCTCCTACAAAACTAATCGGTGTACTATACAAGCAAAATTGACGTTTACGTGTGATTTTAATCGAAATTTGGCATGCATAAATGAATACGTCATTATGTGATGCAAACCAAAATCACAACTTAACTCAAATCAACACTTCCAAGTTAGCATTTTATTTATATGGTTTAGTTAATTTATAGCCTTTTCACATTAATTAATTAAATTTAAAAATTTAATGCATTTTATAATACCCTGTAAAAAATAAAATAACTCATATCTAAAATAAATCCATCCTATATGAATTATATAAGACGGATTCCAATTCGACTCAAAACTTATTTGATTATACAAAAATATAAAAAACCTATTTGAGTCGAATACCCTAAAATTTCGTTGTGTTTGTACAGTTCATGTTTTATTAAGAACATTATACTTAAGCCGGTATTCCATTATGAAAAATTTACTGACTGCTGGAAAAAATGAAAGAAGACAAAAAAAAAATGTTACATTAGAGTGACAAAGAAAAAATTTTTTTTTAATTTTTTATTTTATAGCAAAATTGTATGAATAAATTTTGACAGCAAACAAAAACATAACCAACAAATATGAACAAAATTATGCGTTATTCTTAATTCGTATATTTTCACCTTTCAAAATTATCTAAAAAATTAAATATTATTTTCACCCATATCAGAATTATTTTTTTTCATTTATTTTCCGTCACAGAATAAAAAATAAAAAATATCTTTACCATAAAAATGACGTACTATGAAAACTAATATTGTGTGCGAGAAATATGTTATCATCCGTACACAAAATTTATGTAGATGTGTTAGAGGGTTGCAATAAAAAGTACTCCATTTGATACTTTTTGTCAATAATTATGGCATCACACTAACACAGCCACAACTTTTTTGTAATAAAAATGTTTACTGACGAAGTTGGGTGTCTCATTCACACAACCACCGATTTTATATTTTTATCTCAATATATTTTTGCTGATAAACATTTTTTCACAATGGAATACCGGCTTTAGTTGTAACATGAATACAAAAACAAAAAGAGGGGAAATAACAAAATAAAATAAAAAGAACAGGGGTGAGATGTTGTAACCATCACGTTTTTCGCTTCGATGCATTTTCGATAGAATAACTGTACTGCTTTGTTAAAAATATAAAATTTTAAAACAATTTAGTTCTAAAATACCGTTATTCCATCGAAAATGCATCGAAGCGAAAAACGTGATGGTTACAACATCTCACCCCAGATTCTTATATACTAAACCACCAACACACATTAAAAGCAAATATCTCTACAATCTTCCATGTGCGTAGCAAAAGACTCATCATGTTTTCATTATTTTATATACAGCTAATACCATTACAGCGCACATACAAAACAATCCTGATCTATATATCAAGATATAGAAAAATATTGGGAACAACTATACTAAAAAAGTCTCTGTTTTTGTTGTTGTTGCTTAGCTAATACATATAGCAAAAACCAATAATAAATAGTACATTTCCCTAATACGATCCGCGCAAAGAGCGAACGAGGCGGCCCGTACAAACATTTCGTTGGCTTTGTCATGTTTCAATTTTCAAGAATGTATTTCTGTCTATTATACTTTGTACATAACATAAAAACCAAGAACCAAAACCATACCGAAACCCACAAAAATGTTTATACGTATGTATGTATAAACACCTTCGTTTGGCTTGCAAGAACGCATTCAATTATGCGTACCTAAATATAAAATCGAATATGAAATTAACTACGACGTATGTTAATTTACGTTAAAAACTATTTTGATACGATCCAATTATTAGGTTTTAGTAATAAAATCATGTACAATCCAATCACACACACGTTAAAAACATGCACCCAATAGAAATCAATAATTTTGAAAATATAAAACATTGCCTGATAAATGCATCCCGGTGGATTGCATTTTCCAAAATTACACTTTAAATTATTTCACTTCCACTTTAATTATTATTTCACTAAAAACTGAATTAAATAGAATTAAAATTATAATTATAATTAAACTTTATATACTACATAAACTACACAAATAAAACAAAATAAAAATTAAATTAAATTAAATTTTTGAAGAGGATATAAAAAACACGTCTATTCTCTTTGACGAACATTCGCTCACCTTAGGTATACGACATGTAAATATGTACAAAAATTTAGAAGAAAATATCCTTTTGTTCTAGTTAGGTAGTAAACAAAACCGAATGCATATACATAGTTATGTACATCGTTATCTCGAAATAAATAATACATATTTTTAAGAACACGTGAAACAAAGAAAAAAAGGTACGCTTTTGTTTTCACTTTTTTATAAAATATTGAGAATAGAAAATATTGAGTTTTATGAACATCCTTATCAATATAATTAACACAAAAATCCAAATGATTTCATTACGAAATGCAATGGGAAACGAAAAAACCATTACGAAAATTTTAGTAACGTTCGAGAAATAGCACCCCTGCCGAAGAATAGCACCCCTGCCGAAAGCGGGTGAGTATACGTTGTACGTTTCCTTACTCACATTTGAAAAAGATTCACATAATGCTGGTTTATAATTTGTAGTCGGATTGACACAATTTTGTTTATAGTCCTCGAATGGATTTAGTGAGGAATTTGTCGTGAACGGGAGGTCTGATGTATACATGTGTGATGTGTATGTTAAGGTATAGATCCGCACGATGTGTTTTTACAAGTACTTTTACAAATGTGTCAACATTTGTGACAATTTTTTATGGCCACATGTCGTTATTTTGCTTTTGTGATTACATAATGAAACACATCGTGTGGATCGACCTTCAGTTAAATGTTATAAGAGTCTAAAGCGGCAAATAATCTTGCTTATGCTGGTGTTTTTGTTAGTTTGATTTTGTTTGGATACAAATTTGCTTACTTTGACACGATGGGGGATGGTTTTGCGAAATGTCACTTAAGCTAAAAACGAAAGTGGCCGCAATTTGTAATTTCTGTGCGATGTTATTCTAGTACAAATGATAGATAAATTCGATTAATATTAGTACTTTGCTGGCAAATCCCATGTATTTTTGTTTCCAAAAGTTTTTGTATTTTTCGGACATTTTGCAGATTTCATCACCGACTTTTTTTCAGCAATAGTGACTTATTATAGGATTTACTATGAAGGTTATGGAAATTGGGTGAGAAGTGACGAAGAAAAAGCCAATGCTTTTGCTGCTCATCTAACGAAAGTATTCGCAGAACACAAAGTGGTTGATTATTTCGTGCTACCTCAGCAAATGGATGATGGTCTTTCCTACAAACTTATAAAGTATAATTAAGAATACAATTAAAAATTGCATTTTGGGCTTAGCTTTAAAAATTTCTTTTGTTTACGAAGTCATGTCCAAACACAATTTGCAATGAAACGTTTCGAAGTGGACATGTTTTGTAATTGTTTTGTGTAATACTCAATTGTACACATCGAGTGCGCCGTCAGGGCCCTACTAAGGTACCAGCAGAACGAGCAAACGCGCTGAACCCCGTACTTTTAGGGGCCCAGGATCGAAGGCGTATAAAAACAAAAGACCGAACACTTATGAGGGAACCTTTTCAAATCTTAATTTGATTGAAAATTATCTACGGTGAATTATCTTACCAGTCGAAATTTCAACTGCCAAAACAATTAATTACAATGGCATGATTGAATTTGCCAGCAAAGCAGCACCAAAACTTGTTTGGTAATTTATTATGCAATGTGACGACATGATGCAGCTTACTGAATCGATAACACTTAAACGAAACAGAGTGAAAATTTTACAAATGTTCATTATATCCACTTGAAACATTAATTGTGGGAATGGATACTAGTGAATCAAATTTGCGATCTGTAGCTCAACAAACATTTTTTGTGGCTACTCACCTCCATCCCTCTACCTCAGATGTGGATGTCATACAACACATAACAACAAAGGTTAATATAACAGCAGACGACGTATCTTGCCGTGCCTTAATTGCAAAGACAAAAGATAGGAGTCAGCTGAATTTTATTTCGTATAAAATTGGAGTGAACCCACTGCACTTTGACTGCACTTTTTTGAAGCGAAAAAACCACCGGAGAGTGTCTCTGCCGAGTTCTCGTTAGTTAAGTGTTACGAAAATTTAATTAATTGTATTGCTTTTGTGGTGATGGTGGACGATGATCGTTATCTCGTCCGTATATGAGTGGCGTGCTCGTGGTAATGGCGGCCGACGCACCTTCCACAATATAATTCAATAAAAAAAACCGAAGCGTTTGTTTTACACTTACAAAAGTTTTATTTAGTTTAATTAATATTTAATAGAAAACGTTACAAAATTATTACGCTTAATCGGTTAGCGATTTCATTTTAACTCGAAAACTGATTTTACTCGGATCAAAAAATGATATTATTTTTATTCTTAAGACGCTACTTTTCGCGGTCGTTTTTGGATATATCATGGCTGCTCTCTTTCTTTCTGTCAAAAACAGAAAAGCGACAAGATTTAACCCTGACGGCCGATATCTGAACTGCAAACAGATTGTGATATTAGCGGACCCTTTGAACCGCGAAAACCGAAAGCGATTCTGTTTTACCAGCGGATACTCTGTACCGCCACACTACTCCACCCTTAGTGAACGCAGGGAACGATCAGTCGTAACGAGAGAGTAGTTTGATGCTGCGCCCTGATCGTGATGTAACAACCGGTTTCTTTTCTGACGGCTTGTCCAGGTTGAATGTCACCCGTTTTTTTGTTATAACATGGTCATTCTTGTTGTTTGGCCCTGTTGGTATGTTTGATTCTGGAACAGAAGGATTGTCGGGATGTTTGTTTGCACTATCCGCACCAGTTGTTAGTTCGGTCTTTTCCGCCCTGTCATGCTCGTAACCCTCGATAAAACAAGGTTTCAACCGATCCAATGAAATGTTCGACTCGACGCCCTTCACCAGGACTGTGAAATATTTCTCCGACCGGCGCAATACCGCGTGAGGGCCTTGGTACGGAGGCTGTAGTGCCCTGCGAAATGCATCCGTACGAACTAGTAGGTGTGAGCACGTCGCGAGATCCTTGAAGACAAAGATTTTTGGTTTGCTGGCATGTCGTGATGGCGCTGTCGGCTGGATATTCCTGAAAAATTCTTGAATTTGTGAGACAACCTGATTTTGAGTTATAAATGTTGATGGCTGTATCATATCTCCGGGCAGGCGTAATTTCTCGCCGTACACAAACTCAGCTGATGTAGCCTCGAAATCGTCCCGAAAAGCGGTTCTCAAACCTAACAGTACGAGTGGCAATGATCTGGTCCACTGCGGGTCGTTGACACACATTATAGCCGTTTTTAAGCTGCGGTGCCACCGTTCAACCATCCCGTTGCATGCCGGGTTTTAGCTTACAGGCCGTAGTGCGTTTGCGTTGAAACCCTACTAGGTTGGCCAGACTGGAGAATAGTTCTGATTCGAACTGAGTTCCTCTGTCGGAGACGATAACCAACGGGACTCCAAACCGACTAATCCATGTTTTCAGTAGAGTATCCGCGACGGTTTCGGCCTTGATATCCGTCATCGGAGTGGCCTCTGGCCATCGGGTAAATCGATCTATGATGATTAGACAATAGCGTTGTCCTTCGGACGGTTCCAACGGACCGACTATATCTATATGTATCTCCGAGAACCGTTGGCTAACGATGGGATAGTTACCACACGGACTTTTCACGTGTTTTGAAATTTTGCACTTTCGACAGTTTGCGCAATATTTTGCCCATGGCTGTACGTCTTTGTTGAGCGCTGGCCACACAAACTTGCTTCTGATCAGTTTGGTTGAACTTCGTATCCCCGGATGCGATACATTGTGAATTACTTCGAATACCTAACGGCAAAATGCTTCGGGAACGTATGGCCTCCAAGTACCAGTTGAAACATCGCAGTACAAATATTTTTCCGTCCCGAACACTGGCATTTTCTCGAGTTTTAAGCTGTTGTTTTTTTCGATCAGTGCTTTGAAATCGTCGTCTTTTTGTTCAGTGCATCGACACGAATGCTTGGTTTGAGTCGTCGCACCAAGTGATGTTGCTGTTATCGTTCTTCTTCTTGCCTTTGAGACACTCGTACAATTTTGTTTGGTCCTGAGCCGCGCAGAGAAGGAAAATGCGATAATAGTTTAAGATGCCTAAGAATCGCTGGACGCTTTTAGTGGTTGTTGGCCGTGAGAAATTCGTTATTGCTTCTACCCGAGATTGGGCCGGACGAATGCCCGCGGCTGCTATATCGAATCCCAGGAAACTTATCTGGTTTTCAGCGAATATGCATTTGCTCATGTTCATCACCAAGCCAGCGTCCCGTAAGCGTTGAAACACTATTTTTAAGTGTTCCATGTGCTGGTCTAGATTCTGTGATGCGACTAAAATGTCGTCAATGTATGGAAATGTAAATTTCATGTCGCAGAGAATTGAGTGAATTAGCCGTTGGAATGTTTGAGCCGCATTCCGTAATCCAAACGTCATACGGGGAAACTCAAACAAACCAAACGGGGTACACATTGCTGTCTTCTCGATGTCATCCACACTGATCGGGATCTGGTGATATGCCCGAACGAGGTCGACTTTTGAGAAATATTGGCAGCCGTCGAGTTGATGACTGAAGTCGGTGACAAATGGTGTTGGATACCGATCGGGCTTCGTTTTTCGATTCAATTCGCGGTAGTCTCCGCATAGTCTCCATCCGCCGTCCTTTTTCCTTGTGATATGTAGGGGACTAGCCCAGTTGCTTTTTGATGGCCGGCACACACCTTGGCTCAACCATAGATCGATTTCTTGTTTGGATATTTTCATTTTTTCAGTGTTGAGGTACCTTTGCTGAACATGGTTGGCCCGCGGTTTAGATTTTGTGCTCGACGTTGTGCTTGATCGTGTTGAGCGACGGTGTCTCGCGTAAGACTGGTCCGAAATTCTGCAGCAGATTGCGAATTTGTGGGTTATTAGTGTCCAATTTGACTGTTGTCAGTTGATATGAGGCCAAAGCAACGGGGGTTCCGGATATTGACAGAGAAGTCAACGGGTCGATCAACTTTTTGCCCTTAACGTCGACTAGTAGACCGTAGTTTAGTAGGAAGTCTGCTCCGATGATGCATCTATCATCGTTTGCGATTGTGAGCTTCCATGTGAATGCTCGACGTAGGCCCAAATTTAAGACCAATTCCTTCGTGCTAAACGTGTCTATTGATGTAGAATTTGCGGCGAATAATTTTAGATTTGACTTTGTTGTTTTTTCTCGTGACGTTGGGGGTACGACGGACAGTTCGGCTCCCGTATCGATGAGAAATTGCTGTTTTGTTACCGTTTCGATTACAATTAGGCGGCATGAATGGCTGCTGTCACTTGCCGCGAATAGTGAAGAGCCTATTGGTTTTCCGCCCCAGGCGAAATCCGATCTTGTTCGAACTTGCACGGTTTGTTGCATTTTTTGGCGTTTGTGCCGAACTTAAAGTGATACCAGCAATTTGGGAAAGATCTGACGTGTGAATCCGATCGAGTTTTGCTGTGCGGACGCCGAACCGTATCGGAGCTTCCCCGATTGTCATCCCTGAATTTCCTTTCGCTTTTCACCCAATCGTCGAAACGTTTTGTTAGCGCGTTGATGCTGGCTGACAGTGAGTGTTCGGCCTCGTTCGTCGTAATTTGTGAATTGGAGATGTTATAGATGCCAGTGGGCCTGTGAATCTCCATTATTTTGTCTGCTGTTGCGGCGATTTTTTCCAGTTCGCAATCCTCCATGCTTGACAGGATCTCCTGTATGCTTGTAGGTAACCGCTGCAACCATAACGTTCGTAACATTGATTCGGTTATTTCTCATTGATTCGGTTATCTCGCGCAACAACTGTGATGGTTTCTTGTCTCCGAGCTGGAGACCGGACAGCAGGCGGTTTAATTTGCCCCGTGCTGATTCACATTTATGGTCGCCTTCAGAGAAACGTATTTGTCTTTTTCGGGAGGGTTTAACACCGTGTCGCGGACGCATCTTATTGTTTCTTGGTCAAGAGCTGCCACCAAGTGACCGTACTTGGTTTTGTCAACCGTCACTCCACTTAATTCGAACTGCGCTTCGAGGTGCTTGAATCATATCTCGGGATCGTCCCGATTAAACGTGGAATATTTTACCGACACCCTGCAAATATTTGTTGTATGCTGCTTGTCCACAGCGATTTTCCCTTCGTCGTCACTCATTATGAGCGGTTTTTAATATGACAAAAATTTATATATATATATGTATACCGGTAAAGTAATCCGATAGCAAAACAAAACGACACAATCGCCCACGTGCGATTCGGAAGGAAAAAAAACTTGTTAACTCTGCTGAAGTTCAGATAAAAGGAGCGCGGTAGTGTAAAATTAATTGATTACTGAACGAGAGCTACCCGTCGAACGACCACAATTAAAAAACTAACCTAACAAATCAGTTCGGAGTATAACAAAAGAAATCGCTTACCTTGTGTAATTGTTGATTGGAGATATGACGTGTATCGTGCTGCTTTTGTTGGCCCCAGTTCTGCTGTTAACTGCTTATACGTTAATTGTATTGTATTGTTGCTCGACAGATATCCAGCAACCTGCTGTCGTTTGACACTGCGTCCCGATTGTTGAAAATTTTGTATTGGTACCGGGTGGTAATTCCACCAGGTTGTACAGTTGGTACCGCTTTACTGCGTTTTGCAATTATTGCCCGTTGTTGTAATTTTCGAGAAATTTGCTGTAATGATTTTCGCTGTACGTTTTCCGCGTCGTAGGTCACCAGATTGTGGTGATGGTGGTCGATGATCGTAATCTCGTCCGTATATGAGTGGGGTGCTCGTGGTAATGGCGGCCGACGCACCTTCCACAATATAATTCAATAAAAAAACCGAAGCGTTTGTTTTACACTTACAAAAGTTTTATTTAGTTTAATTAATATTTAATAGAAAACGTTACAAAATTATTACGCTTAATCGGTTAGCGATTTCGTTTTAACTCGAAAACTGATTTTATTGTTTTTGGATATATCATGGCTGCTCTCTTTCTTTCTGTCAAAAACAGAAAAGCGACAAGATTTAACCCTGACGGCCGATATCTTGACTGCAAACAGATTGTGATATTAGCGGACCCTTTGAACCGCGAAAACCGAAAGCGATTCTGTTTTACCAGCGGATACTCTGTACCGCCACACTTTATTATCTAATCTATTTTGTAATTTGACTTCTAATTTTAGAGTTTCCGGATCACCTGCTTCAGCTCCTTCTAGCTCCATCCAACATAAACCGTGCAATGATGAATATGAGTTTATTTCTATCGCCCATCTAAATGTACGAAGTTTAGTGAAACATATTGATGAAGTTAGAATTTTGATGCAGACTAAACATTTTGATATATTGTTTTTGAGTGAGACTTGGCTTCATCCAAAAATATCATCTTCTAGCGTGGCAATTTCGGGTTATAAAATGCTACGTCATGATCGTGTTGCTGGTAAGAAAAAATCAGGAGGTGGGGTGGCTGTGTATTTTAGATCGTCTTTAAATATCAAATGTGTTGATCGTCTTGTTTTGGGGAAGACTGAGTTTATTATTTTAGAGCTAAACGTTAAAAGTACTAAGCATGCCGTAATTGTTGGCTATAATCCACCACCAAGAATATTAAATGACATAGACGATATTGTGACTTTGTTTATGGATTACATAAATATCTATTCCCATGTGATAATTCTCGGTGATTTTAATATTAATTTAAATACTACCCCGAATCGATTTCTCGACAGTTTAAATGTACTCAATTTATTTATTGTTCCATTTCAATTTACAAGAGAATCAAATTTTTTAGATTTAATTCTGGTGAATGAAGCTGACTCTGATAGAATAATTCACTTTGACAAAATTTCCCTTCCGTCGATTTCCGACCATTATTTGATTTATATGTCATATAAAGTGAAGTTCAAACGGCCAAAACCAACATACTCCTATATCCCGGTGTACGATAATATTGACGAGGAGCTAATGGAAAATACCTTTGTTGAACTGAATTTTGAAATGTTAAAGAGCATGACTAATTTGGACAACATTTGTAATTTATTTCACAATTTTATAGATATCATACATCAGTGTTGCGCATTCCTAACTAAAATTATTAAACTAAGCACATTGAGAGGTGAAGCCCATCAATTATGGAAAAAGCATGGTGATCTTGGTCACAAAGCTACAAGTTACTAGCCTTATCCGTGAATGTAAACAAAAATATTATTTCGGTAATCCAAGGGTTACCATGAAGCGGCTTTAGAATAATCTTAGATCACTTAGCATTGCTGATAAAAATTCTAGTAATACTATACCGTTTTCGGCTGATGATATCAATTTACATTTTTCAGCCATTCCTTTTACTAGTGCCGTGTTACCATTAATGAATTCTAATGATGATTCTATGTCTGGATTTAAAAGTTCACCGTTCCAATTTAAATGCGTCACAGACCTTGATGTAGTGAATCTAATTTTGAATCAAATGTGGCTGGGCATGATGGAATGACCCTTAAGTATTTAAAATTAATACTGCCGTTAATTTTACCATATATAACTTTTATAATTAATAAGTGTATTACTAACTCGTATTGTCCAATATTATGGAAAAAGGCCATAGTTATCCCTTTAAATAAAAGTAAAGAAGTTCACAATTTACATGATCTAAGATCAATAAGTATTACCCCTATTCTATCTAAGGTGTTTGAATTGGCTTTAAAGGATCAAATTTCATTGTATCTTAGTGAGTCACATTTATTAAATCGTTATCAATCTGGATTCTGTAAGTTTCATAGTACAACTTCCGCCTTGGTTAATGTTGTAGATGATATCTCGTGTATCCTTAATGCACCTAAATCTTTTGCGGTAATTGTCCTCTTGGATTTTTCAAGGCGTTTGATTCTATTAATCATCAGCTTCTCCTGCAAAAGCTTAAATTATTTTATAATTTTTCGGGCTGTACTATTCGCTTATTATCTTCCTATCTGTCGGATAGGTCTCAGATTGTAAATTTATTGGGGTCATTATCACAAACAGCTTCGGTTACTTGTGGAGTCCCTCAGGGGTCTATTATTGGGCCAACATTATTTTCATTTTTCATTAATGATTTAGCTGATTGCATTTCTGGTTCAAAATTTCATTTCTACGCGGACGATGTTCAATTATATATTGGTGGTTCATTAGAAAATATAAATGAAATTTTTTCGAAAATTAATGAAGATCTGCGAAGTATTTATTCTTGGCCAACGTCAAATGGTCTTATGTTAAATACAAAGAAAACACAGGCCGTGTTTATTTGTAGAAGCAATTACTCGGGTAGAATACCGGATTTATATATTAATAATAATAAATTAGCATTAGTTGATACAATTCACTTGGAGCGACCACATCATTGAAACCTGTCGCAAGCTAAACTCTATTCTGTATGGCTTAAGACTTCATAAAAAGATTTGTCCGGTGAACTTAAGACTATATCTGGATAAAACGTTGGTCATCCCGCACTTTACATACTGTGATGTGATTTATCAACACTGTGATTCACTAAGTATTAGTTTGCTTCAAAAAGCCTTCAATAACTCAGTCAGATATACCTATAACCTACGCAAGTTTGATTTTATTCAAATAATATTCTTGGTTGCAGTTTAAATGAATTTTTTATTTTTTATAAATTAGTTTTTTGTATAAGTTGCTTAAGGTGAAGCAGCCAGTTTATCTCTTTGACAAGGTCAGAATGTGTAGGTCTGCCCGAACTCAATGTTTATTGTTGCCGCCAAATATACAAAATAATGTTTTCAATTATTCACCATTGGTCAGAGGTTATGTTTTATGGAATTGGTTGCCGGTTGAAGTTAGATGTGTAAGCTCAATTAGTGTTTTTAAAAAACTTGTTTTTTATTATATAAAAATAAATGATTTGACTTGATTTGTATAAAAAATATTAATTACTAGCTTGCAGGAAATTTTAAATGTTTGATAGATTTATTGTATGGAAGGGTGGAAAAGCCATGAGCTTATGCCCGTTTAATATAAATAAATAAATAAACAGAAAATATTGTGAATGTACAACTGTATGATGATATGTGATACACAGGGTGTCCACAGCCTATGAACAAGCGATCTTCCTCTACGCAGCATATTATGTGCTGGTGTTGTTTACATAACCATTTGTTATTTTATTATTTTCTTTAAATTACCTAAATAAAACTATTATTAATTTGTTACATGTTAATGTTGCCGTTTATTAAAGAAAATTTGTAGACGCTTTACTCATACTTAGATATTTTGGTTTACCGTTATGTTTTTGGTTCCCAGAAGAGGACTAGTAGGCGGGTTTTTGGAATTTCACTCTATCTGGGTTAACAGAATTTCGTGAAATTCGTCTTAAAGCAAACCATTTACGAATTACGAATCGTTTCACAATGGCTTACTATTTGTTCGATCAAGAGAAAGATTCTATTAAGAAAGATAATATTTGTTTGCATTATTATGCTTTAACTTTTACAATGAATCACCCGGAATATGTTGTTCGAACGGGACAGTCAATTTGCCACCAATAGATGAGCTACCTGAACCTCTTCTATCTTACGTCTCTGGAACTACTGAGTTCCATATATTATATACGTACAATATAACAGGTTTCCTGTTTTCTCTTTTATCTCGAAACCCACGAAATAAAACTCGGTCAATATGTTTTTTTGTATAATATATTTATTTTTTGTTTGTTTTTGTTTCAATTTAATTAAACTACAATTAAAATTAAATGTGATTCAAACATTATTAATTTATATTTAATTATTATTTTTTAAATAATAGGACGTTTTTCATTATTTTTCTGTAATTTTATTAATTAAATTATAAATTATTTTGAATTTTCATTTTTTTTTATAAATCACAGTGGTTTTTAATTAATTTTTTTAAATTTAGTTTATGTTTGTTTTTTTTATTAACAGAAATAGAATATAATAGTTACATAGTTTAGATAAATAATTATTAATTAAGTAAATTCAAAATCATAATACAGTTAAATGTAATTAATAATAAAAATTAGCTGTGACTGATAGGACACCAAGAAAAACATATTATTTTTTGTGTGGGTGGGAATTTTCTTTGGTTGACGCGCGAAAAAATATTTCGGGATTGATTAGTTAATTTAATATATGTAAGAACTAATACAGAAACTTTAATATTATTTTATTAATTATAACTACCTATTTACAATGTTACAAAACATGACGAAATATTGTTTATTTACATATTTTTTTTTGTTTTAATTAATCTTTTTTGTTGTATTTTGAGCAAAACCAAATATGCAAATAAAAGATTAACACTATTTATTCACGTTAAGTGAAAACAGTTGAATGTCACGACTAATTAGTTTGTTTTCATTGCTAATTACAACTAAATACCAAAAATATAATTTTTTTCATGATTATTTTTGGCACAACATAACAATAAGAATTAATGATTTGTAAGCATAATATATTTTATATACTGTGTAGATATTCAAAGCATTTCTAGATATAAATTTAGGAATGCTTTGATATATTTCAATAAATTTTTAGTGTGTTGCACTAAAACCACTAATTTTTCAACTTGCTGGATCAAGTTTATTTATGTTCAAGCTTAGTTCGAGGAAGTATTTAATTTGTAAACTATTATTTGCTATTATACAAAAGTAAGTATAAATCAGAAATGGGTATAGATAAATAATATAACTCCAAATCTTGCGATTCGAAAACACATGATTTTATCACAAAAAATTTGAAATTTATTAAATTTAAACAAATTTTTTAAGTTTAAAAACATTTTCTTTATTTGTGAAAATTTTATTTTTTACATACTACTAGTTTCGAACATTTTGCTGTTCATCATCAGCTAGTTTTTAAAACTACCTGATGATGAACAGCAAAATATTCGAAACTAGTGGTATGTAAAAAATAAAATTTTCACAAATAAAGTGTTTGTAAACTTAAAAAAATTGTTTAAATTAAATAAATTTCATAGATAAATAATATTTAGAGCTTTGTGTGTATTGCATAAAAATAGTGGTCGATTTTATGCTTGTGTAGAATCATCGTGATATAAGCCTCGGTTTGCCACAACGAGGTTAGCTAAACTCGGCCAGGGCCCTGTTCTTGAAATTCTAAAGGAAAACAGCAACGGAAAAATAATCTAAAATTCTTTTAGTGAGTACTAACTTTTTCTCACTAATAGACTTTTAAATAAATTTTCCCCATCCTTCATTTTCCCAAAGAATAATGGCAGTAAATTTTTCATAATGGAGTAGCAGCTTAAGCTAAAATTAAGGTTGATATGCTACGACTAAACTCAAAAAGATCATTCCGTTTTAATAAGTCGCATTGTTTCAAGAATATAATGCCCAGCTTCGAACGAAAATTTGAATAATTTTCGCAACGCAAGTTTCATATTTCCAGAACGAAACGGAAGCTATCAATAAAATTGTTGAACCCAATTTAACATTTTATTGAAATGCTTTCTTTAAGAATTTTACAACGATAATGCGAATTTTCATCCGGTTTTGGACTATGTAGTTTTAAATCAATTTTTTGTTGGTATCGAATTATTCCAGCAACTATTTTGAAATTATTTTTGTTATTTTTTAGTTTTGTTATCAATTGGTGAAAGTAACAAAAAACTATTTTGGTTTTAACATTGACCAAAATTTGCATTTCTATTTCTATTCCAGTTATCCAAGAAAGACACTTATAGCAAAAAAGGCAGTTGTATCATGCCACACATTTAGTAGTCTACTAATCTAAAACTGAAAAATAGATAATTTGCATTGTACTCAATACAGCGCAATTTATTATCTAAATATAAATAAGTTAAACATTACTGTAAGATTTTCTTCTAACTAGGCCTTAAATTAGTTAAATTGCAGACCTAACAAAATATTGCGGGACAACATACGATTTCGCTGACATACAACATTTTTATTTAAACTTTTTGAGAAATTCAACTGGATTAAAGCGTTTTCTCTTGAAAATAACCTAAAAATTGTTTTTTGAGAGGAAAAAACGAAAAACTAATATCTTAAAATGACAATCACTTCATCATAAAACAGATTCAATTAAAAATATATTTTACTTGAGACAGAAATAATCGATCCCTCGCCACCAAGGGTAGGGCTTTGGACCAGGGATTAGTTACTTAAGAAGATTTGCCTAATCGATAATATTTGTAATGTAAATATTTTTTTTTTAACTTTAAGGGGTCGAATTATAAAAAAAAGTGCCATTTCGCATTTTCGTGCACTTTATGAAACGACATTTTCACAAGAAATGCGCTCTTTTACGAATAATACGCCTTATTATGAAATACGAAAGGGAATGTTTGCGAAATTAAAGTGAGTAATGCGACTGCTCAATAGCAGATTATTATAAGTATTTAGAATGAAGGCAAAATTTATTATGTTCACTAAAAAATTAATAAATACAAATTCACAGTGCCCGATTCCCATAGTCGTATCGATCACCACGCAAAATAACAGTCAAGTTCTCATATTCCTTTTATGTATAAACCACAGATAAAAATAGACAGATGTGGATCTTGTATGGGCCATATTTACATTCCAAATTTCAATAGCAAATTCCAATCCAATCTGTTTGGACCAGGATGTATATATAATTTACATTTCTATCCCTTTTTATCCTTTTACCCATGACTATTTTTATTACAAACGAAAACCAAAAAAAAAAACGAAATGCTTCGTTTTTGTTTTGATGTAATAAAAATTATCATGGGTAAAAGGATAAAAAGGGACAGAACTGTAAATTATATATACGTCCTGGTCTAAACAGATTGGATTGGAATTTGCTATTGAAATTTGGAATGTAAATATGGCCCATACAAGATCCAGATCTGTCTATTCTTATCTGTGGTATAAACCCTCTACGGCTGTTATGAAAACATCATATTACACTGATTTTTTACAAATGATGCTTCTTTGTCACGATATATTTTAAATAAGCAGGAGCTGAAGTGCGTTCACGAACTCTACATTTTTAAGGTTTTGTAACAATGACAGCCAGAAAGGAAGTACATAGCAGGATAGAAAATTGTAATGTTAGTTTTTTAACGCTTTTTGGTTACAATATTGTTACAATGTAGAGTTCGTGAACGCACTCCAGTGCTAGTAGTCATTTGAAACTACTATTGTCGTAGAAAGTCAGAGCAACATGATGTTTTTCATAGCAGCCGTACATGGTTTTTACAAAGAATATGTATAAACATTTAACTGTTATTTGGCGAAATAAGCGATATGACTAAGGGGATTGGGCCTATAGATTTATTAAATTACAAGCCAAAATTGTTTGTTAAATTTGGGTTTATTTGAATAAAATCGCATCCGTCCACTGATAAACTCACGTCTCATGAGATTATTATTTTAAACTAAATCACTTCAAACCAAATCAAAATACGATCCAATGTTTTAATACAAATTAACTCAAAATAAATTTCCTTGAGGGAAATGCTTATGCGATCATTTGATTTCTTAATACATCGAAGGGGAGCAGATCGCATTTGTTGAATCGCCTAAAAGAAATTCGATCCACTTCGCTTCGGTTTCATAAGAGGCCCTCATATTGAAAAAGAGAATCGTAATTGTTTTCAATTGCAGCTTTGAAGGAGTTTTTGTGACTGTGCTAAAATTTTAGCTCCTTAATGATGTTATAAATAATTATTCATATACATATATGTATGTATATAGGTAATTATGAGTACTAAAATCGTTTCTGATCTTTAACACTTTCCAAATCTCACAACAAATATTGTGACAAATTGAAGAAAATTATTATTGATTTAATTTCGATGACTTTTTTTGGGTACGTTGTTTAAATAAAATATGTGTGTAAATTTAACTTGGAAATAATTTCGCGTAATACGAATTCTTAACTGCGTTAAACTACTGTAAATCATATGGCTTATTTTATCAGAATTGCAAGGTGGTTTGGCGTCTATTGGAGGGGGGATCAAAGTTGAGTAGATTAATCTACCAGCTCCGTAACCTTCCAGTAGGGTGCGCATCACGTGAGCTGTTCTGGTCTTGTCATTAGGCAGCTGCGTGATGGGTACAATTGTGTAAGTGGTAACCTGTTCACAATTCGCAAGTGTACGTACTGCCTCCTCGTGGCAACCACTGGTAACTAAGGCCACTTGGCACATTTTTGGCCATTTGGCACAGGCTAAAGTACGGCGCTAAAGGAGAAAACCTTGACAAAAAACTCTAATCTAAAGTGGAACAGCATATGCCGAAAGATGAATGGCTGATAGGTTAATCAGCCCAAAATATGCGAACTCTGGATACCAGGCACCCTTCAGTTTTATTTAGCCTTTCTGTAGTAAAGCTGGGTGGCCTACAGGTGATTTGCAATTCCGAGCAACTCGTAAGAGTAAAATCAAACGGAATACGGGGCAGGAGTAGGAATATACGAGAGTGGGACAACCCTCTCGAGGTCCTTGAGCTCCAATGCTACCGTCTTTCTAGCGGAACTACATGCTGTAGTAAACATCTAGGAGGGAGAGCAATAAGCCCAGATAGTATGTATTACGTACCGGGAGGCAGTATTGTCAGGTTCATTAAGAACCTGAATATTGACTGGACGGATAATTAAGCAGGGGCCAGCACAATAGATCTTTTAGGCCGCAGTGCGAACTGGCTGATCGCCCGCATGGCCCCCCCAATAATAATAATAATAATAATCAGAATTGCAAATTTTCAGTGACAGTATTTTGCACTAGTAAATGATGTCACAAAAAATTTTCATTCTATAAGAATCTACCACCGGGCATGATTAGTTCACTGCGAAAACTTGTAAGGTCCGATTCTAGTTTGCAATTATTAATAAATGGATATCCTGCCAAGGAAAAAGTTGCCTCTTACCGGTTTAAAACAATCACCTGGAGGAAATTTCCTACAGAATCAATTCTGTCCGGAAATAAATCTTATAGTCTGTTGGCGAACTTAAACGAAACATGAGGAATTAAAATAACGAAAATAGGAATATTCGGTTAAGAAAGTAAGGAAAACCTACTTATTGTTTAAGCAGATTAAACGTGGAATCCTAACGCTACTATCAGAGCATCCACAATGCAAAAACTTTTTACTTACAAGTTTGTGTGAATTTCCACCATATCGAACAAAATTTGTTGTTTTGTTTGTTACCTATGTACTAAAGTTTGTGTTAGTTTCCAACATAACGAACAAAACATTTTTGTTCGGTATGGTGGAAATTCACCCAAACCTATAAGTAAAAAATAAAGTTTTTGCTTTGTGACTGCTCTATAAATGTGTGTCATCGTCGCTAAAGATTAGGCAAACAAAATATTAAATAGTTGATAACATTTTTTGGATGTAAAAGATTTATATTTTGTGAAATCTGTAAAGAATTTCGTAAATATCTCGAAAGACAAAAAGACAAAAATACATAAGAATTAACATATTGAATAATCCTGATTAGAATTACAAGATTAATTTCAGATTTATTTAATATATTATTTAAGTTAATTTATAAATAACAAATTTAGTTAATGTAAAAATAAATCCTATTCAAAAAATTTAAAATTGATAGAATCGAAAAACAAAAGTAAAAAAAAAAATCCTTATCACATAACGGACGAGACCATTCTTACGCGCGTATTACTGTTAAATGAGTACCATTAACGGTGGGAATATCTAATCTACAAATGTACAAAGTTGTGTCTGAGATTTTTATTTGTTAGTAATTTCATAACCGGTAAAAACACGAACATTATATCCCAATTCAACCCAAAAAAAGAGCCACTCTGGAAATATGAAGTAGCACATACTTAAGCAGATTGTTGGAAAATGAAAGAAAAATATCGGCACAAAGGATGTAAGGGCAAAGTACGTAGTTTACATTGTAAATTTTGTCAGGTTCCGCTTCTGAAGGGTGAATGTTTTATCAGATATCATACTTTTAATAAATATTAGATATGAAAATAAATAACCTCTAAAAATTTCCTTGACTGATGCTAATTTAGTAAATTTACCCCTAACTTTCCAAATTACTGGAACTCGAGAAAAATAGAGCAAGAACAACCCGTCTATTATTAAGAACGCTACTTTACATATTTTTACCCATATACTACACGGGCTGAAAAGTTTACTTTATTGATAATAAAATTCGTTTTTATTTAATCTTCAGTATAATCTCTTTTTAAGTCGGTATACTTCATCCAACGATTTTCCAACATTTTTTTCTTCCAAACATTGCTTGGAAGTGGTTACTCGTTCGCGTTTTTTGCTCGACAGTGGCCGAACGCGACACCCATCTTGCTTTAAGAATTTTCACTTGCAAATGTCCGTGCAACATATTTTCTATACGTTGCTTTCAAATTTTTACGATGTCAACAATCTCACTCAACTTCACTTTACGATCCCTCAATACAATATCATGGATTTTTTCAATCATTTCTGCTGTTCCCCTCTTTCAAAGTTAGATACATATCCTTTTTGATATGGGGTGCTGATAAGCCTTTCAAATAAAGATAAAGAAGAGTCTTCACAAAATGCAGAATACGTCAATTTTGTTGCTTGTGAAATGCAAACCAAATGACAGGTCGAAATGAAAATAGAAATAGCGCCTAATAAAATATCCAATTTTGAGATTGAATAATAATAACTCATTACAGCGCCATCTACGTATCAAAACAGGAAACTTTTCAAGACATTTAGTACATACTAGGTAGTCTGCAAATGGTTTTAGGTTCACAAAAATCCCCGATCCAATAAATTTTGGTAAAGCAAATTTGTTATGTTTGGCTTCCTTTTTTTCGCGATGTTACACCCCTTCTTTAGGATAAGAAACGGACTATTTTCACTATTCACGTCATAACTCCTTTATTTCCAATTTTTGAAATTCAAAATTATTCGGAATCAAATTTCCCATTTAAATATGTGTTTTGTAAAATCGTCACATCACCTGAAGATCCCTTTTACCTAGGTAAAACGGCATTTTTTAAACTCGTTAATTTTTATTGTTTGCAAGAAATGTACAGAACAAACAATTGTTCAGAATTTAAATTTCAGTCTTCCTACAAATTGCAAAACTGAAGCACGTGAGTTATCTTTTTTTGTGCGCGGTATTAAGATTTAGAACCAACGACCAAACGGCACAGTGGTTAAAGCTGCGTCGTTTGGATCGGAGGATTTGAATCGTGAAGATGAACACAACTATGACCCCATGTGAAGAATACAATTCATGGACCGACCCACCTTTCTTGTCAGGACTATAGGCTAGTATGAAGCAATGTAATGTGCAGGAAGTTTAAGAGGTTCCCTGCCGATGTACCACCAGTATGCCTCGATAAAAAACACGGCTCCTGCAACAGCGGAATATCAAATTAAATACAACAAGCACCCAGTGACCACCGGTATATACATATTAATATTATTTACAACGGCCACAGGGTGCCACTGGTATGCCACTCTTTAAAATACTACTAACAGCCAGTGTACCACCGGTATACTGATTTTCCACTGGACGGAGACTGTATTTTTCTGTGTGGTACACCGGTGGCCACTAGCCGCTTCTTTTATTATTTAGTGTGGTATATACCGGTGGTACACCGGCAGGGAACACATTAAACAAAAAAGAAGTCTATAGCCGTACGTCCTCGATTTGGCTACTACTGCGTAAAATAGGACGGTAAAAATGAACTGTAAAAGAGTTGGGAGTGCCTTGAGCCCCAGAAAAGATTGCATAGATTAAAATATAAAAAATCTTTGAAACTCATTTAGTCCTAATTTACAATCAATGAAAAGTCTAAGTAATTTTAAAAACGATTGCTTCACAAATTTCTCATCTATAAAATGATACTAATTTCATTTTGGAATACCTGGTTTCATTTGTTTGTGATAATTTTGTTCGTTTATTTAATTTATGGTATTTAAGACCTTCAACGGTAGTTATTTGGAGAGCAAATTATTGTCTTTTATTTTACATTTGTAATGATTTTTTTTTTGTTGAAATTTTTTTAAAACCTGTGTTCTGTGATAAAAATTGACTCACAGTCAAAAAAAACGAAAAGAGAAAAATAATCCGATGCGCCAGATAAGAGACAAAGACAACGTTTTGTTTTATTTTTGATTTTATCGCAAATTTGTTTTGCTATAAAAAAAACGTTGTCATTGTCTCTTATTTGAAGCAACAATTATTTTTCTCTTTTCGTTTTTTTGACTGTGAGTCAATTTTTCTTATCTTTATACTATTTTTCATTAATAGGTATGTAATTATTTAATGTTCTAATTTTGATCAAGAAAGTTTAATTAATATTTTGGATTACTTATACATAAGATTTTCTTTTATTTTAAGGAACTTTTCACTAAGCCTAAACCTAATAATATTATCATCATTCCAATCCTTAAAATATGAACCCCACGCCTCCCATGTAGTGACCACTTTTTGTGACGACCAACCGGTACGGTGGTTAAAGCTTCTTGGTTTGGATTGGTAGGTATGGGAGCGGGTTAGAATCCCTGTAGGAAAGAGACACAAAGGGGATTTTATTTGATTACGATCGGTGAGGCCGATGAACACATCTGTGACCTCTGTTGAAATGCAGAACTTATGGGCCGATAAACAAACACTTTTTTGTTTAAGAACTCATGACCTAAATCTAGAACTATTGTACTTATACATTTTAGTCAGGGGTAAGGACTGACTGATTTAGCGAGGTTTAACAATCTAACGTCGGCAAAAAATACAATACGAGATCCGTAATATTTATTAGAATGAATTGTGGGTTACTATATTAGCAATGTTTTATGCTTTGTTTTATACAAATGTTTTATCTAGATTAATACCACGTTTACATTATACGTACCTAATAAGTATGTACTTTTTTGCTATTTAATTATTTTTCCGCTGCAGTTTACACTAGTGTTGCGATTTGTAGTGTGAACGCATACTATAAAAGTTTGTTGTTTTGACAGATAGGCTTCTGTATTCAATTCAGTTTATGTGTTGTGAATTTCTTCTCAAACTCTATTAGATTTGTCGGCAAATTATTTGATTAACACCCGAAATTGCAGTTAGAAACAAAACAACGAATAAATTTTTGTTTTGATAACAAATATACGAATGACATTAACATATAGTTATTAGTTAGGGTTCACATTACAACGTAATATACTAATACTTGTTTGATACATACTTTACTGAAATATCAAAAAAGTATGTGATAAAATATTTAAATATTTAAATTTGAGTTCACATGACGATACTTTTTTGCTACATACTTTTATTCTACTAATGTAAACGTGGTATAAGTCAAAATTAGTTTAACTAAATTGGGTTAGTTACCGTTTTTAAAAGTCGTTTAGGTAGATCTTAAATAGTTCTACAGATAATAAAGAAAAAACTGTTGCAGTTACTGCTAATATAAATATACATGTGCAAGTTGGACTTTTTAAGAGTTGAAATATTATCTATTTGTCAATACTTTTTAATATTATACAATTATTTTACAATGTTCATCCCCTTGGAAACTTAAAAAATAAACGAGCCTTAATGCAGTTTTTTCTCAGGGAAAAAGGTTATCTAGTGATGTGATGAAATTTAATTCCGAACAATTCTGAATTTGTATATTTTTTTTTTTAAAATATAAAGAGATGTGTGATTTAGTCCCTTTCTCATCCGAGAAGGGGGTGTAATATCGTAAACAAATTAAGCTACGATTATTTGACCAACCGAAGTTTTTCAAAATACTAAAAAGATCATGAAACAAATTTACTTCTTTAAAATCCATTGGGTTTTATCAGCGCATTGTTTTGTTATGGTTTTAGAGAATTAAATAAATAAACATTCATTCCGATTTATTTTTTTTCTTCTCGAAAAACTTATCATTGCTTACCAACATATCAGCTATGAATTAGCTGCTTTAGACATTTTATTGGCTTAAGGTCTTCCGTTTCCTTGCTTTTCCTTCTTCCCTTTTGATTAGGTTTAGTTATCATTTTATAATAAATTAAATATTCAAAATCCCGTAGTATTATTAAATCGATCAATTATTTTTAATTGAAATATATCCATAATCGAAAAAAGGCAAAATTTTATCTTGATTTATAACTTGATTTATAAATAGTAAAATAACTAAGAAAAACAATTAATTGCAGTGTATAAATATTTAGCAACAAAACAGAAAAAAACTAAAATTTATAAAACTAAAAAATCCCTACACTAAAATATTGTTAATATGATTATCAATCCTTTTTAAAATATTTATTAATTTTTATTTTTTAATTTGACTTAATATTTATTTATAAATAGGTTTCTGTTCAAAATTCAACTACAATAATAGTATTTATTTGTAAATAATAATTTAAAATTTAAAATGGAAAATTAAAAAAAAAAAACACTTATTTCGATGTAAATGTATTTAAGTAAAAATTTTGCGAAAATTTTCTGGAGAATTTTTGTTTAATTTGTAACACTCAATAATTTTGGTTTACCTTCGACAATTGGTGATGGTACTTCCGTTGTTTTTAGTATATTATCTAATATAGTTTTAAAAAACACATTTTAATAATTTAATGATTTTTGCGTATGGGGGATGATGATGTGTGTGGATTTGTTTATAAAGGCAGCATTGAAAAAAAAGAAAAACACAGAAAAAACATTTATATTTTTATGGCTTCATCAAACCTGCAATTTCGTCATTCTTACTTGTAGCTGGAATTGTTGTTGATGCCGGTGTGGTGGCCGTACTTTGTTTTTCTTCCATTATTACATTTGGTGAAATATTAATACTTTCATTTTTAGTTGTGTTGGGGTTAAGCGATGTAGGTTGTAACGGCGGAAATAAACTTCTATCGCTCGGTAAATTCCGAGTACGATCCAAGATTTCTTTAATGACCTGAATCTCGCTTGTTAGATTATCATTTTGCTGATGGTAAGTTTTACAATCATTTTGCACCAAATTTATATCCGTATTTAAAATATTTGTTTTTGTACGTATATTTTGTAAATCTTCCGTTACGTTTTTCGTAAACTGTTCAAACGACAGAATAGTTTGTTTATGTTCCATCCAATCCTTTTGAATTGATATTATTTCTGTTGACATGTTCAAAAATTCATCAGGATATTTAGCTAACTCTAATCGCTGCTTACGCACGCTTTCTGATATTTGACTCAAATTTTCATTTAGTTCGGTTATATTTGCACTTAGTGTACTATTTAGGTTGGCCATTTGTTTTAGTAGACTAGTTTTTAGCTCTTCAATTAAATGTGATGAATCACTTGTGGTTGTGATTGATGTTAAATTTGTTGTATTGAATTGTGTAGCTATTAAGTATGTTAAATTAGTAAAACTTTCTTTATTCTGTTGAATATCATTTTGTAATTTTGGTAATTTTTCATTTGTTATTGTATCAAAATTACTTTTGAAATCTTTTATTGTTGCACCAAAAACGGCAATATCATTTTGTAATACGGAAATTTGGCTTTCCTTTGACGTTTCTGTTTCTTTGTTTATATTATCTTTTAATTGATTTAACTGTAATATAAAAAAAGATGAGGTTAATAATAATAGTGTCAAGATTTTCGGCATGTTTAGATTGCACAAACTTCGCAAACACAAATTTTAACTTAAACGGAGGTACTCCTACTATTGTTTATTATAAATCCAAAAATTGATTACACCAACGCCGAAAAGCGTTGCCACAAGCAAGTGATGTCGATCGGAATCCCAAACCATCAAATTCAATTTTTGACCCAATCGTTTCACCTGCAGTTTCAAAATTATTAAAAAATAGTTCCGACTCTACAAAACTAACATATTCTTCGAAAACTTTGGTAAAATTGATATAATTTCATTCATAAAAATCCAATTTGTTTTGCCGGCCATCAAACTATGAAATCCATCCGTCAAATTAAAAAATTGGGTTTTTGAATGAAATTATGTATATCAATTCTAAGAAAGTTTTCGAAGTCGAAAAATAATTCTTAATAATCTTAACTTATTAATAAATTTGATACTGTAGGTAAAATTGCGTCAAAAATTGAATTTGACGGTTTGGAATGCTGGCCAACATCACTTGCTTGTGGCAATGCCTTAAATATTTCCACAGACGCTTGGCACTATGTTGGGAGATCTTCGTCATAATTGCAATTTTGTTAATAAAAAAAATTATGCATTCATTGATAAATCCGGCACAATAATTAGAATAAATAAATATAATGGCAAATTGCTTTGAAATTTGAATGTTTCTCGCCATGTAGAGAAAAACAAGTCAAGAATTCTCGAATTCTATTCCTGTGGGAATCCACGATTCTAATGCTAAATTCTTTCGGTACAAAATTTTGCTGTCAGAGAAATAAATTTGACCTGAAAATGTCATGTTATATTTTTTTGAAAGAAAAACTTTCTCGAATTTAAAAAACGCGATTTTTTCTCAGATTTATAGTTGATTTGATTTTTTGTTAATGTGTCCACAACTTTTTTGGTAATTTTGCAACAGAAGAGCTTACCGCCAAATTTTATTGTAATTTTTGAAAAAAGATGAGGAAAAATTAATTCCGTAAAGTTCTTCTGTTGTAAAATTACCAAATAAAGTTACTGTCGACAGTTTTGAAGCCTACGTATATTATCATAAAAATGTATCTATAGATAATTTTTCGTGTCATTATGTCAAAAAAAATAATAATGATAATAAGACATAAGATACCATTTTTTCGTAGTCTATGGTAGTTTTTATTTTACATTGTTTGTTGATTCGAATTACGAAAAACAATTTTAAATCAATAATATACTGTTGTACAATGTGGTACTGTGATTTGTAAATAACAGAAAACATAACTATAACTACAAAAAAATGTAATTTCTTTCAATTTCTATGGTAGCCAAAACTAACGGTTTTTTTTCGAAACCCGAATAAATTTCATGGAAAACATGTGGAACTTTGGCGGTACTGAATCGTTGTGGTGCCTGATTAAAAAGTATAAGAATTTGAAAAATAAAAAGCGCTTATGCTTGTTCAGACTAGCGATTAGTAATCTCGATTAACTCACAAATCTAGATTTTCTTATAGGGTGAATGATGGAGATTAAGTTAATCCGCTTTCAATTATAGATTAAAGTAATGATCAAAAATAGATGGATTTTGTCTGTAAGTTCGATTATTTTATATAAAACTGCACCCTCAAAAACTGTCGTCAGTAACTTTTATGTTAATTTCGCAGCAGAAGAACTTAACGGAATTAATTTTGTCTCATCTTTTTCAAAAATTACTAAAAAAAATTTTCGCCGTTAAGTTCTTCCGTTGCGAAATTACCATAAAAGTTACTGACGACATTTTTTTGAGGATGCGGCATTAGAGCGAAATAAGTTTTTATTCGAGACTAATACTTAATAAAAAAAACTATTTTATGCTAAATCCTACTAATCTGTAGCCTGAACAAGCAATTTGATTTGCTATTTCTTCGATTTTTTTACTATTCCTTTTCTTTTGCTTTCTTTGCCTTCCAAAGCAATAATGTAGCCTAATGGTGCATACTTCAAAACTGTCGACAGTAACTTTTTTGGTAATTTTGCAACTTTATCATAATTATTTAATAATATTATCAGTATTAAAAGTTATTGACCCATCGTAGGTTGATAAAAAGCATAATACGCAAATCAAACAGAAGTCAAGACCTCTTTAGGTATACAAAATTATTCAACAAAATGTTCAATGCAGGTAATTTTTATTTATAATAAAGGATGTTTCCGATGTGATGTTAATTTTTAAATTTTTAATAAAAAATATTATTATTATTACTGTTGAAGGGCCATGTGGGCGTTCAGCCACCTCGTACTGCGACCTAAAATAACTTTTGTGCTTGGACCCAGCTTAATTATCCATCCAGTCAATATTCAGGCTCTTAATGAAACTGTTAATACTGCCGGCCGGTACGTGATACATACTACCTGGGCTTATTGCTCTCCCTCCTACATGTTTTCTATAGCATGCAGTTCTGCTAGAAATACGGTAGCATTGGTACCCAAGCACTTCGAGAGGGCATTCCCATTCCTGTATATTCCTACCACTCCTGTTCCATCTTCCGTTTTGATTTTATTTTTACCGAGTTCCTGGGATTGGAAAGTCGCCTGTAGGTCACCCAGCTTTACTACAGGAAGGCTAAATAAAACTGGAGGGTGTCTGTTATCCAGAGTCCGCATACTTTGGACCGATTAACCTGTCGGCCATTCATCCATCGGCATATGCTGTTCCACCTTAGATTAGCCATTCTGTATATTCCTACCACTCCTGTTCCATCTTCCGTTTTGATTTTACTTTTACCGAGTTCCTGGGATTGGAAAGTCCCCTGTAGGTCACCCAGCTTTACTACAGGAAGGCTAAATAAAACTGGAGGGTGTCTGTTATCCAGAGTCCGCATACTTTGGACCGATTAACCTGTCAGCCATTCATTCATCGGCATATGCTGTTCCACCTTAGATTAGGGTTTTTTGTCAAGGATTTCTCCTTTAGCTTCGTACTTTAGCCTGTGCCAATTGGCCTCAGTTACCAGTGGTTGCCACGAGGAGGCACTACGTACACTTGGGAATTGTGAACATGTTGCTCCTTACACAAGTGTAACCAGAACAGCTCACGTGATACGCACCCTACTGGCTGGTTACGGAGCTGGTAGATTAATCTACTCAACTTTGGCCCCCCCCCCCCCCCCCCCTTTAATAGACGCCAAACCACCATAAAACACAAAAATTATTTGATAAGTATCTAAATTTTTATTTCAAATTATAGTACAAAGTTTCGGTTTAGTAATGGCAATTAATATCTTTTATATTATGGCATAATTGCGGCTCAATTTCTTGAATGCAACTAATAACATTCTGCTTTAGGTCAACAATTGTTTGTAGAGCGTTGACATAGACTTTTGCCTTCAAATAGTCCCTTAGGAACAAATCTAGGAGTGTTAGACCGCAAAATCTAGGCGGCTAATTAATGTTCCCTCTTCGAGAAAATATTCGATTATCAAAGCGTTCACGCAAAAGATTAATTGTTTCTGTTCCTGTATGACATGTGGCACGTCGTGCTGAAAGCGCAAATTCTTTTTATCCATAACTTCAGACAATCACGTCAGACAATCACATCGTGGACCCCATCAGACAATCATATCGTGGATGCAAAGGTTTTCCCATTATTTCTCGTAGATTTTCTTCACCCCAGATTCGACAAGAACGAGACCCAGATTGAAAAAATTCGCATTTTCAAGTTTTTTTTTGTACGGCCCAATTAGCGAATTGACGACTTAATTCAAAGTTTGATGGCTTTATTTTTCAAATGAAGATCTTTGTGCAAAATTCTGAATAAAGTGGTTGGTGGAAAGTGTACTTGCCGTGAGCGATGACGAATTGATGTTTTTCTACTTATGTACTATTGATACTTTTGTATTTCCTCTTCCATATCCTGTACGAAATTTTCTTACAACTTCTGCATAATTTTCACCAGATTCAAAATAGTTTTTAACAATAAATATGCATTGTTCAATCGTATATTTTTCCATTTTTAATAACCGGAATATTTCTACTTGTCATCTGTTAAATAACATATTGCACTCTAGTACAAAAAATATAAATGGCGGCAAATTTAAAAATTAACCTCAAATTGGAACACCCTTTAATGTTTTTCTTTTCGTTGGAGAAAAATAGTATATGTTATTCGGATTAAAAGTGATTTTGTTTGACACCCAATTTTCTCATTTGCTCGGCTACGCTGCGCTTCGCCTCGCAAGCAAATAAATTAATCGTCAAACAAAGTCTCACCTTTAGTCCTTATGGCACAATATACTACATCTATATCCTTATGACACAATATACTGACCATCCTGTAAAACTTCTGAAATTGCTTTCAGAAGTTAGCTTTAAAAATACGTTTGTGGTTAAAACCCTGAACTCTGAATATTATTCTTTCTTTAAACTTAGCAGTTTTGCAAAAGCTTTTTTAATTGGCACTATCGACTTCAAATTTTGGTTATATATGAAAACATAAAATTACTTAATTTTCACATTTTTTATCGCAGTAACAATCGCTATATTTAAATAATTATTGGTACTTTTACTGAGTTTAGACCGAAGATAGTATAATAGCAACACCATATAATACTATTTTGCTATCCGGTGTGAAACCGATGTTTTGATAGTATAATAGCAAAAATAATATATAATATTTTTATTTGATAGCTATCAAATTTTAATACCTATTTATTATATTTTATTTTATTTTACTGTAGAAGGAAAATTGATGACAGTGTGTTGATGATAAATTAGTCTAGAAATATTTATGATTATTCGGAAATTATACTTTTTCATTATTTTATTTTAATTTTGTTTTTTTAGGAATATTTTATGCAATGTAAAACCGACTTCGGTAGATAGTTAAATAGTATTATACTATTTTGCTATTATACTATCTACGGTGTAAGGCCAGTATTTGTAGTTATAATTATAATAAACAAAGGATAGTAGTATACAGAAAACAGATTTTTGGGGCAACCAGCGAGTCAATAACAACTTTAAGTAAGAATGCGATATACAGGAAAGTGCATATTACTGACCGGTGAATCTGTTAGAACTTTTCGTTTTGTTCAGCTGTCCCTTAGCAGAGCGAAAATTAACTTCCAAACTAAAGGAAATGTCGGAATAAATCAAAATTTTCTCAGCACACTTTTCACATTCACATTCGAATTTTAATATTGTATTTGTCAGTTGTTACGGATTTGGTGGCCAATCTGTCAAATATTATCTAAGGAAATAAGGATTAATAACTGACAATTACAGTATTAAAATTGTAATGTGAATAGCAACATTTATTATTTTTAAGAAAAGTGTGTTTTGAAAATTTTGATGAACATATCCTGACATATTCTTTAGTTTCTGCACTAATTTTCGCTCTGTTAAGTGACAGCTGAACTGAACCAAAAGTTCTCTGTTCTGTATATCACGATCTTACATAAAGTTGTTACTGACTCGTAGGTTTCCCTATAATATAATCTTGACGTTTGACGTGATTTGGACCAAATCATTTATCGTGAGCCGACACAGGAATTCGTATAAGCATTTGAATTCAAATTTTGATCCAAAATACAACAAATACAAGTTTGATGTTTCTTATTGTGTTCAATTTAAACCTTGATTTGATCAAATGAATTGGTGTCAATCGATGTATCAAGAAATATGTGGTGTTTTTAAGTCCATTAAAAATAAAGTTAAACTTACTTCTAAACTAAAATTTTTTAACACTTCTCTTATCTCAATAATACCATTGTGTAATATTGTTTGATTTTGTTCCAAATTTTTTGATGTTTCATGCCATTTTTGAAAGGCTTCAGGAATATTTTGACTTGACGCTGATACTAAATAACCGAAAAAAAGAAAATTAGAATTAATTATAAGTTTTATAAAAAGAAGGTAATGTAATTATTTGTAAAATAAATTAAGATAACACCTTGCTCAATTCTCATTCGATATTCATTGATTTGTTGTCGTAAATCAAAATACAGCCAATACATAAAACCAAATGACATAAAGACACAAGTAATTAAAACAAATGGGCCGCATGTTTTTAAACAAGACAAACGTTTTGTTCGACAACGTGACGGATTTCTCACTTTTGGCTAAAATTAAAACAAAAAATATTTAAAAATGATCAGTTTTGTGCCGTATCAGTGTGCACTCATTTTTTTTTACAATGCTAATTACCCATGTATAATCCTCTTGATCGTCTGTTGATTGCGATAGTAATTGATCTTGTGAATTTATACCGTTTCCAGCGATATTACGTTTACCTGAGTTACAAGCTCTGAATATAGAAAATAATAGTAAAGCGAATGTCAATTAAACTGTAGTAGTTTAGACACCATCCATTAACGCGCGAGTCGCACGTTTAACTAATGCATAGATATACATAAATCATTTACGGATATTTTAAAATAATAACAGTAATTTAAAATCACGTGCATTTAACTACATTCAAAACAATACTACTTAATCATTCTAATGAAAAATTAAATGCTTATATGTTACCTCTTCGCTAAAGAATGCGCGACGAGCGCATCTAGCTCACGTCTTTTTTTCATTTTTTTACCACCTCCTCTTAAAGGCACAGTAACATGACCGGCCGATTCCATATTATTTCTAAGATGTAGGCACACACAATAAAACAGATCGTATCAATTCGATTACATTAACAAATTAATTATAGTTCATTCTTACATTTAACTAAACGAAATTAAATTAATTATTCATTAAAAATTATTTTTAATTAAAAACAAGTAAATAAATAAAACTTCTAGGTAAATTTTGGTTTGGTACGTATGACGATAAACCCAATGACCTTGTTTCCTTACTAGTACTCAGAGCTTTTAATAAATTTTAAAACATCAACATAAGTTTTATTTTTGGTCTTTTTATCACAATAAATAATTATTTGTAATTTTGAAGTTTTTGAATAAAAAAATGTTACTTGAAGGACAAATGGCTATTATAAAACCAAAAATGACTTCTCGATGAAAAAAATAAAATAAGCTTCCTTCCCTCTGTTTTCGGTTAATTTGAGGGATGTTGAAAAATTAAGGATAACAATAATAAAAGCTTACATTTCACTTTTTTTTTTGAGTGACTGTTTTTCGCACCTTTATATATTTTCTAAAAGGAGTACTGTATCTAGATTTAGTTTAATTTTTCTAACCCAAATTATTATATTAAATTTTAAAACTTTATATTCCCTTTTATGTTTTAGTAGAATATTAACGTAACACACGAAGCGTAAAATCCATAATCTCCACAACAAAAAACATGTAGAGTCTTCTTCTATTATCGCACAACTTTAACTATACACCTACATAAACAACAATAAAAACACATTTATTATGATATTATAATAACATTACTAAACAATTTTCTATTTATTGAAATTGCATGTATTTTTAAATAAACAAAACAAATTGAAACTAAATAGTTGGATAGATTTTATTTTTCTAATTTCAACAAATAATATTTCTGTGTACATATAAAACACAGAATGAACAAATTTAATGGTTTCCCTTCTGTTTGTTGCGATTGCGCTAAGATTTTCACATAAAATATACGACATGAACACAATGAACAAAATAAACCTACGAGAGAGAGAAGAAAAATTAGAACAAAACAAAATGAAAATGATTAGAAAATGTTTTGTATTAGATTTTTATTAGTGTATGAATATACAAAACCAAATTTTAAAATTGTCACAAGATTTTTCTTGGCTAAATTTAGTCATGAGAAGATTAAAGAGTAACCTACATAATTGCATAGAAAAAATATTAATATGATGATGAAAAATTGTTTCGAGAAATTCAGAGATATATTCTCTTTAATTTTGAAAATTTCATTCTCAAAATATAATATTGCTTTCTGGATTTAATGAGAATTTCTAATCCCGTAATCTTAATTTTAAGGTTCTAAACACGATTTTCATAATTCTCTAAATTTTCAAATTCTCAGACAATTCTCTTTTTTCAGGTTCAAAATTGTTTTATTAGTTTTCTTAATTTCCAACTTTCGTTACCGCTTCGAATTCGTAATGATTCTACAATTGCAGTTTTCTAGTTTCAGAGAAAATAAGATTTTTGAGTGATAAATTTTTAAATTTAATTCGAAAATCACAAAATTCAAAATTGATTCCTAAAGGTCGAAATTTTAAATTAAAAATTTTCTCACAAACAAATTTTCTATTTTAAAAAATTCCATAATACCAGAAAATTATAATTTAAGCACTTATTACGTTTAAAATTAAAAAATACTACAAAACTGTACAAAAATGTAAATTAAATTTTTAGTGTAGAAAACAATTAACTTTAGAAATTTGAATTTACAATTTCTAATCAGGAATTTTTTAATCAAGTTTAAAAAGTTACTTTTGCTGAGATGTTCCCAAATTCTTAACAATTTATTTGGTCTGCGTTAAAGCTTCCTGAAATGACTTTCGGAAAAATAAAATTTAAAATTTACGAAAAAATTATCTTTTCTAAAACGACAAGGAAAAAATTAGAGACAATTTGATGATTTTAGATAAAATAAGAAAGTATAAGAGTATGATTTTCTCTTGAAACACAAATTATAAAATTAAATTTAGGTTTACACTAGATAGGTTAATATTTTATAATTTCTCCTAAAACGCATCCTAATTTTTCTACATTTTTGTCAAACGTGCTTAAATTTTAGTTTGTTAAAAATGAAAAAACAAAATTGAAATTTGGCTTTTAAACCTAAGAATCTTCCAAAATCGTAGGAGTTTTTTGAATTTCAGTTTTTGTAAACAGCGTATTTTGTTGAGAAAAATTTAATTCGAATTATATTTTTCTCTAGAAAATAAGTCGCGAATTATTTTTTCGACTTAATTTTTATCTTCCGTTGGTACTTCTTCTGTTGTTCTGTCAAATATTTACTTATTTTATATGTTCGAGCTTGAATTAAATAATTAACAAAATTATTAAATATTAAAATAGAATTAAAATTAAATGAAAGTGTAAAAAGAAAATGTTTTATATGCCATTGTGTTATCATGTAATAAATAAAATAATGAAAATACGAAAAAAGAAAGAACAATTTGGCATCTGGGATCAGATATCATAACTAAAATTAGAAATGAATTAAATGAATCGAATTATTTATTTGAACTATTTAATTCCTCTCTCTGCCTACTTAGTGCATATACTGTTGTGGCTTTTAATTTTAATTATTATGTAAAAGGGCACATACATCTCGACTTGTGACCCCTTTGTTTTATGACCACAGAATTAACAATCAAATTTCGTTCTACTTCCTTCATTTCAGACTACTTCCGTTCGTTTTTATCTGCTCAGCATCTGCCGTTCCGTCTATCGTAAAAACTGTTCCACTCGTTTGTCCTCTTCGTTCGGAAAAAAAAATTTTTTTTTTCTTCATTTTAATTTTTTATTTGTTGTAATATTTACTTATAATTATCTGCAGCAGTGTCTAGTAGACCTGTGATGTCCAACTGGTAGCCCAAAGGACACAAGTCTTCCGCGATCAATTTTTTGTGGCACTAAATATTTGGCCCGCGAAGGTCCCAACCCTTAATAAATATTTGCATTCTTCTACAAATAGTCGAAACTAATCTATTGAAACTGTTGCCTTTTCCATAAAATATTCCAATAATCATTGGTTTAAAACTTTCCATTTCAAGTATGTTCTAATGTTGAAAAGAATAGGCCAAAATTGAGATTTCATAAATGGCAAACCATCAATATTAACATTTAAGGAAGTCTATTGATTTATCAAGTTTATTTTTAAAATATTGCCTAAGGCAAGTCGAATCGATTAAGTTTCCAGAATACGGCCCCCCCAAAAACCAAAAAAGAATATTCATCCAAAATTTTGACTAAACTGATATTTGCCGACAACTGTATTTTGCGCAAGTGGAATCTTGAAGCTTTTTCAAAATTTAATTTTCCTTTTTTCAGAATTTACACGACAGCCGTCCGCCGCTGGTATTATTATTGCTTTTCTATTGTAGGCTTTCCAAAAAATCAAAAGTAATAAAGTCTAAGGACCTTATTTCGCAAAAACTTTCCAGTGGTATTATTCCTTTTTTTTGGGAGTTTTCCTTAATGCTCCTGGGACTTTATTTCTTTTATGAAGGAAAAGTTAATAAACATTTTCAAAAATAAGTCGTTTAACTCAAAGCACCTAGATATAAAAGGCATCAGCATCAAATTCAAACTTAATATAAGGGGGATAGAAAGACAATAAAAAATGGATTTTTCATACAAATTATATGAACTATTTTTTTTTAATTTCATTTTCTTAAATGAAAAATCTTAAAAAAATGAATTTTGATTTCTACGTTATCAAGAAGAATAATTGACAAATAAATGATTTGAAAACCAATTAAAAAGTCTTGTTTATAGTTATTTTATTAATGTTTTACTAAAATCCCTTTATTTAAAAACACATCTTTTTCTCATGATGTCACATATTTCGTTGAAGTTTTTTTTAATTAGCGATTAGTGACACCTATAAACTCGACTAATTAAATATATTTAAAAAAAATTATTTAATATTAAAATACCCTCAAGTGTACAATAAAATTAAAGTAAATTTTTATTTTTGTTAAAAAAATGTCGATTAATAGCAAAGAGGTTAAAGTATAGAGGAGAAACAAACTTTTTCCCCATATAAAATCTTCTATTTCAAGGGATGACAGTTGAAGAGGGATTATATTGTTAGGTTACTTTGTTGGTTACAAATAATATATGGTTGGTCTTTATTTATGTAAACAAACCATTTAGTTTTTATTGTTGTTAAAAAGTTATTGTGCGTAGTTTGTTTATTTCAAGTCTATTGCATTTGTCATTCAATTGTCAAGTCTTTGATAAATAGTAATGCCCCATCTATAACGAAATATTTGTACAAAACAAATTCGTTTTTATAATTGTATACTGTATTTTTCACATAGACATACAAAGAAAAAGTAAATATGTACAATTTTAATTAAATTAATCAGATTACTAAATTTATGTTATTGGTTTTAAGATATGTTATACTTAAAGGTTTGATTTAAATATAAACTTAAAAATATTTTCTAGTAGTTTCGTGATAAAATTTGAATCAAAAATGTTCAATTTTATATGGGTTTTTATGAAGAATGGTAAAGTGTATCTCCTCCCCTCTCCCCCTTAAATTAAGCTTCTTTAAAAATTGGTCTGATGCTGACGGCTTGGGTATCTAGGTGCTTTGTTTAGCTAAAGTATTAAAAATGAATAATCGCCCAAAAAAGTTTTTGGCCAGTTTTCATTTTCAATATTTTTGGTGATTCTTTCTTGGGTGATCTTTCGATTCTACAAAATCGCCCACAATTATAATTCACACAAATCAAAAATGAATAATCACACAATAACTTTTAGGTGATCCTTAATATTTGAATTATGGGTGATTTTGTATTTCTTGTTTAGGCGATTTGGTGTTTTTTGGGATATTCGACATAATGCACAATCGCCAAAAAAACAAAATTTTTTTGGGTCTTACTTCATTTTATTTTTGGATTTACTTTTTCTACATTAATTTCGGGAGCACCTCGAAATCTCAACAATAAAAACCCCCCAAAAAATCTCGAAAAATGCAAACTAAAGTTCCAGAAGACCTCCATTAGATTCGGGATACCCTCGAATTCTCAACAAAAAATCCTGAAAAACACAAATTTAATTGCCAGAAGGACCCTATTAAATTTTTACTGAATGTGACCAACTACAATTTGATAGCAAAAGAACGCTACATAATTTCTTGTCATCCTTGTGCGAAGAGGAGCAATGCTAAAAGACTTTCAAGGTTTTTTAATTTTAGTATGTGAAATAGAAATGTAAATATTAATATAAATATCAATATTTTTGAAACAATTATCACGTTTTCCTGTCATCCTTGCGCAAAAGCTCCAATGCTGAATGGTTTTGGAGAATTATCTATTTAGTACGTGAATAATTATTGAAAAACACAAATTGTTGAGAAACGTTCTTATTTCCATTAATATTGGAATTTTAATAAACCTTAAAGTGGCCGTTTGGGAGCGGCAGCCCCATCCTCAGGTTTATGGTTTTGTTTTTAAAAAGTTTAAAAAACCTTGATATTAATAAAAAACAAAAGTTAATTATGTTACCTTCTAGTTCAACTTCAAAAAAATAACAAAATATAAAATTCTAAAAAACCAAAACTTACAAATATAAATAATTCCGGTTTTAAATTGTTTTTTAAATTTGGTTATGGTTTTGGATTTATTAATATTTTGTGGTTTTTGTGGTTTTATGGTTTTTGTAGTTTTAAGGAACGCTTAGCTAATAAAATAAGATGTTAAGGAACGCTTAGCTAATCCGAAATGCAAATTTAAATGCACATTTTTTCAAATCCGCATTTTTTGATTAAATAAAATTTTATTGAAATCATTAAATTAATTAAAATTGAACAAACCTAAATTATTAAATCGATAAAAACTACATCGCATGTAGTTTTTTAAATGCGTCTTCGCTAAATGCACATTTTCCATTTCGGACGCACCCAAGGATACAATAGCTAGGCAACTTATTTGCTCTATTTTAATCAAAATCAAATAAAAATAAATGAACTACGTCAAATTAAAGGAGTCCTAAACAAAATAGTATAATGGGATTATTACGTCAGGCGATAGGTCCAAGCCAATGCAGGAAATGCCAAATGTTTGGTCACGGGACAAGAAACGGTTTCCAAATTGCCACATGTAACATTTGTAGCGAACATCATGATTAAATGACTTCACTCGCGTAAAGTTCCGTGTTCTTCTCATTAAGCACATGTAACCCAAAATTAATAGAAATAATACCATATTTGGATCAAATTCTGCCTCTATCATTTTTACATACACTTTTAAATAACTCCCTACGTACAATTTGTCGTTTGTTATATTTCCAAATTTAAATTTTATTATGTCAAAATTATTTCAGTATTCGGGCAGCAAATGAACTTATTTCAAATATGGAAGAGAAAATTATTTGACTAATGTCAAATTTATCACAAAAAAATTATTTCGCACAGAAATCGGACACGTCCTAATAAGTTATAATATTAAGTCAAAGTAAGAACAATTTCATTCTGTTCGATTTATCATAGAGGTAAGACAGTTGTTTTTCGATATTTTAAAATTAATATAAAACTATCAAATATAGGTATTATATCAACTTTAGTGAATAAAAACTGAAATTTATTAAACGAAAAAATAATTTTTATAAGTAAATGCGTCGGTCCGAAAGATTATTCGAGGATGAAAACGAAAGAAGAAATCGTGTAGTGAAAGCCAGAACCAAATATTCTATGGACTCGCGAGTGATAAAACATTTTCGTTTGTCACATGAACAAATTGAGCACGTATTATTAAAAATCGGAGCAAATTTGCACCATGGAAGCGACCGAAACTGTGCATTGAGTCCTCTATAGCAGCTACTAACAACACTGCATTGGTTAGGAATATCCAGGATAGAAGTTTCTTGAGATGGGTGGTTACCTTCAGGTAGCTGGTTGCTTCGATGGAACAATGATTAATATAGATGCACCTACGGTCAATGAAGAACACTTTGCGAATCGACATGGAAAACATTCACTGAATGCAATGATGGTGTGTGGCACAGACCGCGGTTTTTGTGTCCATGACTCCAGAGTATTGCCATATACAAGGCTATTTAGCAATTTTGAGTTTTGTTTTCGCCCGTTCCCCGGTGCTGTGATTTTGGGCGACAGTGTTTTTCCTTAAAGATTGGCTTATCCTACCAATGCGAAGAAATCCGGATGATGCAATAGAGCAAAGATTTAATCGTGCTCATTAGCGGACGAGACGAATAGTGGAAAATCATTTTGGTTTGTATATGAGGATTACAATATTTGTATAATGTAGTTAAATTCAATTTATTTGTTAATAGGAATTCCCTTAATTCATTTGTTATGAAAATAAATTGTTTACGTTTAAGTACTGTTGAAAAATTACTTACAATTAGAAAAGAGAATTTATTTTAAAAGCAACAAAAGAAAAGTTTTACAATTGATTCTAAACACTGAAATAAGAACTCCCAATTGAGAAAGGTTTCTCTTCATGTATTATTATATGTACATGCAAAATTGTTGTTGTTATTAAATTACAGAACAACAATTTTTTAATTGTTTTGCTATATAGGTACAAAACCATTGTCTAACATATAAAATTTGCGGAAAGTATATTATTTTGCAAACACTATCACATTTATAGTATTTTTGTATAGATCATTACAACTTATCATAAAAATTTGATAATTCGTCAATTGATAAGTTATAGACAATCTGATGTGCAATGCTTATGACGGATCTGTAGCCGCCCGTCCTCGATTTGGCTACTCCAGGCGTAAAGTAGGACGGTAAAAAACAAATCAAGAACAAACAACAACAACAAAACAACGCTTATCACTTATCATTATCAAAATTTGATAAGTTTTCAAATTGATAAGTGAGTGAGATTTTGTTATTTTTGGTGAAACACTTATCACTTATCATTATCAAAAAAACTAACTTATGATAAGTTGATAAGTAATAAGTGATAAGTAGTTGGTGCAATAGGGCCCTGGTATTTATTGAATCATGACCGGTGAATAAAGGGTATTTATGTTTATTTATTATTTTTTAAACTTTTATCCGGCTGGATAGGCACAATTGTACCTTCATATGAAAATAAAGCGAATTTTTGAAACTGACAATGGGTTTTCATTGTGTTATGGGTTATTTATTGTGAAAATGTTATGGGCTATTTATTGTGTGCTTTGTTAGTATGACTAAATGTGGGATTCTAAAATGATTTTTAGATGAGATTCTGGAATTTTTCTACGTAGTTTGGAACTTGGTTATTTCTTAACCGATCATGATGAAATTCGACAAGTACGATGGAAGTGAATTCTACAATGATTTTTAGGTGAAGTTCTGGAATATGGCCAATTAAGATGCATTTTTAGATAAAGTTCTGAAATTTGGCCAAGTGGGATAGAACTTGGTTATCTCTTAACCGATTATGGTGAAATTCGATACGTGCGGTGGAAATGGGATTCTATAATGATCGTTAAATGAAGTTCAGCAATATGGCCAATTAGGAAGGCACTCGGTTAGTTCTTAGCTGATTATGGTGAAATTCGAGATTTGCGATAAAAATGGGATTCTAAAATGATATTTAAGATAAGCTCTGGAATATGGCCTATTAGGAAGGAACTCCGTTAGTCCTCAATCGATTATGGTGAAATTCGACATGTAAGGTGGAATGGGATTCTAAAATGATATTTCGAAGAAGCTCTGGAGTATGTCCAGTTACGAAGGAACTCAGTTAGTAAGGAAATAAGATTCTAAAATGATTGTTCCAAGTTCTGGAATATGCACAATTAGGAAGGAACTCGGTTATTTCTTAATGGAGAATTATGGAATTCGACATGTGCGTTGAAAATGGGATTCTAAAATGATATTTGGGAGGAGTTTTGGAATATGGCCTATTAGGAAGAACTCCGTTAGTTCTCAACCGATTATGGTGAAATTCGACATGTAAAATGGAAATGGGATTCTAAAATGATATTTCGAAAAAGCTCTGGAACATAGCCAATTAGGAAGGAACTCAGTTAGTTCTCAACCGATTTTAGTGAAATTCGATATGTGCAATGGAAATGGGATTCTAATATGATATTTGGGAGATGTTCTGATATATGGCCTATTAGGAAGGAACTCGGTTATTTCTTAACCAATTTTGGTGAAATTCGACACAAACGATCGAAGTGTGATTCTAAAACGATTGTTTGACGACGTTCTGGAATACTTCAAATTGGAAGGAACTCGGTTATTTATTTTTCTAATTCATTTTAGTAAAGATGGAAAGTAAACATTTAGGCAGCTTCAGTGCAATAACATAGAGCTTGTTTTTAATTTAAATTTATTTTACTTTCTTATATACTTATATGACGGTACAATTGTATCATTTTCATTAGGGAACTTGATTTCTTTTAAACCAAGCTAAAATAATATACTCCAAAATTATAGAGCTGTGAGGAGAACCGATCATTCTAATGTTGAACAAACAAAGTTGTAGCAATTTTAAAACACAAAAGGTACAAAGTACCTATCCCACTGGATACAGCTACACGAGCCGATTTTGCTGCTCTGACAGCAATTATACTCGAAAAATACAGCCGAAAGATAAAGGTAAAGGATTAATTGTTCTGTCTTAATTGGCCATATTCCAGAACTACATCTAATACAAATTTTAGCATGGCAATTTCATTGCAAAAGTTAAATTTCATTAAATCGTTTAAGAAAACGCCAGTTCCATCCTACCTGTCCATATTTCAGAACTTCATCCAAAAAACATTTTGAGATCCATTTTCATCGTACATGTCTAATTTCATAATACTCAATTAAGAAATACCCGAGTTCCTTCCTAATTGGCCTCAAACTTCATCTAACAATCACTTCAGAATCCCATTTCCATCGTACATCTCGAATTTCACCATAACATGTTAAGAAATAACCGAGTTCGTTCCCAACTGGATATATTCCAGAACTTCTCCTAACTATTATTTTAGAATCTCATTTTGTCGTTCTTGTCGAACTTCATCAATATCGGTTAAAAAATAGGTAAGTTCCATCCTACTTGGCCATATTTTTAATTGGCCTCAAACTTCATCTAACAACTTTAGAACCCATTTCCATCACACATGTCGAATTTCACCAAAATCGGTTGAGAACTAACAATCACTTTAGAATCCCATTTTTATCGCACATGTCAAATTTCACAATCTTTCCTAATTGGCCATATTCCAGAACTTCACCTAGCAATCATTTTAGAATCCCATTTCCATCGTATATGTCGAATTTCACCACAATCGGTTTAAAACTAACCAAGTCCCTTCCCACCAGGCCATATTCCGGAACCTACCCCAAATACCATTTTAGAATCCCATTTCCATCGCACAAGTCGAATTTCACAAAAATCGGTTGAGAAATAACTGAGTTCACCATAATCGGCTGAGAAATAACCGAGTTCCTTCCTAATAGGCCATATTCCAGAACTTCTCCTAAATATCGTCCACATGTTGAATTTGGAGGTTATGCTGACAAAACCTTTAACTATAGAATAAATGGACCGAAAGCCTAATGACAATTACATATGTTGAAGACTGTTAACTTTTTTGACTGTATAATAAATGGACCGCCAGCCAGCCTAATGACAGTTACATATGTTTTTCAAATAAAAAGTTATGTCCAACATCTTCAGCGACAACGCATAAAAGTGGCCAAAATAAAAACTAAAAGACTGTTAACTTTTACTACTAATTACCTTTTCATTAGGTGACAGCACATTGCTTACAGTTTTATTATCAACCACGATAACTAAAACTCTATATAAAATTGTAAATTATTATTTTTCCAACTTTGTCTGTAGATGTCACCTTTTAAAGTTTACATTCGATACATCGAGTGACATTTTCTACCATCACTATTTTCGATGTTAGATCGAACATTAAAGCGTGTTCCATTGGCGTTAGCAAACTACTCACAAGTACTTGTATCTACTCGCAACTGCTCATGCTCAAGCGATGGTGTAGTTATTAGAAGTAGTTACGCATTTAATTAACGAAAGAGGGAGTTTAGTTTAAAAAAATTCTAATAGATGGCTCTATACCAATTTTGGTTGTGTGAAACGTCATTTTTTAACCCTAATCCAACCAAGGTGTGCCTTTTTGGCTCGTTTTATAAATGCGTCGATTTTCAAAATAATGTTAATTTAGTTATAAACTTGTATGTATTGTATTTTGAAACATTTCCATACAACGTACTTGACATCTACTCATTATCTGCAAAAATTTTCGTAAATTATTTGATTAGAATTTGAATTTACTGACATAACAAAAATATTTTGGTTCGATTAGGGTTAAAAACAAAAAATTTTTGTTTATGTTTGTGATACGACGCGCAATTGTTAAATCGTAAAAATATTTTAATTATTTTGTTGTTTAATGTTTTATTACTTATTATTATTAATAGATCAACGTATTTTTTATTAAAATCTAGCAGTTTTATTTAAATTGAGGTTATGTTTTACTACTGTCACAAAAGTTTGCGTTCCATTGAACATCTACTCACAAGTACTTGGCAGTAGCAAATTGTTTCCAATGGAACACAGTGATTGTAACTCGTTTTTTAAGAATAAAATTGTACATCATTTCATTTTCTCAATTACGCTTTACCTATTGCGATCTCCGTCTATTAGTATAAATCTCTTTACTTTCCAATTCCATCGTAATCAGTGAAGTAACGAAAAAAAAATTGGTGATAAAGTGGAGAAAAAATAGCACGACGAATCGAACAAGTCGAGATCATATTACATAAAACGTAATTAAATAAGCGAAATAGCGTACAACTTTATTCTTTAAAAAAGAGATAAAATGTTAATAATTTTTATTACATAAAGGTACGCGCATATCAAAAGACTTCAACATTTTAAAATTTATTATTTTGTGTTGTCTTTATTTTCAATTTAAATAAAATCTTTTATTTAAAAATATAAATAATTTTATAATATATATTGGCATCTTCTACACAATTTTAATTGAAATTAATAAATTTTTTTTTGCATCGGGGTACTCTATTTTTATTTTATATTTTTGTACTGAATGAATCATCTTTAATATGGGATTATCTTTGCTAAAATCTATGGAATACTTATATGCTTTTCTCGTTGGTTGTTCGAACGACGGTAGCCGCCGAAAGAAACGACGGCAGCCGCCGAAATGAGCAATGTACAAAACCCCAAAATTTCACTAGCATTAATTTGTATGTGACAGAACAACCAATTGAAGGCCAAAACCAATCTTCAAAAAAATTGTATTGCTGCTTCGCCTACAATTAGGTACTAAAGATACATGCTAAACCGAAACTGATCTGAATGAAAACGTCCGAGATAAATTCAACATATAAACGGCGACTGGACTGAAAGTTATCTGAAAGTAGTATGAGTTCGGTCAACTTAAATTTGGTTGGTTGAGTCAATTTGTATCTTGAGTTAACCATGTAAACTTTAATTTAGTTGAACTGACAGATTTTTTCGTACTGTTAAGAAGGCAAAATGTTTTTATACATTTCCGAAGTGGTTTTTAGATTATTTTAAATATTTTTTTTTAGCAATTTAAATGTAATTTTAAAACAAAGTGACATTTCAGTTGTCAATTCAGATCAAATAAAAAAGTGCCATGTAACCACCAACCCAAAGTTTCAGTCAACTCACTTTCAGTCAAAACTCAGTCAATCACTTTTAGGTTTAATACTGTTTAACATATATCTTTAGTAAATGTTAATGGATTTTATAAAAAAAATAAAATAACAATGATGAATACATCATTTTACGTTTTATGAGTTTTAAATTAAATTTTGAAATTTCAACCAAGAACACAAAATAAATTGTTAAATGAATTATCTTCAAAGTACCAAAAAAATCTTTTTCTCTTCATTCCGAAGAGACGAGAGACAAAAAATGTCACCATCTTACCTCAAAAATATATTTTTGAAGTTCTGCGGTTGAAAGCGAATACTACACATCAATACCACATAGGTATTACATTTACATTCATTATTAATTTAGGTAACAGTTTCATTGGGAATGCAACAATACAGGGCACTCATCTATTTCGTGCAACAAACAAATTCCCAAGACCACCGACTATACTGTCCCGTCACTATCTTTAGACCCAAAATTCCGGATTAGGATCCCATCCAGGGAGGACTGGATGATGGGTGCAGTTTTGGAACCAGGAGTTATAAACTTCTTCACTGATGGTTCAAAACGGGACGGGAAAGTCGGGGCTGAAGTGTTCTGCGAGGAACTTCTGTTAAATCTCTCCTTCCGTCTCCCCGACTACTGTAGCATTTTTCAAGCTGAAGTAACTGCAATAAAGGAAGTCGTGGAATGGTTGAGGTATAATGTAATATCAGTTTGTGATATTCGCATATATACGGACAGTCAGGCTGCCATTAAAGCGCTTCAATCACACCTCCTCACGTCGAAAGTAGTCCAGAACTATCGCTCATCTTTAAACGAGATGGCAGATCAGTTCAACATCCACATTTTATCGGTGCCAGGACATTTCATAAGTACAGGGAATATAAACGCCGATGAACTGGCTCGACGAGGTACAACGGACCACTTCTCAGAAAGCAGAAAGAATATTGAAATGCCTCTTGCGGTATGCAAACTGCTGCTTCAGGAAGAAGCAAGCAAGCTGACGAATGACAGATGGTCAAGTATCACTTCTTGTGTAATAACTTGGCAGGTCTGGCCAAAGTTGGACTTGGCGAGATCCAAACAGCTGATCTCACTTCAGCGAAGTCAGATCAGTGTGCTTGTTGGAGTGATTATGGGCACTGTCTCATAGGGAGGCATGCGAGTAGACTTGGTGTCTTCTCACAAAGCTATTGTCGTAGTTGGGGGGACGAAGAGGAGGAAGAGACAGTACTTCATCTTCTTTCCACCTGCACTTCTAGGTGCAACCCTCTTCAAAGACTTGACAGACCTCTGTAGGATGGACGTCAGGAGTATCCAGCGCTTTGTTAACAGCTCAAAATGGTTCCAATGAGTTGGAGGAAATAATTATTGTGGTATGGCTACGGACCATTTTTGTGTCTGTGCCTGGTCCTAGTGGACCACCACCCAAACCTAACCTAACCTAACCTTTCATTGAAGAAACGGAAGAAAGCTTCATAAATTAAACCAAAGTCTTCTTCGGACCAGATGAAAGGAATTCGCAGTGGTCTATAAAAATATGTTTTGTTTAAGAGATCGTACAAAATCAAAATTGGAAACCTATATAAAGGGTGTTTTTTTAAGCCTGATAGAACTTTAAATTGCAAAAAATAAAACAAAAAATTAAATTTTTATGAAAAATATACTCTGGCAGATCTCAGTATACTCTGGTAAATCATCATGAATAGACTCACGCTTGAAAAACGCTACGAAATTATTAAAATTTACTTTGAAAAGCAGTCGTCGATTCGCGCAACTAATAGACGACTTCGTGATTTTTATGGTGCACATAATCGTCCATCTGAGCAAGCCATCCGTCGAACTGTGGATAGATTTCGTATCACATACTCTCTAGAGGGTGCAATAACATCAACACGTCGAAGGAATATGCTTACGGAAGAGAATATCGCCGCTGTAAACGAAAGTGTGGAAGAAGATCCAAATTTATCGATTCGTCGTCGTTCGCAGAAATTGGGGCTCTGTCCGTCCGCTACACAATTTTGCGCAAAGATTGAGCAACAATTGACGCCTTGGAGGCCAGCGTTGTTCGTGTTAATCGTGACATACGGCCAGCAGTGCTCGAAAAAGTGGCCCAAAATTGGACGTTCAGAATGCATTTCGTCAAGAACAGCCGCGGTGCCCATATGCCCGAAATCATTTTCAAATATTAATGCCATGTATTGATCTTTCGAATAAAAAAAAATTTTTGGTGATAATTTAATTTTTTTGTGTTATTTTTTACAATTTCAAGTTCTATCGGGCTTAAAAAAACACCCTTTAGATATTTTGATTAACCAATGCCACGGCATAAAAAGCCATAACAAAAAAATTCGTAGTGGCATTAGTTAAGGAAATAAAGATTTTTATTTTCCTATGAAACGTAAATAAATCATATGGAATTTTCAAATAAATTTTTTATATCGTATTAATTTTCGTTTTATTTGGACATTTTTATTGACAAATATATAGTAAATAATATGATATAGTAGTAATCTACGAAATGAAATTTTAAAGAAACACGAAGCTATGTTTGAGAAAAAAAATCAATTGACTAAAATGCAAAATTGTGTATTAAAATTTTATTAATTTCAATTAAAATTGTCTAGAAGACATATTTATATTTATAAATAAAATTTTTCATTTAAATTGAAAATAAAGACAACACAAAATAATGAATTTTACATTCCTATATGATTTTGTTTACGTGTCGCAGGAAAATAAAAATCTGCATTCCCTTCTTTACATCAGAGATTTGTCTTTTTAATGTTGAATTCTTTTCACCCTGAATTCTTTTCACCCAAAAACATCAAAGAAAATTGATATATGGTTCATCGAAAACCATGTTCTTTTCGCCAAAAAAAAAACATCAATATTTTTTCAATTTTACGAAATGTACATTTTTTCATAAATTTCACCTTGACTGCTAACACCAATAAAAACCAGAGTTTAAAATGGGATTTCATTTTGCTCTTCGCTCTTCATTTTTGTTCAAGAGCGCTAATAAAAACTATTAAAAAGCTCTTTATAAAGAGCGATATTGTAAAAAAAAAAATATCGCTCTGAAGAACTGTAGCATTATTTTTATTATAAGGCTCTTGCTCTTCCACTATTGCGTTTGTGTTATCATATTTTCGCTCTTTGTTATTGCGCTATATTGAGAAAATAAATACGCTCTGCTCTGATGAATAAAAACGTCATTATTATATTGCTCTTGCTCTTATTATTACAGCAAACGGTTACATTCAAAACCTTCTAAATTTCTTTAGAAAGCCAGATTGTTTAATTAGCGAACAGAAGAACGGGCATTGGAAATGGGATTCTAAAATGATTTTTGGGTGAAGTTCTGGAATATGGCCAACTAGGATGGAACTTCGCTATTCATTAACTGATGTTAGTGTAATTTGACACGCGCGGTTTAAATAGGATTCTAAATTGAGTTTTAGGTGAAGTTCTGGGATATGGCTAATTAGGATGGAACTTGCCTATTTTTTAACCGATTGTGATGCAATTCGACATGAACGTTCGAAATGGGATTCTAAAATGATTTTTAGATGAAGTTCTGGAATATGACTAATTAGGATGGAACTTGGCTATTCCTCAACCAATTGTGAGATTCTAAAACGAGTTTTAGATAAAGTTCTGGAATGTAAGCAATTTGAATGGAACTTGGCTACTTCTTAACTGATTTCATTGAAATTTGGCACGCGCGATGGAAATGGGATTCTAAAATGATTTTTAGGTTAAGTTCTGGAATATGGCCAACTAGGACGGAACTTGGCTATTCCTTAACCGATTTTAGTGAAATTTGACTCGCGCGATGGAAATCTGATTCTAAATTGATTTTTGGATCAAGTTCTGGAATATGGCCAATTATGGTGGAACTTGGCTATTTCTTAACCGATTTGAGTGAAATTTGATATGTGCGTTGGAAATGGGATTCTAAAATGATTTATGGATAAAGTTCTGGAATACGGCAAACTAGGATGGAACTTGGCTATTCTTTAACCGATTTGAGTGAAATTTGACATGTGTGTTGGAAATGGGATTCTACAATGATTTTTAGATGAAGTTCTAGAATATGGCCAATGAGGATGGAACTTGGCTATTCCTTAACCGATTTTAGTGAAATTTAAAATACGCAATGGAAATGGGATTCTAAAATGATTTTCGGATGAAGTTCTGGAATATGGCCAATTATGGCGGAACTTGGCTATTTCTCAACCGATTTGAGTGAAATTTGACATGTGTGTTGGAAATGGGATTTTAAATGATTTATGGATAAAGTTCTGGAATATGGACAACTAGGATGGAACTTGGTTATTCTTTAACCGATTTGAGTGAAATTTGACATGTGTGTTGGAAATGGGATTCTAAAATGATTTTTAGATGAAGTTCTAGAATATGGCCAATGGGGATGGAACTTGGCTATTCCTTAACCGATTTTATTGAAATTTAAAATACGCAATGGAAATGGGATTCTAAAATGATTTTCGGATGAAGTTCTGGAATATGGCCAATTATGGCGGAATTTAGCTATTTCTCAACCGATTTGAGTGAAATTTGACATGTGTGTTGGAAATGGGATCCTAAAATGATTTATGGATAAAGTTCTGGAATATGGTCAACTAGGATGGAACTTGGCTATTCTTTAACCGATTTGAGTGATATTTGACTTGTGCGTTGGAAATGGGATTCTAAAATAATTTTTAGGTGAAGTTCTGGAATATGGCCAATGGGGATGGAACTTGGCTATTCCTTAACCGATTTTAGTGAAATTCAAAATGCGCAATGGAAATGGGATTCTAAAATGATTGTAAAATGAAATTCTGGAATATGATGGCCGATTACGGTGGAACTTGGCTATTACTTAACTGATTTGAGTGAAATTTGACATGTGTGTTGGAAATGGGATTCTAAAATGATTTACGGATAAAGTTCTGGAATATGGCCAACTAGGATGGAACTTGGCTATTCTTTAACCGATTTGAGTGAAATTTATCAAGTGAGTTGGAAATGGGATTATAAAATGATTTTTAGATGAAGTTCTGGAATATGGACAATTAGAATGGAACTTGGCTATTCCTTAACCGATTTTAGTGAAATTTAATATGCCCAATGGACATGGGATTCTAAAATGATTTTCGGAAGAAGTTCTGGAATATGGCCAATTATGGTAGAACTTGGCTATTTCTTAACCGGTTTGAGTGAAATTTGACATGTGCATTGGAAACGGGATTCTAAAATGATTTATGGATAAAGTTCTGGAATATCGCCAACTAGGATGGAATTTGGCTATTATTTAACCGATTTGAGTGTGAAATTTGACACGCGCGATGGAAGTGGGATTCTACAATGATTTTTAGATGAATATAGCCAACTAGGATGGAACTTAGCTATTTCTTAACCGATTGTGATGCTATTCGACATGTGCGTTTGAAATGGGATGAATGAAGTTCTGGATTTTAGAGAAATTTGACACGCGCGATGGGAACGGGATTCTACAATGATTTTTAGAGTTCTGGAATATGGTCAACTTCCTTAACCGATTGTGATACAATGTAACATGTGCGTTGGAAATAAGATTCTTAAATGATTTTTAGATGAAGTTCTGAAATAAGGCCAACTAGGATTAATTTTGGCTATTCCTTAACCGATTCTGATGAAATTTAACATGTGCGATCAAAATAGAATTCTAAAATGATTTTTAGATGGGTTTCTGAAATATGAATCATTTAGATGGAACTTAGCTATTCCTAAACCGATTGTGATGCAATTCAATATATGCGTTGGAAGTGGGATTCTAAAATAGGTTTTAGATAAAGTTACGGAATATGGCCAGCAGCAGATAAACCTCGACAGCTGCATGGATTACGGAAACTGGATATATTTAAATATATCAATATGAGTTACATACAATAATAATTATTATAGATTACTTATATTGACATGTTTATACATCTGCCGGAAAATTTATTCGCGATCAAAAGAAAATAAGAAAAAATGGGTGACAGCACGCTAATGTTAGTGTAGGACCCCGGAATTAGAAAAATAATTTTAGAATCCCATTTCCAACGAACATGTCAAATTGCATTAGAATAGGCTAAGAAATAGCCAAGTTCCAACCTAATTGGCCGTATATGCCTTATTACAGAACTTTATCTAAAAATCATTTTAGAATCCCGTTTTCATCACAGATGACAAATTTTCACTAAAACCTGTTAAGAAAGAGCCAATTCCAACACAATTGGCTATATTCCAGAACTTTATCTAAAAATCATTTTACAATCCCATTTCCAACACACATGTCAAATTTCACTCAAATCGGTTGAAAAATAGCCAAGTTCCACCATAATTAGCCATATTCCAGAACTTCATCCATAAATTATTTTAGAATCCCATTTCCATTGCGCATTTTAAATTTTACTAAAATCGGTTAAAGAATAGTAAAGTTCCATCCCCATTGGCCATATTCCAGAACTTTACCTGAAAATCATTTTAGAATCCCATTTCCAACGCACATGTCAAATTTCACTGAAATCGGTTTTATAATAGCCAAGTTCCATACTAGTTGGTTATATTCCAGAACTTTATCCATAAATCATTTTAGAATCCCATTTTCAACGCACTTATAAAATTTCACTCAAATCGGTTAAGAAATAGCCAAGTTCCACCATAATTGGCCATATTCCAGAACTTCATCTAAAAATCATTTTAGAATCCCATTTCCAACGCACATGTCAAATTTCACTCAAATCGGTTAAGGAATAGCCAAGTTCCACCATAATTGTCCATATTCCAGAACTTCATCTGAAAATCATTTCAGAATCCCATTTCCATTGCGCATTTTAAATTTCACTAAAATCGGTTAAGAAATAGCCAAGTTCTGTCCCTATTGGCCATATTCCAGAACTTCATCTAAAAATCATTATAGAATCCCATTTCCAACACACATGTCAAATTTCACTCAAATCGGTTAAGGAATAGCAAAGATCCACCATAATTGGCCATATTCCTGAACTTCACCGAAAATCATTTTAGAATCCCATTTCTATTGCGCATTTTAAATTTTACTTAAATCGATTAAGAAATAGCCAAGTTCCATCCCCATTGGCCATATTCCAGAACTTCATCTAAAAATCATTTTAGAATCCCATTTCCAACGCACATGTCAAATTTCACTCATATCGGTTAAAGAATAGCCAAGTTCCATCCTAGTTGGCCATATTCCGGAACTTTATCCATAAATCATTTTAGAATCCCATTTCCAACGCACATGTCAAATTTCACTCAAATCGGTTAAGAAATAGCAAAGTTCCACCATATTTGGCCATATTCCAGAACTTCATGTAAAAATCATTTTACAATCCCATTTCCAACGCACATGTCAAATTTCACTAAAATCGGTTAAGGAATATCCAAGTTCCATCCCCATTGGCCATATTCCAAAACTTCATCTAATAATCATTGTAGAATCCCGTTTTCATCACACATGTCAAATTTCTCTAAAATCGGTTTAGGAATAGCCAAGTTCCATCCTAGTTGGCCATATTTCAGAACTTCATCTACAAATCATTGTAGAATCCCATTTCCAACGCGCATGCCAAATTTCTCTAAAATCGGTTAAGGAACAGCCATGTTCCATCACAATTGGCCATATTCCAGAAATTTATCTAAATATCGTTTATCAAACTTTCTTTATTTATTGATATTTAAAGAGCAATTCCTGTGTTACAAAAAATTTTGCTCCCTAATTTATTTTCTACAATGGCTCTGTAGGACGGGTTCGGAGCGATATTTTTAGCTTTTACGCTCTCTGTTTTAAGAGCAAAATTAAAAATAAAAATTTAAATTACTTTGAAAGAGCGCAATAATTTTTTTTTTGTGTTTATCATTAGAGGGTAAGAGCGTAAAAGCAAACTGAAAAAAAATTTTATTGGGAGCAAGAGCGAAAATTTTTATAAAGAGCTCTTAAAGAGCGATAAATTTAAACTCTGATAAAAACAGAAAGGTCAATTTTTAGTTTCAATATAGGGAGTTTTTTGTGTCTCGATTATCATTTTAATTGTTGTGTGTAGTTATTTTAATTTAATAAAGCACTCGACTAAACACTACAAAAGTCGACTCGAAATTTTTTGAACGTTTAATGTCAATCAAGTAAAACCAACCCGGTTTATATTACCAATACAAACACAAAACAACATCAATTTTTGTTGGGGAATAGATTTTTAACGAAAATGTTTGTTTATACGTAGTTGTTATTAATAATTAATAATATTAATACTGTTAATAATTTTAAAAATAGTATTATAATAAATAAGAGTTATTATAATAATTTTGATACAACTAAATTTATTTCCCCTGTATATCTATTCCCCAATTGACAGAATCCACTTTAAGAAAATGGGGAATAAAAAGTTGGAAATATGTATCTGGGAATAACTGCTGTAAAAAAACTTATTCCACGTTCGCCGGGAATTACCAGAATAGGGCCACAGATGTAATGGTTTGGGGGAATATGTCTGCATATGGTGTAGAAAAGTTACATTTCATTGAAAGTTCTCTCAATGCTAAAAAATACCAGGCAATTCTTAAAAATAATTTGTTGCCTTCGATATCGACCTTATCGCCTGAAAAAAATTTTATCTTCCACCAAGATGGAGCATCATGCCATTCGGCAAAAACTACTAAAAATTGGCTGCAAGGTCCTAATATTCCTCTTCTTGATTGGTCCGCATGCAGTCCTAATTTGAATATCATCGAAACAGTATGGTACAACATGAAGCAAGAACTAAGGAATCACCCACAGAAAAATATTTCTGATTTGCGGCAAAAGTTACAGGCTATTTGGGATTGTTTAATCGTTGAACAATGCGAAGCCCTTGTTAAAATTATACCTGCTCGTATTAAAGCAGTTATTAAGGTTAAAGGCAATGTAACGTTTTACTAAAGCACGGTGTCCGAATATTTATGTGTCGCCAAAGTTTGACGATAATCAGTTCGATTCAACGTAAATCTTCTATTCTCAATATCTTCTATCCTTCTATAATTTCTATGAAAATTATATCATTTCCAAATAGAAGGAAACAATTGAAGAAATGCCATTCAACTTAAAAAAAATATATTTTCTCGAATTTGGCACATAAAAGATTTTTACTAATAATAGAAGACATAGAATTGTGACTTTTATGATAAGAAGAAATAATTTTTGTTGGATTTTTTTTGGAAAGTGAATTGTTTTCTGATTTTGTTGATAAAATTAGTTTTTATTTTAATTGTATTTATATGTAGAAACCAAAAATTATTTTAATTCACTTTTACATGTAAACAACTAGAATAAAAAAGTCTATCTTGATTTTCGATAGTGAAAAATAGAAGATTAGAATCACACTTCTACATTGAATACCAGTATAGAAGAATCTTCTATTTTTGATTTTTTCTATTTACGTAAAGAAGATTATTCAAGAACAATAGAATAAGCCGTTGAATCGAACTGAATATGATTTAGGATTTTAAATTGATTCCCCGAATAGAAAAATAATTCCTCTAAAAACAATTCATATAAACAACAATTCAACGAACAACAATTTTGCGAAATCACAATTCTTCGCAATAACAATTCATCGAAAAACAATTAACCGAAAAACAGTTATTTTCAATAGCGAACGAAGAAGGAAATTGAACTCTCAAGCTGATCAGTTTTAAGTTTCAATTTTATATACAACCAGCTATAAGGCAGTCCTCATATAGAAATAAATTATTTATAAAAAATATATTTATTAAGAATTTAAAATTGTCTGTCTGTAATCAATTGATTTTTTCGACTTTTTATAGACAAATATATTAATTGTTCATGACATTTCCAATATTTTCGTTTTGGTAAATCAGAAAAATAAAGAGGCCAATCACTCGTAACATATCTACTGGAAAAAGTAGAAATGTCACTCCCCCGCTCCCCGTACTTTAGACCAAGAGCCAAGAGTTATACAAATGTATTACTCTTCAAAAAAGCGAACCCTCCTTGAGTTCCTATGTTGGTAGTCAACGTTAAATCCAGTTCCCATTTAAACTTTTCGATGAACTGTGTTTTCGGTGAATTGTATTAAATAAAATTGAAAATTCATAGAAATACATTTCACCGAAAACAAAACCCGAAAAATTCATATTATAGTTCCTTACATAATAAAATGATTTTAGTATGAGATTTCGTTTTTTTTTTTTTTTTGAATTGATTACTTATTCTTAACAAGAATGATTGTCATAAAATTATTTATTTATAACAAACAAATTAAAATTATTTAAACATTTTAATTTGATATTAACAATATAATTTTTATAATTATTCGAACGAATTATATATCAACAAAAAAACACTCACTCAATAACTTATTTCTATATGGGGACTGCCTTATAGCTGGTTGTATATAAAATTGAAAGTTAAAATTGATCAACATTATTTCAATTTTCTTTTTCGTTTGCTATTGAAAATATCTTTTTTTCGATAAATTGTTTTTCGATGAATTGTTATTGCGAAGAATTGTGATTTCGAAAAATTGTTGTTCTCTGAAATGTTTGTTTTTAAATTTGCTCAGTTCAGATCTTTCAATCGATAAGACCAGTGAGTTATATTTTTCCAGAAAAAACCCAATGAAACTTCTCGATGGAAGTCCTGTACTATTTTATAGTAATTTTTATATTTATTATAGTTATTTTTGTTAAAAGTGTCTTCACGTTGTAAAATGGCGTAGATTCATATCGTTAGTGGACGATAAATTATGGATATATATATAAATAAACAAAAAATGTAAAATGAAAATAAAAAAATAAATCCAATCTTGAATTATAACACCAGTTTTAGCTAAACGTTTAATTTTTGCATAGAATTCTTGAACGAGCTAAATCGGATTAATAAACAGCAATCTGTCTAGGGTATTCATGTTGATTTTCCGATTTAAAGATTTAAAATTACGTTGTTATATCGAAGAGAAAAATGATAAGATTGTTAAATTGAAACCAAATTTTGACAGAGATTTGAAATTAAAGTCAAAATTAACAAATAGGAATAAACAAATAAGTTTTTGTCCACATGTAACCAACCCAGTTGTTTTTTCCACAAAAATTATTATGTTCATAATTAGTCATATAGCTTTGTATTGTTTTATTAACGTATTATTATTATTATTATTATTGGAGGGCCATGCGGGCGATCAGCCACCTCGCACTGCGACCTAATAGATCTATTGTGCCAAACCCTGCTTAATTATCCGTCCAGTAAATATTCAGGTTCTTAATGAACCTGACAATACTGCCTCCCGGTACGTGATACATACTATCTGGGCCTATTGCTCTCCCTCCTAGATGTTTACTACAGCATGTAGTTCCGCTAGAAAGACGGTAGCATTGGAGCCCAAGGACTTCGAGAGGTCTGTCCCACTCCCGTATATTCCTACTCCTGCCCCGTATTCCGTTTGATTTTACTCTTACGAGTTGCTGGGAATAGCAAATCATCTGTAGGTCACCCAGCTTTACTACAGGAAAACTAAATAAAACTGGAGGGTACCTGCTATCCAGAGTCCGCATATTTTAGACTGATTAACCTGTCAGCCATTCATCCATCGACATATGCTGTTCCACCTTAGATTAGGGTTTTTTGCCAAGGTTTTCTCCTTTAGCGCCATACTTTAGCCTGTGCCAAATGGCCAAAAATGTGCCAAATGGCCTTAGTTACCAGTGGTTGCCACGAGGAGGCACGTACACTTGCGAATTGTGAACAGGTTACTCCTTACTCAATTGTACCCATCACGCAGCTGCCTAATGACATGACCAGAACAGCTCGTGATGCGCACCCTACTGGAAGGTTACGGAGCTGGTAGGCTAATCTACTCAACTTTGGCCCCCCCCTCCAATAGACACCAAACCACCTTATTAAAGTAATATTTCGAATTATTATTTATGATGTCCAACAAATTATTAACGACTATAAAATGAAATATTTTTACGTTAGTTTCATTGAAACTGATATTTTTTCGACAGCTTTGAAATATTTTAATCTCGCAAAAAAAATCAAAGAGATTAAGCAACTTTTGTTGATTAAAATCAGTAAATAAAAAGATAGATAAAACTTCAATCACCACAGAAGTTCATTGACAAACCCTTGTAATAAAATAACTAATTTTGTCGTAACGTAAATAATCTTTATTTAAATGTGAACTAAACTACTACCGATTACAGGATGTCACTAACAAAAAAAATTCCTATTAGAATTCTATATTGGGAATAGAAACACAGAACTTTTTTAAAATTAAACCAAATTAGCTATATCTGACCACAAAAACGGAGAAACAAACAAACAAATTAAACCAAGGTGTTATCATTAATTATATATTTACTTATCGATTATGATAAGAAATTTAATGCTAAGATTATTGTTTCCACTTACATTTCTCTACTTCTAATTTCAGTCGACTATTTTCGGTATGAATAACTGTGGTCATATAAGACAATAAAAATAGCCAACCGCCCAACGTAAATACGGCTATCCAGATTCCCAGATTTGTATGACAAGGCAAATGTGGTTCATTGTGATTATGACTAGTATGTGCACGGGAGGACGGTGTTCGTGATCTTGTTTTCCTATAAATATTACGGAGATATATTAAACAAATTAAAATAAGAACCTTACCAATTCACAAACCTCCTTACTTTCCGCTTCTTTTGGTTTATTATTTCAGGTAATTCTAAATCCGATAAACTTCTTAAATCATCCGAAATCTCAAGTAATTTAAATGATTCATTAGTGTTAAGATTATTATTGCTCGGCATCATATTTATAAAATGTAGTATTTTAGTTTTGTTTTGCAATCACAGCACAATTTTGCGTTACAAATACAATAGTATTTCGAATATGTATAAAATAGATAATAAAAAAAAAAAATTATTCACAAAATGTATAATTAAAATGTCACGACATTATGTTTATTGAAATATTCTAAATTTGTTTAAATTTTTAATTGAAAATAATTTTTTTTCTTTTGATTTTGTAATTTCATCGAAACGTCACTTTTGTGTGAGTTGAAAAAATCAAATGAAATAGAATTAAGCAAGGTTATGTTATCAAAACAGTAGGGCTGTGAAGTACGAATATGTTTGGGAACATTATATAAAATGTAATAGATTAACGCCTTTAAGTTGACTAAAATAAATAGTTTTACATATTTTTAAAATTAGGAAAAATTTAAATATTTTTATTTTCAAGCCCAATTCCTGTACATTCGATTATTATAGACCCGTTACTGCACTCCTCCATTTTAAATTTTAAATTCAATAAAGTTTCCGTAATTAAAATTGCAGTTTGTGTATGGAGAGTTAAAGGACCAGTTCTTATTCGACTGGGTCCTTCGGCAAGTGCCATGAATAGTATTAGCTGATCTTGAGTATGCTCATCTAAGCATGCTTGTAGCTTAATTGCATCTTGTATTTGAATAGCTGCACATTTACCACTTTCGAAAGGTTTTTGGTTCCGATTTCCAAGAGCACCACCTCCTAGCACACAACCTGTAGATGTCTCACAACCCACGATAATTCCGGAGCAGTTCTCCGTTGCTATTTGAGGAGCTTCCTTATAAACTTCTATATCAATTGGTTTATTTGCAATACTTTTAAAGACGGATCTTGCTCCATCAGCCATATCTTGGGCAACCTACAAAAAATAAACGCTTTTAATAGCCAATTTCGGACTTTTCGTAAGATTACTTACCCTCATAGGAACGTTATTCGCTACAAAGCTCCATCCGAAAAATTTTTGTATTTCACCAATATCAACAAGATTAATGCTTTTAAAGTTTTTTACTGGTTTTAATGAAATTTCTACATAACCGCCACCCTTGGGAAAGTAGCCTCGTTTCAGAAGGTCAAAATCAAATGTGGCTCCGAATTTTTCCAAATTTGGTCGAAATATTTCGGTTATAAAATCAATTTGTGGAGCCATTTCAGCATTGGTGCCACCTTTTAACGTTAGGCTCACCGAACTATCAGCGAAATAAGCTACTGGTAAAGCAATCTGCAGTAGAAGTGCCACACTCCCAGCAGTTCCTGTATCAATAAAATATTTTCCTCCTCTTATTTGATTTGGAGAAAACTCCACTTCTACTGATCCAATTGTATCCCCTTTAACCTGAGCACCACATATTTGCTGTATTAGTCGAATACCTTGTAAATGTTGGGCCGCCAATCCAGGTTTTTTACGGCCGGCACGAATGTTAATAATTTTGACATTCAATTTACACAGGCAACTTAATCCCAAAGCAATTCTTAATATTTGTCCACCTCCCTCCAGCATACTTCCATCGATTGTAATCATTTTGTACTTTAGATAAAAAAACTAACTTTTATGTGCTTAATTTATACAGAAAATTGCGAAATTCACAAGAATGGGAATTTCAAAAATATTACATTACTTTAATCTTCACTCTTCACTATGGTTTTCCAGTTGCAACAATACACAACAGATTCCGAACTTAATGTGGTTTTCCAGTTGCACAAAAAATAGACTCCGAGAGGAAAACGAGCGAAAAAATTACACTTATTTTTGTTTTTTGACAATAAGGTTTTCCCAAACAAATTATAATACCTATAAGGGGCATCGCTGTACTTCACCCTATGCTGTCTTATGCTCCAATTCCATTGTGAATAATTGACATGCTGACTTGAAGTTGACAGAAAACAAAAGGAAATACATAATCCATAGAGAGACAACGAAAAAGTCTTTGTTTTTTTTATAACAAATTTTATGGATATATTTTGACAGCAAACAAAAACATAACCAAGAATTATTACAAAAATTTAGTAATATAAAACATTTGACGTTTAAAAAATTTCGGATCGATTTTTGTAGTGTTTACTGTTTAGCCGAGTGCTTTATTCAACAATTATAATTAAACACAACAATTAAAATGATTAAAAATCGAGACACAAAAAGTATCTATATTGACACCTTTGACAACTAAAAATTGACGTTTCTAATTTGTTGTTGTCAGTAAATTTATGAAAAAATGTACATTTCGTAGAATTGATGTATGTTTGGGGTGGGTGATGTCCCAAATAATTTAATTTTTATGTTTTTTGAAATAAATAAATAAGAACACAATGAGTACGTTGCTTTTGTACAAGTTTATTTATTTATATCGTTTATTATAATTTTTAACCGCTGAATGATTTTGGTATGCCGTATACCAATGGCCTGCAACTGCTTGCTGTCTTATTAGCGATTGTTGGATTATGTGTTGGATTATTATCCTTTTTATACGCATTGAATTTTATCCGTGCGTTCGGATGCGTGTTATAATGATTTCCCTTTTTCTAAACAATCATTTTTCCTGTTTACAAATTATTGTTTTAAACGGAATTTGTTTTCCTCCTAAGACGTGCTGTGTTTTTTAGGAAAAAAAGAACTCTTCCATATTTATGAAAAGCTCATTGGCTTTTCCATAATGAATTTAGTATCTCTATTGGTGTGTGCCTACTTTACCCTGCTGTCAAACGAACGTCAAATATTAATTCAATCAAAATCAATTCGATTTAATTAATCTTTGCTGGTGCTCGATCCACCACAATACTCCCCTTCCAGTGAATTTCACCAGAAATTTACGTGGTCTGTCGTAAGTGTCGGTGTGGTGTTGGTGTGTAGTGTCTTGTTAATTCTCTCGAAATCTCGCTGGTGTTTTTACCGTTCTGCCAAAACCAACAAAAATGTTTATACAAGCCAAACAGTACAAACACTTAAGGTATAAAAAAGTACATTAAGGCGTAGTATTAGTGATGCATACAAATAAATCAGAAAGTATATATACACAAAACAGATAAGTATAGGTGATACATTCATAATAAATATAGTGTACATTTTTTGTGATAGAATCTGTGTAGGGCGCGAACGAGACGGCTTGTATAAACATTTTTGTTGGTTTTGGTTCTGCCCGTTCTCGTGTGTGTTGTGTTTTGTGCTGTATTGCGATCGAAAGAAACTTTTTTTGTCGGTACCTGTCTTTGTGTTGTGATTGTCGTGTTGTCTTCCGCTGCGTGGCTTTGAGTTTCAGTGTTTTGAGTGATTTTTGCTTGCGTGTTTGCTATTTGAGTGTCTGCTGTTTGAGTGTTTACTGGTTCTTTTTCAAACTGTGTGTTCTCTTGATGGCATGGTTTCAGGCGATCTATTGATACTTTGATGTTTTTACCGTGTATTGATATTACGAATGATTTTTCCGCTCTTTCTATTACTTCATGTGGTCCGGTGTAGGGTGGCTCTAACGTTTTTCGTACCGCGTCTGTCCTTAGAAAGACATGTGTGGTGTTGTTTAATTCTTTGGCCATGAAAATTTTTTCGTTGCTGTGTCTCGATGCTGGTACTGGCTTAATTTCTGCGAAATGATTTTGCAGATTCTTTACTAATTCGCTCTGGATAATTTTGCTGCTTGAAGGTTGACTGAAAAATTGTCCCGGAATTCTAATCGTGCAGCCGTATACTAGTTCTGCTGGTGACGTTCTTAGCTCTTCGCTGTACGTTGTTCTTAATCCAGGCATGACTGATGGTAATAGTTCTGCCCAATCTGCTCTCTTGTTGTAGCACATAATGGCGGCTTTGATAGTGCGGTGCCACCTTTCTAGCATGCCGTTGCACTTGGGATTGTAGCTTGTTGTTCTCCGGTGCTGGAATCCCAGTAAGGCTGACAGTTCTTCGAATAGCTGTGATTCAAACTGTGCACCTTGGTCGGTTACGATGAACTGCGGTACTCCAAATCTGGCTATCCAATTAGAATACACTGCGAATGCGACTGTGGCAGCAGTTATATCCGGTGCTGGAACCGCTTCAGCCCAACGTGAGTAGCGATCAATTAACGTCACGCAGTATCGGTTGTTTCCGGAAATCGGAAGAGGACCAATGATATCGAGGTGAATTTCAGCGAAACGTTGCGATACAACTTTAAATGAGCCGAGAGGTGATTTGGTATGTTTAGAAATTTTAGATTTTTGGCACGGTATACAGTTTTGAGCCATTGTTTTTGAATCTTTGGAAATTGAGGGCCAAATAACATTTTTTGTTAAAAGTTTTACTGAAGCTTTTACGCCCGGATGTGAAAGGTTATGTAAAGTTTCAAAAACAGTTTTCCGAAAGTTTATTGGAATGAACGGTCTTGGTATACCTGTTGATACGTCGCAACAAATTGATTGGTGAGAGAGTGAGAGAGTATCTGCGACGACATTATTTATGCCGGAGATGTGTTGAATATCGGTAGTAAATTGGCCGATGAAGTCCAGATGTCGAAATTGACGAGGAGATGCTTTTTCCGGATTTTGTTGGAATGCGTATATTAATGGTTTGTGGTCAGTGAACAAAGTGAATTGTCGACCTTCCAACAAGTGTTTGAAATGCTTAATGCCAGAGTAAGCTGCAAGCAACTCTCTGTCATAAGCACTGTACCGTTTCTGCGTTTCGTTAAGTCGTACAGAGAAGAAGCTGAGCGGTTGCCAAATACCGTCGGTGTACTGCTGTACCACAGCCCCAAGCGCTGTATCTGAGGCATCCACCATGATCGCGAGTCGTGCGGCTAACGATGGATGTGTTAGTAAGGTTGCGTCGCACAATTTCTTTTTGCAGTTCTCGAAAGCTTGTTCGACCTCTGCTGTCCATTCAACTTTCTTCTTACTGTTCTTCGTGTATCCTTTTAGTAAGTCGTTCAGTGCCATCTGGTCGGCTGCAGCTCCCGGGATGAAACGTCTGTAGAAGTTGATGGTGCCCAAGAACCTCTTGATGCCATCGACTGTTTCTGGTTTTTTGAACTCTCTGATGATTTGTACGCGTTCTTGGTTCGGCAATATCCCTTGTCCAGTGACCGTGTGTCCTAAAAATGCTATTTCCTCTGCTGCAAACACGCTTTTATCCGAATTTATCACTAGCCCGTGTTCTGATAGCTTTTGAAAAATAATTTTTAGGTGTTCAAGGTGTTGTTCGAAAGATCTTGAAGCGATTAGAATGTCATCCAAATAAACGAAACAGAATTTTAAACCAAAAAGTACCGGATGCATAAGTCGTTGAAAAGTTTGCGCCGCGTTTCTTAATCCAAATGTCATTTTTGTAAATTCGAAGAGGCCGAAAGGTGTGGTGATTGCCGTTTTGGGAATGTCTTCTGGTTCGACTGGAATTTGGTGGTACGCCTGGACAAGGTCTAATGTAGTGAATACTTTGCAGCCTTCTAGCTGATACGAGAAATCCTGCAAGTGTGGAACTGGGTACCGGTCTGGTATCGTTACTCTATTTAGGGCGCGATAATCGCCACACGGTCTCCACGTTCCATTCTTCTTTTCCACGAGATGTAGTGGACTGGACCAGGGGCTGCTACTTGGTTGGTAAATTCCCTGCGCTAGCATGTTTTCGAACTCCTCTCGTGCTAGCTTCAGTTTATCTGGTGCAAGCCGTCTCGTTTTGCAAGAGATAGGTGCTCCCTGCGTTTCTAGGCGGTGTGTGACGGAGTGCTTGATCCGTGCCGTGCTGAGTCCGCTGTTGGTAATCTCTGGAAATTTTTTTAACAATTCTGCTATTTCTGGTTTTGTTGTTGATTTATCTAGTATTGACAAGGTAGGGTTGTTCCCATTCGTGATGGCGCCCTTGTTGAAGCAGTTGGTCAATGGATCAATGATCCTTTGCCCTTGAATATCAACCAAGAGTCCCGTATGTCGCAGGAAATCTGCTCCTATCATGGGCATTGACACGTCTGCAATTATGAACTCCCAACGGAACTCCCGTCGGAGCCCGATGTCCAGCCTCATCGCCTTAGTGCCGTATGCTTGCACTGGAGTGCCGTTTGCCGCGTATAGACTACTTGTGGATACTGGATGCTTTGTCTCTAAAAACTTTGCGGGGATTACGGACACGTCCGCTCCCGTATCTATTAAAAATTTTAATTTGGAATGTCTTTCAAAAATAATTAATCGGCTGGTTGCGGGCCCATCAATGCCCGCCGTTAACTTTTGATGGGGATTTAAAAATTTTGTGGTTTCTCGGGTGTTTGCTCACTGTGATACTTACACCCTGAAACACACTTCCTCGCTTTCGCACCGAATTTATAGTGATAATAGCACTGATCGAATCGCTTGTTTATTGTCTGTCGCGATGCTGACCTCGTCGCTTTTCTCTCATGACTGGTTCCTCTAGACTCGTTTCGCGAGCGCGAATCTTTGATGGACGTACATAGTTCGGCTATTACCCTCGTTAACTTGTCCAACCTGTTGTCTGTATCGTCCCGCTCTTTAACTGCATTGTTTGAACTCCCTCCGGTTGTGCTCGCTGTCGTATTCGTTAACACATTGATGTGACTCTGCGTCATCGTTTCCAAAATGCTATCCGCTCGATTGGATAATGATGCCAGTGGTATGTCCTTCTCAAACGTGGTGAGAATCATCTGGATCTGAGGAGGTAGCCTCTTCATCCACCGCTGCCTTAGAGTATTCTCGTCGAAAGCCCTTCCTGCGTTCATCTTCATTTTATTCAACAATTGCGACGGCTTTTGGTCGCCTAATGTGAGCCCATGCAACAAATTGTTGAGTTTCGTCTTCTCCGACTCTCCCAGGATCCTCAATACCTCTTCTTTAAAGGCCGAATACGGTAGCGGTCCTTTATCGCGTAGTATTAGGTCTGCAAATGTGTCGTGATGTCTGGCGTCTAATGCCGCAAGAGCGTGTGCATATTTTGTTTGTTCTATTCGAACGTTGGCTAACTGGAACGATTGTTCTAATATATTAAACCATACGCTCGGGTTTTGTCCATATAGTGGTTGTGGTGGTTTAAATGCGACATGCGCGACGTTTCTTCCAATTGCTGCCTCATTACCTATCTGGTTACTCCACTGTGGCGCACTAGCGGTGCTGTGTTCGTCAGGTCGGTCGCTGTTTGCCTGTCGTTGCTGTATCTGTGCGTCTACGTATGCCTGTAATTGTTCTTGTGTCATCGTCACAGTTGGTTCGTCGTTTGTCTCACTGGTTCCCATCGCTGGCAGGGAAGCACTGCCCGTCGGAAAACTCATTTCACTTATTCACTTTTCTGAAATACGCGAAAATAATTGTTGCGAAACGAATTTTTTAAACTAAAATAAACCAAAAAACAAAAATATAACGAGCTGACGAAATTTATTACAAAGTGGAATTTTTCAACTCGGATTTCGAACGACTACCGCAAGGTAAAGCGACACACAGAAATATTGGTCGAAAATATTTTCTTTAAACAATTTTTATTATATATAGTTAAAATGGAAAAAGTTGAATTTGGAAGAAAAATTTTTGTTACCTTTTTTCCCGTAAAAAAACAGCACGTCTTTTACAATTTTATTTTTATTGTACGTATGGCTGCCTTTGGGTTGTGGTGATCGGCTGATCACTGATGTTGTCTGGTCACACCTTGCGGTTTGCACTTTTTATTCCGGAAGCTCACCTCGGTTGAGGCTCTTACTGGAATGCTAGCGTTCTTGCACTATTTTCGAGCTTACCACTGGTGGGGGCTCTTGTCGCGAAGAATTGGTTTCACTATTTTCGAGCTTACCACTGGTGGGGGCTCTTGTCGCGAAGAATTGGTTTTATTTGTTTTGCTTACCCGACTTTGCTTGTCCGTTTTGGGTTGAGTTTATTTTCGTATCTGTCTGCCTGAATGGAATTTCTTCTGGCTTTACGATCGTCTGGGGTTGTCCGTATTGCTGCTGTAGGACGTCCCTGTGGATGTACTGCTTACTTCCTTTTGATTTCTGGTTCGTGTTTCCGGATTGCGTTCGTTTCCGCAAATCCTGTCGGCTTCTGCCGATAATATCGGGTTTTCCCGATTCTTGGGTCCTTCCCGATCACGTCGGGGTCACCATTTTATTTGGGGTGGGTGATGTCCCAAATAATTTAATTTTTATGTTTTTTGAAATAAATAAATAAGAACACAATGAGTACGTTGCTTTTGTACAAGTTTATTTATTTATATCGTTTATTATAATTTTTAACCGCTGAATGATTTTGGTATGCCGTATACCAATGGCCTGCAACTGCTTGCTGTCTTCCCTCTAAACAAAAAGTACGATTCGCAAAAATCGATTCATTTTCGATATTTAAGCGATGCAAGTTTTTTTCTTGTCACAAATACTATAACACATTTTTTTTATAGAGAAACATACAATGGAAAACCAGGTGATTACCCTGCGTAACCATATACATACATGTCATTTCGTGTTAAACATTTAATGATGCCAAACACAATTTTTGCAATCAAAATTTAATATTCTTGTGCTTGTAATAAATAAATATAAATAGGTATTTATGAAATATAAGTTTAAACATATTATTTTCTCTTAGTGATTTAATATAGTGTACATATTTATTTAATATTAATTTAGATCAGTGTTATACCTAATTATTTTGCAAATAAAATCATCTGCAAGTAAGTGTATCAACAACATTTTATAACATGAGTAAACGAGTATATTATGAAGTACAAAGAGAAATTAAACGGATATGTTCTATACCCGAAGCGCGGTATTATAGTGATCACATAAATTCACAAACGCCTCATGATTATGTTCACCCTGAATCTCATGCTATATCTGAAGAGCTGAGTGAGCACGATTATTCTTCTAAATCATATGATATATATCCCGAATCAGATGCCAGTACTGTTAAGTTGGACCCAAGCAATCTGTCGAGAGACATTGCTAAATGGTTCATGAAATTCAACATTTCCATTGATTGTGGAAATGCATTACTTGATCTACTAAGAAAAAATAATTTAAAATTACCTAAAGATATCCGCACCATAACAAAAACATCAGAAATTTCTGGTAAAATAACAGAAATAGAAAATGGAATTTACACACATGTAGGATTACAACATCAAATCGAAGACTTCCTAAAATCTGTTGATTATGTCAAAAATGAAGTGCAAGTTGATATAGGAATCGATGGTGTTCCTATAGCCAAAAGTTCAAATAGCCAGTTATGGCCAATTCTGGGAAATATTCCTTCATATAGAAAAATTTTTATCCTTGGAGTGTTTCATGGACATAAGAAACCGGCTAATACAAACAGTTTTCTAAAACCATTTATAGATGAGGCGAAATACTTAATTAACCATGGTATTACATACAAAGGCAAATCTCTTAAATTTTCTATAAGAGCTTTTATTTGTGATGCTCCAGCCCGTGCTTTTGTCTTAGGTATTCATTCACACTGTAAATTTAAAATTATGTATTACTAATTTTTCTTTGAACTTTTCTAATAGGGGTTAAAACACATTCGGGGTACTACAGTTGTACAAAATGCAAAATTAAGGGAATATATAGAGATCACAAAGTGTGTTTTCCAAGTGTAGTGAATGATCCCATAACAGACGAGGAATTCAAATTAAAAATACAAAAGGAACACCACACAGAAACAAACTTGTTGTTGGACACTTTAGATATAGGATGTGTTTCGACATTCCCTATTGACTATATGCATTGTGCATTATTGGGTGTAACCCGCCAAGTGATCAATTTATTAATTAAAACCAAACGAAGGGAATTTTCTTTAAAGAACATTGCGATAAAGGCAATCAATCTTGAGTTGGCAAAAATACGCCCAAGTATACCTTCCGAGTTTGTTCGAAAACCCAGAACATTCCAAGATATAGAACACTGGAAAGCAGTCGAATTTCGGACATTTTTATTATACACAGGCTTGGTGGCATTTAAAAATATTTTAGCTCCAAAATATTACAACCATTTTTTATTACTGGTTTGTAGCATTCGGATATTGTGTCACCCAAAAAATTGCAGTAACAACAACGAATGTGCACGCAATCTATTAACGGAATTTGTACAGAATTTTACTCCTCTTTATGGAGAGGAAAATGTATCATACAATGTACATAGTTTGATGCATTTATCAGAAGATGTACAAAAATTCGGGACCTTAGATAATTACAGTGCGTTTCGGTTTGAAAATTATCTTCAACAAATAAAGAAAATGGTTAAAAAGGGGTCGTATCCTATTCAACAAATCTTAAACAAATTAAAACAAGTAGAGGAATTTAGTGAAGCTCCACAAGAAAACTCGTATACTACTTTTACACTTAGCTCGAAATTTCCCAATAATTATTGTTTAATTAAAAATCAAATATTAAAGATCATAAACATCCAAAACGATCTAATTCAAGGCCACTTTGTACAAAACCTTTTTAATTTCTTTGAATATCCAATAGAATCGAGAAACGTTGGAATATATTGTACCAATTCTAAAAATGAAGAAATTTCTGATATTTTACATTCTTTTACTCTTAATCAAATTAATAACAAAATAATTAAAATTAAGTCAACCACAAACACCGTTTATATCACTATTCAACATATGGGTTAAACTTTCAATTCCAGCAATGTCTTCAGAAAAAAATAATATATTCAACACCGACATGTTCGAGTCAGATGATGAGGCGAACTATGGAAATTTTTTACGCGTCGATTCTAAAATGAATCCGTCAACAAGTACTCAACTACCAACATTTCAAAAAAAGTTTAAGTTAAATACAAATGACCAGGAAAATCGAGCACCAATTGCGTTCGAAGTATCAAATACACTCAGTACTTCAACACGACCGACAATATCAGATGTAATGAAAACAATATCAGATGTGATGAAAATTCAACGAGAGCATGGCACCATGATCCGAGTATTATTAAGAGAGGTAAAGCTCCTTCGGCGAGAATTACAAGAGGAGAGGCAAAATAAAGCTAAAGATTCACTACAACCATCACTATCAATAATGCTTGACATCCCCGTGCTAACAGCAGATGAATTTAAAAAGTTGGAAGACGACATCAAAGATGATCCTGAAAAACAAAAAATATTGGTAAGAATTGCATACGTTTGATATCAATCAGTATATTAACTATCTTGTTCCTGTTCTTTACAGATAAATCTCTTCGATAAGGTGATGGATCAAAATATGGATAAATTCATCAAAGGATGCCTTAAACTAATAATAACTATACCCGCGGCAACATCATTTACTTGGTATGGTCGACACGGTAATACAGCTGTGGAAGGCTATACGTTAATGTCATTAATTATAGGTAAATTTTGTTTATTACTCTTAAACATTCTTTTATAACTTTACACTAATTAAATGTTGTTTTACATATTTACTTAGATTGCGCTGGCAAGAAATTTCCAACGTCTAAAATTGCGGAAAGAGTCAACATCATAAAAAAATGGTATCAATATGCCAAAGATGTTTACAAGAAAAATCAAGACTTAGAATCTAAACAGCAATAAAAGCTGGTGTTATTTTTATATGAATTTAAATACTAAGGCAACTATGTACATATTAAATTTTTAATCGTAGAAACTAGGCCAATGTATTTGGAATCGGGTCAGATAGTATAGTTTATAAGAAATAATTTGAATTACGTAATTGATAATGAAATCAAATGTGATAATAAATAATGAATTTATAAGAGGCTGATTTAGAAATATATGAAAAATTTTTGCTACTACAATAATAATAATAATTATTATTATTATTAAATATTATTGATTATTATTGTTATTTCAATTATTATTATATTATAAATATATTATATATTATAGTTTCAATTATTGAAATGAATTTAAAAAAATGTAATGATCAAGCAAAATATGATTGAAATAACTTATTTATGAAATTATTTTCAAAATAATCTATTAAAATAAAATACATTTATTAACAAATCCCATTTGTTTTAATGAAATTGCAGTTGAGTACAAAAAATAAATTCCATATAACCTGCAAGCGAAACTGAAAAGGCGAAACATAAGTGTATCGAAAAATCGTAAATGTTTTCGTTTCAAAAAACCCGGTACGTAAATATATCGGGCTAAAACCGCCGTAATCGAAACAGAAAATAAGTAACGTAATTATACTGAAAAGTCTGTAATGATTTCCGCTCGAGAAACGCGGTCCGTAAATATATCACAAAATATGTAGTATTTTCGATACGCACTAACACATGGAAGATATATCGCAAAAAGTCTAATTATCATAGGACGGTAGACTCAAAAATACATCGCTTTTACATCGCAAAATTGATTCGAAAACGATGTTTTATATGAAGGTGTTTCATCATTTTCGTATCGTTTTTGACTCGCAATGTTTATAGGGTTATTAGCGATTGTTGGATTATGTGTTGGATTATTATCCTTTTTATACGCATTGAATTTTATCCGTGCGTTCGGATGCGTGTTATAATGATTTCCCTTTTTCTAAACAATCATTTTTCCTGTTTACAAATTATTGTTTTAAACGGAATTTGTTTTCCTCCTTAGACGTGCTGTGTTTTTTAGAAAAAAAAGAACTCTTCCATATTTATGAAAAGCTCATTGGCTTTTCCATAATGAATTTAGTATCTCTATTGGTGTGTGCCTACTTTACCCTGCTGTCAAACGAACGTCAAATATTAATTCAATCAAAATCAATTCGATTTAATTAATCTTTGCTGGTGCTCGATCCACCACATATGTACATCGAAATTACATTGATGTTTTTTAACAAAAAGAATATGGCTTTCGATGTATTGGGTGTATGAATATGACTCCGCCCTTTCTCAATTGGTGTCGTTAAGTTCTTTTCATACCAGGCCCCAGGCGCCTCGGCTTTGAGATTCGTAAATAAAAATTTTTTATTCCGTTTTTTAACTATGTAATTTAGTTTTATTCGATTGATACCGTTTAATTTTATAGTAATAAATTCAATTTGTTGAAAAATAATTTATTTTTAAGTGATAATTTAAAAAAAACAAAATATATTACAATGAAGTTATTTACAAAGCCAAGGCAATGCGTTCCACACCCGACTGCGACATTTTAAAGTATGTAGTACAAAGCGAGGTGCTGTCTCAACATAACGTACAAATTACATTTTTTGCACAAATATTTCATACTTACCAAAAAATCTAGCTCATATGTACGTTACAAATTTAGAATATCTCAGTTCTTGCTATAATTCACGTGTAAAATAGACCTAAATAAAATATTTAATAGCAACCGAATGTTCAAAGCCAACGCCACCGGTATGAAAGGGTCTCAGCTTCGCATTTGTGGTAGCTAAATATTTCGAGGCGAGGCGCCTGGTATGAAAAGTGCTTTATTTTTACTGCTTACGTAAACTATAAATGCGCAATACTTGTATTCTATAGTACTTAATGTCAGCTATCAAACGCAGTGTACGACATTTGGTGGAAGTGTAAACAAATAGTATTTTTATCTCTTTCAAAATGTCGAATTTTATCCTAAATAAACATCATTTGCGGGAAGTTTTATTACATTATTTTATCGCAAAGAATAGTGCAGCGGAAACGCTGAGCATGCTCCATTGAATAAAACGTGCAAAGAATGGTTTCGGCGAAGATAAATAGCTTGGAAAACCACCCAAACAATTTGAAGATGCTGAATTGGAAACGTTATTGGCTGAAGATTCTTCTCAAACACAATCAGAATTGGCTGTAGCATTAAATGGTGATCGATCAACTGTTGCAAAACGTTTACAAACAATCGGAATGGTTCAAAAAGCTAACAACTGGGTTCCACATGAATTAAAAGAAAGAGACCTCGAACGTCGAGAAACCATTTGTGAAATATTGATTCAAATACAACAAAGAAAAGGTTTTCTGCATCGGATAGTTACTGGAGATGAAAAATGGATTTATTATGAGAATCCCAAACACCAAAAACTTGGGTGAAGCGTGGTGAAGCTGGTCCATCGCAACCAAAGCGAGATATCCATTGCAATAAGGTTATGCTCTGTATCTGGTGGGATCAGAAAGGTGTATGGTTTATTATGAACTGCTGGAATCAGGTGAAACTATCAACTAATACGTTTAAAGCGAGCTATACAGGAAAAACGATCAGAATGGGTGAAAAGGTACAACAAATTAATTTTTCAGCATGACAATGCAAAACCACATGTTGCGATGGTTGGCGAGAGTTCGTCGAAGAGGATAGTCGTGTTTTTCTATCCTCTTCAAAAATTTAATTTTATTTTGTTTTATTTTATTTTTGTGTTTTATTTATATAGTAATATGTATGTATACACTTTATATACATAATGCAGATTAATTTTAAATTTTAAATTAAATTCTAATTAAATTAATTTTAGTGTAATAATAATCAAAGTGTAGTGAAAATAATTAAAGTGTAATTTTGAAAAATGCAATCGCCGGGATGCATTAGTCAGGCAATGTTTTTATTTTTGTAGATAGAAAAATTAAAAGTGCATGATTTAATATTTTGTGGATTGTACATAAAATCAAAGTTCAATTTTTAATTACTGAAGTCTAATAAGTGGATAGTATTGAAATAGATTTTAACTTAAATAGAAATACGGCGTAGTAAATTTTATATTAGATTTTATTTTTACGCACCCTTATTTGTATTCTTATGTTTGATTTTGGGTACAATCAAAACCAACATTAATGTACTACAAGCCTGATTGTCACCAATATTATAAATTTGTTTTGCGCTTATACATGAAAGTATTGGTGATCGACAGATTATATAAATGAGTGAGAAAAACATACAAATTGTAGATAAAACAAAACAAACGAATTGTGTAGGGAAAATTGGGTATGTTAATAATGAAAAAAACTAATTGGGATTGGTTAGATGAGAGTATTTTTATTCTATTTTCGCACTAACACATTCAACTATAAGGTATTAAATGTAAGAGGGTATCTGTGTGCTTCATCACTAAATCAGGCTTGTAGTATTAGTGTTGATACATTAGTGTTGGTTTTGGTACAATCGTACAATCGACACTAATACATATTTATAATTTGGTATAAAAAAGGGCCATCAATATGTTTGTGTAGCTGTCTCGTTTACTCTTTGCACGGTTTCTGTGAAGGAAGTGTGCGTGGTTTTGTTGGTTTTTGTATTATAAAGTACAAAGAACAACGAGAAAGAGGAGTCTCTTTTTGTACGCGTTACGGAGCGGACCAAAAAAAAGTGGATAAATTAAATCGCATTAAGTGATTCCGGGTACCGCGTAATTCCGTATAAGGCCCATAATTTCGTACACAGAGCGAAGGAATCACCTTTTTTGCGAGTTATAAAAAACATGTTTGTGAAAAAGACTCAGGATCTGCTCAATATTAATTGATGTGATCCATAATTCATCGGGCACTAACGATATGAGCCTACGCCATTTTACAACGTGATCACACTATACCACACTTACTCGTATAACAAATGTAAAAATTACTACATATTAAATATTACAAAAACTAAAAATATAATAATTAATACTTTTTGTGAAAAAATATAACCTATCCAGTGCCCCAGGATTTCCCTTGAGAAATTTCTGTGGGTTTTTTCTGGAAAAACATAACTCACTGGTCCTGTGGATTGAAGGGTCTGACCTGGACATAAATTTTGGTCGTCTCATGAGTCGGTGAGGCGAGAATTACCGGATCGTAATGGTATTAGTTATTGTGTGTGTGTTCGAATGCTCTTTTATTATTCATGCTCTTCATGCTCATTTTAGTTTTTCGTATAGTTATTTTGTGTTCTTTGTTGAGATTAGCGTTTAGTATACGAATGAAATTTTTAAAGGGACACGAAGATGACGATGTTTGAAAAAAAAAAATCAATTGACTAAAATGCAAAATTGTGTATTAAAATTTTATTAATTTTAATTATAATTGTGTACAACCTGCAAGTCGATATACTTAATTTCAAATTATTTATATTTATAAAAAAAAATTCATTTAAATTGATAATAAAGACGATGTAAAATAATGAATTTGAAAATCCCATATGATTTTGTTTACGTTCCATATGGCATTGGAGAAATGTATAAAATGCATGTAGTAGTTAGCAAGATAAACAGAAAATAAAGGAATAAGAAAAAAGAGTTTTAATAATAGGTACATACATATGTATGTGACGCTGTACGTAAAAAAGGTTTCGTAAAACATCATTATCAATTTCAAATACAGCTTGTTAAAACAAATTGCGATTATTCTCGATTTGTTTAAATTTATCAAATTTTCAACAGAATTTTTTGATGGCTTTAATATTAAAATGAATTAAATCAATCAAATATTGTGAAAGTACAGTTTACATTATGTATTTTGAATGTATTTGAGTGTAAGTATTTTTAGTAACCTTTACATAATGTAAACTGTACTTACACAATATTTGATTGATTTAATTAAGTTTTTAATAAAAAATTAATCTGCTTTTGCAACCCGAAACCTAAAAAATTAATAAACAAACATGTTAAGTTAAAACTAAAGAAATACATTTTTTTATTATACAATAATAGAACTTTACTAAAAGTAGAATATTCAAAAAATACTTACAAAGAACAACACAGCATTGTTAATTCTCCTGCTTCATAGCAAGTGAAATATTCTCACACGTGAGCATAAGCATCAAAAAATTTTCCCAATTTCAACCGATTGGCTTATTTTTGATACTTACCGTCACAAAACGATACACTAATCCAAACAACGAAAATGACAGAACACAATAACAAAATGTATCTTATACTCCTTGTACGTATACAAAATTCTCATGAGGTAGTGAGGAAATTTGGGTCCAAAATTTATATACTGAGCAAATTTAGAAACAAACGAGAAATAGAATCTTTGCGTTGTTTTTGATACAGCTGTTACAAGTATTTTACTATTGTGTATAATGGGCACTAATACATGCATACAACTTGATTTATATATGGCAGGATCAACAATATGGTTGTACAGCTGTCTCGTTCGCTCTTTACACGGATTCTGTTAAGGAAATGTAGTATATTTTTTGGTTTCTGTATTATAATGCACAAACAACAACAAAAAGAGAATTTTTTCGTTGATACAGTTGTCACAATATTTTACTGTATTATCTTGATACATAGTTTAGGTGTGTTTATATGTACTATAAGGCCTACTGCTACGCACATGAAAGATGGTAGAAAATATTTACCGTCAATGTGTGTTGGTGGTTTTTTAGTATATAAGATGTTGTTACTTGTATGCTGGTGTTGTTAATCTCTTTGTGTTTCTGTGGATTCAAGAAACAACTATGATATTATTGAAATCATGCATTATGTGAACACAATGAGATTTCGTATATTCGACTCAAATAGGATTTTTATACTTTGTATAATCGAATTGGTTTGAGTCGAATTGGAATTGGGAGCTGTCTTATACAATTCATTTGAATGGTTTATTTAGGTAGGATTAATAAATTTTTTACAGGGTATTGCATACTGAATCAAATTGTTTTCTAATTAATTTAATTAATATTATAAATTATAAGTTGACTAAATAAATAAATAAATAAAATGCGAATTTAGTAATGTTGGTTTAAGTTAAGTTAAGATTTGATTTTTAACACAAAATGATGAGTTCATTTATGTGAACAAAGTGGAATTATGTTAAATCATTTTGGAAGGCTAAATGTTTTTGAGTTTGATGGTTGTCTTAATGGATTTATTGAAATTTAGATGGTGGGATGTACACACAATCGTCATAATTATACGTATTAGATACATCGATAAATTTTTAAGAAAGTACGGTTTCATTTTCATTGCATTTATTTATTGTTTTATTTATTTTGCATGCTTGATTTGGCACGGAGTGAGGTCCGTGAACTTAGTACAGAATATATATGTATAAACAGAACAATATGTTCTATTGCGCTTTAATCCTAAGTTTGTGAACAAATATTTAAAATAAGATTTAGAAGAGATAGAAAAACAATTTTGTATGGAATCAATGAAACAAAACAAAAATACAAAAATGTTTGTACCCACCTCTTTGTTTTGATCAATAAAAATCAGAACAATTTTAAAAGGAAAGGGAAATCTTTACACTTTGTAATGTGTTTAAAAGAGATAGACGTTCATACATAATTTTTGATTTTGGTCTAGTTAGCTTTGCGAAACTTTAAAATAAATCAAAAAATAAACAAAGGACCTCTTATTGTTTTCGATAACGGGATACCAAATCATATCAAACAAATAATAAAGACAAAAACAAAACTTGAATAAGGTTGTGTATGTGTTTATGTATCATTTCACTTTTATTTGTATAATTTTGTATCTCGTCATCAAAAACAATAAGTGGTCCTATGTTTATTTTTTGATTTGATTTTAAAGTTTCGCAAAGCTAACTAGACCAAAATCAAAAATTATTTTTGAACGTCTATCTCTTTTAAACACATTACAAAGTGTAAAGATTTCCCTTTCTTTTTAAAATTGTACTGATTTTTATTGATCAAAACAAAGAGGTGGGTACAAACATTTTTGTATTTTTGTTTTGTTTCATTGATTCCATACAAAATTGTTTTTCTATCTCTTCTAAATCTTATTTTAAATATTTGTTCACAAACTTAGGATTAAAGCGCAATAGAAGATATTGTTCTGTTGATTAATAAAAAGATCAAATTTCTGAATTATTGATTAGGTGCAGGTTTTTGGTGGCGGAGATCTATTCAATAGGTGAATGATGCTAATTCGATTTTTATTTAGGTAGTCTAATATTTTATAAGTTTTATTTTTGAATTGCGAAAATAACTAAGGTGAAGGAAATCATTTGAATATGTACACTATCAGACATAAATATTTGGACGACGTCCGGGATTAATCACTGGAGCTGATTTTGGAGTAGCTGATTTTGCTACTCGTGCAAATTTCCGCTCAGTCGGCTTAGTTAAAAGTCGTGGGCGTCCACAACGATGCTTATTTTTGTTGATCCGGTGTCAATAAATTTCTTTTTATGAAACTGATGCTACCGTTTGATATTACATATTGTAGGGATTTATTTTGATAAGTTTCTTGTCGTTGCAATGCTTTTATTATCAATTTTTTAACGCTTTCATCTATTTCTTTGGAGAGGCTCATTTTTCAATCCCTAAATTAAATTTATGAATACATAGTTAAAATTTTTGTTCTAAAATATGAAAAATATCTTCTGCTAAAATCAATCACTTTATTGGTATTAAATTGTAATTTATATTAAGGTTGCTGTTTCGTTTAAATATTTATGTATATAGATTGAAATATTAAACTAATTAAATGAATAGCATCGTACGTTATCTAGGATAAGGGAAATTCCCTTTTATATGATATTGTAAACTACATTGCATTGCAAAAATATTTGAGGTATTGATGAAAATGTTTCAACACTTTTTGTCAATTTAATTTAATTTAATTATATCAAAGTGTGATAGTTTGTTCGGGTATTTTTGTCTGATGGTGTAGTTGATATAAAGTATATTTAATTATATATAATTGTTAGATCGTCTCTAAGCTAAAGAAATATTGGTGAATTCTCGCTCAACATCCAGAAACTCCAAGCAGCAGTTATGTAGCGTAGAAAATGTATTGTTCTTGTGATATCTATTTTATTTTATTGATCACTAACTAATTTATATAAGTAAATTTTTATTAATTAAGTAGTAAAGCAATTTAGTTTTCAGTGATACCTGGGAAATTCTATTTGAGTTTTATTAGTAAATATCATATATACGAGTAGGTACATGTAGTACTTAACTAAATTATTGATATTCTAGACTTTTTTGCGTAGTATTATGATCAATGTTTACATTATATTATATACTTTTATAAATAAATAATTAATTTCAACATTATTAATTTCCTTTTTTCTAGACCTGTTGGAAATTGCCGATTAGTTTAAATTTAAAGCCGACTGCACGGGCGAGATTATTTTTATCCCAACATTTTTTATCCAATGAAATCACTATATTGATAAAAAAAAAAAAAAAATTCTCCTTCAAGATTTAACCTCACGAGTTAAAATTTATTGAAAATAATCTTTGGATAAAAATAATCCGTCTCGTGTAGCGAGCTTAATAGTACGGTTAAATATATATTTTCAACTTTTTATTTTTAAATCTAGTTGCAGTAGGTAAACAATTAATTAACTATTTACAGGAGAATGGTAACTAATGGAACAAGTGCTGTGAATTTAAATTATAACTTAACAATTTAAAATTTTTAAACATTCTTTTAGAATTTTAGCTTAGAAGTGGGAGAGTTTACATAGGCAATTTCATAAAATGTTAATTTTTGTAATACTTGTATGGAATATATTGTGTTTTGCTCATTTAAAAATATTTAAAGGTTTCTCTTCCTTAATTTGCTAATAAATAATTCAATTTTCAGAATATAACATAGTTCCAGAATCAATCATTAATATGGGGATTAAATTAATCCTGAATTTCAGAATTAGATTTTACTTTGATATTATGGTGATTTATTAATTAAAATTAGTTTTCAGAGTTGCCTGGGAAATTATATATAGTACTCGTATGTATTGATTTTATTTGTTGATTCTTGATATACTTATAGTACCTAAATGTATTATTGATGATTCTAGGCTGTTATGGTACTGTAACATTATCATTTTTATATTATTTATTATAAATTTTATAAAATAATTGAATTTTTAATTATTTATCTTCTTTTCTTGATCGGTAGGAAATGTGTGATTAGTTTAAATAAAATTGTATGTTTAAATGGTTTTATTGTTATTTTAATTCTTGTTGCCTTATGTAATAATTATTTAATTATATATAGAAGGACCATGAAAAATGAAATAAGCGCTCTTTTTGTAATTTTAGATTAGTAATTTTAAATTTTTCCTAAATAATTTTTCAGGTAAATTAATGAAAGGCGGAAAGGGGGAATTACAACATGAATATTTTTTTTAGATTTAGATCTAGAGAGTCCTGAGTATACGGCCCTGGATTCCAGAGAAATGATCATCTAATAATGTAGTTAGATTGTGCTGTCTTGTGCTCACCTATTTACTATATATTGTACTAATAATTTAATAACTATCGATCGCATTGGTGTCTGCAACCGGGTCGAGTCTCTCCCAACTAATAATCCTATCCAATCCTTCGGTTTTGTTATATGTGTACGGGTGTACGGTGTGTGCCCGGGAGTCCGGGAGATCCTCCTATAAAGCTTGGTCGTACACTCACAATCATTCGATAAAAAGGCGAACGAAGTCGAATTGGATTAGTAATATTTGGTAAGCGATAGTGTAAAGATTAAAAGGAATTAAAAAGTGATTTAAAAAGTGTTTTAGTGTAAAATAAAACTAAAAGTGATCAATAAAATTTGGGAATAATTTATATAAAGTGATTTTGTGAATTTTTATTGATAAACTGTGTTGTAATAAATTTTGTGAAATAAATAAATTCGTTGGTGATAAATTAAATTGATTGACAAGGCAAAAACGTAACAATATCTTTTTTTTGTTTTTTAAATTATCACTTAAAAATAAATTATTTTTCAACAAATTGAATTTATTACTATAAAATTAAACGGTATCAATCAAATGAAACTAATTTATATACAGTGAAATCTCCTTATAACGAATACCATTTTAACGAAATTTCCAGTATAACGAACCTTTTTAACTTGTTTGGTTGGCCCAGGGCATCTACTTAATGAAAAATTTCCGTTTTAACGAAAACAATTTTCGTTGGAACAGAAATTAAAATTTTTGGAAAAAATTGATTCTGGTCAGGCAAAACACAGTGTGTCGATAGCATTTAATATCGCTCCGTTAACGTTGTCTATGTTTATTAAAGATTGACATAAAATTGAAAACCAAATTAGAGACAGCGGTATTGGTCCAAAACGAAAGAAAATTAGAGCAGCTAAATATGAAGACGTCGATGAGGCTGTTTTTATGTGGTTTCAAGAAGTGCGATCCAGAAACATTCCCATAAATGGCCCTCTAATTCGTGAAAAGGCCTTAGAATTATCCAAATTGTTTGGCCATGGCAATTTTCAGGCTAGTGTTGGTTGGTTAAATCGTTTTCGTGAGAGATTTGGCATTTCTTTTAAGATAATTTGCGGTGAAGAAAAAAGTGTGCCACTGGATAAAGTGAACGAATGGCGCGCAGGTAAATACAAATTGACTTTTATATTTAAGACAATTAAAAACCATGTGTACTCTTTTAAGGTGAAATTCAAACAATTTTAAAAAATTATGACAAGAAGGACATTTTTAACGCGGACGAAACAGGTGTATTTTATCAGCTTTTGCCTAATAAAACTCTCACATTACAAGGCGATTCTTGTAAAGGTGGAACAAAATCTAAACAACGGCTTACCGCGTTGTTTTGTTGTAATGCCACCGGAACGGAAAAATTGAAGCCACTAGTAATTGGAAAATCACTGAAACCAAGATGTTTCAAAAATATCCAGTCATTGCCTTGCGAATACTATGGGGGCGAGTAACAGGGACAGCAGAGACGCAACGATTTCAACAACAAAGTCAAGCAACACTACCTACAGTTAGTACAAATTTGTGTGACCGCATGGGAACATGATGATGGAACGAAATGTCGCCCCCTCACAACCGCCGATGGAAAAAATGGTGGAGGGAGAATAATAATAGTTGTTTACACCTTTTCTGAAAAAAGAGTTTGCGCACCAGGAGATTTGTGTTGTCATTGTGTCCTTCGTACAGGGTTGGAGCAGTAGATGAACTTTAAATTGTTATTGTCTTGTGCGCTAAATAAATTACTAAAAAATAAAAAATTACTAACAAATTTACTAACTATCAACTACTTTTAGGTGTCTGGAACCGGGTTGAGTCTTTGTTGCTAACATTCCTTTTCCATCCCTCGATCTTGTTATATGTAAAAAGGTGTACGACGGCGGCCTGGCCAGAGGCGGATATCACAACTATTAGACTTATGTGGTTATCGATGTGGCGCCTTTCTTTACGGGGTGAAATATTGCTATGTTTGGCTTCATGGAAGAATGGTGTCGTGTTGTCAGTCATTGCCTTGCGAATACCGTGCCAATAAAAGGGCCTCGGATGACAACAAGAAAATGGAAAAAAATAATCGTAAAATTTTGCTGCTCATAGACAATTGTACGGCTCATAACTTAAATTGTCAATTGACAAATGTTAATTGTTAAATATTTCCCACCTCACTGCACAGCAGTTTTGCAACCCCTTGACTTGGGAATAATCCGGGCAGTTAAAATTAATTTTCGAAAGAAGTTAGTACTCCTAAATTTATTGAGTGATACCAAACGCAATGTAAAAGAAGGTTGTGAGTTATTAACAGCGGCTTGGTGGGATGTTCGGGAGTCAACCATTCTAAAATGTTTCCTTAAAACCCAGCTTTTTGAATCAGAAGCTGACCACATCGAACTTGAATTCAATGATGGTGAATCAGAGCAAAATGAGATTAATACTGAATTGGAATATTTGTGGAGATCGGTCGATGCGCCTGGTATCACCTTTCAGGATTATGTGGATGTCGATATTCACCTTCTAATTTCACATGAGTTAACTAATGACGAAATTATGAAGAGCGTTAAAGATGCGTCTAATACAGTGGAATTAACAATTGAAAGCAACGATAGTGACAGCGATTCTACGGAGGAACCCATAAACAAAACCAAAATGTGTTTTTCTACAGCTCTGGATTATTTAAGCGATGTCAAGTTTTATTTGTCAACAGTTAATAATGTTCCCGATGAAGCATTTCAAAACATTTAGGCCATCGAAAATTTTATGATGAAAACTGCTACAAAGAATTCACAATCCAAACTTACCGATTTTTTTACTCACAAATAAGTCTGAATACGTGAAATACATATGTATGTACATTACATACATACATATGTATATGTATGTGCATATACTAGTGATGTGCTAAATCGATCTTTTTTGTTCTGTTTTGTTCATTTTCTCATATGATTTTTTAAAAAAAAGATCGATTTAGCCCATCCAACGCCACTACATAAAAAGCCATGACACAAAAATGTGTGGTAGTATGTGTTAAGGGGATAAAGATTTTTATTTTCCTATGAAACGTAAACAAAATACTATGGGATTTTCCAACACATTTTTTTATATCGTCTCTATTTTCAATTTAAATAAATATTTTTATTTACAAATATAAATAATTTGATATCAAATATATTGAAATGTAAATTGTAAACAATTTTGATTGAAATTAATAATCATTTATTAAGTAATTTTGCATTTTTATAAAAATATTTGTTTCGGCATGCTTCGTGTTCCTCTAATCTTAATAAATTTATTAAAATTAGAGGAACACGAAGCATGCCGAAACAAATATTTTTATAAAAAAGCAAAATTACTTAATAAATGATTATTAATTTCAATCAAAATTGTTTACATTTTACATTTCAATATATTTGATATCAAATTATTTATATTTGTAAATAAAAATATTTATTTAAATTGAAAATAGAGACGATATAAAAAAATGTGTTTGAAAATCCCATTGTATTTTGTTTACGTTTCATAGGAAAATAAAAATCTTTATTCCCCTCTTTATATTAGTGGTTTGACTTTTTAGACTGATGTCACGGCTATTTATGTAGTGGCATTGGCCCATCACTAGCATATACAAATTTTAAAAACATGTACAAATTTATGAATTTTTATTTTACTATAACTTTAAATAATTAATTGAATTGTTTTTTTTTAATGAAATCTGTGATATGTACTACCAACATATGTATTATACATAATAATTATGTACATATATATATATATATATATATATATATATATATATATATATATATAAATTGAAATAAAAATGTGCTTTGAACCAAAAAAAAAAAAAAAATCGTTTTAACGAAATTCCAGTTTAACGAAGTAATTTTTCCGGTCCCTTTGAGTTCGTTATAACGAGATTTCACTGTAATTAAAAAACGAAATAAAAAATTTTTATTTACGAAGCTCAAAGCCGAGGCGCCTGGTATGAAAAGTACTTAAGTCTGTAAGAGTAGGTTCATTATCAAGAAAATGAGTAGGAGAAAAAACTGCTGTTTTAGCTAAACCATCTGCTACAGTATTTCCTTTTAAGCCACAGTGACCCGGGAACTAATGAATGACAACATTTTGAATATGGCCGGCAGTGTCAATAATTTGATTTTCATAGTGTCTATTTGTATCGTATGAAAGAGCCGTTTCTAAGGAAATTCAAGAGCTTTGAGTAAAATCAGTAATGATGATAATATTATTGTTTTTGATAATTAGTGCTATGATACGAGTAACTCCAATTTTGATAGCAATGGTTTCGATATTTATAATATCAGTAGGGTTATTTAGTTGGATGGCAAATTTCCAACTTTTATCCTCGACGAAAATTACAATTCCGGCTTTATTGTTAATTATAGAACCATCTGTGAAAAATTTTCAGTTATTATATTTATTAATTTCAGCCATAGATAACGCATATTGTTCAGAATGGTTAATAAGATTTTTGTTTATAATTTGTTTTGTTTATAAGAAAATAATGGTTAGAATATGTCATTAAGTTTAGGAAGAGATCTGTTAAATTTAATGTCGTTACCAATTTTGGAATTATTATAAAGATTTTTTGTAATATAAATTAATGATTTTTTAATAAAATCCAGATCTGAAGATGTTTCTAGGGATTCAGATAAAATAGCCGGAATCGGAGTAGTTCTTAAAAAGCCTAAACAAGCTCTCAGACAAGATTTTAAGATCTTTTTTATATTTGGTGTCTGTAAAAACATATGTGTATTCAAGTTTTGATTTAACGATTGCTCTAAAATTATTGATCACTGTTTCAGGATTTACAGCTCCATTAAAATGGGTGAGTGTTTTAAGTAATTAATAGAATTGGAAATATTTGTTTTTAAACTTGTATTTGAAAGTTTGTTAGTTGAAGTTGTACCCAGCATTTTAGTAGTTAATCTTTCTTTTATATAGACATTATTAAAATTGAAATATTTTTATCTATTGTACATTATCAAAAGCTTTGCAAATATCAATGTTATTTTTTGTTTTGTTGTTTGAGGGAGTTGATGAAATTAAACATTTCAATAAAATAGTCAGTGATACTTTTGTTTTTTCTAAAACCAAAATTGTAATAGTTAAGAATATGATTGTAGATTAGATGATCATTAATTCTTTTTAAGATGAGTTTATTGAAGATTTTTGAGAAAATAGGTAACATGCAAATAGGACGGTAGTTAATAATGTTTCTATCATCTTTCGCCTTTTTCAAAATGGCAATTGTGTATGATGTTTTCAATTTTGTAGGGTAAATCTGATTTTGCCAGATGTTATTAAAATAATTTGTAATAATATTGATCAGGTTAAAATTAGTGGAAACTAATTGTTTAATGATTTTATATGAGATTTTATCATATCCTGTGAATTTCAATGTTTTTAAATTCTGTGGGATTAATATTAAGATTTTATTAGAAGAATTAGGAGAGGAGACAAAGGAGAAAGGAAAATTATAATTTAAAAAATTATTGGCTAGTATGGGATCTTTTAAAATTCTGTAGTTGGATTGTTTTATATTTTTAATTTTATTAATATTGTTCCAGAGATTAAAGTTATTAGTTTTATGATTGATGCTCATCAAAAAAATATTCCAAGACTTTTTCTTTTCTCTTCTGGTTGTTAATTTAAGTTTTTGTACAGATTTTTTTAATTCATCAGCGGTAAAAATATTTTTGTTTAAATTATAAATTAGTTGTTTGTGTTTTTTAATGTTCCATAGTCTCTGTATAAGGTCATTCCACCAAGGTTTTGGTTTGAAATTATTTCTAATTGTGATAATAGAGGTGTTTTCAGAAATTAATTTTTCTAGATGCTCTTCGATCGAGATTACATTTGTCATCAATAGTATTTAGATCAAAATCTTTCAATACTTGAGACCAGTTTGTGATTTGTTTTTTTTTGATAATAGTTTAGTTTGAAGTCAATAAGTATTGGAAGATGGTCACTTCCTAAATTAATGGGATCAATTTTCCATGAGAGTTTTTCAATTTAATTGATTGAACACAAAGTAATGCCCAGTGCTGAAGAATTATATCTGAAAAAATCTTGTCTTGTGTGAGAACCGTCATTCAATAAAAAGACGTTATTAGCAGTGATTATATCTGCAATTTTATCACCCACTCTGTCGTAAGTAGGGGTTAATGAACTATCCCAAAGACTATTATGAATATTTATGTCTCCCGTTATTAAACAGTTATCTAGATTTTGAGTAATAAGATGTTCAAATTCGTTAATGATTTCCTGAGGTCTATTAACAGAGTTATTATAAAAAAAAATGATATTAAAATCAATATTTTTAAATTTGAGATTAATTTTAAAGGCTTGAAAACAAGGAAAGTTTTTTATGTAATAAAAAACCTACATCGCCAAAACCATCCGGTCTGTTATCAGTAATAAGATTGTAATTGTTAAAAGTTAAATTGCTGTTTGGACTTGTCCCGGTTACGGATAAAATAACGATATCAATACGATTGGATTGTATATAATGATACAGTAGATGTTACGGCCGTAAAAGGAAAACCATAGAGTAGTAGAAAATAATATAATTTGCATTGTATAAAAAAGCAGCATCTTCTATGCGATCCTGTAGAGATAAATGTTACGTTTAAAATTGTAATAGTATTTGTGTACATAGAAAATAATATAATTTGCATTGTATAAAAAAGCAGCATCTTCTATGCGATCCTGTAGAGATAAATGTTACGTTTAAAATTGTAATAGTATTTGTGTACATAGAAAATATGTATGCAAAAGAAATGTATATAATATGAAAAGTATATAAGGAATATGTATGTCGTGGTAATAGAAAAAAGAAGGAATATAAAAAAAATGTGGAATTAATATAAAAAAGATGATAGTGGTGTAGAGATCGAAAGAGTAAAGTAAAATAAATTAATTAATCGTGAAAAAGGGAATTTTGGTTTTTGTATTGGAAAAAGGGGTTATAGTTTCGGACTAAAGGAATTTGGGAAATTTCTATTAAGGAATCACGCGGGTTTGTGGAAAAGCAAGCGGATTAAGCAGAGTCGTATCAAGGTGCCGAAACCCGGGACGAGCCGGGACCAGAAATTCAGTCTAATAATCAAATAACAGTAAGCAAGTGCAAAGTTGTGTGTCGTCGCGAGGAAGGAAAGTGGTAAGCGGAAAGTAATAGTAATTAATAGTGAAATAAGTAAAAGTGATGTGCAAATTGGTTAATATAAGCGTGTTGGATAGGAAAAGTATAGTTAAAAGGGTGAGAGAGAGATAGGCAAACGTGAAACCGCGCGGAAAATCGGTACCGTGGAGATCAGGAGTACGCATCTTAGATGCGGAAAATGATATCCACGTGGAAAATAAGTACAGTGGGAAAACGTGAATGATAGTGAAGAGTGGTTAGGAAGGAAATACCGTTAGACGGTTAGGAATGAAATACCGTTAGACGGTTAGCAATAAAATACCGTTAGACGGTTATGAAGAAAGGTCGTTATTTTGAAAATGTGCTCGATTGGGAAATCGAGAGTAGGTACCGATATTATAGAAAATGTGCTCGAATAGTAAATCGAGAGTACCGTTGATTTAGAAAGGTCGTTATTTTGAAAATGTGCTCGATTGGGAAATCGAGAGTAGGTACCGATATTATAGAAAATGTGCTCGAATAGTAAATCGAGAGTACCGTTGATTTAGAAAGGTCGTTATTTTGAAAATGTGCTCGATTGGGAAATCGAGAGTAGGTACCGATATTATAGAGAATGTGCTCGAATAGTAAATCGAGAGTACCGTTGATTTAGAAAGGTCGTTATTTTGAAAATGTGCTCGATTGGGAAATCGAGAGTAGGTACCGATATTATAGAAAATGTGCTCGAATAGTAAATCGAGAGTACCGTTGATTTAGAAAGGTCGTTATTTTGAAAATGTGCTCGATTGGGAAATCGAGAGTAGGTACCGATATTATAGAGAATGTGCTCGAATAGTAAATCGAGAGTACCGTTGATTTAGAAAGGTCGTTATTTTGAAAATGTGCTCGATTGGGAAATCGAGAGTAGGTACCGATATTATAGAGAATGTGCTCGAATAGTAAATCGAGAGTACCGTTGATTTAGAAAGGTCGTTATTTTGAAAATGTGCTCGATTGGGAAATCGAGAGTAGGTACCGATATTATAGAGAATGTGCTCGAATAGTAAATCGAGAGTACCGTTGATTTAGAAAGGTCGTTATTTTGAAAATGTGCTCGATTGGGAAATCGAGAGTAGGTACCGATATTATAGAGAATGTGCTCGAATAGTAAATCGAGAGTACCGTTGATTTAGAAAGGTCGTTATTTTGAAAATGTGCTCGATTGGGAAATCGAGAGTAGGTACCGATATTATAGAGAATGTGCTCGAATAGTAAATCGAGAGTACCGTTGATTTAGAAAGGTCGTTATTTTGAAAATGTGCTCGATTGGGAAATCGAGAGTAGGTACCGATATTATAGAGAATGTGCTCGAATAGTAAATCGAGAGTACCGTTGATTTAGAAAGGTCGTTATTTTGAAAATGTGCTCGATTGGGAAATCGAGAGTAGGTACCGATATTATAGAGAATGTGCTCGAATAGTAAATCGAGAGTACCGTTGATTTAGAAAGGTCGTTATTTTGAAAATGTGCTCGATTGGGAAATCGAGAGTAGGTACCGATATTATAGAGAATGTGCTCGAATAGTAAATCGAGAGTACCGTTGATTTAGAAAGGTCGTTATTTTGAAAATGTGCTCGATTGGGAAATCGAGAGTAGGTACCGATATTATAGAGAATGTGCTCGAATAGTAAATCGAGAGTAGCGTTATGCTAAAAAATAGGCTCGACTAATAAAGCGAGAGTAGCGTTATGCTAAAAAATGTGCTCGACTGATAAAGCGAGAGTATGGTTATTTTGGAAAATAGGCTCGACTAATAAAGCGAGAGTAGCGTTATGCTAAAAAATGTGCTCGACTGATAAAGCGAGAGTATGGTTATTTTGGAAAATAGGCTCGACTAATAAAGCGAGAGTAGCGTTATGCTAAAAAATGTGCTCGACTGATAAAGCGAGAGTATGTATTGTTATGTTATAAAATGTGCTCGGCTAATAAAGCGAGAGTATTGTTAAGTTTTGAAATATGCTCGAATGGTAAATCGAGAGTACCGTTAATTTAGGAAAGTCATTATTTTGGAAATGTGCTCGAATGACGGTTATGAAGCGAGGTGGTTATGTTGGAAAATGGGCTCGATGGATAGGTCAAGGCAAATAATAGTTATAGCCGGAAGTACCGGTATCCAGGAAAACGTGCTCATTAATGAGGGCTAATGCAAACGATAGGGAGAATGGGGCTGAGGCCGCATATTAGATGCGATGAGTAAACTCAACCGTACCAGAGGTAGAAAGAGTTGAGTCCGCATGTTGGTTGCGATGGTTAAACTCAAGAGCATAATAGTTAGAAGGAATCGAATCAGGGAAAAGTAGTATGAAAGTGGGAAATATTGGAGGAAAGGTTGAGCTGAAAGTAAAGGAAGAAAAGAAAGGTCGTAAGAGAGAGTGTGCGAAGTAGTGAGGAGTTTAGAAGAAACATGAGGAAATGCAGACCATTGGATTAGGAATGCAGAAGGAATGTGAAGGGATATACAGGCGAATACCAGGATCGTAAGTGGTAAAGGATACGATAAATTGAAGAGAGGTAGTAAGGGAGTTGATAAGTAAACATAGGCAGCATGGAAGATAATAAGATATTAAGAATAGCATAGTAGATTCAGTGAAAGAACTATTTAGTTTAGGGTATCATTGCTGAGAAGGAAGTTATGAAGGTTGAGCGTGTTTATTTTATATTGCATTTTTTTTTGTTGTCGAGTAAAATTAATTATGATAGTATGGCCATACGTGTTACCGCTCTTCCGGATTGGCTCCGACTCATGTGATAAAAGTGGATATAGGTTCATAATAGGGTAATAATGCTAGTGAAAGAAAGGGAGAATAGTTGTAACAAGGAACTAAATAGATAGAACGGAGGAAGCAAGGTCATGAATTTAATGAGGAAAGAGAGGGTCGAAGGTTGAATGATATTAATGTGTGATCAGGAAGAATGGTGAAACTCAGTATAAGCAATGTTGTAAAGCAAGGAGTTTTTTAGAAAAATGGCCAGCGGAAACTCAGAGCAGTTTGTGGAAGGGTACATCAGGGCCAAGATGGATCAACTGGAAGAAATACGGAGCAAGGTAGTGGGCAGGCTGTATAACCAGAGGGAGCTGGGGGAAATAGGCGAGGAAGTGAATGGCATCCGACGAAGTGTTGCCAGACAAGTGGAAATGACAAGGACCTCCAATATAGACCGGTTGTTAGTGGAATACAGGAAACTCTCGATAGAGATCAGCAAAGCGCGGTATAAGGACAAAGAGAGGAACGAAAGGCTGGCGGTAGTACTGAGATCCATCTCACCAAAACGATGGTCAGCGGTAGATTGGGACACCTTTCCAAAGGAAAAGGGAAAACCAGAAAAGGCATCGGCATTGGGCGGGTCGACAACTTCCGTCAAGGAGATCCAAGTGGCGACTAGGACACCGGTAGCGATGGGGCGATTACCCTCTGCGGTGATCCGGAGCAACAATTTTGTACCGATGGGAAGAAAGTCCGATCGGAGAAGCCCAGGTAGAAACAAAGGAGCTGTGCCCGCACAATATTTATCGGCACCCCAAACAAGAGCAACGGGCCCACAGAAAGGAGTAGCCTATCCGCCAATGGCTTATGCGCTACCTTACCCACTGCCACGTGACAACAGCAGAGTGATAGGATATTCCGAGATATTCACGAGCACGAAAGGAGATCACGGCCGATGCGTATTATGCGAAGGGTCCCATAAAATGTATCGGTGTCAGAGGATGATGGAGCTTGGGTTGGGTGAAAGATGGAGGCTGGCATTGAGTAAAGGAGTTTGCTTACATTGCTTGTATCCAAGGCACTCCTCGTTTACATGTAGTGAGCCAGGCGCATGTAAAAGATGCGGTACTCGGCACAACAGTGTGCTGTGCCCAAAGAACCCGGGGAATCGGGGTTAGTGCGCGAAGGTAAGCAAAGTGGTACCAGAAGAAGCAAGGTTGTATCAGAAGAAGCTAAGTTGTACCGCAAGAAGCAGGGTTGTATCGGGGGAGGCGAAGTTAGGAGAAGAATTGGTGATATCCACTAAGAATAGTTGTATTTTGATGTTTTATAAATAAAAAGAAATGGATTATATTGTTTAATAGAGTAATTTTGTTAAAAAGAAAAGAGCAATTAGTAAAGGTTTGGTCAGGAAGGGTAAAAATAAGGAAGGTAGGGTAATCACGTCCTCAATGCGAGGAAGCTGTAAAATTGAGAAAAGGAAAGGTTGAGAAAAGGAAAAAATAGGGGAACCAACTCACCAGGAGAATGGTGATACGGAAAGGGAGTATCGTAATGGAATATTTAAGATTATAGTTACAGGGAATCATGGAAAGGAAGGTCGGGAGACCGCCCCAGTTGAGAGATGCAAAAGAGGGAAGGGCGGAGAAACAAGACAGGTTATACGCCCGAAGGGAACAAGACATCGAATCGTTGAAACGATTATCGAGCCAGATAATGGATGAAGAGGAGAGTGGAGCGATGTCCACCTCAGAATTGAGAATGCGCCAGGAAAGATTGCGGCAGCATTTCACGTCGTTCGAGGAGACTGACCGGTTGTATACAGAGGGGAATCTCTTAGTCACAGGGGAACTGTACCATGAGATCGAGGATCTATTCATCAAGGCAATGGTGCGAGTCCAGGATAGACTGGATAAAGAAGGAAGTACTCGGCAAATTAGTGAAGATCAGAGCATAATTGAACCATTTAGCCAGCCTTCGACGATAATAAAGGTGGAATCGGTCCAGCCGCCACGATTGGATAAGTTCAACGGTAACCCGGCTGACTGGCCGGCCTTTCGCGATTTATTCTTAGCGGAAGTCCACCACAAAGGCTACGACCCGATCAATAAGCTACTGTACTTGCAACAAGCTTGCATAGGCAAGGCGGCGGTAACATTGGGTCCGTGGCAACTGACGAGCGATAACTATACGGCGGCATGGGAAACATTAATGAAAACATACAACGATGATTACCATGTCATTCACAGTATATTGGGAAGGATGCAGGCCGTGAAGAAACAAGAAAGAGAGACATACGATTCCCTACGACTCGTATTAGACTCGGTAACCAGCGGCACGCGCCAATTGGAAACAATCGCTCCTCAGTCTCATATAAGGGATCAATTCTGGATCCATCACGCCAAACAGCGTCTCCCTAGAGATACCTTGGATGCATGGGAACAACACCGGAATAATCTAAGTGCAACCCTACTACCAACACTTGACACCTTTAAGAATTTCCTGGAAACCAGAGCAAAGGGTCGAAGGGAAGTAGAGAGCGAAGTAGTAGGGGGAAGTACCCAAGGTGACCAGGAATCATCACGTATGAAGGAACAACATGGAAGACGTACCGAACGATTCCAGAGTCGGCGATTCCAGCCATATAGTACAACGAGTAAAGATCAGCAGATCCCGCGATATAACCAGGCAACACCGAATAGACCCAATGAAAGCTTCCCACTCGGGATCGCAAGGCCCGAATTTCGACAGCGAAGCTGTGTTATGCAAGGTTGTATGAACAATCACAAACTAGAGGAATGTCTCATGTTTAAGAGAATAAGCTTACCAGAGCGATGGACCGCAGTCCACAGGAGCAGGGTATGCCGCTGTTGTCTAAATCCAGGCCATAGAGCCGCAGAATGCAGCCAGGAAGGCTGCACTGGTTGTCCAAAGGGAAGAGCAACCCATCATTTCATGTTGTGCAATAAAGCGAGGCACAATCAACAGCCACAATCTAACGCCTACAATTCAGGCAGAGGAAACAATCAATAGCAATTAAACCCACTGAAGGCCTCGGAACACAAGATTCAGTCGGTATGCCAGGTGGTGAGTAAAGTACCGCAGGTTGTGTTAGCCACGGTGTGGGTAAGATTAAGATTTGGACAAACCTTCTCCCGGCCAATCAGGATGATCTGGGACACAGGAGCCCAGGTTAATATAATAACGAATAGCGTAGTAAAAGAACTAAAACTAGTTCGATCAGCGGCAAAGGTAGGAATAAAGGGTATCGATGGCAAAGCTGCTAGGACGAAAGGAGAAGTGCAGTTGGAGTTGTGGCATGGCCAGTTGGGGCAGACAATTACTACAAAAAGGTTTGTGATCATAATGAATTTGATACCAGATCACCCGCAGAGATCATTCCAACCGGGGGAATTTAGCGATACGGTGAAACAGGATTTAGCCGATCCGCGGTATTTCGAGCAAGGTAGTATAGAGGGGGTAATTGGAACAGAGATAGCCGCAGCACACATTAAGCCAGGCATGGAACGAAGTTCAACAGGATTGCTTGCACAGAGCACTTCATTGGGATGGATCATTTCAGGTGAAGGAGGGTTCGCGAGTCCAGAAGAAGAACCAAGGACTATAGGAGTGGTAGTCAAGGAAGAGATAAGGAGTTTGATCCAAAGATTATGGGAAGTCGAGGAAATGGAGGAGAGGCCAATATCTATGGAAGATCAATACTGTGAGGACAATTTTAGGGAGACAGTTATAAAAGAAAACAACAGATACAGCGTTACTATTCCATTACGCCCAGAGGCAGAATTGGGTGAGTCAAAGGCTATGGCGGTAAGGCGGTTTTTCAGTCAGGAGAGTAAGTTTAAACGAGACCCAGAATATAGACAAAAATACGTCGAGTTCATGGAAGAATATGAGAAGATGGGGCATATGATGCAGGCTACACCAGTAGTACAGGGAGAACTGCATAATTACATCCCACATCACGCGGTTGCGGTGGACCGCAAGTTTAGGGTAGTGTTCGACGGATCAGCCAAGACCAGCAACGGGAATTCATTGAACGACATTCAATACATAGGACCACGACTTCAAAAGGACCTGCTCGACATAATAATCAAATTCCGCACTGGGAGAATAGCAATATCGGCCGATATTTGTAAAATGTTCCGACAAGTACGAATTCAACCTATTCATTGGAATCTACAGCGAATTGTGTGGCGAGCGGACCCTAACGAGCCACTCCGAGATTATTGGCTAACAGTAGTGACATATGGGCTAGCCTCATCACCATATTTGGCAGTCAAGGCCTTAAATCAATGTGCCGTTGAAGCAGTTAAGAAGAAGCCGAAGGCAGCTCAGGTGGTGAACGAGGATTTCTACATGGATGACATGTTAGCATCAGTGGAATCGGAAGGTGAGGCGATGGAGTTAAAGAAGGATGTAACAAAAATACTTCGAGGAGGTGGATTCGAATTAACAAAATGGCGTTCCAATTGCTTGAAGGTAATGGAGGAGGAGATGGAAGCAAAGGTTGTCGAACTACAAAACAACACGAGTGTACTAGGGGTCATTTGGGATTTCGTGGAAGATGAATTCCGATTTAAGGTGCAAGAGCGGGATCAACCGAATCTCATGACAAAGCGTTACATAACAAGCGAAGCAGCGAGGGTGTTTGATCCACAGGGATGGGTGACGCCAGTTACAATGAAAGCAAAGTTGTTCATTCAAGAGCTGTGGCGTATGGGCAGCAGTTGGGACGAATCCTTGCCGACATCCTTGAGGCAGGAGTGGAAGATATTCTATGACGAACTTAAGTTTATCAACGAATTAAGGATACCCAGATGGCTGGAGACATCTGCTAGCCGCAGGATGCAGATTCACATATTTTCAGACGCCTCGACCAAGGCATATGGAGCGGTGGTCTACGCCAGAGTATGTGTCGGAGATCAATGGTCAGCTAAGTTGTTATGTTCCCGGAGTAGAGTAGCCCCTATCAAATTGGTCACAATTCCGAGATTGGAGCTATGCGCAGTTGAACTGGGGACTAAACTAATTCCCAGGCTAATGGAAACACCCATGTTCAAGGAAGCCAATATATATATATGGACGGACTCGGAAATTGTACTATATTGGTTGAGGAAACCGGTCAACGAGCTAAGGACATTCGTGGCTAATCGGGTGAGCCGAATCCTGAGGGGAACGATAGTAGAGCAATTCCGGCATATTAAATCGGAAAATAACCCAGCAGATTTAATCTCCCGTGGAATAAAAGCGGAGAATTTGATAAACAACAAGTTGTGGTGGCAAGGACCAGCAATGTTGGAAGGTACTAGAGAGGAATGGCCAGACTGGACCCCCAGAAGGATTGATTTGGAAACCCACAGCCAAGTCCGAACGGAATGCAGAGAACGATCGACAGAAGTTAGTAACGTTTTCATGACCGTCCGATTAGAGGAGGATGAAACGAAGAGTCTGTTGGAAAAGGTGTCATCTATAGAATCTGTCTGCAGAATTACCGCATATGTGATTCGATTTTGTAGGCAATGTTTCGCACCTATATATAAGCGGAGAGGTAATGATAAAGATACAAGAGGGGGACTATTAAATACGCCCGAGGTGTTGCAATTACCAGGCAACGGGAACGAAATAATTATAAAAATAAAGGAAGTGGAGATACCAGTGAAGAAGCTAACCATTGAAGAAATCGACAATGGCTTGAACTACTGGTTGATTGCCTCTCAGAAGCAATCTTTCCCGGAAGAATACAAGGCAATACAAAATGGGAAGGCTATATCGAGATCCAGCCGACTATGGATGCTGACGCCATGGATTGACGAGAAAGGTTTGGTAAGAATAACGGGAAGATTGGGGAATGCACAGTTGTCAGTAGAGCAGCGCAGACCAATAGTATTGGATCCAGGGGCCTTAATAAGCAGGAGAATAGCCGAAAGGGCTCATAAGGAACTATGCCACGGGGGCGCGCAACTTTGTACACAATATTTAAGGAAGAAATATTGGATATTACGAAGTCGTGTATTGATACGAGGAATGATACATAAATGTGTGACATGCTGTCGACACCGGCAACAGGCAGCTCAACAGCTAATGGCCGACCTACCAGGATATAGGTTATCACCAACGCCAGCGTTCTACCATTGTGGCGTCGATTATGCGGGACCAGTTCAATTAAAGCAAAGTCGGAATGTAACAGTCAAAGGTTATATCGCAGTATTCGTATGTATGGTGTACAAAGCGGTACACCTCGAGCTAGTAAGTAAAATGGATGCCCATTCATTCGTCGCCTCCCTGACCAGGTTTATAAACCTACGGGCTGGTGCAGTCCACCATATGTATAGCGACAACGGTACCAATTTCGTGGGGGCGAACAGAATATTGCGAGAGGCATTCGAATTATGGCAAAATTCAGCAGTAGCAGAACACCTGCAATCCCACTCCATTCAGTGGCATTATAACCCACCCAACGCCCCTCATCATGGCGGGTTATGGGAAGCCGCCGTCAAATCAATGAAGCATCATCTCAAGCGAGTTGGAGGAGCGCAGTTGTACACATATGAGGAGCTAGCCACGCTACTGGCGAAAATAGCAGCTTGCCTGAATTCCAGACCATTGACACCAATAAGCGATGACCCTACTGATTTGTCAGTGCTATCACCAGGGCATTTCCTGACGGGTCAGCCCATCATATCACCGTACGAAACGTTGTTGGTGGAAGTACCCATGAACAGGTTGTCGGCATGGCAAAAAATACAGCAACTACAGCAGCAATTCTGGAACCGTTGGACCCAAGAATATATATCGGAACAGCAACGTCGTAACAAGTGGGCGGAGGTTGAGCGAGAGTTGAAAATCGGAGACCTAGTATTCATAAAGAACGAGATAACACCCCCAAGCAGATGGATGATGGCCAGGATAATTGAAGTTTATCCGGGACGGGATGGGAAGATACGAACGTGTAAGGTGAAGACGGAAAAGGGTGAATTAGTGCGACCCATCACCCAACTATGTCTGCTGCCCGTCGATTAAGGGGTTCGTAACATTCGACACTGGTTTTCCTCATTTTTTGCGGAAAGGTTTTTTTTGGGGGTTTTCCCAGTGTCCTCGAGCGAATGCTGAATGTTAAGAACGAACCAAGCGGAAACAAGAAAAGCAAAGTTGTAGAGAACACCAATAAAGAGGTTGGAGGAACGTCGTCCCTCAAGGTGGCCAGGTTGTTACGGCCGTAAGGAGAAGAAACTATAGTATGACAGAAGAACATCAGTACAGGATTTTGAGGAACTCCGTCCCTCAAGGTGGCCAGGTTGTTACGGCCGTAAAAGGAAAACCATAGAGTAGTAGAAAATAATATAATTTGCATTGTATAAAAAAGCAGCATCTTCTATGCGATCCTGTAGAGATAAATGTTACGTTTAAAATTGTAATAGTATTTGTGTACATAGAAAATAATATAATTTGCATTGTATAAAAAAGCAGCATCTTCTATGCGATCCTGTAGAGATAAATGTTACGTTTAAAATTGTAATAGTATTTGTGTACATAGAAAATATGTATGCAAAAGAAATGTATATAATATGAAAAGTATATAAGGAATATGTATGTCGTGGTAATAGAAAAAAGAAGGAATATAAAAAAAATGTGGAATTAATATAAAAAAGATGATAGTGGTGTAGAGATCGAAAGAGTAAAGTAAAATAAATTAATTAATCGTGAAAAAGGGAATTTTGGTTTTTGTATTGGAAAAAGGGGTTATAGTTTCGGACTAAAGGAATTTGGGAAATTTCTATTAAGGAATCACGCGGGTTTGTGGAAAAGCAAGCGGATTAAGCAGAGTCGTATCAGTAGATCCTTATTACTATTTAAACTACGAATGTTAATTTGTAAAATTTTTAGAGGAAACATAATGAATGGAAGAATAAAATAAAAACAAAAACTGGAAGAAAAATAAAATGTTTATTTTTTAATAAATTTATTTAATTTAATTTTGAGAGAATCCATATTAGCCGGATTTTTATTAAAAACATCAGAATTATTTATAAGTAATTCAACGTCATTAAAAATTGAATCTCTTTCATTTATTTGATTTTTTAACTCGTTCACTAAGTCAGTTAGGATTTTAATTTTTCTAGTGCCAGGATTTATTAGATTATTATTGGACCAGGCTTGGTTTTCAGCTGAGATATCATTGGTAAAATATCTATCTGTTTGGGGACTTTTTGATGGATACCAAAAAAGTGGCTTTTGGCTTCTCTGAAACTTGATTTATTTATTATCATGTGCTCCCTAATCTGCTTCTGTCTGAATCTTTCATTGCACCGGAAAAAGTTAGTTGAATGGCCCATTCCACAATACTTACAAGACTCTTTCTTGTCACATTCGTGGTCGTCCTCAAAAATTTTTGCACACGTTATGCATCTATTATTTTTTGAATTACATTTTTTTAATTGTGTGTGCATAATTCAGACATTTTTTACAGAATAAGGGGTTTAGTATGAAATAGTTTACTTTTATCAAAATATTGTCGTACATTGTGACGTTGTATGGAATAGTTCCTGAATCAAAAGTGGGTTTAACTACTTCAAGATTTTCTGCTATTTTTGTGACATTATTCCATTTTGCCATTCTTTCTATTTTTGAAATATGGAAGTTAGATTTAATATTTTTTTGAATTTCCCCAAAACTTTGATTCACAATGGAATTGAGGCATTAGTTTGGTCACTGGAATAGTTATTATATACTTATAAGTATAAAAATAAAAATGCAAATTATGCTCAAAATAAAAACCGCAAATAATTTTCTTTTTACTTTTATCAATTGACATTAAAAATTAAATAAAACACAGAAAATTTTTTCAAAATTATTACTAGAATAATGCTATACCAACAAAAACTTCGTTTGAATCTATTCATTCTGGAATGAAAATACACTTCATTGTTGTTGTAAAATTCCCAAAGTAAGACGGCAATAGTAAACTGGCGAACAAAGTTAAAGGCATATTTATCGTTAATGCTAAGGTCCTATCACACCAATTTTTTGCTTATTAGTGATAGGAAATCATAGCTTGAACAAAAATAAAATTATTATTCATAAAACCATTTACAAACTTTACATTTTTAATAGAAAAATTCCAATTTTAGTAATTGGTATAAAATGAAATTTTATCCGCCACCGCGAAACCCAGCGGCAAAAAAAAATCGTCGTTTATTGCTACTTTATATTTTTACACAAATGTGTATTTAAATTTGCCGCCGATGCGCCGCGCTTGGTGTGATAGAACCTTACCCGGCTACTCCACCTGACATAAAAATTACCATTACAATTACCATTTCTGGTACCAAAAAAAATAAAAAATGGCGTCGGGTGAGGAAAACATACAATAAATTTGACTGTTAGAAATCATTTGCGTTTTGATATTTTAAAGAAATTGTGCAAAAATTGTTGCAAAAAAGATCGTCACACGTATATGTATTTTAACGATTCTTTCTTGGCTGCCACATTTTTAAGTATGTATTTAAAAATATCTCAACAAAATTTTTTTTTTTTTTTGTGGAACAAAAAATTTTATAAAAAAAGTTTCTAACTACAAATTAGAAAACTCCATTCGAAACTGGTAGCCATGTTTTTGAATCCAGCCAAGAAATGTAAAGTTTTGGTATACAATCAAGTTATGCCTTCTTTTTTTTTTTTTTTTTATTAGGACTGGCTCCATGGTATAACTCGATGTTAATGGCAGGTGGAGAGTAGGTGTTAATACGTGCAAATCAAATAAATTATAACAATCTATAAGGGAGATCACTGTCAAAAAACGGCGATAGATGGATTATTCTAAAGATGGCAGTAGATGTTTTTTTAAACATTTTTTTTATATCGAAACAAAAATATAAACAAAAGCAACCAACACGAATCAAATTGACAACTAGACATGAATTATAGCAAAACTAACAAAAATGTTTATACAGGCCGTCTCGTTCGCTCCTTACACAGATCCTATCAAAAAAATGTACACTACATTGATTTATGTATTGGTATTTATATATCGGTATTTGAACAGATTTTTTCGTAAAATACTTTAGTTTCGATTAATCCAATGCCACTACATAAATAGCCGTGACATCAGTCTAAAAAAGTCAAATCACTAATATAAAGAGGGGAACAAAGATTTTTATTTTCCTATGAAACGTAAACAAAATACTATGGGATTTTCAAACACATTTTTTTATATCGTCTCTATTTTCAATTTAAATAAATATTTTTATTTACAAATATAAATAATTTGATATCAAATATATTGAAATGTAAATTGTGAACAATTTTGATTGAAATTAATAATAATTTATTAAGTAATTTTGCATTTTTATAAAAATATTTGTTTCTCAAAACATCGGCATGCTTCGTGTTCCTCTAATCATAATAAATTTATTATGAAAATGAAATGTTTAGAGGAACACGAAGCACGACGATGTTTTGAGAAACAAATATTTTTATAAAAATGCAAAATTACTTAATAAATGATTATTAATTTCAATCAAAACTGTTCACAATTTACGTTTCAATATATTTGATATCAAATTATTTATATTTGTAAATAAAAATATTTATTTAAATTGAAAATAGAGACGATATAAAAAAATGTGTTTGAAAATCCCATAGTATTTTGTTTACGTTTCATAGGAAAATAAAAATCTTTATCCCCTTAACACATACTACCACACATTTTTGTGTCATGGCTTTTTATGTAGTGGCGTTGATTAATCTATCACCTATACTTATTTGTTTTGTGTATAAGCAAAACCAACAAAAATGTTTATACAAGCCAAACAGTACAAACACTTAAGGTATAAAAAAGTACATTAAGGCGTAGTATTAGTGATGCATATAAATAAATCAGAAAGTATATATACACAAAACAAATAAGTATAGGTGATAGATTCATAATAAATATAGTGTACATTTTTTTTGATAGGATCTGTGTAAGGGAGCGAACGAGACGGCTTGTATAAACATTTTTGTTGGTTTTGGTATAATATACTTTCTGACAATGCCACTACATAAATAGCCGTGACATCAGTCTAAAAAGTCAAATCACTAATATAAAGAGGGGAACAAAGATTTTTATTTTCCTATGAAACGTAAACAAAATACTATGGGATTTTCAAACACATTTTTTTATATCGTCTCTATTTTCAATTTAAATAAATATTTTTATTTAAAAATATAAATAATTTGATATCAAATATATTGAAATGTAAATTGTGAACAATTTTGATTGAAATTAATAATAATTTATTAGGCTAGCATTGGTTTTAGCTGTCTCAGTCAAAGTGGCGCCATTTATTTCTTGGTGTGGAAATATTAATAACTAAAAATCGCTGTATTAAATCTTCCTTTTCCAAAATTTGCCACCGTCGCCTGTCAAGTGAGACAGCTAAAACCAATCCGTGCCAAAAGTAATTTTGCATTTTTATAAAAATATTTGTTTCTCAAAACATCGTCGTGCTTCGTGTTCCTCTAATCATAATAAATTTATTATGAAAATGAAATGTTTAGAGGAACACGAAGCACGACGATGTTTTGAGAAACAAATATTTTTATAAAAATGCAAAATTACTTAATAAATGATTATTAATTTCAATCAAAACTGTTCACAATTTACGTTTCAATATATTTGATATCAAATTATTTATATTTGTAAATAAAAATATTTATTTAAATTGAAAATAGAGACGATATAAAAAAATGTGTTTGAAAATCCCATAGTATTTTGTTTACGTTTCATAGGAAAATAAAAATCTTTATCCCCTTAACACATACTACCACACATTTTTGTGTCATGGCTTTTTATGTAGTGGCGTTGTTTCTGATTTATTTTATACGCATCACTAATGCTACACCTTAGCGTACTTTTTTATATCTTAAGTGTTTGTACTGTTTGGCTTGTATAAAGATTTTTGTTGGTTTTGATTATAGATAAAAATTAATTTTATTTTTTATTTATGTACCAAAAATTAAATATTGTTAAAGCTGACATCTTTAGAAATAATACCGTACTATGTTTTCACGTATTAAATAATACTGCATTATCGATATGCCTATGTCTAGTTGTCAATTTTATTCATGTGTTTTGATATAAAAAAAACATTTAAAAAGCTACTACTGCCATCTTTAGAAATAATCCATCTATCGTCGTTTTTTGACAGCGATCTTCCTTATAGATATGTCTTTGGTAACTGGAATAGTACATAATTGGTAAAAAAATAAAAACACAGCTTTTTATAGACAGTGGTTAATTTATTAATTGATACTACAGATGTTTCGACTTGTTAGTCATCTTCAGTGTCTTAATATCTAAGAAAATGTTGTTAAAACATAGTTGGATAAAATAAAATAATTCTTTTCCAAAATATAAAAAATTTAAATTTTTTTTTTATATTTTGGAAAAGAATTATTTTTATTTTCTCCAACTATGTTTTAACAATATTTTCTTAGATATTAAGGCACTGAAGATAACTAACAAGACGAAACGTCTGTAGTATCAATTAATAAATTAACCACTGTCTATAAAAAGCTGTGTTTTTAATCAAAAATAACTAAAAACAGACAGTTCTAGAACCATACTGAAAAAAATAAAAATGCAAATTATGCTTAAAATCAAAAAAGGAAAATAATTTTCTTTTTACTTTTATCAGTTGACATTAAAAATTAAGGGGGTTGGGGATGAGCGCTCGATGGACATGGGGACGTGTTTTTGTCTGTCTCCGTAAGTGAAATTTTTTTATATTTTGTTTTGTTTTGAATTTGAATTTAATTTTGTTTTATGTTTGGGTTTGTTTGGATTGGATTAAATTGATTTATATTGGATTGGTGTTGGTAGATGGGTGTGCAAATTAGTTTAAAAGTGTTGAATGAGGATTGGTATTTTGAAAGTGATTTGGGGTTGAGTGGGGAATTGAAGTTTGAATTCAAAATATTGAAGTGTGCAATGTGAATTTCGATTTCAATTTTCGATTACAGTTGCGGTCATCACCATAATCTTCATTGGTGTTCAAAGGTTTTATTTGGTGTGGTGAGTTGGATTGAGGTGGGAAGCGCGAGGAAACGTGGTTGAAAAATAAGCAACGGTACCTAGCTGGTTTGGTTATTAAGGTATTTTTATATCACATATACTAGTCTATAAATGTGTATGTGATATGAATTATGAAAAAAAAATAAAAATTTGTTGCTCTTTCATATTTTTATATATTTTATTATGTGATTTGCTTCGCCCAAAGTCTATGCAGGCCGTAAAAATATAAAAAATGTGTCGTTATAGAATTTTTACTCTTTCTCGATCTTGTTTTGTATTTTATTTAGTGTGCATGCACATAAAAATCAAATTTTTTCATTCCTTGGGTATGTCAATGTACATAGCAGAGGTATATAAAGATAAAAGATTACATTGCGTCACGATGCAAATGCTTTTAGAAGTAGTAGGTTTTGTTTGTGTCGATATGGTGTGGCTTGTGCAGACATTTATTTACTTTTTATTTTTTACTTTTTGTTGGTTTGGTATATGAATATGATATTCTAATGTTGTCATAATACAAAACAAGAGAGAATGTGTTGTTGTGTTGTATGTCAGTGATAGATTGGTGTACAAATATTTATTGTTGTATTGTTGATGAATCTCGGTCGTATTTTGGACAAAACCATAACCTGCTAAAATTCTCTCTCTAAGGACGTGTTCGAAGTTTGTGATAATTATTCCAGCTGTAATAATTATGACATTATTTTGTAAGCAACCAAATTATTACAGCCACTACGTGTTTTAAATTTGATACTTCTGTAATAATATTCATAAACAAAAGAGCGCAATAACAATAATTAAGCCGTATTACGCTAATTTATTTCTGAAAAAAATAGTACAAATAAAACTTATTACAAAATATGGGAGAGAAAATTATTTCACTCCTGTCAAAATTATTACAAAAACAAAATTATCACAAACTTCGAACACGTCCTAAGAGATAATTTTAGAAAGTTATGTCAATACATATAAACGTATAAACATTTTTGTTGGTTTTGGTTGTATTTGTATTCATAGCTTTTCATTTGCTGTACAATTATATATTCCACATGAGTCGCGCTTACGCCTTTGCATTTCTTCGTCTCTTACCACTTTGCACTGTTTTTGCCTATAAACAAAATTTAGTTTATAGGCAAAAACAGTGCAAAGAGATAAGAGACGAAGAAATGCAACAGTGTAAGCGCGACTCGTGTGGAATGGGTGAATGGCATTGAGCGCGATCGATTTGTTATTGTTTTTCAATTTATTCTTTCTGCGATGCAAGTAGATGTGTTGGGACATAAATTGAAAACAATTTTTATGACATGATGAAATAAGTTGATAAAATTTATATTTTTATTTTATTTTATTTGATCGTCCAAAATACGGGAGTTTTCAGAAGTTCAAATTGTCTATTTGGTGATGTGGTGGCGTGTGGGAGAAGTCGTTATTTTGCTAACTCTTTTATTTAATAGAAAATTAAATTATCTATCGACAATAGTTATTTATGGTACTAGTGAGCAAAACGAGATATTATCCATGAGGGATAAGTTTGTCCCACGAGGCGATAGCCTCGTGGGACATTATCCCGAGTGGATAATATTTCTTTGCTCACGAGTGGCATACAACGTTTTATATACTCTTATTGAAATAAATTTCGTAAATTAATAAGAAATAGTTCCACTTTGTGTTTTCACACTGGAGCTTTGAATTTTGAAATACATTTTATCATAATAACCGTTCTTTAAATTGTCATGGTGTACTTTAATTTAACTACTTTTTGGACAATTGAATATAGTTTTTCATTCAATTTGACTACGAATAATTTTCCAATGACTACTCAACATTTTGTTATACCAAATATAACTCACGTTGCCTCTAGCAGCGTGGGTTATACAATAACAATGGGTTATTTTACATTTTCTTTATTTGAAATCAGCATAGTTATCGGGCTGTTATATATCAAAAGTGGATAATAGTTATTTATGGTACTAGTGAGCAAAACGAGATATTATCCATGAGGGATAAGTTTGTCCCACGAGGCGATAGCCTCGTGGGACATTATCCCGAGTGGATAATATCTCTTTGCTCACGAGTGCCATACAACGTTTTATCCACTTTTGTTGAAATAAATTTCGTAAATTAATAAGAAATAGTTCCATTTTGTGTTTTCACAGTGGAGCATTGAATTTTGAAATACATGTTATCATAGTGACCGTTCTTTAAATTGTCATGGTGTACTTTAATTTAACTAATTTTTGGAATATAGTTTTTCATTCAATTTGACTACGAATAATTTTCCAATGACTACTCAACATTTTGTTATACCAAATATAACTCACGTTGCCTCTAGCAGCGTGGGTTATACAATAATGGGTTATTTTACATTTTCTTTATTTGAAATCAGCATAGTTATCGAGCTATTATATATCAAAAGTGGATAAAAGGGTTTTATTTTACATAGTTTTTTAAAAAAACATTTAAGTGCGAATTGTTTCAAAGCCGTGGTTTTTCGTATAAGCTACTTCATTACTAAAGGGACGAAATATACTAGTAGTAGTTTGTTCAAACGATTTTCTTTGGGGTAAAGTTGGTAAAGTTAAGGATTTCTAAATCAAATTGAATCTGAATTTAAAATTTCGTTGAACAAATTATTGGTTTGAATTTTAATTTAATTTATGAGTCAAATCATAGATTTTGTTCTAATTGCTTTTTAATTTGTACAAATAGGAAAATAGTAGTCTTGATTTATATTTGAGTTATTTAAAGTAATTTAGTATGGGAACTTTGGGCTGTTGGTATTTAATGTGCTCTTGATCAGTTTAAACTATTGTACAGTGCGATTTAAACGGAATAGAGTAATTAATAAGCAATTAATTAATTATGTAATTTGATTTTAGAGAGCCGGGCGCGGCTTCGTTGCTAATATATAATTGTTCATTGTTTTAATTATTTATTATGGGATTTTCAGAGTGGAGAAACCGGGGGCGGCTTTTATTTATTTATTATTCATTTTTATTATTTATTTTTATACTCAATTTATTTAATCTAATGTAGTATGGCAACTTGGAGCTATTAGTATTTAATATGTTCCAGATTAATTTAAATTATTTTGCAGAGTTTCTTAAGCAGAATAAAGAATAAATAATTATTTAATTTTGATTTTAGGAGTATTTCTGGAATTAGCCAATTAATTTCTTTAATTTCTGGAGTCCGTAGCTAGTTAAGCTATAGATTTGGAAATTAAATTTTATAGTGTTTCAGATTTTAGAATTTTAGTTTAAAAAAGATATTTAGTATTTAAAATTCATAATTTAGAATTAAACATTTTTATGAATATTGAATTTTAGGTTATTTAGTTAGTGATTAATTCGCTGTCCTTTCAATTTAGATGCCGAATTGAATTTAATTATTTAAGTGGTTAAGGTCTGATGTTTTGCTTGGTGTTAATATTTATATTTATATTAATGTTAGTGTTATTTTTGGTATTAGTATTGATATTGGTTAAAATGGTTTTTGTTTAGAAACACCTGAGAAACCTGACCAAGATCGCACTGACTGAGGTGACAGCGCGACGGGCTCTTGGTAGTGGCTTTAATTATTGTCAAACATAAATTAATGTCAATTTATTTGTATTAAATAAAGATTAATTTATGACCTATACTATATCAATTTTAACAACTAAACCATGAGGATTTCAGAGTTTTAATAATATTCAGTTTATTTTTCAAAAGTAGTACTTAGTGGTAATTGACTAATTTCGAGGTTGATTTTCAGAAATAGTCGGTGAAACCCAACTCAGATTTCCAGAAACTTTAAGCTCCAGTTGATCGGTTCGTTTAGAAATTGTGTTGTCTTGATTTTTATCCTCTTAATTTATAGGAACTTCAGTTCGGAATTCATACTTCAGAAACCAATTAGTGTCTACCCTTATTATTTCAGTTTTGGTTAATGGTAACATTAATTGTAATTTATTACAGGAAAGAGTTTATCACGGATCAAACTACTATAATCTTAGTCGTAGGTTCTCGGAATTGCTCCATTTTTATAGTACTTGTTCTTATTTATTTTGTTCTATTATATTATATTTCTTGTTGTTATTTATTCAGTGTAACTATTAAATTATTTAACTAATTAATATTTACTTTAGGATGCCAACAAAATTTTTTTTTTAAAATAAGCGTATTGTCCTAAGCATGAACTAACATGTCCTAAGTCGATCTCAATCCTTTTCTAACCATCCTATCCAATCCTTCCAAGTTACTGTAAAAAAAAGGTGTACGGTGGGCTCGGCGTCATATTCAATTACCGGGAGATCCTGCTTAGTACTTGGTCGTACACTCAAAATCAATCAATCAATCAATCTTGAATTTTAGGTTATTTAGTTAGTGATTAATTTGCTGTCCTTCAATTTAGATGCTGAATTGAATTTATTTCATTTAAGGGTGTTAAGGGCTGATTTTAAACAAAGAATTAATTTTGAAGTAAATTAAGTTTTAGGTTTAACTAAATGTAATGGAATTAAATTAATCTTTATTAAAATTTGATTGAATTAAATTTAGTGAAATTAATTTTTCGGTGTAATTGAATCATTAATGTCAAAATATTAGTATTTATGTTGGTATTGGTATTGATATGGATGTTGGTGTTGGTGCTGGTATTGGTGTTAATATTCATACTGGTATTAATGTTAATGATAGTTTTGGTATCAGTATTGATTTTGGTTAGTTAAAATGGTTTTTGGTTAGAAAACTACTGAGAAACTCCACCAAGATAGCACGTGGTAGGTAGTTGGTTTAATTATTGTCAAACTATTAACGTTCATTTATTTGTGATACTAATTGGTAATTAATTTTAGAATAGTTCTTATAAAGGACTAATGCATATTTTAAATTTAGGAAATTCTTGAAGAATCTGAAACAACTTTACAAGAAGTTGAGCAGTAGATGAACTTTAAATTGTATTGTCTTGTGTTAAATAATTTACTAAAAATATATTATTAACAAATTTACTAACTATCAACTAATTAGGTGTCTGGAATCGGGTTGATTCTTTATTGCTAACATACCTTTGCTTAGGTTTTGTTATGTGTAAAGGGGGTACGGAGGGCCCGGCATCATCCGGGAGTCTTGCTTAGGCTTGGTCGTACACCCTGATCAATCAATCAATCGATCAGTTGACATTAAAAATTAAATAAAAAAACAAAATATTTTTAAAATATTTCTAGAATAATTCTATACCAACAAAAACTTGGTTTGAAACTATTCATTCGGGAATGAAAATACACGGCATTATTGTTGTAAAATTCCGTGATACGCTTATAGTATGCTTATGCAACGTATTTTGCGAATTCGCTTAAATTGCTTAGCGGGTTGTTGAAAAGAATGTTTTGTCTGATATCTGAAGGCGACAAAATACGAAAGAATAGCGAAATAAATAAAAATTGCTTTTCAAACAAATTTGAATTTATTTTCTATGATTATAGGAACTGTTTGTGCAAAAATATAAACTAGCGATGAGCGACGATTTTTTCAGATGAATTTTCATTCGATACATTTTCTTAAACTTGTAATTTTTCTATTAAAAATATAAAGTTAGTAAATAGTTTTATGAATAATAATTTTATTTTTGTTCAAGCTATGATTTCCTATCACTACATAAGCATAAAAACATGTATTTAAATTTGACGCCCGCCCTCAGGAAGGCTTATATTATTTCCTTTTTAAAACACATACCTTAATTCATTTTGAAAATGAATAAAAGACTTATTTTATTTCATTTTATAAAAACAAATCTTAATTCGTTGTTTACCAAAAAAAAAAATAGAAATGTGTGCATTATTTTCATCAACTATTAAAATATGAAATTAATATTATTTATAATTTTTAGTTTTAAAACAAAATTGAATTAAATATTTGTTTTCTGTTTCTATTTTTATAATTGTTGCCTCATTTATTTATTATTTACTTAATTTTAGATTAAAATTTTCATTAATGAAAACGAGATATTTTAATACATTTAGGTGTATATAGAATTCAATTTTTATTAATCGCGTTTTTATTAATGAAAATACGACATAAAAAAATTCATATATCCAAATTCATTTCCAAAAAGAAATAGAAAAGGTTTACATTATTTCATTTTATAAACACTATATTAATTCATTTTGAAAATGAATTAAGATTTTTTGTTTTTAATTCTGATTTTAATTCATTTTTAAAATGAATTAAAAACGCTTATTTAAATTAAACATGTATAATGTAATAAAAAACAGTTATAATTTTTTAGGTATAAATTAGTGTCAAAATTAATATTTCAAGTGTATAGTTAAATTTTTTAAGTGTGTGTACTTCTGCTCCGAAACAGCCAAAGTGGTCAACATCGGTAAAGAAGGTTATGACATCATTTTTTTCGGTTGCAACAGGAATTTTGTTAATTGAATACCTTCAGACCAGTAAAACAGTAATCGGAGAGTGTCATTCTAGCCTTTTGGATGAGCGGATGAAAAAATTTGTGACACAAGTGTTACAAAGGTGTTCTTGCAATTACATTACACAAAGGTGTTCTTGGAATTACAATACGAATTGCTTGAAAATTCACCTTGTTTGCTAGATTTGGTTCGCTCTGACTTCGTTAAAAAACTGCGTGGAAAGTGTTTTTCATTGAATGACGGGGTAATTGAGTTTAGAGGACAATGTAGTGAAGAATAAAGTTATTTTCAGAACTAAAACCTTTTTTTTATTTCCGTTTCAGATCTCTTAGTATAATATACTCACCATATTATGGTGAAAAATATGTTAAATCACAAATTTTTGAAAGTCATGTTTTAATTTTGTCACTTTTATGTGTAGCACTAATAAAAAAAAAAATATGGAACATGATTTTGTTGTTATTGCTTTTTAAGATATAGGGTGACACATATTTAAAAATTTCATGCATATGGTTTTTTATTTATGTCTACAAAAAAAACTAATTATCCGAAAACTATATAATTTATTTATTTTTATTTATTTATTTATAGTATTTTATAAATAATTTAGTATTAAAAGGAAAAGCACACATGGAAACAAAGCAATCGAACCAAAAAATAAATAATGAAGTCGCTTCCAATAGGCATAAAAACCTCTTAAATTTTTTCAAACAATTTCCACCTCATGCTTACACATTCTATTTTGAGCAGTAGCTCATTTACAATAAAATGTACAGCACGAGGTGAAATAATATTAAAAATTAACAAAAATAACATAGTTAATAAAAATAAATTAAAAAAACTACGTATTGCCCATCAATCACGCCACTCCAAAAATTTTGACCTAAATAATTTTGCCGATCCTAATCTCTTAATTTCCAATGGAATTGAATTCCAAAGGGAAACTCTCCTAACATAAAATGACGTGTTTAACGACCTACAACAATTTTTAGCCGGAATTAGGCGGAAATTAGAGGAATGAAACCTACTAAAAATTAATTTCCTATATAGATAACAAGGCTCCTTATCTTTGAGAAGTTTAAAAATAAAAAGACAAACGCGAAATTCGTAAAAAAATAGATAAACTACATTCTAAAACAAGGCTGGAGTAGGCAGAAATATGATCGAACTTCTTAATACCAAAAATAAACCTGGTACAAGCATTGAAACATCTTTGGAGAACATTCATATTTTCCTGAAGCATACCGAATAAAACTATGTCACCGTAAATAAAATGAGGAAGAAGATAAGACAAAAATAATTTTTTCCTAAACTGACTATCAGAAAGTCCAACCACTTTATACAAACAACTAAGCATGCCAAAGACCCTCTTACTAATAGTAACTAAATGGTCACCCCAAGTAAGAGTTTTATTAATAACTAAGCCTAAATCCCTAACAGTATTTGAATATTCAATTAGCGAACCCTGCAGAAAAATACCAGGAAAGGACGAGGTATCTAGCGGTTTTTTATAAATTATAATCGACTGACATTTATTCGCGTTTAAAACGAGCCTGTTAGAGACCGACCAGCTAACGATATTACTTAAATCTTCATTTATCAGAGAAATATTCCTAACAATAGAATCCTGATCTAAACGACTATTTCTATAAATTTGAACGTCATCAGCGAAAATATGAAATGAACAATGTTGAATGGAGGATTCTATGTCATTTATGTACATAGAAAATAATAGAGCACCCAGCACTGAACCCTGAGGCACGCCGGAAATTACAGGAAGGAAATCAGACAAGGAATTGTCGAAAAAAACTGCCTGAGAACAATTAGAAAGATAGTTAAAAATCAATTTGGCAGCAGAAAGCGAAAATCTAAACTGAGATAAGAGTTTATTAAAAAGAATTCTGTGATTAATAGAATCAAAGGCCTTAGAAAAATCTAACAAAGTTAAAGAAGTTAATTCCCTATTATTCATATTACGCCTAATATCATCACATACATTTAATAACACAGTAGAAGTGCTATGAAATTGTCTAAACCCAGATTGGAAGCAACTAATTAAACTATTGCTATGTAAATGCGATTGAATTTGATTTTTAACAACTATCTCGAAAGCCTTAGAGAGAGAACTTAAAATGCTAATTGGCCGAAAATGGGATAGCTCTAAAGGATTACTGATCTTTGGGATCGGGATTATTTTACTTAGCTTCCACTGATCTGGATAGGAAGAGGACATGAGAATAAAATTGAAGATATGTAACAAGTATTTTGAGACGAAAGGGAAAACTACCTTAACGAATTTTAAATTGACGTTATCCAGACCAGAAGATTCCGATTTAACCTTCCAAATAGCAGATTGTAAATCCTCGAGAGAAATATTTGAAAACGAAAACGAGTTAGAGGACGCGTTAGAGAACAAATCGACGGAACTACTGCTCGAGTTCAGACTAGAGCAAAAATAACTATTAATTTCATTGGGTTTGAAATCCCCACTTCTAATCTTGCATCTGCCTAGGCCTAAATTACGAACATTACGCCAGAAAACCTTGGGAGGAAGAGAGGAGTCTAACTTGTCCTTGAAAAAATTACGTTTAGCAATTCGAATTAACCCTACAACTCTGTTACGAGCCTGCTTGTAATCTAAATGAGACTGACTATTAGGACACCTTTTCCATACACGATATTTACTAACTCTAATATTTATGGCATTCGAAATTTCCTGAGACAACTAAGGCGGAGATTTTGCTTTGCAAGTAACCTTTTTAAGCGGAACGCAACTATTAAACACCAAACTAATATACGAGTTGAAAAATTCTATTTGGCTAGTTGCAGAACTAAGGCAAAAAATATTCTCCCAAGGAACTGAGTTACAAACTAAGAAAAGGCGGGAATTGTCTATACTAGAAAAATCTCTAAAGCTAAAACTCTTAGGTTTAGGTGGAGAGTAAGAGTTTACAGAAAAAACTAAAAGATCATGATGGGATCCCATACCTAGAGACAACTGATTGAAAAAACAGAGTTATTAATAAAAGATATGATATGATCAATAAGGGAATAAGATGCCCCCTAGCGGTTGGACAAGAAAACGTTGGTGCCACAGTGTTGTGTACGGATAAATTAAGACTATTTAAAAGATTCAAATAATCCCGAGGGAAGCCGGAATTTTGGAGTATATCGAAATTAAAGTCACCTGATACGAGTATATACATTTCATCGAATCTACAAGAGAAATAACTAAATAAACTTTCTAAGTCTACAAGTGATTTTTTAAATTTGGCATACGATCTCTTACTAGTTTTTGGTGGGTTATAGATGGTACCGACTAAGATTTTACGACCATTAATGAAAACATTGACAAATAAAAACTCTAAATCCGATACTAACAATTCTGAGATGGAAGAAGGTATGGTAACTAATCAAGCCTTAATGTGATCTCCTACAAACATACATAAACCACCATAATTAAGGGGAGGTACCGCTCTATCTTTCCTAAATATATTATAACCTTTATGGCCAAAGCTGAATTAGGGATATTCGGATTTAAAAATGTCTCAGAGAAACAAAGAATGCCCACTGAAGCACCATTAAAAATGTGACGAATCTCGTCAATATTTGGGACTAAACTTTGCACTGAAACCTAGCTACATTTAACAAAGGCCTATCGACTAACATAGATTTTAAAGCTACATTGGCGTTGTTAAACGATATTACACTCAAGTGTAAACACGACACGACGTGATTGATGCGCAATACTTACAAATAAATATAAGGAACGCTTCATCCAAACCGAACCGGATTACTGGAAATCTAAAACGAAAAGAAACAAAAACCAACCAAAGTAATAAATGCCAACTTAACGTAAACAAAGGAACAATACTTAACCGTTGAGCCCCAATTTATGCCCTAATTTATTTTAATATTTTTTTCCCTATGGTGGGAAAAAATGCGACACGTCTGTCTAAGGCTACTAATTGTAATTGACTACATTGCCGAAATCACTGACCATAGAAAAAATCAAGAAAGAGTTCACCACTTCTCAATATGTGCGAACAGCTAAACACAAAAAGGCAAAAACTGGAAAACGCAAGTGATGTAGTAAGTGATGAACTCATATGCGATCAGTGTCAGATTGTTCAAGACTATATTTGTTTTTTGACATTATCAAATTTCTTCTCTGCTCCGTCTTTTGTGAAATTTCTTTATTAAAATGTCTATATCTTTGTGAAATGCTTATTTTTGTGTTTTACTTTGTTGGAAAGTGCGTCTCCGTTATTATGTCGGTTTAATGGATTGTGTCTATGGGGTTATCGTGTTGTTATTTATTACACAATTTATGTGTCTTCTCACGTAACACCATATATTTTGACTTGAGTGATACGTCTGTCCAGACGACTCGAAAATCACTTTAAATGATACACAAGTTTCTTTTAATTTATATATATATGATTTATTCACAATATGTGTGTAATATTTATTCACAATATATTATTATGGTTATTATTTTATTGTTTTTAATTAACTCTCACCACACGGTTATTAACAAATTCATTTTTATAAATTTTTATAATTTTCCACTTTTTTTTAAAATATGGCGAGCAAAAAGTAAGAAGTAAGATAAACGACTGTCATCGATAGAGGGTGTATATAAAAAAAAATAGAAATTATTTTGTTCTATGTTTATGGGTTTGTAGGCACATACACTGTAAAATAAAATAAACATGATGTACGGCCGTGCTCGTTGGTCGTTGCGCTGTCAGTAGTATGATATGCATACGTGAGCGCTGATATATATATATATATATATAGTGCGGTGATGGAACGAACGTAAGTGTGGTGTACGCGCTCCAATATACGTGATTGATATATTGTAGCGATGAACGAATGTAAATATTTATAAATATAAATATGAGTGAGGCGCTACAGGACTCCCCCGCAAGTAATCTTCCCCTCCCTAGGGAATAATTGAATGAGTTGAGGCAATACGGACGCTTTTGTGTGGTCGATGGCTTGATATTTTCTCAGCCGAACTTAGGATTCCGTAAGCAGGTTTGAGTCGATCGATTGAAATGTTGACATTTTTTCCATTAATCGATACGATAAAATGTTTTCGAAGTCGACGTATAACTTTATACGGACCTTCATAGGGAGGAGTTAATCCCGTGCGAACCTTGTCTGTTCTAATGAAGACAAAATCGCAGTTGTCGAGCGATTTCGGAACAAAAACGTCATCTTGCTTGGATTGACGAGTTGATTTGGGTACAAGGTTCTGCATGGTTTGTCGCAGTTGGTCGATGACTGTGTCGGTGGTTGGGAGTGGTGCAAGAGGATTATCGATGAAGAACTCACCGGGTAGCTTGATGGTTTGTCCATAAACCATTTCAGCTGGTGAGCACTTCAGATCTTCTTTCACTGTTGCTCGAATTCCAAGTAGTACGATTGGTATTTCCGAGCTCCAATTAATTGTATTGCTTCTGGCCATTAGTGCAGCTTTGAGTTGCCGATGGAAGCGTTCGACCATGCCATTGGCTTGAGGATGGTAAGCCGTTGTCCGTATTCGATGTGATCCGAGGAGTTTTGTTAACTCTGTAAAAAGTTTTGACTCGAATTGCGTTCCTTGATCAGTTGTGATGTGAAGGGGCACGCCAAATCGTGATACGTAATTGTTGACAAATGTTGTGGCAATGGTTGCAGCTGACATATTGGTCATGCAGTATGCTTCGGGCCAGCGAGTGAAGCGGTCGACACAGGTGAGTAAGTATGAATATCCATTAGATGGAGGAAGTGGTCCTACGATGTCTAAGTGGATATGTTCAAATCGACCAGGCGGAATCTCGAATTGTCCATGAGGTGATTTTGTGTGCCGTTGGACTTTGGCACGTTGGCAGGATACACAAGACTGAGCCCAATTGCCTACGTCTTTGTTTATGCTAGGCCAAAAGTAGCGAGCAGTAATCAATTTCCGAGTTGCACGGACTCCAGGATGCGAAATGTTATGCAGTGTGTCGAAGATGGTTCGACGTAGTGATGCTGCAATAAATGGGCGATTGTACCCAGTGGATGTTTCGCATATAATTTCGAGGCCAGGCAATTTAAAAAGCTCTAGTTTCATTGATGAACCAGAGTGACGTTCGGAACCAGAAAATAAATTCTGAAGTTCTATGTCAGCTTTTTGAGTGTTTGCGATTTGGTTTAAGTCGATATGTGTTTCGACTGCGGCCGTTTCGTTGTCGGTAGTGCGGGATAATGTGTCCGCGACAACGTTGTCATGTCCGTGAACATGTTGGATGTCCGTTGTAAATTGACTAATGTAATCCAAATGGCGAGATTGCCTCGGATTACGTTCAGTTTTTGACTGAATTGCTCTAGTCAGAGGCTTATGGTCGGTGTAAATGGTGAAGTCCCGACCCTCGACAAAATATCTGAAGTGTTTGACTGCCAGATATATTGCGAGTAATTCCCGGTCGAATGCGGAATATTTCTTTTCGGCATCCGAGAGTTTTTTTGAAAAGAATCCCAGGGGCTCCCAACACTCGTTGTGGTATTGTTGTAGCACAGCACCGACAGCAGTGTTTGACGCGTCAGTGGTCAAACTGAGCTTTGAGTCGCTCAGTGGGTGCGCCAGAAGTGTTATCTGTTCCAATTCAGTTTTCAACGACGTGAATGCTTGTTGGCATTCGTCGGTCCAAGAAAAGTTCTTGGCGGACTTGGGCTTTTTGAGTAAAGCTGCCAAGTGACCGTGAATTGGTGCGAGTGTTTGTGCGAGTTTTGGTATAAATCGGTGGTAGTAGTTTACCATACCGACGAATCGCTGTATACTTTTGATTGAAGTAGGAGCTGGGAATTCCCTAATGGCATTAATTCGTTCTTCAGACGGCAGAATACCATTAGGGGTGATCTTGTGGCTGAGGAAATCAAGAGTGGATGCGCCAAAGACGCATTTTGAACTTTTGATGTGAACATCAAACTGGGTTAACCTGTGGAAGAGTTGTTCCAGGTGCAGTTTGTGCTGTTCCTCATTTTGTGAAGCTACAAGTATGTCGTCAATGTAGACGAAAACGAAATCAAAGTCACGTACGACTTCGTTTATGAATCGCTGAAACGTTTGAGCGGCATTGCGTAGTCCAAATGGCATTCGGGTGAATTCGAATAGACCAAATGGTGTAGTGATAGCCGTTTTATGAACGTCTTCAGGTGCGACGGGAATTAAATGGTAAGCTTTGATAAGATCGATTTTTGAAAAAATTTTGCACCCATGCAAGTGCATGGAGAAATTTTGAATGTGGGGTATCGGATAGCGATCAGGTGTTGTCACTGAGTTTAGTCGCCGATAATCCCCACATGGTCGCCAATCGTGATCTTTCTTTTTCACCATATGGAGCGGACAAGAGACGGGAGATGCAGATGGCCGACAAATCCCTAGTTCCACCATGTGTTGGAATTCTGCGAAAGCTGCCTTGTGGCGGACTGGATCTAGTCTGCGTGGTCTTGACACGGGCAGATGGCCTGCTGTGACAATGTGGTGGACCACGTTGTGTTGTACTGGCAAATTGTAGTTCGGCTCTGCTGTGAGTGATGGGAATTGTTTCAGCAGAGAGCCGTAACCGTTGTTGACCGAATAATGGATCGGAGTCGGTGTGTCGACGCGAACCATTGTGGCATTGATTGACAGCTTAGTCGCTGAATCAACCAGCCGTTTATTCTTAAGGTCAACAAGAAGGCCAAATTTACACAAGAAATCGGCGCCAATGATCGGACGATTCACAGCCGCTAGTATGAAAGCATGCGTGAAGGTTCTCTTAAGTCCGATATCCACTTTGAGCAATTTTGTGCCGTAGGTGTGGATGGTTGTGCCATTGGCGGCCGAAAGAACTAGATTATTATTTCTATTAGACAATGTGTATGATTGTCTGAAATAATTTGCTGGGATGACCGAAAGGTCAGCGCCAGTGTCGATAAGATAGGTATAATGATTTGTTTTGTCGAATACAAATAAACGGGCTGAATTATTTAGGGTGTGTAACGTTGTCGTAATTACCCGGTGGTTGAACCGTTTTTTGAAGATGTATCCACATCCATCTTACAGATGGTGTGCGGCGTATTGTGGAATATGCACGGGGCTATGCATTTACGAGCCGATGTGCCAAATTTGGCGTGATACCAGCATTTTCCCATTCGGTTGTTCACGCTTCGTCTGTTTTGATTGTCACGCGATTGAGAGCGTGAAGCGGAACCTCGTCCCCGTGATCTGCTCCGGCTTCGAAACAAACCAGCTAGTTTGTTCTCGATGCGTGCCAGGCGATCCTCGATTGAATTTGAACTGGTATTGGGGGAGCAACTCTGTCTATTTGTGTTCGATTGAATTGGTTGTATAGATTTAAGTGGTTCATATTTTTGTACTGAATGTAATGATTGTACATTGATTACTTCATACATGCGATCTGCGACTTTAGCCAGTACATCACTAGTTGTGGTATCTGGCTGCGCGACCATTGCGATTCGAATAACCTCAGGCAGTTTTCTGATCCAGATTGATTGGATGATTTTGTCGTTGATGGTGTTCTTACCTGCGAGGTTACGCATGTATCGAAGTGCCTCTGAAGGACGTCGATCTCCGAGGTCTTGGCCGGACAGCAGGGCTTCCAATCGCCGCTCGTCCGACGGTACTAATCGTTCTAATAAAGTTTTCTTGAGCAGGGTATATTGATTTTCTCTCGGCGGGTTTTGTAAGAAATCAGAAAGTGTATCGCAAGTGTCAGGAGAGAGTGTCGCTAAAACGTGGGCAAATTTTGTTTTCTCGGAAGTAATGCTCCACAGGTCAAATTGGATTTCAGCTAATCTGAACCAATTGTTCGGATGTTGTGGCCAAAATGATTGTAACTGAATTTTGGACTGCCCTGCGACTTCTGCGGCATGCTTGCTACTCCCTTGTGATGTTGTCGAACTTCCATCCATTTTGTTTTCTTCGTCTGACATGTCTGCGATTGATTTGATGTACTGATATCGTTGTTCACAAACGCGATTGTATTTTGTAAGTGGTTATAGTTAAAATTATGTCGTCGCCCGAAATACAGAAAAAAAAATAAAAAATTTTAAGATAAATAAAACTGATCGTATGAACACGAGCTTCCCAGAATTTAGTTCGATTAATTCAATATAATGTTTCACTATGTTGATTTTGAAAATAAATTTTTTTTTTTTCGCCGTAATAAATAAATAGATATAGTGAAATGGTTACCCTGTGATTGTGAACTGTAAGTTGGGACGTACTGACCGATGAAATGTATATACCATATGTTTTTGAAATATTAATGTAAATAGAGGAATGAAAAAAAAAAAAAAACGGATTCACAATGTACGTGCCTATTTAACGACCCAAAAACCAAAACAAAATAATTATGTGGTGGATTTTTGAGAAATTGAGACACAAATTATACCCGACAAAAGTGGAAAAGAATTTACATAAGATTACAATATTTTGTATGGGTGTTAGTGTGAATCAATGATTCCGGTAAATAATTTTGTTATGTAAAAAAAATATGTTATATAATGTAATATAGTATATAAAAAAAAAATTTTGATTTATGACTGTTAAAATAATCAAACAAAAAAAAAAAATATCAAAAAAAAATAACTTAGCTGTCGCTATTATTGATGCCTGATACTGTAGATAATTGTTGCTTTTCCTCAATGTGATTATTGTCCTGTTGTTTGATGATTATTTGGTTGTTGTTGTTTGCATCCCGGTTGTCTCGTACTGTAGAATTTATTACTTGTGTTTTGTGTATGAATGTATGTGCGTCTCGCAATTGATAGACATAAAACAAAGAAAATGAGAAGTGATGAGCGTTTTTCGTCGTAATATGTTGTTTTAGAAAATTTGTTTTCCTTTGACATATAATTAAGAAAATTAATTGTTTACGTACCTGTCGCTCGGTACTGTTTTAGTACCAAGCGTTTGTGCGATTTTTGCACGTAAAAAAAAATGTTGAACCGTAAACACGGTTGTCGGAGGTCACCAGATATGGGGTTATCGTGTTGTTATTTATTACACAATTTATGTGTCTTCTCACGTAACACCATATATTTTGACTTGAGTGATACGTCTGTCCAGACGACTCGAAAATCACTTTAAATGATACACAAGTTTCTTTTAATTTATATATATATGATTTATTCACAATATGTGTGTAATATTTATTCACAATATATTATTATGGTTATTATTTTATTGTTTTTAATTAACTCTCACCACACGGTTATTAACAAATTCATTTTTATAAATTTTTATAATTTTCCACTTTTTTTTAAAATATGGCGAGCAAAAAGTAAGAAGTAAGATAAACGACTGTCATCGATAGAGGGTGTATATAAAAAAAAATAGAAATTATTTTGTTCTATGTTTATGGGTTTGTAGGCACATACACTGTAAAATAAAATAAACATGATGTACGGCCGTGCTCGTTGGTCGTTGCGCTGTCAGTAGTATGATATGCATACGTGAGCGCTGATATATATATATATATATAGTGCGGTGATGGAACGAACGTAAGTGTGGTGTACGCGCTCCAATATACGTGATTGATATATTGTAGCGATGAACGAATGTAAATATTTATAAATATAAATATGAGTGAGGCGCTACATGTCATTTATTTTAGTAGTGCAATTTTAGCACGAGGTTTGTGAATAATCGGATATTCAAGATGACAAATAAGTCGCTAGGTAAGTATGTGCATATAGCGCGTATTTATTATCCCTTACGTTTTTCCGTACGTTTCCGCTTAAATGTCTCTTGAACCTTTGCCCATCAATTAGTTGTTGATATACTTACAGGTTATGTTTGAATCTTAAAGTTGTTCAGCTGTAACCACAATTCTTAAAGTGTTGAAGATTAAACGATTTCTTTTAAATTTAATGAATTCTTTTAAAGTTTAATGATTTCTTTTAAAGTTTATTTATTAAATATGGTATTTCCTAAGATAGATCTTATTCGATAAATTATTATACGAATATTACTTAGTTGATTGGTTATTAGTTACGAACTTAAAACTGATTTACCAAACTAATTTTACCAAACTGATTTGGTTTCTTTGTAATTTTGAGTCTTATATACTAAAAAATATTGGTCATTTACAACAACAAATTTGAAATTGTTAATTTTATAATTTATGTTTTTATGAGTTGTTGATTGTAATTTGTTTTTCGAAAACAAAAGTGTCATTTCCCACATTTCCGTTATTAATTTTGCTTGAATTTAATTTTCTTAAAAAACAAAACTATCATTTTTCGCGATTTCCGTTATTACTTCGAATTGATTTATTGTTGTGGGTTTGACCTTCAATTAATTTTGAGTTTATACGTTTAATTTATTTGCTTGAATTTATGTAATTTAAAAAGCTTTATCACCCCCTAAATGTCATGTACATACTAGTAGTATATAGCTACATAATTTATTTCATAAAGTTATAATTTTATTATTTTGAGGTTTCCAGTTTCAAGAAAATTTATTTTATGTGTATAATTTTGTAGTGTGTGTGTTTCTAACTCATTGCTAATTATTTCTTGTGTTGTGCATATCATGTTTGGAATTTTTCTGTTTATGTTTATGTTTTAGGTCATTCTTCTCTGTGTATGATTAAATTTTGAATTTTTACTGGGTTTAATTTGGGAATTTTTAATTGTAGTAATTTAGTATTTTAGTTTAATTGTAATAATTTAATATTTTGGGAGTTTGATGAATTTACTTCACAACACGTCCTAAAAACTGTGTGCAACCAGGTATCAGCAGAACACATACAGTTTGCGTTTTTATAATACATCAGAACGTAAAATTAATTATTTATGGTACCAAGATGGACACTGTTATCAAAGGAAATAAATCACAATACAGGGCTGTATTTGATTTATACTAGGTGCCGATCAAACACTAACATCTTACCTTCTGCAATGCAAGAACTGCCCAGGGTTGGATATTTTTCGAGATTATTTGAAAAACGCATATTTAGGATAATGATGGTAAGGATGGTGAATTATCGTTCAGTCAGTGGGTTTTAACCGATCGATGCAACTTGGAAAAGTGTTTCAAACCACTAGATGCGAGTTTCTGAATTATTTCTTAATAAGGCTGAAAAATCTGATTTCTCATTGCTTCATTTCACTGCAACAATTTAACATCTAAAAAAACAAAAAGTGAAGTCTGAAGCCTATAGAGATACTTATTTCTTGTTAGTTTGCTGAAAATTATGCATTTATAATGCAAAATGCAGCACAAGAGTTTCATTTGAATGTGAAACGAGCGACTCTTCATCCGTTTGTAATTAACAAAGAAGTAATTGAAATGTTACAGCACTACAGCTTCAGTATAATATCAGATTGTCATCACCATGACACTATCGCAGATTACTTATTCATACATTTTCTTTACTTTATTATTCACAATTCCACACGTTTTTTCCTGTACTCCTCCCCCTCCCCCCTCATTTAGTTCTATTAGCAACAGGGACCGTACGATGGATTAAGAGATACTATCGTAAGAATGGCGTCTAGAGCTAGTCTCACGAATGAATAAGATGGTATAATAACCAGTGCGGAAGAATTATTCAAATGGGCATAAACTTTGGAGACTGATATGATTTTTGAATATTGTTCAGATGCCGTATATAAGTCCAAATGCATCCAACAAACCAGTAAATTCGACAAATTAAAAACAATAAAGGGAACTCGCGATTTTCACGCATTCAATTCCTTCAGTGCGAGTTTACGACCATTTTCTGATGAAAAATTTTCAGCAGATTCAACATATTTTATATGTAAAACAAATTAATTATGTTCGGAAGGGGAAATTTGTTTACGAAATAGACTACGTCGATTGGTTGCCTGTTGAAAATTTTTCATCAGAAAATGGTCGTAAACTCGCACTCAAAGGAAGGCTACTTAAACTTTAAAAAATATTCAAATAGTGAAGATAATGTAAAATTTAAATTGTAACTGTGATCGTCATACTTAAACGGATTTTGAAAGAAAACGCAACTAGATGTTGCGCTGGTTTCTTGGTAAGTCTAATAGAACTAAATGGGAAACAGTTTTCTGTATATTATTACTAATGACTCGTACTTGGGAGTCATATAATTAATTAAAATAAAACAAACGTTTGTTTTATTTTGTTTTTAATTTTATTTACTTCCTTATAAATAATCTGAAATGAATTCTATGTCTATTTGGGAAGTAGAAAAGGCAACTAAGCCGGCTGAACCTTCAGCTACGAGTAAGTTTGTTTTCACTGAACTTTTCCAGAAATTGAAATACGTTAATTTTTCGATTCAGACATTTTAAAGTTCTCTTAAGAAAGCCTGATTTTCATTATGAAACATTTACTAACAGTATTTTTTACTGAACAAAAACAAAGTGACAAAAAATCGAAAATTCCATTAGAGGGACGAAGATCATGTTTTGTTTTTAATTTTTTTTGAAAAATTTCACATCCATACACAATTTTTATACAAATATTTTTCCAGTAATAAAATATACTTCGCTTCATATTTGCAGAACATTTTGTCAATATACTGTAATAATAATGTCAGTGTAGTATAAATTTTTATTTCAGTACTGTAAAACTGAAAAAAAGTTAATAAAAGTTTGTTTTTCTCTCGCTCGATCACGCGAATATATATTTTTATCCCATTTTATTTATACTGGATGTTTTTTTAATTCATTCCACAGAAAGTACAGAAAGAATAGAATAATCATTACGTAATCTCAGAATATTCCGTGGGAAATAAATGAAAAAACCCATTAGAATAAACAGAATAAAATAGAATTCAAAAATATTATTGGTATAGTATTTTGTTAAATACATGGAATTAGTACATGGTTGATTAATCGGTTTCCGAACAAAACAAAAAACGATTAATTGTTCATTTTTAGACCGATTAATCGATTAATGGTTTACCAAATGGTTAAGTTATTTTAGATAATTTCTGAAATATGGCCAATTAGGATGGAACTTGGCTATTTCTCAGCCGATTACGATATAGCTTTTCAGGTACAATGGGAATGGGATTCTAAAATGATTTTTAGATGAAGTTCTGAAATATGACCAAGCAAGACGGAAATTGCCTGTTTTTCACCGATTCTGAATAAAATCGACAGATACAATGGAATTAGGATTCTAAAATGACTTTTAGATAAAGTTCTGGAAAATGGCCAAGTAGAATATAACTTAGCTATTACTTAACCGATTTTGACGAAACTCGATAAATACGATCGAAGTGGGATTCTAAAATGATTTTTAGATGAAGTTCTGCCATATGGCCTAGCAAGATGGAAGTTGCCTGTTTCTCAACCGATTTTGAATAAAATTGACAGGTACAATGGAATTAGCCACATTCCAGAACTTCATCTAAAAATTACTTTAGAATTCCATTTACAACGCACTTGTCAAATTTCATGATAGTCGGTTGAGGAAAAGCCAAGTTACATCTTACTTGGCTTCCATCACGTATGACAAACTTCACTCACATCGGTTAAGAAATAGCCAAGTTCTATCATAACTGCCATTATTCCAGAACTTTATCCAAAAATCATTTTAGAATCCAATTTATATCGTACATGGCAAATTTCCCTAAAATCGGCTAAAGAATGGCCAAGTTCCCATTTCCATCACACATGCCAAATTTCACTAAAATCGGTTGAGAAATTGCAAAGTTCCATTCTTCTTGGCCATATTCCAGAACTCTACCAAAAAATCATTTTAGAAATCCACTTAAATCGCGAATGTCAAATTTCGGACTGTCAATTAAGCTTTCCATGCCCTAATGGATATCTTAATCTTGGTATTTGACAGAATATAGTACAGGCAAACCTCGTTTAACGAACGTATTGTGTCCCTGAACCGTTCGTTATTTGAGGTTTCGTTGTGCGAGGTAAATAATTTTATGTGCTATTTTTGGCGAAAAAATATTTGTATGGTTTTTAAAACTATACCATTTATGTACATAAACTGTACTTATAATAATATTCGAGGTTTGAAGTTCGTAATACGAGATTTTACAACAATTTTGGATGTTCGTTAATTCGAGGATTCGTTATTCGAGGGTTCGTTAAACGAGGTTTACCTGTATTCTTGTTATTCTACCTTTTAGTCTATTACAAAGAGAATGCGTTCAGAATACACTGAATTAATAAAATAATACAGAACAGAAGGAATAGAAAATAAAGAATGAATTAAATAATGTTTCAAGTCAAAATAGACAATTTGGAATATTCGGAATGAATTAAAAAAAATACCCACTGTCAGTAAATGTTTCATAATGGAAATCAGGCTTAAAGCTGACAATCCTATTTCAAAAGTAAAATTAAAATTTGGAAGTTTTGTGTTACCTAAAATTATATTAAATGGAGGAAAACTAACTGTGCAACTCTGTTGTAAAGATTTTCTATTTTTTATCACTATTTATGTACTTTTATCACTAGAAATAAAATCTACAAAAGAAAAAAAGTTTGTTATTTTTAATATTAGGAAACTATCTATTTACACCTAGGTACTTAAAAACGAAGATTACCCAAAATGTGATTTTTTAAGGTCAAAAAGAATCAATTCCAAGTGTGAAATACAAGGAATGTTTGCTTATTTATTTTATAAAAAAATTATGCTTGTTTTATTTATTTATTGACGTTTTTTTTAGATCCAAATACAATATAGTATATACTCGAACATAATTCTAACATAATTATTAATAAATAAAACTGCAATAGACTGTCATACGGATTGCAATAAGGGATCAAAAAAAAAAAGTGTGTATTTTCATTTAAAATCAAATTCATTAAAAACCAAAAATAAACAAAATTATAATAACAGGGGGTTGTTCCACATTTATTATTTATCTGTCATTAAATTTTTATCTTATATATATATCCTAGGCAACCGAGTAAAAATTTCTATAGCAACAAAATTGCAATACTTGCGCAACATAATACAGTGGGCGGAGTTTGATGTAATTGGATTATTTTCCGGTTTTCCCTTAAATATATGATCAAAACAGAAATCACAAAAAAAGGAAAAACGAAAATTCCAACTGATTTTTTCTTATCGTGATGTATTTATTGTTTTGCATTGATAAGACTCAAACGTGATAAAGTGAAAATTAAATCAAAGGTTTTATTTTATTTTATATAAATTTTTACTTTTTTGTGTTTCTGTTTTGAAAAGGTTTTTGAAAGATGTGTTATATTTGTGACGATAATTAATAACAAAAGATTAAGTGAAGTTTATAATAAAAATTTATATTTAGGATTATGAATGCAACCGATTCCAATAATATAACAATTTTGGTGAGATTCATATTACATTAAATATCCCCAAATCCACAACTATTTTATAATGTACTCATTATACTTGTGATTTTTCAATTATGTTGATATTTATTATTCACTACTAGCGTTGAAGGCGTATTAACCTTTCTTACGCTGGAGGAAGGAAATTAAAGCAAATTTTTTCTCGAAATCTGTGTTGTTAGTGTATGCTACTGAATTATCCGTAAAATATAAACCCTTGAAACTCTTCTTCTCAATGTCAATGCTTAAAACTAAATTACGGTCACCATACATCATGGAATAAAGGTAGAACATTATATGAAATTGCGAGAGTGAAAAAACGAAAATCTGATAACTAAAAAATCAAAAATATTTAATAGTTGTGGTCAAAGTATCGTACTAGTCACCTAATAGCTCGTGTCGTAAACTTCACCCTCGTGCATAACAGCCTTCATTATTTGCTCGTTGATTAATATACTATTATACAGTTTAAAATGTATATCCACTTTTCTGTAGTTTTCGCACAAAAAATCAATTTTCTACGAAACAGGATGTACTTCCGTATAGCTAACTTCTGCTATATGTATACATGTTTTAATTCAATGAATTTATTTTTATCGATAATCAAATTCGATAATGGTATAAAATCGTTGTTTATAAAAAATAATAAAAATAATTTTGCGACAAACGACGTCATTATATTTCAATTTTTCCGAATACTTTACTTATAACGGGAAATAAAATTGATTTCGAAACGGAAATCACATTGGTAATTGAAGAAAAACCAAGAAATCGGTTAGATCGCATTTAAAATGTGGGTTATTTTTATATATTTGATAGAAGTGGTAAATTTGTTCTAGAAATTATTTGTGAATTATTGTGATTTAAAGGTGATATACATTTGTACATACAAGAATAGTGTGCTTGAGAACCGAGGATTTTAGAATTAGGAAAAAAAATTGTGTAGAATTAAAAACATGAAAAAAGATAGTGCCTTTATCAATTTTTTTCTATTCTGTATAATTAAATAATATTTATACGAACAACTTCAGAATTGGAAAAAATTAAACACAGAATTTGGTTAAATAATTTATTGTGAATTAAACTAAATTTTCGGACATAGAATTTTATCTAGAATTGTATCTAGGATTTTGGATTTGGAATTTGATGAGATGATTCAATGTTAAACGAACGATCGAATTCAAATTCGAGATATTACATGTACAAAATAAATTTGATATAGTTATATAGTTCGATTTTATCTTAGAAGTTTATTTGGTGTTAAGAATATAAAACTGTGTGTAATCGAAATCGATACATTCATAAACTAGCATAATACTAAGATTCTACGTAGAACAAAAAAACAATGATTGTATAACAAATTTTGTTACATGAACGAGATTTTTTATATTTTGCTTGATAATATGTTCAAAGCCAACTAAGTATATAGTTAAATAAATTGCGAGAAAACTCTCGGCCGCTCTTTCAGATCAAATTTTAAGTGTACGGGGTAAAATTTGTTGTAGTTAATAGTTTTACTTTTTCAGAAAACTAGTGTAACAATTCTTAAAAGAAATTTAAGACAACATTAAGCATATCACATCTGTTCTATTTGTAACAATAAAATTTTAATTAAACGCTTTAATTAATCAAATTATTTTTAATCGTGTAATAACCAATCGAAAAATTAAAATTTCAGATAATTCTGGCAATATAATGGACTCTCTTAGTACTGCAAACATGTTCAACAAATTTTTCATTGAGGTGTCTAGTTACTGTCCCATACAGGCCTACTCTTCTACAAATTTTGAAACGTTATCCAGTTTCGGACAATATGTTTCTTATAATTACTTCGAGCCATTGGAAATATCATATGTAACTTTTTTGACATTAACAATATTATTATAACTTATGTAAATATGAAATATACTAGTCGATATGATTCTACATCAGTGACATTTTGACAAATTCACAGGCAATATATCATTAATGAAATTATAAACATGATTAATCATTGTCTGCTTAATGGTATTTTCCCTCAGTCATTATAAAAGGCTATTGTTACTCCCGTCTACAAATCTGGAAACAAACAAACCTGTTCCAATTACAGACCCATATCAGTCTTTAATTCAATATCTAAGATATTTGAGAAAGTTATTTATAATAACATTAATCCATTCTTTTTTACACATTTGATTATTAATATTAATCAATTTGGATTTGTCTAGTATACTGAAGCAGTCGTGCCCAATTTAATGCACAATGTTTATTTGGAAACTCATTTTAAATTAAATGGTGGGGAACTATTTATTGATATTCGTTAGGTTATTGACTGTGTCGATCATAAGATTTTAATTGAAAAATTTAAGCAACTGCATCGTGCTGAACAATTTTTGTCGATTTTGGAAACATATCTTACTGATCTTAAGCAGTTCACAGTAATGGATAATGTTCATAGTGACTATTCATTAATTACGTCTGGCGTACCACAAGGCTCTATTTTAGGACGTTTATTATTTATATTTTACGTAAATGATATGCTTAATTTGAAGCTATTTGGCAAGCTTCAGTTATTATTATGGTGGCGAAAAGGACATTTCAATAATTAACCAAATGCGGCATGACCTACTTAATAATTACCTAATAGCTAACCGTTTATCTTCGAATCTGGACAAAACCAATTACATATTTTAATTTTCACATTTATAAACTATGCAAAATCATTTCTCCTGTCGTGTTTGCTGTTAAGCGTTTGGTTAACTATGTTAACTCTGAAACGGCCTTAACGTTAACTATGTTAACTCTGAAACTAAAGTCTCATCTTAGCTGCGAGCAGTCAACTGCGTCACCTAGAAATTGTACAAAATAAAGTTTTACAAATTATTAAACACTTGACCAGATTGACTCCCACTCGTCTGTCTGTTATACGGCGAGAGAATTTTGCCTATTGCCGTAATAAGAGATTTTTACATGTTGATTTTTATTTTTAAAGCCGTCCATAATTTGATGAATTGTATTTACAACCTTCAAAGAGCCAACGATTTACATTACTATAATACGTGGTTTAATCAGAATTTGTATGCTTCAACTCTAAAAACTTAGTAAGGGATTCTAAAGATGTTTTCCACAGGGGTTTGGTTCTTTAAAATAAATTACCAGATGACGTAAAACATTTATGCCGTTTTGGGCATTTTAAGAGTGCTGTCAAAACGTTTCTGTTTTGAGGAACGGCAAGGTTAAACTTTAACATCTTTTAAACTAATCTAATGTGATGTAATAATTTTTCCTTTTCATTTCTTCTTTCGTATTGCTAAATAAAATTACATCTGTTTGTTATAGTTTTCGTGTAAACTTTTTCAATATACATATAGTCCAGTGTTTGACGGTAAAAATAGGTTATTATCTCAGAATTCTTACGAAGAAAACCGAATGACGTGAAATTTGGACAGTAAGTAGGGAATAACAAAACTTATATAGTGCCGAGGTGTGTTTTTACTCTGGAGGTGGATACCACCCCTTATCAGGGACGGAAATTAGTACACTCAAAATAACCGTTGAAATCGATAGAGGCAGGGAAACTGATGAGCTTATGATTATGAAAAAATCAATCTTCTCATCAGGCCGCGGCGACTGGACTGATTATACCACAATTAACAACTGATTATACCACAACAAGAAATATATTAGTATTTACTGTTCGTAAATACTAATATACTTCTCGTGTTAATCGAAACACACTTAAAATGGTCTAATCACCGGTACCATATTAGATATTCCATGAATTAACTAATATTCAACAAAAAATTAATAAAAGTAAAAATTAGCGTACACAGAAATAGAGCTGTGTGAATATTGTGAAGAAGAAAAATTCTAAGAGAATTCATCTGTATTAGTACGATTCGCTAGTACTTAACGCACAGCACATTCTGTATATATAGAATGTAAATTGTGGTATAATCAGTCCAGTCGCCGCGGCCTGATGAGAAGATTGATTTTCTCATAATCATAAGCTCATCAGTTCGAAACTGGATTGAATTCTCTTACAATCTTCGGAACATATTAAAACCATATAAATTAAATAAATAGAATTCTGTCTATTAGTCGATTTCGTTAAATTACTGTTCGTAAATACTAATATACTTCTCGTGTTAATCGAAACACACTTAAAATGGTCTAATCACCGGTAGCATATTAGATATTACACGAATTAATTAATATTCAACAAAAATTAATAAAAGTATAACTTAATACCATAATTTTTAAGATATCTAATCGCTCCAAAAAATATTTTGAAGGGAATTTCAAAGGCTACAACGCCTTCAAAGTTTGATTTTTCAGTTAAAAGAGGTCGGGGAATGTGGTCCTCGCAGTCACAAGCGAACTTAAAACGGTGATATCTTAATTAATTTTCATCCTAGAGAAATAAAAAAATAACAAAATTTTCTGCAAGAAAAATGCAAGACATTTTGTACGTATTTTCTTTAGTTTTTGAGTTATTGTGAAAAAAAGAATTTTTTTTCAAAAATTTCAAAAATCATTTCAAAATTGAATCAAACCTTTTTCAAATTTAGGCATTCTAAACCGTTCAAACTTCTAGAACATATTGTTAGTACCTAAATAAAGTACATTGTAAATGGATTACAATTAATTTCAATTCTTGCGGTTAAACCAAACCATTGATTTCATTGTTGATTATCTGAGAAAACGGGTCAACCATTTTATTTTGATCATAACTCCGTATGCTTTTAGGCTAATGAAGTTTACTAAAGCTCATTTCAAAGGCCTTTTCAAGTTCTTTGAAAAAGGTCTGATAATTGTTCCTTCAAAAATTTGGTGTTTTTCCGTTATTTAACGTTGAAAGGTTCGAATTCAATTTTCGGCGAACAAACAGTCATGTTTAATGAGCCACAACTCGGTTCGTATTGCATCTACAGAAATAAAAAGAAAAACCAATCGATTTGTTATTTTATATAAGCTTTAATTCAGCTTTTCATGATTTTTCGATAAAACATAATGTTCTCGAGTTATTCGTGAAAAATCGCTCTAAAACCTGCATTTTTTAGATAAAAAAAATCAACATTTTCAATCGCGAATAATTCGATAAGTATTGATTTATCGAAAAAAATTCATAGAATATTTTTTGCTTAGAATTCATCCCTCTATCGATTTCTGCGGTTATTTTGAGTGTACTAATTTTCACCCCCTAGAAGGGGTGGCACCCATTCAATCCATTCTTTCTTCTCATTAAAGAGGCATAAAAATTATTTAGCCATTTCATCTGAGATTGCAATATCCAGGGTAAGTTTTAAATATCAGATTTGTGAAAACTTATTTTTCTTAGACTAAGTCAGGTCAAAAACATGCTAAAAACAGATTACTCGTATTCTACGTAAATTTTATAATATTTCCAAAGAGAATAAGATATAGAGATAAATTTAATGGGCGAAAAATGGAAGAGAAATTCAAATGTATATTTTATACAATTTATTTTTGCGTTATAAAGAGATGAATAACTAAAATATAACTAATAAATCCCTATCTTGCCTTTTAATTTCATATGGAGAAAATATATATTATCGTTTGTAGAACATTATTTTCGACAGGTGTCAACCATATTCCAAAACAAAACAAAGAATTTATTGTTTTGTTAATTTCTGGTTTTATCAAGGAGAAACAGGTACTACAGCAACTTTATTTACTGTCGTAAGTAGAACGGTCATTGATCTTTGAAAAAAAGGGTTAAAAAAAATGTCACATTTGCCTTTTTGTAGTTTTGAGTGATTTCCATTTTTCTGTTTTTGTTTGCAATATCTTACTACTAAATAACGAGACTTTATGGCATTTAATAAAGGATATTTGGCATTTTAAAAGAGCATAAAAATAGGTATTTGTTTGCAGAATCCAAATATTGCCCCTAACCATGGACCATTTAGAATTTTTTCTTGCAAAAATGAGTATGAAATATTTTATTAATTGTTTTATTTGTTCAAAACATGGATCATCATGTGTCGGTGGTAACAGTGAAATAAAATCTCGCGCAACAACAGAAAAGTTAACAAAACAACGAATTTTGGATCATTGAAAGCTACTGAGAAGTTCGCTGAAATGGCTCTCAGAATTGTAAATATTTTTGAGCAAGTATGTAGAAAGCAATGTAACTTGCCTAATATTTCCAATTATATATTTGTAATTATTTTGCAAATATTAGGCAAGTTACATTGCTTTCTATATACTTGCTCAAAAATATTTACAATTCTGAGAGCCATTTCAGCGAACTTCAGTAGGCGCATTCAATGATCCAAAATTGGTTGTTTTGTTAAAGTTTTCCTCGCGTGGAAACGTTTCGGCCGGTGTAATGCTTCGTTTTCTTTTAACAGTTTTGTTGTGTTGTTGTTGTTTTGTGAATCCCGCATAATATGCTACAGCATGTATTGTTCATTTTTAAAATTTAGATTTTTCATTTTTCGAATTGCGACAATTTCCGATGTCGAAAATTTCATAATAGACACTCAAGTTATAGCTACCAGTGAGGAAATGTCTCATTTTGTGTAAAGAATAAGATATTTGCAAACGAGCGAAGCGAGTTGCGCTAAATCCCACAAGTTACACAAAATGGTACATTGTGTCATTACCACTAGGGTTAAAAGTGACACTTTGTTTGTAGAGCAATTATATTTACTTGCGAGGTGAAGCGCAGCGTAGCTGAGTAAATGGAAAGATTTTGAGTCTAAAAAGCCACTTTTAATCCGAATAACACATACTATTTTTTCTCCAATAAATAAAATCCATTGCGTACACTAATTATAAGTACAAATTCAAGATTGAACATTTTATTAAATTATTTTATATAGCGAAGGAGGCCTTGAGTTTTTTCGTTTGTGTATTTTACCAGAGCCTACTGTATAAATAAGAGCCTCCAGTATCGACTGTATTTTTTACTTAGCTTAAAATACGGTACATACAATTTTTTCATAACTATGAAACTATGTACTCGTATATGGGAAAAGGATTATTTTCATTTAGAATTTTAGTTTAATTGAATTATGAGCTTTTGTTTCGTTTTTATACGAAAATGTTCATAAAACATGTAATTTTATTTGATTTAAAAATGGAGTCGTGAAAATGTTTATTTCTTAATGAAAATCGCCTTCACAAATAAGGTAATATTGAACTTTAAAATGTTGTTGTTTTTGTAATATACAATACAATAATCATCTCTTTCATTGCCTCCAAATTTGATTTCGAATATCTTCTATTGTTATTTTAAATTTGCGAAGCATGCTAGATTGTTTTGATTTTTTGTTTTCTTCACGCTCATGTTTGATTCTTTTTGATTTATTTTAATTTGGATTATTGAGCGCAGACGTGTTGTGTTTTTTCTTACCATTGGTTTTAGATGTGGACAATTCATGACGTCATTAATTTGAATTTTCTCTTTTTAATACATATTGTTATTGTTGTAGGATGTTTTTTAATTTAATTTCCCTTATTTTCTTTTGATTATTGCTGGAAAATAGGGAAATCTGAGAACCGCCATTGAGTTATTTTTTAGCCATTTCAGAAAAAAACATTTAACTTGGTTTAACTTTTAATTCATGTTTTATCGTCAATCAAAATCGCGTTTTTTCATACAAACTTTATGAAAATAAATTATCTTTTAGTGTTTCCATGTCCCTTATTTACTAGTTTATTTTTCACATGCCGGCTCTATTTACATCAAGATGGTTCTGATTTTACCAAGTGATGACGCGTCAATTACTTTTAATATCGAAAACAGTATTGAAAATCTTACGCCTAGGATTAAAAGTGTAGCCTATCAACACGTACGTTAAGGAAAACAAACAGCGGTTTATATGAAACTATCGTAAAATGTTTGAAATTAACTTAATTTCAATAAAAATGAATCACAGAAAAAACTCAAAAACTTAAATTTACATTTTTTTGCGAGAAATGTTTTCATCCTGTCAATGCGGTAATAGTTATTTGTGTATCAAGAGCGCAAAGTGCCAGTTTGTCACGCGAGAAAGGAAATTGCTGGCCGACGGGACGGAGGCCAGCAACCTTTCGAGCGTGACAAACAACTTTGCGGATGTGTTTCACACTTTATTTTTCCTACAATCATTTTAAAAAATATAATAAAAAGATAATTTTGTAGTAAAATTTACTATACTGACAATACGATTTTATTTTAGGACCGACATTTTGTTCAATCGAGTAGTCAAAGATTTTTTTTATTTTTCATAAAGAAAAACAAAAATTTGGTTTACTCTTACTCTTCTTTTCATATGTTCAAATTTAGCGTGCGGTTTCAAGTTTTGTCACACGTTTCTAAGAGAAACGTGTGACAAAGTAATTTGTCTATTAACTGTCAAAAAAACAGACACTTTGGGCTTTGAAAACAGAGAAAAAAAGCCTGCTTTTCACGGCGATTGTAGGAAAATGATATTTATTTAGATTGGAAAACTTAACATAACTTAAAAATGTCAACGGAGCTTCGTCAAATTTTATCTGACACTTAAAAAACCTTAGGAAAGCAAAATTTTCCATCCGAACTTAAAAAAAATTAAAACAAGCTCTCACTGGCCTTTTATTTTATTTTTAATTTGGAAAACATTTAAGAAACTTTACTTAAAAAAATTGATTGAAACACAAATTAATTCTATTAAGAACTAAACTAAGAACAATTCTCATAGAGTACCACCAAAAATACTAATTATGCTAAAATAAAAATTCGGGCAGAATGTTCGAAGCTGCAGCATTACCAAATGTTTCTGAAATGGATTCTGAACCTTCAACATCTAAAAACCTACCAAGATCAACGTCGGAAAAATCGAAAATCGCGAAGCTAAAAGCATAGGTACATTTCTCAACTCCAAAAGTCAATTTCTGCCTTCACGACCGCTAATCGTAGTCATTCAATTCAAAAAGCCCACAATTTTCAAGATCAACACAATTTAGGATAAGAAGTCGCAGCGGATCTTCACAATATTACAAATTTTGCTGGTATATCATAAAAAGTGTATTAAACCGTGTGAATTTTATTTTAAATATTGTCTCTACAAAACAGATATTTGAAAAACGACTAAGTTCGGCTATGCAAGCGGCAGACAGTCAAATGCATAACAATCGCCACCTTTTTATTATATACCAACATAATAATACACTTCTCCTTGTGAACCCGGGTCAAACGGTACAACCATTAATGCATTCGGGGCTTAGTTATTGTCGATCGATATTGGGCTCAGAAGTAGGTTTCCACACTCTTTCGTGCTGTCATTAGTAAACCGCTCAATTATCGGAGCTGAATTTTTAATCAAATTCCGCCAACTGACTGATCTTCGTGAAAAGTGAATTCTGGATCCCGCTATGAAATTAACTGTCTGCGCAATGAATTATCCGCCAAAAACCCCACTCCAAATCACTTATTGGTTGAAAATGATTATGGTAGATTCCGCTCGTTACCGAACCCCCCCCCCATTACAATGTACCAGTTAAGCACAACATGGTTCGGTACGGCTAACTCCCATACGCGAAACCACGTAGCTGGATCCCAAAAAACATATAAGGCAACGAACAACGAATTTGCACATATGGTCGAATAAGGCACATTCAATCGTCATCTTCTCCGGTTTCATCTCCACTCCACATGGTTCAAAAAAGGGATAGTACTGATTGACGTCTACGTGGAGACTACCGTCGTGTAAATGCCTTCACGATACCGTATCGCTATCCGAAATCGCATATTCATAACTTCTCAGTTCATCTGCAAGGAAGCACTATTTTTAGTAAACTAAAGAAAGGTGTGCCCGAAGGCATGACTAAATCACCACTCCATTTGGGTTATTCTAATACATCGGATGCCTTTTGTTCTTCGGAATGTAGCTCAAACTTTTCAACGGTTTATGAATGAAGTGTTGAAAAATCTTGAATTTATTTATGTCTATATCGACGATATATTGGTGGCAAGTATGTCTGAGGAGGAACGTTTGCTTCATTTAAATCTAGTTTTGAATTCCTCAGACACCGCATTTCCAAAGATGGCAAAAACCCTGCGCCACAACGTGCAGTAGCCATAATATGGTTCCCACAACCTACCACTATAAAAACAACTGAAAAATTCGTCGGGATGGTAGATTACTACCATTGCTCATCCCACTTTTTGCCGAATTTCTACAACCCATTCAAGCGGCCTTATCAACTTTAGCAAGAAGACAAAAACCGCCAAAAATATTTTATCGCGCATTATCGCGGTTAAACGCTCACTTGCCAATGCAACATAGTTGGCACACCCCATTGAAAACACTCTGTTTAATTAATATGCGACCGCATCAAATACTAACGTTGCAGAAGTATTACAACAATTTAATAAAGGAGATTTGGAAACCCTTAGCATTCTTTTCCAAGAAGCTATCTTAAAGCGAACTCAAATCACAAAAATTAATTTGTAACAATTGTACCGAATTTTCATTGTGTTATTGTTGTGTTTTATCATTTATATCAGTCGGTTTCTTTTGGTGGGGGAAAATTATTTTAATAATTTACCCCTTTTAGAATTTCGACAGGGCCATTACAGTGATTATTCATTAGAATGCCAAGTTTTCCATTGGTAACGCGGGAATACCTAGTCTTTGTTTTAAAAATACGCATACAATCTAAACGCTTCTAATATCTAAAAATTCTTTATTTAACCTCGCTTCGCTCGCCAAATCGCCCATGTTGACTAAAGCATGCGTCCTCTTGTGAAAAACGTTACCAAATACAATATTATTCTGAACCTAACGCCATTGCTTTATCATAAATTTGTTAAAATGATTTAAACTCATACCATTAACATTATATACCATATTGTACAAGTTGGGTACGGTTCACCGCCCCATGGTTTCCTGTTTAACAGTTCACTGCTTACGGCTTACTGACAGGAAATTTCACCGCCAACGTTTACATTGATTTAATGTCATTCGCCGCCGCAGTGAAGGAGATGGAATCAATGTAAATGTTGGCGGTCAAATTTGCTGAATCAATGTTTATGATATTTTTAGTATTTTCAATAAAACTGTAAAATAGTAATTAACCAATATTACATTAGATGAAGTTTTTTATATATTATTATTATTATTATTGAAAGGCCATATGGGCGATCAGCCACCACGCACTGCGACCTAAAAGAACTATTGCGCTGGACTCTGCTTAATTATCCGTCCAGTCAATATCCAGGTTCTTAATGAACTTGATAATACTGCCAGCCGGTATGTGATACATACTATCTGACCTTATTGCTGCTGCCCCGTCTTCCGTTTGATTTTACTCTTACGAGTTGCTGGGAATTGCAAATCGCCTGTAGGTCACCCAGCTTTACTACAGGATACCTTAATAAAACTGGAGGGTGCCTGGTGTCCAGAGTCCACATACTTTGGACTGATTAACCTATCAGCCATTCATAGATCGGCATATGCTGTTCCACCTTAGATTAGGTTTTTTTTGTCAAGGTTTTCTCCTTTAGTGCCGTACTTTAGCCTGTGCCAAATGGCCAAAAATGTGCCAAATGGTCTTAGTTCCAGTGGTTGCCACGAGGAGGCAGCACATACACTTACGAATTATGAACAGGTTACCCCTTACACAATTCTACCAATCACGCAACTGCCTAATACATGACCAGAACAGCCCTCGTGGTGCGCACCCTACTGGAAGGTTACGGAGCTGGTAGATTAATCTACTCAACTTTGTTCCCCTTCCTCCCAATAGACGCGAAACCACCAAGTTTTTTATATAGATTTTTTAATTTATTTCAGTCAAATTACAATTTGTTGCTATACTTATTAAAATTTCAAATATTTAATGTTAATGTTTTCTTTCCAAAATTCGCTTGATTCTACTTTCTTTTTTAATTTTTTCAATGAAACAAGGCGGTTTCTCATCACTCTTAGCACTTTCTACAATGATATTCCTTTTGTAGCACTTTTACAAATTCGATTACACGACCATGTTTGTGGCCGATCACAACTTGCAAGCGACAATGCCAAGCTTCAATATTATTTTGAGTTGTTGGCAATACAAATACTAGTTGTTCTACAATACTCCATAATATGAGGGGGGGGGGGAGGGGGCATATTTAACTTTCATTTGAGTAAAAAAATACATTGTTGTTTCATCTTAAAATGTTTGTAGCAAATGGGATATTGTTTTTAGCAAAGGATATTAGATTTTTAGCAAGCAAGCAATTTCCATAATACAATATATGAAAAAGAAAAACAAATAATTGCAAACTCCATATTCTGTATCTTGGTTGCAGGCATGTTTAAGAGCAGGCATCATTAAGATATTGGAAACCTGTCTAAAAAGTTTACAAAGCAAATCTATATTATTTATAATTTTCACCCCAACAATACTGAATTTTGTTATTCATAACCTAGATTTGTCGTAGAATGAAATAATTATGGTGAAACCAATTAAAGGGAAGGGAGACAATTAAATATTTAAGCTGAAATCGCACAAGAGTATCGAAAGGTAATCAATGAAAATAGCAAAAACACCAACGTAAAATTGATCGCTTAATAAAACTAGAGAGACGGCCTGCTAATTTAACTTAAGAAGGCTTTTTGTTTATATTCTACTAACGGTGGTATTGTCCCACAGTACACAAAATAGAGGTAATATACTCATTGGTTCTATTTTCGTTCATTTTTGCGCAGCTGTCAAAAATTTCCAATATGGCGAATGTTTGAGACCTAAATGGTTTGTTTATCTAGTGAATTTAATTTTGAGTGTTAAGTTTTTACGATAAATCTATTAATATAATAGTTTTAATATTAAAATTATTATAATAATAATAAATTAAAATGCGCTGTGCTATTTTCGGGTGCAATGAAAATAATAAACATAATAATAGTGAATTTTCATTTCATAGTTTTCCGAAAGACAAAACAACGTGTAAACAATGGGTTTTTTTATGTTGTAGGAAGGATAAATTTAATATAAACACTTCCAGAATTTGCTCTAAGCATTTTAATCACAAATTTTTTTGTGAATCCATTGTATGAAACGTATCGAGTTAAAGTGAAACCTAAATTAAGAAAAAAAAATTTTGGGGTCATCCGTTCAAAAGGCGGGCTCCACGATCATCCAGATCGACTGGAATTCATGTATCGGATGCGATCATATGTACTCGGTAGAAATGAGGGCAGCATTTCAATGAATAGTAACACTATGGTGGACGATACACCTGACTTGGATGCAGTCGGCCATCTAATTGGCGACGTATTAACTATGTTGACATCCGATTTAGATGTGGCCGATAAAAATGTAGACGAACTGGAATCACGCCAGTATGATGGATTGGAGCATTTGGCAGGATACATTTACTATAGAGTGAAAGATCCATGCTTAACGGTGGATAGAGAACTGGTAAACACATCCCAAGACCGTTCATTTACTTGGACAAATCAGCTAACCGAAGGCGGCTTACAAAAACCATCGGATCAACTAATGGGACACATGCAGCAATTGTGTATTCCAAGGATTACATAAAAAATGTAATTAATCTTTCTACAACTATATGTTGTGAACAAAAATCAAAAAGTAAAGGAATTTTTTTCCGATCCAGGATGCACTTCAGAATTAAACATCTTAATAACAATTTAGAAAATACTAAGAAAAATAAACGAAAACTAAATAAAATAATTACATAAATAAATTTATTTGAATTAAATACATTTTTTATTTATTGAAAATAACTTCAATTTTTTAAACTTTACTAGGCATGTACATATTGTTATAAAAAGGTCTCTATGTTCCGCCATTTTTTAAATTTGTTGTTCTTGTAATTTTTGACAGATGCGCAGTATATTACCTTTATTATGTGTACTGTGGTATTGTCCGGTCCTATTAAAAGGCGAATTTCGTTAAAAAAATATTTAGCAGCCTTCGCATATAAAATTATTTGTCCATATAAAGTGATTTTCTGTATTCGAGTTATTATATAGAAAATTAAAAATTGCCATAATTCAGCCAATTGTTATCTTATAAAAATAAAACAGAAACCAAATTAATTATTTTTGATATCTTTTGTAGTTTCAGGGAAATTTGGAAAATACTATTTATTACTAGCAGCGCCCGACCTAGGATAGTGGTCTTTTTTATACAGGTTTCCAATACCTTCTTGAATATATCTGCAAATACTGGAACCTGTAGGAATTTTTCCTTTTTTTATGTCCATTTTTCCTGGGCTATGACATTTTCAGTGAAATTTGGTTTAAAATCGCCAACCGAATGTCTAACTTTTTCAACATTTGACAAGATTGTTACTAATTTCGAATTTTATACTTTAACGGCTTTTTAATTTTTCGAATCTTGCTTAAGTCAATGCTTTAATGTTTTTTCAAAGTTAAATTTTTCCTTTTCCAGTATTTAGACACGATTTGCGCAATGCGGGATTTTGAAAAGCCGAATTTTGAAGTCTGGGTTTTGAAAATGAAAGTTTTAAGAAACGGCATTCGTACCCAACTCATTAAATCTTTTCATTTTATATCTCAACAATTAATTTAATACTATAAGATTCTAAAATTTTACAGAGAACCCAGTGAATCCAAAAAATAATTCAAACTTTATGAAAATATTTTCATTAAGTTTGGATTAATTTTTTTTTTGGATTTTCTAAATTTAGAATTTGTAAATTTTAGTTTTTGGATTGATTGTGATTTGGGTTGGTATCGTTATTCAAAATAAAAAAATCCCCAAAAAATTAAGTTTCTTAAATTTAACAAATTTTTATTCGTTTCATACCTTAAAACGGCGGCTGCTTCCATCTTCTAAGCTAAGGTATAAAACGAATTAAAATAATATAAGACCACATATTTATATTTATAATAATATTCAGGTTTTTATTTTATGTACTAAAATAAAAACCTCCCCAAAGCCACTTAACATTGGTTCTTCCTGCGCAAGAATTACATTAAATTATGTAGCTTCCTTTTGTTTTAATATTGTAGTTAACAAAAATTTAATGGGATCTTCCTTTCCAATGGGGCACATTATTTTGTATTTTTTGGGGATTTTTTTTTAGGATTTTTATTGTCTGGAATATGATGATATCCCTTGTGATTCATATCCAAATTTGACATGAACTTTTGGAAATGAGATCCTGAAATAATTTTTAGCTAAAGCTCTGGAAAAAGCCAATAAGGTTGGAACTTGGTTATTGTTTAACAAATTTTGGTGAAATTCGACAAATATGATAGACAAAAGAATCCCATTTCCAATTTAAATTCCATTTTAAAATGATTTTGTTAGTAAAATTCTGGAATAAGGCCAGTTCTCCGTGTGGGGTGGTAAGTCCCAAAAAAAAAAATCAATTCCAAAAAATCAAGTTTTTTAATTATAACAACTTTTGAAAATACATTTTAATTCGTTATAAACCTTGGAAGATGGGGGCTGCCGCCCTCAAACTACCGCTTTAACGATTTGTTAAAATTCCAATATTAATATAAATTAGAACGTTTTTCAACAATTTGTGATTTTTAATATGTAGTTATTCACATACTAGTTAAAATAGAGAACTCCTCAAAGTCGCTTAGCATTGGTGCCTTTGCTTAAGGATGACAGGAAAACGTAATAATTGTTCCAAAAATATGGATATTTCTATTAATATTTACTTTTCTGTTTCACATACTAAAATAAAAAACTCCTCAGAGCCGCTTAGAATTGGTCCTCTCCGCGCAAGGATGACAAGAAATTATGTAGCACCTTTTAGTTATTAAATTATAGTTGGTCGTATTTAATTCTAATGGGGTCTTCTGGCAATTAAATTTGTATTTTTCGGGATTTTTTGTCTTTGTTTTCGTTATATATGGAGGGGGTAAACCAAAATTTCAATGTGATGACGCGCGTCATGGAATTGAACTACTTATGAAATTTATTTGATTAAAGTAATGTCTCTTGTATGTGTATGTATAAACATAATATTTTAAAAACTGTAAAAACCAACAAATTATTAATATTGTTACGAACTGGGCTTCTTGAGTTCGTTTGGATTTTCCAATTAAAAATACTGTTGTACTTTTATGTCACATGACTTTATTTCACTTTACTTTTATACACTTTAATATTTGCTTTTTACCTACTTAAATCTGTCCGCTTGCCCCACTGGTGCGGGGAGTGGGGCTATGACAACAGATTTATTTCACTTGTTGCACAATTTAAAGTAAACCAAAAACTGTTCTCTGTTTGCCATCGGTCTTGTTTATATACCAGTTTAATACTGCTCCCGAAATTTCCCGTGTCATAAATCATCTTCATTCTTGGTTATTCTGTTTATGACACATAACCATTTGGAAATATCGTAATGTGGATTGTCATAATCATCATCATTCATAATCATCGACGGGCGGTGTGTATGTATTTGTGTTGTTGTTTATTTATTCTTGAATCACTTAAAAGCACGCCTTCCTTTGTACGCTACATCTCGGCCGTTCTTGTTTTTACTAGATCATTATAAATTTGTACGTTGGCGTGTGAACATGTTTCGATGTACATAACAAATAATTGTAATAAAAACATTTGCTACGACGAGCATCGAACCATCGACCTTTCTCTTCATACCACGCGTCAACCGTTTGAGCTTTCGCTGTTCATACCGTGACCTTGTTGTATGATGGCCATAATCGTCACAATTTGTATTTTAATTTCAATTTTAATTAAATAGTGATGAACTTAATCAAACATGCCGCACGGCTAAAAGCACGGATTTAAAGCTATAAAATAAAAAAGTTCCAAAATTTTTTAATTCTCGTTATGTAAAATATTGCGTACATTTTTTGAATTTATATGTTGCGCAAAGATCAGGCCGAAAATTGAGGCTTGCGAGTTATGCGATTTCAAAGTTTCAAAGTGACCGGAAGCCAATTTGATTTAATACGTCATTTGAATCGTCAATATTTAAAAATAAATTATATCTAGTAAGGTTTTACTAATAGCAAGACATTCCCATTTCTGTAACGTTGACATTTATCTGACGTTTTATTGACATTTTGTGACATTTTAATAATTGAAATTTCAACGATATATTGATCGATACATTATTTGTGAATTACTTTATTAAAATCACGTTAAAAGGTATAAGAATCACGTTCGCTTGTGGTGAATTAACTGAATTGATATTGAGTTACTATTCCGATAATTGAGTTAATATTCAAATAATTAAGCTACTGAAGTGAATTGGTCGTTCGTTTGCTACAATTCAGATAAATGTCAAATTGTTAAAAAGTAATTGGCTTGTGTTATAAAATAATTAAAATTTAATGTTAATCGACCATTTTCTTGGATCAATTATTTTTGTGTCTCACATTACATATCTCGTCCTGGCTTCTTCGATGCGTAAAACAAAATAATGTCAAAAAACAACAAAAACAATTATCTAAATTAACTACCCAAGCAAAATTATTATTCAGATAAATCAGTAGCTCAATATTTTTAACTGAAGTGAAGTATACCAAACGAACGGACAAATCACTTTAGTTAATTCAGTTAATTCAGATCATTCAGTTAATTCACCACAAACGGTCGTATATAAATCTTAATAGCAAATTATTATGCGACGCCTTTAAAATAATATCACGTCATTAGGGTGGAGCATGTTTAGGAAAAAGGCGCTGGGGGATATTTAAAATGAAATGGTATGTGACGAGGAGATAGGATTCGGTGGCAAAAGATAATTAATGTTAATTCTGATATTGTATTATTTATGTTTTATTATTTTGTATTCTCTTTTTAGGTCAATTCAGATGTTGCTGACATAATATTGTGAAACGTCTCAAATTTTGAGAAATGAAATTTTTAACATTGTGAATGCTTTCTAAACGAAATAATTTGAATTCTTAAGGATTTTCAAAAATTATAAAAACTATGCTAAATTGTAGTACTCTGTGAAACATTAACGAAACATTTTTTTATCGGCAATCAAGCCCTTTGGCGGTGTCGGGGAAGAGGTCTCAAAATTTAAGAAAATACCTGTTCAAAATTGCAGAAAATGTTTGTAAAATATAAATGGTTGGTTTGGTGATCTTTAACCGACGCTTTGTGGGAAAAGTGTCGTCCGTGGTGTAGGTAGGGTATTCAACATTTAGGCTGATAAAGACTAATGCATAAAGGTATCAGCATTAGACAATTAGAGGTTTTTTCCAAATTTGTGATTTCTAAATTTTGGTTCCTCTTAAACAGTACAAATAAAGTTTTCTCAATTGTATGTAGTTCTAGGTTAATAGGTCGAGCTCGTCGTTTTTTTTTTTTTTTTTTTTTGTTGAGAATTCGAGGTGCCCTAAATGATTTTTAGATGATGTTCTGGAACGGAAAACCTATAATATTGTTGGCCAAAAAGCAATAAAATAAAACAAACTAGCTATCATTCTCTGAAATTTTTTACTTCACCAATTAGTATACCACTTAGTTTTTTACAAGTTTTGTGTTTTTTGCCAAATCAACAAGAAAATGTAAAATTTAAAATTTGCTTCATAAAATCGAGTTCGAGAAGTCGAATTTACCGACTTGAGAATTTCGATTAGCTGGATCGTTGTCCCCAATTTTTAGTAAATTTTCACAATATGTACTCGAGCTCTGGATTGCAGTTACTGTCTAGAAAAGTTTTGTTATAACTAAAATTGTATGAACTCATAATAATTCTTGAATAAAGTTGGTCAGCAACTTTTATCTATAATTCTTGATTGGTTTATTGATAGAATAGATTTTGTTATGAAACAATTCAAATCTTTTAGGTCGACTATCGTTGAATATCGATTTCACACTAACAATTTTTCTCTTTAAGGCGCAATTATATTTTTGCCCTTTACTATTTTTGCCAAAAGTCATACTTCAACCTCTGCAACAGACGATAGTAGAATTTTCAAAACATTAAAACATCATATTTTTTTTTTTTTTTGAAATACATAATTCAATATTCAATTTTATATTTCTTAATATCCAAATAATTATTATTAGTCAATAATAATTACTGTGATAGTTGTTATTGTGTTTTATAATAAAATAAATTTTGAAACATTAACTCGAGTTTATATTTCAATTTAAATGTCGTTTTTCACAAGTTAGTTGTGGATGTTATAGACAACTACAGTAGTCGTGATGAATTGTTAACATTTTTTTGTTCGTAAAAAATAATTTAAAAAAAAATTAAATTTCTAAAATAAAATTGTATTAGACTTCTGTAAGTGGTCGACTTTCTATCCACTTTTTAATATTTTCATTTGCATGAACATTATCGATGACTTGTTTTACATTTGGCCACTCTGCTACTAAATCACGTTTGGTTAAATAATTTAGATAATCTAGGATGCCCGCCAAATAAACATCGGCCCATGTTAACTAAAAAATATCAAATAAAAACATTAACTTTTACTAATATTTGTGTACGTAAACCATTTAAATTATACCCGTCCAACCGCAAGGTAGCCATTATTTTCCTTGGAAATGTTATCAAGTTTTTCCAAATAGAAAGGAATGACTTCTTGGTTTAATGTTTGTAATTTTTTTTCTTGAATATCATCTTCTGGCTCATATGATACTACAGCGATTTCTGTCAATTAATTAAAAAAATATTTGAATATTGAAACTAAATAAACACGCAAGTTTCCATATACTCAATCGGAAATCATTAACAGTATCGGCAGCAATATCAATTTGCAAATCTTCCCATTCATCCTTTCCATTTAATTTAACAACTTTGGCTAAATACCGTGCCATTGACAGTGTTTGATGTACCCGTTTTCCATCGACTTCCAATACAGGCATCTGTCCCATTGGCATTGCTAAAATAAAAATAAGAAAACAAAATAAATTAAAATTTTTTCTCTTTAATACAAATTAAATTAAAAATAAAAATAGATTGAAACTAAATTAATTAATTCATCAAAAACACTTTAGTCTAAATTTAGCGACATGGCAAATCAATTTTCAATCGATTTATTTGTGGTCGCCTCTATTTCATTGCGTTTTAATGATATATAAAATAACCGTGGCCTAAATATTTTATTTTGTATTTTCGTTATTTGTTTAGACAAATTTAGTCGCGCACTCATATCGATATATTTGCCAAAATATTTCTGATTTTTTGTTTGTAAATTTGATATTTTTATTATTGACTTACTTGCTTTTAGTGCTGGCCATTCGTCACGTGAAATTCTTACATCATCAAATTCAAAATTACCATATGACAGTAAATAACGTAATGGTTCAGCTAAGGCTTTCACATTGAAATAAATTACTTTAATATTTTCTGGTGGGAATTTTCTTGGTTGTTCTGGGGCTGGTGTTCCTTCACCAGGTGCAGGTGATGATTCCGGTGGTTGTGGTTCACCTGGTTGTGGCTCAGGTATTGCTCCTTCTTCTGCCATATTGTTTTATCTATACAATATATAGACACAATCTAATTATTCAACTTATAATTCACAAATTATATTTTAAACTGTATTACAAAAAAACACTTTATGATTACATAACTTCACTTTAATTATTCAATACACTTTTCTATTTATATAACAATTAAATTAAATAATTTGGTTTTTCCTACCTTTTAATTTGATTAACTAATTGTTCTTAATTATAAAATCAATAAACTAATTATTTAATTAAAATTTACGAGCTTTTTATATTCTCGCACCCAAAAAATAAATTAAGTTCGGAAAGTTTTCTACGAATCCAAACGAAAATTGGTTGAATGCCTAAGTTTTTCCGACACTTATACAAATATGATAATGTGTTAATTTGGTGGTATATGAGAATAAAATTGAATTCAAAAATGTAGATCAATGTAATTAATTTGAAAATTGAAAATAAAACATTTTTACATTGAAATATATATTTTTGAAATTTGGGCCATTGCGAATTCCAATTCCGCATTTTTCGTTTAGTGTATTTACAAATAATAGTGTCTAAATATTATTTCAGTGACCAATGGTTCTGAACCACCATATTAATATGTATATTATTAGTTAATATTGAATTACATTATGTTTATTGTATTATTGGCAAGATTTTATATGTTTTGCTGGCAAAGGGATACGGTTTATAACTTTCAGTTTCAAATAGAAATCAATTTGAGTCTGTTTAACTAATCATATTATGTAAAATAAAATTTTATATACTTAGTTAAATTATATTTATTGTTGGGGGCAAAATAGTGAAATGGCCCATGTACTTGACGTTGAAAAATTGAGGTCGCTACTGCTAATTTAAAAGTAGGAATGTCGTACACTAATCTTAATTGACTCTGAGCTATTAAAACACCAATTATTTGAAATTGTTCTTTCATTATACATTATATATTTCAATGATTTATTTAATGTTCAATATGGGTCACAGCTAAGGTAACCTGGTGTTAACTATATTATTTTGAAGCTATATTATTTATTTGATTGCTGGGTTCTATCTAAGTATAAACACTATTTTGATGCGAAGCAGGTACACCTAAATTTTATATGTACATAGTTAACTTACAAGTCTGTATGAAATTTAACAACTTCTTATAAGAAAGTTAAGAAATCGATAGTGATTTTTGTGACTAACTGTGGTGTTAGAAGAAAAATTTAAAACTCTATTTGAAAAGTAGTGCGCATCACTTCCCTTTGAGTTTACATATATGAGATTTTGCAAAATTATTGTATAGGTAGGGTTGACAATCGTCAAGATCGACAATCGGCATCTTCTATTAAATTTTTGGATTTATTTTCAAAACGAAACTGGCATTGCAATAACCGTCAACGGCCAGAGCTACAGATCGATTATAAGCAACTTCTTGTGGCCTAGACTGAATTATATGGATACCGCCGACATCTGGTTCCAACCAACAGGACGGCACTACGCGCCATACAGCGCATGCCACATGGTTAAGTAAGCATGGTTATCTCGCGCGGCGGCGACGTGAACCGGCCATCGAGATCGTGCAATTTAACGTCTTTTGATTTATTCCTTTGGGACTATCTTAAATCGCAGCTCTATGCGAACAAACTGTTAACAATTATTGCGCTTAAAGTCAACATAACGAATTCATCTAGCAAATTTAGCTAGATTTATGCGACAAAGTGACCAAAAATTGGAACTCCCGAATAAATTACACCAAGCAAAGCCGTGGCGGACATTTGAACGATATTATATTCCATACTTAAAGCCATAAAATATTCTTTGAAATTAAAAAAAATTTAAGTGGATATCTCACACAAAACTTGTTTTATTTACATTTAAAAATCAAGTGTTCTTATTGAAAGACCCTTGGTGGTTTCGCATCTATTGGAGGGGGCACCAACGTTGAGTAGATTAATCTACCAGCTCCGTAACCTTTGAGTAGGGATGCGTATTACGTGAACTGTTCTGGTCATGTATTAGGCAGCTGTGTGATTGGGACAGTTTTGGAAGGGTAGCGTGGTCACAATTCACAAGTATGCGTGCTGCCTCCTCATGGCAACCACTGGTAACTGAGGCCATTTGGAACATTTTGGCCATTTGGCACAGGCTAAAGTACAGCGCTAAAGGATAAATCCTTGACAAAAAAACCCTAATCTAAGGTGGAACAGCATACGCCGATGGATGAATGGCTGATAGGTTAATAAGTCTAAAATATGCGTACTCTGGATACCAGGCACCCTCCAGTTTTATTTAGCAGTTAGCTTTCCTGCAGTAAAGCTGGGTAACCTACAGGCGATTTGCAATTCCCAGCAACTCGTAAGAGTAAAATCAAAACGGAATGCGGAGCAGGGGTAGGAATATATATGAGTGGGACTCCCATCTCGAGGTGCTTGGGTATCAATGCAACCTTCTTTCTAGCAGAAGAACATGCTATAGTAAACATCTAGGAGGGAGAGCAATAATCCCAGATAGTATGTATTGCGTACCGACCGGCAGTATTATCAGGTTCATTCAGAGCCTGAATATTGACTGGTGGATTATTAACCAGGGTCCAAGCACAAAATATCTTGTAGGTCGCAGTGCGAGGTTGCTGAATGAATCTGAAAGACCCTTTATATCCGCCGTAGTGCATTCTGCCGTATCTTATACTCTATAGTGGTTGTTTTGAGCTTCATTGAATCGTTTTGGGGGATCACCCTCCTGTGGTCGTCCATTATAGGATTGTCAGATTAGGCAGATAAAAAAAGTGTAAATTCTAATAAAAATCAATAAAAAAATTAAAAAATTCCAGTGAAGCTATTCTAATGTGATTTTCAGTACATAAATACTACAATATTTTGTTTAACACACAATACCGAAAATAGTTAATAGTGTTCAACAACAATTCTTGTGTTTTTCGGTTTTGTTTTTGTATCTCCTCAAAACCTTCACAAAAAGACTTCTTATCTTTTACCCACAGAACGTTCAATTATTTCAGGTCGAAGTGTAGCGGTTTTATTTAGTATACATAAAGAGCTTTGGTAAAAGTAAGCAAATTCAATTCAGATAATTAAATTTAGATAAACTTTTGCATCAAATAAATTTTTCATTTGATAAACATTATCAAACAGCGTTGTTAAGAAATTTATAATACTAACATTTTTTACATGTTTTTCGAAACTTTTATCTAAATGAAACCGCACATCGTATTAACGCACGGTATTAACAGAAATTAAAAGCATGCGATTTCACAATTTATTTTTGAGTTAACTATGTCTCATCTCAATAAGTTCAATAAAAAGTTAACTTATCAAACAACAAAGTTTATTAAGCAAAACTTCAAGCTTCGATTTAAGCAAAATCTGTTGACTGTATTGACGTATCTAACGTTCGGTGTGAGTGCTCTTTAAGTGCCTATGAATTAAGAAAAAACTTGCCAAGTTTATCGTGTGTATTTACTTGATGTAGAAGTAGCCTTATATGCTGGAACCACTTGAGCAGAATTTCTATTATGAGCGTCTTTTTTGACAAGCAGAATTTTTTTTTTATGACATTTATTTATTTAATACCTATTTAATTTTAATATACAATTTTTTTAAATGAATGATGCCTTATTTTGTCACAAATTAATTAATTTTCATCCTCCATGTTGGCACTTGTCACACAAAACTTATTTTCTGTCAACAAATTAAAAAAATTGATTGAAAAAAAGAAAAATTACACAAATTGTACTAGATTTCTTTACTTTTACGTAATGTAGCCTACTGATTCGCAGCAAAATTAGAAATAGGAACAACTTACAGAATTCTGCGTGGCAAGCAGAACCCATGTGTTTCATTCCATATAAACTAGTGTTTTCTAATGGCGATGCTTGCAGAATTTTGCAAATCTGTTTCCAGCATTTGTATTTATGGTTTATGATAGTGTAATAGGGATTTATTGGGTATATTTAGCTCCTCCAACTGTTGGGAATATGTTGAGCAAAATCAACCCATTGAGAACCGAACGTAATTCAAAATTTCATGGCAATGTGATAGTTTAGGTGTCAATTTTTCCATCGGTAGATTTTCATGAAATAGAGATGTAACCCTTATAATTTAATTTATTATCGATTATACTTGTACTTTTTATGATGAATAATTGCTAATTTGTTTTATCAAAAAAAGTGGAGTAGAAGTCACGGCTTGGTTGCCGATAAAAAAAGTTTTCGTTAGTGTCTCACAGAGTACTACAACTTAGAATAGTTTTTATAATTTTTTGAATTTGACAGTTCAAAAGGTTACCTTGTTAGATTATTTAAAACTGACACGTGTTTTTATCTTTGACCTTTAACAATTAGATCCAGTTATACATCCCTAGTATACTGTTGCAAATCCTTAGGAGTTTAAATTACTTCGTTTAGAGAGCATCCACAATGTTAAAAATTTATTTTCTAAAAATTTGAGACGTTTCATAATATTATGTGAGGAACGTCAGAATTGACCGATATGATTGTTCACTCAGCGCTTGGCATCATTGTGGATCATTCTAGAATACAAAATAATTAAACACAAATAATACAATATCAGAATTAACGTTAATTATCTTTTGTCACCAAATCGCACGTCCTCGTCACGTACCATTTCAGTTTATATATCTCCCAGTGCCTTTCTTCTAAACTTGCATCACCCTAATGGCATGATATTAGTTTAAAGGCGTTCCATAATAATTTGCTTTAGATTGCTCAGAAATAATACCTTTAAAGCGATTTTAATAAAGCAATTCACAAATAATGTATCGATCAATATATCGTTGAAATTTCAATCATTAAAATGTCACAATTTTTATAGTTAATTTTTACAGTTTTTAACACATTACATTTATATTTAACAAGAGACATTGGTTTAATCAAATAAATTTGTTTTTTCTTTTACATAAAATGCTAATTTTCGGATATAATTTCAAGGGATCTTATTCTTCGAATGAACTGGCTTTAGCTTTCGTGTGTCAGTCAAGTTTAGTTCTTTATTTTTGCTTAAAAATATTTATTTTGTAAATCGTTTTAGGTTTTAGCATTATATCATGTGTACCTTGCCATGTGATCCATAAAATATTCTTGTGATTAATGCATCCAAATGGCCAAGAACTGAAGTTGAGCGGCTGTAGTGTAATCTTGGAGTCAGTTTTTTATATTAATATTTGTTAGCCATCTTTTGCACACTTTATTGTGAATGAGCGTTTGCTCAAAATAGAGTGTGCGAATGTTAATTTATGTAATTTTATGTAAATATACATAATTTTTACCTTGTCAAATAAATATATAAATATAAATCAAGAACCGCCCAAGTGTCACAAGCCAAATCCAAATCTGCAAAAAAAATAAGAATGAAACGGCCAAGTGTCACCAGCCAGGTCCAAATCTGCAAAAAGAGTGAGTGCAATGAGCATTCTACGTCAATTCGTAAATATTTTACATGCAGCGGTAATAGTATTGTGACACCGACTAATTTTTCGCATTGTTCAAGTGATTGAAAAGGAATATAGGGCAGGCCAAATAGGCCAAACAAATATTATTCTAAGTGAACCTGGAAAAGTTTTTTTTATTCTCATTGTTTTATAATAAATGAATTACTCGAAAAAACCAAAAATAATAAAATTGAATTTTCTTTCATATAAAATAATTAAGTTATTATAATAATATAGTAATTAAGTGACAAAAAATAAATAGACAATAAGTGAATAATTTTAGTAATAAGTATAAAAATAAAAGTGAAATGTGCGCGTAAACGAGCAAAATCGAAAACATGCGCAAAATACAGTTAATGAATAATGGATAAAATATCAGAAACTGGTAATTGGCAATTTAATGCCACAAATTTAACAGCGATAGAAAAAAATAAGGAATGTGATTCTGAGTTGAATTTGATACATGGTACTAGTGAGAAATGTAAGCTATCGGACTATCCGCAACTCATACCACCTCCCTCCGCCCAAAAAAACACAAAATGACATGTCTGTTAGCAAAATACAGCTAACAAATGAAAACATATTAGCGAAAGAAGAAATACAACAACTCAAACAACAAATAGAACAACTGTTGGAAATAAACCATCAAATGATGAATAGTGAGATGATGGATAATGAAGTCATAAACCTATATCATAATAATGAGATGAATGAATATGTAACAGAGAGTAATGAAGAGAAAACAGTTACTGAAACCATACCAGAAAATATCTTAAAACAAACGAAATTCAAAACAACAAAAAACTCAGAACAGCAATAGCAAAATACAGAGAAGATCAACGAGGAACAAACATTACATAAAACTGCAAGGCCACCACCATTAAATATACATAAACAAACAATTGCGGATTCAATAAAAATATTAAAACACAATCAAATCGCAGATGCTGAAATAACGAGAATAGACAAAAACAAACATACAATCTACACTAAAAGTGTACCTAACATCAAACAATAAACTTAAACAATTATTGGAAGAAGCGAAAACCCCATATTATACATACACGCTTAGCGAAGATAAACCAAAATCAATAATTGTAAAAGGATTAACAGAAGAGGAAAATATAGAAGATTTAACGGAGGAACTTAAAAAGCATGAAAATGAAAAACTTAAATTAATAAAAAATTTTCAGATGGAAACTACAAAGTCAAAGTTACAAAAAACAAAAATTTAACTTTACATATGTAGTACAAATAACGTCAAATAGTGATATAAAAAATTTAACTCAATTAAAATCTTGTTAACACTTATTGCCGTCGGCACTTGACGAAACACATTTAATAACATTTTAAATCAAACACTTGTTTAATATTTCGCAAATTTGAGATACAATTTATTCTCAATCGATTTCGACTTGCTAGGTCATCATCAGGAGTTAAACAACAACAACCTTTTTTACAAGACGATTTGCCACTCCTTTTTGATGATGTTCCCATTTTAAGTAGATTCTCGCATACATACCAACATGATGGTGTACCTTGTCACTACCATAATAATGTTAGGAATTTTTTTAACGAAAATTATCCAAATAATTGGATTGGAAGAAATGGTCCAATTCATTGGCCTGCAAGATCCCCCGATCTTACTGTATTGGATTTTTATGTATGGGGAAGGATGAAGGCGCTTGTATACTCCAAAGAAATTGAAACAAAAGAAGAACTTATACAATGAATACACACAGCAGCACAACAGATAAGGGAAGAATTACCAAGAATTGAAATAACCAAAGGCATACTTAAACGAATATTAGCATGTATTCAATCACAAGGAGGACATTTTGAGCACCTTTTATAACTCCTCGACCCAAACTTTGTATTGAGGGATTGTAGAGGAGATCATGACAAATTAAAATTAAATAAGGAAAAGGAAAAATTAAAACGGTTTTTTTTGAGAAAAACTCGATTTTATAAAAAACAAATATTTTTTTTTTACTTTAAATCACCATAGCTCTCAAACGGATGCAGATACAAGATAACCACTCAAACCTTAATAATAGCCTATACGATTACCAACCAAATAAGACTAAGTTGGTTGCTCTCCGATAAATATTTTGGAAGTTACAGTTTAATATTTGGGTGTACTTTTTTTCTGAACCAAATTTTTTAAACACCCTGTATCTCAAAGGATATCAAAAATGGATACCCCCTCCACATACGATTTGTTTCTCAGAATGAACCAAGGAATCACCCCATGACGGATCAGCATCCCAAACCCGGACACCCTGTATAAAGTATATATATAACACTACACTACATAAATAAAACAAAAATAAAGACAAAAATAAAATTAAATTAAATTGTTGAAGAGGATAGAAAAAACACGTCTATCCTCTTTGACGAACATTTGATCACCCATTTTATCGTATGTGTGGGCAACATGTAACAATATTTCAACCAATTAGAAATTAAGTCTAGGCTTGCTTTTGGGATTTCTTCCTTTAATTAATTTTTTATAATCTCGTAACTAGTGTTGCGTTTGTGCTATTTGGAGTCACAAACGTACGTAAAATATTATTGCAGAGCGTACTGCCATCAGTTCCTACTGAATCTTACAGACAGTTGCACGATAACCCCAGAACGTTCAGATTATTGATTCAATAATCGATTGTGGTGGAATATTTAATTTAAATGATAAAACAGTTACAAAAATCATATTTTAAACTAGATAACTAAGATTCTTCAATCATTACAATTTTAATAAATAAATATTAAAATGAAATAGACACTATTTCTATATAACTTCAGAAAGCAAATGACTTTTACAGCATTTGCTTACTTAATAATTTCCGTTTAAGGTGTTTTTTCGACTTTGATTCGTCAATTGAATCATTGTTTGATTGGTTGATTCCGTGCCAACACAATAATAGTATATTGTACAACGAGCGTATAATGATAGTTACTATTCATGTGGATAAGGCTTAAACATGAGCGATAGCGAGCCCGAATGGGTAATATATTTCCAAGCAAGTTGAATACGGTACTTTTCTACTCCAGCAAGTATTTTCGTATTTTCTAATTTTTTTTTTATTTAAAAAACGTGCTTGCAAATATTTATTTATACACACGGAAATTTATCACACGCGGAATTTGTTTACAATTTTTCACAACAATAAATTATAAAAGCAAAGTGCTAAGATAAGCATCCAGAACAGTACTGCCTCTTTCATTGATGCTAATAGTGCTGACATTATACGGCTGGATTTTCAATGTAATTCTGTTTTATTTTCCATTGTGTGTATTTATAGATTTTACGGTTTCAACTCGTCAGTTTTTGTTAATTAATTTAATAATGTTCTTGTAAATATAAAATCAAAAATATCTTGTTAGTTGTGGTTATATGAATATAAATATTCTTGAAGATTGTTCATCTGCTGATGTATATTTGTTCATGATGGCATCACATGATTTAAAATCAATGATTAATATTCCAACGCGAATTACAAATAATTCTTCATCGTGTCTAGATATTTTATTTTTTAGATGCTTAACTAAATTTGATTTTAGCTTCAGCGCAGAAGTTCATAATCGAAATATCACCGATCATTGTATGTGCTCTATAAAATTTTTGTTGAATTTAGCAGCTAAATGCCAGAAAAAGGCAACTAATTATTCAAATTTAATAAATGATTTATCTGCGGAAAATTGGTCTTCAGTATATTCGCACACAGATGTGTCTATAGCGTACGAGAATTTTATCTTTCTGTTAAAATTGTATATAATAAAAAATTCCTCGATGGTTGAGTTTAAATCAAAGAACAGAATTATTAAGCCATGGGTTACACCAATATTCCTGAGTAAAATTAGGCTTAAGTATAAATTATTTAGAAGGTTAACTCGAAATTTGAATGATTTAGATTCAAAAAATCGTCTCGCAAACAAAATTGTTAAACATGATGTGATTCTGGCTTAGATGAAATTTTTTAATAGAAATATTTCAGAATGCTGGAAACTAGTTGATGAGTTTCTTATCAAAGTCCGCAGAAACGTTCAAATTGGGAAAATTAACACTGATGAAAATTGTTCTGTAACTAATACAAGTAAAATGGCAGATATAATCAATAATTACTTTGTTAATGCAGTTCATAATTTAAAACTTACTGTAAGTAATGTTAGTGAAGATCTTTCGGACCTAATTTATAGCAACTCTGCTGTTCATTCATGTGTTTTCTTTGAAACTTGTCCAGATAAATTGCTTAAAATCATAACAACTCTGAAATCTTCTTATTCTGCTGGCATTGATAACTGTAGCAATATCCTTATTAAAAAAATTTCTAATAGTATTGTAGATGTGTTTCCATACATTATAAATATTAATTTCGGTTCTGGCATTTTCCCAGTTAAACTAAAAGAAGGGCCCGTTATTCCTATTTTTAAAAAAGGAGGCAAAGCCAATGTAGCGCATTTGATATGAAAAAACATCTAGTGACCGGTATTATTACAAATAATTCGAATAAGGTTTAAATAAATCAAATGTTTTCTTTGATTTATTTTTTCATTCGGGCTTTTTCTATAAGGGCCGGAAAATTATCTAGAAAAAATTAAAAAATCAATGGGGAATGATTTTGGAGAATGTACATTTATTTGTACATTCCAAACGAACGGTTGTTACTATCCAAATTGGAGCTTATATAAAAATTAAACAAAACAAATTAATTTCAGTTAGAAAATATATTTATTTTATAAATTTAAAATTCTAATTTATGTCTTCATTGACATTTTTATTTATAAATAAAAAATGAAAAAAATAAACAAATTAAATAAATCATTTATAATTTTCACAATCATAAATTCTAGCCTTAAATTTTCAATGGATTAAAAAATTTGTAAAATTTAATTCTGCGGTGAAATTCAGCAAAACAATTTCTATCTTTATTAAGGCATAAATACCTTATACCATACACTTATCACAGATAAAGTGCGAACGACCTTTTCAATTCATATTTTTGCATCGACTGGCTTCTTTCCATTGATCATGTTGCGGCATGTGGTCGAACCTATCTAGATGAACTTCATTAAAATGCCGCATCTCAAAGTTTCGCTTTGCTTATGGCATTGTGTCAAACGAGCTTCCTGGCTCCAAGTTCTCTGGATTTGAAGGGTGGCCTCGCTTTTTAGCATCTATATTGGCTTGTATCAAAGATTGAGCTAAATAACTCCTAAAATGTAATAAATTCAAAAATCCGTTTTGGCTTATTTTGTTTTTAATGCAGTCCGCCTTGTACCAAGTAACTGCGAAATCTGTGATGTGCATAAACAAACGAAGATGCCACATTTTGGAAATAACGAAGGTCATGTAGTAACTAATAACTTGATCTAACAAATCAACTTCACCCATTTCCGTATTATACAATTTGATAATCTCTGGCCGTTTTACAGATACATATGATTTTGACTGTTTGTCCCATCTTTTGGCTTCATCCTCTGTACCAATTCCGACAAAGTTTGTAGCAACGTGCATTGGGTCGTATATAACCATTTTATAGTGGTTATTTTATCATCAGCACTTGTTACACTGTCCGAGTATCCGTGTTTTTTTTTTTGTTCTTAAATTTGTTATCTAGAAATTAAGGTGGCTTGGAATATCTATTAACCCTAACGGTGCCCGCAGCTTTGATTTCTTTAATTTTTAGAACCTCTAATAATTTTACCGAAATAAAGTTAGAGGCCTAGTTTCTTGAGAGGATTAGTCAAATGCAATGTGGTGGCGGCTCCGAATCCAAATTTATTTATATAATTTTTTGGTATGCCTGGATTACCACAAAGTACTTTGACTATAATTCCCCAAGGGTTAATCTTTCCTCTCATATATTATTTTATAGAGAGCTTGCCTTTGAAAGGAATGATTTGCTCATCTATACGCTTACTGATGATTTCTAAAGATAACAAATAAATTCGAATTGATTCAATAATTGGACGAACTTTGTAAAATCAGTCTGCTCAATTCTTAGGCATCTCTAAATTATTAGTTATATGTAGGCTACTTTTTAGCTGAAAACCCCGATCACTTGTCATGGTCCCTCTATAAATAATGCAATCTCAAGAGCTTTATCAAAATACAAACGGATTCTGGGAAGTTTGAAGCAGCCCATTGCTATTTTTAGTTTAGATAACTGTTTCATTTCCGAGGTGTTTGTGTTTTCATAACTGGTTATCATTTTTTGTTCTGCATACAAGTTTGTAAAAAAAGCCATTTCTTCAAAAATTTTATCCGGTAAATAATTCTTGAAATATTCCAAGGGAATTTTAACGGGTGGAATATCATGTGGCTCGATACTTAAGACAAATTCCGATATTAGTGGTTGAAATTGTGACCGGCTCCATTTGATAGTTTTCTTTTTCGTGTACTGAGCGTTTTCCATGTTATTAATATCAATTATTTTAATATGAACATTTTCGTCTAGAATAATTTCATTCTCGTCCGTTCCTTTAGCAATAACTTGGGCAGTCAAAATATCTTCGTCTGATCAATCTAACGCGTCTTGCTCTAAATCCAGTTCTAACATTTTGGAATCCCACGGAATCCCACATGTTAAGAATATCAACGAATTCTTGCTCTAAGTTACCAAAAATATTAATATCCATCAAAGCGGAATGTACATAAATATGTACATGTAATAAATCATATACATTACTGTTTGTTCGAATTGTACATTTTTACAATTACACTTTTGTGATAAACAAAACACCAAAATTTAGAATTTTAAAATAATTTTAACTAGCTACCTACCCTAAATTGAATTAAAAAATTGTTTAGCTTACTAGGTTAAAATTGCACGTGTACTCCCCTTCACAAATCACTCGCTTACAAACGGTAATAAATTGAACAACAAACACAGAGCAAAAACAAAATGAACTATTCCGCGTTTGCACAAATACTCCTTTTTTATACTAGTGTATGTGTGCGCATATTATACGTATTAGAAAAATGATGTACATTATTATGTACATTTCGAACCAAAGGGTTAATTCCTGTACGAGTTTAAGGTTGATTTACACATGCGACATGCGACGTGTGACGGGGGCTTATAGCCAATTCGAAACGAATATTTTGACATTCGTCACACGTCATACGATAAGGGGGGCGAGTAGCAGGGACAGCAGAGACGCAACGATTTCAACAACAACGTCAAGCAACACTAGCTACAGTTAGTACAAATTTGGGTGACCGCATGGGAACATAATGATGGAACGAAATCTCGCCCCCCTCACAACCGCCGATGGATAAAATGGTGGAGGGTATAATAATAGTTGTTATCAGCTTTTCAGAAAAAGAACTTGCGGCACCAGGAAATTGTGTTGTCAATTGTGCTGAAAAAAAAACACTAATTATCGATCGCTTTGGTGTCTGTAACCGGGCCGAGTCTGTCCTCACTAACATTCCTTTCCCCATCCCTCGATTTTGTTATATGTGTAAAAAGGTGTACGATGGCTGCCTGGCCAGGGGCTGATATCACACTATTATTAATTAGACTTATGTGGTTATCGATGAGGCGCCTTCCTTTACTGGGTGAGAATATTTTTATGTTTGGCTTCATGAAATGCTGAGTATGATGATACATATTATCTTGCTTGGTGAGGGAGAGTTATGGTGTCGTGTTGTAAACATGGGTATAGTGGTGTGGTATTCGCATTTATAATACGGGAGACTTGCGTAATGCTTGATCGTACATTTGAAATCAATCAAATCAATCAATTCATCACACGGCATACGTACGCTACACGCCGAGATGTGAACCAATTTTATCTTTTTCGTGACGGTTTACACATACACATAAAAATTTAGTGTAAAACATGGCGGCAAACATATTTTGGGAGACTCATTTTTGATCAAATGCAATTATCAGTAAAACTTTTAATTTTTTTTTTCTTAATTTCTGATTGTTTTGCCACATTTCCTATTAGTGGAACACATCACCACAAAAAATATTTAATTAGTGTGCGAAGCGCGACTCGTCACATATGTAAATTGTTGTCAAGAAAGCGTTTATTTCCACCTGTCACACGTCGCACGTCGCATATGTAAATCAAGCTTTATTCAATACAATTGTTGTTGTAAATTTGTCAAAGAAATACGCTTAATGTGTAAACGAGAGATTTACACAATATCTCACATAATGGGTATTCTGTAATTTTTCAACAAAATAAAATTAAACATAACAAGATAAGTAAATGTCAAAAATTTACACATTGCATTTATCTTGGGTAACCTCAGAACCATCTTGATGTAAATAGAGCCGCCATGTGAAAAATGAACTTAAAATAAGGAACATAGAATAAAGCATTTCTAAATATACAAGCCATCAGTATCAGACCAATTTCAAAAGAAGCTTAATTTAAGGGGAATACATTTTACGATTCCCATAAGAACCTATGTAAAATTGAAGATTTTTGATTAAAATTCTATGAATGAAAAATACTCGTACCAGAAAATATTTTTAGTTTTATATTTAAATCAAACCTTTAAGTATAACATATTTTAAAACCAATAACTTAAATTTAGTAATTTGATTAATATAATTAAAATAAAATTGTACAAATTTACTTTTTCTTTGTATGCTATGTGCAAAATACAGTATAAAATTATAAAAACTAAATAAATGACGTAAGATCTTACTTACAATTATCAAAAACTTTAAAATACAATATATGTACTAGAAATAAACAAACTACGCACAATCAATTTTTAACAACAATAAAAACGAAATGGTTTGTTTACATGAAAGAAAAACAAGTTTGTTTCTCTTCTTTAGTTTATAACGTCTTCTTTGCTATTTATCGAAATTTTTCTATTATAAAAAAAACATGAACGAAAGGTGTGACGTCACAAGGTGTAAATATGTGTTTGTAAATAAAGGGGTTTTAGTAAAACATTAATTAAATATCTATAAACAAGATTTTATTAATTGATTTTCAAATCATATATTTATCAATTATTCTTCTTCATAGCGTAGAAATCAAAATTCATTTTTGAAAGATTTTTTATTTAAGAAAAACGATATTAAAAAAACAAAAAAATAAATCAAAAAGAGCCAAACAGAAAAAAATAAATCAATACAATGAGCGTGAAGGAAGCAAAAAATTAAAACAACCTAGCATGCTTTGCAAAATCAAAATAACAATAGAAAGACATTCGAATTGAAATTTGAATAGAAGCAATGAAAGAGATGATTATTGTATTGTTTATAAATTATGAGTTATGACTCGATTTTTCAATCAAATAAAATTACATGTTTCATGAACATTTTCATATTAAAACAAACCAAAAGCTCATAATTCTAATAAACTAAAATTGTAAATGAAAGTAATCGTTTTCCCAAATAGTTTCATAGTACAGAAAAAATTGTATGTACCTTATTTTAAACTTAGTAAAAAATACAGTCGATACTGGAGGCTCTTATTTATACAATAGGCTCTGGTAATCTATAATTTTATATGTACCGATATTAATAAATTTTATTATTATCGTTAATACAATTTATTAATTTTGATAGGTATTTATGATTAAGAATAAGGTTAAAAATGAGTTTAGAAAAGTAAGTGAAAATTTTTGTTTTAATTTAAAATTAAATTAACTTAATTTTTATGTTATTACACGAGGAAAACGAGCAATTAATTTTGCTCTTGAAAGGCAAAAGCAATTTATTTTGTTTTATACGTTTTAAGGGTTTTGAATTAATTATTTTGAATATTTTCTTAGGTTTGAAACTGATGGCGGAGTTAATACACACCACTAAAAGTGGGAAGAGTTCTCAAATATATTGAGCGCAATGGGAGGGAGCAATGAGAAATATAGGACCAACAGTGAAAGCAATATTGGAGAGATTTTAATTATACATTTCAAATATTTGAGTATTTCTTAAGAAGAAATTATTTCACCCTAAATTGTTAGAAGAAATATTCAAGCTGAAGTCAGGAATCTGGCACAAGTTGGACTTAATTGATGGCGACGGTGTTAGCTAAGAAAAGGGGGTTTTTCATTTAAAAGTACTATAAAAATACGAAACTATTTTTAATTCTAATAAGTAACAATAGCTTAGCATTTTATATTTGTTAACATTTTTTTAATTTCATTTTAGATAATCTCATACCAAAAAGTCTTAGATTACTCGACCCCACAAGAAATTGAGATATCGATACAAGCCTATCAAGAAGAAATTCAGAACCCTCGAGCTCAAGCAACACTTACAGCGACAGGCGAAAGCCAGCGTGGCGTCGAAGCGCCAGAAGATGAATCGAGAATGATAATTTATCCAATTCATTCGTAGAACTAGAAAAAAATAAACTAGAGTGAAAGAGGCAGATGTTTGAATTTCAAAAAACAAACGAAAGTAAAATCTTGAAATTGCGAGGAAAAAGGCTAATGCATTATCTTCGGTTGGGCAAAGCTTTAAAGAACTTTGGGAGCGGAGTATTATTTCTAATTAGTTTTGTCATTTTTTTCAATTATTACATAAATTTGTGGTATATGTATGTACGAGTATAAAAGTGAATTTGATTTCATACAAATGTACTTTGTTTTATTTTATTTTTAATGAATTTTACTTTTTATTTTTAATAAATTACAAAACGGATATTTTATGTATTGTTTTAATTAATTAAAATATTCTGTAATTAAATTTTGTCTTGCGGTGATTTCTCTTTGAAGATACGTATCAGCATAATCTGCTGTGATGTTGTCGTCTTCAGAGTCATTACACTCCTCTTTATATTCTATATACGGCACATTTGATTGCATCATCATGTTATGAAGTAAAACGCATGCAATAATTATAGTGCCACACTTCTAGGGTGAATATGCAACGTTCCACAGAATTTCTTGCCTGTCGATGGGCTGCTTTATATGCGTTTTCAGGGTCTTTTCGGGCATATCTAAACGGTGTCATCATCCAAGGTCGTTGTTTATAGCCGCTGTCACCTTCAAAGAAATAAAAATAAACAAATCAATGAATTTAGGTTTTCTTTATACTTATTAGCCAATTGTCCGCGTTTCCATTTTGGTGCAAAATTAACATAAATGATTTCGCGTGAGAATTTGCACATACAAAAGTTATAGTCACTTATCTAGCATGACATTTAGAATGGGTTATTATAAAATTGTTTAAAAACTTATGAGCAACATACTTACAATTTGCAAATTTATTGTATGTGCCCTTTTTCTGCCATTATAATACATATGTAGGTTTATGTATGAATTGAAACGTTAGTGTAGCCAATGGCACCGATTATGTCCGGAAATTCATACGTTTCATAGAATCTGCAAATTCAAATTTTTATTATGATAATATGTAACTATAATTAAAAATTACTTACATAGTTTTAATTTGATTCTTGTGATTCTTATTTTGAGGAAATCGTATAAAACGGTCACTTAATATGTATTCAATGGCTTTCCCTACCGTATCCACGCATCTGAAAACTACAGTTTGCGTACCTTTAAATCAAGAACAGTTTTATAAGTTGTACATAAAATAACCGTGTTAAAGTTAGGCGAAAGTTTTCTGCTGAAAGCAAAAAAAGTGTGATGATACAACGCATAAACTGGTATTTCCATAAATGGCTGGATACACGTTCATTTTGGTTTGTCACTGCTTAGGAATTATTCTTTAAGTTTCATGAGAAAAATTTGTGTGTCATTTCGGGAAATTGGTTAAATAAGAGTGCCTTGCCAATAGTTATCCCTGGACAAATTATCAAATTTACAACACGTAGTAGCTGTGATAATTTGGTTGCATACAAAATAATGTCATAATTATTACAGCTGGAATAGTTATCACAAACTTCGAACACGTCCTAAATGTATTATTCTTTCATTGAACAGTGAAGAAGTTACATCAAACTTTTTCAACAGAATGCACTAACACCTAAATAGAAATCTGAATTTAACTGTTGTAAAAGTTGTTGTTATAACACCGAAAGAAATTATTAATATAGCTAGGTGTATAATAATATTCCGTGTAGCAGGTGGGGGGTTGTTTATAGTGCTTCGGTGTTAGTGTTGAACGTTAATATATTACATACCTTATCTTAATTCGCTCAGTTCTTCTTAGACATCATTTTATTAAAAAATGCCTGTTGCTTACTTAAAATGGAAGTTGAGTTGCTGATTACTTTGTTGACTGTTGTTAGATAAGTTTTAGTGGGGTCGCTATTGAGAGTGCTGATATTATTATTGGAAATAAATTCATCAATTTTTAGGTTATATTCCGGTATGTATATGATGACTGCGGTATTTCCCTTGTCAGCTTTTGTTATTAATGCTTGTTTTCGATTAGTTTCATTTTAATGTTTGCCATATTCTTTGTTGATGATGTTTCTTGTTTGCTATTGAAAGGCTGTTTCGTTTTTATTTCATTAATTATGAATGTCCTGATGTCCTCTTGGTGTTTCTTTTCAGTTTGTGAAATTGCGTTTTCAATCTCTAATGAGTGTCTGTTTTGTGCCTTTTTCGAATTTTTTAGTTGTAGGTTGTGTTTTAATCCTTTTTCAAGTAAATTAATTTCATGGTCCTGCGTTTTGTTTCCGTTATGTGTTCCACTTGTTTTATGATGTTGTTGTGCGGGGTGGAAGATTTTGGATAACATTAACTGTGCGTTGTAAGTTTTTAACGTTAACGTATCTATTTTTGTGTATAAATCTTTGATGGTTTTGGATAGCCACAATCGTTGAAATTTTCTTTTCGTGTATTGTGCTGCCGGAGAATTGTTTTTTATGGCGATTTTTATCTAGTTTGGTGTGATTTATAGTCTTCTGCACGATCGATTGAAATGGAGGTTAATTTTGTTGCGATACAATTTATCAAACAAATTTGAGTAGTATTTCACAGCTCTGAGTGATGACTCATTATAATTACAATAAAAATGTAAGGAATCCATATTGTTCGTATGCCGTGGCTTTCTTCACAATAAAATCTATTTTTTAAATAAAAACTATTAGTTTTATTTAAGTAAGCAACAGGCATTTTTTAATAAACTGAGCAAACCGACAGCACCTACCATCACAGGTTTACCAAAAATACATAAAGCTAACACGCCTATACGTCCGCTGATAAATTTTACCACCTCACCCATCATACAAGATTGCTAAATTCCTAAATAAATGGTTAACAGACAATTTAAGCTAGATAACAATTCATCCATCAAAAATAATCTCAAACTCGTAGATAAAATAAGGTCAGTTGACATACCTAGCGGCGCAAAACTTGCCTCTTTCGACGTCACTAACATGTATACCAATATACCTGTTGCCGAAACTATAACTATAATAGAGGGTCTACTAACACACAATCGGATTGACAGCAAAAAAGTAACACAAGTAGTACAGCTCCTTAGAATCATCATGCAACAAAATTACTTCCAGCACAACAACAAATTTTACATGCAAAACGATGGACCAATGGGCAGCCTATTATCAGGTACCCTGCCAACATATATTTGAACCATTTCGAAAAAACATTTATAAATAGCAACAAAAACAAATACAAAAAGCACATAATTTATTGGCATCGTTATGTCGACGATATTTTAATATTATTCCATGGCATAAAGAGACAACTCGACAACCTGCACACATACATCAACTACATTCGTGTAAATATAAAATTCACTTGGGAAATTGAAAGCGAAAAATCTATCATCTTTTTGGATTTAACAATCAAAAACAATAACAATAAACACAGCTTTTCAATATATCGGAAAACTACCCAAGCTGATCAGACCATCCACAATACTTCGAATCACCCAGCACAGCACAAACTAGCAGCATACAACCAAATGCTCATAAGGCTTAACAACATCCCCATGAGCGAAGCTGATTACATTGAGGAACTACACACAATATTACACGTTGCCAAACAGAATGGATTCACAACAAACATGATACATCGCATCAATTCAAAAATAAAACACAAAAATCAACAAAAACATTTAACCACTATGTATACTACCCATGATGACACCAATAAGTACATTGTGGGGGAATTCAATAAAAACACTAGCAATATTCTAAAAAAGATATTTGAGAAACACAACTACACCATTGCACACAGAACGTCACAAAAACTGCAAAACAAATTATTATCACAACATAACCGTGTGTGTGATAGCGGCGTATATAAATTGATATGCAATGATTGCTCCATGTTCTATGTCGGTCAAACGGGACGAACATTCACACAAAGATTCAATGAACACACAAACGAGACATTGCATACAAATATAAATACGAACTTTAAATCAAATTACGCTTATCATCTAGTCACACAGCAACATACGTTTACAGACATCAATACAAATTTATAAATATTACACACTCTGAGGAAAAGCAATATGAGGGACCGTTTAGAAGAGATAGAGATTTACAAACATCGACACAATCTACACATTCTCAATGATAAATTGAACACAAAAACAAATAAACTGTACGATATGATTTTGTACAGGTAATTGCATGAAATTTTTCAATGCAAACTTCAGTAGTTAAAAATTATTGGAACTGACGATGGATGAAATCCGAAACCGGTTTTCCAAATTTAAATTTATTATTTTCACATTAAGAAAGATAATTTTAACCACAAGTGGTTTTTTAAAAATTTGTTTATTTTTTTATTTTGTATACATAAATAAAATTTGTGTTTTTTTAAAAAGACATGTCAATGTGGACATTTTAAATAAAACTAATAGTTTTTATTTAAAAAATACATTTTATTGTGAAAAAAGCTACGGCATATGAATAATATGGATTCCTTCCATTTTTATTGTAATAATAAATTTTTGTTTCCAAATTAAAAATGGAAATATCAATTGAATAAGAAGAATTGTAGATTTGTAGTATATATTTCCAATAAAATGTTCAAGTAAACCCAATAACTACAAATTATTATTTGGATAATTTTAACGATTGGTAAAACAATAGCGCAACTTCTTTTTAATAATTAAAGAGTAATTATGATAACTGTTTAAACTATTAAACCAATAACATAATTTATTAAGATGAAAACTTTATAGGCACTTCAATGAACCCACTTTTTGGTTTTAAGTTGTTAAAGTTATTAATGTTGTAGCCTTTAATTGTCAAAACAACAAACATCAATTTTGGTTAAGAATAAGTTGGGGTTATTAAAAAACATAGGACTCAATTTTAATTCAATAGTATTTAATCTTTATTCGTAACATTAATTTAATTTTACAAATTCAGGTATAAAAATTTATTTTATATAAACTTAAAATCAGACACTTAATAACTACTTAAATTCTAAATTAAGAGACATTTTTTAATTAAATTATTCATTTTATTATTGTGTATCAAAGAGTAAACTTCTTCTTTTTTGCAATAGCAAATATTCAGATTTAATATTTATAATTGATAAGAAATAATTGTTAAAAATATGAAAAATAGATTCAATAAGTTGAACAAATATTTTAAACGTTTGGTTCAATGTCAGTTAAGTTTTTAATTAGCCAATCCATATTGGCATTTGTTGTGTCAAAACGAGTATCAATTTTATACAAATACTTTTGTATGAATACCCAAGGGAAAATACCCAATTTTGAGTATTGAAAATTTAAAACTTGATATAGTTTAAATTTAATATCCAAAGCTTTCAAAAATGTTGGCAATTTATACTTTATATCGTCGTAAACTACGTACAATTTTTTAAGAGTTCTTAGATCCTCACCGTCTACAACTAAAATTGGTTAAAAAGTTAAGCCAAGTTGATAACATTTGTTCCTTTGTTCTTCAATTTCTTTTTGAAAATTATTGATGTTGCTAATATGTATTATCATTGAAGCCTGTGCTTCAACGAAATATGTTTTCCAGTACTTTTTGTTCACTTTATTTGCAGCGGGTAGCGTTATTCTTGTCGGTACTAATACGGAAACGGAATCGAGTAAAAGACATATTATAGTTTCGAGAATCTGAAAAATAAATGAAAAAAATTTTAAAATACGTCCAATTAATGTTTTAGCAGTCCATTAGTATTTAACGTCGTTTAATGAACAATCCTTTAATAGTTCGAAATTCGAATAGTTTAGTAGATGCCGCGTCCCTAATGTTGTTACGAAAAAAATTTATAATTTTTGGAACAAAATTATCCCAACATTCGTAAAAATTTGCTGTTTTGTTACCATACAGCTGCTTGAAATCAATTTATCTTATTTTTTGTAATTATCCGGCTACAGCCCTAATTGAAATAAACTTACTAAAGTATACCGCAGCGCATTTCTATATCGCGGCCAATCACATAAAATAACTTTAGTTGAACTTTGTACAATTGTTTTTAAACGAAAGTTTACACATTTAGTTCAAGTTTCTTCTAGAGTATACCATGGCTCGTTATTTTCGCGAAGCCAGATTTCAGTTCTTCTACATTTGTTTCCACATTACTGCATAATTTTGGTGTTGGATGATCGATTGTCTTTTTTACTGCCTTGGGTTTGGCTAAGTAGCCGTTTTTCGATATCTCTGAATTGTGTTCACATTCTTGTCGTAGCGCTTCCCTCTGGGATTATGGCCTGCAGATCTCGGTGAGTAGTAAGTAGACTGTTAGATTAATGTAAATGAAGCATAATTAATCCAAAGTTTATTAAATATTTAAATAGACTTAATATTACCAGAATTTCAGTGGGGAACTCCTCAACAATTTTTTAGGCGTGGATTTGTATTTCTGATATTCGTGGTCCCCTTTTATATATTAATATAAAATAGTGACAAATAATCGAACACAGGTTGTTTTGGTGAATTTTTCGAAGCCGTGCATACGTGTTATAAACGTTTAGTTTTTCCGTCCCCGTTGCTGTTTGCGATAGAATTTCACCTATGAACTAGAAAAAATAGTGCAATAACTTCTGAATCTGAAATGATTAGAATACTTGTGTTTGATGTTTGTCACAAAATCGAGTCTTCGCTACATTCAGCCAAAAGAGACCCTAAATCAGTACTGTTTGAAGTAGTAGAAACTGTATCTAAATGTTTTGTGCAGTCCTTTAGAATAGAAAAAATTTGGTAAATAATCAAACTATAATATAAGAACATATTTTAATTTTACAATTTGATTGCGGCAGTTTACAAGTTGTTTGGGAAATTTTATTTTGGTTCCTAGTTTTGTTGGCGGAAACAGGATGCTTAGGTCATTTTCAGTAATATCTTTTAATAATTAAACGTCATCAATTTGGTGATCTAAGATAAAATACATTGATTTAATATAACAAATTAAATAGTTTTCAACAAAATGCTAAGTATTTCGTGTATTTTCTATGCTAATCGCTTACTCACTTAAAAGATGTTTAACAATATCTGAGTCAAAACCCCATGATAACACTAATAACTTCATTTCTTGTGCGGCAGGAACTGCTGAACTAGTCATATATTGATTTGAATTGATTCATATCGTCCATAGCATTCAAAAATAAAAGTTTCGAATAAAAACTATAAGCCTGAAAAAAATCAGTTAGTTTTATTTTGTCCTACTACGAATTATCTAAAAAATTTACTTAGCACAACTACTCTATTCCTTAACAATTCATGTCTATTACGTTAAAGAATAATATTTCCTAACATTACAAAATAATAAAATTAAATAAACTTTTACACTGACAAAAAAAAATTAATTATAAATAAATAAATAAAAATTAGGAAGTGGCCATTTACACATATTATTACATACATTACACGTATATAATTTGGCTATTTATACCTACAGTATGTATGCGCAATTAGCCATTTAAACACTTAACAACACTAAGTCTTGGTTTCCACCGCAAAGTTCGTTGCTATTTTAGCAAAGGGAAATTTATTTATTTTTACGGTTGTGTCAGTATTTCGTTTGTAAATGTAGTTGTAATACAATTATAATTGTAATTTTATTAAACCTCAAAACTTACAAATACATATAGTATACAAATGAAATACCGACACAACCGTAAAAATAAATAAATTTCCCTTTGCTAAAATAGCAACGAACTTTCGGTGGAAACCAAGACTAAGATTAAATAATTTTCTCTAAAAACTGTCGGAAGGACTATGAAATTATACTCCCTTACACAAATCAATATAAAAACCGTTACAACATTATGAGTAAAAAATTAGAACTAAAAAATTTTCTACAACAAAATATTTAATTTAATACCTCAACTATTTTCACGTTAAGTCGAGAGTGTTAAGTTTTTTATATACCACGAAATTTTCAAATAGTGGCCAGTTTGGTTACCTAAACGACTGTAGCACTGAAGATGCAATTATAAAAATGTTGTCTCCAATTTTCGAGGGTATTAGTTCAGATAAATTCATTTTAGCTCTATTCATTGATATTATTATGAAAGCTTTTGATACTGTTGAATATAGCATCCTGCTTAAAAATTATACTATGCTGGTTTTAGAGGTGTCACCCTTGATTTCTTTAAATCATATTTGGATGACCGGTTTCAAGTTACAAGGGTTGGTGAGATTTTGAGTAACAAATTGGCTATTACATCAGGTGTACCACAGGGTTCGGTTCTTGGGCCAATATTATTTTTAGTTTACATAAATTCATTATTAACATTAAATCTTTATGGTCATATAACGGCTTTTGCTGATGATACTGTTATTTTTTATTCAAATGTTTCGAGTTGTGAGTTATTTAATGGAATGCAAGAAGACTTAAGTCATTTAAGTAAATGGTTTAACATGCACTCATTAGTGTTAAGCGAGAAAAGTGTTTTTATGACTTTTAATATTTATAATTATCATATTGGTTCTAATTTTCTTTTAAATTCTGTAAAGTTGCACAGAGAAGATTATAATTCAATTTGTTGTACAAGTGCTTGTATGGAGATCAAAAGGGTGGATAATTATAAATATTTAGGATTGTGGGTTGACCAACATTAGGATTTTAAAAAGCATTTTAAAGATTTTTATTGGTATCAGGAAACTTTATTTGCTTCGTAATATAGTGCCCAGAAAGATCTTAAAATGATTATATTATCCTTTGATTAATTGTCATTTAGAATATGGAATTGCTGCTTGGGGTGGTTCATTCATAAGTAATGTTAGCTCATTAATCACAATGCAAAAGAGTTTTAAAAATGTTTCATAAAAGATCAAGATATCTAAAATATATAAAGCCTAAAAGCTATAGTACCCATTCTATAAATATAAGGCACCTTATCTGTTTAATAAATTACCACTGTCAATAAGATCTGCATCTACATTTTTAAACTTTGCAACGAACCTTAGGAAATGGATGATGGACACTTCTGATATTGAATGTTGGTTGTGAAGTTGTTTCTGAGTTCGTCCAGGTTTTACTTACTACTCTTAATTTTGATTTTTATTTACATACATATATTTGGATTTGTACATAATTTGTTTGTAATTTCATTTTTTTATATATATATACCGGTATATATATATATATATATATATATATATATATATATATATATATATATATATATATATATATATATATATATATTTTTAACTTATTTTATTCACAATAAATGAATCAGAATTTTTGTTTAAAAACTACTTGTTAGTTTGTAAAAATTCTTACTTTTTATTTGATTTTGTAATGTACATATTACTTTTAGAACCTATGTTAATTAGTTGTTTGCTATATTAGTTTAATCCAGCCTTAACATGTAATAAAATAAAAATGATAAATAAATAAATTTCGCGTTATTTATTTTCAGTTTATAAATCGTCTTGTCCAAATAAAAGTGTTACATTTACAAATCCCTAATTTTTTGAAGAGGCTTTAAAGTTGTTAATGCTAATTTCGGCTTAATTTTTTTTTAAACAAAGTACTCTCCACAAAGTGTGGCAAGAATTATATTTAAAAAAAATTAAGCCAAATTTAACACTTAAAACTTGACACGCCCCTTCAAAAAATTAATGATTTGCAGATGTAATACTCTTATTGGGACACGACTTAATTTTCATTTTTATTTTGTTTACTAAATTTAATTGGTAATTTCACTCTGTATTAAAATAATTATTATAATTACCGCTTCACTTGTTTAAAAGAAAAACTAACTGTTTGCTTCAACTAAAATAGCAATACACGAAAACAAATTTTGCTTCTGGAATGTGCTGTGTGCTTATTAAAAATGAATGCGACTAGCTTTCGGCTTACATTATACATACCAAAATAAGTTCGTTAACTGAAATTTCAATAAATATAAGTTATTGAACTAATAACCACTCAGATTTTTTAAGTCAATACTTTAAATTGAGTTTATATATACGCATGTTGTAACATTTTACAAGCTCGGGGCTACTTCAAAAATTAACTTACGTGTTCAATTTTGCTCACTTTCTCCTTCTCCTCATTCATTTTGATTTATATTTACAAAATTTCTCGTTTTAAAGTTTTTTCTATTCTACTAGTAAAGCGTAAGTAAAGCGTCGACGAATATATAGGAGCGGATTGTGTATTAAATTGAAAAGACACAGATCAAAGAAATTTTATCGCTCCTATCACTTCTGCTGATAGTTTTCCACAAATGTTTCAAGTTGTGACAAAGATCTTAAAATGCAATTTTAAAGCGGGAAACATCTCTTACGTATCCAAACTTATGCATTTTTATTGATGCTTTTTAATTTAGCAATAATTATTCGTATAAGTTTTCATTGTCACTTTCGTTGATTATGTAAACTTTAGCGCTCCTCTGGCTGTCCAAATAATTTAATTTTTCCAATTTTTGCAAAGCAATCTTGGCAGAATCAGTCTTCTGCATTGTCATATCTCTTGATTTTCACCACTTTTTATTTTTTTAATATGAGTACAACACACAAGGCAATTAGACATTAATTGACACATGAAGATAAACTTATACATAATTCTATATCTAATCTATTTACGACTTTTGGTTAACCCCAAAATTAACACTTCAGAAAAACAACAATAACGACAAAGTATAATATCGAGTCATGTCTACATGCTAACCATAAAGTTGAAATAAAAACAGATTCCCACTCCTCATACTCCCTAATAAGTGTGTAAACAGTAATAACGATATCTATTTACAGTGTGAGTACATTATAGAGTTAGTAGTGTCCCTTTTGTGGTATTGTTTTATTTAGACAACATGAGGTGTTAGATAGCTATATGTATGTTGTTTATATGCAATTCTCATTAGGTAATTGATCAAAAATATTTTAGATTGTATCGATATACTGTTTATATTGTACATATAGAAACAATTCATTTAATTAGATGTTATCGAAGCCAGTATTCGTATTGCCTTTGATCTTATAGAGTTTTACAACAAGAAAAAAGACAATTATAACTTTCTTCTGCTATTGTTTCTTATATCATGTACTGGCTTTTATATCTTTTTAAGATAACAAAATCTAAAAGTTTTTGTATTTTATTTTTTTATTTTATCGCAGCAGGAGACCGCTTTGGTTTTAGATACATCAACAAATACAACTGATGGTGGAAATATTCTAGAAGGTGGCCACCCACTGGGTAATATACCATTTCATCTTGCAACGAAAAGAAATCCATCACCATCATCGTTGTGCCATCATCATCATGCTATCTTAAATGAAGGTACAGTAGTAAATGTCTTTAGATTTTTTTAGCTAAATACATTAAAGTTTTCTATTACAGATTATTACGATGAAAATCGTATTAGTAATCATAATCGTGATATATGGGCGAATGAAGGTATGTACATACATCGTAATAAGTTATATTGAGTTTGTACATAATCCTTAAATAAATTTTATAACTCTTAATAACAATATACAGCCAAAGTATTCTTTTGTTTACGGAAAAACTTTCTATATTAAAATTTAAAATTAAAAAAAAAAAAAGATAATTTACTGTAGGCTATTGACTTTCTAATGAAAATGTATCTTTTTCCAAACAATATTAAATATATATTTATCTATCTCATCATTTGAATATATGCAGTATCTATTTAGAGATTTGAGATATAGGTCTATTTTCTGCCAAATCATGCTTAAACTTTATTTATGTTTAGCAACGAACGATATTCTTTTATAAATGGGTTATTTAATTGTAGAACCGTCTGACAATAGTATCCTGTTAAATTTATTTTAATCCCCCTCACCCTTCAAATAATTTTTATTTTTATTTAAACTGTTCTTAAAGAAGTCAACAAATTGAATACATAAAGTAAACACTCCGGGTGGCTTTATAAGTTTTCCAAATTCAATACATAAAAAATAATAATTTTTCTTCTTTTGATTGAAATTTCTATTGAACAATTTAAATCTTTAATTTGATTTTGCAGGTAAAATCTTAAGGAATGATAGACCGACATTGTTTGATTTCCCGCCGACATCAAATCAATATTGTTGCAGGTGACTATGCCACATACAAATAACAAATTGAAATGCAATTCTATATCTATATTATATTAAAAAATTCAGGTTGACAACAACAGGACAATTGGTGAAAAAGGAACCAAACGACTGTAAGTTTATATCGCATCCTATACATAATAATACAAAACGACTCCCATTTCATGTCCGTTTTCCTAATTTATTATTTATGATCCACAGCAGAAAAACTCAAAATACCATCATCATATAATAACATAAACATCATCATTTAATATAAATAAATTAAAATTAATTTTCATGGAAATATGAAGGTAAAACAAAACCAACCTATATAAATGAAGGATTATAAGCGAAACGAACAAACACTGTATAACTTTAATACAAGTTTGTTTTTTTGCTTTTTGATATGTTTGATTTTCGAGAAAAGGGTTTATTTTGGTATGCTCATTTAAGTTAACAAAAATAATTTTTTTGTTGTCGGAATTACATTGAAAATTATTTTTGGGGCTATTTTTATAAATATGGTATATTGTATTAAGGTTTAAAAATTTAAAGTGGTTTATTTTTACCCGTTTATTTTATGGAGATCATTTTTGGACCATATTTCATTTATAACTGTAACTATAGATAATAATACCTAGACCAAGAGCTGTGGAGTAACAAAATCTAATGAAGAGGTTCACGGCTAACTTATGGATTCGAAAAATCAACATTTCAATATGATTCAGAATATCGAAATTAAAAAAATTGTCACAGGTGGACTTCATCCTTTCTTCTAAGCCCTAGACAAAATTTCTATTTGGGGATGTGTGATTAATTTTCAGCCAATATCGTCATGTTAGCCGTTAAAGGATAATTTTTCAATTTTTGCTCAATTCAGTATGTCAGAAAAAAAATCATTTACAATATATATTTGAATTTTGCTATGGCTACCAAATGTCAAATTGAGGCTGCGGACAATTCTCGAGTAAATCAATTACTATGGTAAAAGTCGACTTTAAGCGGCCATGTTGTTTTTAAAACTGCTATTTATTCCGTTTACCCTTCTTTTGACAAACTGTATTTACCCCGACCAATAGTCCGCACCCTGAGAAAAAAAATTGAAATAATACGTTTTTTGTTTATTTCTTATTTGTTACAAAATGATTAAATCATTTGCATATCCAAAAAAATATATAAAAAATCGAAAAATTAAAATAAATCGAAACAATTCATTAATAAAAATCCAGTTTAGTGTCTTGCGTTGGCTTATAAGTAGAACGTATGCTCATGGCCTTGTCGATAGTTAGTAAAATATGAGTCTTCTGTCGACTCTAGAGTCTTGTACATAGTTTGGTAATCCCGGTATGAGGATAAAGATTTAACCAACACCGAACAAATGAGATGTTGTAAGATAATGGTGCCGCTGCGTTAAAATTTTGAAATCTGAACGAGCTTATTATTAAAATGACCGGTGCGCATACAAGACACAAACATATGTTTTTCTTGACAATTTTCTTTTATTATAATATTGGTCATTTCATATTTTTTTTCATTTTGACACGATATATGTGTTGAGCAAAACCATAAAGCACCAAATTATAAATTAACAAAATTGGCAGAAAGAGTAAAAAGTTGAGCTAGATTTATTTTGTCAATTTGGTACCTCTTCTGAAAATGTTTCTGCAATTTAAAAATATTTTATTCGCAAGCGGAAAGTTTACTACATTTTTACGAACAATCAAATTGGCGAACACTGACAGCTGTTATTTTCAAAGTGGGTTTCAAAACTGTAACCAATTTAAACACAAATTGTTTGCCAAAACAATTTTGGCTAACTTGTTTGATTTGTTCCACTCGTTATAAAAAATGAGATATTTCTCACTAGGCCTACTTTCGTTGGTGTCGACTCCAAAGGATGTTTAGTGATCCAATCTTGTGAACAAAGAACCTGTCCAAGCCATCTTAGATAATGTCAACTTTATCGAGATCGTTTCTGATCTTGCGTTACTTCCTCTTTGATGGGATCGAGAATTACTCTAATGATCTTCCGCTTAGTTACAGCAATTTTTTTGATGTTTTGTGCTGTCAGTATTCAAGACTCGTACCCAAAGCTAATAACTGGTCTTATCAGCGCTTTATATAGATGAGGAGACTTGTATGTTTTGTTGTTGGCGTAAAATGCTCGGTAGCTTGCTGTGATCCATTATGAAATGTTTGCCATAGAAACGGAGTTTTGCTCTGTGATCAGTGATCCTAGATATTTGAACGGATTGACCTTCTCATATTATGTATCTCCTCAAATGAATTCTCCGCGCGTCTTCCTTTTCTCAGTGACCTTGTATTTAGTTTTTGTTTCGTTGATCTGAAAGCTAATCTGTTGGGCTATTAATTGGTCTCTTCCAGCGAGATGATGTTGTGACCCAGTATGCATATATCGCCAGGTAAAATGATTTATAATACAGGAAACGACGCTGCAACAAATTGAGCTGAAGAATGACATATTCCAATGATAGATAGATTGAAGAAAGTTTGAACTATTGGGTCTCTTTGCCGCGCTTCAGGTGTTATCTCGGAAGCATCCGAAATGTTGTATTCTATTAGCACCCTATATTTTATAGATATCTATTAATAGCAGGCACCTACAAACCAATTTTGACGGTATGCCCAGGTTGGATAAGACGTTCCATAACGTACTCCTCTTAATGCTGTAGAACGCCTATTGGAAGTCTACGAATAGACTGAGCACAAGATGTTATTTTCATAATACTTGTTCAGCACCGTCCTCCGAATAAAAGTTTGATTGGTTATCGATCGTTTTGGATGGAAACTATACTGATTCGGGACTACGTTCGCCAAAACCGCATTTTAGCCTGTGTTCAGCAAAGGTATGCCGCAGTAGTTGTTGCGGTTTAACCGATTTCCCTTTTTATGAAGTGGGCAGATTATAACCGTCTTCCACTCTTCTGGGATGTCTTCTCAAGACATAATTAAGCATTTCCTTGCAGATACCACCCGCACCGGGAGTCTTGTAATTTTTTATCTGCGATATCACGTTCCGTACTTCATCACACGATTTTTTTTGTGGTGTCATCTCGATATTATTAATATCGCACAAGTGAGATTGTTGCTCGGAAAGTGGTGCTTGTTTTAGTGACCATTTTTAATTCATAATTTAAATAACCGTAATACGTCAGAGATAATGAACTCTGAAACCTCATTTGTAAGAAGTTCCACAAAGCCAAGATCATCAACATCCTCATCTAGAAGTGTTGAGATAGAAAATGAAGAACTCCGTAGACAACTGTGTAAGACTGAAAAAATTACATCGGAGTCAAATAACGAAGTAAAAACTCTTAAGACAAAAGAAAAACTGAAAAAATTTTTACAAGCAAAGGAACAGGATGCTTCAGAGTTACTTAAGAAAAATGCTTTGGAAATCAGAGCAACAGTGTGTTACAGAGTTTTACACTGACGTAGAGAAAAAACTGTCTCTATCCCAAAAAAGAACAGAAAGAAAAGACCTGCAAAATAAGAAAGATAGAATCTTCTCCAGAAATTGTAGCTTTAAACCATACTTCAAAATCACGTGTATTAAATCAAAATCAGCAAAATATACCCGATCAGGAAAACCCACCTACCAAAATTAAGGAGAAGGCACCGCCACGAATCAATATTATTGGCGTATCTGAATATGGTACTATCCAATCATTAATGAAATCGGTGACTACAGAAGAATACAGAGTTGTAACACTGAACAAAAATATATGGAAAATGAATACAACAGATATTGAAATTATAGACACTTGGCTGCAAAACTGACAAATGAGGGCAAGGAATGGTACACATACGAGATCCCAAAAATGATCGCCCGATCAAAGTGATTGCCAGAGGTCTTCACCCAACCTGTACAAACCAGGATATAATCGAAGACCTTAAATACCACGGCTCCAAAATAGAGGATGCGGTAAATATCCTAAAAAACCGTAACTGATCAAGGGATCAAAACTAACTTCCATTGTTTATGTGCTTACTTTTAATAGCAAAGAAAAATTGGAAAATTTTTTCAATATTAAGGGAATCCTTAACATGAGAGTTAGAATAGAAGCGTTAAGAAAATCCACTGGCTTGATACCTCAGTGTATTCTTATTATTATTATTATTACATACTAACATATACTATCTGGGCTCATTGCTCTCCCTCCTAGATGTTTTCTACAAGCTTGTAATTTTACAAAAAATACGCCTCCAAAATGCGTAAACTGTAACGGAGAGCATCCCGCTAACTAAAGAGGATATGAAGTAGCCAGCGAACTGCAAAATCTGAGAAATCAAAAACGACAGGGTCCGCTAAACCGTGGTATGCCCAGTAATAGAACTTCCATAAAAAAGGGCAATAGTAGGCCGGAAAACATACTTACAGATTGCACAACAGCGGGAAACAGTAAAGCCTGAATTCCACTGTGAATAATTGACTGAACTGACTTCAAGTCGAAAGAAGACAAAAAAAAAAAAATCCATTGGAGTGACAAAGATAAAGCATGTTTTTTTTATTTTTTTTTATAGCACAAATATCTTGATAAATTTTGACAGCGACAGCAAAAAATAAAAAATAAAAAAAATAAATTTTTGGTTATCACTTGGAGTTTTAATTTGGCTTTTTCACCACCAATAAATTATTAAAAAAAAAAACGATCACTTTATTAAATTGCCAATAATAGTATTTAGCGATATTATCACAATTGATCCCAATTTAACACAATTTACCTGTATACAAACTTTATATTTTTTTATTATCACAGCTATTTTAGAAGCAACCACAAAAAAAAATTATGACAATGACCATAAAAATAACAAACTTTTTAATTATCTTAGGATGCGGAAAAAAATTTGCGTTCGTACACAAAATTTGTGTGCTTATATTAGTTGGATAACCATAAAATGACTTCGATTTTGATAATTTTTGACCATAATTATGGCGATCCACTAATACAAACACACATTTGATGTAAGTAAAATCTTGACTGACTTCGTTTTGTGTTTCTTTCACACAACCACCGATTTTATATTTTTATCTCCCTTTATTTTGACTGACAAACTTTTATTCGCAATGGAATTCAGGCTTAAGTAACAAGGAAGACAGCGAAAGCCTACTTCTCGAAAAAATTCTAAAGAATATAGAAGCCTTAAACTTAAGGCTATTAAAACAAGAAAGAAGCCTGTACGCCATAAATAAGCGGTTAAATAAGCAAGAAACCGTGAATAAAATCACTTCCACGTTGTACTAATCTATGAAGTTGAATAACACATTCAAAATCGCATTCAAAGATAAATGCCTAATTTCAGAACCTAATTTGGCAAAAGATTCATCCGTTAGAATTCGAGGATAACAGTGCTACCACGCAATCCACCCAGTAGGAAAAGCGAGAGGAGGCTCAACCATATTTGTGAAGGCAAACATCAAACATTAGAAAGGAATAAAAATTCAAAAAGAAAAATTTGCAAGTAGCCACCATTAATGTTCGATTAAATAATCAAAAGGCAATCAACATATCTTCAATATATTGCCCTACGCGGTATAATCAGAATAAAGAAAATTATGTTACGTCACTCAAATCGTTCGCTTTTAACTTCATAGTCGGAGGCGATTTTAATGCTAAAATACATATTGGGGATCAAGGCCAACAACACACATATGGACAAGGAGTTGTTTGCAGCTGGTCGTGCTTTAAACTGCGAGTTCCTGTCTGGAGGTAAACCAACATATTGACCAGCGGATACAAATAAGATACCACATTTGATAGATTTCTTTGTAACAAAAGGGATATCTGAAAACTATAAGTATTACTCGAAAACAGTGAAGGAATTTCGTATAACCACACGCCTGTCATTATGACACTCAGTGACACCACTATTAAAATAGAAAATTTGCCTAGGTTAACAAATAATAAAGCAAACTGGGATCTCTGGGAACCTAGTCAAAGACAATACTGAATTACTGGTATACCAATTAAAACACCGGTACGACTTGATGTTAAATTAGAGTTGCTGAACAATACAAGGAGCGTGGCAGAGTACTCCTCATACTCGTAACCAAACGGAAAATCACATCAACTATCCAGTAGAAGTGAGAGATCTGGTTAGAGAAAAACAAAAAGCGCGAAAAATCTGGCAGAGGAACCGAGCACCACAAAACAATTCAAGACTTAATTATTTAAGCAAAAAATTGAAAATGCTTATTAAAGAAATCAAGAACAAATCTTTTAGCGAATACCTAGCTGGCCTTTCTGGCAATAAGAACACTAATTATTCCATTTAGAAAGCAGCTAAAGGTCTTACAAGGATAAAATTACAAATAGCTCCTATCAAGAGTGACAATGGAACCTGGGCTAGAAGTGCCAAAGAAAAGGGTGCATTGTTTGCAACCTATCTTGAAGAGACATTTGAACCTCGTCCAAGGCAAACAGCTGAATAAAATATAATTCTAGTAAATAAAGTGGATAACTAAAACATAAAAGCTGTACTACAAGAGGTAAAAGATGAAATTAACAACAACATAAACTCAAAAAAATCTCCTGGTTAGACCTAATCACTGGACTTATAGTTAAAGCACTACCAGAAAAAGGATAACGAAAGCGTTCAGACTAAAATACGTTCCATACGTGGAAGGTGGCAGGGGTGATAATGATTCTGAAACCTAACAAGTCGCCAAACAAGAAAACATCGTACAGGCAGATTTTCCTACTTTCTAGAATTTCAAAATTATTTGAAAAGCTGCTATTGAAAAGGTGAAAATCCGTAATAGAAGTCAGAAAACTGAATCCTCCTCACCAATTTGGATTTATAGAGAAACATTCTACCATTATAGATCAAGTGCACAACGATGGACAATAATTTGTATAAAAAACCTTCGAAGTTATAAAAAAATCCTCAAAACTTATTTGTACCCGCAATAATTATAATTTATTAGTTATTTGGGCAGTGGAATGTTTTGTTATAATACAGGTGTAAAAGGAAACAGAATGCGGCTCCGAAAAAAAAAACAAAAATTGTATAATAACTGTTAATATTTTGAGAAAACTGGAACCATGCAATATTTTTCCGAAACTCTAATTAAACTTTAAATTTGGCCTAATGTCAACATTTGAAAGTAATCAAGTAAAATGTGCATTTGTTACTATTTTGAGTAACTTTTAACCACTTTGTTTGGTTTGTTCCATGACAAATTTGCTTTCCACCACAAAGATAGACATTCTGGCTTCATGCCGAAAATCAAGGTATTAGTTTGGAGTGATAATGTATACACAAACTCATTCTATTCCTGTATTTTATGTTTACATACCTTTAGAGTAATTTCTTTAAAAAACGTTTTATATTTTTATTATTTTTTAATCAAATCCTCACAAAATCGAACATGACAAAAATTTTAATGTTCCACAAATATTCTTAGCTTATAAGAAATGATGAAGGTATATCAATAATCTCAAAAAAATATAAATTGCGGTTTGATTGATACACAAAATAAAAAAATTGTCACGCGATATTATAAAAAAAAAAAAAATTTCCATAATCCAAATCAACTTCATATTATTCTTAAATTAAATATAAAACAGAAAATTCAAAATTATTCAAAATGTTCACATCTTAATCTGATTTATAACGTAACCGGAATCCCTCTACATTCCGTGCATAAAATTGAAAAAATAATTTTCACGTGAACGAATTTTTATACGAACAAACGAAAACTGTTCTTCCTTTTGACCTAATAATCTTGAGATAACCGTATATATCACTCGTATGTACATATGTGTATGTAAGATGAACTTATTGGTTTCTCTCTTATGTCATTTACGTAATTATTTAAGGTGGGACGCTCATTTAATTTACCTTAGTGTTAAAAAAAATCACCCTATTTGTTTTATTTATTCTGTTCGATTTCATAACAAAAGATATGATGTCTAGTAAAAGGCAAAATTTCAATTTCATCCTAATCCATGAGTATTAGTTATGGTTTAGAAGAAGAGGTGCACTACAAAGAACAATTTTTATATCTCTTAAATGATTACGAATAACCTCTTTTGTCGTAGGTTCAAAAAGTTTATTTTCGTCGAATAGCATAGCAAACCGCACATAGTATTGAATAAATTTAGCATAATTTTAACCTCTGTGTCAACAATTCACTTCTCATCAATAAGTGCCGTCATAATTGTTGAATCGAAACGTTAATATTTCGACCAAATATGATCAGACAAGAGTGTAGGTTTTCAAAATTTTGCTGTTAATATACTGTTTTTTATACTTTTTGTTGGAAGATAATAGTTACAATTTATGTAACTTGTCTGTTTTGGACACTGAAGATGAATTTTTTTCAATTGCAATTAAAACTGCGACAAGTGCATTTTAATCCAAAAAAAAATTTGCAGGGTTCTTTTCATGGAAGAGAAACCAAAAAATTTACATTTTTTTTTAATGTTTTTCCTAATTACCAATCCATCTAACAGTTGATATTTTTAAATGGGACAATTTAAACGGACATACAAGAAAAAAAATTTGGCGACAAACACTAGCATAAAAAATAATAAATTGGCATCACAAATAATATTTTGGAGCAACATATGAAAAAACAAACAAATATTTTTGAAGGACATAATTAAATACTGTTACGACAAACATTGGCATTAAAATTAATAAATTGGCAACAAATATAATATTTTGGAACAAAACTATGAAAATACAAACAAATAATTTTCAGCGTCAAAAAAATAGTTTAGCGACAAAGAGTAGCATCAAAAATTAGAAATAAGCAGCAAATATAGGTTAGGTTTGGTTGGAGTGGCTGCTTACGCACACTTAGACCGGTGACGGTCTATTGTGATACCACAGGATGTATCCCCTTTTACCCCTAATGGAACCATTTCAAGCTACTTATGTAGCGTAAGACGTCCCGCACTTTAATGTTTTCGAGATCCGAGAGGCAGTCCATCCTGAACTTACCTAAGTGTTTGTGCCTTCTGAGAGCCAATGCTGGCCAAAGCAGCAAATATAATAACTGGTTAAATTATTAAGGTTATACAAAAAAATATATTTCAGCATCAAACAAAAAAAATTTGCCGACAATAAAAAAACACAAAATTTAATTTTCTGTATTAAATTAATTATGTCCCCTCTTTATTTTATTTGGTTCCTTAAAGAACATTTTTTGTATAGACATTTGTAATCAACCAAATATTTTATTTGATACCTATTTATTATTTTTGTTGCTAATGGTTGACTCTTAAAAGCTTTAATTCAATGCCCAAAAATAATTTTTTGTGTTCCCTTCCAATTATGCTAAAAAATAATAAATGTTGCCAAATTATTATATTTTGTTCCAAAAAATTAATTTTATGATGCCAAGAAATTTTTTTTTGTTGCTCATAAATTTGTGCCAATTTATTAATTTTTTGTATCTAAAATATTAATTATTTGTGTGCCGCTTTATTGCTAGCCTTTTTAAATATGTATCTGTGTGCTAACAAAACAACCAGACTTTCTACAGAGAGAATTCTGGTAGGTTTTGGTGAATAAGGACCAGAAAAAAGTTAAATGCAACAAAACATATGACAGCCAGGCGCTATCTAGATACATTGGATATAAAAATGTACGCTGGTATATAATAGTATTGGTGAAATGTCGCCGTGTACAGAACCGACATATTTAAATTTTATATAGAACTCACTAACACTTCGATACAAGTCAGTGAAATTTGTTTTACGGTATCTGTCATATGACAAAACTGCGTCGCTTTTATAGGTATTTGTATTGGTTTTGATAGAAATCCAAAGCCAACATAAATGTACTACAAGCCTGATTGTCACCAATATTATAAATTTATTTTGCGCTTATACATGAAAGTATTGGTGATCGACAGATTATATAAATGAGGGAGAAAAACATACAAATTGTAGATAAAACAAAACAAACGAGTTGTTTAGGGAAAATCGGGTATGTTAATAATGAAAAAAACTAATTGGGATTGGTTAGATGAGAGTATTTTTATTCTATTTTCGCACTAGCACTTTCAACTATAAGGTATTAAATGTAAGAGGGTATCTGTGTGCTTCATCACTGAATCAGGCTTGTAGTATTACATTAGTGTTGGTTTTGTAGAAATCACAAAACAAATGTACACTGGTTTGTGTCAGTGGTTAGTGAGTTTTATATATGTAATATTTCAATATGAAATATTAATATTTATTTTATGGGGTATTTACATATATACACGGCGATATATTACTAATGTTAAAATACCTCAGTGTGTATCTTTAATCCACATCCTATATACCGGGACAGCGGATCAACAACCAATACAAATGTCTCGACACACATGTCCCGATACAGTAGATATACAAATGTACATTGTAAAAAATCATCATTCATAGCAGCCGTCTAGGGTTTATAGAAATAATATTAAAACTTGATTCGGCTTGAAAAACGATACGACTAAGGGAATAGGGTTGAACTAGTGATTGCAAATTTGGGGTGATATTCAAAAACCGGTTTTTCGGTTTTACCTACAATAAAAAACCGGTTTCCGGTTTCAAACCGTTTTTTTTTAAACAAAATATATTAATTTGTACAAAAGGAAGTTGTCACTTTTATTAGAAAAATACTCTGTAATTGTTTTTTTAGAAGAAGAAGGCATTTCGTTTGATGCTGTAGACAAATTTGTGGATATTCCACCGCTTCCCCTACAATCTTCAAATCCTCGTTTAACAGCAGTAACTTTATGTGCTGCTCGCAAATGCTAAGGAAGTGTACTAGTTGATCCAGCCATGCATTTTATGATTTTAAACATGTTTTGCATTTTGCCACTTGACCATTTATCTCTCGGAGAAAGTATGTCCAAAGTGATTTGGTATTTTCAATACCTTTCTTGTATTCCTCGAATTTGTAATCCATATTTATTATGGTCTGTCTTAAAAAATATTAAAATGTCGTCGGTTTTGAATATAACCCATGAAGTCACATATACATAAAGAAACAATGATGTAGGTATCCCGACATTCCACCAAATTCGACAGACCAACCTACAAACACAATGTAGTTATAATTTTCATATGATTTATATTATTGTTTTGTTTTCATCGTTTTTTTTTTTGTGAATACGTAATGTATAATTAGGCAAATTTTTTATTAATAATAAAACCGGTTTTTAAGGGTAATAAAATCCGGTTTTTCGGTGATGTAAAATAACAAAAAAAAACGGGTTTTCGGATACCGGAAAACCGGGTTGCAATCACTAGGTTGAACATAAATCTGTACTCACATGTTAAAGCGGCTAAACTCAATAATAAAATTTTTTACAAAGTAACTAGTCATTTTTGACTAACAGCGTTTGATTCTGACAATATAATAATAAAGCACTCATATGTGTTCTTTCCATAAAGTGTTGTTTTGGTTGATGTTGCATTGTGCGGACTATTCAGGTAACTCAAAATGTTTTAGTCTTTTGAGTCTTCTTATTATACACCCTTGATGAAGTAGTCTTGCAGCTTCGATGTTAGGCTGATGATGGAGCCCCTCCTGGTGTTTTTGTGCACATTTCTTTATTTCACTTGCGACTGTGTCTATTCCGAGATCTCTGTGAAGGTCACTATTACGAGTGTACCAAGGGGCATTTACAATTCCTCCCAGAACTTTATTTTGAAATCGTTGAACTATCTGTTGATTGCTGATTTTGGTGCATCCCCATAGTTGAATACCATATGTCCAGACCGGCCTGAGTACTTGTTTATAAAGCACAAGTTTATTATGAATGGATAACTGAGAGTTTCTTCCAATTAACCAGTACATTTTTCTATATTTTAACTGAAGCTCTTTTGCTGTTACTTTATTAATTTTTTGTTGAATGTTAATTAATTCATGTAATTTCTAATTTACTACCGGTGATTAGACCATTTTAATTGTGTTTTTATTAACACGAGAAGTATATTAGTATTTACGAACAGTAATTCAACGAAACCGACTAATAGATAGAATTCTATTTATTTAATTATATGATTTTAATATGTTCCGAAGATTGTAAGAGAATTCAATCCAGTTTCGAACTGATGAGCTTATGATTCTATCTATTAGTCGGTTTCGTTGAATTACTGTTCGTAAATACTAATATAATTCTCGTGTTAATAAAAACACAGTTAAAATGGTCTAATCACCGGTAGCATATTAGAAATTACATGAATTAATTAACATTCAACAAAAAATTAATAAAGTAAAATTAGCTTACACACAGAGCTGTGTGAATATCGTGAAGAAGAAAAATTGTAAGAGAGTTCATCTGTATTAGTATGATTCGCTAGTACTTAACGCACAGCACATTCTGTATATATAGAATGTAAATTGTGATATAATCAGTCCAGTCGCCGCGCCTGATGAGAAGTTTGATTTTTTCATAATCATTAGCTCATCAGTTCGAAACTCGATTGAATTCTCTTACAATCTTCAGAACATATTCAAATCTTCTGCTTTCTTTTTCACATGTACTTTCCACTTTAACTTTGCATCAAGGTTCATACCAAGATATTTTGCTTGATAGTTAATGTGAGTAGACTTCGACTCATTCACTTTAATTCTCCACTTAGCTAGCCAATCTTGTATATTATTTACGGCTATTTATAGTGACTTCACCGATTGTGTCACCAACAGCTAGAATTACAGTGTCATCTGCAAACGTGGCGATAGTTGTATTGCTCGTCTGCGGTATGTCGCTAATAAACAGTACGAAAAGGAAAGGCCCTAAGACACTCCCCTGCGGGACTCCTGCTTTAGCTTCTTTAACGGTGGAGTAAACTCCTTCCTGTTTAACTCTAAAATATCTCCTTTTCAGGTATGACTTTAGCAGTTCGCAGTACTCAAATGGCGTAGTTTTCTCCAGAGTGTTCCTCTCTAAATCCAAACTGATGGGACGGAGCAGCTCCTGATTTTACAATTTTTGGTTTAATTCGTTTTAATAACAATCTCTCAAATAGTTTTGACATAGTTGGAAGAAGCGATATTGGCCTGTACGAGGCCAGTTCACTTGGTGGCTTATCTGGCTTAGGTATCATTATCACTTCCGCAAATTTCCAAGATAGAGGGACATAACGGAGTCTGAAGGAAGCATTAATTATGTCCGATATTTTTTTAATAGCTTTATTAGGTAGTTGTTTTAGAATCTCTCCAGTTATCAGGTCATATCCTGGTGATTTTTTAAGTACTACATGGTTCTTCATTTCTTGTTTAACTTCTTTAGCATTAGTTAATGGAATTTCCTCTCTCAGGATAGTTGTTTGGTTTTCGAACAGTATATCCTGTTGGTTAAGTGTTGTTAAATTTGGCTGAAAGGTACGCTCGAGATGATCCGCGAATTTTTCTGCTTTTTATTCTTTGCTTTTAGCCAGGTAACCATTATTTGTTCTTATTGGTGGTATATGCATAACTGGCCTTTTCAAATATTTGGTTACTTTCCACAATGATTAATCACTACCTTTATCATAGGTGAGAGATTGTAGGTATGAATTTATTGATTTATTTTTGAATTCCCGTATTTCTCTACGTATTCGTTGTGTTAAATTATTTAACCTATTTTTGACGGTTGGGTCTCGTGTACGTTGCCATTCCCTTCGGGTACTTCTCTTCTCTATAACTAGTGATTTAATTTCCATTGGATAGCATTTGCCAGCTATTTTTTTGTTTGTTGTATTAGTACTTTTCCACGCCGCGGAGGAGGTGGAGAAGCTCGTCAAAGACATACAACTTCTTTGACGAGCTTCTCCACCTCCTGTTCTAATGTTTCTTCTGATGAAAGTTGCGTGTTTAAAATGATGCTTTTGTTTAGTTCATTCCTGAACTTTATCCAATCAGTATATTTATTTGTTAACAGTGGCTGTTTATCATTAGTAATTATTGTATCACTTATTATCATTCAAATAGAGGAGTGGTGAGATGTGGAGTCCAATCCTTCCTGCACTTGTATATAAATCAACCGGGATTTTTCTTGTTTTAAAGAAGTCAATTAGGTCTGGTGTTTTATTTTGATCACTGGGCAAATAAGTTGGTTTTCCAGTAGAATGCCAGTTGCAGTTGTATTTAATTATTGCTTGATGAAGCTCTTTCCCTTTAGATGTGGTTATTCTTGATCCCCAGTCAGTATGTTTAGCGTTGAAATCACCCCCGATTACGAAATTTCACCGAGCTGCTTGAAGAACTGAGTATAATCATTCTCTTTGATGTTATATATCGTCGCGTCCAAATAAGAGTATTACATCTGCAAATCATTAATTTTTTAGAGGGCCGTGTCAAGTTATTAATGTTAAATTTGGCTTAATTTTTTTTTAATAAAATTCTTGCCACACTTTCTGGAAAGGACTTTATTTAAAAAAAAATTAAGACGAAATTAGCATTAACAACTTTGAAGCCTCTTCAAAAAATTAGCAATTTGTAGATGTAATACTCTTATTTGGACACGACGATATAGGTGGGAAATATATTGCGGATACCACTAACTTGTGGTTGCGGGTATTAATGCTAACGCTATTTGCTTGTATTTCATCACTTTCAAGTTTTTGTTGCAGATGGCATTTAATATCTTTTTTTATAATCACGGCACTGTCCCCTCGTGCATTATTGTTAGGATGAACTGCTGAGTGAACTTCGTAGCCTCGGATTTTTATATGACTTTGAGTAGTAAGGTGTGTTTCAGATAATAAACATATATCTATTTTTTCTAAATCAAGAAATAGTTGTATTTCATTTTGTCGTTGCAATATACCATTGCAGTTCCATGCAAGAATTTTTAAATTATTTGCCATGTTTTTCGAGTAGGGTGAACCTTTGTAGCATTGATATAAGGGTTTTTCTTGATTTTCTTCTTTTGAACTAAGTCTGTCAAGAATATCTTGTAGTATTTTATTAGTTTGATTATTATTTGAATCATTAACTAAAAGAGGACTATGTTGTCTTCTCGAACTTCCAATAGATAGTACATCAGAAAATGTTACATTTGGATTAGTTCTTGATAGCTGGTTAAATGTTTGGTGTGGCCTTAAATTTGTAGATATTCTTGTTGAGGCTGAGTTAATTTCTGGCCTGGAACTTATTGAAGTTTCCCTTGTTTTGTTGCGAATTTTTTGCAGCTCTTTTATTACAACGCAACCTCTGTAGTTGGCTGGGTGTGCCTCTCTACAGTTGACACATTTTGGTGGGGTGCCTTTTGGTTTCGTACATTCAGCCGTACGGTGTTTTCCTACACATTTCACGCATCTGGGCTCCTTATTACAAAAGTTTTGGGTGTGTCCGTAGACTTGGCACTTTTTGCACTGTGGATCAGTTTAGATTTTTTAACTGCTTCTATTTGCACTTTCATATGGAGTATTTCGCTGATTGCATAAATATTTTTAATGTCTTCTGTTCTTTCAAAAGACCACATATATAATGGAAGAGGTGTTTTGTCACCTCTTTTTAGCAGCTGTGTAACTTCTTTAATTTTGTATTTTTTCTCCAACAGATTCTCTTTTATCTCTTCTGGTTTGCATGAAGCGTGTAGGTTTTAAGCAATGACTTTGGTTTGCCTTGTCTGCTTATCTTCGTAGGAATACCATGTTGTCTTTTCTTCATTAAGAGCTCCTGTTAACTTTCTATAGCTATCATCGTCTGTGACATTTATTTTGATATCACCACTATTTAACGCTGTAGCTTGAAATTTTATATGATTGTTGTCCATGATGTTTCTAATACTCTGATAATTATTGCAATTAGATATTATTACTGGAGGTGGCCGTGGCACTTTTTTCTCCAGTTGTACATTCTTACTTCCGGTTGGGAGTTCATTACTTGATCGTTTCTTTTCCGGCGGAACCTGAGCTTTATCTTCCTGTTGCATGTGCCTACTTCCGGTTGGAAGCTGCTCAACTGATTGTTTCGATTCGGGTGAAATCTGTGGTGATTTACTCATCTTACGTTTCTTATTTTTTTTTTGTTACGGTTCAGAATCCATCCCGTTTCTCTATTGAGTTCTTCCTCGTCTGTTTCATAGATAACCTCTAAATAATCATTGGTGTTCTTTATCTTAGTGGTTTCTTTCTCAGATATTACTGCATTTAGAGCATCTTTTAACTCCTTGTTTTCTCGCTGTAAGTTTTTTAGATCTTTGTTTAGATTTAAAGTTAACTTCTATATTTCGTAAATCTTATTGCGCAGTTCGGCGTTATCCCTTTCTAAGGTGTTTACTATTGGTGGTGGTGATGATCTACCCACCCTGGATTTTTGTTTAAATGGGTTGGGTTGCCCAGAAGGGCTGTTAAACAATGATTGGCTCACCCCAGAGTCCTTTGAGCCAGCCTCGTTAGAGAGTGGATTTGCCAGCTGATTAGCTGGGTTACCACCTGGGGTACAATTTCCTGAATTAGTTTTATTCATTGTTTATTTTACTGGTTATAAAGCATCTACCACTCTGACCAGTACGAGTTGGTAGTGGGTCTGGTTTGAGAACATCATTTACTAAATTCTCGATAGTCAGTTATACCGCCGTGTCTCGGTCGCCAGAGCCTCGTTAGTTATCTAGCAGGGTGCACCACGTGCAGGTGAGGATAACATTTGGGCTATTTGTAGACCAATTACTTAAGCCCCCTTTCCCACCCCTTTCTGGAAGATGATTTAAAACTTTATAACAAAATGCCATAAAATTGGTCAGGTTATTCGCGGAGAAGTACGGGGTTTGGTTGTCTTTGAGATATTCCTCAAAGACTATAGTATACACATGATGTGAAAACTTTGTGGCGGCAATATTTTTATAATTAATAACAAAACTAACAAAAATGTTTATACAACCATCTAGTTCGCTCTTTTTTTTATAATAATCATAATAATGCTTTATTCAATATATTTATAAGCCGTGGCTTTTGTACATCACACATATTTACAACATTAGAGAATAACTTAAAATTAACAATAATAATATTTCAGTATCAATACAACAATAATTAGCAAATATACAACAATGGACATATATAGATAATTAATTACAATATGTACAAGAACCTTGATTTTAAGTTACTAATTTAAACATAACCTTTTTAAATTTATTAATGGAGCTTATAATTTTTAACTCTGAAGGCAAATTGTTCCAAGTGATAATCGCATTTATTAATCCAGAGTTATTGTAAACATTAGTTCTACTAACAGGCAAATTAACGTCCCTATAGTTCTCAATAAGACAGAAAAATGTAATTTTTCATGTAAGGGTTATGGTATACCCGATATAATTATTCGGAAAATAAATATAGCAGCTAAAATAGTAAAACTCAAACCACCCACCATATTTCACACAATTATTAAACGTAACCTCAAGTAACCGCTTTGAGGAACTATCACAATTAGAAAATATCACATCACAATATCTGAAAATAGGTATAACTTAACTTTTAACTAGATATATGCGTAAGTCAACTGAGCGAAACTTTTTTATTAATCTGAGCGAATTTAACACGCTGGCACATAGAACTAACATGATCATTCCAAGTAAGTATTGAATTCAATAGTAATCCTAGGTTATTAACCGTTGGAACAAATGAGATTAGTGAGTAATAAAGTTTTACTTTTAGTTGGATTAATGGAAAGTGAATTATTTTTGGCCCATGACGAAATATTCCTAAGATCTGCATTAAGTTGCATAACGATTTCCTCCAATTTTAACAGCGTAAAGATGAAATCGACAATTTAAAATATGCCAAGGTAGGTCATTTTTGAAGGCAGAAATAGCAGAATCGGAAAACTTATAATATAACTATAACTTTTGAAGCAAAAGCATATGATTAACATAATCAAACGCTTCAGAAAAGTTTAACAGAACTAAAATTGCAAATGAATTAACTTTATCTAAAATATCAGATATATCATCAACAATATGCACAAGTGCAGTAGTAGTACTATGGCTAGATTTGTATCCAGATTGGAATTTGCATAGATAATTAAAGCTATTGAAGTGCTCAAGAATAAGTTGTATAATTTTTTCCAGGACCTTGAATAGGGCAGGCAAGCACTAATCGGCCGAATGTCACAAATATTAGGAATTACATCCGTTTAGGTAGGGAAATAATCGATGCCATTTTCCAAAAATTAGGAAATACTGATTTGTTCAAACTCTGGTTAATGATAAATGTAATTTGAGACAGAAACAAATCAATAAATAATTTTAGCACTTTGAAGCTTACCACGTCATATATCATCGGATCCAAGTTGAGTTCATCGACACAATCAAAAAAAAAAGCATAACTAACAGAACTAATAAAATCAAAATCCGGTAAAGTCAAAACACCTAAAGGTTCGTTAAGTCTACTGATCCCTGCCAAAATTTCATCAGCAGAAAAGTCAATGACTGCTTCAGTTGACCTACATGAAATACCAAGGTTATTCCATTGCTCCACGCAATTTAGGTTTGTGCATCCTAATCTTTTATATTTTCTGTAAGGCAAATCTCTACGTTGCATTAAATTCAAAATATGAGCATTTAACCACGGAGCAGTGGGACATTTATTAATATTTGTTTTACGAGGCACACAAATATTATTTAATTTTAAGAAATTTGAATTGAATTCTTCTTGAAGTATACCATTCACATCAGGATAAAAATTACGATTTAACCAGTGTGACGAAAAGAAACAACTTATAAAGTACTCATGATTGATTGCTTTATAATCAGGAACAACAGTATAACAAATTTTATCTCTGGTACGACTAAACTTGTTGCAGGTAAAAATCAAGTCTTGATCACAAATAGCAGGAACGGCAAGCTGCCCAAACGAAATAATATTTGGCTTATCAGCCTCATACAAAATTGTCAAATCCAATAGGCTGTTATCCAATCTAGTCGGTTGATAAGGTAAATCTCTTTACACAGACCCTATCAAAAAAATGTACTCTATATTTACTTATCTATTGGTAAATATGTATCGGTATTTAAATATGTTTTTCGTAAAATACTTTAGTATCGATGAATCTGTCAGCATATGTTAATGACTTTTAGAAGCAAACATTTAACTTAAATATAAAAAATAACGAGCGTCACGCTCAACTCGCAAAAGATTTATGTGAAAACATTTATGTATAAATACAATAGGTATCAATAGGTTTTATTGAATCGTTTCAAGCCATTTCAATGAGGCTGGGAAACCCCTCCATAAAGACGACTGTTGTTACGTTACATTTTTGATTAAAAAAGTCAAAAACCTAGTTTGCGTGGGATCGGTACGTAATTCTGTTTTAAAAAATTCTGTTTTTACAAAATTCTGTTTTTTCGAAACTTTTGTTTCTCGAAAAATTCTGCTATGAAAAATTCTGTTTTACAAAATTCTGTTTTACAAAATTCTGTATTTTTAAACATATTAGTGGTCACTAACTTATTCATTAATTATCTACTCAGATACAATATTTACTGTTCGGCGCTGAGTCCATTGTTATAGAATATTTTGTATAATGGTGGGCTTAGATTTTGCATAAGTGAGGAAGCGAAAGCTGGGGTGTTGCGGTTAAGTTGGTTGCCAAATTTAAAACTGAAGCAGAAAATATTTGTAACGAGGTCAAAGACTTTATCCAACAGTGGTTATCTAAGATAGGATTGATGTTAGCCGAACATTAGGCGGAGGTGGTATTAATCTCGAGCATGTGTGCGCTTGATCCGTATATTTCGCTCGGTACCAGATGATGCGGCATATATAATAGAGGAAATGTGACAAATTGATCTATTGGCAAGGAAGCGACACAAGCTACTCCTTAACGGATCCCAAACAACGGCTAGGGCGAATTGTAATCTGAATGGTAACAACGTTAGAACGAACGAGATAAGGGATGGTGGACATTTCACCTCATATCAATGATAGATATGTACTTGGTTAAACCGCCAACAAGGTGAAGTTGCATGGATAGTTCCGTACACACCTGTATTGGTTCGGATACGACGATATGTCCGAGAGCGCGGGCTGTAAGGAAGAGGATCAGAAGACGTGTTTTTCTTTTGCCCGACTCGGGAGAACATAAACTTACATATGGTGGGCTCAAATGACTACTGGTATGCTATTTGCAGCTTCGCAGCAGAAACTTTAGGTAAGTTACAGTGTGGTGTACCAATAGTGGTTCATAACATAAATATAATAAAGAAGGTCCAATCAAACCCCACCTCCCAAATGAAATATCAAACCGGTAAAATTCCGGCACTACTAATTACACGGGCAGACAGGGTATTACGAATATTTTCACCCACCTACAGGTAAAAAGACACACACACACACACACACACACACACCCAAATAAACCTTCACACACCCTCTTATACACACACAAACTTACAGGCACACATAAACACACCTATAAATACATGCACACACACACATAAACACATACACATGTCCACACAAACACATGCATAAAGATTCACTCGTACAGTTACACACATACGCATACACATCATGAAACCTAAGGTTTTATAATTCTTCAAAAAATGAATTCTGCAATTAATATTTTTGCGGCAAAAAAATTAATTGCAGAATTTATTTTTTGAAGAATTACGTGAAACAGAATTTTGTAAAACAGAATTTTGTAAAGCCTGGTTTCCATTATGAAACTTTTACTGACAGTACTTTTTACTGAATAAAAATATAAACATCGAAAATTTCATTGAATTGACACATATCATTCTTTGTTTTTAATTAGTTTTGAAAAATTGCATTGAAAAATTGAAATATTTTTCCAGTACGGAAAAATATACTTCGCTTCATATATTTTTTCAGTAAATTTTGTGAGTATACTATAAAAATGTCAATATACTATAATAATTTTTTCAGTAATGTAAAACTGAAAAAGTGTTTTTTTTTTCTCTCACACAGCATGCGAATATATATTTTTATCCCACTTTGTTTATACTGTCAGTAAATATTTCATAATGGAAATCAGGCTTAAAACAGAATTATATAAAACAGAATTTCGTACCCAACCCAGTTTGTGTTGCTTTTGCTCGGACGTGATTTTCGTTTTTAAAAATATTAAAGGTAGAGACAATCTCGACGGGACGGAGACGGAATTATTCACAAAATGCAAAAATTAATTTAGCACTGTAAAAATAAAAATTTTGCTGACAATCTCGACGAACGTTTTTGACATTACAATAATTTTAAACTATCTAACATGAACTAAACCTTTTTGATTTCCATAAATCCATAATTTGATGGCTCTAAATACTATTTTGTAAACAGCTTTTTTGACCAATTTAAATTTCCCGTCGTAGTATAAAGTCTACTAATCTAGTTAATAACTAATAATTTAGCTACGTAAAACCGTTTAATGTGATTGGCTTCACTTTAATTTGGATAACTTTAATTCCCAAGAATGTCTATCATTTTGTATTTTTTTTACATCAGAAAGTGACACTTCAATACGTTCTTGCGTGCAATATTGAAAATAATTTAATTTTAGCACATGGTCTAATGCGCTGCGTCCTTCGACTTTGTCAATTCGCATGTATTTTCATGTAATTTAAAGGTAGAGACAATCTCGACGGAACGGAGACGGAATTACGCAAGGAACGCACAAATTAATTTAGTACTATAAAAATATAAATTTTGCTGACAATCTTAACGCACGTTTTTGACATTAAAATAATCAAAACTATCCAGCATGAACCAAAACTTTTTAATGTTTATAAATACATGATTTAAAACTATTTGATGGCCATAAATCCTATTTTATAAACTCCTTTTCTGGCCATTTTAAATTTTCAGTCCTATTATAAAATCTACTAATCTAGTTAATTACTACATTACTTCTCTTACAATCTTCGAAACATATTAAAAATCATTTAATTACTAATGATTTAGCTACATATATGCCGTTTAGTATGATTGGCATCACCTTAATTTGTATATTTGCGTGTTGTATTGAAAATAATTTAATTTTAGTACTTGGTCTAATGCGCTCCGAGCGCCCGGCGACTTTGTCAATACGCATATATTTTCATGCATTTTAACTTTTGCGTTACTGCGCTACTGCGTCGAGACTGTCTGGGGGGTAACTTTTGCGCAATTGCGTGACTGCGCTACAGCGTCGAGACTGTCTGGGGGTAATAATACTTGCTGCTGTGGTGATATACATGTAGTAGATGTTTTCACAACAAAATAAAATAAAGTAGGCGGTTTCTTAAAATTTTTTCGTATTCGGATAATGTTGTGTATTGTAAGTGTAAACGCGTAGATTTTGTGTTGATTTTATCATTCAGTATTATTTGTTCGGCACAGATGTTTCCGCAACATGATTTCTTTACAATTTTTTAATTACTCCTGCCGCTAAAAATGTGTTTACATGAAAAACTGAGCGAACGACAGCGGCCACTCAACGCCACCTAAAAGTTATGCAGGTTTCCAGCGAATTCTTGACTCAAAACCACTCATACTTCAGTTACCACAAATTGATTATATTAAGTTGAGCATGGACTTGCTCGTATGTTTTTAAATAGGAAACGCCCGAATAAAGACTTTAACAATATTTTTGACGTTTAGTGATACACACGTATACAAATTTTGGGGCATATATCATTCCAGCCCTGCGGCACTAATGCTGAAACCGGTCTTACTAATTAAGAAATATTGGCAGAAACATTAGGTTTTTAGTTATAACAGATAAATAAATTCTTATCGAGAAGTACTTACGAGTATTTAAAAAAAACACTAAAGGCGTGTGTACAAGCCTTCTTGCGCCATTGTTCGCTCGCTATATAATTTTTCTCTATCGTTTCCTTTTAACTTTAAAAGTTTAAATTTAATTTAAAGAAGACAAGCTCTTAAAATATAACCTTGCATAATTATAAACTCTTCCAAATCTAGCTAAATTGTCATTATTTATTTATTATCATATTGTTCCTTATAATTTGTGTAGTGACATTTCACAAAATTGTCTTGAATTGTTTTAATGTTTATTGCTGTTAACTTTCGATCGCACAATTGCAATGGTTGGATCTCACGGCGTTTATTGTTTGATGAAGTACCGCACAAATCTGACGCGTCGGTGATTAAACAGAAACCTCCGTTTATAGATGGAAAAGCTAGTATAGTTGCATTGGCTAATTCGTCTTTATTATTCCGAAATGCCAATACAGTCCAGTTTACTGGGGTTTCGTTTATTCCCATGAATGAGATTTTGCAGCCATTACCAGAAATCATTAGCTGCATTATTCGATTGTTTAAATTCGAGAATAGCCTAAACCTTTTCAGAGGCTGCAATCTTTTCGATCTACCTCTGGTTTCGCAAACACGCATTTGGTGACATTGATGCTAAGTCCATACTTTCATCACCGTTCGACCACCATTCTCAGATGTTTCCGATATTCCAAAATTCAATGTAGGGACCTACGAGCGGCATATCCTGTAACACCTCGTTTATCTGACATTGTTGTGTTTGTACTGCGTTGTATACCATATGAGCAAATAGGAACTCAAATAACTTGAATGGCACGGCTTTCGCTGTTTTCGGGCTCATATCCACTGGTTTAGTTTAAATCTGAATAATATAGAATTGTAAATAACTCGCTTATTTCGCAATTCGAAGCATTTCTAGAGGCATTTCATCCCAGACTCCAATTTTTTATGTAGCCTGATGCAGGCTTTAATCTCCAAGTACGCCCAAAGCAAAAAATCGAGATGATTTAAATCCGGAGAATACAGTGGTTATTGCTTAACGTCGATAAAGTCCGGAAATTTCTTTCGAATCTTCGAAAACCGCAACAGAAACTTGTTGTAAGGTCCAATCATTGTTTCGATAATGCTCGATTCTGCGGTGTTTTCTTCTCACAGCTTCTCATAGGTAGAGAATTGAACTCCCGAACTGCTTCCGTAACATTTCGCGTCTTTAAAGCCGTGTGAGCTACATCAACAGTTCTCGATACATTCCGCATCTTGATTTTCAGATTTCGGTAATTCCGACATTTAATGATGTTGAGGGCTGTGGAGTGTTGACGGCACTCGGACGCCCTCTTACTGTTGAACGTGGAAAACGAAGAATTTGAATTATTTTTTGCCGAATTTCCAGACTACCTTTTTTAGACATGATAACTCAAAAAAAAAAGTGGAATGGTGGCCAACACCCGACTTTCTTTTACGAATAGAAAATTTTGAGAAATTTTATTTTTTTTTATAATTTTTTAATTTTTTTAAAATTTTTTTTTTTAAATTTTTATTTTTTTTAATTTTTGGAAACATTTTGTACACAGTAGTTTTTTGTAAACCTTATACTTTTTAAGGTATTTGGAAAATAAATTTTCTGGACTAAGGGAATGGCCACTTCCGGTTAGCCGATTTGGAGTCAAATTCACTAGGACCTCCCAATTTATCAAAAAAGCTTAAATCTGAAGTTTCAGTTCGAATGGTTAAACTATCTGGGCTGTAGAGAGGACGCAGACTAACAGACTGAGAGACAGAACCATTTCGAAACCCACGTTTTCGGACTCAGGGTACCTCAAAACAGATAAATCTCTAAAAATCAGAAGGTATAAAATTTTCATGATTACTGTACTTTATTTTACTTCTATTTTACTTACTTTTTTGCTTTTTAATGTAAATACTTCATTTTGATATACACAAAAAATAAAAATTTGAAAAATCATAGATGAGAAAAAAATAATTTAAAAACAGTCTCCATATTTTATTGTCACATTCAAGACATTCTGCTTTCCTCTGGCGCACAACGGAAATGTCCGCTCATCAGTTTCTTGACGCATTTAGCTTTGATACTAAATCTTATGTAGTACCAGCACAAATCGATTCTATTCTCAAACCATGGTTGTTCACGATTTATGGAACTATAACGTGGCTTTAAATTGTACAATCACAGTTGTTCAAAACGTTTGCTTAAGGCATCAAATGTGCGGAAAAATTCAGATAGAGTTTCTCACGACGAACTATTTGGTATCCAAAAAAAACTTTCGAAAAAATGTCAGATACGTTTTAATTCACTGTTAGGGCGACGATGTAAAACACTAATTCCATCAAATGCAACACGGTAAAGTCATGTCATGTATTCTTGTTGATTTTTCTATTAATTTTTCGGTTATTTGATTAATTTCTAACCCCTAATAAAACTTTTTTTCCATTTATAAAAAAAACAGCAACAACAAATCATATCGGGGGGAAAAGATACGAATCTATGTATTAAAGATCAACAACATATTTTAATAATTTATAAAATTTAAAAGTTTTTTATTTCAAGGCTGGGAATGTTTATGTACATTGTATATACATACATATGTACGTATGTGAGTGAATCCAGTTCTAATGAATAACAATAGACTCAGAACATAGGTAGTATTTGATGTAGTATGTATTGTACGTACGAGAATAGCGTAATGACTGGAAAGATTGTGTTAAATAATCAGGAGTAAGTTAATTTTGTATGGGAATCATTAAGAAACCATTAAATTGTATGGCATTCATCACCTATAGATAAATAAAAAGAGATTTTTGGTCATTATGCCTGAATGTACTACTTAGTAAATTTAAATTATAAAATCCCCCTTTGTAATTTTAAGTAAATTTTTCCAACCCCTTTTTCTTGGTGGAAATCGGTTTATTTTCATTTTAACCATAATACTTTTTTTTTTGGAATATTAATTATTATAAATGAATTACACACACAAAACCGTTAAAATGAAAATAGATAGAGGAAAATTATTTTTACTATTTTTGTAGTAATGAATATTTTATTTTTATTTTTTTCTACCATCGAAATTTTTCAGTTTCTGCTGTGGATTTTCAGATTAAAAATAAAAATATTAATATTTAATTGGATTAATGTATTTATTATGAATTATTAATTATTATGATAATACTATATGAAAAAAAAATGTTTTTGTTCTTATTTCATTATTAAATCTTAATTAGTATTGATTAATTTAGCGGTTTTATTTTGTTTATGATTTGATATTATCATAAACTGACTATGCTGTGGTACTTTATTTAACAGTTAAAATTAAAATGGCTAAGTTGAGGAGCTAGGATTTAACTACATATTTACAAATTAGATTGATAAATTTTAGGAAAATTGGGACAAGGACAATCCCGGTTGACACCGCTAAAAAGTAGTAGTATATCGAGGTAAATTGTTATAATCAAAGTTATTTTGTTTGTCGCTTAGCATTACTTTGATTTTCATAAATTAATTTTGTTACACGTAAACAAAGTATTTCATTTCTTATGTAAAGGGAAAAACGCACTGTGGCAATTCTTTTAAAATAAACTCATGGCAATTTGGCTTCTATTTTGTTTCGAAAGGCTTTACTACTCCTTTACCTAAGTGCTGCATTCAATATAACAAAACCAAATAGTGGTAGGGGCATAACTAAGACTTCGAGGCTCACAATATTTTTTTGAGTTCTTGCCCTTGTCTGATTGATTAAAAAGGAAACAGAAATCAATCAAAGTCTGTATCAACAAATTTGTTTTTATTTAGATATTGAAATGAAGAAAACACTCAACGATTTATAATGGCTATCTTTATTTGAAAACGGATTTATTGCTTCTGACTGACATACATATTGTTTGCAGTATCATTTTTAAAATCCAGAACTGATAGATGTCTTGCAATATCATATGAAAAAAAAGAGTGAGTGAGACAGCAATATTTTTATTTTTCGACGTAATCTCCTTTAAGGTTTATACATTTGTTCCATCGATCAATTAACTTGTCTAAGCCCTCTAAATAAAAAGTTTTCATTTGCTCCATAAAATATTCATTTACAACAGACTGTTCTTCAGAATCACTGAAAAATTTCCGGCCCCTTAATTTTTTTTTCAAATTGAGAAACAGAAAGTAGTCACTGGGTGCCAAGTCTGGACTGTATGGTGGATGCGGAATTTCTACGAAGCCGCAGTCCTTTAATGCAGCTTGAGCAACTTTAGCCTTGTGCACTGGTGCATTGTCGTGAAGAAGTAATGTTTTTTTTCTAACTTTCTTTGGCCGTTTTCCCCGGATCGCTTTTTTCAATTTTCGCAAAACCTCTGCGTAATAGATGCCTATGATTGTGGTTTTCGGTGGAATATAATCAATCATCAATATCCCTTCAGCATCCCAAAAAATTGTTGCCAAAACCTTACCAGCAGACGGTTGAGTTTTGAATTTCTTTGGTGGTGGTTCACCACGTTTAATCCATTGCATCGATTCTTGTTTGGATTCCGGATCCCAATGATGAATCCATGTTTCATCGCCTGTTATTATGTTATCCAAGAAGTTTTCTGGATCTTCTTCATACATTTCTAAAATCGCCTTTGAAGTTTGAACACGAATTTTCTTTTGTTGTGCAGTCAACAAACGGGGAACCCATCGCGCACTTACTTTTGACATGTGAAGGTGGTCATGTAATATGGTATAAGTGGTACCATATGAAAGGGTAAGTCTCCACGCTAACCGCGAAACAGAAATACGGCGGTCCTCTAATACAATTGATTCTGTCAAAAGTATGTTTTCATGGCTAATAGCATCTGCAGGACGACCCGGGCGGTTGTCGTCTTCTAATGACTCCCGACCACTTTTGAACAATCTTACCCACTTTGTTACTGTGGAATATGATGGTGCAATTCGCCGTAAACTTTTGATATGTAATTGAATATATAAATTGCATTGCGTTCATCTTTACAGAAAAATTTAATAATGGCACGATATTCAATTTCATTCATTTTGAATTTTTTTCAAAACACGGGCTACTAAATTGAAGAAAACAAACGAACTGTAAAATTTACATCGAATTTTATTTTTATAAGTTTTACCGCGACAAAAATCATTTTAAAAAAATATATAGTTGTCTCACTCACTCTTTTTTTTCATATGATATTGCAAGACATTTTGATTCACCCTCGTATATTGTGTCATCATTTTTTTAAGATGGTTTAAATAATTTTAAACTTATTACACCAACCTTGCCGATGAGCTGTGCGTCAAGAGAAGAAGCAATCATATAAATTTACCATTGCCAAGTAACCTAGGAACATATTTTGCAAAATTGGAAACCTTGCAGCTGAAGCATGAAAATTAAGCTTCATTTTTTGAAAAATTTCAGCTGAAAAAAGATGATCGTTTTAACCAATGAAACTTTTCGTACCTGGCTAAAAAAATTCTCTGAAGAACTCGTTCGATTAATGGCTTAAAACCGTGATGTCCAAACCAAATAAGTATTTTTACCAAACTTTCAAAATAAGTAGAGCAATAAAAATTCAAATAAAAATCAATTGGACAACGCGTTAATTATTTTAACCATAAAATTTAGCAGTCTGGAATGAGTGTAAGGGGCAATGCGATCTTTATCCTACTGCAAGTCGGCTCATTTGGATTAGACAGCATGGGGCTAGAAGGTTAAAGTGGTTATTATTGACTAAGTAAAATTTTATTGTATAGATTTGGCTTTTGCTTCAACACAGATCTATCATATATCGAATATCGATCAATTAAGTGTTGCACGAGTACGGCACGAGAAGTAAAACTTCTTGAAATTTAAACAAAATCAATCGGTGAAGTCCAGATAATTGTTATTGTTCTGTACGGATTTTGAACGGAGTGACTGTGAACCCCTTTCAAGTAGAAGCAGCTGTGTATTACCATTTTTAAACGTGTCCGTGATTCGTAATGGTGACCAGTTATAGTTTGGTGTCTTCTGAAAATCAACTAATCCCACAAGAATGATAACAGTAGACTGCTACCTTATTGGATAAAATAAAAAGGCAGCGTTCCATTCTTTAGCACACCATCTAAACAACATTCCGAGGTCCCAAGGCTGAGTTTGAGAAAAAATCATCAACCTACATCAAAGAAACAGTAATCGTGCTTTTGATAATGGACAAAACACAAAAGGTCATCTGATTTAAACGCATACAAATCCCACAGTTTCCGTTTCAGAAATGAGTTCGAATGTGTACGATGCCACAGCGAAAAGGCCCCCTTTATCAAAACTCTCAAAAGAAAATATTGCGGGCGTATTCAGATCCGCTGAATAAGGTAAACGCATCGACAATTTTTCATCAAAATTTTAAGCGGATTCTTTCCGTGGTGTGCTTAATTGGGAACAGCGATATCCCAAAATGAAATAACAAATACAAATATTTTAGTTTTTAATTCGTAAATTTAAATAAATTTAACTAGAAATGCTGAAGTTGGTTTTGTTTTCCTTATGCCAATATGAAACGACAACGAAGGTATACGAGTAAGTAACGATCTCGGCCAGTTTTATTGTGTGTGAGGCCTCCCTTGTTTCTTCGTTTTTTGACATAAAATGGTGTCTCACTGACAAACGCTAATTGAAATAGAATGCCATTAAATTTTAGCTAACTCAGAATTATATTAAAAAGATTGATTCCTAATTTTCGCGATAAACTCGCTTCTCGCCTTTTATGCAAAATCCCAGTCGAGAGGACATTAAAGTAGTTCAACAAAATTTGAATTTTTTTTTGCCAAATACTTATATCAAAATTTTGTGTTTAAAGAAATAATCACGATATCGACAAAATTTCAACAAATTTTGATGCACAAGATCAGTTAGCTAAAATATCCACATTTTTTGTCAAGAATTTGTGGCTAGGTTTAAAATAAAAATATTAATCAAATTTTCAGCAATTTCCCGTCTGACAAGTTACAGAGTTATAGAACTCTTCGTAAACATAACACTTTTGGTGTTGTAAAAACGAAGCATATATGTCGTTTCCGTCCTATGATAATTAGACTTTCAAATGTAGTTCATAAACAATTCGCTTAAGTGGTTGGATTTTTGTCACGTGATTATTGAAACATTAATGTAACATTTTTGCGAGACATTGGTGATTTTTTTTTCTAAAATTTCAGTAATATACTAATTATGGTACAATATATTAATAGATTATTTTTTACTATAAAAAGAAAAAACTTTAATCCCATTCAAGTTACATTTAGTTATATCAAAGTTTAATCTACGAAAACTCAAAAGTAATTGAAACACTTTTCTTTTTTATTTTATTCTCCCATTATTATTCATAAAGGAACTAGGCGTGTCATTTACGCATCAGCGAAGAATTTTATTCGTACAACTCTTTGCAAACGTTACGTTTAGGTGTACCAAATAACAAATAAGGATTAGTAGGCCGACAAATACGTTTCTAAAGTTTAATTTAGCGTAATAATTTAATTTTTTTTTGCCTAAAACACAGAAAACAAGATTTCAACGTTATATTTATCCTTCGATTTGTCCTGCGCCTTCAGCTGTGCAATTTGCTTCGTTTGCCGTTTGAGGGCAACTTGGTGGAATCGATTGGTGAATGTGGAGAGTGATTAAATTGGTGGCAAAAAACGTGTTTTGTCTTTCTCCGTAAATTAAATGTTTTTTTAAATTTTATTTTTTTAATTTAATTTATTTAATTTTGCTTCCTAATTTAATTTAATTTAATTTAAATTGTAGTTTGTTTGTGTGTGCAAGTAAAAAATAAAATGAAGTTGCAGCTTGATTTTTTTGTGATAAAATCATCGAGGAAGTACTTTAAGTAGAGAGATATTTTGTATGACTGTAATATGCACGGACAAATAATTTCGATTTCGTTTCAGTTGCGAAGTTATGAAAAGAATATATATGTAGATTTTAATTGTTTCTTTCTATATTCAATCAAATAAATTATAATTCTATAAGGGAAGCTAGGTTAGAATTCGCGGACCAACATCTGAGATTTCGTGTTGTATCATCAGAGCGGCAGTACCAGCTACTTAACTTGAATTGTTTATTTTATTTTAACGAAATATCTCTCACAAAATGTATACAATGTACTTATGGTTTTGGTAAATTTTATTATTATTGCTATACGTAATTATTAGTATATATCTTAATTGGATTACGTATAACAAAGTTGTTTTATTTGTTATTTGTGTTGTGTTGTGATTACTATGTGCATTTCTATAAAATTGAGGTTATGTTCCTCAAATCACAATTTTAATTTGTTAAAATATTATCGTAAATAAGAATTTTTTATTAATTAAGATTAAGAATAGATTAGAATTCAGATTTTTTATTGATGATCGTGTGTCAAGAAAACATTTCAAGGTCATTGTCCTTAGTAATCAAAACACAACATAAATAAAACAACATGCAATTGCTGATGCGGTAGCCATGAATTCTGAGACAAGTAAAAAGGATATCCTAGATACAACAAATGGAGGATCGAATGCTGAGGTTCGATTGGTACTCGGAGAAAAGGAAGGACAAACCTGAGCTAAAACCGCCCAGAAAAACACATCGAGAACCCTGACCAATTTAATTCTTTGGGCTATAGATTTATTCAATTCAAGAAACAAAGATGCAGAAAAGGTTTTTCGACAGATTCCCTTTGTAAACACTAACGGGAATAAAGTGGAATTGGATCGAATTCCAAATACGCACGGTGGTAGTACATCGACGAGAAGAAACGTGGGGAATACCGAACAAACGGATTTTCAATTTAACCATAGATTTGCCACCGCCCACATCCACATCATCGAGTTTCTCTTCTTCGCATTCTTTCTCGGTCTGCCGTTTTGCCTCTTCTTCTTCGCGTATCTGCTTGCCTTCTCGTCGAGCTTTTAATAGTGTCATAGCATTACTTAGTTTATCATCAGTTTTATTCGGTTCAACATTTTTCTTTCTTTCTTTCGAAAGTTCTTTAGTATCAAAATATTCAACGGAAGCAGATTCAGCTGGTGAATCTAAAGGTTGTGGTTAATAAATAATGGGAACACCTTTAAAATTTAATAACACACAAATAACTTCTTCAATTTTTTCTGGGGGAGATAAAGAAGACTGCACAGGAGAAAGTATATGTGGTACTTCTTTTGGTGGCGGCTTTCGCGTAACATCATTTCAATGTCACCAAAATTACACTTAAGTAATATTTATACCGGTTGCGTTGAGTTTGAACTTTAAAAATGAAAATTCGTTTTGTAACTTTTATGTTTTGTTTGATTAACAGTGCTACGTTTTAAAGAAATATTTAAAATATTTCTTTAAAACGTGACACTGTTAATCAAACAAAACTGATTACAAAACATAAAAGTTAGAAAACAAATTTTCATTCATAACAATATGACTCTTTGCCATTTAATTGAAAACAACAACAACAAAATGTTTCGTTAAAACTACTGGCGCGACGCCTGACGAGAGAACCCCAAATATTTTTTTAACGAAAAGATGTGGGCAGGCAACTTTACTATGGAAACATAACCTCATTTCCCTTATAGTTATTATAATTTATTTATATGCAATAGAACAAAGTCGAAAAAATTTCGACTCAAAAATTAACAAAATGAAGAACGTTCACTATTATTTCGTTAATCGATGAAATGCGCATATTCGTTCATTGTTTTAATTCTAAAATTGAATAAACGAAACCTTGTGCGGTTGTATAACCCATTGCATAACCCATTTTTATTTGAAAATGTTCCTTCAGTTCGTTGCTCTTGACATTATATTCTGTTTGCTTAAAGCTTAATAAGGAAATTTGTCTTTTAGTTGAATTTGTCATATTATATGGACACGTGGAGCGAATTGTGCAGGTGGGTTGGTGCGTTGCCGGAAGGAATGTTGTTGTTGGATAGTGCATGTTGGAGTGTGTGGCTTCGACAGCTCCCTGTGGTGTCAGAAGATGGAAAGACACTGGGGAAGGAGTTGGTTACGGGGTTGGGAGAGGAGAGAAGTGATGTTTTTGGTGGAAAAGTATGGCCGTTTGGTGGATGTTGTTGATTGCGTTGTGATGGTGTTACTGTTGGACCGTTGTGTGGATGTTGATGTAGATGTTGGATGTAATAAATTAACATTGTTCGATTGAGACTGGGAGAGCATGTGTTTTTCTGGTATATATTAGTATAACGCTTAGATTTCGTTTAAGCTGGGTAGGGTTAAGTGGTTTGTAGAGAGAGGACGCAGTTACTCTGGATATCTGAGACAACATTGTGTTATTAGTTGGTATGTGCAGAAGACTAAAGTAGGTGATTCATTTGGAGTGGTGGATACTGGGTTTATTCTCTTTACTGATAGGTTAATTTATATTTACACTTTGTTTCAGAGTTGCAATTCGTACATATATATGTATCTCATAAAATTATTTAAATTTTAATTAGATTTTAGGTATATTGACCCATCTCCTTTGTTACTGAGAAGTTCAGTTGCAATATGCGGGTTTAGTTCCGGTGATGCGTGGGTGTGAATGAAGATTGCTTGTGGTAGTGATGATGGTATTTTTTGATGATCGGCATGATTGGGTTGGATTCTTTGGCGTTTTTGGTGATTCTTTGAGAAATGAAAAGTTTAATTTAAGTTAAAAGAATTTTTATATAGATTGTAAGGCAAGGTCATTATATAAATTGTATTAAATTCAGATAAACAAAAAAAAACAATAAATAAATAAATATGTTTGGGCGGTAGTTTTATGGGTGTGTATATGTGGGTGGTTATAGTGTATGTTATCATTGGAACGTTGAGCGCAGATGTATTGTGAGGGAGGGCCGTCGGGTGAGTCGTTTTATTTGAGTGAAGAAAAAATGAGGGTGATGTGGAGAGTAGTAGATCAGTGGGTGAGTTTTTCCGTATATAATTTTTTGATGGAAGACACTTGGGGGACACTTGATCCCCCAAGTGCTCTCACCTGTTGTAGATTAGTATAATCCTGTTACATAGTTTAAGTTTTGTTAGTTTAACTGGTTTTTAGAGTGCGTAAGCTATGAGTCTGAATATGTAAGTCAACATCGGGTTTCAGAGTTAGGCTTGGAAGACTGAAGCAGCAGGTCAATTTAGATTTGTGTCGCCCGTGTTAATTATGTTTGCTGATATATCAAATTAGGTGTACTGTTTGTACATATTTCCACTACTTAGGTGCGCTAGGTAAATGGTGTAAATAATAGCTAAAAAAATGATTAGACAGATAATAATTTGTCCATAGAGTGCCACTCCATTGCGTATCAAAATATAAAGTAAATTATAAAAATGGCCAAATTTTATTAAAAAAATGGAGATGTGGCCAGCACACGACTTTCTTTCACGAACAGAGAATTTTGAGACATTTTATTTTTTCTTAATTTTTTTTTAAATTTTTAATTTTTTTTTTTTAATTTTTAATTTTTTATTTTTATTTGTTTTTAATTTTTGGAAACATTTTGTATTGAGAATTTTTTTGTAAGCCTTATACTTTTTAAGATATTTGCAAAATAAATTTTCTGGACCAAGGAAATGGTCACTTCCGGTTAGCCGATTCGGAGTAAAATTCACTGGGACCTCCCAATTTACCAAAAAAGCTTAAATCTGAAGTTTCAGTTCGATTGGTTAAACCATCTGGGCTGTAGAGAGGACACAGACAGACTGACAGACTGACAGACTGACAGACTGACAGACTGACAGACTGACAGACTGACAGACTGACAGACTGACAGACTGACAGACTGACAGACTGACAGACTGACAGACTGACAGACTGACAGACTGACAGACTGACAGACTGACAGACTGACAGACTGACAGACTGACAGACTGACAGACTGACAGACAGACAGACAGACACCATTTCGATACCCACTTTTTCGGACTCAGGGGACCTCAAAACAAATAAATCTCTAAAAATCTCAAGGTCCAAAATTTTCATGATTACTATACTTTATTTTACTAGAGTAAAAGAAAGTAAAACTGAACATATTTTAATATAAATTAATTTTAAAGCGAATGGTATTTTAGTTTCAATGCAAACTAAAACAGGCTGGAGTTCAATTCCTTACTTATTTATTGTAAACTGACTTGTTTGGAAAGTCTACAATAGATTGTCTCTTCAGTAATGAAGTAGCATATATTAAAAACCAAAGTTTTGAGATGATTCGCATTTTAAGATTTTTTAAATTTTTTTTTTAAATAAATGGTTAAAAGCAAAAGATTTTTTTTTACCGGATAACAATAAATACGGAGACTGATTAAATTCCAAATATTTTTAAAGAAGTTGAACCAAATCACTTGAAAAATTGAAAATTGTAAATAAAAAGTTTAATTAATAAAAAAATTAAAAAATTTCAAAACAGCGTCCATGAGCAACAATATATAACTTTAAACGTTTATAAAATTATCAGCAGAAGTTCGAAGCATTTCTAGAGGCGATTCATCCCAGACGTTGACAATATAGCAGCACGTAATTACTTCAAATTTGTCATTGGTATGGCGCAGGCATTAGTATCCAAGTATGCCCAAATAAAAAAGTTGAGAGGATTTAAATGTGGAAAATACGGTGGCCATTTAAGTTTTTCGTTTCTGGTTTCTGGTATCAATTCGAGCTTCTCCGGGAGGTATTTTTGACCAAATACGGCTTTTTTGACGATTGTAGCATTGCTCAATTGTGTACAGCTTCTCATAGGTAAAAATAATTTTTCTGGATTTTTTGCCTTTTTCTTTAGTAACTACGTACACCAGATATCAGCCGCTTTGTGTTAAAAGGCGAAGAGCCTTAGTTTTTCTGATCGAAGTACCTCTGGTTTTGAATGTCTTTTGTTTTTGTATTTATAGTCCTACTTACTTATACTTACATACTTATAAACATTGATAAAACCACTGTTTGCGAACTGGTGGTACCAAAATATGTCACATATTAAAACATCTATCATTTCTTTACAATAAAACAACCAAGAAATTTCAACATATTGCATATAATCGTACTAACATATAAATTATATGTTATACCTACACGTTATGTACAAATAAAAAAATACAAATAAAATCCAAAATAATTTAAATTGCATTTTTATCAAGAAAACGCTCTTACTGCCCGATTTAGATGAAGAAAAATGTTTGCCTTTCATAGAGCTGCACGCAATAAAAAATATCCATTAGTTAAAATGAGAAAGACTACAAAATGACGATGATATAATTTTTTGGCGGCTTCTACATAATGGATGTTATATTTTTTGACATTTATCAGTAGTGTGCCAAAATAAAACTTAATAAATAAAATTGGTAGTACTAAAAATAAAATTGGGAAAACTGCTTTTGATTTGATTTTTCTGCTATAACATTTGACTTCTGGTCATCGTATAGGTTTTCATATTATACTTTTATTGGTTTGTGTTTCTTTGTTACTATAAAATATCAAAAAATATAGTCGGGTCGAGTATATTTTATAGTATCATATTTATTTTTATTGCTTTTATAGTAACAATTTTGCATGTTTATGTTTTGTTCTTGTCATTCAAACGAAAATTGTAATATACTAATCTTTTCTTTTTTTGCAAGGCAAACAGCTTTCTTCATCTAAATCGGGCATTATACGCGTAAACCCGGTTTAATTTAAAAAAATCTTTCGTTTTTCATTTTGTAACGATCAAACTCAGTTCGCACTGAAATTTTTCGAAGTGGCCATTTTTATTATTATTTTATTTATGCTTTTAATAAGTTGCTTTATAAAGTGTATTGCTTTGGATAAAAATGGGATAGATAAAGGTTTGGTTTTAAATTTTGCCAAATCAATATGTCAAGATTTATTTTTAAATTTAATTTTTCTTTAATATGTTTCATATGAAGCGTTCTATTGGAATTCTAGGGGTAGGTATTATAACTACAAATCGGATTCGATTTAGGTAGACCCATTTATAGATTAATTCCCCTATTCACAATGGCTGACGAAATACAAAAAACAAACACATACACGCATTTATGTATTATTTTTAACGAAACCCAGATTTCACTCACGGAAAAGGCACCGTTGAATCCTCTTTGGTGAAAAATAGTTTGCTTACCCATGTCTAAGAGGTATGAAGAGAAGAATGATTTCTGAAAGTAATTTCTGTAAAGTCACAGTTACAGAATTTTTACATTTTGTGAATAGGGGCCTTAATAATTTGTAAATGCAGACAATCTGAACGTATATATAAAGCATGTTGATCAATCCATTTGTCGTTTATGGATGTGAAAGTTGATGACTTTCGAGGGAAGAAGTTGCCCAGAACTCAGCAATGGTTGTAATCGTACATACCGCAAATCAGAGTAAAACAATATAATGCACATTTATCATATTTTTCACCAAGCACAAACAATTTTTATGATTCATATAGATTTAATTCGAGGAACTGGCTCCATCGGATTTACTCGATGAAAAATTCTTACCAATTTCTATCAGGTGTAATAATCTCATTCATTCTCCGTCATTCGAGTTTCACGCCTGAACGACTTTTTATCAAACACTACTATTTTTCTTACAGCGGTGTAAATAATCAATGTAAAGTAAATATTTAATGGAAGAAAAAGTACTAACATTTTATATTTATTTCTTCAAGAAAAATATCTTTGCTACAAATTATTGTATGCTTAAGCTCGGCCAGGTTTTAAAAATTTCTTTTATTTTTCGTAACGTTATGTTCAAACAGAGTTCGCAGTGGAATGTTTCGAAGTGGATATAGTTAAATACAGTGAAACTTCGTTTATCCAGACTTCTGTTATTCGGAACTTTTATTATCCGGACGAAGTAAAAGAACAAAAAAAAATCAGAAAAAACTATAAAAAAAACATTTTTCTCAAATCGGATAAAATACGTCAGTTTTCTGGTTTGTTATCTGTCAGCAAAATGAAGTATTCCCCGACACTACATCGTTGCTAGGCAACTTACTAAAAACAGTACTGGAAAGTATTCCTTGCCTAGGCAGAGAATACTTTCTAGTACTGATTATCATCTGTTTTTAAGAAATACATGATATAATTTTAATTTATTTAGTTTTTATTATTATAATTGTAAAAGTACATATTTAACAACTATTTATTATTGGTTATATTTACATGAATTGTACAATTTGTACAGGTGTTGAAAATTGGCGCAGATGCATTACAATTAAGGTTAGTTGTAGCCACTGATGCACTATTATCGTTTATTTCGGTCATGTTAGGGTCCACATCTGGATTTTGTTCGGTAGTATTGAAAATTTTTATTTCGGTCATGTTACGGTCCACACCTGGATTTTGTTCAGTGGTATTGAAAATTCTGTTTGCAACTTCAATTTTATTATTTAGAGAATCATCAATGTACCCTTCGGCAACCGTTGCCGATTTCCAACCACCATGTCTCTTAAGGCAAGTCAAATCTGCACCTGTATCTACCAATATTGTAGCAGATGATCTGCGAAAACAGTGCCCTGTATATTCAAATAATACTTCAAATAAGTAGGTACAGTTTGAGGCAATTTGCCAAACTGATGTATGCCCACTACTTGTCTGTTACCTCTACCGTTTTTTAATTTGAAAAAGAATCGAGGGTTATCGAAATCAGTGGGACGTAATGCTATGTATCTACGATATATTTCGATATACGCTTCATTTACAATAAATGATCTTGGCTTGTTCGTCTTGTTAACAGGAATGGTAATCAATATCCTATTTCCCAAATCTTGAATGTCATTCAAATTTATTCGGCATAGTTCATCTTGACGACATGCGCCAGAAATTCCAAAAATTAAGGCAACCTAGAAAACAAATTTTTTGTAAATAAATTATGAGCGCGTACATCTTAACATACTTTTGCCATTAAATATGTATCATCTGGAGCAAGTTCCATAAATGTTTCTATTTGTTTTTTCGTTAAGATTTTGGATTTTTTAGGCTTATATCCATCTGACTGACGTTTCAGTAATGCGCGTAGTTTTTCATATTTGGATATATCAACATTATTGTTAATGCTAAGCGTCGACCTCACCATGGAATAGTTGGACCATAAGGTTGACGGTTTCATCTTTTGACATAAATACGAAAAATATGCAATTAAAACGTTTTCGGAGAATGAATTGGCCTTGTTATTTATGCGATAATCCATAAAACGCTTGTATGCATTTTCGTACTTCTCCCTCGACTTCTGCGGTAACAAATTTAGTGTAGTCAATCTTGCTGTCTCCAAGATGCCAGGCGGAGTACCTGGGATTGAATTATCAAAATTGCTGTCCATTATATTTAAACTAAACCACAAATTAACGACGGGTATCGTTTGCTCTGACAGACCTTTAAATAAATTGACAGCGCACGCGATTGTTATAATTCTAAAGTAACTTTGATAGTGAAATCTATTGAAAATATAAATTGGAAAATGTTGCGTATTTTAAAGAATATAATGAATAAAATGGATAATCTGATATACTGCCGATTAGAGAAAAAATCGTATGTGCAACTCGTGGAAAAACTATAATTCCCGGACTCTTATGGTTGCTGGAACTCGGCTGACGCCTCGTCCCAGCAACTTCCATACTCGTCCGGGAATATATCGTTTTTCCTACACTTTACACAATATACTATTTTTTTAATTTTTTTTTTTGGATTTTACTCTCTCTCATAATTTTTGTATAAAAAACATTATTTCTAAAAATATTATACTGTAATATTGCGTTTTTATAAGAGACCTCGAATGTCCGAAAATTCGATTATTCGGAAATTTGATCCCCCGAAGGTTCCGGATAAAAGAAGTTCCACTCTCAGGTGAAATATTGCTTCAAATACAGATAGCAGTGTCATCTCAACAAACCAAACACCCTGTGTCTTAATTAAGGTTTGTAACGAAGGTTTTTCCAATCATTTGAAACAATTGAAGAACCACGATTGGTGAATGTGCAGTCATAGCTCCCAAGAATTGCGATGTCAATAAAACAATTGAAATACAAATGTATTAATATAGCTGTATATAAGGATCAAGCTGTCAATGCAATGAAGTTTCTTAATTTTTTAGAACCATATGGAGTGCCACCGCAAATCGTGACTCAAGCAAGAAAGATGAAAGTTTGCTAAAATGAAATAAATCCCCAATGTTTTAGGGTTATTTAATGTTTCTTGGAGAGTTATTGCATTTCTTTATTATTTATTTATTTCAAAATGAAAAAAAAAAAAATATTTAATATGAAATAAGTTCCCAAATAACATTCCAAAAATTATTTGAACTTATTTCACTGTTTTAAATTTTAAAATATTCTGAAAAATGGAGACTTAAATTTAAAATTATAATGGAAATATTCCTTTTCAAGAATATTTCAAAACTAAAATTCCATTTTGTTTGTTTTTCTTAATTTGAAGATTTATTTCATTAAGCCATAAATTCCCAATACAGTGTTTATTTTGGCTCCGTGAGTTAAGCCCGCGGAAATGAATTCCGGCGACAGAAATGAACTAATTTTGCGACATGTGAAATTAATTGTTATTTGATAACTTTATTTGAAAATAATAAGTTATATTCATTTCAATCTATTGTTAACCTTCATCTGTCCCTAAAAGAAGTTATAATAAACTTCCTCTGGTCAAAAATTACAAAAATAAATTCAACAATAAATTTACGCTAAACAATAAAAAATTCATTTTTTTTTTCAATTTCAGCTTATTTCCGTGGCGTATAACTTTCATGGGGCTTGTATCCACAATCTTAATATTCGCATTGCCAATTTTGATATTATAATGTCGAAGGTTGGATAACATTACTTTGTTACTTGTTATGAACATGGCTTTAGATTTTACGGGGTTGATATTAATATGATTGTTGTTTCTCCAAATTAAAATTCTTTGAAGTGTACCATTCATTCTCTTGCAAATCATCCGCAAAAATATGAAACTTTACAGGAGCTACGATATTTGTGATATCGTTTAGAAACATGGAGGAAAACTTTTCATTCAATTTGACAATTTGATGCCTACCAGATAGGTATAAAGCCAAAAGCTTAAATTAAAGTTTGAGTGCAACTTATGAAGCAGAATTTTATGGTTAACGCTGTCAAAAACTTTACAAAAATCTAGAAGCATAAGCAAGTCACTTTACTTTGTGCAACAGATAAACTCAAATCATCTATTAATTTAATTAATGCAGAAGTCGCACTATGTCTTTCTCGAAACCCGGATTGTTGATCATCAATTAAGATAAAACTAGAAATATGATTCACACATTTCAATTTCATTTAAAGTTACATTCATTTCACTTTCGATGGCCATTTTTGTATTTCAACCTTCTAATTTTTATGGCAGAATAAATTCAAATTTATCAGCGGGGTTAATTATTTCCTTGAAAACAATTAGATGTCGCGGATTTAATTCATATTGAAAATGTAATTAATTTCGCCATACACAAATTTTCGACGTAATTAATCCCCACGGACTTCATTTTTGCCCTTGATTATTTCATTGGAGAGTTATTCCTGCAGCTGGAAAATTTAGCCCAATTTTGCAATAAATACTGTTTCATTCATCTATTGCGCGAGAGGCTAATTTTTAACTTAAATAACTTTATTTCATCTTAGCAGAAATTGGAAGTGCTGAGAGTCTAACGTGCGGTTTTTCATGAAATGCCTATGTTTTAATTATTTGAAGTTCTATTTCAGGTGTAAGTCTTTACGTTCTCTTAAAATTCGAGACTAGTATTTGAACGAATTTAATAAATCCCTTACTTTTTTGCCAATGTGTGAGTCACACAAACTCAAAATACTATATATGAAAACTTTGTACGTATAAATTTAATACCTAGGTATATGTGTAGTAAAAATACTTTAATCAAATTTGAATAATTATTTAGCCATTTTCAGTATTTTTATTTATATAAAATAAATTTCAATAGTATTTTTCAATTTTGTTACTAGTTTGTCGGTGTTACTTTTTGTCGGTAACTTTTGATAGATTAACAATTTATAGTCGACTATAAAATTAGTTTTATAATGTAATAATTATTACTACAAAATATCGAAAACAACAAAATAACTTCTAAATTCATCTAGAAATTTTAACGTGATTTTGAAATGATTTTCGAAAGTCGGTGCTGTAATAATAGCAATTGTAACGAATATAAATTCGGGCCTTATACCCCGACAGACACAAATTCGTTAATCGCGAATTCGAGGTTATGTAGTTCTATTTTTCAGTCTGTTACAAATTACAACACGATTTTAAAGCTTTCAGGAGTATACCGTGGCGTAGACAGACACAAACCGAATAATCGCGAATTATAGTCTGTCATTACACGATTTTCACAAAATCAGGATTATTTCGTTTTCAGAATGCGATTTTTGACAATCGGGATAAACGGAAATCGCGATCAATATAGTGTCTGTCTACGGAATGACCGCGCTTCTATCTAGTTGTACAAACTCGACAAACATGAAATACAAAAAAAAGACAGGAAGTGTAAGTGAGACAGAATTATTTTCTTTTGATGTCATTTTTAAAATGAAATTGAAATCGCGATCTGAGGTTATAATCTTTATGTCTGTCAATGGTATTAAAGAATAGCGTTTTAGAGAATATGGTGAGTAAAATTGTATTTAGCAATCAATTTGAAAATTTAACAACAATCGGTTAATGAATACAGCAATTAGTCATAGATATCCAAGGGTATAGTTGTAGTAACTGTTTGAAACAGTTGTTAAATTATGTTGCAATGCCAAAAGTTTCTTTTGAGATATCAATGGTTGCAGTTGCGACTATAAATATGGTCCTAAGTTTAGTCCCGAGTTTTAGTGCAGTTTTTATGGGAAACGCGGCTTTTCTAAACTTTGTTGACTTTTTGTTTTTCGGAGAGTTTCCAAAAAAATGGTAATGACACTTCAAAATAATTTTTTGATGTAAATTTCGTTACTACAATAAATCGATTATAAGTTGTGAAATTTATCGTACGCGGCAATGTAATTTAAACAAGGAATCAAATTAAACGTCATGGTGAAGTAAATAAAAAAAAAGTGGCTTGAACTTAAATTATATCAAAAAATTACGGTTCCATTTAGGAATTTTTTTACCTTGACCTTCAAATGTTTCTAACTAACAAAAATACATAACGCTGATGTTTTCTCATTTTAAAAAAATAATAAATTTTTTAATTAACGATAACGATCTGATCAATTTTTTTGCTGTTTCTTATTTTTTTTTTCAGATTTTTTTGATTTGTAAAAATATTCCCATTTCTCAGATTAGTTTTAGTTTAGCTAACTCCATGTAATTCAAATACATACATGACCGCATGGAGAACTGTCTTCTTATCACTTATTTTTTTTTGCAAGCGTTATTAAAATGGAAATAGAAGGAAATTTTAATTATTATGTGGACGAAAGTAAATAATTTTATTAAATAATGAAAAAAATATTTTTTGATCTAAAAAATCTGAAACCTGTTTCTTATTTCAGATCGACCAAATCGATCTGATTTCAGATTTCAAAATCTGCTCGATCTACGGATTTAAATAAGAAACACAGCATAAAATTACAAATATAGCTTTTATAAAATTTTATTTCAATTTATCAGACAATTTTTCAATTTGTCTCATCTCATTTTATTTTTATTCAATTGTGCAACCATTCTACATGAAAACGCTTTAATCTGGAAATTCTTTCGGAAAATTGTCTAGGCTGTGTGTTTCGATGGAAAATCGTTTTTAACTATTTTGGAAATATTTTTAATTATGCTTTTGACAATGATCCCGAATTGGGATTGAAAGTTCAAGCTTAAATAAAGTAAAAGTAAAGAGCACTTGAAGCGAATTTCCAAAAATTCAAAAATATTCAACGAAGTTTATAAATTGTGTTGTATTGTGTGAATTATTTTATCAGATATAGTACTAACAAAACGAACTAAATATTGGCTTCTTAGGTTCTGGAAACGTTGGTATTAATACGTGTTATTAGCCATTTTACTAAAATATTTGGAAAATTTACCGAAAACTTGTTGCATTTAACATGATTCATTTTTCCATATATTTTTAAAATTTTGCTAATAATTTTGTTAGTAACATTTCGTTTTAAAATATTTTATTTTCCAATAACTTATTAATAAGTAACGATACTATCAGTCCCAAAAATAGTAGACCCAAAACTAACAAGTTATTGGTTTTTATTAAAGGTAGGAAAATTTCTAGTAAAACGTTGTTATTAACTTGCTATTTAAAATATTTTTGTTTGCCAGGGCATTTCAATATACAGGGAATATAAAAGCTGATGAGCTGGCTCGACGTGGCACAACGGACCACATTTAAAAAAGCAGAAGGGATATTGAAAATACTGCTTCAGGAAGAAGCTAATAAATTGACGAATGGCAGATGGTCAAACAGTACTTCATACGCAATAATTCGGCCGCAATAATAGGTCTGGCCAAAGTTGGAATCGGTGAAATCCAAACGGCTTATCTTAATTCAGCAGAGTCAGACCAGTGTGATTGTTGGAGTAGCATTAAAGTGGCATGCGATTAAACTCGGTTTCTTCTCACATGACTACTGTCGTAGTTGCGAGGACGAAGATTAGGAAGAGACAGTACTTCATATTCTTTGCACCTGTTCCCGTCTGGCATAAAACTGACAAAAGTTTCTAAGAGGGACACCTTTTCAATGACCTGACGAACCTCAGAAGGATGGACGACAGCGTATCAGCGTTTTTTTTGCAACTCAAACTGGTTTCAATGAGTTGGAGGAAAGACAATAAATCGTGGTATGGCTACGGATCAGTTTTGTGGCTATGCCGGTCGTAGTGGACTGCCACCTAACCTAACCTAACAACCTAGCATTTTTCTGCCACATTTTTATTACGATTAACATATTTGTTATCAACATGTTTTGCTACTTTTTCGGGGTAAAGGATGCTTCACAAAAAATGTTACGATCCGTTTTGTAACATGTTACCGACATTATTATATCGCACGATATCTTATTTACTATACTAGAAACCATTAGAACGAGAACTAACCCGAAGGACAACGAAATAGTGAATTCTTTCAGCATATTGAAGCTTGTGATGGTTTTTAATATATTTCCTGTTCACTAACTTAAGGGCAGGTATTTTTGACGAATATTCCCAACATTTTTTTTGTGTTTTATTCAAATACCGTTAGGTCATGATTTTTTTTTTTAGCTTAAGGCCAACCTGAAAAATTTGTAATCAAAGAATAATGCAAAAAAAAATTCACTTTATTGATTTTTTTTAAGAGTGGGTGTGACTCTCTTTATTAATAACCTCAATAATTCTACTGCAAAGTGAATTAAACATTGTTTTCAAATAAGTTAAACTTATTTCATTCCATGCAGTCCTTGGTCTCAAACTGCCGTCCTCCTTCGTATACTTTTCGTGACAGCCACTTCTAAACATTTTTAATTATATTGAGGTCAGGAGAGTGTGGTGGCCAAGTCAAAATATCAACATTTTGTTAGTTTCATTTAAGAGGGCCGAAGATTTCATTAATTTGAGGAAAAGTTTGTTGGATCATATTTCTATATCCCTCACCATTAAGAGTCATCTTTTTGAACTGTTGATCAATTGTGCCGTAGTAGGGTATAGCTCCCCAGACCATAACAAATCCTTCCTCAAATCATGGTAGTGAAACTGGTAACTATCGGAGTCATCTATGTTGAATTTCTTCTCATCTGTGAACACTATCATTTTCCACTTGAAATGCTGGCTTTAACTCCGCTTTGTGCCTTAATTTTCGCAATAGAAAACGCTGAATCTGATGCGTTCCTTAATATGAGTCGCCTTTCTGTGATAGTTGTGGCAGAATACGTGGATCCTCGATTTTGGGAGCCATAGCCAGCAGAGCAGAGAGGTATCTGTTTATTGCAGTTTTACTACGCCCAAGTTTTTGTGCTATTGAACGGCTGGTAATGGTAAGGCCCATTTCCTTAAGCGCTACAATTTTGCTACGTTCTTCAGGTGTAAATTGTTTGCTTTGGCCATTTTTATATTTGTTTTTGAATATCACTTTAAAAGTATTGCATTTTTATTTAATACAAGAAGATTAAAGAAAATTGTATTTTAATATTGGAATTTAAATCTATTATTTCAACTGGCCTTAAACTAATGAACTATGCAAAAACAATGTTTTTTACAAAAACCAAAATCATGACCTTCCGGTATTTGAATTAAAAACAAAATTGTTACCCGATTTTTTATAGCTCAATGTAGACTAGATTGTAAAAAAAAAAATCAGATATGGAAATAAAAGCGGGAATATACGTCAAAAATACTTGGCGTTAAGCTAGTGAACAGGAGTGTACATTTTCTTTCACAGAGAAACTTCGCACTCGGGTTCGGGTATTAGCTCATTACACGGAAGGCTTGGGTCCGGGTCGAGTTGGGTAAAAAAACCCTACTTTTTTCCTGCAGCCCAATAAGAGACCAATATACCAACATTACTAAACGATTTAGCGAGTTAGACTTTTATCAAAATCAATTTATCTGAAACAATCCACCTAAAACCATTTGCATAATATTGTACTTAAACAATCTAACTAACCCTAATTTCTTTCATTAAGTTTCTGACAAGTGTCACCATATTCGGAAATTTCTATTAAACTATTTTACTTCCGCCTAATTCCGGCTAAAAATTGTTGTAGGTCGTTAAACGCGTCATTTTGTGTTAGGGGAGTTTCCCTTTGGAATTCAATTCCATTGGAAATTAAGAGATTAGGATCGGCAAAATTATTTAGGCCAAAATTTTTGGAGTGGCGTGATTGATGGGCAATACGTAGTTTTTTAATTTATTTTTAATAACCATGTTATTTTTGTTAATTTTTAATTTTTAATATTATTTCACCTCGTGCTGTACATTTTATTGTAAATGAGCTACTGCTCAAAATAGAATGTGTAAGCACGGGGTGGAAATTGTTTGAAAACATTTAAGAGGTTTTTATGCCTAATGGAAGCAACTTCTTTTTTCTTTTTTTGTTTCAATTGCTTTGTTTCCATGTATGCTTTTCCTCTTAATACTAAATTATTTATAAATACTATAAATAAATAAATAAATAACAAAAAAAAATCTAATTAATTTAGTAACCAGTATGAAAAAGTTTGAAAAACCCTACAGTCCTACACTGTCCCAGGGTTTCAGTACTATTCTCTCGTATATGTATCAGGGGCGCCTTGTTAGAGTAATTACACAAAATAATAAAGGCACACATACAAAAATTACTCCTACAGTGATTAAAAATTAGTTCGAAATTATTAAAAATTAGTTCGAATTTGTAAAAAAAAGTCTTAAAATTTCTAATTTTTTATTACAGAAAATTCATTTTTACCTTTTGTTGGCCGAAGTTGAAATTCGTCCAACAAAAGATAAATATTTATTTTCGTAAATTTTGCAATTTTAACAAATTTTTTAAAATATTATGACGACTTTCACAAATTCGAACGATTTTTGAATAATTTTGTCATAGTCACGCATGTTCACTGATGGCTTTTTGACAGAAAATATGCGGATATTTTGGACAAATTTTACCCCCGCTAACTTCACTTTAATAAAATAACAGAATTTTTTTGGTGAACAAGATTTTTTTAGTATTTCAACATTACATTTTCTTTTTATTACTTTAATATTTTTTTATTAATATAAATTTTCAAATTGACGCATTTTTGTATTATTTAAATTTATATTTCTCAAATCACACTCAAATCGACAAAAAAGTAGAGTTAAAAATATACCGATCTTTTGGATGTGCTCGTTTTTTAGCATCAAAAATATCCGGATATTTTTTATCCCTTGTCACACATGATTTATGTCAATTTTGGAAAAATTCGGAAATGTCGGTTTAGAATGTTGAACCGACATGTTTACCGACAAGCCCTTAATAATCATTTTAGGTTCCATAGGTTTTGTGGAACAGGCAAAATTACTGTCGAATATTCTGTAACAATTTTCATTAAAGGCTGGCGGGCTTACCACCAAACTAGTCAAAACATTTTTAACATCTAGGTGTATTCATTGTTTAACCATTTAACGCAAAAAAACTATTTAACTGATTTAATGTGAATAGAAAAGTTGTTACCAGCTTCATAACAAGCATTTCACTTAAGAATGGTTTCACATGACATGTAAATCATGTCATATCACCTTCGTGCATTATCTTGCAGCGTTTCATCGACACTTAAAATTCCCAAGTTTTTTTAAAATGGTTTCTCGAGTGAGTAGACGTATTTGGTCATCCACTTATTATCTCGTCAATTACGATTAACCTACCCCGAAGATTTTAAATTTTCTCTTCAATTTCAAGTTTTGTTAAACATCCTAAAAGTAAAACATAAAACATACATATATGCTAATAATCATAATCTTCAGGTAATAATAATTGATTGTGAGAAGGTTACTTAATATCACTTAAACAACAAATGATTTTTTCTGCTGAATTCTCCTCAAACTACGTTAGATTCAATGAAATAACTTATACAATCTGCAGGGCAACCCTAAATTTAAGCCTTGCTATAAACGTGGGTTGTATGATCTTAATCTTGGAAGTTCAAACATGTTTTCAAATTACAATAAAATTTTAGTTCATAATGCCGACTAGATCTTTCGTTGTTACTTTAATGGTGCTCGATTCATTAATGTACGACATTCCCAACGTAATGTATATAAAATAAATTATTAATTCGTCTAAAGTTAAATAGCATTAAAGTTTATGTGAAAATTCTTCTATTACGTTACGTTATATCAATTTAATTCCATCTAACAACTATGTACGAGTATATTCTGTTGAGATTTATCGAAATAACATCATTCTTAATGTTTTCATATTCCTGCATAATATCCCACTCCATTACAAAATGTATTCTGTGTATTATAATTCCCATTGGAATACTGTAAATGTACATAATGTTGTTATATATATGCAATTAATTATTTATAAACTATTGTTATTTATTATTATTTAATTGTTTACAGTAAACGTATGGAACCATTATCCAGATAGAATATTAGCGGATCCGTTTTATAACAATTTAAAGTTACACCATCACCACCATCATCATCAGGTGGATGCAATACACGGTTTAGCCCACCATCAACAACATCAGCAACACCAACCGTACCCCGATTCAACATCACATCATCAACAGCAACATCATCACAATCAACATCTACAGCAGAGTTTAGGTCATTTAGGTACAAGTTTAGAAGATAATGGCGGTGAACCACCTCCACCGCCGCCACCACCACCCTATCACCATGCTTACAACGGCTATCGAACAAATCATCATCACCATCATCATCATCCGGATAATTCGGCGGTTTCATCGACCGCCCCCGATTTGGGTAACGGTCAAATTCCAATCGAACATACAATGAATGTTTATCAACCGGGTAACGCAATACATCAGCGTCGTGGTTCATTACAATTATGGCAATTTTTAGTCGCACTTCTAGATGAACCGACTTCAAGCTCTGGTTGTATAGCGTGGACGGGTCGCGGTATGGAATTCAAACTTGTCGAACCGGAAGAAGTAGCCCGACGTTGGGGCCTGCAAAAAAATCGGCCCACAATGAATTATGATAAATTGTCGCGCAGCTTACGATACTACTACGAAAAAGGCATCATGCAAAAGGTGGCGGGAGAACGATATGTCTATAAATTTGTGTGTGATCCGGAAGCGCTTTTTAATATGGCCTACGGTGGTAATAACAATAATAGTAATACTATTAACAGTAATAATAATAATTGTATTGATAATCGTAATAGTATTAAGATTAGTAGTAGTAGTGGTAATAATAGTAATAGTATTAGTACTAGTAGTAATCATAATAGCAATATTACAACATTAAATGCTCAAGAAAGAAATTCTGGTCAATATTTTGGAAATATGTCCTAAGTAGTATTTTATTTAATTGTAATTAATTAATTTATTAGTTATTCATACATAAACTAAATAAAATACCTTACTATGTATAAATAACATTTTAGCTGTCCGAAAAATATAGAAAATTCTAAAGTACCTAATGGTTTTATTTGGAATTCAAACATAATGATCTTTGGGACGACCTCGACCTCTGCATCTTTACTTTAACACCAAATGGTAAGTAGTAGGTCATTTGAAATAGTTATCATTACTGCAAGATAAGTAACATACATTTTGGTGGTTTAGGTACAATATAACAATTGATTTTCCATAAAGAAAACACCGGATATCTTTACTTAACCCCCGCCGGATAACTTTAAAAACTGATTGCTTCGCACCGTGCGAATTATCAAACAGACCCATTGTCTCAAGGAAATCGGGAGTTCGGGTTGGAGGGATTTCCTTCTTAGTTGAATATTCAACCGACAGAATGCATCTGTGATGAGCAAACTCCATTTAATGTGATGAACTGCTAGTGAAAATGGCCTGCCTCTTTGGTGTTTTTTCAATAAGTAGTAGGTATTGAAATTTAGATTTGATAACGCTGCATAAATTACCCAATTACATTTAAATCACACGAGTCATGCTTAAACGAGATGGTAGGGACTTACAGCCTTCATGAAAATTGATAATTTCCCTTTGGTTTAAATGAAATTGAGTTCCTGGAATCAACAGTTTGATGAGTGAAGCTAAGCCATTAGGTGGTTACATTTTCTAGCCGTTTACAAAGTATTGGTAGACGGATCGTAAGCTGCTTCAAAGTAAACAAAGTACAAGTTGCGAAACTAAAGCAATTATTCGGGATGAGTGCAACCCATCAAGAACATCATGGGCGAGGCTCGCACTACATAATGTTGTACTAGCCAACTGAAAAATTTTATTGCTATTGATTGATTTAGAAATACTTTAATCTTGAGTTCGTACATATAATTCGGTTTAATATCAGACAAGATATAATTCTATAATTTAGAAACATATCTGAATTAACGAAACGAATGTTTTAATGATATATGCTTATTTGATTTAAATCAGCCTTGTCCTCTTCTTAATAAGTAAGAACCTAATAAAATCGAGTTCTTACCGTTACACTACAGAATACAATATGACTGTATAAAGTTGATACATAATGTGTACTTCGTTGAATAACATTAGAAAAGCAATTGCAACTAAAGAAGTCTGCTTCGAAACAAGCTGCCGTCTGAAAAATGTTGGTCAATAAAACAACGCTCATATTTTTTCAAAGTAACATCTATAATTGCACTAAAGGCAAACATTTTAATCTAAATTGAAGAAGAATACACTGAAATTATATTTTATAACATTGAAATTAAAAATTCTGTAGAATAGATCAATTCATCTCATCGGTGGCATGCATTTCCCCCCGTCATCCTTACGTCATTCATCAAGATAATCAGACGGCTTAAAATGGTTGATCACATTGATGGTCCAATCCGACTCATGCCCTTTGGTAAACTCTTTTATAAAACGATAGTTGCATATGGAAATTTTGTTCCGATATTCCGGCAACATTCCAACGTTCAATGGTGGCGGTTCACCACGTTCTTGCATTTCCTTTAAGCCTCGCAGAACATGAAACACCATTGTGATTTCTACAAATCGTTTCTGTATACTGGAATCATTTGTTTCATCAAACATTATTCCAACCTGATATGGAAACGAAAAGTAAATATCATCTTTGATACAGCTCACTTCACTCCGTTGTGCCATGGACATTTTAGAAATGGACTCCTGGAGCATTGGGATGATATCCTCGCTGACTAAACCATCAAGACTATTAAGATCACCAGAAGATACTTTATGTGATACCACCTGAAAATTAGGTTATTATAATTATATAAAATAAAGTATTAAGGATTAACAAAGTTTTAAATTACCTGTAGAGCATGTTTGGTTGCGGATGTAAAGTCGGGTAGGTTGAATTCTCTATCGAAATAAGGCCGAATTATTAAATGGACTAATATAAAATTTTTGATCGATTTCAGTACTGAGGGCCAAACAATTTCTGGAAATGGCTAGCATTGGTTTTAGCTGTCTCAGACAAAGTGGCGCCATTTATTTCTTGGTGTGGGAATATTAATAACTAAAAATCGCTGTTTATTTAATTAAAAAAACATTAAATCTTCCTTTTCCAAAATTTGCAAACATAATACACAATTGAACAAACATTAGTAAATTCCTATTTTAATTTAAAAACAAATTAAATCTTCCTTTTCCAAAATTTGCCATCATCGCCTTCCAAGTGAGACAGCTAAAACCAATCCGTGCCCTGGAAATTCCATTAATTGTGGCAAACTACGTTTTGATCTGCGTTCATCTTGTGATATATCAGATTTCTCACCACCTTTTTCTCCAACAGAATAATTCCGTTTTGAGGTTATGTTACAATTAAGAAAAACTCTTTTAACACTATTTTCTGATATTGTATGAATATTTCTATTTTGGTCTAATGCACTGTACGATGTGAATAATTGTTTTAAATTAGTTTTAAACAAATTACGAGAATTTTTATTTATTACATAAAATGAATTGTAAAAAATTCTCGTTTTATTGAATTGACAAAATGTTACAGCCATTATTTATTTACATTATGGAATGGGGTTTATTTAATTTGAGTCATTTTGATGATCCGAGTGACATCTTTTAAAAGTAATGTTTAATAAAGGGAATTTTTGTATTTGATTGGGGAAATTTAGTCAAGATAAGAACCCAATTTCCCTTGTGGAACATAATACCGAAAGTGTGTTTTTTTGGCAACCGTCGACCAATGTTATGTCTAAAACGTGAAACACCGAGCAGCGGCAGCGATCACCAAATTTAAAAATATGTTGATTCGCTTATGTATTCATAGATAGTCTTATGTTAAACAAAATTATAAGCAATTTTTATAAAAACTTTTAAATACATATTTGATAATTTTAATAGATAAATGTTGATTAAAAGAAAACCCATCACAAGTGAAATATGTGGGATATGTTGGGCTGCCCTTGGTGTGTTTCAACATTTAGACAGACACAAACCGAATAATCGCCAATTCTAGATTATCGTGTTATTAAACGATTTTCACAAAAACAGGATTATTTCATTTTCAGAACGCTACCAAACAGCAAATCTTACAGAAAACCATACATACGAGTATATGTAGCAGAATACTACAAATACCTCAAACTGATAGAAACTTGCAAAATTTTGGTAATTTTTCGCTCTTGGTAAATAATACATGAAGAGTTTTATTTTATTTTTATTATACCAATCTAATTTACTAATAAAATAGTTTTTGAATATGGCCTGATTAGCCATATTTCAGAACTACATCTAAAAAACCATTTTACCACTTATTTCCATCGAATATATAACAAATTTCACGCAAATCACCAAAATTTCACCAAATAAACTGTCAGCTTTGCTCTTAATTCTTTGCTCAAATTGCGTCCTAAAAACCAATTTAGATTCCATTTCCATTGCATTTATCGTATTTTTTAAAAATCGTTTAAGAAATTGCCAAGTATCATCCTATTTGGCCAAAATCGGTTAAGAAATATTCAAGTTCCCGCCAATATATCGGTTTTGTGATGATTTTTTTGTTTCGATTTTTTCGAGTTACCTCGCTAAAAACATTTTCAATGTTAAAATTTAAACCAACAAAAGAATTTATTTATTTAACACCAAAAATATTACAACACAATTTAGTAACAATAATTCCAAAATCACTTTTTATAATAATTGCACAAATTTTACTGATCACTTATAATTTTTAAATCGCACCAAAACACTTTTTAAAGTACTTTCCAATTCACTTTTTAATCCTTATACTATCGCTTACCAAAAACTAATGATTCAATTCGATCTCGTTCGCCTTTTTATATACACAAACCAAATTTCTAGAAACTTCATGACTTTTCGAGTAAGAATAGTGTAGAAACATTTACAACAGTTTTATAATGGAAAGTTCCATTTTAGTACAGTAAAACTTTGAGCTATACATTAATTTAACTTATTCTATTATACCCTAGGTGTCACCGACACATCCCCAAAATGACGTCGACAACAATATCTGCGACCTGAACTTGGTGTGGAAAAACAGTTTCAATGACGTTCACGATCTTTTTTCCTTTTATCACTGCACTATCTCCATTTGCCATTTTTAATTTCAACCCCTCAGCCAACTGCACAGCTCCTCCGATCAAGTCTTCCCGTACAATCGTGTGAGTTGCTCCAATATTCAGCGTAATGATACACTTCCTCCCATCAACATCGCCCTTGATTATTACGCTGCTACCGCCTCGTGCTACACTTGTAACAGTGACGTATGTTATAGGGCGAGGAAGGGCAACCAGACGATGAAGCCCGCTTCTGTTCGTTCAAACTGACTTGTAATCTTTCCAGCTTTCCGACTGTTGCCATTCGTTCATACAATGCCCGCCGTCCTCTGGATGCTCTTTCCATAAAAATTGCCGATCCTTGCCGTTTCCCTCTTGCTTCCCAACAATCTCGTGAGATGTGGCCAATCTTATTACATACCCAACATCTTAGCTCGCTGCCTCTAGACCTTTGTCCCGACCGTTCAACGCTCGCCTGAATAAAAAGGGGTGATCTTCTCCTTCCTCGTATTACTTTCCGATATTCCCTTGAGATGTGACCAACTTGTCACATTACTAACACCTAAGCCTGCCGCATTCGAATTTTGGTACCATCCGCTCGGTGTACCCGTTGGTGTCTAAATTCATTTGGTGCCTAAATAATGACGGTACGTGATTGTAATAGTCTGCACGGCCTCGACCGTTAACCCAAAAGCAACGGTTTCCGCGAATGTCGCTTTAGGTGACAACATCACCACCCTGCGTATCTTTGGATCTTGAATGCCGCTTTTCAATTCCGATACATTTCCCGCTTATGGTCACTGCCGTACTTCCGATCTGGCGCCTTCATAATTTCGATATTACAGTTGCGCTATTCTGCCGTGCTAAGCATGTTTTACTTATCTACAAAAAACGAATTTTGAGAAAATAGATGTTAAAGTTTTGAAATCAGTGTATTTTGCATTAAAAATGAAAATTATTTTTCTTATCACGTGTTTCTCAATTTAGTTTTAATTATTTTTTTTAGTTTTAATGATAAAGTTTGTTATTAGCTATCGATTGGCATCAATAACTCAATTTGGCCAAAAATGTAGTTAAGAATGATTTGGTTGTTCCCTCTGGTGTTTTATTTTTTGGTTTGACTGGTTTATAGTCTCCAACTGTCGCTCATTTGACTGCACAATTTTCTCCATTTGTTGTTCGTTTTGACGGTTGTTTATCTCCTGTCTTCTCTACAGTTGTCGCATCCGTTACTTCCACGCCAAAATCATGATGGTCAGTATTTAACCCTTCTTTCTCCATGGCGCCACGTAATCGCGCTTGTGAAGCTGCTTTACTCTACCATCAGTAGCCAAACCCCGTTTCTCCAGTTCCTTTTTTAATTCTGAAACTCTTAATTCGGAGAGAATCATTTTCTTTGTTTCATTATTCACAATTCCATCGCTGTCACCAATTGTTACGTTTTTGCCCTTTCGAATCAAGGTTCGAATCACTGGATTGCGAATAAAACAAATTACTTCAATTTAACACAAACGAATTTATTTATTGAGCACAAAAATCAATATAACACAATTTATTACCAATAATTCTAAAACCACTTTTTATAATATTTGCACACATTTTACTGATCACTTATTATTTTTAAATCGCACTACAATTCTTTTAAAATCACTTTTTAATTCCTTTTTAATCTTTACACTATCGCCTACCAAATACTAATCAGTCCAATTCGATCTCGTTCGCTATTTTATATACACAAACCAAACTTCTAGAAAGTTCATAACTTTTGCAGTAAGAATAGTGTGAAAACATTTAGAACAGTTTTATCATGGGAAATTCCATTTTAGTACAGTAAAACTTTGAGCTATTAATTTAACTTATTCTATTATACCCTAGGTGTCACCGTAACACTACGCCTCACCTAAGCCTGTTCGCCCGGAACAGGACCCAAATCAACTCCTCTGTAGAGTGCCAGCCTCTCTAAATGTACCACCTTTGGTTTCCCTCGATGTCCCTTCCGTATCCGATAAACCACGTCGTTCATCCTTGTGATGACAGTGTAAGGTCCTTCCCATGCTGGTTGCCGCTTCGGTGATAATCCCTTTTTCCGTTGCAGGTTGTGAAACCATACTAATTGCCCTTCCTGGAAGCCTTGGTTATTTCCTCTTATGTCAAATCGATCATCCGTATTTTCTCCCGTACAAATTGATGAATATCATTAAGTTCTTCTTTCATCCTGTCTACGTTGTGCTGTCCACATAAAGCTGCTGATGAACAGCTCCAAACTTTAAATCTCCCGGTAATCGTAAATTATCTCCAAATAACGTTTTAGCTGGTGTCATTCCGGTTGTGTCATGTATTGCTGATAGATAGGCCGCGTTGATTTTTCTCCAGATTGAATCTTTCCACCATTTCGTCGGACTGCGGATGCAAAGGCGTTGTTCTCGTTTAATTTGTACCGAGCATCTGGCATATTTCTTGAAATACCACCGATTCAAAATTCCTTTCTTGATCGGTATGAATCTCCATCGGCACTCCAAATCTGCTAATCCAGTTGTTGACCACGGCATCAGCTATTGTTGTCGTCTCCTGATTGGGAATGGGGTACAACTCCGGCCATTTGCTGAAATAATCTATTATTACTAGCACATATTTGATACTGCTCTCGTTGGTGAGAAATGATCCCGCTACATCCATTGCAATTCCTTCGAATGGCGCTCCAACGTTATATTGTTTCATGGTTCCACGACTTTTGTATGCAGGTCCCTTCATCGCCGCACATTGGTCAAATTTTTGGCACCATTCTATCACTGGCGCATTCCACTATAGCCAATAATTCTTTTCGTGTTACGCAATAATTACGCTCCGATTTTGATAATGTTCTGTAGTAATACGCAATTACTCGTTCTTGGCCATTCATTTTCTGTGATAACACTCCTCCTATACCATCATTGCTTGAAAATCGGGTATAGGGTACGCTAGGATTGCGCGACACACAATAATCTCCTTAGCTCCACGAATGCTTCTTCCTGGTCATTCTTCCATTCGAATGCCTTATTCTTCCTGGTTAACTCGTGTAAACTCTTTGCGACCTTGACAAATCCCGGCACGAATCGTCTGTAATAAGTGCATAATCCCAGAAAGCTCCGTAATTCGTGTACATTTTTGGTTCTTGGCCAATCCTTTACTGCTGCGATCTTTTCTTCGCCGGTGTGAACTCCATTGGTCATTACCAGATGATCCTAAATTTTATTTCAGTTCTGAACAGTTTACTCTTCTTTGAACTTAACTTTAATCGGGCGGCCTGTATTCGATCCAAAACTTCTGTAAGTTCCTTACATGCTCGTCGAAATCCCTGCCCGTGACGATGATATCGTCCAGATATATTAGGCACGTCTTCCAATGCAATCCCTTTAACATGGGCTCCATTAATCGTTCAAAAGTCGCAGGGCATTACATAATCCGAACGGCATAACATTAAATTGCCAAACGCTATTACCCACACTGAACGCCGTTTTCTCGCGATCTTCCTCATGGACTTCCACCTATCAATAGCCGCTTTTTAGATCTAATGTTGAAAATATTCGAATACTCGATAACGTGTCTAATGTGTCGTCGATCCTTGGCAGTGGGTAGCTATCTTTTTTCGTAACAGCATTGAGTTTTCGGTAATCAACGCAGAATCTCATGTTACCGTCCTTCGACCAATACTACTGGTGAGCTCTAAGGACTGTTAGATGGTTCGATTACACCTGCCGTCTACATTTCTGTTAACATCCGGTGGACTTCTTGTTGTTTTGCCAATGGTAATCTCCTGGATGGATGGTTGGCATCTCCGCTCCCGTATCAATTCGATGATTTACCGTTGAGGTCCTTCCGTTATTATCCGATGTACTACAGAATATGGACATGTACCGTTTGAGTAGTTGATGTGCAGAATTTTTCTGTGCCTCGGTAAGATCTTCGGTCCATTTCAGCATAAGTTGTTCTACCATTTCTTTCTGCCCTTACATGCCGGCTTTTCCAATCGGACTTTTCTCTTCACACTTTACTATAGTCGAAATCTCGTTCATTTTTCCGATGATTGTCCCTTTCTTGATGGTTTTTGTCTTATCCGAGAGATTTAGAGTCCTAATTGGTGCTCTATAGTCATTGTCTGGTTTAACTAAGGCTTTCCCGATTATAATTTCCTTGGCTTCGCTCTCCTCTTCGTTAGCTTCAACAAACCACAACCTGGATGACCCAGAACCTCCTTCCAATCTTCCCCACACGATCGTCTCCGAGTTCGGGTGGCAATTCGCCTGGGAGTTGCTCCTGCACTGCCAGATTGAAGTAGTAACTCGATGTTATTGTAAGTTAAAACTCCTCGTCTAACATCCACCATGAAGCCATTTGCCCTCATGAAGTCCGTCCCCATAAGGATTTCATCCACAATATCTGCAATTAGCACTTCGTGTTGGAAAAGAGTTCTTCCGATCTTTATTTCCACGATTTTTTTGCCTTTTATTATTGAACTATCTCCAGTTTCCGTTTGTAACTTCAAACCATTAGCTGGTTTTATACCTCCATAGATCAGATCTTTACGGACAATCGTCCCATTTGCTCCCGTATCCAGGGTGATGATGCAGTTCGTGCCATCAATGTCGCTTTTGATTATTAAGCTATCACCCCCTCTTGCTACTTTCGAGACGCGGATGGAGGTTATGGTGCAAGCTGACTCTTTCAAGTTTAACGATTCAGTCGTCATTTAGCCCTCTTGTTTGGCCATTACCTGTTTTCTTCTTATTTCCCAGCAGTACCGAGAGATGTGACCGATTTTATCACATGCCAAACATCAGATTTTGCCGCTTCCGTCTCGGTATCTTGGCGCTGAATGCTCGGTGTTTATGCTGGTGTCGATTTCCACTCGACGTATTTTCATTGACGGTTTGGTTATGGCTTGTGCAGTTTCATTTGGCAACGCACAAGCGATGGTTTCCGAGAAGGTGGCTTTAGGTGACAACATCAGCGCTTTGCGTATCTCTGGATCTCGAAGCTAGATGCACTAATCACTCGATTGCTGATGAAATTTCCTGTAGTGATTCTCCTCCCTTAACAGCGGCTTTTCAATTCCATGCGATAGATTTCCCGCTTAGGGTCACTATTGCGATCTTTATCCGGAATGATTTGTAGGGCTGCTTCACATTTTAGGGCAACTATTAGAGCTGCAACAAGATGTTCTTCATTAAAGTGATTTTGATCGGCAGCCGTTTCAAATTGAAATTTGAAAATGACGAAAGATGTTGTTTCGTCGAATGTTGGTGGCTTCAACTTGATTGGGTGAACGGTCTGAACTACTTGTGTTGTTGTTCCACTCGCCTTGGCGTCAGCCAGCTCTTTCTCGAGACGTTTAATCTTCGTTTGAAATTCAGCTTGTAATTTATGTTCCACATCTTTCTCCATTTTAAATTCCGTTTCCCATTCCCCGTCCTTTTCCGTTTCCATTTCCATTCTCTTTTCACTATCTGCAATTTGGTCTTTAATTTCCTGGTTTGACTTATTTTGTTGTTTCAGCTATCGCTCATTTGACTGCTCAATTTTTTTCATATGCCGTTCGTTTGTTGTTTCATTACATCCGTCTGTCCCATCTTCTGGTTTTTAGCAGCCATTATCTGCGACAAATCGAGACTTCCAGAAGGTACTTATGCTGTTTCAGCCAATGTCTTCTCTAAGGTTGCCGCATTCGTTTCTTCTACGCCAAAATCATGATGGTCGGCATTTAACCCTTCTTTCTCCATGGCGTCACATAGTCGCGCTTGTCAAGCTGTTTTACTACCATCAGTGGCCAAACCTCATCTCTCAAGTTCCTTTTTTAATTCTGGAACTCTTAATTCGGAGAGAATCATTTTCTTTGTTTTATTATTCACAATCCCACCGCTGTCATTACGTTTGTTACGTTTTTGCCTTGTCAATCAAGGTTCGAATCACTGGATTGTGAATAAAGCAAATCAATTCAATTTATTACCAACGAATTTATTTGTTTCCCACAAAAATTATTACAACACAATTTACTAACGAACATTTACAAAATCACTTTATGTACTTTAATATTCGCACAATTTTACTGATCACTTATAATTTTTATTTCGCACTAAAACACTTTTTAATTCACTTTTTAATCCTTATACTTTTGCTTACCAAAAACTAATAAGCCAATTCGACTTCGTTCGCCTTTTTATATACACAAACCAAACTTCTAGAAATTTCGTGACCTTTCCAGTAAGAATAGTGTAGAAACATGTAGAACAGTTTTATCATGGAAAATTCCATTTTAGTACAGTGAAACATTGAGTTATTAATTTAACTTATTATATTACACACTAGGTGTCACCGTAACAATATGTAAATGTGCGCATTTACAAGAAAATATACAAAATATACTGCTCAATATTTTACTGCACTAAAATGGAATTTTCCATGATAAAACTGTTCTACATGTTTCTACACTATTCTTACTGGAAAAGTCACGAAATTTCTAGAAGTTTGGTTTGTGTATATAAAAAGGCGAACGAAGTCGAATTGGCTTATTAGTTTTTGGTAAAGCAAAAGTATAAGGATTAAAAAGTGAATTAAAAAGTGTTTTAGTGCGAAATAAAAATTATAAGTGATCAGTAAAATTTTGCGAATATTAAACTAAAGTGATTTTGTGAATTTTCGTTAATAAATTGTGTTGTAATAATTCTTGTGTGACATAAATAAAATCGTTGGTAATAAATTGAATTGTTTTGTTTTATTCACAATCCAGTGATTCGAATCTTGATTGACAAGGCAAAAACGTGTAGAAAAACGTATTGAATCATCATCTCAACTCAAGCAAAGCGCTAGAGCGAGAGAGAAGCCTTATATCCTTGCTGTTTATAACTGTTAACAAATAGTAATTCGAAAAGCACTCATCCGATTTTCGTGAAACAAAGACAGACTAATAGAGCCTTATCAAATAAGAAAAGCAAGGTATGGCTAAGATCTCTAGGGGTCGGATTCCAAAGTTATAGATGCGTAAAGATTCCCTTCATAACACATTCACGTAAAAAAACTAAAACAATAAAAGTCTTAGAATACTAGATACTTTCAAAATTATATTTTGCTAATAAAATGAATGATTGAAAATGATTTTGTTTGTATGTATGTACATATATATGGCCGGTAATGCGATTACAATACGTTACGGTGATACCTTGGGTGTAATAAAATAAGCTAAATTGATAGCTCAATGTTTTACTATACTAAAATGGAATTTTCCATTAAAAAACTGTTCTAAATGTTTCTAGACTATTCTTATTGGAAAAGTCATGAAATTTCCAGAAGTTTGGTTTGTGTATATAAAAAGGCGAACGAGATCGAATGGGAACTATTAGTTTTCGGTAAGCGAGATTTAAAAAGTGAATTTGTGAGATAAAAAAAGTAAAATTGATCAATAAAATTTGTACAAATATTATAAAAAGTGATTTTGTGTATTATTATTGTTATAATTGTGTTGTGCTAAATAAATAAATTCGTTTGTGTTAAACTGAAGTGTTTTATTCACAATCCAGTGATACGAACCTTGATTGACAAGGCGAAAATGTAACAGTATGTTAAGATAGTACGTCTTTTTAAGAGAGTAAGTATGATTTTGTTTTCGTTTTTTTGCTTCACACGAATTATCGTTATAAACGATGTGGGTTACCAAACACGTGAAGTTATTTCCCAAGGGTGTAATAGGTGTGGGTGGACTGTATCTAGTCTGAATGTGATGACCCCTTACAATATTTATAGAAAATTTACCGCAATTTGTATTTTTATTTGTAATAAAAAGAAATCTTTACAAATAACACGTTCTTTATTTTTAATTTGTATGACTTCACAGTGAGAGATTTGGTTTTGCAATGTCTGATTAAAAAGAAAAACAAACTACACCAAATAAAATCTGGTGGTCGAGGTGGAAACCACAATTCATATTTTGATATATTTCGAGATTCGAGATTGATATAATTTAAAAAAATATTAGAATTTATCTCCATTACAATTTTAACAGGCTATTTGTTTATCAATTGACAATTTAAGAATAAAATGGGAAATCAAGGTGAGAATTATTTAGTTTAGTTTTAATTTTAGTTATAAATATTAAAGTTAGATGTTAGTGGATTTGGATTACATTAGGAGATAAGTATTGAATGTAACTAACTATAGAATATAATACAAATATAATTATAATGATCAATTGATTTTTTAGTCTTTTTATAGACAAATATATTAATTGTTCATGACATTCCCAATATTTTCGATTTGGTAAATCAGAAAAATAAAAAGCCAATCCCTCATAACATATCTACTGAAAAAAGTAGAAATATCATTCCTAACGAGACCGTCAGAGCCTGGATGCACCTGCACTACCTTTCCATGGAGCCACTGATTGACTGGTAAATTTCGGTCCTTAATTAAGAAGATATCATGCAGGATACAATTTTTTCGGTCTTTCTATTTTTGACGATTCTGCACAGGTCAGGTACTCGTTAGACCATAGACTCCATAAACGTTGTGCTATTTACTGGGCCATTTGCCATCTGGTTAGAGGAGGGGTAACTTGTTTCAAACGAAGTAAGTAATTATTGTATTTATAAATAACGTTTAGATGAAACAGCATAAGAAAAAGCTAAAATAAAACTCAAATAGATGGTGTTATCTACTAGCTAACTAGTGGAAACGGTGAATATTGTTTTGTTTCGCTCTGGGATAATTTTTAGTGTCGAGTAATAAATGTGAATTGGTGTACGTTCTATCAATTTTCCGGCAGATTAATTAAAATTTCGATAACTTTTGTTTTGAAAGAAAGGTTTTTGACTTTTGGTTATCTTTTAGATTTTTAGTTTGTTTTATAATTAGGGAAGCATGAGTAAATCGTTTCGAGATGGTGACAAATATTTTAAATAAAAGAGTATATAAATTCTTCACTTATACTTGAAGGATTTTCAAATGATTTTTTTAATAATAAATTTATGTAAATTTAAACAAGTAAGATCATATAATTAGATTGGCTTGCCAATCCATTATTATTCTTGAATTCACTAGGACTACAGAAAATAATTAAAAATTAAATTTATTTTATATGATTTAAATATGTTCCGAAGATTGTAAGAGAATTTAATCCAGTTTCGAACTGATGAGCTTATGATTATGAAAAAACCAATCTTCTCATCAGGCCGCGGCGACTGGAGCGCTTGTACTACAATTTACATTCTATAAATACAGAACGTACTGTGCAGGTTCTATTAGCGAATTATACTAATACAGCCAAATTCTCTTACAATTATTCCGCTTCATGACAATCACACAGCTCTATTTCTGTGTAAGCTAATTTTACAATTAAAGTAATTACAAATTTTTATTGTATTTATGTATAAGGCAATAATTAGTATTTATCTACATAATAAGCATATTTTAATATGCATTCAAGTAATGAACGCGATTACCAAATCATTAATATATAAGACCGTTTTAAAAAGGAAGGGGAAAATCACTAAAAATGTAATATGGGCCACTTATTAATCCTAAGATTGGGAGATTTATGTATACTTATGTATTTTTTTTATTACCCGGGTAGCCGGGTAACTCGGATATTGAAAACAATAACATTCAACTACCCGGGTACTTTGAAACTCGAGTAATCTGAATATCCTAGGTGCGCCGATTTTTTGTTGTTTCAATCATTAAATAAAAGGATGTTGTTTTAATATTATTTAATAATATTCTGTCATTCGGCAAATTAAGAGTGTTTTTCAAGAGAAAAATGTCTAGTGACGGTAGTGAATGCTTTACTGAAAGAAGTGTAAAGAAACGCAAAAATCAATCTGATAAATGTCAAGAATACGTTAATACTATTGGAAATACAGTTAACAAGAAAACTGTAAAATAAATTGAGTAAGATACTATATATTATTGGCTGTAACCTTGTTTATCTAATATCTACTTTTTTAGATGTAAGGATATGTGCACCAAAAATATCACCCAGGATGAAAAAAAACTATTTTGTGCAAGTTTCTTGGAATAAAAATTAAAGATGAACAGGATATCTTCTTAATGAACCTTATATATAAAAGTAGCAACAATTGTGTAAAATCTGATAATAGAATTCCCTTATGTAGAAAAGGGGTTTCTCAGCTTGTATGTCATTTAGGGAGGTAAGGTGCCAAAATGTTTACGAGGTAAACACAGAAATCGTTCTCAAGTATTACCTTTCGAATATATTGTCAAAATAAAAGAACATATAGAGTCATTTTCGTCTAAGATATCACATTATAGTAGTGGTAAAGAGGTTAAATATCTCGAAACTAAATGTTAAATATTTGTACGATATGTTTAATAACAAATGCTTGCTCTCAACAAAGCAGTAAACCAATGAATATTACCTCAAATATTTTAATGGAAATTATTCGTTAAGGTTCGGTAGACCACAAATGGATATCTGTAGCGCATGTGAATCTCTTGCAACGAAATTAAAAGACCCGTATCTAAACGACATTGCAAAACGAAATTACTATTAAGAGTCGAGCTAAGAAGTTTTGATTGATTGATTCTATTGATCGATTTAGTATGTACGATCAAGCCTAAGGCAAGTTTCCCGGAATACGCCGGGTCCACCGTACACCCTTTTACGAATAACAAAATCGAGAGAGAGGAAGGGTATATTAGTAACAAGGAATCAACCCGATTCCAAAAACCTAAGTAGTTGATAGTTAGTATCTTTATTAGTAGCACAAGACAACACAATTTCTAAATTAAGTTATTTATCAGTAAACTTGAAATAAACAGCTTCAAATACTCTGAACACCTTTGTTCTTATTGATCTAAATATACTTAAAATTACATGAGCGTAATGCCCGATTTAGATGAAGAAAAATGTTTGCCTTGCATAGAGCTGCACGCAATAAAAACATATCCATTAGTTAAAATGAGAAAGGTCTTTGTAAACCCAAATGGTGATGCTGTAATTTTTTGGCGGCTTGTACATAATTGGGTGTTATATTTGTTGACATTTTAGAGACCCTGCTATTTTTGATTCCTCTAGATATCTTGGAAAAACAGTTGGCAGCTTGCACTGCCATACGTCTGAAATCCACCTTAGTGTGGACCTGAAACAATACAAAGCACTCATCTAGACTGTGTAACAAAACTATTCCCAAGACCACTGACTGTACTTTCACTTCACTATTTGACACAAAGTTCCGACTAGGATCGCATCCAGAGAGGACTGGATGATGGATGCTGTTTTGTAACCAGGTTCTTCACTGATGGGTCAAAACGGGATGGAAAAGACGGGGCTGCGATGTTCTGCGGCGAACTTACGGTAAACCTCTTCTTTTGTCTTCCCGAATACTGTAGCATTTTTCAAGCTGAACTAACTGCGATAAAGGAAGTCGTGGACTGGTTGAGGTATAATGTAATATCCACTTGTGATATTCGCCGGATAGTTAGGGTGCCATTAAAGCGCTTAAATCACACCTTTTCACGTCGAAAGTAGCCCAGAACTGTCTCTCATCTCTTAACGAGATGACAGATCAGTTCAACTTCTATATCATATGGGTATCAGGACATTTCATTAGCACAGGGAATATAAAAGCCGATGAACTGGCTTGACGTGGTACAACGGAGCACATTTCAAAAAGCAAAAAGGATATGGAAATACCTCTTGCGTCATGCAAACTGCCGCTTCAGGAAGAAGCTAGTAAGTTGGCGAACGATATATGGTCAAGTAGCACCTCATGCGTAATAACTCGGCAGGTCTGGCCAAAGTTGAACTTGGCGAGATCCAAACAGCTGATCTCATTTCAGTCGAGTCAGATCAGTGTGGTTGTTGGAGTGATTATGGGGCACTGTCTCATAGGCAGGCATGCGAGTAGACTTGGTTTCTTCTCACTTGACTACTGTCGTAGTTGTTAGGACGAAGAGGAGGAAGATATAGTACTTCATCTTCTTTGCGCCGGCCCTCACCTGGCATAAAACAGACTTAAGTTTCTAGGGACACCCCTCTTCAATGACCTGACGGTCCTTAGCAAGATGGACGTCAGGAGTATCCAGTGTTTCATTAGTAGCTCAAAGTGGTTTCAATGAGTTGGAGGACAAATAAGTAAATCGTGGTATGGCTACGGACCATTTTGTGTCTATGACCGCCACCTAAACCTAACCTAACCCTAAATCGGTTAGTCGATTTTGACACATCGTGGATCTTAAATCTTTTTTAACTCTGGCTAAAGTACTGAAGGGACGTTCAGCCGTTGCCACTGTAACTGGTTTACAACTAAATATTCTTAATATTATTATTAAATTTGGAAAGAGGCTTTCCAATTTTAGTTTGCATATTGCATTGAGAAGTTTAATTGGTGGTAACGTAGTTTCACCAAAATTGGCTACATGAACATCCTTCAAAAGTGTGATTTCTGCACAGATGTTGTCGCTAATGTCGTTGTTATAAATTTTCTGTAAATTTTTAATTTTTGTATTATTTCCATTTCATCTAAGTCCATGAATACCCACAAAACATCAAATTTGCTATTAATTATTTCGTTAATAGCCAGAGCTGGCTGGTATTTATAATAACACAGTCTAACAATTAAAAAAAGATTTCATTTCAAAATTTTTCTTCAACATTTAAAGATCATCATCAAGTGTGGTGCCGTAAGCCGTAGCAGGCTTTCGGATTTTTCGAGTGGTTTTAAAATAAGGCTCTATGCCTTTATCTTCTGCGTTAATTTTCGACTCTTCTAAAATTGGCTGATACATATCCCTTTAAATCGATCCAAAAGTACGGTCAGATTAAGAACTTCAACATCTATTGTCGAACATCTCGCTTGCAAAACAGTGCTTACATTATTTATTGCTTTTGTCTCTGTTGTTAGGTTGTTACTCGATAGCTTTCCTAATTCGAATAGGATATATAATTTTTGTATGGTTCCAAAAAAGGTAATTGCATTATGGCAGGACTCTGCTGCATGAACTCCGCACAAATTCAAACTATGGGAAGCACATGGAGAAAATATGGCCAAGGAAATAATATTTAATAATCTTGCTTGGACACTTTCATAGGAACAACTCATATACATTACCCTTGTCCGCAGTAATCTTCAATTTGTATATCATGTTTGGATAATATTTTTATTATTAAACCTGCTATTCTCGTTGCAATTCGTGAATTCTAAATAGCGTTCCACTATTTCATATTCATCGGTATCGCTATTGATAGAAACGTTTCGTAAGATAGATGTAGTTTGTTCCATATGTGAAGAATCTGGAGTGGCATCGGTCATTAAATAATAATATTTAGAAGCTTCTCTTTCGATCAAAATGGCACAGCATGAAATAAATTCATTTTGGATATTGCTTCAATGTACATACAACCGCTTCTTATCGATTTATGATTGCTTTACTTTCTTCAAGTGTTCATCTAGCAAAGAATCATAGTGACTTACAAGTTCTATTATTCCTAAGAAAATGCCATTTGTGGGCTCATCAAATAAATTTGCTACTTCTCCTACATGCTAATCCACGTTCAGCAAGGAACACAGTCACGTCTAATAACCGTTTTAATATACCTTTCCAAATTTCTGGTTCATTTTGTATTTGTTGAACTAATAATCTATTTATTGTAGAATTCATTTTATCACTTTTATTCATTTTATTTCAACACATTTTATGATTATTGCAGCTATCCTGGTTTGGTATTGCATTATACAATTTTTTATTTCTCTTTGATGCTGGTGAACGATGAGTCTCAAGAAGTTTGAAAAATAAACGGCTAGGTAAACAATACAATGCTTGTTTTTCATTACTCCATATCAACCAGTCCCGTGTAATCATTTCATTATTATTTAAGCGACGATTCAATACGTGCACTGGAAAGGTATTACCGTCTTTATCCAGTGGTAACATTTTTGGAAAAGATTCTCGTTCCATTCTAACAAAATTTTAAACATCAAATTTGGAACCAATATTACCAATATCAATATTCACAATTTCGTTTTACTTTAATGATGGTGATCCACTTCCAGAGCTAAAATGTGCTTTTGTCTCACCAGATTTTAGATTTGGATTTTTTTCTTTAATTGTTTCAATTAACGACATATTAATTTCAACATTTTGTATTCCCGAAATATACAGTCGAAACTCGATTTTCCGGGATCCTATTATCTGTAAACCTCTATTATCCCTGATTTTCTTTTATACAGTCGATTTTTTTGAGTCACTTGTTTATCCAGATTTTCAATTGATTAATCGGGATTTTTCATTTTTATTTTTTTCGTTTAATTTTGGCAACAGTGTTGTTTCTGTGTTAAGCATATATATACATATGTATGTATATTGTGTATTTTTTTATAAAACTGAAAAATTCGATCAACCGGAATCTTTGATTATCCGGGAAACGTTCGGTCCTGATCATCCCGGATAATCGAGTTTCGACTGTACATATGTTCAATAATTTTTTCTCAGTAGATGTGCTTAAAGAATTTCCTGGCCGAATTAACGTAAATCCAAGACTATCGAGTGTTCGATTTCCAGCAGCAGCTTTATTTTCTTTCTTCACTTTTTCTTTGCGATTTTGAGCGCCACATTTATGTTGATATTCCATAACTTTACATAAAAAAATAATAATTTATTAATCAGATATTAAAAACAAAAAAAATTGTATTTTACTTATATATTTGGGGTTTCCCTTTTTATAAAAAAAAAAAAAAACAAATATTCAAATAAAATCACTGAGTTATAAAAAACAAAAGTAACACAAAACTACGACACAAAAAACCCACTTTTATTTTTTATATATGACCACAATTTTTGTTTTTACACGTTACATCGTTTTCCATTAATAACAGAAATTTTTTATGTTCCGCAATTCCAATAGTGATGTGCTAAATCGATCTTTTTTGTTCTGTTTTGTTTATTTTCTCATATGATTTCTAACAAAAAAGATCGATTTAGCCCATCACTAAATTCCAACAATTTGTTTTTCGTAACATTTGGTTGTTCTGCTGCTTTATAGCCGATTTAGACGTACCAACATTTTTGTCCAACATTTTTTTTGTTCACACTTAGAGCTACACGCAATATAAAAAATGTTTATGCGATAAAAAGAGAAAAAACAAAAATAAAAATGTTCGTCTTGCCATAATTTTTTGGCGGTATTTAAATAAATTCTTGAATTTTTGACAGATAAGTTTAGTGTAACGACTTTTCTGTCTTGTGATTTTATTTTTGTGTAACTAAAATTCAAATAAAAATGGATAATTTAAATAAGAATCAGCTTCTAAATATAATATTTAGTGAAAGTGAGTGTGATGAAAATGATATTTTGCGAAAAATCATATTTGAAAACGACAACATTGACAAATTAAATTATCGCGAAATTACAAAAAGAAAGCGAAAATATTGGGTTCGCCCTTATTACAGAGAGCGAAACGAAACTGGGGCTTTCCAACATATATTTTTGCCTCTGAAGATTTCAGATCCAGAATTATTTTTTAATTTTATGAGAATGTCGTCATCTTCTCAATTCGACGAGCTTTTATTGCTAATTGGACCGGCGATAAAAAAGCAAGAGTTTCTTCGTCAAACCATACAACCCAATGCAAGATTGGCTATCACGCTCAGGTAATAATAATAATAAAGATTTGTTTATTTGTATGTTATTTAATAAACTACCAATATATATTTTTCAGATATTTGGCCACTGGTGAGTCCCAGAAAAGCCTTTCAACCGCGTATAAATGCTCACCGGCAAGTGTGCATTTTATAATAAAGGAAACAACAGTCGCGATTATCGAGGCTCTTAAAACAAAGGTTTTTAAGAAAATAAGTGCTACAGGTTTTCTAGATGTAGCAAATGGTTTCGGCGAACGGTGGAATTTTCCAAACTGTATTGGCGCTATAGATGGTAAACACGTTGCTATACAGGTAGTGTTTTACAACGTGGTGGTATAAATACAAATAAATAAATTAAATATATTTTATTAACAGGCTCCAGCGATTAGCGGATCAACCTTTTTTAATTGCAAAAAGTTTTGTTCAGTTGTGCTCATGGCAGTATGTGACCACGACTATAATTTTTTGATGTGCGACATAGGCGCCGCTGGAAGACAAAGCGACGGAGGCATTTTCCGAAACAGTCAATTTGGCAAAAATTTTTATTCAAATTCGTTACCGTAAGTTTAAGTAATTCCTTTATTATGAACAAATACTAAACATTATTTTGTTCTAGATTACCTCAGCCATCTGATTTATCAGATCAGATTAAAAGTGTGCCTTACGTTTTTGTTGCGGATGATGCATTTGGTCTGCATGAAAATATTTTGAAACCATATTCCAAAAGTCCCCTAACTGAAAAGCAGAAAATTTTTAATTACCGGCTTTCAAGGGCGCGCCGAATTATTGAAAATTGTTTCGTAATATTGGTGTCAAAATGGAGAATATTCAGACAACCAATAATTTTTTTATATGATTTTTGACCTTCAATAATTTTATTAATTTACAGATTGACACCGCAGAAAAAATAATTGGCGCTTGCGTTTGTCTCCACAATTGGTTAAGGAGGCAACATTCATCTCCTACACCATATATTACATCGGGATTAGTTGATACTAATATTGACGGCACACAATGCGATGGACTTTGGAGGAATGATGTAACGGACAACATGAGAGGACTCAAAACAAGATTTTATAATTCCACTAAGGAGGCCAAAGAAGTAAGGGAGAAATTTGCCGATTACTTCAATAACGAAGGCGCTGTTCCTTGGAAAATGTATAAAATTTAGTTTGTAAATAATTACTATTCTAAATTACAACATATTTATAATGTTTTATTTTTTTTTCAATATAGAAAATTTCGAAATGAGGAACTTTTGGTGGTTCGTGCCTAATTAAAAGATAAGTATTTTTCCATAAAATTAATTTTTTGTATTTAGTGATTCATATTTTGGTTGTTTTATTTCTTTTTAGGTGACAACTTTGTCTCATCGTTCCTGAAATCAAGACAATTTTTGAAAATATTATTCAATTTTATTTTAAAAGAGGTTTTTATGCCTAATGGAAGCAAATATTAATTTTTTTCAATTGCTTCCATATGTGCTTTTCCTCGACGCAAAAGATAAATTAACAAATAAAATTTTAAATTTTTATGTTTTATTTGAATTTATTTGTTTTTGTTTTATTTTATAAAATATTTCTGAAATACGAAATTCCGCCTCATTTTGGTTTGCTTCGGTCAGGGATTTAAGCTGCAAAGCCACATAATCCTCAAAAACATCTTGCGATGTTTTTGAGGCTGGGGCTGGTGTTGGATGCGCATTTTGGTTAACCAGCAATTCGAGCGCTTGCTTTTTGATATTTAAATGCTCCTGAGCCATATTGTGGTCCGATGACGTTTTTCCTAAAAATATAAATTTATAAGGTAAACATTAAATATTCAAGAAAACCGGCACAACTCAAAAAATAACAATGTTCATTTGCAATTACGTATATGTCATCCACTATTCCGCCAATTAAAAAACCCAATAAATTTTCTGCAATTTGATTTACTAATCAAATCGGAGAAAATTCATGCTGCTTTTTTGTGGGCGGGATAATGGGTTACATAAATAAACAAATCCATTTTTTGAGTTGTGCTGATTTTTTTAACACCATCGATTTTAATAAAATCAATTTTTAGCCTCTATTTGCTTACTTTTTCGGGGTGGTACAGGGCTGTCTCTGAAGCTTTCGTTCGAATCCATATTCGATAAGGAAGTTGTTCTGAAATAAAGAAAAAATTCATGAAAATTATTTTTCATTGAAACATTTAAACCAGATTATTTTACTTACGGTCTAGGCTCGATGGTATCGTTTAAAAACGATAAAGCTTTAGCAAACTTATACGATTTATTATTTGGTTTTCCTGTTCCACTGGGCTCAGATTTCTTCGACCTGACGTAGCACGATTTTACGCATTCCCATTTTTTCTTAAGGTCGGCCACATCATTGATTGTCATATCTAAATGAAATGGTTAAATGTTTTTAACTTATTGTTTTATTGTAAAAGGCGATACAACATACCGATTGAAACAGAAATTTCCTCCCATATCCTTTGCCTTATAATTTTATTTTTGTATTGAAGATCTTTAATATTCCATATATAAGGATGTTGCCTCACCGCTTCAATCAGATCCTCTAAAATTAAATCATAATAAAAATACACTATAACACAGTCAATTAAACAGAATGTACATACCTACCGGCAGGTCCCGCTCCTTCTCCTTTTCTGGAAAGAACATTTGACACTCTGGAAATAAAATTATTAAATCAGGGAAATTATCTGTTTTAATTTAAGCACTATAATTGTAGCTCATATTTACCATATTCAGTCGGGCTTACAGCATCTTCGGCCTGTACGGGTTGCCAATCAGGGTCCGAAAATAGGTATTCTTCGTTGTAATTGCATTCAGTATCTGGAAAAAATACAATTTTTTAATCAAAACAAATAACCTAACCTAAAATTTATTATGTTTAATTACCAATTCGATCCAAACTAAAAGCCGGCGAAGATACTAACTCATTTTTTAGTATGATTATTTTTTTAACTAAAATGATAAATATAAATATAAATAAAACAAATTCAAAACCTAAATGCTTACCATTCGACATTACTTTTTTTATTTTGTTTATTTTCTCCTATAAACATTTGACATCTGGTCATTGTATTGGTAATCATAACATACTATTCTTATGCTTGTGCATGTTTGTTACTATAAAATATCAAAAAATATACTCTGGTCGAGTATATTTTATAGTTAAATTTATTTTTATAGTAACATTTGTTGGAAAAAAAAGAAAAAAAAGCCCAACAAAATTTTGATAGGATTATTTTTTTGTTCTTGTCTTACAAATGAAAATCGTAATAACTAATATCTTTATTGTTTGTTGGGAAAAAAATGTTGGTACGTCTAAATCGGCTATTATATGTATGAATATAAAACTAATGAAAATGGCAAGAGACTACTAGATAAAATTTCCAAAAAAGAAAGAAATTTTTATTTGGTAGTAGTGAATAATAGAAGAAGGGACTACTAGATAAACTAGCAGTGAATAATGTTTATCATTATAATTGAAGAAACACACGTATAATGAGTATATTATGAGTAAATATAATTTGTCCACGACTAATGTATAATATACTCATTATATGTTTGTTTCTTCAATTATAATGATATCCATTATTCACTGCTAGTTTATCTAGTAGTCTCTTCTTCCATTATTCACTACTACCAAATAAAAATTTCTTTCTTTTTTGGAAATTTTATCTAGTAGTCTCTTGTCATTTTCATTATTATTAAACTGAGACTTCAAAATGTCGGCGGAAATTATTTTAGCTTTTTTAAAAGGATTTGATAATAAAATACAATTTTTTATCGGTCGCGGACATAGTATCGTATTCTACTCGCATATAATGGCTGTTATTCACTCAGATGATTTACGACACTCGCCTATCGGCTCGTATCGGTAAACTTCATCTTCGTGAATAACAGCTATCATTATATGCTTGTTGAATAATATACTATTTTCAATTCAGTATTTTGTTGACCAAAATTTAATTCGAATTATTTTGGGTTTTTTTTCCAAGAAAATAGCCAATTTGATTTAATTGACAAAAGCCAACGTTTCGGAATAAAAAATAAATTTATGTTGAATTCGTTTCACCCAAAAACATAAAAAAAAAATTGATGTACATCGAAAACCATATTTGATTCGTCAAAAAACATCACTGTTTTTGCGATTTACATCAATTTTACGAAATGTAAATTTTTTCATAAATTTACTAACATCAACAAATTAGAAACGTCAATTTTTGTGTATTAGCTAATACCTAAAATATTGAAATATTGATGTATATTATTTTGATTTAAAAATATATAGGGTTCTAGGCTCAATTACCTTCGTCGTGTCAATATTAACGGCATTCTAATTCGATTAACTGCTCTCTTTAATATCGAGTGGTGAGTTTGGATAGTAACCATAAGTACCACGCCGTCCTTACCCGGATGAGTCTCTGTGATTCGTCCTAAACTCCATTTCATAGGTGGTAAATTATTATCATGAATTAGAACCAATGAGCCAATCAGGAAGTTGTGTTGGCCTTTCTGCCAATTATATCGACGCTGCAATTCGGTTAGATATTCCCATTGTGATCGCTTCCAGAACGTTTGAAATGTTTGTTGAAGTGCTTGAAATCTAGATTTGTTTTCAAGTCAAGCAATGCTGGCTCAATCAACGAGGTTAGTGGAAAACCGATTATAAAATGTCCTGGCGATAAAACATTAAAATCCGAAGGATCGCTAGACATTGCCGTTAAGGGTCGGGAGTTCAAACATGCTTCGATCTGTGCTGACGTGTGAAATTCTTCAAAAGTAAATGAAGATTTTCTAATCACTCGATTCATGTGATATTTAGCACTTTTTATTGCCGACTCCCTTAACCCATCAAAATATAGGGACCATGGCGGAATATCAAGTGGCGAGTAGTCCTTAAGTTCTCGAAGTTCCGAACGAGCTCCAACAAAATTGGAGGCGTTATCCGATTATATGTTAGAAGACATTCCACGGTGGACCACAAACCGACGAAGGCACGCTATAAACGACTCCGAGGATAAATTCATCACAATTTCTAGATGTACCGCCTTAGTGTAAAAACATATAAATAAACAAACATAAATTTTATTAATTAATTTTGATCTGATGGTTGGTTTCGCATAGAATGGTCCACAAAAGTCAATTCTTACGATTACAAATGGCCTAAACGATTTTGTCACTCATTCTGTAGGTAGATTTCCCATTATTTGATTTCTAATGTGAGCCCGAGCGTAGAAACATTGTATATACAGTTGTTTACAACCGTACTGTACAGGTTTCGGCCTCCAATGATCCAATATGTCATTCGTAGGTTGTGTAACAGCGCTTGAGATCCGGCATGAAGCAATCTCCACACAGTAAAAAAAAAATTGAATTTTCAATACAATTTTTACATGGTTTTGTTGATAAAAAAACAAAAATCTCGTAAAATTACACAATTTACTAAATTTTACATGAAATATAGCTCAACAATCCATTTTGATTGTAAATTTCCATAATAAATTAATATTGAAATATTGTGGCCGTAATATTACACGCTTTTTGGAGTAATTTTAAGTTCTAATTGAAAATTACATCCAAAAATTGTGAATATATTGATTTTGAGACGTATTATTAAACATGGCTTGTTATTTTAAATTTCACCTAAAGAAAAGTGTCGAAATTCCTGTTAGAAAGACATAAAGGAAGATCCGTTAATTTATTATTACATGATATTTCATGTAATTTTTACCATAAAAAATTAATAATTATAGAATAAGTATTCAATTATACGTACTATTATATAATTTAGGTTACATCGGCAGAATTCGTTTAAAAAATAGCGAAACATAACGAGAATGATGCACAAAGCACAACTGCACAATCATCATTTCATTATTCTATATTTTTTCATTGAATGCAGACGGTGTGGTGTGTTTTGTTGTGTATTTATAAAAAATAATATTTTTGGAATTAAATATTAATTTAATTTATTTTTGGAATTAAATATTAGTTAATATAATAGTTAATTTAGTGGTGAAAGTGGTTTGATCGGGTATGTATACACAAATAATTATTTAAATTTAATTAAAAAAAAAACTCATGTTGTAGCCCCCTACAAATTTAGATACCTACGCCGAAACGAATTTAATAAGGAAAAATAATACCACACGTGCTCAGTGAACCAATTTGGATATGTTGCTCTTCTAAATCCATCTTTCCTATAATAATATTTTTCCTTTTAATTTAACTTAAATACCTATTTTGTAATGTTTGTTTGCCTAAATTGTGCTAAAGTTTGTGGGTCTTTGCCTAAATACAGTTCTCATTTAAAAATTCACAAATCAGACAAAGACGCCATTTTCAAATGTTTGTTTACAAATTGTGAAAAAGTGTTCCATAATTTTAATAACTTCCGATCACACTTTTATAGAAATCACAGAAATACATCAAAATCAATAACGAAAATAGGAAGAAATTATGTTTGTGCCAAACAGGGTTGTTCTTTTAAATTTGATATTTTAGAAGATTTGTTGCGTCATCTGATGAATCATTTACGAAACTCACATGGTGTTGAAATCAAATGTCCCATTGCTGGTTGTTTAAGAAACTTTATAAAGGAAAAAATCTTTCGAAATCACATAAATTTATTTCATAAAATTAAGTTTTTAAGAAAAGAAATCGCGTGCAGTCCTACAAGAGAAAATCAATTTGCAACACCAGAAGCACAAACAATATTAATTAATCATAAAGAAAATTGCTTACCTGTGAAAAAAGTATTAATTAAAGACACTGCAATTGATATTAAAAGTGTCACTACAGATTTATTATTAAAACTTAAAAGTGAATATAATATTCCAGAACGTGTAATTTCTATAATTTGTGACAAACTTGTTTATTGTTCAGATTTGTTAACGACACAAGTTTGTGAAATTATAGACAAGCATTTTGAAAGTTGTAGAAATCCAAATGATTCTAAGAATGAACTGTTAGTTTCAATTCTGCCTAAACTAAATTTAATAGCCAATAGTTCTTTGTCAACTTACAAACGAAATCAAAATATTGCCTCGCATTCTATGGTTAATCCTCGTAAAATCAATTTAGGGTTAAACAATTATCATAAATCATGTTTTTTCTATTATATCCCAATATTGGAAACTTTAAAATTACTTTTTGAAGACAACGAAATTTTATTGCAGTTTAATTCAAACCAGGAAAGCAATTATTCGAAACTTGAGGATTACAAGGATGGCTTATATTATAAAATTAACGAATTCTTTTATAAGAAAAATCGTATTGAGCTCTTGTTTTACGTTGACGGATTTGAGGTTTGCAACCCCTTGGGGTCAGCCAAATCAAAGCACAAGCTTTTAGGTGTTTATTTTGTTCTTAATAATTTATGTGTCCATAATAGATCTCAAATAAATAATATAATGCTATGTTTGTTATGCACTGAATCACACGTAAAAACTTTTGGATTTAACGCCATTTTTGAGAGTGTAATATCAGATTTAAAATTATTAGAAGAAAATGGAATTATTATTAAAGAAAAGGATACAAAAACTATAAAAGGATCGGTGGTAGCAATTTGTGGCGATAATTTAGGTTTACATCAGATTGGGGGTTATATGGAAAATTTTAGTTCAGCGGAGTATTTTTGTAGATATTGCCATATAACCTTACCAGAATTTAAAAATAATTTCCGAACACGAAGGGATTTAAGAACAAAGTCTTCATACAATGAAGATGTTTTAAATTTAGAATCTGTAGAGTTTAGTAGGGGAGTTAAGAAAGATTCGTGTTTCAATACATTAAATTTCTTTCATGTTAGCACTGGTCTTCCTCCGTGCATTGGTCACGATTTATATGAAGGAGTAATTCAGCTTGATTTATGTTTAGCTATTCATCATTTTGTAAATCTTAATTGGTTTACATACGACTATTTCAATATCACTAGTGGTCGGTTAGCAAAAGCCCTAAAATTAAATGTTAATTTTCCCGAAATAAAATATAATAGTAAAAAGGTTTCTGGTCATGCAATGCAAAATTTTTATCAACTTACTTTACTACCGTTGGTAATTGTTGGTAAAGTTAAAAATGATAATGATAGTGTACTGGAAATGATTCTATTACTTTTGGAAATTACTCAAATTGTTTCATCGCATACGACAACTTTTACCCAAATTAATTACGTTGAAGGATTGATTGACAGATACTTAGAATTACGAATATCGTTATTTCCAAGTAATAAACTAATACGAAAACATCATTACATACAACATTATCCTTTACTGCTTAAACTATATGGACCGTTAATCAAATTTTCAACTATGAGGTTTGAAAGCAAACATCAGTATTTCAAACAAATAGCAGCAAAGAGTAGAAATTTTATTAATTTAACTAAATTATTAACACAAAGGCATCAAATTTTGCAATCAACCCTATTTGGCCAAAGATTTTTAAGTAATTTTATTGTCTCAAAACTTTCACATACAGAGTGTGCATCGGTTGCAAACAGTTTCCCATTTCAGACAACTACGATTACATTTAAGAATATTAAATACTCTTTGGGACAGTCTTTGGCAATATCCAATAATATCAATGGAAGTGCTAGCTGTTTAACTATTAAATGTATTTTAGTTAATCAAAATTCTTTAGAGGTAGCTTTTCAAGGAAATGTATTTTCCATCGTTTATAATTACAAATTGGGTTTATATGAAGTCACAAATTTTTATGCAAATGACATAATAGTTAATCCGTCCGACCTTTCCTATCCCTTTCCTTTTATAACTTATGCAATTGGACCAGTCACATATGCCACATTGCAATGGGCAATTCCATGTTATTGGTGAGATTTCAAAATATAAATTATTCTTATTTATTAAATATTATTTCCCGACCAACAATTTTGGACCGTAACTGTTATCACGGGTTTTCGCCCGTAAAAAGTCAGTTGATAAAATCAAGCGAAAATTGAAATAATTACACGAAGTATATCCTATTTAATAAAAAACAAGACAAAATAAAATAAACGGTAGCTCGAGAACATGATGAACGATTCGAAATAAAATATCGATAAATTATTAAATCTGAATTTTATGGTACATATAAAAAAAGTGTTCCATAATTTTAATTATAAATCTAATATAAAAGTTGTTATCATTAAAAGAAGAATTGTGTAATAGTGGTAATTTGTCTGGTCGCTCGCGCGCTCATATGTTTTCTATACAATACAACGTGTTTTACAACCGTAAATAGTCGGTTTAAAAACTGGAAAAATCGAATAACTTGTATACGAATCAAATCCGAATGTAAAAAATCAAAGAAAAAAGAAACCTGCGGAATACGACAGCACGAAATAAATATCGGCAATAGCCGAGTAGATCATATTAATGTAAAACTTAAAACGGACGTGTTTATCTACTTTTTCCATAACTAAAAGTGATTAATAATTAAAATATAATAAAAAAAATATTAATATAATTTGCTAATTGCTTCAACAAACTTGTAAAGGTAATAACATGTAAATCACTTCTAAATTAATGCGTAAATGTAATTCGAATCGTATCCTAAAAATCTGATTTAAGCATGTCTGATTAAATCTGATTTTTAGAGTACATATAAAGCCCATGTATTGTGTGTGAGTGTTGTGAAAGTGTTCCATACTACAAAAGTATTTCATAATTTTAACTATAAATCTAATATAAAAGTTGGTAACATTTAAATAAAAATTATGTAATTGGTGGTAATTTTTCTGGTCGGTCGCGTACTGCGATGTTCATGTTGTGAATTGTATAGAATTCAACGTTTTTTACGACCGTAAAAAGTCGGTTTAAAAACTGTAAATTTAAAATAATTGTGCGTGTGTGTGTGTGTGTGTGTGTGTTTTTGTGTGAGTGCTTCTGTGCAAATACACGTGTATTTTGAAAAAAAATTCTATTTGAATTTATTTGAGCTTCATTTTTATTCATATTTTAGTGTTAAAGAAAATGCCTAAGTATAAATTGTTACAAGATCTTTCAAAACAATCGATTAAACGACGCCTTTTTAACCCAAACACAAAACAATTATCTGAGGAACTTACGAATCATGATATTGATAAATCTTCTACTAGCACGGATTTAAATTTTTTACCAAGCCAAATTTCGTGTATGCTTGATGAGCAGTCTACCAATCAAACATTAAATATTGAGTTAAACGACGAAGAAAATGACCAAGAAGTATTGTCCGATTTTGATGGAGAAGATACTGAACTAACAAATAACTCTAAAATGGTAGATTTCTTGCATACTTGGGCAGTTAAATATGCTATAAAATCAAACGCTTTAAATGAACTATTGGTATTCGTTAAGTCACTGGGATACACTGTACCTTCTGATAGCAGAACGCTTTTGAACACCCCAACAAATAGAATTACATTAGAATGCTCTCCAGGCAAATACGTCCATATCGGATGCACTTCCGTTTTTGAAGCTTTTTTGAATGATAATGAAACACTTCCATCCGAAATTGTTTTAGATATAAATATTGATGGTTTGCCTATAACCAAAAGCAACCAAAGTTGTTTTTGGCCCATTTTGGGTAAAATATATAATTCTAAGTACAAAAATGTGTTCGTAATTGGAATTTATCATGGTTATAACAAACCAAAAGATTTTAATAAATATTTAAGGCCCCTTGTCGATGAACTTAAAATATATCAGTCAGATGGGTACATATGGAAAAATAATAAAATTTTTGTTAAAATTAGAGCGATAATATGTGACGCACCAGCACGCTCCAGTATTCTTGGTACAAAATCCCACAATGGATATTTTGGTTGCCTGAAATGCAATGTAGAGGGCGAATACATAAAAAATAGGATGACTTTTCCTATTAATGCAACAACACAGAAAAGAACTGATAGTTCTTTTCGAAATAGAGAAAATTTAGAACACCATAGATTTAACACTATATTAGAAGAATTTCCAATCGATATGGTAAAAACTTTTCCATTGGATTACATGCATTTAGTCTGCCTTGGGGTTATGAAGAAACTACTTCAGATGTGGGTTTGTGGAGACCCCAAATCACTTCTACCTGCAGCAAGTATACAACAAATATCAGCAACACTTTCTATAATATCTAACACCCAACCATCGGAATTTCAACGAAAAATACGAAGTTTATCTGACCTGTCCTATTTTAAGGCTACAGAGTTTCGTGTATTTTTGTTATACAGTGGCCCATTTGTATTAAAAAACATATTAGCAGCTGATAAATATGATAATTTTCTTTCACTACACACTGGAATCCTTATTTTATGTCATCCAGAATTTTGTAAAACTAAAACGAATATTGCAACTGATATTCTGAAACATTTCATTGAAGGAGTAAAATATCTGTACGGAGCGCATCATTTAATATACAATATACACAGCTTATCACATTTGGCAGAAAGTGTGGAAGAATTTGGTAATTTGGATGAATTTTCTGCTTTTCAATTTGAATCGTATATGTATAAGATTAAATGTATGCTTAGAAAACCAAACCAACCACTAGCACAATTATGCAATAGGATTTCCGAAATATCCGACGTCAACTTGAATCAAAATAAATTAAGATTAACCTATCCTGTTCTAAAAAAGCGAGTAAATAAAGATGGAAAAATATATTACTATCGAATTATATTTGAAAGTGCCGAATTTGACAGTACCGAAAGAAATAGATGGTTTCTTACAAAAGATAAAGCAATTATAAAATTTGAATATGCAGAGATATTTGAAACAACAACGATTATTTGGGGTAAACAAATGGAAACCACCTCGGACTTCTACAAAGTGCCAATTTCATCAAGCAAACTAGATATTTATCAGACATCATTGAACAGTCAAGATATTATCCAACAATTCAATGTTAAAGACATACACAAGAAGTTGTTTGGAATGAGAAATAATAATGATGGATTTTACGTTTTTTTTCCACTCCTTCACTTCATTAATTAAAATTTTTAAATACTTTAACTTACATATTTACAATTTATTTTTTAGCAACTATGTATTCCGTTATTGAGACAATAAGCAAAGAGGGTAAAAAGGAAGTATCTGTTGTGTGCACACATTGGATTAAAGATGGAACAGTAGCTTGGCCAAAACAGTATAAACAAGCAATTAAAAAAAAATTTGATCCAGACCAGAATTGGGAAAAATTTGGTTGTAAATTATTAAAAACTAACATCACTAACTACCATGAGGCAAAGCAAAAAGAAAAATTTTTTGCGGATTTTTCCAATTCTGAATGCGATGAGGAGGCCAACAGACAACGTAAAAGACCTTTCGAGGTTGTGGATTTCAACGACAAGTTTGAGCAACCGTCACCTAAATTACTAGCAGTGGGATCAATAAATGATAAAGACGAAATCGACATCAATACACAGACCAATAATATAATATTAGAATTCAATAACATTGACAACAATTTGCATTTACCACCCTTACAGCCAATAACATTCGATAATACTCAAACAGAACTGCTTGAAATTACATCAGAAACAGTTGCATATGAATCTAATAGTATCATTAGAGAGTCAAACCATATCACTGGTACTCCGGTATACAGATCAAACTGTTACATCGCGGATTCAAACCAAAACAAAGAAAATTATAACACCGACAAAAACTCAGAAAAATTAAAGAAGTTGCAAGAACACATCAAAAAAAATAAATTACTTATAAAAGAAAATAAATCAAAGATAACAATTGTTTTGGAAAACCAACAAAAACTACTGGCAAACCAAGCAGATATTAAAGAGGTGTTGCAGGTGATAATGAATACACTACCAAAAAAAAATCAAAACCCTATATTTAAAGATAACAGTTTCATATTTCCAAAACTACCCATAACCAATGTCGAACACCTTGTGTTGTTAAACACCAAATTAACATCGCAACCTTATATGGATCAAATGGTATAATAACTATAATTTACAATTAAATCAAATTATTTAATTATGTATGTTTAATTTTATTTCAGACTCTCTACCTTTATAAATTTTCCGCTGAAAAAACAAATAAAACAGTGAAGAATTGCTTGGAACATTTATGCTCGTACGAGCTACTTTTGAAATATTCCTGGTCTGGCCAAAATTCCCTGTCAAAAGGTAAGAATTAATTAATGGTTATCTAGAAAATTTATAGATTTAATTTTCTTAATTTTTTTACTTCAGATATCAATAAACATATTTTTGCCCAGCATGTTAACATTATCGAGCTAATGCGAAACGTGCACAATTATTTAAAAACCAGCAACGCTGTTGCAATTGAAATGATTAACTCCAGCGTAAAAGAGTTCCTAAAGCGAGTTAATTTTCGGAATAAAAATCTTATTAGTAATTAAGCCAAATAGTAATAGTAACACAAAACTATATTTGGTATTATTTTATTTTAATATTATATAATTAATATTATAATAAAAAAAAATTTATGTAGTTAGTTTTAATGTACATACTCGTCCTTATGATGCCCTGAATTTCATAATGCATATAATTTTAATCAATTTTTTGTGTTAAATTTTAAAAATTAAAATTATAAAGAATTATTAATCTATATTCGTGAATTTGATACTAATGAAGTTATATTTAAAATAGTAAGGCGAAACTAATAGCTTAAAAATAAGGCTTTAAATAAATAAATAAATGTAAATATATATATATATATATATATTAATAATTAGTTGTAATGTACTCGTACTTATGAATTATGATGCACTGAATTTTATAATGAATATAATTTTCCTAAACTTTTTTGAATTAAAATTATAAAGATTTATTTATTTATATCCCTGAACTTTATAGTAATGAAGTTATATTTAAAAGGAAAAAGAATGTAGGACAAACACCATGTAAGTCGTACAACAGATCGTCAGTGCAACATAGCGTTAACCTGCTACCCACAAAAAGATGTTTTTAATTAGTTAAATTTTTTCCTTTTATACTTTTTATTAGTATTTTAACTGTAAGATAGTGGACAATTTCCAAACATTGTGAATCGCGCTTTTTTGTTATTAAAGACAGATAAGTTTAACCTTTCCTTCCCGAGCGGTTAATTGTTAGAAAGCTTATACTGACATATAATCGGCAATTGGGCTGTAAATCAACGAGTGGTTTTCGTTCAGTCGTTTGGACCAACTTTCGGTTTTCCAAAACTCAGTTTTTACTTCTACCAAACACCGTGAAATTTCCTTTACTGGATGGTTCATGGTCCGAAAAGATAACTTACATTTTATCGTCCATTGAACTGTAAAAGAACTCACAGTCCTCGATCAGTCGTTTGGGCCTCCTTGAGGTGTTCCAAAGCATGTTTTTTACTTCTACCAAAAACCGTAAAATTTCGTATACTGGGATGGTTAATTGTCAGAAAAGCTGTCTTACATTTTATCGTCCATTAAACTGTAAAACAACGCACGGTCTTCGTTCAGTCATTTGGTACCGCCCAAGGTGTTCCAAAACTCGGTTTTTTTACAGTACTTGAGGAAAGAAAAGTCTACCAAAAACCTGTGTGGTCCTCAGTCCCTCATCGGTTATTTTCCAATCCCAAATATTCAAATTGTTTGTCGGGTTTATCCTTTAGATTATATCATTAATATGTCATCAGTCAGGGTAATTGTAAAAATTTGGGATGCTGATCGAATCACAAAAAAAAGTTTTCTGTTTACTGGAGGTATATCAGACATCATCCAAAAAGGTAACTAAAGAAATATTAAAATTAAGTGTTTAGTATTTTAATTTTATTCTTCCATTTTAGCAAATGCTACAGGCATTCAAGGGTCGAAGCTGGTTCTGGAATGCGACGGGACTGAAGTAGACGACGCCGATGTATTTATATATTTTGCCGAGAGAAATGAAATATTTCAGCTGCTTCCAGAAAATATCGCTTGGGTCTCTCCAGCCGGTCCTTCACAATCGGATTTGAAAGAAATAAGTGTCATACAACAGCCCGTCGCTGCAAGTGCTAATGATTCCGGTGACATAATAAAATGGATGAACACTTCTGAAAGCGTAAATGTGCAATTTGTTGAACTCCCTGTTTCTCCTTTGAGCGCAACCATTTCTATGTCAAGCGGAAGGATTTCATCACTAAATTCGGACAAATCAGATATTGGAACCAAAACTGCCGAAAAATTATTTTCAAATTACCAAATCCCATTAAACAAAATGCCAGAAGAATTGGTATGTTTATTAAATGATGGAAAACCCTTAGGTAGATGTTACACGGATTTCGTGCATTGTATTGTTTCCGATATGCGACGAACATCGTTCTATATTCCACAAACGATCTTCCGTAAAGTAGCTGAACAACTTTTAACAGCATTTCCGAAAAGTATTGGTCTACTTAATAGTGAAGGAGAGCTTGTTTCCAATGAATCAGTTGGTTTAGCAACTAAATTGCTAAACCACAACAATTACTTAAATCGAACATCTAAAGATGGCGCCACGAATAAGCCTACAAAACGCCATTTCAATATGTCCGAAGGAATCCCAAATTTCTACAATAAAGACAACGATGCCAACTATACTAATGAAGATGCTGAATCGAAACGGATTTGGCTCAAAGAACATTATAAACTTGATCTGAATAATGAGAATTTACGACAAGAAGTTGTATCTATATTCAACAACACTTTTGCGGCTCAAAGAAAATATCTTTTAAATAACCCAAAAATGACAGAGATCCAACAAAATTGGCCACATTTATTGGAACCGAATTTCCTTATTTATCATTTTACAAGTTTATTGAATATCGAGGAAAATTTATTCTTCGAAAGATGGAAAAAATTGAAAATAAAAACATTGGAATTTTCAAAAAAAAAGAAAAAATCGGAAATTTTATCCACAGACGAAGATTTAAAGGTCTTAGAAATAATCACTTCACATTTTAAGGAAAATTTACAATTTATGATACGGCAATACCCAGTATAGTTGTTTGCTAAATTTAACTATAACTTCAATTTTTTATTCTGTTCTATTTTCTTTTCAGGCAGGAACATCGCAAAATGAAATAGAAGCGCTGAGTGCTACTCCATGTTTTGCTATTATAAGTAGGTTTGCCTTAGAAAACCTTATAAATGAAATGAAACTCATATACATACCTTTAGATTAAATTATGTACATAGTTAACTAAAGGTGATCATACACTTTACATTTTGGATATGCATCGTACATGCGAATCATTCAGTAATGAATTCTGTAAACAGAGTTCAACACGTATAATTCATGCCCGACCCGATACACATTCAAAGTGTAAAGTGTATGTACGGTACAAGTAATAAGACCTGAAAATTCATTGTGTGAGCGAGTACAAGTTGTCCAATAATAAACTTTTAAGTTGTATTAAATGTACTATAACTATTGTGTTATACTAACTACTTTTAGCTTGGAGAATGTATATTGTTTTGAAATTTCTGGCTCCTCCAGAAAACCAACACATTTCAGGCCTTGTCACGTAAACTAAAAGTTTTAAAAGTAATTGGGTTTTATTTAAGATTTATGCGAAATTTTTGCGAATTTAAATAAATTATTTTAATTATTTGTTTTTTCTTATACATAGATTCTGATGACGAAAATCAAGAAACGATTTTCTATTTTCTAATTGAAAACCAAATATTAAGTTACCAGAGCTGTTCAATAAAGAATGCTGTATTGCAGCTAATTGCAGCATTTTTTGTATTTAATTTGCAATATCCTTCCCAGCTATCGCAGACTTTGGAGGTATTGCAAAGGGTATGCCTCAATTTAAATACAGATTACTCCAGATCTAAGAAGCAAAAATTAAATAATAAGGCAAAAGTCATTAATTTTATAAAAGAAATAGTATAAAATTATAATTAATTAAATGTATTTTAATTTTTTTAAACGTAAATTGCGATATTTTCAATTTGAATAATTATCATTTATTATTTTTTATTTAATGATACATATACTCACATATCGTGTATGTATATTGTATATACATGTGCATATAAATGTTTTATTATTAATCAAGAAGATTTTAAATAAAGATGTATAATTTTTTACTCAAATCCTGTAGTTGGTTTCATTTTACATTTTTGGGTTCGTAATTCTAAATAAAATTTTTACCTTGAATTACTAGTTTTGATATGCAAATTTACAGGTTTAGCAATGTAATTCGACAAGCGAATTATTCATTTTCACATTTATGAAGGATAATAATGTCGGCCATAGTATGAAAATTTACAGACTATACCATGCAATTTTAGACCAAATATAAACTTTATATGAAAATTTACGTATTCAGCAACGTAATTTTACAAGGGAATTACTTATATTCACATTTCTTAAGGATAATTGTCGACCCATAGTACGAAGATTTACAGACTAAACATTGTAATTTTATACAAAATAAGCATATTTAAATGTTTGTTAAGTTTTATTACGGACATTTCCTGTTATTAATTATTTAAAAATCTAATGTAAAATACGTGTTAAAAAAATTAGTTTTAATTGTAAAATAGTAATTTTAAAAACACATTTAAAATTGCACAAATAGGCTAGGCAAATTTGCCCACTGTCAAAAGCGTGTAAAATTCAATGCAAATTTTTTACTGTGCAGTGTTCATGCTAGACTTATAACTTGGAGAATAAATGAGTGCCAGCACGGCACTCATTTATTCTCCAAGTTATAAGTCTAGAATGAAGGATCATTTGATCGAAATTTTCAAAGTTCGAAACCCCCCAAATTCAGCAGATTCGTTAAATCAAATTTTAAATTTATATCATCACTTACAGTTGAGGCCCCATAGTTATAACGTCTTCGACGTAAAAGTCCTCAACTAAGACCTTGGCATCCAATGGAAATTTGTCGTGCTCGTTTGTAGCCAGTTGCTTAATTCTGCGTGTTGCTAAAAATGGTGCACTAGCCGTCCCATAGGTTACAGTGTACAATTTGAATGATTGTATATCTTCGGAGTTATAATCACGTCACCAAATTTTTGAAGATCCTGTTGGAAGCAATCATTCAGCGACAATTGCGATGACGTCTTTGCTAAAGCATTGAACACTACACGAAGTTTTGTGGCGGTACTACTCTCTTTTAGCACTAAATGATGTGGCAAATAGTAGTTCTGTGTATCGCTTATGCGTATACGGTGTTATCATATGACCTAAAGAAATATATTCCGATAAAAATTCTCGGTATTGCTTATATATTTTTGCTTTACTATGAAGACGTTTTTCTAAAGCTATAAATCAACGAAGTACCCATTTAGTAGCAGATGTACCCATTTCGTCGATATTGGGTTTAATAGGGAGTCCCACGGAATATCTGCCACATGACAATCTCCTCACAATTTTACAATAGCGCTCCTCGCAAAGTTTCTCCTCCGACGAGTACATGTTTTTGACCGAAATGGTTTTTAACTCCCAAAAATGTTGTAGCTTGTATTCAAGAGTTTGCATATTACACAAAGCAACATTTGAATATTGAATTTGACGACTAATTGACGCTGTTTTTGCCTTGCCGCAAAACATATAACCTAATTCAGTATTATAAAATGGTGGAAGATCCTTAAATGGTTTGGTGAAATCACTCTTGAACAATTGGTGATAAATTTCAACCACCAACAATAAATCAATACGATCGGCCACATTGAAAAATCGCATACTTGCGATGTTATACTAAGGTAAATTTTATGTTTAATATTTGATTCATTACCGATGGTAAATAGGTAAATTTTATGTTTAACCAATAGGTAAATTTTTGTTTAATGTTGGATGCCTTTTAATTTTTAAGAGATTGCATGCTTGGGTTGTGATAAAGTTCATGTGCGATCTACTATACATATCACTTGGTTACCATTTAAAAAGTGCCGTGCCAAGCATAACTATCCCCTTTGTACCATTCACTGTGGAAGACCTAGGTTTAGCGCGCTAGAGAATATTTGCAGAAATATGCGACGAGTGGCTCGTACTGATATTATTTAACATAACGTATTATCATGCTCGACGTTTGAAGTTAGATGTTTCGCTATAGATTCAACGTTGTGGGGCTTTGGACCTTGTTTACTTAATAATTTCTGAAGTACAGAATAATATTGTGGCTTAATGAACACATTTTACAAGGCGGTTTCATACAGTCGCGAACATTATATCTATCAATGAGGCAATTGGTACATAAGTGATTATCTCTAATAAATCGAAATCGCATTTCCGAAGTCAACTTTTCATTTGTAAATGATGAGCAATGAGTTATTAAATGCGATCCCGAATAAAAGCTGCATTTGTTTGGATTAGCCATTAACGTAGACGACCGATTAGACTTCAACATGAATTTTCGTGCGACTCTGTATTATTTTTGAGCTTGTTCCATGTTATTTGATTGCAAAGCTTGAATTAACTGTACACGATTTCTTACAGATGATAGGTTAACATAAGATCCCATTCATCGATTTTTACTTTCAATGATTTAAATCCCGCATTAAAATCCCGTATTTGTACTAATATAATATAACGGCCTTATGTATAATAATGATTCTCGAATAAATGATGGCTGATATAAATTACAATAGTAATGCCGTACCTAGCTGTATTGATGATAACATTATCCCTACTACATTAAAAAATAACTAAAAAATTATTGGAAAATTATTTAAAATTCTGAAAACCTATAATTATAATTAGTATCGGCTATACATTCATATCGTTTCCAACATAATGGTTAGTATCGCAACTTAGAACTACAATCCAGCTTAAACCACTATTGCAAATGTAGAACTTCCGCAAACCAGCCACCAAGATTATATCATTTTGCGCCGTGATTGATGCTGTCGTGTAGTGTGCTGCCATTAATGTTACCAGTACCCAAAATTGATTCTGTTTAACATTGTTGTAGTAGTTGTTCTTCTTCGCCCCACAACTGCTACTAAGAATATAAAGTTTGCCCTATGGTAGACGCTGTCCTATAAAGCGTTACCACTAATGTTACCCGTAACCAAAAATAAATAATAAGATGCTTATAAGTTCCTAAAATATGAAGTCCAAGCGGAAATGCTTATAAATTAAGATTAAGAACACAAAAAAAAAGAAGAAACAAAATCAAGATATCATAATTTCTAAACTCCTTATCCGTTTTAAGCGTCGGGCTAAGAAGTTTTATACACACATGGAAACCGTAACAAAAATGTATACTGAAAGAAACAATGATGTTGGCATAAGTTTGACTTCATTCAAAACCTGCCTTTACACAATATACCTGCACAAGAAATATTCTACTATCGACAATTGTGCAACGCACATTTTTTCACATACCTTTTTCAGCAATGGGCAACTTTGTAATTTTTCTTTCGTAATACTAAGGAGGAACATACACACTACAACTCTGAAATACAATATAACACTCAAAAACACGGATTGGCTGTGAGATAGTTTTTTGTTATTTTCTCAAATGGACATGTATTGTTTTTTCACTCACCGATTCAATTAAAAAACCAATATTTTTGAATCAAGATAGTTTGATTTAGGAAAAATTACATATAATGTACGTATATTGTACTTACATTATTTGGAAAACAACTAATTTATCTAAAGGAAGGGTCACACAATGCCGTATTATGAACAATACAAAAACTCAGAATAAATCCCATTAATCTTTAGTACAACAAAGATTCTGTCGAAAATCTGCGAGATCAATTTTATTCAAAAATACATATTCTAAAAATTAAAGCTGAAGCTTAAATCGATTTACAAAATTGTTCAGTTCATTCTCTCAAACCAGTCCCACCCATAAAATATTCCAAACCACACCAATTTTTAATTTCAGAATCATTAACCATAATTAAAATTCAAATATAGCAAACAACAACAAACAGCAAACAATCCTACTCGCTCTCCGAAATCGAATTTAATAAAATTTGCGTCTTTTTTTTGTGTTGAACTTTGAAAATTCAAAATGTGAAAGGAAAAGGTCAACATTATCGGGGAAAGCATAAAAAAAAAAATAAAAAGCATCTGAACCGCGCGAAACAAAGCACGAATGTAAATAGAGAGATAAGACAAACAAAAATTTACGAACGATTAAAGTCAAAAGCACACAACAGTAAAAAATAAAAACATTTTGGAATGAAAATTTGGTTTTTTCATTTTTATATACAATTTTCATGATTACTATTATTGTTATTATTACCATCAATCCCCATGATTAAAATAACACACCATCCGTACTATCATCAAACACACACAGCCTAGCCTCCCTCTTAAAACCGTTCTTTTTTTGTATATTTTATTATTCCGTTCATAAAAATATTCCACACAAAACAGGAAAATTGATCAAAACGAAAAATGTATAGCTACATAATTTTTCCAACCAATCCCCACAAAGTTCATAACAAATGACGCACCAATCGGATTACTCTATGACATTCGAAATGTTATGTATAAAGTAGAAAAATGAAATAAAAATAAAAAAGAAAAACTTTTTCGATCTTGTAGTTGTTGTTGTTGCTGCTGTGATGTTGTTATTGTATAAATGGGGGAATATTAACCCACTTTAACCCACACTGAATTTTTTGTTTTTTTTTTTTTGTTCAATTTTTCCATAAAACAAAATATCATAAAATCTCTCACAACATCATGTTCTTGCTTATTTTTTTCTCGTTTTTATTTTCGATTGGGAAATCTACTGTGCTGGTTGTTGTTGGTATTTTTTAGTTTTTCTATACAGCAAGTAGAAAAAAATCAATAATATTATTATTGTTAACAGAATACATATTTGAGTTTTTTTTTTATTGGGAATAGTAAAGTTAAGTTTCGAAAAGAGATGAATTTTTTATTCCGTTTGTGTATTCGCAGGAGGCTGAGTGTACATGGAGTTTCCCCGGAAGATTGAGAAAACATAAAATTTTAGTGATGCGATGGGGGATAAATTGAATTTTTCTGAATTCGATTCTATCACAATTTTTTGTTCACCATCAATCTTCTTATATTCAATTGATTGTAGTTTTTGTTTTGTTTTATTTTATCGTTTTAATGTTTTGAAATGAAAATTGGAAAAATTAAAGAATTTGATGTTTAAGAGGTATCGAAACATCGATGCCTACCTTATTATATGGTGCAGAGAAATAAATTCGACGGAAATAAAGTCAATTGGCTTTATTTCCATTTCTATTTAGATTTGCCATCTAATCTAAAAAGGAAATAAAGTTAATTTTATAAAAAAATTGATTCCGTCGAATAAAAAAAAAAGGAAAATAAAGGCAATTAACTTTATTTTCAATTTAAAGTGAGTTGTTTAGTATTTATTTTTCAAATTAATTGCTGCCATTGGGTGCATCATTGTCTTGTAAAGAAAAGAAGAAATTCTGGAAAAGGAAGACCTAATTCTAGAATATTCTGGAAAATCGGAGGTTTAAGGGCGCAGCCCTATCCTCTAATATATATAACGAATTAAAATTACATTGAAAAAATTGTTACGTTTAAAAAAAACTGGCTGTTTTTAATATTTGTGATATCAAAAGAAGGATAAGAGCGATAAAAATTCTTTGATCTGTCTCTGCAAGATTGGCGAACCAATTACTATAAACATTTCCATTCTAATCTTAAAAGAAAAAAAAAAAGAAAATCTGAAAAATTGAAATTTAAATACTGAACGATTCTCTTATTTCCGCAAAAAATGGAACTAAAGCCAATTGACTTTATTTCCGTTTACTTCATTACACGGTACTTGATTGTCTAAAAGAGGTAGAGGTTAACTCAATTGATCATAGTAATTTTATTGGGTCATTTATTTTTGTTTTAAGTATAGAGTTATGAATTAAAATAGGTTAGAGTCGAATTTCGGTTTTAGAAGTACAGACCGAAGTTTCTATGAGATCTTCTCATAGATCTAATTTTTTATCTTTAGACTATTCTAAATTGTCAAGGTAATCCCAGTGACAAAAGCAAAGCGGTTGTGTCACCATTGAACAGTTTGAACTAATTTTTTTTTTTTTTTTTTATTTAAAATAAATTTTATTTATTTATTTTATGTAATTACAATCTAGTCTCCTGGACTAATGAGCAATTTGTTTCTGACTTAATTTACTAACTTAAATTAATCTATGGATTCTTCCCCTTGGCGTTCCATAGTGTTTGGTAAATTGAAGTAAACCACATCTTTGTTGTGGATTTTAGATCAGCATAATGCTGCTTAAACTGACAATCACACCAGCTCAAAAGGTTTGGTTCTTTTAAGTCTGCGAACTAAATTCGTGATGCTTAGGAGCTGAGTTGCCTCAATGTTCACATGTTGGCGGAGCCTTTCTTCGTGTCTCCGTGCTTTTTCCTGGATTTCATTTAAGATGAGGTTCATTTTAAGGTCCCTATGAAGGTCATTGTTCCTGACATACCAAGGTGCATCAACGATGTTCCTTAATACCATATTCTGAAATGTTTGGATGATATTTACGTTGCTCTGTTTGGTACAACCCCAAAGCTGAATACCATAAGTCCAAATCGGTTTCAATATTTGCTTATAAAGTAGAAGCTTGTTGTATGTTGATAAAGAAGAGTTCTTTCCCATCAGCCAATACATTTTTCTGTATTTAAGTCTTAATTCTTCACTTTTCTTCTTGACGTGTGCTTTCCATCGTTGTTTAGCATCCAGAGTCATGCCGAGATACTTAGCTGTGTTCGCATGCGCTATTATTTCCCGATTTATGGTAATCGGAATATGTTCGATTCGTCTGTTTGTAAAGTTTATGTGAACTGATTTAGCTTCATTTAGTTTTATTCTCCATCTTTTTGTCCATTTATATATTTGAGTTATAGCTGATTGTAACTTCTGTGTTGATTCTTCGTTGCTTTTTCCAACAGCTAAGATCGCCGTATCATCTGCAAAAGTTGCCACCGTGTTGTTTTCTAATGTAGGAAGATCATAAGTGTATAGTAGGTATAAAACCGGCCCTAATACACTGCCCTGTGGAACTCCTGCATTGATTTCTTTCAATTCAGAAAATTTATCATCTAACTTAATCCTGAAGAACCTATCTTTCAAGTATGATTCCAATATCTTAGCAAATTGCATTGGAGAAGATTCCTTAAATTGTGATTAAGTCCTTCATGCCACACTCTATCAAACGCTTGTGCAACGTCTAGAAATACTGTTGAACAGACTATTTTCTCCTCTAATGCTTTCTCAATTATACTGGTTATTCGGTGTACTTGATCAATTGTTGAGTGTTGGTTGCAAAAGCCGAACTGATGATTTGGGATCAAGTTTTTACTCTCGATTATCGGATTTAATCTTTTTACCAGAAGCATCTCAAAGAGTTTGGACATGACTGGCAATAGCGAAATTGGCCTATAAGACGATGTTATGTGTGGTGGTTTCCCAGGTTTTGGGATCATAATTACTTCTGCAATTTTCCATAAGCTTGGTACACATTTGATTCTAAATGCTGCATTTATAGGATTGGTGAGTTTCACCAGAGCTTTCCTTGGCAGTTCTTTTTAGATTTCTGCAGTAATAAGATCGTACCCAGGAGCTTTTTTCGTATTCATATTAGCTTTTATCTCACGCATGACTTCTTTTGGTGTTGTCGGTAGGATTTCTTTACTTTCTTGCACAGCTTGTTCAGTTATTATCTCGGCTTCCAACGTTTGGTCTTCATGTGGCTGGAATATTTTTTCGAGGTGTTCGGCAAATTCTCGAGCTTTATCTTCATTATTTCTAGCCCATTTCTCACCTGCTATTTTTATTGGGGGAATCTGCATTATTGGTCTTTTGATTCTTTTGGTTGCTTTCCAAAGAGAATAATCAGTACTGTTATCATTAGTTAATTTTCTTAAATAGTTGCTGATTGATTCATCTTTCAATTCTTTGATCTCTCTTCTTAATTGTTGAGTGAGATTGTTCAAATGAGTTTTATCTTGGGGGGCCCTTGTTTGTTGCCATACTCTTCTCGCTCTTCTTTTTTCTGCGAGGAGTTCCCTAATTTCTATAGGGTAGTTGTTTCCCTTGATTTTCGTTTTAATTTCAGGAGTATTTTCCCAAGCTGATTGCTGTATATCTTTTACAAATTTGTGAACTTCTTTGTCTAATTGTTCTTCAGTCTTTAATGGAACCATTAAGTTAATTTTTTCTTCTAGCGATAGCCTAAAGCATACCCAATTAGTGTGATTATTTACTAGGAATGGGTTTTTTTCTTTCTGAATGATTTTTTCACTTAACGTTAGAAGTATTGGTGAATGATCAGAGTTTAAGTCGTGGCTTTCATCTACTTGTACATAATTTACAGATATGTTCTTTATTATAAAGAAATCAATCAGATCTGGTACTTTGTTTGGATCAGTTGGCCAGTAGGTTGGTTTTCCAGTTGAGAGGGCTTCACAACTGCATTTTCTGATTGCTTTTAGGAGTTCTTTACCCTTAGTCGTTGTTAATCTGGATCCCCAGTGGACATTTTTTGCATTAAAGTCTCCTCCAAGTACAAATCGTTTTCCTAATTTACTGAGGAACTCGAGATAATCTTTTTCTTTCATTGAGTGCTTCGGTGGGCAGTAAATACTAGCAATACAAATAGAACTACTTTTGGATTTGACAATAACAGCAGTTGCTTGTATTTCTTCCGTTTCATATTTTAACTTCTCATAGTGATGAATACTATTTCTAATTATAACAGCACTACCTCCTTTAGCAGTGTTTCCAGGGTGAATAGTGTGATATATTTGATAATTTTTAAATTTAATGTTTGATTGTCTAGTGAAGTGTGTTTCCGTGATGAGACATACATCGATTTTTTCTGTGTCCAGGACCACTTGCAGTTCTTGTTGATGTTGCATCAGTCCATTGGCATTCCAACATAAGATTCTAAGATCTTTGGCCATTTTTCTGTTTAGGGATGGCTCCCTTAGTGCTGTACTCTAGTTTCTGTAATCGCTCATCAAATGTATTTAGTCTGCTTAAAATTCATTTAAGTGTTTGACTTATATCGTCATTTTGAGCAGTTTTTCCTGGATTTCCGTTGCTCATCATTACTTGAGCATAAGCCATTTTACCAAATTGTCCTCGAGTAGTTCCCGACACTCTACGATTTACTTCGGGTCGGTTCATCTTAACCGCTTGTTTCCTGAATGAACTTGGATTTTTAGCAATCACGTTCTTATTTTTGATATTTTGCAGTTCAATAGCAACGCTGCATCCTCTGTAGTTAGCCGGATGGTTTTCTCCACAGTGAACGCATTTAGGTTGATCATTTTGGGCTTTTACACAATCTTTGGTATGATGTTTACCTAAACATTTGACACACCTGGGTTCCCTGTTGCAATATTTTTGTGTATGTCCATAGGCTTGACATTGTTTACATTGTGGTATAAGCTTAGATCTTCTTAGAGGCTGAATAACCACTTTGCACCCCAAGATGTACTTAATTTGATAAATTTTTTCGATATCTTCATCAGTATCGAAGGTCAACATAAACATGTTGAGAGGTACTTTGCCTCTCCGTTTTAGCTTAATCGATGCTTCAGTTGCCTTAAATCCTTTTGCTTTCAGGTCATCAATTATTTTATCTGGTTTACACGTAGAGTGTAAGTTTTTAGCCATGACCCTAATTGGTCTGGTTTGTTTATCTTCAAACGTGTGCCAAGCACGTTTTTCTTCATTTAACATTTTTGTCATTTTTCTGTATGTTTCAGCATCTTCTAAGTTTATTTTGATGGTGTTTCCATTCATCACCTTTGCATTAAACTTATCAGTAGCAGTTATGGTTTTTATTTTTTCATAGAGTACATCGTAGTCTTTGACTTCATCTATTACTATTGGTGGTGGTGGAGGTATTTTTTTTTGGTTGTTTCTGGATAATATTTGGAACATTATCCTTTAATTGAGGTGGGGAGGGCGTATTATTCCGTCTCCTTTTGTTTCTCCCACCTTTAACTCTAAAGTTTGAACTAAATGAATAGAATGGTGCTATTACATAGGGGTACGATATGCTGACCATATAATATTAGGGGCTGGAAAGATAGTAGCGCGCCTCTCTGCGATTTGTTTCTTGCCCGCATAACCAAACACAGTAACAGCATGAGCAGTACTAAATGTAAACTTGGCTATTTCTTAACTGATTTTAGTAAAATTTGATATCCGCAATGCAAATGGGATTCTAAAATTATTTCTAGATGAAGTTATGGAAAATTGCCAAGTATGATGGAAGATGGAACTTGCCTATTTCTTAACTGATTACGATGAAATTTGACATGTGTGTTGGAAATGGGATTCTAAAATGATTTTTAGAAAAAGTTCTGGAATAGGATTAGTAAGAATATAACTTAACTATTTTTAACCGATTATGATGAATTTTGATGTTTCCAACGAACCGAACGAAATGTACCCAACAATTATTTTTAGACGAGGTTGTGATAAATATGTCAAAATGGCTTCTATATGTCAATATGACTTTTATTCTTCTATAAAGTTGTCTGTTTAGGTTTCTGTGAATGATACAGCTGTTGAGGTTCCTTTGAGACAGCGTACACGTACTACTTCAATTGCTTAACAATCAATATTATCTCTGTAATAAAGTTTCGGTTAGACATTTTTCTTGTCAATCCTTCGCGTCGGGGTCTTTCACGTCGGGGTCACCAAAATTGAATCTCATAGTTAAATAAATAATTACACAAACACACGATTTAATTTTAGTTATAAGATATTTAATTTATTTTATTTTATAAAAATTTATTTAAATTTATTTAATGTTGAACATTTTACTAATCATTTTTCACCACCATTTGTGTTATTTTAAACCCCACGCGAGGTGGGCGACATGCCACCTTATTGACGATCGAGAGCAGACTGAAAAAGTGAAAAGAAGATAATTTTATTTTGTTTTGTTGTCTCTTCATATGGAAGAGACAGTAGTTCATTGGTTGAATGCGTGTGTTCCCAAATAGTAATGTCAACGTTGAGCGGCGTGAAGACGTTGCATTAGTGGTTGGGTAGACTCAGACGCCAATATATGTGAGTGATACTTTGTGGCGGAACACGCATGAGTGAGCCGCTACAGCTTTAAACTTTGGGTTATGTTTTCCGACTATCTGCTGTTAGAGCGATAAGTTTAGAGAAATATAGTATGTGGCGGAAACGCGCCGCAGTATTGAAACTACTAACGGTATTGTAGAGTTTCAGAATTAGAAACATTATTTTAAATCCCCATTCCCAATCTCGAATTTTACTATAATCGATTAAGGAATAGCAAATGTCCAACCTAATGGGCCATATTCCAGAATTTCGTCTAAAAATCATTTTAGAATCCATTTTAGAAGAAACAGATAATTTCTACCCTAATTGGGGTATATTCCAGAATTTCATCTAAAAATAATTTTAGAATCTTATTTCCAATGCAAATGTTGAATTCCATCATATTCGGTTGAAAATTAGGCAAGTTCCATCCTAATTGGCCTTATTCTAGAACTTCACTCAAAAAGCACACATCGAATTTATATGATGACGGTATGAAAACAAGATCTGTTTTTCCCAGAAGCGATATGTCATGCTACAAGTTGTGGCGGTTCACGCATGTGTACATGCGTTCGCCGTCACACAAAAAACAACGCGCCCTTTCTTTCACCGGCATTCAGGTATACCAACCGCGCAACACAACAAAATACAAATAGATAAACGAAATAACAAAAAGACAACACACAACAAAACAGTATCATCTCGGATTTGGTGTAGGACAAACGCGCGCTGGTCATAACAAAAAAAAAATGAAACACAAATGGTGGTGGATTGAATAAATAAAATAAAAAATTTGTACAAAAATAATAAAAATTAATTTTCAATAAATAAAATTAATTTTCCAATAACATAATAAACAATAACAAATTTAATTAAATTAAAATAAATCAAATATTATTTATTAAATCCTAATTATAAAAGTAGCGTTTTTTATTAATTAAAATACACGGAAACGTTAAATTGGTGACCCCGACGTGATGACCGCCAAGAACTTCTCTTGGACCGACGAATGTCAACAAGCATTCATGTCGTTAAAAACTGAATTGGAACAGATAACACTTCTGGCACACCCACTGAGCGAATAAAAGCTCAGCTTAACTACTGACGCATCAAACACTGCAGTTGGAGCAATGCTGCAACAGTACAATAATGAGTGTTGGGAGCCACTGGGATTCTTCTCAAAGAAACTCTCGGATGCCGAAAATAAATATTCCGCATTCGATCGGGAATTACTTGCAATCTATCTAGCAGTCAAACACTCAGATATTTTGTCGACTTCACCATTTACACCGACCACAAGCCTCTGACTAGAGCAATTCAGTCAAAAACTGAACGTAATCCGAGGCAATCTCGCCACTTGGATTACATCAGTCAATTTACAACGGACATCCAACATGTTCACGGATATGACAACGTTGTCGCGGACACACTATCCCGTACTACCGACAACGAAACAGCCGCAGTCGAGACACATATCGACTTAAACCAAATCGCAAACACTCAAAAAGCTGACTTAGAACGTCAGGATTTATTTTCTGGTTCCGAACATCACTCTGGTTCATCAATGAAATTAGAGCTTTTTAAATTGCCTGGCCTCGAAATCATATGCGAAATATCCACTGGGTACAATCGCCCATTTATTGCGGCATCGCTACGTCGAACCATCTTCGACACACTGCACAACATTTCGCATCCTGGCGTCCGCGCAACCCGTAAATTGATTACTGCTCGCTACGTTTGGCCAAACATAAACAAAGACGTAGGCAATTGGGCTCAGTCTTGTTTATCCTGCCAACGTGCCAAAGTCCAACAGCATACTAAATCACCTCACGGACAATTCGAGATTCCACCTGGTCGATTTGAACACATCCACTTAGACATCGTAGGACCACTTCCTCCGTCTAATGGATACACATACTTACTCACCTGTGTCGACCGCTTCACTCGTTGGCCCGAAGCATACTGCATGACCAATATGTCAGCTGCAACCATTGCCACCACTTTTATCAACAATTACGTATCGCGATTCGGCGTACCTCTTCATATCACAACTTTGTGTAATATTTTTCTGTAATTCAGGTACCCAACACCTACCTTGTTAACCCCGACGGATCATTTTTTGGACATATTTAAACTGGAAAAAGCTTTTCAGGCGCTTAACAGTTACAGTAAAAATGGAGATTAGCCATTTTTTCTTTCTTTTTGCCGTGACTTTTATTACGTGGATATTCGATTTTTATTTTAAAAAATAAAATAAATTTTATATTAGTTAAACACGTATATATATTTAGAAACAAATATATAATAAGTTTAAAATAAATTAAAATGTCTTTCTTTTCGTAATAATTTTTTTAATGAAATTTAGGAGACCGGTTTCGGAACACATCCATCGTCAGTCCAATTTTTTTAACTACTGAATTATCATGTCATAGATTTTATTTGTTTTTGTATTTATTTTATCGTTGAGAATGTATGTGTTGTGACGATGCTTGTAGATCTCCAACTCTTCCAAACGATCCATTAGATTGCTTTTCTTTAATGTATGTAATATTTTTAAATTTCTGTTTATGTCTGTGAATGTGTGTTGTTGGGTAACTAAGTGTTGAGCGTAATTTGATTTGAAGGTTGTGTGTGTGTTTGTATGTTTTGCTTCTATTGTGTGTTTATTGAATCTTTGTGTAAATGTTCTTCCCGTTTGGCCGATATAGAACTTAGAACAATCGTTACAAATTAATTTGTAAATACCGCTGTCGTCAATACGCAAGTTTTCGTGGAACTGCTGACGGCTTTAACCATCCTTCGTATTTGTCGGCAAGGCTTTTTTTTGGGTCCTCCGGTTTTTTTTGTCCCGTAGGTAGTAGGATTTTTTAAATAATTTGCATCCGTTACATGATGGCGGCCTTTTCTTCTGCCAATTTTCTCCACAAGTGCTTCAATTTCGCCTGTTTCCTCGTCCGATAAGTATTTTCCACGTGGCATTATTTTTATACGGCACTTGGCTATTTAACAAACCGAATAAAACTAAAATATTTATTCATTTATTTATCTTAGCGATCAAGGCTACTATGGTTAGTTATGGAACAAAGCAATTTTAAAAAAATTGTTTTTTTTTTGTTCTAAAACAAATGAATTTTATAACATTAAAAATTTGAAAATTTTTAAATCCGTTATTTTAAAAATTCAATAAAACAGGTGGTTATTATAGTTATGGAGTTGAGTGTACATGTAACAATTTTTCCGATCGCTCGAAAGTTAGATGATTCCTTATTGGCGAATGCACATGTGCCCAGCTAGAAAACAATCTTTCAATTTGTGCTGATGATGCCGGAATTTTAAATAATTGCTTTGCCATCTGCGATAAAATGGGCTACTTTATTTCGGTCATGTTCCAGGAAAATATAGGTTATTTATGTCTTTCTCATAGAGCATTTTGAAATACGTGCTTTGAGAAATAAATTCGTCCCATTCCTCGATCCTCGCTCCGCTCAATTTTTTAAAGAAAAAATTATGTATTTTTCCTAAATGATCCTTTCTTTGTAAGGTAGCCACTATCCATATGAGGATGCAAATAAAATGCTGCATGGGCATATTCGTTCAAGGCCATTTCATTCCGAGGTACAATAATGATATAATTTATTAATTAATCGGTTTTACACCGTATAAAATATTCATCAAAAAACGAAAATTAAAAACAAATAAATGGAAATAAAATATAATTTAATTATGCAATACACATAAGTGTTCGTAGACTAATTTATCAACAATAGACTGTCATAAATTTTCCTTGTACAATAAAAAAAAAAATTAGTAGATATTATACTATCTACGGTGTAAAATCAGTATATTTGGAATGAATTCAGACTTCACATTTCTCAGATACCGAAATTTTACATTTGTTGTAAAGCATTTCAATTTTTGAATTACTTACACTCTAAACAAAACGATACGATTAGGATACATAAACGAATCACAAATTTAATTACAGACATTCATCATTTAGTTTCTTACTCCCATATATTATTGTGCATATTGTGTATTTCGTTTCTCTTAATTTAATTTCAAGTTTATCCCAAAACAAAAGCTAACGTCAACTATTTCAAGTAATTAAGAAATATTTTGTATTGATAGTTTCATTGAGTAAGCTGAGCAAATAATAATATTCGATTTTTATTTTAAAAAATAATAAAATAAATTTTAAAAAATCGAATATCCACGTAATAAAAGTCACGGCAAAAAGAAAGAAATAATAATAAATAATAATAAATTTCACAAAGCCAACCTACAGTATAGAGAACTGTTTGTAGATCTGTACTTTGATTTCGTTGCGCATATTTGACTTTTGTCTCGGAGAGTTTAGTATACGTACACCCTGTATAGTATAAAATATTGTTTCTTTGTGTTGTCTTTTATTTTCTTTGTGTTCGTGTGGTATTTTTAACAATAAGCATCAAAAATAATTGAACCGGTTGAATCGGTTTAAATTTTTGGTGCTTACCTTCTTAGTGAGACCTATTTCCCATGCTGTTGCGATTGAGAATTGACATTTATCATGTCAAAATAAATTCATTTTGAAAAAAAAAAAAACAGCAAAGAAAATAGCTAATACAATAAATAAATTATTTAATTATATTTATATAACCAAATCTAATTTGATTAAGCAAAATGGTATGTAGATTGTGTATTAGTGTATCTTTACATTTAAAGGCTTTTGTATAAAATATTGTACTTATGTAGCCATTTGTGTTTGAAAATAATTCGTGTACCTAACAACGATTGTGTTTTTAAAGTGTAATCTAATTTTTTTCTAAAATGTTGAATAAAATCCAATTTAAACTAACATATTTTGTGAATTAGAAAAAAAAATGATTTTTAATTTACAGAATGTCAAATATGAAAATAAAAAAAAAAATATACTAAAATGTGTTCAATAATATTCAAAATAGCCCCGAAATAGTTTTTAAGTTTTTGTGAGACCTATTATGCGCTGAATATACTTATATCTAAAGCGAATACAAGCACGCTCTCGATTTACGGGCCCAAATATTTCGATATAAGGATGGCCAAATATTTTTAATTAAAGTTAAAATAACTTATTCGCTTTACGGAATTTCGTAAGTCTAACTAGGCCGAATATCGAGGTGTTGGTGTTTTTTGATATAATTGTCCCGTAAATTATAATTTTATTTTAATAAAGATACATATTTATAAAAAATTGTAACACTATATTTTTACAGAATCGTGTTACTCAGCAGCAAAAAACAATTTTAATTGATTTGATAGAAATTAATTTTGAAACCCTTTTTGGGTTTGGTGCAGTATCCGGCAACCAGCGAAGAGGTGAGTTGTGGGTGAAATAACCACGACATTGAATTTGTCCTCTCTAATCCCTCGAAGTGTGGAACAATGGAAAAGGGTAATTATTTTAATAAATGCATTAATTATTTTAGGTTTGGCAAGATTTAAAAAAAAAATTAAAAAAAAAAAATTAAATAATCTTAGAGCGGAGCAAAATTTAACGGGATGTGAGACCTCAATCATCATTACCACCGTCATTAATAACACCGTCATCAGTTCCATCATCAACAATACCACCATCATCATTACCACCGTCATTAATAACACCGTCACCAGTACCATCATCAACAATACCACCCTCTAACAACGTCCTCTGTACCACCATCAACACTACCACCATTATCATTACGATCACATCTTCCATCACCACAACCAGGGTCGTCCCGCCAAATAGATCCCACTGGAACTGTTCGCCGATCAAGGCAAAGAAGAAACAGGATCAACGAAATTTTACCACGCAGGACACAGGGTTATCGAGATAATGATCCTAGAAGTGTAAGTTTGAATACAATCTTGTAAAATTATACAATTGTATCTTAAGTTTTATTATTAATAGGATTCTAATATGCTTTATCACCTCTAAGGATTCCTCCTATATCCGAATTGAGCGCATAACCGAAGTTACTGCTATACTAGCAGTAACTTCGGTTATGCGCTCAATTCGGATACAGGAGGAATCCTTAGAGGTGCTGAAGGATATTAGAATCCTATTAAAGGAGAGGAGGGACATACCGGTATAGACACACGATAAGATATATGTATATGGCATATGCATATTTATCCATAAACAAATACATAAAACATGTACTAACATATTTTTGTTTTTCCCGAAAAAATATGAAAATTAATTTTTTTTTGTTTTTCGTATACGACGTATAATAGTCAAAAACTTTGTAAAATTACAAAATGATCATTAAATAAAATGGGATTTTATCATTTATCCGCCGACAAGTTGAAATTCAGCCGACAAAACGTAAAAATCGTCGTGAAAAATTAGAAATGTCCACATCAAACATCGGACCGTCATGTTTTCATGGGCAAGGCCCTTAATAACTTCATAACTTATCCTCAAATGCGTATATATTGTATAAACATTTTTGTTGGTTTTGGCTCGTGATATTTTTTGTACAACTACTAACATAAAGAAAAATGGAGGTGTGGCCAACACACGACTTTCTTTTACGAACAGAGAATTTTGAGCAATTTTAATTTTTTTTTATAATTTTTTAAATTTTTTTTTTTAATTTTTAAATTTTTTAATTTTTTTTTTTAATTTTTTTTTTTTTTAATTTTATTTGTTTTTAATTTTTAGAAACATTTTGTTTACAGTAATTTTTTGTAAACCTTATACTTTTTAAGATATTTGCAAAATAAATTTTCTGGACCAAGGGAGTGGCCACTTCCGGTTAGCCGATTTGGAGTAAAATTCACTGGGACCTCCCAATTTATCAAAAAAGCTTAAATCTGAAGTTTCAGTTCGATTGGTTAAACCATCTGGGCTGTAGAGAGGACACAGACAGACTGACAGACTGACAGACAGACACCATTTCGAAACCCACTTTTTCGGACTCAGGGGACCTCAAAACAGATAAATCACTAAAAATATCAAGGTCCAAAATTTTCATGATTACTATACTTTATTTTACTAGAGTAAAAGAAAGTAATATAACTAATTTCTCTCTTTGAGAATAAGAAAAAAATTTGAATTTGGTTCGTTTTTCGAATAATATAATTTTTGGCATATTACTTTTGTATTGTACGATTTATTATTTTTGTTTCATTTTAATAACACAAATTTTATTATATTTTGACCTAAAATTTATTAAAGGGACAAAATTTTGTCAAAACAGAATGAAAATTTCATTTTATTTGTCAAAATATTCAACATAAAATGACATGAAATTGAGCATAAAATACAATTTATGCTCAAATGGCACAACGTCATGACAAAAATATTGAATATTCTGATCTTTTCCTCTCTTGACAAAATTTCAATGCGCATGCTCAAATCCATTTTGGTGTATGTATTTTGGAAACTGTACTAAAAATTGTCACGAGGAAAAAAATGGACTAGATTTTTGTTTTTGTCAAGAGAAAATACGAAAGTGGAGACCATCATAGTCTCATTTTCGCAACAAAATCGACGTACTGGCAACAAAAAATTAAAGTTTGTTAGGGATTGAAAACCGAAAAATATTTTATTGTTTATTTATTAAAAATGATATTTTTTTTGTAAAGTTCTGTTGTGTTGAACTGATATTTATTTACGTCTTATTTGTCATTTACAATTATTTTAACAGTTCTCAATAGAAGTAAAAACAAATGTGGTCTAGAGCACTCAGGTAAAGTAGGCAATTTACACGATGAATTCGATTTTGAATTCCTTTAATTTTTTCAATTCTTGTTGTAAATTGTCAAATAAAATACGGCTGTTGCTTTGTATCGATTCGTTAAGATATGCTTCACTTTTTATTTTGATTTTGTTTCTAATATTAGTAAGAATTTGTGTTTGTTTGTTGTTTTTCAGTTGACAATTTCCTCAATGTAGATGTCGCATCTAAAAGGGTATTTTAGAGTGTTTTCTTTTATTCATTCTGGATATTCCGGATATTCCGAAAGTGACGTAAATCGTTCTTTTATTCATTCCATTCCTTTTTTAGTCCATTCTTTTATTTATTCGGAATATTCAGAATGTATTCTTTTTATACTACGTACATATTGCAGAAAGTGAAATTATTAATTATGATACAATTAATCGTTTAAGGCATAAAAATGAAATTTTCGAAAATATTTTTAAAAATAGTTTTATATAGAGCTTGGCGGATACAAAAAGTCCAAGGTTATATTTTGTAGATATATCAATTAAAATTAATATTACATTGTGTGTTTTCACGCACAAAATATTTGTCACTTCATTTAATTATAGTGAAATTATTTATTTAATAAACTTAATTTGTTTCCTGATTTAAAATATAAAAAAATTCATGCTATGGAAAATGTATTCCATTTATTCCAATCCGTTCTTTTATTACATTACGTACGGAATATTCCGAGGTCACGTGATCAATATTCTATTCCTTCTGTTCTTTCTGTGGAATGAATAAAAGAAAATACCCTTGGAATTTCACGGTTGGTGAAATATTTTTTTTTTTTTTTTATTTAAAATAAATTTTATTTACTTAGTTTATGTAATTACAATCTAGTCTCCTGGACTAATGAGCAATTTGTTTCTGACTTAATTTACTAACAGTGAAATACGTTTAATTTAGCAATACATTTAATTTTAGAATCTAAATATTATTTGCTTTAAATAATTAAATCATATAATCTTTAGGGAACGAATAAATTTTAACAATATATTATGTATAGTATATGTAAATTATTTATCTAAACGGACATTTTTAAAATAAATGAAGCTTTATTATTGTATGGATGTTTTTTATTGAGTAAAATTTGGTTTGAAGTATACTCAAAACCTATAGAGATTGACCAAAATTTTATAAATTTCTTAAATATTTCTGTTCTGAAATTGTAAGGTTATGGAATTATACCCAGTTCATGTAACAATCTAAATAATTATTCTTAGCGTTTTTTTCGTATCCCATCTATACTTCTTTTGCAAACCTAGAATATCTTTTTTGTGGCATCCGCGCTCTTGGTTATCGATTCTGGACTTATGGTTAGTTTAGGAACTTCAAATATGAGCGTAGTTCGTAGAAATTAATAAATCTATACATAGGAAGGAACAACAAGAAAAATTTGATTGTCTACACAATTTATACATTGTCTACGTCGAAAACTATTGTCTATGATATTGTCGATACTTGCGTGCAGTGTGAGGTTGGCGTATAGTTTTTGATTCCTTCCAAAAGTCACAAGAAAAAGAAAGGTACAAAAATTGGTTCGGAAATGACTTGAAAAAGTTGAAACCCTTCGTGTACCAGTGTTAAACAATTTTAAACCTTATTTTCAGTATGAACTTAGCAAACATTGTAACAAATTTCAAACAATTCAAAAAATGTTTCTATGCTATGCAGTATCAACTAAGTCAACTAAGATTTGGAAGAAAAGAAAGAAGATATCTGAATCATCAAGGGATCTGGATTATCAAGAATATCTGAAATCTTTAAATGCGATTACCAAGATTTTTAAAAACTATTCCACTTCAAAAGTCCTTTGATGGTATATTATTTTCAATAATAACCACTACGATGAAACGGTGGAAAATTTCGTACCGACAAACAAACCTTTCTGCACCTATATATGACAAATAGAGACCGATCACCGTTGCCTGTTGAAGTAAAAGTGCTCGTGAATATCTCTTGGTCGGCAATTAAATCGGAATATACAAACATAACGTAACGGTATACCAATGTTTAAATTATTTTGTCGGGCTGTCTTAAAAATAAAGTTTTCAGCGAATTCGTTGACGCGAATTTCAGCTGAGACCCCGAGAGTCCAATGTTGTATCTATTTACGATAAGTAGTTTAATGCAAAGACGAGTAAAACTATAGGTTTTGAAAACTTCCCCGATTACAGCTATTTTTTATTTTTTTTTTTAAATGTTGCCAATGGCTTTATTCTTGAATCTTTCTACATAAGAAACTCACAAGAAGTAATCAAATCTCAAGCTAAAAATTATTACATATTTTAAGTCTTAACCAATCTTAATACTTATTGTTAGTGCTCACAATTTAACTAATTTAGATTATACTTATAAGTATAAGATAATCATTTAGTAAATTCACAGGTTCACAGGTTCATCAGTCCGAGTGGATCTGTTCTTCTCAGTCGCCTAAATCGCGGCTGTTTTAGTATCTCCCTGGCTAATTCGTTGGGATGTGCTTCTAGTTTTGAATAATATTTCGAACTGAATTCTTTAATAGTTTCTTTAACGGTTTTAATCGCAAGATCGTGATGTATATTACTATTTCGAATGTACCAAGGAGCATTGGTAATACTGCGAAGTATTTTCGCTTGGGCTCGTTGCAGGAGTTCTCTGTTTGAAGTGCTGGTGGATCCCCATGCAAGTTTTAGTTGTATTCTTAACTTTCTTCCAGTTATACTTTATAGGTTTGTAGGGTAAACCATCATCCGTTGGCTGGGGTGCATTTTATATTTCCGGGATCAAAAGAGGAGATATAAAAGAAACAAAAATTCAACCGCTCAATATTGATGCTTACAGAGCATTAATTAAACATTTTGACCAAGTTGGTAAACATTACTACACTTATCAACTAAAGAGCCAAAAAGGATTGGTTGTCATCTTAAAAGGAATAGAGAGTTACGTGGATGCAAACGAAATACGGGATGCTCTCGCTGAAAAAGGTTTCCAATGCAGATCTATTACCAATATTTTTAATCGGAAGAAGGTACCTCAGCCATTGTTTCGTCTGGAATTAGAACCAGACAATAAAAAAGTTAAAGGCAACCATTCAATATTTAACCTAAAATATCTACTGTACAGAAGAGTTACCATCGAGGAGCCCAGGAAAAGAAATGGGCCGGTACAGTGTGTTAAGTGCCAAGAATATGGGCACACTAGAGCATATTGCACTTTGAACGATGTTTGTGTTATATGTGGTGAACTCCATAATTCAAAGGTTTGCAATAAAGCAAAAAAGGAAGCATCAGTGAGAAAATGCAGCAACTGCGATGGAAATCACACAGCTAATTATAGAGGGTGCCCAATTTATCTAGAATTGAAAAGGAGAATCAATCCAAAGCAGCGAGCAGAACAGCGAATCCTAAATCTTCATTCTTCAGCTAGAAAAGAAGCACGACCAGAAATTCTAAACACAAACGCTCAAAATGGAAAACAGTACGCAAATGTACACGGCAGCGTGCACGAAGGGATTTCATACGCAAGTGTTCTTAAAGGTACCGCTCCTAAAGTTCAAGCAAGTGAAGAGGGAAACATCTCAACGGCTTTAAATAAATTGACCAATATGATGCAAAGCTTCATGGCGATGATGGAGAAAACCATGGATCTAATGATGCAGAATATGAGCACGCTGATGCACATAGTCGTAAAAAGCCAGAAATGACCATCATCAAAATAGCCATATGGAATGCAAACGGCCTAGCACAACATAAAGCGGAGGTACATGCATTTTTCACTGAGCCCAATATTGACATAATGTTAATATCAGAAACAACTTCACCAAAAATAGCTATTTCAAAATTAATGGGTACTCTATTTACGACACCAAGCACCCAGATGGTAAAGCACATGGAGGCACTGCTGTATTGATAAAGCGAAGATTAAAACACTACGAACTTCCGAAATATGAGAAAGAACATATACAATCAACGAGCATCTGTCTGCAGGAGTGGTCTGGAAACTGCGTCATATCGGCAGTGTACTGCCCTCCAAAACATGCTATAAAAAAACTCTAGTTCTTGGATTATTTCAGCCAGCTGAGTAATCAATTTCTTGCGTGCGGTGATTACAACGCTAAACATACTCATTGGGGTTCCAGATTAACATCGCCGAAAGGCAAACAACTTTATGATGCTATAGAGGAACAGTCGCTGGATTATTTATCTGCCGATAACCCAACTTACTGGCCCACGGATAAAAAGAAAATTCCTGATCTAATTGACTTCTGTGTAGCTAAGGGCATTCCACGTACATACGCTAAGGCCACCGATTGCTATGATCTGTCTTCTGATCACTCACCGGTAATAGTAACATTGAGTACCGATGTCCTAAGGAACGAAATACCGAATCGTCTTACAAACAAGAAAACTAATTGGGATCAATATAGGAGGCTAGTCGAACAAAAGTGTCTACTTAATATTCCTCTGATCACACCAGCTGATATTGATGCGGCGGCAGAAAATCTAAAAGATGTCATGACATTATCCGCTGAAAGGGCTACATCCGGCATAAGTAGTTCGGAAAAGTTAATAAACTGTCACATAATATACAGGAACTAATCCAGGAAAAGCGAAAAATTCGCCGTCAATGGCAGCAAACAAAATCACCGTTATTGAAGTGGAAATTAAATCGAGCTATTAAGGGCCTAAGATTTGCTTTGAGGGAAGAAGAAAACCAGCGCTTAAAGAACTATTTAAGTGATCTCTCGGCAACCGAGAGGACAGATTATTCTTTGTGGAAGGCAACAAAAAATTTAAAAAGGCCAACAAATTCGAATCCACGGATTAGACTACCAACAGGAAATTGGGCGAGAAGTGATGAAGAAAAAGCCAATGCTTTTGCTGCTCATCTAGCAACAGTATTCGTCCCACACGAAGAAGATAATTATTACAGCTATTTAAGTGATTTTTGGCATTCTTCCGGAACACATCATAAAATTGATGTGAACTATTCTCACCTTTAAAACAGTAAATAATTTATCTTTTATGTTGTGTTTTTGTTTAGACATATTTTCTATCATTTTATGATGAAAATTGAATTTGAAAAATTAAAACGAATAATTTTCCAATCTAATCATCATAAAAACAATAACAAACAAATTTATTAAATTAATTTTTGTCCCTCCCCCTCAGAATGTACATAATATGGTCACGGCACCTATTATGCACATATAAATAGTTACAGTATAATACACTTAGCTAATATTCCACATATCATAACTATAAATAATATTGTCATCGTCATCGTCACCAACAACTCGGCAAAGACACTAAAATAAGTTTTCCAATTTTTTGTTTTGTTTTCAAAATAAGAAAAACCAAACCAAACAAAAATATAAATAATATCAAAAATAAAAAGAAAAATTTGTGCTTGCTTTCAATTCAAAACACGTAAATGCACTTCATTTGATTAAAACGAAAATCATTTTCTTATAATCCTGGAAAAATATAGAATGGAAAATGAACAGAAGAACACAACATTTTCTTTTGTTGTTTATAATACACAAAACAAAATTGGGGAGTCTCTTGATGGTTATACGAAAAAACAACACAAGTGGATGAATAAATTAGGTGGATTTATTAGCATTTTGCTTATTTTTCTTCTTAAATTTTTATGATTTTTGCGAAAATGTTTATCGAATTTTTTGTTTTTATTTAACAAAAACAATAAATTATAATTATTATTAGAATGGTAAAGTTGAATTGTAATTTAGTAAATTGGATTGATGGGAAAAATATGTGGTTGACGGTATTTTTGGGTGATTGAATCACGTTTTATTCGAAAGGTAAATAATTTTTTACAACATATCGTATGTTGCTGTTCCACGCTTCCAATTACAGGTAACATTCAGTAGAACGTACTTCTTATTACTGCAGGATATTTCCATTTATTGCATTGTAGACTGTGTGGTTATTGACTTTTATACATCAGAATATTGTGGATTTGTTGTTCTGCACTTTTCTTAAAGGTATAGAAAAAATTCCTCTAATTGTTTCAAGAATTAAGGTGGATTGCCTAACTGGGCGAAAATTGAAACACCTATGTACATATAGTATTTGTTTTCATTTCGATTCATTCAATTGAGGATAACAATAAACACAAACCCTTTTTCTATTTTGATTTTTGGATTGACATAAGCGAGTTTCACTTGCGTGACCATACTACTCACAGGTATCTGCTCGCAACTACCCATGCTCGAATGATGGTATAGTTGGGAGAAGCAGTTAGGCATACAATTAACAGCAGAGGTTTTTTAGTTTAAAATATTTCAATAGATGCCTCTATACCAATTTTGGTTGTGTGAAATGTCATTTTCTTAAAACCATTACATAATTTTGATTATTGATCATATTATTACAACAATTGCAGGTCTCGAAACCTTTCTTTAGGGGTATCAAGAACCGCATCGGAACACAAGTGCAGATTTTGGAATTTTTGCTCTCAGAATTTGCTGATTTATAGTAAGGTGATTTTCAAAAACACCGAATTTTCTATGAAATGTATGAAAATAATCAAGCAATCTAAATGCGCGTTGGTACAACAATTACAGGTCCTGAGACCTATCTTTAGAGGTATCAAGAACCGCAATCGGAGCACAATTGCAGATTTTGGATTTTTCCTCTCAGAATTTGCTGATGTTAAGTACTTTTCATACCAGGTGCCTCGGCTTTGAGCTTCAAAATTAAAAATTCTTTACTTCATTTTTGAATTATGTAACTTAGTTTGATTTGATTGATAACGTTTAATTTTATAAAAATAAATCCAATTTGTTGAAAAATAATTTATTTTTAAGTGATAATTTAAAAAAAATATATATCGCAATGAAGTTATCTATAAAGCCAAGGCAATGCGTTCCACATTCGACTCCAAAGAATCTAGTTCATATGTACACTACAAATTCAAAAAAAAACTCAGTTCTTGCTGTAATTCATAAATGTTCAAAGTCTACGCCACCGGTATGAAAGGGTCTCAGCTTCACATTTGTGGTAACTAAATATTTCGAGGGACTGGAGTATGAAAACTACTTTATAGTAAGGTGATTTTCAAAAACATCAAATTTTCTATGAAATTAATGGAAAAAAATCAAGCAATCCTCGAAACCTTTCTTTGGAGTTTTCAAGAATCGCAATCGGAGCACAATTGCTGATTTTGGATTTTTTCTCTCAGAATTTGCTGATTTATAGTAAGGTGATTTAACAAAATTCGAATTTTCTATGACATGTCTGGAAATAATCAGGCAATCTAAAAGTGTGTTGTCACAACAATTACAGGGCTCGAAACCTTTCTTTAGAAGTATCAAGAAACGCAATCGGAGTGCTAATTAGAATGATTTTTGTAAAAAGTTCAGAAATATGGCCAATTATGATGGAACTGAGCCATTTTGTAACCGATTATGATGAAATTCGAGCTGTGTAACTGAAAGGGGATTCTAAAACGAATTTTGTATCTGGAAGATCTGGAATATCGCCAATTAGGACGGAACTTGGCCGTTCCTTAACCGATAATGATGTAATTCGAGTTTGATTATTTTTGTAGAAAGTTCTGAAATATGGCCAATTGGGGTTGAACTTAACCATTTCTTAAGCGATTATGATGAAATTCGATATGTGCGATGAAACACAAGATTATTAAATGATTTCTAGATGATGTTCTCGAACTTTAAGTCGAATTTCATCAAAACCTGTTAAGATACAGGTAAGTCCCATTTTAAAGAAAATTTTAGAATCTCATTTCAGTCACAAAAGTCGAATTTCATCATAAACGGTTAATAAATGTCAAACTTCCATCAGAATTGGCTTTACGCCAGAACATTATCTAAAAATTCTATTAGAATCCTATTTCCATCGTACAAGTTGAATTTCATAATAATCCATTTTAGAATCACGTTTTCATCCTACACGTCGAATTTCAGGTAAAAATCATTTTAGAATCCTTTTTCCGTTACACAAACCAAATTTCATCTTCTCGGTTAAGAAATAGTAGAGTTTCTTCCTAGCTACAGCTAAGCATATACGATATACCAGAATTTCATCTAAAATCATTTTGGTATTTTGGTCCCATCATAGTATTATCGCAATGTCCATCAGGAGGAAAGGAAAGCCGCACCGCGAACCTCTGATTTCGAGCGATTTAAATGCTTCAACCACTGTAGCAACAGAATGGCTTATCCGATTGGAGCTATTCTGATGTCAATTTTTGCGTAATAGTAGTAGTTAATTTATTTTAAATTAAAATAATTAATCTCCACATACATTTTAATTAAAATTAAAATCTACAAAATAGCGATTTATAATGCTTGAGAGCACTGTAGCGAGAAAACACCATTTGATCGGAGCAGTTCTATTGTCACTTTGTGCGTAAAGAAACTGTCGTAGGTAATTTATTTTAAATTTAAATAATTATTATCCAGATCAATTTTAATTAAAATTACAAACTAGAAAACAGCGGTTTACAATCTTGAGCCCACCGTAGCTAGAGGACACCTCATATAGACTATGCTACATTGCGTTTTTAATACACTAACCCCGAAGAATTTAGGAGGCACTTGCCTCGATCTCACACTCGTCAGCGACATCACCGTCTACGCCATGCGTTTCGCATTGAACTTCTTGTACCATCGCCCAGCACTTAATCATTTGGAAACTGACACTGTACTCTCATTTCATGATGCTAATAATAAATAAATTAATTTTAACAAACCCATAAATCGTGCCATTTCCCTCACTGCTCACCCCGAATTTTTTTTACAAGAACATTCTAACTAGAGAGTTAAATATTTATTTGAACGAAGTTGGAACATAATCAATCAGATTGCAATGATTTTGAGTTATGACACAAATCGCAATTTCTTAAAAGAAGATAAAGAGGAAATTTATTTAACTAGAAATTGACACTTTTGTTGTGAAATCGAGCATTAGAATCTTAGCCCAGTTTACTAGCACGAAATAGCTAGAAATTTAGAGCAAAATCATTACTTCGAAATTGAACAAAAATCAAAAACATATTTAGTTGCCTCGGCCAGGGTAAAGTTTTGATTTAAACTTGCCGGGGTTTAAATGAAAGCAGACAATATTCGCGATCTAGCAAGCCCAAAACTTTCTAGTGGGGTTCTCTTTGACTTTATAACTATGGACCGCTAGCGACTTTATAACTACATATAAAAAAAGTATATTAACCATCATCTAGCACCACGAATTCCAATTCTTGATGTAAGAACTAACGAATTATCACAGATACTATATATTCATTTTTAGCGCTGCAAAGTATTTTAGCTGAAAAAAGATCTAGTTATAAAAAGAAAAACAATAGGCAAGAACACTGTTCCAATTGTTAAGAGCGAAAAAGTTACCATTTAATTTTGAAATGTTACTTCAAACTTATTTTACCATAACATATTTTTTAAATTAAATGTATTTGCGGTCGTTAGAAAATTGTTTCTGTTAAAATATTAGTGAAGTTAACAACCACCTATGAACCATCACGATGTCTCGCGGCGCTAGATGTTGGTTACAAGAATTTTAAATGCGGTAGCAGTCCATTGTTATATAGTCAAAGAGGGTTCTAATAAAACTGAGATATGATTCTATGCGAAATGTTATAGACACATGATAAAACAGGCCATCGACATAAGAAACATCAGCAACTATAATTTTACATTTAATTGATTTACTATTATACTTTGAATAGTATAATAATAGTATTGTAAAATACCAATCTATCACAAACGAATTTATTTATTGAACACCAAAAATTGGTTCAACACAATTTTTTAACAATAATTAACCAAAATCACTTTACATAATATTTTCACAACGTTTACTGATCACTTATACTTTATTTATGTGAATTAGTGCGTCACATTTTAATCACCCTATTTAATCTTTGTACTGTCGCTTTCCAAATAGGAATAATCCAATTCAATCTCGTTCGCTTTTTAGATACTCAAACCAAAACTTCTAGATATTTCATGATTTTTCCAGTAAGAATAGTCTGGTAATATGTAGAATAGTTGTAGCATGGAAAATGTCCGTTTTAGAACAGTAGTCTGTTCGCTATTAAATAACTTATTCTATTCTACTCTAGGTGTCACCGTAAAAATATTAGTTTTATGAGTTGCTATTAAATAACAATTCTCAATTTTTCCATAAATCACAATTATAAATTTTGAAATATAAGGTTCTTGCGATACAGAACCAGATAATTATTATTTACGAAGAGTGGAATTATCAAGAATTTGCAAGTCAGTTTCGATCTGAAGGAGAATTGAATTATTTTCCAGTCAATCTCATCGGCCTGTAGTGATTGAATTGCTAATCACACTTTTGGTTACTTTCTATATATAGAAAGCAACCATGTAGTTAAGTATTATCGAATTATACGCAATACATAATTTCAATTTTTTTATTATATTTATGTGTTAAATAAAATGAAATTATTAAGAATTTAATATGTATTGCGTATAATTCGCTAATACTTCCTATATATAAAAAATAATCAAAAGTGTAACTAGCATTCAGTCGCTATAGCCTGATGAGATTGACTGGAAAATAATTAATTTCTCGTAATTGTCATTCAGATCGAAACTGAACTTGCAAATTCTTGATAATTTCGCTCTTCGTAAATTACAAATTTTAATAAATAGCATTTAAAATTATTATGCTTTATTCAAAAAATTGTTATCGCTATTTTTTAATTGTAAAAATTCTAAATAATAAATTATATTTTTAAAGCTTCGTGCCAACTAGTAACAATAAAAATAAAATTACTTTGGACAAAATTTCATTCCTATTCGAATGAAAGAATTAACATTTAAAGGCATTGCCAAATAGACATACGAAACCGAATGAATGATTCGATCGTTTTACATGCGTACCTGCCACATGAACAAAACAGAAACGAACGATGTTGGGGGTGTAGGAGATGTGGAAATTGATGCATTTATTGTTAATTTTGTGGATTTGAAAGTTGTACGAAACAAGATCAAACAGTAGGTTTTGTAAATATCATTTTCAAACAACAAATTGAGTTTTTTTCAAATCTAGGTAATTTGTATATAAAATTCCAGCAGTTTTTCAAATCAAATTTAAAAATTCTCCATCCAGCCATTTCCCGTACATCTTTCAAATCCACAAAATAAATAATAAATGAGGCCAGTTATTTAAAAATTTATTTCCAAAATGAAAACACCAGTGTTGTGCATTGCAAATGCTGTTTTTAATTAATATAATTCCCGATAGATGGTTAAATCTCTTTAATTTATAAACATAAAACATACTCATTATTTTAATTGAGCTACCAAAACGACTACGATTACCTTTACAAATTTCAATTCAATTAATTGTCAAATGTTTTTTGTTTACAAATATGTGATGCAATTCAAAATGGTAAGAAATTTTCCAAATTAACTTTTAACATGAATTAATTAATTAATTGTTTCAGGTTGGATTTACTTACTGAAACATGTAATTATAACTAACAAATTAACAAGATAAGTATTCAAATAAGAAAATATGAGTTTAAAATAATAAATTTCATTATTTGATTTTAGATAAACATTACAGTAAAATAATGGAAATAATATACCGAGCAAACGGCGCAGTGGTTAAAGCTGCGGCGGTTGGATAGGGAGGTACCGGGTTCGAATCCCTATAGGGGCGGGATGCAAAAGGGATTTTTCATCATCTGATTACGATCGGTGATGAAGATGAACACATCTATGACACCCCCTGTTGAGATGAGAGTGCAGAATCCATGGGCCGACCCACCTTTCATGTCAGCACTACAGGTTGGTATGAAGCAATGCAATGTGCAGGTGGTTTTCAAAAGATGGATCTGTAGCCGCCCGTCCTCGATTTGGCTACTCCAGGCGTAAAGTAGGAAGGTAAAAAATAAATCAATAAATCAAACAAACAAACAAACAATGGAAATAATAATGAAGTTCAAGTTCAAGGTTAAGTATCAAAATTTTATCTGTTGTGATTAATATTTTAACTGATGTTTTGTTTTGTTTTGCAGGTGTAAATAAAATATTTGGATTACGAGCGATCTTCTGCAATTACAGTATAGATGAGAACCAGCTCAAGAATATATTGTTGTGAATTGTTCCATTGCAACATGCTCCACCGGTTAAGCAGCTGTTTGCTTAACTAATCGACCATTAGTTTACACAGTTTGGCGATGGGACGTTTTAATTCTCCTGTACTTGTTTTTCAAGGTGACAACCCGTACACCGCCATCTTGGGCAGGATGAACTTTAATAACTCGGCCTCTCGCCCAAATCATTGATGAAGCCACTTTTTCCAAAAACCTCTTGCCATATTTTGTAGAAGTTCCCATCATTCACTTAATTTTAGCTTGATGTTGTTTGTACATTTACATGGTACTTCGAGCCGAATGAAACGACAGATACGTGAAATTTACTACAACTTCTCCTCAGGTAATTCATTTAAGAAGAGTAAACGATTTAATTCATTATTAACGCTTTCATCCATATTAATATTTGCAACATTTCTGTATATTATATCAATATACTAAGGTAATTTATACATAAATATTATCAATATAATTAATTATTTGTACATCAATTCTTTATACAAACTATTTAAGTGATTTCCAAGTTAACTTTTAATTGTGAATAGTGAACAGTGTTACAAACTCGCCAAAAACATAGTAGTGCGTGCATTACAAAGTAGCGGATTGTTATTATAAAACCATTGCGTTACATTTCTATACCTTTTCTATAAGTTTTTTTTATTAAGTGTAAATATGGCTGCTGCGCTTATACAAAAACGTGGTCGACTATCAGGTTCTCTTACAAAGGCTTCTATTTTCATTGAGAAGGAGAAGTGATGTATACTTGAAGAGGTTGAATCACGACTTTAAAAACTCGACTCATGGTGGGAAGAATTTTGCAACATTGAAGACGAATTGATCTTAATACCGCAGCAAATTTCGAAATTTGATGAATTCGAAACGAAATTTTTTAGTGTTCAAGCCGCCGTGAAATAAAAAAAACGAAAGCCAAACGTACACTCGAATAATGATGACCTGAACAGCACTTTAACCAGTATTTACTCTCAACAAAAGGCATACTTTGAATCGCTACTCAATAAAACAATGGGACAAACAAATGAAGTGGAAGTGCCAAGAATTAATATTTCGCCATTTAATGGGGAATACGCACAATGGCCATCCTTTAAAGATTTATTTGAGGCTACTGTACACAATATCGAATCGTTATCACGTGTGGACAAGTTTCTATTACTCAAGGGACTTCTTTAAGGAAGTGCGGCTCGACTACTTTTCTTCATCACCTAAATCTTTTCCTAAAGTTTCACATGTAGCAAGCGCAAAGGTGGACTGTACATATTGTATCAAACCACATCTTATTCACAGATGGTATAAATTTCAACGAAGCGATATTGAATTTCGTAAAAAGTTTATTAACAAACACAATTTATGCACTAATTACCTAGAAGTAGGGCATTCGGTTCTCAGTTGTCCTTCGACAAATAAATGTTTTAAATGCAACCGATACAACTGCATATTTATGTTTGCGAAATCTAGTGAGTATTGAAAAAAGATCATCTTGAATGGTCCGGTCATCAGAACGTCATTTATAGATAGGCCCGTGGTCGACTTGCATGAACCATCAAAAACAACTCTTATCTTTTTAGTCGTTGTGCTTTCTTTAAATACGTTGGTGGTAAATAATAGACTTTGCTTTGTAACGGAATTAATTTACAATTCCGTTACCAATCCAAACCATAATTCTCAAAACGACAAATCGGCATACACTTCGAGGTAAAACCTCAAAACGATATCACAAACGATATCGGTTATTAGCTCATTAAACGACCATGCCAAGATTCCACATTCTTTCTGTGTTTAATTCACTCCAATTACTGTATATGCTCATACGGTAGTTGAATAAACGTAAATACAAAAATAATGTAACACGATCCTTGTTTTTATGTAGATAAGAACAAATAATTTTCAAGGCAAAAGTGTAGCACGAGTAATGAACTTGGTTACTCGAAGCTACCGCTTAGTTTTGATGAATTTCATTTTTTTTTGTACTTTGGTTTTTAACAAAAAAAAGTACAACAACAAAAACCTATGAAAATTGCCATTATCGTTTTTACCAATATGTTTTGTTGTCATCGAAGTGCATAAATTTTGATGATGGCGATGTCACGTTGTCCATGTCACGTTGTTGGACATTTTTTGTATGCACTTTTATGACGAATCCACAAGAAAAATTGGTATAAATGATGTACAATTTTTTTGAAGGGGGTCAGTCTTTTTGTGGAACCAAAAGGGGTTTTTGGGATAAAGTAAAGGCAGTAAAAGTTTTCAGTGAAGTAAAGTTGTAATAAAGTAGAATTTTAAAGTGATTTTTGTTTTTTTTTGTTTTGGCTGCTTTGAGGAGAACAACACTTGGTAAGTATTGGGTTCTTAAGAATCCGTTTAGACTGAAAAGAGCTTGGTTGGTTTGCCTCTATTGAGGCGGGAGCATCGTGTGCTTCGACGCCATAGGCGTTGCACACCCTTTCCAAACCAGCCACCTCCGAACAGTCGAAATAATTAATTAACAAAACTAGTCTCGTACTAACCCGTGGGCTTGCTGCCCGAAATATCGTTGTTCTATTTATGTGTAGTTTAAGGTAGTCATGTTACCTTAAACAGCACGATAAACAACCGCGGGCGCGGACCTTATTCAAGGCATATGAACCACTAATTTGGGTCCTTTTACATTATTAAATGTCCTAACCCCAATTCCCTTCCTTGATGGCATGATGTCATCACTGACCCTTTCCAAACAAATGATGCGGTAATCAAGATTACCACTGGTACACCCCAACCACCCACGACCAAGCTACCCCTACCAGACTGAGCTGCGGGTAGCTAAGCCGCAGGGGGTGTAGCCACCAGTGATAATAAATTCTTAGAAGCGGGTTGCCTCAGCTAAGCTGAGGGGACTCGTTTCAGCTTCTTTCGGTTAACACTTCTCGGTCAGGAATGCGTGACATGTGATCAAGTTTTTCGTATTCTCGCATAAATTTGGTGTTTTCGTCCCTAAGATGTGTGCCTTTCTGGAATTTACGTTCCATCGCGATCAGACACAAAGCGGCACCGACAGATGAAATATGATTATTTCCAACGCGAACCGGGTCGGGCGATGTAGTGTTCTTATTTATGCTGCCCCCATAATCGTGGGGCACTTATTAAAGGGTCAATTCACTCTTCACATGGACGTTGCTTGAGTTACTTGAACTAAGTAGTAAATTGGTATACCGGTTACAGCTTTTTACGTCAATTTCGTTTTCTGGAAGATTGGCAAAAATTAAAGCCCTAATTTATTTCATCTTCACCGGTTGTGTACGGTTGTGTTCCTTCCCGATATCCTGGTATAACTAACTATTTTTTATCAAACACCAAAACATTGTTTATTGATTTTTTTGTCCAGCCTGTGTAACATTCGCTCAATCGCTGCTGAATGTTACTGATATTCGAGGTAGTACTGTAGTATGATATTATATTTATGTACATCAATTAGTCAATTGATTCATTCAATAAGCAGGCAAAGCAAAATAACATGCACCATTACAATCAAGGCATTGTTTTTTTTTTCTATTATGATACCGAAATTTTATTGGCGGGAAAAATTAAATAAACGGAATTTTTTTTTCTGTTGTGGGAGAATACCGTTGGCTGATTAACGCGAAGAAAAAAAATAAAATAAAAATCGGATGAGATGCAGGAATGGCAATTGGTAAAAATTAGTCAAATGAAAATGACATGAAAATTATTGTGAGCGATAGCTATTAATGTGCTTTTAAAATTAAAAGTCATCAATTAATAATAAACTAAACAAAGGAGACTGATAGAGTATAGTGTCTCTGTGAAGTGGCTTTTAGAGAAGGCCGTGAGTGTTGTGGTATATAAAAAAAAAAAATTTGATAAACATAAAACATTTTGTCGAGAAGTGTCGCTAAATTAACTAACATATAGTATTTCAGAACTTGTCTAAAAAAAAAAAAGAAAAATTATTGTCTTTGTGTAAAATTAAAGCAAAGGTGGCGTCATATTGAGTGTAGTGTTGCTGAAATTGTTGGACGTGTGATATTTGATTTTTGCGAAGGGCGTATAGTGTTGTGTGGCGCATTTAAAGTCCATTTGGCAGTAATTGGCGCTAGAATTGCCGGTTTGGCAGAGCTATCGTTTAATATCGTACATCTAGTGCTTTCATCAGTTGGCGGTTTATCGGGTGGTGGTCATGGATATCAGGCGTGAATGCTGAAATATGTAACATCATTTTTTTTTTCGTATATCGTGCCAAGTGACGTAATTTATGCTACTCAAGTACTCAACGATTTGTAATTTTGGTTTCTGAGGAGAATTTATTGAAAATCTGCAGTTTTATTAATAAACGCTCAAATTTCGCAAGAACGTATTAAGGGGATTGCGGTATTTCGTGATATACCTCGTGCAAGTGGATCAACGGATTTCTTTTTGGTTGTATCGATATTTTTTTTATTTTTATTTATATATACATATATAAATATATTTACATATTGTTCATTATTTATTTGATTTCCTATTTTATTTATTTTTAATACTTTTTTGTTGTTATTATAAGGTAATTAATATAAATTTTTCTTATTTATTATAACAGAGCACATTATATATCATTTCGTGTATATTTACCAAACATCTTTGCAGAATCAAGGTCGTTAAAGCGCTTTCAACGTTCCTTCGATAATAAAAGTTGTGCAGTAAGTACCTAGGTCGATGTTATTTACATTTATATAATTTTTTTTTTATTCTACAATTTGATAATCCATACGAATATTAATTAACTTTTCCTATTTTTTTTTATTATTTTCAATTTAAATCAATCATTTTTGCCATATTTAATCAAATAAATAAAATTGTTTTTTGTTCAAATTAAATTTTCTTTTATCATTTATAAAATGTGTGAATAAGCAAGACGGTAACTGTGGAGTCAAGTGAGTGAAGAGGTAAGATGATAGTGATAGTGGTCATCTAATTTTGCCATTTGTTGTGCTGAAGGGCTAAGGTACAAAACCTACGACCAATTTTAACCTCGAAACGACTGAGCTGTGGCAGAAAATGGCGTACCTTAGCGGCACAACGACATTATTTTATTTTATTATTATTTTTGCTAACGGAGACTATCTTTCCTAAAGGGGTCCCGTTACACCTGGGACGACGTTACAATAATCTATTTTTTTATACCCTTTAAATCAAAAGTTAGGGTGTCAAATATAAAACATACATAAATGTTGTACAAAAAATCTAAAGCAAACTTACCACCAATTATACACACCACACAACACACCACGTACAATCACCACACTCTAATTCAGAGGTCTTTAACCTAATTCATAATTTGTACAATCACCACACTCTAATTCAGAGGTCTTTATTTTAATATCAATTTGACAAGAGAGATTTTGACGGTTCAAGAAACATACTCCAAAGAACATAAAATTAAGGAAATCAAAATTGAGCCCTGTTAACGATTAACTAAACAATTATGTAAATAGGTAATACATAATTTTTATTCTACTGGAATTCATGATTCCAAAAACTCAGGTACTCTTTCTATTGTAATAATTCATTAATTCTGTTGGATTCGCAGATTGTCTTTCACAAATATTTTGAATTTACATATTTCATGACACATCCACTTTGCTTTGGATAACCGTAGAATTCTGTGGGAACTTTTATTTGTAATAAACCGTGTTTTATAATAGGTCTGCAAGAAGGAACTGGGTTCTAAAGTTGGTTCCATTAAAACATAATTGAACGCATCCAAATCGCAGGCTATTTTGGATATATGTAGCTTTGAATATGTTTTTATGACATTAATCAATTTTACGATATGGATGTCAATAAGCAACATATACGCCATTGCATTCTGCTCTGTTTTAAAATAAAAAAAAAATGCTGCTCTAGCTATGGAATTGATTAATTCGACTTTGGTGGTTTGCAGGATTTCGTAATGGCAATTTTAGTCTTGAGGGCAATCCACTCCAGGTGCAGTAAAATAATTGGAAGACGAAGAACTTAAAGTTTTACTGGATAGAAATCCGTGTCCTATTCAAAAGGAGCTTGCAGAATAGTTAGGAGCTACTCACCACGCAATATCACTTCGATTGCATGTAATGGGAAAGTTACAGAAGGAAGCAAAAAAAGTAGTATTACTGTGTGTCGGGTGGGATTGGAAAGGAGTTATTTACTACGAGCTTCTGGAACCTGGTCAAACTGTTACAGCTAAACGTTACTAGGCCCAATTAAAAAAATACCATTTACGGGCCAAGGAAGGCGGAAAATGATATTGCTGCATTATAACGCTCATCCACGTACAGCTAAATCAGCCCAGGAACTCATCTTCTCTTTAGGCTCGGAAGTTATACACAGCATGCGGCGTATTCTCCAGACTTGGCTACGATTACCATTTATTCAAATCTTACTATTTTGCTTCAAAACAACCAGGTTTCTATAGCGAAGGCATTCATCATCTGAATTATCATATCATCATCACCAAAAAAAGCCGAGTTTCTACTTGCACATCTAATAATTTGGCCATTCTATTACTTAAATTATTGTTTCATATTAATATAGTATTTGGATTTTTATAATTTGAGCTTCATTTAAGGCAAGTAGATCTTTTTAAGCTCATGAATTGAAAAAGTTGCTTCCTTTATTATATCTTTAACACAAGTTCACAAATAAAATTATCAATTATTATTTATTTTAAATTACAAAATTCCTGCACGCAATCATCTACGCGCATTAATTGAATTGCGATTGCCAAGCGACAAAAAGTATTCCCACATTTTCGATAATTTCGCACAATTCCGAAATAAAGACTACTACTCCTCAATATAGATTGAATAATCATTAACGAATATTTAAATCAATAATAAATTAAACCAGAGAACTTTTTTTCGTGTGAATTAAATTTTCATAAATTAAATTTACGTTAAAGTACAACATTAAAAAAAAAAAAATACTCCACCACACACCACAGCAAAATCAAAATAAAACCGACGAAGGAACGCAACAAAACCATTACCATCGTCAAAAAAAAAAAAAAAATTTGATTTCAATTTCAAGAATTCAAAGGAACGATGATAATATTGTTGATGGAAATTGTGATGATGATGGTGGTGATGATGTTGTTATTTTTTTTTGTACGTGCCAAGAATTTGAATATCATCTGGGTTAACTTCATTGATTTTGAATTTATATGGAAAAAAAATAAAATAAAAAAAACGGAATGGCATATTATTCATTGTGAAGTTGAAATAATACAAGAGGGGAATATTAAATCGGGATATGTATACAAAAAAATGGATTTTATTTATTTATTTAAATAAATGTATAGTACTAAAACGGGTAACTAAAAAAAAATTTACTAATTTTATTAGTTTTATATTATTTATTATATACGAGTAGTTATAGTAGCACAATGTAAAAACTATGTTATAATAGTAAAGTTGAAAGTTTTTAATGAACCCCTTTTATTTATTCCGTGTCATGTGATATATGTATATATTATACAATATATATCTATTTGGAAATTATAGTTTCAGTAATTATATTTAATTGAATTTAGAGATTTTCTGAAATGTAGATTGAATTGTGGAAATTTCCTAAAATGTGCCTAGAATTCTAAAATTGCTATTATCTAAAATGTGGAGTATCTGGGGCTTCTAAAATGTTCTTTACAACTTTTAAAATTCGTGTTTTCTCTACAGATTACATATTATAGTAATTCTGTGGTAAGGTCGGCAAAAGTAGCTGTAAGAATAAATTTTATTCTAAACTTTGAACTAAATGAAATATGTATGTAAATTAAAAGTGGAAGTAGTAAACCGTGTCTGCCCACAATGAACTCTGCACCTACCGATGGGTGAGTTCAGAGATTGCAGTACCATTCGTTCCGAATCAGCATGCATAACTAGGCGAAATTTTGTTAAATGCTATTTATTTTTGATTGAAAATATACGACCAAGCCTACACAAGAGTCCCGGATGACGCAGGACCCTTCGTACATCCTTTACAGATAATCAAACCGAAGGAAAGCTAAGTTAGTAACAAAGAATCAACACGGTTCCAGACACCTAAGTAGTCGATAGTTAGTAAATATGTTAGTAGTATATTTCTAGTAAATTATATAGCACAAGACAAAACAATTTCAAGTTCATTTACTGCTATGTGCCTGGAAAGTTGTTTCAGGTCCTTGAAAAGCTTCCTAAATTTAAAATCTGCATTAATCCCATTTATAATAACTACATATTCTAAAATTAATTAAGTTTAAATTCAATTCTCTTATGTATTACAAATAAATTAACATTAATAGTTTGTATAACAATAATTAAATCAACTACCACCACGCCCGCCATGCTATCGCCTCAGCCAGTGCCAGATTCATACCAACACCAATACAAACCAATACAAGAAACGGGACCTGTCTTCTTGAAGCAATTAAACTTCACTTCAGCCGGTGATGATGACAAAATAATGATTCGTGAGCGGCTTACACCAATGAATAATTTGATTATGAAACAATTGTTAGACATGAAGAAGAATAATAAAATTCTTTATTGTTGGTTTCGTCATGGTAATATTTATTACAAAGCAAATAAAACAAACCTAAAATCGTCCGGACAACAACAGTTAATCAACATTAACAAATAAAACATTTTAATATACATATATTTGTTCTTTTTTTCTTTCTTCTCGATGAATTATTCAACTACTCGTATAACTTAAAATCTCTAATCATTCTAATATCTTCACACATTAATATTATCATTATTAAAGTTCTTTATTATTTTTATTTTTAGCAGCAGAATTTTTCAATTTGAATTAAAATCGAAGATAATTCATGGAAGTAATGGAAGATCATAGTATAAACAAACACTTTCTGGATCTCGAAAATTTCTAAAAGGAGTCTAAAAATTTATTAAGTATAAAGTTTTTTTATTTAAACGTTAATAAGCTTATAAACAAATTGAGTCAATTGGAGTTCCTTTTGTCAAGGTTTAAACAAAAGATTGATATAATTATATTAACTGAATCTTTTTTGTGTAAATCGGAAACCGAATTTGTTAACTTAAATCATTACAAGTCCTTTCATAGTACACGTTTGGATAGAACTGGTGGAGGCGTTTCGATCTTCACCCATCAAAATTTAGATTTTTCCCTTCATCATACGGAAAGTTTAGACGAGAACGAATTTATTGTGATTTATTCTAAACCTTTAAATCTGTATGTCACTGGTGTGTACAAACCACCGCATACAAGCTATAAATCGTTTGTTGAAATGTTAAATCATTTATTGCATTCATATAAAAATAAAAACAATATAATGGCAGGTGACTTTAACCTTGATCTTCTTGAATGTGGCAGTACACCAGAGCAAAACTTTAGATCCATATTGGGTATTAACAATTACTCGGTTATTAATCGTATTGACGAAAAATTCTCAACACGAGTTACTTCTCATTCACAAACTATAATTGACCTTATACTGTCTAATTATGATCGGTTGTTTTATGTTTACTACGGCGACACAAGTTTGAGTGATCATAGGTTTTTATTTTTTAAATTTATTTAAAAAAAAAATCAACGATTAAACCATTACTCAAAATTACAGTGAATTATGATAAAATTTGTAGTGATATTTCTGATAACTCTCTATTATTAACAGATTTTGAATCGTTTTATGATTTCCTTAGTGGATCTATTAAGAATAACACACGCAGTTCTTATACTAGTATTAGGTGCTCGACCTTCAAAAAACTGTGGTTTAATACGCTTCTTGTCAAAGAATCACAAATGCGTGATAAATTCTACAAGCCTTCTAAACAGTATCCGCAAAATTTGTTTTTTAAAGATAATTACAGATTATTAAATAAAGAATTTAAAAAAATAATTACAAAACAAAAGAAAAAGTATTTGAAAAAGTACAACTGTAAATTCCAAAACTCCATTTCTAGCTCAAAGCGTATGTGGAGTCTTATCAAAGAAGTACTTACAAATTGGCAATCTAACAGCCTGGATCCATCCATATCTTATTTAAATATCAATGATATCTGTGTTGACGATCCTCAAAAAGTTGTTGAGGAGTTTAATAAATATTTCGTCAATGTGTGAGCTACAGCTACCGTGACTGGACTCACCACTGGTCTTTTTAATCAAAATCTTGTTCTTCCAGAAAATATAATCAAAACTAAACTTACAGTTTTGCAAAATACAAGTGAAGAGGAAATATCTCGTTTAATAAATGACTTGAATCCGAATTGCGCTTCTGGTTGTGATGGTATCCCAGTAAAACTAGTTAAACGATTGGTTCAGTTAGTTACTCCACTTTTGACTGTAGCAATCAATAAATGGATTAAACAGTCAATATTTCCATCATTTTTTAAAGTAGCTCGTATAGTCCCAATTTTTAAATCCGGTAGCCAAGCTAATTTAGTTAATTATCGTCCTATATCAATTCTTCCAATTTTGAGAAAAATTTATGAACAAGTTCTGTTTTCCAGGCTGAATGCTCACCTTACTGACAACGAAATAATTAATCTTCACCAAACCTAATGGATAATGTTTACGGTTCTCTTGAAAACAAACATACTACTGCATGTCTCTTCATTGACATTAGGAAAGCATTTGATTCTGTAAACCAAACCATAAAATTCTACTTCATAAGCTTGAAACATATGGGGTTGATGGTAAGATTAATGATCTAATAAAAAGTTACCTAACTCATAGACTTCAATTCGTAAAATTTAATAATTACTCAGCTGAAAAATTTAATATTTCCAGTGGTGTCCCCCAGGGCTCAATTCTAGGGCCTACCCAGTTTTTAATATATATTAATGATATATTTCGTCTCAAACTGAACGGTAGTATTCAACTATTTGCTGATGACGCTGTTCTAACATACAAATCGGCATCTTTTGTTCAACTTAAACATGACTTGGAAAATGACCTTGTTCAAATTAATAATTGGCTTATTAATAATTCCTAAAAATTGAATTTCGCTAAGTCTAATTTTCTAATTTTCTATTTGAAAAGCAAACCTCATAATATTTTAAATGAAGTGAATTTGAATGGTCATATAATTAAACGGGTCGATCACGCTGTCTACTTAGGCCTAAAAATCAACTCGCAATTAACATGGACTTCTCATATAAACCACTTAAAGCAAAAAATTTCACCTTTTATAGGTGTACTGAGGCGAGTTGGCCGATTCATTCCGCACCATTTACGTTTAAATTTATATTTTACTTATATTCATTCGAACTTTACTTATTTGATTCATATTTGGGGCGCTGCCTCTCCAACACACATAAATGATCATCAAATTCTCCAAAATAAAGCCATAAAGGATCTTAGAGGCTTACCACCGTTAACGTCTACTAGGTTACTTTACAATGATCGCGTTCTTCCAATTAATCAATTAGTTGATTTTGAATATATAATGACAAATGTAATATTTCGGTTCTGATAAATCAAACAGTTACTGAGAGAATCACACGGAACTCTTTAAATTATCGACTTCCTAACTATAAATTGACAATTAGCCAGAATAGTATATTTTACAAAGGTTTTGATTTATTTAACAAATTGGACGATTCCAAGAAGGACCTAAAAGTTTCTGAGTTTAAAAATTACCTTAAAAACAAACTTTATTTAAACTTTATAGCGGATTACAATCTGCATCACATTTAATTTGTTTTACCAATTTTTGAGTCACTTTTCATTTTTCTAATAAGTGTTTGTTGCTGTGAATTTCTGTTATTTCTTTATTATTGATTTTTTTTATTAATTTCTTATTATTACTATCATTTTTTATGAACTGCTAAAATACCTATTAATTTGTTTTACTTATATCTAATTTAGAATAATGTTTTCCTGTATAAAATTGATGTATATTCTTTTTTCTAGGAAAATAAAAAAAAAATAAAAAAAATACCCACATCGATACCAATAACAACATCAATACTAACATCATTAATGATTCGATTAGATGGAACCATTATTTTCACTAAATTTAATTCAATTTAATTTTAATAAAAATTAATTTAATTTCATTAAATTCAGTGAAAATCAAAACCTAATTTACTTCACCATTAATTCTTTAATTAAAATATGCCTTTAACACCCTTAAATAATTACAATTCAATTCGGCATCTAAGTACATATTGAAAAGAACGCAATTAATCACTAACTAACCTGAAACTCGAGATGCATAAACATTTTAATTCTAAATTATAAATTTTAATTACTAAATACCTATCTTCCAAATTTATAGCTTAACTAGCTATTGACTCCAGAAATTACCTGCAAAAAATTAAAATAAATAATAGCTTATGGCAATTCTGCTTAAAATCCCACTGCAAAATAGTGTAAATTAAACCTGGACCACATTAAATAATAACATTTTTAAGTTGTCCATACTAAAATAAATTAAATAATTTGGGTATAAATCAACATTAGTATGTGTATCTTCTTATTAGTATCATATACATATGCCAAAACAATCAGCCCAAAATTATGATTTGGCTCATAAACTTAATTCCAATTTCAGATTTTAAACTCACAATCTATTCAACAACTTTCCTTCTAGAAGAAGATAACTAAATTTAAATTCAAATTCCTTTTGTTTTAGGAATCTTAAACTTCATTAACCTTGCCCCAACCAACAAAGTTATAAACAAACTATTTGAATTTAAAAAACTCTTCATTTTGGATGATTAAAAAAACAAATCTTAAATTTAATGAACGCATTTCATTAAAAATAAAAATTGTTTTCAATTCAGGTTCAAACAAACTTTTACTTGTGAGTATTTCGCATGCGTCTTATTTAATACATAGTGTTCCAATAAAGCACCAAAAAAAAAAATCGTTAACAGTTCTATGGAAAAAAAATTTTGTTTTTGAAATTTTTTCGTTTCGTATTTAATAACTTTTTAAATACGGCCAAAAATGAATTTTCATTCCATTGACAATAAACTATTGTGACCGTGACACCTAGTGTGTAATAGAATAAGTAAAACTAATAGTTCAATATTACCCAAAAAGGGCCGAGTTGCGCGAAGAGGAGTGCTAGTGTTCGGTGACTGGATGAGGGATCGTTATGACAAACAAGCCAACGGCGCAAGATTTGGAGAAAAGCGACTACAGTGGAAGAAGGATTCGTCGTCGAAAGTGCAGCCTATATGGACGGCACCCTACAGGACAAGAAAAGGACAAGGAGGTAAATCAATGGCGGTACATTTAGAGAGGCTGGCCCTCTACAGAGGAGGTAATTTCGGTCCTGTTCGGGACGAACAGGCTTAGGTGAGGGGTAGTGTGACGGTGACACCTAGTGTGTAATAGAATAAGTAAAACTAATAGTTCAATATTTTACTGTACTAAATGGAATTTTCCATGATAAAAATTGTTACGTAATGTTTCTACGCTATTCCAACTGGAAAAATCGTGAACTTTCGAGAAGCTTGGTTTGTGTATATAAAAAGGCGAACAAGATCGAATTGGATTATTCGTATTTGGAACGCGATAGAGTAAACTTGTAAGATTATTAGTAATATTTGGTAAGCGATAGTATAAAGATTAAAAGGAATTAAAAAGTGATTTAAAAAGTGTTGTAGTGCGATAAATAAAGTAAAAGTGACTGATCAGTAAAATTTAAGAATAATTTATATAAAGTGATTTTGTGAATTTTTATTGATAAACTGTGTTGTAATAAACTTTGTGAAATAAATAAATTCGTTGGTGATAAATTGAATTGAGTTTGTATTATTCACAATCCAGTGATACGAACCTTGATTGACAAGGCAAAAACGTAACAATTTGGTGACAGCGGTGGGATTGTGAATAAAAAGAAAAAGAAAATGATTCTCAACGAATTAAAAGTTCCAGAATTAAAAAGAGAACTTGAGAAACGGAGTTTGGCTACTGATGGTAATAAAGCAGCTTTACAAGCGCGACTACGTGATGCCATGGAGAAAGAAGGGTTAGACGCAGATCAACATGATTTTGGAGAAAAAGTAACGGATGCGGCAACGATAGAGAAGGCAGGAGATAAACAGCCGTCAGTCGAAACAACACAACTACCATCTGGAAGTTTCTATTTGTCGCAGTTAATAGTTGCTATGAACCAGATGACGGGACAGATGAGTCTAATGAAATAACAAAACGAACGACAGCTAGGAGAAATTAAAAATCAAATGGCGCAACAAGCAGAGGAAATAAAAGACCAAATTATAGATGGTCAAAAGAGAATGGACGAGAAACTTCTCGAATTATCTACTAACATACACGGCGAAGTGGAGAAGCTGCAAATGGATATTCAAAAGGTTGACGAAAAATTAGAAACGAAGGTTCAACATGTTGAAGAGAAATTGCAAACGGAGATTCAACAGGTTGAAGGAAAATTAGAAATGAAGGTTCAACAAGTTGTGGAAAAATTTCTACGCCTCGAGAAAGATCTAACTGATGTCAAGGCAAGTGGAACAACGACGCAAGGGGTTCAAACCGTTCAATCGATTAAGTTAAAGCCACCAACATTCGACGGTACAACATCTTTCGGGATTTTCAAATTTAAATTTGAAACGGCAGCCAATCAAAACCGTTGGAATGATGAACATCTTGTCGCAGCGTTAATAGTGGCCCTTAAAGGTGAAGCTGCGGAGGCCTTACAAACAATTCCGGAAAAAGATCGCAGCAGTTATCTCGAAATTATGAAGGCGCTGGATAGGAAGTACGGCAGTGATCACAAGCGGGAAATCTATCGAATGGAATTGAAAAGCCGCTATCAAAAGGGAGGAAAATCGCTACAGGAATTTTCATCGGCAATCGAGCGATTAGTACATCTAGCACATACCAGTACATCGGCCGATTATATGGAAAGGCTAAAAATTGACGCATTCATTGATGGCATTCGAGATCCAGAGACACGCAGGGCGGTGATGTTGTCACTTAAAGCGACCTTCGCGGAAACCGTTGCGTTTGCGTTGACGATCGAGGCTGTGCAGAACTTTACAAGACCGTCATTATTTAGGCGCCAAATGAACTCAGACAAGAACGGCAGCAGGGAGCGAATGGTACCGAAAGTCGGAAGAGGCAGGCTTAGGTGTTGGAAATGTGACAAGTTGGGTCACATCTCAATGGACTGTCGGAAAGTAATACATGGAGAGAGAAGATCGCCACCTTTTATACGGGCAAACACGGAACGGTCGGGACAAAGGTCTAGAAGCAGCGAGCGAAGATGTTGGGTATGTAACAGGATTGGCCACATCTCGCGAGATTGTTTGGAAGCAAAGGGAAAGCGGCACGGATCACCAACTTCTGTGGAAAGAGCACTAAGAGGAGAGCAGGGAACGGATGAGCGGATGGCAACAGTCGGTAAAGTGGAAAGGTTAGAAGTCAGTTTGAAGGAACCGAAGCTGGCTTCACCGTCTGGTTGCCCCATAACATTCATCCCTGTTACGAGTGAAGCACGAGGCGGAAGCAGCGTCACAGTTAGGGGCGGTGTTGATGGAAGGAGGTGTATTATTACGCTGGATACCGGAGCAACCCACACAATTGTTCGGAAAGATTTGATCGCAGGAGCAGTGCAGCTGGTTGATGGGTTAAAATTAAGAATGGCAAATGGGGAAAGTGCAATGATTAAAGGGAAAAAGATCGTGAGCATAAGGATCGGCGAAACTCTTTTCCCGCACGAAGTTCTGGTCGCAGACATTGTGGACGAGGTTATTTTAGGAACGGACTTCATGAGGATGAATGGCTTTGTGTTGGATTTTGGACGAGGAATATTGAGTAGCGATAACATCGATCTGCAACTTAAATTTAACGGTACGAATGCGACAGTAAGGCGAGTAACAATCAGTCATTGCGAGGAGCTGCCATCGAAATCTAAAACAATTGTTGAGAAAACGAATGAACACCAGGTTAAACAGATATTGGATAAAAAGGGCCGAGTTGCGCGAAGAGGAGTGCTAGTGTTCGGTGGCTGGAGGAGGGATCGTTATGACAAACAAGCCAACGGCGGAAGAATTGGAGAAAAGCGACTACAGTGGAAGAAGGATTCGTCGTCGAAAGTGCAGCCTATATGGACGGCACCCTACAGGACAAGAAAAGGACAAGGAGGTAAATCAATGGCGGTACATTTAGAGAGGCTGGCCCTCTACAGAGGAGGTAATTTCGGTCCTGTTCGGGACGAACAGGCTTAGGTGAGGGGTAGTGTGACGGTGACACCTAGTGTGTAATAGAATAAGTAAAACTAATAGTTCAATATTTTACTGTACTAAATGGAATTTTCCATGATAAAAATTGTTACGTAATGTTTCTACGCTATTCCAACTGGAAAAATCGTGAACTTTCGAGAAGCTTGGTTTGTGTATATAAAAAGGCGAACAAGATCGAATTGGATTATTCGTATTTGGAACGCGATAGAGTAAACTTGTAAGATTATTAGTAATATTTGGTAAGCGATAGTATAAAGATTAAAAGGAATTAAAAAGTGATTTAAAAAGTGTTGTAGTGCGATAAATAAAGTAAATGTGATCAGTAAAATTTAAGAATAATTTATATAAAGTGATTTTGTGAATTTTTATTGATAAACTGTGTTGTAATAAATTTTGTGAAATAAATAAATTCGTTGGTGATAAATTGAATTGAGTTTGTATTATTCACAATCCAGTGATACGAACCTTGATTGACAAGGCAAAAACGTAACACTATGGTATTTAATTATAATTATTATATTTTCATTCAACGTCGTTTCACAGTTTTTTAAAATTTTTGTCCATAAAACAGAGAGAGAGAGAGACTAAAATCAAAGCAAAAAAAAAATAACAAAACAAAATGTAGGAAAATAAACTGATTTTAATTTCTTTAGTATTGTGTTTGTGCCCCAGTTGTACTTTGTGTGAGCAATCGAGAAATTTTGTTTGAGATGGCACGTTAAGGGGACATTACACCTTCAGATTTTAAAAAAATCGAAATTTTTTTTATGATCGAATATGTTAGAATGAACGTTTTAGAACAGGATTTTAACAATATAAACATGAAAATGTCAACAAAAAAATTTATTACGGAGCGCGTCAAAGTCTTTTTTCTACGGTTTTGGTCTACTTCGCTGTACTTTAAACTCGATTATCTTGAAATGACGTTTTTCAAGTTGGCGTGCAAGATTGAGAAAAAACTACTTATTCAATCGTTCTAAAATTTTAACACGTTGATCTACACATATTTCTGTTCAGAATGAACTACGGAAGGGAAAATCGGCTTTCAATTTTTTGAGTTACAACAAATTGCAGGGGACAAAAAAGCTCCATTTTCGAAAAAATGCCGCCATTTTGTTATTTTTTAGACCATTTTCTTCCTTTTAGTTCATTCCAAGGGCGATTTAATGCTGAATAAAACCCCGTTTTTTTTCAGACTTTTCTGAGAGCAGTTCTGATGCACGCCGCGAATTTTCGGTCTTTTTGGAAAATGACCGTAGCAGACGACAAGGGGCGGAAAAAAATCTAAAAAAATTTTTTGTGTATGCTTTGACTTAAATAAAATGTCCATGGAAAGTTTCATTAAGATATCTCTTTTTATTCCATTAAAAAAAAAATGTTTGAAAAAATTTCATTTTTTTAAATTTGAAGGTGTAATGTCCCCTTAAAACATGTACCAGAAGTATAAAACATAAAAAACCAAATCTTCGGCTTTTTACATTTGTTTTTCATTGGAGTAAATTACAATGTTCGCACTTTTTTCGTTTTTTTTTTTACGAATTATGGTATAAAGTGATGATCACGGTGAGGTATAAGAGAGCATCACCGTGATTGATCATTGATCGCTCTTAGAGCACTCAGTCGTACAACAGGGCTAGGTACAACACAAAACCAACGAAAATTCTTCCTTTTTACAGTTTTAAAGAACAAGCAATACATCCAAAAACAAACAAGATTTTTCAACAATATAATTGTTTATGCCTGAAAGAAATAATAAAATTGATTAAATCAAATCATTATGTTGTAATTTAAATGATACTTATCTTATTGCAATTAGTTAATTCATCAGGAGTATACAGCTCAACGCAATGACATTTCGCAATGTAAACAAAATAATGGTGGCAAATGTATGTATTGTTGTTGAGTTGGCTACTCTTGTATCGATAAGATTGGTGTAGCAGTATTGATGAATGTAGATTGATCGTTATCGAATTAATGTAGACTGTTCATTAATGTAGATGGTTTGGTCTCGAATTAATGTAGAGTAGACGGATTTTCGTTATCGTTAGTCTGAAATCGTTAATATGATGTTGCAAAAAATATTTTTTACAATTTTCTTTCTCTTTGCGATTGGCCTTAAAACGAGTAAGTGCGAAATTCAAAATTTCTAAAAACTTTATCCATTATATAAGAATATTGAATTTTCATTAAAAATTATATAGAATAAATTATAGATCTAATACTTATATATGGTTTGAATTAATAAATAAAATTTATAGTTTCTTTATAAATTAATTAAGTTTATTAAAAATATTTAGTGACCATATTATATTTGAATGAATTCCTATAATTTCAAAAATAATTAAATAAAGTTAATAAACAAAATTAATAGTGAAAACTTAAGTTCAATAAATTAAGTGTCGTGTGTGTTTTATTTTTACGTTCAAAATTCCTCACCGCGACATTTTGGTGCCGAAACCCGGGAATTAATTCCCAATTTAACGTAGTTGTGGTTATTGTTAAAGTCGATTATTTTCACGCATCTTTATTGCTACTATCAACATTTACTTTAGTTGATCTTTCTATTTTTCAATTATCTCTTTAATATTTAGTTGATAAACAGTGATCATTTCTAATATCGTTTAAAATGGCTGAAGTAGCTAGTTTAGTAAAGAGGCGTGGTTCGATAAAAGCCACAGTTACAAATATTAAAAAATTCACGGACAGGGTTGCTGTTGACCAAGAAGCCGGCCAAGCTGTGAACAAAGAGCAAATTGAAACTCGATTAGAAAAATTAAGAGAAGCTTGGATTGAGTTTCATGAGGTCGAAAACTTACTTTCATTACACCCTGGACAAATTTTAGAATCAGAAGATTTTGAAGACAAATACTACGATACCATGGCCGCATTACGGCACATGTTAAATATTCGAACTCCGAGTATAGCACCTCAGGCATCTATTTCTAACAATATTTCCGGCAGCAGAGGTATATATGATGGAGCATATGTAGGCGCAGATATACGACTCCCAAGGGTTGCAATCGAACCATTCTATGGAGATTATTCAAAATGGCAGTCGTTTCAGGATCAATTTACTACATCAATTGATGCAAACGAATCATTATCCAGCATCCACAAATTTCAGTACTTAAAAGGTTTTTTAAAGGGAGATGCGGCAAACCTGATTCGACACTTGGCCTTAACTGAAGCCAATTACATGGAAGCATGGAACAAACTTGTGAAACGGTACGATAAAAAGAAACGCACAGTAAAAGAAATGATTGAGCTATTTTTAAATCAGCCATCCGATATTTCCGGCTCAGTTAAAGTGTTACGATCAATATGTGACGTCTCAGATGAAGTACTTAGGGGGCTTAAGGCACTTGGTAAGCAATGGGAGACTCGAGAGCCATGGCTAATTCATTTGGTGCTTAAAAAGGTGGATATCGAGACGCAGCAGTTATGGGCACAGCATTCCAATGATATTGATTGTCCAAGTGTCACCGAACTATTAGAGTTTCTTACAAACCGTTTGATGCACTTGAATCCTGTGCTCTAACTAAACGGTCTACTCAGGTACGTCAATATCCAACTGCTAAAATACTTACATCAACCACTGGAGAAAGTACCTCTGGTTGTCCAATGTGTAACAAGCGACACCCGCTATTTCGTTGCTTTCAATTTAAGAAATTAAAAGCTAATGCACGAACAAATTTTGTTCACCAGAAACAGCTATGTCAAAGATGTATGAGCTCAAGTCACAGTATTGAGACATGCGGAATAAAGCTAACATGTTACCATTGTGGAGGCGACCACAATACCCTTCTCCATATCAACGAAAATTCGTCTACTCTACATCAAATTGAAGGTTCTTCAACGGAAAATCAACCCATGGTTACATATACCACTACAGCTCAACAATCGTCCATTAACAAGACAACGGCTTCAACAATCAACACCGACAATATGTCTTCAATCAACAGTGAAAATAATCAGACAGGAAACAACTCTTACCCAAAACGCGAACAAAGTTCAGAAATTTCGAATTCGTACTCAAATTTCAGTGCTACAAATCGCACGTCGTGTTCCAACGCTGGTACTACGTTTAGTCCATCACGAGCAATATTGTCAACAATTTCAGTTAAAGTGTCAGTTACCAACGGTTCATCGGCTGTAATTCGAGCATTATTGGATAGTGGTTCACAATCATCGTTAATTAGTGAAAGCTGTGTTCATAGAATTGGTCTTAAGAGAGTACGAGCTTCTGTGATTGTGAATGGTCTTGGTGCAAAGCGTGCGGGTTATACAAAAGGTGCTGTTGAACTAAACATATATTCCAGATATGACGATACACATTCCACTAGGATAAATGCTTTAATTCTTCCAAAGCTAACAACATGCCTTCCGTCAGTTAGCATTGACAAAAGCAAATGGCCCATTCTAGACACAATCAACTTGGCGGATCCATCTTTCAATATTCCTGGAGAAATCGACATCATTCTTGGGAACGACGTATTTCTGGATATCATGATGCCAGAGAAAATCAATATCGAAAATCGCTTGTTTGCACAAAACACAAGATTTGGTTGGATTATTGGAGGGCACTTTCAGGAAAATAATCATAACCATATTACCAGCTTTCATGTATCTGTTGCTAACAATGATCTAGAGCTGCAGCTTTTACAAAGATTTTGGGAACTTGAAGAAATTCAACCAAATGTCAAACTGACCGAAGCTGAACAACATTGTGAAGATCACTACGTCAAATCAACAACAAGAGATTGCAATGGCCGTTACATAGTTCGGTTACCGTTCAAAGAATCTACAGATATCCTTGGTGCTTCGTTGTACTGCGCGGCCAAACGCTTAACAGCAATGGAAAGGAAATTCCACAAAAACCAGATGTTTGGGGAAAAATATGAACATTTTATGAAAGAGTATTTTAATCTTGGCCATATGGAGATCATTCCAACCAATGGATTATCTAATAAGCATGTATACCTACCCCATCACGCTGTATGTAAAGAAACCAGCACAACTACGAAATTACGTGTAGTGTTCGACGGGTCATGTAAGACAACTTCAGGTGTTTCTCTCAACGATGCTTTGTTGGTGGGTCCGACGATTCAGGAGGAGCTCTTGTCAATTTTACTCCGCTTTCGCAGACACAACGTAGTCCTATCTGCTGATATTGAAAAAATGTACCGTCAGGTTAAATTGCATTCCGAAGATTGTGACTTCCAGAGGATAGTATGGAGAAGTAAATTAATTGAAGCTGTGCAACACTATCGATTAAATACCGTGACCTATGGTACGTCAAGCGCACCTTTTCTAGCGATCAGAACTTTGCACCAATTAGCGGATGATTACAAAGAGAAATATCCTGAAGCGGCAGCAATAGTAAAAAGGGATTATTATGTTGATGACATGCTGACTGGATGCGAAGATGTGCAGCAGGCAATAACCATATTCAACGACATGTCAAAGTTACTAGCTGAAGGGGGATTTAAACTGCGAAAATGGCATTCAAATAGCGAGGAAGTACTCAGTCATATACCGATTGAATTACGTGATACGAGCGATTTAGAATTGGACGATACTGCAAGTGTAAAGACATTGGGGCTACACTGGAACCCAGTCCAAGATACATTCACTTTTAAAATTTCTCTCGATCTAGATATTAAATGCACAAAAAGGTCATTGCTATCAGAGGCGTCGCGAATATTTGACCCTCTTGGATGGATTTCTCCAACAACGATTTCAATTAAGTTGTTATTTCAACAATTATGGCTTCGAAAAATTGATTGGGATGACGAACTCCCAAAGGACATGCAGGAAAAATGGGTCAAACTTCGATCGTATTTACCAGAGCTGGCGCAGATTTCAATTCCAAGACCATTGCAGGCAGCAAATAATATAAATGCTCAAATCCATATATTTTCAGACGCATCAGAATTGGCGTATTGCGCTGTTGCTTACCTGCGGACCGAAAAAATGGGAATCTTTACTACTCGACTAATTGCTGCAAAAACCAGAGTTGCTCCAATCAAGCAAGTTTCATTACCCAGGCTAGAATTATGTGGTGCAGTTTTGTCTTGTCGGTTGATGAAATACATTCAACGATCTTTGGCAATCAATTCCTGTGACGTTTTCGCCTGGACGGATTCCCGGATAGTATTAGCATGGCTATCGGATCATCCTAGAAAATGGAAATGTTTTGTGGCTAATCGGGTTTCAGAAATAATAGAGACAATTCCAAGAAAACACTGGATGTATGTGCCATCGAGAGAAAATCCAGCTGACCTTGGATCTCGTGGAGTAATTCCGTCTATCTTAATACAAAATGAACTATGGTGGAATGGTCCTAATTGGTTGGGGAAAAATAATGAACAATGGCCAAATGATCCTGGGCAATCGGAGAAACTACGCATCGACGAGCGGAAGAAGAATTACGACTGCTTTCATGCTCATATTCAAATTGATATTTGTGCTACGTTATTCGAAAATGTTTCATCATTGCAGAAAATTTATCGGATACTTAGTTATGTATATAAATTTATTTCTTTAATAAAAGTAAGAATACGAAAACGAGCCGAAGAAGAGAAACAATTATTACCGGATCCAGAAACATCAATAACACTTTACGAATTAATTCTTGCCGAAAATTTATGTATTCGATGGGCACAAGAAGAATCATTTTTAGACGAGATAACAAGTCTGAAAAAAATAGGCAATTACCAGTTCGGAGCAATCTGTTAAGCTTAACACCATTTTTAGATGAGAACGGAATATTAAGAGTTGGTGGTAGAATTCAAGAAGCAAGCTGCAGTTTTGATACGAAACATCCGATAATACTACCAAAGAATCACGTATTGAGCCACTCCATCATCACGTATTATCACACGAAGTATTTGCATCCAGGAGCCACACTACTAAGCACTCTAATCAAGCAGAGATTTTGGATAATAGGGTGTCGAAACATGACTAGATTTGCCGTGGCAAAATGCGTGACGTGCTTCAAATACAAACAACATAGCAATCAACAACTAATGGGCAATCTACCAAAGGCTCGGGTGTCATCGTGTCGACCATTTTTAAGCACTGGGGTTGATTACGCAGGTCCAATATATATAAAAGAAAGAACTGGCAGAGGTCCCTGTAAAACTAAAAAAGGATATATTGCCTTATTTGTTTGTATGTCTGTTAAGGCGGTACACATTGAGATCGTGAACGATATGACTAGCGAGACATTCATAGCTGCATTACAAAGATTTGTATCCCGAAGAGGGTTACCTGTTGAAATTTTTTGTGATAACGGCAGTAATTTTGTTGGCAGTAAACGTGAACTTGACGAATTATTTGATCTTTACAAATCAGAAAAACATTTTAATCTAATATCACAATTTTTATCTTCGCAGAGAATCAAGTTTAACTTTAATCCTGCCAGCGCACCACACTTTGGGGGATTATGGGAGGCTAATGTGAAATCAGCGAAACAGCATCTAAGAAGAGTCGCTGGGACGATACCGCTAACATTTGAAGAGCTCACTACATTAATGACACAAATTGAGGCTGTTCTCAATTCACGACCACTATGCCAAATGTCAGAAGATGTATCTTCCTTTGATGTGCTAACACCTGGGCATTTTTTGATTGGTGAACCTCTTACAGCAATACCGGAGCCAAATCTAATGCATTTGAATACATCAAAATTATCGAAGTGGCAGAATATCCAAAATCGTGTCCAAGGCTTTTGGAAAGTCTGGTCAAAAGATTATCTGACTAGTTTAAATCAAAGGTCAAAATGGAAAACAACAACAAAAAATTTGGCCGTTGATCAATTGGTTCTCATCCAAAACGACAACATTCCGAAGGGTACCTGGTTACTTGGGCGTATTGTGGAGTTACATGCTGGACATGATGGATGTGTTCGAGTAGCAACTATTAAAACAACCAAAGGATTAATTAAGCGGCCAATCGTAAAATTAATCCCGGTACCTATAGAATAAAATTAAAAAAAAAAAAAAAAAGCGAAACGTTTTATTCCATGTCAATGCATAATAACTCAGGCCTTCAGCCGCATATTTGTATTTCATTTGTTAATGTTCTTGCTTTAAATCTTAATCATTAGTGTAAAATTTGAATGTCGCATTTATTCATTATATTTGTTGATTTGATTCCATCAATTTTGTGGCCCAGAATGTTTATGCCTGAAAGAAATAATAAAATTGATTAAATCAAATCATTATGTTGTAATTTAAATGATACTTATCTTATTGCAATTAGTTAATTCATCAGGAGTATACAGCTCAACGCAATGACATTTCGCAATGTAAACAAAATAATGGTGGCAAATGTATGTATTGTTGTTGAGTTGGCTACTCTTGTATCGATAAGATTGGTGTAGCAGTATTGATGAATGTAGATTGATCGTTATCGAATTAATGTAGACTGTTCATTAATGTAGATGGTTTGGTCTCGAATTAATGTAGAGTAGACGGATTTTCGTTATCGTTAGTCTGAAATCGTTAATATGATGTTGCAAAAAATATTTTTTACAATTTTCTTTCTCTTTGCGATTGGCCTTAAAACGAGTAAGTGCGAAATTCAAAATTTCTAAAAACTTTATCCATTATATAAGAATATTGAATTTTCATTAAAAATTATATAGAATAAATTATAGATCTAATACTTATATATGGTTTGAATTAATAAATAAAATTTATAGTTTCTTTATAAATTAATTAAGTTTATTAAAAATATTTAGTGACCATATTATATTTGAATGAATTCCTATAATTTCAAAAATAATTAAATAAAGTTAATAAACAAAATTAATAGTGAAAACTTAAGTTCAATAAATTAAGTGTCGTGTGTGTTTTATTTTTACGTTCAAAATTCCTCACCGCGACAATAATAATAAATAATACACAGACACACAACAATCGAAAAATACATCCAACCTCAACATATATAATAAGTATATTATTCCTTTTACACATGTAATGCAATGAAATTTAAAACATCATGAATTTACCTGGAAATTACCTAGGAATAAGTCAACTAAGCCGAGCAATACGTACAACAACAATACGATCAGCAATTACAAGAAATACAAGAAAATTAACAATGTTGTTGTTGCATAGTACACTTCCCATTACCATCGCAAACATATTCAAACATAAATCATCGTTATGTTTCCATTTTTTGATACATTTCTATAACCAATACATTATATTAAAATTTAGCATGCATAATAGTATATGATTCAACGAGCATATAATAATAGCTGTTATTCACGAAGATGACGTTTACCGACACGAGCCGATAGGCGAGTGTCGTAAATCATCTGAGTGCATAACATCCATTATATGCAAGTAGAATACGATACTTTGTCCACGACCGATAAAAAATGTTATATTTTATAATCAAATACTTAAATAATCCTAAAATAATTTCCGTCGACGTTTTGACGTCTCAATTTAATTATAATGAAAATGACAAGAGACTACTAGATAAAATTTCCAAAATGAATAATTTACTTGATAGTAGTGAATAATGGAAGAAGAGACTACTAGATAAACTAGCAGTGAATAATGGATATCATTATAATTGAAGAAACAAATCTATAATGAGTATATTATACGTTAGTCGTGGACAAATAAATAATTTGCTATATATTGAATGGCTGTTTCTGAATTCAATTCAAACGTACTCGATCATAGGAAGTATAAGAATCCCATTTGAATCGAACATACGTACATTTGCTCTGCATACAAACAATACACATATGGCAAACAAAACACTTTCCAGTTTTATACTACACTTACGAACACATATTAAGTAGAGTAGAAAAATTAAAACAGAAGAATATTATGTTTTACAAATGTCCATGTGTTGACAAGAAATAGTTAACTGCCTATACATACAACCAAAACCAACAAAAATATTTATACATATGTATAGATATTTTTGGTGGTTTTGAGACAACTCTTACCGAAGCCTGCTCTAGACAAAACTGTCAACCAAAAGCTGTTGACAAAAGTTTAGAGAACAATCTCTCTGTGGACCAGCAGTAAACTGAGGAGCACATCCACTCAGGCACTGGAGACTAATTTTGCTAATTTTGACTCTTCTAGATATCTCGGGGCAACAGTTGGCAGCTTGTACTACCGTATGACTGAAATCCATCTCAATGTGGACCTGCAACAATACGGGGAACTCATATATTTTGTGCAACAAATAAAGTCCCAAGACCACCGGCTATACTGTCCCATCATTATCTTTTGACACAAAGTTCCGGACTAGGATCCCATCCAGGGAGGACTGGATGATGGGTGCAGTTTTGGAACCAGGCGTTATAAACTTCTTTATTGATGGTTCAAAACGGGACGGGAAAGTCGGGGCTGGAGTGTTCTGCGAGGAACTTCTGTTAAATCTCTCCTTCCGTCTCCCCGACTACTGTAGCATTTTTCAAGCTGAAGTAACTACCATAAAGGAAGTCGTAGACTGGTTAAGGTATAATGTAATATCGGTATCAGAACTGTCTCTAATCCTTTAACTAGATGGCAGATCAGTTCAACATCCACATTTTATGAGTGCCAGGACATTTCATAAGTACAGAGAATATAAACGCCGATGAACTGACTCGACGTCGTACAACGGACTTTTCATAAAGCAGAAAGGATATTGAAATGCCTCTTGCGGTTTGCAAACTGCTGCTTCAGGAAGAAGCTAGCAAGCTGACGAATGACAGATGGTCAAGTATCACCTCATGCATAATAACTCGGCAGGTCTGGCTAAAGTTGGACTTGGCGAGATCCAAACAGCTGATCTCACTTCAGCGAAGTCAGCGAAAGTCCCAAGACCACCTGTCACCGATCTCACTTCAGCGAAGTCAGATCAGTGTGGTTGTTGAAGTGATTACGAGGTACTGTCTTGTAGGTAGACGCGCGAGTAGACTTGTTTTTTATGACTACAGCCGTAGTTCTTACAAGGTTTTTTCTTCAAGGACCTGACGGACCTCTGTAGGATTGTCGTCAGGAGTATCCACCGCATTGTTAACAGCTCAAAATGGTTCCAATGAGTTGGAGGAAGCAATTATTCGTGCTATGGCTACGGACCACTTTTGTGCCTATGCCTGGTCCTAGTGGACCGTCACCTAAATCTAACCTAACCTAACCTACCGAAGCAAAAATCATATAATACAAATAAAAAGAAACAACATTTTCTTTACACAATTCATACCACATATGTACATATGTACATATGTATATACAGCCCAATACATGTGGCATGAAAATACCTGTCTAACGATCCCGTCAATATTTTTTTTTGAACATGTTTCTCCTTGTTCAAATCTTTTCACATCAACTGTTTATTAGTTACACTTTCCACTACACTATTTTACACATGAAACTAATTACACAAAATCTGGCTTTTTATGAAACTAATTACACAAAGTCACACGCGATATTAATTAATTTAAGCTTTAAATTCTTTAATTATTCAACATTTGTTCACAAAATCAACATAATTGACGTTTACACATTTTTTTGATTTCCTTTATTTTACTATCTATGTATGTATGTCCTTAGACGTTCACTAAATTTTTTACATTGATAAAATCCCACTTACATTATAATTATTATAAATTTATACAACACAAAAATTTAAATATTATTGATTCGATTCTTTAGAGAATTAAAAAATTATTGTTTGTTTGCTTATCTAGGACATACAGAGAGTTAAAGTCAAACTCATACACTACAAAAAATTAGTACATTTTTAAAGAATATTCGCCCTTCTCAGCCTTCTCCTTATGAAATGATATACAATTTTTTATTCTATTTTGATACATTTTGGAATGTACACTCTCCCTATATATTTTTAAGTTCGAAGACTAAGCCTTTATATTTTAAATTTGTCACCAATAATCCAAGATTTACAAAAAAATAAATACTGTTCTCATTTTATTTAACGGTATTTATTTGTTAATTTTGCATTTAATAGTCAAAGGCGTAGGCAATGCAATTTAATAAATGAATTTTCAGAAAAAGCCCGATAAAGTAGGCATTCTGTAAAAATAAACTTTTTATGTGTATGAGTTTGACTTTGACTCACTGTATTTAGCAAATCAAAAACTTTGTGACGTTCTAATGTTTCACTCGTTGTGGTAGTGAAAAGTTTACTCACCAGTTGAGTGGTACCTGGGGCGTGGAATCCCTAATTTCTTCCCGTATTGTTGGGACCTATAGTTCTCTAAGAATTACATATATCGTTTGGCACGAACCATTTTGCAAATATTACGATTAAGTTCGAGTTGCTGGCCGTTGTCCACAGCTGTAACCATACGTCCAGGAAGGTTTTATTCTAATTTTATAGAGGAGTAATTTATTTTTAATCGATAAACTTGATTATTTGCAAATGAGCGTACATTTTTGTCACTTTCATTCCCAATTATATTTTTTGTCTGTGAATACTTAAATATTTTACGTCATCAGTTTGATTTGTATCTTGGTTTTTCATGCAATCGTTCCTTCGTCTGATTAACGTACACCTTTTGTATAAAATCATGTCCAATATTTTGTTAGTCTCGATGTTGGTTTTATCGTTAAGTACTATTGCGTTGTTACGGTGTTTGTATATTTTAAGTTCTTCTAATTTGTCCTTTTTGTCATTTTAGGCTAGGCGAAGTGTAATATGTAGGTTTGTTTTGATCGTCTTTGAACAAATGTAGATTTATAATTTGTATTACGTATGCTCCTTGAATCGTTTTATAAAGACTCGGCCGGTTTGTCCGACAGTATGTATTTGTACTGAACAACTTTCTTGAAAGTTACTTTAGCCACTTGGACTATGGAATTCCTTTTGTTTGGTAGGTTCTTTTGACGAAATACCTTCATAGACCTATGCGTTGGCTCCGGGCCCCAGTCAAAAACAAAAAGGAGTTTCAGTCAAAAATTAAAAGGAACTCAGTCAAAATAGTTTTAGACCGAAGTGCCTTTTCAGAAGGAAGTTCATTCAAAAAACTAAAATGGCATTAAAGTCAAAACTTTTATGCTGGAATTCTTTTTTGTTTTGTGAAATTCATTTTAAAAAGCTAAATCAGTCAAACAACTAAAAAGGAATTCCAGGAAAAATTTTCACGTTGGGCTCACGTTCATTACTCTCACTAGTATCTTAGCCATAAGTTGTACCAGGGTAATCTTCCACATAATAGGCTATCTTTTACTATTTTGATTAGCGCCACTACTTCTAGCTTACTTCCCCCTAATTTCTGTTGATTCTGGCATAGATAACTCTTTTGGATATCGATGGTATCTCTACTCTCTCCTCATAACCTCCCATCCTTAATGTTGCTATTTTGAAGGGGTACCTCCAAATTGCACCATTTCAATACTTGGTTCTTTAGATCCAGTGACATTATGGTGCTCTGACATAAAATCTAGGCCTAAGATAAATTGGCACATTATGCCGGCAGCAATGAATCGAGGTTCAAATTGTTTTCCTCTGACAGTCATTAATAGGGAACACCCTCTTTGCACTGCTAAAGCGTCTCCAACAGCTGTTCTTAGGTTGTAAGGAAACGATTTTTCCATTAGCTCTTGTGGCACCATGTCAGGACGTAAAACCGATCTTGAAACTTCGGTATCTAAAGTGAATGTATACGCTTGTTTCTCTAATGCGCCATCAACTATTTTGACCTCTATTTGCGCTATACTTTCTCCATCGAGCCTTCGCAGTTTAACGGAATCGGAGCTTAGGCTGGCTCTAGCTGCCTCGTATTCCAATGCCAATTCTAAGACATCATTTAACTGGTCGTCTCTTACGGCGTTAATGAATGGATCCACTGTCAGTTGATTCAAGACATCTATCAGAAATTCGCAATAAGCTAGCGCGCTAACTTGATTAGGCGTTCTCCTTGTTGTTGTCCCCTATTATGCAGCTCGAGTTTACATATCTCCTGTACATGGCTCTGTCTGTACCTCAACTGTAATTCCTTCAGAATTCTTTCGCTGCTCATCTCTGCTGCGATACGGCAGGTATCAGCAGGCTTGCATCTTAGTTCCAAGATTAATGCATTAAGCTGTTCATCTACACTCCATCCGTTATGTTTATTTATTTAATGATTAATTTAAACACCTATTGGTAAACTCTATTTTGAGCAAAACCTCATTTACAATAGAGTAAATAAAAAGAAACAAAAAGCAAAATTTAACATAAAAAAAAACGGAAATTTTCCGCTCCGAATTCCTGCGAGGCGGAAGCCTTTCATTCGGCACCAGTAAATAATGCGTCGAAGGTTAGGCTAAAGTGAAGACTGCTTTTGAAGCCTTAGATATAGCTCCCTCCATCTTATTGCCTTTCGTGGGAAGTTCTCGCCGCTCCAACTCATCTCTAAGCTGTTGAGATGTTGTAAGCATTAATGTTTTTCAACATTGAGTGCAAAATCCCACTTCTGATTCCAAATTATTAGGGATTTCGGAATATTTTCAGGATCCGTTTAGAAACTCGATTAGTTTATTAACACTGTACAATTTATTCTGCAATAAATGACAACACTTGGTTTTCCAGTACTTTTTAATTCTTTACAATTTCGCTAGTTCACTTTTAAGCACTTTTACTATATCACTAGTTCACCTATTTCACTTTATTACCACTTGTTCACTCTATTTGGTTTAATGAACGGATTTTATACTGCGACTTGATTGTATGCGTTTATATACAAGTTCAATAAACTCTCAAACTTTCCATATTGCGTTGTTGCATCAAAATTGTCCTAGTATGCGTAGAGAAATCTATGACGTAATAATTGCAATTTGCACATTCATTATTAATTGCACTCTCTTGTTCTTGTACACGCCTTGCTTCTCGCACATTGATGTGTTTTGCAACATTTCCGTGACTCATCACATCAACCTCGGTCGTCGATTTAAATAAATATCCGTAATAACAATTGCATTGCCCTGGTGAGGATCGATCTTTACTACTATATGCTACGTAGCTGCGACTCTCTCCACTGGACTAACGTCACTTACGTGATAGTGTTTAACGTTGGGCAAAATTGTCACAATATTTAATCATGAACTATATGATTTTGTCATAAAATTCAGGTGCAAAACTATATACTATTTCTTCCTCTTTATTTTCTGATATCAGGTTAGGTTAGGTTAGGTTGGCTGTCCTAAGTGACCGGCATAGAGACAAAAATGGTCCGCAGCCATACCACATACAAATTTGTTTTTACGGCTCTACCCACTGAACCATCCAGAGCTTACAATGAAGCGTTGAATACACCTGATGTTCATCCCTTTGAGATCCGTCAGGTCACTGAGGAGAGGAGCTCCTAAAAATTTTCATCTGCTTAACGCTAGATGGAGACAAGTGCAGAGTAGATGGAGTAGAGTTTCTTCCTCCTCTACATCTTTACAGATTCTACAGTAGTCATTAGAGAAGACTCCTAGTCTCCGCGAATGTTCACCTATGAGACAGTGTTCAGTAATAACCCCCATGACCATACTAGTATGGAGACGCTGAAGTGTTAATAGCTGTCTAGTTCTTGCTTGATCCAGTGTTGGCCAAATCTACCTAGTTATAGCACACGAGGTGCCATTGGATCATCTATAGTTCGCTGTCCTCCTAGCTTCCTCCAGAAGCAATGGAAAGCGGAATTTCAACATTTACCTTACTTGGTAAAGTGAGGCAATTCGTACGCTGCCAAGCGAGTTCATCTACCTTTTTATTCCCCACAACACTGAAGTGCACTAGCACTCACATTAAGTTGATCTTGAACTGAACTGTCATCTCGTTAAGAGATGAGAGACAGCTCCGGGCTACCTTCGACGTCAGGAAATAAGCTCGTAGGATTTTAATAGCTGCCTGACTGTCCGTAAAAGTACGAATATTCCCTTACAGATACTACATTATACCTCAACCAATCCACGGCCTCAACTATTGAAATTAATTCAGCCTGAAAAATTGCTGCAATAGTCGGGAAGACGAAATGAGAGGTTCACATTTAGTTTCTCACAGAAAACACCACAACCAACCCTATCATCCATTTTTGAACCGTCCGTGAAGAAGTTCAAAACTTCAGGGCTCAACGTCTCTTCACTCAGCCAGTCCTCTCTGGAGGGAGTATAAGTATGAAACCTTTCCTCAAAAGATGGTAATGGAATTTTGTTATCGGTGGTACCAGGGATATATCTGTTACACAAAATAGATTAGTTTCTCCTATTACTACAGATCCACATAGAAATGGATTTGAGCCTTATGGGTATGAATGCGGACATTTGAGTACTCAGAATATCTAGGGGTATGAGATGAAAAAGAATCTCCAATTACTGAGTGGGCGTACTCCTGAGTGCACCACTAATACACAAGGTGGAAGTTCTCGGAATTTTCATCAGCAACTTTTGGTTAGCCGTACTGTTTAAGGCTGGCCACCAAACAACAATCCCATATAAAAGTATGGCCATATCACTGAAGTATGCGATACGAGGTTCAAGACTCCATCGTTTTCCAATAGCGTTTTTTCAGGAGTATAGCGCTATAGTAGCTTTATTTACCTTTTCTAAAATATTAGACTTCCAACCAAGTCTGTTAACCAAAACAACACCCAGATATTTCGCTTTATCATTAAAGGTCAAGCTAATAACTTTTAAAGTAAGAGGTTCAATCTAAGGAAGTTGTATTTCCTAGAGAAGAGGGCCACCTTAGTTTTACGTGGATTGACATTTAGTCCACAACTGTTGGCCCAATTAGAAAGAAGACCAAGCGCGCATTGCATGCGCTCTTCTAAGGTACAAGGATACTTACCAAAGACACCAATAGCAACGTCATCCGCATAGGCAACCACTCTAAAACTTTGCCCCTCCAGGTCCAGTAACAGGTCTTTTATTACCAAGTTCCAAAGAAGGGGAAAAGATTATACCTTGCGATGTACTTACACCTACAAATCTGCTAATAGGGGATCCACCCAGCTTAGCTTTCACGATCCTGCATCTCATCATCTATCTGATATATCCAGCCAATGAGCGATTCATCCACACACAGATTCGACAAAGCCCGAGTTATTGCCACCGGTTTAACGTTGCTAAAGGCACCTTCTATATCCAGAAAGGTTAGCAGGGTGTATTCCTTAAATTCTAGGGATTGCTCAATAGGACAAATCAGGGAGTGTAGAGCGCTTTCTACCGATCTTCCTTTGCACTACGCATGTTGAGATTTCGACCACCTAGCCGGCTCAATAGAGCCGCTAATGTGAGCTTCTATTTGTCTTTCTAGTATTTTTAATAGAAAATATCATAATTTTATAGGCTTAAGGTCTTTGGGATGGCAATGAGAGCATTTTCCGCCTTAGGTATAAATATTACATTTACCTCAGTCCATTTCCTAGGAATGTGGCAAAGATCCAGGCTACCTCTGAAGATAACTTCCAGCCAGGGTAGAGCTAAGTCAATGGCTTGCTGAACATCCGCAGGAATAATGCCATCAAGTCCAGCTGACTTATATTGCTTAAAGCTATTAATTGCCCGTATTAACTTCCTCCTGCTTATTATTTGACTTTCAACGCCTGAACCCGTAAAAGCATTCGGCATTTCAGGCGCCATTTCGGAGCACTCCAGAAAGTGGGCTATCATTAGTAATTCCAAAGATTCAGCACAAGTTATAGTCGAAGAAACATCCGGCCGCTGGAGATGACTCGGGATGATAGCACTTGAAGCCAGTACTTTACGTAGCCTCGCAGCCCCCGAGGACTCCTGTATTTTACCAGAGTAGAGCCTCCAGGCACTTATTATTTCATATTTGTATGTTCTGACGACTTCTTTATAGCAGTCCCAATCCACTGAACTTTTCGTTTTCTTGGCTTTTCTAAAAAGCCTTTTGCATGTTTGATGAGAGCTTTGGAGCTGTTCCAGTCATCCCGCTCCTGTGTAAATTCAGGGGGTTTAGGAACCGGTACTGGCAATGAATTACCTAGAATGGTGCTGAAGGTATTCCAGTCGGTTTTCCTCCTATTTCCAAACATAGCCCTATTTGTGGGTTCTGTAATCAGTTCATACTGAAGCTAGCAGTAATCAGAAAAGGAATGGTTATCAGACATTTTCCAATTCACCAAACTACCCTTAATAAATCTGAGACAAGCGAGAAATCTAGCACCTCTTGTCGATTTCTAGTTATACAAGTGGGTTTACACCCAAAATTACATATTTGAAGGTTAGTACTAAGAACAAAGTCAAGGAGTAGCTCACCTCTCTTGTTTGTACCCGTACTTTCCCATATTGTATGGTATGAGTTCACATCACTGCCCTGGATGACTGCAACCTTCCGCTTTTGAGCATCCAATAAATCATTTCTAAGAATTGCAGGTGGTATGTCATCACCTTCATATAGTAGAAGGCTTAAATAAGCCAGAGATTTAAACTACTAATCTCAATGCCAGCCGCCACTACATCTGAGTTGCTGTAATTAAACAGCACAAACAAGTTTAGATTAGTTCTAGCAATAATACACGAACGAATATTACCTTCCTTCTTGGAAAACATCACTTTATAGTTTGGGGCCCTGAGTTTCATACCCCGGTCTCCAATGACCCATGGCTCCTGGATTAGGACAACATGAACTCAGCATCAATCAACACCATCGCCTCCACCACCGCCGTATCGGAATTCCCCGCCCAAAGGCGAATCTGACACCAAGTCCTCCTGGAGCCCACATAGTGTCCCCAAGGATCTGGACATCTCGGAATTTGGTACTGCGGCACCAGTTTCGCTAGAACTTTTCTCCTTTCACAAAGTGTTAGAGGAACTAGCTTTATGCGAGCTAGTGTCCTTTTTAATTACTGCTGTTTGTGAACCAGGCCTAACGGTCAACGCTCCCCCAGCAGTTGTTGTAATAGAGAGACCACCAATATTTTTGCTTATATCCCGATTCATTACTTGGCTTTCATGGCGGGGCTCACAAGCCGATGTCCATCCAGCCGTACTTTCCTGATGTTTAAGTGTCCCGGCCTCTATCTTCCTGTGTAGATCTTTCATAAGAATCCCACGAGTAGCGGAGAAAAGAAAATGTCTGGAAAAGGCTGCATAATCCAGAGGGCGCCAAGTATCCGGATGGATCTGATAACTAATATCAACTAGACCACCTATCTGATATTAAGTAAGATAGAAAAAATCTTTTCAAAGATCAAAAGACAGGAATTTATTAAGCACTATGAGAAAAAATTTAGAAGGCGTGATTAAAGGTAGGGTTGGAACAGTTGAAACATTCATTCATTTTGGAAAAGGTTTCATTCCATTTGAAATTTCTTTTGTTTCGGAGCAAGTCTTATTCATTTCGGAAATGGTTTCGCTTACTTCTAAAATGGTTTCATTTAATCAGAAGCCCCTATAGGTAAGGTTTGATTTGGTAAGATTATACTCAAAATCATGAATCATTTTTGACGAAAAGTGTTAAAGGCGTACACTTTCAAATTTATCTAGAATTAAAAACGGGCGAGATTTTAATTTATCTGCACTTGCCTAATATATCAATCTTAAGTTCAATTATAGATTATAACCATCATAAGATTATATTCCTGATTTGGAACACAATTACAGAGAGCCCAACGGAAAAATGATTTGCATAAATCTGATGCGATTATCACTCTATAATTATTAATCTGCTGGTAATTATGCTCTTCCAATCCAAAATCACGCACATACCATTCGATATTAATCAAATCAATATTAAAAATAAGCGTGGAAACAAAAATAAAGTCTGAATAAAATCAGTGCATAGTATTTGAATTTAAATATAAAAAATTCTTGTACAATCATTATATCATTAGCTAAATTTTTCATAATGAACAGTATAATCCAACCACTCTCAATAAAAATGACAAATAAAACGAAAGTTATCGCCGCTAGGATGCTTTTCGTTAGCCGGTCTGGTGGTTAATAACACAATTTAGTTTAATCAGAAATTTAGTCGAAAAAATCGACTGAGGAACACAGCATTAGGCTTAAAACTATTATTTATTGTTTTCTATTTTTAATAAATCAGTAAAACATTTAAACTATTAAATATTATTTTCTTAGAAAATTCGTATATTGTATCATCTGTTGTAAATTCGAAAAGTACACTAGCATAAATTGTCTATAAATTAAATTATTTATCCACCTTATGGTAGTTAAATGTCTGCACTAGCCGTAACATATACATTTAACTAATTTTTTGTTTTCCATTATTTTCTGAAAATGAGTTATTAAGTTTATATTACAGTTTTCTGTTACAGAGATTGGATGAGTTACAGAGTTTGCATGATTATATTGCAGAGGCAGAAAATTTCATAAATTTACACTGCATCATTATTAGAATAAAAAGTATTTACGATTAATAAAATACCTCATCCATAATAATCAATAGAGACTTACGAATCATTCAATCTTAACAAAATATTATTATTATGAATTATGAACATTCACATAATTTTAACTACCCAGAACTAAAAGTGTTCTTTTATATTTTGTTTCCTTCGACCCACACAATTTGTTTTTATTTAGAACAAAACCCTTATAGCAAACCAAAATTATTTAATCAAAAATATTGATATGAAACCAAAATTGAGTCAAATTGAAATGTTGTCAAAACATCATCATCATAAAATTCTGTTCTGATTATTCAACTAAAAATAGGATTGTTTGCAGCCTACATCATGCTGCGAAAATAAAATAGGAAAATCTAAGAATATTTTATCCGTATCACCCAGACTCACCCCATTCGTCAAATTGATGGGAACAGAAAACAGTACAAAAAAAAAAAAACAAGAAAACTCTATTTACATCAATTTCATATCACTGTCTCAGGTTCTCTCCTTTTTGTTTAGTAGGTATTCGTCTTATTGACTTTAGAGCAAATTAAATACACAATAAAATCATAATTTAAAGAATAATTAATTATTGTGTTATTATTTGTACAGGAGAGACTGACAAAAAGGAATAATAAAAAGGGATGTTCCGTTTAATATTTTCTATTTAATGTTAAAATGCCAAACTCTTGGGTAAAGGTATAAAATATCTGTTTTTGACATTTTGATTTCAGTCATGCATAATAAAAGTACCATAGCAATATAATAAATATGTACACAGACAATCCTCCTACTTGCTATCGTTTTGTTTTCGATTTTTTGTTCCCAACTTTTTGTTTAAAGGAAAGAATCACTCACCCATTCTCCCTTACGTAATTTTATTAATAATATTTTTTTTATTGTTATATTTAATTTTGATATAAAAGTGTAAAATTAATTATGATTTATCCATGTCAAATTCATTACGATAAACGATAAATGGTTCGCGGTATAATGTATTGTTTGTTATGATATTTAGAATATTTATGGAATTGAAATATTTCCACTTGTTGAAGATCTATTTGGTTTACATTTAAGGGTTTTAAGATTGTTATAAATAAAAAAGATATCGCACCTAAAAGCAAAAATAAGCTTCGAAATATTGAGTAAAATTTAGAATCAAATTGATTTGTTATTATCGAATTGTTACACCTAATATTTACTATATTTAGTCAGTTTTCATGATTTGACGTAATTGGAATCATGCTCAATAAAGGATCTAATGTTCTGTTTTCATAACGCATTTGCTACATGCAAGGGTTTCTCCTAAAGTGTTTGGTGAATTTCGGTGATTTTGGGTCGGTCAATCATCCGTTAACCCTTATCTTGGAATACTATATGCCTTTTTATGTAAAGGGTATACTATTAGATGCGTCACAAGTATTTAAGCTGTTTATAAAAAGAAATGTTATTCTTTTCTTTCCCATTAATAATGAAAGCTAATTGCGTTCAAACATGCTCCCATACATGCGTTTGAAGAATTTCACCATATACCAATGACTTAAAGAAATATCCGAAGAAATTTCATGAATACATTCGATTAGGTAGGCATTGATACATTCGATTATTTTCTTATTGATTGTTTAAAAAATGTTTAAAAAAAACATAATATTTTGCATAAAATTCCGCAACATTTTTTTTTATTATATAGTAGTACACAAACATTTTTTATATAGTGGAGGCACACAAGCCACTAAACCTAAAATATTAAGTTGCGGAAAAATTATTGAAGGATTTTTTGGTTACATTTTTCTTTTATTCAAAATGCATGTTATTTAAGTAAATATTGGCGACCTGGGGTGCTATTCTTGAACCATTACGAAAATTTTCGTATTGCGAGTTAGTGTAAAAGTATTACGAAAACTAGGATTTTTGTATTACTTTTAAACTAATTCGCAATACGAAAATTTTCGTAATGGTTCAAGAATAGCACCCCTGTACCTTTTGCGATTTTTCGGAAAGTTTCATAATTCCATCGGTGTAAAACATCTGTGGTTTATCGGCGAAATGCTTGGCCAAGTGATTTTCACAGGATTTTACTTTTCTGTCTTCTAATAAAAATCACACTTTTTTATTTATCTACAATACTAAAAAAATAATCTTATTTCCTTTTCCTTCCTTTCCCTCGCACATAAGACACGAATTGGAAGAGAGACAACGCGAGTGCAACACAACAGGAAAATTTTTCGAAAACCTACCCTATTAAAAACATCTTGGTGAAATGTCGGTTTAAACTTTTTTGAACTTTTAAAATGAAGGAAATTTCATCTACTCTCCGATGCTTGGAGTTTTATTTATTTTTTTGTTTTTTTAGGACTTTATTTAGACATCCATTTTGTAGAGAATTTAGAAACCTTGAGAACGAGATTGTTGAATTTGCTTTAAGACAAACTTTTGTTGAGAAATTGCAATAATTAAGTAAATAATTAGTAACTAATTTAAGGCTGGAATTTGTAGTTTCCAAACATGAATTAATTAAATATACATATAGCTATATATTTTTTTAATGAATAAACTTTGAAATTAAAACTAATTTAAAATTTTTTAATTTATATTTTAATACGTTCCGAAGATTGTAAAAAATTATGAAAAAATGAATCTTCACAACAGGCCGCGGTGACTGGACTTATTATACCACAATTTACGTTATGTTGTTCCAAGAAGTTCCCCTTTATCGAGATAAGACCGATAGTGAGTTTCTTTACGGTTCGTGAGATTTTGTTTAACATTTTATTTTTTCTTTGGATTTTTATTTTACGAATGTGAAATTTCCGACAAAACATCAAAATTAACAAATTTTTTTTAATGTATTGGTGAAACAGTGGGTAAAAGCAATATTATCATAAAACCGCAAGATTTGTTAGATTTAATAGCGTAAATCAATAATTACTAAAAGTAAATTACTCAAAAATTAAGCTTAATTAGCAAATAATTTATCAAATAACACATACTTTATAGGTTCACTGTATTGAAGATTGGTCAACTCACAGAGATGTTCCCGGGATATGACCTATGCCAATATTTAGCTTTACTCTACAGACAGAAGGAACCTTTTGTTATTGCGTGTGAACGCTTGAAGTATATATGAAAATGTACGTAATTTAGAGTTTCGCTATACATATAGAAAATTGGCCCTATTGGTAGTGTACCAATTAAAAATTTAATTATTAATTGTATCGTTCCTCCTTTGGATTTTTTCAATTGGTTAAGGCTGATAGATGAATTTGTTTCTATATATAAGTTGGTTAACTAAACTTACGATTTGCAATAAAATAAAATTGCTGAATTAACATATAGTTTGTCAGTAGTCAGCTCAGAGAATTTCTTTAAGTCGTCAAAAACTTTCCAATTATTATTGAACTAAATTATTAAAATTTATTAATGCCTTCAAAAAATAATTTTCGTTATTTAGTAATATTTTGGCTTCTATCTCGCAAATCTTTATATTGTAATTTTCATTATTATAAGATTGAACATCTGCAATGGCTATGCCATAATTACTTCTAATTTTATTTACTATTAAATTTCCACCATAGTCAGAGCATGTTAAAGTTCCAAACGAAATCGAACTTGCAACATTGCGGAGCGTATTTTCGTTCACTCAGAAAATATCGAAGGGTAAATAGCAAGTCTGTGAATTACGAATATGAACCACCCCTTCTTCGACACACTTCTGATACACCGATGTTGGTTGCGGTATCATTTTATTAGTTAAATATGTTATTTGGCACTCCGCATTCAATACAGAAGACCTGCCAAACTGTTCTATGCAGTTATTCTAACCACACTAACCGTAGAGAGAACTTCAACGAATCCAATGCTTTGCGATAAGTGCTCGCGAATTTGCCATAAGGATTACTTCTAAAGAGCATATCTCGAAATAGCGTCATTGAAAATTTTCGAAAATCACACAACTGTAGAGAAAACTTCAACGAATCCAACACTATGCGATAAGTGACCGTAACTCGATAAGGACCGTAACTCGAAATAGTGTCATGAAAAATTTTCGAAAATCACACGAACCGTAGAAAGAACTTCAACGAATCCAACGCTATGCGATAAGTGCTCGCGAATCTGCCATAAATAAGGATTACTTCTAAAGACCATAACTCGAAATAGTGTCATGGAAAATTTTCGAAAATCACACAACTGTAGAGAATATTAGAAATTTTATAGAAAATTGTAAGCAAGCACGCAGTATTGCAATTCAGGCACAATTTAAACACACGTTTTTATTCAATGAGACTTGAAAATGCGATTAAGATGCATTGACAGGTTATAAAGTATATATAAAAAAATATAAAGGCTAAGTTACACTACAGACAGAATAATTTAACTTGAATGAACTTAGTGACAATTAGTAAATTAAATCGTATAATTTGTATACATAAAATTATCGTGAAATTATATAAAATAAATTACATTTTAGATTATTATTTTAACACTCCTCCTTAATCTAAAATTATTTTACTTCTTAATTTCTGAAATTGATCTTTTGCCAGTCCCTTGGTTAATAAATCAGCAACCATATCTATTTTCCTTTGGGCAAAAACGACAAACAACTTCCTTTCTGTCAATGTATTCCTTAACAAAATGAATCCTCACATCGATATGCTTGGAGCGATTAGTAAATTTTTCAGTCTCGATCCACTTCAGTACACTTTGATTATCTTCATATATTATTGTGCAATCATCACCGTTCCAGTTCAAATCACTTAACAATCGTTGGAGCCACACAGACTCTTTACAAGCTTCTGCTAAAGAAACAAATTCGGCTTATGTTCTTGATAAAGTCACACAATTTTGTCGTTTACATGACCAACTGATTGGTCCACCAAGCAGAAAAATATAACCAGAATTCAATTTTTCAATTTCAAATTGTTTTCTTAATTTATCCTCAACTGTTTTTGATAAAACTTTCGTTTTGCTGATAATTAAAATATTATCAACGTAAATCAATACATATACTGCTTCGTTTGACGACGGATTTTGATACGTAAACAAACAATTATCGCAGTACTTTGTTTTAAATTGCATTTAATAAGAACATTGTGTAGAGTCTCATTCCACACGCGAGCAGATTGTTTCAAACCATAGAGGCTTTTCATAAGTAAACAAACTTTGTCTTCTTCACCTTGTTTCACGAAACTGCTGACGCATATATATTTCTTCTTGTAATTCTCCATTCAAGAAAGCGGGTTTTGCATCATAATGGTACACTTTCATTTTTCGACTAGCAGCAATAGATAATAACGTACGAAAAGTACCTGATCATAGTCAGTTTCAAACTTCTGACTGAAACCTTGAGCAACCAACCTTGCTTTGTATCTTTTTAAACTTCCATCACTATCCGTTTTCAGCTTATTTACCCATTTACATCCAATAGTGTTTTTACCTATTGGTAAATCAGTCAGAGACCAGGTATTATTGTTGACTAAGGAACTTATCTCATCCTCCTTAACCTGAATCCATTTATCCCGTTCATGACTTAATATTGCATCATTATAATTTCCTGGTTCAATATTTATGACTACATTTACTTTCTCAATATAATATTTAGGGGAACACCATTATTTGGTCGATTTGAACGGCTTACTACTGTATTTGAGTTGTAAACAACTGGATCATCAATAAAATCTATTTCACTCGCTAGGTCTTTTCGATTTATTTCACCCGGCTCCTTTAATTCATCTACAGCACCCAAATTGTGATTGCCAATAAATTTTTCCGAAATTTCTAAATCTGCATCGATACGTTCTTCAACATCATTCTGGTCAATACCGGACTTCTTTATGTCATTACTATTATTCAATTTACATGAGGAAGCATTAACATTTGGATCCAAAACGTCTTAAGTTCATATAAATAGGTTTTCTTTTAAACCAATATTCATATGGAGTTTTTTCTACATTTTTCCACGGAAGCCGGTTTTGTAAAAAATTCGTTGTCATGACTGCTTCACCCCAGAATGGTTTTTCCATATCTTTCCGCTATCCCATTTTGTTGAGGTGAATATGGAGCAGTACTTCTTTATTTAAATAATCAATGATATCTTTACTCATGTATTCGCCGCCTCTGTCACTCCTAATCGCTTTTATCTTTTTACCAAACCGATTTTGGACCAATTGATGAAACTCTTTGAATTTGTCAAATACTTCTGATTTGTCTGACAACAGATAAATGGTTGTGTATCTAGAAAAATCATCGACGAATGTAAGTACATATCGCTTACCCGCAGGCGTAGACGTTTGCATAGGTTCACATATGTCAGTGTGGATAAGATCAAGAATGTTCGTTGATCTTGAATATGACTCCTTCGGAAATGGTAAACGTGCCAATTCACCCTCAACACACACTTGATAATCATGACTACATTCTGGATCACACTGTAAAATTGACATACCTTCAACAAGCACATTTGTTGGAATCCGCTTTACCATCTCAATATCTCGATGTCCCAATACACGGTGCTATTGATGTACACATAATTTTTCCTTATTCTCAATAAAATTTACCATATTGTTCTGCGTTCTCATAATATACAAATTGTTCTTAATATCACCAACCACAATCTGATGTTTTCCATTTGGTGACCATATTTCACAGCTACTTCCAGAGAAATCAACGTTAAAACCTCCTTGTGTTAGCTGTTTTACAGAGATCAAATTACTTTCAATTGATGATGCAAAAAATTTTCAATCATGACCTTCGTTGCTTTGCCATTATTATTCATAAAATTGACAGGAATCTTTCCTTTACCAATTGCTTGCACAACATCTCATTTGCAACAGAAACTTTTTCTTTGTGTGAATTATCAAAATCAATAAAACTTTCGCGATTACAGCAAATATGGCTAGTAGCACCGGAATCTAGAATCCACCCATCACTTTTACCAACCAAAAACCAATAGTCATTGCATTCATCTTTGTTTTCAACCACATTTGCGTTTTGTCCGTTTTTACTCGATTTATTATCCTTTTGTGACTGATGAAATCTTCTACAATTTCGTTTAAAATGTCCAACACCACCACAATAATAACATTTCAATTTTTCACTCCCTCTATTTGTGTTTGAAAAATGTTAACGTTGAATATAATTATGCGTTGAAACTTTTAACGCCGAACCTTCTTTCCTCGTTCCACTATCACGCTCATTTCGTCTTCGATATTCTTTAATAATCGTTGATTGTACACAACTGGCTGACAATTCTTCCTCATTTTTACTTACCATTGCGACGATTAATGTATCGCAGCTGCTAGGTAATGAACCAAGTAATGTTGCATTCATAAAAATATTTAAGGTTAGTTTGCCATCACCCAACGCCAGAAATTGTTGAAATAATTCATTCATATTTTTAATATGAGCCTCAATATCGCCATTTTCATCAACTTTTTGCACAATAATTTGACGAAGTAAACGAACTCGACTACCTGGAGTATTCCATTCATGCATTTCTTTCAATGCATCCCATGCGGTGTTTGCTTCGGTCTTTCCCCGTAAATGCACATACTGCGATTCGTCCACCATTAGATTTATTGTGTTTAAAGCTTCGCTATTCTTCGAAAATCACACGAACCGTAGAGAGAACCTCAATGAATCCAACGCTATGCGATAAGTGCTCGCGAATCTGCCGTAAGGATTACTCCAAAAGACCATAACTCGAAATGATGTAATGGAAAATTTTCGAAAATCACACGAACCGTAGAGAAAACTCCAACGAATCCAACGCTTTGCGATAAGGGCTCGCAAATCTGCCATAAGGATTACTCCTAAAGACCATAACTCGAAATGGTGTCATGGAAAATTTTCGAAAATCACACAAACCGTAGAGAGAACTTCAACAAATCCAACGCTATGCAATAAGTTCTCGCGAATCTGCTATAAGGATTACTTCTAAAGACCATAACTCGATATAGCGTCATGGAAAATTTTCGAAAATCACCTGTAGAGAAAACTACAACGAATCCAACACTATGTGATTAGTGCTCGCAAATCTGCCATAAGGATTACTCCTAAAGACCATAACTCGAAACAGATTTATGGAAAATTTTCGAAAATCACACGAACCGTAGAGAGAACTTCAACGAATCCAACGCTATGCGATAAGTGCTAGCGAATCTGCCATAAGGATTATTTCTAAAGACCATAACTCGAAATGGTGTCATGTAAAATTTTGGAAAATCTCACAAACCGTAGAGACAACTTCAACGAATCCAACGCTATCCGATAAGTGCTCGCGAATCTGCCATAAGGATTACTTCTAAAGGCCATAACTCGAAATGGCGTCATGGAAAATTTTCGAAAATCACACGAACTGTAGAGACAATTTCAACGAATCCCACGCTATGAGATAAGTGTTCGCGAATCTGCCATAAGGATTACTTCTAAAGATCATAACTCGAAATAGCGTCATGGAAAATTTTCGAAAATCTCACGAGCCGTAGATAAAGCTTCAACGAATGCATCCATCCCCGCTATGTAACAAGTGCTCGCCAATCATCAATAGGGATCGAAATACTGTAACTCGATAACGCGTTTATGTTTTTTCAAGTTTCTCACAATTGGTGGAAAAATGGTAACGAATCCAAAGGTACGCGAGGTAAGAGCTTGCGAACTATAAAGACAACTTATAGACCAAAACTTATGTTTAAAGACTACTTGTAATGAACAGTTCTCGATAAAGCGGAATACTCACGAATTGCTCTTGTTACGATATTACTAACCATTGGTTGGTAGTGTGTTTTTGTACATATTGTATAGATAATCAGATTCTATTTTCCGCTTAAAATCAAATATTTTTTATTGTTTGACTTTGAAAAATTACAAATGTTTTTTTTAAATGTTGTTTATTCAGGTAACATTAAAAATTAAACATTTTTTTTAAAAAAAAAAAAATTTTTTTGAAGCGGAGTGACGTAAGTGATCTTTTTATAATTAATATTATTTCGTATAATCACAAAACACCAACAGTTTTCACTTACTTAAAAATAAAAAAACCAAAATTTTATTTTTGAATTTATTTACTTTTATTTATTTAAAATTACAACTAGTTTCGATCTTGTAAAGATCATCTACAGGTAATTTTTTGCAATTGGGGTTTTTTTGCTCTACAGGTAATTTTTTAAAATTTTGGTTTTTTTATTTTTAAGTAAGTGAAAACTGTTGGTGTTTTGTGATTATACGAAATAATATTAATTATAACATTAAAAATCTCAAATTTAAAAAAAAATTCATAATTACGAGAGATTTAATTAAATTAACCAATACATTCTCAAGTGCGAAAAGTTAGGACAAATTTCGAAGAAACTTCACACTCTTGATGTTTGAAATGGAGGTAGAGATTTAAATTTTAAATACATTTTTGAATTACCGAAATTTTCCACAAATTTCAAATGCATTTTACTTACACTAATATTTGAAAAATATCGACTACAGCTTCAGTATATCAGAAATTAACAAAACAATAAATTCTTTGTTTTGTTTTGAAGTATAGTTGACGTCTCTTTGTCGAAAATAATGTACAAACAATAACATTTATTTGCTGCATATGAAATTAAAAGGAAAGATAGGGATAGTAGCATTATAAAGAGATGAATATATATTTTATATATTCATCTCTTTATAATGCAAAAATTATTTGTATAAAATATGAATTTGAGTGTCTCTTTGATTTTACTATAATAATTAACTATCATTATAATTACATCTATATTTTTGACCCAAGTTCCTAATTGTTTTGTTATTCAATTTTATCCTACTAAAATATAAATACTTTTTTATGAAGCACAGATGATTTTTATCTTTTTCGTATTTTCTGTAACTTTATTTCGCAGAGTGTACACTTAAATATGCTTAGTCGCAATTTATCACGTGGTTCTAAAATATTTAAGTAGATACATAAATCAAATGTTGAATCGAATGATCACCACGACACTCTATACTCTTCGTTCTCGTCTACAGCGATATACGAGTAAAATATTTTCATTTTACTTTTCAACTACACCAATTTTTCTATTTCATTCTTAATGTTTCCAATTTTTCCCAACTAAAGAATAAAAACAAAAGATATACACAGAATTTAGAGGAAAAATCCATTTCACTCACATCTGATGACAAATTATATTCTGTAATATACAAACGATAGAAGTTAAAATGGAAAAGTTTTTCCGTTTTCTTATGTCATTTGGTTTCGTTTTTTTTTTTATAAGTTTCATCTCTCGATTTGGAAAGGTTGAATTTTATTCTTCAACTATATAGGGTGGTTATACATATATACGTACATATAGATAGAATGTGATGGATAAAGATTTTAGGAAATCTCCCTGAAACCAAACAAAAAAAATAAAAAAATAAAGCTTCTAAAAACTATTTTAGCTTTTATAAATTTTTTGGGGAAAAATAAAATTGATTGCAATAAAATATTTTTTTGAAACTGGCAAAAATATTAGTTGATGTATGTACTATATGGGGAGGAAGCAGTGCTGTATACTGTACTGTTATACGGTACTGTTATACTATATATTTCCTATTGCACATATACACAAATAAATCGTATATACTTTTGGGTGGTTAAATTTGAAACTGTGTATATGCATACTATACAGATTATTCTTGTTTTTGGTCGATATACACCATTGTCTGCCGGGAATGAGGCACTCTCTCCTATAGACACACAAACACAGAGCAAATACAAAACACAAAAAAATGGATTTTGTGGGATTACAAAGCTGTTGGAACTTAAATGTTAATTAATTGATGAATAAAACAACAACAAAATCGTATAGAACACAAAAAATTGTATGTAGAATTGTTTTTGTATATTCAGGCAAAATTGGAAAAATCAAGAGAAAAATATAATTTTGTTGTGTTTGTGTGGAACAAAAAAGGAAAAATCGTAACAGGAAAAATTTCTAGATTTTTTGATTTTATTGATTTTCTCTGTATATTTTGTTTTTGGTTTTGGGTGCTTTATATAATGTACATATGTATGTATATGGCTTTCAGTATTTTAATTTATTGCTCCCGAAAAATTGATTATTTTTATTTTTGTTAAATAATTTAAAAAGGGGTTTTGTGAACCATAAGAAGAAAATTATTAAAATTTAATACGATTAAATACACTTTGATTTATTATGATTTTATGTATATTACATGTGTATTTTCAAAAGGGAACAGCACAAGAGTGATGGAAGAGCTCATTTTATAAATTATATTGTTGACGCAAATCTTTTCGTACTTATCAATAACGATATGTATATATATATATATATATATATATATATATATATATATATATATATATATATATATATATATATATATATATATATATATATATATATATATATATATATATATATATATATATATATATATATATATATATATATATATATATATATACGTCATATATTCCAAGGTTCTAATCTAATGTAAATAAAGAACAGGTAAACGGATAAGAAAAATGGCAATAAAATTCATTCTCCTTAAAATTTACCCTTTTCACTTCATTTAAAATTCATTGTGCTTTCATAAAGTCGTATGTATATACAGAAAAAAAATACGAAGGAATTATAATAAATGGGACAAAAAACAGCATCACAAAGCAGCAAACAAAAACTCTATGTACATAAAGAAGAGTAACACAAAATTATGTTAATTTCATCTTATTTTTCGTCTTTCGTATATTTTTTATTTTTGTTAACTTTTTATATTTTGCAAATCACAATCGTAACTTTTATATTCATCATCATCTCTTCTTAACCCACAACACAAAAAACAAAAACATCTTCACAACCATAAAAAAATCAGTATAAGAAGACTAACTGTATTACATAGAGACGAGATATGACACAAGATTCACAAATCTCATTCCACCAGCGCGCACATCAAGAGTTTATATCTCACACAGCCATTTCTGTAAAAAAAAACGAGAAATATAAAAATAAATAACATACAAAGAAATCAAATCCGAGAATCAGACATTTTATATGACTCCGCCCATTATGAAGAAAATACACGAGGAAATTTCGAAAAGGCGTGGCTTTAAACATTTTCGACGGTATCACTAAGTAGTGTGCGTGTTAATTTTTTTTTAATTTTTGCAAATCACATACACACCCATACATTCGTTCACGCTCAACACATAGGAAAACGGACGAAAATAACCAACAAAAGCTATAATAATATTCAGGGTATCAGAGTTCAGATGATTTTGGTGTTGTTGCTATATTTTGGGGATTTTGTGGGGTTTTGATTTTGAAGTTAAATTGATTTGTACTATTTTGTTAGAAGGAAGAAGTGAGAATGTGAAATAAAATTACATTTAGGGGTGGTAAAATTCAATTTTCTGGTGTATATATTTCTCTCAACTATACTGTTTTTAATGTTCTGTACACTGTTAAATATTTTGTGGAAATTTGTTGTTTGCTATTTGGTCTCTTAGGCTGCTTTTATGGGTGGTGCATAGTTTTATTAAAAGTTTCTTACTTCACTTTCCTATCCAATTCTGCCGAACTAATTCAAATTCTACTAAAATTCTAAATAATGCCCCATTTATCAATTTACCTTTATATGCCTTCTTAATTCCAAATAATTTTTGCGTTTTAATCCACGGACGTAAAAACCCAAACAGCGAGTTTACGCTCAACTCAACTTAATATTTTATATGAAAAGCTGTATGAAGTTATTGAAACAGTTGACGATTTTTCTTCAATATAGCCATGGATGTCTCGTTGAGCATGATGAAAAATAAGTTCTGTTAGGTTAATCACCTAACTCTGTACGTTTAACCGCAACTATAAAATACTCCTAGACCGTGATATTCAAGATTCCATCTTGATACTGTTGTTTATGATCACAGCACACCGATCAAAACAAAGTTGTGTTGCTTTTTAGCCGTCAGCCTCTTTGAATTAAATGAAAAATGGCGGTTCGATTAGAGTTGGGCACTATACAGACCGTAATATCATAATAGCTGAAAGACGGTGGCGCGTCTCTTTGCAACGCTTCATTGGAAACTGCAATCCATTTGTAAAGTTTTTATAAACAATTTCAAGATTATTATTTTATTATCAATGGATGTACGTGATAAGTAGGACAGCTGGTGAACATTTTATTCAAGGAGTTTTATACAGGCTGAAAGTTTGTGAAAAAGTAGTTTCTCGGCCCCACCAATGGGATCGACAACCTGGTTGGGCAAATACGAGTCTGAACCGGCCTACAATTGTTCAAATTTGTATTAAAACATAGGCAGTTTCAAGTAAAGTATACCGCTTGAATTTTTTAACGTATTTTACACCTATTTAAACGACAAAACAAATTGACATGCGATTTAACTGGCATTGACATGCGATTCAGACCTGTTACCAGGCGAATGTAAAGTTGTATTATTGAGTGTTGCATTCAAATTGTTTTATAACGCCTCTCACTATTACTGTTGATTTTCAATGTTATAAAAAGAGAAACAAATTAATGCTAGGTCGATCTGCCAGCCGATTCACGTGAAGTTTATCCTAAACTATCCTAAAAAAACGAAAAAAAAGGATCGTTTAGGACAAACTTCACGTGTTTGCACAAATGTGTGAAGTTTTTCCTAAGTTTAAATAGCTTTGCATGTGTTCGTGCACGATTGGAATTACATTGTTTATAAAATGAATAAGGCCTAAAATGAGACCAAAAATAAACTTTCCTTAAATGAGAAAATCATCATTTGAAAAATCCAAAAATACTAAGATTATTTTTGAGTAACTTTGGATGTAAACTAACAGAAAAACATCATCATTTGAAAAATTAAAGAGACTAAGGGTTTTTAGTATAACCAGATCATATTACGGTTTCCGTTTATGTCTTATTACGTTAACTTCCTAAACGTTTTCCGCAACTTAGAAAAACCGGCCAAAAATACTAAGTAAAATTTTAAGTAATAGAGGAGTAAGCTAACAGAAAAACATCATCATTTGAAAAGTAATAGAGATTCAAGGTGTTTAGTATAACAAGATCATATTACGGTTTTCGTTTATGTCTTTCGTAAATTTCCCAAAGATTTTTCGCAACATAGAAAAACCAACTAACTTAAAAATACATACAATTTGATGCCAATTTCCCTCCTACCATCGCAAACACTTTCAAATCGAACCAAACTTTTAGTTTTAAATTATCATGAGCGATGAACCGCATTATTGTTCAATTGCAGTACAAAATTAGCAAAACAGTCGTTACTGGGTATCCGGCAATCCTCAAATTATTCACTAGAAATATCAATTCGACAAAAAAGTTATTCTGGTGTGAGATTTGCTTGAAACGAATCATTGAACCGACCTTTTTTTATGTAACGGAGAGAAAACTGTTAATGTCAATGATAATCGCTAAAGAGACCATGTGATGCTATGCGACTTTGTAGCTCAAGAAGCGGACGAACTTGGTATGGAAGGCCTTTAATTTCAAAAGGACCTCAAGTGCCACATGCTACACAGCCAGTCAAATAGTGAACATTTTCCATCAAATGTTTCGTGGAAGTGTCATATCGGCGTTCAGCGATATTATGCCCACTTAGATAGCCCGATTTGACACCATCATACTTTTTTGGGCCAAATTGCCAACATTTCGACCGAAATATTGCCGCCACGTCATGAAAAATGCTCAATAATGAACCGAAATTTACATCAATAGAGGTGGACACATTTTTTCATATACATGTAAGCAAAACAGATTCTAATGATGTCAATAAACGATTTCAATCGTAAATTTGGAGTTTTTTTTTTAGTTATAGCCCACATACTATATCGTGTTATCTCCTTAACTTATTCTGGAACATTTTGGAGTTTAGTTTACATACACAATTACTCAAAAATATACTTAGCATCTTTGGCCGGTTTTTCTAAGTTGCGGAAAACGTTTAGGAAATTTACGTAAGACATAAACGGAAACCGTAATATGATCTTGTTATACTAAACACCCTTAGTCTCTATAACTTTTGAAATGATGATGATTTTCTATTAGTTTACATCCACAGTTATTCAAAAATATACTTAGTATTTTTGGCCGATTTTTTTTAAGTTGCGGAAAATGTTAGAGAACTATTTGAAATGTAATGAACAGTATTATAAATGCGCGCGACAAAAATAACGGTATACTTATAAACACGCGAATGTGAGGAAAACATACGTCGTCTATCGACTGTAGGTTTCATTTATTTTATATTTGATGTTATTAAATATGTACTGGAGGATCCGCTTCTTGGGTTTCCTTGACCGTAGGTTTCATTTATTTTATACTTGATATTATAAAATACTGGAGGGCGCTACTCTCACCAATCCCAACGACATCTGCGCCAATAACAAAATAAATACACTAATACCCCTTACAATGCCCCACGTTGTACCGTTAGTAAAAAAACGAGCATACCTCGCTCTACCATCGCTGTTTCATTGTAACGTCATTCTTTTTTATTTTTTTTGCTCATACGTTAAAGTAAAACCTCGATTTAAGAGACCACATGAGTATTGGCCTTTCTCTTATTTCCGATTCTCCCTTAGATCCGAACGGAGCCATTTTGTATATCTCGTATAATCCATATGCAACATTTTTAAATCAAATTCAGGCCAATTAGGAAGAAAAACTTGGTTATTTCTGAACGTGATCCTGAAATGATTATGAGGAACTTGAGTATTTCTTAACCGATAAAAATTTGATTTGTACGATTAAAGTGGGATTCTAAAATAATATACAGATGAAGATCTGGAATATGCAGAATTTAAAAGAAACTTGGCTATTTTTAAACAGACATGAAATCGGTTAAGAAACAACCGAGTTCCTTCCTAGTTCGCCTAAATCCAGAACTTCAAGAAAAAATCATTTTGAATTCCATTTCCACCGTACAAATGCATTTCCTCATAATCGATTAGTAAATAGCCATTTTCTTCCTAATTGATCATATTCTAGAATTTTATCTAAACATTATATTGTTGTTCCCCATCTCGATAATATATGTGGAATTTCATCATAACCGCTTAAGAAATAATTGAGATCCTTCTTAGGTGGTCATTTTCCAGAGCTTAGGTAAAACAATTTCTCATCTATCCTAGATAATTTAAAGAATGCTAACCAATAAAAGTTTAAAAAAAAAATGGAAAAATTGTGTCCCTTAAATCCGAGGCCCACTAAATCTGACTCCCTTAACTCGAGGTTTTATTGTATTTCCTTTAACGTTGTTTCGCTTAATGACGCTATTTCTCGAAACCAATGAATGATGTTAAACGAGGTATGACTACGACATCTAATTTTTTATGTTTTAACCTAAAAAAAAAATAAAATTACCGTGCAGTGGTTAAAGCTGCGGCATTTGGATCGGAAGGTACCGGGTTCGAATCCTGATAAGGGCGAGATGCGATTGGATTTTTCATCATCTGGTTACGATCCGGTGATGACGATGAACACAACAACTATGACCCTCTGTTGAGAGTGCAGAATCCATGGGCTGACCCACCTTCATGTCAACAGAGGTGGTTTATATAAAACGGGTCTATATTGGCCGTACGTCCTCGATTTGGCTACTACTGCGTAAACTAGGATGGTAAAAGTAAACTGCGAAAGAGTTGGGAGTGACTTGAGCCCCAGAACAGATTGCATAGATTTTTTTTTTTTGGTTTTAATCTATGCAATCTGTTCTGAGGCTCAAGGCACTCCCATCTCTTTCGCAGTTTACTTTTACCGTCCTACTTTCCGCAGTACTACCCAAATCGAGGACGTACGGCTATAGACCCGTTTTGTATAAACCACCTGCACATTGCATTGCTTCATGCCAACCTATAGTGGTGACATGAAAGGTTGGTCGGCCCATAGATTCTGCACTCTCAACAGGGGGTCTTAGTTGTGTTCATCATCTATCGTAATCAGACGATGAAAAATCCATTTTGCAATTCCGCTCCTATCGGGATTCGAACTCGGTACCTCCCGATCCAAACGCCGCAGCTTTAACCACTGCGCCGTTTGTTCGGTGATTGCATAGATTAAAAACCAAAAAAAAAAAAATCAAAAAACCTAAAAATTAAATTTTTATTCTAAATTTAACTTTAGACACGCTAATAAAATGATTTGTCGTTTCACAAACAGTAATTCTATTTATATGGCCTATTTCTATTTATTGGCAATTTAGTTGTCAAACTAGTTGAAGGAAGTACTATGTAAATATATAAAATGTAAAAAATAAAACAGAAAATACTTGACCATCAGCTTATCACACAAATAAAAACAATTTTCTGTGAAAATAAGATAAATTAAACTTACGGTCGATGTTCGAAATATGGTCTCTCTCTCATTTGCGCGTTTACCTAACGTTGTTTTTGTCGCGCTCATTTAGAACACTGTTTATTGCGTTTCAAACAGTAGTGATTCAAATCGGCCTTTTTGTGACCAATTCAATGTGACCCTTTTACCATAATAATTAATAATTTTAAGTTTAATTAAAAATTAAATATAATTTCCTTCTTCATTTGTGTTTTATTATTTAATATTCAAACAGTTCTTACATACCAAATTTTCCGTTATTACGGTCGATAGATGATATATGGTACCTCTCGTGCTCGCGCATCTACACAATGCTTGGATGGATTGTTATTAATTTTTTAAATTTTATATACAGTAGAATTACACTATAAAAATAACAGGCATTATAAAACATTTTGAATGTAACACTGAATAATGCAACTTTACACTCACACGGCAACAGGTCAAACCCAGCCAAATCGCCTGTCAATTTGTTTCGTCGTTTAAATAGGGAAAACTGTTTGAAAAATTCAAGCGAAGTACTTCACTTTGAACTGCCTATGTTTTACGGCAACTTTGAACAATTCTAGACCAATTCACGACCGGAGTTGCCCGGCCAAATGGCCGATAATATTCTAATAGGGTCGAGAAAACTACCTTTTTGTATCCGCTCCGCTTCTTCACTCTGCTCTGCTCCTTCAACCCGCTCCGCTCCAATTTCCCTCGAGATATTTATGCGGAAATCAATAAAAAATCATTTTTTGAAACATAAAAATTTATATATATTTAATAAAAATAACTTTATAATAATTCATAATACTGTATATCACAGAAAATCAAAAATAACAAATACAAAATTAATTAATTCATTAACATAAATGTTCGGTATTTAATATTGTTAAAATTAAATTTAATTAAAGTTATTAGGCTTTACAATTTAAATTTTTTTTAAACAAATTTTAACATTGAAAATTTCGCTCGACGCTTACTTGGCAAGCTGGAACAGCCAACATTACACAAGCCAATTCGAACAGTGGATGTTTTATCCGATTTTCCCAAAACGACAATATGTTTGTTGATGACATCAATGTCGGCTCCAATATGAAATCATTGATTAACGATTTTATACGGTGTACATTCTTGGATGGATTTCGTTGTTTAAATATAGATAGCTCGTCACATCGGTTTAAATATGCGTCTATATCTATTTCATCTTTGAGTTTGTGCTTGCCTGAAACATTCAGTATAACAATGAATGTTGTTTTACCTGAGACTGAGAATTAACCGGTTCTGGATCTCCAGTCCATATGTCTTCGATAACTGTTCTATAAATGTTTCCAAGCGCATTCAACTTTAGGCAAGAGCAATAGTGACTTAAACCTGTGGTCCAAATATAACGCTGCACTCAGTACGACATCGCCGAAAAGATCTGCTTCTCTTTCTAGCAATGCTATATGCACCTGTTTGGCCGTTGATATGTGAGTGATATTTGAAATTTTGCGTTTTGCTTTTAGCCAAATACCAACAAAATTTCCCATAGTAAGCTCATCGGTTTGAAGTTGCAGCGTATAGCACGTTTGATTGGTTCAACAACTTTAGAAAAAGCTTCCTTAAAATCCCACATTGACATTGGCCAATTACGATCTGGTATGGTGTTAACATCGTCGAATTCCACGAGATTGTTTTCATCTAGCTGTTCACTATTCCATAAAATTGGATTATGTAACTGCTCAGAATTGATATCCTCCATAAAATAATCGTTGTCATAGTCTTTATCGCCAAGCTCGGTGTCATTAATAATGATATCGTCTTGTATCAGTCTTACCGCCTTTAAAATATTAGCACCATCATCTGATGTCAATGTATACAATTGATTCACGTCGATACCAAATTCGGTTAGAGTTCTGACTGTTACACTCTTCAAATAATCGTCTGTATGTTTCTGGTTCAATTCTCTCATCGCAAGAGTTCGCCGCACAATTTCCCCGTCTAGAACGTACTGGATGTTGCTACCGAGAATACTTCGGTCAAAACGGGTCGATGAGTCAACCTTTAATGAAATAATTTTGCCTAACCGCAAATATTTAGCAAATTGGTTTATTTACGGCAGTGTGATATTTTATTGCCTTCAAAACAGGATCGAGAATTTTACAGAATCCGAAATCCTCTATTAAAGAAAATGGCCTGCTATTTTTTGTAACCAGTTCGACACGGGCATCAATAATGTTTTTTTCACTTAACTGTATTTTAATTGTCTTTATAGACAACTTACAAGCTCCTCGATTTTTAGCTGCTTATCAATGGCCCTGCGCTTGAGACAATCTTTTTCTTTAAGAGTAAGGACGCTTTCTTCACGTGATATTTTTCTACGTGCCTTTCTAAATTATACGTGCTGTTAGTGTTGACTGCCATTTCGGTATCAACCGATTCAATTTGGCAGATAAATTTACGACCCATTGTCACAAACCCGACTAAAATTAGTTAAAAAATAAAATAATTCGAAATCCAAATAATGAGTTAAATAATTTCATTATTGAAGCGGTAAATTCACAAATTGTACTTAACTAGCTACGAGTAAATACTACAACAAAGAATAAACTGGTATAAACGTCAAATTTTTGTAAAGCCCTATACAGCCCTATGTAAAGCCCTATACATATCGTATTTTTTTCCTACTCTTTCATTTAAAATGAAGTAAGTAATGATTGTTTTCATAAAACACCATCCTTAGGCGTTACATTAAAGAATTAACCTAAAAGCCGCACCACTGGAATTTATGTGTAATATTATGTTTGCAATTTTAGGTTATGTAATACGTAATTATAACGATTTATATTGTTTAAAATTAAACCCAAAAGAACATACAAGTGATCTTTGATTTTCTATTAAGTTTAAAATCCAAATTTTCTAGACAAATAGTTAAGGAAATATAAGAAGTAGGGTATAGTTTTTTTACTACTCGCTCATTTCCACTCCTGCATTAATCGCTCCAGCTCCGCTCCACGCTCCGATCAAAATCGGGTTATTCCACTCCGCTCTCCAATCCGCGATTCCCTGATTTTGCGCAAAAGCTCATTCATAACAGTGCGTAAATAAAAGATTCCCTAAAAACCCCAATCGCCAACTGTGCTTCGATCTTTGCTAAACTCTTGCAGAAACAATTTCCAAACCTCAATCTATGCGAAATTTATCCTGCTTATAATCTAATAAATGTGCGTCAAACGTTCCAATTTGAATTTCCTATTTTCTTAGGGTATCCATATTAATTGTCGCTCATGTTGAGAAACTATTTTCCGGATAACCTCCCGACTTTTCGAGGTTCGAGAACTCGCACAATTTGCCAATGAATAATCTTATATTTAATTTTTTCGTAATTTTTTGTGTTAAGGAAAACAAATTGAACAATTCGGGTGAAGTTTATCCTAAACTATCCTAAAAAAAAGAAAAAAAAAAAATAGGATCGTTTAGGAAAAACTTCACGTCTTTGCACAAATGTGTGAAGTTTTTCCTAAATTTTAATAGCTTTGCGTGTGTTCGTGATTATAATATACTTAATTCGAATTAACCGATAGTCAGCATTATATAAAGAAGAAAACGCGATTCGAATTACATAGTTTATAAAATGAATATGGCCTAAAATGAGCCCAAATCTAGACTTTCCTAAAATGAGAACATCATCATTTGAATAATAAATAAAAATAAAGCGAAATACCTGGTGTACTTTTATATGGGATTGTTGTTTGGTGGCCAGCCTTAAATAGTAAGGCTAACCAAAAGTTGCTGATGAAAATTTAGAGAACTTTCACCCTGTGTATTAGTGGTACACTCAGAAGTGCATCCACTCAGGCAATAAGTATCAACTCCATTTCTATGTGGACCTTCTAGTGATACAGGACACTAATCTTTTTTGTGTAACAGAGATAGCCTTGGTACCACCGATTACTTGATTTAATTACCATCTTTTGAGGAAAGGTTTCGTACTGATATTCCCTCCAGAGAAGACTGACTTAGTGAAGAGATCTTGTACCCTGAAGTTTTGAACTTCTTCACGGATGGTTCGAAAATGTATGGTAGGGTTGGTTGTGGTATTTCTGTGAGAAACTAAATGTGAACCTCCCGTTTCGTCTACCCGATTATTGCAGCATTTTTCAGGCTGAATTAACTGCCATAATTGAGGGCGAGGATTGGTTGAGATATAATGTAGTATCTAGGGATATTCGCATTTTTACGGACAATCTACGACCTTATTTTCTTACGTCGAAGGTAACCCAGAGCAGTCTTTCATTTCTTAGTGAAATGGCAGATTAGTTCAACATCCACTTAACGTAGATGCCAAGGCACTTCAGCGATGCGAAGAATGAAAGAGTATATGAACTCGCTCGGCAGGGTACAAATTGCCTCACTTTACCAAGTAAGGTAAATGTTTAAATTCCGCTCGCTGATTTCAAAAGTTATAGAGACTAGGCTGTTTAGTATAACAAAATCATATTACGGCTTCCATTTATGTTTTACGTAAATTTCCCAAACATTTTCCGCAACTTAGAAAAACCGGCCAAAAATACTAAGTATATTTTTGAGTAACTGTGGATGTAAACTAACAGAAAAACATCATCATTTGAAAAGTCATAGAGACTAAGGGTGTTAAGTATAACAAAATCAGACTAAGCTCTCCGTTTATGTCTTACGTAAATTTCACGAGATTTTGTTATACTAAACACCCTTAGTCTCTATAACTTTTCAAATGATGATGTTTTTCTGTTAGTTTACATTCACAGTTACTCAAAAATATACTTTGTATTTTGGCCGGTGTTTCTAAGTATCGGAAAACGTTTGGAAATTGGACGTATGGTATTGAACATTGGTATTTTTATCAACATAAATTATCATACAGAAATACGTAGACGTATCAATACAAAAGTTGTAATGTCCTTTACTTAATAAGTAATGTATAATTTATTCGTTAATGCGTAGTTTTACTCACACATTCTCACAATTTGTTGTTTTTGTGATTTTAGGAAAGTTTAGGAAGAAATTCACATTCATATTGAACGTCAAAATATTGTTCATATCTTTTGTATGAAGTGGTTACAGATGAAATTTTAATTTGAATTATTATACATGCATTTATCAAATATTTTATAATAAAAATTTAATTGAAATGTTTTCATTTAATCTCATTTTAAGCTAAGACGGTATTTTTTTTGTGAAAATTGAGCCCAAAATAGAAACATAAACAGAAGGCAATTTCGTAATCTTTAGGCTAAACCTTGTGCCGTTTGAGTTTTTTCTGGCGTTCATTTTTATTAAAATTAGGTCATTTTAAAATATTTCACGATAACTTCATATAAACTGCTGTTTGTTTTCCTTAACACTCAAAAAAATCTGACATATTTTAACTGCCAAATCATTGATGATTGTGTGATTGATTATATGATGATTATGTCAGGATAACATTTCGGATTAAGTTGACTCATTTGATAGCGACAAAGAGGTGGTGGAAAGCGACTCTGACTCTGAATCGGAAGATGCTCAGAATGTTATTGAACCACCTATTGACGAAACATACTACTGCGAAGATGGCACCCATTAAAAAAACAGCCCATTTCCGCAAAGAAGGACAACCGCTTGTGACTTAATTAGAGGCGGCATTAACAAAGTTAAACTTCCTCCAAGAAAATACGTAGATTCACCGCTGGTAAACTTGAGAAAAACGTGCAAAAATCTGGAAGCCAAAAGACGAAGTTGAATGTCTCAATAAGCAGGGTGTATTATATATTTATTTGATACCTACAGTATTTGCAATTGGTACAAACAATTACGGCTAACTACAATTATTAGAATTAAAGGAAAAAACTTAACTAAAACATTCTTGAACAAATCTCAGATTTACAGGAATAATGGTATCCTCTATTTGGGATAACATTCTATTCAAACTAAGCATGCCGTTCCACAGATTTTAGTTGTTGTTCAAGTATATTCGGTTCGATAATAAAACAACTCGCACGGCAAGAAGAAACCGTGACCAAACTGACTGTAAAAATAATAACAAATAGATCCCCCGTGCTAGCAGCTAAGGTGGTTACGATAAATATATAATAATCGTCGTAAACTATTCTTACAAGTTTTAGTGCAAAGTTTGGTAATACCAAACATTCAAAGCCGTAGTTCTGCGCGTCTTTCCTAATTAACCAAAGTTGTTGTACAGCAAGTTTTATCTAGTAGTTAGAATCAGAAATTCAGAATATTGAACCTGTACTTGAAAACGTAGGTAGTAACACAAAGAAACGTAGTCGCTACATGTGTCGTCCTGCACTTGAACGAATGAATAAACAACTGTGCGGGAGCCGTACGAAAAATGTTTGTTCAGAACATTCGGAGAAATTCGTGATTTGCAGTAACTATATAACTAAATATTTTTTTATGTTTTAAATGAATTGTTATACGCTGAATTCTAAAATAAATACTTATGTATTAAAATATTTAATAAACTTAATTTTAATGTGAAAATACCGTTAAATGAAAATGCGTACGTTAATGTAAGTAAAATGACCCATACTGATGAGAGTTAAAATTACCTATTTACCTAAGCAATTTACAAAACTGTATTTATTGTCACTGTGGTACATACGTTGATACGGCAACAGCCTACTATTTATTATTCGTCGATTTTTACAAATACAACAAAATTCGTTTATCCCAATTAATGCAAATAAGCTTACATCAGCTTGTATTACGCTATAGTCTTATAAATGAGCGTTTTCATATCCGCCAACTTTGGGCAACATGTTGTCTAAAACAAACATGAGGTTTTCTGAATGCAACATCGTAGTTCGAATATCGAATTCGAATGTCAATATTTCAATCAGTAAATTTTGAATTTTTAGTATTGCGGGGCCTGAAAGTGCCCAATAGGTACAAATTTTGTATAAATGTTTTTTTTATAATACTTTTATAGTGTCAGTTATTTTACGTTTGCGATTTCACAGTTTGGCAAAAGATGATTAAGGTAAGCTTCTATGCTAAATTAGCCAAAGACCAATTTCAATCAAATTACAGGAAGAGAGGAGTTTACTGATTGATTTAATGGCAACGATTGTTGACAATTTGAATTAACGTTTAGTACTCTTCAACTGGTTGTGTCAAAAGTTTAAGATTTTACTTCTTAACTCGAAACATGTGTAATGTTGCGATGCAGTGCAGAGTGCAGAGTTAATAACATATATACCATATAAAAGTTAAAAGAATATAGTTATAAGTATGTATATGCGATATAGTGGCGAGGAATAAGTATACGTGAAAACTTTTTGATCATTTTCTAACACTTATTTATCAATTTTGTGTATGTTTGTTTGCATGTCACGTGAGTGTATAAACGCATTACCCCATCCAAAATGAAAAATCGGCATTTAAAACTGTCGAATCTAAATTGTGGCTAGGTTGGTTCACTTCGCAATTTGAAAATTACTAACGAATAGTTTAAATCTGGCCGATTCACTTTTATAATAATAAAATGAAATAAATACATCCGAAAATGTGTTATATATTACATTATTTTAAAGCATATACATACATATTTCACGAATCTTCATTATAACATTGTTTTACTTTTTTCAGAGACTCACATAACAGGTTCCCTTTTAAACTAAACAGAGTTTTTTTAGAATAAATGATATTAATTATAAAAACACATTTTATTTTAAAACAGAAAATATTTATTTTATCCACATTAGTGTGTTTACACAAAGACGATGAAAGATCAACTACATCTAAAAAAAGAAGGTAACAAATCTACATGGAGCGATGAATGCGCCCAATAAGCAAAAATGAAACAATTCAATTCTCAACACTCCCACTAATTGTTTCACTTAGGTTCTTCATCCCAAAAGATCGAATATTTCCATTAAATTTCTGTGCCGCCAATGGTTTAGTCAAAACATTTGCTAGCTGATCATTCGTAGACACATACTGCGGTTCAATATTCTTCTTCTCAATAATATGATATCTGGAGAAATGATAATCAACGTCAATGTACTTGGTTCTTTGATGAAATTCTGCGTTTTTCGTCAACAATATTGCACTTTGATTATCAATAAAAACAGGAGTTGGACTATTTTGCTTATAACCAACTTCATTCAATAGCTGCCGTAGCCAAAGTGTTTTTAATACCTTTCGCGATTGCGATGTATTCTGCTTCTGTAGTTGATGCTGCAACCGTTCTTTGTAATTTGCTTCTCCAAATAACAATTGAATCATTTATCAAACAGGCATAACCACTTGTTGAACGCCTGTTATCAACATCACGTGCATAGTCAGCATCAGTATATCCTTTTAATACCACTGACGATCCACCATATTCAATACCAAAATCCATCATTCCTTTTAAATATCGAATAATTTTTTTGACCGCTTTAGTGTGAGCTGCACTTGGATTTTCCAAATATCTACTAACAGCTCCCACTGCATATGAAATGTCTGGTCTCGATATTTTTGACAAATACAATAATGAACCAACTGCTTATCTGTATGGAAAAAATTCATTTTCGTTTTTTTTAGATTTATTCAAAACCACATTTACATCAGCTGGTGTTGACAAAGAGTTGCAATTGCCCATTTCATATTTATCAATCAACCTTTTGATGTATTCGGTTTGATGAATAGATATTTTCTTGTTTTCACGGTCACGTTCAAATTGTATTCCAACGTAGTGTCTTTCGCAGCCTTCAGTTATTGAAAAATTCCTTGATAAACGCTCTTTCACACGTATCAATACTTCTTTGCTCTCTGATAACAATAGACCATCATCGACGTACAAAATTAGTATTACCTTGTACCCGTCCATTTCACCAGTAAAAACACAATGATCCGCATTCGACTGCTTCATTTTTAAATTCCTGAGAAAATTTGAAAACTTCTGGTTCCAGATTCTTGATGCTTGCTTGAGCCCATATAAACTTTTAAGTAAAAGACAAACAGCATCATGTCCGGTCAATTTCTCGTCGATTTTAACTCCTTCTGGAATCTTCATGTAGATTTGTTCCCCCAAATCACCATATAAAAACGCCGTTTTTACATCAAATTGCATTATCTCATAATCTTCAATCGCGGCAATTGATAACATCATTCGAATTGTCTCATGTCTAACAACTGGTGAAAATGTTTCATTGAAGTCGATGCCTTCACGCTGTGAATAACCCTTTGCTACTAATCGAGCTTTGTATCGAGCACCACCCGCATTTGGCTTAAGCTTGAATACCCATTTGCATCCAATAACATTTACATTTGCTGGTCTTTTCACCATTTTCCATGTTCCATTTTCTTTCAATGAACATAATTCATCTTCAATCGCCTTTTTCCACTGTTCTTGTTCAGATGAACACATCGCTTCATTATAATTTAGTGGTTCGCATACAACAGCAGAATAACCAGTTTCAATCAAACGATCAGGCGTATTCGTTTTTGGTCGAAGGTTGTATCTCTCGTTTCCTCGTAGTTTTTCATTTTCTGGACTATTCGCCGCTTTATCATCATCATCAGTCATGATTGATGAATTTTGAAGCGATTCATTATGTTGACTCGTTCGAGTTGAATTCAAATCAGCTTGTTGATTCTCACTCCTAGTTGAAACTTCATCGTTGTCGCATTTAATGTCACCACTGTATGTTTTAATGACAAAAGTTTTTTATTCGGCTTCATTGAAACGCACATTACAATTGATGAAAACATTTTGTTTTCTTTGGATCGAACAATCGAAAATTTTTGGTGGTGGGCTCGAATCCAACTAAATAAACTTTCTTTGCCTTTGGATCCCACATCTTTCTTCCAAGTTGTTTTGATATTTGCACAAAACATTCAGTTCCAAAAATCTTCACTTTACTTAAATCAGGTTTAGATCCAAACCATTTCTCGTATGGCGTACTATCAATGCATTTGCTATTTGGCGATCGATTTAACATGTAAATTGCCGTTCGCACTGCTTCAGGCCATAGAAACTTCTCCAAACCACTTGCAATTAACATCGTCCTTGCACTTTCTTGAACAGTTCTATTATCACGCTCCTGTCATCTGAGTTACTAGATCATTGAGCGTTTTTCTCGAATATCTTCCTCCTTTCTCATTTTTTCTCCTAAATGACTATAGAATCTTGAAAAGTTAGAAAAATAACGTTTTCGTGACTTTTATTGCCACTTATGCTCACTGACGGTCATTTTTACCATCAGATACGTAATCAGCATACCGCAAAATATAAAAATACATGCACGATGATTAAAATATCATTACGTAATGTGGTGCCATAGTAACAGTGAAGTTACACTCGATGGTTCTAGCTGTCAATCTATGCTATTTATAGTTACGTGATTCATCTTGGAAATCGAAAAGGTTTCTTTTTCATTTCTAGGGAGTGTCTGTGATTCATTTGAAATGCAGATTTTTTTGTAACAGGATGGCCACCAATCTTTCCAGTTAACGATGTCAGCAGTGTAAATTTCTTTAACAATATATCGGTGTTGTTATTATCTCATTGAATTCATGAACGGCGAATATTTTATCAATTTTTTTTAATGATCTTTTAACAACTCCATAGTCCTGATCACAGGGTAAGAAAGTATGTCCACAAACAGGATAAAACAGCTCAACTTTATTAAAACGTTCAGTATTAACTAGAGCCATGTACATTCTCACCACAGTATGACTTTTATTTTGGCCAGGGTAGTTATCTGAAACTAATCTTAGTTATTGTATATCACGATGGACATTGTTGGTTACGTAATCTATTATGAAAATGCACGCTTCATTAGCCCCCTTATCAGCAATACCCTCGTGGTAAATGTAAAAGTGTGCATGCCTGTTTTCAAATCATGAATACAGAAAAACACTAACGCTCATTTGACTCAAATAAAAAGGTCTTGGACAGGAACTTTCGATAACTGCAAATACTGCATAAAGTCAAAGGCAATGGCAGCAATGTCACTTCTTTCTTGAATTTTTTTGTTAGTGTCATGTAGATCAGTGTAAAATTTTTTCGCTCTTCTTTTGTGGACCATATTTTCTGCAACTGCTGCTCTTTTTTGCAGTTTCACCTAATGAAGGACTAGCAACAAGTATCGATTTGAGGTTGTCCAAAATATAAATTGAAATGTTCATGAAAGCGTTTTATGTAAAATTTATATTTTATAGTTGATTCCGGATGCTTATCATTGAACCTTGTTTTGAATTTATATAGTAATATTCCTTATTAGAAAAATGAGTTTCCTGTACAGGAGAAGAAGCATACACTTTTGAATGAGGATCTTCTTTGTTTCTGGTACAGTAGTTGATTTATAAACTTTTCCACGCATATTTTGAGGTATTTTATTATTTAATAATAAGGACTTTAGCCCCTTTAGTCGTTTATTCGTAATAGAATGTAAATTTAGGAAAGCTGTTTCACATACTTTAGTTCTGGTGTTTTGCTTCCAAACATAGTGTGTAAATCAGTATTGTCTAAGCTTTGCATCTTCTTTGCGTTTTCTGTGTCTTGTAACTTTAACGGCTGGAATAAATCCTTGGAGGTAGATATCCTGTTTATCCTTAGATTCTTGATTGTAAAATTGATTGAAAATATTCATTTTCTCAGCTACGGTCAGATTAACAAAGCGCTTCAAACGACATCTACACAAACAAATAACGACAAAATAAAAAACGAAAAATAAAAGTAAAATAAAATACAAAAAATATTTTACTTGCAATTTTCTCCAATATTTTTAACAGGTACATCCTTCCCTACATGATTCTTGTGTTTTAACCCTTTACATTTGGCCTTTTTTATAGCGTTTCGTGGATATCTCTCTCTCTCTGTTTCTTATTCCGCTACATCGTTTCAGAGGCAGTGCTTTTTCAATATCTGCTTCAATTTGAAACCAAACAATCTCGTGTTGATTAATAATATTGACTTTTGTCATGCTAATGTTATATCTAAAATAACGGAAGATAGAGTTAAATATATGTATCTAAAAAAAAACGTTGACAATTAAAACGCAATTTAGTCAATGGACTTGGTTCCTTCTTACACTAAACATACTGGATATTAGTATTTAAACACTACAAGCAGCATTCGGACTTAATTCCTTTTATCACCAAACGATCGGGCATATATCTCAAAATCAAAAAACGTGACTTAGGACCTTTTTGAAATAAACGATTCAATTATATAATAACACACGTTGGTAAATTCAAGTTCTGAGTTCTAACTTACAAAAATTGGTAGTTGATTAGTGCCCTGAACCGGTGAGATATATAACCTTAAGTATTTTTCAGCATAAGAGGGGTTCTGGGCGAAATTGACAAAAAAATGTTTTGCACATATGACATAATTCATGGTGTCGGTTTGATATACAAGACCTATCTAGTTCCTTGTTTTAGACCGATCAGTAACTACATCAGCTCCAGCTAGGTTTTCAAGGGTAAAATTAGAATATTGTGCAGGCAGGCAGATAGGACATTGCAGAGGAGCAATCTTAAAACATAATAAGGCAATGTCGGTGAATGTAATTATTAAAATACTTTGGTCTTTTTAGATCTCAGCTCACAAATGCTCTAGGCAATCAAAGTTGCTATTCCTTATTACTTTCTTTAACGTAAGTAGTAATAATAGTAAAATAACCTTGAGATTTTTAGAGACTTATCTATTTTGAGGTCCCTGAGTCCGAAAAAGTGAGTTTCGAAATGGTGTCAGTCTGTCAGTATGTCAGTATGTGTCCTCTCTACAGACCAGATGGTTTAACCAATCGAACTGAAACTTCAGATTTAAGCTTTTATGATAAATTGGGAGGTCCTAGTGAATTTCGCATGAATTTCAGAGATTTAATGGAAAAGTAACAATTTTTGGACACTATTTTGAAAACAAAATAACAAATTCAGCTATATTATCATTTTAGAAACAATGAAAACCTGAATTAAGCTTAAATCGCATGTATTTCAGAGATTTAACGGAAAAGTGACAATTTTGAAAACAAAATATCAAATTCAGCTATGTTATCATTTTAGAAACAATGGAAACGTGAATTAAGCTTAAATCGGATATATTTCAGAGATTTAACGGAAAAGTGACAAATTTTGAAAACAAAATATCAAATTAAGCTATATATATCTTAGAAACAATGGAAACGTGAATTAAGCTTAAATCGCATGTATTTCAGAGATTTAATGGAAAAGTGACAATTTTTGGAGACAATTTTGAAAACAAAATATCAAATTCAGCTATATTATCATTTTAGAAACAAAGGAAACGTGAATTAAGCTTAAATCGCATGTATTTCAGAGATTTAACGGAAAAGTGACAATTTTGAAAACAAAATATCAAATTCAGCTATACTATCATCTTAGAAACAATGGAAACGTGAATTAAGCTTAAATTGCATGTATTTCAGAGATTTAATGGAAAAGTGACAATTTTTGGAGACAATTTTGAAAACAAAATATTAAATTCAACTATATTATCATTTTAGAAACAATGAAAACGTGAATTAAGCTTAAATCGCATGTATTTCAGAGATTTAACGGAAAAGTGACAATTTTGAATATCAAATTCAGCTATATTATCATTTTAGAAACAATGGAAACGTAAATTTAGCTTAAATCGCATGTATTTCAAAGATTTAACGGAAAAGTGACAAATTTTGAAAACAAAAAATCAAATTCAGCTATATTATCATCTTAGAAACAATGGAAACGTGAATTAAGCTTAAATCGGATATATTTCAGAGATTTAACGGAAAAGTGACAATATTTAGAGACAATTTTGAAAACAAAATATCAAATTCAGCTATATTATCATCTTAGAAACAATGGAAACGTGAATTAAGCTTAAATCGCATAAATTTCAGAGATTTAACGGAAAAGTGACAATTTTTGGAGACAATTTTGAAAACAAAATATTTCAGCTAAATTATCATCTTAGAAACAATGGAAACGTGAATTAAGCTTAAACCGCAGGTATTTCAGAGATTTAACGGAAAAGTGACAATTTTGAAAACAAAATATCAAATTCAGCTATATTATCATTTTAGAAACAATGGAAACGTGAATTAAGCTTAAATCGGATGTATTTCAGAGATTTAACGGAAAAGTGACAATTTTGAAAACAAAATATCAAATTCAGCTATACATATTATCATCTTAGAAACAATGGAAACGTGAATTAAGCTTAAATCGCATGTACATATTTCAGAGATTTAACGGAAAAGTGACAATTTTTGGAGACAATTTACTCCAAATCGGCCAACCGGAAGTGCCCAAAATTTATTTTGCAAATATCCTCAAAAGTATTAGGTTTACAAAAAACTACTTAATACAAAATATTTCCAAAAAAATCAAAGTTTAAAAAAATGGTAATAAAAAAAAAAAATTCTCAAAATTCTCTGTTCGTAAAAGAAAGTCGTGTGTTGGCCACACCTCCATTTTTATATTAGATAGGCACACAGCTAGCTCTGATAACGGATATTTGGTACCTTTGTATTTTAGCCATATATTCAACAGAATGCTCGGAGCTCGCGTCATCGCCTCTCTTTTACACTCTCTCTGCGCCTACTTGTTCTCCGCAGTGTTGGGCTTCTTTGAGTCGTCTTGTGATCCAATCCTGTTACACATACTCGTTTCCACTATTGCATTGTCTCATCGTTTGAAAATAGGTCTGAAACTTTAAGAGGATCTTGAGTTATAAAATTTAAAAAAATTTAAAATGGGCTTGGCTTTGTACACCCTTTCGATTGGGATACGTTTTACCAAATCCAGTCTTATTGATCTTGTTTGATTCATCAAGTGTCAGCAACAATTATCAATTATAAAAATATCCCTTTTTCAGTTACATTATCATATAGTTTTGTTAGATAAAATAATAAAACACATAAAAATGGGGTTTGTACCCTTTAACCCCATTTTTAGGGATACAGTAGCACTTTTCGCGAATGGAGTTTAATTTTCTTTAATCCATTTTATCTTCTCATTAGGGCCTTCTTGATGACAGTTTAACTGGACTCTAAACAAACACCTTACCACTGTAGAATAATTTTCCCTATACATTTAGTATTTCGTTGTAATACAAATTCAATGTTGGTATTTAACAATGTACAGTGAATGTATGTGCAACAATCAAAAGATGCGATTTCCAATCTCACGACAATACCACCAGAAACAGTTGATAAAAGTTCAACTACACTCTTAACCAAACACATCATTTAGCAACCCTTCCCACAATATTTTCTTGTACATACGAGTATATACACATTATGTGAATAATATTTCGGGAGCTCGTCTAAAGGAGTTGGGGTGAAAAAAAATTGTATAAGCAAAACTTAACTAAGAATTACAAAACAATGTAGTGTATGTAATGTAATCACAAATGAAGAAAACGAGAAAAATGAGTGAAACAACAAATAAGGATCAGAATAAAAATAATAGGCAGAAGTAAAGGAAAAAGGGAAAATTAAAATTTTCCCTATATATAATATTGTGTATGTACATATGTATTGTATATATTGTGATACATAAATGTATTTGTTTGTGTGTATATGGTTATGTTGCCCTATACCTATACATAATATTCTATTATTTAGGGTAGTTGAGGATAAATGGAGGTTGTGGCTTATGCCAAAGAGTAAAAAGACAGAAATATTTCGAAATCAAGTAGAACGAATCACAAAAGCGAATGGATTTTTTTGGAATAACACATCCACAAAAAAAAAAAATAAAAAAAAAAACAGCACAAGTGGTTTTTGTTGTTTTCGGTTATACAATTATTTTCCGACGTTTATTTTATTTTTTATTTACACAAAATTTTTGCTTTTCATGGATTATGTTATATATTTGTAGATCTATCGTCTCTCTAAGTGGATATAGATTATAGATAAAAGTTTTTTCACATTTTGGATTTTGGTGTTCGATAGAGTGCGCGCAGAAAAAAAACAAAACGAAAAGAAAATAATTTTATTTGAGTGTTTAAAACAAAATTTTCCATTTTAGTTTTTGTTTTGTTTTTGAACAGGAAAAATGTTTGTTTTTGTTTTATCGTTGAAAATGAAAATTGAAAAGCTGTATTTTTATTTAGTATTTTGATGTTGTATTGTAATGTTCCGTTGATATAGTGATAAATTGATTAATAAAAAATTATTAATTATAAAAAAGCAACTTTTTTGTTGGTTATTGTTTATGTGAATTAAGTGACTTATTATATTTTAATAAATAAATAGTATTGTAAAAATATTTTGTGTTAGATTTTATAAAAATTGTGAATAATAAATAGACATTCGACTTATTGGTAAATAATGGATGTTTCAGTGTCTAGTTCAATTTTACAGGAGAACTCTGCAGGTATATTATGAAAATCATATTTTATCAATTTTTAACAGCCTGTTTAAAATATACTTTTGTACTCTGTGTGTTGTTGATCAAGTCAAGTGTTCATTTAAAAAAAAAATATCTGTCATCAATTGTCAAATAATTTAAACGGCGAAAATCTATCACGACCCGTCAACGTTTCAATTCATCAATATCTTTGGTATTATCAGTAAGGGAGAGTTAAATGGACTGCTATTATCTTAAACCATGATATCATTAAGCATTTTCTCCCTTGAAAATTAATTTTTAACTTTGCTGAATGAGGAAGACTATGATATGGTTTCACCACAATTAACAGGCTGTGAATCAGTTTTTAATGGGATAAGGTTACATCAAGCATTTGTAATTGATAGTCTATATGATATTATGAAATTTTTTTCAAAGGTTTTTACGCCTATCCAACTGTAAAATAATAGGCTTTGTGTTTTGAGTCAGTCAGTTGATTTTATTTTTATACTTTTTCATAAATTAATTCAAAGTTCGAACCAATAAAAAATTTAGGACTTTCGAATCGAGTATAAAGGCAAAATGTTACCATTACACGGATCCCTTGGTGACACCGCTCAACGCAAAATGGCGGGATTTCAAGTGGCACATGCATAAATACAAAAACCTAAGCGAGTGATGTAAATCATTTGAACAGCCGTGATGTGATCCGGTCTAAAACCTTGCAGTATTTATTTTTAATTTGTATAATGTTAAACCACTACACATTCGCCACAATCTGTTGTGAAGCATAATGCTTAAAACCGAGAGTGGAAGCATGAGGGAGGTATTTAACACAAACTTTTTGTATACATACATATAAAGAAGAAAAGTGTTGCTCTTTTAAATCCGTAGCTTTGCAGTTATTTTCTAACAAAACCAAAAAAAATTTACAAGTTTATGAGTTATGAATTACTTCGTAATTGGTCAGAGGCAATATTTTTTGGGAGGCATTTAATATGAAGAACTTCAATCATATCTGAATCCTTATAACACTATAAGATTTGAGAGCTTTGAAAAAAATAATTTTTAACTCGAAGTTTAAATACTAGGATGGCTACTTATAAGAGTAAATATTATACATAAGTATATTCAAAAGCATTTTTGAACATCGGTACAACTTGTGGTTAACTTCTTTTCCACCACGGGAAAAAAGCCTTAACCCTAGACATTCCTTAATCGTAAAATTATCAATTTATGTGAATGGATTTAGGAGCGGACTAAAAATTGTTTTGCAATCTTATTTCACGGTGCACGGTAAATTTTGTTATAAAACTCGGCTCAAATTTTCTACGATAAAAACCAATTTTATAAAATTTATTTGTGCGGGTTTTCTTGAAAGATTTTGAAATTATATTTATTCAAATATTATTCAAAACCGCTAATACAAAAATTTTAAATTATTCAACATTTGATGGGATATTTTCAGTTCCAATATGGTTTGTTTAAAAACATGTTTATAGAGAAACATAAACTTCCTTCTGGTTGAAACGAATTTAAAGTAAGATTGCTAAATGTTGAATCCGCAGCTTTAAATAATATTAATTTAAAATGTGGCATCCTACCATCCTTTCAGAACTATTTTCGGATTCTAGGCAACATGTTCGCAATTTTTCCCTTGCCGTAGCAAAAGTAATAAAAAGTAAGTTAATACTTTATTATGACAAAAGTGATTTAGCAAATAAAAAACGTATGAGGCTTGTCACTTGCAGTATTCTCTCTGATTGATCATTGAACATCGATAAAGTTTCAATAACAAGTATCTGTTGATACGTGTATTTTATTTTTATAAATATATGTGAGTTGTGTTATTCAAATTTTGACACTATCAGTAGGCTATTTCACGATAAATTAACATGAAATTATTACGAAATGATATACTTTTGAGGTTATGTTTCATCTTTTAAATTTACAATATATATTTTGTTATTAATAAGATATAATTAAATTATTAATTTATTTATTCCATTATTTTTATTTTAAATGATATTTTAATTTTCAAATCATACAAACATAAAATATCAGTGATGGCAAAACATCATCATCGAGCAGTGGGCTTACAAATAACATCTGAATATTGATTTCCAAATTTAAATCATTATATGCCTGAAGCAAGTATTAAGGTAAATGATTTTACCTGTTTACTCTGATCATAGAACCCAATATTTGAATTTGATTTAACATCTGAAACTCCTTTGCAAATTAGTTCAGCAATTTCAGAACAAGGTGGCTAAAGGTAGTGTTGGAAGTTTGTAATTTATCGATATCGGTTCCTGTTATTTATAAACTTTTGGTCACTAGGCCCGCTCCGTTCAACGGGACCCTTTATTTGTACATTCAAATAGTGTCGTTTAAATGCAAAAATATAACCTGAAAAATAATGTTGTTTCAGAAAGAATGGTGGCTGTTGCTGGCTTATAGGCATATACCTTACTTTTGAGATAACTCCAAAGGAAGAAGTTCAAGAGTGCAAATCGCAAGATCTCGGTGGCCAATTGGCCGTGCTGTTTCGCGAGATTTTGCGTCCCGTAAGGGATTGAATCGGTTCACCATGAAAATAAACTCACCGCCTTACCTTGTACCGCCTGTTTAATTCACCGTTTTTACTGCTAACGATTTACCGTTTTCACTATAATTTTTTTTAAAATTAACTACCAATATATTTACTGAAAAAGATGCTTTACTTATATTTTTGTTTTTATCTTAGTAGCCGGAAATATAATATAATATAATTTGACATAGTAAAAACATTAAAAACACAAAAAGTGCCCAATAAATGGAGGTAATAGAAGTTGTGAAATCGAAACCCGGTAAAGATAAGCTAGTGGTCGATGGTTATGTGTATACCTTGGAAAAAAAAGTGGAGCCAAATTGCTTTCGCTGGATTTGAGATGAGAACAGGAAAAGTGTTTGTTTTTAGGTAAGGGACGACTGTCAACGAAATTGATTGACGGCGGCTACAAAATTTCTATAAGACCATCATCACACGTTCATGACCCAGAAGTTGGAACATTGGCAGCGACAACTGTGATGATCCCGTTTAAAATTATTTTGTCGAGCGAGCTAAATTGCAATGCTGCTGTCCGTAAACAAACCCCAAGCAGGGCTGCTCAGAAGATGAAGATCGCCCGCCAGCGTAAGGGTGTATTTAGTGAGCCACAAAATTTGGTTGATATCATTATTCCTGAGGAAATTAAAAATATTGAAGGTGAAGCTTGAAAAATTCGGCAGAGGATGCAATATTATTTTTAGAACGCTTCTTAGTCTAATACTTTTGACAAATGCGGAATTTTGGATTATCGATGGACCTTTTGCTGTGGTTCCAATTATCATGCGACAATTACTCACTATTTGCGTTATGGTTCATAAAACGATTGTTCCAATTATATATTGCCTAATGTCGAGTATAAAAAGAAGTGCGTATAATAAATTTTTTTTCTTCCATTTCTGGTTTGTGTTCCTTCAACGGAAAATTTAAGGGTTGGTTATTTTATTTTGGGCAAATTCTATGGAGGAAAGTACAGTCACTTGGACTGCAACGCAGATACGGTTGTGATACAAAGTTTGCTAACCGCGTTCGAATACTGAAATGTTTGGCGTATATGGATCCAGATGAAACACCTAAAACATTCAAATGCGTAATACCACACCTGTGCCAGGATTCCATAATACTTGGAAAATGGCTAAAGAAAAATTATAAAGAAATTTATATTGAAACTTCATCACCGTACACCCCTCATTCTGGAGTATTGCAGAGAAACTTCAATTTTATTTTCCGCGTTAAATGAATTTTGTAAGCGTGCATACTCAAATCTTTTGTTAAAATTCGACATAATGTGGTTCTTCAGATAATTACTGCGCACGATGACGAGTTGATGTGCTTGGCCTCTCGGCCAGACTTTCACATGCGACATCAATGTTTCCGGCTGAACGGCCTATACGATCACGCGCTGAAGTTTCTTGGAATAGGTGCACGATATTCAAAATTGTACGCTCAGTTGATCGATTATCAACACAAAAAAAAATCATTTAAAGCCAAGTCATTAGTTAATGACAATAGATGATAGATGTCACTATGAAACAATTTCTTTTGTTTTCATTTAGATTTTATTCAGCCCTCTCTTAATGAAATACCCATTGGATCTTTCTTTATTTCTTGTACTAACTTAGTTTATTCCTTTATATTATCTTTAGTAATCCCATGCTAAGTTTAGGAGTGCTGTAAGAGAGTTATTTGTTTTTGTCGATTCCCTTGCATCCATTGATGAGTTGAATATTTATTGGCTTTATTCTGTGTAGTTCCATGCTTCAAAATCTAGTTTCCTACTTTACGTTAGAAGTGTTACTCCCACCTTAGTTCGTTAGATAGGATTCAATTTATATTTGATTTGAACAAACCCTGCATTACGTTAGGTTTCATAAAAATCAGTTAGTTTTATCAGTTTCTGACAATCAGCATCAGAAACTAATATAGCTAACTCGTAAATTCTCTTCTCATAAGTGTGATTACTTGAGAGTTGTAATATAAAAACACCTGGAATTTAAATTTAATGAAACATTTCTTCGAGTAGTTTTTAATATCGCTATATCCACTTTAACAATTTGTCGTAAATACAAAATTAATCAGAAAGGTATTTGTAATCATTTATGTTTCTCTTTTTTTTTTGGTAATAGAATCTTTTTTCGAAGAACATTGAGTGAACATTTCCAAGGCGTTTTGTGAAAATTTCAAATATTTTTGAATTTAGAGACATTCTTTTGGCCATTCAAAATGTGGACATAGCACTTGTGTGCTTTATGATTTTTGATATGTAGTTTGTAAATTTAAAGCTCTTTTCCAGAAAATTGAGTTTTGAGACTGTGCCAAAATTGAAATTTTCATTATTTATTGCACTTGAAATCTTTACCATTTAGATGAAATTTGAAATCTGTAATTGTTACGTAAATTTAGTGACCACAATTCCTTTTACAATCAAAACGAGTTCAAAGATAAACCGAAAGATAAATCGCTCTCTACATTTTATAATTTCCGCTCACATTTTATAATACCATCAGGGCTGGCCTATCCTCCAAAGCATTAACATTTCACTCAATAAACAAAACATTTCTAAAATACTGATTAATGACAGATCACGCGCACTTTGTGGTTGGCTTAATTGTGCATATTATTAAGCTGAACAAAAAATAAGAATTAATAGAGATTAAAACGCAAATACAGATATATCTACGGCAACAAGAAAACATCATGAAAAAACAACAAAACATACCTTACAAAACAAAGCAACGCTAGATTAGTCTGAATAAATTTGGTACCCCACCATTCTATAAATTGTCTTATTGTTCAAAATACGATGTTTGGTATACACAATCGAAACACAGAAATAATTAATGTCAAGTGTACGTAAACGAAACATTTTTATTCAGTATCTGTAACTAAGTTTAGACTATTTAAAGAAATGATTAAATCATACATGAATTGTACGTCATGTTAATAGTAATAATGTACTCGTACACAAAACAATTTGTATCACCAAAAGTTATTTCGCAAAATTTCATAAAACATTTGAAAACTTTATTTACACAATTGGCCTACTACGAATCATCCGTGTTTCAATATTTAAAATTATGATTCTTTTGTTTATCATGAATTATTTTGTTTTTTTTCTATAAACAAGTAAAAGTAAACAAATGTAGCGTGTGTAACCTTTAAATTTGCTTTTAAGTAATGTAAGAGCTTTTGTAAGAGGTAAATCTAGGTAGAAATGCGGGACACGCGTGAATATTGTTTGAAATGAAAAATAAAAATAAAATAAATTAAACCGGAACAAAAAGGACCTCTTTTCTATTTCGCTGAATATCCTATAAAATCCTTAAAACTATTAAGGTCATTTCTATATATTAATTATCTCTTAATTTATTCATCCAATTTATATGGCCTAATTTTGACATTCTAATATATTACGTATGAAATAGGTACACAGCAACAACAAAAACAATAAAAAACCTCGAAACTATATACACGAGATTAATTAACGTTTTTTTTCTCTTTGGTCATTCATCTAATCAAAGGTATATCCATTTAATTAATTTAGCCTTTTTGCCACTCAAAATGATTAACACATACACACACCCATACACAAAATATGCCCATCATCGTGATCATCGTCATCGAAAACTCAGTCATACATAAAGCCAATATACCAAAAAATATTTACCTAGATACCAGATATTTTAATCGACTGACCAAAATAACTTATGTTAAATAAAATTATCACTAAAAATAGTTATCCTAATTACACCAACAATAAAAATTATTTATGTACCTACATGCTTTAAAAATGATAATAAATAGTAGGGACGGTAAATTCTTTGGTGAAAAATTTAGAAATGAGTCTGAAACTATGTACATACCATATATGAAATAAATTTTAATTTTGTTTTTTTATTTAGTAGATTAATAAAAATTTTTAAAATATTTGTATGAATAATTTAAAGCCGCGTACACATTTAAGCGAACGAATGCCGCACGAAGAATTAGCGCCAAATGTTTACTCTTCGTTCATTGTCGATTCGGAGTGTCATCCTGATGAAATGAACAGATTTTTATTTTTTTTTTTTTTCCCTTTATTTAATATTACAACTGATTTACAAATCATTTAGTAATTTATCTTTCTTAAATGAAGATTCACATTTGACGGGCAGTAGCCCAATGGTTACTCCCGTTTGAATTTACATAGTAATTATTTTTCTCTATCCGAATTAAATACAACTGCCCAATTCCAAAGGTTTCTGCCTTTGAAGTCTTCTTACTGCATTGGTGGTATCCAACAAACTTCGTATGTCTGCATTTTGGTGCCGAGATATCCGCTGAATGTGTTTCTTCGCATGATTTTGTATTTCTTCACTTACATATTCCATATTTAAGTCCCTATGGAGGTTATCATTTCTAATGTACCATGGTGCGTTTACAATGCCACGCAGCACTTTGTTTTGAAAACATTGAATCATTTGTACATTTGTCTTCTTGGTACAACCCCAAAGTTGAATACCGTAGGTCCATATTGGTTTAAGTATTTGCTGATATAATAGCAATTTGTTATGTATTGTAAGCTCAGAGTTTCTACCTATTAGCCAATACATTTTCCTATATTTAATGTTCAATTCTTCTTTTTTCTTTTTAACATGCTCTTTCCATCTAAGCTTGCAATCGAGAGTCATGCCGAGGTATTTGGCTGTATTTGCATTTGGAACCGGCCTTGAATTAAGTTTCACTGGAATCCAGTTAATTTTCTGGTTTGTGAAGTTTACGTGAACCGACTTTGCTTCGTTTAGGCTAATGCGCCATTTCTTTGTCCAACTACTCACTGTGTCGGTTGCTTTTTGAAGTTTGGTCGTTGCTTCTGATATACACTTTCCAGTCGCCAGAATAGCTGTATCGTCTGCAAATGTTGCTATGGTGGAACCTTCTGTATTTGGCATATCTCTGGTGTACAGGATATACAATATAGGGCCCAGTACGCTACCCTGTGGTATGCCTGCTGATATTCTCTTTAGTTCAGAGTACTCTTGGTTATATTTTACACGGAAATGTCGGTCTGCGATATAAGATTTAAGAATTTGATAGAATTGCTTAGGTAGATCTCGATGCAATTTAAATTCAAGTCCTTGATGCCAAACTTTGTCGAAAGCTTGTGCTACATCTAAGAAGATGCTGGAGCATATCTTCTTATTCTCAAGTGAGTCTTCGATTATATCCGTTATTCTGTGAACTTGTTCTATCGTAGAGTGATTTTCTCTAAATCCAAATTGGTGTGGTGGAATCAAATTTATCTCTTCTATTATTGGCTTGAGTCTCTTGAGCAGTAATTTTTCAAATAATTTTGAAATTACAGGAAGTAGTGAAATCGGTCTGTACGACTTTTTATCGTTCGCTGGTTTGCCTGGTTTGGGGATCATAATTACTTCAGCAACCTTCCATTGCCGTGGGACATATTTTAGTCTGAAGACAGCATTGATAATTTGAACCAATTTTCGTAGTCCCTTCTCGGGGATGGCTTTTACGACTTGTCCAGTAATTAAATCATATCCTGGAGCTTTTTTGCGTTCAAATTACACTTGATCTCATTTTTTAATTCCTGTAATGTTACACATCGAATATTATATTCATCAATTTTGCTAATTGTTATTATGTTTTCATCTGCTGTTTGCCTAGGTAACGGTTGAAAGTTGTCTTCCAAGTGAGCTGCAAATAAAATAGCTTTTTGCTTGTCACTTTTGGCCCAGGTTCCTTCCTCATTTTTAATAGGTGGCACATGCATTTTAGTTCGTTTTAATCCCTTTGTTGCTTTCCAAAGAGAGTAATCAGTATCTTTATGTTCGGTGAGACCATTTAAGTACTTGTTGATAGTTTCATTCTTAATTTCTTTTATAAGTTGTTTTAGTTTATTGCATAGAAAAAAAATGAACAGATTGATCACCGTTCGCTACTATGTTCACTTGTACTAAAGGATGACATGTGGTATTTTCATTCAAAGCAGGGGCGTGGACATGCAGCATTGCTACTAAATGTATCGAGAAAAAATATACTTAGCTATTACAAAACTATACTTAATCCTAAATCAAAATATACTGTAGGTACATATCGTCGTCCATTTTTTCCAATTTTCCGTTTTTCATATTAAACGAAAGAGGAAGAAATTGCGAATCGATTGCCATTACTTAATTACCAAAAGAAATGTAATGTTAATTTAAACAACTTTAAAGTAAATAAGGTTTTGCATATAGACCGTAAGGAGAGTGAGATAGTTTTCATTGTCTCCTGAAAAAACTTGTTTTTAAACTTACACATTCTGCATTTCTCGCCGACGATATGCAAAACAAGAGCCTCTTATATCCGTCGTTCGTTGAGTTGCTTTTGAATTTTATGCCATCCATACTGAACGCCAAATTTCTGTGGCTCTTGGAGCGAACACAAGTGAACGCGAGTCAAACGTTAGGTTCGCATTTGCTGCATAGTAGACTTATTCATCAGGCGAATACGCATTTATTGTTCGTTGTTCCTTCAAATTCGATATTCGCTCAACGTGTAAAAAATTCGTTTTTTACGTCTTTACATTTCCGTCAATTTGTCCTGTAATTTTCGCCAAAGGTGTTCTTGAATTCAGTGAAAAATTCGCCGGTGACTAACATAAAGCAATTTAAATTTTCACCTGAAATGACGAATTTCAATAGAAATTCATTAGTGACTTTTATCGATTGACATCAAGAATAGGACCAAACAGGACTAAAAAGTTCTCAAAGTGCAAAGGACAGTAGCATTCAAAATTAATATAACTAATTATTAACCTTTATCAGAAACTGGACCAAAGATGATTATATCTTCCTTGAGGACATCAAATCTAATACACTACATTACGAGCTGCATTAAAACCAAAAACGGGCAGTACTTCTGTAGTAACCGTTACACTATTTGTGAAACTTAAAGATATTTACTTGGGATTCTTTGAATAAGAATAGCTTCAAAGCAGGCATAGTTGAAAGCAAAGTTCAAACACAATTAAATGATGTGAAGAGGAATTATATTTTTGTAAAAACAAATTGGCAAAGAAACACACACGAGATGATTACAAGGAATTGTTAGAAATCACTCTACAGTCTTCCGCCGTAAATAACGCCTGAACGTTTTATTCGAAAGTGGCAAAAATTTTCATATTTTAAGAATCTCTAAAAAATTTCGTCTAAAACGCCCATTTGCATGAAACGCCTAAGCGTTGTAACTGAAATTTTTAAATTTAAAATTAAATCAGTGTAACCCAATACAACTATTGCAAGCAAATTTTTTTGTATATGCATCGTAATCTTGGTAGAGTGAATAAAAACAAGAAAATGCTTTCCTTTACTTCGGTTTTTAAAGTGTGTTTAATATTTTAATAAATTAGTACTTAGCTATTTAGAAAGGTTATGTATAGGAAAAATTAAGTTTAGCTTTGAACATATTTTGATCAGAATTCTCGGAATTGTTAATATTTGATATACTTAAAACTGCCGTGAATGCCGGAAATAGATACAGTCAAAGTAAACAGAAGGCCATTCCTAAATTAACGATTGTAAAAGTAGGAAAAACGCCTCTTACGGAAGATAGAAAAATTGAAGCGTAGTAACCATAGTAAACGTGCTATCGGCGCTCCTGCGGAAAATAAAAAAAAATGAAGTAGATACATAAAAATCGAGATCCTCCAATCGTCAATACGATACAAATTCAAATATATAAGATTCATATTTGACTTGAATGAAATACGAGTCTTATAAATTCGAATTCGTCTAATATTCATCACGGAGGGTCTGCCGGCCCCCGAGTTTTTAGCACCCCATTTAAGGATTTTGATAAAAATGACAAATGGAATGGTTTGTCCGTCGTTAGGACAGAATTGGTCACCAGCTTTTGACTTTGGTTGTTTGCAGTTTAAATTCAGAATAATGTTTTGTTGAGGTTCACAGCCCACTAAAAATTTTTTACAATTTTTACCTTATTTTGATAGGAAATAATTGGATCTGGATTGGAGCCACTTTGTGTTTTTTGGTAATCTAAAAGTATTTTTTATTCATAACCAAACATTTGGAGAAAAGATCGTTAAAACGTTTTTAGGGGTTCACCGCTTATACATTCATATACGCAAAATCTAGTTGGATTGTCCATATTCATTTCTACATATCGCCGGTGACGATGCCAAAGTGTTTATCTACAAAATTTCTCAAAATCTTTTTATTGATTAATTGGTAAGAAAATTAGTGTTTGCGGCCTTTTATATTAAATTTGTGAAAGCAACATGTTCAAACGTGAACGAGTATTCAATTTTGTTAGTCCATTTTAGTGTATCTACTAAGGTAAATTCGCTCGTTTTTCTCGCCTCCTGAAAAATATCTAAAATGTAGGTGGATACACGCTTTTGCATCGTCAGCGGCGATATATTCCTAAATGTGGTATTTTCAGTTGGAATATTTTTTATTTTGTTATTTTATTGAAAGTAATTATTATATTAATAATTTGTAGGGTTGCCAACTGAGCCATTTTGGCGTGAGACTTAACCTCCGATCTCACCTATTGGATATTCATTCCTTAGAAACATTAAATGTTCAAATTAAAAATATTTTCGTAAACAATTTTATATTTGATGAAGATCGAAGTATTTCGAATAATTATTAGATAATTTTAAAAAACCTAACTACCGAATAAAAGCCATCTTATCTAAAGCCTAAATGATCCCATGGTTTCCATTAAAAGGAGTTACTCCAAACAGTGTAAAGAGATGACCGAAATAGAATGGGATCTAATCGATCTAATCGAAGTGGAGTTATGTTATCATATAAATTAGAAAATGGGCTGCCGTCAAATTTGCTAGATTTTTTTAGAAACTTCGGAACAGACAAAGGTAATTTGGAAAATTTTCTTTCATTTAACTTACATTTTTACTAATTTTTTTACATTTTTACGGCAGAGCACTTTATGGTAGAAAGTTCACTACTGTAATAATTTAATAGTTTTGAAATTGTAGTTTGTATAAAAACGACGAAAGAATGGTTTATTTATCGTTAGGTCCGGATTGGTCATCAGTTCATCACTAATAAATTTTGGTCCTTTGGAATCATCAACCAATTTTTTTTTATTAACTTTGCAAGAAATTTTTCAAGTTAGCATACCATTAAAATAAATCAAACAATTTTTTGCACCATATTTTGATAGGAAATCGTTAGATCGGGACTAATTACCATTTTTTATCTTTTGGTCGTTAATAGGTATCATCCGTCCCCATCCAACTTACATTACAAGCCTGCGTATCGAACACAGATCTTCTTAAATACGATTTCACAATCTTCTTGTTGATCCATTACATTTATCGACTCCTCCAACTTTCTACAACGACTCTTTCATATTAATTTATGGTTCACTTCCACGACAGACTTTGGCTCTTGGCTGAGTAAAATCCGCAATTTTCCCAATTATAATTGTGAAACATACTTGTTGTTCGCTCCTAATGATATAAGCGGAATCCGGTTCCGACATTGCGGTTAACTCTCTCGCTAAATAATTTTAGTCAGTAAAAACGTGCGCTTTTGATAAATTGCTGTAGGTCCACCTTCTTTTAAGAACCGATAATCACATTTCAAATAAATGACATTATTGGAAATTGGAAATTTTATATTAGATGATAACTCAATTGAAATTCCAAGAATATTACTACTATAATTAAACAGAAATGTTTGTGTGTAACGCTCAAAGGTTACTATGATTTTTTTTTTTTAATTTTTTTCTCCAGTTTTTTTTTTGCACTGTAAAAATAACTTAAGAATGGTTTCCACGATGGCGATGCGAAAAAATTAGTCAAACTAAAAAGAGAAAGCAAAAATTCACGAATTGTACGATAGAGAGAAAATACCATTTTGACAGAAAAATTGGGACGTCCAGTTTTAAAAATTTTAATTCAGCACTCCGAAATAGGACGTCTAATCCGAAAAACAGATTAGATGGATCATCTTTTTTCGGATTTGTCGCTGATTTTCGGAATTCATATTGTCAATTTGAAGAAAATTTTATATTTATTTTATTATTAAATATATTTTTTTTTTGATTTGGGGAACACATTTTTCATCGCCAGAATCACTCTTAGTGCTACTTGAAAACATAACGGCATATATTGCCATTAAGTTCCTCAACAGTATCCATTTTTAACAAAATTTAATTTTAATAATCGAAACGTCAAAAATAAATAAATAAAAATTCGGAATAACGACTTGTTGCAGTTTCACTCACTCTTATGTTATTTTTTTTATTCCTTCCTCTTTTTAATTTGACTAATTTTTCCGCCTCACCATCGTGGAAACCATGCTTTAACAGTCATCAAAAACAAATATTAAAATTTTTTTAAAACGCCGAAAATCAAGTTAACAGCAAGTTAAAAAATACCAATTCATCCTTAAAAGCCCTTACTCTTTGGTTTAAGATTTATTTAAGGTAAAATCATCCTTAAAAGCCTTTAACCTCGAACAACTTTTACATCAAATGTTTAAATGCTAATTGTGGCAGCGGCCGCTGGACATCACCATTAGGTGTAATATCTTTAGCAAAACATTACATAACTAAAGTTATTCACAAAAACTAAAGTTATTCACAAAATTGTATCCGTCCTAGGACGGGCTGTACCTCCTAGTTCGTTAATAATAGGTTATCTATAACGACCAAACATTAAAAACAGGTTCAAACCAATCGTAGCATGACGTAAAGTTTCCTTTCAAAATATAGCAAAAAAAAATCTTCCGATAAATTTTAAATCGATATTTTTTTTTTTCAAAACTGTAGGTAACCAAAGGACAAAGCCTGGTGACCACTCTTGACGTAATCATGAACAAACGATTCCATTCGTCATTTTCATCAAAATCCTTAGATGGCGTGCTAAAAAGTCGGTGACCAAAGAGCTTAAAATTTAAAACAATTTTTTTTAAACTACAAGTAGTAACGACAAAAACTGTGACCAATACAGATCTAACGATGACCAAACGATCTATTCGTTATTTTTATCCAAATACTTAGATGGGGTGTTTAAAAGTCGGAGGTCAATTCCTGCAGGGCTATTTGTGAATTCAATTCGAACGTATACGAACCTGCGAAGTATTGGATTCCTAGAAAAGAGAACGGCGTTGCAGCTTAATGTGATTAAGGATTTGGGGGTCGATTCTAATAAGTGCGTCGATTTGAAAATTGCTGATATGAATAAATTAATTACGAAATAATTAGCAGATTTGTTACATCAGCACACGATTTCAAAAATTTTTTTAAGAAAGGTCCGAATCCGAATATGTGGCCTTAGGATGATAATTTCAAGACAGATACGAAGATTATCAGTCGCAGAACGTGGTGTTAAGTTAATACAAGATTACAATAAGAAATTGACAAAAAATGAAGATGATCTCATACCAAATTTTTTTTAATGGGCGGAAAAGCAAAGTAAATTACAATTATATCATTCTACCTACAGAAGAAATATGTATTTAGATTAGCATTAAAAGAAATTTAAAAAAAAAATTTTTTTGGAAATTTGGCAATAAAATCGCTATAAATGTTTACCGATTTTCAATATTTTGATATTGATATCTCTACTATCTACAACAACTTTTCTTTGGGCTGGAAAAATATTTCAAATCATGTTTAAGTTCGATTGAATGTAATTAATTGAGAAAAACCATGTTTTTCCAATTTCTCGTTTAACTCGGGACCCCTAAATTATCTTCGATTATGACCCAATATTTTTTTGACAAAGAACTACATATGTTTTTGGATTTAATTTGCATGGGGTGCCTCCCAATCGCTCAGAAACGTTTTCCATAAAAAATGTTATAAACTAATCGCTTATAACTTTTAAACAAATAAAGGTACCGAAACGCAAAATATACTAACTTGTAGACAAAGAAACCCAATTAGAAACCAATTTTTTTTTTGTGTTTTGATGACTATATAAGGGCATAACATAGTGAGATCTCAACTAATTCGACTTTTAAGGTACCAATCGAACGGACTCGATGAAATCTAGTGAATAAAGGTAAAAAATAAATGATATGGAGTACCGGAGTACAAGACAGGACAGAGAGGAGAGAGAGAGAGAGAGAAGAGAACAAGTTAACGTAGATAACAGTAACGTATACCACCTTGTAGACCAATCAGTCTAATTACTAAACATTATCTGCGACATTACGCGAGATCTGAACCAATACGGCGTTTAAGGAGTTGATCTAACTACTGCTAAGAGATCTACTAAATAAAGATGGAACACAGTTAGTGACCTTTTAAAATACCTCGAAAATCAAAAATTGAGAATGTAAAAATCGAGATGAACTAAACAGCATAAAAAGTTTCCAAGAATAACCAATCCAGCCCACGCCCATATCTACGGAGCAAGAGACGGCAGAGAGATCCCAAGTGGGCGCATAAAAGGCTTTTTACTAAAATTATCTATAACATCATAACTTGCACATGATTTGCTAACGAAATGAAAAATCACCGGGTAGACAAAGCTATCTACTGACCGAAAGCGATGCCCTTGTATTTGATTTGCATTGGGGTGCCAATCGCTCACTAATGATGTCCACAAAAATGTTATAAACTATTCGCTTATAACTTTTAAACAAATAAAGGTAGCGAAATGCAAAATAACCAACTTATAGGCAAAGAAGTTCAATACAAAGAAGTTAAATTCAAGTGTATATCGGTTGGACCACCAATGCCGACTATGTGCGTAACTCCGTGAGATCTAAATTAATTCGGACGTTTAGGGTATCGATCGAACTAGTCCTGTAAGGTAAAATGGAAATAAGGTGAAAAATAAATGACCCCGGGTCAATTGGATCATCAATTCTCGAAAAATAGATGAAATTTCCTTCCACTTTTAAGTGGCATCGATAATCAAACTTGTAGAGAAATCAAAAGTGGGAAAAACACAGCTGGTAAAATTGCATACTAAGACCACTGCTTCGGAGGACAATATATGATAGAGAGAGTTAAAGAGGGTAAAAGAAAGTGTTTCGTTAGATTCCATGTACCTTTTAAACAGGTAGCCGTAGCAAAAAAAGACACATTCCAACGGAGTTCAATTACGAAAATATCCGAAAAACTAAAGCTAAGCTGTCGCGAGATGTGATTCATTGAACTGTAAAAGATTTCGAACACCTAAAACAGCACAAAATGAAGCCAGTTCCAAAATTTTTGACACATCATAAAACCGCTGAATGTGAATATATAAAAGCAAACTTGCCCCATCCCACGATTGGTCACAGGTATATGACAAATAATTTGTTATCTTTCTGCTTTAACAAACCACTATTAATAAACAGTTGACTTTTCCTATTATAGAAAATGTAAACTTCGAATCTTCGAAAAATCGAATGTGCTCGCAAGGTAAATGTACAAGGTACAACAAAAAAGTTGAAAAATATAAAAAAACCAAAAAAATTCATTTTGAGATTTTCTCGTTTTCTTTTTATGGAAACGATAGCACATACGGAGAATAATATTCATTTGTCTACGATAGTGCAGTAACCTATGCTTTCGATAATAATTTTTGAATTTAAATTATATAGGAAAAGTATGCTTTGCACAAATCGTGTTGCAATTTCATTGCACAACGATTTGTCAATTGTCACACGATTTGTGAAAACTCAAATGTTTCACTTATATTGTGAACCTTTCAGTTATTAGTTTTGTTGATCAGTACAAGTTTGTTATTTTTTATGTTACTAATTATTTATAAATATTACAGGAATATTATGTCGTAGGAAAAATAGCGTGTATAACTCGCGTGAAAACGTGTACATAATTGCCATACTCAAGTGATTGCAGCCCTCGCATATACTCTCGCGATCTGTCTCTTCTGAACATATGTCTCTTATTTGTATCATGTTATCTCCCTTACATGCATCATGTTTCATCATGATATTCATCAATACTATTGATTTCTGGTAATTCTCAACTCAGTCCTCCAGGACTCTTTAAAAACAAATTGACATTTGTTGTTGAAACACCCAATTCACTTCAGTAGATGTAATTTAGTTAATTCACTCCAATCGAATATTCGTTTTATTTAATCAAAATTGAACTTCAAGTCAAATACAACATAACAAGTCAAATAAAACTATTAAATTGGTCATTTCAATCATTGTAGGTCGTAGAGTCTATAGTGATTCCAATCGTAGTTACTTGGACTTTAAAAGGAGACAATATAAACATGTATTCATCACTCTGTGGTGGAAAACCAAAACTTTCAATATTTGTATTACCCACAACAGTTAGTTAAAGTCAAACTCATAGACTTAAAAAGTAAGTTTATTTTTACAGAATGCCTACTTTACCGGGCTTTTTCTGAAAATTCATTTATGAAATTGTACCGTCTACATTGCGGTATACAGCCAACTGCTTCCCCAAGATGTCTAGAGGAGTCCAACATAGCAGTCTCCAGTGCCTGGGTGGATGTGCTCCTTAGTGCACCACTAATCCACAGAGAGATTGTTCTCTGAACTTTCGTCAACAGCTTTTGGTTGATAATTTCGTCCAGAGCAGGCCACCAGACTGTAAATCGATCTAAAAGAGTGGGTTTAACTACTGCGATGTACAGCCAATGTATGATGCGGTGCTCTAGCCTCCATCGTTTTACAATGTCGTTTCTGCAAAAGTATAGCGCTAACATAGCTTCCTTTACCTTTTCCAAAATATTAGGTTTCCAATTTAATTTTTTATCCAAAACGAAACCCAGAAACTTCGTTTCATCTATAAAAGTCAAGCTGAACCCATTTAAAGTGGAAGGATCGACATGAGGAAGTTTATATTTTCTAACGTGGGTTCACCTAAATTGAAATAATGCCAAGGGCATTTACCAAAAGCAACCTCGTCTGCATAGGCAGCTACCTTGAAGCCACTTTCCTCCAGTTCTAGAAAAAAAACCATTTATGACCAAGTTCCAAAGTAAGGGAAACAGTAAGCCACCCTGCGGCGTGGCTCTGCTTGCGAATCTTCTGGCGGAGGATTCCCTCAGACTGGCATTTATGATCCTGCCTCTTAGCATTTGATCTATCCAGTTCTTGAGTGATTCATCCACTTTGGATTCGAAAGTGCTCGAGTTATAGCTCCAACCAGTACGGCGTTAAAGGACCATCAATATCCAAATTGCAATTACCATTGTGTGATCTCTACCATTTACTTAAAAAAATGTTCAATGAAATATATAAGAGATGAAGGGCAGTCTCTACAGATCTCCTCTTGCAATAAGCCTGTTGATATTAAGACAATTTTTCCGGCACAAGCGCACCTCTAATACGAGCTTCTACTTTTCTTTCCAGTGTTTTAAAGTGGAAGGAAGATAAACTAATCGGTCTAAGATCTTTGGGACTACAGTATGAGTATTTTCCTGAAGTAGGGATGAATACAACCTTCACTTCCGTCCATTTGGCTGACTTTAAAAACTACCTCTAAACAGGAAATAGTAATACCATCAGGTCCAGGCGACTTATATGGTTTAAAACTATTTATCGCCCACAGGAACTTTCTTCTGCTAACAATTTGGCCTGCAAGGCTAATTGCCCTATTACCTTCTAATATAGTAGGTGCAGATTCGGAACAACCTCCTGAGTCTCCAGCAGAAGTTACAACGATTCCACCGGCCGTTGAAGATAACTTGGGATGAAAGAGTATTTGGATAGTACTTTGCTTAGCCTAGACAACTTCGAGGACTCCTGAATTTTGCCACAGTATGGTTTCAAAGATCTATTTTTGGCACTTCTTAATTGTTATTTGTAAATTTAGAGGACTTCCTTATTGGAGCTTCAGTCTACAGCGGCTCTAGTTTTTCTTGCTGTTTTAAAGAGTCTTTTACATTTTTGACATGTTAGGTGATCCCAGTATCGCTTCATTAAAAGCGCTGAACTGCTCGTCCACCAAGCCAGCGAGTTCGTGCGTAGTTCTTGGAGGTTTTTGGCACCGGAACTGGTAGTGAATTACCCAGAATAATTCTAAAGGTATCCCAGTCGGTTTTCCTCCTATTCCTGTAGATTGGATTTTTTGAAAACCCAAGTCCATTTCGAATTGAAGATAACAATGCTCAGAAAAGGATTGGTCCTTCGACACTTTCCAGTTTAATAGACTAATCGTCAAAAACTTTGAGACAAGTGTAACACTTACTACCTCCTGTGTATTTCTATTTATAAAATACGGCCTATGCTACATATATGAAGGTTAGTACTTAAAATGTAATCAAGGAGTAACTCACCTCGTTCATTTGTGTCCGTACTTCCCCAGATTGTGTGATGAGAATTTGCATCACTCCTGTTCTTGTAAAGCAGCAGAGACTTCTGATCTGCACAGACAGTTAGTTTTACCTCATTCCTGTGCCATCCCCCCCTTCGCGACCAGTCGGAGCAGGTGCTGTATTTTCCGACAGGACTATCAAGTAGATGGTGGCTAATGCCACTTCCACCTTCCACCAATTGGCGGGCATGATACTGCCATCCTCTTGGGAATGGTCAATGACTGCCACAACCAGCTGATCCTTGAGTACCTCATTAAAAGGCCCCATACCAGTAGCGTAGAGCTTCGTTCTCTTGGCGGTCTTAGGACTTTCTCAGATTAGGACAGCTCAGATTTGGTGACCCGAGTGGAGGAACCAGCCTCGGTTGAGCTTATGTCCCGCGATTTAATTGTAAACTTAGAGGCAGGCCTACTGCGCTGAGTCTCCTTGTCTACATTTCCCGGATTTGTTAAAGAGGGACTTTTTCTGTTTTTGTTTCTTATGGCCGATATTAGGTCGCACGAGTAGCGGACAAAAGAATGTCCATCTGTGCAGAGATCCGCAGTACACAGATAAGGCTACTTAAACCGGAGGGCGCTTAATCCGGAATCACCGTTAGCGACTGAGCTAGTTTTTAAACTGGACTCTCAGTCTGGTCGATCATAAGCACAGTACAAGTAATACCTTGACCAGCGATTTGTTTACGGTACACCCCTTTAGCGCCGTGCTTTGGAATAGAAGCCAATAGATCAACAATTTAGTTACCAGCGGCCACCACGTGGAGGTAACATGAGCACTTGTGGAAGCTGCAAGTAACGGAGCTAACAACAAGTTCCAACTTGAATCCCCCGAGCAACTTCACACCTGAATACGACATTATTTGGAGAAAGATGCATTCAAAAAGAAGTTGGATCACACGATTTAATAGTGAAAAATTTAATGAACCTAATTTCCATCTACGAAACACTGTTGGAAAAACCAGGTCAAACGATTGATTCTTTTCTCTACTCTCACCAATTAATCAGACTACAGCAGGAAATTAAAAAAGCGGCCAGAATTGATCAACAGAGAAGGAGTGGCGTTCCATCAACGTCAGACCACACCCATCTTTGATGATTCGGCAAAAAATTGAGAGAGCTTGGTTGGGAAGTTCTAATGCATCGACCGTATAGTTTTGGTCTTGCACCATCAGACTGTCGTTTGTTTCGTTCACATTAGAATACTCTTAATGGTGTAAAATTGACTTCAAAAGAGACCTGTGAAAATTACTTAGTTCAGTTTTCCACCCAAAAATCTCAGAAATTTTACAGTGACGAAATTACGGTTTTTGAAGAAAAATGACAACAAAATGTATATATTTAGCGTTTTTTACAATTCCTAACTGCTTTATTTCTTAAGTTCTACCCAGTATCCGCGCCTATTTTTTTAACCGTTTGCGTTCGTACTTGATTGACGTTAACTACGTAACAAATGCGTAATATATTAATATTGTTATGATTGAATTATTGATTTTCCCCACACTACAATTAAATTACTTTTCAATAAACTGTAATAGATTAATCGCTTCTTCTATTGACAGTGATTAACCAATTTCTAAGCCGTGTCCGTTAAATAAATAAAAAATAAAGAAGAGTTAGTACGTGTTTTATAAGAGTTTTTTTTTTTTTTGTTTAATTCACTATTTCGTCCCTCAATTTATATTAAATTTGTTTGCGAATCTCACTTCAAACTTCATTCAAATTTTATTTCAATCTTTAAGATTGCTTTTTTTATTTTAATTGGTCCTGTAAATTGGTTATAAAAACCGATATATATCGGATATAAACGGTAGCGAAATTCATTATTTAACACTTTTGTTTGAAATATTCGTAAACTAAAATAAATCTTTGCTAAACTGGATTTTTAAGTCCACATGTTCCACCTAACGATTTTCTCATTGATTAGAACTTCTAAAAATCACCATTTGGTCACCTGAGCTACCCAAAGAGCTTATAAAACAATTAATTACACTTGATGCTACCCGCTTTTGGTTATTTATTTATTTTATTTATTGTGGCACTAAAATCCATTTGACACCAAACAATTAATTTATGTACTGCTTATCAATTTATTATATAAAATATCGTTTTAAATCATAAAATCACAATCATTTCATAAATGTATAATATACATAGATTTAAGTCAAAACACGGCTGTGCTGGTTTTTTAGGGTGAGAAATGAGAATATCTACAAACCCCTTAAACTCTGAACAAAAATAATTTTGTTTTCTGTACTAATCCCTTATTTTGTTTCGAGTCAGATGATGGATGGAGCGAAAGAGACCATAGGCTTTAGTAAAATTTCTAGATTTTAATGTGTAATGCATTTAAGTAATTTGATTTGAATTTATTTGCAAATTGTTATTGAATGAATGAGTAAATGAGTGGTGTTAAGGTTAGGGCCTGATGTTTTTATATTAAGGGGTGAGTGCGTTTTCTTTTTTCGTTTGTTTTTTTAAGAAAGAAGGGTGAATATTTATGTATTATGATAATTTTGACACAATGTATTCGATATGGTTTATTAAATTTAATTTTTTTTGGTCCTCTAATTGCATATAGATTGTAATCTTTTAATTAATTGAAACGAACAAATTCATTTAATTTAATAATATGAATATGAAAATTATGTTTCAGATCAAAAAAACTCACCGGTTTCAAGTTATTCTCCACAAAATCGACTCATACCATGGCCTGAACACACAACACCAACAGAGGTGCGTGGAGAACGTGATCCGCCTGGATCAAACAGCAACAACAATAATACTATCAGTATCAGTAATAATAACAATAATACAATCAATATCAATAATAACAACAATCGTAAACTTCAAAATCTTGGATTAATATGTGTTGTGTGCGGAGATACTAGCTCCGGGAAGCATTATGGGATTTTAGCTTGCAATGGTTGTTCGGGATTTTTTAAAAGAAGTGTTCGTCGAAAATTAATTTATCGGTGAGTACTAACATTTTTTCTAATTGTTTATCGTATAAATAGGTATTACCGTTCGGTGCCTTGTGCTCCGGTCATAATGCTCTATCGCTTTCATTAAAAGAGTCACAGCACTAAGTTTTTCCGAAAAATATTTGTACTTCCAAAAATATACTGACCAAACAGCGTAGGACCGTAATTAAATCTGCGCCGTTCTACCCGTGTCGGGATTGAAACCCGTTAGGGGAGAGATGCAAAAGAAACTTTTCATCATTTGAATGCTTGTAAACCGTTCATTTTAGTAATGTACTGCAGGATACCTACGGAAAATGGATTATATCCATATGTCCAAGGCAATGAGCCAGATAATCAAGTAAACATAAAAGGTTGTAGAAGAATCACCAAACGCGCGAGGCTAGTTTAGCCAATTTGGATTTTTCCCTAACTTATAATACCACTAGATTTTCTCTGAAAAATCGATACAACTTTACGATTGTAGTAACGCTTTCCCTTACACACCAACAACTATGAAAATTCTATCATAAGAAGGAATCCACCCTGTATAGGCTACTAACTTGGAATATCGACACATTGCTTTTGCATTTCCTGTTTACTACGGATTCCGAATTTCCGAGATGTACTAACTTGTAATTATTAATTCCCGGTATTCTTGGGTATAAACGCCGATTTCGTTTGGTGTTATTTTTCATTTCATAAATAATAATTATATTTATTGGTTGCCTAACGTTTGGATAGAATATTTATAGTAAAACTAAATGGGTGCTTCAAGTTCAATATAAAATGTGCATCGATGCGGAAAGTTCAATATAAAATGTGCATCGATGATGAAAAACTGAATTCTAAGGTGCTACGAGTAAATGAAATTCCCCCCTTTTGAAAATGGTGGTTGACCCCGCTTATCTAGAAAAGGCTTATAATTTACTTTTAACAATAAATCCAATAAGCATTTAAATCGACCTTTACTCCTTCTGTACTGAGTATCAGTAAACATTGTAGACATATTCATTTTTATATTACACAAGTAACTCTCTCAGCCACTGCTGTTCATTCCACGACGTGTAAATTATAAAGCAACGTTTGTAAAGAACTAATATGTACTTAACCTTTAATGAAATATTTAAATAGTTCGTAAACAAATTTATTGTTAACGCAAATTAGTATTAATATAAATGTAAATATTTGAGGCCATTTTTTGTTGCTTCCGTCATTCTTGCGCAAAGGTTCCAACGCTATAGGCTTTGGGTCCGTATTCTTGAAATTTACCCGTTATTAACTTACCCTTTGTGAAAATCACCGGGGACTTTCCAGTAAAATATGTCCGTCCAGTCGAAAATTTAAATTATTTTTACTAAAGTCACCGGCTACTTTTTCGGTGAATTTCAAGAATACGGGTCTCGGCGAGTTCTCTATTTTCCAATTTCTACGAATGCTAGATGATTTCAATAAATCGTCAAAGGGCCAGCCCTATCCCCTAAGGTATTTTTTAGGATTTATGGGAGTGGAGTTTGCAAGACACTCTTTGAACGCAACACCAATTGAAGGATTATTAACTATTCTAGGGAAAAACCATTTTGCCTATAGACGGCCCGACGGCTTCTCGAAATATCTGAAATAGCATTATAGCACAGTGGTCTGGAAGGGCAGTAAAGTTTGGCCACCATGACCCGCCCGTTCCTTGGAGCTTGAGAACTTCGAAAATTACCCCTCCCCCACCCCCACCCCCCCACCTTTCCCGAAATCGCCGCTGATCCTTTTTTACTCTTTTCCATACTTTTTGCGTATTGAGAAAATGCGAAAATTCAATGATTTCGTATACACTCAAGTCTCTAGGTACGGGGACTCGTCCTACATGTATGTGTGTGAGTGAACGTGTGTGTGTGACTCAAGCCGATTATTCAAAATCATGCCCAACTACGAAGATATTATTTTGCTGAAAAATACAAGGTACGGTGGTGAATTGTGTTGTTTCTTGTGAATGTTATATATGCCAAACTGCATGTTGTAAAGGTCACAAAAAAAGAAGGATAGGTGTACCAATAATATCACGTTCAAAAATAACATCTGAAAATGGCATGTATGCTCAAAAAATATCATGCGCCGATAGAAAAATCCAGTTCGACTTTTAAAATTTGTAATATTTGCTTCCAACGTACTGGTAGAGGCATCAGACATGTGTGCTGCTCGAAAAGTAAGCCCGCTCGTAAGAGAGCTAATATTGAAAAGTTGTTGAGACTCTTCCTGCAACACAACAAGAACAGTTTTGTACGTCACTGGTGTCCAAAAAAATCCAGGCCACCGATAAGACCATGGTGAAAATGAGTACGGGAGGACGCAAAAGCAGAGATCTGAACAAGCAAGGAATAAACGCCCAATTTTCATCTGATAATTTATTTGATTTTCAAGTTCAGTCAGGTACTTCTATCTGGTAGACAGATGAAAAAATTATGCACTTTCATTAGAAAGAATATCGGTCGAAAATCGGTTCCTAGAAATTATTTAGCAGAAGCGTCAAAAAAATCCAAGGCATTAGATCATATGACGTATATAAAAGTACTATTTTGAGTTTCGAAGTCGATAAAAATATAAATAAACAAGAAAGACCAGTAGTGTGGGCCGATGCCGAAGAAATATTAGAGTGTGTTTTAGTAAGAAGAAATTTAATTGGCAATTACGTTGCCGGGGTCAAGGCTTCTTCAAGATTTGTATGACTATTCTTCCAGAAGATTATCTATGTATAGATTCAGATGATGGTTCTAAAAAACAAAAATTAGACTCAAACAACAATGAAGGGAAGTTAACAGGAATTCATAAGTTGATAATGTTGGGTATCGTCCCCCTAATCAGTGAAACTTATGATAACGTGAAAATCTTATTTGATTTGATTAGAATAAATTCTATTCCATTCAAATTCTTGTCAGATTTCAAGCTTCTTCTGCTAGTAAACGGTCAACAAACGGCTACATCGAGCTTTCCTTGCCCATATTGTTTCGTGCGTCTTCAAGATCTCAGGAGTCGAAAAGAACTAGATATTGAGAAATTAAACAATGAGCGTGAATTAGACTTAAGCGATGTTTCATACTCATTAGAGCAAGATGTTTTTATAGACCGAAAACTTACGGAGATTTAGAATCAGACTACCAGAAATACGTTTCACTTGGTAGTATTAAGAAACAGGCCTCAAGGAGTAATAGTACAATAAATAAGCCGCTTTTTACCGAGGAATCGAGTGTTTCTGTAATTTTCGAAGTTCTCAAGGTTCAAGGAACATAATTTGTCTATTGCCCGGGTGGGTCATGGTGGCCAAACTTTACTGCCTTTCCAGACCACTTTGATAGCAAGCCATTTCCTATTATGTTGGCCTAGATCTGGTGATATTAACTGGGAAAAAGGATGCCCTAAAGTATTTGTAATTCGGCTGAGGTTAGGGCTAGGCCTCACCCCTCGCCAATTACACATATTTTGTCCTGGAGCCACCGCAGCTGTGGGGTTCTGGTGGTGTCCGGACATGACCTTGAAAAGTATAGGGTTACATTAAAATTCTGCCGGTTACATACAAGCAGTGTTAGAATCACAAATCCAAAACATTTCTAGAGTAATGGGAGGCCGACTGGATAATGCGCCAATTTACACTTCATGCAAGGACAGTAAAGGAGTTTTTTAATGGAAATAATATTCATGTTTCGGACTGACCGGTAATATCTCCCGACTTAAACATTATTGAAAATATTTGGGGATGGTAAGCTCGAAGAGTTTACGATAGAGGAACGCAGTAATATAATAAAACCAATCTAGAAAACAGAATTTCAATACCATTGCTAAAGATGCTATAAAAAAATCGTACCCTTCACTCATCACGTACGATTGGATGCGTACTAAGACTGTGGCCGAAATCTGTGATAATTATTTTTTAGCGCTAAGTTTTGACATTTACTTGAAAAAACCGCACACACCCAAAGTTTAAAAGTGTTGTGAACATCTGATATCCAGAAATCGGAAATTATTGGCTGTATAAATAAGTTTGGAGGGATTTACAAAAGATTGCGCAACTATAGTAATAAATCGTTTTAACTTGAACATATGAGCCATATTATCTTTTTCAACCAATTCCTGACAGATCGAAAGGAAACCTTTAACCTTTAATCGTTCCTTTTATATAAAAATACACAACAACGACTCTTATTATTCTGTAAATATACCAGTACCTTACCACAATGTTAAAAGTAAAGTAAAGTAAACTTGAGTTACTTGTTGGTAACATTAACGTCATTTTCGTTCAAAAAATCTTCCCACTTCTCGGAAATTATTGTATTTACAGTGAGATAATAAATATATGAGGAGGGGAAATACGTCAAAAAATTGTTACACTATTCGGACAGTATAATAAAAAATTGTGAATGTACGAGTAGGGGAACATTTTTCAAATAAATGTCAGAAATTTTATTAAAAAACATTTATCACCGGTTTTGGACACGGTCTAAATAAAAATTGAAGGATTTGTAGGAGAAATTAATGTGTAGCCGACGCATGGCCAAATCGAAAAAAACTGGTAAAAAGTCCAAAAGAAAATTCCTAGATGGGTTTTGTTTTCGATTTGGTTGAGTATAGTACATGTCTAATGTTCAGAAATCACTCATAGAAGATTAGTTTTCTTTCTACCTGCTCTAGAATATTAGTCAGAATGCTACATTCGTTCGAGTAGTATTAACATTATTACGGAATTGATAAACAACGCGTTTGTTAAAAGTAGTAGAGAAAATCGAAAGCACAACCAATTTTTATCGGACAAAATGGAGTCAACTTCTGAAAGTAAGTAAAACGTGAAAATAAATTGTAATGTACTAATTTTTAGAGAATTAAATATAAAAAAACAGTTATTATATTCGATTTTTAACAATGTCAATCTTTAAAATACAATATGCTAGTATCAAAAAGTGGCGTTGTTCTGTCGTGTTCGATTGTAAAACTTATCAGAGGTTGCAGGTAAAAGTATTATCTTCCAAATAAAAAAAATTCACTGCTTTAAACAGCTTCTTCGGACTTTATAAAAGTTTTTGAAAAGTAGTAGAGTTTTATTTAAGAAATATTGGCCATTATTATCTATTTTTCGGAAAGTGTCATAATTTCATCGGTGTAGCACTTGTGGGGTTTATCGCCGAAAAACTTGGCCAAGTAATTTTCACACTATTTTTTTGAAGCCAATTCTAGACCATCAAGGGAGTCAAAGGGTGCAAGGTCTTACCTATACGGTGATGTATCAAAACTTCCCAGCCAAGCTCTCTCAATTTTTGCCGGGTCATCAAAAAGGTGTTTGGTCTTGCGTTGTTATTGTGGAAGACAACAAGATTTATATTGATGGTTTTTTGAATTGCTTGCTGAAATCTGGTTAATTGCTGATAGTCGAGATTAGAGTCAATCGTTTGACCAGATTCTAGAACCTCATAATGTACGATTTCCTTCTAATCCCACTCATTATACACAGCAATAACTTTATAGGGCATCAATCCTGTGTTTGAAGTCGCTTGTGGTGGTTAATCTTTCTTTGCCATGATCTTTTTCGAACGAAATTCTCGTATTTTACCCATTTTTCATCGCAAGTAATGATTTGCTTCAAAAATGGGTCAATTTCGTTGCGTTTCCTTGGCAATATCGCGGATGGAAATTCGGTCAATTAAATTTTTCATCGACAATTCTGGCGGCACCCAAACATCGGGCTTCTTTGTGTATCCAGCCTTACGCAAATGGTTTGAAACTATTTTGAGATCGATATTTAAATCCTTAGCAATGTCATGGGCTGCTTATGTGTCGAGCTTCTTTGGTTTATTGTAAGTTTCATCGACTTTTTCAGTAATTTGTCGACCAGAGCTTGGTACATATTTGACAGCGAAATTTCCAGAATTTTCAGAATTTCAAACGCCCCTCCACCTTCCAGAAGTGGTATTTTGTTGAGCAAAATGTAAATAAATTTAGTTTTTATTTATTTTTCCCCCTTTTCCTTGATATCTACTACAGTAGAGTTCGCTTATAATGAACGGTCATAGGACAAATAATTTTGTTCATTATAAACGTGTAACTAAATTAACCAAATATTTTGTTTGGTATACGGTTATAATGACCATAAATACTTGGTTTGTGCATTCGAAACTAACATACATATGTAACTTATGTAACTGTGTGATTTCCAAAAATTTATGAAAGTTAAAAAAAATATATAGACACCAGAAAAAAAATCAAAATATTTCCCTATTTCCATTACATTGTTTCTAGTAATCTAGTATATGTAAGCACTATACACGAATGCATACACACATTACATTAAAAAAAATATGTACGCAAAATTATGTGTGTGAATATGAATGAATAGCCAAAAATATAATTAAAAAAACGAAACAAATAATGATCGATGTTCATTATAACAGTAGATTTTTGTACTAAACAGGTATTGTAGGAACATTTTATCGTTCATTATAAGTTTATAAACGAAGTTCATTCATTATATGTAGTGGAAACAAGAAAAATTGATTATGTAAATTTAAGGGACTAAAAAAAATCGTTCATATTAACCGTGTGTTCATTATAAGAAGGGTTTGATATAAACGAATTCTACTGTACTTTGATTATAATAAAGGCATTTTTTGCGCAATTGTTGCTGTAACTTTGTCCAGGAAATACGGTTATTGTTCCGCTTTACGCATTATTATTTTTATTATTTAATTTTGCAACTATGACTTCAGATTCGAAATCAGGGACCCAAACAACAATGAAAATGATATGAATCTTGATCGTAACATAATATACAGGCTGTTTCACGAATAGGGGTTGCCAATAGGCGATGAAGGGGCTAAATTGTGGAACTCTGACTTAAGATTCGTAATCAGCGACTCAAACAACCCCTGAGCGCGGATTTTGAAATCATTTACATGAGTTTTTGACTTTTGGCCAGCTTTTTTGGAATAGAAAATAAATATTTTGAATGTGTGCAGAGTCCTTTATAAAATTGTATCAACTTTATTTATACTATATGTATTGGTGCCAAACATATATATCGACCATTTTCGAATTGTTTTACAACTCACACAGTACCGTACACCAATGTATTAAAATTTAAAAAGTGATTTTTTTGGTAAATTAGACCCAATAAACAAAGCGCACGGAAAGAGGACTGTTATCGACCCCGAAATCGTACGGCTTACTCGGAAATGAACTCTCTCAATGCACGGAATTCCGTATTGTTGGCTGAAGAAAGATGTCACTTTTTACCGCTCCTTTCCCTTCTTAGTATAGTGTTAATTTGCATCAATGTATTAGTGCAAACGAATTTTTCAAACGAATTTTCCAATTTTTAACAAATTTTGTATTTCTACAATGAAAAAATTATTTACAAATTATACAAATTTATGAAAGCCATAATAGTAATAAAACAAAAAATTTAATTACAAGATTTTAATTAAAGCAACTTCATTTTCATCTTTTGTCGGACGACGAGTCGAATTTCGTCCGACAAAAATTAAAATGCGTTTTCTTTAATGAAAATTTTGGAATTTTAACAATTTTTGTTGTTGTTATGATAGCTTTCATAAATTTGAAACATTTTTAAATAATTTTGGCATTGTACAAATAACAGCTTTGTCAAAAAATAAAATTGTCGGTTTAAAAAATCGTTCGTTCGTTTTCTATGTGACAATGCCTACTTAATGTATCTATTCGGTATATTCGATAAAAAATATCAATTCGGTATAAGTATCAGTTCAATGCGAAAGAAAAACGTAAACTCATATACATATGTTTGATCTCTTTATGTGCATTGATAATATTATTTGTGAGAATGAGAATCATTTACGTATATGTAATGTATATTAAAATTGAGAGATGAATACATTAATAGGTATACTTATACATAATATGTTGTTATATGTATGCATAGCTATTTATCTCTATTTTTCAGTACAAAACATCCCAAAATATTATTAGTCGATGTACAATTCACTCTTTCTCGCAAAACAAATTATATGAGAAATCATACCAACACCAAACCAACTGTTTGGTTATTCCATTTGAACATCGAATGTATAAATGTATTAGTTGATACTTTTAACCTGATACTTTTAAAAGTACTCAATTGATACTTCGAACCTTTTGAGTATCAGGTTAAAAGTATTCGGTTCAACTCAGTTCGAACATCACTATAATACAATATTGTGTTTTTTATTGTAAGATATTTTTTGATATACAAAATATTTTTTAGTTATTTATCTTTATTATTATTATTACTACATATTACCATAATTAATAAAATCAGTTATTTTAATTTAGAAAGACAAATTGTGGAAATATTGACTAAAAATATCATTCAAATAATTTGTATACGATAAAGTAATTGAAGTTTTTCGCAGATAACCTGGACCTGATGGGATCGGCCAAAAAATACCAACGCTTTTAACATTTAAGCCGGTTAAAACTTAAAATTCCTCAATTAAAATCTCATGTAATCAAAAAATGTTTCAATAAAACCATTATATTTATAAATATATTATGAAATATATTGCCTTTTTCTTTGTCTAATTCTAAGTTGAGTGATCTGATAACCATCTAGTTTCGATTTTGGTAATTTATTCGTCTGATCAAACTATGTAATCACCTCAGATTCGACCACTCCAGTTATAACAGATGATACATGAAATATGACAAAAGTTGTTTACGAAGACCCAGCTTGTAATATAATACTTTAAACACTCGTTATCCCGTTTACGCCATTGTAATATTAGAATGCTTCTTTTGTTAATGTTCATTAGTTCATATCGGAATTTGTGGATAATGCCGAAACAAAATAAACATTATTTCATTATTTGTTGATTCCTTAATATTCTGAAATTTAAATAGGTGTGTATGCAGTCCTAATAAAATAATTTGTGCAACCCAATTAATCTAAACTCGCTCAAATACTTTATGAAAATAAAAATGGGTTTAGCAAAAATCGAGGTTAACACACTACGACTAAACTGAAAAAATTTACTAAATCGATTTAATTAAACCGCCATCTGTCAAGGGTATTAGTCGATTTTTAAAATATTTTATTATGTATTTTTTAAAACAACAATAGCACAATATATATTTTAAAAAAAATGAATAGAAATGATGGACACTTCCTCTTCCTTTGGATCGCAAAAGCAATCTGACGATTGAAACAGTGTTGCCAACTATTATTTTTGTTGGGTGCCAGAATAAACAGAAATAGGGCTAGATTGCTAGTAGAAAGGGCTAGATTTTTTTTAACTTTAAATAGAAATAAAACCAATAAATTTAACAAAACTCGTTGATTTTTTTATTTCAGTTGCTTATGTTATAAATCAAAATGAAAATTGAATTTATAATAAATGTTTTTAATTATTGTATCAAAGACTAAAACCAGTATTAATACAAAAATTTAACGTATCATGTTATTTGATACCCATACTTCTTATGAATTTAAAGCTTTTAATATTTGTTCGAATTTAAAAAAAAAATAATAAAGTTAATTAAAAAATAACATTAAAAAATATAAAATAAAATATAACAATGTAAATAAATATACATTTAAAATATATCTGTAATGTTAATAAAATTTAAAATAGTTCAAATTTTATTTTTAATCACAGTTCTCATAAGTCTCTTCATTTAATTTTTACTTAAGGAACTAATTTTTGGTAAGTTACAAGTTGTACTAGTCAATTTGATGCAATAGTTCAGAAATTGGCAACTCCTCTTCTCTATTATAAGCCGCCAAAGTACCAACTTTTTTAATTACATCAATGGGTAAAATGTTATTATTACAGCACTGTCCATATCGCTGAAGGCCAAATCTTATAGTGAGAATTGCATTTAAAGTGGCGAATTGCATTAGGTTTCGGCTTTTATTTTTGAATAAATTCATTTGGCTAAACACCCGTTCGATATCTCCGTTCGAATGGGGAAATGATAAAAGTTTAAGAGCAAAAATAGAAAGTTCCTCGAACAGATTTTTCCCAGCTGAGTCGCGATATTTTTCAACTTCAACCCACAAATCAATGGTGGATTTTGAATTCCACTTAATTGTGTTCATATTTTTATATTGGAATTCAATGGCAGTAATTTGGTCTGGATCAGTTTCAAAACATGTTAGAATTGGCAATATCGATTCTTGATGTCTGCTTAAAACTTTATCGTAACTGACAACATACATTTGTTTCAATAGTAAAATATTGTCTGGTAACCTATTTTTTAATTCATTTACCAAATGCTTGACAAATAAAATGCAGTCTTTCCTAATACACTGTTGCGCCTCTGTAGAAAGAAGTTTAACTTCTTTTTCAAAGTGGTACCCCAAGTTGGAGAACCAATCAATATAGTCACTGATATTCATGTTTATCACATCAAATGTATCGTTGTAGATGATTTTGCGTGTTAACGATTTCAACAAATTTACGACATCGGATAATAACTTTGACGGATCAGCTGATTTGGACTGAAATGCTACATTTACATTAGAAACCTCTTTTAAAATCGGCGCCAAGAAAATGAAGTAAACTTTATACGTATTATTGTTAAACATTTTGCTTAGAATATCTGCTGCTTTACATTCTTGTCTTTCAATGTTAAACATAGTAGTAAGTTCTAGCCACGAAGATAAAATTGTTTTTACAGCTTTCTCGATCGATAGCCAACGCGTGTCCGAAATTCTAGGGATATTCAAGGGTGTAGCGTTTTCATTAATCAATTTGTATGGTTCTTTATACTTATACATACATCCTAATACTTGAGTGGGAAAACAAATTACGAGTTTCCCTTAATAAAAATTCAAGTTCCGTCGGAAAGCATTTGCTGGCATGATGTACAGCTAGTACCATAGAATGGCAAGCGCATCTGATTAAAAGTAAAGATGGAATTTCACGTTTTAAAATTGCAAGAACACCGTTGTTTATTCCAGTCATAATCGAAGCATTATCTGTTCCTATTCCCAGAAGTGTTTTTATATTTAAATTAAATTTGTTTAAGACGACTTTAATTGCGTTTACAATCGATTGTGCGTCGCACGATTCTAGTTCGAATAATTCTAAATAAGTCGAGATTATTTGGCCATGAAGTTTAGAAAAATACATAATTGCAAGTCCTAAATACTTCGTGATACTTATATCATTCGATTCGTCTATTAAAAGACTGTAGTAAGAATCGCCTAAGTCATTTTTCAAATCTGCCCGAAAATGAGTCCCTAGAACATTTTGTATAATATTTGTACATTTAGTTCTGCGGAGTTTCATTGTACTTTTTAAGTGGCACTTAGAATTAATAATATCACACAAATGTCTTGTTGGCAGAATTAACTGATGACAAGCCACGTACATGCACAAATAAGTCTCCAAATCGTTTTTATCATTTAAATTTTGCCTGCTATAACTTAGTGTGTGTTGACGTCTATCACTAAAAGGTTTCATTGCTGCAATATGCGTTTTACTTGCGGCATGACGATCTAAAACATATTTTTTGGCGAAGAAAGAAATTTTGCAGAATTTGCATGAAAGTTTATTGCAATTATTATCTATCCGCATTATCCAGCCTCGATATTTTTCATTTTCAAACCAATCTTTGCGAACTTTTTGTGAATAAGACTTTTTAAATGTTAAATCTTGTTTGGGAAAAACCTTCGACCTGGACCTATACAATATTACAATAAGTTATATGTTCAAATTAATTTAAACCAACAATAAATTGAAAATTAAACTTACTCATTGCTACCAGAAAGGTCCAAATACTCGTCAGATTCTGCATCCATTATTGACGTTTGATTTTTGGTAATATTTAAAATAAATATGACACCAACTGCTGCTAGCTCCGTTAATATGCTCTGAACAAGACTTCTTGTTTTTTAAGGTTAAAATCACGAGATTTAATTTTTAATATTGTATCAATTGGAAATAATTATGATTAGTTACGGTTTTTTTTGTAAAAAAACAACTGACACTACAAAAAATACGAATGGAGACAACGTATTGTTAAATTAAATTTAAATTAAGTTTTTTGACCTTCTTCCATATTTGTTTTATGTCACACTGATCGTTAGAGAAAAGACAGAAACAATACTATAAACAAAACAGACAGAGAAATGTGGTAATAAAAATAATGCAGTTCTTGTAGCAATAGCAACTACGATAAAAAAAATGGAGGTGTGGCCAACACACGACTTTCTTTTACGAACAGAAAATTTTAAGAAATTTTATTTTTTTCTTAATTTTTTTTTTAATTTTTAAATTTTTAAATTTTTTTTTAAATTTTTAAATTTTTTTTTTTTAATTTTTAATTTTTTATTTTTATTTGTTTTTAATTTTTGGAAACATTTTATATTAAGTAGTTTTTTGTAAACCTTATACTTTTTAAGATATTTGCAAAATAAATTTTCTGGACCAAAGAAGTGGCCACTTCCGGTTAGCCGATTTGGAGTAAAATTCACTGGGACCTCCCAATTAATCAAAAAAGCTTAAATCTGAAGTTTCAGTTCGATTGGTTAAACCATCTGGGCTGTAGAGAGGACACAGACAGACTGACAGACTGACAGACTGACAGACAGACAGACAGACACCATTTCGAAACCCACGTTTTCGGACTCATGGGACCTCAAAACAAATAAATCTCTAAAAATCTCAAGGTCCAAAATTTTCATGATTACTATACTTTATTTTACTAGAGTAAAAGAAAGTAAAAATGAGTACGTTTTATACTCGATTTCACCGGAAGAAAAAAACTGCAAATTTGTTTTGAAATTCAGATTTTTTTAAGGGCAAAATTAGGGCTAAAACTATCTAAATAGTGCTAAATTGCGTGCTAAACTAGATTTCATGGGGCTAAACAAAATTTAAAAGGGTTAGCACTGAAAGGGCCAAATTGGCAATACTGGATTGAAATATTTTTCTCATTTTTGTATTATTTCAGTACTATTTCTATTATGAAAAAAATGTTGGCGCACCATAAAAAAAGTACGTTTACTTTATCAAGCTTCCGATTGTATCACATTCATTTCATCTACAAATTCTTTCAAAAATACGTCAGAAAAAAATGTGGTTTATTCTATCCATGCTATGCACCAATTACGAATACTTCCGTATCGCCAACCACATTGCCCAGTATAAGCCATAACTGACTTGACTAGCTTTTTGATAGAGGTAGTCCGTTTATTCCAACGTCAATATTAAACGCCTTTATGTCTTTATTTTCTTTAATCTTCAAATTCTTTGTTAAATATTTCGTTCCGAAATGTACACATGAGTTTGATCAAAGCAGCAAAACATACAAGCCATCAGCATCAGACCAATTTTAAAATAAGCTTAATTGAAGGGGGATACATTTTACGATTTCTCATAAAAACCCATGTAAAATTGAACATTTTTGATTAAAGTTTTATCAATGAAAAATACTCGTACTAGAAAATATTTTTAGGTTTATATTTAAATGAAACCTTTGAGTATCATATATTTTAAAACCAATAACTTAAATTTAGTAATTTGTAAAAATTTACTTTTTCTTTGTATGGCTATGTGAAAATACAGTATAAAATTATAAAAACGAAATCAATGACGTAAGATCTTGTTTTGTAAAATAAATACATAATTTAGTACAAATATTTGGTTATAGATGGAGCATTACTATTTATCAAATACTTTTATGTCTATCTCTCTCCAACTGAAATAGAAGGTTTTATATGGGGAAAAAGTTTTTCTTCTCTGTAGTTTAACCTCTTACTCTTTGCTATTTATCGTAATTTTTTTTAGCAAATGTAAAAATTTACTTTAATTTTATTGTACTCTTGAGGATACTTTAACGTTTAAATAAAATCCATTTGTTTTTTTTTAAACTTATTTAATTAGTCGAGTTTATAAATAGGTGTCACTAATCGCTAATTATAAAAAAAACATGATCGAAATGTGTGACGTTATGAGATAAAGATATATTTGTAAATAAACGGGTCTTAGTAAAACCACAGAATATATATAAACAGAACAATATCTTCTATTGCGCTTTAGTCCTAAGTTTGTGAACAAATATTTAGATTACGATTTAGAAAAGATAGAAAAACAATTTAAAAGATAAAGTCACTGTGTGGTGTGCAATTCATGCTAGTGAAGTGATTGGTCCATATTTCTTTGAAGAAAATGGTCGAAGAGTAAAAGTCAATGGAGAAAGATACAGAACAATGTTAAATGATTTTTTTTCCTGCTGTTTTTGAGAATAATCTGGAAGATATGTGGTTTCAACAAGACGGTGCCACCTGCCACACAGCCACCTTAACAATCGATTTATTGAAAACAAAATTTGGTGATGAAATTATTTCAAGATTTGGTCCAGTTAATTATCCTCCCAGGTCGTGTGATTTAACACCCTGTGATTTCCTTCCTTTGGGGACATGTTAAGTCACAAGTTCTTCTGTTTATATGTATATATTCTGTGGTAAAACATTAATTAAATATCTATAAACAAGATTTTATTAATTGATTTTCAAATCATTTATTTATCAATTATTCTTCTTGATAACGTAGAAATCAAAATTCATTTTTGTAAGATTTTTCAGTTAAGAAAAACCAAATTAAAAAACCATAACTTTTCATATAATTTTTATCCCCCTTATATTAAGTTCGAATTTGATGCTGATGGCTTGTATATTTGGTTATTTGGTATGATCCACCACTCATACCATTACCAATCTGTGATTCGGATTTAATATTTTTACTCCGTTTCCCAAAAGATATCAAAATATCCGCTTCTTGTTTTAATTTACGGTAATTATGTCTTTTAGAAATAATACATTTATAATTACTGAAAATTTAAAAAACAATTAAATTTTTTTTTACCTTCTTAACTCAAATGTCGTCGCGTGAGTCTCAAATGAAAAAAAAAAATAATCACTATATTGTGTGTAAATATTATTTTGTAACACCGTTATCTATGTTTTGTCATTTTACAAACACGTATAATATAATTTGGTACGGAGTTCCGTGCGTAAATTGTATTCTTATGGGTACGTACACCGAAATGTTTATTGTGGACTCTTGAAATTATGAATGGAGCGTTTATTTTGATGAAAAATAAATTTTGAAGTAAAATAAAATAATAAGCAAATTAGCCACTTTGCGAGCCGAAAATGACATTTTGATGTGCTCGAACGTTTTGTCGACTTTCTGGCAAGCAAATAATATAAAACAATTGCGAGTGATTTTTTGAGTTCGGAATGCAGAAAACAAAAAAATGTGTTGAATGACATTTCAATTGTCTAATTATTAAGGAAGTATTAAAATTATATGTAAATCAATTTTATCGAAATTACAGAATTTGTATTAAAAATAGGTGTTTTTTTAAACATTCGCTCGTAAAAAAAACAACGAGAGAGTTCACGCTCAACTCGCAAAAAATTTATGTGAAAACATTATGCCTGAGAAACCCCTGTAGAAAAACGGCTGTTGTTCGCGCAGTATTTAAATTATGTAAAATTTTTGGTTTAAAAAGTCAATAAGTTATTCTATTTTGGGTTTGGTGGCCGCACCTTTGCACAGTACAGTTCTGTTAAGTTAATCATCTAAACCTGTTATGTACGCTTTAAAATATACCATTACTCATACACGGCACTTTTGTTAAGAATTCCATATTTAGACAGTAGTGAATGTGCCGGCAAACTCGCTGAACAAAGCAAAATGGCATCGCTTTGTCACTGATCATTGTGAAATAAATTAAACAGAGCGGTGCTATTAGGGCGCTATATTGCCCGAAAAATCATCGCAATTGAAAAGACGGTAGCGCGAAACCCTCTCTAAGCAAACTCGGAAACAGCACGAGCAATAATATTTATGACACAATTTTAAAATTATTATTTTATGATGTATCAATGTAAATGTGCCAGTTTCACAGACCGTTATTTCCATTTTATTTTTTTGAGTCACATTACACAGGCAGTATGTGATTTTAGTTTTCAAAAATACTAGCTGCTGCGGCCATTTATAGTAGATATTTTCATAACAAACTAAAATAAAATAGGCGGTTTATTCAGGGCTGTGGTGTCGGCTCTGGATTTTTTTGTTGTTATTCCTAAATTCCTTTTTTCCTACGTAGCTGAAATATTTATATATGCATAGTTCAATAGCGTAGTTCAAATTTGGATTCCAAATCGGACTAGCCAAAGTTACGGTTTCTTCTCGAAAAATCTTTGTCTTTTTTAACTCTCGAAATGTCGTAAAAATTAGGTCGAGATAAGCGGAGAAGGTCGATAAATCAAGAAATTTCGGTTAAGCACGCAAATCTAATCAAATATTTTGTCATCATATTTCACGGAAAATTACTGGTGTTAAACGAAACAAAAAATTGAAAAGAAAAACATCAAAAAGAATTAACAGGGACTTCCTGAAAATTAAAAATGTTAAACATGTGAACCGACGACCTTTGCAAATTAACGCCGACACGCTATCGTCCAGCTACTGCCTGATTCTCAAACATCAACAGTTTTTCAGCACATAAATAACCATCGTTTAATAACTTCTCTTAGGCCTATATTGTAGCTTCCTCAAGTTAGGTACTTCTCTTGAGTTGGTAGAGCTTTTTTGTACTATCATCACACTCTTCTGTCTGAACATTAAACGAAACTTTGAATTTGGAATTGCTGACATTTAGTTGTGTTTCATAAGCATTTATTCTTCTTCCTGATACCGAACGTACTTTATTGCGTAATCGCTTAATTTGCTGTTTCGCCCAGCAGTAGCAACATTTGTTTCCATCCTGTTCCATCACTCAGTTTTTCGAAATCATGGCAGTTCGTCAAAATATGTATTTTTATTATCAACACCGGGTATTTCATTTAGTACAAAATATTATATAAATGAAAGGTGATGCACTTGAACGATATTTATTACCAAATTAGGACAATTTATATAAATTAATATTTTATCCAAAATTCTTCATTTTCAGAGCATTAAATTTATTAATCCACAGACAAAATCGTTATCACCACGCATCGTCGCCCACTTCTCAACAATTTGTCGCCATAAAATGACTTTGTTCCAAAGAGCTAGCGGTTCGCAATTGTCACTATTTTAGCCCATACATGGCTCAGTGGGGTTAAGGTCGGGGTTGAAGACCGGGCACTCCAAGAGTTTAATTCCCGAATGATCAGCGAACCAATTCATTGTGTGTGCAGTGGCGAGTTTTCCTGTATGAATTAGAATAGTCCATCTGTATAAAGTATTCTTGCGCTCGTTAACATCAAATTATCGAAAATTGTTCTGCTTTCGATATATAGAAAATAAACGCTTCTCGCATAGTTTTCTAATAGTTTTATGTTATTGGTTTTGGATTTTTTTAAATCTTAATCTAACCTTTTATCGGCTGAATAACAAAACTACATATTTCGGCTAGATAGTACGTTCATATGTTTTATATGAAAATGGATTATTTATTGTGCCCAGCCGGGAATATACTAAATGTGGCATTCTACATTGATTTTTAGATGAAGTTGTGGAATATGGCCAAGTAGGATGTAACATATCTATTTCTTAAGCGATAGAAATTGGATTCTAAAATGATATTTAGTGGAAGTTCTGGAATATGGTAAATTTGGAACGAACTCGGTTATTGCTCAACTGATTATGGTGAAATTCTACTTGTACGATGGAAATGGGATCTTCAAATGATTTTAAGAAGAAGTTCTGCAATATGACCAAGTAAGATGGAATTTGGTTATTTCTTGAACGATTTTGATGAAATTCTAAAATGATATTTAGATGAAGTTCTGGAATTTCGGAACTCCGTTTCAACCGGTTGTGGTAAAATTCGACTTGTACGATGGAAATGGGATTGTAAAATGATTTTTAGAGGAAGTTTCGGAATATGGTCAACCGATTACGATGAAATTCGACTTGTACGATGGAAATGGGATTGTAAAATGATTTTTAGATGTAGTTTCGGAATATGGTCAATTAGGAAGGAACTCGGTTATTTTTAAACCAAGTATGATGAAATGCGACATGTACGATCGAAATGAGATTATCAAATGATTTTTGGTTGAAGCTTTTGAACATGGCCGATTAGGAAGGAATTCGGCTATTTCTGAACCGATTTTGATGAAATTAATCATGAATGGAGGAAAATTTTTTTTTGGTGCGAATATCTTTTGAACCGCACTAGCTACAAACATGAAAGAAAAACCAAATTCAAGTCCATTCAAAATAATCTTGGAAAATATTACCATACCATACTTTGTCTAATCATGTAGCTGAGTTTTTTTACTTATCCCAGAACATGTTAGCATGAAGATCTGCTTCTCCCAACCTTCTTCGTATTGTTCTTTCGCTTAAATGTATATTACTCATGCGGTTGCATGACGATTTCTAAGAGCCGGTGAAACCACAAAATGGTCATTTCGAACATTTGTTACCTTTGTCCGCCCGTACCTGGTCGCCTGGTATGCAACCGTGTCCCGAAAAATCACGACGAAACAATTTGTACGGTACTACGGAAAATTCGGAATTTATTAGCGACGTAGCGTTAGCTTCTCCCATCTTCCAACAATGCCACGATTGCTGCTATGCTTTCTGACTTTAGCGCCATATTTACAATTTAACGTCCTGACACAGCACAATGTAAACTCGACAATAAAACGATTGAATATCGCAAAAAACAGTTTCACTTTCGATTTTGCCTGTACATTCAAATTTTCCATGGCATCCTACATTTTCTAGGATTGTTTTGAATAGCCTAGAATTTGGTTTTTGTTTCATGTTTGTAGCTAGTGCGGTTCAAAAGATATTCGCACCAAAAAAAAACTTTTTTTTAGGATGGTCCGTTTTCTGTGCCGGTCAGTGTATGTCTCAGTACGTACGAATGGACGGGTATTCAGTTTGTGAATCCACAGTGATAATTCGGTTCCCGTAGGGTTTCTTCTCCAGAGAATTATGGAACAAACAATTTTATTATTTGTGTTTGTTTAATCTTTCTTGTCATCTGCCAAAGCTGTGACTGCCAAGGGTCAAGATTCATTCAACATTTTACCAACCTCACATCTAGAAATCAAACCATTTTTCAGTAAACTTATAATGAAACAATTCTTTGGCCATAATCTATTCGTGTAATGTACCCATTTTTGCTAATCTTCTTAATTCTTCATGTTTCTTGTGAAGAAATGTACATGGGAAGGCAAAGAGTTCCACCTTAAATTTCATATCCACCAAACACTGTCATGACATTATCGGAATGGTTGTTAAATAATATTTTAAGCGACGCCCCATACACCCCATCTACAGAGGCCATCATATTTAACACCACCTCGATAAAAACTTTTTCAAATCAGCATCAGATGTATAAATCGCTCTCGGTTGGTACAATTTTTTTTTATTTGATTTGTTTTTGGTGAAAGTTGAATTAAGTTTTATTCGTTTCGTTCAAACATTTTTATTTTATTTCGAAAGAAAAGCACAAAAATGAACACAATAAAAATAACGAAATTTTCTTTTTTCTTCATAATATTCCGAGAGACACATTCACACACACACACACACACACACACACACACACACACACACACACACACACACACACACACACACACACACACACACACACACACACACACACACACACACACACACACACACACACACACACACACACACACACACACACACACACACACACACACACACACACACACACACACACAACACATCGACAGAGACAAAAATATTAGAAATAAAAAATCAATTTGTGGCAAAATATAACATAATATTATATTGGGAATGGGAGATGAAATTAATTTGGAAAATGACATCTGAGGTCTGTTACAATGTACATACACATAAGTGTATATGTGAGTCTGGATTTTCAATTATAAAATAAACGAAAATTGCAACTTGAATCAGAAGTAAACTTACAAAGAAGATTTAATCAAATGTAACAAATTTCTCAATTGAAAATTATTTTTGGTACTTAATCTATATTCGTTCGCTAATTGAATTTTTATTCCAGTTTTTTTTTCTTCCTGCTTTATATGTAAAAAAATAATGACATATGGATGTACGATGAATATATTGGGGAGAGAGTTCACCGAAAAAATTGTATGACATATTTAAAAAAAACATGAACCTGTAACAATTACTAATCCCTGTTTTACATAATCAGAATTATTTTAAAATCATTTGTCAAAAAAGAAATATCTGCGTGTGTGTATTCATATATCGGTAAATCCTAGTTTATCCCTTTTCCTGCCGCTGTATGTACAAAAGTTTTTAGTTTGTATATGAAAACGATTACAGTGGTATATTTCAACTTTTAACACGCAATACCACCTACTTTTTTTTATATTCATATCCCATTTTTATTTTTATTATCCTGGTTATAATATTCACATCAGTTAACTTTTACAATGTCCTTTTTATTTTTTTCCTGTTTGATGATGATGATATTCGAGAATATTAAAATAGATGAGATAAAAAGCAACCGGATAAAAACGGTCACATTTGGTTAAGTGTATCCTTGGTGCTTCTCTATGTACAATATATACATTTAGTTCAAAATACTGTATATAGGGAGAAAAATAAATCCTGTGATCGCACCCAAGGGAATGATAGGTTATACCAAATCTAACCACTAGTTTAGTTCCTTTATCTATCAATCATATATAAATATTGTAATATTTGTTGTTGTTGTAAACGTAATTTTTTGGTGCTATTGTTTACCAACCTTGTTGGTTCCGATCAAATCACATCAAGTGTCTCGATATAACAAGCTTAATGATATAAAATTTGTATATACAATATATAAGGAGGGGGCTTCAAAAATTATATTATCCTTATGTTATATTTCACGATTAATTTTCAATTTTGCGGGAACCCCTTTTGTATTTGTATGTGTCGATTAAATACCATCCTAAATACGATACAGAATTATTTTTTTGATCCTTTTTTCAATCAAAATATTTTTGAAAATTCGAGTACACAAGAAACAGGAAAATTAAATCCACTCCACAACAATATATACATACAACAGTCATATACAATATAAGGAGAGGATGATTTGGCAAGGAATTAGTGATTTTGGATTTTTTAATTGAAATAAAATTGGAAGATGAATTCTATTGTACTGTTTGTGTGTCAGTATGCTATAAGTGGATATAATTTACTTATCTTGCTGTTCTATCGCATATGTCAGTAAAAATTATTTGTACAAGTATTTAATATCAATAGGCACTTATATCGCGAAGGGGTGATCAATTAAATTACATAAACATCATTTGGTGAAGGATGCGACATTTTTTGTTTTGCAGAAATAATGTAAGAATTAGGTTTCGCGTTAATTTTTATCTAATTTGATTGCGGTAATAATCTTGTTAATGAACAATAAAACCCAGTTCAAGTTTAATTGTTAGTTGGTAGCCCCTAGGAACCTGTCCTTTTTAAGCTATATTTTTCTCTTTATTTTTGTAGTTTTTGCAATTTTCTCTTAAGTAGTTTGTCGTTTAAAATAATATTCTTAATTAAAATTAGGGCTGCTCCAAAAGTAGAAAATAAGAATTCATATTACTTTTTATTTTTGTTAATATACATAAGAAAGGAACTTCAAATAACTGTGCCACATTTTGGATTTCGAGTGAAATACCGTCTTTAAAAAATAAACAAAAAATTCCTGGAGGCAATATTTATAAGGATATTTTGCTAATTTGTATTATATAAGCATCTTATTGTTAACATAATAGTATTATCATACCGCATAACCAGTATTACCTCCTGATTTTATAATAACCTGTAGGAGTTGACGGAGCCATCGAGTTGATATGGTTTTTCAGCAAACTTTGATCAATATTTTTCCATTCTGTGAAAATGAACTTACTCAGTTGGGTAACCGTTTAAAATTGGCGCCGTTATGGTAAACGCGGTTAGAAATTATTGCCCAAACGTTTTCCATAGGATTAAGATCCATAGGATTTAGGCCACGTTCTTCAAAAAATAATTTTGTATGTCGAGCTGAATGTATTTCAGCATTATCTTACTGGAATACCCAATGTTGAGTCAGTGTATTATCGTACTCATATTCAGTCACAGATTGAACAGACTCATTAAGTAAGGCGGTCATTTTCCCCTGGAAAATTCAATTTTTCAAGGAAGACAATCTTTTTTTCTTAAAGAACGAATAGCGATAGGCAGCTTATTAAAATTAGTAGGAGCAGATACTAAGAAAGAATTGAAAAAATGAGTTTTATGAAACTTTGGTATATCCCTAAAATATATTGTATTTTCCTCAGTGAATATAGCTAGATCAACTGAAGTGACGATTTCAACTCGTTTCAAAGTACTTATTCATAACTTTAAAGATGTACGGGTGTTTCAGTGGAAGAATTTTGCTCTTGGTGAATAATGGCCTGTCATAATAAGTACCAGCCCAGCACAGAAACAAATACCGTAACGCAATCTTGAGTCACTTCGAGGTGATAAAATATTTTTAAGACACGTAGTGGGCACTGAGATCTCAAAAGGTACATATTTTTAATGAAATACACAGAAAAGTTTATTTTTAAATAATTCAGTTGTGACAATCTACGGTTAATTCTAATTATTTTACTGTCTTTACCGACTCTATGTTTAGACAATTCTTATGGCATGAACCTTCCTAGAACATAAAAGGTTGTGATAAACTATATAGTCATTCAACGGATGAAATTCATTTAGATTAAAGATCTTTGACTTGGAAATTAATTACAGTTTTTGTATTGACAACTTCTAAAGTAATCAAAAATGTCTAAAAAATCAACTATACGAACCTTAACAGCTTTCTCGATAACTGTTGACACTATTGAAAGAATCCATATCGGGCAATAGTTACCCATTTCTAAAGAGTCACCTCTCTTAAAAAGACGGACGACCGTAACAAGTTTCAAAGAGTTAGGAAAAGTCCCTTCAGTTACGCTACTGTTGAATAAAGAGCACAAGATATCAACAATATTAAAGTTTATTGTTTTAATAATTGTACTGCTAAAATGGACCATCTAAAGGAAAACCTAATATTAGAGCTGTTATCAAGCTTAACAAAATCGTCAACTAAATTTAAAGTTTCTCAAATCTCCATAAGGACTTTCGTTATATTGTTACAAAAATATTTGTTAAACAATTCGATACAACTTTGGTAAATACGAATATGTATTTCGAAATAGTAAAAATATAAATCCATCAAATTGCAGAAAAATTCAGAGTTAGGAGAAAAATATCAATGCTCGATTTATTTTTCAAAATTTAAAAGGATTGATACTATTTAGAAGCAAATGTCCAAAACGGTTGAATAACATAAAATTAAAAATATGTTGAATTCAGTTAGGCTTTGTAAAACTTCTAAAGAATGACCACTAAGAGGTTACTACCTTTAAGCTTCATAGCCTTCAGAATTTTCAAGCATTTTTATAAAAGGAAATAATATATGGTTACGGTCTGGCATCTGTCCATCCGTATCCACCTAAACAATAACAATAAATGGGTGGGATACACATTTAATTTCTACATTAAAAGTTCGAGCAACAGGGGAAGAATTGTATTGATCTGAACGTTACCTACCTGTTGAGGGTGTTCGGATATACTATATAAAGGGGTTTATTCACCAATCTCTCTAAAATTGATGGAAAATACAAATTTTATTTTCTACCCTGTTCTAGTTTCATAGTACATGCAACAGAAACCACTTTAGGTCAGCGGGTGTCGTAATTATCCGAACAAGTAAAAACCGTAACACGCAACATGTTGAACATGTTACTTTTTCTACTGCTCCAAGTATTTTTTATTTTTTTTAATTTATTTTTTTGTGAATATTTATTTACCGAAACTTACCGCATTCGTAATTTGTTCACTTTGTTTCAAAAGCAAAAAAAAATTAATGAAACCTAAGCCCATTACGACAATATTTCAAATAATATGTTTTGCTATGGGAGGCTTAATATTAAATGCTTTTATTCTATTGGCAAGATACCAACATGAATTCACTAACTGGCTACTAAATCAACACGAAAGTCACAGGTAAAACGGAATATTCACGGAAAGAAGACCTTACTGTGCATTTGGTGGGATGAAAAATGTAATATTTATTATAAGCTCTTGAAACCAGGTGAAACTGTTGACAGTCAACGTTATCAATAACAACTACTTGATTTAAACCGTGCAATGAACCAAAAACGACCAAAAGTTGCCAACAAATGACGAAAAGTGATTCTCCAGCAGGATAATGCTCGACCACATGTAGCAAAACCTGTTCAAGATAGGTTATTGTCACTTGCTTGGGAAATTTTAGCCAACCCCGCATATTCCCCAGACATTTCTCCTTTCTCTCCTTCTGAATGTATTGGAATACAAGTATTGCGAGAAAGATGAGAAAATGTTGTAGCCAATGACGGAAATTTGATCAGATACCGCACATTAACTAATATGGCGGGAATACAGTGATTCATTTTTCGGTGTTCAATTTTCATAGACACCAAAAATGCTGACAACGTTCGGCTAACGCCATCAATATTCATAATTTTTGTCAATACTTTAGAATATGTATGTTCAACATTGTGGTTGAACATGCATAAAATATTATGTGAACGGTTGATTACAACAACAAGAAACGGTTAAGTCATAAATAATACAATAAACGATTACGCATCTAACTATAAACCAAATAACATTACCGTTCTTTTTCATATAAAATGTATTAACTTTTTGTGCTTAATAATCTATATATTGTTAGCATAAGGGGTGTGTCATTTTAGTCCGAAATAACTCTTCAGGAAAGCCTTATCCGAAAAAAAATTTTAAGCAAAAATTTTAGGGTTTGATGGGAGACATCGATTAATCACCTTGACCTTGAGGTATATGATCATCAAAGTCATTTAGATGTCAAGTCAAATTTTTAAAAAGAAACTCTTTTTTTTTAATCCGGGTATAGAAACAGAGCAAAATTTGATGTCCGAATATGTATTCTCCATGACTCCCAAGGCCATCTGAAGGTCAAAAAAATTCTATGTTCTACAATTTTTTTTTCATTTAGTCAATTTTGACTTCCCAAGGTCATCAGGTCAAAACAGCTTATTTTGTGAAAAACTTTCAAATAAAAGATAATTTGACCAAATTTTTTTTTAATGAACCGCTAAACTTAGAAAAGAGAATGCTTTTTCCGGTTGACATTTTGCTTGACTTTTGACTTTCAGATGACTTTGGGAGGTCATGAAAATGCATATTCCTACGTAAAATTTTACGATCTTTCTATTTCCGTAGTCAAAAATAAGGATTCCTATTTAAAAATTTGACTTGATCTCTAAGTGATCTTGATCCTATACCGGATGGTCAAGGTCAATCGATGTCCTCCATTGTACCATATAACTTTTGTTTAAAACTTTTTTCGGATAAGGCTTTCCTGAAGAGTTTTTTCCGTGGATGGATTAAAATGGGCCACCCTGTATTAGTACTAAATTTCAATCAATAAAACTAGATTAAAACTAAATACCAACCAACACAGTTTTAACTCTAGCTAGTCTAGGTAACCTAACTAGTTATTCATAATTAATAATATCATTCTAACAACTAGACTTCATCAGAAGTAATTTGGTAGTTACTCTATTGTATAAATCTTCACTAGATCAAATTTATGACTTGAACATTAAGGACATAAGGAAAACCATAAACCAACAAACCGTGTTGATATTGCAGAAAGTAAGAGCCCAGACCCTTGATAAGCTCCGTTTCTCTCAGTATTTCAACTGGCTACATTGAATAGGACAGATGTCAACCACAATTGAACATGCACTATTGTTAATTTACAGCACTCCATATTAACGCCGCAAAATCTAGGCAGTAAAAATTGAGAATTTATACAACAATCAATGTGTTCTTTTTAGTTAACTTAAAAAAAACAGAGCCAATTACAGCAAGGAGTATCTGCATATATCGAAACCATCTGAGAGGCATTAATCGATACCGATATACAGACGAAACCGATCTTTTCATAATAATGAATCCATCCATATTGGAACGAACGAGATTCGGTCAGTAAATTCTACGCTAACTTTCGAATTAGAAGCAAAATTAAAATCAGTATTGGCCACCAATGGTACCGGCATGGAACGACGAATACCTGTGTATCAAATCATAAACCAACATGCCAGAGTCACTATAGGTATTGCCGACAGCAAACCTTTCTTCTATACAACTCCAACACAACTGTACCAACTCCAGGGTGATACAAATTCAGCAACTTCGTGAAAACTTATTACTGAATGCCACCCCTGAGGAAGAACCACTAATTTCTAGTCAACAACTTCGAGATATTGAGATTCTGAATCATCAAAATGGTGATTAAACCAAAGCCAAGGCATCCAGCAAAATCCACGTAGAAGGATTATTCATAAAAACGACTATATACATAGATATGTAAGTAATACCATCAAGATGCGCCAATTTAAAACCACGGTTCTAGCCACAAATGGAAACTGTTGGTAAATCGATACCAAAATAAAAGGCAGCTATAAGTAATAGCAGTTTAATTTTATTTATTTTATGTTTATTTAGTTTATTTTATGTTCAAATATTCATGTTTAAATTTATTTATTCATAACAAAATGTTACCATTTTTTACCAAACGCGTTTTTCACTTTCTGCGGTAAAAATTTCGGCCAGATTTTTTATCGTTTTTTATGTTTACACGAAAAATTTCGCTCTTTTATGTTTTTTAAGTTTCAGCTAAAATTTAACACTCCCAGCGAATCAATGGGTTCTCACTTTATTATTCTTCGAAAACTTAAATGTTGAAATTGCTGTACGATATCATTCAGCACGTAATTTTTATGAAATCTCATTTACATCGAAATGTTACCTGTCTTACCTACTTTGATTATTTTCTATTGAAGAAACAAGTAAAAAATTTACACTGCCCTACACGGTCTGAATAAAAAAATAGGTTCATAGTAAAACGTAGTAGTTTACTATTATATAAATCTGTAATAAATATTTTTTAGTACTAATTTTTAACATTTGAAAAATATTCCCCTACATTCACAAATTTTTATTACGTTGCCCGAATCGTGTAATAATTTTTGAAGTATTCCCCTTCAGTGATGTTGTTGTTCGATTTTAAAAGCAATCCTTTTATATGCATCGAATTGGCTTTTGTTTCATATATGTATTGTAGCGTAGGGCTGTATTTGTTAGGGCATACCCTTGCAACATAGTATTGATGAATTCATTGATTAATTCATTAGGAAATTCTTGCTTACCAATTCAATGAACGATACATGGGCTTGTGATATGAATTCAATTATTTACTTTCCTATGTAATCCTCCCTTTTCTCTGTTACCGAACCAATGAACTAATTAAGGAATATATAAAAGAATTTCATGAGTTATTAAACCAGCAAATTCATACATAACATCATCAAAAATTTCATTAGTAATTTCATCAATGATGTGAACCACTGACATAATAGGTGGTTTCATTATGAATTTTAACATTAAAAGTTTTTATTTTTACTGGGAAAGCAATAAAAATGCATTTATATGTATGTACATAAATATATTTAATTTTTAAATTTCTAAGTTATTTCATATTTCATTTATTAAAATAATATTAATTTGTTTATTTAAATTTTCTTTTTTATGATTTTGATCCTGCTGCTTTTGCCTAAGGATATAAAAATTATTTTTAAAATAAAATTTATTTCCGATTGGTAATTAATATTTGTACGTTATTTTTAGCTAAGCTTTTTGATTTATTAAACCGATTGTGTGATTTTAAAATACTTTTCCGTAGTTCGGCTTCATATTCCTTCTTGTTTAAGTCTTGGGATGCTTCTAAGCAAACAAAAATAAACGTAGAAAATATTGTTATGGTGTATTTTTAAAAATAATAATTTTGTAACTTACGATATAAAATATCTTTAAACAGTCTGAGACTTAGCAGTGACCTTTTATTGCAGCGGCCATCCAAATTAAATTGAAAATAAACGTTATCTTTAGCTATGGATCGAAATAGGTCGTCGAATCCTAGTTTAATTTTTTTCGATTTTAACATTGAAACCTACAAAATGTAAAAAAGTATAAGGGGCGTTTTAAAGTAATTGGAAATTTTTATTTACATTTTGTACATACTAATTTAGAACTGCATATGTCATCTGAAAGTTTCGCTTTGAGATCGCTTAACGAAGCTAAATTATCTGCTGGCATCATTAAATTTAAATTGTCATCTACCATTTCGTCGCCTGTGATTTTATTCAGCTTTCTTTTAATCATTTCACAAGTACAATAGACTTTTCTACTTAGTTTATTATCAGCTAACTGCCTCGACCTTACTTCATTCTTAAAATTTGCAAACTAAACGACCAAACCGAATATTGTTATAATGTTATGCACGGATATTTCAAGAAAAACATACTTCCTCTTGCATAGTTTTGACATTGGTTTCTACTTTGTCCATTTTTACCTCAAAGAGCTTCATTTGGTTCAATATTTGTTGCAGCATACCATTTTCATCTGTCTGAAATAAATAAATAAATAACTAACATTATAAGAAAAAATATTTTGGATTTTGATAGATAGGTAACTTACATTTTCTTTAATACTCATACTATAATTATTTTGGTCTACATGGTAACCCGACGTTGGTCGAAATGCCCGTTTGTTGAACATTGTTGGACTTTTTGGTGGTATCGTAACGCTTAGTATAAGAGGCGTCGTTGAAATAAATCCTTTACTTACTCCTTCAATGTTTGAGCTATTTATATATCAATCGACAATCGGTGACAATGGTGGAATAAGCGATTGTGATTCTTTATAACTCATTGCTTTTAATTTTATTAGAAACTTGGGTTAAATTATTCGGCAATTTACTACTATAAAATACGATATATTGTTAAAGAAGATTATGTAAATAATAAATGTAACTATGTATTTAAAGAAAATTGCATATTTCAAACTATAAGGAGATAAATAGAAAGGTATTTGAAATGTTGTAAATTTTTGGAAAATATTGATTTAATGGTCAAATATGTTGAAACAATAATGTAAGATTGGAATTAACAGTAATTTACTTTCATATGGTATAGAGTAATATTTATATTGAATATCCGTCTTCTTTTCTATTTTTATTTTACGTGTCATGCAAAATCCCTAGTATATTAGATGATGCTACAGGTTCGGTGAAAAAATCCGCTTTTGTTTCAAATTCATGACCTAATACAGTTTCTTCATCACCGTCGTATCCGAAACTAATTACCTTCAACACTGTGCCAGTATGTAAAAAGCAGTATGAGTCACTTTCATTTTTAAAATTGATATTAAACGAAATACTGCTAGAAAACGGTAATGTATCGTCTAAGCTAGAATATTCCTGTAATATTCTATGAAGTTGATGCAATATCTTATTTGGTAATCTTATGATGCGCTTTTAAATATTGCATAAAATTCTCAAATTTATAGGCTGAAAAACTGTCGAGGGGTCCAAATGCTTCCACACAATCGCATATATGCAATAGACAATGAACGTTGTAAGATATGCTGTCTGGCCATATATTATTGAATAAAATTTTGCAAAATAGTTCAGTATTTCTCGTGCACTGGATACATTTTTTAAATAAGAGCGTTCGCATGATAGGAAAGAAATGGTAATACAAATCTTCATGGACAGTCAAGCCAAGATGTAACAAAAAATATCTAAACTCAGTTGCTTTTTTATATGAATTGTTTTTAATACTTGAGTAGGACCAATTTTAACTCCAAATTTGGAAAGAACTTTCATTTCACTAACAAATTCATTTAAATAATCATTAATATTTTTCGGCTTTTCAAATCCTGAATAACAACCTATTAAAAAAGGTGAAATTTTCTTTTTATTAGCAAATGCACCAATAATTGGCCATAAAACTCATCTAGAACTGTCGAATATGGTTATACCATCTATTCCTATATCTATTGTTATTGTCTCTTCTTCCAAAAGATCGTCGAAAGGTTTGCTGAGTAAAAAGGTTTGTATCCCAAAATGATAATATTCGTCTGGATCAATTTTAGATAAATTTAGGCGACGCGTCGGAATATGAAGACGGCTTCTTGCGGATTTTGGTAAATTTTTAATTCCCGAGTGTGTTAATGTGGATCTATAACGTGAGAATGTGGGACTTTATTTCGTAAAGCCCACTTAGCAATATTATTGTTTATTTCAGGATGACGTGACTTGCCAGTCGTACATTGAGCTTCATTATGATTTTTATAAGTAGTTTTTAAAAATGTATCACTGGCGTCAGATACCACATCAAAATCATCAATGTTTGTTTCGGTACTAGATGATGACAAGTTATTTGAAACTGATTCGAAGATACCGGTTCCGTTCTTTCACTATTTAACGGTGTCACAAATGAAGCAAGGATTTTATATCGTTCTAAGCTTTCTCGAAACTACTATAATTCCTTGCTCATCATATTGTGTAAAGTAGAATCCGACATTTTTTGCATTGGCACCAATTAATAAAAAATTAAAATGAACTTACGCAATTATTTTTTTTTATAATTTTTACTTCTTTTATTTTATTTGAATCACCACACTTTATACGCTATTGGAAATGATCTGATCAATTTCAAAAATCCATTTTTTTATGTGGAATAATGACAGTAAAAACAAAGCAATTGTGTTTTTTTGATTATCATTACTAAAATCATCATGAGTATCACCGAAAGGCTCATCATACATTTCCTTTATATTTTGTGTTACATAAAATTTTTGTTTTATAATTATTATCATGAAACTCATCGAAAGAATCATCAGAAGTATCATCATAATGTTTACTTTTTTATTATTTTATAGAAACTCAATCAAAGCAATCTTGCAATACTTTCACATATTTTATGCAATAATATGCGTTTCCTAGATTTTTTGTAAAATTATATTTGTAAACTGGTGAAATTTTGTTACCAGGGTAGTACAATAGCATGATGGTGCAATGATTCTCCCCAAAATTTTCGAAAATAAATTACATACATAATTGTTTACATATAGGAAATGGGAAGGTCACACACGGGTGGTCTCAAATAAAAATTGTAACGCAAAATTAAAAATAATGGAGACAGCTCTATATGGATTCAAATAAATCGTTAATGATGTAGTGCATACAGTTCAACATTTTAAATCAATTAATCAATTAATTTTATAATTGCTTCAATAATCTATCAGGCGATAGTGGTATCTCACATTTACGTTTCACTAGATCAATATGCCATTTAATTAAGATTAACCTTATTATAGTTGACATAAACGATTACGCGGACAAATCATCTGACTAGAAGACAATAATAGCAGGCAAGCTGCTGCAGTTGAAAATAGGAAATTATCATTTTCCTATTATCATGTGCTGCTAGTTGACATTTTAATTTTATGATGTAAAATGCTAGGGCGACCATGTTAAATGTCGACCGAACAAATAATTTCTTCTGCTTGTGTCAAAAATTATCATAGCAAAACACAATGATAATTCGGGTGTATGCGGTTTTTTCAAATAAGACTGTGACCGAAACCTGTGATAAATATTTTTTAGTACAAATTTTTGACATTTATTTGAAAAATATTCCCCTACATTCACAAATTTTTATTACGTTGCCCGAATTGTGTAATAATTTTTTCAAGTATTCCCCTTCAGTCATGTTGTTGTTCGATTTTAATGGCAAGCAATCCTTTTATACACTTCGAATTCGCTTTCGTTTTATATTATATACTGTAGGGTATGGCTGTATTTGTTAGAGCATAGTATAACAGGACGATGGTGCAATAATTCTCGCCAAAATTTTGGAAAATATATTACAATATAATTATGCTTTTATACAGGAAGTGGGAATGTCATGGGTGGTCTCAAATCAGAATTGTAACGAAAACTAAAAGATATTGGAGTCAACCTAGTGTATAGAATTCAACGTTTTAAATCAATCGATCAACTAATTCTATAATAGATTCAATAATCTGTCAGCCGATAGTGGTAGCTCTCACATTTAATCACTAGATCAATATGGCATATAAAAGATTAACTTTTAGTTGACATACACGGACAAATCATCTCACTAGAAGAATATAATTGTTGGCAAGCTGCTGTAGTAGAAAATTATTATATGTGGCTGCAAAGAATAGGTTCTGTTATCGTATTATTATGATGATATAAAATGCTAAGGCGACCATGTTAAATGTCGACCGAGCAATTATTCTGTTTGTGTCAAAAATTATCATAGCAAAAGACCGTGGCCGTGATAATTTGGGTGTATGCAGTTGTTTCAAATAAATGTCAAAAATGTGTACTTTAAAATATTTATCTCATGTTTCGGGCACAGTCTTAGAAGTAGTATTAAAGGTAAATCCCCCAAATAGAACTATAAATCAAATTGGTGGAACGAAATTATTCAGCGAGAAAACGAAATGTGAGAAAAATTAAAATTCCGTTCCATTCCAATTAATTTAAGGCTGTGGACCACTAGTCGGGTAAATCATTTAGTACAATAAAATTCAATTTTATTACACATTTACCTCGATTGGCGTACCAATTATTTAGATGTTAAAATGGCGACTACTATAAAATTCGTTTTATTACCTACGATTACTCATAAAATTTATTATATATAAAAATCACTAGAACGTCAATAAGTTGACAACAACGGCATTTAAATTTTCTCTGAAATTTTACCCAACTTTTAGTACAATATTTGAATTTACCCTGTACGCTGTTAAAAAGTAGGTAAAAGAACCATTTATCCGACTATTGGCCTGTAGCATTGTCTCTAAATTGTTATTTTATTAACAATTTTAAAAGACAGTAAGGTAGATCTTGAATTCTTCTACCTGTAATAAAAAAACTAGCATGAAATATTTATCAGGAAAATCCAATTGTAGGATTATTCGGACTAAGAGCAGTAGTTAAGAACTAATTGTGGAAATTAAAAATTAAATTCAAAATTAAAATTAAATACATTTTGAAGAATTAAAATAAACTGAATTTAGGTAAAGTAATTAAGACTTAATCTGGATAAACGATTTGTGCAGAGCTACAACAAAACACGGCTTGCTAACACGGACGACTTGATCATTCTTATTAGTAGGAGTGTATATGATCACAAAATAATAAACGACTAGAAGGGATATTGCATGGAAAATTGTATATTATTCAACGAGCATATAATGATAGCTATTATTCACAAAGATGAAGTTTACCGAAGCAAGCCGATGGGCGAGTGTAGAATACCATACTTTGTCCACGATCGATAAATAATATTCTAATTCATAATCAAATCCTTTAAATAATAATTTCTACTAAATAAGACTACTAGATAAAACGATATTGTAATTCAGTTTGTTGATGAGCTCAAGAACCGTAGAACGCGAATTTTTGATAAGCTCCTCTTTTGGGATAGTGAACAGATGTTATTCGAATAACATCGAATAATTTGAAATTTATTTGTGTTACCTTTCGTCCGTTGCGAAAATATTCAAATTACCTGGAAGAGTTTGCTAGTAAGCATCTTTTATCTTTTTACCTCACACAGTGGCCTTACGTCTAAGTAGCTACGTCACACTTTCCAGATAAGCAACGAGTGATATAATTTTTCTGCAGATGTCAATAATGTTTGAGAAATGAAAGAAAATAAAACTAAAAAAATAAAGGCTTTCCAAAATAACACTGCCATAAGAATAATAGCAGCTACTTTCATATTTTATTGTTATTACTAACGCCATCATTCTTTAATTTCAGCTGCCAAGCCGGAACTGGCCGCTGCATAGTAGATAAAGCACATAGGAATCAATGCCAAGCGTGTCGACTAAAAAAATGTTTGCAAATGGGAATGAATAAAGATGGTAAGTCATTAAACTTAAAATAAAGCAACGGCAGCACAAAACAGTAATTGTATCTTACTTTTTAATAAAATCGAATAAAAAAAGCTTTAAACTTTTACAATACATTTCCATGAGCACATTTTTTTATTATCAAAAGAAAAATCATAAAAAATATAAAAAAAATGAAAATCAGCGGAAAATAATAAAAGCTCATCGAAGTAAATAACTTTTAAAATTTTAATTTGATTTAATTTTTTTTTTTTTTTTTCTATAAAAAGTTTGTTGTAATATAGTTTTTTATCGTTCTTTCCGTGCTTTTGCCTTGATGAAAATGTGGATGATGATTATATCATGATATTGGGTCATACGCGATTATGACGATAATATCTTTCTTTGTTACAAATTTATTTAGGTACGTTAATCTAATCGATGTGTTACCTCGGAACCGGAATAAAACACGTGTCATGCTCATAAAACACTCACCAACCCTTTCAATTACGTTTTGTTTTGCTCTATTTTTTTGAGTAACAACAAATAAATTTTCATATTGATCTCACACTGTGATACGGTCAAAATTCTAAAATATACAAGTTTGTTAACAACGTGATAATTATGCGATCATTAATATTTGTATATTGTATTACATTTAATGAATTTGTATTTATGCCTGGCAGTTCTGCCTCATAAATGGCACACGACTTTTTTAATCCTCCCAATCGTATTCAAATATTTGATTTTTATTTAAGTCAAAAAAGGCAACAACAAAAATTGTCTCCCTTATTTTATTTCGTTTGAAAAAAAAAACAACAACATTTTTTTTGTTACTTTTCCAGCAGAATGAAAAATATTAAGCATTAAAGGAAAATCTGTCAAATGCATAAATTTAACTTCTTATGTAAATTTTGTTGTTGTTTTATTGTTTTTAATTTTTAAGACGGAAAATTTAATTGGATTGTTTTGCTCTGGATTTTTGTAAAATAAAAGAAAATGTTTTATGTAGGGAATTTGTTCTTTGAGTAATTGGATTTGTTTTGATACCTTTTGCCAGTTTGATTGTTCTAATATGTAGAAGTGATTGTTTTTTATGATTTTATTTAAATCGGTATATAAAAGGTGCTGAATTTATTGGTAATATTGATTTATAAATTTGGGGAGTTCTTTTTTAATACCTAGGGGTTTTTTAACAGTGTTCATTTTTAAGTATTTTAACTGTTATTAAAGCTAATGGAATAACGGCAGAATGGCGGCATGCCTAATAAATGAGTATTTCAACTTGGAACTTTGTTGTGAACTAAAGCACTCATATAATTGAATATTCCTACTACTAATACCTGACGTTTATCCAACTTTATATAGGTTTTGCACTCCAAATTCAACCGTTTGCAAATCAGGTTCACAAATTTACAATTCAAATTCATGTTTATTCAAAACATATTCATCCTATTCCAAATTAAATTCATCTTTATTCAAAAACAATTTATCTTTTTCCAAAGCAAATTCGCCTTTATCCAAATCAAATTCAGCTTTATCCAAAACAAGTTCATTATTTTCCAAATCAAATTAAATCTTTTCCATATCAAATTCATCATTTATGAAAATATCACATTAAAATTAAAAACATCGGATTGAAGTCCTTTGACTCTCTGATAATTCTTATTTAGACTTTTTGAGATTCTTTGTGACCAATATTTTTGAGATTATTTCGAAATTCAGTGATGAACCAGGTAAAAACTTAATTGTTTGTACTGGTAATCGGGAGAGAACCTAAACTGGCCTGGCACTCTAAATATCTAATTCCTAATAAAAATTCTACATTTCAAAAATGTTGTAAAAATTCTCTAAATATCAGCATTCTTAAATTTGACGAATTTCTAAGTTTATACTAACTTTAAAGATTTAGATCTTTAATCTCCCATTTTCCATATTTGCCTTCGCAAATCCGTAATAATAAATATTCCAAACTCCAGAAATCTTAAATTTCATAAAATCCTTATTTAAGCTTCTAAGACTTTTCGCTTTCTAAATTCCTGACACTTAGAGTTAATTTTAGAGTGAAGTTCAGCGTTGGTTTTAGAGAGGGTTTTCCAGTGAATTTTAGAGTGATTTCTTGGGTAGGTTGAATGAAAGGGTGAATTTTAAGTAAAATTTTAGGGTTAATTTTATAGTGAGTTGTAGGTTGAATTGGTTGACTTGAGTGAATTTCAGAATTAATTTGTCGTAATATTAGGAAGAATTTTAAAGTAAATTTATGATGAATTTGAAAGACCGATGGAGGATCCCGAAGAGGATTGATTTTGGTTTGAATTTTAGAATGAACTTTAAGGCTTTGTTGTACGATCAAGTTACAAAGCACGTAGTTTTAAGGAAAATTTAAAGGTGCATTTTTAGTTAACAAGACATTATATGGTAAATTTGGGAATAAATTTTAAGTTGAATTTGGATCAATTTGGGATCCATTCTACAGTGAATTTTGCGACGACATCTAAGGTGAAGTTTATAATAAATTATAGGTCGAATTTTAAGGTGAATTTTATTCCCATATTATAGTAAAAGGTTATTTATTATATATTATGTACAATATATTAACTTGTTATGTTGTACCTAAAGTTTAATTACAGTAAATTTATTAAATTAAATAAATTATGTTGGTTTTATATCGTCTACGGTTGAATTTAATTTGGAAAAGGATGAATATATTTTGGATAAAGATGAATTTGATTTTGAAAATGATGATTGTGTTTTGTAAAAGGTTGAATTTGAAGTGCAAAACCTATAACTTATTATAATACGGTTAATCAATTCTATTCTTACAAATATTTTTGATTGTTTTTAGACTAAACTGTTTCTATGTAGTAAGTTGATCGCATTTATATGCCACGCATTCGTTTATGTTTGTTTATTCGAGAAACATCTTCTAATGGGGATGTAATTATACTTGTTCGAATGTTTTACTGAACTATAATTGTTTAATACCATCAGTCTAAATAAATAATTCTCACAGAAATAGCATCGTTCTTGAGAAGGCAGAAATAACATTTCACAAAAATCGATAGGGCTATTACTACCGAGAACGAGAATTTATTTTTATTATAGTTAACCTTACAAACGTACACTAATCTCTCAATATACATATTTTATAGATACTTAATTTGGTAAAACTATACGTGTCCAAGCCAAATGAGTATTTTTGACAAACTTTCAAAATAAATAGAGAAATTAAACTTCGATTAAAAAATGTCAACTGGGCAACGCGGTAATTATTTGTGTATCAAGGGTCATCCCTCGTTGGCTTTGTGATTTGATTTTACTTTTTAATTTTGAATGTTTTTAACATACATGTATCTAAAATATAACTTATACGAATGCTAAGAAGCTGTAAACAAAACCCATATGTTAATATTATTCATAAACAAAAATGGCGTTTCACAACAACAAGTTTCAAAAGGATATCAACATCTAAAAACAAGTCCAATACCATAAAATAATTGGTTTCATTTTGTTTCACGAACATTTAATTCCAATTCATTGGCGAATAAAGTACGACTATTAAAACTTAAAATTATAATTTTTTTTTTGAACTGAACTCCTAATTTAACAAGAAATATTTTTTATGATTATTAAATTTTTAAAATTGCTATCACTAACAACGAAATTTTTAAATAAAGTCTTTAAAGTTGTAGCTATTGAAATTAAAAACATTTTGATAATCATTTTACTATTCAAACTAAGAGAGTCGTTAATTTTGTAAGTTCGTATTGTGCGCTTTTATACTCGTAAGTTCATTTCATCGCTTTCAAATCGTACATAAAAATCCATCGTTTGTAATTTAAAACCTCATAGTAAATGACGAACACATACAAGCATCAGTGAGGTCAGTGTAAACAAAATTTGCCTGCTCTACGTTCTAACATCATAACATAAAGTCCGCCTTGAAGTTATCCCAGACTTTCATGCCAGGATAATTTGATATTACCTCCAACAACACGAGTATAAAAACCCATCCCAGACTTTTTAGTGCTCCATTTAAAATGTACGAGCATTAAAATCCGTTCCAGGCTTTTATACGAGAGAAAAAAAAACATTCCAGGATTATTATTTATTATATGGTTGTTTTCTCGTAGTTAAAATATAAACAAAAAAAAAAAGTTGGATAATTCTTATACTAAGAATTTGAATTGTTTGTCTTAATATCAATTGGTTTTTTCGGCTTTTTATGAACAAATATATTAATCGTTCATAACATTCCCAATATTTTCGGTTTGGTAAATCAGAAAAATTAAGAGGTCAATCCCTCATAACATATCTACTGAAAAAGTAGAAATATCATTCCCCCCTCCCGTACTTTAGCCCAAAGGCCAAGAGTTATACAAATGTATACTCTTCAAAAATGAGAACCCTCCTTGAGTTCCTATGTTGGTAGTTTCGTTTCATACTGAAAAGTTGGTCTACTCATCAGGTAGCTACGACCAAACTACATAAATACAACCCTCGCCATTGACATTAACTATCTAACCAGAGCGTACCGACATAGCGAATTATATTCACTACATCCAAAACCTCATTTGTGTGTGTATTATGCCCACACGAATAAGAGGGATCCTCCTCTTTATTTTTCTGATTTACGAAATCAAAAATATTGGGAATATCATAAACAATTAATATATTTGTCTATAAAAAGCCGAACAAATCAATTGATTAATAATTCTTATGTCCAAGGTTATGCTTATCCTGGAAAATTGCTATGACATTATAGTAGATGGTTCTAGTGGCTTCCTCTGGGCCAATTCTGCTTCTGCTATTGGCTAGCTCTTGGCTAATACTGAACCAGGTTCGTGTGTTCGAATTTTCGCTACATCAATATATCGTCGGTTTGCGAGAAAAGTGAATTTTTTTTTGGTATAAAATCGTCAATTACTAAATTATAATGCAATAAATGTAATATTTATTTTATGTAACTGGTATATCAGTTTAAAGAGTCTCTAAGTTTTCAGGGCGGCATTTAAAATATTTAATTAACTCTAATAAAAATAATATAATATTGTTGCATATTTGTGTCACGCATTTATAAAATTAAGTAACATATTCCATGTTTATAACACTTCTGGCAGGGCCATTAACGACTGAAAATGTAAAAAAGTTAAAATTCTTGAGACGTTCGATTCAACATGGTCCAAATTCAACATAGATTAAAATATAAAACTTTAACATAAAAAAATAAAATAAAATCAATCAAAATAGGAATTTAATTTAAAGCTAAGAATTCAAAATATTACATTATAAGTAGCAATTTGAATTAAGTACTAAAGATTTTCAAAAAAACTAGAATAAGATTTTGGTATATAATTTACCTTTACCAAATCAAGTAAGTGTTTTTGTTTTTTGTTAGGAATTGCAAGTTTAGCGGAATAGGGGTTCTTTAACTCACAAGCTCCAGTTGAGCTTCTATTTGTATTTCTAATAACTATTGCTTCACAGAATGCTTCATCGCTGTACGATGTTTTATAAAATATAGATTGAGGAGAAGATTTTTCAAACTTTACAACTTTTATGTTTGACACTTTTACTACATTATTGCTAGTATCTTTCGTTAAATTAAATTTCACTTGATATGACATTCATATGACATTTTCGCTACTTTAGATGGATCATTCTTCTTCTTGGCTGTTCGTATACAACTAATGAATGGATCGGGCGGTGTATAAAGGACCACTTCGTAATTGCTTTTTAATTTTAGATTCAATCGGTGAATGGACTGAATCACCCTCATTTGGGGTATGCCCTTTGACAAGATGTTTATGTGTGATTGACTTGATATTCAAAGTAGTAACTGCATATAAGTATAAAGAAAACATAAATTTGTTTCTTTGTTGCTCAGGGCAGTGGTCCGAGTAGAAAATCAAGTCTATTTTTTTATCAAGAGCCGCTTTTTCTCGAAGAAAACTTAAAACACACGTTCCCAGTTCATTCACATCACGATTCCTTATACCTTTATGCCAAACAAAGCAATTTGAACTGAAGCTAAGCAATGTTGATACTGAAGTTTAATACGTTAACTTCGATTTATAGAAAAAAAATTGAAACTTTACCTTTAGGACATTGAAACACTGCTTCCAAATCGTATACAGCAAGAATAACGTCGGGTATGTTCGCGAATTTTTGTTTGTCCGAATTCTTTTCTTCGCGAGCTTAATCCTTTTCTTTCAGGTGAGTTTCATACTTCTCATGCATTGTTTCTTTTTCTTCAATTGGCACATTTCCATAAGACACACAATATTCGCACTGATCATTTTTCGATTTGTAACTGAATATATTAAACTCCATAGTAAAAATTTTATAATATAAAACGGTATTTTTTTTACTTACACTATTCAACATAATCTCTATGGAGGTCGGCTATGAATTTATTTCCTTCAATGCAATGGCTTGTGGGTTCTGAACGTCTATAGTGACTTTCCACTTTGGGAATATTGTTGATGAACTGTCGAATTTTGTATTTCATTGCTTGTTCAATTCGTACATGGTGACCGTGGTTTACTTTTGTCTCTCTCCACAATATCATTTATTAATGTGTCTTTTTTTTAACGACTCTTCTAATGGTCCTGTCGTTTATGTCTAAAGTATTTTTGAAAAATACTTCACAAATACAAAATTATTTTTTGGTCTTTTAAGTTTAAATAAAAGGAATTATTTAATGATCTGTTACTCTCCGTTTTGGTATATCGATATTTTGGTTGCACAAGTTCCATGCATGATGGAACAAAATATCGTTGCTTTTCCAAATCGCCCAAACTCCAGAAAGCCGTAAATATCTGATTACGATCTTCTCCCGTAAGTTTTGTGAAACATTTCAGGTTACCTTTTTCAGTGCAGGGTGGCTTCATTTGACGTGCTGTACTATTTTTTTTTCTTGTGGGTCTCGTAACTTTTCCCAAAGTTTCTTAATCGTTTTGACACGGATTTCTTCCAATTGACTTTATTGCACGCTCTCGTTCTTCCCTGTTTTGCAGTAGAAGGAATTTGTTTGTAAGTTCGTTAGACTCGTAGAAGGTTCAACACCTGGATCTATTATTGGTTCTAATTCTTCCTCGGTATTACTTGAATGAATTTCATCTTCCGCAATTTGAAAAGTAGGGTCATTAATGGTGTCTTCACAGTCTGAAACCAATAATTATTTTATTTTAAATTTATTATACACATCGCATGTACTATTAATTGAAATAAAAATTATTATAAAATTTAGAAAGCATTTGTGCAAGAGAAATATAAGTTCATATTTGTTACCTTCATCGGACGATTTTGAGCTCGAGTTAGAACTACTACTACTACTATTAGATGACGACGACGATATTGGAGGAGGTGGTTTATTCTCATCTGGTGCCCCTATTACCAACGATTCATTTAAAAAAAATTCCCGCCTCGTCGGTTCAGCTGCATTTGGTAGTTCCATGAACGGTTCATTATTATCATCTGGTGCTTTAGAAGTGACACTATGCCAGAAAAAGATTGTTACATTTAAAGGATTTTTTTTGCCAATTACCTGAATCTTGGCCATTTTGGAGAAGTACCATTTTCTTCGCAGACCGACGATATATGTTGCCTTCCCATACGTAAAAATTAATAAAATACAACAGGATTATTATACATATATTGATGTAGCGAAAATTCGGTTTAATAGGGAGTCATAACAAATATATTGATGTAGCGAAAAGTCGAACAAACAAATGGGGTCAGAATTAGCCCAGAGGCAGCAACCCTCTACTATATTGTGATAGCAAATTTCTAGGGTCACAATAATCTTCCCCATAAAAATTTTTTTAATGTTTTTTCCCATTATAACTACGGGAAGGCCATATGCGAAAATTCTAACAAGTGACCGGGTTCAGGATTGCCCCAGAGGTAATTAATGGGACCTACTACTATACCGACATAACAAATTTACAGAACGAGAAGAAGAGCAGAAAAAAAATTTTTAAATTTTTTTATATATTTATAATTATGAGAAAGCAATACATTTATAATAAGCATTTATAATTATGATGTAGCGAAAATTCTAACAAGCGAACCGAGTTCAGATTTAGCAAGGAGGTAGCCAATAGGACTCCTTACTAAACCGACATAACAAATTTCCAGGGCCACCACCATAATTCTGAGCATAAGAATTTTTTATGAATTTTTTTACGTATTTTTAACTATGGGAAGGCAACACCTCATTGATCTAGCGAAAATTTTAACTAGCAAACCCGGTTCAGAATAAGCGCAGAGGTAGCCACTAGAACCCTATTTTATGAATATTGTCGTAGCAAATTTCCAGGGCAAGCATAATCTTGCCCAATAAGAATTATTCTAACTTTTAGGGATAAGTTTTGTCGCTCATGTAAAGTAAGCTCGTGTAAGCAATGAGACGTTCGTATAGACAAATAATGCTTAGGCATCCTTCAATACAATAAATTACTCAAAGAAACCGTTCACAAAAAACTTTGAAACATTAAAAAAATCGAAATTTCATCAGTTGAAACAAAATTCATCTGTAAAAAAAGTGGGTCATTTGGTGAACAAAACATTAACCCTGTTTAATCATACAAGACCACAAAGGGGATCAAAGCTATTAATTTTGACAATTCCTCTTCGTTCTCTTTGTGGTCGTTCCCGTTTAGGTCGATCACTATTTCGCTCGCAACTTTTATATGCTTTTGTTCTTCTAGAGTAGGTATTCCTTCAACGCTTCTTCCGTTAGTTTCCATGAATACGAGCGTAAGAGATAAATGTTGGTGAGGAATTAAATTCTACAATCAATTATGAATTGCTCTTAATTTATGGCGAAATTTAGTCAACTTCCCTCTTCAATTAGTTATTTGAATTTCCTTTTTAAAGCCTTTTATGCAGTTGAACTATAAATCGGATGTGAAAAAATTGGGTTTCGAATGCCGTCAAATTTTAGATCAGATAAGTTGGATTTGCAAATTTATTTTTAAACATTTTAAATTGAATACAGTGGAACAGCAACGATTGAAAACTAGAACAACATGAAACTCAAATGATGAAATGTTAAAATTTAGCTTCACATTTATCGCACATATAAAGTCAAAAACATAGTGAAAATGTATGTATGTATATGGATAAAATAGAGACATCTAGAACATAGACAATTTTCGTAATACAAACAATTCATTTTCCGCTAGGTAAACTACGCACTATAAGGTGAAATTTAGCGGTTCGGTTCAAATTATCCATTCTATCTTGCTGGAAGCACCCAGATATTTACTACTTTATCCTACTAATAATATTCAGTTTCTGGCTGTTTATAGTTCTACATTTTTTCTTGTAGGCAGCAACCAGTTAATGGATTATTGAATATTACATCAGTTGTTCTATAATTGACGAAAGCTCAAATGGTATTTTCTGGTCAAAGTTATTTCTTGTAGTAATTGTAGGATAAATTTTTATCACTGATGTAATCTGTACTACCTGATGTGCTTCTCTGAGTCCGTTCACATGAAAATGCATGTTTCGTTGAATGGATTTTGAAGGTAGAAACAAAATATTAACGTGGTAAAATTTTTTTTTGATTACATCAAGAAATGGTGTTGCGACGTTTCACGTCTAGCGGGCTACCTCCGTACCCAAAATTTAAAGCATCCAAAAATATCTTAAGGGCCTCAACTTGTTCGTTGAAACATCTACTTTCGAATGCCGAGTGCCGACAATATGGCGGCAAGAAGCATAGAACTTAGGAATAGATAATATGGAAATTTAATCATTTAGCCTGTTAAGTTAAAAAGAGTTCAAAACTGCCAAGGAAGGTACCCCAGGTGTACCTCATCGATTGTTTCGAAATTCGCAATATTATAAAGAACACAAAAAATATGAATGACATATTCTTTTTAGTGCTAACTCAAACTTACTAATATAAGAGGTAAAAATTATCCCTAATACTTGATCCCATCTAAGCACATTTTTATAAATATCTCGTATACCATTCAAAATTATTTGATAACACAAAATGGAAAATTTTTATTATAAACAGAAGAAACAATCTTTGATGAATCGGACCTTAAGGGTTGTATCTCCTATTTTGTAGCGGGTGAAAATACATATTTTCCCGCATTTTTTTATAATAAAAATTTACTAGTAACAACCCATAAGGTCCGACTGACCATAGATTATTTCTTCTGTTTATAACAAAATTTTCCGTTTTGTGTTATCAAATAATTTTGAATGGTTTATGAGATATTAATAAAAATTGGTTTAGGAGCCAATAAATACTACGGAAGTGGCAGACCATGGATTTCTTGCCTCTATACTTAAAAGTCTTCAAACGTACTCATGCTTTTTAGGTACGAACTCCGATTAAATAACCTCCACGCGGTGTAATTGGGTAACGCTAATGCCGACGGTATAGCGAACCCCTATCTCTAACTCTTCTTCTATAGAGAATTAATTTTATGAATTTATAATTTAATAAGTTTTTGTCAATGTTAAATCGCCTTTTCTCTTAAAATTAACGTGATTTAGCTCTTAAGAGATTGGTACGGCCATATTGAATTTTTGAAAGTTATTATTCATTTCTTGCATTTGAATATTATCCGGTACATTTTTGTAATAACTCTCTTTCTCGAAAATTGTCATAATTGACCATTTGCTTGCACAATTTATAGAATTTTTTTTTTCTGAAGCCATATTGGAACCGCCATGTACTGTTTGCAAAAATACCCTTTGGTACTCTAACCAGTTACTTAATATTACATTTATACCCAGTTTTGAACCTCTTTTTAACTTAACTATGCTAAATATTTAAATTTCATTATTATCTATTCTTGGGTTTCTGATTCTTGTTGCAATATTGCAATATTTTCCAAGTATAACGTATATAAAAATATTCGATGAGTGAACTTGTAGTGGATAATGCAGTGGCGTGCTAAGATATACTTAAATTGCGTATTTATTTTATTTTACGATAATGCATTTGTATCTAAATAGGAATATTTGACTTATGAATGATGCAGTGACGTCCCACAGGCACACATATTACCTTCAGGAGCAATATCTCAGTTACACCACTAAAGTCACACGTGTTTTACATTTCGACTATTTTGTAAAATTAACATCTGTTTTGCATTCCAGAACCAATGATGCAGTTTAGTACTTCACAAACTATCGTTTGTAACGATTTCCATAGAATCGTTTGCTATTTTATCGTATTTTTCGTGTAAATTTCTTTGTGATTTTATAGTATAAAAAGCTGTTTAACCTTTTCAATTATCTGAGAAATTTGGCTGTTTTAGGAATTATATTGATTTTACGAAAAAAGTGTTTTGTTGCCAATTTTTGTGTAATTCGCCCAGACTGTGAACTGTAATGTGTTAAACTATAAACTGTGTCTTGCGCTTTATTACCTTTATTAGTAAACGTTTTGACTATAAATTACATTTCAAGTGTGTTTTCAGGTTTAATTTAAAAAAAAACTCTTCGATCGATAACATAATTTTTCATAAGTCCTTCAATTTGTACAATTTTCCAACAAAAATATTTAAATTTCCCACTCACTAGGAGTTGAACCAATAATCGAGCACCAAACAAAAATAATTTACTTTCACTTCGATTACTGTTTCCCTCTTGTCAGATCACCCCTTTTTCCTTGCAAACAATCATCTGATTAAAGACTACAAACAACTCTTAACTAAACTATTTTATTGTCATATTAAAACAATTTGAATATGCTCGTCACCACATTTGATACACACGATGTAAAATCACAATAATTACTTGAGAACAAAAAGCTGGCTGTATTTGTATAATGTACAAATAGGTGACAAAATACAAAGTGATTAAAAACCATAATCCCCATCCAAAAAGGGTTTGGTACATTTTTTTTTATTGTTGATAGAAAACACGCGTCATAAAATATGCATAAATGTAATTATTTAAAATTGGAATATGAGTTACATTTTGTCTATTAATAACGTGGTTAACCCCTTAGATAAACGGGATAATTATGTCACGTGCATATCCTCATCATCTCTTCTCCTTAAATATATTTCAAACATCCTTTCGCTAATTTGCAAGGTAAATTATGCATAAATTTTAAATCGAAAATTTAATGCGGTCTGTTTTTTGTTCTCTTTGATTTTTGTAGCAGTCCAAAACGAACGACAACCACGAAATACAGCAACAATACGTCCTGAAGCGCTACGGGATATGGAACATGGAAGAGCATTACGTGAAGCGGCGGTCGCTGTTGGTGTTTTTGGGTAAATCAAATTTTTGTCATGCGTTTTTATATAATTTTTCACACATTATAACGATTCTTTATAAATAGGCCACCAGTTTCGCTATTGTCACCATCACGATATGGTGCCGGAATTTTAACACCACCCGTTAAATACGAAGTAGGCAGTTATATTTCGGCTCTTAATGGGCTGCCATCAGCCGGTCAATTATTACATCACTCACAAATGGCAATAAACGCGGGAATCGCACATCATCATCACCACCACCATCATCCGGCAACACTGGCGAACGGATTAAATGCTTTAAATCATAATAATAACAACAACAATATTAGTAATAATAATAATAGTAATGTGCATAATAATAACAATAGTATTAACAATAACAACAATAATCTTAATGGTATTAGCAATAGTCTTCATGTTGACTCAAATAATGGGCAAAATACAAATTTATCGTCAAACCATTCATCGAGTAATCACTCGCTGCCAACAAGTTCACCGAATCATTTAACAAATCAAGGTCCCCTCAGTCCAATGATGAAACACGAGAATAACAACAATAATAATAATAATCAACCGGCTAGTATATCATCATCGGCCGGTTCAGGAAGTCCAACGCCTGTAAATGATAATGATGGTAAGTTTTCTTGCATGTACACTTTATTTAGAACACTATCTATTTTCTCCATGGCATTAAAATGTAAATATTTTGGGTCCCATAAATTTATTCGGTTTGACGCATGATAAGTTAATACCGTAGCATCGCACCGCTGTTATGATTGTGTACAGATACAAAGAATATTCAATTAAATGAAAAATAAAAAAATGCGCTTTTTTTGTTTATTTAAATGTAAATTAAGGATTTATCCGGGACATAGACACGACGGGAGCAATCTTATGTTAAAAAAAAAATCGGTAGAGTAATACTAATTTTTTTTCTTCTTGTTTGTTTGCGGAAAAGTCACAAGAGACATCGCGAAGTAATCGCGTTTTGTGTGATTTGTGTCATGAGAGTAAAATATATGCAGAATTTTTTTCGAGAAAGAAATGTTGAGCCATAGGATTTATGGATGAAATTGGATTTTTACAAATTTTGAATGTTTTCGTTTTATTGTCTGTACAAGTACATTGTATAGTATGTTTGATATGAAAATTTTACTGAGGCATAGAAAAAAAAAACATTGTTTGTCCTTCGTTTCGGCAATTATAAAAGACTTAATACTTTGTTGTTTGATTTTTAATTCAAGTAGGGGTTATTTGAAAAGCTTAAGATGTACTATCTAGGTGTTATCTTGTATGCAATATCAAAAAATAATATCTGGAATTGGTACAAGGCTTAGAAAGACGGATTGGTACTCCCGGCTTTGCCGGGTTGTGCCTGATACCGTCTTTTTTCACTATATCGCTGACTAAATGAATGGTACATGTCGGTCATTCAAAGGTAACACTAGTATCAATAAACTAACTTTATTTGCTTGCAATTCTAAATTCCAAACAAAACTTTTTGTAAAAAAAATAACTGATACTACTATGATTTAGGATAATACCGTATGAAATCTGGTAAATTAGAAATGTTACAGTCTACCGCTTATAATGTTACAGTCTACCGCTTATAATGAATATTCCACCTGTATACTCCTAGTGTATCTAAAGTGTTGCTCCCGTGGTTTTTCTTTAATATTATTTGCCAAACTTGTACCAACCGTATATTTTTAAATAAATTAACATAGAAGTTAAACATTCATCTATCTGATTACAAATTGGAATAATTTAACGAAATAATTTACGTAAAAATTCGCTCATTTAAAAACATTTCGACACCTATTCTAGTTGAAATGTGAAAATAGTTTAAGGCTTCTTAAGAATACACAAAAAACACTAAAATTGGAATTTTTTGTGGTACCATGGCACCATAGCATAAAAACTTGTAGGCCTATCTCCAAAATATTTGTTTTAAAAATAGAGTTTTATTAAAAAATTGACTGTTGATTTTCCGAATTTTCGTTGTAGTTTTTCCGTTACATAATTTCAAAGCAGGTGAAAATTGAAAAAAGTCAAAAATATTGGTACCATTCTATAATATACTTTATATTATAACGCCACGAATCTAGGGTAACGTTATATCAGAATATGCAGGAGGAAAAATTGAAATTATTGAAGATCGCTTTTTACGATTTAAGCGTGTTCCATTGGCGTGAGCTTACTACTCACAAGTACTGGTATCTACTTGCATCTACTCATACTGAAATGATGGGGTACGTAGTTGCTAGAAGCAGTTATGCATAAAATTAACGGCAGAAGGATTTTAGTTTAGAAAATGCTAATAGATGAAATGTCATTTTTTAAAAACAAATAATTTTTGTTTATGATTAGCGCTATTTTGTTGAGAAACGTTTTAAATAAATTTAGTTTTTATTTAATTTTTGTCTTTTTGTGCCTTATCTACTACTATGATTTAATTAAGCAAAACTTATTTTTGCTTTATTTAAATTGTGCGGTGCTTTATAATGTTATATCCAATAACAACTAGCTTGACAAATAACTGTTTTTTTGTATAAATAAGTTAATTTCTTTATTTAGAGACAAAATCTTCTTTCACAAAGACAAAATCACATCTTTAACTGTAAATACAAAAATGTGCTATAAAAACCAATTTTATTTGTCTTTCGTTTTAAAGGTGTACGAAAACTTTTTGTTATCGGAGTACTGTATTATAATTTGTGGACATTTGCTAAATACGTCAGAAAGAGAAATTGGTTTGGCTCTTTCAGACGTATCATAAAAATTACAACTAATTATAATACAATGTGTTTGTATTAGATTAGCACATAAAACTTTGAAGAAACATGCTTATATAAAATTCAAACAAGAAAATTTCAATCAAAACAAAAGACAAAACGAAAAAAATACAAAAAGAATTTGGGATAAGTATAAATTCGCAGCTACACGAATGGAAAATGTAGACCAACGTTTGAGATTTGTCCAAAAAACCAATTATGTTGGCAGACAAAAATAACAAATACATATGAAGGTTATATTGGCCCAACGGTACCCAGACACTTACTCGGAAAAAATATTCTATAAAAACATTTACTCGAAAATTATGTGCTCGAACAACATTTACTCGAAAAACACTTTCACTAAAGTGTATAAAACCACATTTGCTCGAAAAACATTTACTCAAAAAACTTTTTCTCGAAAATCAACTTCTAATAAGTAGCCTATGTTTTCAACCAAAAAATTGAAATGTCATTCAACCAAAATATTTATTAGTTCAACATTAATGTTTACTATTTCAACATATAAAAATTGAATAATTTTGGTAAGGATAAATATACAAACTTTAAAATAAAATCAAATTTCTAACCTTGTAGATGACAAGTATGGATAATTTAAAAACAACAAAAAAAAGCCTTGCTTCCTAGTAGATGGTTATGTATTTATTAAAAATAAACACCATAATGATGTTACGTACTAAGTATGCACGAATAATCGGCAAAATCGATGTAGAGCACGAATTAATACCAAAGGTGATGTTATTATAAAGAAAGTTTGAGAGCATAATCATGCTGGCAATTCAGCAAATGTTGGTGTTAGAAAAACCGTTACTTAAATTAAAAAGAAAGCACTATCTATAAATATTAATACACAACATATTATTGCTGAATCTAATGTTGCCAAAAAGTAATCCAGTAAGAGTCCATATGCCGTCTATTCCGTCCATGCAGTGCACAACATATACAGCTTCACAGACAAAGACAAGGAAATGCTGTTACTCCGAAATCGTTAATTGATTTAATTATACAAGAAAAATTTAATGTTACTCTTCATGGTGATCCATATTTGCTGTACGATTCAGGGCCTACCGAAACTCGCATTTTGATATTCTCAACCCAACGAAATCTTCACTTTTTGGCGCAATCTGACATGTGGTTCGTTGACGGTACTTTTAAAACAGTACCGTTAATTTTTAATCAACTTTTTACCATACATGGGATAAAAGAAAAGCAATCTTTACCATTAGTGTATGTCTTATTACCGAACAAATTAACTGAATCATACAAAAGGTTATTCGAACAGTTAAAATTGTTAAATGTTTATTTAATACAGTTTCCGTATCTTTTCCAGATGCTCAACAAAAATTTTGCTTCTTTCATTTAGGCCAGAGTTTATATCGCAAAATATGTCAGGTGGGCTTAAAAGCTCAATATGACCAGGATGCAGTGTTCGCTCATAAAATTCGTATGATTTTATTAGTTGCATTTGTGCCGCCGGCCGATGTTATTAACGCTTTACAATCTTTAACTGAAATCAATGTTATCCCAGAAGAAGCTAATGAAATATTTGATTATTTTGAGGATAATTATATCGGCAGATTTGATGTGCGGTCTAAAAATGAAACTGGTAGGCACAATCCCAGGTATTATATTGATTCGTGGAATGTTTATACTGCAACACTAGAAGATTCCGCTCGAACAAATAACTGCGTTGAAGGTTGGCATAATGGATTTTCCCGGTTAGTTGGTTGTAAACATCCATCTGTTGATTTTTTTTTTTTTGAAAAAATTCAACTAGAGCAATCAAAAAATGAAATAGTTCTCGAGCAAATTCTTGCTGGACCTCCAATGCCTCCAAAACACAAAAAATATCGGGATTTAGATAAAAGAATCAAAAATGTTGCTGAGAAATATTCAATTATGGAAATCACCGATTATTTAACTGTAATTGCATACAATACTGTATTATATAAGTAACCAAAAAAAATTAAATATTTAATTAAAAATCTAAAAAAAGTTAAAAAAAAATAGCATTTAATTAATCAAAAATCAGTTTTTGGTAAAATAAATAATCGAAAAATTCTTCGATTTTCGATTATTAATTTTACCAGAAATGACGTTCGAGTAATTGTTTTTCGAGCAAATGTTTTCGAGCAAATGTTTTTCGAAAAAATGTTTTTCGAGCAAATGTCATGGAATCTGGCTCAACATTGGTATCCATTTGCTCAATAGGCGGTTTTTATAAAAAAGATCAAAGGAAACTACCAACGTTGGAATGTATATTGGTACTTCGTCTACACGATTGGTGAGAAAAATGTAGTTTTAAATACTTAGCGGCAGATGTCACTAAATACAACTCTAGATGTCAATATATTTTATTATTTATAAACAAATAAATCTAAAATGGAATCTGACTAGTCGGCTGAGATAGTGCTAGAATTTATAAATTTATATCAAAAGTTTCCCGAAATTTGGGATTTAAAACACTGTAAACATATAAGCTCGAAGTGTATGATGCTTGGCATTTAATAAAAAATGAGCTAAGCTTCCATCTTGTGGGAGATATTGTAATTAACGTATGAGTATTAGTGACAACTGGTGATAAATATCAATATATAAACCACCAAAATTGGTTATATATTGGTAGCCATTCGAAAAATAAATATTGGGCACATCGTGTAGACAGTCAAATTTCATTGCACCAACATTTGTCCAATATTTGACAAATCATGTTGGGCCAATGTTGGTCGACATTTTCCATTCGTGTAGCCGCGGCTTAAGCTTTTTGATCAGATTTAATTTTGCATTTAGTAACCGAATCAAAATACAAAATGAAACAGGGTTGTATAATAGTTGCTGTTATTTTGCTTGGCTTAGGTTATTTTTTAACAATGTCGTTTCTGAAAGCATAATAAGTTTTATGATTTATGTTTTCAAAAAACTTAAATTCGGAACAAGTTGCTTCACACAAATATATTTATTACATTCGGCACCACCTCAAACTATCGAATGTGAAAATTTCCTTTTCTGTGGCCCTATTCTTAAATTCCACATCCATTTTCCAGATGCGGACATCTGTCAAAATTCATAAATAGTTCGGAAATTTAAATTGCTGTGTTCTTGAATTCGCTATGGAATTTTTCGGTACTAAGGGAATATTTCCGAATGGGTATAAGCAGGTGAAAAAAATGTCCCGTATACGAAAACGTCAATAATTAATTACATAGATTTTGACAGATGTCCACATGTGGAAAATGGTTGTGGAATTCGAGAGTTGGGCCGCAGATAGCAAAAAATATTGGATAATTTGGCATAATATTCGAAACCCTACCAGAGCCTTTATCTATGATTCTATGAAATCTAAAAAAAATCATCGATTTGCAACTTTATCATGCAATCATGGCTAGAGCTAGGTAGTAAATATGAAAAATTATTTTTTCACATTCGATATTTGAGGTGTGGACGATGTATTAAAAAGTGGTTTTTGACTGCCAAAAATAAATGTTTATAGTTTTCAGAAAAATACTAACAACAGGGAACAGTTCTATATCTATATTCTGCCGTCCTAGAATCAAACGCGGTATCTACAAAAAATTGGAAATTGAGTTTATGTTTTTTTTAGTAACCTGGCATGTTATTCTACCTATTTACCGACGGAAAACTCAGTATCTATATCATTTCTTCCAAAAACACGCATCATTTTATCGTATCTTTTTAAAATGTATACCTTTTCTAAGCACGAATGGGGTATCTACATACTACTTGCTAAAAACGCAGTAACTGCTTGTTCAAATATGTACAAACCGCATTTGTTTTTAGTATTTAATATATTTACTGTTACTTTGACTAGGAATCACCTTTATTATACATTAAACATTCCAATTTACAAAGGGCTATTACCAAAACTTTAAATCGTAATATCTCAATTTCATGCCACCGGTAGATACCGCTTTTGGTTCTAGGACGGCAGTATTGTTTTGTGACATTAAACGTGTAATTTGAAAGTTTATAATAAAATGACTTTTTAACTATTTTTCTCGCATTTTACCGTTATTAAAAATAATACCAACTATTAATTTGGTGTGGGATAAAAATAAGCATGCTTGTTTTTTTTAATAACGGTAAAATGCGGGAACAATTAATAAAAAGCCATTTTGTTTTAAATTTGTTTTAAACAATATTTAACTATTCAAATATTCTAGTTATTTATGCCTAGTGCAGCTATTTTTTCGAAAACTATTAACATTTACCACATTTACTTTAAATTTTTTAGCTGTCAAATACAACCTTTCACCTCTAATTCTGGAAAAATAATTCCATTTTTTTTAGCAATTTTGTTGTTTATTTTTTCCTAAAAGATATTGTTGGGGGTTAGGTGGTGATATCATTTTAAAATGGAATTATTGTTTCCCTATATCTGAACAACATAAAAATCATCACAGTACACTTTGGTAAAAATTAAAAACAAACAAACTATTGGAAAAAGTCACAATAAAGCATGGTTTCCACAATGGCGAGACGAAAAAATTAGTCAAAAGAGAAAATATCATTTTGACAGAAAAATTGGGACGTCCAGTTTCTAATATTTTAATTTAGCACTCCGAAATAGGATGCCTAATCCGAAAAAAAGATTAGATGGATCATCTTTTTTCGGATTATCCGCTGATTTTCGGAATTCATGTTGTCAATTTGAAGAAAATTTTCCGAATAAAACAAATTTCAAAATAGAACCATTAATTTGGATTGTGTTGTGTAAAGACAATTAATATATGTACATACGTATATAAGGAACTCGATTTATATTGCAACGACGAATAATACAATATGTATACATTTAATTACATTTTTATTATATTCATTAAAAAACATAGAATTACAAAAAAAATGGTCGTATATTTCTTTTGAATACTCTATTTTCTAGATATTAAATGCAAAATTAAAATTATTATTAAATTTTATCCCATTGCTATTCTACGGCGCCGCTAAATAAATAAATAAAAATTCGGAGTAACGACTTGTTGCTATTTCACTCACTCTTATATTATTTTTTTTATTCCCTCCTCTTTTTAATTTGACTAATTTTTTCGCCTCGCCATCGTGGAAACCATGCTTAAATCAATTCTCAATTCCAAATTTCTCAGGAAAATCGGAATAGGACCACAAAAGTTCCAATTTCTTACACAATATCGAATATCCGATGTTTAATTCAATTTATTCACACGCAACTTAGAGTTTTTACCTTATTTTGTTTCAATTATATTGAGCGTGAACACGATTGGCCTTATTCCAAAGCGTTATCTAAAAATTATTTTAGTTCTTATTTCCGTCGCACAAATCGAATTTTTGGAAAATCTATTAAGCAGTAGCCTAGTTCACCCTACTTGGCTTTATTCCAGAACTCTATCTAAAAATAATTTTAGAATCATATTTCACATAATAAATAAAAATATTCTGGTAGTATCAGCATATTTTTCCTAAATTTCCCGAGAAAATAGGAAAATTTAATTTGTTAGGTTGGGGAAGAAGTATTGAGGGATTTTTGTTACTAGACGGTGTTTGGTGTCATATATCGGGTAACACTATTTCGTCAATCGTGTCAAATTTTTATTTGTATGAAAATGAGTGAAATTTCTGAAAAAAAATCGCAGCATGTAAATGGTTTGCTCGCTTTCCGTTTTCCGAAGCTCGATGTTTGGGTGCTGCATGAGTTGTCAATAGAAAATTTTATTGACCGAATTTCCATCAGCGAATCGCTACTGAAACATTACTGGCGATGAAAAATGGGTAAATTACGAGTATGTCGTTCAAAAAAGATCATGGTCAAAAAAGGTGAACAACCACAAATGACTTGAAAGCGTTGTGTAATACAATTGGTGATGTAATATTTTTAATGTTTTATTTTTTTTTTTAAATTACCAAGAAAATATAAACAATACAAGAGTTTTAGTTTTTTTTATGTACCCAAAACCAGCACATGTATCTTATACATGCCATGCGATTCTCTTTTGACGATTTCAATTCGGCTTTTACCAAATCTTTGAAAGATCATAAATCGAATAATAAAATCGAATTGCTCCCTATTATTGCTCCGTATTATATAGTATATGTGTGTGTATTTTTGACGTTTTAGTCGATACTCCTACATAACCAACATAAAAAAAATGAGCGTATCAATTAATAAAATATTTATATAAAAAATAAACAAAAACACAAAAAAAAACCATTCGACGCAAATCGAATGAAAAATGTTATTCAAAATGACAGTTCTATTTGTGTTTGTGTTAGTAAATCTGCCAAAAAATCGAGATTCGTAAACCAACAACGATTTTGCTCGACCGAGTGACTTTTATTTACAAATCGAACAATTTGAAAGCAGAAAGAGCATCTTTCATCGAGCCGCATTGCTCTTTTTTGATGAATCAATAACCACATTAAATGACAGATATCATAAATGCCCTTCAAATAAATTTGCGAAGTCTCGCCTAGGCGTTACCAAAGCAGAGCGAAAGCGAAAGTTTTCTCTTTGATACACCACCACACTCTCGCAGTCTAGTTTCTTTTGTTTTTTTTTTTTCATTCCTACTACATTGTGTTTACATTCTTATAGTAAATATGGATTTTCATTCTTCAAATAATATTTTCGCGTTTTGTTAAATTGATACAGTTCTAGCCAAAATTATTTGTACCTCCTAAATTTTTCATGCAACGTAACGCAAACAACTTTAAAAATTATATAAATAATAAACTTTTTGAAAACATTAATTTTAATTCAATAAATCTAATTACCCTGCTTTACATTTCTATCAAAATTTTTTTAAATTTTAGTTCTAGGAAAAATTACAGTTAATTTAGAGTTTGCCAACATTATTTGTACCCACAAATTTGTTCTCAATATTATTGTTCTCAATATTTTGTGCAATATGCAAACACAAAAAATCATAAGAAAATAGTAAATCAGTAAATTTAAGATTATTTTTTGCTAATTAAATAATGATATATTCACTTATGTTTTGTGTCCAGATAGTCAGTTTTTGTTTAGCCTCTATAACATCTAGTAAGTGGTTCAAAAATTTGTTGTTAGCATCACCTGGAATCTTATCCCTCTCGGTTTTCTTGGCTCCTTGCTGCTTCCACTTGAACTTAAACCTCTGCAAGTTTAAATCGAAATTCTGCCCTGGCCAAGACAAATAATTATATTCAAATTTTTGTATAATTTCGTCGCAATGACTTTTCTCATGTATGGAGTATTATTGTGCCGAAGAGCAAATTGAGCACCGACTAGTTTATCATCAATGTTACTTGATTACTGATCCTCAAAATTATTTATTTATTCCAGAAAAATCATTAGAACATTTTCCAGCTGCAAATAATTTTATTTTGTATAATTTTTTGAAGCCTATACATATTTAAAATTACAGCATAACAATTAACCTAAATTTAATGGGCTATCAATTTCTAAATCTTTAACGAAGAGATTTTTGCTGTTTGAAAAACAGAGGTGGCTTAACAAAATAAATTCTTCAAAACTATTTTTAAAAATTTTCGTTTAAACGAATATAGTACGTAATAAAATTACTTCGTTTCCACTTCGTTTATATATTATTTTCATTATAAATTTATACAAAAAGTCTTCGCTTTTGTGCCACAAACAGGGGGTCAATTCTTGTCCAATGAAAAGTACAATGAAAATTATTTTCAATGAGAAATGATGTCAAAATATTTCCATACGAATAAAACTTTCTTACCGACCATTTTGGCGGTGAGAGAACATCATAAATATGGAAACAAAATTCTATAAAAACTAAATTTGTATTTTTAGCATTAAATGTGCATTGCAACTATAATATGATCCACTTTAAACGTTTATTTAATAAAAGCCTCCAAAAAATTAATTTAGTTAAGCTTTAGAAATAATTTGGTAATTTTTATAATTTATTTTACATTTTGACAGGCAATGACGAAAATTGATTAACTAAATCTACTTTACCATTTATTTATCTAATATTTACAACATTTGCTGTATCATCTAGTGGAAATCTATATGAAACTCGATAAAATGTCAGTTTACAGTGTAACTTACTAAGAAAACAACATATAGTATTCAGCGTTTTTTTCACCTTGTTAAAGTTAGCCGAAAGTTTTCAGCCGACAGATATAAAATGTCTGTAATGCAGATATTGTCTTGGCTATAGGTATCAGCCGAAAGTTACCAGCCGAATCATATTTCAAATAAAATAAAAACATAACAAAACAACCTAGAAACTGGTATTTTCATGAAGTGATTTTACTATTGAATAAAGGCTCATTTTGGTTTGTAAACAGTATAGGAATTATACTTTCAGTTTCATCAGAAAAGCTAAATATAAAATTAAAAAATTTGTATAAATTCAACCTTTAAAGTGTCATGCCTGGAAAGTATTTCAATTAGTGTGCCTTACCAACAATTATCCCTAGAAAAATTATCAGGGCAAGGTTCATGTGGGGAGCCCGGGAAAATTCGTTTGAATGAAAAGCCCATATAAAATTAAAAAATTTGTATAAATTCACCCTTTAAAGTGTCAAGTCTGTTAAGTATTTCAATTAGTGTGCATTACCAACAATTATCCCTAGAAAAATTATCAGGGCAAGTTTCATGTGGGGAGCCCGGAAAAATTCGTTTGAATGAAAAGCCCATATCAAATTAAAAAATTTGTATAAATTCAACCTTTAAAGTGTCATGTCTGGAAAGTATTTCAATTAGTGTACCTTACCAACAATTATCTCTAGAAAAATTATCAGGGCAAGTTTCATTTGGGGAGCCCGGGAAAATTCGTTTCAATGAAAAGCCCATATAAAATTAAAAAATTTGTATAAATTCAACCTTTGTGCCATGAAAACTTTGGACCATAAGGGTTTTTTTTATATATTTTTAATTTTTTTGTTTTTTTGATTTATTTTATTAATTATTTAATACTTAAATTTGTAATAAATTCATTTAGGAGCAAAGTGGGCAATAGAATGCATTTGTCATATGGAAGTCATTAACATCAACTCCCACTTCAATATCATGCATGTATCTCTGACATTTTGAGCATCTAATGGAATTTCCGGTTAAATTATCGTTTTTGCCACACATTAGACATGAAACTTGCCCTGATAATTTTTCAAGGGATATTTGTTGATAAGGCACGTTAATTGAAATACTTCCATACATGACACTTTAAAGGTTGAATTTTTACAAATTTTTTAATTTTATATTTAGCTTTTCTGATGAAATTTTATGTATAATTCCTATGGTAAACAGTGACAAACCAAAATGAGTCTTTATTCAGCCGTAAATTCACTTCATGAAAATAACAGTTTCTAGGTTGTTTTATTTTTTCATTTTATTTAAAATATGTTTCGTATTTCTTCTACATTACCGACATTTTATATCTTTCGGCTGAAAACTTTCGGCTAACTTTAATAGTATGTTTTTTCACGATTCTTTTTCATTTGGACAACGAGAATCGCTTGTTGTTGTTGTGTGAAATGTTATAATAATGAAAAAAAAAACTTGATGGAAACTAAATGGAAACATTTTTTTTCATTAGGTTTTTTCATAGAACGAGAGTTGATCTCCAGTACTTTATTGAAGAGAATGTGAAGAAAAATGCGAACTACCCATACATACAAACATTTAAATTACTTCGCCCTTATTTTAATTTTCATGTAAAAGGTGCGATAAAAACGTTACGTTTTTGCCTCGCCTGTGCGTTAAGCTTGCGAAGAGTTTAAATGTCTTCGCTTACATTAGCTAGCATTTCGCCATGTTTAGTGGGTGTACATTAATTTGACTGGTTCGATAAGCATTCGATGTGATTCTGCAGCAGGTTTCTTCAAATGATAACAAAAAACCATTGATGTCCGCAAATCGTTTTATGTAGGCACAAAACTCGACAATTTTAAAAGGTAAAAAACATGCGTACATTGACAGGTGGCGCCATTTATTGGTAAATTCCACCATGTAGGTTTTACGCTTCAAATTGATCCTTTTTACATTCCGAATTGAACCTTTTACATTTCAAATTGAACCCTTAACAAATTTTATGGATGGCCAATTAGGATGGAGCTGGGCTATTCCTTAACCGGTTATGATGAAAGTTGACATGTGCGTTGGAAATTGGATTCTAAAATGATTTTTGTATAAAGTTCTGTAATATGGTCAAAAAGAATATAATTTAGCATGATGAATTTTGACGTTTCCAAAGAATAAAAGGAAATTTGACCCAAAAATTATTTTTAGATGAGGTTGTGAGAAATATGTCAATATGGCTTCTATAAAGTTGTTTATTTAGGTTTCTGTGAATCATGCAGCGGTTGAGGTTTCTTTAAGACGGTCTAAACATACTATTGCAATTGCTAAACGATCAAGATTATCACCGTAATAATATTCAAGTTCCATTAGAAACTTTTCTTGCCACTCCTTCGCTTTAAACGTTAGGTTATGTTTTCCGAGTATTCGCTGTCAGAGCGGTAAGTTTAGCCTTGTTTCGAAAAATATAGTGTGTAACGCACATGCGCCTCAGTATTGAAACTAATAACGGTATCGCAGAGTTTCGGAATTAGAAATATTATTTTAAATCCTCATTCCCAATCTCGAATTTCATTATACTCGATTAAGGAAAGCAAAGTTCCGTACTACTTGGCCATATTCCAGAACTTTATCTAAAAATCATTTTAAAACCCCATTAAAATCGCACATGTGAAATTCCATTATAATCCAATATAAAATGGACAAGCTCTATCCTAACTGGCCATATTCTAGAATTTCATCTAAAAATAATTTTAGAATTCCAATACTATCGAACTTTTTCTTAATCGGTTGTGAAATACTTCATCCAAAAATCATTTTAAAATCCTATTTCCAATGCAGCAGCCAAATTACATCATAAGTGGTTGAGAAATAAGCAAGTTCCATCATACTTGGCCATATTCCAGAGCTTCATCCAAAAATCATTTTAGAAACCCATTTCCAACCCACATGTAAAATTTCATCATAATCGGTTGAGAAATGGGCAAGTTTTATCATACTTGGTCATATTCCAGAACTCCTTTTTAGAATCCAATTTTCAACGCACATGTCAAATTTCATCATAATCGGTTAAGAAATACTCAGGTTCCATCATACTTGGCCATATTCCAGAATTTCTTCCCAAAATCATTTTAATATCCCATTTACAATGCACAAAAATCATTTTAGAATCCCATTTCCAAATATTCAAGAACTTCATCCAAAAATCATTTTAAAATCCCATTTACAACGCATATGTCAAATTTAATCATAATCGGTTGAGAAATAGGCAAATTTCATCATCCAGAAACCCATTTCTAATGAACATGTCAAATTTGATCATAATCGGATGAGAAACAGGCTAGTTCCATCAAACTTGGTCATATTCCAGAACTTCATCCAAAAACCATTTTAGAATCCTATTTCCAATGCACACGTCAAATTTCATCATAATCGGTTGAGAAATAGGCAAGTTCCATCATAATTGGCCACATTGAAGTTCTATCTAAAAATCATTGTATAGAATCTCATTTCCAAAGTGGATACCAAATTTTACTAAAATCCGTTAAGTAATAAATAAGTTACATCCTAATTGGCCATTTATTTAATTTGCTAAAGGTTCAATTTGAAATGTAAAAGGCTCAATTTGAGATTTGAGGTATTAACAGTGACCTTTCTTAAGTCTTAAACAATATTTGTTTACAGTTTGGTTCAAATCGGTCAAGGCGTGTGGATTTGTTTTAATATCATACATTATGCTGTACATACATACAAACACTGAAATATGTAGATTGCTGAACTGCTCATTAAATACTAATCCAACCCAAACGCAACCCGCAAACGGCTTCCAACTCAACCCAAACGCAAACTCTCTTTGAATTCAATCCTAAAACCAGTATATATAAAACATTGGCCAACTGCTCACTATATCTTAATCCAATACCAACTCAACACAAACTCAATGCGCAACTCTATATTCAAACCAGCATACATAACAAATTGATAAATATTTCTAAACGCTGGTGTTTTGGGTCAATCCATATGGCAGGTACTCGCCGTACAGGTGCCAAAAGCTTTTAAAATCTCCGTCTTGACCATAGAAACAAATTGGCGAAAAAAATGGTAAATCGAACAAGCCGTTCTCGAGATACCATGGATAAAGACATCCAGACATCCAGACGTTCAGACAGACCGACGGACATTTTTTTTCCCCCCTTTTTAGATTCAAGGACTTTGAAAACGTCGAGAAAAGTTGTTTTGAAATTTTTGGTCATTTTTGACATTATTTCAATACTTTGGTCTTTTTAGACCGAAGCAAATATTCTGATTGAATAAACTTAGGTAGTGTGAACTATATATGAAGCTTTGTTAATTCTTGTTTTTCTTAGTAAATAAGATTATTGAGAAAAGCCGTATTAATTCTGAAATATACATGTACATATATGAATTTTATATTTCGTAGAAAGTATTGATAGCAATGGTTTGAGCAACTGAATTCCAGTGATTAAAAAAAAAATAGAACAGGTTCCCTATTCTCCAATTCAAAAAACCATTTTCCACATTTCCACATGTGGACATCTGTCAAAATCTAGGTAATTATTGAAAATTTCGTATATGGCGAATTTTTTTCACCTGCTTATACCCATTCGGAAATATTCCCTTAGTACAAAACAAATTCCATAGCGAATTCAAGACAGTTTCAAGACAAAGTTCAATTCAAGACACATAGAATAAGTGTATTGCTTTCAACCAAAGTGAGTTACGTATTTGATTTGGTTAACGACTGGTCAAAGCAACAGAAAAAATTAACTAAATTTTGGTCTAATTTTTTTTCGTGTATTTTCTAGTCAATTCGACTCTTGTGTTGTGGCAGGTATTGAAACTAAAAATTTGGCTAAGATTTGTTTAACCATTAATTTTTTTTTGGGTTAAGCTAAACCATTTTTTGGTCTATCTAGTACGATTGTTGTTGTAATTTTTTTAGTTTTGGTGAACGCAATACAACGTGCAAAAAATTCAATTAAATTCATGAAAACTTGATCTAAAATTTTATTGTTCAATTCTGTGACAGTTTAAATAGAGCAATTGACGATTGGAACCGTGATTTTAGACAAAATATTTGTCGGCTCCACGACTTCAAAAAATTTCCACTATACCATATTTCAGTCGTTCTGCGAGCGCTGATGCTAATTTTTGGTCAGTGTTACAGCTTTATTTTATTCCGATAGGTAGTGCTTTCTCTCTATTTCCAATCGTCAATTCTATCAAAAACAATTATATTGAAATTAAATTTTTAATTAAATTTTTTGACAGATACATCTATTTGCCATTTTCACGTGTCATACATACATCACTATCTTCTTGTCAAAGAAAACTTGTTATGCCGTTTTGCTTTTACATACTTTAGCTTGAAAGAAGATTTTTTCAAACTCCAAACATTTTTATTTTTTCAAAACAGATGTACAAGTTAATATTTTTGGTTTTCAAAATGTCAAAATAAGAACGTTTTACGTATAGTGTTGTCTACACTAAAATTAAAGCAAATTATTTATTTACAGCAATTTATAGCACTTGAAAACTAGTCAGTGTCATAACACCATAAGTAGTCGTACAATAACAATACAAATTTAAATTAAAATGAATTAAAGTATAATTAATTATTACTGAAATTTGTTTAATAAATTTGAATAAATTAAAAACAAAAAAACTATTCAGTTTTTCACATCAGAATATGATAATCATTCTTCCTTCAAAAGGACCACGGACGAATCTCTTTTAATATTAATTGTTATCAGCACAGATATGAATATTATTTAACAAAAAAAAAAAAAAAAGACAATTAGTAGGGTCACATTTTAATCAGTTCTTAATTTGTTAGATGATTTTTTCCATTTTTGTGGTAAACTATTACTTTTAGGTATAGGTTTAATTTAACTTTAAAAAATTAACATCACACATTAAAAAAAATAAATCTTAGTTCAAAAATGTTGATGTTTATTTACAATAGATGGTGGCACTTCATGTTTGTAAATAATATTTGAACCCCTAAAAAAATATTGCAAACACTATTGGGTTCCAGTTCAAAAAACCGCAATATTAATCGTATATGGTTTGTCTGATATTCTTATCTATGTTATCGGCTAACTATTTGAACCTTATGGTAATATGAAACTTACCGACTCCTCTTACTTGAACCCCCTAATATACATAGCTATACTGCTTTGTAATAGATTGAAAATCAGCCTTACCTTTTCGTTTCGAAATTTATTCTTTCTTTTAACATAACTGCCGCCAAGTCAAAAATAATCACTTAAGTTGGTTTTCACTTCCACAGCGTTCCAATTTCTTAAGAGAAAATAGTTGTTCTCGTCAAGATGGAAATTCTCACTGGCGTACTAAAATTTATGCAGTATACAAATCTGGTCCATTTTTAAGACTAGTGATAACCCCTACATAGCCTAATAGCTTAAAATTCAATTGTAAGATGTTAATGTTTTGTCGCGTCTATAAATTTATTAATTTTGTTAAAGCGGTTGTCCACGTTTACGAATTCTGATGGTTTTCTATTTGTATTAATAACTCAAGCACACTGGCCACTGGGTATCATGGAACTTCGAGTTTTTTTTTTTTAAAAGAGAAACTAGTTGATACAGCTACCCTGCAACAAGCAGAATCAATAAATTAACTTGGAATTGAGGCATTATATGACATACTATAATAAGGTTCTACTAATTATAAATTAAAATGACAAAAAGCTGATGGTTACCATCGATGAGGACTGCGTTTATATAGGAATCCCTAATAAAATTAAACGACTATTATATTTCAAAAATCCCTTTGAAAATGTCATCACAATAATTTGCATTCCCCCAATTCAATTGTGTTTCTATCAATAATCGTTAAAACTATTAAATCATACTCGTATTTAAAGGAGGGTTGTACTACTTAGTTTTTTTGTTGTTGAAAATAACCAACCATAAAACACCACATCCAATCAACTAATATTATTAATAATAGGCCACCGATTCAACAAAAACATAGGCAATAAAATTTTTTATTCGAATATAATAAATAAATAAATAATAAAATGTAATATATACATATATATTATTATTATTATTATCGTTATTATATTTCTGTGATGATTTACAACCGCACAATTGTCGATTAATTTAAAATAATGTCCGCTATTTTCCTGAAACCCAAACCGCGCCCCATCTCCACAAATACGTTTTATACGAGACAATTTATAATACATTTTTATTATCAGTCATAATAATGGCGGTATAAATTTATGATAACATTTATTATAATTTTATATTTTTATTTTATTTTTTAGAAGATTCTATTGATGTAACAAATGATGAGGAACCTGAAAATGTGACAACTAATACAGCAATATCGGTACCCAATTTTGTTAGTCATCCATTTTATGGTCATACCCAGGTGAGCATATCGATAGCTTTAAATTGCTCTTATTATAATTTTTTATTTTTAAATCACACCAATACCACAATAAAAAAATATAGGGAAAATTACCTTTATTTCAGGAAACGGTGTACGAGACAAGCGCACGACTTTTATTTATGGCAGTGAAATGGGCGAAAAATCTACCGAGTTTTGCTAGTCTTGCATTTCGTGATCAAGTCATACTGCTCGAAGAATCATGGTCTGAATTATTTTTGTTGAACGCGATTCAATGGTGTATGCCATTGGATGCATCCGGTTGTGCATTATTTTCTGTGTCGGAACACTGTACGAATGCAAATGGTGTAATAAAACAAGGCCAATTGGCACAAGATATTCGTACCCTGCACGATACCCTATGCCGTTTCAAATCGATTTTAGTCGATCCCGCTGAATTTGCATGCCTTAAAGCGATTGTTCTGTTCCGGTCGGAGACGCGGGGTCTCAAGGATCCGGCACAAATCGAAAATCTTCAGGATCAAGCTCATGTAAGTGCTAAATTTTTTTTTTAATCCTCTTAATTTCGATTTATATTTTTAATTATTTTTAGTTGTTTCTATTTCAGGTTATGTTGTCACAGCATTGTCGAGCTCAATTTCCGGCACAAATAGCACGTTTCGGACGCCTGCTATTAATGCTGCCACTATTAAGAACAATCAATTCGCATAAAATTGAATCGATTTACTTTCAGCGAACCATTGGTAATACGCCGATGGAAAAAGTTTTGTGTGATATGTACAAGAATTAGTGTAGTGTAGCACACATTATGTAAATTAATCTGCCCTTATAAACAATTATACTAAGAATAGCGTGTATACTTACAAATGCATAATTTAAATGTAAAGAGATAAAATAAGTTTTCCAATTATTAGTTTTTGTGATAAAATAAATTATAGTGGTTTCTTGACAAAAACAAGTGTCCTATCGTTTTAAACGTATTAATTATAAAATTTTAAACATTACACGTTTATTTGTCATGCTCATATAACCAAAAATGTCATATTATCTGTATAATTTTAAATTTTTATGATAATTTCTATTTTATAAATGTAATTAATAAACACAGATATTAACTTAATTAATAAATTTAATTTAAGATTTCAAATTATAATCATTTGTTTTTTGTTTATTTTATTAACGAAGTTTTGCGCTCTTTTATAGTTTGTTAATAAAGATTGTGCTGTGCTAGACTGTGCCCCTCGGAAAAATACAACAAATACGTCTGGTAAGCACGCTGGATGAGTAATAACACCGCCTTGCAGATATCCCAGACAGTGTAAGGAAATTTGAAATCACATCTGATACATTTATTCACTTCATTCAAAAATACCAATATAGTAAATAACTGACAGCCTCCAAGACCTGCAAAAATTGTTGAATAAAATTCAACCTTAAATGACTTAATAAAATCAGGCATTGGAAATATTTAAGCGAAACATCTGAAATAAAAACTGATAATAAATACAGCCGCGTACTGTGTCGACCTGAACTATCGACTTTAAACCCTACTACCCGACCCAGTGCGGTTATATTCTCCAAATAATAAACGATGGGTATAAATGACCGATGTGAATATGACCCGAAATTTATCCTGAAAAACACCTTTTCCAAAAATGTGTCTTTGCTAAATTTAAGTATATGCACATTGAAAACACATTGTATCAAGAAAATAAACGAAATGTCACTGAAATACAAAAAAAAATATTAGAACATTCCGCGGATTGAAGGGTCCATTGCCAAGTGAGAAATTAAACCTCATTACTGTATCTCTATTCGCAGAGATTGCAAGACATATTGGTATACGACACTATGTAGCTTGATAAGTCTATTGCCAAATGTAAACCTTTAGCCCATTACCATACGATGGGGATTAGTTGATTTTTCGGCATTTTTATAAATCAGAAAAATACAGAGGCCAATCGCTCATAATATATCTACTAAAAAAAAGTAGAAATATCTTCCCCCCCTCCCCGTAATTTTGGCTGAATGCCCAAAGAGTTTTACCAATGTATTACTCTGCAAAAATGAGAACCATCCATGAGTTCTTGTAGTTTGGTTTCGGACTGAAAAGTTGGTCTACTCATCAGGCAGCTACGACTAAACTTCAAAAAATTCCACAAATGCCGAAAAATCAATTGATTACAGACAGACAAATTAAATTCTTAATAAATATTTGTGTGGGCATAATACACACACAAATGAGGTTTCTCCATGGGTTTTTGATATTTGATGTAGTGAATAATAATTCGCTATGTCAGTACGTTCTGGCCAGATACTTATTGTATGTGACTAGAGTGGAATTTTTTGCCACTATGATACTTAATGTATGTGACTAGAGTGGATGCCATCTAATGAATCTTTTGCAATAAAATTTCTAGCAAATTGGCTGAACAAATATTTCAGTCTTGGAATAAAAATATGCATTCTCGCCTCTTCTGACTGCATTTCTCAATTAACATTATTAATAATGTCTAATGCGTATGATAGAAATAAAAAATAACATTTAGTCATCTTACTTTTTAAATTAAATGAAATGAATTCAATATTTTCGTTGCCGTAAGTTGATTCGAAATTCCCCAATTCAAAGTAGTAGAGCAGTGGTTCCTATTGCTCGAGAATTCTATCAATGGCAGCCTAGAAGTTTAGAAAAAAATTAACAAACAAATACTTGCACTTATTGGAAATATTTACCTGGCGAGACAACCAGCGTGTCGCAGCAAACTTTAATATTTGGTGAATATCTGTGCCGAAGTACTCTTGAAATTTTAAAATATGCTGTTTTCTACTGGAACTGTTACAGAAGTGGTGGTTTATTTCCCTTAATAATTTTTCAATTGTATTTGGTAACCTACTTGCTGCAGTCATGGAAATCAGATTAATGTTGTGACAAACACAACCATTAACTATTAACTTGGGAACCAAACCTTTTATTTTGGCTTGAACACCATTCTGTTTTCCCATCATTACGTTACAGTTGTCAGCTGTAAATCCTATAAGGTTTTATAATGGAATTTGATTGGTTTCTAACACTTTAAAAACAGTTTCAAAAACAAATCCCTACATTGCTTGTCGTATATCCTTATTATAATCGCCAAATTTTTTGATAAGGAATTATCAGTGCTCTCATCTATAATTAGGAAAAAATACTGACGGTTGGTTATTTGAACAATTTTTTTGTATTTTCTGGCCCAACTATATCTGTAATAATTTGTTGGCCTTTTATTCTGTTTGTGTTCATTTTTTTACAATTTTAGAATCGGTTATTGAATTTTTGATTAATAAATTCAAATGATTCAAAATTGAAAATGGCAGATTATGTTCAGCTACGAACAAACTTAATGATATTACGAATTTTTTTGCGTTTTCGTTGACCGATTGGAATTTTTTATCAAATTACCAACAGCATTACCAACTGATCTTTTATGTATATCACTTTGTGCATTATTTTTTTTTTTTTTTAATTTAAAATAAATTTTATTTATTTATTTTATGTAATTACAATCTAGTCTCCTGGACTAATTAGCAATTTGTTTCTGACTTAATTTACTAACTTAAATTAATCTATGGCTTCTTCCCATTGGCATTCCATAGTGTTTGGTAAATTGATGTAAACCACATCTTTGTTGTGGATTTTAGATCAGCATAATGCTGCTTAAACTGACAATCACACCAGCTCAAAAGGTTTGGTTCTTTTAAGTCTGCGAACTAAATTCGTGATGCTTAGGAGCTTAGTTGCCTCAATGTTCACATGTTGGCGGAGCCTTTCTTCGTGTCTTCGTGCTTTTTCCTGGATTTCATTTAAGATGAGGTTCATTTTAAGGTCCCTATGAAGGTCATTGTTCCTAACATACCAAGGTGCATCAACGATGTTCCTTAATACCATATTCTGAAATCTTTGGATGATATTTACGTTGCTCTGTTTGGTACAACCCCAAAGCTGAATACCATAAGTCCAAATCGGTTTCAATATTTGCTTATAAAGCAGAAGCTTGTTGTATGTTGATAAAGAAGAGTTCCTTCCCATCAGCCAATACATTTTTCTGTATTTAAGCCTTAATTCTTCACTTTTCTTCTTGACGTGTGCTTTCCATCGTAGTTTAGCATCCAGGGTCATGCCGAGATACTTAGCTGTGTTCGCATGCGGTATTATTTCCCGATTTATGGTAATCGGAATATGTTCGATTCGTCTGTTTGTAAAGTTGATGTGAACTGATTTAGCTTCATTTAGTTTTATTCTCCATCTTTTTGTCCATTTATATATTTGAGTTATAGCTGATTGTAACTTCTGCGTTGATTCTTCGTTGCTTTTTCCAACAGCTAAGATCGCCGTATCATCTGCAAAAGTTGCCACTGTGTTGTTTTCTAATGTAGGAAGATCATAAGTATATAGTAGGTATAAAACCGGCCCTAATACACTGCCCTGTGGAACTCCCGCATTGATTTCTTTCAATTCAGAAAATGTATCATCTAACTTAATCCTGAAGAACCTATCTTTTAAGTATGATTCTAGTATCTTAGCAACTTAGCACTTTGTGCATGACGTTCTATATGTATCTTGCCGCTCACAATTGGTGTATTGCACAATATGCATTTTTTTCCTTGTTTAGAGCTTGGACTTGGATCTTCAATCAACCAATCAAAGCAATTTTTCCATTGTTCATTGAAAACCGCGTCATATCTTTTTTTTTCTGGACAGGTTCTTGATTATTAGAGAGACTACTTGAAACACTAGAGGTGCCTGCTCTGTAAAAATTAAGAAAAACACACAATTTAAAAGACACAATCAAACAAAATATTAACTGAAACGTAAAAATTTCATACTCATTCGATTCATTATCACAGTTTCAATTTTCCAATTCCAACGGTAAATTATTTAACAAAATGAAATAAAAATTTCAGAAATACTCGTACCTATCCATTTTATAACTTTTACAAACCAACTTTTAACGTCACAATAAAAATTAATTAAAAATTAAACACAAAAAATTTTATTCACAACTCTACAACTCTTTGAACCACCACAATAATTTCAGATTTCGTTCCGCTGTGGCTAAATAAAATGCACATTCCACCTGTCAAAAAGGAATATAATTTTTTTACCCATAAACCATTTAATCATTAAATTTGAATGGAATCCAAATTTACATTTAAACCCAATAAGCTTATTTTGTGGGAAATGTATTAAAAATTGAGTTCCAAACTATAAGATGCTAGCATTTTTAATTAATATTCGATATTTTTTTAGTGTTCTGTAATAAAACTGGATGTCGCTTGAATTGTACTGAATTTGGCTTAAGTGTACTAATGTACTTTTTGAAAATTGATTGTACTGAAAAAATCATCACTGGTTCACAGAGATTGCTAGAGATATTGGAACTCGACAGTAGCTTGGTAAGTCGGAGGTAATAGAGGTAAAAAATATGCGTTAGGTATGGATAGTATCTTCTACTGGCATACCTCTATATACCTCGCTATATCGAGCAACCTCTATGAATAATGGTACAAAATATAAAAAATTCCTAGGAAGTACTGTTATTTTGCTGTAAATTTAACATTTAAAATTTTAATTTTACAACATTTAAATAATTATGTTGGGAGAAACTGGACGTAAAAGCTCAATTACGGCCATAGCTTTATATTTGGAGGCAATATGTCTTACAAGTCATAATGCGAATTTCAGAAAATATTTGTTGCAAAACCATTTCATTTTTGGATTGTTCAAGCTTCAAATTTTGTAGGAAATTCCAAATTATTCGATGTTCGGCAGAAACCAATTTTGCGAAGCCATTGCGCCGTCCCTCGAGATTATTATTTGTTCTTGGAGATTCCTCTTCTGTATGGCTTGGTAAACATTCCATGCTTCAATAGGAAATTTAGGATACCGCCTTCCTGTTATATTTTTGCAGCGAACATCTAATCGTTCGTTATAATTGTTCACTAACTTCTTCGGAAAATATGTCAGCTTCTTTTAAAGCCTCACATGCTTCTACTACGTCTCCATACGGTACAAATGCAAAAGCTAAGAGTATGTGAATCTTATGAGAAAACTTTGCATCTTGGTCATAATTAGTTTTGAACCCTATTGCACATAATTTTCGATAAACCTTCTGGCAAAAATGAAAAAAAAAACAAAACTATTGTCTGGTGGAAGGAAATGATAACTGAAAGGCTTTAACAATTGCTGCTCTTGCTAATAACAATTGCTGCTTGCTAATAGCCTGGAGGCTCTCAGGCAGCGGGGGCCAGCAGAACGGCGATCGAGGACACTGGTCAGCCATCGGCCGGACAAAAAAAGCGTGCGGGTTGTGGCGGTGCTGAAAAGGAGGCTGAGCAGGGCCTTTAGAAGGGGCCTTCGAAAAAATGAAGGCATACATCGCCTGCCTGCAGATAAACCTGCATCATGCAAAGGCGTCTTCAGACGTCCTTTGTCGTAGGTTTATCTGCCAAAACATTGGCATGGCTCTAATCCAGGAGCCATGGGTGATTGGTAACCAGATTAGAGGTATACCAAATCAAGTGGGTAAGTTAATTTATCATAACGGAACTCAGAGTCCAAGAGCGGCTTTGTTGGTCAGTTCGCAAATTAATTTTATTCCCATTTCAGAGTTCATCTCCAGGGACTAGGTGGAGGTTCTGGGTGAAAAAGGCAGACAGGAGGCTATAATGGGCTTCGCCTACTTTCCTGGAGACTCACAGTTAACAGCTCCACTAGAAGTTAGGCGGCTCATAGCTCATTGCAAACGCAATGGGCTGGCATACCTGATAGGATGCGATGCAAACGCGCACCACACGGTGTGGGGTAGCACGGACATCAATAACAGGGGTGAGTACCTTTTTGAATTTCTGATCTCAAATAATGTAGACATTGTCAATAGGGGAAGGAAACCTACTTTTATAAATGCGATTAGGCAAGAGGTCCTAGATTTGACACTTGTGGCGAATGCTACTGTAATAATAATACCATTTTAAACTTCTTTTTAAATCATATTCGAATTCGATATTATTGAAATAATAACATAATACTGGGTCACTGTATTTTAAGTAATTGGTGGTGGTTTATTAGTACTTAAGCGATTTTGTAATTTTTGTAAATATGTACATATTATTATTGAGAACAAAAAAGTATTGTGACGAGATTTTGGACAACGGGTCAAAAAGATTGAACGGGGAGTTGAGTTTGGAATTTGGTAGCGAAAGGAAGCTGCAGTGCAATATATAAAAAAACGATACGTTAATTAAAACAAAAAAAAATATAACAGACTAAAAATCAAAAGTTCCAAAATAAAAGAATTTAAATATATTAATACATACTAGTAATTTTATTATTAAAAATAGTAAATAATAGTTTTATAAACAAATAAATCACGTGTTAATATTATATACTGTATATTTAATTATTAAAGACAAACAGGTGATTTAACATAAAAAAAAAACATTAAAACGAAAACTAAACAGTGTCGTAATAAAGTGCTAGTGTAAAGCAAAATCATATGTGATAAAAATAAAAACTAAAACAATAAAATCATCCGAATTAAGTCGGAAAAATTATAATTATAGTTGTTGAAACAAATTTTATATAGACTATATATATAAAATAGACAGTTATTGGCCAAAGATATGTAATTTAACAGTGCATATTAATTATAATATTATGTATTAAAATGTGTTCTTCGTAAACGACGATATAGTGCACTATATAATTTTGCGTTATAATCCTTTTTGGAAACTAAAACTTATTGCAATAACGGGAACGGATCCGCAACTAAGATAAGATTTTTATTGTACATTATATATTAAAATTATATTTCTTTCATTTATCATTTTTGATTAATTATTTTTGCTTAATTATTATATTATTATTATTATTAGTTTTTCGGTGTTTCACCTTATACAAAAAAAATTGGTAGTAATTATTTTTTTTCTTTACAAATAATTATTTTATGTTAAATCCAAAGTTGTATTAATTATCACAAATATTTTCTTTATTTTAATAAATTATTAAGATTATTTTTTATCTTTATATAATATATATTCATATTTTTGTTATTATTTCATATAGCGAATTGGGTGATATAAATTGTTTCGCGATTGTTTCGCCTCTCTTGGTGAGGGAAGTAATATAAACCTATATAGAGTCCTCAATAATCATGTAATTTAGAGTATTTTTTTTATTTACAAAAGCAGCAAATTCAAGCTCTCTCGTGTTCCCAGAAAGAACCCTCCCTCGCGACTGCAAACTAGCCGGCTGAAAAATGCTGCCTGGGGTAAACACGTGAGAGTCTGCAACGGTCTTTAGAATCATTACGTGTAATGTCATCTGAAAATCGTTACACACTTGCTAGTCCGCATTTCAGCGACTTGGTCAAAAACTGGCATGTGTCTGAAGAGGCCTTATTATCGGATCACTTGCACATCAGATTCGATTTGGCGGCTGAGAAATCAGAATTATAAAACTGACCGACTGGGGCTCTTATAGAGTCTCACTCGAATCAGAAATGCCCTCGGTTGTGGGGAACATAGAGTCTCCAGAGGGTTTGGAGATCTGTTCAAACCAGCTGCATAGTTCTATACACTTGGCTTACGAGAACAGCTGCTCGGTTACGTGAAAAGAGTCCACAAAGATGGTCCCTTGGTGGAACGGGACGCTGGGTAAACTGAGGAAAAAATCGAGAAGATTATTCAACAAGGCGAAATGCACCGGTGAATGGGGCGAGTATAACATGGCCTTGACGTAATATAATCTCGAACTAAGAAGATCCAAAAGGGCTACCTGGAGGAATTTCTGTGAGGAAATCAATGAATTGCCCTATGCAGCTCGTCTCCAGAAAGTCTTTTCCAGGGATCATTCAAATGGTTTAGGACTTCTCCAGAAGCAAGATGGGAGGTTCACTGAAACCGGAAGAAAACCTTAGAGGTACTGCTAGAGACCCACTTTCCGGATTCAATAGTGGTAGGAGCCCAAGAGGGCTCGCATGATCTCTCAAGTGAGGTGGCCTATGCCCCTCATAGTAGTATCTGGAGTCTCTCTGGGAAAATTTTCACACCCAGCAAGGTGCGATGGGCTATTGGCTCTTTCAAACCTTTCAAATCCGCTGGAGGGGATGGTATGTTTCCAGCTTTACTTCAAAAGTGTATTGAGGAAATACTTCCCAGCTTGATCCGGATGTTTCGGGCAAGTTATGCTTTTAACTATATCCCGAAACTGTGGAGGAAAGTAAATGTGGTCTTTATACCAAAGGGCGGAGGTCGTCCAGACACCCAGGCCAGGGCATATCAGCCAATTAGCCTCACATCGTTTCTGTTGAAGAATATGGAAAAAATCCTGGACTATCAATTAAGAAGTAAGGTCCTTGGAAAGAATCCGCTGCATCGGGACCAGTTTGCGTATTGAACTGGTAAATCCACGGTGATGGCCCTTAGTGGTCTAGTCACGAGGATTGAATAGGCAGTGACATATAAAGAAATGCCCTTTGTGCCTTTGTGGACATTTAGGGGGTGTTTGATAATATCTCCTATAAATCTATATTTATTTATTTATTTATTTATTTAATATTAACTGATTAATTTAATTTATTTTTGGCAAACTCTATTTTGAGCAAAAGCTCATTTACAAAAGAGTGCACCAAAACAAACAAACTTCAAAAATATAATACAAAAACGTGAACTATTCCTCTACGATTGTGTTGAAGCGCAAGTTTTCATTTCTCCACTAGTAACTGCAGTTTCTCCGTTGAAAGTGTATGCTAATGTGCGGGCTGTGGAAACAGCATATTTTGGACTGTTTTACCTATTAAATCCTATTAATACCCTGCTTTTCCAGCATCTGGATGTATCTGTAATATTTAGACACATCAGCGATGACGGGTTCACAAGTTACAACAATTTTGGAATCATAAACGTTTTGTATAATAACAAAAATACGATTTTAATAAAATAATTAGTTTTAAGGAAAAATAAAAAAAAATATATACCCACATATATAGAGAGGGCAGCAATGAGAAAAAGGGTTCCGCTTTCTTCAATCAGGTGGATCCGTTCCATGCTGGAACATCGTGAGATTACTGCCAGACTAGGTGGCGATTCAGTAACCATCAAGGCCGTAAAGAGCTGTCCCCAAGAGGGCGTACTATCTCCTCTTTTGTGGTCATTGGTTATTGACGGACTACTAGTCGTTCTGAGTAGCCATGGGTTTGATGTCCAGGGCTATGCGGATGATGTGGCTATCATAGTCAGAGGCAAGTTTGATGAGGTCATTTCTGATCGCATGCAAAATGCACTCAATATAATATGTCAGTGGTGTTACCAGGAAGGACTCAGTGTCAATCCAAGCAAAACTGTCATTGTTCCTTTTACGAAGAGAAAAAAGCTTGCGCTTACAGCTCCCTCGTTAAACGGTACTACTGTGCCTTTTTCCATCGAGGTTAAATATCTAGGGGTTATCCTAGATCAAAAACTGAACTGGAACCAACATTCGTTGAAAGTTCAAAATATAGCCACCAAGGCTTTCTGGGCCTGTCAAAGACTCTATGGACGTACTTGGGGACTACAACCAAAAATGATCTACTGGTCATTTCTTATAATCATGAGGCCCATGGTCACCAACGCATCGGTTGTATGGTGGCCTAAAACTGAGCAGAAGGCAACGCAAACCTTATTGAATAAGGTTCAGCGTGTAGCCTGCATCGGTGTTACGGGCTCAATGAAATCATGTCCAACCGCGGCGGTGGAGACACTTCTAGGACTGACATCGTTACACCTGCATATTAACAAGGATGCTGCAATTATGGCCCTGAAAATGCAGGCGGAAGGAAATATAAAACCAGGCAATATGGTGGGTCATCTAGAAATCCTTAAGGAATTTCAGACAGACCCTATCATAGGAATGCCTTCCGACTGTATGCCAGCTAAACTGGACTTCCACAAACCATTCTGTGTTAGATTACCTGACCGGGATGTGTGGAGGGCAGGTGGACCATCCTTTGAGCGACGGTCCATGGTATGGTTTACAGATGGATCAAAAACGGAAGATGGGCGGGGATAGGAATACACGAGAGTGGCACTACCCTCTCGAGGTCCTTGGGTACCAATGTTACCGTTTTTCAAGCAGAAGTACATGCTATAGACCTTTGCGCTAGGATAGGTATAGCAAAAGGCCTAAACGATGCAAAGATTTATATTGTATCAGACAGCCAATCGGCCTTAAAAGCTCTTAGGCCTCGTACCGTTGAGTCAAGGCTGGTATGGGATTGTCTGAAGGTTATTAAACATTTGGCAGGCTCAAATAAGGTAACACTTATGTGGGTGCCAGGTCATACTGGAATCGAAGGAAACGAGGCAGCTGATGGCCTCGCCCGTGAGCGGTAAAACGGTGGGAGGATATTCAAAAGTCCTCCTACTGGCGCAGAATTCCAGGTTTACGACAGGCGAAGAAATTTATATCACCTTCGTCTGTCAGGGTTAACGAGTGTCTTGAACTTAGAAAACCTGAGTTGAGGCTGCTTACTAGCTTCCTCACAGGTCATGTCCCCTTAAGGTATCACCTTAAGAAGATGGGCCTAAGTACGACAGATGGATGCCGCTTCTGCGATCTGGAAGCGGAATCAGCGGAACATGTTCTGTTCCATTGCCCAGTCATGTTTCAGGAAAGACTGCAACATCTAGGAGGGAGAACAATGAGCCCCGATAGTATGTATCTTGTACCGGCCAGTAGTATTATCAGATTCATTAAGAGCCTGAATATTGACTGGACGGATAATTAAGTAGAACAATTTTATTATTATTCTAAATATATTAAATTTTATATAACTTATGATTTTATATTTTTTAGCAAATTCAGGCAATTTAATAAATACAAATACGGCACAGCATTACATACTATTTAAAGTCAATTATTAAAAAATTAGATTAATTACGAGATCTAAAAGTACGTGTGCTATTCAGAGATATTGACGATGAGTTTTTAAAATACTTTTTGCTTTTAGGAGCAAATTGTTAGCTGTTTTTTAGTTTAGCGTTATAGCTTTCCTGTAAACTATTTTTCTATGAATTGATTTTGTGGGAATGGATACCATACAAAATTACAACAATAGTATGCTATTTTCAAGCTTGTGTCGTATATCAATATGTCTAACAATTTCTGTAAACAGAGATACAGTACTAGAAATAATGAGCAGTTTTAAGGAAACTTATTGATTGAATCTCGGCCCAGAAATATTCCTGACCTCCGTCATATGGTAGTGGGCTAAAGGTTTCAACTTGGTAATGGACTTACCATGCTAGTGTTGTATACCAATATGTCTAGCAATCTCTGTGAGCACAGATACAGTAGTAGAAATTAGGGGCGGTTTTAAGGAAAGTCATTGATTGAATCTCGCCCAGAAATCCTGTTCCCTCCTGTTTTAACTTGGCAATGAACTTATTAAGCTAGTGCCACATATTACTATGTAGAAATTTGGTAAAAGTCACCATTATTACCACTGCATTTTAACAGGAATTTATTTCATCCGCTACACTTGGGTGTGAACATCGTACTAGGTTTTGTTCAACCTTATAATGCGAAACGCTTTTGCCGGGTTTGTATTAGAGATAGAGATGAAATGAAGAGAAATACATATAACTGAAACGAATAGAAGAAGAAATAAAGATAATTATAACAAAAAGTTAATAGAAAATAAATTTAAGAAGCCGGCATTAAAGAAATTTGGATTTTTGGCACTCTTAACTATTTTAATGTTTACGAAAATACCTGTTTTGATATTATGCATGATGCCTATGAAATATGTACTTCCAAAAATAAAATCCCAAATATTCCATATACGTATATATTTTATGTATGAGGTGGTAACTATTCGCCTAAATGTCATTTTCAGATATAAGATTATTAATCATTTAAGAATCATCTTTTAGGAGAAATCACTTATCCAATTTAAAAGACAACATTTAAGCAGATTTTAAAGCAAAAACGGTTCATTGGCCAAAATATAAAATTTTTGATTGGATGTAAAATTAAATAAATAACAGGCCTATTGGAACATATTACATACCGTCAGTTGCACCAAATTCATTGTCGAAATCCGTTCAACAAAAATCAAAAGATTGACATTCGAATATAAAGGGGTCAACAATATAAATAACAGGCAATATATACAGGATGTTGCATAGTAGGGTGCGCATCACGTGGGCACAATATAAATAACAGGCAATATATACAGGATGTTGCATAGTAGGGTGCGCATCACGTGGGCTGTTCTGGTCTTGTCATTAGGCAGCTACGTGATGGGTACAATTGTGTAAGGGGTAACCTGTTCACAATTCGCAAGTGTACGTACTGCCTTCTCGTGGCAACCACTGGTAACTAAGGCCACTTGGCACATTTTAGGCCATTTGGCACAGGCTAAAGTACGGCGCTAAAGGAGAAAACCTTGACAAAAAACCCTAATCTAAGGTGGAACAGCATATGCCGAAAGATGAATGGCTGATAGGTTAATCAGCCCAAAATATGCGGACTCTGGATACCAGGCACCCTCCAGTTTTATTTAGCCTTCCTGTAGTATAGCTGGGTGACCTACAGGTGATTTGCAATTCCCAGCAACTCGTAAGAGTAAAATCAAACGGAATACGGGGCAGGAGTAGGAATATACGGGAGTGGGACAACCCTCTCGAGGTCCTTGAGCTCCAATGCTACCGTCTTTCTAGCGGAACTACATGCTGTAGTAAACATCTAGGAGGGAGAGCAATAAGCCCAGATAGTATGTATCACGTACCGGGAGGCAATATTGTCAGGTTCATTAAGAACCTGAATATTGACTGGACGGGTAATTAAGCAGGGGCCAGCACAATAGATCTTTTAGGTCGCAGTGCGAAGTGGCTGATCGCCCGTATGGCCCCCCCCCAATAATAATAATAATAATAATAATACAGGATGTTGCATCAAATGTTAAAGACGAAATATGTTCAACAAAAATAAAAAGATTGATAATCGACTATGGTTTCTGTTATATCTATAGTATAAGCCTTATATGTAAAATATCATATGGTCGATCCCTGGGGTCAGCGATATGAGTAACAGGACATATGTATACGGAATGTTGCAGCACGTTTCAATCAAGAAATCTCTTCAACAAAAATCAAAAACCGACATTCGAATATGGTTTCCATCATATCTGTTGTATTGACTTTGTACTGGAAATTTCAAAAGGTCGATCCCTGGGGTCGGCGAAATGAATAACAGGTAATATGTATATGGAATGTTGCAGCTCGTTTCAATGAAGAAATCTCTTCAAAAAAATCAAAAAACCGCCATGCGCATATGGTTTCTAGGATATCTGTTGTATTGCCTTTGTACTGGAAATTTCAAAAGGTCGATCCCTGGGGTCTGCAATATTAATAACAGGGAATATGTCTACTGAAGAAATCTCTAAAACAAAAATCAAAAGACCGACATGTGAATATGGTTGCACTGGAAATTTCGAAAGGTCGATTCCTGGGTCGGCGATATGAATAACAGGCAGTATGTATACGGAATGTTGCAGCACGTTTCACTGAAGAGGTTTATTAAAAAAAAAAATCAAAAAACCGACATGCGAATATGGTTTCTAGTATATCTGTTGTATCGAATTTGTACTAGAAATTTTAAAAGGCCGATCCCTGGGGTCGGCGATATGAATAACAGGCAATATGTACACGGAATATTGCAACACGTTTCAATGAAGAAATATTTTCAACAATAATCGAAAAACCGACATGCGAATATGGGTTCTAGGATATCTAGATATGACATTAATGAAGTGTTTGCATTTATGATATTTGTAATATTTGACAGGCTTTGATAAAAGAACGAATAATCATTTTGGATGTAATTAATAACAGACAAGGGCTATTTATTTTTGGAAAAATTGGTTTGGAAATATATCGCCCCTTTTGGATTCTAGTAGAATAAAATCCCTTCTATTTGAAAATGACTGCCAGTGAAATTATGAACTTCGTACATTTTTTATCATTGGTGATTGATAATTTAATAGCTGTTGGTAATAATCACTGGAAATTAATTACTATTCTTTCACCAAATATTGATTTTCTACAACGGTCAAATTATACTTTAAGCGATTTAGAAATTTTGAGCAATTTAGTCAGAAAATATCATTCATTGTATAGTAAGCTTTACTAACCAACTTTAAAGCCTAAATATCACATTTTAGTTAAGCAATAAAAAAAATGTGGACCATTAAATTATCTATGTTCAATGCAATTTGAAGCTAAACATAAACAATAAATATCACATCCCCCTTAGCCCCTTCATGTTCGTTAGCTGCAAAATCTTGAATGAAATTTTTAAAATTCTTAGTAGAAAATGAAAATGGTTTTGGAGTAAATGGTTTACTTGACACTAAAAATTATGAATTTAAAATTTGCGTTTTTTTGCATATTGATTTTTATTTGACTTAATGTAATATTCATTGATTTTAAGTGTTTTTAAAAAGAACTTTTTACGTGTTTTTTTTTATTTTAAGTATTTTTTCTCTCAGATCTTAGGATCGGTTGCATATTACAAATTACACGAACTAATTAATTCAAATTAAAGTAAGAAAAGTTGTAAGTTGCTTACATAGGACAGAGCTGTGCGAATTAGACAAAGAAAAATTTGTAAGGGAATTTGGCAATTTAGAATAATTCGCTAATACAACATGTACACAGTACCTTCTGTATGACCTGATGAGACGATAGATTTTTTGAAAATCATCAGTTTGAAATTGAAACTGAATATAATTCTCGAAACACTAATATACTTCCACGTTTCTAACAACGAAATTAAACAAATTAATTAATTAAATCAAATTAAAGTAAATAATATAGTTAATTGTTTGACTTCAAGCTTTTGATATCAATCTAAAATATACCCCAAAAATTGTTTTTTTATTAAGCCAGTACGATGAAGTAGAACTAGTTGTTATTGACTCCGAAAGATGGAACATTTACAATTACTGAAAATACAAAAAAAAAATGGAACTTAGTTGTTCACTCTATCGAAGATTTGCCAGCTCAAGTATTCCGACGAATATGTAAGATGGGGTTAACCTTATACTTATTGATTTAGAACATTTACAATTACAGAAAAAACAAAAAAAAAAATGATCTTAGTTGCTTACTTTATCGAAGTTTGGCCGGCTCACAGAGTTTTCCGATGGACCGTACACGAATATTTCTTTTAAAGAACATACAAAGAGCATACGATGAGCTACCCTTGTTATTGACCTCGAATATTTATAATTACCGAAAAAACAAAAAAATTGAACTTAGCTGCTCACTGTATAGAAGATTGGCCAGCTCTCAGAGTTTTCCGACGGACATGGCGCACACGAATATTTAGACAGAGACATCGTCTTTGAAAAAACTTCAGTGGCGAAGTTTTTTATTATTGGCCTCGAGCATTTGTAATTACCGAAAAAACAAAAAAAAATAAATTAGTTGTTCACTGTTTACAAGTTTACAAAAACACGCTTTCGACACTTGTAGGTTAGAATATCTCAAAAACCTGACGTAGTAGGGTAATTCTGTGACCAGATTCGAATTCAGCGCAAAAAAATTACTTCGGATTCGACTGTTCAATGAAATAAAAAAATCTTTAACCCTTTCGTTACGTGTCAAGTTTTCAGTGCAGTTTTAACTCGTAAAAAATTATAGATGATAATTAAGAAGATTAGTTGTATAACAGCTGATAACAAATACGAGACAACAATAGAAAAATTAAAAAGAGTGTATGTAAACACAACGAAGCATTTTGGTTTCGTGCAAATACGTTATATAGAGTTCTAATAAATTTTGTTAAACTGAAGCTTGAAAGTCGAAATTATTTATTAATTCAAAAACTTTTTTAGTAGCATATAAACATAACCAAAGCGGAAATTAAAGACAAATTAAATGTTAATTTATTTCTTTATCGGCAAAAAAGCTTTTATTACTTCTAAATTTCAATAATTTAATAGTAAAACCAATTAAAATTAAACAAACTCATTAACAAATGTCCAATGAAACACAGACGGCTCGAGCTTGTTTTTGGTAATGAATGATTGCCTGAATTATTGCTTTTTCAAGGATATTTACAAAAACTTTGCAACCAATCTTCTGTAAAAAGGTTTGTACTATTTGACATGACTTGCCCAAAGAAAATTTAATAGAATTACGATCAAAGCCAACCGAACGCCAAGAAGTTTCCTTAATAATTGCGAGACAAGTATCACATTTGACCAACGATAGTAAATTTGTTGTAACAGCCGATATATTTTCGTGTGATTTTTCAACATTTTGATAACATAAATCGATGCATAATTCCTAGAAAATGATTTGATTTCAGATTTAAATTTTAAAAATATTTCAAGCGGTACCTGACGTCGGTGATAGAGAATTTGTGACGGGTTAATCTGATTTCCTGCTGCGTTGTTCAATTTAATTAGTTTATAGAAAAAGTCACATGGGTCTGATAGACTTTGAAACGATATCGTAAACATTAGACTAACAATACCAATTATAAAAATTAGAAATTTCATATCGTTGCTTTTAATAAAATACTAAAGAACACTGTAACGCCACATAGTAATATGGTGCTGCTTCACTATTTATGTATTGTATTACTTAGTTAGATTAGTATAAATTAATAGAATTTGTTAGGCATAGGGTGCGTCCGAAATGCGAATTTAAAAACATATTTTTTAAAATTCACACTTTTCTATTAAATTAAATTTCAGTAAAATGATTAAATTAATTGAAATTGATAAATCTATAAATGTGGTTAATTAAAATATAAAAATAACATAAACGATGTATTGAAAATGGACATAAAATTTATGTGTGTGTCGCATTTTCTATTTCGGACACACCCATAATTCCATGGAATTCCCTGTATTCGTGAACTTATTTATGCTCCATCCTAGGAATATTAGTTTCCAAACGCATTACAAAATATTTGTAATCAATTACGCAATTATATCAAGTTTTGTTTATTTTAATTAATGAAAATATTTTATTTTTACAGCTTAAACAGGAAATTTGCTGCTGATATCAAAACAGAAGTGGTGATTTTTTGTTACGATGCGGCTATTTTTAATAATGTTTCACCTTTTCCACATAAATCTGTTATCGCGTTGTTTAAAATTAATTGCTAGCTGTATTTGAATGTTTATGGTTATATCGCTTGTTAATTCCATTGAATTTACCCACTTGCGCAACCCGAGATATCTATTTGGTTTTTAATAACCTTTGTATTTATTTAAATATGCTTAGGTATTTTATATATAAGGGAATAGAAGTGCTTTCTATTTCGAGATGTGTTTTTAGGGTATGTACACGATTGCACACTATAAAGAACGTGCCGTTTATGGTCATCTAGACCACGGTGAGTGGTTAACCGAAAAAAAAAATTGACTTGTTTGGTCGGAAGAGACAATAAAAGTATTTTATTGATAAAAATTAATTTGAATTATTTCGAATTTTATTGTTTTCCATGGAAACTTCCAACTTAGGCCCCGCAATATTCCGAACGAAACATATTAAAAGAACAACTTGGAATATAAAGAATACATTTTTGGCAGAATCAAACGCATTAACAGTTGATACTTATTCATTGCGTCTATTCCAATTTAATTAAACATACTATACATACTATATATTTGCTATTTGCATACTACAGGTCCCTATGAAGGCATTATTCCTGCCATACCAAGGTGCATCAACGATGTTTCTTAATACCATATTCTGAAATCTTTGGATGCTATTTACGTTGCTCTCTTTGGTACAACTCCAAAGCTGAATACCACAAGTCCAAATCGGTTTCAATATTTGCTTATAAAGTCGAAGCTTGTTGTATGTTGATAAAGAGGAGTTACTTCGCATCAGCCAATACATTCGTCTGTATTTAAGTCTTCACTTTTTTTTTGAGATACTTAGCTGTGTTCGCATTCCAATCGTCTGTTTGTAAAGTTGATGTGAACTGATTTAGTTTCATTTAGTTTTATTCTCCATCTTTTTGTCTATTTATATATTTGAGTTATATCTGATTGTAACTTCTGTGTTGATTCTACGTAGCTTTTTCCAACAGCTAAGATCGCCGTGTCATCTGCAAAAGTCGCCACTGTCTTGTTTTCTAATGTAGGATGTTCATAAGTGTATAGTAGGTATAAACTGCCCTGTGTAACTTCGGCGTTGATTTCTTTCAATTCTGAAGAACCTATCTTTCAAGTAAGCTTCCAATATTTTAGCAAATTGCATTGGTAGAACATTTCCCAACTTGTGATTAAGTACTTCACGCTACACTCTATCAAACGCTTGTGCAACGTCTAGAAATACTGTTGAACAGACGGATGTGAAGTTTTCCACAAAATAAAAAAATTAACAAAAAAATAAGTAAGTGTTAGTAAAACAGTCGGTAAAAACAATTTAAGAAAATGTATACTTGGAAACAATACAAAAACAAAAATTATACAAAAAAATTTGTGACAAAAACCAATAATTAAAATGCTAATTTAAACATTGAACCTATATAAATCAAAAAAAAACTATCTGTGATAAATTTCTGAATTTAGTGTTCCACTGTAATGCAGATTGCCCAGCTCACAGAGATGTCTCTGGGATGTTACTTTGCCAAAATGAGCATACCTAGTGTATCTACAAATGGTAATAATTTAGTTAAAATATGACAAAAATTACTATTTGTTATTATTAGCGAAATATTCATGATCCTTTGATACATTTCTGAATTTTGTGTTTCACTGTAATGGAGATTGCCCAGCTCAAAGAGATGTCTCTGTGATGTTACTTTGCCAAAATGAGCATACCTAGTGTATCTACAAAAAGTAATAATTTAGTTAAAATTTGAATAGAATTACTATTTGTTATTAGATGCGAAATATTCATGATCCTTTGATACATTTCTGAATTTAGTTTTTCACTTTAATGAAGATTGCTCAGCTCGCAGAAATGTCTCTGGGATGTTACTTTGCCAAAATGAGCATACCTAGTGTATCTACAAATGATAATAATTTAGTTAAAATATGACGCGAATTACTATTTGTTAATAGATGCGAAATATTCATGATCCTTTGATACATTTCTGAATTTTGTGTTTCACTCGAATGAAGATTGCTCAGCTCACAGAGATGTATCTGGGATGTTACTTTGCCAAAATGAGCATACATAGTGTATCTACAAATGGTAATAATTTAGTTAAAATATGACGAGAATTACTATTTGTTATTAGATGCGAAATATTCATGATCCTTTGATACACTTCTGAATTTAGCTTTTCACTTTAATGAAGATTGCTGCGAAATATTCATGATCCTTTGATACATTTCTGAATTTTGTGTTTCACTGTAATGAAGATTGCCCAGCTCACAGAGATGTCTCTGGGGTGTTACTTTGCCAAAATGAGCATACATAGTGTATCTACAAATGGTAATAATTTAGTTAAAATATGACGAGAATTACTATTTGTTATTAGATGCGAAATACCCATGATCCTTTGATACATTTCTGAATATAGTGTTCCACTGTAATGAAGATTGCCCAGCTCACAGAGATGTCTCTGGGATGTTACTTTGCCAAAATGAGCATACCTAGTGTATCTACAAATAGTGGTAATTTAGTTAAAATATGACAAAAATTACTATTTGTTATTATTAGCGAAATATTCATGATCCTTTGATACATTTCTGAATTTTGCGTTTCACTGTAATGGTGATTGCCCAGCTCAAAGAGATGTCTCTGTGATGTTACTTTGCCAAAATGAGCATACCTAGTGTATCTACAAATGGTAATAATTTAGTTAAAATATGACGAGAATTACTATTTGTTATTAGATGCGAAATATTCATGATCCTTTGATACATTTCTGAATTTAGTTTTTCTTTTTAATGAAGATTGCTCAGCTCACAGAGATGTCTCTGGGATGTTACTTTGCCAAAATGAGCATACATGGTGTATCTACAAATGGTAATAATTTAGTTAAAATATGACGAGAATTACTATTTATTATTATATGCGAAATATTCATGATCCTTTGATACATTTCTGAATATAGTGTTCCAATGTAATGAAGATTGCCCAGCTCACAGAGATGTCTCTGGGATGTTACTTTGCGTAAATGAGCATACCTAGTGTATCTACAAATAGTAGTAATTTAGTTAAAATATGACAAAAATTACTATTTGTTATTATTAGCGAAATATTCATGATCCTTTGTTACATTTCTGAATTTTGTGTTTCACTGTAATGGTGATTGCCCAGCTCAAAGAGATGTCTCTGTGATGTTACTTTGCCAAAATGAGCATACCTAGTGTATCTACAAAAAGTAATAATTTAGTTAAAATATGACGAGAATTACTATTTGTTATTAGATGCGAAATATTCATGATCCTTTGATACACTTCTGAATTTAGCTTTTCACTTTAATGAAGATTGCTGCGAAATATTCATGATCCTTTGATACATTTCTGAATTTTGTGTTTCACTGTAATGGTGATTGCCCAGCTCACAGAGATGTCTCTGGGATGTTACTTTGCCAAAATGAGCATACATAGTGTATCTACAAATGGTAATAATTTAGTTAAAATATGACGAGAATTACTATTTATTATTATATGCGAAATATTCATGATCCTTTGATACATTTCTGAATTTTGTGTTTCACTTTAATGAAGATTGCTCAGCTCACAGAGATGTCTCTGGGATGTTACTTTGCCAAAATGAGCATACATAGTGTATCTACAAATGGTAATAATTTAGTTAAAATATGACGAGAATTACTATTTATTATTATATGCGAAATATTCATGATCCTTTGATACATTTCTGAATATAGTGTTCCACTGTAATGGTGATTGCCCAGCTCAAAGAGATGTCTCTGGGATGTTACTTTGCCAAAATGAGCATACCTAGTGTATCTACAAATAGTAGTAATTTAGTTAAAATATGACAAAAATTACTATTTGTTATTATTAGCGAAATATTCATGATCCTTTGATACATTTCTGAATTTTGTGTTTCACTGTAATGGTGATTGCCCAGCTCAAAGAGATGTATCTGTGATGTTACTTTGCCAAAATGAGCATACCTAGTGTATCTACAAAAAGTAATAATTTAGTTAAAATATGACGAGAATTACTATTTATTATTATATGCGAAATATTCATGATCCTTTGATACACTTTTGAATTTAGCTTTTCACTTTAATGCAGATTGCCCAGCTCACAGAGATGTCTCTGGGATGTTACTTTGCCAAAATGAGCATACCTAGTGTATCTACAAATGGTAATAATTTAGTTAAAATATGACAAAAATTACTATTTATTATTATATGCGAAATATGCATGATCCTTTGATACATTTCTGAATTTAGTGTTCCACTTTAATGAAGATTGCCCAGCTCACAGAGATGTCTCTGGAATGTTACTTTGCCAAAATGAGCATACCTAGTGTATCTACAAATAATAGTAATTTAGTTAAAATATGACAAAAATTACTATTTGTTATTATTAGCGAAATATTCATGATCCTTTGATACATTTCTGAATTTTGTGTTTCACTGTAATGGAGATTGCCCAGCTCAAAGAGATGTCTCTGTGATGTTACTTTGCCAAAATGAGCATACCTAGTGTATCTACAAAAAGTAATAATTTAGTTAAAATTTGAATAGAATTACTATTTGTTATTAGATGCGAAATATTCATGATCCTTTGATACATTTCTGAATTTAGTTTTTCACTTTAATGAAGATTGCTGCGAAATATTCATGATCCTTTGATACATTTCTGAATTTTGTGTTTCACTGTAATGGTGATTGCCCAGCTCACAGAGATGTCTCTGGGATGTTACTTTGCCAAAATGAGCATACATAGTGTATCTACAAATGGTAATAATTTAGTTAAAATATGACGAGAATTACTATTTATTATTATATGCGAAATATTCATGATCCTTTGATACATTTCTGAATTTAGTTTTTCACTTTAATGAAGATTGCTCAGCTCACAGAAATGTCTCTGGGCTGTTACTTTGCCAAAATGAGCATACATAGTGTATCTACAAATGGTAATAATTTAGTTAAAATATGACGAGAATTACTATTTGTTATTAGATGCGAAATATTCATGATCCTTTGATACACTTCTGAATTTAGCTTTTCACTTTAATGAAGATTGCTGCGAAATATTCATGATCCTTTGATACATTTCTGAATTTTGTGTTTCACTGTAATGAAGATTGCCCAGCTCACAGAGATGTCTCTGGGGTGTTACTTTGCCAAAATGAGCATACATAGTGTATCTACAAATGGTAATAATTTAGTTAAAATATGACGAGAATTACTATTTGTTATTAGATGCGAAATACCCATGATCCTTTGATACATTTCTGAATATAGTGTTCCACTGTAATGAAGATTGCCCAGCTCACAGAGATGTCTCTGGGATGTTACTTTGCCAAAATGAGCATACCTAGTGTATCTACAAATAGTGGTAATTTAGTTAAAATATGACAAAAATTACTATTTGTTATTATTAGCGAAATATTCATGATCCTTTGATACATTTCTGAATTTTGCGTTTCACTGTAATGGTGATTGCCCAGCTCAAAGAGATGTCTCTGTGATGTTACTTTGCCAAAATGAGCATACCTAGTGTATCTACAAATGGTAATAATTTAGTTAAAATATGACGAGAATTACTATTTGTTATTAGATGCGAAATATTCATGATCCTTTGATACATTTCTGAATTTAGTTTTTCTTTTTAATGAAGATTGCTCAGCTCACAGAGATGTCTCTGGGATGTTACTTTGCCAAAATGAGCATACATGGTGTATCTACAAATGGTAATAATTTAGTTAAAATATGACGAGAATTACTATTTATTATTATATGCGAAATATTCATGATCCTTTGATACATTTCTGAATATAGTGTTCCAATTTAATGAAGATTGCCCAGCTCACAGAGATGTCTCTGGGATGTTACTTTGCGTAAATGAGCATACCTAGTGTATCTACAAATAGTAGTAATTTAGTTAAAATATGACAAAAATTACTATTTGTTATTATTAGCGAAATATTCATGATCCTTTGTTACATTTCTGAATTTTGTGTTTCACTGTAATGGTGATTGCCCAGCTCAAAGAGATGTCTCTGTGATGTTACTTTGCCAAAATGAGCATACCTAGTGTATCTACAAAAAGTAATAATTTAGTTAAAATATGACGAGAATTACTATTTGTTATTAGATGCGAAATATTCATGATCCTTTGATACACTTCTGAATTTAGCTTTTCACTTTAATGAAGATTGCTGCGAAATATTCATGATCCTTTGATACATTTCTGAATTTTGTGTTTCACTTTAATGAAGATTGCTCAGCTCACAGAGATGTCTCTGGGATGTTACTTTGCCAAAATGAGCATACATAGTGTATCTACAAATGGTAATAATTTAGTTAAAATATGACGAGAATTACTATTTATTATTATATGCGAAATATTCATGATCCTTTGATACATTTCTGAATATAGTGTTCCAATGTAATGAAGATTGCCCAGCTCACAGAGATGTCTCTGGGATGTTACTTTGCGTAAATGAGTATACCTAGTGTATCTACAAATAGTAGTAATTTAGTTAAAATATGACAAAAATTACTATTTGTTATTATTAGCGAAATATTCATGATCCTTTGATACATTTCTGAATTTTGTGTTTCACTGTAATGGTGATTGCCCAGCTCACAGAGATGTCTCTGGGATGTTACTTTGCCAAAATGAGCATACATAGTGTATCTACAAATGGTAATAATTTAGTTAAAATATGACGAGAATTACTATTTATTATTATATGCGAAATATTCATGATCCTTTGATACATTTCTGAATTTTGTGTTTCACTCGAATGAAGATTGCTCAGCTCACAGAGATGTATCTGGGATGTTACTTTGCCAAAATGAGCATACATAGTGTATCTACAAATGGTAATAATTTAGTTAAAATATGACGAGAATTACTATTTGTTATTAGATGCGAAATATTCATGATCCTTTGATACACTTCTGAATTTAGCTTTTCACTTTAATGAAGATTGCTGCGAAATATTCATGATCCTTTGATACATTTCTGAATTTTGTGTTTCACTTTAATGAAGATTGCTCAGCTCACAGAGATGTCTCTGGGATGTTACTTTGCCAAAATGAGCATACATAGTGTATCTACAAATGGTAATAATTTAGTTAAAATATGACGAGAATTACTATTTATTATTATATGCGAAATATTCATGATCCTTTGATACATTTCTGAATATAGTGTTCCACTGTAATGGTGATTGCCCAGCTCAAAGAGATGTCTCTGGGATGTTACTTTGCCAAAATGAGCATACCTAGTGTATCTACAAATAGTAGTAATTTAGTTAAAATATGACAAAAATTACTATTTGTTATTATTAGCGAAATATTCATGATCCTTTGATACATTTCTGAATTTTGTGTTTCACTGTAATGGTGATTGCCCAGCTCAAAGAGATGTCTCTGTGATGTTACTTTGCCAAAATGAGCATACCTAGTGTATCTACAAAAAGTAATAATTTAGTTAAAATATGACGAGAATTACTATTTATTATTATATGCGAAATATTCATGATCCTTTGATACACTTTTGAATTTAGCTTTTCACTTTAATGCAGATTGCCCAGCTCACAGAGATGTCTCTGGGATGTTACTTTGCCAAAATGAGCATACCTAGTGTATCTACAAATGGTAATAATTTAGTTAAAATATGACGAGAATTACTATTTATTATTATATGCGAAATATTCATGATCATTTGATACATTTCTGAATTTAGTGTTCCACTTTAATGAAGATTGCCCAGCTCACAGAGATGTCTCTGGGATGTTACTTTGCCAAAATGAGCATACCTAGTGTATCTACAAATAATAGTAATTTAGTTAAAATATGACAAAAATTACTATTTGTTATTATTAGCGAAATATTCATGATCCTTTGATACATTTCTGAATTTTGTGTTTCACTGTAATGGAGATTGCCCAGCTCAAAGAGATGTCTCTGTGATGTTACTTTGCCAAAATGAGCATACCTAGTGTATCTACAAAAAGTAATAATTTAGTTAAAATTTGAATAGAATTACTATTTGTTATTAGATGCGAAATATTCATGATCCTTTGATACATTTCTGAATTTAGTTTTTCACTTTAATGAAGATTGCTGCGAAATATTCATGATCCTTTGATACATTTCTGAATTTTGTGTTTCACTGTAATGGTGATTGCCCAGCTCACAGAGATGTCTCTTCGATGTTACTTTGCCAAAATGAGCATACATAGTGTATCTACAAATGGTAATAATTTAGTTAAAATATGACGAGAATTACTATTTATTATTATATGCGAAATATTCATGATCCTTTGATACATTTCTGAATTTTGTGTTTCACTTTAATGAAGATTGCTCAGCTCACAGAGATGTCTCTGGGATGTTAATTTGCCAAAATGAACATACATAGTGTATCTACAAATGGTAATAATTTAGTTAAAATATGGCGAGAATTACTATTTATTATTATATGCGAAATACCCATGATCCTTTGATACATTTCTGAATATAGTGTTCCACTGTAATGGTGATTGCCCAGCTCACAGAGATGTCTCTGGGATGTTACTTTGCCAAAATGAGCATACCTAGTGTATCTACAAATAGTAGTAATTTAGTTAAAATATGACAAAAATTACTATTTGTTATTATTAGCGAAATATTCATGATTCTTTGATACATTTCTGAATTTTGTGTTTCACTGTAATGGTGATTGCCCAGCTCAAAGAGATGTCTCTGTGATGTTACTTTGCCAAAAAGAGCATACCTAGTGTATCTACAAAAAGTAATAATTTAGTTAAAATATGACGAGAATTACTATTTATTATTATATGCGAAATATTCATGATCCTTTGATACACTTTTGAATTTAGCTTTTCACTTTAATGCAGATTGCCCAGCTCACAGAGATGTCTCTGGGATGTTACTTTGCCAAAATGAGCATACCTAGTGTATCTACAAATGGTAATAATTTAGTTAAAATATGACAAAAATTACTATTTATTATTATATGCGAAATATTCATGATCCTTTGATACATTTCTGAATTTAGTGTTCCACTTTAATGAAGATTGCCCAGCTCACAGAGATGTCTCTGGGATGTTTCTTTGCCAAAATGAGCATACCTAGTGTATCTACAAATAGTAGTAATTTAGTTAAAATATGACAAAAATTACTATTTGTTATTATTAGCGAAATATTCATGATCCTTTGTTACATTTCTGAATTTTGTGTTTCACTGTAATGGTGATTGCCCAGCTCAAAGAGATGTCTCTGTGATGTTACTTTGCCAAAATGAGCATACCTAGTGTATCTACAAAAAGTAATAATTTAGTTAAAATATGACGAGAATTACTATTTGTTATTAGATGCGAAATATTCATGATCCTTTGATACACTTCTGAATTTAGCTTTTCACTTTAATGAAGATTGCTGCGAAATATTCATGATCCTTTGATACATTTCTGAATTTTGTGTTTCACTTTAATGAAGATTGCTCAGCTCACAGAGATGTCTCTGGGATGTTACTTTGCCAAAATGAGCATACATGGTGTATCTACAAATGGTAATAATTTAGTTAAAATATGACGAGAATTACTATTTATTATTATATGCGAAATATTCATGATCCTTTGATACATTTCTGAATATAGTGTTCCAATGTAATGAAGATTGCCCAGCTCACAGAGATGTCTCTGGGATGTTACTTTGCGTAAATGAGCATACCTAGTGTATCTACAAATAGTAGTAATTTAGTTAAAATATGACAAAAATTACTATTTGTTATTATTAGCGAAATATTCATGATCCTTTGATACATTTCTGAATTTTGTGTTTCACTGTAATGGTGATTGCCCAGCTCACAGAGATGTCTCTGGGATGTTACTTTGCCAAAATGAGCATACATAGTGTATCTACAAATGGTAATAATTTAGTTAAAATATGACGAGAATTACTATTTATTATTATATGCGAAATATTCATGATCCTTTGATACATTTCTGAATTTTGTGTTTCACTCGAATGAAGATTGCTCAGCTCACAGAGATGTATCTGGGATGTTACTTTGCCAAAATGAGCATACATAGTGTATCTACAAATGGTAATAATTTAGTTAAAATATGACGAGAATTACTATTTGTTATTAGATGCGAAATATTCATGATCCTTTGATACACTTCTGAATTTAGCTTTTCACTTTAATGAAGATTGCTGCGAAATATTCATGATCCTTTGATACATTTCTGAATTTTGTGTTTCACTTTAATGAAGATTGCTCAGCTCACAGAGATGTCTCTGGGATGTTACTTTGCCAAAATGAGCATACATAGTGTATCTACAAATGGTAATAATTTAGTTAAAATATGACGAGAATTACTATTTATTATTATATGCGAAATATTCATGATCCTTTGATACATTTCTGAATATAGTGTTCCACTGTAATGGTGATTGCCCAGCTCAAAGAGATGTCTCTGGGATGTTACTTTGCCAAAATGAGCATACCTAGTGTATCTACAAATAGTAGTAATTTAGTTAAAATATGACAAAAATTACTATTTGTTATTATTAGCGAAATATTCATGATCCTTTGATACATTTCTGAATTTTGTGTTTCACTGTAATGGTGATTGCCCAGCTCAAAGAGATGTCTCTGTGATGTTACTTTGCCAAAATGAGCATACCTAGTGTATCTACAAAAAGTAATAATTTAGTTAAAATATGACGAGAATTACTATTTATTATTATATGCGAAATATTCATGATCCTTTGATACACTTTTGAATTTAGCTTTTCACTTTAATGCAGATTGCCCAGCTCACAGAGATGTCTCTGGGATGTTACTTTGCCAAAATGAGCATACCTAGTGTATCTACAAATGGTAATAATTTAGTTAAAATATGACGAGAATTACTATTTATTATTATATGCGAAATATTCATGATCCTTTGATACATTTCTGAATTTAGTGTTCCACTTTAATGAAGATTGCCCAGCTCACAGAGATGTCTCTGGGATGTTACTTTGCCAAAATGAGCATACCTAGTGTATCTACAAATAATAGTAATTTAGTTAAAATATGACAAAAATTACTATTTGTTATTATTAGCGAAATATTCATGATCCTTTGATACATTTCTGAATTTTGTGTTTCACTGTAATGGAGATTGCCCAGCTCAAAGAGATGTCTCTGTGATGTTACTTTGCCAAAATGAGCATACCTAGTGTATCTACAAAAAGTAATAATTTAGTTAAAATTTGAATAGAATTACTATTTGTTATTAGATGCGAAATATTCATGATCCTTTGATACATTTCTGAATTTAGTTTTTCACTTTAATGAAGATTGCTGCGAAATATTCATGATCCTTTGATACATTTCTGAATTTTGTGTTTCACTGTAATGGTGATTGCCCAGCTCACAGAGATGTCTCTGGGATGTTACTTTGCCAAAATGAGCATACATAGTGTATCTACAAATGGTAATAATTTAGTTAAAATATGACGAGAATTACTATTTATTATTATATGCGAAATATTCATGATCCTTTGATACATTTCTGAATTTTGTGTTTCACTTTAATGAAGATTGCTCAGCTCACAGAGATGTCTCTGGGATGTTAATTTGCCAAAATGAACATACATAGTGTATCTACAAATGGTAATAATTTAGTTAAAATATGACGAGAATTACTATTTATTATTATATGCGAAATACCCATGATCCTTTGATACATTTCTGAATATAGTGTTCCACTGTAATGGTGATTGCCCAGCTCACAGAGATGTCTCTGGGATGTTACTTTGCCAAAATGAGCATACCTAGTGTATCTACAAATAGTAGTAATTTAGTTAAAATATGACAAAAATTACTATTTGTTATTATTAGCGAAATATTCATGATTCTTTGATACATTTCTGAATTTTGTGTTTCACTGTAATGGTGATTGCCCAGCTCAAAGAGATGTCTCTGTGATGTTACTTTGCCAAAAAGAGCATACCTAGTGTATCTACAAAAAGTAATAATTTAGTTAAAATATGACGAGAATTACTATTTATTATTATATGCGAAATATTCATGATCCTTTGATACACTTTTGAATTTAGCTTTTCACTTTAATGCAGATTGCCCAGCTCACAGAGATGTCTCTGGGATGTTACTTTGCCAAAATGAGCATACCTAGTGTATCTACAAATGGTAATAATTTAGTTAAAATATGACAAAAATTACTATTTATTATTATATGCGAAATATTCATGATCCTTTGATACATTTCTGAATTTAGTGTTCCACTGTAATGAAGATTGCCCAGCTCACAGAGATGTCTCTGGGATGTTTCTTTGCCAAAATGAGCATACCTAGTGTATCTACAAATAGTAGTAATTTAGTTAAAATATGACAAAAATTACTATTTGTTATTATTAGCGAAATATTCATGATCCTTTGATACATTTCTGAATTTTGTGTTTCACTGTAATGGAGATTGCCCAGCTCAAAGAGATGTCTCTGTGATGTTACTTTGCCAAAATGAGCATACCTAGTGTATCTACAAAATGTAATAATTTAGTTAAAATTTGAATAGAATTACTATTTGTTATTAGATGCGAAATATTCATGATCCTTTGATACATTTCTGAATTTAGTTTTTCACTTTAATGAAGATTGCTCAGCTCGCAGAAATGTCTCTGGGCTGTTACTTTGCCAAAATGAGCATACCTAGTGTATATACAAATGGTAATAATTTAGTTAAAATATGACAAGAATTACTATTTATTATTATATGCGAAATATTCATGATCCTTTGATACATTTCTGAATTTTGTGTTCCACTGTAATGAAGATTGCCCAGCTCACAGAGATGTCTCTGTGATGTTACTTTATCAAAATGAGCATACCTAGTGTATCTACAAATGGTAATAATTTAGTTAAAATATGACAAAAATTACTATTTGTTATTATTAGCGAAATATTCATGATCCTTTGATACATTTCTGAATTTTGTGTTTCACTGTAATAGAGATTGCCCAGCTCACAGAGATGTCTCTGGGATGTTACTTTGCCAAAATGAGCATACCTAGTGTATCTACAAAAAGTAATAATTTAGTTAAAATTCAGAAAACAAAGTTCAGAAATTTATCAAAGGATCATGAATATTTCGCATCCAATAACAAATAGTAATTCTCGTCATATTTGAACTAAATTAATATTATTTGTAGGTACACTAAGTACGCTCATTTTGGCAAAATTACATCCCAGAGACATCTCTGTGAGCTGGGCAATTTTCATTACAGTGAAATACTAAATTCAGAAATTTATCAAAGGATCATGAATATATCGCATCCAATAAGAAATTAAAAAAACTCGAATTAACATTTCTTAAAATTTTGTATCTCCAAATTAATGTTTGCATTAATAAATGTCCTAGAATTTTCCATTGACGTTTTATCTAATAACAAGTTTTTGACCTACTATATATCAGCGCAATAATACATATTAATAGTTGGTTATTTGTCGAAAACTTCACATTCGTTTGAACAGACTTTTTTCTCCTGTAGTGCTTTCTCAATTATACTGGTTATTCCCTGTACTTGATCAATTGTTGTGTGTTGGTTACGAAAACCGAACTGAAAATTTGAGATCAAGTTTTTACTCTCGATTATCGGATTTAACCTTTTTATCAGAAGTTTCTCAAAGAGTTTGGACATACATGTGTTGTTTTACCTTAAAATCGCCGCATAAAATTTTTACAGTAAATTCTTCTACGTGGACAAAAGCGGAGACGTTGCAGCTAATTGACACATATGAACAGGACAGAGGCAGCTTCAATTAAGTAAAACAATGCAAGCAGAGAGAGTAAAATAGAGATAGAGAGTAAAATTCTTAGTTTTATGTACAAAATCCAGTACACAATTCTTAATCATAAATATCCTGCTTTCAGAAATCAACCACTGATTGCTCCAATAAATGGAACAATTTGCAAAGGACATATAAATGTTGCAAGGACAACAAACAATATTATGATCAAATTGACGCGATATTAGGTCAAAAGGATAGCAATGCTGAAGACGGTGTAGGTATGTATATTAATGTCTTAACATCTACCAGCGAAACATTAACTTTAATTGAAAATGAAAATACGATTGAAAATCCTGAGCCAGAACCTCATCCAAAAAATTAAAAAAAGCGGTTAAGTTCGAAAGACAAATATTATAAGTTGAAAAAGGAAAAAATTGAAAGAGGGATAAGCGGAGGAAGAATTTTTACTAATTTAAAAAGACCAATTATAATTAATTCGAAAAATAGCCAGGCTTTAACATATTTTAATTAACATAGATTAATTCTATTGAAAGTTGGTTTTTTGTTATCGAAATTTATTCAATTAAACAAATAACATGATAAAAGATATGAAATATTGGAAGACTGAATTATTTTTGTTCAAAAATTTATTATATTCTGAAATACTTATGAAATAAACTAAATTATGCATGCTTTTAATTAAATTTCGAATATCTGTTGAAATGCTTGTTGTCTTCTATTGGTCCATCTAGTGAGAAATGTGTCTTCTGGTTCAAAATACTGCGGCTGATTTCGAATTTCAGTTACCATTTCGCAAAAACTGCATCTGAAATATTTACATAAGAATATGCTGATGAATATGTAACACATACTTTTAATATTTTCAGAAATTTTTATTTTTATTATAAATTTAAAACACTTTTAGATAATACACGCTAGGCCTCAAATTTATTTTTTACATTTATCTGAAGTGAAGAGTGCCAATCGAACAGTTTCTTCTCTTCAGTGGCTTAATTAAGTGAAGAGTACCTCAATATCTGAAGTGAAGAGTTATACTCTTCAGTTGAAACGAACACGCCTTTAATATGCCAAAATTTTTTTAGAAATAGTGTTAAATATTTTCCATGCCGCAGATTTTACACACCCGAATCGATTACTAATATTTCTGTAAATAAGAAATGAAGATTAATAATAGTTATTTGTGTATCAAGAGCGCAAAGTGCCAGTTTGTCACGCGAGAAAGGAAATTGCTGGCCGACGGGACGGAGGCCAGCAACCTTTCGAGCGTGACAAACAACTTTGCGGACGTATTTCACACTTTATTTTTCCTACAATCATTTTAAAAAATATAATAAAAAGATAATTTTGTAGTAAAATTTACTATACTGACAATACGATTTTATTTTAGGACCGACATTTTGTTCAATCGAGTAGTCAAAGATTTTTTTTTATTTTTCATAAAGAAAAACAAAAATTTGGTTTGATGTTTTATACAAACATTAGTCTTTCTTTAAACATGCGTGCGGTTTCAAGTTTTGTAACACGTTTCTAAGAGAAACGTGTGACAATAGTTATTTGTGTATCAAGAGCGCAAAGTGCCAGTTTGTCACGCGAGAAAGGAAATTGCTGGCCGACGGGACGGAGGCCAGCAACCTTTCGAGCGTGACAAACAACTTTGCGGGCGTGTTTCACACTTTATTTTTCCTACAATCATTTTAAAAAATATAATAAAAAGATAATTTTGTAGTAAAATTTACTATACTGAATATACGATTTTATTTTAGGACCGACATTTTGTTCAATCGAGTAGTCAAAGATTTTTTTTATTTTTCATAAAGAAAAACAAAAATTTGGTTTGATGTTTTATACAAACATTAGTCTTTCTTATAAATTGACAATTTATTTTTTGCAACAAAGAACTCAATCAACGCGGAATCAACATACAAAACTGCACCAATTGTACCATTAATGTAAATTTCAATAATAATCAATAAAAATAATTACATCATAATTATGTGAAATTTCGCTTTTCAATACTCTTCTTTTACTCTTACTCTTCTTTTCATATGTTCAAATTTAGCGTGCGGTTTCAAGTTTTGTCACACGTTTCTAAGAGAAACGTGTGACAAAGTAATTTGTTTATTAACTGTCAAAAAAACAGACACTTTGGGCTTTGAAAACAGAGAAAAAAAGCCTGCTTTTCACGGCGATTGTAGGAAAAATATATTTATGTAAATACCTAAATGTTTCTCGATTATCGAAAAACCATAATGCAATACAAACTTGCTTTTCTATTGGCATCTCAAACCGTCCGGAATGCATTCTAGTAAATAGTAATAGGTATTTGGTGGTTGTATGTGGATATGTAGCGTTGAATTGATATCAATTATTATTATTATTAATTGTATAATCTGACTCCATAAAATATTACTACCTTTTGATTCACAACACTATCCATAATTATTATTTACTAAATGTAATTATATGACTGAATTATTGGTATGTTGTGGTAAATCATTCACAAATTGTCACAATGAAAATTTATAAATTATATACACAATTCGTTTTATTATTAAAGAATTGTTTATTTATTTATTTCGTATTTATTTATTTAACATTTATTATTTATTTATTAAGTAGTTTCGTTATTTAATATTAATTATATATTAGAGCCGGAATGAAGAACAAAATTACTCAAAAAGTTTAGATAAATGTAACTATCTAATGTTTTGTAATATTATTATATATTTATTTTATATTGAATAATAAACAGCGAAATTTTTCGCAACACATTAATTAAAACAAACTACATTATTTTAACAATAATTAATTTTAAAGTTTTTTAAATAATAACAGTGCTGGGATGTTCTAACATCACTATTTTCGTTATTCGATACGTTTTATGTCTCTTTTTTCATGAACAAAGTTGCCCATTATTTCGCTTCCTCAATTACGCTCATCTATTGCGATCTCAGCCTATTAGAATAAATTTCTTTACTATCCTTTTTCAACATAATCGACAAAGTATCACAAAAAATGTTTGTAGTGATAAAGTGATGAAGAAATAGCAGGCTGAATCGAAAATACTTAGACAATAATAGGAAAAACGTCATTAAATAAGTGAAAGATAATGAAATTTTGTTCTTGAAAAAAGAGACATGAAGCGTATCGAATATCGAAAATAGTGATGTTAAAACATCCCAGCACAGAATATTTTTACATGCGAACATTTTAATATCCTTTTTCGAATCTTTTTTTAAAAACAAAGAGCGTGTTTTTTTATTAGCTCCGGATAGCAAGCTATCGGGAGCACAAGGGAAATTTCTATTGAAAGTTGTTCTATTATACACATGTGTCGCTAATAAACAAAAAACTAAAATTTTACCTAACTTCATGCAGTTGTATGACATTTCTTCCGAATAAAAAATCGGACTAAAAATATCTAAAAATCATCGGGAGATTGTTGAGGAATAAGGAAATGTAGTAGCTGCAAAGAGATTTTTAAAAGCTGGAAAGCAAAAAATTAATCGAGATGCATCATCAAGGTGACGAAGATAAATAATATTTTGATGAAATGGACATGCCTGGTACAAAAGTCAAGTCGATTCAAAACAAAGAAATACTGTACGTATTCTACGTATACGTGAAGACACAGCTTAATATCACAGAAATTTGAAGGTAAATAAAAGGTAATTCCGCTGCCGCTAGATAGTAAACATTTTACAGCAATCCGAGTAACAATCTTCATCTATTTCCCCTTCTCAAACTCTAGCCTTTTTAATCTTGCTTGAACCCCATTAAATTGGCCAGACATAACTGCGGCGTTATCCGATCCTAGATAGGCCCATTCTGCACCGGGATTTGCAATAAATTCAATTGGTTTAAAATACTACTAAAAATAGAGAGTCCCTTTTAGTTAGATTCAAAAGACCTGAATACCTATCTCTTGGTGAACATTTTCTCCGATCAAAAACGTGAGCTACAAAAGCCAATGATTTTGGAGCACACTTTGAATAAATTCCATCCATTTCAGCTGTTTTTCGTTTTTTGAGTATCGAGTATCCATTTCTTAAATTATTAGTATTAAATGCCATGAAAAATATTAAAAAGGTAGAATTTGTGGAAGGTAAAGGGAAATAGGCGAATATTGTTACTCGGATTGCTGTAAAATGTTTACTATCTAGCGGCAGCGGAATTACCTTGTACAACATTTTTATTTGCGGTCAGGTAACATGTCAAGGTTGTTTAATGAACAGCAAGCAAACGATTTAAGTTTGTAAGTTACATTCGAAGGAGTATACAAATTATGATTTAATAAAACTGAATCTTTGAATAAAATTAATAAGCCTTACTGGAAATCGTGGAAGATAAGAAGCATAAATACGTGTTGGATTATTTTTAATGTATTCAGTGATTATTCAAATACATATGTATATGTACATCTTTTCATATCGGCTTCGAATGATTTGTTTCTATTGTCCTTTAATAATTTTTCCACTTGGAGAATATTTTACCATAAGCTTCCTAAGCAAATAGTTCTGCTTTAGAATATTTTTCTATGTCTCCAGTACACAACTCAACTCTAAAATAATAAAATTATTTAATTTGTTTATGTAATTTTAACTTAGTGAACAAAAATTATTTACTCTTCAGGGACCCTATTCTCGAATTCCACATCCATTTTCCACATGTGGACATCAGTCAAAATTCATAAAAATTGAATTTTTTTGGTACTAAGGGAATATTTCCGAATGTATATAAGCAGGTGGAAGATATTCTCCATATAGGAAAATGGCCATGTATCAAGTGTTTTATATACCAATTAAAATTTCCGAACGTTTTGATGAATTTTGACAGATGTCTGCATGTGGAAAATGGATGTGGAATTCGGGAATAGGGCCCCAGGATGTGATTTTGGATCAGGAATATCCCTCAAAGAACGTGTTTTGAATCACAATATTCCGAATTGGGGTTCAAATTTCTGTGATATTAAGCTGTGTCTTCACGTATACATAGAATACGTACAGTAATTCTTTGTTTTGAATCGACTTTACTTTTGTACCAGGCATATCCATTTCATCAAAATATTATTCATCTTCATCTTCGTCACCTTCCGAAAATGATGCATCTCGATTATCGTTTTGCTTTCTAGCTTTTAAAAATATTTTTGCAGCTTCTACTTTTACGTATTCCTCAACAATATCCCGATGATTTTTTATTTGGAAGAAATGTCATACAACCATGAGCGTGTTTTTTTATTAGCTCCGGATAGCTGGTATCCGGAGCAGCTAATTTTCTGTTATAAAAGTTATGTTTGACAAGCTATTTATACATATAAATAATTTATTTAAAACTAATCTATAATTTTTAATTCAACTTTTTAACTAAAAACCTATAAAAAAATATTTAGCTCTACCTATTTATCTGGAGCTGCTATCCGGAGCTGCTATCCGGATCAAAGGGAAATTTGAAATATTTTTGAGTTTTGTACAACCCTAATTGTGGCAAACTTCATTTTGGTTTAAAAATTTTGATAGATGTCAAATTCAAATGTCATATGGTTGTATGACATTTCTTCCAAATAAAAAACCATCGGGAGATTGATGAGGAATACCTGAAAGTAGAAACTGCAAAAATATTTTTAAAAACTGGAAAGCAAAACGATAATCGAGATGCATCATTGTCGGAAGATGACGAAGATGAAGATAAATAATATTTTGATGAAATCGACATACCTGGTACAAAAGTCAAGTCGATTAAAAACAAAGAATTACTGCACGTATTCTACGTATACGTGAAGACACAGCTTGATATCACAGAAATTTGAACCCCAATTCGGCATATTATGATCCAAAACGCGTTCTATGAGGGATATTCCTGATCCAAAATCACATCCTGGGGCCCTATTCTCGAATTCCACATCCATTTTCCACATGTGGATATCTGTCAAAATTCATCAAAACGTTCGGAAATTTTAATTGGTATATAAAACACTTGATACATGCCCATTTTCTATATGGATAATTTCTTCCACCTGCTTATACCCATTCGGAAATATTCCCTTAGTACCAAAAAAAAATACAATTTTTATGAATTTTAACTGATGTCCACATGTGGAAAATGGATGTGGAATTCGAGAATAGGGCCCCTGAAGAGTAAATAATTTTTGTTCACTAAGTTTAGAATTAAATAAATCAATTAATTTTATTATTTTAGAGTTGAGTTATGTATGTACTGAAGACATGGAAAAATATTCTAAAGCAGAACTATTTGCTTATGAAGCTAATGGTAAAATATTCTCGGATGTGGAAAAATCATTAAAGGACAATAGAAACAAATCATTCGAAGCCGGTATGAAAAGATGTACATATATGTATTTGAATAATCACTGAATATATTAAAAATAATCCAACATGTATTTATGCTTATTATCTTCCACGATTTCCAGTAAGGCTAATTAATTTTATTCAAAGATTCAGTTTTATTAAATCATAATTTGTATACTCCTTCGAATATAACTTACAAACTTAAATCGTTTGCTTGCTGTTCGTTAAACAACCTTGACATGTTACATAACCGCAAATTAAAATGTTGTGCAAGGTAATTCCGCTGCCGCTAGATAGTAAACATTTTACAGCAATCCGAGTAACAAAATTCGCCTATTTCCCTTTACCTTCCACATATTCTAGACTTTTTAATATTTTTCATGGCATTTAATACTAATAATTTAAGAAATGGATACTCGATACTCAAAAAACGAAAAACAGCTGAAATGGATGGAATTTATTCAAAGTGTGCGCCAAAATTATTGGCTTTGGTAGCTCGCGTTTTTGATCGGAGAAAATGTTCACCAAGAGATAGGTATTCAGGTCTTTTGAATCTAACTAAAGGGACTCTATTTTTAGTAGTATTTTAAACCAATTGAATTTATTGCAAATCCCGGTGCAGAATGGGCCTATCTAGGATCGGATAACGCCGCAGTTATTTCTGGCCAATTTAATGGGGTTCAAACAAGATTAAAAAGGCTAGAGTTTGAGAAGGGGAAATAGGTGAAGATTGTTACTCGGATTGCTGTAAAATGTTTACTATCTAGCGGCAGCGGAATTACTTTGCACAAAATTTTAATTTGCGGTCATGTAACATGTCAAGGTTGTTTAACGAACAGCAAGCAAACGATTTAAGTTTGTAAGTTATATTCGAAGGAGTATACAAATTGTGATTTAATAAAACTGAATCTTTGAATAAAATAAATTAGCCTTACTGCAAATCGTGGAAAATAAAAAAATTTTAAGAAGCATAAATACATGTTGGATTATTTTTAATATATTCAGTGATTATTCAAATATATGTACATCTTTTCATATCGGCTTCGAATGATTTGTTTCTCTTGTCCTTTAATGATTTTTCCACTTGGAGAATATTTTTCCATAAGCTTCCCAAGCAAATAGTTCTTTTTTTAATTTTTTGTTGAATGTCAATTAATTCTTATAATTCTTAACATTCAACAAAAAATTAAAAAAAGTAAAATTAGCGTTCACAGCTTATGTGATTGTCATGAAGAAGAAAAATTGTAATTGAATTTATCTATATTAGTACGATTCGCTAGTATATAAAGCACAGGACATTCTGTATATATAGAATGTAAATTGTGGTATAGTCAGTCCAGTCGCCGCGGCCTGATGAGAGGATTGATTTTTTCATAATCATAAGCTCATCAGTTCGAAACTGGATTGAATTCTCTTACAATCTTCGGAACATATTAAATTAAAATTCAATAAATAGAATTCTGTCTATTAGCCGGTTTTCGTTGAATTTACCGTTCGTAATACTAATATGTTTCTACGTGTTAATAAATAAAAACACATTTAAAAGTGTCGTAAGACCGGTAGCATATTTAGAAATTATAAGAATTAATTAACATTCAACAAAAAATTAAAAAAAGTAAAATTAGCGTTCACAGCTTATGTGATTGTCATGAAGAAGAAAAATTGTAATTGAATTTATCTATATTAGTACGATTCGCTAGTATATAAAGCACAGGACATTCTGTATATATAGAATGTAAATTGTGGTATAGTCAGTCCAGTCGCCGCGGCCTGATGAGAGGATTAATTTTTTCATAATCATAAGCTCATCAGTTCGAAACTGGATTGAATTCTCTTACAATCTTCGGAACATATTAAATTAAAATAGTTCTGCTTTAGAATATTTTTCCATGTCTCCAGTACACAACTCAACTCTAAAATAATAAAATTATTAATTTATTTAATTCTAATCTTAGTGAACAAAAATTATTTACTCTCCAGGATGTGATTTTAGATCAGGAATATTCCTCATAGAACGTGTTTTGGATCATAATATGCCGAATTGGGGTTCAAATTTCCGTGATATTAAGCTGTGTCTTCACGTATACGTAGAATACGTGCAGTAATTCTTTGTTTTGAATCGACTTGACTTTTGTACCAGGCATGTCCATTTCATCAAAATATTATTTATCTTCGTCACCTTCCGATAATGATGCATCTCGATTATCCTTTTGCTTTCCAGCTTTTAAAAATCTCTTTGCAGCTACTACATTTCCTTATTCCTCAACAATCTCCCGATGATTTTTAGATATTTTTAGTCCGATTTTTTATTCGGAAGAAATGTCATACAACTGCATGAAGTTAGGTAAAATTTTAGTTTTTTGTTTATTAGCGACACATGTGTATAATAGAACAACTTTCAATAGAAATTTCCCTTGTGCTCCCGATAGCTTGCTCTCTGGAGCTAATAAAAAAACTCGCTCCATATGACATTTGAATTTGACATCTATCAAAATTTTTAAACCAAAATGAAGTTTGCCACAATTAGGGTTGTACAAAACTCAAAAATATTTCAAATTCCCCTTTGCTCCGGATAGCAGCTCCAGATAAATACGTAGAGCTAACTATTTTTTTATAGGTTTTTAGTTAAAAAGTTGAATTAAAAATTATAGATTAGTTTTAAATAAATTATTTATATGTATAAATAGCTTGTCAAACATAACTTTTATAACAGAAAATTAGCTGCTCCGGGTACCAGCTATCCGGAGCTAATAAAAAACACGCTCAAAGAGAAGTTGTCTACTTTATATAATACTAAAACTAATATTACCCTCTAAACAAAAAAAGCGATTCGGAAAAAACGATACGATTGCGATATGTGAACGATGCATACTATATTTTTTTACATTAAATCATGCACTTTCTTATTTGTATTTCTACTCGCATAGAAACAACGAAAATAAAAATTGTATGTTGCGCGTTCTCTTACTCGCGATTTCAATTCAACTTTAACCTAAAACAAAAGCGGGCGGCGATATTTGTGTAAAAAGAAACTAAAATCATTAGGAAATATTTGGTGTTGTGAGTTTCACAAAGTAATTATATATTTCTTTTACAGTTTGTTTGAACCATTTTTGTTTATTAATTTAATCCTTTTATATTATTTATTTTCTTTTTAAGATATGAGCAAATTTTACTACTGCCGATTGAATTGAGGAGCGACGTATTATGAAACCCGATGTAATTAAACCGTCATATAAAAAAGTAAATTTTATATATTATTTATAATGTAATCATTATTATAATATAATACTTCAAATAAATAAAAAAAAAAATAATCGTATTATAAAACTGGCTTTTTATTTATGCTAATCCAAAATAAATACTATCGTAACCAACACGAAAAATGCGATACGTAAATATAACGCATAATTAGATCTGTTTACGATATGAAAAGTAAGCGTCGTATCCTAAAAATCTTTATATTTACGTTACGTAAAAAATTCTACTTATCATGGGATGTTGGATTCGTAAACATATTGATTTCGAATCGCAAAAACGATTCGTAAACGATATTTTGTATGAACAACAAACATCATTTTGGTATCGTAAACGAATCGCTTTGTTTAGTGTGCAGTGTCTTTATTTAATCATTTAAGGTTCAGTGTTTTAAAAGAGCGTGTAGACATTACGTGTCAACACAATGCTAGATATGACTTGTCACCACAGGTAATCTCTCTGTTATCTCTGATCACTCAGGCATTAACAAAACACGCCCTTTGTAATAATGACTCGATTTTGACAAACCACAGTAGTGTGACAAAAAAAAAATATTTGATTATACAAACCAATTAGTAATTAATTGTTTACATTAAAATTAAAGAATTTTTGTTTTGCGCAATTCATTAAAAAACGCATTAATTAAATCGTAATTATTTAATTCTTAAATAAATTTCAATTTTCCTTAAAACTGTTTTTATTAGGTTGGGATACAGGACAATGGATCTTTTAGGTCGCAGTGTGAGGTGGCTTATCGCCCACATGGCCCTTCAATCAATAATAATAATAGGTTGGGATAGTGTGAAATTGGGATTTTAAGGGGCTTTCGAGATTTTATAATTTGAGATTTGGTGGAAATCACACCATTAGCACCGATTGCCGTTCGGCTCAATACAAATGAAACCTTTTTTTGTTCTAGTTTTATAAGTAGTTTGATTATATTTCTCACTCGTGTCGTTTAAAAATTTGCTGCAACGAGCTCCAATGTGTTAATAATTTTAGTTGGGAGCCAGTTAATTTTTTACGATACCGTCATACGATTTTTTGTAGTTGAACGGCCTTGCAATTGCCCTTTTTAAATAGCCCTACTCCTTTAATAATATTGATATTTTTACTCACCCGCACTCCGCTTGATAATCTAATTTCTCTTGACATCTACTTGTAAAAATAAAAATTACAAATTATTGTCTGTTTGATTGAAATGAACTACAAATAAAAACAAGTAACATTATTATTTAATTCAAACATTAAATTACTCTGGTAGATTCTGGATATATAAATATTTTACGAAGAGGAGAAAATGTTCAAAGTCTGCGATTCAGTTTCGATCTGTGAGAATTGTGAAAAATTAATCACTTTTCAATTATTTCGTCAGGCTATAGCAACTGAACTGCGAACTTCTTACCCCGATTTTTTCTTATATATCGCATAACCATGGCACTTGTAGTATTAGCGAATTCTACAATTGCTATTTTATTTAAAAACTTTTAACAATTTCAAATTTTGCTCAAACATTATTCAACAGGTTGTTCAACTTTGTTGATAAACTTGGTTGTGTGTTTGCCATCCATTTATTTAACAAGTTGTAAAACTTTAGTTTTGTTTGTTTTTGATAGCAGGTACATCACATTTTTTTTTGTTTGATACTGCATTAATTAATAATAAAGAAAAGTTTATCGTAAAAATGGTGATTGCAATGGTGCAACACAAAATAAAATAATGGGGAAAAAATGGCGAAAGAAATATCAAATACAAAATTATTAAAACAAATAAGACTGTCAGATCATTTCATTACATGAAGATGAGTGAAGCATGTTTTATGGATCTTTTGGAGAAGGTAACACCTTTTATAAAAACACAAGACACCTTCATGCGTGAAGATATCCCAATAGAGACAAGATTATCAATTACCAATTTAGCTCGGCCAGAGTAAGGATATTCCTCTATTGGTACTCATACCGATCGCACGTGTTTTTAAGTTAATTTTTATTAAAAACAAAAATAAAAAAATTAAAAATTTTAATTTTTTTATTTCTTGACTGTGGTTGCTAATTTGTGCCGTCATATTAGCTTCAGTGAAATAATTCCTCTAGTGATAATGGAAAAGAAGTATTTTGCATGTGGTCTTACTTTTAAAGAACAGTATTTTTGTTGTGTTCTTTGAAATAAAGTAATTGACTTTAAGTGTTTTGGAATCAAAAGCAAAACGACCTTTGATTTAATTTGTCAGCTAAAAAATCTACGATATATTTATGATGACTGTGATGGCCTTTTAAAATCCCAAATGAAGTTATTTTCAAAAATAACAGAATCTGTTAATGTTATTAATACAAACTTTCATAACCTTCAGAGTGATTTAATGTCCATGAGTTCAAAATTATACAATACCAAAAATTGTCATAATGCCGTTACTTCAAATTCTATAAATAAAATGTGTAATAATAAAAATATTAAATTTAATGATAATACGAATGTGAATCATAAAAACATTAATAATAAAAGTAATGATAATGGTGGTACCGTAACTCCAGTTCAGACTGAACTGGATACAAATTTATTATCGACGATGATGACTAATGATGGTTGTCTGACTCTATCTAGTAACTCAACGAGTTCTCAACATGAACGGGTAATTTATCTAAATTCGACGATTCCGAAACAGCGGCAAATTATAATCGGCACCGGTGACTTGATTTCATCACTCCAAGTGGTTGCACCTCGGAAAACCATTTTTGTGTCCAGACTCCATAAAGACGTTTATGAACTGGAAGTTTTATCCTATCTAAAAGACAAGTTTGGTGTTGTGGATGTTAGTTGCAAACGCATATTATCACGTCGAATCAACGAAGAAGACCGTAATTTTTCTTCGTTTCGGATAAATGTTCCGGTATCTAGCGTGGATAGCTTGCTTCAACCTAGCTCATGGCTATCAGGTTCATTGATAAAGGAATTTGTGATTTATAAGAGGAAACAAAATAAGAACAATAATTTTTTTCCTTTACTTCAACGACCTCCATGCAGTCAATAACAGATCCCAGCCAAAAATCGAATTGCACACTCTATAAATTATTTTATCGCAATGTTGGGGGAATGTCATCGAAGTCTATGGAATTCCGCAATTTATTTTATTCGATGCATTTCCAATTATATGCTATTGTGGAAACTGGATTTCATTGTGGAATTTACAACACTGAATTCTTTCCAAATGATTTTGTTGTTTTTAGATGTGACAGATCACCTTTGAATAGCTCGAAACAAACGAGAGGTGGTGTCCTCTTGGCTGTTCATTCATCACTTTATGCAATTGAATTTTTATGTGTTAAAGTTTTTATTTGTAAAAAAACATTTTATTTTATAGTTCTATATATACCGCCTAGATCTTCTATCGATATTTATTTAAATCACATAGATTGTATTAGTGAAATAGTTAATATGCCTCATTGTAATGATACTATAGTCGTGTTGGGCGATTTTAATTTAACCAATATTAATTGGTCCGTTGATTCCGAATCATTAGATATATTACCTTCTAATGTTCTGTCTATCAATGACTCGGCGGTAATAGACGCATTATTTAGTTTTAATCCTAAACAAATTAATTTATATTCTAATGATAATAATTCGTTTCTAGATTTAATTTTTGTTAATAATACGGAATATTTGTCAGTTTACGAATCTTTGACATCTTTTAAGAACAATGATAAAGATCATAATTCTCTCGAAATTGAATTTCATGTTAATAACGTTAATGCTAAATGTCGTGAATTTTCTGTGGATGATTCGTTTTATGATTTTAAAGCATGCGATTCCCACGGTATGTCTGAGTTTCTCCGATGCATATGCTGGAATGAGTTATTTCTTAACAATGATATTGATGTAAATGTAAAAAGTTTTAATGATTTGCTGTTTCTAGCCTTTGACCGTTTCGTACCTTTGAAAAGGAAACGTAACTACAGTTACCCTCCATGGTTTGATTCGGATTTGATTAATCTGCGTAACCGTAAGAATAAAGCCTTTTACAGACTTCGAACCAATGATTGTGACTCTAACAAATCAATTTTTGTCAATCTTCGGTATCAATTTAAATCCGAATTTCATACTAAATATCTACAATACATAAAAACGATCGAAGCTAATATCAAACAAAACACCAAATCATTTTTGAAGTTTGTTAATGATAAGCGCAACACAACGGGATTTCCGTCGATTATGAATTATGATGGAGTTCAGCTCTGCACTGTATCAGAAATATGTACAGGTTTTGCAAGCTTCTTTCAATCGGTTTATAAAGATAATAGTAGTCTTATTGTTGATGACCCTATTGTCAGTAATTGTCAATTTAATATTCCTTATTTATCTATAACTGAAGATGATATATGTAATTCCCTTTTGGATTTTAATGATGGATGCGGGCCTGAAGGTATTCCCTCGTCAATACTTAAATGTTTTGCATCATATATTGCAACTCCGTTATGTTTTATTTTTAACCAATCGTTAGTTGACGGCTATTTTCCAACCGCTTGGAAAGTGTCACATATTGTTCCAATTTACAAAAAGGGGGACCGCTCTGATGTATCCAATTATCGTGGAATCTCAATTCTTTCATCGATCCCAAAACTTTTCGAGTTAATTGTGACAAAACATCTGTCATTTCATACAAAAGAGATTATCTCGGATTTTCAGCACGGTTTCACCAATGGAAAATCTACGACTGCCAGTCTTTTGCAATCCTGTTGAGTCACTTGAGTCACAAGCCGCCCGGGTTGATGCGATTTACTTTGATTTTGCTAAAGCCTTTGATTCAATTGACCATACAATCATTATAAAAAAGCTCTCAGAAATTGGTGTCGCCCCTAATTTTTTAAAATGGATTGGTTCTTATCTGGTGGGAAGAAGACAATTTGTTTTATTGAATCAAGTCAAATCGGATTATATATATTGCCATTCTGCGGTTCCGCAGGGATCACATTTGGGCCCAATCATTTTTCTTTTATTTGTGAATGACATTCCGAATATTTTTAAATTTTGTAACTGCTTATTATTTGCAGACGATTTGAAGATTTTTAAACATATTCAATCTTTAAATGACGCAGAAGTATTTCAATCAGGAATTAATTCATTATCTCGTTGGTGCTCTACGAATAAATTGTTGATCAATATTAATAAATGCAACATCATGTCGTTCTATAGAACATCCAATCCGATTGTTTTCAATTATCAGTTGGAGGGTAATGAACTTTGTAGAGTAACTTCAATTGTTGACTTAGGTGTATTCTTTGATCAAAAATTAACTTTTGCTTTGCATCTAGACAAAATAATATTAAAAGCCAATTCTATGTTGGGTTTTATTTTTAGAATGACAAAAGAGTTTGTTGATATTTTCTCATGTGTTAGTTTATATACTTATCTAGTTAGATCTCACCTGGAATATGCGGCGGTGGTTTGGTATCCCCACCATGAGGTACAGATTAAAAGATTGGAATCAATTCAGAAACGTTTTACCATTTACATTTACAGAAAGCTTAGTTATTTTTCAGATCGTAATCAGCCTATGTGGCAGCAAGTGCGTAATCTTCCAGGGTATGAAAATCGGTGTCTAAGCCTTCGAATTGATCCTTTAGCGAAGCGTCGAAAAATTGCGTCAGCAATGTTGGTCGGGGATTCTTTGAACGGTCGTATAAGATGCCCTAATCTTATTTCTGCCTGGAACATTTATGTGCCGGGTAGAAGTTTGCGGCAAAGGGAATTTCTATTTATCGAACCGACGGAAAAAATGCTTTCGGTACGAAATTCGAAGTTGCAATTTTTGATTTTATAATATTTTTGACATATATTCCGTATTGTACAAATTTTAATTATTTTATTATATTATGTAGTTACTATTCATTAAGTTGCTTTTTTAACTGTAGAATAGATTTTTTTTGTAAATAAATAAATAAATAAGTAAGAGTCGGAAATGCATTTGGTATTCTGCCATTGCGTTTTCGTACACTGCACACAACTATCAATTTAAGTCTCGAGAAAGATAAAACTATTGTACTACCATGTTGTTATTTGCATAATTATTTAATAAAGTTGCAATGATTGAGACGTTATGTAAGGAGTTGAAGTGTTTGATGGCCGACTGATTATCGTTGCTTGTGCTCGAACTGTTTTGCTGGTAATGTTTTGGTGAATTTTGCAATAGGTAAGGTATGTACATATATTGTGTTTCCGGCGTTGTTGATTGAGAATTAAATAGGGTTTTATTATTATTATTGAAGGAGCATGTGGGCGATAAGCCACCTCGCGCTGCGACCTAGAAGATTTATTGTGCGGGACCTTGCTTAGTTTTCCGTTCAGTCAATATTCAGGTTCTTAATGAACTTCATAATACTGCCAGCCGGTACATGATACATTCTATCTCGGCTCATTGCTAACCCTCCTAAAGACGGTAGCATTGGAATCCAAGGACTTCGAGAGGAGCTACCTCTGCCCCGTCTTCCGTTTGATTTTACGCTTACGAGTTGCTGGGAATTGCAAATCGCCTGTAGGTCACCCAGCATTACTACAGGAAGACTGAATTAAACTGGAGGGTGCCTGCTATCCAGAGTCCGCATACTTTGGACTGATTAACCTATCGGCCATTCATCCATCGGCATATGCTGTTCCACCTTAGATTAGGGTTCTTTGTCAAGGATTTCTCTTTTAGCGCCGTACTTTAGCCTGTGCCAAATGTCCAAAAATATGCCAACTGGCCTTAGTTACCAGTGGTGGCCTCGAGGAGGCAGCACATACACAGATTACCCCTTACACAATTGTACCCAACACGCAGCTGCTTAATATATGACCAGAATAGCTCACGTGATGCGCACCCTACTGGAAGGTTACGGAGCTGGTAGATTAATCTCCTCAACTTTGGCTCCCCCCCCCCCTCCAATAGATGCCAAACCACCATTAAACAGGGTTGGTGATATTGTGTTCGAATCTTCGGTATACGAAGTAATTCCTTTTAAAACTTTTCAATTACCGATACATCAATTTCAGTATCGGAATTGACTACTACAATGATGGTACATAAATTTCGTCCCATCCCTGATTTTCACTAAAATTTCCTTTTTTCTTTCTCGACAGTAACCACTTCTTATATTTGCAATTTTTTATTAACCCATTCACTGGTACATCTTTCTCAATTTTCTTATATTATTTATATAATTTATTCCACGCTTTCGCCCGAAGGAATCTATTTTTGTAAGGCTCATTTCTAATCGGCCATAACACAGATTTTGCTCTAAATTATCTAAACCATCACGCCATTCAATAGCATTTGGTATTGTAATTTTGTTAAGTTTCAAAATGTTGTATAAAAGAAATAGAAAAGTTTTATTTTAACTGACAATTTTGACAATGTTTCCTTTGTTGATACAACATTGCCACAGTTCAACATGTTTATCAACTATTAACTCCACCTCCATAAAATTAAAACGTTTTGATAGACAACTGTCAAATTGGTTAATAAACTAGACTATACACGGCTTTTCTGTAGACACAACCAAGTTGATCGACATGTTAAATATTGTATAGGCTGCTTAACGTTTATTTTAATTTCCATTTGTTTTTGCAAACGCCTGCTTTTTATTTTATTTTCAAACAGATCTATTTAATAAAAATCACTATGGAAACTAACAAAAATTCAGTGGTTTAAGTGGTAGACTTGGTAGAATTAGTGGTAGAATTTAGATATTATAGAAAATTCATATGGGGAAAATATGGGGGTCATTTCGTTCTACAATTTTCATGAGGATAGTTTTGTATTTCGTCAATCGTGTCAAAAGTTGTATTAGTATGAAAATGAGTGAAATTTCTACAAAAATTCGCTATATTTGCCATTTTTCTACGAAAAAGGCAAAAAAGCTGACCACGCCCGAGCAAAAATTTGTGGTGTTTACGGTCAAGATGCTTTATCGAATGCAACAGCATGTAGCCGGTTTACTTGCTTCCATTCCAAGGGTACGATAAATCCATCATCCATCGTCTTCCAGCATGACAACGCCAGACCGCACACATCTTTGATTACCCGACAAAAATTGAGAGAGCCTAGGATTAGGAAGTTTTGATACATCGAGCGTATGGTCCAGAACATGCCCCCTCTGACAACCATTTGTTTCGGCTTCAAAAAAGTACTATGAAAATCACTTAGCCAAGTTTCTCTCCGATAAACCACAGAAGTTCTACGCTGATGGAATTACGAAATTTCCACAAAAATGGTAAAAGGTCACAGATAAGAAAAATTTAATCAAAAAGTGACAAAAATTGTCTCAATGCTTTTTCAATAGTTCGAATTTGCTATAATAAATTACATATAAATTATAAATTTTAGCCGTAAAAAATTATTCTAAAATTGATCAATATTATTTATAGAAAAATATTTATATTTAGATTCAAGCTCTTACTTCAACGCACCCCATAATTTTCGATTAACTTTTTGTCGTTGAATTCTTTTTAAAAAAATTATGTGGACAAAAAATATGATGTCTCGTTATTATTCGGCCGCAGAAAATCTATAAAGTTTTATGTAAATCATAGGCAATAATTTTTTGAAAAGGTACTTCCTATGGTATTTCAAACGATTTGATTGGAAGGCCGTGTTATGTATTCACTTGGAAGAAAGGCTTTAGAAAGTAAAGCATAATGACGAACAAAACTCCCCGTTACATATAATTCATTCACATTTATTTATTTGCAAAGTTTCAATGAATAGCATTGATATATGTACACATATGTACATTGATTAGTGGTACTAGTAACTTTTAGCATTGGTCTAAATCCAAACAAGTTCTAGTTGAATTCAAATGATGACGGTTTATTGCTTTTATAATTTTTTCTTTACGTATTGCTATAAATAAACGGCATCTCGTGTCATTGAGCAATTTAATTTTATGTGAGCTACACGCTTGTGACAATGCAGATCTGATGGCCGAGTCACTAAAGTCGCGGGAATTTCTTGCAGTGAAATCAATTATTTCTTTGCATGTTTTACAATTTGTGATCGAAATAAAATTAGTCGCATCTTCAAGTTTTTCTTCTTCTTCTTCTTCGCCTTGCTGTTCTTCGTCGTCTTGTTGTTCTTCGTCGTCTTGTTGTTTTTCGTCGTCTTGTTGTTCTTCGTCGTCTTGTTGCTCTTCGTTGTCTTGCACCACATCTAAGTTCAATTCCTCTTGTTGTTCATTCAACAATATATCAGCTTCTTCACCAGATTCCTCTTCGAGATTACATGCCGCACATAATTTCTATATAAAAATGTAATATTAGAATGATTAAAAAAATGTTGTGACCCAAAAACAGTTTTTCTTAAACTCACTTCGAAGTTTCCGGATTCCTCAAATAAACCAAACTCACTAGGCACATTATCGATTTGACGGGTGGTCAAGAGTGCTACGTAGTTATTGCACAAAGCACATTGTTCGGCAAGTTCTTCGGTCGGTACAGCATTAACTGCAACAATGACAGCATAAATGGTAACCAAAATAAATTTCATTTTTACAATTTATTTATCACAACCGGCTCAACGATTAAACTAGTAATGATTTACTATTAGCTGTCCATCGCTATTTATACATACAGACATTTTTTTGTACAGTGAGATATCAATGTTATATGTCATATCAGGGAAATTATTTGGGTGTAATTTACGCTGCTATTCACAGAATTCAAAAATTATATAGCTGAAACTTAAAATGATATCTCCGTGCACGTTATTTATGACGTTCTTTAGCTATCTACACCATTTTGCAAATGTGTTACATGAGATCAGATATTGTATGAACAAATAAAAATCTTAATAGAAATTTTTTTTTAGTGAAAATCTCGAAAACTACAAATTAAATCATCATCATTTTTTGCAGGTGAATAGGTGTTATCAAGAGCTCTGCCGCGACACCGAGTTATGTGCCCTCCAAAAGTCAAGATACGTAGCTTTACGCCAGTAAATTTGTCACAGTAAACTTACCAATCATGATTTACGTTTATAGAGTTTAGTTACATTTTGTGAATACCATTTTAGTGCTTATACATATTAATGTTTTAAATCCTGTTGCACGTATAATTTATTTTATATGTGTAAGATAGATCCCACAGAGGAGCAATGTGTCTCTGTTAAATGGCATTATGACAACAAACGTGCTGAATGACATGCATATAGCATTTTGTGTTTTGCAACAAATAGATTCCACAGAGAAATAAGGAAAAATGTGTCTCTGCTTAATCACGTCTTTTAGGCTATTACGCGTATAAAATATTAAAAAAAATATTTTAAATTTTCAATTATTTTTTTAATTATTAGAAAATCTGAATTTTACATTTAGCATTGACGCACTAAAATACATGCATTATAAGCATTACCGCGTGTTTCCAAAATAGCATCGATTAGCGCATTTTTGTGTTTTACCAGCCATAATTTACATCCTAGTTTTTGGAAGGTTTTGAAATTTCTACAACCTAAAGTTCCAGCTTGCTCTACAAGCGAAGCCCGCCCCAAAGGAAGGTGGACGATTAAATTATTAGCAATTTTCAAACATTTCCGACATTCATCTGAAGTGCCAAATGAGGCTATATCCTCATTCGCAGTGCACATATCTTCCATTTTCGTACAGAAAACCTATAAATATTGTAAATTTTTTACTGTTACAATTCAACAATTAATTAGAAATACTGTGGTACTTACATGAGGTGACACATTACTATTTTTAACTTTGTGATAAAATTCTTCGCTTATTTCACTGGAAATTGATTCTGAATTATCTGCATTTTGTATGGAAAATACCAAATTTTTACAAAAGTCACATGGTGAAAAAGCCCTCGTTTGAATAATTATCGCACAAATTCCTACCATTACACCTAATATTAATTTGATTGCGTACATTTTGGCACAGTTTTTAGGATTTGACAACACAACGAAGAAAATTATGAAACTGATGAATTACAAGTGAAACGATCCGAATTTATACATAATTGTTGTATACTATTAGAATGGGGGCTAATAATCCGCGCTGATAATGTGAATGTTGATAATGGAAATGTATAAAAATAATGTACAAGGGTAACTGGTGATTATAGTATTTTTAATAGTTGTATTAAATTAATCAAATCTACAAAAAAAAAAAAAAATAATGTAATTAAAAATATTCATCCTAATCAACAAATGCGCATTATGTTCGGATTTCGTAGAAATGATAACCGCGAATATTGATCTGGAAATTATCCCCAATGAAACAAATTTTATATATAAAATAAAATTTCTATAAACTTGGCAAACTATTTTTATTTTTTAAGGCTTCATGTCTTGAATCATGCAACTCAGACTTTGCTGAAGGGGACCGACACACGGTTTCGATTACAACAATCTGTCGGATTTATACTTTAAAATTTTCGCAGCTCATCTCTAAATTTAATTACAAGTTTTGTTTATAATACAAACGTTCTTCTAATTTACGAATAGTGACAAAAGAAATTCCGGTGTTCGGGATAGGCAGCAACCTGATTGGATTACCGATATTCTCATGATGTGTTTCACATTTACGAAAGTTGTATCCTTTCTTGAGATTAAAGAGTACGACCGATAGAGGATTTTCTTGTCGAACCGGAGTTAATTGCAAAAATACTCGGTAGCTGGTTTTCAACTTGAAATGTACCTAGGTTTATAGTTTATAGTAAACCCAGCTATTCCAATGGAAACTCCACCGATATATCGACTCTGAAGTTAGTCTACATAGTATAATAATCGTATATTTGCAAACAGCTGATGTAACAAAGGTTTTGCTATAGATTTCGACAAACTCAAGTACCATTTATTGCTGGACTTAATGATTAAATGTAACATTTGATATTTTCACTAACCATTGTACGAGTGTGGTATTTAATCCCGATTCAGAAAATCTAGAGTAACAAAAGCTCACTCCATAAAATCCCAACTTAGCGATATCATTTAAGTAAAATCCTAATTCAACAAAATCCTAACACAACCAAATCCTGACAGCACAAAAACACGATAATCTCGAAAAATCCCGATTTTTACAAATAAAATCTCGCACGAGATTTGATTTTTAATGTCTCATACGTTATATAATATAAGAGTTTAGATATATTTATTCTTATCTACACTACAATTATTTTAGTCAATCACGAGCCATGTTGGTGAATAAACAAGCTCAATTGAGTGAAAAAGGAAAGGGAATTTCACATCCCTTCCAGAGGAGTAAGACAGTATCGTATTCTCCCATAAGAGGCGATAGTCCCTCCGTTGTTGATAGCAGCAATAACACTCGTATTACAAACGAGACGGCCTTGACTTTTGTGTCAGCGAGACGTTCAAAAATATTTTTTTTACAATTTTTTAAAATTTTGATTTTTAATTTGTATATTATGAGATAAAACGCTGTATAGAAATCTGTGACGTGGCTGTTGAGCTAGATAAAATGTCGAGGAGTATGAAATAAATCCAAGCAGAGGCTAAATACGAAGGAAAATCCAGTATTAAAAAAGCGATGCAATATTATGGATGAGCACACCAAATTAGAAGTAATCTTGGCCGAAATATTGTAATGACACATCTTGCATTCATACATTATTATGAATGAGCTCCTATATGCTCAAAATAATGTGTTTATGTTGGAGTGGATATGCAAGTTCAAAATTCATGTTACTAAATAAATAAATCTTACTAAATAAATAAATCTTAAACCTTACAAACGAATAAAAGCTTCATAATGAATTGTGAAAAGCTAATAATGTAATAGTTGAACCCAACAATAAAAATAAGCAATGATAAAATTGCTTGGATGCTTGAGCATATGAAGACTATAGAAAGCGAAGTTAAAGCCCTTAATTCAACGAAGGACATCTGTTCCAATTCCTAACCAGAATACAACTACAGAAGATTGTTTCATATACAGATGAAGATGAGCTAACTCGCGAAACTGACTTGATAAGAGTTAAGGGTCAGAGAAAAAAGGGAAACGGAATAATACACCCTCCACCACCACCAATAGTAATAGAATTCAAAGACTACGATTTACTCTATGAGAAAATAAAAACAAAATAACTACTACTGATAAGTTTAATGTTATTTTAGGAGGGAGGATGAATGGAAACACCATCAAAATAAACTTGGAAGATGGTGAAACTTACAGAAAGATGACAAAAATGTTAAACGAAGAAAAATATGCTGGCACACGTTTGAAGACAAACAAACCAGACCAATAATGGCTATGGCTGAAAACCTACTCTCTATGTGTAAACCAGAAAAAATAATTGATGACCTGAAAGCAAAAGGATTTAAGGCAACTGAAGCATCAATCAAGCTAAAACGGAGAGGCAAATGTGTATGTGGACATACACAAAAATATTGAACATGGAACCCAGGTGTGTCAAATGTTTAGGTATCATTCCAAAAATTTTGTAAAAGCTTAAAATGTTCAACCTACATGCGTTCACTGTGGGACCATCCGGCTAAATACAGAGGAAGCGCGTTGCTATTGAACTGCAAAACATTAAAATTAAGAATGTGATTGCTAAAAGTCCAAGTTTATTCAGAAAGCGCAGTTAAGATGGACTAACCCGAAGTAAATCGGGAGAGAGAGTGTCGGGAACTATTCATGGACAATTGGGTAAAATGGCTTATGCTCAAGTAACGATGAGTAACGGAAATCTAGGAAAAACTGGTCAAAATGGCGATATACAATAAGTCAAACACTTAGATTAATTTTAAGCAGACTCAATACGTTCGATGAGCGATTATAGAAACTAGAGTACAGGACTAAGGGATCCATCACTAAACAGAAAAATGGTCAATGATCTTGGTCTAATGAAGACTCTCAAAAGCTCTCAGGAAATGCAGTTGTGAAGCCCTCTCAATTAGAAAACCAAACTACTGACTAACTAATCCAAACAAAGTACCAGCTCTGATTGATTTCTTCATAATAAAGACTTATCTATGAATTATGTAGAATTAGATGACCAGAACTTAAACTCTGATCATTTACTGAAAGAAACCCATTTCGAGTAAATAATCAGACTAACTGGGACTACTTTAGACTTTCACTAAAAGTGGGGATACCATTAGCTTAATTTAGAGAACACTTCGTGAAAATTGCCTTGTTCCAAGTGTCCGAAATAGAGGCACGGGCTGAGAAGTTTTATTCATTTGTATATTTCGATACAAATATTCGTCTGGTTTGCCAAAACTAAAAATGTCTCGTATTAGTTATTAGCATTTTTGAGATGGGGATATTATTAGCTTATTTTTACCCGAAATAAAGCCACGGGCTGAGAAGTTTTATTTATTTTTATATTTCGATACATATATTTGTCTGGTATTAGTGATTAGTATTTTTAAGATGGGGATAATATTAGTTTAATTTAGAAAACATTTCGTGAAAATCGCCTTGTTCCAAGTTCCCTAATTATAGCCACGGGCTGAGAAGTTCCATTCAATTTTTATATTTCGATACAAATATTCGTCTGGTTTGCCAAAATTAAAAATGTCTCGTATTAGTGATTAGTATTATTGAGATGGGATACCATTACCTTAATTTAGAAAGGATTTCAACAAATTAAGCTAGTGGTATTTCAAAATGCTAATCATTAATCCGAGACATTTTTATTTGCGGCAAAATAATCCAACAGTTATAACATTCATAAATTTTTAGGTGCTATAGGTTAAATCTTGCGAATAAATAAAAAATATCAGTGATGATTTAAATTTTATTAATTTTGTATGTGGATTTTATTTTATTCGATATCATGTAATTTCGGTGTTTAATCTAATTTTATTAAAATACTTGGCTAGGCTAACCATATAATATTAAATATGGCTGTAATTTTTCTAGGGTTGCCTGATTCAAATTTATTCATTTACTGGGATGAAATCCTAGGATAACTTCACATACGTACCCGAGCTGCAGATGCGTGGACTTCAAGAAACTGAAATAGTTGTTTTAGCTGCATGTTTGCGCCTACGAAGTTTGTCCCGTTGTCGCTGTATATAGTGTGGTATACTCCTCTGCGCGATGTAAATCGGTTTAGTGCCCCAATGAAGCTCTCGGTCGTGAGATTTCCCACTGCTTCAATATGTACTGCCTTTGTGCTTAAACATATGAAGATGCAGACATACATTTTTATGGGTATCTGACCTCTCCTTCGTACCGGATTGATTTTAAATGGTCCACAATAGTCCACACCTATACTTTAGGGAATGGATGAGTATATTGAACTCTCGCTGATGGTAAATTCCCCATAATCTGACTTTCACTGCTTGGATTCTGCTTGACACACTTAATGCAATTGCGTACTACTGCTTTGGATAATACCTTGCCTCTGATTATCCAAAACCCTCGTCTAATTATACTGGTAAGCAGGCTCGTTCGAGGATGATTATTTAATATGTGTGCATCGCTTATTATACATTTGACCGCATGATGCTTCGTCGGTAAAATGATGGGATGATTCACGTTGAAAGTGACCATCGAATTTTGCATACGCCCACCTACGCGGATGATGCTACCTTCATCGATAAATAGATTTAAGGTAAATAGCTTACTGTTTCGCGGTAAGGTGCATTTATTTTTAATGCATCAACTTCACTGGGAAACTTTGTGTGTTGAATGTGCCGTAATAGAATCTGCTCTGCAGCTTATATTTCTTCTCTGGTTAAGTCACGCCCTTTCTGCTTACCCTTCAGATTGTTGATGAATCGCCTTATCATTGCTAGAACCTTAGCCATCTTGATAATGCTGGAATATCTAGTGATGAGGTTGTCCATGAAATCGTTTGTATATGCACTATAGAAAAGCATCCAATGCTGCAGGGCGTGGTTCTTCGGTTGTGATATATCCTATTTGCTGGTCTCTTGTCTGAATAGCTCTCAAATATTTTGCGTCCTCTAACCAGTTGGATCCGTGCCACCACAACCTGCTTTTAATTAAATCACAGGTTATCATACTCCTCGAAGCGATGTCGGCCGGATTTTCTTTGGACACAACATGGAACCATCTGTCTCGCTCGTACATTTTGGATATTTCACTGACTCTGTTTGCAACAAATGTCGTCCAACGTCTAGGGTGTGCCGACATCCAGTCCAATACTATTTGGGAATCTGTGAACAATGACACGTTAGTTACCCTTATAGTTAGGGACTCCTCTGTGGTTCTCATTAGGTTAGCCAACAGCAAAGCACCCATCAATTCCTGCGTGGTAGACTGATTTGTTTGACAGGTGATACACGGGATTTGGCTGTAATTATGTTTGCGCTTAGACCATCCCAAGTAGCACGAGTGGGTTGGGATAACGTGGTGTTATATATCTTATAAATTATCATTATATATTTATAATTTGTTATATCTAATTCTAGTTCACTTAATTGCTATCGCCCTACTTTCTATTTAAGCTAGCTGTATATTTTGTTAAGAAACGAAATTGATTCGATAATTTCGATCTTACCATTGGTGGGGGCTATTACCAGAATTATACAAACTTTTCGTTGTAAATTAAGCAATGCCACTTAGGCACGGTATTAGTAGTGCTAATCGGATACCTTGGACAATAACCAACAAATGAAACTTGTGCGTAGCACTTATATGTTCTTTTGTCGGCTTTGAATCAAGGCCTGGGCGTAATGGTTAGTAGCTGGAATACTTACAATTCGACTGGATCTTGTTGCTGGATTATTCCCTGGATTTATATTATGGAAACGCTGGGTTTTACTTTTTCTGATTTGAGTTTATTATTCTTTTCTTTATTATTTATGTTTACAAGTTGAAGACTAAAATTACAATTTTAATGTTTTCTGGATAAGTTCGAAGATACAAATTATTTAAAAATATACAGTGTTCGCTTGACGAGCTAAGAAAATACAATTCATAATTTGGTTAAAATTCCATGTTCTTATATACTAAAAAGGTGTGTAACGTTTTACACAAACAACAATATTGCTACATATAACTTTTGTTGTAATACTACAAAGTCATTTATTCTTATTTCAGCATGCTTATTACAATTTTCGAAGTTTGCACTTTTCATAAATTTATAAATTTCCATTGTTTAAAGTTATTTGATACATTGTTGTGTTGAACTCTTTTTTATCACTACTAAGCATTTTGTGTTTCTCGATAAATTTGTTGTTTTATGTCTTATCGCATTTTCTTAAGTTCAATCACTTAATTTCTTCATATGATATTTGTTTCTAACTCCTACAGTTATGTGAATTATACAATTAATATTTTCATATGGAGTTTTTCTTAGCACCTAAATGTCATGATAATTATATGTGCGCATGGTTTACAATACATATTGATTTTGCGTGCATGGTTTACAATACATATTAATTTTGCGTGCATGGTTCACAATTCGGATAAAATGTTGGGAGTGATTCACAACAGTGGTACTGTGGTTGGGTTAATGACTACTGGTCGGCTAGCTAACGCTGTGACAATCGTATGAAAACTGAGATACAACGTTATTGGGGAATAAATTTTAGGTTGTAACAACGTCGTAATAACTATTATCCGACTTGCCAATTGACCATAGAATACAAGTCAGGAAATAGATATATTGACCACTATTTTGTTTGTAAAAAAATGATTTTGTCTCACATTGTGGTTATATTTTAGCAGACAGGACAACTATTTTTTATAAAATATATAAATAATCATGTTGTCTTCTTTTACCTTATAAATATAATAATTATTTGTCTGTTTCTTTATCATCTATTTCATTATTTATGACTTTATGAAAATCTACTTCATAATAATTTTAAATGTAATATTCACAATCCCTGTAATAATGGTAACCCAAAAATCTGGCAAGATACGACATATTTTTATAAACAAAGCAAGTTTTATCGTAAATGTGCACCTATCAGTGAACTAAAAACTCATGCGCCTTATAAATTCGTCTTTTTTAAAAATATATTTCTGTTATTTCAAAAATATTTTTATTTTAGGTTGACTAAAATTTTCTAAAATTAATTTAAACCGTATTAAAATAATGATATTACAATAATATTTAGTTATGAGAAGTATGAAAATCAGAATTTTATTATAAAAAAAATACAAATTTTTGTTTAAATGTGTAATTAAAAATGGCGAACTTCATATTATGTATTAAAATATATTTAAACCATTAAAAAGTTAGATTAAGAACCAACTTATAATAAATTCGACTCAAAAATTACAATTTTGTTATTTTATTTTTTAGGTGATACTTGCTTACGAACATAATATTTGGACACAGGGTGGCAATACAGTATACTTTTAGTTTTAATAGTAGACATAATTTTTGTCTTAATTCATAAATTTTAAACGAGATTACGTGTTCTTATCAGTGTTGGCAAAACGAAAAAATTCTCAATCGTTATGGTATCAGTTTCATTAATACTCTAAAATTTCGTTTCCGTTACGGGTTTGGGTTTCTAATCTAAAAAAAATGTTTTCCGTTATGTTATAACGGTATCGCAATCATTATGTTATCGTTATAAACCCACCAGTAAAAAAACGTGGAATTTCGAGTAGGAATGGAAATTCTGAAAAAATTAAAAAACGGTTGTATCATTTCTTCAACTTTTTTATTAAGTACATCTTGAAATTCATTAGCTTAATAATTTTATTTCTCATTATGCTATATATACTTTTAAATTAAAAAAAATTCTTATTAGTTCACAGCTTCACAGAAATTTTAATATCACGAGCTCTATAGATCGGGAGCCGTGGAATAGTTTAGTCTAACGAACAAGTACACGACCAAATTTTAGACTCTCAAAATCAACATTTCAGTCTGGTTCAGAATACCGTAATTAACTGGTTTTCCTGGTGAGCACATCCTATTTCTTTTAAGATTAGCCAAAGAATCCGTTAAAAAATAAAACGAGAAAGTGCACACTTGAATTTAATCTCACTACTTAGATTCAATGTAAGCAAACACGTTAGAAAAAATTTCGGGGGAATATCAGGAAAAAGTTTTTCAAAAGTGAATTTCTGTATGGAAACGACATTTAATTTTTGATAGACCCTTTGAAGAGGTGTTCGACCAGACCTTTCAATAAAACCCCCGTGTTTGTATATCTTGACTCTAACTAACAAAACAAAATTCAAGCCTGTACCGCTTCGTTTACGAATTTTTCGTTCAATCTTGTCTTCGATCTATAATAATTTTTAAATTCGAACATTCTAAATCGGACTGGAAAATGTACAATTTGAGATTTCACAACCCAGCCGTCCAACCTTCGTTAAGTCCTCTACTCCAGGGCTCCCGCTCTGTTATCACAAAGTAAATTAAAAAAACATTAAATAATAATATAAAATAGAAAATAAATAAACAAAATTATAATATTTAAAATTAAAAATATTTGCAGAACACTAAAAAAACGAATTGCATTGTTGTTTATTCATTCAAATTAATTGATTGATTTGCAATAATTAATAGAGTATCTTCTAGCAAATTTTCGTCGATTTGATTTCTTTTATCTGAAAGAATCCCTACCCTTTTTAGCCTACCCTTTGACGCAATGTTTACTAATGCCAAACGGAAGGCTTCCGCTTCGCAGAAATTCGAAGCAGAAAATGCCGTTTTTATAGTATGTTAAATTTTGCTGTTTGTTTCCTTTGGTATACTCCATTGTAAATGAGCTTTTGCTCAAAATAGAGTATACCAAAAGCTGTTTAAATTAATCAGTAAATAAATAAATATGTATGTGCGTGTGCGTGTGTGTAATCCACTTTAATAAAGAGAAAAGCCTTTTAACAGAGACCTGTGTACCAGGCGCAGCAAGAATTATTTTTGCTATCATAGGTAAGTATCCATTTTCTCCTCGATTGTTCCAAAATTTAAAAATGTTTGCATCCTTGAGTAAAATTGGCATATTTCCTTCAATATCGTTGATTTGAACTGAAATTTCATTTTCCACAACTCTATGTTTCCGTTTATTCGAGTTCGAGGCAACTTTTTGTTCCAAATAAGAACTTAATATATCTGTAGATGGCTTTTTATTTTCAGGCTCAACGTTTTTGTCAGATAAAGTTTCTTTTGACGATAGACTTTTTTGTACGGAGATTATGTGATGATATATACTGATAATATGTTGTTTTGCTGTTTCTTTTTCCTCATCAGAGAGGAGTGGTTGATACCTAGGATCCAAGAACGTTGCTGCTAGGATAGGGCCACATTGCGATACCGAATTGCCCATTCGCTTTTTTAAAGAATTATGTAGGTTCTGCGATAGCGAAGTTTCAATAGTATTTAATTCCAATAAACATTTGTAAATACAAGCATAAGCTTCGCTTAAGGGTAGCTGCTTCGTTTGAAGTATCAAAGTGGAATCATAAGGAAATTTGAGAACTTTTTCCATTTCCTGAAGCTCCATCCATTCGTCATCAGTGAGCACTAGTTGAGGTATCGTAGAAGCCATTTCAACACAAAATAATTGTAGTTCCAGTAATCGACTAATCATTTTGAAACTAGAACCCCATCTGGTGGGAACATTCATTATAGGTTTCTTAAGATTCCTAGATTTTAAAATGCTTAAGACGATTGGCGTTCTGAGTTTAATGACGACTTTTCTACCTTTTCGATTATTTGTTTATATCTGTCATCATGAAGCACATCGTTGATGGCCAATTGCAGCGTATGTGCCATCCATTTAATCGAAGTGAGAAAGGGTATTTTCTCACGCATAACAGTTATGACGTCTCCTTCATTAAACAAATCGCCGCCTAGATCATTAATATCATCATCCTCACTTTCTACATTCGACTGTTGGGCAATACCTAAAAGCTCTGATGTTTTCACCATATTACGCGCGTTATCCGAAGTGAATGTGTATACTTGATGGAGACTAATGCCGTGCCGATTACAAATGCTTATGATATCTTTGCTTAAATTATCTGCACTATTACTTTGGTGCATCTCTTTTACCGCCAGAGTCCTAATGACAATTGCGTTATCTGATTCGAATTGAACGTTTACTCCCTTAATTGAGCGATCCAATCTCGTGGCACAATCAACTTTAATAGAAATTTCGGGTTTCCAAAATTTTTGCTTGTATTTCGGAATGGTATCTGCTCAAATGTTGCCTTAAATTCCCAGTGTGCGTGCCTGTAATTATTGTAGCATTCTCGCATAATGTGCATTTAGGTTTACTGGATTTATCATCTCTAATAAAATGTTTTCGCACCTCAATTGACTCCTTATTTAAATTTCTACCCATCTCAAAAATCAAAATTATGTTCTAAAATATCAAAACAAATGTTGTATTACGTGTGAGTGGGAATGCGAAATTTAATTTAAATTTAATAAAATATTGACTTACGAACCGATTAGAAGTTATGAAACCATAAGATTTGTATTTTTATTTTTATTTTAACTTCAAATATAGTTAAAAAGAAACCATATGAAAAATACACAACACGGTTGAAATAGGTTATGTAGTGCAAATTCAAAAATTAAATGTCAATAAAATAGAAAACCGAAAAAGTAAATGTAATAGATGATTTTTTGGTTGAGTACAGGTTTTATTTTTGTTAAGTTTTATTTTTGTTACGTAAAAAACGATTTGACTACGGTCATGTGACCTCAACAAATCGCTTAAGAATGTCCAGTTTTACTTCTAGTGTTAAAGCCTTCCGTTTACTGCTCATACTGACGCACAATTATTTTAAAAATATAAATTTATCAATAAAAAAATTATTAAACGTGAAATGCACAAGACTGTAAAAAATTTATAAAATTAACTTTTAAACATAAGCTAACGTCTACTTTCATACGATTATTCACAGTCAGTGAGAGGAAATTCCCCGAGTTACATGTTATACTACAAATTCGACATACACTACCTATTCGAAGGAAAAATAAACCAAAAAATAATACATACACATAAATGCATTATTATTCTCACCAAATATTCTGATAGCAACGAAAATTCTCATTAGTTGTATGACAAAACAGAAAAATGGAAAGAAAGAAAAAGGACGCATAACGAAGAACCGACGCTAAGCGGGTGATTGGTTTTTTTTAGCCGACGCAAGAGCGAATAGACGCACATAGAAAAGACGCATAGCGAGACTCTGGTGTGTGTTACGTTATTTGTTACGTTCTTTAACTATCTACAACCTTTCGTGAATGTGTACTTATGAGATCAGATATTGTATGAACAAATAAAAATTCTAATAGACATTTTTTTAGTGAAAATCCCGAAAACAACAAATTAAATCATTGTAATTTGTTGCAGGTGAATAGGTGTTTAAAGAGCAGTTCTTCGTGAATACTATTTTAGTACCCTATCGGACATTTTACGGTAACACAGCGAATTTACATTTTGAGAATAGGGACGTTAAATGTTATAAATCATGTGTAAGATAGATGCCACAGAGAAATAATACGAGTAATGTGTCTCTGCTAAATGGCATTATGATAAAAAACATGCTGAATGACAAGCATATAGCATTTTTTGTTTTACAACAAATAGATTCCACAGAGAAATAAGGAGAAATGTGGCTCTGCTAAATCACGTCTTGAAGGCTATTGCGCATATAAAATATTGAAAAAAAATAGATATTTTAAATTTTAAATCATTTTTTAATTATTAGAAAATCTGAATTTTATATTTTGCATTGACCCACTGAAACGCATGAATGTAAAGCATTACCGTGTGTTTGAAAAATGGCATCGAGTAGCGCATTTTTGTTTTTCATCAGCCATAATTTACATCCTAGTTTTTGGAATGTTGTTAAATTTCTACAACCTAATATTCCAACTTCCTTTTGAAGCACAGTTCGCCCCATAGGAATTAGGCCGACTAAATTATTAGCAATTTTCAAACATTTCTCACAATCACTTTGAGTGGCAAATACTAGATCCTCATTCCCAGTGCACATATCTTCCATTTTCGTACAGAAAGCCTATAAATATTGTAAATTTTTTACTGTTACAATTCAACAATTAATTAGAAATACTGTGGTAATTACATGAGGTGACACATTACTATTTTTAACTTTGTGATAAAACTCTTCGCTTATTTCAGTGGAAATTGATTCTGAATTATCTGCATTTTGTATAGAAAATACCAAATTTTTACAAAAGTCACATGGTGAAAAAGCCCTCGTTTGAATAATTATCGCACAAATTCCCAACATTACACCGACTATTAATTTGATTGCGTACATTTTAGCACAGTTTTGGCACACAACGAAGAAAATTATGAAACTGATGAATTACAAATGAAACGATCCGAATTTATACATAGCTGTTGTGTACTATTAGGATGGGGTTTATATTCCGCGCTGATAATGTGAATGTTGATAATGGAAATGTATAAAAATAATGTACAAGCATCAGCGCAGAATATACGCCCCATCCTAATAGTAAACGACAATTAAACATTTGTATCAGTATTATAATTTTCCATTGACATGAATACTGATAATGGAAATGTATAAAAATAATGTGCAAGGGTAACCGGTGATTATTGTAATTTTAATAGTTGTACGAAATTAATCACATCGAAAAAAAAATATGAAATTCATCCTAATCTTTGCTCTTGCTTTAACTTGGGCAGCAGGCGCTCCAGCCGATAAGCAATCCAGCAAATGCGCATTATGTTCGGATTTCGTGGAAATGATAAACGCGAATGTTGATCTGGAAATTATTCCCAATGAATATAATGAATTTTTCGATGAAAATTATTTGGTTCGTGCATTAATTTAAGTTATAAAATAAAATTTCTATTAACTTAGCAAAATATTTTTATTTTTAAGGCTTCATGTCTTGCATCATGCAACTCAGACTTTGCTGAGGAGGACGGGAATACAAACAGTTTAGCATCGAACTCAGACGAACATATATCTGGTTTCGCGGAAGGTGACACAGTTGAACTTCTGTCGATGGTGGGATGTTCATTATGTACGGAAATTATTCAAAAGGTAACGTCGAATTTATTTAGTTTCGATTACGACAGCATAAAGCAAGCAGTATCAAATTCGTGTAGCTTAGTTGACGGTATAGTGAAAACAGCACGCTGCAAGTTATTCGTTAAAGCAAAACTAAATCAAATTGTCGAAGCAATTTTTCGTTACCGCATGGTACCCATGGGTGTTTGCGTTAAATTGGCACAATGTTAAATTAATAATTAAGTGAAATACATTTTTGAATCGTATATTCGAGTAAAACTTTACTTTTGTATTTAAAATAATATTGCAGGCCCTCACTTTCACAAGCTTCCGTTTTGGTTTTCGGTTCATCAAAAATTTCTGAACCCGAGCAACTGTAATTTGAGCAAATAACAACGTACTTCATGTCTGGTAAATTTCCGCTAAATTTTTTCAATTCTAACATGCGAACTTCGTATTGAGGGAACCTAATTAATCATAATTATTCCAGATAAGGTCGAACTAAGGGCAAAAACAATGTTGTAACGGTACCACAACCTCTAAAGCCTTTGGCCGTGCGAAACATAAAACTTAAAAGCCTGATTAGCCCTATTAATGATTTTTTCGAAATGCGAAGCAAATGTCTTGAGGTAATTTAAAATTATCATTAAAGCACTAAATTCACCTGCCCTTGCGAACGCAATACCATTTAATTTATAGCCGTACAATAAGTAACACGCCTCTTCCTATGAACACTTAATGAATGGCTCTTCTTAACATTTACGTCTAATTTGTTCTGTTACCCTAAAGTGCTAGACAATCAAATTTACATTTTACAGGACGGCAGATTTTCATGAGGTCCGTATATAATAAAAATTGAACTCTTTGAAGAATGTCGGATATAACACAATGTAATAACAAAATGCATTCGCCCGATTTTACCGTTTGAACTCGATCACATAAATAGGATTCACTACGCAACTGTAAATTAGAATGAATACTAACTTCCTACAGTTTAGATCGAGATTCTATCAAATACTTTCCAGAAATCACTACTTCTCTAACACTACATCCACTCGCTTACTGTTTTTAATAGAATTTATCACAAATGAAACAAATTCTACTGAATTAGGAGCAGTAGATTTCCCAACGAAAAATCCGTACGGTTGAGAAATAACAATTTTACATTGTATGTAGTTCGCAAAACATAATATGGCAAATGGCACATTCAGATATTTTTGGAATGGCAGATAAAATGAAAATAGCTATATAATTAACAATTAAAGATATATTTCCACTTTTGTGTACAGGAAACGAGATTGAACGATGATTTCCAAAAGTTACAAAAATACCCGTCTTCCAAAAATCTGTTGAAAATCATGGTAAGCGAAATAACAAGAGTAGTATCATCTGGTTCTTATAGTTGTATGAAGAGTTTAACTTACACTTGTAGTTGTATACTGAATTGACCTCAATTTTCAGGGGACCAAAACTACACAATCCATCCGACCAATTGTTTATGTCAAGACAATGTTGATGATGCCTGTAAAAAGTTAGACAACAATTCATTAATCAATTGCGACAATTGATTGTCATCAATTGTTTGTGGATCATTGGTATACACATTAGACTTCAAATAACCCCAACGGAGCAAACCTAGGGGCCAATTAATGTCCCCTCTTCGAGAAATTGCATCATTTTTTTTTCATTTTAAAACAGAATAGAACGCAATGACGTAAATGTTGCTTATCGACATCCAACTCTTAAAATTGATGCTCACGGAACGACAGCTTGCATGACTCAAACTTATGTATGTCATAAAAATCGCAATGACTAACTTATTACCTACTAATTTTTTCTGTATATCCAGAATGGCGGGCGATTTGGATAAGTTCAAGTATATTTTTAATGCAATCAATTTCAGAGTCGAGTTTCTACTTGCACATGTAATAAAAATCGCACAAGATTAATTGAGTTGATCATACACAAAATTTCCATGTAGATTACTAGGGTTTTGGATTACTTTACGTAAAATCATAGACTTTTGTACTTAAATTATAAATTCAAGATAGTCTTGATCTACAGTTAACTAATAGATTACCACGGGTGGGGTCTATTGGTTATCGAGAATAAACAACTTGTTGTTAATATAAGATTTCCATATATTGAGGATTATTAAGATTACCACTGGTGGGGTCTTAATAATCTTGAGAACAAACACTTTGTTTCAGTTGTAAATTTATTCTGAGCGTTTATTTTTAATTTGCTCGTCTTTTTATACAAGATCTCATTCATCCAAATTACACTATTTTACAATAAAAAGAAATAATAAAACATTAATGTTTAGTAAGTATATTAATGAGAAAAGGTGTTGTGTGACATTATAAAGAAAACAATTTATTAATTTGTTAGGTTCCGGCTTGTAGTGTTGATGAGTTGACATAAAATATTGTGTTTTGTTGCACTATTGATCTCAACATATTCCCGGGCCGCCATTTAGATTGTTATACTGTGAAACTTAACATATGCCGGGGCTTCCGTTGCTGCTTTCATGCTTCCGAACGTTGAAGAGGTGAAGGGGGTGGGCGCGTTGTACGCCTTTGTTTAATATAGTTGATGCCCCAAATAATACATATGGCTACACCAATTCAAAAAATTGTGTGTATCATAGTGTAGTGATGGACATGATGAAAATTCCCCTCATGTAGTCGTCCTTCCTTTTCTCTAACCGCTTGTATTTCTTGTTCCAGTTGCGTGGTATCCTGAAGATTTACGAACTGAGGCTCATCGTATCCTATCGTTTTATTTCGAACCCGTGTGATGAACGTCCTTAAGTTGTTGGCTCCGTTTAATGTGCTGAGTGGTCTGCGGAACGATTCGCTTATGTTGTTGGAAGCTGAACCGATGGCGACGATGCATAAATTTGTGTCTCGCAGCACGCATCCAGCCTTGATTTCTAATATTCCTGATCCTTGGAGACTGAGTGATGTAATGCTTTGGCCGCATATAACATCGAATATTATTTCATTTGGAATGGAGTATATCCACTGATTCGTCGCATGGAGTTTAATCCAATGGTTTGATATCTTAACTGACTTAATGGTACATACCCCTTCGGGATTTGCTATTCGTTGTAGGATTGCTAATTCGCATTGATTTTGGTTAGTCATTGCGTTATAAATTGGTGATATTTCACATAAAAATCGGTTATTTTGGAATAGTTGTCATTGTTTCACTTCTTCTCTCGTTAGTAATGAAAAATGTTCCCGGTGATCATCTACTGCTAAGTATTCCGAATTGGTGGTAATGTACGACTGCGTGTTGTTGTGCTCTATATTAGGAACTGGAAATAGGGCGAGTAGGGTATAATCCAGCGCAAAGGATAGAGGAATGGTGATTTTTATTATGATGTTGCCCTGGATTACTCTACTGCGTAATCTCATGCTGCGATATATGTGAAGGAGATCAGAGATGCCATGCCCAGGTGTGGTTATGGTTGTTGGTATGTGTTGTTTGATTAATTCGAGCTCTTGTTGTAATTGAGCGGGGGCGAGTAATGAGGGATGCAATAAATTCTTGTGTGCGTTCTGGACCACATCAAGTAAGGCTTGCTGCGTGTCTTCCAAATTCTTTAGAATTAACATCAGTTCAATTGTTGAGGTTAATATCGATCGAATCTTTTCTTCTCTGATGGAGTACTCATTTAATAATTCCATTTCAGCATTCAGCCTTCTCTGCTTCTCTATCAGGTTGTGTAATGATTCCATGGTGAGCTTTGAATTATGTTTTACCAGGTTGATTGTGTTATCTATTATGGTGGTATGACTCTTTATCAATGATTCTAATTGTTGCTCATCGTTGTTGATGGCTTCAAATTGTGCCTCATAATATCTTGCCTCACGTTCTGTCAAGATCCCAAACATATCGCCTAACACTAGGCCTATGGTGTCTCCTAGGCCTCGTTTTGGTCGTTGTACCTCCTTGTTGCTTGCTAATAATAATTCATTGTCCGCAATCAAATTGTTGTATTGCCATTGAATTTGTTGAAGAATTAGGTTGCAATTTAACCCAGCTATATTCAAGCATGCCGCCTTTAATTCATATTGTGTTTGCTTAAACGTTTCAATTTCTTCCCAGTAATTGCTCATGTTGTAATAAACCACCAATGTCCATTTCATAGCTACCACTTCGAGTTTACCTATTTCTTCGAAGTAAATCCCTGTGGAATGATTGAAAGGGGTTATATGTACGTTGGCCTGTACAAGTCCCATAAAACAACAAATGGATAATATGGCTAGCGCTAGATGATTGACGGTCCCCCTGTTCTTTACGCGTCTATGAGGCTGTCGCCTTAAAACTTGATTGTTCTTCTCCGGTGATTGCAATTCTCTAGGTTGACCTCGGTTTGCTTTCATGAGCATAATTTTTTGTAAGCCTTCTTCAATTGGTAACTTACACAATTTCACAATCGGTCGCTTATATGTTGCGTTTTCGCATTTGACTGTCGCTACCCTAACTAAATCATCTTTTCCAGCGTGTGTTTCCACGATTCTCCCTAGCTTCCACCGTGTGGCAGGTTGTTGGTCGTCTTTTAATAATACCAGGTCGTTGATCATTAAGTTTGACTGGCTGCTCTTCCATTTAGTTCGTTGTTGTAGTTGGTGAAGGTATTCGGAGGACCACCGTTTCCAAAAGTCCTGAACCATTCTCTCGACTACATGCCATCTCGTTCTTAACGATATGCGGTCAATTTCTGCGGCTGGTAGCGCCTTGAGAGAATCTCCTATCAAGAAGTGCCCCGGCGTTAGTGCTGACAGATCTGCAGGATCACTTGTCAGCGGTGTTAGGGGGCGAGAATTGAGACATGCTTCTATTTGGGTAGTCACGGTACATAGCTCTTCGAAAGTGAGTGTTGTTTCACCTATGATCCGTTTGAGATGGAATTTCATTGATTTAATTCCTGTCTCCCATATTCCACCGAAATGAGGCGTAAGAGGTGGTATGAAGTGCCAATTGGTTCCATTGTCAGATATCATAGTGGCAATGTCGCTTGGTAATGTCATCATTGCGCGACGGTAATCTCTCTGCATTACGTTGTTTGCTCCTACGAAGTATGTTCTATTATCAGAGTAAATGTCGGTGCATAATCCTCTCCTGGATATAAATCTTTTGTAAGCGGCAATGAAGGATTCAGTTGTTAAATCGCTTATTATTTCAATATGGATGGCCTTCGTTACCATGCATATAAAAAGAGCAATGTATGCCTTATATGTCTTGTGACCCCTGCCTTTGGCTGATCTTAATTGGATGGGCCCCGCATAGTCGATTCCCGTTTTGATAAACGGTCTTCCCGGCCTCACTCTTGCTGATGGTAGGTTCCCCATTAGTTGTTCGGATGAATGTTGTTTGTGACGAAAGCAAATAATACATTTTTGAATTATCTGTCTTACAGCTCGTTTACCATCAATGATCCAGAATTTGTTTCTTAATGTTGCTAATGTCAATTGTGTGCCTCCGTGTAATGTACCAATATGAGCATCTTCTATTATTCTTTTCGTAACTATGTTGTGCCTGCTCAGTATTACAGGGTTTTTGCTTGAACTTGGGAGTATTGAATTTTGTAGCCGTCCGTTTAGCCGTAGCAACCCGTTTTCATCTATAGTTGGATTTAGTGATAGAATTTTGCTCTTCGTGCTGATTTTTTCAGCTTAATTAAGACAGTTGATTTCCTTATAGAAATCTTGTCTTTGTACGAGCTTGAGAATTATTATTTCTGCGTTTTGGAGTTCTGCACCAGTTAGTTCATTTCTATTGTTGTTTCTACGCGAGCAGTTGTTGATGAACCTTTTGCAATATGCGACTATACGCTTCAATTTGTTGTAGCTGGAGCATCGTTCGAATAAAGGAAAAGCGTGATCTTCCGTAGTTATTGTCATAATTTTTATTGCTTTTTCTTCTAACTCTTCTGGTTTAAGGGTGCTATTTTGCATAATAGGGTTGATTGCCTTCCATCTGGTGAGCTTTTGTCGAAGAAAATCTGGACCTTCCCACCACAATTTTTTTTTTTTGAGTGCTAACGGTGTTGTGCCACGTGAAGCTATATCCGCTGAACTATCGCATGACTTTACGTGGTGCCATGTTGCTTCTGGTAGCATAGTTTTTACTGCCGAAATTCTGTTTGCCACGAACGTTTTAAATTTGTTTGGTTCCCCTGTGATCCAACATAGTGCAATGGTCGAATCTGACCACGCATATGTTTTGAGGTTGTTGATTTTCAAGCTTCTTTGTGTGTGTTTAAGTAATTTTGCCAATAGTAGAGTTGCATTTAGCTCCAATCGAGGAATGGATAGCTTTATTTTGGTTGGCGCGACTCTTGTCTTCGAGGTTAATAATTGTGTTGTTATAATCCCTTCTTTATTTGTTGTTCGACAATATACTGTGGCTGCGTATGCGTATTCTGAGGCATCAGCGAACCCGTGAAGCTCCGTTTCGACCTCGTCTGTTGTATTTACCCATCTCTGGATTGTTATGTTTTTGGTTTCACTTAATTCTTTCTTGTATTTTACCCACTTTGTATTTATGTTTTCTGGCAAGGGTTGATCCCAATCTATTCCTGATGTCCATACTTCTTGCATCATGATTTTGCTGTGATTGTTATTGGGGAAAGCCATCCAACGGGATCAAAGAGCTTGGATGAGTCGGATAACAGCGAGCGTTTGGTTGACTGCTTGTCTGATAGTTGTAATGTTTCTACGTTGAATTTGAAAAGGTCCTTTTGTGGATCGTATAGAATTCCCAATGTTTTAATGCAGTCATTTAACTTGATTTGAACGTCACCCGTGCCGTGTAGTTCTCTGGGAATATGGTTCAATACTTCTCTTGAGTTAGAGAACCATTTCCTTAAATTCAGTCCACCTCGTTCTGTGAGCATCTTTAATTCTTGTACAGATCGAAGGGCTTCCTCTATGTTGTTAGAACCTGTTAACAGATCATCCACGTAAAAATCTGTCAGTATGATGCTTGCTCCTATTGGATAATCATTATTTCCGTCGGTAGCTAGTATTTTAAGGCTCTTATGGCTAAAAAACTGGCGGCTGTTGTTCCGTATGTTACCGTTTTTAACTTGTATGCCTCCATTGGCTTGGAGGGGTTGCTTCGCCATAGAATTCGTTGATAGTTCTGGTCTTGTTTGTTAATCCAGATTTGTCGATACATTTTTTCATTCATTCGATACATTTATTATCTGCTGTCATTACGATCTTGTGTTTTCGCCATCGTAGTAAAATATCTGCTAAATCTTGTTGTAATTTTGGACCATTCATCATGCAATCGTTTAGAGATACTCCCGTTGTTGTTTTAGATGAGGCATCAAACACTACTCTTAGCCTTGTTGTTGTGCTGTCTTTCTTGATTATGCCATGATGCGGTATATAATAGATATTGGTTGATTTACCATCTTCTGGCTTTTCTTGTACTTGTTCCATGTGCTTCAAATTAATATTTTCTTGCATGAATTGATGATATAATTGTTTGAACGGCGCATCTTTCTTGAATCGTTTTTCTAATTGTATCAATCTGGCAGCGGCCGTCTTCCTGGATTCCCCTAGTTCGGTTTGGTTACCCTTAAAAGGAATTCTTACTGTGTATCTGCCGTCTGGACCTTGTTCTACATTCGACTCAAAATGCTTCTCTATCATGATTTCTTCTTCAGTGGTATCTCTCTCTTCAGGTATTGAGTCGTTTTCTACCAGCAATCTCAGTTGATCCTCTATACTTTTAGTTGCAATCATCGTTGTTTTATGCTGACTACCTGTGTTGTTCCTGCTGCCCAATATAATCCAACCGAAATCCGTTCGTTGTGCCATTGGCTCTAGTTGACCTCCCTTGATGATGTTGCTGATTAGTATTGATGGAAAATAATCCGCGCCAAGTATAAGATCAATTGGCTGTGACTGGTTGTAGTGTGGATCAGCCAGTTGTATTTGGTTGAGATGCGTCCAGCTGGTTGTGGCAAAGTCCACCTCGGGGAATTGTTGGTCGAGTTTGTCGAATATCAATGGTTTGATATTCATTTGGAAATCTCCATCAAATCTAGGCGATATTTTTAGATTGATGGTGTTTCTGCAAATGCCTGCTTTTTTCCCATCTACTCCTGAGATGGTAACGTGTACTTTCTCTTTTTTAAAGTTGAATAAATTTGCGGCCTTGGAGGATATTAATGTGGCCTGTGATCCTGGATCAATTAGAGCTCTTTGTGTGAAACAATCGCCTGTGCCAGTTGCGGCTCTGACTAATGCAGTTGGCAGTAAAACTTGTACTAGCTGACTGATCACGAATGTTTTGGCGGTTTTGACACTACTTCCGGTGGTTGATGCTGCATTATTGCAGTGTAGAAGTGTGTGGTGTCCTTCTTTACACACAACACATGTTTCTGCCTGGCAGTTTCTTCCTTGATGCTGGCTTAAACATTGTATGCACAAGTTGGATGAGTTGACGAGCCTTGCTCGTTCTAATGTTGACATCTTAACCATGATGCTCCTTACACCCTTCCACCCAACATGTTTTGGTTAACATGGCTGTATTCACTCGTTTCAATGGTGATATGTATTGCATGTGTGGTCGTGGTGCTGTTGCTCTATGATTGCCCATGGCTTCCAAAGATTGAAACCTTCTCTCCAGGAATCCAAAGAAATCTTCCAGTTGTGGAATTTCTCTGGGCTTCTCAATAGTTGTCTCGTATATCTTAATGGATTCTGGGCCAAATTTTTTGTTTAAAATGAAACCCACGAATGCCTCGAAGGGCGAATCCATATTTAGCCGCTTTATCGTGCCGTATCGTGCAAATTTCTCACTGTTTGGGCGGATGGTATCTGAATTGTGGCCAGTGACAATAGTGCATTAAACTGATGGTTTGCCAGTAGCCTCACGTTGTTGTACCTTGCTTGGATTATGTTCCAAGCGGTTTGGTAGTTGTCACCTGTTGTTGTTAAGTGACTGATAATTTGGGCTGCTCCCTTCTGCAGGTGTGATTTCAGATACGTCATCTTTACCGTATCTGTTAGTTTGCTGTTTTGGTGGATCAGCTCAGTGAATATATCGTTGAACGTTTCCCACCGTTCATAATCACCATAAAAGATCGGGATTTCTACCTTAGGCAGTTTCACCTGTGCTGCTGATCCTGCTGTGGTTGTTGTCTTGGGCTGAAACTGTTGTAGTTTGATCATTGCATCTTCTACCCTCTCTTGAAGCTTGGCATAATAATCTTCTCTAAAGTAGTTGGATGTTTGTTCGTCTTCTTCCAGCTCTACTAATAATTCTGTGTGATGGGCTGCGATTTCTCCCATGTCCTTTTCTAATTGTCTCGTTTTGATTTATTTATTTATTTATTTATTTATTACCAACTTATATATAACTGGTTACATCACTTAATAAAAAATTTAATAAAATTATATAATGTAAAGATTACCAATAAATCAAAAGAAGCTTCGACATCAATTCCTTAAATGCATTTCTAGACAGATTAAAGTCAAAAGCCGGCCGTACTTTATTAAAGGAAGCAGAAGAATGATAAACCGGCTCACATTTACCGTAGTTTTGCCTACAAAACGGCAACTTAATTTATAAATCTTTATCGCGCAGCACACGTAATGGAGTATATATATCAAGCAAACTCAAAATTTCCGAACAATCGATTTTAGACACCAATAAATCTCGAACAAACATTGCGCTAATTTCAATTCTACGAATAAATAGCGGCTCCATATTTATTAATTTACATCTACCTCGATACGCTGGGAGTATGAAAGCAGGTACATTCGCATCTCTAGGCAACCTTCGTAGTGCGTACATTAAGAATCGCTTCTGAACCCTTTCTATGCGATCTGAATAGTTAATATAAAACGGATTCCATATTACAACACCATATTCCAACAATGAACGAACAAAAGAGACATATAAAGTTTTAATCACGTAAGGATCATGAAAATCCTTAGCAAACCTTTTAACAAATCCAAGCATAGAATTCGCTTTAGAAATGCAACCTTCAACATGTTTATGGAACGATAAATTCGAAGTAAAGGTTATACCTAAATCTTTAAAAGTATCAACAGTTTCAATACTACAACCATCAAAGTAGTAATCGTAACTAGTGGGTAAGACTACGCGGGTGAAACACATTGTTTTGCATTTGGAGATGTTTAGAATCAAATTATGCGATGTACACCAAGCCTTGAAGTTTGTCAGGTCAGACTGAAAGTCAAGTGCATCATTGGCGCAAGAAATAGTTTTGAAGATTTTTATATCGTCCGCATAAATGAGAATGTCGGAATGACTTAGACAGTTGACCACATCGTTTACGAAAAGAATGAAGTGCATGGGACCCAAATGGCTGCCTTGAGGAACTCCTGAAGAAACATCAATCACTCTTGAAGTGAAGCTGCCAATTTTCACAAATTGAGTTCTGGATTTTAGATATGATCTAATCCAATCAACTGGCAAGTAGTTACAATTCAATGAAATAAGTTTCCGCAACAGCAAGTCATGATCGATCTTGTCAAAAGCCTTACAAAAATCAGTGTAAACGACCTGCACAATATTACCATTTAATAGAGCCCTTGAAATACAATTAGTAAACAAAACTAAATTAGTAATAGTTGACCTACCAGGGAAAAATCCATGCTGTTTGGAAGAAATGAAAGTCTTAACATGAAAGAATAATTGATCTTTAACTAGTTTCTCAAAAATCTTTGGTAAAACTGAAAGAATACAAATACCTCTATAGTTCTCGACATCGCTTCGAGATCCGGATTTGAAAATCGGCTTAATAAGTGAGCGTTTCCATGCAATAGGAAAGCAACCCTCAGCAAGACTTTTATTAAATAGTACGGAGATATGGGAAGAAATTACCTTACCGGTTAATTTTAGAAAAATGGGTGGAATAGAATCGAAACCGGCACTTTGGTTAATATCAATATTAGACAATTCGGATAAAATAGTATCCACTTCCAGACGAAACATTGAAAACTTAGAATTACTTGCAACATTACTGAAATTACCAAGATTTGATTTCGAACTATATACACTCTGAAAGAAATCAGCAAATAAATTACAAGTATCCTGTATGTTATCACAGGAACGGTCGTTCAAATACATCGTAGAAGGGTAACCATTAGACTTACTTTTGTAGTTAACAAAATGCCAAAAATTATTTGGCTTCGATTTAATTAATGATTCAATTTCCAGAATATAACAGCTGTAAAGAAATCGGTTTAGATATATATACTTCTTACGTAATACATCAAACGAGTTGTAATTAACAACATTAGAATGCAATTTATATTTCTTGTGAGCCTTGTCCTTTCTATTTTTTAGATTTATCAACTCATTATTATACCACGGTTCCTTCTTAACGTTAAAAGCTTTCAGTCTAGGGATAAATTTCTCAATACCTAGATTAATAATTCTATAAAATTCGATTAACATGTCATCAATACTATTACAAGCATAAAAAAACGACCAATCATACGTATCCAGAAATGCATTTAAAGAATTGTAATCGCCCTTTATAAAGTTGTAAGTCCATGAATTAACATTTTCTTCGACTAACTCGCAACATTCAAACATAACTGAAATATTCAGTGGAGAGTGGAAAATACTAGACGATCCAGCCAAATCCTCACACGTCGATACGGTCACCTCATGATCAAATGGTACAAAAACCAGATCCAACACATTACCACTATTATTCGTAACACTGTTACATTGCTTTAACCCCAACGAAAATATTTCCGATATGAAGTTATCCATTTCATCGTTCATGTTAATAGGAGTCAAATTGTGATCAACATACTCCCACACAATATCCGGAATGTTAAAATCTCCAAAAATAAATAGACGATCCTCCGGCTGAAGAAGTGGAGCAATATTTGATTTGACAGTGTCCACAAACCTTTGATAAACTGGCATACTCGAATGACAGGGTATATATGTAACACAGATGATCAGCGAATATGAATGGAATTGTATACGTACAGCAACAATTTCGGCAACGCAATTAGCCAACGTTATCAGACTGGATGAATATTTGTTAGAGACTGCGACTACAATACCGCCACCCTTTTCGTAAGTGTCCCTTTGCAGATGCCTGTCCCTCCGGAAAACAGCATAAGATGACGGAAAATACTCCTCAGTTTTAAAGTGGATTGTTAACCACGTTTCAACAATGCAAATAACATCAAAGTCTTCCTCTAAAATTGACAAATACAGAGATTTTGATTTGGCTCTGATACTATTCGAATTATGGTAGTAGATATTTAAGAATGACCGCGGCTGGGGAACTGCTTCACTGCTACGAAGAGTAAACAATGGTGTCTGCAGTAACGGGGAAGTTACTTTAGATGTTGAAACACGGTCCCTGTCCGGTTTTTTGCTATGCGTGGATAATTAGTAAATGGCCGGATTATTACACCAGGAGGCCAAGCATTGGAGTTATTTAGCAGGTCGAAATGGGCCTCCTTCAACCCAATTTTAAAGGAAACGAACGTGAGTGAACTGTCCAATATGCGGTCTTTGGAGAGTAACAGTTTACAATTAATTTCCTCAGGTGAGCAATTTTTCAGTTTTTCACAGATGTAGTTAACAATCAGATCAGATGAGACGGATGGATCAATACGACTGATATATAAATATTTCTTATCAGGTATAGAAACAGTTTTAATCGAATTGACAGGTGTGCCTGTCCCTACGACAACTTGCGCTAACCTCGGCAATTCGCAATTAACGGAGTTGGAGCCAGACTCTACAACTTTTGACAAAAATGGTTTAGTGGCGTTATCGTCACCCAACTTATTTATCAAGGTATTGATCAATTTGCGGTTTTCAGCAACCTCCGTTTCAATCTTCTTTAAATTTAAATTTTCAGCGGCTTTGTCTACAATGACGTCAATTTTCTTCAGAATCCTGGACATGTTGTCATTCGCGCTCAGTGGTTTGCAGCAATCGCCAAGATAGCATATATTGCCATATTTTTTAATTGAATTGATCGCAGCACGGTCAATTCCATTGCAGTCATAGCAAAATTGGTTCTCGCAGAGACTACATTTGACGATGTCAGTATACGAAGCAGGAAACATTTTTTTGCAAGTGTTGCAAGACATTAACGGTGTATGTATTATAATAAACGTTGACAGAACTGTATTATATTTATTATTTAATTATTTAAATTGATAATTATATTAACGATCAAATCGTAGTCAATCACAGTGTAGATGAATTTATGAATAAATAAAAACAGTTTATGTAGATGTAAATTGTCACGATTACGATGGAATGACACAGAACAGATTTTAAAATAAATAAAATAAATAAACAGCTATGCACAATTATCACAGTTATATAAATTATCACGATTATGTAGAAATATCACAGTTATTTTGAATGTGTGTGTGCACTGCGACACTATAAATTATCACAGATTATTAGAATTATGACAATTATGTAGAAATATCAAAGTCAATTTTATAGTTTTAACACAGTCGGTTTAATATAGTAACCGCTTCTCAAAAACATGAACAATTTAATTGGCAACGGTTTATACAATATAACACTATATGCACAACAAAAATATTTTTAATTTTTTAATATTAATTTAAAATAAAATAAAATACGTCTGTACGCTTCAACGACCAAACGAGAATGATATTCACATATTCCTCAGATATGTTGTTGGTTTCCAAGGAATAATTTATTGACGCCAATTTCTGATATAACTGCCGCATGAGCACGTCTTGCCTCTTGAACAATTTTGTGTTGTTGTTTCCTTCAAACTTTGCTGCTTGGAGGGCCTCGATTGAACTACTCATCAGTGGTTGTTGTTGTTGATTTGCCGCTGAGTGACCTTGTTTAATTTCCTCCTTTTGGGAATCGGTTGATGAGCTTTATGTATGGTATCCAACCGAATTGATGGTGTTGTTTTATATGATGCCTCGACAAGTGGGTTTGGTAGTTGTAGGACTTCTTGTGACGTTGTTGGTGTCAATGGCGGTCCGCTATTTAGGCGATACCGCATTTCCTCTATCAGCTTATTATAAACATCTGTCATGTTTTTTCTTGTTGTGAAATAAGCGTGATTTTGGCCCAGAGGCGGGACCATTCCTAGAATTTTGTCATCGATTCCAACGAATTCGTTATATAGCGTTTTTAGATTCGCTATTCTCTTCTTTAAGCAAGACTTCGTTTTTCTGTCTTCACCGTCTTTTCGATAGTGTCTCTCTAGCTGAACTATCTTTCCACTTGTTACCTCTTGGTATTGAAGTAACTCATCCATCTTGTTGTTGTTTGGTTTACTTGTGGTGGTTTTGATGCTTGTTGTTGCTTAGCTTCTCCTTTGACGGTAAGTTATGTGCCTGTTGTTGCTTGGCTGCTGGTGTCGTCACCCTTGACGACGTTACAGACTGTCTGTCTATATTTCTATTTGCCGGTTGTTTTAATGGCTCGAAGGACCATGTAAAATCATAGACTTTTGTACTTAAATTATAAATTCAAGATAGTCTTGATCTACAGTTAACTAATAGATTACCACGGGTGGGGTCTATTGGTTATCGAGAATAAACAACTTGTTGTTAATATAAGATTTCCATATATTGATGATTATTAAGATTACCACTGGTGGGGTCTTAATAATCTTGAGAACAAACATTTTGTTTCAGTTGTAAATTTATTCTGAGCGTTTATTTTTAATTTGCTCGTCTTTTTATACAAAATCTCATTCATCCAAATTACACTATTTTACAATAAAAAGAAATAATAAAACATTAATATTTAGTAAGCATATTAATGAGAAAAGGTGTTGTGTGACATTATAAAGAAAACAAATTATTAATTTGTTAGGTTCCGGCTTGTAGTGTTGATGAGTTGACATAAAATATTGTGTTTTGTTGCACTGTTGATCTCAACACTTTATAGAATATTTTTATAAACAGGGAACTTAGGTGACTAACCGTGCGATTCTGATGTTAATGCCCGGTTGCACACAAAACGAGTTAACCATTTGACAGCAATCTAATTGATAAGTCTAAACTCCGGTTAAAATTACATTTCGTTTTACAAAAAAAATTCCATGGTTAGTTAACAAATATGTCGATATCGAAACTCTACTTTTGGGATTCGAAACTCTACTTTTGAACGAGCAACACCTAAAAAAAAAAAAAAAAAAAAAATAATTGTGCAGTGAAAAATATATAAATCAAAATATAATAGTTCCAATTAAATACATTTTTAATCATAATAACCATATAAATATTAGAACTCTAAATTAATAAAATTATCGTAATAATTCAATTAATTAATCAATCATTTAAATATTGGAATTATTTCTTGTGTTACAATAAAATCCGTTTTAGTGCAACTGTTTATGATTTCATTCATTTTGTGAAAACGTTATTGGTATATACAATTTGTTTCTTTCAAATCCGTTATACTGTACATACTGTTTATTATTTAATTCAATTTCGGAAATCATTTTTGGTTTATTTTTATTGCTGTGTACACTTACCACAGATAATTTTTAAACTGTATTTGTACTATGTCTGAAACATGTAACACTTGCTCTTCCAATATTACTAAGGGAAGATTTCCTGGTGTCAAATGTGGTGGACCTTGTATGAAACCATTCCATATCAAATGCGCTCGCATATCTGATGATCTTCTACAAGGCATCAAAAATCGATCTGTGAATTGGTTATGTGAAGACTGTCGCGCAACGTCAAACCAATCAATTATGGATGATGATCAGGTTGCGTCGGACTCGGCAAATATGAACGTTAGTTTATCCGATGTTATGACCCAGCTTAAACGCATGGAAAGTAAGCTATCAGCACTTGAAGATTTAAAAACCATTGTTACATCGTTAAAATTTGAATATGAGGAAATCAAGTCGAATGTTTGTGTTTTGGAGGAAAAATTGCTTGTGCAAGACAACAAATTACGTCATTTGGAAGCTGAAATTGATAAACCAAATCAACAGCAAAATGTATCCAACATTATTATCAGTGGCTTACCATCTAACCATGAAGACATTCGTAGTTTAATAACTTGTGTTATCAAAAAAATAGGGGTGAACATAAATGGTGATCAAATAGTCTCAGTTGAGAAGATCGATAAAAAAATTACTGTCAACGCTGCTACAAATAGAAACCACTTCAAGCCATTGATAAGAGATTTCTTTATTGTGAAACTAAACTCAACTGAACTTAAAAACAATATTTTAATGCAAATGCGAAAACACAAATCACTGTCTACTCAAGATTTGGATGTATTTCTACCAGTAAACCATCCAGTCCAGCGTATCTACATTATGCATCACTTAACAGCGTTCCAGTCAAATTTATACCGTGAGGCTAAAAATATAAAAACATTATATAAGTATAATTATTTATGGTGCAAAGCTGGACAAATATATTTACGGAAATCTGCAGGGTCTGATGTTCATCGAATTGCTTCGGTCAACGATATTTTTCGGATTAAAAACATTCACAAGAAAATTGAAGGCAATACATCTGATTGAACTATCTGGGAACCTGGAAATTTATAGATTGTTAAGTATTGTGATTTATTTACCTGTACTAGCTCAGTTTTTATTTTTTCTTGTGTTTTTATTTTATTTTATTTTATTTTATTTTATTTTATGTTGATTTCATCGCCACTATCAATTGCTTTGTCTATTTACATTTCCTTAACAGATTTAATTAGTCAAATTTTTTTGTGTTTAATTTCTTTTACGTTGGCACTATTGAATATTAATACTATGAATGTAAAGCACGATGTAAGTTATTTTTGGTCGTTTTACTCGTTTTTTGTTTTTTCTAATATTTTAAATTTTTACGTAAACATATCTTTTCTTATCATTAAGCGAATTTTAAATTCAACGCGATATTTTATGATTATTGCTCTATATTATATTTTTGCTCAATTTATTTTTATCATTGTTTGTAAGTTATTTTTGATTTGCATTTTTTATGAGTAGTAAATATAGCATACTGCACCAAAATATTAGAAGTTTAAGAGCAAATTTTGATATGTTAAGTACGTTTGTAGCCAGTCTGAATACTCTACCTGATTTGATTTTTGTTTCTGAAATTTGGATTTATTCGAACGAAACAACAGAATTCAATTTGCCTAATTACAGCTTTAAAGCTTGCTGTAACGATAATTACCGCGCCGGTGGAGTTGGTGTCTTTATACATAAAAATCTAACAGTTATATCATGCTGTACTTGTAATTGGACTTCAACTGATGTTCTTAGATTAGACATTCAACTAGGTAAAAATCTTTGGATTTTTCTGTGTTTTTACCGTTTTTGTAATAGTGATCTTAATGATTTTTGCAATGATTTAGATAATTTGCTGGGTACTATTAACAATAATAACACAGTGATCTTAGGTGATATTAATATAAATCTATTGAATAACGTAAGCTGTTTTAACTACCAAGCAATGCTTGCATCATATGGATTCCTCAGTGTATCTAACAATCCAACTAGGAATCTATCATGTTTAGACCATGTTTTTGTTAAATCCAGTAGTACATATACTTTTAGTATTGATAATTTACCAATACATTTTTCCGATCATAATTTAATTACTCTCAGTATTTGGGTAGAATCGAATAGACCTGTGATATGTTATAGTGGAAAGAGTTCAAAAGTTAATTATGACAAACTTAGAGATCGCCTTCTAGTTGAAAACTGGGATCTTGTTTACCATGAAAAAAATTGTAATACAGCATTCGATATTTTCTTAAATAAATTAATTTCCCATATTGAACTTTCCAAAGAAATAATTACTTATCGCATTAGCAAGAAGTTAAAGCCCTGGATGAATTATTATCTTTTGTGTAAAATTAATAAACTTAAAAAAATTTCTAAAAAATTAAGAAGGTATCCAAATAACACTCGGTTAGAAAATTATGTAAGAAAACTCTCTAAGCATGTAAATATGACTGTTAAACGGGTCAAAAGAGTATATTACAAAGATAAATTTGGTTTAATAGGGAATAATCCTAAGCTTATGTGGAAGGAAATTGATGATATTTTGGGTAGAAATACGTCCCAAAACAAGAACCAAATAACACAAATTTATGAATATCAATCAAACGTTCTTCTTACTGATGATCAGAATATATGTAATGAATTTAATAAATTTTTTATAACTGTTTCATCCGACATGACTTCCAATATTTTTCCTAATAGTACTAACAGTGGAGAGCAAAAACAATTTATTTTTGGAAACCGTGATAGTTACTGTACTTCTTGTTATTTCGATGAAATTAATTCTTTGGAGATTATTTCTGAAATTCAGAAGTTAAAAAACAAACATTCTAAAGGATTTGATGGAGTAGATAATATCATTGTTAAAAATTGTGCCTGGTATTTGGTTGATGTATTAAAATTTTTATTTAATTTAAGTCTAAAGAGCGGAATTTTTCCAGACGCCTTAAAAATAGCTGTTGTTATTCCAGTTTTTAAAAAGGGTGATGCTCTGCAATTAAACAATTACCGACCGATCTCACTATTGAGTACTTTTTCAAAATTATTTGAGAAATTAATTAAACGACGATTAGTCTCTTACCTTGGTAAAATAAAATTTTTTAGTGATCACCAATTTGGATTCATAGAAGGAAAATCTACGGAAGAAGCTCTTTTAAATTTTCTGAGCAATATTTATTTAGCAATCAACAACTCTCAGAAATGCTCAGCAGTATTTTTGGACATTTCAAAAGCATTTGATACTGTTAACCATGACATACTCATAATGAAATTGTCAAGTATTGGTGTTAGAGGCAAATTATTAGATTGGTTTATAAGTTACCTTCGTAAGCGTAGTCAAATTGTAAAAATTAATAACGTGAATAGTCCTCCAGGTCTTCTAAAATGTGGTGTTCCTCAGGGCTCAGTTTTGGGACCCTTATTGTTTTTAATTTATTTCAATTCTATCTTTGAAACTAATCTTAGAGGGTGTGATACAGCGTTTGCAGATGATTTGGCTTTGACATATGCGTCTAATGATTACGTTGATATTCAACGGTTTATCAATTTTGATTTATGCACTCTAAGTAAATGGTTTTTTTATCACCGACTTGTTGCTAGTGAAAAATCTAGAATTATGCATTTTAGACGGCCCGACATAACAGTTGATCAAAACTTTTTCAAGTATCACGTATACCCGTGTGATAAGAATCCATGTTTTGGGCAATGTTTTGATTTGCCCTGCATAAATGAGTTTAAATACTTAGGTGTAACAATTGACTCGCAGCTAAATTGGACCTCCCACCTAACTAATATCAGGAAAATTGTTATTACTGCAGTGCATAAATTTTATAATCTTCGACCTTTGTGCCCTTCTTTTATTTTAAGAAGGTTATATCATGCTCTTGTTGAATCTATCTTAATGTATGGTATAACTAGTTGGGGTGGAATTTACTTTGCTAATATTGCAGATCTTTTTGTAGCGCAAAAAAAGAATTATCAAATTAATTTATGCTTGTCCAAGGAATACACCCACTATTCCGCTTTTTCGCGAGTTAAACTTGTTGCCTCTAAGGTATTTGTATGTTTTTAAAGTATTGAAAATGTTTTTTGTTCGTAGAAATAGTTATCATAGTCGAATATACCACGTGTATAATATGAGAAATCCAAACAATTTTGTCGGTCTTCGTTGTAATAGTGAAAGGTTTAGAAGATTTTATTTATATATGGCACCTTTTTGGTTCCATCTTTTACCTAAAAATGTGAAAATGCTTCCATCTGCGCAGAAGCATAAATTTAACAGGGAAATTCGGACTTGGTTACTTGACATCGATGATATCGAGCAATATTTTTAGTATAAATGTTAAATTACATTATGTTCTAATGTGCCGTCGTGTAGTTAAATATATCTATTTTAATAACTGAGCTTGTATTTTGTTGAAGATTATTGTTAATTATGTAAACAAAGAATATTATATAAATTTTAATTAAAATTTGTTTTAAATTGCTCCACTACAGACATAATGTCTATAGGAGCTGTACTTTATTTCATATTTTATAATGTTGTTTCAATTAGATTTTAATTTTGTATTTATTTTATTGAAATAAAGATAGTAATAATAAAAAAAAAAATAATAAAAAATATTTTCGATATAATTAAATTTTACTCAACCCTACTGATAAAAAAAGCGAAATATCCGTTATTTTTATTTTGACGTTAATAAAAATTGTGTTCTTCTTATGATATGTAATAAGATATCGATAATAAAATTTCTGCTATATGTACAAAGAAAAACCATCAATATGAGCTTTGTATCAAAAAACGGTACGTGATAAAGTGATGCTATTTGTAATTTTATATAATTGGTTTGTTTAACAGTCTTTTATTAAATTTCGTTTACAAAAAACAAGCAAATTCCAAAACCCGTGCGCCCAACCTTTCAAATACAGAAAAAATATTGCTTTTAGAAATGATAAAGCAATATTGGCGCATTATCGAGTGCAAGAAAACGGACAAGAGAGCTTAGATCATACAGGAATGCGCAACAGCTTAGATCCTTGTATGAACAATTGAAAAAAAAACGCAAAAAAAGAAAAATCCGCCGATAAGGTAATATGTTTGTTTCTTTAGTTATGTTAATTAATAGTTAATGCATACAATTTTAATTATTATTTTAAGGTTGCCACTTTCATGATTGGTGGGGGAACAAAAAATTCAGAAATTTCTGAAGTAAGCAATAAAACGCTTGAGGTTTTGGAGCCATTGACAATTACGCCCCTTGTAAATAGGTTCGACGCCAGTGCTGATTACAACATCAACTTACTGGTACTATTATTCCAATTTCAAGTTATGGTTTGATAATGGTACACCATTATTTTGATAATTATTATATTTTTATTTATTTAGCTCTACGACGAAACGTGTATTTTGGAGGATTTAAACAATTCTACTATCTAAAGAGATGAGCAGCGATCTAACTAGCGTCCAGAGATTGAAGAAGATTGTGAAATTGAATTTCTGGAAGAAAATCCGCAATCTTCTGCATCAATTGCACCATCGAACGAGACAAATTTTACAGGTAAAAGCCCCACTCAGCACATTCGAAGAAAACGACCAGCTATACGAGGACTATAGGAAGAATTGACAGAAATTTGCGCTACAAAATATAAAAAAATTTGTAAAAGTTGCCAATTTGAAGAAGAGTTAATGAAAATGAGACGCGAGCGGCACGAAATGGAGACAGCAGTGCTGAAAGAGCAGAAACAACTATTGTCTCACTGGGGAAAAAACGCAGACCAGGGCCCTACTGCACCAACTACTTATCACTTATTACTTATCAACTTATCATAAGTTAGTTTTTTTGATAATGATAAGTGATAAGTGTTTCACCATAAGTAACAAAATTTCACTCACTTATCAATTTGAAAACTTATCAAATTTTGTTAATGATAAGTGATAAGCATTGCACATCAGAATATCTATAACTTATCAATTGACAAATTATCAAATTTTTATGATAAGTTGTAATGATCTATACAAAAATACTATAAATGTGATAGTGTTTGCAAAATAATATGCTTTCCGCACATTTTATATGTTAAACAATGGTTTTGTACCTACATATATAGCAAAACAATTAAAAAATTCTTATTCTGTAATTTTGCATGTATATAATAATACATGAATAGAAACCTTTCTCAATTGAGAGTTCTTATTTCAGTGTTTAGAATCAATTGTAAAACTTTTTTTTTTGTTGGTTTTAAAATAAATTCTCTTTTCTAACTGTAAATTATTTTTGAACAGTACTTAAATATAAACAATTTATTTTCATAACAAATGAATTAAGAGAATTCCTATTAACAAACAAATTGAATTTAACTACATTATACAAAAATTGCAATCGTCATATACAAACCAAAATGATTTTCCACTATTCGTCTCGTCTGCTTATGAGAACGATTAAATCTTTGCTGTATTGCATCATCCGGATTTTTTCGCATTGGTGGGATAAGCCAATCGTTATGGGGTAAGCACTGTCACCTAAAATCACAGCATCGGGGAACGGACGAAAACAAGACTCAAAATTGCTAAATAGCCTTGTATATCGCAATACTCTGGAGTCATGGACACTACCTGGCCAATTTGGATTTACTGCATAAAAGCTGCGGTCTGGGCCACATACCATCATTGCATTCAGTGAATGTTTTCCATGTCGATTCGAAAAGTGTTCTTCATTTAGGTGCGTCTATATTAATCATTGTTCCATCGATGCAACCAGCTACCTGAGGGTTACCACATATCACAAGAAACTTCTATCCTGGACATTCCTAACCAATGCAGTGTTATTAGTAGCTGCTGTAGAGGACTCAATGCGCAGTTTCGGTCGCTTCCATGGTGCAAATTTGTTCCTATTTTTAATACTACGTGGTCAATTTGTTCATGTGACAAACGAAAATTTTTTATCACTACCGAGTCCATAGAATATTTGGTTCCGGCTTTCACTACACGATTTCTTCTTTCGTTTTCATCCTCGAATAATGTTTCGAACTGACGCATTTTTGTATACAAATTAAATTTCGTTTAATAAATTTTAGTTTGTGTTCACGAAACTTGATATACCTACGTTTGATAGTTTTATATCAATTTTAAAATATCGAAAAACAACTGTCTTACCTCTATGATAAATCGAACAGAATGAAATTGTTCTTACTTTGACTTAGGACGTGTTGGAAGTTTGTGATAATTATTCCAGCTGTAATAATTATGACATTATTTTGTATGCAACCAAATTATCACAGCCACTACGTGTTGTAAATTTGACACTTCTGTAATAATATTCATAAACAAAAGCGGGCAATAACAATAACTAAGCCGTATTACGTTAATTTATTTCTAAAAAAAATATTATAAATAAAACTTATTACAAAATATGATAAAGAAAATTGTTTCACTCCTGTCAAAATTTTACAAACTTCGAACACCTCCTTATTATTATAAAATATTATAATACAATAAAATAGCGGTATATATTTTGAAATTAAGGTTATTATTCACTTGAAAACACATTGTTACATGTATTGTCATTATCATTTATAATCATTTGAATAATAAATACTATAATTAAGAAAAAATCATTTAAAATTGAACAAAAGTTCTCATCTTACAATAACAGCAAAAAAAAAACGTTTTTAACAGACTTCCGACATACCACTACAATTTGTAGCTCTTATCAATTTATTTGAGTAGTGAAATTTTTCTTTTTGATATTTTGGATAAGTTATCATTAAAGTAGTCGATTATTGATAAGTTAAAACTTTTGGTGCAACAGAACTACGAAAAACTTATCAAAAACCTCAAAATTATCGCTTATCAAAATAATACTTATCCTTATCATTTCGAAAATTGGTACAACTTAATTTTGATAAGTGAGTGCTTACCACTTATTATAACTCAATTAAATACTTATCAAATTTCAATTTGGTACAACAGAAAATTATAAAAAATTATGATAAGTTGATAAGTAATAAGTGATAAGTAGTTGGTGCAACAGGGCCCAGCTCCTACAAATGAAATGTGAGCAACATGATATTGGACTTGCCATCTTAAAGGAACAACACCATCAACTACTAAAAAAAAGATACGATTAAATTATTAGTTAATATGTACATAGTTCCTATTTTTATATTAATTTATCCAAAATTATCCAAACTAAATGCGTTCACTGTGGAGAAAACCATCCGGCTAACTACAGAGGATGCAGCGTTGCTATTGAACTGCAAAATATCAAAAATAAGAACGTGATTGCTAAAAATCCAAGTTCATTCAGGAAACAAGCGGTTAAGATGAACCGACCCGAAGTAAATCGTAGAGTGTCGGGAGCTACTCAAGGAAAATTTGGTAAAATGACTTATGCTCAAGTAATGATGAGCAACGGAAATCCAGGAAAAACTGCTCAAAATGATGATATAAGTCAAACACTTAAATTAATTTTAAGCAGACTAAATGAGCGATTACAGAAACTAGAGTACAGCACTAAGGGAGCCATCCCTAAACAGAAAAATGGCCAAAGATCTTAGAATCTTATGTTGGAATGCCAATGGACTGATGCAACATCAACAAGAGCTGCAAGTGGTCCTGGACACAGAAAAAATCGATGTATGTCTCATCACGGAAACACACTTCACTAGACAATCAAACATTAAATTTAAAAATTATCAAATATATCCCACTATTCACCCTGGAAACACTGCTAAAGGAGGTAGTGCTGTTATAATTAGAAATAGTATTCATCACTATGAGGAGTTAAAATATGAAACGGAAGAAATACAAGCAACTGCTGTTATTGTCAAATCCAAAAGTAGTTATATTTGTATTGCTAGTATTTACTGCCCACCGAAGCACTCAATGAAAGAAAAACATTATCTCGAGTTCCTCAGTAAATTAGGAAAACGATTTGTACTTGGAGGAGACTTTAATGCAAAAAATGTCCACTGGGGATCCAGATTAACAACGACTAAGGGTAAAGAACTCCTAAAAGCTATCAGAAAATGTAGTTGTGAAGCCCTCTCAACTGGAAAACCAACCTACTGGCCAACTGATCCAAACAAAGTACCAGATCTGATTGATTTCTTTATAATAAAGAACATATCTGTAAATTATGTACAAGTAGATGAAAGCCACGACATAAACTCTGATCATTCACCAATACTTCTAACGTTAAGTGAAAAAATCATTCAGAAAGAAAGAAACCCATTCCTAGTAAATAATCACACTAATTGGGTATGCTTTAGACTATCGCTAGAAGAAAAAATTAACTTAATGGTTATATTAAAGACTGAAGAACAATTAGACAAAGAAGTTCATAAATTTGTAAACGATATACAGCAATCAGCTTGGGAAAATACTCCTGAAATTAAAACGAAAATCAAGGGTAACAATTACCCTATGGAAATTAGGGAACTCCTCGCAGAAAAAAGAAGAGCGAGAAGAGTATGGCAACAAACAAGGGCCCCCCAAGATAAAACTCATTTGAACAATCTCACTCAACAATTAAGAAGAGAGATCAAAGAATTGAAAGATGAATCAATCAGCAACTATTTAAGAAAATTAACTAATGATAACAGTACTGATTATTCTCTTTGGAAAGCAACCAAAAGAATCAAAAGACCAATAATGCAGATTCCCCCAATAAAAATAGCAGGTGAAAAATGGGCTAGAAATAATGAAGACAAAGCTCGAGAATTTGCCGAACACCTCGAAAAAATATTCCAGCCACATGAAGACCAAACGTTGGAAGCCGAGATAATAACTGAACAAGCTGTGCAAAAAAGTAAAGAAATCCTACCGACAACACCAAAAGAAGTCATGCGTGAGATAAAAGCTAATATGAATATGAAAAAAGCTCCTGGGTACGATCTTATTACTGCAGAAATCTTAAAAGAACTGCCAAGGAAAGTTCTGGTGAAACTCACCAATCTTATAAATACAGCATTTAGAATCAAATGTGTACCAAGCTTATGGAAAATTGCAGAAGTAATTATGATCCCAAAACCTGGGAAGCCACCACACATAACATCGTCTTATAGGCCAATTTCGCTATTGCCAGTCATGTCCAAACTCTTTGAGAAGCTTCTGGTAAAAAGAATAAATCCGATAATCGAGAGTAAAAACTTGATCCCAAATCATCAGTTCGGTTTTCGCAACCATCACTCAACAATTGATCAAGTACAAAGAATAACCAGTATAATTGAGAAAGCATTAGAGGAGAAAAAAGTCTGTTCAACAGTATTTCTAGACGTTGCACAAGCGTTTGATAGAGTGTGGCATGAAGGACTTAACCACAAGTTAAGGAATCTTCTACCAATGCAATTTGCTAAGATACTGGAATCATACTTGAAAGATAGGTTCTTCAGGATTAAGTTAGATGATACGCTAGTGGCAATATATACACAGAAGTTAAATAGTTATCTGCCCAATTTTGCATAGTTACATTTAACTGAAGATTTAACTGACTGTTAAGTGTTGTGTCTAAACTACTAATATGTTTTGTGTGCAACCGAATTATAAATTGTTATAATTCTATACCAACAAAAGCTTGGTTTGAAACTATTCATTCCGAAATGAAAATACGCGGCATTGTTATTGTAACATTCTCAAAGTAAGGCGGCAATTGTTTTAATGTTAATTAAGAATTTATCAGGATTTTTTTTAGAGTGAAAATCCAACGAGTAAGACAAATTCTGTGGTAGAATCTGGTGTATCTGTGGACCACCCCTCGATAGAATCAGCAGTGGTCATCCCGATACCAGGACCACTTTCCAACGTAACACCCAAGACCGTTGCACCTACATCCCGAAAACGGCAGTATTTCAACACGTTTTCATCCGCCATTTCCGATTGTATTGACAAAATTGGAAAACTGGGGGAAAATCCTGCTAAGGAGGATACATTAATGGCGGAACGACGTCTGGTAATAGACAAACAAAACGCGGATGTCATGTCTAGGATGGCAGAAGCCATGTATATTCTGGCCAAACAATTTGAACAAAAAATAGGAATGAACAAAATACGCTCTTATAAAATAAGACTGAAATAAATTGAATTTAACTGTTTGTTGTGAATAATGAATTTATAAAATAATGTGATAATAATGAATTAATATAATAAAAGACAATAAATATTTTGTTATAAAATATAATTACTTTTTTATTAACCAAAATTAGATAAATTATAATGTGTTGGTGTATTCGCTTCGCATTCTTCGACCCTCTGTCAGATAATTGTTACCTGAACTATGTTTGACTTCACCATCTTCCTCTTCATAATTAATTTCATCTTCGAACTTTTCATTGACACCGTAATCAAGAAGCATGTTGTGTAAAATAATACAACTATAAATTATTGATGAGGCTTTTTTAAGAAAGTAATGCAGTGTTCGACATTTGTTCATTGATTGATTGATTGATTGATTTTAATATACGATCAAGCATTAAGCAAGTCTCCCGTATTATAAATGCGAATACCACACCACTATACCCATGTTACAACACAACACCATAACTCTCCCTCACCAAGGAAATATGTACTATCTGTAATGGTGAGGTTAGGGGTAGAAACCTCACTCCTCACTGTTACATAGAAATTTGACACAACATCTCACTCACCACGGCTATGTACTCCCACTAGCTCAGCAGGATGGCGTGGGGTTTGGTGGGGGATGCTGTGGCCTTGCTTTAGCCGTATAAGACGGGGGGCTGGTATAACCTATTAGGTTATAAAAACTATGGCCAAACATGAAGTGTTCCAACGGACCACCAAACAGACTGAGAATTACACCCGAAGTTATCCCGCTGAGTCAACCATGTGACTCGAACGTGATTAATATAACAACTAATCAAAACACTAATGCAGAACATAATAAAAATGTAGAAAAATAAAATAAAAATAATATAAAATACAATAAAAGAAATACACGTACCTCAAATGTCCAGTTGTTTTTTTTTCTTTTATAAGGACACAACAATCCACATAAACAAAAAAAACAATAGACAAATTTATCACTTCTTTTAACTATTTCCTTTATCTATTTTTTTTTATAACTTAAAATTTACACTATTTATTGGTTTTTGTTCACTTAAAAACATCAAAAAAAATTGTAACACTTAAAAACATAACAAAACAAAAAAAACACAACACAACAAATGGTTTACCGCGCGAAAACAAAAAAAAATTCGAAACCCCCGTTGAATTTGCATAAACCGCGAGCAAATTCCCAAAAAAAAACCATCCGACTCTTTCGGTTTCTACCACTTAACTCTCCCAGTTTCCAAATACATTTTTCTTTTTGGGTCGGTCGTTCCCAAAAAAAACGTTTGGTATTGGCAACACCAAAAAAAAAAAAACACATAGGAATTTGAGGCATTAATTAATGTGCTCAATAAAAAAACTATGTTGGACTTCCACACAATGTTTTCAAACAACAATCATAATGGTTGTTGTTGTAAAAATTTACATTAAAAAAATAAGAATGGCACACTTTATGTGTCAAATTACACCAATGCATCATGAAATTAGTTTGTATAATTTCTTGCTTAGTTGCAATTTGACACTTTTCAGTGTGTCATTTTTTTTAAAATTTTTTTTTTGAATTTGTTTGAGTACAACAAAAGATTTATGTTGAAATTGGTTGTCCCAATTATTAAGTAATGAATTCACTTTGTACTAACTAAATTTTAAGAATTTTTTTTGGAACATGGCCTGGAACGGGGGCTTTGAAAAATGATGCCCGTTTTACACATCATACTCAGCTTTTCATAAAGCCCAAACATAGCAATATTCACCCTGAAAACGCGCCACATCGATAACCACATAACTCTAATTGTGTGATATCCGCCTCTGGCTAGGCAGCCATCGTACACCTTTTTACATATAACAATATCGAGGAATGGGAAAGGAATATTAGTGAGGACAGACTGGGCCCGGTTACAGACACCTAATACCTACCTTCTCCAGCACTGCGTTGCAACTCACGACAATCGGTCGCTCCTGCACGATGCTATGTCCACGGATGGGGAAATGTTATTTCAGTATATACGGAGAAAATAAAAAAAGCGAGCTGGTCCGTTTTAGTACTTTCCTTATTGTGCGATTGCGACATGAGAAATGTGTAATACTTTTCTTATATATGTACAACTTTTATTTATACGATCGATTACTAGAAATTAGATAACATAATTAAAATATTATTAGTAATTATTGGTGTAATCCTTTACGACTGAAAAACTATAAATTGATAAAACTATATATTCTAAAAATTTAAAAATTCATTGTATAGTATATTGTATAATTAGGAGGAAAAGTACTGCATTCCCGGACGATAGTGGAAATTGGCGGACGAGGCGATAGCCGAGTCCGGCAACCGCGGGAGTCCGGGAATGCACTTTTCCTCCGAATTGTACATACTATTTTTTCTCCGATCGGACTTTAAAAATAAACCCAAAATAATTTTTAGTATTATTCATTAATTATCATATTAAGAAATCAAAACACAGTAAAAAATCGAAAATAACATAAAATTATTGCTTAGTTAGCCACGACATCATAAGACATAAATACATTTTTTTTTTTTTTTTTTCAAAAGTTGTCAAGTTTGTGTACCTATTTGATTTATAAAAAACGTGTGAACGAAATTTAAGGAATATGGACAGTGAAAGCGAATTATCCTTATCTTGTACCCCACCGGATATAGTGGAAGCAGCTAATTCAGCTACATGTGATTTACGCCCGCAAAAATCGAAGGAAAACGCTTATAAACGCTTTATGGATTATCGTCAATCTAAACACATCAAATCATTTTCGGAAAACGTCATTCTGGCGTATTTCGCTGATTTATCTACAAAATTGAAATCATCCACATTATGGTCAACCTACTCAATGATCAAGTCGATGCTAGTGGTTAAAAATAATGTGGATATTGCAAAATACCAAAAATTACGTGTCTTCTTGAAACGCAAATCCGACGGATATAAAGCGAAGAAATCTAAAATATTAACTATGGAATATGTTCAGCAATTCATTTTGGAAGCTTCAGATGATTCGTTCTTAGTTACTAAAGTAAGCATGTAGGTAATTAAAACGATTATTATTTGTATTTACACATTAAATTCAAATATGTTTTCGGATAAAATACAATTCCACTGCAATATTTTTTTGTATTTAATATTATGATTGTTTTTTGTAGGTTGCAAAGATTTCAATTCTTTGCGTTTTTTTCTTTAATTACACAAATGGTAAAGGTTTCAAACAAGCAGTTGGCATACATCGGTTTGGTAAAATGCCACAAATTGTTGCTACTTTTTTAAAATTGCCAGACGCAAAACAATACACAGGGCACTGTTTCCGCCGTTCATCTGCGACAATTTTAGTTGATAATGGCGCAGATTTAACATGCTTAAAAAGATTTGGAGGATGGAAGTCATCGACTGTTGCTGAAGGGTACATCGATGAATCCATTATCAATAAAATTGAAGTTGCTCATAAGATTTTCGATTCAACGGATAATGAAACAGCCGATGCAAATAATGTTAATGATTTTAATAGCAACATATCAACAACAATGCTGGGATGCGATACTACTAATCCACCAATGTTCAATAATTGTACTAATTGTACGATAACCGTTAATATTACAAATAAGTAAAATTAAACTCCTATACCTGACACATAATTAGTTTGGCATAGATTTATCAAATAAAAATTGATTATTATGTATACTGTTAAATTAAAATAAATAAATGCGTTTGACCTTATAAGTGTACTTTTATTTCTTCTAAACAATTAAAAATCCATACGGGAATATATTGCCGGCCTAGGCCAGAAAAAATATTCTCGTACTATTATTACTTGCTGCTTAGCAACAAATACAACATACTGGAATCATGAGCTTTTCGTTTCGAAAAAACAACGGAAAGATATATTTTTTCCTACGATCGGAGAAAAATGCATTTTTTAGATATGTAAACAAAGAAAATTAATTTTTACAAACTTGTTTTTTGTTTCATATTTGAGCTTTGTACATTTTCAGTCATTCAATCGCAAAACATTACAGTAAAAATTACTAATAATATTGTTACGTTTTTGCCTTGTCAATCAAGGTTCGTATCACTGGATTGTGAATAATACAAACTCAATTCAATTTATCACCAACGAATTTATTTATTTCACAATATTTATTACAACTCAGCTTATCAATAAAAATTCAGAAAAATTACTTTATATAAATTATTCTTAAATTTTACTGATCACTTTTACTTTATTTATCGCACTACAACACTTTTTAAATCAGTTTTTAATTCCTTTAAATCTTTATACTATCGCTTACCAAATATTACTCATGCAACTCGACTTCGTTCGCCTTTTTATATACACAAACCAAACTTCTAGAAAGCTCATGACTTTTCCAGTTAGAATAGCGTAGAAACATTACGTAACAATTTGTATCATGGAAAATTCCATTTTAGTACAGTTAAACATTAAGCTATTCATTTAACTTCTTCTATTATACACTAGGTGTCACCGTCACAATATTATAATTCAACAACCTAATTTCTAATAATCGATGGTATACAAGAAAAATTTGTATATAAAAAAAGCAAAAAAAGGCATTTCTTAATCGGACAATCAGCAAAAGGAAAGTACTAAAACAAACCAACTCGATCTTTTTTTTATTTCTCTGTCAATAGACAGAAATAAAAAAAAATGTACCCACCCTCGGACACAAAATCGCACAGGAACGACCGACTATCCTGAGCTGCAACGCAACACTAAAGAAAACAAACAAAATCATTCTACCTTCATACAATTTGCTTTGTAAATTTTTTTTGTTCCGGTTTTAGTCCCTCTCGCAGTCTCACAGACAAAATCTCAGAAAACTGCGAAACGGCGTTGAATGAAAATATGCAAAACATTCACCAACAATTACCCTTTTTTTGCCCAATATTATAATTCAACACCCTAGTCCATTGTCAATGGAATGAAAATCCATTTTTGGCCCCATTTAAAAAGTTATTAAATGCGAAACGAAAAAGAATCAAAAAACATTTTTGTTTTCCATACAACCATTTACGAATTGTATGTAAACACTTTTGTTTGTTAACCTATAACACATACATAGGACATGACATTTTTTTTGTGCTCACACGGCCTTTAATACATAGGCATTGATTTTAATTTTATTATTGCAGTATGCCTTTGTAAATCCACTTTAAAAACAGCAATCCAATTTGATTTTAATTTAATATATTAATTTTGTTATTGGAGTAGGCCTTTGTAAATCCACTTTGAAAACAGCAATCAAATTTGATTTTAATTTAATTATTGGAGTATGCCTTTGTAAATCCACTTTGAAAACAGCAATCCAATTTGATTTTAATTTAATATTTTATTTTTATTATTGGAGTAGGCCTTATTAAATCCTCTTTGAAAACAGCAATCCAATTTGATTTTAATTTAATATTTTAATTTTATTATTAGAGTATGCCTTTGTAAATCAGCTTTAAAAACACAAATCCAATTTGATTTTAATTTAATATTTTAATTTTATTATTGGAGTAGGCCTTTGTTAATCTACTTTGAAAACATCAATCCAATTTGATTTTAATTTAATATTTTAATTTTATTATTGGAGTATGCCTTTGTAAATCCACTTTAAAAACAGCAATCCAATTTGATTTTAATTTAATATTTTAATTTTATTATTGGAGTATGCCTTTGTTAATCCACTTTAAAAACAGCAATCAAATTTGATTTTAATTTAATATTTTAATTTTATTATTAGAGTATGCCTTTGTTAATCCACTTTGAAAACAGCAATCCAATTTGATTTTAATTTAATATTTTAATTTTATTATTGGAGTATGCCTTTGTAAATCCACTTTAAAAACAGCAATCCAATTTGATTTTAATTTAATATTTTAATTTTATTATTGGAGTATGCCTTTGTAAATCCACTTTAATCACAGCAATCCAATTTGATTTTAATTTAATATTTTAATTTTATTATTGGAGTATGCCTTTGTAAATCCACTTTAAAAACAGCAATCCAATTTGATTTAAATTTAATATTTTAATTTTATTATTGGAGTATGCCTTTGTAAATCCACTTTAATCACAGCAATCCAATTTGATTTTAATTTAATATTTTAATTTTATTATTGGAGTATGCCTTTGTAAATCCACTTTAAAAACAGCAATCCAATTTGATTTTAATTTAATATTTTAATTTTATTATTGGAGTATGCCTTTGTTAATCCACTTTAAAAACAGCAATCAAATTTGATTTTAATTTAATATTTTAATTTTATTATTAGAGTATGCCTTTGTTAATCCACTTTGAAAACAGCAATCCAATTTGATTTTAATTTAATATTTTAATTTTATTATTGGAGTATGCCTTTGTAAATCCACTTTAAAAACAGCAATCCAATTTGATTTAAATTTAATATTTTAATTTTATTATTGGAGTATGCCTTTGTAAATCCACTTTAATCACAGCAATCCAATTTGATTTTAATTTAATATTTTAATTTTATTATTGGAGTATGCCTTTGTAAATCCACTTTAAAAACAGCAATCCAATTTGATTTTAATTTAAAATATTAATTGTATTATTGGAGTAGGCCTTTGTAAATACACTTTAAAAACAGCAATCCAATTTGATTTTAATTTAATATTTTAATTTTATTATTGGAGTAGGCCGTTGTAAATTCACTTTGAAAACAGCAATCCAATTTGATTTTAATTTAATATTTTAATTTTATTATTGGAGTAGGCTTTTGTAAATCCACTTTGAAACAGCAATCCAATTTGATTTTAATTTAATATTTTAATTTTATTATTGGAGTATGCCTTTGTAAATCCACTTTGAAAACAGCAATCCAATTTGATTTTAATTTAATTTTTTAATTTTATTATTGGAGTAGGCTTTTGTAAATCCACTTTGAAAACAGCAATCCAATTTGATTTTAATTTAATATTTTAATTTTATTATTGGAGTAGGCCTTTTTAAATCCTCTTTGAAAACAGCAATCCAATTTGATTTTAATTTAATATTTTAATTTTATTATTAGAGTATGCCTTTGTAAATCAGCTTTAAAAACACAAATCCAATTTGATTTTAATTTAATATTTTAATTTTATTATTGGAGTAGGCCTTTGTTAATCTACTTTGAAAACATCAATCCAATTTGATTTTAATTTAATATTTTAATTTTATTATTGGAGTATGCCTTTGTAAATCCACTTTAAAAACAGCAATCCAATTTGATTTTAATTTAATATTTTAATTTTATTATTGGAGTATGCCTTTGTTAATCCACTTTAAAAACAGCAATCAAATTTGATTTTAATTTAATATTTTAATTTTATTATTGGAGTATGCCTTTGTAAATCCACTTTAAAAACAGCAATCCAATTTGATTTTAATTTAATATTTTAATTTTATTATTGGAGTATGCCTTTGTAAATCCACTTTAAACGCAGCAATCCAATTTGATTTTAATTTAATATTTGAATTTTATTATTGGAGTAGGCCTTTGTAAATTCACTTTAAAAACAGCAAGCCAATTTGATTTTAATTTGAAATATTAATTTTATTATTGGAGTAGGCCTTTGTAAATCCACTTTAAACACAGCAATCCAATTTGATTTTAATTTAATATTTTAATTTTATTATTGGAGTAGGCCTTTATAAATCCACTTTGAAAACATCAATCCAATTTGATTTTAATTTAATATTTTAATTTTATTATTGGAGTATGCCTTTGTAAATCCACTTTAAAAACAGCAATCCAATTTGATTTTAATTTAATATTTTAATTTTATTATTGGAGTATGCCTTTGTTAATCCACTTTAAAAACAGCAATCAAATTTGATTTTAATTTAATATTTTAATTTTATTATTAAAGTATGCCTTTGTTAATCCACTTTGAAAACAGCAATCCAATTTGATTTTAATTTAATATTTTAATTTTATTATTGGAGTATGCCTTTGTAAATCCACTTTAAAAACAGCAATCCAATTTGATTTTAATTTAATATTTTAATTTTATTATTAGAGTATGCCTTTGTTAATCCACTTTGAAAACAGCAATCCAATTTGATTTTAATTTAATATTTTAATTTTATTATTGGAGTATGCCTTTGTAAATCCACTTTAAAAACAGCAATCCAATTTGATTTTAATTTAATATTTTAATTTTATTATTGGAGTATGCCTTTGTAAATCCACTTTAATCACAGCAATCCAATTTGATTTTAATTTAATATTTGAATTTTATTATTGGAGTAGGCCTTTGTAAATCCACTTTAAAAACAGCAATCCAATTTGATTTTAATTTAAAATATTAATTTTATTATTGGAGTAGGCCTTTGTAAATCCACTTTAAAAACAGCAATCCAATTTGATTTTAATTTAATATTTTAATTTTATTATTGGAGTAGGCCGTTGTAAATTCACTTTGAAAACAGCAATCCAATTTGATTTTAATTTAATATTTTAATTTTATTATTGGAGTAGGCTTTTGTAAATCCACTTTGAAAACAGCAATCCAATTTGATTTTAATTTAATATTTTAATTTTATTATTGGAGTATGCCTTTGTAAATCCACTTTGAAAACAGCAATCCAATTTGATTTTAATTTAATTTTTTAATTTTATTATTGGAGTAGGCTTTTGTAAATCCACTTTGAAAACAGCAATCCAATTTGATTTTAATTTAATATTTTAATTTTATTATTGGAGTAGGCCTTTTTAAATCCTCTTTGAAAACAGCAATCCAATTTGATTTTAATTTAATATTTTAATTTTATTATTAGAGTATGCCTTTGTAAATCAGCTTTAAAAACACAAATCCAATTTGATTTTAATTTAATATTTTAATTTTATTATTGGAGTAGGCCTTTGTTAATCTACTTTGAAAACATCAATCCAATTTGATTTTAATTTAATATTTTAATTTTATTATTGGAGTATGCCTTTGTAAATACACTTTAAAAACAGCAATCCAATTTGATTTTAATTTAATATTTTAATTTTATTATTGGAGTATGCCTTTGTTAATCCACTTTAAAAACAGCAATCAAATTTGATTTTAATTTAATATTTTAATTTTATTATTAGAGTATGCCTTTGTTAATCCACTTTGAAAACAGCAATCCAATTTGATTTTAATTTAATATTTTAATTTTATTATTGGAGTATGCCTTTGTAAATCCACTTTAAAAACAGCAATCCAATTTGATTTTAATTTAATATTTTAATTTTATTATTGGAGTATGCCTTTGTAAATCCACTTTAATCACAGCAATCCAATTTGATTTTAATTTAATATTTGAATTTTATTATTGGAGTAGGCCTTTGTAAATCCACTTTAAAAACAGCAATCCAATTTGATTATAATTTAAAATATTAATTTTATTATTGGAGTAGGCCTTTGTAAATCCACTTTAAAAACAGCAATCCAATTTGATTTTAATTTAATATTTTAATTTTATTATTGGAGTAGGCCGTTGTAAATTCACTTTGAAAACAGCAATCCAATTTGATTTTAATTTAATATTTTAATTTTATTATTAGAGTATGCCTTTGTAAATCAGCTTTAAAAACACAAATCCAATTTGATTTTAATTTAATATTTTAATTTTATTATTGGAGTAGGCCTTTGTTAATCTACTTTGAAAACATCAATCCAATTTGATTTTAATTTAATATTTTAATTTTATTATTGGAGTATGCCTTTGTAAATCCACTTTAAAAACAGCAATCCAATTTGATTTTAATTTAATATTTTAATTTTATTATTGGAGTATGCCTTTGTTAATCCACTTTAAAAACAGCAATCAAATTTGATTTTAATTTAATATTTTAATTTTATTATTAGAGTATGCCTTTGTTAATCCACTTTGAAAACAGCAATCCAATTTGATTTTAATTTAATATTTTAATTTTATTATTGGAGTATGCCTTTGTAAATCCACTTTAAAAACAGCAATCCAATTTGATTTTAATTTAATATTTTAATTTTATTATTGGAGTATGCCTTTGTAAATCCACTTTAAAAACAGCAATCCAATTTGATTTTAATTTAATATTTTAATTTTATTATTGGAGTATGCCTTTGTAAATCCACTTTAAACGCAGCAATCCAATTTGATTTTAATTTAATATTTGAATTTTATTATTGGAGTAGGCCTTTGTAAATTCACTTTAAAAACAGCAAGCCAATTTGATTTTAATTTGAAATATTAATTTTATTATTGGAGTAGGCCTTTGTAAATCCACTTTAAACACAGCAATCCAATTTGATTTTAATTTAATATTTTAATTTTATTATTGGAGTAGGCCTTTATAAATCCACTTTGAAAACATCAATCCAATTTGATTTTAATTTAATATTTTAATTTTATTATTGGAGTATGCCTTTGTAAATCCACTTTAAAAACAGCAATCAAATTTGATTTTAATTTAATATTTTAATTTTATTATTGGAGTATGCCTTTGTTAATCCACTTTAAAAACAGCAATCAAATTTGATTTTAATTTAATATTTTAATTTTATTATTAAAGTATGCCTTTGTTAATCCACTTTGAAAACAGCAATCCAATTTGATTTTAATTTAATATTTTAATTTTATTATTGGAGTATGCCTTTGTAAATCCACTTTAAAAACAGCAATCAAATTTGATTTTAATTTAATATTTTAATTTTATTATTAGAGTATGCCTTTGTTAATCCACTTTGAAAACAGCAATCCAATTTGATTTTAATTTAATATTTTAATTTTATTATTGGAGTATGCCTTTGTAAATCCACTTTAAAAACAGCAATCCAATTTGATTTTAATTTAATATTTTAATTTTATTATTGGAGTATGCCTTTGTAAATCCACTTTAATCACAGCAATCCAATTTGATTTTAATTTAATATTTGAATTTTATTATTGGAGTAGGCCTTTGTAAATCCACTTTAAAAACAGCAATCCAATTTGATTTTAATTTAAAATATTAATTTTATTCTTGGAGTAGGCCTTTGTAAATCCACTTTAAAAACAGCAATCCAATTTGATTTTAATTTAATATTTTAATTTTATTATTGGAGTAGGCCGTTGTAAATTCACTTTGAAAACAGCAATCCAATTTGATTTTAATTTAATATTTTAATTTTATTATTGGAGTAGGCTTTTGTAAATCCACTTTGAAAACAGCAATCCAATTTGATTTTAATTTAATATTTTAATTTTATTATTGGAGTATGCCTTTGTAAATCCACTTTGAAAACAGCAATCCAATTTGATTTTAATTTAATTTTTTAATTTTATTATTGGAGTAGGCTTTTGTAAATCCACTTTGAAAACAGCAATCCAATTTGATTTTAATTTAATATTTTAATTTTATTATTGGAGTAGGCCTTTTTAAATCCTCTTTGAAAACAGCAATCCAATTTGATTTTAATTTAATATTTTAATTTTATTATTAGAGTATGCCTTTGTAAATCAGCTTTAAAAACACAAATCCAATTTGATTTTAATTTAATATTTTAATTTTATTATTGGAGTAGGCCTTTGTTAATCTACTTTGAAAACATCAATCCAATTTGATTTTAATTTAATATTTTAATTTTATTATTGGAGTATGCCTTTGTAAATCCACTTTAAAAACAGCAATCCAATTTGATTTTAATTTAATATTTTAATTTTATTATTGGAGTATGCCTTTGTTAATCCACTTTAAAAACAGCAATCAAATTTGATTTTAATTTAATATTTTAATTTTATTATTAGAGTATGCCTTTGTTAATCCACTTTGAAAACAGCAATCCAATTTGATTTTAATTTAATATTTTAATTTTATTATTGGAGGATGCCTTTGTAAATCCACTTTAAAAACAGCAATCCAATTTCATTTTAATTTAATATTTTAATTTTATTATTGGAGTATGCCTTTGTAAATCCACTTTAATCACAGCAATCCAATTTGATTTTAATTTAATATTTGAATTTTATTATTGGAGTAGGCCTTTGTAAATCCACTTTAAAAACAGCAATCCAATTTGATTATAATTTAAAATATTAATTTTATTATTGGAGTAGGCCTTTGTAAATCCACTTTAAAAACAGCAATCCAATTTGATTTTAATTTAATATTTTAATTTTATTATTGGAGTAGGCCGTTGTAAATTCACTTTGAAAACAGCAATCCAATTTGATTTTAATTTAATATTTTAATTTTATTATTGGAGTATGCCTTTGTTAATCCACTTTAAAAACAGCAATCAAATTTGATTTTAATTTAATATTTTAATTTTATTATTAGAGTATGCGTTTGTTAATCCACTTTGAAAACAGCAATCCAATTTGATTTTAATTTAATATTTTAATTTTATTATTGGAGTATGCCTTTGTAAATCCACTTTAAAAACAGCAATCCAATTTGATTTTAATTTAATATTTTAATTTTATTATTGGAGTATGCCTTTGTAAATCCACTTTAAACGCAGCAACCCAATTTGATTTTAATTTAATATTTGAATTTTATTATTGGAGTAGGCCTTTGTAAATTCACTTTAAAAACAGCAATCCAATTTGATTTTAATTTGAAATATTAATTTTATTATTGGAGTAGGCCTTTGTAAATCCACTTTAAACACAGCAATCCAATTTGATTTTAATTTAATATTTTAATTTTATTATTGGAGTAGGCCTTTATAAATCCACTTTGAAAACAGCAATCCAATTTGATTTTAATTTAATATTTTAATTTTATTATTGAAGTAGGTCTTTGTTAATCCACTTTGAAAACAGCAATCCAATTTGATTTTAATTTAATATTTTAATTTTATTATTGGAGTATGCCTTTGTAAATCCACTTTAAAAACAGCAATCCAATTTCATTTTAATTTAATATTTTAATTTTATTATTGGAGTATGCTTTTGTAACTCCACTTTGAAAACAGCAATCCAATTTGATTTTAATTTAATATTTGAATTTTATTATTGGAGTAGGCCTTTGTTAATCCACTTTAAAAACAGCAATCCAATTTGATTTTAATTTAATATTTTAATTTTATTATTGGAGTATGCCTTTGTAAATCCACTTAAAAAACAGCAATCCAATTTGATTTTAATTTAATATTTTAGTTTTATTATTGGAGTATGCCTTTGTAAATCCACTTTGAAAACAGCAATCCAATTTCATTTTAATTTAATATTTTAATTTTATTATTGGAGTATGCCTTTGTAAATTCACTTTGAAAACAGCAATCCAATTTGATTTTAATTTAATATTTTAATTTTATTATTGGAGTATGCCTTTGTAAATCCACTTTAAAAACAGCAATCCAATTTGATTTTAATTTAATATTTTAATTTTATTATTGGAGTAGGCCCTTGTAAATCCACTTTGAAAACAGCAATCCAATTTGATTTTAATTTAATATTTTAATTTTATTATTGGTGTAGGCTTTTGTAAATCCACTTTGAAAACAGCAATCCAATTTGATTTTAATTTAATATTTTAATTTTATTATTGGAGTAGGCCTTTGTAAATCCACTTTAAAAACAGCAATCCAATTTGATTTTAATTTAATATTTTAATTTTATTATTGGAGTAGGCCTTTGTTAATCTACTTTAAAAACAGCAATCCAATTTGATTTTAATTTAATATTTTAATTTTATTATTGGAGTATGCCTTTGTAAATCCACTTTAAACAAAGCAATCCAATTTGATTTTAATTTAATATTTTAATTTTATTATTGGAGTATGCCTTTGTAAATCCACTTTAAAAACAGCAATCCAATTTGATTTTAATTTAATATTTTAATTTTATTATTGGAGTAGGCCTTTGTAAATCCACTTTAAAAACAGCAATCCAATTTGATTTTAATTTAATATTTTAATTTTATTATTGGAGTATGCCTTTGTAAATCCACTTTAAAAACAGCAATCCAATTTGATTTTAATTTTATATTTTAATTTTGTTATTGGAGTAGGCCTTTGTAAATCCACGTAGGCCTTTGTAAATCCACTTTAAAAACAGCAATCCAATTTCATTTTAATTTAATATTTTAATTTTATTATTGGAGTATGCCTTTGTAAATTCACTTTGAAAACAGCAATCCAATTTGATTTTAATTTAATATTTTAATTTTATTATTGGAGTATGCCTTTGTAAATCCACTTTGAAAACAGCAATCCAATTTGATTTTAATTTAATATTTTAATTTTATTATTGGAGTAGGCTTTTGTAAATCCACTTTGAAAACAGCAATCCAATTTGATTTTAATTTAATATTTTAATTTTATTATTGGAGTATGCTTTTGTAAATCCACTTTGAAAACAGCAATCCAATTTGATTTTAATTTAATATTTTAATTTTATTATTGGAGTATGCCTTTGTAAATCCACTTTGAAAACAGCAATCCATTTTGATTTTAATTTAATATTTTAATTTTATTATTGGAGTAGGCCTTTGTTAATCCACTTTGAAAACAGCAATCCAATTTGATTTTAATTTAATATTTTAATTTTATTATTGGAGTAGGCCTTTGTAAATCCACTTTAAAAACAGCAATCCAATTTGATTTTAATTTAATATTTTAATTTTATTATTGGAGTATGCCTTTGTAAATCCACTTTAAAAACAGCAATCCAATTTGATTTTAATTTTATATTTTAATTTTGTTATTGGAGTAGGCCTTTGTAAATCCACTTTAAAAACAGCAATCCAATTTCATTTTAATTTAATATTTTAATTTTATTATTGGAGTATGCCTTTGTAAATCCACTTTGAAAACAGCAATCCAATTTGATTTTAATTTAATATTTTAATTTTATTATTGGAGTAGGCTTTTGTAAATCCACTTTGAAAACAGCAATCCAATTTGATTTTAATTTAATATTTTAATTTTATTATTGGAGTATGCTTTTGTAAATCCACTTTGAAAACAGCAATCCAATTTGATTTTAATTTAATATTTTAATTTTATTATTGGAGTATGCCTTTGTAAATCCACTTTAAAAACAGCAATCCAATTTGATTTTAATTTAATATTTTAATTTTATTATTGGAGTAGGCCCTTGTAAATCCACTTTGAAAACAGCAATCCAATTTGATTTTAATTTAATATTTTAATTTTATTATTGGAGTAGGCCTTTGTAAATCCACTTTAAAAACAGCAATCCAATTTGATTTTAATTTAATATTTTAATTTTATTATTGGAGTAGGCCTTTGTTAATCCACTTTAAAAACAGCAATCCAATTTGATTTTAATTTAATATTTTAATTTTATTATTGGAGTATGCCTTTGTAAATCCACTTTAAACAAAGCAATCCAATTTGATTTTAACTTAATATTTTAATTTTATTATTGGAGTATGCCTTTGTAAATCCACTTTAAAAACAGCAATCCAATTTGATTTTAATTTAATATATTAATTTTATTATTGGAGTAGGCCTTTGTAAATCCACTTTGAAAACAGCAATCCAATTTGATTTTAATTTAATATTTTAATTTTATTATTGGAGTATGCCTTTGTAAATCCAGTTTATAAACAGCAATCCAATTTCATTTTAATTTAATATTTTAATTTTAATATTTTAGTATGCCTATGTAAATCCACTTTAAAAACAGCATTTTAATTTTATTATTGGAGTATGCCTTTGTTAATCCACTTTGAAAACAGCAATCCAATTTGATTTTAATTTAATATTTTAATTTTATTATTGGAGTAGGCCTTTGTTAATCCACTTTGAAAACAGCAATCTAATTTGATTTTAATTTAATATTTTTAATATTTAATTTAACTATTGGAGTAGGCTTTTGTAAATTTACTTTAAAAACAGCAATCCAATTTGATTTTAATTTAATATTTTAATTTTATTTTTGGAGTATGCCTTTGTAAATCCACTTTAAAAACACCAATCCAATTTGATTTTAATTTAATATTTTAATTTTATTATTGGAGTAGGCTTTTGTTAATCCACTTTGAAAACAGCAATCCGATTTGATTTTAATTTAATATTTTACTTTTATTATTGGAGTAGGCCTTTGTAAATCCACTTTGAAAACAGCAATCCAATTTGATTTTAATTTAATATTTTAATTTTATTATTGGAGTATGCCTTTGTAAATCCACTTTGAAAACAGCAATCCAATTTGATTTTAATTTAATATTTTAATTTTATTATTGGAGTATGCCTTTGTAAATCCACTTTGAAAACAGCAATCCAATTTGATTTTAATTTAATATTTTAATTTTATTATTGAAGTAGGTCTTTGAAAACAGCAATCCAATTAGATTTTAGTTTAATATTTTAATTTTATTATTGGAGTATGCCTTTGTAAATCCACTTTAAAAACAGCAATCCAATTTGATTTTAATTTAATATTTTAATTTTATTATTGGAGTATGCCTTTATAAATCCACTTTGAAAACAGTAATCAAATTTTATTTTAATTTAATATTTTAATTTTATTATTGGAGTATGCCTTTGTTAATCCACTTTGAAAATAGCAATCCAATTTGATTTTAATTTAATATTTTAATTTTATTATTGGAGTATGCCTTTGTTAATCCACTTTGAAAACAGCAATCCAATTTGATTTTAATTTAATATTTTAATTTTATTATTGGAGTATGCCTTTGTAAATCCACTTTGAAAACAGCAATCCAATTTGATTTTAATTTAATATTTTAATTTTATTATTGGAGTATGCCTTTGTTAATCCACTTTGAAAAAAGCAATCCAATTTGATTTTAATTTAATATTTTAATTTTATTATTGGAGTATGTCTTTGTAAATCAACTTTAAAAACAGCAATCCAATTTGATTTTAATTTAATATTTTAATTTTATTATTGGAGTATGCTTTGTAAATCCACTTTGAAAAAAGCAATCCAATTTGATTTTAATTTAATATTTTAATTTTATTATTGGAGTGTGCCTTTGTAAATCCACTTTGAAAACAACAATCCAATTTGATTTTAATTTAATATTTTAGTTTTATTATTGGAGTATGCCTTTGTTAATCCACTTTGAAAACAGCAATCCAATTTAATTTTAATTTAATATTTTAATTTTATTATTGGTAAATGGAGTATGTCTATGTAAATCAACTTTAAAAAAACAATCCAATTTGATTTTAATTTAATATTTTAATTTTATTATTGGAGTAGGCCTTTGTAAATCCACTTTGAAAACAGCCATCCAATTTGATTTTAATTTAATATTTTAATTTTATTATTGGAGTAGGCTTTTGTAAATCCACTTTGAAAACAGCAATCCAATTTGATTTTAATTTAATATTTTAATTTTATTATTGGAGTATGCCTTTGTAAATCCACTTTGAAAACAGCAATCCAATTTGATTTTAATTTAATATTTTAATTTTATTATTGGAGTATGCCTTTGTAAATCCACTTTAAAAACAGCAATCCAATTTGATTTTAATTTAATATTTTAATTTTATTATTGGAGTGTGCCTTTGTAAATCCACTTTGAAAACAGCAATCCAATTTGATTTTAATTTAATATTTTAATTTTATTATTGGAGTATGCCTTTGTTAATCCACTTTGAAAACAGCAATCTAATTTAATTTTAATTTAATATTTTAATTTTATTATTGGAATATGTCTATGTAAATCAACTTTAAAAGAACAATCCAATTTGATTTTAATTTAATATTTTAATTTTATTATTGGAGTATGCCTTTGTAAATCCACTTTGAAAACAGCAATCCAATTTGATTTTAATTTAATATTTTAATTTTATTATTGGAGCATGCCTTTGTAAATCCTCTTTGAAAACAGCAATCCAATTTGATTTTAATTTAATATTTTAATTTTATTATTGGAATATGTCTATGTAAATCAACTTTAAAAGAACAATCCAATTTGATTTTAATTTAATATTTTAATTTTATTATTGGAGTAGGCCTTTGTAAATCCACTTTGAAAACAGCCATCCAATTTGATTTTAATTTAATATTTTAATTTTATTATTGGAGTAGGCCTTTGTAAATCCACTTTAAAAACAGCAATCCAATTTGATTTTAATTTAATATTTTAATTCTATTATTGGAGTATGCCTTTGTTAATCCACTTTGAAAACAGCAATCTAATTTAATTTTAATTTAATATTTTAATTTTATTATTGGAATATGTCTATGTAAATCAACTTTAAAAGAACAATCCAATTTGATTTTAATTTAATATTTTAATTTTATTATTGGAGTAGGCCTTTGTAAATCCACTTTGAAAACAGCAATCCAATTTGATTTTAATTTAATATTTTATTTTTATTATTGGAGTATGCATTTGTTAATCCACTTTGAAAACAGCAATCCAATTTGATTTTAATTTAATATTTTAATTTTATTATTGGAGTATGCCTTTGTTAATCCACTTTGAAAACAGCAATCCAATTTGATTTTAATTTAATATATTAATTTTATTATTGGTGTAGGCCTTTGTAAATTCACTTTGAAAACTGCAATCCAATTTGATTTTAATTTAATATTTTAATTTTATTATTGGAGTAGGCTTTTGTAAATCCACTTTGAAAACAGCAATCCAATTTGATTTTAATTTAATATTTTAATTTTATTATTGGAGTAGGCCTTTGTAAATCCACTTTGAAAACAGCAATCCAATTTGATTTTAATTTAATATTTTATTTTTATTATTGGAGTATGCATTTGTTAATCCACTTTGAAAACAGCAATCCAATTTGATTTTAATTTAATATTTTAATTTTATTATTGGAGTATGCCTTTGTTAATCCACTTTGAAAACAGCAATCCAATTTGATTTTAATTTAATATATTAATTTTATTATTGGTGTAGGCCTTTGTAAATTCACTTTGAAAACAGCAATCCAATTTGATTTTAATTTAATATTTTAATTTTATTATTGTAGTATGCATTTGTTAATCCACTTTGAAAACAGCAATCCAATTTGATTTTAATTTAATATTTTAATTTTATTATTGGAGTAGGCTTTTGTAAATCCACTTTGAAAACAGCAATCCAATTTGATTTTAATTTAATATTTTAATTTTATTATTGGAGTATGCCTTTGTAAATCCACTTTGAAAACAGCAATCCAATTTGATTTTAATTTAATTTTTTAATTTTATTATTGGTGTAGGCTTTTGTAAATCCACTTTGAAAACAGCAATCCAATTTGATTTTAATTTAATATTTTAATTTTATTATTGGAGTAGGCCTTTGTAAATCCACTTTGAAAACAGCAATCCAATTTGATTTTAATTTAATATTTTATTTTTATTATTGGAGTATGCATTTGTTAATCCACTTTGAAAACAGCAATCCAATTTGATTTTAATTTAATATTTTAATTTTATTATTGGAGTATGCCTTTGTTAATCCACTTTGAAAACAGCAATCCAATTTGATTTTAATTTAATATATTAATTTTATTATTGGTGTAGGCCTTTGTAAATTCACTTTGAAAACAGCAATCCAATTTGATTTTAATTTAATATTTTAATTTTATTATTGGAGTATGCATTTGTTAATCCACTTTGAAAACAGCAATCCAATTTGATTTTAATTTAATATTATAATTTTATTATTGGAGTATGCCTTTGTAAATCCACTTTGAAAACAGCAATCCAATTTGATTTTAATTTAATATTTTAATTTTATTATTGGAGTATGCCTTTTTTAATCCACTTTGAAAACAGCAATCCAATTTGATTTTAATTTAATATTTTAATTTTATTATTGTAGTAGGGTTTTGTTAATCCACTTTGAAAACAACAATCCAATTTGATTTTAATTTAATATATTAATTTTATTATTGGTGTAGGCCTTTGTAAATCCACTTTAAAAACAGCAATCCAATTTGATTTTAATTTAATATTTTAATTTTATTATTGGAGTGTGCCTTTGTAAATCCACTTTGAAAACAGCAATCCAATTTGATTTTAATTTAATATTTTAATTTTATTATTGGAGTATGCCTTTGTTAATCCACTTTGAAAACAGCAATCTAATTTAATTTTAATTGAATATTTTAATTTTATTATTGGAATATGTCTATGTAAATCAACTTTAAAAGAACAATCCAATTTGATTTTAATTTAATATTTTAATTTTATTATTGGAGTATGCCTTTGTAAATCCACTTTGAAAACAGCAATCCAATTTGATTTTAATTTAATATTTTAATTTTATTATTGGAGCATGCCTTTGTAAATCCTCTTTGAAAACAGCAATCCAATTTGATTTTAATTTAATATTTTAATTTTATTATTGGAATATGTCTATGTAAATCAACTTTAAAAGAACAATCCAATTTGATTTTAATTTAATATTTTAATTTTATTATTGGAGTAGGCCTTTGTAAATCCACTTTGAAAACAGCCATCCAATTTGATTTTAATTTAATATTTTAATTTTATTATTGGAGTAGGCCTTTGTAAATCCACTTTAAAAACAGCAATCCAATTTGATTTTAATTTAATATTTTAATTTTATTATTGGAGTATGCCTTTGTAAATCCACTTTAAAAACAGCAATCCAATTTGATTTTAATTTAATATTTTAATTTTATTATTGGAGTGTGCCTTTGTAAATCCACTTTGAAAACAGCAATCCAATTTGATTTTAATTTAATATTTTAATTTTATTATTGGAGTATGCCTTTGTTAATCCACTTTGAAAACAGCAATCTAATTTAATTTTAATTTAATATTTTAATTTTATTATTGGAATATGTCTATGTAAATCAACTTTAAAAGAACAATTCAATTTGATTTTAATTTAATATTTTAATTTTATTATTGGAGTATGCCTTTGTAAATCCACTTTAAAAACAGCAATCCAATTTGATTTTAATTTAATATTTTAATTTTATTATTGGAGTGTGCCTTTGTAAATCCACTTTGAAAACAGCAATCCAATTTGATTTTAATTTAATATTTTAATTTTATTATAGGAGTATGCCTTTGTTAATCCACTTTGAAAACAGCAATCTAATTTAATTTTAATTTAATATTTTAATTTTATTATTGGAATATGTCTATGTAAATCAACTTTAAAAGAACAATCCAATTTGATTTTAATTTAATATTTTAATTTTATTATTGGAGTATGCCTTTGTAAATCCACTTTGAAAACAGCAATCCAATTTGATTTTAATTTAATATTTTAATTTTATTATTGGAGCATGCCTTTGTAAATCCTCTTTGAAAACAGCAATCCAATTTGATTTTAATTTAATATTTTAATTTTATTATTGGAATATGTCTATGTAAATCCACTTTAAACAAAGCAATCCAATTTGATTTTAATTTAATATTTTAATTTTATTATTGGAGTATGCCTTTGTAAATCCACTTTAAAAACAGCAATCCAATTTGATTTTAATTTAATATTTTAATTTTATTATTGGAGTAGGCCTTTGTAAATCCACTTTAAAAACAGCAATCCAATTTGATTTTAATTTAATATTTTAATTTTATTATTGGAGTATGCCTTTGTAAATCCACTTTAAAAACAGCAATCCAATTTGATTTTAATTTTATATTTTAATTTTGCTATTGGAGTAGGCCTTTGTAAATCCACTTTAAAAACAGCAATCCAATTTCATTTTAATTTAATATTTTAATTTTATTATTGGAGTATGCCTTTGTAAATTCACTTTGAAAACAGCAATCCAATTTGATTTTAATTTAATATTTAAATTTTATTATTGGAGTATGCCTTTGTAAATCCACTTTGAAAACAGCAATCCAATTTGATTTTAATTTAATATTTTAATTTTATTATTGGAGTAGGCTTTTGTAAATCCACTTTGAAAACAGCAATCCAATTTGATTTTAATTTAATATTTTAATTTTATTATTGGAGTATGCCTTTGTAAATCCACTTTGAAAACAGCAATCCAATTTGATTTTAATTTAATATTTTAATTTTATTATTGGAGTATGCCTTTGTAAATCCACTTTGAAAACAGCAATCCATTTTGATTTTAATTTAATATTTTAATTTTATTATTGGAGTAGGCCTTTGTTAATCCACTTTGAAAACAGCAATCCAATTTGATTTTAATTTAATATTTTAATTTTATTATTGGAGTAGGCCTTTGTAAATCCACTTTAAAAACAGCAATCCAATTTGATTTTAATTTAATATTTTAATTTTATTATTGGAGTATGCCTTTGTAAATCCACTTTAAAAACAGCAATCCAATTTGATTTTAATTTTATATTTTAATTTTATTATTGGAGTATGCCTTTGTAAGTCCACTTTAAAAACAGCAATCCAATTTGATTTTAATTTAATATATTAATTTTATTATTGGAGTAGGCCTTTGTAAATCCACTTTGAAAACAGCAATCCAATTTGATTTTAATTTAATATTTTAATTTTATTATTGGAGTATGCCTTTGTAAATCCAGTTTATAAACAGCAATCCAATTTGAATATAATTTAATATTTTAATTTTAATATTTTAGTATGCCTATGTAAATCCACTTTAAAAACAGCATTTTAATTTTATTATTGGAGTATGCCTTTGTTAATCCACTTTGAAAACAGCAATCCAATTTGATTTTAATTTAATATTTTAATTTTATTATTGGAGTAGGCCTTTGTTAATCCACTTTGAAAACAGCAATCTAATTTGATTTTAATTTAATATTTTTAATATTTAATTTAACTATTGGAGTAGGCTTTTGTAAATTTACTTTAAAAACAGCAATCCAATTTGATTTTAATTTAATATTTTAATTTTATTATTGGAGTATGCCTTTGTAAATCCACTTTAAAAACACCAATCCAATTTGATTTTAATTTAATATTTTAATTTTATTATTGGAGTAGGCTTTTGTTAATCCACTTTGAAAACAGCAATCCGATTTGATTTTAATTTAATATTTTACTTTTATTATTGGAGTAGGCCTTTGTAAATCCACTTTGAAAACAGCAATCCAATTTGATTTTAATTTAATATTTTAATTTTATTATTGGAGTATGCCTTTGTAAATCCACTTTGAAAACAGCAATCCAATTTGATTTTAATTTAATATTTTAATTTTATTATTGGAGTATGCCTTTGTAAATCCACTTTGAAAACAGCAATCCAATTTGATTTTAATTTAATATTTTAATTTTATTATTGAAGTAGGTCTTTGAAAACAGCAATCCAATTTGATTTTAGTTTAATATTTTAATTTTATTATTGGAGTATGCCTTTGTAAATCCACTTTAAAAACAGCAATCCAATTTGATTTTAATTTAATATTTTAATTTTATTATTGGAGTATGCCTTTATAAATCCACTTTGGAAACAGCAATCAAATTTGATTTTAATTTAATATTTTAATTTTATTATTGGAGTATGCCTTTGTTAATCCACTTTGAAAATAGCAATCCAATTTGATTTTAATTTAATATTTTAATTTTATTATTGGAGTATGCCTTTGTTAATCCACTTTGAAAACAGCAATCCAATTTGATTTTAATTTAATATTTTAATTTTATTATTGGAGTATGCCTTTGTAAATCCACTTTGAAAACAGCAATCCAATTTGATTTTAATTTAATATTTTAATTTTATTATTGGAGTATGCCTTTGTTAATCCACTTTGAAAAAAGCAATCCAATTTGATTTTAATTTAATATTTTAATTTTATTATTGGAGTATGTCTTTGTAAATCAACTTTAAAAACAGCAATCCAATTTGATTTGAATTTAATATTTTAATTTTATTATTGGAGTATGCTTTGTAAATCCACTTTGAAAAAAGCAATCCAATTTGATTTTAATTTAATATTTTAATTTTATTATTGGAGTGTGCCTTTGTAAATCCACTTTGAAAACAACAATCCAATTTGATTTTAATTTAATATTTTAATTTTATTATTGGAGTATGCCTTTGTTAATCCACTTTGAAAACAGCAATCTAATTTAATTTTAATTTAATATTTTAATTTTATTATTGGTAAATGGAGTATGTCTATGTAAATCAACTTTAAAAAAACAATCCAATTTGATTTTAATTTAATATTTTAATTTTATTATTGGAGTGTGCCTTTGTAAATCCACTTTGAAAACAGCAATCCAATTTGATTTTAATTTAATATTTTAATTTTATTATTGGAGTAGGCTTTTGTAAATCCACTTTGAAAACAGCAATCCAATTTTATTTTAATTTAATATTTTAATTTTATTATTGGAGTAGGCTTTTGTTAATCCACTTTGAAAACAGCAATCCGATTTGATTTTAATTTAATATTTTACTTTTATTATTGGAGTAGGCCTTTGTAAATCCACTTTGAAAACAGCAATCCAATTTGATTTGAATTTAATATTTTAATTTTATTATTGGAGTATGCTTTGTAAATCCACTTTGAAAAAAGCAATCCAATTTGATTTTAATTTAATATTTTAATTTTATTATTGGAGTGTGCCTTTGTAAATCCACTTTGAAAACAGCAATCCAATTTGATTTTAATTTAATATTTTAATTTTATTATTGGAGTAGGCTTTTGTAAATCCACTTTGAAAACAGCAATCCAATTTTATTTTAATTTAATATTTTAATTTTATTATTGGAGTATGCCTTTGTAAATCCACTTTGAAAACAGCAATCCAATTTGATTTTAATTTAATATTTTAATTTTATTATTGGAGTATGCCTTTGTAAATCCACTTTGAAAACAGCAATCCAATTTGATTTTAATTTAATATTTTAATTTTATTATTGGAGTGTGCCTTTGTAAATCCACTTTGAAAACAGCAATCCAATTTTATTTTAATTTAATATTTTAATTTTATTATTGGAGTATGCCTTTGTTAATCCACTTTGAAAACAGCAATCTAATTTAATTTTAATTTAATATTTTAATTTTATTATTGGAATATGTCTATGTAAATCAACTTTAAAAGAACAATCCAATTTGATTTTAATTTAATATTTTAATTTTATTATTGGAGTATGCCTTTGTAAATCCACTTTGAAAACAGCAATCCAATTTGATTTTAATTTAATATTTTAATTTTATTATTGGAGCATGCCTTTGTAAATCCTCTTTGAAAACAGCAATCCAATTTGATTTTAATTTAATATTTTAATTTTATTATTGGAGTATGCCTTTGTTAATCCACTTTGAAAACAGCAATCCAATTTGATTTTAATTTAATATTTTAATTTTATTATTGGAGTATGTCTTTGTAAATTAACTTTAAAAACAGCAATCCAATTTGATTTTAATTTAATATTTTAATTTTATTATTGGAGTATGCCTTGGTAAATCCACTTTAAAAACAGCAATCCAATTTGATTTTAATTTAATATTTTAATTTTATTATTGGAGTAGGCCTTTGTAAATCCACTTTGAAAACAGCAATCAAATTTGATTTTAATTTTATTATTGGAGTAGGCTTTTGTAAATCCACTTTGAAAATATCAATCAAATTTGATTTTAATTTAATATTTTAATTTTATTATGGGAGTATGCCTTTGTTAATCCACTTTGAAAACAGCAATCCAATTTGATTTTAATTTAATATTTTAATTTTATTATTGAAGTAGGCCTTTGTTAATCCACTTTGAAAACAGCAATCCAATTTGATTTTAATTTAATATTTTAATTTTATTATTGGAGTATGCTTTTGTAAATCCACTTTAAAAACAGCAGTCCAATTTGATTTTAATTTAATATTTTAATTTTATTATTGGAGTATGCCTTTGTTAATCCACTTTGAAAACAGCAATCCAATTTGATTTTAATTTAATATTTTAATTTTATTATTGGAGTATGTCTTTGTAAATTAACTTTAAAAACAGCAATCCAATTTGATTTTAATTTAATATTTTAATTTTATTATTGGAGTATGCCTTTGTAAATCCACTTTGAAAACAGCAATCCAATTTGATTTTAATTTAATATTTTAATTTTATTATTGGAGTATGCCTTTGTAAATCCACTTTGAAAACAGCAATCCAATTTGATTTTAATTTAATATTTTAATTTTATTATTGGAGTAGGCTTTTGTAAATCCACTTTGAAAATATCAATCAAAATTGATTTTAATTTAATATTTTAATTTAATTATTGGAGTATGCCTTTGTTAATCCACTTTGAAAACAGCAATCCAATTTGATTTTAATTTAATATTTTAATTTTATTATTGGAGTATTCTTTTGTAAATCCACTTTGAAAACAGCATTTGATTTTAATTTAATATTTTAATTTTATTTTTGGAGTATGCCTTTGTAAATCCACTTTGAAAACAGCAATCCAATTTGATTTTAATTTAATATTTTAATTTTATTATTGGAGTAGGCTTTTGTAAATCCACTTTGACAACAGCAATCCAATTTGATTTTAATTTAATATTTTAATTTTATTATTGGAGTATGCCTTTGTAAATTCACTTTAAAAACAGCAATCCAATTTGATTTTAATTTAATATTTTAATTTTATTATTGGAAAAGGAATTTGTAAATCCACTTTTTAAACAGCAATCCAATTTGATTTTAATTTAATATTTTAATTTTATTATTGGAGTATGCCTTTGTAAATCCACTTTAAAAACACCAATCCAATTTGATTGTAATTTAATATTTTAATTTTATTATTGGAGTATGCTTTTGTTAATCCACTTTGAAAACAGCAATCCAATTTGATTTTAATTTAATATTTTAATTTTATTATTCGAGTAGGCCTTTGTAAATCCACTTTGAAAACAGCAATCCAATTTGATTTTAATTTAATATTTTAATTTTATTATTGGAGTATGCCTTTGTAAATCCACTTTGAAAACAGCAATCCAATTTGATTTTAATTTAATATTTTAATTTTATTTTTGGAGTATGCCTTTGTAAATCCACTTTGAAAACAGCAATCCAATTTGATTTTAATTTAATATTTTTATTTTATTATTGGAATATGCCTTTGTAAATCCACTTTAAAAACAGCAATCCAATTTGATTTTAATTTAATATTTTAATTTTATTATTGGAGTATGCTTTTGTTAATCCACTTTGAAAACAGCAATCCAATTTGATTTTAATTTAATATTTTAATTTTATTATTGGAGTAGGCTTTTGTAAATCCACTTTGAAAACAGCAATCCAATTTGATTTTAATTTAATATTTTAATTTTATTATTGGAGTAGGCCTTTGTAAATCCACTTTGAAAACAGCAATCCAATTTGATTTTAATTTAATATTTTATTTTTATTATTGGAGTATGCATTTGTTAATCCACTTTGAAAACAGCAATCCAATTTGATTTTAATTTAATATTTTAATTTTATTATTGGAGTATGCCTTTGTTAATCCACTTTGAAAACAGCAACCCAATTTGATTTTAATTTAATATATTAATTTTATTATTGGTGTAGGCCTTTGTAAATCCACTTTGAAAACAGCAATCCAATTTGATTTTAATTTAATATTTTAATTTTATTATTGGAGTATGCATTTGTTAATCCACTTTGAAAACAGCAATCCAATTTGATTTTAATTTAATATTATAATTTTATTATTGGAGTATGCCTTTGTAAATCCACTTTGAAAACAGCAATCCAATTTGATTTTAATTTAATATTTTAATTTTATTATTGGAGTATGCCTTTTTTAATCCACTTTGAAAACAGCAATCCAATTTGATTTTAATTTAATATTTTAATTTTATTATTGTAGTAGGATTTTGTAAATCCACTTTGAAAACAACAATCCAATTTGATTTTAATTTAATATATTAATTTTATTATTGGTGTAGGCCTTTGTAAATCCACTTTAAAAACAGCAATCCAATTTGATTTTAATTTAATATTTTAATTTTATTATTGGAGTATGACTTTGTAAATCCACTTTAAAAACAGCAATCCAATTTGATTTTAATTTAATATTTTAATTTTATTATTGGAGTATGCCTTTGTAAATCCACTTTAAAAACACCAATCCAATTTGATTTTAATTTAATATTTTAATTTTATTATTGGAGTAGGATTTGTTAATCCACTTTGAAAACAGCAATCCGATTTGATTTTAATTTAATATTTTACTTTTATTATTGGAGTAGGCCTTTGTAAATCCACTTTGAAAACAGCAATCCAATTTGATTTTAATTTAATATTTTAATTTTATTATTGGAGTATGCCTTTGTAAATCCACTTTGAAAACAGCAATCCAATTTGATTTTAATTTAATATTTTAATTTTATTATTGGAGTATGCCTTTGTAAATCCACTTTGAAAACAGCAATCCAATTTGATTTTAATTTAATATTTTAATTTTATTATTGAAGTAGGTCTTTGAAAACAGCAATCCAATTTGATTTTAGTTTAATATTTTAATTTTATTATTGGAGTATGCCTTTGTAAATCCACTTTAAAAACAGCAATCCAATTTGATTTTAATTTAATATTTTAATTTTATTATTGGAGTATGCCTTTATAAATCCACTTTGGAAACAGCAATCAAATTTGATTTTAATTTAATATTTTAATTTTATTATTGGAGTATGCCTTTGTTAATCCACTTTGAAAATAGCAATCCAATTTGATTTTAATTTAATATTTTAATTTTATTATTGGAGTATGCCTTTGTTAATCCACTTTGAAAACAGCAATCCAATTTGATTTTAATTTAATATTTTAATTTTATTATTGGAGTATGCCTTTGTAAATCCACTTTGAAAACAGCAATCCAATTTGATTTTAATTTAATATTTTAATTTTATTATTGGAGTATGCCTTTGTTAATCCACTTTGAAAAAAGCAATCCAATTTGATTTTAATTTAATATTTTAATTTTATTATTGGAGTATGTCTTTGTAAATCAACTTTAAAAACAGCAATCCAATTTGATTTGAATTTAATATTTTAATTTTATTATTGGAGTATGCTTTGTAAATCCACTTTGAAAAAAGCAATCCAATTTGATTTTAATTTAATATTTTAATTTTATTATTGGAGTGTGCCTTTGTAAATCCACTTTGAAAACAACAATCCAATTTGATTTTAATTTAATATTTTAATTTTATTATTGGAGTATGCCTTTGTTAATCCACTTTGAAAACAGCAATCTAATTTAATTTTAATTTAATATTTTAATTTTATTATTGGTAAATGGAGTATGTCTATGTAAATCAACTTTAAAAAAACAATCCAATTTGATTTTAATTTAATATTTTAATTTTATTATTGGAGTGTGCCTTTGTAAATCCACTTTGAAAACAGCAATCCAATTTGATTTTAATTTAATATTTTAATTTTATTATTGGAGTAGGCTTTTGTAAATCCACTTTGAAAACAGCAATCCAATTTTATTTTAATTTAATATTTTAATTTTATTATTGGAGTAGGCTTTTGTTAATCCACTTTGAAAACAGCAATCCGATTTGATTTTAATTTAATATTTTACTTTTATTATTGGAGTAGGCCTTTGTAAATCCACTTTGAAAACAGCAATCCAATTTGATTTGAATTTAATATTTTAATTTTATTATTGGAGTATGCTTTGTAAATCCACTTTGAAAAAAGCAATCCAATTTGATTTTAATTTAATATTTTAATTTTATTATTGGAGTGTGCCTTTGTAAATCCACTTTGAAAACAGCAATCCAATTTGATTTTAATTTAATATTTTAATTTTATTATTGGAGTAGGCTTTTGTAAATCCACTTTGAAAACAGCAATCCAATTTTATTTTAATTTAATATTTTAATTTTATTATTGGAGTATGCCTTTGTAAATCCACTTTGAAAACAGCAATCCAATTTGATTTTAATTTAATATTTTAATTTTATTATTGGAGTATGCCTTTGTAAATCCACTTTGAAAACAGCAATCCAATTTGATTTTAATTTAATATTTTAATTTTATTATTGGAGTGTGCCTTTGTAAATCCACTTTGAAAACAGCAATCCAATTTTATTTTAATTTAATATTTTAATTTTATTATTGGAGTATGCCTTTGTTAATCCACTTTGAAAACAGCAATCTAATTTAATTTTAATTTAATATTTTAATTTTATTATTGGAATATGTCTATGTAAATCAACTTTAAAAGAACAATCCAATTTGATTTTAATTTAATATTTTAATTTTATTATTGGAGTATGCCTTTGTAAATCCACTTTGAAAACAGCAATCCAATTTGATTTTAATTTAATATTTTAATTTTATTATTGGAGCATGCCTTTGTAAATCCTCTTTGAAAACAGCAATCCAATTTGATTTTAATTTAATATTTTAATTTTATTATTGGAGTATGCCTTTGTTAATCCACTTTGAAAACAGCAATCCAATTTGATTTTAATTTAATATTTTAATTTTATTATTGGAGTATGTCTTTGTAAATTAACTTTAAAAACAGCAATCCAATTTGATTTTAATTTAATATTTTAATTTTATTATTGGAGTATGCCTTGGTAAATCCACTTTAAAAACAGCAATCCAATTTGATTTTAATTTAATATTTTAATTTTATTATTGGAGTAGGCCTTTGTAAATCCACTTTGAAAACAGCAATCAAATTTGATTTTAATTTTATTATTGGAGTAGGCTTTTGTAAATCCACTTTGAAAATATCAATCAAATTTGATTTTAATTTAATATTTTAATTTTATTATGGGAGTATGCCTTTGTTAATCCACTTTGAAAACAGCAATCCAATTTGATTTTAATTTAATATTTTAATTTTATTATTGAAGTAGGCCTTTGTTAATCCACTTTGAAAACAGCAATCCAATTTGATTTTAATTTAATATTTTAATTTTATTATTGGAGTATGCTTTTGTAAATCCACTTTAAAAACAGCAGTCCAATTTGATTTTAATTTAATATTTTAATTTTATTATTGGAGTATGCCTTTGTTAATCCACTTTGAAAACAGCAATCCAATTTGATTTTAATTTAATATTTTAATTTTATTATTGGAGTATGTCTTTGTAAATTAACTTTAAAAACAGCAATCCAATTTGATTTTAATTTAATATTTTAATTTTATTATTGGAGTATGCCTTTGTAAATCCACTTTGAAAACAGCAATCCAATTTGATTTTAATTTAATATTTTAATTTTATTATTGGAGTATGCCTTTGTAAATCCACTTTGAAAACAGCAATCCAATTTGATTTTAATTTAATATTTTAATTTTATTATTGGAGTAGGCTTTTGTAAATCCACTTTGAAAATATCAATCAAAATTGATTTTAATTTAATATTTTAATTTAATTATTGGAGTATGCCTTTGTTAATCCACTTTGAAAACAGCAATCCAATTTGATTTTAATTTAATATTTTAATTTTATTATTGGAGTATTCTTTTGTAAATCCACTTTGAAAACAGCATTTGATTTTAATTTAATATTTTAATTTTATTATTGGAGTATGCCTTTGTTAATCCACTTTGAAAACAGCAATCCAATTTGATTTTAATTTAATATTTTAATTTTATTATTGGAGTATTCTTTTGTAAATCCACTTTGAAAACAGCATTTGATTTTAATTTAATATTTTAATTTTATTTTTGGAGTATGCCTTTGTAAATCCACTTTGAAAACAGCAATCCAATTTGATTTTAATTTAATATTTTAATTTTATTATTGGAGTAGGCTTTTGTAAATCCACTTTGACAACAGCAATCCAATTTGATTTTAATTTAATATTTTAATTTTATTATTGGAGTATGCCTTTGTAAATTCACTTTAAAAACAGCAATCCAATTTGATTTTAATTTAATATTTTGATTTTATTATTGGAGTAGGCCTTTGTAAATCCACTTTGAAAACAGCAATCCAATTTGATTCTAATTTAATATTTTAATTTTAATATTGAAGTAGGTCTTTGAAAACAGCAATCCAATTTGATTTTAATTTAATATTTTAATTTTATTATTGGAGTATGCCTTTGTAAATCCAGTTTAAAAACAGCAATCCAATTTGAATTTAATTTAATATTCTAATTTTATTATTGGAGTATGCCTTTGTAAATCCACTTTGAAAACAGCAATCCAATTTGATTTTAATTTAATATTTTAATTTTATTATTGGAGTAGGCCTTTGTAAATCCACTTTGAAAACAGCAATCCAATTTGATTTTAATTTAATATTTTAATTTTATTATTGGAGTAGGCTTTTGTAAATCCACTTTGAAAATATCAATCAAATTTGATTTTAATTTAATATTTTAATTTTATTATTGGAGTATGCCTTTGTTAATCCACTTTGAAAACAGCAATCCAATTTGATTTTAATTTAATATTTTAATTTTATTATTGGAGTAGGCCTTTGTTAATCCACTTTGAAAACAGCAATCCAATTTGATTTTAATTTAATATTTTAATTTTATTATTGGAGTATGCTTTTGTAAATCCACTTTAAAAACAGCAATCCAATTTGATTTTAATTTAATATTTTAATTTTATTATTGGAGTATGCCTTTGTTAATCCACTTTGAAAACAGCAATCCAATTTGATTTTAATTTAATATTTTAATTTTATTATTGGAGTATGTCTTTGTAAATTAACTTTAAAAACAGCAATCCAATTTGATTTTAATTTAATATTTTAATTTTATTATTGGAGTATGCCTTGGTAAATCCACTTTGAAAACAGCAATCCAATTTGATTTTAATTTAATATTTTAATTTTATTATTGGAGTATGCCTTTGTAAATCCACTTTGAAAACAGCAATCCAATTTGATTTTAATTTAATATTTTAATTTTATTATTGGAGTAGGCTTTTGTAAATCCACTTTGAAAATATCAATCAAATTTGATTTTAATTTAATATTTTAATTTAATTATTGGAGTATGCCTTTGTTAATCCACTTTGAAAACAGCAATCCAATTTGATTTTAATTTAATATTTTAATTTTATTATTGGAGTATTCTTTTGTAAATCCACTTTGAAAACAGCATTTGATTTTAATTTAATATTTTAATTTTATTTTTGGAGTATGCCTTTGTAAATCCACTTTGAAAACAGCAATCCAATTTGATTTTAATTTAATATTTTAATTTTATTATTGGAGTAGGCTTTTGTAAATCCACTTTGACAACAGCAATCCAATTTGATTTTAATTTAATATTTTAATTTTATTATTGGAGTATGCCTTTGTAAATTCACTTTAAAAACAGCAATCCAATTTGATTTTAATTTAATATTTTAATTTTATTATTGGAAAAGGCCTTTGTAAATCCACTTTTTAAACAGCAATCCAATTTGATTTTAATTTAATATTTTAAATTTATTATTGGAGTATGCCTTTGTAAATCCACTTTAAAAACACCAATCCAATTTGATTGTAATTTAAGATTTTAATTTTATTATTGGAGTAGGCTTTTGTTAATCCACTTTGAAAACAGCAATCCAATTTGATTTTAATTTAATATTTTAATTTTATTATTCGAGTAGGCCTTTGTAAATCCACTTTAAAAACAGCAATCCAATTTGATTTTAATTTAATATTTTAATTTTATTATTGGAGTATGCCTTTGTAAATCCACTTTGAAAACAGCAATCCAATTTGATTTTAATTTAATATTTTAATTTTTTTATTGGAGTATGCCTTTGTAAATCCACTTTGAAAACAGCAATCCAATTTGATTTTAATTTAATATTTTAATTTTATTATTGGAATATGCCTTTGTAAATCCACTTTAAAAACAGCAATCCAATTTGATTTTAATTTAATATTTTAATTTTATTATTGGAGTATGCTTTTGTTAATCCACTTTGAAAACAGCAATCCAATTTGATTTTAATTTAATATTTTAATTTTATTATTGGAGTAGGCTTTTGTAAATCCACTTTGAAAACAGCAATCCAATTTGATTTTAATTTAATATTTTAATTTTATTATTGGAGTAGGCCTTTGTAAATCCACTTTGAAAACAGCAATCCAATTTGATTTTAATTTAATATTTTATTTTTATTATTGGAGTATGCCTTTGTTAATCCACTTTGAAAACAGCAATCCAATTTGATTTTAATTTAATATTTTAATTTTATTATTGGAGTATGCCTTTGTTAATCCACTTTAAAAACAGCAATCCAATTTGATTTTAATTTAATATTTTAATTTTATTATTGAAGTATGCCTTTGTAAATCCACTTTGAAAACAGCAATCCAATTTGATTTTAATTTAAAATTTTAATTTAATTATTGGAGTATGCATTTGTTAATCCACTTTGAAAACAGCAATCCAATTTGATTTTAATTTAATATTATAATTTTATTATTGGAGTATGCCTTTGTAAATCCACTTTGAAAACAGCAATCCAATTTGATTTTAATTTAATATTTTAATTTTATTATTGGAGTATGACTTTTTTAATCCACTTTGAAAACAGCAATCCAATTTGATTTTAATTTAATATTTTAATTTTATTATTGTAGTAGGATTTTGTAAATCCACTTTGAAAACAACAATCCAATTTGATTTGAATTTAATATATTAATTTTATTATTGGAGTAGGCCTTTGTAAATCCACTTTAAAAACAGCAATCCAATTTGATTTTAATTTAATATTTTAATTTTATTATTGGTGTATGACTTTGTAAATCCACTTTAAAAACAGCAATCCACTTTGATTTTAATTTAATATATAATTTTATTATTGGTGTAGGCCTTTGTAAATCCACTTTAAAAACAGTAATCCAATTTGATTTTAATTTAATATTTTAATTTTATTATTGGAGTAGGCCTTTGTAAATCCACTTTGAAAACAGCAATCCAATTTGATTTTAATTTAATATTTTAATTTTATTATTGAATTAGGTCTTTGAAAACAGCAATCCAATTTGATTTTAATTTAATATTTTAATTTTATTATTGGAGTATGCCTTTGTAAATCCAGTTTAAAAACAGCAATCCAATTTGAATTTAATTTAATATTCTAATTTTATTATTGGAGTATGCCTTTGTAAATCCACTTTGAAAACAGCAATCCAATTTGATTTTAATTGAATATTTTAATTTTATTATTGGAGTATGCCTCTGTAAATCCACTTTGAAAACAGCAATCCAATTTGATTTTAATTTAATATTTTAATTTTATTATTGGAGTATGCCTTTGTTAATCCACTTTGAAAACAGCAATCCAATTTGATTTTAATTTAATATTTTAATTTTATTATTGGAGTATGCCTTTGTTAATCCACTTTGAAAACAGCAATCCAATTTGATTTTAATTTAATATTTTAATTTTATTATTGGAGTAGGCTTTTGTAAATCCACTTTGAAAACAGCAATCCAATTTGATTTTAATTTAATATTTTAATTTTATTATTGGAGTAGGCTTTTGTAAATCCACTTTGAAAACAGCAATCCAATTTGATTTTAATTTAATATTTTAATTTTATTATTGGAGTATGCCTTTGTAAATTCACTTTAAAAACAGCAATCCAATTTGATTTTAATTTAATATTTTAATTTTATTATTGGAAAAGGCCTTTGTAAATCTACTTTATAAACAGCAATCCAATTTGATTTTAATTTAATATTTTAATTTTATAATTGGAGTAGGCCTTTGTAAATCCACTTTAAAAACAGCAATCCAATTTGATTTTAATTTAATATTTTAATTTTATTATTGGAGTATGCCTTTGTAAATTCAGTTTAAAAACAGCAATCCAATTTGAATTTAATTTAATATTATAATTTTAATATTGGATTATGCCTTTGTAAATCCACTTTAAAAACAGAATTTTAATTTTATTATTGGAGAATGCCTTTGTTAATCCACTTTGAAAACAGCAATCCAATTTGATTTTAATTTAATATTTTAATTTTATTATTGGAGTATGCCTCTGTAAATCCACTTTGAAAACAGCATTTGATTTTAATTTAATATTTTAATTTTATTTTTGGAGTATGCCTTTGTAAATCCACTTTGAAAACAGCAATCCAATTTGATTTTAATTTAATATTTTTATTTTATTATTGAAGTATGCCTTTGTTAATCCACTTTGAAAACAGCAATCCAATTTGATTTTAATTTAATATTTTAGTTTTATTATTGGAGTATGCCTTTGTAAATCCACTTTGAAAACAGCAATCCAATTTGATTTTAATTTAATATTTTAATTTTATTATTGGAGTATGCCTTTGTTAATCCACTTTGAAAACAGCAATCCAATTTGATTTTAATTTAATATTTTAATTTTATTATTGGAGTAGGCTTTTGTAAATCCACTTTGAAAACAGCAATCCAATTTGATTTTAATTTAATATTTTAATTTAATTATTGGAGTAGGCTTTTGTATATCCACTTTAAAAACAGCAATCCAATTTGATTTTAATTTAATATTTTAATTTTATTATTGGAGTATGCCTTTGTAAATCCACTTTGAAAACAGCAATCCAATTTGATTTTAATTTAATATTTTAATTTTATTATTGGAGTAGGCTTTTGTAAATCCACTTTGAAAACAGCAATCTAATTTGATTTTAATTTACTATTTTAATTTTATTATTGGAGTATGCCTTTGTAAATCCACTTTGAAAACAGCAATCCAATTTGATTTTAATTTAATATTTTAATTTTATTATTGGAGTATGTCTTTGTAAATCCACTTTGAAAACTGCAATCAAATTTGATTTTAATTTAATATTTTAATATTATTATTGGAGTATGCCTCTGTAAATCCACTTTGAAAACAGCATTTGATTTTAATTTTATTTTTGGAGTATGCCTTTGTAAATCCACTTTGAAAACAGCAATCCAATTTGATTTTAATTTAATATTTTAATTTTATTATTGAAGTATGCCTTTGTTAATCCACTTTGAAAACAGCAATCCAATTTGATTTTAATTTAATATTTTAGTTTTATTATTGGAGTATGCCTTTGTAAATCCTCTTTGAAAACAGCAATCCAATTTGGTTTTAATTTAATATTTTAATTTTATTATTGAAGTAGGTCTTTGGAAACAGCAATCCAATTTGATTTTAGTTTAATATTTTAATTTTATTATTGGAGTATGCCTTTGTAAATTTACTTTAAAAACAGCAATCCAATTTGATTTTAATTTAATATTTTAATTTTATTATTGGAGTATGCCTTTGTAAATCCACTTTGAAAACAGCAATCAAATTTGATTTTAATTTAATATTTTAATTTTATTATTGGAGTATGCCTTTGTTAATCCACTTTGAAAATAGCAATCCAATTTGATTTTAATTTAATATTTTAATTTTATTATTGGAGTATGCCTTTGTTAATCCACTTTGAAAACAGCAATCCAATTTGATTTTAATTTAATATTTTAATTTTATTATTGGAGTATGCCTTTGTAAATCCACTTTGAAAACAGCAATCCAATTTGATTTTAATTTAATATTTTAATTTTATTATTGGAGTAGGCCTTTGTTAATCCACTTTAAAAACAGCAATCCAATTTGATTTTAATTTAATATTTTAATTTTATTATTGGAGTATGCCTTTGTAAATCCACTTTAAACACAGCAATCCAATTTGATTTTAATTTAATATTTTAATTTTATTATTGGAGTATGCCTTTGTAAATCCACTTTAAAAACAGCAATCCAATTTGATTTTAATTTAATATATTAATTTTATTATTGGAGTAGGCCTTTGTAAATCCACTTTGAAAACAGCATTCCAATTTGATTTTAATTTAATATTTTAATTTTATTATTGGAGTATGCCTTTGTAAATCCAGTTTAAAAACAGCAATCCAATTTGAATTTAATTTAATATTTTAATTATAATATTTTAGTATGCCTTTGTAAATCCACTTTAAAAACAGCATTTTAATTTTATTATTGGAGTATGCCTTTGTTAATCCACTTTGAAAACAGCAATCCAATTTGATTTTAATTTAATATTTTAATTTTATTATTGGAGTAGGCCTTTGTTAATCCACTTTGAAAACAGCAATCTAATTTGATTTTAATTTAATATTTTTAATATTTTAATTTAACTATTGGAGTAGGCTTTTGTAAATTTACTTTAAAAACAGCAATCCAATTTGATTTTAATTTAATATTTTAATTTTATTATTGGAGTAGGCTTTTGTAAATCCACTTTGAAAACAGCAATCCAATTTGATTTTAATTTAATATTTTAATTTTATTATTGGAGTATGCCTTTGTAAATCCACTTTGAAAACAGCAATCCAATTTGATTTTAATTTAATATTTTAATTTTATTATTGGAGTATGTCTTTGTAAATCCACTTTGAAAACTGCAATCAAATTTGATTTTAATTTAATATTTTAATTTTATTATTGGAGTATGCCTCTGTAAATCCACTTTGAAAACAGCATTTGATTTTAATTTTATTTTTGGAGTATGCCTTTGTAAATCCACTTTGAAAACAGCAATCCAATTTGATTTTAATTTAATATTTTAATTTTATTATTGAAGTATGCCTTTGTTAATCCACTTTGAAAACAGCAATCCAATTTGATTTTAATTTAATATTTTAGTTTTATTATTGGAGTATGCCTCTGTAAATCCACTTTGAAAACAGCAATCCAATTTGATTTTAATTTAATATTTTAATTTTAATATTGGATTATGCCTTTGTAAATCCACTTTAAAAACAGAATTTTAATTTTATTATTGGAGTATGCCTTTGTTAATCCACTTTGAAAACAGCAATCCAATTTGATTTTAATTTAATATTTTAATTTTATTATTGGGGTATGCCTTTGTAAATCCACTTTGAAAACAGCATTTGATTTTAATTTAATATTTTAATTTTATTTTTGGAGTATGCCTTTGTAAATCCACTTTGAAAACAGCAATCCAATTTGATTTTAATTTAATATTTTAATTTTATTATTGAAGTATGCCTTTGTTAATCCACTTTGAAAACAGCAATCCAATTTGATTTTAATTTAATATTTTAGTTTTATTATTGGAGTATGCCTTTGTAAATCCACTTTGAAAACAGCAATCCAATTTGATTTTAATTTAATATTTTAATTTTACTATTGGAGTATGCCTTTGTTAATCCACTTTGAAAACAGCAATCCAATTTGATTTTAATTTAATATTAATTTAATATTTTAATTTTATTATTGGAGTAGGCTTTTGTAAATCCACTTTGAAAACAGCAATCCAATTTGATTTTAATTTAATATTTTAATTTAATTATTGGAGTAGGCTTTTGTATATCCACTTTAAAAACAGCAATCCAATTTGATTTTAATTTAATATTTTAATTTTATTATTGGAGTATGCCTTTGTAAATCCACTTTGAAAACAGCAATCCAATTTGATTTTAATTTAATATTTTAATTTTATTATTGGAGTAGGCTTTTGTAAATCCACTTTGAAAACAGCAATCCAATTTGATTTTAATTTAATATTTTAATTTTATTATTGGAGTATGCCTTTGTAAATCCACTTTGAAAACAGCAATCCAATTTGATTTTAATTTAATATTTTAATTTTATTATTGGAGTATGTCTTTGTAAATCCACTTTGAAAACAGCAATCAAATTTGATTTTAATTTAATATTTTAATTTTATTATTGGAGTATGGCTTTTTTAATCCACTTTGAAAATAGCAATCCCATTTGATTTTAATTTAATATTTTAATTTTATTATTGGAGTATGCCTCTGTAAATCCACTTTGAAAACAGCAATCCAATTTGATTTTAATTTAATATTTTAATTTTATTATTGGAGTAGGCCTTTGTAAATCCACTTTGAAAACAGCCATCCAATTTGATTTTAATTTAATATTTTAATTTTATTATTGGAGTAGGCTTTTGTAAATCCACTTTGAAAACAGCAATCCAATTTGATTTTAATTTAATATTTTAATTTTATTATTGGAGTATGCCTTTGTAAATCAACTTTGAAAACAGCAATCCAATTTGATTTTAATTTAATATTTTAATTTTATTATTGGAGTATGCCTTTGTAAATCCACTTTAAAAACAGCAATCCAATTTGATTTTAATTTAATATTTTAATTTTATTATTGGAGTGTGCCTTTGTAAATCCACTTTGAAAACAGCAATCCAATTTGATTTTAATTTAATATTTTAATTTTATTATTGGAGTATGCCTTTGTTAAGCCACTTTGAAAACGGCAATCCAATTTAATTTTAATTTAATATTTTAATTTTATTATTGGAGTATGTCTATGTAAATCAACTTTAAAAGAACAATCCAATTTGATTTTAATTTAATATTTTAATTTTATTATTGGAGTATGCCTTTGTAAATCCACTTTGAAAACAGCAATCCAATTTGATTTTAATTTAATATTTTAATTTTATTATTGGAGCATGCCTTTGTAAATCCTCTTTGAAAACAGCAATCCAATTTGATTTTAATTTAATATTTTAATTTTATTATTGGAGTATGCCTTTGTTAATCCACTTTGAAAACAGCAATCCAATTTGATTTTAATTTAATATTTTAATTTTATTATTGGAGTATGTCTTTGTAAATTAACTTTAAAAACAGCAATCCAATTTGATTTTAATTTAATATTTTAATTTTATTATTGGAGTATGCCTTGGTAAATCCACTTTGGAAACAGCAATCCAATTTGATTTTAATTTTATATTTTAATTTTATTATTGGAGTATGCCTTTGTAAATCCACTTTGAAGACAGCAATCCAATTTGATTTTAATTTAATATTTTAATTTTATTATTGGAGTATTCTTTTGTTAATCCACTTTGAAAACAGCAATCCAATTTGATTTTAATTTAATATTTTAATTTTATTATTCGAGTAGGCCTTTGTAAATCCACTTTGAAAACAGCATTTGATTTTAATTTAATATTTTAATTTTAATATTGGATTATGCCTTTGTAAATCCTCTTTAAAAACAGAATTTTAATTTTATTATTGGAGAATGCCTTTGTTAATCCACTTTGAAAACAGCAATCCAATTTGATTTTAATTTAATATTTTAATTTTATTATTGGAGTATGCCTCTGTAAATCCACTTTGAAAACAGCATTTGATTTTAATTTAATATTTTAATTTTATTTTTGGAGTATGCCTTTGTAAATCCTTTTTGAAAACAGCAATCCAATTTGATTTTAATTTAATATTTTAATTTTATTATTGAAGTATGCCTTTGTTAATCCACTTTGAAAACAGCAATCCAATTTGATTTTAATTTAATATTTTTAATATTTTAATTTAACTATTGGAGTAGGCTTTTGTAAATTTACTTTAAAAACAGCAATCCAATTTGATTTTAATTTAATATTTTAATTTTATTATTGGAGTATGCCTTTGTAAATCCACTTTAAAAACACCAATCCAATTTGATTTTAATTTAATATTTTAATTTAATTATTGGAGTAGGCTTTTGTATATCCACTTTAAAAACAGCAATCCAATTTGATTTTAATTTAATATTTTAATTTTATTATTGGAGTATGCCTTTGTAAATCCACTTTGAAAACAGCAATCCAATTTGATTTTAATTTAATATTTTAATTTTATTATTGGAGTAGGCTTTTGTAAATCCACTTTGAAAACAGCAATCCAATTTGATTTTAATTTAATATTTTAATTTTATTATTGGAGTATGCCTTTGTAAATCCACTTTGAAAACAGCAATCCAATTTGATTTTAATTTAATATTTTAATTTTATTATTGGAGTATGTCTTTGTAAATCCACTTTGAAAACTGCAATCAAATTTGATTTTAATTTAATATTTTAATTTTATTATTGGAGTATGCCTCTGTAAATCCACTTTGAAAACAGCATTTGATTTTAATTTTATTTTTGGAGTATGCCTTTGTAAATCCACTTTGAAAACAGCAATCCAATTTGATTTTAATTTAATATTTTAATTTTATTATTGAAGTATGCCTTTGTAAATCCACTTTGAAAACAGCAATCCAATTTGATTTTAATTTAATATTTTAGTTTTATTATTGGGGTATGCCTCTGTAAATCCACTTTGAAAACAGCATTTGATTTTAATTTAATATTTTAATTTTATTTTTGGAGTATGCCTTTGTAAATCCACTTTGAACACAGCAATCCAATTTGATTTTAATTTAATATTTTAATTTTATTATTGAAGTAGGTCTTTGGAAACAGCAATCCAATTTGATTTTAGTTTAATATTTTAATTTTATTATTGGAGTATGCCTTTGTAAATCCACTTTAAAAACAGCAATCCAATTTGATTTTAATTTAATATTTTAATTTTATTATTGGAGTATGCCTTTGTAAATCCACTTTGAAAACAGCAATCAAATTTGATTTTAATTTAATATTTTAATTTTATTATTGGAGTATGCCTTTGTTAATCCACTTTGAAAATAGCAATCCAATTTGATTTTAATTTAATACTTTAATTTTATTATTGGAGTATGCCTTTGTTAATCCACTTTGAAAACAGCAATCCAATTTGATTTTAATTTAATATTTTAATTTTATTATTGGAGTATGCCTTTGTAAATCCACTTTGAAAACAGCAATCCAATTTGATTTTAATTTAATATTTTAATTTTATTATTGGAGTAGGCCTTTGTTAATCCACTTTAAAAACAGCAATCCAATTTGATTTTAATTTAATATTTTAATTTTATTATTGGAGTATGCCTTTGTAAATCAACTTTAAACACAGCAATCCAATTTGATTTTAATTTAATATTTTAATTTTATTATTAGAGTATGCCTTTGTAAATCCACTTTAAAAACAGCAATCCAATTTGATTTTAATTTAATATATTAATTTTATTATTGGAGTAGGCCTTTGTAAATCCACTTTGAAAACAGCAATCCAATTTGATTTTAATTTAATATTTTAATTTTATTATTGGAGTATGCCTTTGTAAATCCAGTTTAAAAACAGCAATCCAATTTGAATTTAATTAAATATTTTAATTATAATATTTTAGTATGCCTTTGTAAATCCACTTTAAAAACAGCATTTTAATTTTATTATTGGAGTATGCCTTTGTTAATCCACTTTGAAAACAGCAATCCAATTTGATTTTAATTTAATATTTTAATTTTATTATTGGAGTAGGCCTTTGTTAATCCACTTTGAAAACAGCAATCTAATTTGATTTTAATTTAATATTTTTAATATTTTAATTTAACTATTGGAGTAGGCTTTTGTAAATTTACTTTAAAAACAGCAATCCAATTTGATTTTAATTTAATATTTTAATTTTATTATTGGAGTATGCCTTTGTAAATCCACTTTAAAAACACCAATCCAATTTGATTTTAATTTAATATTTTAATTTAATTATTGGAGTAGGCTTTTGTATATCCACTTTAAAAACAGCAATCCAATTTGATTTTAATTTAATATTTTAATTTTATTATTGGAGTATGCCTTTGTAAATCCACTTTGAAAACAGCAATCCAATTTGATTTTAATTTAATATTTTAATTTTATTATTGGAGTAGGCTTTTGTAAATCCACTTTGAAAACAGCAATCCAATTTGATTTTAATTTAATATTTTAATTTTATTATTGGAGTATGCCTTTGTAAATCCACTTTGAAAACAGCAATCCAATTTGATTTTAATTTAATATTTTAATTTTATTATTGGAGTATGTCTTTGTAAATCCACTTTGAAAACTGCAATCAAATTTGATTTTAATTTAATATTTTAATTTTATTATTGGAGTATGCCTCTGTAAATCCACTTTGAAAACAGCATTTGATTTTAATTTTATTTTTGGAGTATGCCTTTGTAAATCCACTTTGAAAACAGCAATCCAATTTGATTTTAATTTAATATTTTAATTTTATTATTGAAGTATGCCTTTGTTAATCCACTTTGAAAACAGCAATCCAATTTGATTTTAATTTAATATTTTAGTTTTATTATTGGAGTATGCCTTTGTAAATCCACTTTGAAAACAGCAATCCAATTTGATTTTAATTTAATATTTTAATTTTAATATTGGATTATGCCTTTGTAAATCCACTTTAAAAACAGAATTTAAATTTTATTATTGGAGTATGCCTTTGTTAATCCACTTTGAAAACAGCAATCCAATTTGATTTTAATTTAATATTTTAATTTTATTATTGGGGTATGCCTCTGTAAATCCACTTTGAAAACAGCATTTGATTTTAATTTAATATTTTAATTTTATTTTTGGAGTATGCCTTTGTAAATCCACTTTGAAAACAGCAATCCAATTTGATTTTAATTTAATATTTTAATTTTATTATTGAAGTATGCCTTTGTTAATCCACTTTGAAAACAGCAATCCAATTTGATTTTAATTTAATATTTTAGTTTTATTATTGGAGTATGCCTTTGTAAATCCACTTTGAAAACAGCAATCCAATTTGATTTTAATTTAATATTTTAATTTTACTATTGGAGTATGCCTTTGTTAATCCACTTTGAAAACAGCAATCCAATTTGATTTTAATTTAATATTAATTTAATATTTTAATTTTATTATTGGAGTAGGCTTTTGTAAATCCACTTTGAAAACAGCAATCCAATTTGATTTTAATTTAATATTTTAATTTAATTATTGGAGTAGGCTTTTGTATATCCACTTTAAAAACAGCAATCCAATTTGATTTTAATTTAATATTTTAATTTTATTATTGGAGTATGCCTTTGTAAATCCACTTTGAAAACAGCAATCCAATTTGATTTTAATTTAATATTTTAATTTTATTATTGGAGTAGGCTTTTGTAAATCCACTTTGAAAACAGCAATCCAATTTGATTTTAATTTAATATTTTAATTTTATTATTGGAGTATGCCTTTGTAAATCCACTTTGAAAACAGCAATCCAATTTGATTTTAATTTAATATTTTAATTTTATTATTGGAGTATGTCTTTGTAAATCCACTTTGAAAACAGCAATCAAATTTGGTTTTAATTTAATATTTTAATTTTATTATTGGAGTATGGCTTTTTTAATCCACTTTGAAAATAGCAATCCAATTTGATTTTAATTTAATATTTTAATTTTATTATTGGAGTATGCCTCTGTAAATCCACTTTGAAAACAGCAATCCAATTTGATTTTAATTTAATATTTTAATTTTATTATTGGAGTAGGCCTTTGTAAATCCACTTTGAAAACAGCCATCCAATTTGATTTTAATTTAATATTTTAATTTTATTATTGGAGTAGGCTTTTGTAAATCCACTTTGAAAACAGCAATCCAATTTGATTTTAATTTAATATTTTAATTTTATTATTGGAGTATGCCTTTGTAAATCAACTTTGAAAACAGCAATCCAATTTGATTTTAATTTAATATTTTAATTTTATTATTGGAGTATGCCTTTGTAAATCCACTTTAAAAACAGCAATCCAATTTGATTTTAATTTAATATTTTAATTTTATTATTGGAGTGTGCCTTTGTAAATCCACTTTGAAAACAGCAATCCAATTTGATTTTAATTTAATATTTTAATTTTATTATTGGAGTATGCCTTTGTTAAGCCACTTTGAAAACGGCAATCCAATTTAATTTTAATTTAATATTTTAATTTTATTATTGGAGTATGTCTATGTAAATCAACTTTAAAAGAACAATCCAATTTGATTTTAATTTAATATTTTAATTTTATTATTGGAGTATGCCTTTGTAAATCCACTTTGAAAACAGCAATCCAATTTGATTTTAATTTAATATTTTAATTTTATTATTGGAGCATGCCTTTGTAAATCCTCTTTGAAAACAGCAATCCAATTTGATTTTAATTTAATATTTTAATTTTATTATTGGAGTATGCCTTTGTTAATCCACTTTGAAAACAGCAATCCAATTTGATTTTAATTTAATATTTTAATTTTATTATTGGAGTATGTCTTTGTAAATTAACTTTAAAAACAGCAATCCAATTTGATTTTAATTTAATATTTTAATTTTATTATTGGAGTATGCCTTGGTAAATCCACTTTGGAAACAGCAATCCAATTTGATTTTAATTTTATATTTTAATTTTATTATTGGAGTATGCCTTTGTAAATCCACTTTGAAGACAGCAATCCAATTTGATTTTAATTTAATATTTTAATTTTATTATTGGAGTATTCTTTTGTTAATCCACTTTGAAAACAGCAATCCAATTTGATTTTAATTTAATATTTTAATTTTATTATTCGAGTAGGCCTTTGTAAATCCACTTTGAAAACAGCATTTGATTTTAATTTAATATTTTAATTTTAATATTGGATTATGCCTTTGTAAATCCTCTTTAAAAACAGAATTTTAATTTTATTATTGGAGAATGCCTTTGTTAATCCACTTTGAAAACAGCAATCCAATTTGATTTTAATTTAATATTTTAATTTTATTATTGGAGTATGCCTCTGTAAATCCACTTTGAAAACAGCATTTGATTTTAATTTAATATTTTAATTTTATTTTTGGAGTATGCCTTTGTAAATCCACTTTGAAAACAGCAATCCAATTTGATTTTAATTTAATATTTTAATTTTATTATTGAAGTATGCCTTTGTTAATCCACTTTGAAAACAGCAATCCAATTTGATTTTAATTTAATATTTTTAATATTTTAATTTAACTATTGGAGTAGGCTTTTGTAAATTTACTTTAAAAACAGCAATCCAATTTGATTTTAATTTAATATTTTAATTTTATTATTGGAGTATGCCTTTGTAAATCCACTTTAAAAACACCAATCCAATTTGATTTTAATTTAATATTTTAATTTAATTATTGGAGTAGGCTTTTGTATATCCACTTTAAAAACAGCAATCCAATTTGATTTTAATTTAATATTTTAATTTTATTATTGGAGTATGCCTTTGTAAATCCACTTTGAAAACAGCAATCCAATTTGATTTTAATTTAATATTTTAATTTTATTATTGGAGTAGGCTTTTGTAAATCCACTTTGAAAACAGCAATCCAATTTGATTTTAATTTAATATTTTAATTTTATTATTGGAGTATGCCTTTGTAAATCCACTTTGAAAACAGCAATCCAATTTGATTTTAATTTAATATTTTAATTTTATTATTGGAGTATGTCTTTGTAAATCCACTTTGAAAACTGCAATCAAATTTGATTTTAATTTAATATTTTAATTTTATTATTGGAGTATGCCTCTGTAAATCCACTTTGAAAACAGCATTTGATTTTAATTTTATTTTTGGAGTATGCCTTTGTAAATCCACTTTGAAAACAGCAATCCAATTTGATTTTAATTTAATATTTTAATTTTATTATTGAAGTATGCCTTTGTTAATCCACTTTGAAAACAGCAATCCAATTTGATTTTAATTTAATATTTTAGTTTTATTATTGGGGTATGCCTCTGTAAATCCACTTTGAAAACAGCATTTGATTTTAATTTAATATTTTAATTTTATTTTTGGAGTATGCCTTTGTAAATCCACTTTGAACACAGCAATCCAATTTGATTTTAATTTAATATTTTAATTTTATTATTGAAGTAGGTCTTTGGAAACAGCAATCCAATTTGATTTTAGTTTAATATTTTAATTTTATTATTGGAGTATGCCTTTGTAAATCCACTTTAAAAACAGCAATCCAATTTGATTTTAATTTAATATTTTAATTTTATTATTGGAGTATGCCTATGTAAATCCACTTTGAAAACAGCAATCAAATTTGATTTTAATTTAATATTTTAATTTTATTATTGGAGTATGCCTTTGTTAATCCACTTTGAAAATAGCAATCCAATTTGATTTTAATTTAATACTTTAATTTTATTATTGGAGTATGCCTTTGTTAATCCACTTTGAAAACAGCAATCCAATTTGATTTTAATTTAATATTTTAATTTTATTATTGGAGTATGCCTTTGTAAATCCACTTTGAAAACAGCAATCCAATTTGATTTTAATTTAATATTTTAATTTTATTATTGGAGTAGGCCTTTGTTAATCCACTTTAAAAACAGCAATCCAATTTGATTTTAATTTAATATTTTAATTTTATTATTGGAGTATGCCTTTGTAAATCAACTTTAAACACAGCAATCCAATTTGATTTTAATTTAATATTTTAATTTTATTATTGGAGTATGCCTTTGTAAATCCACTTTAAATACAGCAATCCAATTTGATTTTAATTTAATATATTAATTTTATTATTGGAGTAGGCCTTTGTAAATCCACTTTGAAAACAGCAATCCAATTTGATTTTAATTTAATATTTTAATTTTATTATTGGAGTATGCCTTTGTAAATCCAGTTTAAAAACAGCAATCCAATTTGAATTTAATTAAATATTTTAATTATAATATTTTAGTATGCCTTTGTAAATCCACTTTAAAAACAGCATTTTAATTTTATTATTGGAGTATGCCTTTGTTAATCCACTTTGAAAACAGCAATCCAATTTGATTTTAATTTAATATTTTAATTTTATTATTGGAGTAGGCCTTTGTTAATCCACTTTGAAAACAGCAATCTAATTTGATTTTAATTTAATATTTTTAATATTTTAATTTAACTATTGGAGTAGGCTTTTGTAAATTTACTTTAAAAACAGCAATCCAATTTGATTTTAATTTAATATTTTAATTTTATTATTGGAGTATGCCTTTGTAAATCCACTTTAAAAACACCAATCCAATTTGATTTTAATTTAATATTTTAATTTAATTATTGGAGTAGGCTTTTGTATATCCACTTTAAAAACAGCAATCCAATTTGATTTTAATTTAATATTTTAATTTTATTATTGGAGTATGCCTTTGTAAATCCACTTTGAAAACAGCAATCCAATTTGATTTTAATTTAATATTTTAATTTTATTATTGGAGTAGGCTTTTGTAAATCCACTTTGAAAACAGCAATCCAATTTGATTTTAATTTAATATTTTAATTTTATTATTGGAGTATGCCTTTGTAAATCCACTTTGAAAACAGCAATCCAATTTGATTTTAATTTAATATTTTAATTTTATTATTGGAGTATGTCTTTGTAAATCCACTTTGAAAACTGCAATCAAATTTGATTTTAATTTAATATTTTAATTTTATTATTGGAGTATGCCTCTGTAAATCCACTTTGAAAACAGCATTTGATTTTAATTTTATTTTTGGAGTATGCCTTTGTAAATCCACTTTGAAAACAGCAATCCAATTTGATTTTAATTTAATATTTTAATTTTATTATTGAAGTATGCCTTTGTTAATCCACTTTGAAAACAGCAATCCAATTTGATTTTAATTTAATATTTTAGTTTTATTATTGGAGTATGCCTTTGTAAATCCACTTTGAAAACAGCAATCCAATTTGATTTTAATTTAATATTTTAATTTTAATATTGGATTATGCCTTTGTAAATCCACTTTAAAAACAGAATTTTAATTTTATTATTGGAGTAGGCCTTTGTTAATCCACTTTGAAAACAGCAATCCAATTTGATTTTAATTTAATATTTTAATTTTATTATTGGGGTATGCCTCTGTAAATCCACTTTGAAAACAGCATTTGATTTTAATTTAATATTTTAATTTTATTTTTGGAGTATGCCTTTGTAAATCCACTTTGAAAACAGCAATCCAATTTGATTTTAATTTAATATTTTAATTTTATTATTGAAGTATGCCTTTGTTAATCCACTTTGAAAACAGCAATCCAATTTGATTTTAATTTAATATTTTAGTTTTATTATTGGAGTATGCCTTTGTAAATCCACTTTGAAAACAGCAATCCAATTTGATTTTAATTTAATATTTTAATTTTACTATTGGAGTATGCCTTTGTTAATCCACTTTGAAAACAGCAATCCAATTTGATTTTAATTTAATATTAATTTAATATTTTAATTTTATTATTGGAGTAGGCTTTTGTAAATCCACTTTGAAAACAGCAATCCAATTTGATTTTAATTTAATATTTTAATTTAATTATTGGAGTAGGCTTTTGTATATCCACTTTAAAAACAGCAATCCAATTTGATTTTAATTTAATATTTTAATTTTATTATTGGAGTATGCCTTTGTAAATCCACTTTGAAAACAGCAATCCAATTTGATTTTAATTTAATATTTTAATTTTATTATTGGAGTAGGCTTTTGTAAATCCACTTTGAAAACAGCAATCCAATTTGATTTTAATTTAATATTTTAATTTTATTATTGGAGTATGCCTTTGTAAATCCACTTTGAAAACAGCAATCCAATTTGATTTTAATTTAATATTTTAATTTTATTATTGGAGTATGTCTTTGTAAATCCACTTTGAAAACAGCAATCAAATTTGATTTTAATTTAATATTTTAATTTTATTATTGGAGTATGGCTTTTTTAATCCACTTTGAAAATAGCAATCCAATTTGATTTTAATTTAATATTTTAATTTTATTATTGGAGTATGCCTCTGTAAATCCACTTTGAAAACAGCAATCCAATTTGATTTTAATTTAATATTTTAGTTTTATTATTGGAGTATGCCTTTGTAAATCCACTTTGAAAACAGCAATCCAATTTGATTTTAATTTAATATTTTAATTTTATTATTGAAGTATGCCTTTGTTAATCCACTTTGAAAACAGCAATCCAATTTGATTTTAATTTAATATTTTAGTTTTATTATTGGAGAATGCCTTTGTAAATCCACTTTGAAAACAGCAATCCAATTTGATTTTAATTTAATATTTTAATTTTATTATTGGAGTATGCCTTTGTAAATCCACTTTGAAAACAGCAATCCAATTTGATTTTAATTTAATATTTTAATTTTATTATTGGGGTAGGCTTTTGTAAATCCACTTTGAAAACAGCAATCCAATTTGATTTTAATTTAATATTTAATTTTATTATTGGAGTATGCCTTTGTAAATCCACTTTAAAAACAGCAATCCAATTTGATTTTAATTTTATATTTTAATTTTGTTATTGGAGTAGGCCTTTGTAAATCCACTTTAAAAACAGCAATCCAATTTCATTTTAATTTATTATTTTAATTTTATTATTGGAGTATGCCTTTGTAAATTCACTTTGAAAACAGCAATCCAATTTGATTTTAATTTAATATTTTAATTTTATTATTGGAGTAGGCCTTTGTAAATCCACTTTAAAAACAGCAATCCAATTTGATTTTAATTTAATATTTTAATTTTATTATTGGAGTAGGCCTTTGTTAATCCACTTTAAAAACAGCAATCCAATTTGATTTTAATTTAATATTTTAATTTTATTATTGGAGTATGCCTTTGTAAATCCACTTTAAACACAGCAATCCAATTTGATTTTAATTTAATATTTTAATTTTATTATTGGAGTATGCCTTTGTAAATCCACTTTAAAAACAGCAATCCAATTTGATTTTAATTTAATATATTAATTTTATTATTGGAGTAGGCCTTTGTAAATCCACTTTGAAAACAGCAATCCAATTTGATTTTAATTTAATATTTTAATTTTATTATTGGAGTATGCCTTTGTAAATCCAGTTTAAAAACAGCAATCCAATTTGAATTTAATTTAATATTTTAATTTTAATATTTTAGTATGCCTTTGTAAATCCACTTTAAAAACAGCATTTTAATTTTATTATTGGAGTAGGCCTTTGTTAATCCACTTTGAAAACAGCAATCCAATTTGATTTTAATTTAATATTTTAATTTTATTATTGGAGTAGGCCTTTGTTAATCCACTTTGAAAACAGCAATCTAATTTAATTTTAATTTAATATTTTTAATATTTTAATTTAACTATTGGAGTAGGCTTTTGTAAATTTACTTTAAAAACAGCAATCCAATTTGATTTTAATTTAATATTTGAATTTTATTATTGAAGTATGCCTTTGTAAATCCACTTTAAAAACACCAATCCAATTTGATTTTAATTTAATATTTTAGTTTTATTATTGGAGTAGGCTTTTGTTAATCCACTTTGAAAACAGCAATCCAATTTGATTTTAATTTAATATTTTAATTTTATTATTGGAGTAGGCCTTTGTAAATCCACTTTGAAAACAGCAATCCAATTTGATTTTAATTTAATATTTTAATTTTATTATTGGAGTATGCCTTTGTAAATCCACTTTGAAAACAGCAATCCAATTTGATTTTAATTTAATATTTTAGTTTTATTATTGGAGTATGCCTTTGTAAATCCACTTTAAAAACAGCAATCCAATTTGATTTTAATTTTATATTTTAATTTTGTTATTGGAGTAGGCCTTTGTAAATCCACTTTAAAAACAGCAATCCAATTTGATTTTAATTTAATATTTTAATTTTATTATTGGAGTATGCCTTTGTTAATCCACTTTGAAAAGAGCAATCCAATTTGATTTTAATTTAATATTTTAATTTTATTATTGGAGTATGCCTTTGTTAATCCACTTTGAAAACAGCAATCCAATTTGATTTTAATTTAATATTTTAATTTTATTATTGGAGTAGGCTTTTGTAAATCCACTTTGAAAACAGCAATCCAATTTGATTTTAATTTAATATTTTAATTTTATTATTGGAGTATGCCTTTGTAAATCCACTTTGAAAACAGCAATCCAATTTGATTTTAATTTAATATTTTAATTTTATTATTGGAGTATGCCTTTGTTAATCCACTTTGAAAACAGCAATCCAATTTGATTTTAATTTAATATTTTAATTTTATTATTGGAGTATGCCTTTGTTAATCCACTTTGAAAACAGCAATCCAATTTGATTTTAATTTAATATTTTAATTTTATTATTGGAGTATGCCTTTGTTAATCCACTTTGAAAACAGCAATCCAATTTGATTTTAATTTAATATTTTAATTTTATTATTGGAGTATGCCTTTGTAAATCCACTTTGAAAACAGCAATCCAATTTGATTTTAATTAAATATTTTAATTTTAATATTGGATTATGCCTTTGTAAATCCTCTTTAAAAACAGAATTTTAATTTTATTATTGGAGAATGCCTTTGTTAATCCACTTTGAAAACAGCAATCCAATTTGATTTTAATTTAATATTTTAATTTTATTATTGGAGTATGCTTCTGTAAATCCACTTTGAAAACAGCATTTGATTTTAATTTAATATTTTAATTTTATTTTTGAAGTATGCCTTTGTAAATCCACTTTGAAAACAGCAATCCAATTTGATTTTAATTTAATATTTTAATTTTATTATTGAAGTATGCCTTTGTTAATCCACTTTGAAAACAGCAATCCAATTTGATTTTAATTTAATATTTTAGTTTTATTATTGGAGTATGCCTTTGTAAATCCACTTTGAAAACAGCAATCCAATTTGATTTTAATTTAATATTTTAATTTTATTATTGGGGTATGCCTTTGTTTATCCACTTTGAAAACAGCAATCCAATTTGATTTTAATTTAATATTTTAATTTTATTATTGGAGTAGGCTTTTGTAAATCCACTTTGAAAACAGCAATCCAATTTGATTTTAATTTAATATTTTAATTTAATTATTGGAGTAGGCTTTTGTATATCCACTTTAAAAACAGCAATCCAATTTGATTTTAATTTAATATTTTAATTTTATTATTGGAGTATGCCTTTGTAAATCCACTTTGAAAACAGCAATCCAATTTGATTTTAATTTAATATTTTAATTTTATTATTGGAGTAGGCCTTTGTAAATCCACTTTGAAAACAGCAATCCAATTTGATTTTAATTTAATATTTTAATTTTATTATTGGAGTATGCCTTTGTAAATCCACTTTGAAAACAGCAATCCAATTTGATTTTAATTTAATATTTTAATTTTATTATTGGAGTATGACTTTGTAAATCCACTTTGAAAACAGCAATCAAATTTGATTTTAATTTAATATTTTAATTTTATTATTGGAGTATGCCTTTGTTAATCCACTTTGAAAATAGCAATCCAATTTGATTTTAATTTAATATTTTAATTTTATTATTGGAGTATGCCTATGTAAATCCACTTTGAAAACAGCAATCCAATTTGATTTTAATTTAATATTTTAGTTTTATTATTGGAGTATGCCTTTGTAAATCCACTTTGAAAACAGCAATCCAATTTGATTTTAATTTAATATTTTAATTTTATTATTGAAGTATGCCTTTGTTAATCCACTTTGAAAACAGCAATCCAATTTGATTTTAATTTAATATTTTAGTTTTATTATTGGAGTATGCCTTTGTAAATCCACTTTGAAAACAGCAATCCAATTTGATTTTAATTTAATATTTTAATTTTATTATTGGAGTATGCCTTTGTAAATCCACTTTGAAAACAGCAATCCAATTTGATTTTAATTTAATATTTTAATTTTATTATTGGAGTAGGCTTTTGTAAATCCACTTTGAAAACAGCAATCCAATTTGATTTTAATTTAATATTTTAGTTTTATTATTGGAGTATGCCTTTGTAAATCCACTTTAAAAACAGCAATCCAATTTGATTTTAATTTTATATTTTAATTTTGTTATTGGAGTAGGCCTTTGTAAATCCACTTTAAAAACAGCAATCCAATTTCATTTTAATTTAATATTTTAATTTTATTATTGGAGTATGCCTTTGTAAATTCACTTTGAAAACAGCAATCCAATTTGATTTTAATTTAATATTTTAATTTTATTATTGGAGTATGCCTTTGTAAATCCACTTTAAAAACTGCAATCCAATTTGATTTTAATTTAATATTTTAATTTTATTATTGGAGTAGGCCCTTGTAAATCCACTTTGAAAACAGCAATCCAATTTGATTTTAATTTAATATTTTAATTTTATTATTGGAGTAGGCCTTTGTAAATCCACTTTAAAAACAGCAATCCAATTTGATTTTAATTTAATATTTTAATTTTATTATTGGAGTAGGCCTTTGTTAATCCACTTTAAAAACAGCAATCCAATTTGATTTTAATTTAATATTTTAATTTTATTATTGGAGTATGCCTTTGTAAATCCACTTTAAACACAGCAATCCAATTTGATTTTAATTTAATATTTTAATTTTATTATTGGAGTATGCCTTTGTAAATCCACTTTAAAAACAGCAATCCAATTTGATTTTAATTTAATATATTAATTTTATTATTGGAGTAGGCCTTTGTAAATCCACTTTGAAAACAGCAATCCAATTTGATTTTAATTTAATATTTTAATTTTATTATTGGAGTATGCCTTTGTAAATCCAGTTTAAAAACAGCAATCCAATTTGAATTTAATTTAATATTTTAATTATAATATTTTAGTATGCCTTTGTAAATCCACTTTAAAAACAGCATTTTAATTTTATTATTGGAGTATGCCTTTGTTAATCCACTTTGAAAACAGCAATCCAATTTGATTTTAATTTAATATTTTAATTTTATTATTGGAGTAGGCCTTTGTTAATCCACTTTGAAAACAGCAATCTAATTTGATTTTAATTTAATATTTTTAATATTTTAATTTAACTATTGGAGTAGGCTTTTGTAAATTTACTTTAAAAACAGCAATCCAATTTGATTTTAATTTAATATTTTAATTTTATTATTGGAGTATGCCTTTGTAAATCCACTTTAAAAACACAAATCCAATTTGATTTTAATTTAATATTTTAATTTTATTATTGGAGTAGGCCTTTGTTAATCCACTTTGAAAACAGCAATCCAATTTGATTTTAATTTAATATTTTAATTTTATTATTGGAGTAGGCCTTTGTAAATCCACTTTGAAAACAGCAATCCAATTTGATTTTAATTTAATATTTTAATTTTATTATTGGAGTATGCCTTTGTAAATCCACTTTGAAAACAGCAATCCAATTTGATTTTAATTTAATATTTTAATTTTATTATTGGAGTATGCCTTTGTAAATCCACTTTGAAAACAGCAATCCAATTTGATTTTAATTTAATATTTTAATTTTATTATTGAAGTAGGTCTTTGGAAACAGCAATCCAATTTGATTTTAGTTTAATATTTTAATTTTATTATTGGAGTATGCCTTTGTAAATCCACTTTAAAAACAGCAATCCAATTTGATTTTAATTTAATATTTTAATTTTATTATTGGAGTATGCCTTTGTAAATCCACTTTGAAAACAGCAATCAAATTTGATTTTAATTTAATATTTTAATTTTATTATTGGAGTATGCTTTTGTTAATCCACTTTGAAAATAGCAATCCAATTTGATTTTAATTTAATATTTTAATTTTATTATTGGAGTATGCCTTTGTTAATCCACTTTGAAAACAGCAATCCAATTTGATTTTAATTTAATATTTTAATTTTATTATTGGAGTATGCCTTTGTAAATCCACTTTGACAACAGCAATCCAATTTGATTTTAATTTAATATTTTAATTTTATTATTGGAGTATGCCTTTGTTAATCCACTTTGAAAAAAGCAATCCAATTTGATTTTAATTTAATATTTTAATTTTATTATTGGAGTATGTCTTTGTAAATCAACTTTAAAAACAGCAATCCAATTTGATTTTAATTTAATATTTTAATTTTATTATTGGAGTATGCTTTGTAAATCCACTTTGAAAAAAGCAATCCAATTTGATTTTAATTTAATATTTTAATTTTATTATTGGAGTGTGCCTTTGTAAATCCACTTTGAAAACAACAATCCAATTTGATTTTAATTTAATATTTTAATTTTATTATTGGAGTATGCCTTTGTTAATCCACTTTGAAAGCAGCAATCCAATTTGATTTTAATTTAATATTTTAATTTTATTATTGGTAAATGGAGTATGTCTATGTAAATCAACTTTAAAAAAACAATCCAATTTGATTTTAATTTAATATTTTAATTTTATTATTGGAGTAGGCGTTTGTAAATCCACTTTGAAAACAGCCATCCAATTTGATTTTAATTTAATATTTTAATTTTATTATTGGAGTAGGCTTTTGTAAATCCACTTTGAAAACAGCAATCCAATTTGATTTTAATTTAATATTTTAATTTTATTATTGGAGTATGCCTTTGTAAATCAACTTTGAAAACAGCAATCCAATTTGATTTTAATTTAATATTTTAATTTTATTATTGGAGTATGCCTTTGTAAATCCACTTTAAAAACAGCAATCCAATTTGATTTTAATTTAATATTTTAATTTTATTATTGGAGTGTGCCTTTGTAAATCCACTTTGAAAACAGCAATCCAATTTGATTTTAATTTAATATTTTAATTTTATTATTGGAGTATGCCTTTGTTAAGCCACGTTGAAAACGGCAATCCAATTTAATTTTAATTTAATATTTTAATTTTATTATTGGAGTATGTCTATGTAAATCAACTTTAAAAGAACAATCCAATTTGATTTTAATTTAATATTTTAATTTTATTATTGGAGTATGCCTTTGTAAATCCACTTTGAAAACAGCAATCCAATTTGATTTTAATTTAATATTTTAATTTTATTATTGGAGCATGCCTTTGTAAATCCTCTTTGAAAACAGCAATCCAATTTGATTTTAATTTAATATTTTAATTTTATTATTGGAGTATGCCTTTGTTAATCCACTTTGAAAACAGCAATCCAATTTGATTTTAATTTAATATTTTAATTTTATTATTGGAGTATGTCTTTGTAAATTAACTTTAAAAACAGCAATCCAATTTGATTTTAATTTAATATTTTAATTTTATTATTGGAGTATGCCTTGGTAAATCCACTTTGGAAACAGCAATCCAATTTGATTTTAATTTTATATTTTAATTTTATTATTGGAGTATGCCTTTGTAAATCCACTTTGAAGACAGCAATCCAATTTGATTTTAATTTAATATTTTAATTTTATTATTGGAGTATTCTTTTGTTAATCCACTTTGAAAACAGCAATCCAATTTGATTTTAATTTAATATTTTAATTTTATTATTCGAGTAGGCCTTTGTAAATCCACTTTGAAAACAGCATTTGATTTTAATTTAATATTTTAATTTTAATATTGGATTATGCCTTTGTAAATCCTCTTTAAAAACAGAATTTTAATTTTATTATTGGAGAATGCCTTTGTTAATCCACTTTGAAAACAGCAATCCAATTTGATTTTAATTTAATATTTTAATTTTATTATTGGAGTATGCCTCTGTAAATCCACTTTGAAAACAGCATTTGATTTTAATTTAATATTTTAATTTTATTTTTGGAGTATGCCTTTGTAAATCCACTTTGAAAACAGCAATCCAATTTGATTTTAATTTAATATTTTAATTTTATTATTGAAGTATGCCTTTGTTAATCCACTTTGAAAACAGCAATCCAATTTGATTTTAATTTAATATTTTAGTTTTATTATTGGAGTATGCCTTTGTAAATCCACTTTGAAAACAGCAATCCAATTTGATTTTAATTTAATATTTTAATTTTATTATTGGGGTATGCCTTTGTTAATACACTTTGAAAACAGCAATCCAATTTGATTTTAATTTAATATTTTAATTTTATTATTGGAGTAGGCTTTTGTAAATCCACTTTGAAAACAGCAATCCAATTTGATTTTAATTTAATATTTTAATTTAATTATTGGAGTAGGCTTTTGTATATCCACTTTAAAAACAGCAATCCAATTTGATTTTAATTTAATATTTTAATTTTATTATTGGAGTATGCCTTTGTAAATCCACTTTGAAAACAGCAATCCAATTTGATTTTAATTTAATATTTTAATTTTATTATTGGAGTAGGCCTTTGTAAATCCACTTTGAAAACAGCAATCCAATTTGATTTTAATTTAATATTTTAATTTTATTATTGGAGTATGCCTTTGTAAATCCACTTTGAAAACAGCAATCCAATTTGATTTTAATTTAATATTTTAATTTTATTATTGGAGTATGTCTTTGTAAATCCACTTTGAAAACAGCAATCAAATTTGATTTTAATTTAATATTTTAATTTTATTATTGGAGTATGGCTTTGTTAATCCACTTTGAAAATAGCAATCCAATTTGATTTTAATTTAATATTTTAATTTTATTATTGGAGTATGCCTATGTAAATCCACTTTGAAAACAGCAATCCAATTTGATTTTAATTTAATATTTTAGTTTTATTATTGGAGTATGCCTTTGTAAATCCACTTTGAAAACAGCAATCCAATTTGATTTTAATTTAATATTTTAATTTTATTATTGAAGTATGCCTTTGTTAATCCACTTTGAAAACAGCAATCCAATTTGATTTTAATTTAATATTTTAGTTTTATTATTGGAGTATGCCTTTGTAAATCCACTTTGAAAACAGCAATCCAATTTGATTTTAATTTAATATTTTAATTTTATTATTGGAGTATGCCTTTGTAAATCCACTTTGAAAACAGCAATCCAATTTGATTTTAATTTAATATTTTAATTTTATTATTGGAGTAGGCTTTTGTAAATCCACTTTGAAAACAGCAATCCAATTTGATTTTAATTTAATATTTTAGTTTTATTATTGGAGTATGCCTTTGTAAATCCACTTTAAAAACAGCAATCCAATTTGATTTTAATTTTATATTTTAATTTTGTTATTGGAGTAGGCCTTTGTAAATCCACTTTAAAAACAGCAATCCAATTTCATTTTAATTTAATATTTTAATTTTATTATTGGAGTATGCCTTTGTAAATCCACTTTGAAAACAGCAATCCAATTTGATTTTAATTTAATATTTTAGTTTTATTATTGGAGTATGCCTTTGTAAATCCACTTTGAAAACAGCAATCCAATTTGATTTTAATTTAATATTTTAATTTTATTATTGAAGTATGCCTTTGTTAATCCACTTTGAAAACAGCAATCCAATTTGATTTTAATTTAATATTTTAGTTTTATTATTGGAGTATGCCTTTGTAAATCCACTTTGAAAACAGCAATCCAATTTGATTTTAATTTAATATTTTAATTTTATTATTGGAGTATGCCTTTGTAAATCCACTTTGAAAACAGCAATCCAATTTGATTTTAATTTAATATTTTAATTTTATTATTGGAGTATGCCTTTGTAAATCCAGTTTGAAAACAGCAATCCAATTTGATTTTAATTTAATATTTTAATTTTATTATTGGAGTATGTCTTTGTAAATCCACTTTGAAAACAGCAATCAAATTTGATTTTAATTTAATATTTTAATTTTATTATTGGAGTATGGCTTTGTTAATCCACTTTGAAAATAGCAATCCAATTTGATTTTAATTTAATATTTTAATTTTATTATTGGAGTATGCCTATGTAAATCCACTTTGAAAACAGCAATCCAATTTGATTTTAATTTAATATTTTAGTTTTATTATTGGAGTATGCCTTTGTAAATCCACTTTGAAAACAGCAATCCAATTTGATTTTAATTTAATATTTTAATTTTATTATTGAAGTATGCCTTTGTTAATCCACTTTGAAAACAGCAATCCAATTTGATTTTAATTTAATATTTTAGTTTTATTATTGGAGTATGCCTTTGTAAATCCACTTTGAAAACAGCAATCCAATTTGATTTTAATTTAATATTTTAATTTTATTATTGGAGTATGCCTTTGTAAATCCACTTTGAAAACAGCAATCCAATTTGATTTTAATTTAATATTTTAATTTTATTATTGGAGTAGGCTTTTGTAAATCCACTTTGAAAACAGCAATCCAATTTGATTTTAATTTAATATTTTAGTTTTATTATTGGAGTATGCCTTTGTAAATCCACTTTAAAAACAGCAATCCAATTTGATTTTAATTTTATATTTTAATTTTGTTATTGGAGTAGGCCTTTGTAAATCCACTTTAAAAACAGCAATCCAATTTCATTTTAATTTAATATTTTAATTTTATTATTGGAGTATGCCTTTGTAAATTCACTTTGAAAACAGCAATCCAATTTGATTTTAATTTAATATTTTAATTTTATTATTGGAGTATGCCTTTGTAAATCCACTTTAAAAACTGCAATCCAATTTGATTTTAATTTAATATTTTAATTTTATTATTGTAGTAGGCCTTTGTAAATCCACTTTGAAAACAGCAATCCAATTTGATTTTAATTTAATATTTTAATTTTATTATTGGAGTAGGCCTTTATAAATCTACTTTAAAAACAGCAATCCAATTTGATTTTAATTTAATATTTTAATTTTATTATTGGAGTAGGCCTTTGTTAATCCACTTTAAAAACAGCAATCCAATTTGATTTTAATTTAATATTTTAATTTTATTATTAGAGTATGCCTTTGTAAATCCAGTTTAAAAACAGCAATCCAATTTGAATTTAATTTAATATTTTAATTTTAATATTTTAGTATGCCTTTGTAAATCCACTTTAAAAACAGCATTTTAATTTTATTATTGGAGTATGCCTTTGTTAATCCACTTTGAAAACAGCAATCCAATTTGATTTTAATTTAATATTTTAATTTTATTATTGGAGTAGGCCTTTGTTAATCCACTTTGAAAACAGCAATCTAATTTGATTTTAATTTAATATTTTTAATATTTTAATTTAACCATTGGAGTAGGCTTTTGTAAATTTACTTTAAAAACAGCAATCCAATTTGATTTTAATTTAATATTTTAATTTTATTATTGGAGTATGCCTTTGTAAATCCACTTTAAAAACACCAATCCAATTTGATTTTAATTTAATATTTTAATTTTATTATTGGAGTAGGCCTTTGTTAATCCACTTTGAAAACAGCAATCCAATTTGATTTTAATTTAATATTTTAATTTTATTATTGGAGTATGCCTTTGTAAATCCACTTTGAAAACAGCAATCCAATTTGATTTTAATTTAATATTTTAATTTTATTATTGGAGTATGCCTTTGTAAATCCACTTTGAAAACAGCAATCCAATTTGATTTTAATTTAATATTTTAATTTTATTATTGGAGTATGCCTTTGTAAATCCACTTTGAAAACAGCAATCCAATTTGATTTTAATTTAATATTTTAATTTTATTATTGAAGTAGGTCTTTGGAAACAGCAATCCAATTTGATTTTAGTTTAATATTTTAATTTTATTATTGGAGTATGCCTTTGTAAATCCACTTTAAAAACAGCAATCCAATTTGATTTTAATTTAATATTTTAATTTTATTATTGGAGTATGCCTTTGTAAATCCACTTTGAAAACAGCAATCAAATTTGATTTTAATTTAATATTTTTATTTTATTATTGGAGTATGCCTTTGTTAATCCACTTTGAAAATAGCAATCCAATTTGATTTTAATTTAATATTTTAATTTTATTATTGGAGTATGCCTTTGTTAATCCACTTTGAAAACAGCAATCCAATTTGATTTTAATTTAATATTTTAATTTTATTATTGGAGTATGCCTTTGTAAATCCACTTTGAAAACAGCAATCCAATTTGATTTTAATTTAATATTTTAATTTTATTATTGGAGTATGCCTTTGTTAATCCACTTTGAAAAAAGCAATCCTATTTGATTTTAATTTAATATTTTAATTTTATTATTGGAGTATGTCTTTGTAAATCAACTTTAAAAACAGCAATCCAATTTGATTTTAATTTAATATTTTAATTTTATTATTGGAGTATGCTTTGTAAATCCACTTTGAAAAAAGCAATCCAATTTGATTTTAATTTAATATTTTAATTTTATTATTGGAGTGTGCCTTTGTAAATCCACTTTGAAAACAACAATCCAATTTGATTTTAATTTAATATTTTAATTTTATTATTGGAGTATGCCTTTGTTAATCCACTTTGAAAGCAGCAATCCAATTTGATTTTAATTTAATATTTTAATTTTATTATTGGTAAATGGAGTATGTCTATGTAAATCAACTTTAAAAAAACAATCCAATTTGATTTTAATTTAATATTTTAATTTTATTATTGGAGTAGGCCTTTGTAAATCCACTTTGAAAACAGCCATCCAATTTGATTTTAATTTAATATTTTAATTTTATTATTGGAGTAGGCTTTTGTAAATCCACTTTGAAAACAGCAATCCAATTTGATTTTAATTTAATATTTTAATTTTATTATTGGAGTATGCCTTTGTAAATCCACTTTGAAAACAGCAATCCAATTTGATTTTAATTTAATATTTTAATTTTATTATTGGAGTATGCCTTTGTAAATCCACTTTAAAAACAGCAATCCAATTTGATTTTAATTTAATATTTTAATTTTATTATTGGAGTGTGCCTTTGTAAATCCACTTTGAAAACAGCAATCCAATTTGATTTTAATTTAATATTTTAATTTTATTATTGGAGTATGCCTTTGTTAAGCCACTTTGAAAACGGCAATCCAATTTAATTTTAATTTAATATTTTAATTTTATTATTGGAGTATGTCTATGTAAATCAACTTTAAAAGAACAATCCAATTTGATTTTAATTTAATATTTTAATTTTATTATTGGAGTATGCCTTTGTAAATCCACTTTGAAAACAGCAATCCAATTTGATTTTAATTTAATATTTTAATTTTATTATTGGAGCATGCCTTTGTAAATCCTCTTTGAAAACAGCAATCCAATTTGATTTTAATTTAATATTTTAATTTTATTATTGGAGTATGCCTTTGTTAATCCACTTTGAAAACAGCAATCCAATTTGATTTTAATTTAATATTTTAATTTTATTATTGGAGTATGTCTTTGTAAATTAACTTTAAAAACAGCAATCCAATTTGATTTTAATTTAATATTTTAATTTTATTATTGGAGTATGCCTTGGTAAATCCACTTTGGAAACAGCAATCCAATTTGATTTTAATTTTATATTTTAATTTTATTATTGGAGTATGCCTTTGTAAATCCACTTTGAAGACAGCAATCCAATTTGATTTTAATTTAATATTTTAATTTTATTATTGGAGTATTCTTTTGTAAATCCACTTTGAAAACAGCAATCCAATTTGATTTTAATTTAATATTTTAATTTTATTATTCGAGTAGGCCTTTGTAAATCCACTTTGAAAACAGCATTTGATTTTAATTTAATATTTTAATTTTATTTTTGGAGTATGCCTTTGTAAATCCACTTTGAAAACAGCAATCCAATTTGATTTTAATTTAATATTTTAATTTTATTATTGGAGTAGGCTTTTGTAAATCCACTTTGACAACAGCAATCCAATTTGATTTTAATTTAATATTTTAATTTTATTTTTGGAGTATGCCTTTGTAAATTCACTTTAAAAACAGCAATCCAATTTGATTTTAATTTAATATTTTAATTTTATTATTGGAAAAGGCCTTTGTAAATCCACTTTATAAACAGCAATCCAATTTGATTTTAATTTAATATTTTAATTTTATTATTGGAGTATGCCTTTGTAAATCCACTTTAAAAACACCAATCCAATTTGATTGTAATTTAATATTTTAATTTTATTATTGGAGTAGGCTTTTGTTAATCCACTTTGAAAACAGCAATCCAATTTGATTTTAATTTAATATTTTAATTTTATTATTCGAGTAGGCCTTTGTAAATCCACTTTGAAAACAGCAATCCAATTTGATTTTAATTTAATATTTTAATTTTATTATTGGAGTATGCCTTTGTAAATCCACTTTGAAAACAGCAATCCAATTTGATTTTAATTTAATATTTTAATTTTATTATTGGAGTATGCCTTTGTAAATCCACTTTGAAAACAGCAATCCAATTTGATTTTAATTTAATATTTTTATTTTATTATTGGAATATGCCTTTGTAAATCCACTTTAAAAACAGCAATCCAATTTGATTTTAATTTAATATTTTAATTTTATTATTGGAGTATGCTTTTGTTAATCCACTTTGAAAACAGCAATCCAATTTGATTTTAATTTAATATTTTAATTTTATTATTGGAGTAGGCTTTTGTAAATCCACTTTGAAAACAGCAATCCAATTTGATTTTAATTTAATATTTTAATTTTATTATTGGAGTAGGCATTTGTAAATCCACTTTGAAAACAGCAATCCAATTTGATTTTAATTTAATATTTTATTTTTATTATTGGAGTATGCCTTTGTTAATCCACTTTGAAAACAGCAATCCAATTTGATTTTAATTTAATATTTTAATTTTATTATTGGAGTATGCCTTTGTTAATCCACTTTGAAAACAGCAATCCAATTTGATTTTAATTTAATATTTTAATTTTATTATTGAAGTATGCCTTTGTAAATTCACTTTGAAAACAGCAATCCAATTTGATTTTAATTTAATATTTTAATTTTATTATTGGAGTATGCATTTGTTAATCCACTTTGAAAACAGCAATCCAATTTGATTTTAATTTAATATTTAAATTTTATTATTGAAGTATGCCTTTGTAAATTCACTTTGAAAACAGCAATCCAATTTGATTTTAATTTAATATTTTAATTTTATTATTGGAGTATGCATTTGTTAATCCACTTTGAAAACAGCAATCCAATTTGATTTTAATTTAATATTATAATTTTATTATTGGAGTATGCCTTTGTAAATCCACTTTGAAAACAGCAATCCAATTTGATTTTAATTTAATATTTTAATTTTATTATTGGAGTATGCCTTTGTAAATCAACTTTGAAAATAGCAATTCAATTTGATTTTAATTTAATATTTTAATTTTATTATTGGAGTATGCCTTTGTAAATCCCGTTTAAAAACAGCAATCCAATTTGAATTTAATTTAATATTCTAATTTTATTACTGGAGTATGCCTTTGTAAATCCACTTTGAAAACAGCAATCCAATTTGATTTTAATTTAATATTTTAATTTTATTATTGGAGTATGCCTTTGTAAATCCACTTTGAAAACAGCAATCCAATTTGATTTTAATTTAATATTTTAATTTTATTATTGGAGTATGCCTTTGTTAATCCACTTTGAAAACAGCAATCCAATTTGATTTTAATTTAATATTTTAATTTTATTATTGGAGTATGCCTTTGTTAATCCACTTTGAAAACAGCAATCCAATTTGATTTTAATTTAATATTTTAATTTTATTATTGGAGTCGGCTTTTGTAAATCCACTTTGAAAACAGCAATCCAATTTGATTTTAATTTAATATTTTAATTTTATTATTGGAGTATGCCTTTGTAAATCCACTTTGAAAACAGCAATCCAATTTGATTTTAATTTAATATTTTAATTTTATTATTGGAGTATGCCTTTGTAAATTCACTTTAAAAACAGCAATCCAATTTGATTTTAATTTAATATTTTAATTTTATTATTGAAAAAGGCCTTTGTAAATCCACTTTATAAACAGCAATCCAATTTGATTTTAATTTAATATTTTAATTTTATAATTGAAGTAGGCCTTTGTAAATCCACTTTAAAAACAGCAATCCAATTTGATTTTAATTTAATATTTTAATTTTATTATTGGAGTATGCCTTTGTAAATTCAGTTTAAAAACAGCAATCCAATTTGAATTTAATTTAATATTTTAATTTTAATATTGGATTATGCCTTTGTAAATCCACTTTAAAAACAGAATTTTAATTTTATTATTGGAGAATGCCTTTGTTAATCCACTTTGAAAACAGCAATCCAATTTGATTTTAATTTAATATTTTAATTTTATTATTGGAGTATGCCTCTGTAAATCCACTTTGAAAACAGCATTTGATTTTAATTTAATATTTTAATTTTATTTTTGGAGTATGCCTTTGTAAATCCACTTTGAAAACAGCAATCCAATTTGATTTTAATTTAATATTTTAATTTTATTATTGAAGTATGCCTTTGTTAATCCACTTTGAAAACAGCAATCCAATTTGATTTTAATTTAATATTTTAGTTTTATTATTGGGGTATGCCTTTGTAAATCCACTTTGAAAACAGCAATCCAATTTGATTTTAATTTAATATTTTAATTTTATTATTGGAGTATGCCTTTGTTAATCCACTTTGAAAACAGCAATCCAATTTGATTTTAATTTAATATTTTAATTTTATTATTGGAGTAGGCTTTTGTAAATCCACTTTGAAAACAGCAATCCAATTTGATTTTAATTTAATATTTTAATTTAATTATTGGGGTAGGCTTTTGTATATCCACTTTAAAAACAGCAATCCAATTTGATTTTAATTTAATATTTTAATTTTATTATTGGAGTATGCCTTTGTAAATCCACTTTGAAAACAGCAATCCAATTTGATTTTAATTTAATATTTTAATTTTATTATTGGAGTAGGATTTGTAAATCCACTTTGAAAACAGCAATCCAATTTGATTTTAATTTAATATTTTAATTTTATTATTGGAGTATGCCTTTGTAAATCCACTTTGAAAACAGCAATCCAATTTGATTTTAATTTAATATTTTAATTTTATTATTGGAGTATGTCTTTGTAAATCCACTTTGAAAACAGCAATCAAATTTGATTTTAATTTAATATTTTAATTTTATTATTGTGGTATGGCTTTGTTAATCCACTTTGAAAATAGCAATCCAATTTGATTTTAATTTAATATTTTAATTTTATTATTGGAGTATGCCTCTGTAAATCCACTTTGAAAACAGCAATCCAATTTGATTTTAATTTAATATTTTAATTTTATTATTGGAGTATGCCTTTGTAAATCCACTTTGAAAACAGCAATCCAATTTGATTTTAATTTAATATTTTAATTTTATTATTGGAGTATGTCTTTGTTAATCCACTTTGAAAACAGCAATCCAATTTGATTTTAATTTAATATTTTAATTTTATTATTGGAGTATGTCTTTGTAAATCAACTTTAAAAACAGCAATCCAATTTGATTTTAATTTAATATTTTAATTTTATTATTGGAGTATGCCTTTGTAAATCCACTTTGAAAACAGCAATCCAATTTGATTTTAATTTAATATTTTAATTTTATTATTGGAGTATGCCTTTGTTAATCCACTTTGAAAACAGCAATCCAATTTGATTTTAATTTAATATTTTAATTTTATTATTGGAGTATGCCTTTGTAAATCCACTTTAAAAACAGCAATCCAATTTGATTTTAATTTAATATTTTAATTTTATTATTGGAGTATGCCTTTGTTAATCCACTTTGAAAACAGCAATCCAATTTGATTTTAATTTAATATTTTAATTTTATTATTGAAGTATGCCTTTGTTAATCCACTTTGAAAACAGCAATCCAATTTGATTTTAATTTAATATTTTAGTTTTATTATTGGAGTATGCCTTTGTAAATCCACTTTGAAAACAGCAATCCAATTTGATTTTAATTTAATATTTTAATTTTATTATTGGAGTATGCCTTTGTAAATCCACTTTGAAAACAGCAATCCAATTTGATTTTAATTTAATATTTTAATTTTATTATTGGAGTAGGCTTTTGTAAATCCACTTTGAAAACAGCAATCCAATTTGATTTTAATTTAATATTTTAGTTTTATTATTGGAGTATGCCTTTGTAAATCCACTTTAAAAACAGCAATCCAATTTGATTTTAATTTTATATTTTAATTTTGTTATTGGAGTAGGCCTTTGTAAATCCACTTTAAAAACAGCAATCCAATTTCATTTTAATTTAATATTTTAATTTTATTATTGGAGTATGCCTTTGTAAATTCACTTTGAAAACAGCAATCCAATTTGATTTTAATTTAATATTTTAATTTTATTATTGGAGTATGCCTTTGTAAATCCACTTTAAAAACTGCAATCCAATTTGATTTTAATTTAATATTTTAATTTTATTATTGTAGTAGGCCCTTGTAAATCCACTTTGAAAACAGCAATCCAATTTGATTTTAATTTAATATTTTAATTTTATTATTGGAGTAGGCCTTTGTAAATCTACTTTAAAAACAGCAATCCAATTTGATTTTAATTTAATATTTTAATTTTATTATTGGAGTAGGCCTTTGTTAATCCACTTTAAAAACAGCAATCCAATTTGATTTTAATTTAATATTTTAATTTTATTATTAGAGTATGCCTTTGTAAATCCAGTTTAAAAACAGCAATCCAATTTGAATTTAATTTAATATTTTAATTTTAATATTTTAGTATGCCTTTGTAAATCCACTTTAAAAACAGCATTTTAATTTTATTATTGGAGTATGCCTTTGTTAATCCACTTTGAAAACAGCAATCCAATTTGATTTTAATTTAATATTTTAATTTTATTATTGGAGTATGCCTTTGTTAATCCACTTTGAAAACAGCAATCTAATTTGATTTTAATTTAATATTTTTAATATTTTAATTTAACCATTGGAGTAGGCTTTTGTAAATTTACTTTAAAAACAGCAATCCAATTTGATTTTAATTTAATATTTTAATTTTATTATTGGAGTATGCCTTTGTAAATCCACTTTAAAAACACCAATCCAATTTGATTTTAATTTAATATTTTAATTTTATTATTGGAGTAGGCCTTTGTTAATCCACTTTGAAAACAGCAATCCAATTTGATTTTAATTTAATATTTTAATTTTATTATTGGAGTATGCCTTTGTAAATCCACTTTGAAAACAGCAATCCAATTTGATTTTAATTTAATATTTTAATTTTATTATTGGAGTATGCCTTTGTAAATCCACTTTGAAAACAGCAATCCAATTTGATTTTAATTTAATATTTTAATTTTATTATTGGAGTATGCCTTTGTAAATCCACTTTGAAAACAGCAATCCAATTTGATTTAAATTTAATATTTTAATTTTATTATTGAAGTAGGTCTTTGGAAACAGCAATCCAATTTGATTTTAGTTTAATATTTTAATTTTATTATTGGAGTATACCTTTGTAAATCCACTTTAAAAACAGCAATCCAATTTGATTTTAATTTAATATTTTAATTTTATTATTGGAGTATGCCTTTGTAAATCCACTTTGAAAACAGCAATCAAATTTGATTTTAATTTAATATTTTTATTTTATTATTGGAGTATGCCTTTGTTAATCCACTTTGAAAATAGCAATCCAATTTGATTTTAATTTAATATTTTAATTTTATTATTGGAGTATGCCTTTGTTAATCCACTTTGAAAACAGCAATCCAATTTGATTTTAATTTAATATTTTTATTTTATTATTGGAGTATGCCTTTGTAAATCCACTTTGAAAACAGCAATCCAATTTGATTTTAATTTAATATTTTAATTTTATTATTGGAGTATGCCTTTGTTAATCCACTTTGAAAAAAGCAATCCAATTTGATTTTAATTTAATATTTTAATTTTATTATTGGAGTATGTTTTTGTAAATCAACTTTAAAAACAGCAATCCAATTTGATTTTAATTTAATATTTTAATTTTATTATTGGAGTATGCTTTGTAAATCCACTTTGAAAAAAGCAATCCAATTTGATTTTAATTTAATATTTTAATTTTATTATTGGAGTGTGCCTTTGTAAATCCACTTTGAAAACAACAATCCAATTTGATTTTAATTTAATATTTTAATTTTATTATTGGAGTATGCCTTTGTTAATCCACTTTGAAAGCAGCAATCCAATTTGATTTTAATTTAATATTTTAATTTTATTATTGGTAAATGGAGTATGTCTATGTAAATCAACTTTAAAAAAACAATCCAATTTGATTTTAATTTAATATTTTAATTTTATTATTGGAGTAGGCCTTTGTAAATCCACTTTGAAAACAGCCATCCAATTTGATTTTAATTTAATATTTTAATTTTATTATTGGAGTAGGCTTTTGTAAATCCACTTTGAAAACAGCAATCCAATTTGATTTTAATTTAATATTTTAATTTTATTATTGGAGTATGCCTTTGTAAATCCACTTTGAAAACAGCAATCCAATTTGATTTTAATTTAATATTTTAATTTTATTATTGGAGTATGCCTTTGTAAATCCACTTTAAAAACAGCAATCCAATTTGATTTTAATTTAATATTTTAATTTTATTATTGGAGTGTGCCTTTGTAAATCCACTTTGAAAACAGCAATCCAATTTGATTTTAATTTAATGTTTTAATTTTATTATTGGAGTATGCCTTTGTTAAGCCACTTTGAAAACGGCAATCCAATTTAATTTTAATTTAATATTTTAATTTTATTATTGGAGTATGTCTATGTAAATCAACTTTAAAAGAACAATCCAATTTGATTTTAATTTAATATTTTAATTTTATTATTGGAGTATGCCTTTGTAAATCCACTTTGAAAACAGCAATCCAATTTGATTTTAATTTAATATTTTAATTTTATTATTGGAGCATGCCTTTGTAAATCCTCTTTGAAAACAGCAATCCAATTTGATTTTAATTTAATATTTTAATTTTATTATTGGAGTATGCCTTTGTTAATCCACTTTGAAAACAGCAATCCAATTTGATTTTAATTTAATATTTTAATTTTATTATTGGAGTATGTCTTTGTAAATTAACTTTAAAAACAGCAATCCAATTTGATTTTAATTTAATATTTTAATTTTATTATTGGAGTATGCCTTGGTAAATCCACTTTGGAAACAGCAATCCAATTTGATTTTAATTTTATATTTTAATTTTATTATTGGAGTATGCCTTTGTAAATCCACTTTGAAGACAGCAATCCAATTTGATTTTAATTTAATATTTTAATTTTATTATTGGAGTATTCTTTTGTAAATCCACTTTGAAAACAGCAATCCAATTTGATTTTAATTTAATATTTTAATTTTATTATTCGAGTAGGCCTTTGTAAATCCACTTTGAAAACAGCATTTGATTTTAATTTAATATTTTAATTTTATTTTTGGAGTATGCCTTTGTAAATCCACTTTGAAAACAGCAATCCAATTTGATTTTAATTTAATATTTTAATTTTATTATTGGAGTAGGCTTTTGTAAATCCACTTTGACAACAGCAATCCAATTTGATTTTAATTTAATATTTTAATTTTATTTTTGGAGTATGCCTTTTTAAATTCACTTTAAAAACAGCAATCCAATTTGATTTTAATTTAATATTTTAATTTTATTATTGGAAAAGGCCTTTGTAAATCCACTTTATAAACAGCAATCCAATTTGATTTTAATTTAATATTTTAATTTTATTATTGGAGTATGCCTTTGTAAATCCACTTTAAAAACACCAATCCAATTTGATTGTAATTTAATATTTTAATTTTATTATTGGAGTAGGCTTTTGTTAATCCACTTTGAAAACAGCAATCCAATTTGATTTTAATTTAATATTTTAATTTTATTATTCGAGTAGGCCTTTGTAAATCCACTTTGAAAACAGCAATCCAATTTGATTTTAATTTAATATTTTAATTTTATTATTGGAGTATGCCTTTGTAAATCCACTTTGAAAACAGCAATCCAATTTGATTTTAATTTAATATTTTAATTTTATTATTGGAGTATGCCTTTGTAAATCCACTTTGAAAACAGCAATCCAATTTGATTTTAATTTAATATTTTTATTTTATTATTGGAATATGCCTTTGTAAATCCACTTTAAAAACAGCAATCCAATTTGATTTTAATTTAATATTTTAATTTTATTATTGGAGTATGCTTTTGTTAATCCACTTTGAAAACAGCAATCCAATTTGATTTTAATTTAATATTTTAATTTTATTATTGGAGTAGGCTTTTGTAAATCCACTTTGAAAACAGCAATCCAATTTGATTTTAATTTAATATTTTAATTTTATTATTGGAGTAGGCATTTGTAAATCCACTTTGAAAACAGCAATCCAATTTGATTTTAATTTAATATTTTATTTTTATTATTGGAGTATGCCTTTGTTAATCCACTTTGAAAACAGCAATCCAATTTGATTTTAATTTAATATTTTAATTTTATTATTGGAGTATGCCTTTGTTAATCCACTTTGAAAACAGCAATCCAATTTGATTTTAATTTAATATTTTAATTTTATTATTGAAGTATGCCTTTGTAAATTCACTTTGAAAACAGCAATCCAATTTGATTTTAATTTAATATTTTAATTTTATTATTGGAGTATGCATTTGTTAATCCACTTTGAAAACAGCAATCCAAGTGGATTTTAATTTAATATTTAAATTTTATTATTGAAGTATGCCTTTGTAAATTCACTTTGAAAACAGCAATCCAATTTGATTTTAATTTAATATTTTAATTTTATTATTGGAGTATGCATTTGTTAATCCACTTTGAAAACAGCAATCCAATTTGATTTTAATTTAATATTATAATTTTATTATTGGAGTATGCCTTTGTAAATCCACTTTGAAAACAGCAATCCAATTTGATTTTAATTTAATATTTTAATTTTATTATTGGAGTATGCCTTTGTAAATCAACTTTGAAAATAGCAATTCAATTTGATTTTAATTTAATATTTTAATTTTATTATTGGAGTATGCCTTTGTAAATCCCGTTTAAAAACAGCAATCCAATTTGAATTTAATTTAATATTCTAATTTTATTACTGGAGTATGCCTTTGTAAATCCACTTTGAAAACAGCAATCCAATTTGATTTTAATTTAATATTTTAATTTTATTATTGGAGTATGCCTTTGTAAATCCACTTTGAAAACAGCAATCCAATTTGATTTTAATTTAATATTTTAATTTTATTATTGGAGTATGCCTTTGTTAATCCACTTTGAAAACAGCAATCCAATTTGATTTTAATTTAATATTTTAATTTTATTATTGGAGTATGCCTTTGTTAATCCACTTTGAAAACAGCAATCCAATTTGATTTTAATTTAATATTTTAATTTTATTATTGGAGTCGGCTTTTGTAAATCCACTTTGAAAACAGCAATCCAATTTGATTTTAATTTAATATTTTAATTTTATTATTGGAGTAGGCTTTTGTAAATCCACTTTGAAAACAGCAATCCAATTTGATTTTAATTTAATATTTTAATTTTATTATTGAAGTATGCCTTTGTAAATTCACTTTAAAAACAGCAATCCAATTTGATTTTAATTTAATATTTTAATTTTATTATTGGAAAAGGCCTTTGTAAATCCACTTTATAAACAGCAATCCAATTTGATTTTAATTTAATATTTTAATTTTATAATTGAAGTAGGCCTTTGTAAATCCACTTTAAAAACAGCAATCCAATTTGATTTTAATTTAATATTTTAATTTTATTATTGGAGTATGCCTTTGTAAATTCAGTTTAAAAACAGCAATCCAATTTGAATTTAATTTAATATTTTAATTTTAATATTGGATTATGCCTTTGTAAATCCACTTTAAAAACAGAATTTTAATTTTATTATTGGAGAATGCCTTTGTTAATCCACTTTGAAAACAGCAATCCAATTTGATTTTAATTTAGTATTTTAATTTTATTATTGGAGTATGCCTCTGTAAATCCACTTTGAAAACAGCCATCCAATTTGATTTTAATTTAATATTTTAATTTTATTTTTGGAGTATGCCTTTGTAAATCCACTTTGAAAACAGCAATCCAATTTGATTTTAATTTAATATTTTAATTTTATTATTGAAGTATGCCTTTGTTAATCCACTTTGAAAACAGCAATCCAATTTGATTTTAATTTAATATTTTAGTTTTATTATTGGGGTATGCCTTTGTAAATCCACTTTGAAAACAGCAATCCAATTTCATTTTAATTTAATATTTTAATTTTATTATTGGAGTATGCCTTTGTTAATCCACTTTGAAAACAGCAATCCAATTTGATTTTAATTTAATAATTTAATTTTATTATTGGAGTAGGCTTTTGTAAATCCACTTTGAAAACAGCAATCCAATTTGATTTTAATTTAATATTTTAATTTAATTATTGGGGTAGGCTTTTGTATATCCACTTTAAAAACAGCAATCCAATTTGATTTTAATTTAATATTTTAATTTTATTATTGGAGTATGCCTTTGTAAATCCACTTTGAAAACAGCAATCCAATTTGATTTTAATTTAATATTTTAATTTTATTATTGGAGTAGGATTTGTAAATCCACTTTGAAAACAGCAATCCAATTTGATTTTAATTTAATATTTTAATTTTATTATTGGAGTATGCCTTTGTAAATCCACTTTGAAAACAGCAATCCAATTTGATTTTAATTTAATATTTTAATTTTATTATTGGAGTATGTCTTTGTAAATCCACTTTGAAAACAGCAATCAAATTTGATTTTAATTTAATATTTTAATTTTATTATTGTGGTATGGCTTTGTTAATCCACTTTGAAAATAGCAATCCAATTTGATTTTAATTTAATATTTTAATTTTATTATTGGAGTATGCCTCTGTAAATCCACTTTGAAAACAGCAATCCAATTTGATTTTAATTTAATATTTTAATTTTATTATTGGAGTATGCCTTTGTAAATCCACTTTGAAAACAGCAATCCAATTTGATTTTAATTTAATATTTTAATTTTATTATTGGAGTATGTCTTTGTTAATCCACTTTGAAAACAGCAATCCAATTTGATTTTAATTTAATATTTTAATTTTATTATTGGAGTATGCCTTTGTAAATCCACTTTGAAAACAGCAATCCAATTTGATTTTAATTTAATATTTTAATTTTATTATTGGAGTATGCCTTTGTTAATCCACTTTGAAAACAGCAATCCAATTTGATTTTAATTTAATATTTTAATTTTATTATTGGAGTATGCCTTTGTAAATCCACTTTAAAAACAGCAATCCAATTTGATTTTAATTTAATATTTTAATTTTATTATTGGAGTATGCCTTTGTTAATCCACTTTGAAAACAGCAATCCAATTTGATTTTAATTTAATATTTTAATTTTATTATTGAAGTATGCCTTTGTAAATTCACTTTGAAAACAGCAATCCAATTTGATTTTAATTTAATATTTTAATTTTATTATTGGAGTATGCATTTGTTAATCCACTTTGAAAACAGCAATCCAATTTGATTTTAATTTAATATTATAATTTTATTATTGGAGTATGCCTTTGTAAATCCACTTTGAAAACAGCAATCCAATTTGGTTTTAATTTAATATTTTAATTTTATTATTGGAGTATGCCTTTTTTAATCCACTTTGAAAACAGCAATCCAATTTGATTTTAATTTAATATTTTAATTTTATTATTGGAGTAGGATTTTGTAAATCCACTTTGAAAACAACAATCCAATTTGATTTGAATTTAATATATTAATTTTATTATTGGTGTAGGCCTTTGTAAATCCACTTTAAAAACAGCAATCCAATTTGATTTTAATTTAATATTTTAATTTTATTATTGGAGTATGTCTTTGTAAATCAACTTTAAAAACAGCAATCCAATTTGATTTTAATTTAATATTTTAATTTTATTATTGGAGTAGGCTTTTGTAAATCCACTTTGAAAACAGCAATCCAATTTGATTTTAATTTAATATTTTAATTTTATTATTGGAGTAGGCCTTTGTAAATCCACTTTGAAAACAGCAATCCAATTTGATTTTAATTTAATATTTTATTTTTATTATTGGAGTATGCCTTTGTTAATCCACTTTGAAAACAGCAATCCAATTTGATTTTAATTTAATATTTTAATTTTATTATTGGAGTATGCTTTTGTTAATCCACTTTGAAAACAGCAATCCAATTTGATTTTAATTTAATATTTTAATTTTATTATTGAAGTATGCCTCTGTAAATTCACTTTGAAAACAGCAATCCAATTTGATTTTAATTTAATATTTTAATTTTATTATTGGAGTATGCATTTGTTAATCCACTTTGAAAACAGCAATCCAATTTGATTTTAATTTAATATTATAATTTTATTATTGGAGTATGCCTTTGTAAATCCACTTTGAAAACAGCATACCAATTTGATTTTAATTTAATATTTTAATTTTATTATTGGAGTATGCCTTTTTTAATCCACTTTGAAAACAGCAATCCAAGTGGATTTTAATTTAATATTTTAATTTTATTATTGGAGTAGGATTTTGTAAATCCACTTTGAAAACAACAATCCAATTTGATTTGAATTTAATATATGAATTTTATTATTGGTGTAGGCCTTTGTAAATCCACTTTAAAAACAGCAATCCAATTTGATTTTAATTTAATATTTTAATTTTATTATTGGAGTATGACTTTGTAAATCCACTTTAAAAACAGCAATCCAATTTGATTTTAATTTAATATATAATTTTATTATTGGTGTAGGCCTTTGTAAATCCACTTTAAAAACAGTAATCCAATTTGATTTTAATTTAATATTTTAATTTTATTATTGGAGTAGGCCTTTGTAAATCAACTTTGAAAACAGCAATCCAATTTGATTTTAATTTAATATTATAATTTTATTATTGAATTAGGTCTTTGAAAACAGCAATCCAATTTGATTTTAATTTAATATTTTAATTTTATTATTGGAGTATGCCTTTGTAAATCCAGTTTAAAAACAGCAATCCAATTTGAATTTAATTTAATATTCTAATGTTATTATTGGAGTATGCCTTTGTAAATCCACTTTTAAAACAGCAATCCAATTTGATTTTAATTTAATATTTTAATTTTATTATTGGAGTATACCTCTGTAAATCCACTTTGAAAACAGCAATCCAATTTGATTTTAATTTAATATTTTAATTTTATTATTGGAGTATGCCTTTGTTAATCCACTTTGAAAACAGCAATCCAATTTGATTTTAATTTAATATTTTAATTTTATTATTGGAGTATGCCTTTGTTAATCCACTTTGAAAACAGCAATCCAATTTGATTTTAATTTAATATTTTAATTTTATTATTGGAGTAGGCTTTTGTAAATCCACTTTGAAAATAGCAATCCAATTTGATTTTAATTTAATATTTTAATTTTATTATTGGAGTAGGCTTTTGTAAATCCACTTTGAAAACAGCAATCCAATTTGATTTTAATTTAATATTTTAATTTTATTATTGGAGTATGCCTTTGTAAATTCACTTTAAAAACAGCAATCCAATTTGATTTTAATTTAATATTTTAATTTTATTATTGGAAAAGGGCTTTGTAAATCCACTTTATAAACAGCAATCCAATTTGATTTTAATTTAATATTTTAATTTTATTATTGGAGTATGCCTTTGTAAATTCAGTTTAAAAACAGCAAACCAATTTGAATTTAATTTAATATTTTAATTTTATTATTGGATTATGCCTTTGTAAATCCACTTTAAAAACAGAATTTTAATTTTATTATTGGAGTATGCCTTTGTTAATCCACTTTGAAAACAGCAATCCAATTTGATTTTAATTTAATATTTTAATTTTATTATTGGAGTATGCCTCTGTAAATCCACTTTGAAAACAGCATTTGATTTTAATTTAATATTTTAATTTTATTTTTGGAGTATGCCTTTGTAAATCCACTTTGAAAACAGCAATCCAATTTGATTTTAATTTAATATTTTAATTTTATTATTGAAGTATGCCTTTGTTAATCCACTTTGAAAACAGCAATCCAATTTGATTTTAATATAATATTTTAGTTTTATTATTGGAGTATGCCTTTGTAAATCCACTTTGAAACAGCAATCCAATTTGATTTTAATTTAATATTTTAATTTTATTATTGGAGTATGCCTTTGTTAATCCACTTTGAAAACCGCAATCCAATTTGATTTTAATTTAATATTTTAATTTTATTATTGGAGTAGGCTTTTGTAAATCCACTTTGAAAACAGCAATCCAATTTGATTTTAATTTAATATTTTAATTTAATTATTGGAGTAGGCTTTTGTATATCCACTTTAAGAACAGCAATCCAATTTGATTTTAATTTAATATTTTAATTTTATTATTGGAGTATGTCTTTGTAAATCCACTTTGAAAACAGCAATCCAATTTGATTTTAATTTAATATTTTAATTTTATTATTGGAGTAGGCTTTTGTAAATCCACTTTGAAAACAGCAATCCAATTTGATTTTAATTTAATATTTTAATTTTATTATTGGAGTATGCCTTTGTAAATCCACTTTCAAAACAGCAATCCAATTTGATTTTAATTTAATATTTTAATTTTATTATTGGAGTATGTCTTTGTAAATCCACTTTAAAAACAGCAATCAAATTTGATTTTAATTTAATATTTTAATTTTATTATTGGAGTATGGCTTTGTTAATCCACTTTGAAAATAGCAATCCAATTTGATTTTAATTTAATATTTTAATTTTATTATTGGAGTATGCCTCTGTAAATCCACTTTGAAAACAGCAATCCAATTTGATTTTAATTTAATATTTTAATTTTATTATTGGAGTATGCCTTTGTAAATCCACTTTGAAAACAGCAAGCCAATTTGATTTTAATTTAATATTTTAATTTTATTATTGGAGTATGTCTTTGTTAATCCACTTTGAAAACAGCAATCCAATTTGATTTTAATTTAATATTTTAATTTTATTATTGGAGTATGTCTTTGTAAATCAATTTTAAAAACAGCAATCCAATTTGATTTTAATTTAATATTTTAATTTTATTATTGGAGTATGCCTTTGTAAATCCACTTTGAAAACAGCAATCCAATTTGATTTTAATTTAATATTTTAATTTTATTATTGGAGTATGCCTTTGTTAATCCACTTTGAAAACAGCAATCCAATTTGATTTTAATTTAATATTTTAATTTTATTATTGGAGTATGCCTTTGTAAATCCACTTTAAATACAGCAATCCAATTTGATTTTAATTTAATATTTTAATTTTATTATTGGAGTATGCCTTTGTAAATCCACTTTGAAAACAGCAATCAAATTTGATTTTAATTTAATATTTTAATTTTATTATTGGAGTATGCCTTTGTTAATCCACTTTGAAAATAGCAATCCAATTTGATTTTAATTTAATATTTTAATTTTATTATTGGAGTATGCCTTTGTTAATCCACTTTGAAAACAGCAATCCAATTTGATTTTAATTTAATATTTTAATTTTATTATTGGAGTATGCCTCTGTAAATCCACTTTGAAAACAGCAATCCAATTTGATTTTAATTTAATATTTTAATTTTATTATTGGAGTATGCCTTTGTTAATCCACTTTGAAAACAGCAATCCAATTTGATTTTAATTTAATATTTTAATTTTATTATTGGAGTATGTCTTTGTAAATCAACTTTAAAAACAGCAATCCAATTTGATTTTAATTTAATATTTTAATTTTATTATTGGAGTATGCCTTTGTAAATCCACTTTGGAAAAAGCAATCCAATTTGATTTTAATTTAATATTTTAATTTTATTATTGGAGTGTGCCTTTGTAAATCCACTTTGAAAACAGCAATCCAATTTGATTTTAATTTAATATTTTAATTTTATTATTGGAGTATGCCTTTGTTAATCCACTTTGAAAACAGCAATCCAATTTAATTTTAATTTAATATTTTAATTTTATTATTGGTAAATGGAGTATGTCTATGTAAATCAACTTTAAAAAAACAATCCAATTTGATTTTAATTTAATATTTTAATTTTATTATTGGAGTATGCCTTTGTAAATCCACTTTGAAAACAGCCATCCAAATTGATTTTAATTTAATATTTTAATTTTATTATTGGAGTAGGCTTTTCTAAATCCACTTTGAAAACAGCAATCCAATTTGATTTCAATTTAATATTTTAATTTTATTATTGGAGTATGCCTTTGTTAATCCACTTTGAAAACAGCAATCCAATTTGATTTTAATTTAATATTTTAATTTTATTATTGGAGTATGCCTTTGTAAATCCACTTTGAAAACAGCAATCCAATTTGATTTTAATTTAATATTTTAATTTTATTATTGGAGTGTGCCTTTGTAAATCCACTTTGAAAACAGCAATCCAATTTGATTTTAATTTAATATTTTAATTTTATTATTGGAGTATGCCTTTGTTAATCCACTTTGAAAACAGCAATCCAATTTAATTTTAATTTAATATTTTAATTTTATTATTGGAGTATGTCTATGTAAATCAACTTTAAAAGAACAATCCAATTTGATTTTAATTTAATATTTTAATTTTATTATTGGAGTATGCCTTTGTAAATCCACTTTGAAAACAGCAATCCAATTTGATTTTAATTTAATATTTTAATTTTATTATTGGAGTATGCCTTTGTAAATCCACTTTGAAAACAGCAATCCAATTTGATTTTAATTTAATATTTTAATTTTATTATTGGAGTATGTCTTTGTTAATCCACTTTGAAAACAGCAATCCAATTTGATTTTAATTTAATATTTTAATTTTATTATTGGAGTATGTCTTTGTAAATCAACTTTAAAAACAGCAATCCAATTTGATTTTAATTTAATATTTTAATTTTATTATTGGAGTATGCCTTTGTAAATCCACTTTGAAAACAGCAATCCAATTTGATTTTAATTTAATATTTTAATTTTATTATTGGAGTAGGTTTTGTAAATCCACTTTGAAAACAGCAATCCAATTTGATTTTAATTTAATATTTTAATTTTATTATTGGAGTATGCCTTTGTAAATCCACTTTGAAAACAGCAATCCAATTTGATTTTAATTTAATATTTTAATTTTATTATTATAGAATGCCTTTGTTAATCCACTTTGAAAACAGCAATACAATTTGATTTTAATTTAATATTTTAATTTTATTATTGAAGTAGGCTTTTGTAAATCCACTTTAAAAACTGCAATCCAATTTGATTTTAATTTAATATTTTAATTTTATTGTTGGATAAGGCCTTTGTAAATCCACTTTGAAAACAGCAATCCAATTTGATTTTAATTTAATATTTTAATTTTATTATTGGAGTATGCCTTTGTTAATCCACTTTGAAAACAGCAATCCAATTTGATTTTAATTTAATATTTTAATTTTATTTTTGGAGTATGCCTGTGTTAATCCACTTTGAAAACAGCAATCCAATTTGATTTTAATTTAATATTTTAATTTTATTATTGGAGTAGGCCCTTGTAAATCCACTTTGAAAACAGCAATCCAATTTGATTTTAATTTAATATTTTAATTTTATTATTGGAGTAGGCCTTTGTAAATCCACTTTAAAAACACCAATCCAATTTGATTTTAATTTAATATTTTAATTTTATTATTGGAGTAGGCCTTTGTTAATCCACTTTAAAAACAGCAATCCAATTTGATTTTAATTTAATATTTTAATTTTATTATTGGAGTATGCCTTTGTAAATCCACTTTAAACACAGCAATCCAATTTGATTTTAATTTAATATTTTAATTTTATTATTGGAGTATGCCTTTGTAAATCCACTTTAAAAACAGCAATCCAATTTGATTTTAATTTAATATATTAATTTTATTATTGGAGTAGGCCTTTGTAAATCCACTTTGAAAACAGCAATCCAATTTGATTTTAATTTAATATTTTAATTTTATTATTGGAGTATGCCTTTGTAAATCCAGTTTAAAAACAGCATTCCAATTTGAATTTAATTTAATATTTTAATTTTAATATTTTAGTATGCCTTTGTAAATCCACTTTAAAAACAGCATTTTAATTTTATTATTGGAGTATGCCTTTGTTAATCCACTTTGAAAACAGCAATCCAATTTGATTTTAATTTAATATTTTAATTTTATTATTGGAGTAGGCCTTTGTTAATCCACTTTGAAAACAGCAATCTAATTTGATTTTAATTTAATATTTTTAATATTTTAATTTAATTATTGGAGTAGGCTTTTGTAAATTTAATTTAAAAACAGCAATTCAATTTGATTTTAATTTAATATTTTAATTTTATTATTGGAGTATGCCTTTGTAAATCCACTTTAAAAACACCAATCCAATTTGATTTTAATTTAATATTTTAATTTTATTATTGGAGTAGGCTTTTGTTAATCTACTTTGAAAACAGCAATCCAATTTGATTTTAATTTAATATTTTAATTTTATTATTGGAGTAGGCCTTTGTAAATCCACTTTGAAAACAGCAATCCAATTTGATTTTAATTTAATATTTTAATTTTATTATTGGAGTATGCCTTTGTAAATCCACTTTGAAAACAGCAATCCAATTTGATTTTAATTTAATATTTTAATTTTATTATTGGAGTATGCCTTTGTAAATCCACTTTGAAAACAGCAATCCAATTTGATTTTAATTTAATATTTTAATTTTATTATTGGAGTATGCCTTTGTAAATCCACTTTAAAAACAGCAATCCAATTTGATTTTAATTTAATATTTTAATTTTATTATTGGAGTATGCCTTTGTAAATCCACTTTGAAAACAGCAATCAAATTTGATTTTAATTTAATATTTTAATTTTATTATTGGAGTATGCCTTTGTTAATCCACTTTGAAAATAGCAATCCAATTTGATTTTAATTTAATATTTTAATTTTATTATTGGAGTATGCCTTTGTTAATCCACTTTGAAAACAGCAATCCAATTTGATTTTATTTTAATATTTTAATTTTATTATTGGAGTATGCCTTTGTAAATCCACTTTGAAAACAGCAATCCAATTTGATTTTAATTTAATATTTTAATTTTATTATTGGAGTATGCCTTTGTTAATCCACTTTTAAAACAGCAATCCAATTTAATTTTAATTTAATATTTTAATTTTATTATTGGAGTATGTCTATGTAAATCAACTTTAAAAGAACAATCCAATTTGATTTTAATTTAATATTTTAATTTTATTATTGGAGTATGCCTTTGTTAATCCACTTTGAAAACAGCAATCCAATTTGATTTTAATTTAATATTTTAATTTTATTATTGAAGTAGGTCTTTGAAAACAGCAATCCAATTTGATTTTAATTTAATATTTTAATTTTATTATTGGAGTATGCCTTTGTAAATCAAGTTTAAAAACAGCAATCCAATTTGAATTTAATTTATAATTCTAATTTTTTTATTGGAGTATGCCTTTGTAAATCCACTTTGAAAACAGCAATCCAATTTGATTTTAATTTAATATTTTAATTTTATTATTGGAGCATGCCTCTGTAAATCCACTTTGAAAACAGCAATCCAATTTGATTTTAATTTAATATTTTAATTTTATTATTGGTGTATGCCTTTGTTAATCCACTTTGAAAACAGCAATCCAATTTGATTTTAATTTAATATTTTAATTTTATTATTGGAGTATGCTTTTGTAAATCCACTTTAAAAACAGGAATCCAATTTGATTTTAATTTAATATTTTAATTTTATTATTGGAGTATGCCTTTGTTAATCCACTTTAAAAACAACAATCCAATTTGATTTTAATTTAATACTTTAATTTTATTATTGGAGTATGCCTTTGTAAATCCACTTTAAAAACAGCAATCCAATTTGATTTTAATTTAATATTTTAATTTTATTATTGGAGTAGGCTTTTGTAAATTCACTTTGAAAACAGCAATCCAATTTGATTTTAATTTAATATTTTAATTTTATTATTGGAGTATGCCTTTGTAAATCCACTTTGAAAATAGCAATTCAATTTGATTTTAATTTAATATTTTAAATTTATTATTGGAGTATGCCTTTGTTAATCCACTTTAAAAACAGCAATCCAATTTGATTTTAATTTAATATTTTAATATTATTATTGGAGTATGCCTTTGTTAAACCACTTTGATTTTAATTTAATATTTTAATTTTATTATTGGAGTAGGCTTTTGTAAATCCACTTTGAAAACAGCAATCCAATTGGATTTTAATTTAATATTTTAATTTTATTATTGGAGTAGGCTTTTGTAAATCCACTTTGAAAACAATAATCCAATTTGATTTTAATTTAATATTTTAATTTTATTATTGGAGTAGGCTTTTGTAAATCCACTTTGAAAACAGCAATCCAATTTAATTTTAATTTAATATTTTAATTTTATTATTGGAGTATGCCTTTGTAAATCCACTTGAAACCAGCAATCCAATTTGATTTTAATTTAATATTTTAATTTTATTATTGGAGTAGGCTTTTGTAAATCCACTTTAAAATCAGCAATCCAATTTGATTTTAATTTAATATTTTAATTTTATTATTGGAGTATGCCTTTGTAAATCCACTTTAAAAACAGCAATCCAATTTGATTTTAATTTAATATTTTAATTTTATTATTGGAGTATGCCTTTGTAAATCCACTTTGAAAACAGCCATCCAATTTGATTTTAATTTAATATTTTAATTTTATTATTGGAGTATGCCTTTGTAAATCCACTTTGAAAATAGCCATCCAATTTGAATTTAATTTAATATTTTAATTTTAATATTTTAGTATGCCTTTGTAAATCCACTTTAAAAACAGCATTTTAATTTTATTATTGGAGTATGCCTTTGTTAATCCACTTTGAAAACAGCAATCCAATTTGATTTTAATTTAATATTTTAATTTTATTATTGGAGTATGCTTTTGTAAATCCACTTTAAAAACAGGAATCCAATTTGATTTTAATTTAGTATTTTAATTTTATTATGGGAGTATGCCTTTGTTAATCCACTTTGAAAACAGCAATCCAATTTGATTTTAATTTAATATTTTAATTTTATTATTGGAGTATGCCTTTGTAAATCCACTTTAAAAACAGCAATCCAATTTGATTTTAATTTAATATTTTAATTTTATTATTGGAGTAGGCTTTTGTAAATCCACTTTGAAAACAGCAATCCAATTTGATTTTAATTTAATATTTTAATTTTATTATTGGAGTATGCCTTTGTAAATCCACTTTGAAAATAGCAATTCAATTTGATTTTAATTTAATATTTTAATTTTATTATTGGAGTATGCCTTTGTTAATCCACTTTAAAAACAGCAATCCAATTTGATTTTAATTTAATATTTTAATTTTATTATTGGAGTATGCCTTTGTTAAACCACTTTGATTTTAATTTAATATTTTAATTTTATTATTGGAGTAGGCCTTTGTAAATCCACTTTGAAAACAGCAATCCATTTGGATTTTAATTTAATATTTTAATTTTATTATTGGAGTAGGCTTTTGTAAATCCACTTTGAAAACAACAATCCAATTTGATTTTAATTTAATATTTTAATTTTATTATTGGAGTAGGCTTTTGTAAATCCACTTTAAAAACAGCAATCCAATTTGATTTTAATTTAATATTTTAATTTTATTATTGGAGTATGCCTTTGTAAATCCACTTGAAACCAGCAATCCAATTTGATTTTAATTTAATATTTTAATTTTATTATTGGAGTAGGCTTTTGTAAATCCACTTTAAAATCAGCAATCCAATTTGATTTTAATTTAATATTTTAATTTTATTATTGGAGTAGGCTTTTGTAAATCCACTTTGAAAACAACAATCCAATTTGATTTTAATTTAATATTTTAATTTTATTATTGGAGTATGCCTTTGTAAATCCACTTGAAACCAGCAATCCAATTTGATTTTAATTTAATATTTTAATTTTATTATTGGAGTAGGCTTTTGTAAATCCACTTTAAAATCAGCAATCCAATTTGATTTTAATTTAATATTTTAATTTTATTACTGGAGTATGCCTTTGTAAATCCACTTTAAAAACAGCAATCCAATTTGATTTTAATTTAATATTTTAATTTTATTATTGGTGTATGCCTTCGTTAATCCACTTTGATTTTAATTTAATATTTTAATTTTAATTTTGGAGTAGGCTTTTGTAAATCCACTTTGAAAACAGCAATCCAATTTGATTTTAATTTAATATTTTAATTTTATTATTGGAGTAGGCTTTTGTAAATCCACTTTGAAAACAGGAATCCAATTTGATTTTAATTTAATATTTTAATTTTATTATTGGAGTAGGCTTTTGTAAATCCACTTTAAAAACAGCAATCCAATTTGATTTTAATTTAATATTTTAATTTTATTATTGGAGTATGCCTTTGTAAATCCACTTTAAAAACAGCAATCCAATTTGATTTTAATTTAATATTTTAATTTTATTATTGGAGTATGCCTTTGTAAATCCACTTTGAAAACAGCCATCCAATTTGATTTTAATTTAATATTTTATTTTATTATTGGAATAGGCTTTTGTAAATCCACTTTGAAAACAGCAATCCAATTTAATTTAAATTTATTATTTTAATTTAATTATTGGAGTAGGCCTTTGTAAATCCACTTTGAAAACAGCAATCCTATTTGATTTTAAATTTATATTTTAATTTTGTTAATGGAGTATGCCTTTGTTAATCCACTTTGAAAACAGCAATCCAATTTGATTTTAATTTAATATTTTCATTTTATTATTGGAGTATGCCTTTGTAAATCTACTTTAAAAACAGGAATCCAATTTGATTTTAATTTAATATTTTAATTTTATTATTGGAGTATGCTTTTCTAAATCCACTTTGAAAACAGCAATCCAATTTGATTTTAATTTAATATTTTAATTTTATTATTGGAGTAGGATTTTGTAAATCCTCTTTGAAAACAGCAATCCAATTTGATTTTAATTTAATATTTTAATTTTATTATTGGAGTACGCTTTTGTAAATCCACTTTGAAAACAGCAATCCAATTTGATTTTAATTTAATATTTTAATTTTATTATTGGAGTATGCCTTTGTAAATCCACTTTGAAAACAGCAATCCAATTTGATTTTAATTTAATATTTTAATTTTATTATTGGAGTATGCCTTTGTAAATCCACTTTGAAAACAGAAATCCAATTTGATTTTAATTTAATATTTTAATTTTATTATTGGAGTATGCCTTTGTTAATCCACTTTGAAAACATCAATACAATTTGATTTTAATTTAATATTTTAATTTTATTATTGAAGTAGGCTTTTGTAAATCCACTTTAAAAACTGCAATCCAATTGGATTTTAATTTAATATTTTAATTTTATTGTTGGATAAGGCTTTTGTAAATCCACTTTGAAAACAGCAATCCAATTTTATTTTAATTTAATATTTTAATTTTATTATTAGAGTATGCCTTTGTTAATCTACTTTGAAAACAGCAATCCAATTTGATTTTAATTTAATATTTTAATTTTATTTTTGGAGTATGCCTTTGTTAATCCACTTTGAAAACAGGAATCCAATTTGATTTTAATTTAATATTTTAATTTTATTATTGGGGTATGCCTTTGTTAATCCACTTTGAAAACAGCAATCCAATTTGATTTTAATTTAATATTTTAATTTTATTATTGGAGTATGCCTTTGTTAATCCACTTTGAATACAGCAATACAATTTGATTTTGATTTAATATTTTAATTTTATTATTGAAATAGTCTTTTGTTATCCACTTTAAAAACAGCAATCCAATTTGATTTTAATTTAATATTTTTATTTTATTATTGGAGTATGCCTTTGTAAATCCACTTGAAACCAGCAATCCAATTTCATTTTAATTTAATATTTTAATTTTATTATTGGAGTAGGTTTTGTAAATCCACTTTGAAAACAGAAATCCAATTTGATTTTAATTTAATATTTTAATTTTATTATTGGAGTATGCCTTTGTAAATCCACTTTGAAAACAGCAATCCAATTTGATTTTAATTTAATATTTTAATTTTATTATTGGAGTATGCCTTTGTTAATCCACTTTGAAAACAGCAATACAATTTGATTTTAATTTAATATTTTAATTTTATTATTAAAATAGGCTTTTGTTAACCACTTTAAAAACAGCAATCCAATTTGATTTTAATTTAATATTTTAATTTTATTATTGGAGTATGCCTTTGTAAATCCACTTGAAACCAGCAATCCAATTTGATTTTAATTTAATATTTTAATTTTATTATTGGAGTAGGCTTTTGTAAATCCACTTTAAAATCAGCAATCCAATTTGATTTTAATTTAATATTTTAATTTTATTATTGGAGTAGGCCTTTGTAAATCCACTTTAATAACAGCAATCCAATTTGATTTTAATTTAATATTTTAATTTTATTATTGGAGTAGGCTTTTGTAAATCCACTTTGAAAACAGCAATCCAATTTGATTTTAATTTAATATTTTAATTTTATTATTGGAGTAGGCTTTTGTAAATCCACTTTGAAAACAGCAATCCAATTTGATTTTAATTTAATATTTTAATTTTATTATTGGAGTATGCCTTTGTTAATCCACTTTAAAAACAGCAATCCAATTTGATTTTAATTTAATATTTTAATTTTATTATTGGAGTATGCCTTTGTTAAACCACTTTGATTTTAATTTAATATTTTAAATTTGTTATTGGAGTAGGCTTTTGTAAATCCACTTTGAAAACAGCAATCCAATTTGATTTTAATTTAATATTTTAATTTTATTATTGGAGTAGGCTTTTGTAAATCCACTTTGAAAACAACAATCCAATTTGATTTTAATTTAATATTTTAATTTTATTATTGGTGTGGGCTTTTGTAAATCCACTTTAAAAACAGCAATCCAATTTGATTTTAATTTAATATTTTAATTTTATTATTGGAGTATGCCTTTGTAAATCCACTTGAAACCAGCAATCCAATTTGATTTTAATTTAATATTTTAATTTTATTATTGTAGTAGGCTTTTGTAAATCCACTTTAAAATCAGCAATCCAATTTGATTTTAATTTAATATTTTAATTTTATTATTGGAGTATGCCTTTGTAAATCCACTTTAAAAACAGCAATCCTATTTGATTTTAATTTAATATTTTAATTTTATTATTGGAGTATGCCTATGTTAATCTACTTTGAAAACAGCAATCCAAATTTGATTTTAATTTAATATTTTAATTTTATTATTGGAATAGGCTTTTGTAAATCCACTTTGAAAACAGCAATCCAATTTGATTTTAATTTAATATTTTAATTTTATTATTGGAGTAGGCTTTTGTAAATCCACTTTAAAAACAGCAATCCAATTTGATTTTAATTTAATATTTTAATTTTATTATTGGAGTATGCCTTTGTAAATCCACTTTAAAAACAGCAATCCAATTTGATTTTAATTTAATATTTTAATTTTATTATTGGAGTATGCCTTTGTTAATCCACTTTGAAAACAGCAATCCAATTTGATTTTAATTTAATATTTTAATTTTATTATTGGAGTAGGCTTTTGTAAATCCACTTTGAAAACAGCAATCCAATTTGATTTTAATTTAATATTTTAATTTTATTATTGGAATAGGCTTTTGTAAATCCACTTTGAAAACAGCAATCCAATTTGATTTTAATTTAATATTTTAATTTTATTATTGGAGTAGGCTTTTGTAAATCCACTTTAAAAACAGCAATCCAATTTGATTTTAATTTAATATTTTAATTTTATTATTGGAGTATGCCTTTGTAAATCCACTTTAAAAACAGCAATCCAATTTGATTTTAATTTAATATTTTAATTTTATTATTGGAGTATGCCTTTGTTAATCCACTTTGAAACAGCAATCCAATTTAATTTTAATTTAATATTTTAATTTTATTATTGGAGTATGCTTTTGTAAATCCACTTTGAAAACAGCAATCCAATTTGATTTTAATTTAATATTTTAATTTTATTATTGGAGTAGGCTTTTGTAAATCCACTTTGAAAACAGCAATCCAATTTGATTTTAATTTAATATTTTAATTTTATTATTGGAGTAGGCTTTTGTAAATCCACTTTAAAAACAGGAATCCGTTTTGATTTTAATTTAATATTTTAATATTATTATTGGAGTATGCCAAATCCACTTTAAAAACAGCAATCCAATTTGATTTTAATTTAATATTTTAATTTTATTATTGGAGTAGGCCTTTGTAAATCCACTTTGAAAACAGCAATCCAATTTGATTTTAATTTAATATTTTAATTTTATTATTGGAGTAGGATTTTGTAAATCCACTTTGAAAACAGCAATCCAATTTGATTTTAATTTAATATATTAATTTTATTATTGGTGTAGGCCTTTGTAAATCCACTTAAAAAACAGCAATCCAATTTGATTTTAATTTAATATTTTAATTTTATTATTGGAGTATGCCTTTGTAAATCTACTTTAAAAACAGCAATCCAATTTGATTTTAATTTAATATATTAATTTTATTATTGGAGTAGGCCTTTGTAAATCCACTTTGAAAACAGCAATCCAATTTGATTTTAATTTAATATTTTAACTTTATTATTGGAGTATGGCTTTGTTAATCAACTTTGAAAACAGCAATCCAATTTGATTTTAATTTAATATTTTAATTTTTTTATTGGAGTATGCCTTTGTAAATCCACTTTGAAAACAGCAATCCAATTTGGTTTTAATTTAATATTTTAATTTTATTATTGGAGTAGGCTTTTGTAAATCCACTTTGAAAACAGCAATCCAATTTGATTTTAATTTAATATATTAATTTTAATAATTGGAGTATGCCTTTGTAAATCCACTTTGAAACAGCAATCCAATTTGATTTTAATTTAATATTTTAATTTTATTATTGGAGTATGCCTTTGTAAATCCACTATGAAAACAGCAATCCAATTTGATTTTAATTTAATATTTTAATTTTATTATTGGAGTATGCCTTTGTTAATCCACTTTGAAAACAGCAATACAATTTGATTTTAATTTAATATTTTAATTTTATTATTGAAGTAGGCTTTTGTAAATCCACTTTAAAAACAGCAATCCAATTTGATTTTAATTTAATATTTTAATTTTATTATTGGAGTAGGCTTTTGTTAATCCACTTTGAAAACAGCAATCCAATTTGATTTTAATTTAATATTTTAATTTTATTATTAGATTATGCCTTTGTTAATCCACTTTGAAAACAGCAATCCAATTTGATTTTAATTTAATATTTTATTTTTATTATTGGAGTATGCCTTTGTAAATCCACTTTGAAAACAGCAATCCAATTTGATTTTAATTTAATATTCTAATTTTATTATTGGAGTATGCCTTTTTTAATCCACTTTGAAAACAGCAATCCAATTTGATTTTAATTTAATATTTTAATTTTATTATTGGAGTAGGCTTTTGTAAATCCACTTTAAAAACAGCAATCCAATTTGATTTTAATTTAATATTTTAATTTTATTATTGGAGTACGCTTTTGTAAATCCACTTTGAAAACAGCAATCCAATTTGATTTTAATTTAATATTTTAATTTTATTATTGGAGTAGGTTTTGTAAATCCACTTTGAAAACAGCAATCCAATTTGATTTTAATTTAATATTTTAGTTTTATTATTGGAGTATGCCTTTGTAAATCCACTTTGAAAACAGCAATCCAATTTGATTTTAATTTAATATTTTAATTTTATTATTGGAGTATGCTTATGTTAATCCACTTTGAAAACAGCAATCCAAATTTGATTTTAATTTAATATTTTAATTTTATTATTGGAGTATGCCTTTGTTAATCCACTTTGAAAACAGCAATCCAATTTGATTTTAATTTAATATTTTAATTTTATTATTGGAGTAGGCTTTTGTAAATCCACTTTGAAAACAGCAATCCAATTTGATTTTAATTTAATATTTTAATTTTATTATTGGAGTAGGCTTTTGTAAATCCACTTTGAAAACAGCAATCCAATTTGATTTTAATTTAATATTTTAATTTTATTATTGGAGTATGCCTTTGTTAATCCACTTTAAAAACAGCAATCCCAATTGATTTTAATTTAATATTTTAATTTTATTATTGGAGTATGCCTTAGTTAATCCACTTTAAAAACAGCAATCCAATATGATTTTAATTTAATATTTTAATTTTATTATTGGAGTATTCTTTTGTAAATCCACTTTAAAAACAGCAATCCAATTTGATTTTAATTTAATATTTTAATTTTATTATTGGAGTAGGCTTTTGTAAATCCACTTTGAAAACAGCAATCCAATTTGATTTTAATTTAATATTTTAATTTTATTATTGGAGTAGGCTTTTGTAAATCCACTTTAAAAACAGGAATCCAATTTGATTTTAATTTAATATTTTAATTTTATTATTGGAGTATGCCTTTGTAAATCCACTTTAAAAACAGCAATCCAATTTGATTTTAATTTAATATTTTAATTTTATTATTGGAGTATGCCTTTGTAAATCCACTTTTAAAACAGCAATCCAATTTGATTTTAATTTAATATTCTAATTTTATTATTGGAGTAGGCTTTTGTAAATCCACTTTGAAAACAGCAATCCAATTTGATTTTAATTTAATATTTTAATTTTATTATTGGGGTAGGCTTTGGTAAATCCACTTTAAAAACAGCAATCCAATTTGATTTTAATTTAATATTTTAATTTTATTATTGGAGTATGCCTTTGTTAATCAACTTTGAAAACAGCAATCCAATTTGATTTTAATTTAATATTTTAATTTTATTATTGGAGTAGGCTTTTGTAAATCCACTTTGAAAACAGCAATCCAATTTGATTTTAATTTAATATTTTAATTTTATTATTGGAGTATGCCTTTGTTAATCCACTTTGAAACAGCAATCCAATTTGATTTTAATTTAATATTTTAATTTTATTATTGGAGTATGCCTTTGTAAATCCACTATGAAAACAGCAATCCAATTTGATTTTAATTTAATATTTTAATTTTATTATTGGAGTATGCCTTTGTTAATCCACTTTGAAAACAGCAATACAATTTGATTTTAATTTAATATTTTAATTTTATTATTGAAGTAGGCTTTTGTAAATCCACTTTAAAAACAGCAATCCAATTTGATTTTAATTTAATATTTTAATTTTATTATTGGAGTAGGCTTTTGTTAATCCACTTTGAAAACAGCAATCCAATTTGATTTTAATTTAATATTTTAATTTTATTATTAGATTATGCCTTTGTTAATCCACTTTGAAAACAGCAATCCAATTTGATTTTAATTTAATATTTTAAGTTTATTATTGGAGTATGCCTTTGTAAATCCACTTTGAAAACAGCAATCCAATTTGATTTTAATTTAATATTCTAATTTTATTATTGGAGTATGCCTTTTTTAATCCACTTTGAAAACAGCAATCCAATTTGATTTTAATTTAATATTTTAATTTTATTATTGGAGTAGGCTTTTGTAAATCCACTTTAAAAACAGCAATCCAATTTGATTTTAATTTAATATTTTAATTTTATTATTGGAGTACGCTTTTGTAAATCCACTTTGAAAACAGCAATCCAATTTGATTTTAATTTAATATTTTAATTTTATTATTGGAGTAGGTTTTGTAAATCCACTTTGAAAACAGCAATCCAATTTGATTTTAATTTAATATTTTAGTTTTATTATTGGAGTATGCCTTTGTAAATCCACTTTGAAAACAGCAATCCAATTTGATTTTAATTTAATATTTTAATTTTATTATTGGAGTATGCTTATGTTAATCCACTTTGAAAACAGCAATCCAAATTTGATTTTAATTTAATATTTTAATTTTATTATTGGAGTATGCCTTTGTTAATCCACTTTGAAAACAGCAATCCAATTTGATTTTAATTTAATATTTTAATTTTATTATTGGAGTAGGCTTTTGTAAATCCACTTTGAAAACAGCAATCCAATTTGATTTTAATTTAATATTTTAATTTTATTATTGGAGTAGGCTTTTGTAAATCCACTTTGAAAACAGCAATCCAATTTGATTTTAATTTAATATTTTAATTTTATTATTGGAGTATGCCTTTGTTAATCCACTTTAAAAACAGCAATCCCAATTGATTTTAATTTAATATTTTAATTTTATTATTAGAGTATGCCTTAGTTAATCCACTTTAAAAACAGCAATCCAATATGATTTTAATTTAATATTTTAATTTTATTATTGGAGTATTCTTTTGTAAATCCACTTTAAAAACAGCAATCCAATTTGATTTTAATTTAATATTTTAATTTTATTATTGGAGTAGGCTTTTGTAAATCCACTTTGAAAACAGCAATCCAATTTGATTTTAATTTAATATTTTAATTTTATTATTGGAGTATGCCTTTGTAAATCCACTTGAAACCAGCAATCCAATTTGATTTTAATTTAATATTTTAATTTTATTATTGGAGTAGGCTTTTGTAAATCCACTTTAAAATCAGCAATCCAATTTGATTTTAATTTAATATTTTAATTTTATTATTGGAGTAGGCCTTTGTAAATCCACTTTAATAACAGCAATCCAATTTGATTTTAATTTAATATTTTAATTTTATTATTGGAGTAGGCTTTTGTAAATCCACTTTGAAAACAGCAATCCAATTTGATTTTAATTTAATATTTTAATTTTATTATTGGAGTAGGCTTTTGTAAATCCACTTTGAAAACAGCAATCCAATTTGATTTTAATTTAATATTTTAATTTTATTATTGGAGTATGCCTTTGTTAATCCACTTTAAAAACAGCAATCCAATTTGATTTTAATTTAATATTTTAATTTTATTATTGGAGTATGCCTTTGTTAAACCACTTTGATTTTAATTTAATATTTTAAATTTGTTATTGGAGTAGGCTTTTGTAAATCCACTTTGAAAACAGCAATCCAATTTGATTTTAATTTAATATTTTAATTTTATTATTGGAGTAGGCTTTTGTAAATCCACTTTGAAAACAACAATCCAATTTGATTTTAATTTAATATTTTAATTTTATTATTGGTGTGGGCTTTTGTAAATCCACTTTAAAAACAGCAATCCAATTTGATTTTAATTTAATATTTTAATTTTATTATTGGAGTATGCCTTTGTAAATCCACTTGAAACCAGCAATCCAATTTGATTTTAATTTAATATTTTAATTTTATTATTGTAGTAGGCTTTTGTAAATCCACTTTAAAATCAGCAATCCAATTTGATTTTAATTTAATATTTTAATTTTATTATTGGAGTATGCCTTTGTAAATCCACTTTAAAAACAGCAATCCTATTTGATTTTAATTTAATATTTTAATTTTATTATTGGAGTATGCCTATGTTAATCTACTTTGAAAACAGCAATCCAAATTTGATTTTAATTTAATATTTTAATTTTATTATTGGAATAGGCTTTTGTAAATCCACTTTGAAAACAGCAATCCAATTTGATTTTAATTTAATATTTTAATTTTATTATTGGAGTAGGCTTTTGTAAATCCACTTTAAAAACAGCAATCCAATTTGATTTTAATTTAATATTTTAATTTTATTATTGGAGTATGCCTTTGTAAATCCACTTTAAAAACAGCAATCCAATTTGATTTTAATTTAATATTTTAATTTTATTATTGGAGTATGCCTTTGTTAATCCACTTTGAAAACAGCAATCCAATTTGATTTTAATTTAATATTTTAATTTTATTATTGGAGTAGGCTTTTGTAAATCCACTTTGAAAACAGCAATCCAATTTGATTTTAATTTAATATTTTAATTTTATTATTGGAATAGGCTTTTGTAAATCCACTTTGAAAACAGCAATCCAATTTGATTTTAATTTAATATTTTAATTTTATTATTGGAGTAGGCTTTTGTAAATCCACTTTAAAAACAGCAATCCAATTTGATTTTAATTTAATATTTTAATTTTATTATTGGAGTATGCCTTTGTAAATCCACTTTAAAAACAGCAATCCAATTTGATTTTAATTTAATATTTTAATTTTATTATTGGAGTATGCCTTTGTTAATCCACTTTGAAACAGCAATCCAATTTAATTTTAATTTAATATTTTAATTTTATTATTGGAGTATGCTTTTGTAAATCCACTTTGAAAACAGCAATCCAATTTGATTTTAATTTAATATTTTAATTTTATTATTGGAGTAGGCTTTTGTAAATCCACTTTGAAAACAGCAATCCAATTTGATTTTAATTTAATATTTTAATTTTATTATTGGAGTAGGCTTTTGTAAATCCACTTTAAAAACAGGAATCCGTTTTGATTTTAATTTAATATTTTAATATTATTATTGGAGTATGCCTTTGTAAATCCACTTTAAAAACAGCAATCCAATTTGATTTTAATTTAATATTTTAATTTTATTATTGGAGTAGGCCTTTGTAAATCCACTTTGAAAACAGCAATCCAATTTGATTTTAATTTAATATTTTAATTTTATTATTGGAGTAGGATTTTGTAAATCCACTTTGAAAACAGCAATCCAATTTGATTTTAATTTAATATATTAATTTTATTATTGGTGTAGGCCTTTGTAAATCCACTTAAAAAACAGCAATCCAATTTGATTTTAATTTAATATTTTAATTTTATTATTGGAGTATGCCTTTGTAAATCTACTTTAAAAACAGCAATCCAATTTGATTTTAATTTAATATATTAATTTTATTATTGGAGTAGGCCTTTGTAAATCCACTTTGAAAACAGCAATCCAATTTGATTTTAATTTAATATTTTAACTTTATTATTGGTGTATGGCTTTGTTAATCAACTTTGAAAACAGCAATCCAATTTGATTTTAATTTAATATTTTAATTTTTTTATTGGAGTATGCCTTTGTAAATCCACTTTGAAAACAGCAATCCAATTTGGTTTTAATTTAATATTTTAATTTTATTATTGGAGTAGGCTTTTGTAAATCCACTTTGAAAACAGCAATCCAATTTGATTTTAATTTAATATATTAATTTTAATAATTGGAGTATGCCTTTGTAAATCCACTTTGAAACAGCAATCCAATTTGATTTTAATTTAATATTTTAATTTTATTATTGGAGTATGCCTTTGTAAATCCACTATGAAAACAGCAATCCAATTTGATTTTAATTTAATATTTTAATTTTATTATTGGAGTATGCCTTTGTTAATCCACTTTGAAAACAGCAATACAATTTGATTTTAATTTAATATTTTAATTTTATTATTGAAGTAGGCTTTTGTAAATCCACTTTAAAAACAGCAATCCAATTTGATTTTAATTTAATATTTTAATTTTATTATTGGAGTAGGCTTTTGTTAATCCACTTTGAAAACAGCAATCCAATTTGATTTTAATTTAATATTTTAATTTTATTATTAGATTATGCCTTTGTTAATCCACTTTGAAAACAGCAATCCAATTTGATTTTAATTTAATATTTTAAGTTTATTATTGGAGTATGCCTTTGTAAATCCACTTTGAAAACAGCAATCCAATTTGATTTTAATTTAATATTCTAATTTTATTATTGGAGTATGCCTTTTTTAATCCACTTTGAAAACAGCAATCCAATTTGATTTTAATTTAATATTTTAATTTTATTATTGGAGTAGGCTTTTGTAAATCCACTTTAAAAACAGCAATCCAATTTGATTTTAATTTAATATTTTAATTTTATTATTGGAGTACGCTTTTGTAAATCCACTTTGAAAACAGCAATCCAATTTGATTTTAATTTAATATTTTAATTTTATTATTGGAGTAGGTTTTGTAAATCCACTTTGAAAACAGCAATCCAATTTGATTTTAATTTAATATTTTAGTTTTATTATTGGAGTATGCCTTTGTAAATCCACTTTGAAAACAGCAATCCAATTTGATTTTAATTTAATATTTTAATTTTATTATTGGAGTATGCTTATGTTAATCCACTTTGAAAACAGCAATCCAAATTTGATTTTAATTTAATATTTTAATTTTATTATTGGAGTATGCCTTTGTTAATCCACTTTGAAAACAGCAATCCAATTTGATTTTAATTTAATATTTTAATTTTATTATTGGAGTAGGCTTTTGTAAATCCACTTTGAAAACAGCAATCCAATTTGATTTTAATTTAATATTTTAATTTTATTATTGGAGTAGGCTTTTGTAAATCCACTTTGAAAACAGCAATCCAATTTGATTTTAATTTAATATTTTAATTTTATTATTGGAGTATGCCTTTGTTAATCCACTTTAAAAACAGCAATCCCAATTGATTTTAATTTAATATTTTAATTTTATTATTAGAGTATGCCTTAGTTAATCCACTTTAAAAACAGCAATCCAATATGATTTTAATTTAATATTTTAATTTTATTATTGGAGTATTCTTTTGTAAATCCACTTTAAAAACAGCAATCCAATTTGATTTTAATTTAATATTTTAATTTTATTATTGGAGTAGGCTTTTGTAAATCCACTTTGAAAACAGCAATCCAATTTGATTTTAATTTAATATTTTAATTTTATTATTGGAGTAGGCTTTTGTAAATCCACTTTAAAAACAGGAATCCAATTTGATTTTAATTTAATATTTTAATTTTATTATTGGAGTATGCCTTTGTAAATCCACTTTAAAAACAGCAATCCAATTTGATTTTAATTTAATATTTTAATTTTATTATTGGAGTATGCCTTTGTAAATCCACTTTTAAAACAGCAATCCAATTTGATTTTAATTTAATATTCTAATTTTATTATTGGAGTAGGCTTTTGTAAATCCACTTTGAAAACAGCAATCCAATTTGATTTTAATTTAATATTTTAATTTTATTATTGGGGTAGGCTTTGGTAAATCCACTTTAAAAACAGCAATCCAATTTGATTTTAATTTAATATTTTAATTTTATTATTGGAGTATGCCTTTGTTAATCAACTTTGAAAACAGCAATCCAATTTGATTTTAATTTAATATTTTAATTTTATTATTGGAGTAGGCTTTTGTAAATCCACTTTGAAAACAGCAATCCAATTTGATTTTAATTTAATATTTTAATTTTATTATTGGAGTATGCCTTTGTTAATCCACTTTGAAAACAGCAATCCAATTTGATTTTAATTTAATATTTTAATTTTATTATTGGAGTATGCCTTTGTTAATCCACTTTGAAAACAGCAATCCAATTTGATTTTAATTTAATATTTTAATTTTATTATTGGAGTATGCCTATGTTAATCCACTTTGAAAACAGCAATCCAATTTGATTTTAATTTAATATTTTAATTTTATTATTGGAGTATGCCTTTGTTAATCCACTTTGAAAACAGCAATCCAATTTGATTTTAATTTAATATTTTAATTTTATTATTGGAGTATGCCTTTGTAAATCCACTTTAAAAACAGCAATCCAATTTGATTTTAATTTAATATTTTAATTTTATTATTGGAGTAGGCTTTTGTAAATCCACTTTGAAAACAGCAATCCAATTTGATTTTAATTTAATATTTTAATTTTATTATTGGAGTAGGCTTTTGTAAATCCACTTTAAAAACAGGAATCCAATTTGATTTTAATTTAATATTTTAATTTTATTATTGGAGTATGCCTTTGTAAATCCACTTTGAAAACAGCAATCCAATTTGATTTTAATTTAATATTTTAATTTTATTATTGGAGTATGCCTTTGTAAATCCACTTTAAAAACAGCAATCCAATTTGATTTTAATTTAATATTCTAATTTTATTATTGGAGTAGGCTTTTGTAAATCCACTTTGAAAACAGCAATCCAATTTGATTTTAATTTAATATTTTAATTTTATTATTGGGGTAGGCTTTGGTAAATACACTTTAAAAACAGCAATCCAATTTGATTTTAATTTAATATTTTAATTTTATTATTGGAGTATGCCTATGTTAATCCACTTTGAAAACAGCAATCCAATTTGATTTTAATTTAATATTTTAATTTTATTATTGGAGTATGCCTTTGTTAATCAACTTTGAAAACAGCAATCCAATTGGATTTTAATTTAATATTTTAATTTTATTATTGGAGTAGGCTTTTGTAAATCCACTTTGAAAACAGCAATCCAATTTGATTTTAATTTAATATTTTAATTTTATTATTGGAGTATGCCTTTGTTAATCCACTTTGAAAACAGCAATACAATTTGATTTTAATTTAATATTTTAATTTTATTATTGGAGTATGCCTTTGTTAATCCACTTTGAAAACAGCAATCCAATTTGATTTTAATTTAATATTTTAATTTTATTATTGGAGTATGCCTTTGTAAATCCACTTTAAAAACAGCAATCCAATTTGATTTTAATTTAATATTTTAATTTTATTATTGGAGTAGGCTTTTGTAAATCCACTTTGAAAACAGCAATCCAATTTGATTTTAATTTAATATTTTAAGTTTATTATTGGAGTATGCCTTTGTAAATCCACTTTGAAAACAGCAATCCAATTTGATTTTAATTTAATATTCTAATTTTATTATTGGAGTATGCCTTTTTTAATCCACTTTGAAAACAGCAATCCAATTTGATTTTAATTTAATATTTTAATTTTATTATTGGAGTAGGCTTTTGTAAATCCACTTTAAAAACAGCAATCCAATTTGATTTTAATTTAATATTTTAATTTTATTATTGGAGTACGCTTTTGTAAATCCACTTTGAAAACAGCAATCCAATTTGATTTTAATTTAATATTTTAATTTTATTATTGGAGTAGGTTTTGTAAATCCACTTTGAAAACAGCAATCCAATTTGATTTTAATTTAATATTTTAGTTTTATTATTGGAGTATGCCTTTGTAAATCCACTTTGAAAACAGCAATCCAATTTGATTTTAATTTAATATTTTAATTTTATTATTGGAGTATGCTTATGTTAATCCACTTTGAAAACAGCAATCCAAATTTGATTTTAATTTAATATTTTAATTTTATTATTGGAGTATGCCTTTGTTAATCCACTTTGAAAACAGCAATCCAATTTGATTTTAATTTAATATTTTAATTTTATTATTGGAGTAGGCTTTTGTAAATCCACTTTGAAAACAGCAATCCAATTTGATTTTAATTTAATATTTTAATTTTATTATTGGAGTAGGCTTTTGTAAATCCACTTTGAAAACAGCAATCCAATTTGATTTTAATTTAATATTTTAATTTTATTATTGGAGTATGCCTTTGTTAATCCACTTTAAAAACAGCAATCCCAATTGATTTTAATTTAATATTTTAATTTTATTATTAGAGTATGCCTTAGTTAATCCACTTTAAAAACAGCAATCCAATATGATTTTAATTTAATATTTTAATTTTATTATTGGAGTATTCTTTTGTAAATCCACTTTAAAAACAGCAATCCAATTTGATTTTAATTTAATATTTTAATTTTATTATTGGAGTAGGCTTTTGTAAATCCACTTTGAAAACAGCAATCCAATTTGATTTTAATTTAATATTTTAATTTTATTATTGGAGTAGGCTTTTGTAAATCCACTTTAAAAACAGGAATCCAATTTGATTTTAATTTAATATTTTAATTTTATTATTGGAGTATGCCTTTGTAAATCCACTTTAAAAACAGCAATCCAATTTGATTTTAATTTAATATTTTAATTTTATTATTGGAGTATGCCTTTGTAAATCCACTTTTAAAACAGCAATCCAATTTGATTTTAATTTAATATTCTAATTTTATTATTGGAGTAGGCTTTTGTAAATCCACTTTGAAAACAGCAATCCAATTTGATTTTAATTTAATATTTTAATTTTATTATTGGGGTAGGCTTTGGTAAATCCACTTTAAAAACAGCAATCCAATTTGATTTTAATTTAATATTTTAATTTTATTATTGGAGTATGCCTTTGTTAATCAACTTTGAAAACAGCAATCCAATTTGATTTTAATTTAATATTTTAATTTTATTATTGGAGTAGGCTTTTGTAAATCCACTTTGAAAACAGCAATCCAATTTGATTTTAATTTAATATTTTAATTTTATTATTGGAGTATGCCTTTGTTAATCCACTTTGAAAACAGCAATCCAATTTGATTTTAATTTAATATTTTAATTTTATTATTGGAGTATGCCTTTGTTAATCCACTTTGAAAACAGCAATCCAATTTGATTTTAATTTAATATTTTAATTTTATTATTGGAGTATGCCTATGTTAATCCACTTTGAAAACAGCAATCCAATTTGATTTTAATTTAATATTTTAATTTTATTATTGGAGTATGCCTTTGTTAATCCACTTTGAAAACAGCAATCCAATTTGATTTTAATTTAATATTTTAATTTTATTATTGGAGTATGCCTTTGTAAATCCACTTTAAAAACAGCAATCCAATTTGATTTTAATTTAATATTTTAATTTTATTATTGGAGTAGGCTTTTGTAAATCCACTTTGAAAACAGCAATCCAATTTGATTTTAATTTAATATTTTAATTTTATTATTGGAGTAGGCTTTTGTAAATCCACTTTAAAAACAGGAATCCAATTTGATTTTAATTTAATATTTTAATTTTATTATTGGAGTATGCCTTTGTAAATCCACTTTGAAAACAGCAATCCAATTTGATTTTAATTTAATATTTTAATTTTATTATTGGAGTATGCCTTTGTAAATCCACTTTAAAAACAGCAATCCAATTTGATTTTAATTTAATATTCTAATTTTATTATTGGAGTAGGCTTTTGTAAATCCACTTTGAAAACAGCAATCCAATTTGATTTTAATTTAATATTTTAATTTTATTATTGGGGTAGGCTTTGGTAAATACACTTTAAAAACAGCAATCCAATTTGATTTTAATTTAATATTTTAATTTTATTATTGGAGTATGCCTATGTTAATCCACTTTGAAAACAGCAATCCAATTTGATTTTAATTTAATATTTTAATTTTATTATTGGAGTATGCCTTTGTTAATCAACTTTGAAAACAGCAATCCAATTGGATTTTAATTTAATATTTTAATTTTATTATTGGAGTAGGCTTTTGTAAATCCACTTTGAAAACAGCAATCCAATTTGATTTTAATTTAATATTTTAATTTTATTATTGGAGTATGCCTTTGTTAATCCACTTTGAAAACAGCAATACAATTTGATTTTAATTTAATATTTTAATTTTATTATTGGAGTATGCCTTTGTTAATCCACTTTGAAAACAGCAATCCAATTTGATTTTAATTTAATATTTTAATTTTATTATTGGAGTATGCCTTTGTTAATCCACTTTGAAAACAGCAATCCAATTTGATTTTAATTTAATATTTTAATTTTATTATTGGAGTATGCCTATGTTAATCCACTTTGAAAACAGCAATCCAATTTGATTTTAATTTAATATTTTAATTTTATTATTGGAGTATGCCTTTGTTAATCCACTTTGAAAACAGCAATCCAATTTGATTTTAATTTAATATTTTAATTTTATTATTGGAGTATGCCTTTGTAAATCCACTTTAAAAACAGCAATCCAATTTGATTTTAATTTAATATTTTAATTTTATTATTGGAGTAGGCTTTTGTAAATCCACTTTGAAAACAGCAATCCAATTTGATTTTAATTTAATATTTTAATTTTATTATTGGAGTAGGCTTTTGTAAATCCACTTTAAAAACAGGAATCCAATTTGATTTTAATTTAATATTTTAATTTTATTATTGGAGTAGGCTTTTGTAAATCCACTTTGAAAACAGCAATCCAATTTGATTTTAATTTAATATTTTAATTTTATTATTGGAGTATGCCTTTGTTAATCCACTTTGAAAACAGCAATCCAATTTGATTTTAATTTAATATTTTAATTTTATTATTGGAGTATGCCTTTGTTAATCAACTTTGAAAACAGCAATCCAATTGGATTTTAATTTAATATTTTAATTTTATTATTGGAGTAGGCTTTTGTAAATCCACTTTGAAAACAGCAATCCAATTTGATTTTAATTTAATATTTTAATTTTATTATTGGAGTATGCCTTTGTTAATCCACTTTGAAAACAGCAATACAATTTGATTTTAATTTAATATTTTAATTTTATTATTGGAGTATGCCTTTGTTAATCCACTTTGAAAACAGCAATCCAATTTGATTTTAATTTAATATTTTAATTTTATTATTGGAGTATGCCTTTGTAAATCCACTTTAAAAACAGCAATCCAATTTGATTTTAATTTAATATTTTAATTTTATTATTGGAGTAGGCTTTTGTAAATCCACTTTGAAAACAGCAATCCAATTTGATTTTAATTTAATATTTTAATTTTATTATTGGAGTATGCCTTTGTTAATCCACTTTGAAAACAGCAATCCAATTTGATTTTAATTTAATATTTTAATTTTATTATTGGAGTATGCCTTTGTTAATCCACTTTGAAAACAGCAATCCAATTTGATTTTAATTTAATATTTTAATTTTATTATTGGAGTATGCCTATGTTAATCCACTTTGAAAACAGCAATCCAATTTGATTTTAATTTAATATTTTAATTTTATTATTGGAGTATGCCTTTGTTAATCCACTTTGAAAACAGCAATCCAATTTGATTTTAATTTAATATTTTAATTTTATTATTGGAGTATGCCTTTGTAAATCCACTTTAAAAACAGCAATCCAATTTGATTTTAATTTAATATTTTAATTTTATTATTGGAGTAGGCTTTTGTAAATCCACTTTGAAAACAGCAATCCAATTTGATTTTAATTTAATATTTTAATTTTATTATTGGAGTATGCCTTTGTTAATCAACTTTGAAAACAGCAATCCAATTGGATTTTAATTTAATATTTTAATTTTATTATTGGAGTAGGCTTTTGTAAATCCACTTTGAAAACAGCAATCCAATTTGATTTTAATTTAATATTTTAATTTTATTATTGGAGTATGCCTTTGTTAATCCACTTTGAAAACAGCAATACAATTTGATTTTAATTTAATATTTTAATTTTATTATTGGAGTATGCCTTTGTTAATCCACTTTGAAAACAGCAATCCAATTTGATTTTAATTTAATATTTTAATTTTATTATTGGAGTATGCCTTTGTAAATCCACTTTAAAAACAGCAATCCAATTTGATTTTAATTTAATATTTTAATTTTATTATTGGAGTAGGCTTTTGTAAATCCACTTTGAAAACAGCAATCCAATTTGATTTTAATTTAATATTTTAATTTTATTATTGGAGTATGCCTTTGTTAATCCACTTTGAAAACAGCAATCCAATTTGATTTTAATTTAATATTTTAATTTTATTATTGGAGTATGCCTTTGTTAATCCACTTTGAAAACAGCAATCCAATTTGATTTTAATTTAATATTTTAATTTTATTATTGGAGTATGCCTATGTTAATCCACTTTGAAAACAGCAATCCAATTTGATTTTAATTTAATATTTTAATTTTATTATTGGAGTATGCCTTTGTTAATCCACTTTGAAAACAGCAATCCAATTTGATTTTAATTTAATATTTTAATTTTATTATTGGAGTATGCCTTTGTAAATCCACTTTAAAAACAGCAATCCAATTTGATTTTAATTTAATATTTTAATTTTATTATTGGAGTAGGCTTTTGTAAATCCACTTTGAAAACAGCAATCCAATTTGATTTTAATTTAATATTTTAATTTTATTATTGGAGTAGGCTTTTGTAAATCCACTTTAAAAACAGGAATCCAATTTGATTTTAATTTAATATTTTAATTTTATTATTGGAGTATGCCTTTGTAAATCCACTTTGAAAACAGCAATCCAATTTGATTTTAATTTAATATTTTAATTTTATTATTGGAGTATGCCTTTGTAAATCCACTTTAAAAACAGCAATCCAATTTGATTTTAATTTAATATTCTAATTTTATTATTGGAGTAGGCTTTTGTAAATCCACTTTGAAAACAGCAATCCAATTTGATTTTAATTTAATATTTTAATTTTATTATTGGGGTAGGCTTTGGTAAATACACTTTAAAAACAGCAATCCAATTTGATTTTAATTTAATATTTTAATTTTATTATTGGAGTATGCCTATGTTAATCCACTTTGAAAACAGCAATCCAATTTGATTTTAATTTAATATTTTAATTTTATTATTGGAGTATGCCTTTGTTAATCAACTTTGAAAACAGCAATCCAATTGGATTTTAATTTAATATTTTAATTTTATTATTGGAGTAGGCTTTTGTAAATCCACTTTGAAAACAGCAATCCAATTTGATTTTAATTTAATATTTTAATTTTATTATTGGAGTATGCCTTTGTTAATCCACTTTGAAAACAGCAATACAATTTGATTTTAATTTAATATTTTAATTTTATTATTGGAGTATGCCTATGTTAATCCACTTTGAAAACAGCAATCCAATTTGATTTTAATTTAATATTTTAATTTTATTATTGGAGTATGCCTTTGTTAATCCACTTTGAAAACAGCAATCCAATTTGATTTTAATTTAATATTTTAATTTTATTATAGGAGTATGCTTTTGTAAATCCACTTTGAAAACAGCAATCCAATTTGATTTTAATTTTATTATTGGAGTAGGCTTTGTAAATCCACTTTGAAAACAGCAATCCAATTTGATTTTAATTTAATATTTTAATTTTATTATTGGAGTAGGCTTTTGTAAATCCACTTTGAAAACAGTAATCCAATTTGATTTTAATTTAATATTTTAATTTTATTATTGGAGTAGGCTTTTGTAAATCCACTTTGAACACAGCAATCCAATTTGATTTTAATTTAATATTTTAATTTTATTATTGGAGTAGGCTTTTGTAAATCCACTTTAAAAACAGGAATCCAATTTGATTTTAATTTAATATTTTAATTTTATTATTTGAGTATGCCTTTGTAAATCCACTTTAAAAACAGCAATCCAATTTGATTTTAATTTAATATTCTAATTTTATTATTGGAGTAGGCTTTTGTAAATCCACTTTGAAAACAGCAATCCAATTTAATTTTAATTTAATATTTTAATTTTATTATTGGAGTATGCCTTTGTTAATCCACTTTGAAAACAGCAATCCAATTTGATTTTAATTTAATATTTTAATTTTATTATTGGAGTATGCCTTTGTAAATCCACTTTGAAAACAGCAATCCAATTTGATTTTAATTTAATATTTTAATTTTATTATTGGAGTATGCCTTTGTTAATCCAATTTGAAAATAGCAATCCAATTTGATTTTAATTTAATATTTTAATTTTATTATTGGAGTATGCCTTTGTTAATCCATTTTGAAAACAGCAATCCAATTTGATTTTAATTTAATATTTTAATTTTATTATTGGAGTAGGCTTTTGTAAATCCACTTTGAAAACAGCAATCCAATTTGATTTTAATTTAATATTTTAATTTTATTATTGGAGTAGGCTTTTGTAAATCCACTTTGAAAACAGCAATCCAATTTGATTTTAATTTAATATTTTAATTTTATTATTGGAGTATGCCTTTATTAATCCACTTTGAAAACAGCAATCAAATTTGATTTTAATTTAATATTTTAATTTAATATTGGAGTATGCCTTTGTTAATCCTCTTTGAAAACAGCAATCCAATTTTATTTTAATTTAATATTTTAATTTTATTTTTGGAGTAGGCTTTTGTAAATCCACTTTGAAAACAGCAATCCAATTTGATTTTAATTTAATATTTTAATTTTATTTTTGGAGTAGGCTTTTGTAAATCCACTTTGAAAACAGCAATCCAATTTGATTTTAATTTAATATTTTAATTTTATTATTGGAGTAGGCTTTTGTAAATCCACTTTAAAAACAGGAATCCAATTTGATTTTAATTTAATATTTTATTTTTATTATTGGAGTATGCCTTTGTAAATCCACTTTAAAAACAGCAATCCAATTTGATTTTAATTTAATATTTTAATTTTATTATTGGAGTATGCCTTTGTTAATCCACTTTGAAAACAGCAATCCAATTTGATTTTAATTTAATATTTTAATTTTATTATTGGAGTAGGCTTTTGTAAATCCACTTTGAAAACAGCAATCCAATTTGATTTTAATTTAATATTTTAATTTTATTATTGGAGTAGGCTTTTGTAAATCCACTTTGAAAACAGCAATCCAATTTGATTTTAATTTAATATTTTAATTTTATTATTGGAGTAGGCTTTTGTAAATCCACTTTGAAAACAGCAATCCAATTTGATTTTAATTTAATATTTTAATTTTATTATTGGAGTATGCTTTTGTAAATCCACTTTGAAAACAGCAATCCAATTTAATTTTAATTTAATATTTTAATTTTATTATTGGAGTATGCCTTTGTTAATCCACTTTGAAAACAGCAATCCAATTTGATTTTAATTTAATATTTTAATTTTATTATTGGAGTATTCCTTTGTTAATCCACTTTGAAAACAGCAATCCAATTTGATTTTAATTTAATATTTTAATTTTATTATTGGAGTATGCCTTTGTTAATCCAATTTGAAAACAGCAATCCAATTTGATTTTAATTTAATATTTTAATTTTATTATTGGAGTATGCCTTTGTTAATCCACTTTAAAAACAGCAATCCAATTTGATTTTAATTTAATATTTTAATTTTATTATTAGAGTATGCCTTTGTTAATCCACTTTAAAAACAGCAATCCAATTTGATTTTAATTTAATATTTTAATTTTATTATTGGAGTATTCTTTTGTAAATCCACTTTAAAAACAGCAATCCAATTTGATTTTAATTTAATATTTTAATTTTATTATTGGAGTATGCCTTTGTTAATCCACTTTGAAAACAGCAATCCAATTTGATTTTAATTTAATATTTTAATTTTATTATTGGAATATGCCTTTGTTAATCCACTTTGAAAACAGCAATCCAATTTGATTTTAATTTAATATTTTAATTTTATTATTGGAGTATGCCTTTGTTAATCCACTTTAAAAACAGCAATCCAATTTGATTTTAATTTAATATTTTAATTTTATTATTAGAGTATGCCTTTGTTAATCCACTTTAAAAACAGCAATCCAATTTGATTTTAATTTAATATTTTAATTTTATTATTGGTGTATTCTTTTGTAAATCCACTTTAAAAACAGCAATCCAATTTGATTTTAATTTAATATTTTAATTTTATTATTGGAGTATGCCTTTGTTAATCCACTTTGAAAACAGCAATCCAATTTGATTTTAATTTAATATTTTAATTTTATTATTGGAATATGCCTTTGTTAATCCACTTTGAAAACAGCAATCCAATTTGATTTTAATTTAATATTTTAATTTTATTATTGGAGTATGCTTTTGTAAATCCACTTTGAAAACAGCAATCCAATTTGATTTTAATTTAATATTTTAATTTTATTATTGGAGTAGGCTTTTGTAAATCCACTTTGAAAACAGCAATCCAATTTGATTTTAATTTAATATTTTAATTTTATTATTAGAGTAGTCTTTTGTAAATCCACTTTGAAAACAGCAATCCAATTTGATTTTAATTTAATATTTTAATTTTATTATTGGAGTAGGCTTTTGTAAATCCACTTTGAAAACAGCAATCCAATTTGATTTTAATTTAATATTTTAAATTTATTATTGGAGTAGGCTTTTGTTAATCCACTTTGAAAACAGCAATCCAATTTGATTTTAATTTAATATTTTAATTTTATTATTGGAGTAGGCTTTTGTAAATCCACTTTGAAAACAGCAATCCAATTTGATTTTAATTTAATATTTTAATTTTATTATTGGAGTATGCCTTTGTAAATCCACTTTAAAAACAGCAATCCAATTTGATTTTAATTTAATATTTTAATTTTATTATTGGAGTATGCCTTTGTTAATCCACTTTGAAAACAGCAATCCAATTTGATTTTAATTTAATATTTTAATTTTATTATTGGAGTATGCCTTTGTTAATCCACTTTGAAAACAGCAATCCAATTTGATTTTAATTTAATATTTTAATTTTATTATTGGAGTAGTCTTTTGTAAATCCACTTTGAAAACAGCAATCCAATTTGATTTTAATTTAATATTTTAATTTTATTATTGGAGTATGCCTTTGTTAATCCACTTTGAAAACAGCAATCCAATTTGATTTTAATTTAATATTTTAATTTTATTATTGGAGTATGCCTTTGTTAATCCACTTTGAAAACAGCAATCCAATTTGATTTTAATTTAATATTTTAATTTTATTATTGGAGTATGCCTTTGTTAATCCACTTTGAAAACAGCAATCCAATTTGATTTTAATTTAATATTTTAATTTTATTATTGGAGTAGGCTTTTGTAAATCCACTTTGAAAACAGCAATCCAATTTGATTTTAATTTAATATTCTAATTTTATTATTATTTTTTTTTTTTTTTTTTTTTTTGTCTTCTGTAGGTGCAAAAAATCTTCAAAAGACTTTCGTCGAACGGCGATGGACGCCGCCCGACAGTGTGAGATTTGACAGCTGCTCCTGTCACCTACTCACTAAAAATCACCTACAGCCCACGGGAAAACCGGACCGGAACCACTTTCGTATTACTTCAGTCTGTCCCGTGCTGCCAGCCCTGTCAGGGCCCCTCGATTACTTCTCGCCTAGGAATCCACTAAGCACCCATCTTCCCTCTTTCTCCGTAGCGTAGATTCGACGTAGAGTGCTATTGCATCCCACGCCTCCTCCGACCGTAGCATCACCTCCACGATGGTGTCAGGTGTAACCACCCCCACCACTGAGGTGAGCCGGTTTCTTTCTTCATTGAATTGAGCGCACCCAAAGAAAGTATGACAAGCGTCATCACTTTCTTCAGGGCAGTACCGGCAATAAGGGGTCCTCAGCTTTCCCATTCGGTATAAGTAGGCTCCAAAGTAACCATGCCCCGTCAGGAACTGGCAAACAAAGAAGTTAACTTCCCCGTGCCTCCGATTGATCCAGGTACTAAGTACCTTTACCAACCTGGCCGTCCATCGACCGCTACTCTCCTCGTCCCACCGTTGCTGCCATGCTACGAGCGTGCCACTGCGGGTTCTCATCGCAGAATCACTCCTTCCAAATTCTGCACTCAACCGGTATATGTCCCGACGCTCGAGCGCCATCAGGTCTATCGGGATGACTCCAGCGACAACCAAGGCCGCAGCTCCGGACACCGTGCGATAAGCGCATGTAATTCTTAGTGCCCCGCGTCTATGTATTGACAACATTCTCGTGCGGTACTTCCTTACTTCCATTGCACCAGCCCAGATCTCAGCTCCATACAGCAGGACCGACTGCACCGTTGACATCAGGAGTCTCCGCTTGCTAGAGCGAGGGCCGCCCACATTCGCCATCAGTCTTCCGAGTGACACTGTTACGACTGATGCCCGGTCACAAACCCTGCGAATATGCTCCCAGTAGGTTAGTCGACTGTCTAAAACAACCCCCAGATATTTCGTCGCACCTTTTGTCATCACCTCTTCTCTTCCAATCTGCATAGGGATGACTGTTGGAATCCTCCGTTTTGTAAGCATTACGATTTCAGTTTTTGAGATTGCCAGCTGTAGACCGTGCTCATCCATCCAAACGTTGACTCTTCTCATCACCTGATTCAGCCTGTATTGAGCTAAAGCTGTGCTTCTGGATGTTATTACAACGGCAACATCATCTGCATATCCAACCAGGAATACTTCCTCCGGCATCTCATGTCGCAACAGGCCATCATACATTGCATTCCACAGATCGGGACCAAGAATTGACCCCTGGGCTACTCCAGCAGTGATTTCCTTCATCTTTTTGCCGTCTTTCGTCTCGTATACCAGTCTACGATTCCTCAAGTAGTCTCGAACTATTTGTAGAAGATAGTTCGGGACAGCGAAAGATCGTTGCAAAGCCTCAATCATGTCTTCCCATCTGGCCGAGTTGAAGGCGTTTCGCACATCCAGAGTCACTAGAAATACTAAAGGCCTCGCCGCGTGGCAGGCAGTTTCAGCTCTTTCAACCGCGCTAATTACCTTCTTTATTGCATCTACAGTTGACCGCCCCTTCCGAAAGCCATATTGTCTTGGAGACAAATCACCAGCAATAGATATGGCATCTTCCAGCCTAGGCTTTAATAGTTTTTCCAGTAGCTTCCCCATTGTTTCCAACATACAGAGAGGTCTGTATGATGACGGGGAGTCGGGATCGCCACCTTTCCCTTTGTTTATTAATACTAGACGGGCCGTCTTCCACCGTGAAGGAAACACTCCTGTTATTAAGAATGCATTATAAAGTTTTAGTAGCAGGTGCGGGTATCTACTTACAGCCACCTTCAACGCCTCCACTGGTATGCCGTCCTGTCCCGGTGCCTTCTTATTTTTTAGGCTGGTCACTGCATATACCAATTCCTCCTCTGTGAATGCGTGAATTTCTCCAACTTGGCTTTCAGCATCGTCTTCTACCCTCGGCAAGTGTGTTGGAAAGAGAGCATCAACAATATTTGTCATCGTTTCGGCATCCAGCGCGACGTGCGTACTGAACAGCCCCAGCTTTCGAGTGGCAATTTTGTATCCTCTGCCCCATGGATCGTTATCCACCTCGTTGCATATGGTTCTCCAGCATTGCGCTTTACTAGCACGAATGGCCATGCCGAGCTCTAATTTTATTAATGGAGTAGGCTTTTGTAAATCCACTTTGAAAACAGGAATCCAATTTGATTTTAATTTAATATTTTAATTTTAATATTGGGTAGGCTTTTGTAAATCCACTTTGAAAACAGTAATCCAATTTGATTTTAATTTAATATTTTAATTTTATTATTGGAGTAGGCTTTTGTAAATCCACTTTGAAAACAGCAATCCAATTTGATTTTAATTTAATATTTTAATTTTATTATTGGAGTAGGCTTTTGTAAATCCACTTTAAAAACAGGAATCCAATTTGATTTTAATTTAATATTTTAATTTTATTATTGGAGTATGCCTTTGTTAATCCACTTTGAAAACAGCAATCCAATTTGATTTTAATTTAATATTTTAATTTTATTATTGGAATATGCCTTTGTTAATCCACTTTGAAAACAGCAATCCAATTTGATTTTAATTTAATATTTTAATTTTATTATTGGAGTATGCTTTGTAAATCCACTTTGAAAACAGCAATCCAATTTGATTTTAATTTAATATTTTAATTTTATTATTGGAGTAGGCTTTTGTAAATCCACTTTGAAAACAGCAATCCAATTTGATTTTAATTTAATATTTTAATTTTATTATTGGAGTAGGCTTTTGTAAATCCACTTTGAAAACAGCAATCCAATTTGATTTAAATTTAATATTTTAATTTTATTATTGGAGTAGGCTTTTGTAAATCCACTTTGAAAACAGCAATCCAATTTGATTTTAATTTAATATTTTAATTTTATTATTGGAGTAGGCTTTTGTAAATCCACTTTGAAAACAGCAATCCAATTTGATTTTAATTTAATATTTTAATTTTATTATTGGAGTAGTCTTTTGTTAATCCACTTTGAAAACAGCAATCCAATTTGATTTTAATTTAATATTTTAATTTTATTATTGGAGTAGGCTTTTGTAAATCCACTTTGAAAACAGCAATCCAATTTGATTTTAATTTAATATTTTAAATTTATTATTAGAGTAGGCTTTTGTTAATCCACTTTGAAAACAGCAATCCAATTTGATTTTAATTTAATATTTTAATTTTATTATTGGAGTAGGCTTTTGTAAATCCACTTTGAAAACAGCAATCCAATTTGATTTTAATTTAATATTTTAATTTTATTATTGGAGTATGCCTTTGTAAATCCACTTTAAAAACAGCAATCCAATTTGATTTTAATTTAATATTTTAATTTTATTATTGGAGTATGCCTTTGTTAATCCACTTTGAAAACAGCAATCCAATTTGATTTTAATTTAATATTTTAATTTTATTATTGGAGTATGCCTTTGTTAATCCACTTTGAAAATATAAATTCAATTTGATTTTAATTTAATATTTTAATTTTATTATTGGAGTATGCCTTTGTTAATCCACTTTAAAAACAGCAATCCAATTTGATTTTAATTTAATATTCTAATTTTATTATTGGAGTAGGCTTTTGTATATCCACTTTGAAAACAGCAATCCAATTTGATTTTAATTTAATATTTTAATTTTATTATTGGAGTATGCCTTTGTAAATCCACTTTGAAAATAGCAATTCAATTTGATTTTAATTTAATATTTTAATTTTATTATTGGAGTATGCCTTTGTTAATCCACTTTAAAAACAGCAATCCAATTTGATTTTAATTTAATATTCTAATTTTATTATTGGAGTAGGCTTTTGTATATCCACTTTGAAAACAGCAATCCAATTTGATTTTAATTTAATATTTTAATTTTATTATAGGAGTATGCTTTTGTAAATCCACTTTGAGAACAGTAATCCAATTTGATTTTAATTTAATATTTTAATTTTATTATTGGAGTAGGCTTTTGTAAATCCACTTTGAACACAGCAATCCAATTTGATTTTAATTTAATATTTTAATTTTATTATTGGAGTAGGCTTTTGTAAATCCACTTTAAAAACAGGAATCCAATTTGATTTTAATTTAATATTTTAATTTTATTATTTGAGTATGCCTTTGTAAATCCACTTTAAAAACAGCAATCCAATTTGATTTTAATTTAATATTCTAATTTTATTATTGGAGTAGGCCTTTGTAAATCCACTTTGAAAACAGCAATCCAATTTGATTTTAATTTTATTATTGGAGTAGGCTTTTGTAAATCCACTTTGAAAACAGCAATCCAATTTGATTTTAATTTAATATTTTAATTTTATTATTGGAGTAGGCTTTTGTAAATCCACTTTGAAAACAGTAATCCAATTTGATTTTAATTTAATATTTTAATTTTATTATTGGAGTAGGCTTTTGTAAATCCACTTTGAACACAGCAATCCAATTTGATTTTAATTTAATATTTTAATTTTATTATTGGAGTAGGCTTTTGTAAATCCACTTTAAAAACAGGAATCCAATTTGATTTTAATTTAATATTTTAATTTTATTATTTGAGTATGCCTTTGTAAATCCACTTTAAAAACAGCAATCCAATTTGATTTTAATTTAATATTCTAATTTTATTATTGGAGTAGGCCTTTGTAAATCCACTTTGAAAACAGCAATCCAATTTGATTTTAATTTAATATTTTAATTTTATTATAGGAGTATGCTTTTGTAAATCCACTTTGAAAACAGCAATCCAATTTAATTTTAATTTAATATTTTAATTTTATTATTGGAGTATGCCTTTGTTAATCCACTTTGAAAACAGCAATCCAATTTGATTTTAATTTAATATTTTAATTTTATTATTGGAGTATGTCTTTGTTAATCCACTTTGAAAACAGCAATCCAATTTGATTTTAATTTAATATTTTAATTTTATTATTGGAGTATGCCTTTGTTAATCCAATTTGAAAACAGCAATCCAATTTGATTTTAATTTAATATTTTAATTTTATTATTGGAGTATGCCTTTGTTAATCCATTTTGAAAACAGCAATCCAATTTGATTTTAATTTAATATTTTAATTTTATTATTGGAGTAGGCTTTTGTAAATCCACTTTGAAAACAGCAATCCAATTTGATTTTAATTTAATATTTTAATTTTATTATTGGAGTAGGCTTTTGTAAATCCACTTTGAAAACAGCAATCCAATTTGATTTTAATTTAATATTTTAATTTTATTATTGGAGTATGCCTTTGTTAATCCACTTTGAAAACAGGAATCCAATTTGATTTTAATTTAATATTTTAATTTTATTATTGAAGTATGTCTTTGTTAATCCTCTTTGAAAACAGCAATCCAATTTTATTTTAATTTAATATTTTAATTTTATTATTGGAGTATGCCTTTGTAAATCCACTTTGAAAACAGCAATCCAATTTGATTTTAATTTAATATTTTAATTTTATTTTTGGAGTAGGCTTTTGTAAATCCACTTTGAAAACAGCAATCCAATTTGATTTTAATTTAATATTTTAATTTTATTATTGGAGTAGGCTTTTGTAAATCCACTTTAAAAACAGGAATCCAATTTGATTTTAATTTAATATTTTATTTTTATTATTGGAGTATGCTTTTGTAAATCCACTTTACACACACACTTAACAGCAGAGTAGGCTTTTGTAAATCCACTTTGAAAACAGCAATCCAATTTGATTTTAATTTAATATTTTAATTTTATTATTGGAGTATGCCTTTGTAAATCCACTTTGAAAACAGCAATCCAATTTGATTTTAATTTAATATTTTAATTTTATTATTGGAGTATGCCTTTGTTAATCCACTTTGAAAACAGCAATCCAATTTGATTTTAATTTAATATTTTAATTTTATTATTGAAGTATGTCTTTGTTAATCCTCTTTGAAAACAGCAATCCAATTTTAGTTTAATTTAATATTTTAATTTTATTATTGGAGTATGCCTTTGTAAATCCACTTTGAAAACAGCAATCCAAATTGATTTTAATTTTATTATTGGAGTAGGCTTTTGTAAATCCACTTTGAAAACAGCAATCCAATTTGATTTTAATTTAATATTTTAATTTTATTATTGGAGTAGGCTTTTGTAAATCCACTTTGAAAACAGCAATCCAATTTAATTTTAATTTAATATTTTAATTTTATTATTGGATTATGCATTTGTTAATCCACTTTGAAAACAGCAATCCAATTTGATTTTAATTTAATATTTTAATTTTATTATTAGAGTATGCCTTTGTTAATCCACTTTAAAAACAGCAATCCAATTTGATTTTAATTTAATATTTTAATTTTATTATTGGAGTATTCTTTTGTAAATCCACTTTAAAAACAGCAATCCAATTTGATTTTAATTTAATATTTTAATTTTATTATTGGAGTAGGCTTTTGTAAATCCACTTTAAAAACAACAATCCAATTTGATTTTAATTTAATATTTTAATTTTATTATTGGAGTATGCCTTTGTAAATCCACTTTAAAAACAGCAATCCAATTTGATTTTAATTTAATATTTTAATTTTATTATTGGAGTATGCCTTTGTTAATCCACTTTAAAAACAGCAATCCAATTTGATTTTAATTTAATATTTTAATTTTATTATTGGAGTATTTTTTTGTAAATCCACTTTAAAAACAGCAATCCAATTTGATTTTAATTTAATATTTTAATTTTATTATTGGAGTAGGCTTTTGTAAATCCACTTTGAAAACAGCAATCCAATTTGATTTTAATTTAATATTTTAATTTTATTATTGGAGTAGGCTTTTGTAAATCCACTTTAAAAACAGCAATCCAATTTGATTTTAATTTAATATTTTAATTTTATTATTGGAGTATGCCTTTGTTAATCCACTTTGAAAACAGCAATCCAATTTGGTTTTAATTTAATATTTTAATTTTATTATTGGAGTAGGCTTTTGTTAATCCACTTTGAAAACAGCAATCCAATTTGATTTTAATTTAATATTTTAATTTTATTATTGGAGTAGGCTTTTGTAAATCCACTTTGAAAACAGCAATCCAATTTGATTTTAATTTAATATTTTAATTTTATTATTGTAGTAGGCTTTTGTAAATCCACTTTGAAAACAGCAATCCAATTTGATTTTAATTTAATATTTTAATTTTATTATTGGAGTAGGCTTTTGTAAATCCACTTTGAAAACAGTAATCCAATTTGATTTTAATTTAATATTTTAATTTTATTATTGGAGTAGGCTTATGTATATCCACTTTGAAAACAGCAATCCAATTTGATTTTAATTTAATATTTTAATTTTATTATTGGAGTATGCCTTTGTAAATCCACTTTGAAAATAGCAATTCAATTTGATTTTAATTTAATATTTTAATTTTATTATTGGAGTATGCCTTTGTTAATCCACTTTAAAAACAGCAATCCAATTTGATTTTAATTTAATATTCTAATTTTATTATTGGAGTAGGCTTTTGTATATCCACTTTGAAAACAGCAATCCAATTTGATTTTAATTTAATATTTTAATTTTATTATAGGAGTATGCTTTTGTAAATCCACTTTGAAAACAGCAATCCAATTTGATTTTAATTTTATTATTGGAGTAGGCTTTTGTAAATCCACTTTGAAAACAGCAATCCAATTTGATTTTAATTTAATATTTTATTTTTATTATTGGAGTAGGCTTTTGTAAATCCACTTTGAAAACAGTAATCCAATTTGATTTTAATTTAATATTTTAATTTTATTATTGGAGTAGGATTTTGTAAATCCACTTTGAACACAGCAATCCAATTTGATTTTAATTTAATATTTTAATTTTATTATTGGAGTAGGCTTTTGTAAATCCACTTTAAAAACAGGAATCCAATTTGATTTTAATTTAATATTTTAATTTTATTATTTGAGTATGCCTTTGTAAATCCACTTTAAAAACAGCAATCCAATTTGATTTTAATTTAATATTCTAATTTTATTATTGGAGTAGGCTTTTGTAAATCCACTTTGAAAACAGCAATCCAATTTGATTTTAATTTAATATTTTAATTTTATTATTGGAGTATGCTTTTGTAAATCCACTTTGAAAACAGCAATCCAATTTAATTTTAATTTAATATTTTAATTTTATTATTGGAGTATGCCTTTGTTAATCCACTTTGAAAACAGCAATCCAATTTGATTTTAATTTAATATTTTAATTTTATTATTGGAGTATGCCTTTGTTAATCCACTTTGAAAACAGCAATCCAATTTGATTTTAATTTAATATTTTAATTTTATTATTGGAGTATGCCTTTGTTAATCCAATTTGAAAACAGCAATCCAATTTGATTTTAATTTAATATTTTAATTTTATTATTGGAGTATGCCTTTGTTAATCCATTTTGAAAACAGCAATCCAATTTGATTTTAATTTAATATTTTAATTTTATTATTGGAGTAGGCTTTTGTAAATCCACTTTGAAAACAGCAATCCAATTTGATTTTAATTTAATATTTTAATTTTATTATTGGAGTAGGCTTTTGTAAATCCACTTTGAAAACAGCAATCCAATTTGATTTTAATTTAATATTTTATTTTTATTATTGGAGTAGGCTTTTGTAAATCCACTTTGAAAACAGTAATCCAATTTGATTTTAATTTAATATTTTAATTTTATTATTGGAGTAGGCCTTTGTAAATCCACTTTGAAAACAGCAATCCAATTTGATTTTAATTTAATATTTTAATTTTATTTTTGGAGTAGGCTTTTGTAAATCCACTTTGAAAACAGCAATCCAATTTGATTTTAATTTAATATTTTAATTTTATTATTGGAGTAGGCTTTTGTTAATCCACTTTAAAAACAGGAATCCAATTTGATTTTAATTTAATATTTTATTTTTATTATTGGAGTAGGCTTTTGTTAATCCACTTTAAAAACAGCAATCCAATTTGATTTTAATTTAATATTTTAATTTTATTATTGGAGTATGCCTTTGTTAATCGACTTTGAAAACAACAATCCAATTTGATTTTAATTTAATATTTTAATTTTATTATTGGAGTAGGCTTTTGTAAATCCACTTTGAAAACAGCAATCCAATTTGATTTTAATTTAATATTTTAATTTTATTATTGTAGTAGGCTTTTGTAAATCCACTTTGAAAACAGCAATCCAATTTGATTTTAATTTAATATTTTAATTTTATTATTGGAGTAGGCTTTTGTAAATCCACTTTGAAAACAGCAATCCAATTTGATTTTAATTTAATATTTTAATTTTATTATTGGAGTAGGCTTTTGTAAATCCACTTTGAAAACAGCAATCCAATTTAATTTTAATTTAATATTTTAATTTTATTATTGGAGTATGCCTTTGTTAATCCACTTTGAAAACAGCAATCCAATTTGATTTTAATTTAATATTTTAATTTTATTATTGGAGTATGCCTTTGTTAATCCACTTTGAAAACAGCAATCCAATTTGATTTTAATTTAATATTTTAATTTTATTATTGGAGTATGCCTTTGTTAATCCAATTTGAAAACAGCAATCCAATTTGATTTTAATTTAATATTTTAATTTTATTATTGGAGTATGCCTTTGTTAATCCATTTTGAAAACAGCAATCCAATTTGATTTTAATTTAATATTTTAATTTTATTATTGGAGTAGGCTTTTGTAAATCCACTTTGAAAACAGCAATCCAATTTGATTTTAATTTAATATTTTAATTTTATTATTGGAGTAGGCTTTTGTAAATCCACTTTGAAAACAGCAATCCAATTTGATTTTAATTTAATATTTTAATTTTATTATTGGAGTATGCCTTTGTTAATCCACTTTAAAAACAGCAATCCAATTTTATTTTAATTTAATATTTTAATTTTATTATTGAAGTATGTCTTTGTTAATCCTCTTTGAAAACAGCAATCCAATTTTAGTTTAATTTAATATTTTAATTTTATTATTGGAGTATGCCTTTGTAAATCCACTTTGAAAACAGCAATCCAATTTGATTTTAATTTAATATTTTAATTTTATTATAGGAGTATGCTTTTGTAAATCCACTTTGAAAACAGCAATCCAAATTGATTTTAATTTTATTATTGGAGTAGGCTTTTGTAAATCCACTTTGAAAACAGCAATCCAATTTGATTTTAATTTAATATTTTAATTTTATTATTGGAGTAGGCTTTTGTAAATCCACTTTGAAAACAGCAATCCAATTTGATTTTAATTTAATATTTTAATTTTATTATTGGAGTATGCCTTTGTTAATCCACTTTGAAAACAGCAATCCAATTAGATTTTAATTTAATATTTTAATTTTATTATTAGAGTATGCCTTTGTTAATCCACTTTAAAAACACCAAACAACAGCAAACAAATTTAATATTTTAATTTTATTATTGGAGTAGGCTTTTGTAAATCCACTTTGGAAACATCAATCCAATTTGATTTTAATTTAATATTTTAATTTTATTATTGGAGTAGGCTTTTGTAAATCCACTTTAAAAACAGGAATCCAATTTGATTTTAATTTAATATTTTAATTTTATTATTGGAGTATGCCTTTGTTAATCCACTTTGAAAACAGCAATCCAATTTGATTTTAATTTAATATTTTAATTTTATTATTGGAGTATGCCTTTGTTAATCCACTTTGAAAACAGCAATCCAATTTGATTTTAATTTAATATTTTAATTTTATTATTGGAGTAGGCCTTTGTTAATCCACTTTAAAAACAGCAATCCAATTTGATTTTAATTTAATATTTTAATTTTATTATGGGAGTAGGCTTTTGTAAATCCACTTTGAAAACAGCAATCCAATTTGATTTTAATTTAATATTTTAATTTTATTATTGGAGTATGCCTTTGTTAATCCACTTTGAAAACAGCAATCCAATTAGATTTTAATTTAATATTTTAATTTTATTATTAGAGTATGCCTTTGTTAATCCACTTTAAAAACACCAAACAACAGCAAACAAATTTAATATTTTAATTTTATTATTGGAGTAGGCTTTTGTAAATCCACTTTGAAAACATCAATCCAATTTGATTTTAATTTAATATTTTAATTTTATTATTGGAGTAGGCTTTTGTAAATCCACTTTAAAAACAGGAATCCAATTTGATTTTAATTTAATATTTTAATTTTATTATTGGAGTATGCCTTTGTTAATCCACTTTGAAAACAGCAATCCAATTTGATTTTAATTTAATATTTTAATTTTATTATTGGAGTATGCCTTTGTTAATCCACTTTGAAAACAGCAATCCAATTTGATTTTAATTTAATATTTTAATTTTATTATTGGAGTATGCCTTTGTTAATCCACTTTAAAAACAGCAATCCAATTTGATTTTAATTTAATATTTTAATTTTATTATGGGAGTAGGCTTTTGTAAATCCACTTTGAAAACAGCAGTCCAATTTGATTTTAATTTAATATTCTAATTTTATTATTATTATTATTTTTTTTTTTTTTTTTTTTTCTTCTGTAGGTGCAAAAAATCTTCAAAAGACTTTCGCCAGGAACTGGCAAACAAAGAAGTTAACTTCCCCGTGCCTCCGATTGATCCAGGTACTAAGTACCTTTACCAACCTGGCCGTCCATCGACCGCTACTCTCCTCGTCCCACCGTTGCTGCCATGCTACGAGCGTGCCACTGCGGGTTCTCATCGCAGAATCACTCCTTCCAAATTCTGCACTCAACCGGTATATCTCCCGACGCTCGAGCGCCATCAGGTCTATCGGGATGACTCCAGCGACAACCAAGGCCGCAGCTCCGGACACCGTGCGATAAGCGCATGTAATTCTTAGTGCCCCGCGTCTCTGTATTGACAACATTCTCGTGCGGTACTTCCTTACTTCCATTGCACCAGCCCAGATCTCAGCTCCATACAGCAGGACCGACTGCACCGTTGACATCAGGAGTCTTCGCTTGCTAGAGCAAAGGCCGCCCACAATTGCCATCAGTCTTCCGAGTGACACTGTTACAACTGATGCCCGGTCACAAACCCTGCGAATATGCTCCCAGTAGTGTAACGACGGATACAACATCAGTTTTTCCACCGTTCCAACCAAGGGTTTTTTTTTTAACAAATAATAAAAGAATAGCAAGTTTGGCGCGAAAAAAGAAAAAAAAAACATTTTTACAATGGTCCGATTTTTTTTTTTTTTGTTTTTTTGGACGGAACAAGTTTTGGATTTTTCGCGAAGGGTCGTGAATGTTTTTTTTTTTGATGAGGAGGATCAGTCTAGTGATATATTTTGAAAACAGTGCCCAAATCATAAATTAAGAAAAAAAAAAAAAATTAAAACTTTGAATTATTCAGTGCGAGTGGAACGTTATAATATATAGAACAAGTGAGAAAAATCTCAATTACCAAGTGTGTGATTCTGTGCCAATAAAGAAAATATTCGAGACGTTTATTCTTATTTTTTTTTGTTGATTGCGGATGGTTGTCCAACCGTTATGGTCAAAATTTTACCATTCGAATGATAGTGACTAAATAGAATAATGAAGCAAAAACATTTTTTTTAATAACCATCATAAAATTCCATTGATAAATCCTTAGTCAATTTGTATTTCAAATAATGGACTTACTTTTATTATTGGAGTATGCCTTTGTTAATCCAATTTGAAAACAGCAATCCAATTTGATTTTAATTTAATATTTTAATTTTATTATTGAAGTATGCCTTTGTTAATCCATTTTGAAAACAGCAATCCAATTTGATTTTAATTTAATATTTTAATTTTATTATTGGAGTAGGCTTTTGTAAATCCACTTTGAAAACAGCAATCCAATTTGATTTTAATTTAATATTTTAATTTTATTATTGGAGTAGGCTTTTGTAAATCCACTTTGAAAACAGCAATCCAATTTGATTTTAATTTAATATTTTAATTTTATTATTGGAGTATGCCTTTGTTAATCCACTTTGAAAACAGCAATCCAATTTGATTTTAATTTAATATTTTAATTTTATTATTGAAGTATGTCTTTGTTAATCCTCTTTGAAAACAGCAATCCAATTTTAGTTTAATTTAATATTTTAATTTTATTATTGGAGTATGCCTTTGTAAATCCACTTTAAAAACAACAATCCAATTTGATTTTAATTTAATATTTTAATTTTATTATAGGAGTATGCTTTTGTAAATCCACTTTGAAAACAGCAATCCAAATTGATTTTAATTTTATTATTGGAGTAGGCTTTTGTAAATCCACTTTGAAAACAGCAATCCAATTTGATTTTAATTTAATATTTTAATTTTATTATTGGAGTAGGCTTTTGTAAATCCACTTTGAAAACAGCAATCCAATTTGATTTTAATTTAATATTTTAATTTTATTATTGGAGTATGCCTTTGTTAATCCACTTTGAAAACAGCAATCCAATTTGATTTTAATTTAATATTTTAATTTTATTATTAGAGTATGCCTTTGTTAATCCACTTTAAAAACAGCAATCCAATTTGATTTTAATTTAATATTTTAATATTATTATTGGAGTATTCTTTTGTAAATCCACTTTAAAAACAGCAATCCAATTTGATTTTAATTTAATATTTTAATTTTATTATTGGAGTAGGCTTTTGTAAATCCACTTTAAAAACAGGAATCCAAATTGATTTTAATTTAATATTTTAATTTTATTATTGGAGTATGCTTTTGTAAATCCACTTTAAAAACAGCAATCCAATTTGATTTTAATTTAATATTTTAATTTTATTATTGGAGTATGCCTTTGTTAATCCACTTTGAAAACAGCAATCCAATTTGATTTTAATTTAATATTTTAATTTTATTATTGGAGTATGCCTTTGTTAATCCACTTTGAAAACAGCAATCCAATTTGATTTTAATTTAATATTTTAATTTTATTATTGGAGTATGCCTTTGTTAATCCAATTTGAAAACAGCAATCCAATTTGATTTTAATTTAATATTTTAATTTTATTATTGGAGTATGCCTTTGTTAATCCATTTTGAAAACAGCAATCCAATTTGATTTTAATTTAATATTTTAATTTTATTATTGGAGTAGGCTTTTGTAAATCCACTTTGAAAACAGCAATCCAATTTGATTTTAATTTAATATTTTAATTTTATTATTGGAGTAGGCCTTTGTAAATCCACTTTGAAAACAGCAATCCAATTTGATTTTAATTTAATATTTTAATTTTATTATTGGAGTATGCCTTTGTTAATCCACTTTAAAAACAGCAATCCAATTTGATTTTAATTTAATATTTTAATTTTATTATTGAAGTATGTCTTTGTTAATCCTCTTTGAAAACAGCAATCCAATTTTATTTTAATTTAATATTTTAATTTTATTATTGGAGTATGCCTTTGTAAATCAACTTTGAAAACAGCAATCCCATTTGATTTTAATTTAATATTTTAATTTTATTATTGGAGTAGGCTTTTGTAAATCCACTTTGAAAACAGCAATCCAATTTGATTTTAATTTAATATTTTAATTTTATTATTGGAGTAGGCTTTTGTAAATCCACTTTGAAAACAGCAATCCAATTTGATTTTAATTTAATATTTTATTTTTATTATTGGAGTATGCCTTTGTAAATCCACTTTAAAAACAGCAATCCAATTTGAATTTAATTTAATATTTTAATTTTATTATTGGAGTATGCCTTTGTTAATCCACTTTGAAAACAGCAATCCAATTTGATTTTAATTTAATATTTTAATTTTATTATTGGAGTAGGCTTTTGTAAATCCACTTTGAAAACAGCAATCCAATTTGATTTTAATTTAATATTTTAATTTTATTATTGGAGTAGGCTTTTGTTAATCCACTTTGAAAACAGCAATCCAATTTGATTTTAATTTAATATTTTAATTTTATTAATGGAGTAGGCTTTTGTAAATCCACTTTGAAAACAGCAATCCAATTTGATTTTAATTTAATATTTTAATTTTATTATTGGAGTATGCCTTTGTAAACCCACTTTAAAAACAGCAATCCAATTTGATTTTAATTTAATATTTTAATTTTATTATTGGAGTAGGCTTTTGTAAATCCACTTTGAAAACAGCAATCCAATTTGATTTTAATTTAATATTTTAATTTTATTATTGGAGTAGGCTTTTGTAAATCCACTTTAAAAACAGGAATCCAATTTGATTTTAATTTAATATTTTAATTTTATTATTGGAGTATGCCTTTGTTAATCCATTTTGAAAACAGCAAACCAATTTGATTTTAATTTAATATTTTAATTTTATTATTGGAGTATGCCTTTGTAAATCCACTTTGAAAACAGCAATCCAATTTGATTTTAATTTAATATTTTAATTTTATTATTGGAGTATGCCTTTGTTAATCCACTTTGAAAACAGCAATCCAATTTGATTTTAATTTAATATTTTAATTTTATTATTGGAGTATGCCTTTGTAAATCCACTTTGAAAACAGCAATCCAATTTGATTTTAATTTAATATTTTAATTTTATTATTGGAGAATGCCTTTGTTAATTGATTTTGAAAACAGCAATACAATTTGATTTTAATTTAATATTTTAATTTTATTATTGGAGTATGCTTTTGTAAATCCACTTTGAAAACAGCAATCCAATTTGATTTTAATTTAATATTTTAATTTTATTATTGGAGTAGGCTTTTGTAAATCCACTTTGAAAACAGCAATCCAATTTGATTTTAATTTAATATTTTAATTTTATTATTGGAGTATGCCTTTGTTAATCCACTTTAAAAACAGCAATCCAATTTGATTTTAATTTAATATTTTAATTTTATTATTGAAGTAGGCTTTTGTTAATCCACTTTGAAAACAGCAATCCAATTTGATTTTAATTTAATATTTTAATTTTATTATTGGAGTAGGCTTTTGTAAATCCACTTTGAAAACAGCAATCCAATTTGATTTTATTTTAATATTTTAATTTTATTATTGGAGTAGGCTTTTGTAAATCCACTTTGAAAACAGCAATCCAATTTGATTTTAATTTAATATTTTAATTTTATTATTGGGGTAGGCTTTGGTAAATCCACTTTAAAAACATCAATTCTATTTGATTTTAATTTAATATTTTAATTTTATTATTGGAGTAGGCTTTTGTAAATCCACTTTGAAAACAGCAATCCAATTTGATTTTAATTTAATATTTTAATTTTATTATTGGAGTATGCCTTTGTAAATCCACTTTAAAAACAGCAATCCAATTTGATTTTAATTTAATATTTTAATTTTATTATTGGAGTATGCTTTTGTAAATCCACTTTGAAAACAGCAATCCAATTTGATTTTAATTTAATATTTTAATTTTATTATTGGAGTATGCCTCTGTAAATCCACTTTGAAAACAGCAATCCAATTTGATTTTAATTTAATATTTTAATTTTATTATTGGAGTATGCCTTTGTTAATCCACTTTAAAAACAGCAATCCAATTTGATTTTAATTTAATATTTTAATTTTATTATTGGAGTATGCCTTTGTTAATCCACTTTGAAAACAGCAATCCAATTTGATTTTAATTTAATATTTTAATTTTATTATTGGAGTAGGCTTTTATAAATCCACTTTGAAAACAGCAATCCAATTTGATTTTAATTTAATATTTTAATTTTATTATTGGAGTATGCCTTTGTAAATCCACTTTAAAAACAGCAATCCAATTTGATTTTAATTTAATATTTTAATTTTATTATTGGAGTAGTCTTTTGAAAATCCACTTTGAAAACAGCAATCCAATTTGATTTTAATTTAATATTTTAATTTTATTATTGGAGTATGCCTTTGTTAATCCACTTTGAAAACAGCAATCCAATTTGAATTTAATTTAATATTTTAATTTTATTATTGGAGTATGCCTTTGTTAATCCACTTTGAAAACAGCAATCCAATTTGATTTTAATTTAATATTTTAATTTTGTTATTGGAGTATGCCTTTGTTAATCCACTTTGAAAACAGCAATCCAATTTGATTTTAATTTAATATTTTAATTTTATTATTGGAGTAGGCTTTTGTAAATCCACTTTAAAAACAGCAATCCAATTTGATTTTAATTTAATATTCTAATTTTATTATTGGAGTAGGCTTTTGTAAATCCACTTTGAAAACAGGAATCCAATTTGATTTTAATTTAATATTTTAATTTTAATATTGGAGTAGGCTTTTGTAAATCCACTTTGAAAACAGCAATCCAATTTGATTTTAATTTAATATTTTAATTTTATTATTGGAGTAGGCTTTTGTAAATCCACTTTGAAAACAGCAATCCAATTTGATTTTAATTTAATATTTTAATTTTATTATTGGAGTAGGCTTTTGTAAATCCACTTTAAAAACAGGAATCCAATTTGATTTTAATTTAATATTTTAATTTTATTATTGGAGTATGCCTTTGTTAATCCACTTTGAAAACAGCAATCCAATTTGATTTTAATTTAATATTTTAATTTTATTATTGGAGTATGCCTTTGTTAATCCACTTTGAAAACAGCAATCCAATTTGATTTTAATTTAATATTTTAATTTTATTATTGGAGTATGCTTTTGTAAATCCACTTTGAAAACAGCAATCCAATTTGATTTTAATTTAATATTTTAATTTTATTATTGGAGTAGGCTTTTGTAAATCCACTTTGAAAACAGCAATCCAATTTGATTTTAATTTAATATTTTAATTTTATTATTGGAGTAGGCTTTTGTAAATCCACTTTGAAAACAGCAATCCAATTTGATTTTAATTTAATATTTTAATTTTATTATTGGAGTAGGCTTTTGTAAATCCACTTTGAAAACAGCAATCCAATTTGATTTTAATTTAATATTTTAATTTTATTATTGGAGTATGCTTTTGTAAATCCACTTTGAAAACAGCAATCCAATTTGATTTTAATTTAATATTTTAATTTTATTATTATAGTAGTCTTTTGTAAATCCACTTTGAAAACATCAATCCAATTTGATTTTAATTTAATATTTTAATTTTATTATTGGAGTAGGCTTTTGTAAATCCACTTTGAAAACAGCAATCCAATTTGATTTTAATTTAATATTTTAAATTTATTATTGGAGTAGGCTTTTGTTAATCCACTTTGAAAACAGCAATCCAATTTGATTTTAATTTAATATTTTAATTTTATTATTGGAGTAGGCTTTTGTAAATCCACTTTGAAAACAGCAATCCAATTTGATTTTAATTTAATATTTTAATTTTATTATTGGAGTATGCCTTTGTAAATCCACTTTAAAAACAGCAATCCAATTTGATTTTAATTTAATATTTTAATTTTAATATTGGAGTATGCCTTTGTTAATCCACTTTGAAAACAGCAATCCAATTTGATTTTAATTTAATATTTTAATTTTATTATTGGAGTATGCCTTTGTTAATAAACTTTGAAAACAGCAATCCAATTTGATTTTCATTTAATATTTTAATTTTATTATTGGAGTAGGCTTTTGTTAATCCACTTTGAAAACAGCAATCCAATTTGATTTTAATTTAATATTTTAATTTTATTATTGGAGTAGGCTTTTGTAAATCCACTTTGAAAACAGCAATCCAATTTGATTTTAATTTAATATTTTAATTTTATTATTGGAGTATGCCTTTGTAAATCCACTTTGAAAATAGCAATTCAATTTGATTTTAATTTAATATTTTAATTTTATTATTGGAGTAGGCTTTTGTAAATCCACTTTGAAAACAGCAATCCAATTTGATTTTAATTTAATATTTTAATTTTATTATTGGAGTATGCCTTTGTAAATCCACTTTGAAAATAGCAATTCAATTTGATTTTAATTTAATATTTTAATTTTATTATTGGAGTAGGCCTTTGTTAATCCACTTTAAAACAGCAATCCAATTTGATTTTAATTTAATATTCTAATTTTATTATTGGAGTAGGCTTTTGTATATCCACTTTGAAAACAGCAATCCAATTTGATTTTAATTTAATATTTTAATTTTATTATTGGAGTATGCCTTTGTAAATCCATTTTGAAAATAGCAATTCAATTTGATTTTAATTTAATATTTTAATTTTATTATTGGAGTATGCCTTTGTTAATCCACTTTGAAAACAGCAATCCAATTTGATTTTAATTTAATATTCTAATTTTATTATTGGAGTAGGCTTTTGTATATCCACTTTGAAAACAGCAATCCAATTTGATTTTAATTTAATATTTTAATTTTATTATTGGGGTAGGCTTTGGTAAATCCACTTTAAAAACAGCAATCCAATTTGATTTTAATTTAATATTTTAATTTTATTATTGGATTAGGCTTTTGTAAATCCACTTTAAAAACAGCAATTCAATTTGATTTTAATTTAATATTTTAATTTTATTATTGGAGTAGGCTTTTGTAAATCCACTTTGAAAACAGCAATCCAATTTTATTTTAATTTAATATTTTAATTTTATTATTGTAGTATGCCTTTGTTAATCCACTTTGAAAACAGCAATCCAATTTGATTTTAATTTAATATTTTAATTTTATTATTGGAGTATGCTTTTGTAAATCCACTTTGAAAACAGCAATCCAATTTGATTTTAATTTAATATTTTAATTTTATTATTGGAGTAGGCTTTTGTAAATCCACTTTGAAAACAGCAATCCAATTTGATTTTAATTTAATATTTTAATTTTATTATTGGAGTAGGCTTTTGTAAATCCACTTTGAAAACAGCAATCCAATTTGATTTTAATTTAATATTTTAATTTTATTATTGGAGTATGCCTTTGTTAATCCACTTTGAAAACAGCAATCCAATTTGATTTTAATTTAATATTTTAATTTTATTATTGGAGTATGCTTTTGTAAATCCACTTTGAAAACAGCAATCCAATTTGATTTTAATTTAATATTTTAATTTTATTATTGGAGTAGGCTTTTGTAAATCCACTTTGAAAACAGCAATCCAATTTGATTTTAATTTAATATTTTAATTTTATTATTGGAGTAGGCTTTTGTAAATCCACTTTGAAAACAGCAATCCAATTTGATTTTAATTTAATATTTTAATTTTATTATTGGGGTAGGCTTTTGTAAATCCACTTTGAAAACAGCAATCCAATTTGATTTTAATTTAATATTTTAATTTTATTATTGGAGTATGCTTTTGTAAATCCACTTTAAAAACAGGAATCCAATTTGATTTTAATTTAATATTTTAATTTTATTATTGGAGTATGCCTTTGTTAATCCACTTTGAAAACAGCAATCCAATTTGATTTTAATTTAATATTTTAATTTTATTATTGGAGTAGGCTTTTGTTAATCCACTTTGAAAACAGCAATCCAATTTGATTTTAATTTAATATTTTAATTTTATTATTGGAGTATGCTTTTGTTAATCCACTTTAAAACAGCAATCCAATTTGATTTTAATTTAATATTTTAATTTTATTATTGGAGTAGGCTTTTGTTAATCCACTTTGAAAACAGCAATATAATTTGATTTTAATTTAATATTTTAATTTTATTATTGGAGTATGCCTTTGTTAATCCACTTTGAAAACAGCAATCCAATTTGATTTTAATTTAATATTTTAATTTTATTATTGGAGTATGCTTTTGTAAATCCACTTTGAAAACAGCAATCCAATTTGATTTTAATTTAATATTTTAATTTTATTATTGGAGTAGGTTTTTGTAAATCCACTTTGAAAATAGCAATCCAATTTGATTTTAATTTAATATTTTAATTTTATTATTGGAGTAGGCTTTTGTAAATCCACTTTGAAAACAGCAATCCAATTTGATTTTAATTTAATATTTTAATTTTATTATTGGAGTAGGCTTTTGTAAATCCACAATGAAAACATCAATCCAATTTGATTTTAATTTAATATTTTAATTTTATTATTGGAGTAGGCTTTTGTAAATCCACTTTAAAAATAGGAATCCAATTTGATTTTAATTTAATATTTTAATTTTATTATTGGAGTAGGCTTTTGTTAATCCACTTTGAAAACAGCAATCCAATTTGATTTTAATTTAATATTTTAATTTTATTATTGGAGTAGGCTTTTGTAAATCCACTTTGAAAACAGCAATCCAATTTGATTTTAATTTAATATTTTAATTTTATTATTGGAGTATGCCTTTGTAAATCCACTTTAAAAACAGCAATCCAATTTGATTTTAATTTAATATTTTATTTTTATTATTGGAGTAGGCTTTTGTAAATCCACTTTGAAAACAGTAATCCAATTTGATTTTAATTTAATATTTTTATTTTATTATTGGAGTATGCCTTTGTAAATCCACTTTGAAAATAGCAATTCAATTTGATTTTAATTTAATATTTTAATTTTATTATTGGAGTATGCCTTTGTTAATCCACTTTAAAAACAGCAATCCAATTTGATTTTAATTTAATATTTTAATTTTATTATTGGAGTAGGCTTTTGTAAATCCACTTTGAAAACAGCAATCCAATTTGATTTTAATTTAATATTTTAATTTTATTATTGGAGTAGGCTTTTGTTAATCCACTTTGAAAACAGCAATCCAATTTGATTTTAATTTAATATTTTAATTTTATTATTGGAGTAGGCTTTTGTAAATCCACTTTGAAAACAGCAATCCAATTTGATTTTAATTTAATATTTTATTTTTATTATTGGAGTATGCCTTTGTAAATCCACTTTATAAACAGCAATCCAATTTGATTTTAATTTAATATTTTAATTTTATTATTGGAGTATGCCTTTGTTAATCCACTTTGAAAACAGCAATCCAATTTGATTTTAATTTAATATTTTAATTTTATTATTGGAGTATGCCTTTGTTAATCCACTTTGAAAACAGCAATCCAATTTGATTTTAATTTAATATTTTAATTTTATTATTGGAGTAGGCTTTTGTTAATCCACTTTGAAAACAGCAATCCAATTTGATTTTAATTTAATATTTTAATTTTATTATTGGAGTAGGCCCTTGTTAATCCACTTTGAAAACAGCAATCCAATTTGATTTTAATTTAATATTTTAATTTTATTATTGGAGTATGCCTTTGTAAATCCACTTTGAAAATAGCAATTCAATTTGATTTTAATTTAATATTTTAATTTTATTATTGGAGAAGGCTTTTGTAAATCCACTTTGAAAACAGCAATCCAATTTGATTTTAATTTAATATTTTAATTTTATTATTGGAGTATGCCTTTGTAAATCCACTTTGAAAATAGCAATTCAATTTGATTTTAATTTAATATTTTAATTTTATTATTGGAGTATGCCTTTGTTAATCCATTTTAAAAACAGCAATCCAATTTGATTTTAATTTAATATTTTAATTTTATTATTGGAGTAGGCTTTTGTATATCCACTTTGAAAACAGCAATCCAATTTGATTTTAATTTAATATTTTAATTTTATTATTGGAGTATGCCTTTGTAAATCAACTTTGAAAATAGCAATTCAATTTGATTTTAATTTAATATTTTAATTTTATTATTGGAGTATGCCTTTGTTAATCTACTTTAAAAACAGGAATCCAATTTGATTTTAATTAAATATTCTAATTTTATTATTGGAGTAGGCTTTTGTATATCCACTTTGAAAACAGCAATCCAATTTGATTTTAATTTAATATTTTAATTTTATTATTGGAGTAGGCTTTATAAATCCACTTTAAAAACAGCAATCCAATTTGATTTTAATTTAACATTTAAATTTTATTATTGGAGTAGGCTTTTGTAAATCCACTTTAAAAACAGCAATTCAATTTGATTTTAATTTAATATTTTTATTTTATTATTGGAGTAGGCTTTTGTAAATCCACTTTGAAAACAGCAATCCAATTTGATTTTAATTTAATATTTTAATTTTATTATTGGAGTATGCCTTTGTTAATCCACTTTGAAAACAGCAATCCAATTTGATTTTAATTTAATATTTTAATTTTATTATTGGAGTATGCTTTTGTAAATCCACTTTGAAAACAGCAATCCAATTTGATTTTAATTTAATATTTTAATTTTATTATTGGAGTAGGCTTTTGTAAATCCACTTTGAAAACAGCAATCCAATTTGATTTTAATTTAATATTTTAATTTTATTATTGGAGTAGGCTTTTGTAAATCCACTTTGAAAACAGCAATATAATTTGATTTTAATTTAATATTTTAATTTTATTATTGGAGTATGCCTTTGTTAATCCACTTTGAAAACAGCAATCCAATTTGATTTTAATTTAATATTTTAATTTTATTATTGGAGTATGCTTTTGTAAATCCACTTTGAAAACAGCAATCCAATTTGATTTTAATTTAATATTTTAATTTTATTATTGGAGTATGCCTTTGTAAATCCACTTTGAAAATAGCAATTCAATTTGATTTTAATTTAATATTTTAATTTTATTATTGGAGTATGCCTTTGTTAATCCACTTTAAAAACAGCAATCCAATTTGATTTTAATTTAATATTCTAATTTTATTATTGGAGTAGGCTTTTGTATATCCACTTTGAAAACAGCAATCCAATTTGATTTTAATTTAATATTTTAATTTTATTATTGGAGTATGCCTTTGTAAATCAACTTTGAAAATAGCAATTCAATTTGATTTTAATTTAATATTTTAATTTTATTATTGGAGTATGCCTTTGTTAATCTACTTTAAAAACAGGAATCCAATTTGATTTTAATTTAATATTCTAATTTTATTATTGGAGTAGGCTTTTGTATATCCACTTTGAAAACAGCAATCCAATTTGATTTTAATTTAATATTTTAATTTTATTATTGGGGTAGGCTTTGGTAAATCCACTTTAAAAACAGCAATCCAATTTGATTTTAATTTAACATTTAAATTTTATTATTGGAGTAGGCTTTTGTAAATCCACTTTAAAAACAGCAATTCAATTTGATTTTAATTTAATATTTTTATTTTATTATTGGAGTAGGCTTTTGTAAATCCACTTTGAAAACAGCAATCCAATTTGATTTTAATTTAATATTTTAATTTTATTATTGGAGTATGCCTTTGTTAATCCACTTTGAAAACAGCAATCCAATTTGATTTTAATTTAATATTTTAATTTTATTATTGGAGTATGCTTTTGTAAATCCACTTTGAAAACAGCAATCCAATTTGATTTTAATTTAATATTTCAATTTTATTATTGGAGTAGGCTTTTGTAAATCCACTTTGAAAACAGCAATCCAATTTGATTTTAATTTAATATTTTAATTTTATTATTGGAGTAGGCTTTTGTAAATCCACTTTGAAAACGGCAATCCAATTTGATTTTAATTTAATATTTTAATTTTATTATTGGAGTATGCCTTTGTAAATCCACTTTAAAAACAGCAATCCAATTTGATTTTAATTTAATATTTTAATTTTATTTTTGGAGTATGCCTTTGTTAATCCACTTTGAAAACAGCAATCCAATTTGATTTTAATTTAATATTTTAATTTTATTATTGGAGTATGCCTTTGTTAATAAACTTTGAAAACAGCAATCCAATTTGATTTTCATTTAATATTTTAATTTTATTATTGGAGTAGGCTTTTGTTAATCCACTTTGAAAACAGCAATCCAATTTGATTTTAATTTAATATTTTAATTTTATTATTGGAGTAGGCTTTTGTAAATCCACTTTGAAAATAGCAATCCAATTTGATTTTAATTTAATATTTTAATTTTATTATTGGAGTATGCCTTTGTAAATCCACTTTGAAAATAGCAATTCAATTTGATTTTAATTTAATATTTTAATTTTATTATTGGAGTAGGCTTTTGTAAATCCACTTTGAAAACAGCAATCCAATTTGATTTTAATTTAATATTTTAATTTTATTATTGGAGTATGCCTTTGTAAATCCACTTTGAAAATAGCAATTCAATTTGATTTTAATTTAATATTTTAATTTTATTATTGGAGTATGCCTTTGTTAATCGACTTTAAAACAGCAATCCAATTTGATTTTAATTTTATATTCTAATTTTATTATTGGAGTAGGCTTTTGTATATCCACTTTGAAAACAGCAATCCAATTTGATTTTAATTTAATATTTTAATTTTATTATTGGAGTATGCCTTTGTAAATCCACTTTGAAAATAGCAATTCAATTTGATTTTAATTTAATATTTTAATTTTATTATTGGAGTATGCCTTTGTTAATCCACTTTAAAAACAGCAATCCAATTTGATTTTAATTTAATATTTTAATTTTATTATTGGAGTAGGCTTTTGTATATCCACTTTGAAAACAGCAATCCAATTTGATTTTAATTTAATATTTTAATTTTATTATTGTAGTATGCCTTTGTTAATCCACTTTGAAAACAGCAACCCAATTTGATTTTAATTTAATATTTTAATTTTATTATTGTAGTATGCCTTTGTTAATCCACTTTGAAAACAGCAACCCAATTTGATTTTAATTTAATATTTTAATTTTATTATTGGATTAGGCTTTTGTAAATCCACTTTAAAAACAGCAATTCAATTTGATTTTAATTTAATATTTTAATTTTATTATTGGAGTAGGCTTTTGTAAATCCACTTTGAAAACAGCAATCCAATTTGATTTTAATTTAATATTTTAATTTTATTATTGTAGTATGCCTTTGTTAATCCACTTTGAAAACAGCAACCCAATTTGATTTTAATTTAATATTTTAATTTTATTATTGGAGTATGCTTTTGTAAATCCACTTTGAAAACAGCAATCCAATTTGATTTTAATTTAATATTTTAATTTTATTATTGGAGTAGGCTTTTGTAAATCCACTTTGAAAACAGCAATCCAATTTGATTTTAATTTAATATTTTAATTTTATTATTGGAGTAGGCTTTTGTAAATCCACTTTGAAAACAGCAATCCAATTTGATTTTAATTTAATATTTTAATTTTATTATTGGAGTATGCCTTTGTTAATCCACTTTGAAAACAGCAATCCAATTTGATTTTAATTTAATATTTTAATTTTATTATTGGAGTATGCCTTTGTAAATCCACTTTGAAAACAGCAATCCAATTTGATTTTAATTTAATATTTTAATTTTATTATTGGAGTAGGCTTTTGTTAATCCACTTTGAAAACAGCAATCCAATTTGATTTTAATTTAATATTTTAATTTTATTATTGGAGTAGGCTTTTGTAAATCCACTTTGAAAACAGCAATCCAATTTGATTTTAATTTAATATTTTAATTTTATTATTGGAGTAGGCTTTTGTAAATCCACTTTGAAAACATCAATCTAATTTGATTTTAATTTAATATTTTAATTTTATTATTGGAGTAGGCTTTTGTAAATCCACTTTAAAAACAGGAATCCAATTTGATTTTAATTTAATATTTTAATTTTATTATTGGAGTATGCCTTTGTTAATCCACTTTGAAAACAGCAATCCAATTTGATTTTGATTTAATATTTTAATTTTATTATTGGAGTAGGCTTTTGTTAATCCACTTTGAAAACAGCAATCCAATTTGATTTTAATTTAATATTTTAATTTTATTATTGGAGTATGCTTTTGTTAATCCACTTTAAAACAGCAATACAATTTGATTTTAATTTAATATTTTAATTTTATTATTGGAGTAGGCTTTTGTAAATCCACTTTGAAAACAGCAATATAATTTGATTTTAATTTAATATTTTAATTTTATTATTGGAGTATGCCTTTGTTAATCCACTTTGAAAACAGCAATCCAATTTGATTTTAATTTAATATTTTAATTTTATTATTGGAGTATGCTTTTCTAAATCCACTTTGAAAACAGCAATCCAATTTGATTTTAATTTAATATTTTAATTTTATTATTGGAGTAGGTTTTTGTAAATCCACTTTGAAAATAGCAATCCAATTTGATTTTAATTTAATATTTTAATTTTATTATTGGAGTAGGCTTTTGTAAATCCACTTTGAAAACAGCAATCCAATTTGATTTTAATTTAATATTTTAATTTTATTATTGGAGTAGGCTTTTGTAAATCCACTTTGAAAACATCAATCCAATTTGATTTTAATTTAATATTTTAATTTTATTATTGGAGTAGGCTTTTGTAAATCCACTTTAAAAATAGGAATCCAATTTGATTTTAATTTAATATTTTAATTTTATTATTGGAGTATGCCTTTGTTAATCCACTTTGAAAACAGCAATCCAATTTGATTTTAATTTAATATTTTAATTTTATTATTGGAGTAGGCTTTTGTTAATCCACTTTGAAAACAGCAATCCAATTTGATTTTAATTTAATATTTTAATTTTATTATTGGAGTAGGCTTTTGTAAATCCACTTTGAAAACAGCAATCCAATTTGATTTTAATTTAATATTTTAATTTTATTATTGGAGTATGCCTTTGTAAATCCACTTTAAAAACAGCAATCCAATTTGATTTTAATTTAATATTTTAATTTTATTATTGGAATTGGAGTAGGCTTTTGTAAATCCACTTTGAAAACAGCAATCCAATTTGATTTTAATTTAATATTTTAATTTTATTATTGGAGTATGCCTTTGTAAATCCACTTTGAAAATAGCAATCCAATTTGATTTTAATTTAATATTTTAATTTTATTATTGGAGTATGCCTTTGTTAATCCACTTTAAAAACAGCAATCCAATTTGATTTTAATTTAATATTTTAATTTTATTATTGGAGTAGGCTTTTGTAAATCCACTTTGAAAACAGCAATCCAATTTGATTTTAATTTAATATTTTAATTTTATTATTGGAGTAGGCTTTTGTTAATCCACTTTGAAAACAGCAATCCAATTTGATTTTAATTTAATATTTTAATTTTATTATTGGAGTAGGCTTTTGTAAATCCACTTTGAAAACAGCAATCCAATTTGATTTTAATTTAATATTTTATTTTTATTATTGGAGTATGCCTTTGTAAATCCACTTTAAAAACAGCAATCCAATTTGATTTTAATTTAATATTTTAATTTTATTATTGGAGTATGCCTTTGTTAATCCACTTTGAAAACATCAATCCAATTTGATTTTAATTTAATATTTTAATTTTATTATTGGAGTATGCCTTTGTTAATCCACTTTGAAAACAGCAATCCAATTTGATTTTAATTTAATATTTTAATTTTATTATTGGAGTAGGCTCTTGTTAATCCACTTTGAAAACAGCAATCCAATTTGATTTTAATTTAATATTTTAATTTTATTATTGGAGTAGGCTTTTGTAAATCCACTTTGAAAACAGCAATCCAATTTGATTTTAATTTAATATTTTAATTTTATTATTGGAGTATGCCTTTGTAAATCCACTTTGAAAATAGCAATTCAATTTGATTTTAATTTAATATTTTAATTTTATTATTGGAGTAGGCTTTTGTAAATCCACTTTGAAAACAGCAATCCAATTTGATTTTAATTTAATATTTTAATTTTATTATTGGAGTATGCCTTTGTAAATCCACTTTGAATATAGCAATTCAATTTGATTTTAATTTAATATTTTAATTTTATTATTGGAGTATGCCTTTGTTAATCCACTTTAAAAACAGCAATCCAATTTGATTTTAATTTAATATTCTAATTTTATTATTGGAGTAGGCTTTTGTATATCCACTTTGAAAACAGCAATCCAATTTGATTTTAATTTAATATTTTAATTTTATTATTGGAGTATGCCTTTGTAAATCAACTTTGAAAATAGCAATTCAATTTGATTTTAATTTAATATTTTAATTTTATTATTGGAGTATGCCTTTGTTAATCTACTTTAAAAACAGGAATCCAATTTGATTTTAATTTAATATTCTAATTTTATTATTGGAGTAGGCTTTTGTATATCCACTTTGAAAACAGCAATCCAATTTGATTTTAATTTAATATTTTAATTTTATTATTGGGGTAGGCTTTGGTAAATCCACTTTAAAAACAGCAATCCAATTTGATTTTAATTTAACATTTAAATTTTATTATTGGAGTAGGCTTTTGTAAATCCACTTTAAAAACAGCAATTCAATTTGATTTTAATTTAATATTTTTATTTTATTATTGGAGTAGGCTTTTGTAAATCCACTTTGAAAACAGCAATCCAATTTGATTTTAATTTAATATTTTAATTTTATTATTGGAGTATGCCTTTGTTAATCCACTTTGAAAACAGCAATCCAATTTGATTTTAATTTAATATTTTAATTTTATTATTGGAGTATGCTTTTGTAAATCCACTTTGAAAACAGCAATCCAATTTGATTTTAATTTAATATTTTAATTTTATTATTGGAGTAGGCTTTTGTAAATCCACTTTGAAAACAGCAATCCAATTTGATTTTAATTTAATATTTTAATTTTATTATTGGAGTAGGCTTTTGTAAATCCACTTTGAAAACAGCAATATAATTTGATTTTAATTTAATATTTTAATTTTATTATTGGAGTATGCCTTTGTTAATCCACTTTGAAAACAGCAATCCAATTTGATTTTAATTTAATATTTTAATTTTATTATTGGAGTATGCTTTTGTAAATCCACTTTGAAAACAGCAATCCAATTTGATTTTAATTTAATATTTTAATTTTATTATTGGAGTATGCCTTTGTAAATCCACTTTGAAAATAGCAATTCAATTTGATTTTAATTTAATATTTTAATTTTATTATTGGAGTATGCCTTTGTTAATCCACTTTAAAAACAGCAATCCAATTTGATTTTAATTTAATATTCTAATTTTATTATTGGAGTAGGCTTTTGTATATCCACTTTGAAAACAGCAATCCAATTTGATTTTAATTTAATATTTTAATTTTAATATTGGAGTATGCCTTTGTAAATCAACTTTGAAAATAGCAATTCAATTTGATTTTAATTTAATATTTTAATTTTATTATTGGAGTATGCCTTTGTTAATCTACTTTAAAAACAGGAAACCAATTTGATTTTAATTTAATATTCTAATTTTATTATTGGAGTAGGCTTTTGTATATCCACTTTGAAAACAGCAATCCAATTTGATTTTAATTTAATATTTTAATTTTATTATTGGGGTAGGCTTTGGTAAATCCACTTTAAAAACAGCAATCCAATTTGATTTTAATTTAACATTTAAATTTTATTATTGGAGTAGGCTTTTGTAAATCCACTTTAAAAACAGCAATTCAATTTGATTTTAATTTAATATTTTTATTTTATTATTGGAGTAGGCTTTTGTAAATCCACTTTGAAAACAGCAATCCAATTTGATTTTAATTTAATATTTTAATTTTATTATTGGAGTATGCCTTTGTTAATCCACTTTGAAAACAGCAATCCAATTTGATTTTAATTTAATATTTTAATTTTATTATTGGAGTATGCTTTTGTAAATCCACTTTGAAAACAGCAATCCAATTTGATTTTAATTTAATATTTCAATTTTATTATTGGAGTAGGCTTTTGTAAATCCACTTTGAAAACAGCAATCCAATTTGATTTTAATTTAATATTTTAATTTTATTATTGGAGTAGGCTTTTGTAAATCCACTTTGAAAACAGCAATATAATTTGATTTTAATTTAATATTTTAATTTTATTATTGGAGTATGCCTTTGTTAATCCACTTTGAAAACAGCAATCCAATTTGATTTTAATTTAATATTTTAATTTTATTATTGGAGTATGCTTTTGTAAATCCACTTTGAAAACAGCAATCCAATTTGATTTTAATTTAATATTTTAATTTTATTATTGGAGTAGGCTTTTGTAAATCCACTTTGAAAATAGCAATCCAATTTGATTTTAATTTAATATTTTAATTTTATTATTGGAGTAGGCTTTTGTAAATCCACTTTGAAAACAGCAATCCAATTTGATTTTAATTTAATATTTTAATTTTATTATTGGAGTAGGCTTTTGTAAATCCACTTTGAAAACATCAATCCAATTTGATTTTAATTTAATATTTTAATTTTATTATTGGAGTAGGCTTTTGTAAATCCACTTTAAAAATAGGAATCCAATTTGATTTTAATTTAATATTTTAATTTTATTATTGGAGTATGCCTTTGTTAATCCACTTTGAAAATAGCAATCCAATTTGATTTTAATTTAATATTTTAATTTTATTATTGGAGTAGGCTTTTGTTAATCCACTTTGAAAACAGCAATCCAATTTGATTTTAATTTAATATTTTAATTTTATTATTTGAGTAGGCTTTTGTAAATCCACTTTGAAAACAGCAATCCAATTTGATTTTAATTTAATATTTTAATTTTATTATTGGAGTATGCCTTTGTAAATCCACTTTAAAAACAGCAATCCAATTTGATTTTAATTTAATATTTTAATTTTATTATTGGAGTAGGCTTTTGTAAATCCACTTTGAAAACAGCAATCCAATTTGATTTTAATTTAATATTTTAATTTTATTATTGGAGTATGCCTTTGTAAATCCACTTTGAAAATAGCAATTCAATTTGATTTTAATTTAATATTTTAATTTTATTATTGGAGTATGCCTTTGTTAATCCACTTTAAAAACAGCAATCCAATTTGATTTTAATTTAATATTTTAATTTTATTATTGGAGTAGGCTTTTGTTAATCCACTTTGAAAACAGCAATCCAATTTGATTTTAATTTAATATTTTAATTTTATTATTGGAGTAGGCTTTTGTTAATCCACTTTGAAAACAGCAATTCATTTTGATTTTAATTTAATATTTTAATTTTATTATTGGAGTAGGCTTTTGTAAATCCACTTTGAAAACAGCAATCCAATTTGATTTTAATTTAATATTTTATTTTTATTATTGGAGTATGCCTTTGTAAATCCACTTTAAAAACAGCAATCCAATTTGATTTTAATTTAATATTTTAATTTTATTATTGGAGTATGCCTTTGTTAATCCACTTTGAAAACAGCAATCCAATTTGATTTTAATTTAATATTTTAATTTTATTATTGGAGTATGCCTTTGTTAATCCACTTTGAAAACAGCAATCCAATTTGATTTTAATTTAATATTTTAATTTTATTATTGGAGTAGGCCTTTGTTAATCCACTTTGAAAACAGCAATCCAATTTGATTTTAATTTAATATTTTAATTTTATTATTGGAGTAGGCTTTTGTAAATCCACTTTGAAAACAGCAATCCAATTTGATTTTAATTTAATATTTTAATTTTATTATTGGAGTATGCCTTTGTAAATCCACTTTGAAAATAGCAATTCAATTTGATTTTAATTTAATATTTTAATTTTATTATTGGAGTAGGCTTTTGTAAATCCACTTTGAAAACAGCAATCCAATTTGATTTTAATTTAATATTTTAATTTTATTATTGGAGTATGCCTTTGTAAATCCACTTTGAAAATAGCAATTCAATTTGATTTTAATTTAATATTTTAATTTTATTATTGGAGTATGCCTTTGTTAATCCACTTTAAAAACAGCAATCCAATTTGATTTTAATTTAATATTTTAATTTTATTATTGGAGTAGGCTTTTGTAAATCCACTTTGAAAACAGCAATCCAATTTGATTTTAATTTAATATTTTAATTTTATTATTGGAGTATGCCTTTGTTAATCCACTTTGAAAACAGCAATCCAATTTGATTTTAATTTAATATTTTAATTTTATTATTGGAGTATGCTTTTGTAAATCCACTTTGAAAACAGCAATCCAATTTGATTTTAATTTAATATTTTAATTTTATTATTGGAGTAGGCTTTTGTAAATCCACTTTGAAAACAGCAATCCAATTTGATTTTAATTTAATATTTTAATTTTATTATTGGAGTAGGCTTTTGTAAATCCACTTTGAAAACAGCAATCCAATTTGATTTTAATTTAATATTTTAATTTTATTATTGGAGTAGGCTTTTGTAAATCCATTTTAAAAACAGCAATTCAATTTGATTTTAATTTAATATATTAATTTTATTATTGGAGTAGGCTTTTGTAAATCCACTTTGAAAACAGCAATCCAATTTGATTTTAATTTAATATTTTAATTTTATTATTGGAGTATGCCTTTGTTAATCCTCTTTGTAAATAGCAATCCAATTTGATTTTAATTTAATATTTTAATTTTATTATTGGAGTATGCTTTTGTAAATCCACTTTGAAAACAGCAATCCAATTTGATTTTAATTTAATATTTTAATTTTATTATTGGAGTAGGCTTTTGTAAATCCACTTTGAAAACAGCAATCCAATTTAATTTTAATTTAATATTTTAATTTTATTATTGGAGTAGGCTTTTGTAAATCCACTTTGAAAACAGCAATCCAATTTGATTTTAATTTAATATTTTAATTTTATTATTGGAGTAGGCTTTTGTAAATCCACTTTGAAAACATCAATCCAATTTGATTTTAATTTAATATTTTAATTTTATTATTGGAGTAGGCTTTTCTAAATCCACTTTAAAAACAGGAATCCAATTTGATTTTAATTTAATATTTTAATTTTATTATTGGAGTATGCCTTTGTTAATCCACTTTGAAAACAGCAATCCAATTTGATTTTAATTTAATATTTTTATTTTATTATTGGAGTAGGCTTTTGTTAATCCACTTTGAAAACAGCAATCCAATTTGATTTTAATTTAATATTTTAATTTTATTATTGGAGTAGGCTTTGGAAATCCACTTTGAAAACAGCAATCCAATTTGATTTTAATTTAATATTTTAATTTTATTATTGGAGTATGCCTTTGTAAATCCACTTTAAAAACAGCAATCCAATTTGATTTTAATTTAATATTTTAATTTTATTATTGGAGTAGGCTTTTGTAAATCCACTTTGAAAACAGCAATCCAATTTGATTTTAATTTAATATTTTAATTTTATTATTGGAGTATGCCTTTGTAAATCCACTTTGAAAATAGCAATTCAATTTGATTTTAATTTAATATTTTAATTTTATTATTGGAGTATGCCTTTGTTAATCCACTTTAAAAACAGCAATCCAATTTGATTTTAATTTAATATTTTAATTTTATTATTGGAGTAGGCTTTTGTTAATCCACTTTGAAAACAGCAATCCAATTTGATTTTAATTTAATATTTTAATTTTATTATTGGAGTATGCCTTTGTTAATATACTTTGAAAATAGCAATTCAATTTGATTTTAATTTAATATTTTAATTTTATTATTGGAGTAGGCTTTTGTAAATCCACTTTGAAAACAGCAATCCAATTTGATTTTAATTTAATATTTTAATTTTATTATTGGAGTAGGCTTTTGTAAATCCACTTTGAAAACAGCAATCCAATTTGATTTTAATTTAATATTTTAATTTTATTATTGGAGTAGGCTTTTGTTAATCCACTTTGAAAACAGCAATCCAATTTGATTTTAATTTAATATTTTAATTTTATTATTGGAGTAGGCTTTTGTAAATCCACTTTGAAAACAGCAATCCAATTTGATTTTAATTTAATATTTTAATTTTATTATTGGAGTATGCCTTTGTAAATCCACTTTAAAAACAGCAATCCAATTTGATTTTAATTTAATATTTTAATTTTATTATTGGAGTAGGCTTTTGTAAATCCACTTTGAAAACAGCAATCCAATTTGATTTTAATTTAATATTTTAATTTTATTATTGGAGTATGCCTTTGTAAATCCACTTTGAAAATAGCAATTCAATTTGATTTTAATTTAATATTTTAATTTTATTATTGGAGTATGCCTTTGTTAATCCACTTTAAAAACAGCAATCCAATTTGATTTTAATTTAATATTTTAATTTTATTATTGGAGTAGGCTTTTGTTAATCCACTTTGAAAACATCAATCCAATTTGATTTTAATTTAATATTTTAATTTTATTATTGGAGTAGGTTTTTGTTAATCCACTTTGAAAACAGCAATTCATTTTGATTTTAATTTAATATTTTAATTTTATTATTGGAGTAGGCTTTTGTAAATCCACTTTGAAAACAGCAATCCAATTTGATTTTAATTTAATATTTTATTTTTATTATTGGAGTATGCCTTTGTAAATCCACTTTAAAAACAGCAATCCAATTTGATTTTAATTTAATATTTTAATTTTATTATTGGAGTATGCCTTTGTTAATCCACTTTAAAAACAGCAATCCAATTTAATATTAATTTAATATTTTAATTTTATTATTGGAGTATGCCTTTGTAAATCCACTTTGAAAACAGCAATCCAATTTGATTTTAATTTAATATTTTAATTTTATTATTGGAGTAGGCTTTGGTAAATCCACTTTAAAAACAGGAATCCAATTTGATTTTAATTTAATATTTTAATTTTATTATTGGAGTATGCCTTTGTTAATCCACTTTGAAAACAGCAATCCAATTTGATTTTAATTTAATATTTTAATTTTATTATTGGAGTATGCCTTTGTTAATCCACTTTGAAAACAGCAATCCAATTTGATTTTAATTTAATATTTTAATTTTATTATTGGAGTAGGCCTTTGTTAATCCACTTTGAAAACAGCAATCCAATTTGATTTTAATTTAATATTTTAATTTTATTATTGGAGTAGGCTTTTGTAAATCCACTTTGAAAACAGCAATCCAATTTGATTTTAATTTAATATTTTAATTTTATTATTGGAGTATGCCTTTGTAAATCCACTTTGAAAATAGCAATTCAATTTGATTTTAATTTAATATTTTAATTTTATTATTGGAGTAGGCTTTTGTAAATCCACTTTGAAAACAGCAATCCAATTTGATTTTAATTTAATATTTTAATTTTATTATTGGAGTATGCCTTTGTAAATCCACTTTGAAAATAGCAATTCAATTTGATTTTAATTTAATATTTTAATTTTATTATTGGAGTATGCCTTTGTTAATCCACTTTAAAAACAGCAATCCAATTTGATTTTAATTTAATATTCTAATTTTATTATTGGAGTAGGCTTTTGTATATCCACTTTGAAAACAGCAATCCAATTTGATTTTAATTTAATATTTTAATTTTATTATTGGAGTATGCCTTTGTAAATCAACTTTGAAAATAGCAATTCAATTTGATTTTAATTTAATATTTTAATTTTATTATTGGAGTATGCCTTTGTTAATCTACTTTAAAAACAGGAATCCAATTTGATTTTAATTTAATATTCTAATTTTATTATTGGAGTAGGCTTTTGTATATCCACTTTGAAAGCAGCAATCCAATTTGATTTTAATTTAATATTTTAATTTTATTATTGGGGTAGGCTTTGGTAAATCCACTTTAAAAACAGCAATCCAATTTGATTTTAATTTAACATTTAAATTTTATTATTGGAGTAGGCTTTTGTAAATCCACTTTGAAAACAGGAATCCAATTTGATTTTAATTTAATATTTTAATTTTATTATTGGAGTAGGCTTTTGTAAATCCACTTTGAAAACAGCAATCCAATTTGATTTTAATTTAATATTTTAATTTTATTATTGGAGTATGCCTTTGTTAATCCACTTTGAAAACAGCAATCCAATTTGATTTTAATTTAATATTTTAATTTTATTATTGGAGTATGCTTTTGTAAATCCACTTTGAAAACAGCAATCCAATTTGATTTTAATTTAATATTTTAATTTTATTATTGGAGTAGGCTTTTGTTAATCCACTTTGAAAACAGCAATCCAATTTGATTTTAATTTAATATTTTAATTTTATTATTGGAGTAGGCTTTTGTAAATCCACTTTGAAAACAGCAATCCAATTTGATTTTAATTTAATATTTTAATTTTATTATTGGAGTATGCCTTTGTTAATCCACTTTGAAAACAGCAATCCAATTTGATTTTAATTTAATATTTTAATTTTATTATTGGAGTATGCTTTTGTAAATCCACTTTGAAAACAGCAATCCAATTTGATTTTAATTTAATATTTTAATTTTATTATTGGAGTAGGCTTTTGTAAATCCACTTTGAAAACAGCAATTCAATTTGATTTTAATTTAATATTTTAATTTTATTATTGGAGTAGGCTTTTGTAAATCCACTTTGAAAACAGCAATCCAATTTGATTTTAATTTAATATTTTAATTTTATTATTGGAGTAGGCTTTTGTAAATCCATTTTAAAAACAGCAATTCAATTTGATTTTAATTTAATATTTTAATTTTATTATTGGAGTAGGCTTTTGTAAATCCACTTTGAAAACAGCAATCCAATTTTATTTTAATTTAATATTTTAATTTTATTATTGGAGTATGCCTTTGTTAATCCTCTTTGAAAATAGCAATCCAATTTGATTTTAATTTAATATTTTAATTTTATTATTGGAGTATGCTTTTGTAAATCCACTTTGAAAACAGCAATCCAATTTGATTTTAATTTAATATTTTAATTTTATTATTGGAGTAGGCTTTTGTAAATCCACTTTGAAAACAGCAATCCAATTTAATTTTAATTTAATATTTCAATTTTATTATTGGAGTAGGCTTTTGTAAATCCACTTTGAAAACAGCAATCCAATTTGATTTTAATTTAATATTTTAATTTTATTATTGGAGTAGGCTTTTGTAAATCCACTTTGAAAACATCAATCCAATTTGATTTTAATTTAATATTTTAATTTTATTATTGGAGTAGGCTTTTGTAAATCCACTTTAAAAACAGGAATCCAATTTGATTTTAATTTAATATTTTAATTTTATTATTGGAGTATGCCTTTGTTAATCCACTTTGAAAACAGCAATCCAATTTGATTTTAATTTAATATTTTAATTTTATTATTGGAGTAGGCTTTTGTTAATCCACTTTGAAAACAGCAATCCAATTTGATTTTAATTTAATATTTTAATTTTATTATTGGAGTAGGCTTTGGAAATCCACTTTGAAAACAGCAATCCAATTTGATTTTAATTTAATATTTTAATTTTATTATTGGAGTATGCCTTTGTAAATCCACTTTAAAAACAGCAATCCAATTTGATTTTAATTTAATATTTTAATTTTATTATTGGAGTAGGCTTTTGTAAATCCACTTTGAAAACAGCAATCCAATTTGATTTTAATTTAATATTTTAATTTTATTATTGGAGTATGCCTTTGTAAATCCACTTTGAAAATAGCAATTCAATTTGATTTTAATTTAATATTTTAATTTTATTATTGGAGTATGCCTTTGTTAATCCACTTAAAAACAGCAATCCAATTTGATTTTAATTTAATATTTTAATTTTATTATTGGAGTAGGCTTTTGTTAATCCACTTTGAAAACAGCAATCCAATTTGATTTTAATTTAATATTTTAATTTTATTATTGGAGTATGCCTTTGTTAATATACTTTGAAAATAGCAATCCAATTTGATTTTAATTTAATATTTTAATTTTATTATTGGAGTAGGCTTTTGTAAATCCACTTTGAAAACATCAATTCAATTTGATTTTAATTTAATATTTTAATTTTATTATTGGAGTAGGCTTTTGTAAATCCACTTTAAAAACAGGAATCCAATTTGATTTTAATTTAATATTTTAATTTTATTATTGGAGTATGCCTTTGTTAATCCACTTTGAAAACAGCAATCCAATTTGATTTTAATTTAATATTTTAATTTTATTATTGGAGTATGCTTTTGTAAATCCACTTTGAAAACAGCAATCCAATTTGATTTTAATTTAATATTTTAATTTTATTATTGGAGTAGGCTTTTGTTAATCCACTTTGAAAACATCAATCCAATTTGATTTTAATTTAATATTTTAATTTTATTATTGGAGTATGCCTTTGTAAATCCACTTTAAAAACAGCAATCCAATTTGATTTTAATTTAATATTTTAATTTTATTATTGGAGTAGGCTTTTGTTAATCTTGTTTGAAAACAGCAATCCAATTTGATTTTAATTTAATATTTTAATTTTATTATTGGAGTATGCCTTTGTAAATCCACTTTGAAAATAGCAATTCAATTTGATTTTAATTTAATATATTAATTTTATTATTGGAGTATGCCTTTGTTAATCCACTTTAAAAACAGCAATCCAATTTGATTTTAATTTAATATTTTAATTTTATTATTGGAGTAGGCTTTTGTAAATCCACTTTGAAAACAGCAATCCAATTTGATTTTAATTTAATATTTTAATTTTATTATTGGAGTATGCCTTTGTAAATCCACTTTGAAAATAGCAATTCAATTTGATTTTAATTTAATATTTTAATTTTATTATTAATGTATGCCTTTGTTAATCCACTTTAAAAACAGCAATCCAATTTTATTTTAATTTAATATTTTAATTTTATTATTGGAGTAGGCTTTTGTTAATCCACTTTGAAAAAAGCTATCCAATTTGATTTTAATTTAATATTTTAATTTTATTATTGGAGTAGGCTTTTGTAAATCCACTTTGAAAACATCAATCCAATTTGATTTTAATTTAATATTTTAATTTTATTATTAGAGTAGGCTTTTGTAAATCCACTTTGAAAACATCAATCCAATTTGATTTTAATTTAATATTTTAATTTTATTATTGAAGTAGGCTTTTGTAAATCCACTTTAAAAACAGGAATCCAATTTGATTTTAATTTAATATTTTAATTTTATTATTGGAGTATGCCTTTGTTAATCCACTTTGAAAACAGCAATCCAATTTGATTTTAATTTAATATTTTAATTGTAAATGTTACTGTTTATTTACTGTTGTTACTGTTTTCAAAGTGGATTTACAAAAGCCTACTCCAATAATAAAATTAAAATATTAAATTAAAATCAAATTGGATTTCTGTTTTCAAAGTGGATTTACAAAGGCATACTCCAATATTTAAATTAAAATATTAAATTAAAATCAAATTGGATTGCTGTTTTCAAAGTGGATTAACAAAGGCATACTCCAATAATAAAATTAAAATATTAAGGTAAAATCAAATTGGATTCCTGTTTTTAAAGTGGATTTACAAAGGCCTACTCCAATAATAAAATTAAAATATTAAATTAAAATCAAATTGGATTGCTGTTTTCAAAGTGGATTTACAAAAGCCTACTCCAATAATAAAATTAAAATATTAAATTAAAAACAAATTGGATTCCTGTTTTTAAAGTGGATTTACAAAAGCCTACTCCAATAATAAAATTAAAATATTAAATTAATTGCTGTTTTCAAAGTGGATTAACAAAGGCATACTCCAATAATAAAATTAAAATATTAAATTAAAATCAAATTGGATTCCTGTTTTTAAAGTGGATTTACAAAGGCATACTCCAATAATAAAATTAAAATATTAAATTAAAATCAAATTGGATTGATGTTTTCAAAGTGGATTTACAAAAGCCTACTCCAATAATAAAATTAAAATATTGAATTAAAATCAAATTGGATTGCTGTTTTCAAAGTGGATTAACAAAGGCATACTCCAATAATAAAATTAAAATATTAAATTAAAATCAAATTCGATTGCTGTTTTCAAAGTGGATTAACAAAGGCATACTCCAATAATAAAATTAAAATATTAAATTAAAATCAAATTGAATTCCTGTTTTTAAAGTGGATTTACAAAAGCCTACTCCAATAATAAAATTAAAATATTAAATTAAAATCAAATTGGATTGCTGTTTTCAAAGTGGATTAACAAAAGCCTACTCCAATAATAAAATTAAAATATTAAATTAAAATCAAATTGGATTGCTGTTTTTAAAGTGGATTAACAAAGGCATACTCCAATAATAAAATTAAAATATTAAATTAAAATCAAATTGGATTGCTGTTTTCAAAGTGGATTAACAAAAGCCTACTCCAATAATAAAATTAAAATATTAAATTAAAATCAAATTGGATTCCTGTTTTTAAAGTGGATTAACAAAGGCATACTCCAATAATAAAATTAAAATATTAAATTAAAATCAAATTGAATTGCTATTTTCAAAGTGGATTTACAAAAGCATACTCCAATAATAAAATTAAAATATTAAATTAAAATCAAATTGGATTGATGTTTTCAAAGTGGATTTACAAAAGCCTACTCCAATAATAAAATTAAAATATTAAATTAAAATCAAATTGGATTGCTGTTTTTAAAGTGGATTAACAAAGGCATACTCCAATAATAAAATTAAAATATTAAATTAAAATCAAATTGGATTGCTGTTTTCAAAGTGGATAACCAAAGGCATACTCCAATAATAAAATTAAAATATTAAATTAAAATCAAATTGGATTCCTGTTTTTAAAGTGGATTTACAAAAGCCTACTCCAATAATAAAATTAAAATATTAAATTAAAATCAAATTGGATTGATGTTTTCAAAGTGGATTTACAAAAGCCTACTCCAATAATAAAATCAAAATATTAAATTAAAATCAAATTGGATTGATGTTTTCAAAGTGGATTTACAAAAGCCTACTCCAATAATAAAATTAAAATATTAAATTAAAATCAAATTGGATTGCTGTTTTTAAAGTGGATTTACAAAAGCCTACTCCAATAATAAAATTAAAATATTAAATTAAAATCAAATTGGATTGCTGTTTTCAAAGTGGATTAACAAAAGCCTACTCCAATAATAAAATTAAAATATTAAATTAAAATCAAATTGGATTGCTGTTTTTAAAGTGGATTTACAAAAGCCTACTCCAATAATAAAATTAAAATATTAAATTAAAATCAAATTGGATTGCTGTTTTCAAAGTGGATTAACAAAAGCCTACTCCAATAATAAAATTAAAATATTAAATTAAAATCAAATTGGATTGCTGTTTTTAAAGTGGATTAACAAAGGCATACTCCAATAATAAAATTAATATATTAAATTAAAATCAAATTGAATTGCTATTTTCAAAGTGGATTTACAAAGGCATACTCCAATAATAAAATTAAAATATTAAATTAAAATCAAATTGGATTGCTGTTTTCAAACAAGATTTACAAAAGCCTACTCCAATAATAAAATTAAAATATTAAATTAAAATCAAATTGGATTGCTGTTTTTAAAGTGGATTTACAAAGGCATACTCCAATAATAAAATTAAAATATTAAATTAAAATCAAATTGGATTGCTGTTTTCAAAGTGGATTTACAAAAGCCTACTCCAATAATAAAATTAAAATATTAAATTAAAATCAAATTGGATTGCTGTTTTCAAAGTGGATTAACAAAAGCCTACTCCAATAATAAAATTAAAATATTAAATTAAAATCAAATTGGATTGCTGTTTTTAAAGTGGATTAACAAAGGCATACTCCAATAATAAAATTAAAATATTAAATTAAAATCAAATTGAATTGCTATTTTCAAAGTGGATTTACAAAGGCATACTCCAATAATAAAATTAAAATATTAAATTAAAATCAAATTGGATTGCTGTTTTCAAAGTGGATTTACAAAAGCCTACTCCAATAATAAAATTAAAATATTAAATTAAAATCAAATTGGATTGCTGTTTTCAAAGTGGATTTACAAAAGCCTACTCCAATAATAAAATTAAAATATTAAATTAAAATCAAATTGGATTGATGTTTTCAAAGTGGATTTACAAAAGCCTACTCCAATAATAAAATTAAAATATTAAATTAAAATCAATTTGGATTGCTGTTTTCAAAGTGGATTAACAAAAGCCTACTCCAATAATAAAATTAAAATATTAAATTAAAATCAAATTGGATTGCTGTTTTTAAAGTGGATTAACAAAGGCATACTCCAATAATAAAATTAAAATATTAAATTAAAATCAAATTGAATTGCTATTTTCAAAGTGGATTTACAAAGGCATACTCCAATAATAAAATTAAAATATTAAATTAAAATCAAATTGGATTGCTGTTTTTAAAGTAGATTTACAAAGGCATACTCCAATAATAAAATTAAAATATTAAATTAAAATCAAATTGAATTGCTATTTTCAAAGTGGATTTACAAAGGCATACTCCAATAATAAAATTAAAATATTAAATTAAAATCAAATTGGATTGCTGTTTTCAAAGTGGATTAACAAAGGCATACTCCAATAATAAAATTAAAATATTAAATTAAAATCAAATTGGATTGCTGTTTTTAAAGTGGATTTACAAAGGCATACTCCAATAATAAAATTAAAATATTAAATTAAAATCAAATTGGATTGCTGTTTTCAAAGTGGATTTACAAAAGCATACTCCAATAATAAAATTAAAATATTAAATTAAAATCAAATTGAATTGCTGTTTTCAAAGTGGATTTACAAAAGCCTACTCCAATAATAAAATTAAAATATTAAATTAAAATCAAATTGGATTGCTGTTTTCAAAGTGGATTAACAAAAGCATACATTAATAATAAAATTAAAATATTAAATTAAAATCAAATTGAATTGCTATTTTCAAAGTGGATTTACAAAGGCATACTCCAATAATAAAATTAAAATATTAAATTAAAATCAAATTGGATTGCTGTTTTCAAAGTGGATTTACAAAAGCCTACTCCAATAATAAAATTAAAATATTAAATTAAAATCAAATTGGATTGCTGTTTTCAAAGTGGATTTACAAAGGCATACTCCAATAATAAAATTAAAATATTAAATTAAAATCAAATTGGATTGCTGTTTTCAAAGTGGATTTACAAAAGCCTACTCCAATAATAAAATTAAAATATTAAATTAAAATCAAATTGGATTGCTGTTTTCAAAGTGGATTAACAAAAGCCTACTCCAATAATAAAATTAAAATATTAAATTAAAATCAAATTGGATTGCTGTTTTCAAAGTGGATTAACAAAAGCCTACTCCAATAATAAAATTAAAATATTAAATTAAAATCAAATTGGATTGCTGTTTTCAAAGTGGATTTACAAAAGCCTACTCCAATAATAAAATTAAAATATTAAATTAAAATCAAATTGGATTGCTGTTTTCAAAGTGGATTAACAAAAGCCTACTCCAATAATAAAATTAAAATCAAATTGCATTGCTGTTTTCAAAGTGGATTTACAAAAGCCTACTCCAATAATAAAATTAAAATATTAAATTAAAATCAAATTGGATTGCTGTTTTTAAAGTGGATTTACAAAAGCCTACTCCAATAATAAAATTAAAATATTAAATTAAAATCAAATTGGATTGCTGTTTTCAAAGTGGATTAACAAAAGCCTACTCCAATAATAAAATTAAAATATTAAATTAAAATCAAATTGGATTGCTGTTTTTAAAGTGGATTAACAAAGGCATACTCCAATAATAAAATTAAAATATTAAATTAAAATCAAATTGAATTGCTATTTTCTAAGTGGATTAACAAAGGCATACTCCAATAATAAAATTAAAATATTAAATTAAAATCAAATTGGATTGATGTTTTCAAAGTAGATTTACAAAAGCCTACTCCAATAATAAAATTAAAATATTAAATTAAAATCAAATTGGATTGCTGTTTTTAAAGTGGATTTACAAATGCCTACTCCAATAATAAAATTAAAATATTAAATTAAAATCAAATTGGATTGCTGTTTTCAAAGTGGATTTACAAAAGCCTACTCCAATAATAAAATTAAAATATTAAATTAAAATCAAATTGGATTGCTGTTTTCAAAGTGGATTAACAAAGGCATACTCCAATAATAAAATTAAAATATTAAATTAAAATCAAATTGGATTCCTGTTTTTAAAGTGGATTTACAAAAGCCTACTCCAATAATAAAATTAAAATATTAAATTAAAATCAAATTGGATTGATGTTTTCAAAGTGGATTTACAAAAGCCTACTCCAATAATAAAATTAAAATATTAAATTAAAATCAAATTAGATTGCTGTTTATAAAGTGGATTTACAAAAGCCTACTCCAATAATAAAATTAAAATATTAAATTAAAATCAAATTGGATTGCTGTTTTTAAAGTGGATTAACAAAAGCCTACTCCAATAATAAAATTAAAATATTAAATTAAAATCAGATTGGATTGCTGTTTTCAAAGTGGATTTACAAAAGCCTACTCCAATAATAAAATTAAAATATTAAATTAAAATCAAATTGGATTGCTGTTTTCAAAGTGGATTAACAAAGTCATACTCCAATAATAAAATTAAAATATTAAATTAAAATCAAATTGGATTGCTGTTTTCAAAGTGGATTAACAAAAGCCTACTCCAATAATAAAATTAAAATATTAAATTAAAATCAAATTGGATTGCTGTTTTCAAAGTGGATTTACAAAAGCCTACCCCAATAATAAAATTAAAATATTAAATTAAAATCAAATTGGATTGCTGTTTTCAAAGTGGATTAACAAAGGCATACTCCAATAATAAAATTAAAATATTAAATTAAAATCAAATTGGATTGCTGTTTTCAAAGTGGATTAACAAAGGCATACTCCAATAATAAAATTAAAATATTAAATTAAAATCAAATTGGATTGCTGTTTTTAAAGTGGATTAACAAAAGCCTACTCCAATAATAAAATTAAAATATTAAATTAAAATCAAATTGGATTGCTGTTTTCAAAGTGGATTTACAAAAGCCTACTCCAATAATAAAATTAAAATATTAAATTAAAATCAAATTGGATTGCTGTTTTCAAAGTGGATTAACAAAGGCATACTACAATAATAAAATTAAAATATTAAATTAAAATCAAATTGGATTGCTGTTTTCAAAGTGGATTAACAAAGGCATACTCCAATAATAAAATTAAAATATTAAATTAAAATCAAATTGGATTCCTGTTTTTAAAGTGGATTTACAAAAGCCTACTCCAATAATAAAATTAAAATATTAAATTAAAATCAAATTGGATTGCTGTTTTCAAAGTGGATTAACAAAGGCATACTCCAATAATAAAATTAAAATATTAAATTAAAATCAAATTGGATTGCTGTTTTCAAAGTGGATTTACAAAAGCCTACTCCAATAATAAAATTAAAATATTAAATTAAAATCAAATTGGATTGCTGTTTTCAAAGTGGATTAACAAAGGCATACTCCAATAATAAAATTAAAATATTAAATTAAAATCAAATTGGATTGCTGTTTTCAAAGTGGATTAACAAAGGCATACTCCAATAATAAAATTAAAATATTAAATTAAAATCAAATTGGATTCCTGTTTTTAAAGTGGATTTACAAAAGCCTACTCCAATAATAAAATTAAAATATTAAATTAAAATCAAATTGGATTGCTGTTTTCAAAGTGGATTAACAAAAGCCTACTCCAATAATAAAATTAAAATATTAAATTAAAATCAAATTGGATTGCTGTTTTTAAAGTGGATTTACAAAAGCCTACTCCAATAATAAAATTAAAATATTAAATTAAAATCAAATTGGATTGCTGTTTTCAAAGTGGATTAACAAAAGCCTACTCCAATAATAAAATTAAAATATTAAATTAAAATCAAATTGGATTGATGTTTTCAAAGTGGATTTACAAAAGCCTACTCCAATAATAAAAATAAAATATTAAATTAAAATCAAATTGGATTGCTGTTTTCAAAGTGGATTAACAAAGGCATACCCCAATAATAAAATTAAAATATTAAATTAAAATCAAATTGGATTGCTGTTTTCAAAGTGGATTTACAAAAGCCTACTCCAATAATAAAATTAAAATATTAAATTAAAATCAAATTGGATTGCTGTTTTTAAAGTGGATTAACAAAGGCATACTCCAATAATAAAATTAAAATATTAAATTAAAATCAAATTGGATTGCTGTTTTTAAAGTGGATTTACAAAGGCATACTCCAATAATAAAATTAAAATATTAAATTAAAATCAAATTGGATTGATGTTTTCAAAGTTAATTAACAAAAGCCTACTCCAATAATAAAATTAAAATATTAAATTAAAATCAAATTGGATTGCTGTTTTTAAAGTGGATTTACAAAGGCATACTCCAATAATAAAATTAAAATATTAAATTAAAATCAAATTGGATTGCTGTTTTCAAAGTGGATTTACAAAAGCCTACTCCAATAATAAAATTAAAATATTAAATTAAAATCAAATTGGATTGCTGTTTTCAAAGTGGATTAACAAAAGCCTACTCCAATAATAAAATTAAAATATTAAATTAAAATCAAATTGGATTGCTGTTTTCAAAGTGGATTAACAAAGGCATACTCCAATAATAAAATTAAAATATTAAATTAAAATCAAATTGAATTGCTATTTTCAAAGTGGATTTACAAAGGCCTACTCCAATAATAAAATTAAAATATTAAATAAAAATCAAATTGGATTGCTGTTTTCAAAGTGGATTTACAAAAGCCTACTCCAATAATAAAATTAAAATATTAAATTAAAATCAAATTGGATTGCTGTTTTTAAAGTGGATTTACAAAGGCATACTCCAATAATAAAATTAAAATATTAAATTAAAATCAAATTGGATTGCTGTTTTCAAAGTGGATTTACAAAGGCATACTCCAATAATAAAATTAAAATATTAAATTAAAATCAAATTGGATTCCTGTTTTTAAAGTGGATTTACAAAAGCATATTCCAATAATAAAATTAAAATATTAAATTAAATCAAATTGGATTGCTGTTTTCAAAGTGGATTAACAAAGGCATACTCCAATAATAAAATTAAAATATTAAATTAAAATCAAATTGGATTGCTGTTTTTAAAGTGGATTTACAAAAGCCTACTCCAAAAATAAAATTAAAATATTAAATTAAAATCAAATTGGATTGATGTTTTCAAAGTGGATTTACAAAAGACTACTCCAATAATAAAATTAAAATATTAAATTAAAATCAAATTGGATTGCTGTTTTCAAAGTGGATTTACAAAAGCCTACTCCAATAATAAAATTAAAATATTAAATTAAAATCAAATTGGATTGCTGTTTTCAAAGTGGATTTACAAAAGCCTACTCCAATAATAAAATTAAAATATTAAATTAAAATCAAATTGGATTGCTGTTTTCAAAGTGGATTAACAAAGGAATACTCCAATAATAAAATTAAAATATTAAATTAAAATCAAATTGGATTGCTGTTTTCAAAGTGGATTAACAAAGGCATACTCCAATAATAAAATTAAAATATTAAATTAAAATCAAATTGGATTGCTGTTTTTAAAGTGGATTTACAAAGGCATACTCCAATAATAAAATTAAAATATTAAATTAAAATCAAATTGGATTGCTGTTTTCAAAGTGGATTTACAAAAGCCTACTCCAATAATAAAATTAAAATATTAAATTAAAATGAAATTGGATTGCTGTTTTCAAAGTGGATTAACAAAAGCCTACTCCAATAATAAAATTAAAATATTAAATTAAAATCAAATTGGATTGCTGTTTTCAAAGTGGATTAACAAAGGCATACTCCAATAATAAAATTAAAATATTAAATTAAAATCAAATTGGATTCCTGTTTTTAAAGTGGATTTACAAAAGCCTACTCCAATAATAAAATTAAAATATTAAATTAAAATCAAATTGGATTGCTGTTTTCAAAGTGGATTTACAAAAGCATACCCCAATAATAAAATTAAAATATTAAATTAAAATCAAATTGGATTGATGTTTTCAAAGTGGATTTACAAAAGCCTACACCAATAATAAAATTAAAATATTAAATTAAAATCAAATTGGATTGCTTTTTTCAAAGTGGATATACAAAAGCCTACTCCAATAATAAAATTAAAATATTAAATTAAAATCAAATTGGATTGCTGTTTTTAAAGTGGATTAACAAAGGCATACTCCAATAATAAAATTAAAATATTAAATTAAAATCAAATTGAATTGCTATTTTCAAAGTGGATTTACAAAGGCATACTCCAATAATAAAATTAAAATATTAAATTAAAATCAAATTGGATTGCTGTTTTCAAAGTGGATTTACAAAGGCATACTCCAATAATAAAATTAAAATATTAAATTAAAATCAAATTGAATTGCTGTTTTCAAAGTGGATTTACAAAGGCATACTGCAATAATAAAATTAAAATATTAAATTAAAATCAAATTGGATTGCTGTTTTCAAAGTGGATTTACAAAAGCCTACTCCAATAATAAAATTAAAATATTAAATTAAAATCAAATTGGATTGCTGTTTTCAAAGTGGATTAACAAAAGCCTACTCCAATAATAAAATTAAAATATTAAATTAAAATCAAATTGGATTGCTGTTTTCAAAGTGGATTTACAAAAGCCTACTCCAATAATAAAATTAAAATATTAAATTAAAATCAAATTGGATTGCTGTTTTCAAAGTGGATTAACAAAGGCATACTCCAATAATAAAATTAAAATATTAAATTAAAATCAAATTGGATTGCTGTTTTCAAAGTGGATTAACAAAGGCATACTCCAATAATAAAATTAAAATATTAAATTAAAATCAAATTGGATTGCTGTTTTTAAAGTGGATTAACAAAATCCTACTCCAATAATAAAATTAAAATATTAAATTAAAATCAAATAGGATTGCTGTTTTCAAAGTGGATTTACAAAAGCCTACTCCAATAATAAAATTAAAATATTAAATTAAAATCAAATTGGATTGCTGTTTTCAAAGTGGATTAACAAAGGCATACTACAATAATAAAATTAAAATATTAAATTAAAATCAAATTGGATTGCTGTTTTCAAAGTGGATTAACAAAGGCATACTCCAATAATAAAATTAAAATATTAAATTAAAATCAAATTGGATTCCTGTTTTTAAAGTGGATTTACAAAAGCCTACTCCAATAATAAAATTAAAATATTAAATTAAAATCAAATTGGATTGCTGTTTTCAAAGTGGATTAACAAAGGCTTACTCCAATAATAAAATTAAAATATTAAATTAAAATCAAATTGGATTGCTCTTTTCAAAGTGGATTTACAAAAGCCTACTCCAATAATAAAATTAAAATATTAAATTAAAATCAAATTGGATTGCTGTTTTCAAAGTGGATTAACAAAGGCATACTCCAATAATAAAATTAAAATATTAAATTAAAATCAAATTGGATTGCGGTTTTCAAAGTGGATTAACAAAGGCATACTCCAATAATAAAATTAAAATATTAAATTAAAATCAAATTGGATTCCTGTTTTTAAAGTGGATTTACAAAAGCCTACTCCAATAATAAAATTAAAATATTAAATTAAAATCAAATTGGATTGCTGTTTTCAAAGTGGATTAACAAAAGCCTACTCCAATAATAAAATTAAAATATTAAATTAAAATCAAATTGGATTGCTGTTTTTAAAGTGGATTTACAAAAGCCTACTCCAATAATAAAATTAAAATATTAAATTAAAATCAAATTGGATTGCTGTTTTCAAAGTGGATTAACAAAAGCCTACTCCAATAATAAAATTAAAATATTAAATTAAAATCAAATTGGATTGATGTTTTCAAAGTGGATTTACAAAAGCCTACTCCAATAATAAAAATAAAATATTAAATTAAAATCAAATTGGATTGCTGTTTTCAAAGTGGATTAACAAAGGCATACCCCAATAATAAAATTAAAATATTAAATTAAAATCAAATTGGATTGCTGTTTTCAAAGTGGATTTACAAAAGCCTACTCCAATAATAAAATTAAAATATTAAATTAAAATCAAATTGGATTGCTGTTTTTAAAGTGGATTAACAAAGGCATACTCCAATAATAAAATTAAAATATTAAATTAAAATCAAATTGGATTGCTGTTTTCAAAGTGGATTTACAAAGGCATACTCCAATAATAAAATTAAAATATTAAATTAAAATCAAATTGGATTGATGTTTTCAAAGTGGATTAACAAAAGCCTACTCCAATAATAAAATTAAAATATTAAATTAAAATCAAATTGGATTGCTGTTTTTAAAGTGGATTTACAAAGGCATACTCCAATAATAAAATTAAAATATTAAATTAAAATCAAATTGGATTGCTGTTTTCAAAGTGGATTTACAAAAGCCTACTCCAATAATAAAATTAAAATATTAAATTAAAATCAAATTGGATTGCTGTTTTCAAAGTGGATTAACAAAAGCCTACTCCAATAATAAAATTAAAATATTAAATTAAAATAAAATTGGATTGCTGTTTTCAAAGTGGATTAACAAAGGCATACTCCAATAATAAAATTAAAATATTAAATTAAAATCAAATTGAATTGCTATTTTCAAAGTGGATTTACAAAGGCCTACTCCAATAATAAAATTAAAATATTAAATTAAAATCAAATTGGATTGCTGTTTTCAAAGTGGATTTACAAAAGCCTACTCCAATAATAAAATTAAAATATTAAATTAAAATCAAATTGGATTGCTGTTTTTAAAGTGGATTTACAAAGGCATACTCCAATAATAAAATTAAAATATTAAATTAAAATCAAATTGGATTGCTGTTTTCAAAGTGGATTTACAAAGGCATACTCCAATAATAAAATTAAAATATTAAATTAAAATCAAATTGGATTCCTGTTTTTAAAGTGGATTTACAAAAGCATATTCCAATAATAAAATTAAAATATTAAATTAAATCAAATTGGATTGCTGTTTTCAAAGTGGATTAACAAAGGCATACTCCAATAATAAAATTAAAATATTAAATTAAAATCAAATTGGATTGCTGTTTTTAAAGTGGATTTACAAAAGCCTACTCCAATAATAAAATTAAAATATTAAATTAAAATCAAATTGGATTGATGTTTTCAAAGTGGATTTACAAAAGACTACTCCAATAATAAAATTAAAATATTAAATTAAAATCAAATTGGATTGCTGTTTTCAAAGTGGATTTACAAAAGCCTACTCCAATAATAAAATTAAAATATTAAATTAAAATCAAATTGGATTGCTGTTTTCAAAGTGGATTTACAAAAGCCTACTCCAATAATAAAATTAAAATATTAAATTAAAATCAAATTGGATTGCTGTTTTCAAAGTGGATTAACAAAGGCATACTCCAATAATAAAATTAAAATATTAAATTAAAATCAAATTGGATTGCTGTTTTCAAAGTGGATTAACAAAGGCATACTCCAATAATAAAATTAAAATATTAAATTAAAATCAAATTGGATTGCTGTTTTTAAAGTGGATTTACAAAGGCATACTCCAATAATATAATTAAAATATTAAATTAAAATCAAATTGGATTGCTGTTTTCAAAGTGGATTGACAAAAGCCTACTCCAATAATAAAATTAAAATATTAAATTAAAATCAAATTGGATTGCTGTTTTTAAAGTGGATTAACAAAAGCCTACTCCAATAATAAAATTAAAATATTAAATTAAAATCAAATTGGATTGCTGTTTTCAAAGTGGATTAACAAAGGCATACTCCAATAATAAAATTAAAATATTAAATTAAAATCAAATTGGATTCCTGTTTTTAAAGTGGATTTACAAAAGCCTACTCCAATAATAAAATTAAAATATTAAATTAAAATCAAATTGGATTGATGTTTTCAAAGTGGATTTACAAAAGCCTACTCCAATAATAAAATTAAAATATTAAATTAAAATCAAATTAGATTGCTGTTTATAAAGTGGATTTACAAAAGCCTACTCCAATAATAAAATTAAAATATTAAATTAAAATCAAATTGGATTGCTGTTTTCAAAGTGGATTAACAAAAGCCTACTCCAATAATAAAATTAAAATATTAAATTAAAATCAAATTGGATTGCTGTTTTCAAAGTGGATTAACAAAAGCCTACTCCAATAATAAAATTAAAATATTAAATTAAAATCAAATTGGATTGCTGTTTTCAAAGTGGATTAACAAAGGCATACTCCAATAATAAAATTAAAATATTAAATTAAAATCAAATTGGATTGCTGTTTTCAAAGTGGATTAACAAAAGCCTACTCCAATAATAAAATTAAAATATTAAATTAAAATCAAATTGGATTGCTGTTTTCAAAGTGGATTTACAAAAGCCTACTCCAATAATAAAATTAAAATATTAAATTAAAATCAAATTGGATTGCTGTTTTCAAAGTGGATTAATAAAGGCATACACCAATAATAAAATTAAAATATTAAATTAAAATCAAATTGGATTGCTGTTTTCAAAGTGGATTAACAAAGGCATACTCCAATAATAAAATTAAAATATTAAATTAAAATCAAATTGGATTGCTGTTTTCAAAGTGGATTAACAAAAGCCTACTCCAATAATAAAATTAAAATATTAAATTAAAATCAAATTGGATTGCTGTTTTCAAAGTGGATTTACAAAAGCCTACTCCAATAATAAAATTAAAATATTAAATTAAAATCAAATTGGATTGCTGTTTTCAAAGTGGATTAACAAAGGCATACTACAATAATAAAATTAAAATATTAAATTAAAATCAAATTGGATTGCTGTTTTCAAAGTGGATTAACAAAGGCATACTCCAATAATAAAATTAAAATATTAAATTAAAATCAAATTGGATTCCTGTTTTTAAAGTGGATTTACAAAAGCCTACTCCAATAATAAAATTAAAATATTAAATTAAAATCAAATTGGATTGCTGTTTTCAAAGTGGATTAACAAAGGCATACTCCAATAATAAAATTAAAATATTAAATTAAAATCAAATTGGATTGCTGTTTTCAAAGTGGATTTACAAAAGCCTACTCCAATAATAAAATTAAAATATTAAATTAAAATCAAATTGGATTGCTGTTTTCAAAGTGGATTAACAAAGGCATACTCCAATAATAAAATTAAAATATTAAATTAAAATCAAATTGGATTGCTGTTTTCAAAGTGGATTAACAAAGGCATACTCCAATAATAAAATTAAAATATTAAATTAAAATCAAATTGGATTCCTGTTTTTAAAGTGGATTTACAAAAGCCTACTCCAATAATAAAATTAAAATATTAAATTAAAATCAAATTGGATTGCTGTTTTCAAAGTGGATTAACAAAAGCCTACTCCAATAATAAAATTAAAATATTAAATTAAAATCAAATTGGATTGCTGTTTTTAAAGTGGATTTACAAAAGCCTACTCCAATAATAAAATTAAAATATTAAATTAAAATCAAATTGGATTGATGTTTTCAAAGTGGATTTACAAAAGCCTACTCCAATAATAAAATTAAAATATTAAATTAAAATCAAATTGGATTGCTGTTTTCAAAGTGGATTAACAAAAGCCTACTCCAATAATAAAATTAAAATATTAAATTAAAATCAAATTGGATTGCTGTTTTCAAAGTGGATTAACAAAGGCATACTCCAATAATAAAATTAAAATATTAAATTAAAATCAAATTGAATTGCTATTTTCAAAGTGGATTTACAAAGGCCTACTCCAATAATAAAATTAAAATATTAAATTAAAATCAAATTGGATTGCTGTTTTTAAAGTGGATTTACAAAAGCCTACTCCAATAATAAAATTAAAATATTAAATTAAAATTAAATTGGATTGCTGTTTTTAAAGTGGATTTACAAAGGCATACTCCAATAATAAAATTAAAATATTAAATTAAAATCAAATTGGATTGCTGTTTTCAAAGTGGATTTACAAAGGCATACTCCAATAATAAAATTAAAATATTAAATTAAAATCAAATTGGATTCCTGTTTTTAAAGTGGATTTACAAAAGCATATTCCAATAATAAAATTAAAATATTAAATTAAATCAAATTGGATTGCTGTTTTCAAAGTGGATTAACAAAGGCATACTCCAATAATAAAATTAAAATATTAAATTAAAATCAAATTGGATTGCTGTTTTTAAAGTGTAATTACAAAAGCCTACTCCAATAATAAAATTAAAATATTAAATTAAAATCAAATTGGATTGATGTTTTCAAAGTGGATTTGCAAAAGACTACTCCAATAATAAAATTAAAATATTAAATTAAAATCAAATTGGATTGCTGTTTTCAAAGTGGATTTACAAAAGCCTACTCCAATAATAAAATTAAAATATTAAATTAAAATCAAATTGGATTGCTGTTTTCAAAGTGGATTTACAAAAGCCTACTCCAATAATAAAATTAAAATATTAAATTAAAATCAAATTGGATTGCTGTTTTCAAAGTGGATTAACAAAGGCATACTCCAATAATAAAATTAAAATATTAAATTAAAATCAAATTGGATTGCTGTTTTCAAAGTGGATTAACAAAGGCATACTCCAATAATAAAATTAAAATATTAAATTAAAATCAAATTGGATTGCTGTTTTTAAAGTGGATTTACAAAGGCATACTCCAATAATAAAATTAAAATCAAATTGGATTGCTGTTTTCAAAGTGGATTTACAAAAGCCTACTCCAATAATAAAATTAAAATATTAAATTAAAATCAAATTGGATTGCTGTTTTCAAAGTGGATTAACAAAAGCCTACTCCAATAATAAAATTAAAATATTAAATTAAAATCAAATTGGATTGCTGTTTTCAAAGTGGATTAACAAAGGCATACTCCAATAATAAAATTAAAATATTAAATTAAAATCAAATTGGATTCCTGTTTTTAAAGTGGATTTACAAAAGCCTACTCCAATAATAAAATTAAAATATTAAATTAAAATCAAATTGGATTGATGTTTTCAAAGTGGATTTACAAAAGCCTACTCCAATAATAAAATTAAAATATTAAATTAAAATCAAATTAGATTGCTGTTTATAAAGTGGATTAACAAAAGCCTACTCCAATAATAAAATTAAAATATTAAATTAAAATCAAATTGGATTGCTGTTTTCAAAGTGGATTAACAAAAGCCTACTCCAATAATAAAATTAAAATATTAAATTAAAATCAAATTGGATTGCTGTTTTCAAAGTGGATTTACAAAAGCCTACTCCAATAATAAAATTAAAATATTAAATTAAAATCAAATTGGATTGCTGTTTTCAAAGTGGATTAACAAAGGCATACTCCAATAATAAAATTAAAATATTAAATTAAAATCAAATTGGATTGCTGTTTTCAAAGTGGATTAACAAAAGCCTACTCCAATAATAAAATTAAAATATTAAATTAAAATCAAATTGGATTGCTGTTTTCAAAGTGGATTTACAAAAGCCTACTCCAATAATAAAATTAAAATATTAAATTAAAATCAAATTGGATTGCTGTTTTCAAAGTGGATTAACAAAGGCATACTCCAATAATAAAATTAAAATATTAAATTAAAATCAAATTGGATTGCTGTTTTCAAAGTGGATTAACAAAGGCATACTCCAATAATAAAATTAAAATATTAAATTAAAATCAAATTGGATTGCTGTTTTTAAAGTGGATTAACAAAAGCCTATTCCAATAATAAAATTAAAATATTAAATTAAAATCAAATTGGATTGCTGTTTTCAAAGTGGATTTACAAAAGCCTACTCCAATAATAAAATTAAAATATTAAATTAAAATCAAATTGGATTGCTGTTTTCAAAGTGGATTAACAAAGGCATACTACAATAATAAAATTAAAATATTAAATTAAAATCAAATTGGATTGCTGTTTTCAAAGTGGATTAACAAAGGCATACTCCAATAATAAAATTAAAATATTAAATTAAAATCAAATTGGATTCCTGTTTTTAAAGTGGATTTACAAAAGCCTACTCCAATAATAAAATTAAAATATTAAATTAAAATCAAATTGGATTGCTGTTTTCAAAGTGGATTAACAAAGGCATACTCCAATAATAAAATTAAAATATTAAATTAAAATCAAATTGGATTGCTGTTTTCAAAGTGGATTTACAAAAGCCTACTCCAATAATAAAATTAAAATATTAAATTAAAATCAAATTGGATTGCTGTTTTCAAAGTGGATTAACAAAGGCATACTCCAATAATAAAATTAAAATATTAAATTAAAATCAAATTGGATTGCTGTTTTCAAAGTGGATTAACAAAGGCATACTCCAATAATAAAATTAAAATATTAAATTAAAATCAAATTGGATTCCTGTTTTTAAAGTGGATTTACAAAAGCCTACTCCAATAATAAAATTAAAATATTAAATTAAAATCAAATTGGATTGCTGTTTTCAAAGTGGATTAACAAAAGCCTACTCCAATAATAAAATTAAAATATTAAATTAAAATCAAATTGGATTGCTGTTTTTAAAGTGGATTTACAAAAGCCTACCCCAATAATAAAATTAAAATATTAAATTAAAATCAAATTGGATTGCTGTTTTCAAAGTGGATTAACAAAAGCCTACTCCAATAATAAAATTAAAATATTAAATTAAAATCAAATTGGATTGATGTTTTCAAAGTGGATTTACAAAAGCCTACTCCAATAATAAAAATAAAATATTAAATTAAAATCAAATTGGATTGCTGTTTTCAAAGTGGATTAACAAAGGCATACCCCAATAATAAAATTAAAATATTAAATTAAAATCAAATTGGATTGCTGTTTTCAAAGTGGATTTACAAAAGCCTACTCCAATAATAAAATTAAAATATTAAATTAAAATCAAATTGGATTGCTGTTTTTAAAGTGGATTAACAAAGGCATACTCCAATAATAAAATTAAAATATTAAATTAAAATCAAATTGGATTGCTGTTTTTAAAGTGGATTTACAAAGGCATACTCCAATAATAAAATTAAAATATTAAATTAAAATCAAATTGGATTGATGTTTTCAAAGTGGATTAACAAAAGCCTACTCCAATAATAAAATTAAAATATTAAATTAAAATCAAATTGGATTGCTGTTTTTAAAGTGGATTTACAAAGGCATACTCCAATAATAAAATTAAAATATTAAATTAAAATCAAATTGGATTGCTGTTTTCAAAGTGGATTTACAAAAGCCTACTCCAATAATAAAATTAAAATATTAAATTAAAATCAAATTGGATTGCTGTTTTCAAAGTGGATTAACAAAAGCCTACTCCAATAATAAAATTAAAATATTAAATTAAAATCAAATTGGATTGCTGTTTTCAAAGTGGATTAACAAAGGCATACTCCAATAATAAAATTAAAATATTAAATTAAAATCAAATTGAATTGCTATTTTCAAAGTAAATTTACAAAGGCCTACTCCAATAATAAAATTAAAATATTAAATTAAAATCAAATTGGATTGCTGTTTTCAAAGTGGATTTACAAAAGCCTACTCCAATAATAAAATTAAAATATTAAATTAAAATCAAACTGGATAGCTGTTTTTAAAGTGGATTTACAAAGGCATACTCCAATAATAAAATTAAAATATTAAATTAAAATCAAATTGGATTGCTGTTTTCAAAGTGGATTTACAAAGGCATACTCCAATAATAAAATTAAAATATTAAATTAAAATCAAATTGGATTCCTGTTTTTAAAGTGGATTTACAAAAGCATATTCCAATAATAAAATTAAAATATTAAATTAAATCAAATTGGATTGCTGTTTTCAAAGTGGATTAACAAAGGCATACTCCAATAATAAAATTAAAATATTAAATTAAAATCAAATTGGATTGCTGTTTTTAAAGTGGATTTACAAAAGCCTACTCCAATAATAAAATTAAAATATTAAATTAAAATCAAATTGGATTGATGTTTTCAAAGTGGATTTACAAAAGACTACTCCAATAATAAAATTAAAATATTAAATTAAATTCAAATTGGATTGCTGTTTTCAAAGTGGATTTACAAAAGGCTTCTCCAATAATAAAATTAAAATATTAAATTAAAATCAAATTGGATTGCTGTTTTCAAAGTGGATTTACAAAAGCCTACTCCAATAATAAAATTAAAATATTAAATTAAAATTAAATTGGATTGCTGTTTTCAAAGTGGATTAACAAAGGCATACTCCAATAATAAAATTAAAATATTAAATTAAAATCAAATTGGATTGCTGTTTTCAAAGTGGATTAACAAAGGCATACTCCAATAATAAAATTAAAATATTAAATTAAAATCAAATTGGATTGCTGTTTTTAAAGTGGATTTACAAAGGCATACTCCAATAATAAAATTAAAATATTAAATTAAAATCAAATTGGATTGCTGTTTTCAAAGTGGATTAACAAAAGCCTACTCCAATAATAAAATTAAAATATTAAATTAAAATCAAATTGGATTGCTGTTTTCAAAGTGGATTAACAAAGGCATACTCCAATAATAAAATTAAAATATTAAATTAAAATCAAATTGGATTCCTGTTTTTAAAGTGGATTTACAAAAGCCTAATCCAATAATAAAATTAAAATATTAAATTAAAATCAAATTGGATTGATGTTTTCAAAGTGGATTTACAAAAGCCTACTCCAATAATAAAATTAAAATATTAAATTAAAATCAAATTGGATTGCTGTTTTCAAAGTGGATTTACAAAAGCCTACACCAATAATAAAATTAAAATATTAAATTAAAATCAAATTGGATTGCTGTTTTCAAAGTGGATTAACAAAAGCCTACTCCAATAATAAAATTAAAATATTAAATTAAAATCAAATTGGATTGCTGTTTTTAAAGTGGATTAACAAAGGCATACTCCAATAATAAAATTAAAATTTTAAATTAAAATCAAATTGAATTGCTATTTTCAAAGTGGATTTACAAAGGCATACTCCAATAATAAAATTAAAATATTAAATTAAAATCAAATTGGATTGCTGTTTTCAAAGTGGATTTACAAAAGCCTACTCCAATAATAAAATTAAAATATTAAATTAAAATCAAATTGGATTGCTGTTTTTAAAGTGGATTTACAAAGGCATACTCCAATAATAAAATTAAAATATTAAATTAAAATCAAATTGGATTGCTGTTTTCAAAGTGGATTTACAAAAGCCTACTCCAATAATAAAATTAAAATATTAAATTAAAATCAAATTGGATTGCTGTTTTCAAAGTGGATTAACAAAAGCCTACTCCAATAATAAAATTAAAATATTAAATTAAAATCAAATTGGATTGCTGTTTTCAAAGTGGATTAACAAAGGCATACTCCAATAATAAAATTAAAATATTAAATTAAAATCAAATTGGATTCCTGTTTTCAAAGTGGATTAACAAAGGCATACTCCAATAATAAAATTAAAATATTAAATTAAAATCAAATTGGATTGCTGTTTTCAAAGTGGATTTACAAAAGCCTACTCCAATAATAAAATTAAAATATTAAATTAAAATCAAATTGGATTGCTGTTTTCAAAGTGGATTTACAAAAGCATACTCCAATAATAAAATTAAAATATTAAATTAAAATCAAATTGGATTGCTGTTTTCAAAGTGGATTAACAAAAGCATACTCCAATAATAAAATTAAAATATTAAATTAAAATCAAATTGGATTGCTGTTTTCAAAGTGGATTAACAAAAGCCTACTCCAATAATAAAATTAAAATATTAAATTAAAATCAAATTGGATTGCTGTTTTTAAAGTGGATTTACAAAAGCATACTACAATAATAAAATTAAAATATTAAATTAAAATCAAATTGGATTGCTGTTTTCAAAGTGGATTAACAAAAGCCTACTCCAATAATAAAATTAAAATATTAAATTAAAATCAAATTGGATTGATGTTTTTAAAGTGGATTTACAAAAGACTACTCCAATAATAAAATTAAAATATTAAATTAAAATCAAATTGGATTGCTGTTTTCAAAGTGGATTTACAAAAGCCTACTCCAATAATAAAATTAAAATATTAAATTAAAATCAAATTGGATTGCTGTTTTCAAAGTGGATTAACAAAAGCCTACTCCAATAATAAAATTAAAATATTAAATTAAAATCAAATTGGATTGCTGTTTTCAAAGTGGATTAACAAAGGCATACTCCAATAATAAAATTAAAATATTAAATTAAAATCAAATTGGATTGCTGTTTTCAAAGTGGATTTACAAAAGCCTACTCCAATAATAAAATTAAAATATTAAATTAAAATCAAATTGGATTGCTGTTTTCAAAGAGGATTTACAAAAGCATACTCCAATAATAAAATTAAAATATTAAATTAAAATCAAATTGGATTGCTGTTTTCAAAGTGGATTAACAAAAGCATACTCCAATAATAAAATTAAAATATTAAATTAAAATCAAATTGGATTGATGTTTTCAAAGTGGATTTACAAAAGACTACTCCAATAATAAAATTAAAATATTAAATTAAAATCAAATTGGATTGCTGTTTTCAAAGTGGATTTACAAAAGCCTACTCCAATAATAAAATTAAAATATTTAATTAAAATCAAATTGGATTGCTGTTTTCAAAGTGGATTTACAAAAGCATACTTCAATAATAAAATTAAAATATTAAATTAAAATCAAATTGGATTGATGTTTTCAAAGTGGATTTACAAAAGACCACTCCTATAATAAAATTAAAATATTAAATTAAAATCAAATTGAATTGCTGTTTTCAAAGTGGATTTACAAAAGCCTACTCCAATAATAAAATAAAAATATTAAATTAAAATCAAATTGGATTGCTGTTTTCAAAGAGGATTTACAAAAGCCTACTCCAATAATAAAATTAAAATATTAAATTAAAATCAAATTGGATTGATGTTTTCAAAGTGGATTTACAAAAGCCTACTCCAATAATAAAATTAAAATATTAAATTAAAATCAAATTGGATTGCTGTTTTCAAAGTGGATTTACAAAAGCCTACTCCAATAATAAAATTAAAATATTAAATTAAAATCAAATTGGATTGCTGTTTTCAAAGTGGATTAACAAAAGCCTACTCCAATAATAAAATTAAAATTAAATTGGATTGCTGTTTTTAAAGTGGATTTACAAAAGCATACTACAATAATAAAATTAAAATATTAAATTAAAATCAAATTGGATTGATGTTTTCAAAGTGGATTAACAAAAGCCTACTCCAATAATAAAATTAAAATATTAAATTAAAATCAAATTGGATTGATGTTTTCAAAGTGGATTTACAAAAGACAACTCCAATAATAAAATTAAAATATTAAATTAAAATCAAATTGGATTGCTGTTTTCAAAGTGGATTTACAAAAGCCTACTCCAATAATAAAATTAAAATATTAAATTAAAATCAAATTGGATTGCTGTTTTCAAAGTGGATTAACAAAAGCCTACTCCAATAATAAAATTAAAATATTAAATTAAAATCAAATTGGATTGCTGTTTTCAAAGTGGATTTACAAAAGCCTACTCCAATAATAAAATTAAAATATTAAATTAAAATCAAATTGGATTGCTGTTTTCAAAGTGGATTAACAAAAGCCTACTCCAATAATAAAATTAAAATATTAAATTAAAATCAAATTGGATTGCTGTTTTCAAAGTGGATTAACAAAGGCATACTCCAATAATAAAATTAAAATATTAAATTAAAATCAAATTGGATTGCTGTTTTCAAAGTGGATTTACAAAAGCCTACTCCAATAATAAAATTAAAATATTAAATTAAAATCAAATTGGATTGCTGTTTTCAAAGTGGATTTACAAAAGCATACTCCAATAATAAAATTAAAATATTAAATTAAAATCAAATTGGATTGCTGTTTTCAAAGTGGATTAACAAAAGCATACTCCAATAATAAAATTAAAATATTAAATTAAAATCAAATTGGATTGATGTTTTCAAAGTGGATTTACAAAAGACTACTCCAATAATAAAATTAAAATATTAAATTAAAATCAAATTGGATTGCTGTTTTCAAAGTGGATTTACAAAAGCCTACTCCAATAATAAAATTAAAATATTAAATTAAAATCAAATTGGATTGCTGTTTTCAAAGTGGATTTACAAAAGACTACTCCAATAATAAAATTAAAATATTAAATTAAAATCAAATTGGATTGCTGTTTTCAAAGTGGATTTACAAAAGCCTACTCCAATAATAAAATTAAAATATTAAATTAAAATCAAATTGGATTGCTGTTTTCAAAGAGGATTTACAAAAGCCTACTCCAATAATAAAATTAAAATATTAAATTAAAATCAAACTGGATTGCTGTTTTCAAAGTGGATTAACAAAAGCATACTCCAATAATAAAATTAGAATATTAAATTAAAATCAAATTGGATTGCTGTTTTTAAAGTGGATTAACAAAGGCATACTCCAATAATAAAATTAAAATATTAAATTAAAATCAAATTGGATTGCTGTTTTCAAAGTCGATTAACAAAGGCATACTCCAATATTAAAATTAAAATATTAAATTAAAATCAAATTGGATTCCTGTTCTTAAAGTGGATTTACAAAAGCCTACTCCAATAATAAAATTAAAATATTAAATTAAAATCAAATTGGATTGATGTTTTCAAAGTGGATTTACAAAAGACTACTCCAATAATAAAATTAAAATATTAAATTAAAATCAAATTGGATTGCTGTTTTCAAAGTGGATTTACAAAAGCATACTCCAATAATAAAATTAAAATATTAAATTAAAATCAAATTGGATTGCTGTTTTCAAAGTAGATTAACAAAGGCATACCCCAATAATAAAATTAAAATATTAAATTAAAATCAAATTGGATTGCTGTTTTAAAAGTGGATTAACAAAGGCATACTCCAATAATAAAATTTAAATATTAAATTAAAATCAAATTGGATTGCTGTTTTTAAAGTGGATTTACAAAAGCCTACTCCAATAATAAAATTAAAATATTAAATTAAAATCAAATTGGATTGATGTTTTCAAAGTGGATTTACAAAAGACTACTCCAATAATAAAATTAAAATATTAAATTAAAATCAAATTGGATTGCTGTTTTTAAAGTGGATTTACAAAAGACTACTCCAATAATAAAATTAAAATATTAAATTAAAATCAAATTGGATTGCTGTTTTCAAAGTGGATTTACAAAAGCATACTCCAATAATAAAATTAAAATATTAAATTAAAATCAAATTGGATTGCTGTTTTCAAAGTGGATTAACAAAGGCATACTCCAATAATAAAATTTAAATATTAAATTAAAATCAAATTGGATTGCTGTTTTCAAAGTGGATTTACAAAAGCCTACTCCAATAATAAAATTAAAATATTAAATTAAAATCAAATTGGATTGCTGTTTTCAAAGTGGATTTACAAAAGCATACTCCAATAATAAAATTAAAATATTAAATTAAAATCAAATTGGATTGCTGTTTTCAAAGTGGATTTACAAAAGCATACACCAATAATAAAATTAAAATATTAAATTAAAATCAAATTGGATTGATGTTTTCAAAGTGGATTTACAAAAGACTACTCCAATAATAAAATTAAAATATTAAATTAAAATCAAATTGGATTGCTGTTTTCAAAGTGGATTTACAAAAGCCTACTCCAATAATAAAATTAAAATATTAAATTAAAATCAAATTGGATTGCTGTTTTCAAAGTGGATTTACAAAAGCCTACTCCAATAATAAAATTAAAATATTAAATTAAAATCAAATTGGATTGCTGTTTTCAAAGTGGATTTACAAAAGCCTACTCCAATAATAAAATTAAAATTTTAAATTAAAATCAAATTGGATTGCTGTTTTCAAAGTGGATTAACAAAAGCCTACTCCAATAATAAAATTAAAATATTAAATTAAAATCAAATTGGATTGCTGTTTTCAAAGTGGATTAACAAAGGCATACTCCAATAATAAAATTAAAATATTAAATTAAAATCAAATTGGATTGCTGTTTTCAAAGTGGATTTACAAAAGCATACTCCAATAATAAAATTAAAATATTAAATTAAAATCAAATTGGATTGATGTTTTCAAAGTGGATTTACAAAAGCATACTCCAATAATAAAATTAAAATATTAAATTAAAATCAAATTGGATTGCTGTTTTCAAAGTGGATTTACAAAGGCATACTCCAATAATAAAATTAAAATATTAAATTAAAATCAAATTAGATTGATGTTTTCAAAGTGGATTTACAAAAGACTACTCCAATAATAAAATTAAAATATTAAATTAAAATCAAATTGGATTTCTGTTTTCAAAGTGGATTTACAAAAGCCTACTCCAATAATAAAATTAAAATATTAAATTAAAATCAAATTGGATTGCTGTTTTCAAAGTGGATTTACAAAAGCCTACTCCAATAATAAAATTAAAATATTAAATTAAAATCAAATTGGATTGCTGTTTTCAAAGTGGATTAACAAAGGAATACTCCAATAATAAAATTAGAATATTAAATTAAAATCAAACTGGATTGCTGTTTTCAAAGTGGATTAACAAAGGCATACCCCAATAATAAAATTAAAATATTAAATTAAAATCAAATTGGATTGCTGTTTTCAAAGTGGATTAACAAAGGCATACTCCAATAATAAAATTAAAATATTAAATTAAAATCAAATTGGATTCCTGTTTTTAAAGTGGATTTACAAAAGCCTACTCCAATAATAAAATTAAAATAATAAATTAAAATCAAATTGGATTGCTGTTTCAAAGTGGATTTACAAAAGACTACTCCAATAATAAAAGTAAAATATTAAATTAAAATCAAATTGGATTGCTGTTTTCAAAGTGGATTCACAAAAGCCTACTCCAATAATAAAATTAAAATATTAAATTAAAATCAAATTGGATTGCTGTTTTCAAAGTGGATTTATAAAAGCCTACTCCAATAATAAAATTAAAATATTAAATTAAAATCAAATTGGATTGCTGTTTTCAAAGTGTATTTACAAAAGCCTACTCCAATAATAAAATTAAAATATTAAATTAAAATCAAATTGGATTGCTGTTTTCAAAGTGGATTTACAAAGGCATACTCCAATAATAAAATTAAAATATTAAATTAAAATCAAATTGGATTGCTGTTTTTAAAGTGGATTTACAAAAGCCTACTCCAATAATAAAATTAAAATATTAAATTAAAATCAAATTGGATTGCTGTTTTTAAAGTGGATTTACAAAGGCATACTCCAATAATAAAATTAAAATATTAAATTAAAATCAAATTGGATTGCTATTTTCAAAGTGGATTAACAAAAGCCTACTCCAATAATAAAATTAAAATATTAAATTAAAATCAAATTGGATTGCTGTTTTCAAAGTGGATTAACAAAAGCCTACTCCAATAATAAAATTAAAATATTAAATTAAAATCAAATTGGATTGCTGTTTTCAAAGTGGATTAACAAAGGCATACTCCAATAATAAACTTAAAATATTAAATTAAAATCAAATTGGATTCCTGTTTTTAAAGTGGATTTACAAAAGCCTACTCCAATAATAAAATTAAAATATTAAATTAAAATAAAATTGAATTGCTATTTTCAAAGTGGATTTACAAAGGCATACTCCAATAATAAAATTAAAATATTAAATTAAAATCAAATTGGATTGCTGTTTTCAAAGTGGATTTACAAAAGCCTACTCCAATAATAAAATTAAAATATTAAATTAAAATCAAATTGGATTGCTGTTTTTAAAGTGGATTTACAAAGGCATACTCCAATAATAAAATTAAAATATTAAATTAAAATCAAATTGGATTGCTGTTTTCAAAGTGGATTTACAAAAGCCTACTCCAATAATAAAATTAAAATATTAAATTAAAATCAAATTGGATTGCTGTTTTCAAAGTGGATTAACAAAAGCCTACTCCAATAATAAAATTAAAATATTAAATTAAAATCAAATTGGATTGCTGTTTTCAAAGTGGATTTACAAAGGCATACTCCAATAATAAAATTAAAATATTAAATTAAAATCAAATTGGATTCCTGTTTTTAAAGTGGATTTACAAAAGCCTACTCCAATAATAAAATTAAAATATTAAATTAAAATTAAATTGGATTGATGATTTCAAAGTGGATTTACAAAAGCCTACTCCAATAATAAAATTAAAATATTAAATTAAAATCAAATTGGATTGCTGTTTTCAAAGTGGATTTAAAAAAGCCTACTCCAATAATAAAATTAAAATATTAAATTAAAATCAAATTGGATTGCTGTTTTCAAAGTGGTTTAACAAAGGCATACTCCAATAATAAAATTAAAATATTAAATTAAAATCAAATTGGATTGCTGTTTTCAAAGTGGATTAACAAAGGCATACTCCAATAATAAAATTAAAATATTAAATTAAAATCAAATTGGATTGCTGTTTTCAAAGTGGATTTACAAAGGCATACTCCAATAATAAAATTAAAATATTAAATTAAAATCAAATTGGATTGTTGTTTTCAAAGTGGATTTACAAAGGCATACTCCAATAATAAAATTAAAATATTAAATTAAAATCAAATTGGATTGCTGTTTTCAAAGTGGATTAACAAAAGCCTACTCCAATAATAAAATTAAAATATTAAATTAAAATCAAATTGGATTGCTGTTTTCAAAGTGGATTTACAAAGGCATACTCCAATAATAAAATTAAAATATTAAATTAAAATCAAATTGGATTGCAGTTTTTAAAGTGGATTTACAAAAGCCTACTCCAATAATAAAATTAAAATATTAAATTAAAATCAAATTGGATTGCTGTTTTTAAAGTGGATTTACCAAAGCCTACCCCAATAATAAAATTAAAATATTAAATTAAAATCAAATTGGATTGCTGTTTTCAAAGTGGATATACAAAAGCCTACTCCAATAATAAAATTAGAATATTAAATTAAAATCAAATTGGATTGCTGTTTTTAAAGTGGATTAACAAAGGCATACTCCAATAATAAAATTAAAATATTAAATTAAAATCAAATTGAATTGCTATTTTCAAAGTGGATTTACAAAGGCATACTCCAATAATAAAATTAAAATATTAAATTAAAATCAAATTGGATTGCTGTTTTCAAAGTGGATTTACAAAAGCCTACTCCAATAATAAAATTAAAATATTAAATTAAAATCAAATTGAATTGCTGTTTTTAAAGTGGATTTACAAAAGCCTACTCCAATAATAAAATTAAAATATTAAATTAAAATCAAATTGGATTGCTGTTTTTAAAGTGGATTTACCAAAGCCTACCCCAATAATAAAACTAAAATATTAAATTAAAATCAAATTGGATTGCTGTTTTCAAAGAGGATATGCAAAAGCCTACTCCAATAATAAAATTAGAATATTAAATTAAAATCAAATTGGATTGCTGTTTTTAAAGTGGATTAACAAAGGCATACTCCAATAATAAAATTAAAATATTAAATTAAAATCAAATTGAATTGCTATTTTCTAAGTGGATTTACAAAAGCCTACTCCAATAATAAAATTAAAATATTAAATTAAAATCAAATTGGATTGCTGTTTTCAAAGTGGATTTACAAAAGCCTACTCCAATAATAAAATTAAAATATTAAATTAAAATCAAATTGGATTGCTGTTTTCAAAGTGGATTTACAAAAGCCTACTCCAATAATAAAATTAAAATATTAAATTAAAATCAAATTGGATTGCTGTTTTCAAAGTGGATTAACAAAAGCCTACTCCAATAATAAAATTAAAATATTAAATTAAAATCAAATTGGATTGATGTTTTCAAAGTGGATTTACAAAAGCCTACTCCAATAATAAAATTAAAATATTAAATTAAAATCAAATTGGATTGCTGTTTTCAAAGTGGATTTACAAAAGCCTACTCCAATAATAAAATTAAAATATTAAATTAAAATCAAATTGGATTGCTGTTTTCAAAGTGGATTAACAAAAGCATACTCCAATAATAAAATTAAAATATTAAATTAAAATCAAATTGGATTGCTGTTTTTAAAGTGGATTTACAAAGGCATACTCCAATAATAAAATTAAAATATTAAATTAAAATCAAATTGGATTGCTGTTTTCAAAGTGGATTTACAAAAGCCTACTCCAATAATAAAATTAAAATATTAAATTAAAATCAAATTGGATTGCTGTTTTCAAAGTGGATTAACAAAGGCAAACTCCAATAATAAAATTAAAATATTAAATTAAAATCAAATTGGATTGCTGTTTTCAAAGTGGATTAACAAAGGCATACTCCAATAATAAAATTAAAATATTAAATTAAAATCAAATTGGATTGCTGTTTTCAAAGTGGATTAACAAAGGCATACTCCAATAATAAAATAAAAATATTAAATTAAAATCAAATTGGATTCCTGTTTTTAAAGTGGATTTACAAAAGCCTACTCCAATAATAAAATTAAAATATTAAATTAAAATTAAATTGGATTGATGATTTCAAAGTGGATTTACAAAAGCCTACTCCAATAATAAAATTAAAATATTAAATTAAAATCAAATTGGATTGCTGTTTTCAAAGTGGATTTACAAAAGCCTACTCCAATAATAAAATTAAAATATTAAATTAAAATCAAATTGGATTGCTGTTATCAAAGTGGTTTAACAAAGGCATACTCCAATAATAAAATTAAATATTAAATTAAAATCAAATTGGATTGCTGTTTTCAAAGTGGATTAACAAAGGCATACTCCAATAATAAAATTAAAATATTAAATTAAAATCAAATTGGATTGCTGTTTTCAAAGTGGATTTACAAAGGCATACTCCAATAATAAAATTAAAATATTAAATTAAAATCAAATTGGATTGTTGTTTTCAAAGTGGATTTACAAAGGCATACTCCAATAATAAAATTAAAATATTAAATTAAAATCAAATTGGATTGCTGTTTTCAAAGTGGATTAACAAAAGCCTACTCCAATAATAAAATTAAAATATTAAATTAAAATCAAATTGGATTGCTGTTTTCAAAGTGGATTAACAAAGGCATACTCCAATAATAAACTTAAAATATTAAATTAAAATCAAATTGGATTCCTGTTTTTAAAGTGGATTTACAAAAGCCTACTCCAATAATAAAATTAAAATATTAAATTAAAATAAAATTGAATTGCTATTTTCAAAGTGGATTTACAAAGGCATACTCCAATAATAAAATTAAAATATTAAATTAAAATCAAATTGGATTGCTGTTTTCAAAGTGGATTTACAAAAGCCTACTCCAATAATAAAATTAAAATATTAAATTAAAATCAAATTGGATTGCTGTTTTTAAAGTGGATTTACAAAGGCATACTCCAATAATAAAATTAAAATATTAAATTAAAATCAAATTGGATTGCTGTTTTCAAAGTGGATTTACAAAAGCCTACTCCAATAATAAAATTAAAATATTAAATTAAAATCAAATTGGATTGCTGTTTTCAAAGTGGATTAACAAAGGCATACTCCAATAATAAAATTAAAATATTAAATTAAAATCAAATTGGATTCCTGTTTTTAAAGTGGATTTACAAAAGCCTACTCCAATAATAAAATTAAAATAATAAATTAAAATCAAATTGGATTGCTGTTTCAAAGTGGATTTACAAAAGACTACTCCAATAATAAAAGTAAAATATTAAATTAAAATTAAATTGGATTGCTGTTTTCAAAGTGGATTCACAAAAGCCTACTCCAATAATAAAATTAAAATATTAAATTAAAATCAAATTGGATTGCTGTTTTCAAAGTGGATTTATAAAAGCCTACTCCAATAATAAAATTAAAATATTAAATTAAAATCAAATTGGATTGCTGTTTTCAAAGTGGATTTACAAAAGCCTACTCCAATAATAAAATTAAAATATTAAATTAAAATCAAATTGGATTGCTGTTTTCAAAGTGGATTTACAAAGGCATACTCCAATAATAAAATTAAAATATTAAATTAAAATCAAATTGGATTGCTGTTTTTAAAGTGGATTTACAAAAGCCTACTCCAATAATAAAATTAAAATATTAAATTAAAATCAAATTGGATTGCTGTTTTTAAAGTGGATTTACAAAGGCATACTCCAATAATAAAATTAAAATATTAAATTAAAATCAAATTGGATTGCTATTTTCAAAGTGGATTAACAAAAGCCTACTCCAATAATAAAATTAAAATATTAAATTAAAATCAAATTGGATTGCTGTTTTCAAAGTGGATTAACAAAAGCCTACTCCAATAATAAAATTAAAATATTAAATTAAAATCAAATTGGATTGCTGTTTTCAAAGTGGATTAACAAAGGCATACTCCAATAATAAACTTAAAATATTAAATTAAAATCAAATTGGATTCCTGTTTTTAAAGTGGATTTACAAAAGCCTACTCCAATAATAAAATTAAAATATTAAATTAAAATAAAATTGAATTGCTATTTTCAAAGTGGATTTACAAAGGCATACTCCAATAATAAAATTAAAATATTAAATTAAAATCAAATTGGATTGCTGTTTTCAAAGTGGATTTACAAAAGCCTACTCCAATAATAAAATTAAAATATTAAATTAAAATCAAATTGGATTGCTGTTTTTAAAGTGGATTTACAAAGGCATACCCCAATAATAAAATTAAAATATTAAATTAAAATCAAATTGGATTGCTGTTTTCAAAGTGGATTTACAAAAGCCTACTCCAATAATAAAATTAAAATATTAAATTAAAATCAAATTGGATTGCTGTTTTCAAAGTGGATTAACAAAAGCCTACTCCAATAATAAAATTAAAATATTAAATTAAAATCAAATTGGATTGCTGTTTTCAAAGTGGATTTACAAAGGCATACTCCAATAATAAAATTAAAATATTAAATTAAAATCAAATTGGATTCCTGTTTTTAAAGTGGATTTACAAAAGCCTACTCCAATAATAAAATTAAAATATTAAATTAAAATTAAATTGGATTGATGATTTCAAAGTGGATTTACAAAAGCCTACTCCAATAATAAAATTAAAATATTAAATTAAAATCAAATTGGATTGCTGTTTTCAAAGTGGATTTACAAAAGCCTACTCCAATAATAAAATTAAAATATTAAATTAAAATCAAATTGGATTGCTGTTTTCAAAGTGGTTTAACAAAGGCATACTCCAATAATAAAATTAAAATATTAAATTAAAATCAAATTGGATTGCTGTTTTCAAAGTGGATTAACAAAGGCATACTCCAATAATAAAATTAAAATATTAAATTAAAATCAAATTGGATTGCTGTTTTCAAAGTGGATTTACAAAGGCATACTCCAATAATAAAATTAAAATATTAAATTAAAATCAAATTGGATTGTTGTTTTCAAAGTGGATTTACAAAGGCATACTCCAATAATAAAATTAAAATATTAAATTAAAATCAAATTGGATTGCTGTTTTCAAAGTGGATTAACAAAAGCCTACTCCAATAATAAAATTAAAATATTAAATTAAAATCAAATTGGATTGCTGTTTTCAAAGTGGATTTACAAAGGCATACTCCAATAATAAAATTAAAATATTAAATTAAAATCAAATTGGATTGCTGTTTTTAAAGTGGATTTACAAAAGCCTACTCCAATAATAAAATTAAAATATTAAATTAAAATCAAATTGGATTGCTGTTTTTAAAGTGGATTTACCAAAGCCTACCCCAATAATAAAATTAAAATATTAAATTAAAATCAAATTGGATTGCTGTTTTCAAAGTGGATATACAAAAGCCTACTCCAATAATAAAATTAGAATATTAAATTAAAATCAAATTGGATTGCTGTTTTTAAAGTGGATTAACAAAGGCATACTCCAATAATAAAATTAAAATATTAAATTAAAATCAAATTGAATTGCTATTTTCAAAGTGGATTTACAAAGGCATACTCCAATAATAAAATTAAAATATTAAATTAAAATCAAATTGGATTGCTGTTTTCAAAGTGGATTTACAAAAGCTTACTCCAATAATAAAATTAAAATATTAAATTAAAATCAAATTTGATTGATGTTTTTAAAGTGGATTTACAAAAGCCTACTCCAATAATAAAATTAAAATATTAAATTAAAATCAAATTGGATTGCTGTTTTTAAAGTGGATTTACCAAAGCCTACCCCAATAATAAAACTAAAATATTAAATTAAAATCAAATTGGATTGCTGTTTTCAAAGAGGATATGCAAAAGCCTACTCCAATAATAAAATTAGAATATTAAATTAAAATCAAATTGGATTGCTGTTTTTAAAGTGGATTAACAAAGGCATACTCCAATAATAAAATTAAAATATTAAATTAAAATCAAATTGAATTGCTATTTTCTAAGTGGATTTACAAAAGCCTACTCCAATAATAAAATTAAAATATTAAATTAAAATCAAATTGGATTGCTGTTTTCAAAGTGGATTTACAAAAGCCTACTCCAATAATAAAATTAAAATATTAAATTAAAATCAAATTGGATTGCTGTTTTCAAAGTGGATTTACAAAAGCCTACTCCAATAATAAAATTAAAATATTAAATTAAAATCAAATTGGATTGCTGTTTTCAAAGTGGATTTACAAAAGCCTACTCCAATAATAAAATTAAAATATTAAATTAAAATCAAATTGGATTGCTGTTTTCAAAGTGGATTAACAAAAGCCTACTCCAATAATAAAATTAAAATATTAAATTAAAATCAAATTGGATTGATGTTTTCAAAGTGGATTTACAAAAGCCTACTCCAATAATAAAATTAAAATATTAAATTAAAATCAAATTGGATTGCTGTTTTCAAAGTGGATTTACAAAAGCCTACTCCAATAATAAAATTAAAATATTAAATTAAAATCAAATTGGATTGCTGTTTTCAAAGTGGATTAACAAAAGCATACTCCAATAATAAAATTAAAATATTAAATTAAAATCAAATTGGATTGCTGTTTTTAAAGTGGATTTACAAAGGCATACTCCAATAATAAAATTAAAATATTAAATTAAAATCAAATTGGATTGCTGTTTTCAAAGTGGATTTACAAAAGCCTACTCCAATAATAAAATTAAAATATTAAATTAAAATCAAATTGGATTGCTGTTTTCAAAGTGGATTAACAAAGGCAAACTCCAATAATAAAATTAAAATATTAAATTAAAATCAAATTGGATTGCTGTTTTCAAAGTGGATTAACAAAGGCATACTCCAATAATAAAATTAAAATATTAAATTAAAATCAAATTGGATTGCTGTTTTCAAAGTGGATTAACAAAGGCATACTCCAATAATAAAATTAAAATATTAAATTAAAATCAAATTGGATTGCTGTTTTAAAGTGGATTTACAAAGGCATACTCCAATAATAAAATTAAAATATTAAATTAAAATCAAATTGGATTGCTGTTTTCAAAGTGGATTAACAAAAGCCTACTCCAATAATAAAATTAAAATATTAAATTAAAATCAAATTGGATTGCTGTTTTCAAAGTGGATTTACAAAGGCATACTCCAATAATAAAATTAAAATATTAAATTAAAATCAAATTGGATTCCTGTTTTTAAAGTGGATTTACAAAAGCCTACTCCAATAATAAAATTAAAATATTAATTTAAAATCAAATTGGATTGATGTTTTCAAAGTGGATTTACAAAAGACTACTCCAATAATAAAATTAAAATATTAAATTAAAATCAAATTGGATTGCTGTTTTCAAAGTGGATTTACAAAAGCCTACTCCAATAATAAAATTAAAATATTAAATTAAAATCAAATTGGATTGCTGTTTTCAAAGTGGATTTACAAAAGCCTAATCCAATAATAAAATTAAAATATTAAATTAAAATCAAATTGGATTGCTGTTTTCAAAGTGGATTAACAAAGGCATACTCCAATAATAAAATTAAAATATTAAATTAAAATCAAATTGGATTGCTGTTTTTAAAGTGGATTTACAAAGGCATACTCCAATAATAAAATTAAAATATTAAATTAAAATCAAATTGGATTGCTGTTTTCAAAGTGGATTAACAAAAGCCTACTCCAATAATAAAATTAAAATATTAAATTAAAATCAAATTGGATTGCTGTTTTCAAAGTGGATTTACAAAAGCCTACTCCAATAATAAAATTAAAATATTAAATTAAAATCAAATTGGATTGCTGTTTTCAAAGTGGATTAACAAAAGCCTACTCCAATAATAAAATTAAAATATTAAATTAAAATCAAATTGGATTGATGTTTTCAAAGTGGATTTAACTACTCCAATAATAAAATTAAAATATTAAATTAAAATCAAATTGGATTGCTGTTTTTAAAGTGGATTTACAAAGGCATCCTCCAATAATAAAATTAAAATATTAAATTAAAATCAAATTGGATTGCTGTTTTCAAAGTGGATTTACAAAAGCCTACTCAAATAATAAAATTAAAATATTAAATTAAAATCAAATTGGATTGCTGTTTTCAAAGTGGATTTACAAAAGCATACTCCAATAATAAAATTAAAATATTAAATTAAAATCAAATTGAATTGCTGTTTTCAAAGTGGATTAACAAAGGCATACTCCAATAATAAAATTTAAATATTAAATTAAAATCAAATTGGATTGCTGTTTTCAAAGTGGATTTACAAAAGCCTACTCCAATAATAAAATTAAAATATTAAATTAAAATCAAATTGGATTGCTGTTTTCAAAGTGGATTTACAAAAGCATACTCCAATAATAAAATTAAAATATTAAATTAAAATCAAATTGGATTGCTGTTTTCAAAGTGGATTTACAAAAGCATACTCCAATAATAAAATTAAAATATTAAATTAAAATCAAATTGGATTGATGTTTTCAAAGTGGATTTACAAAAGACTACTCCAATAATAAAATTAAAATATTAAATTAAAATCAAATTGGATTGCTGTTTTCAAAGTGGATTTACAAAAGCCTTCTCCAATAATAAAATTAAAATATTAAATTAAAATCAAATTGGATTGCTGTTTTCAAAGTGGATTTATAAAAGCCTACTCCAATAATAAAATTAAAATATTAAATTAAAATCAAATTGGATTGCTGTTTTCAAAGTGGATTTACAAAAGCCTACTCCAATAATAAAATTAAAATATTAAATTAAAATCAAATTGGATTGCTGTTTTCAAAGTGGATTTACAAAGGCATACTCCAATAATAAAATTAAAATATTAAATTAAAATCAAATTGGATTGCTGTTTTTAAAGTGGATTTACAAAAGCCTACTCCAATAATAAAATTAAAATATTAAATTAAAATCAAATTGGATTGCTGTTTTTAAAGTGGATTTACAAAGGCATACTCCAATAATAAAATTAAAATATTAAATTAAAATCAAATTGGATTGCTATTTTCAAAGTGGATTAACAAAAGCCTACTCCAATAATAAAATTAAAATATTAAATTAAAATCAAATTGGATTGCTGTTTTCAAAGTGGATTAACAAAAGCCTACTCCAATAATAAAATTAAAATATTAAATTAAAATCAAATTGGATTGCTGTTTTCAAAGTGGATTAACAAAGGCATACTCCAATAATAAACTTAAAATATTAAATTAAAATCAAATTGGATTCCTGTTTTTAAAGTGGATTTACAAAAGCCTACTCCAATAATAAAATTAAAATATTAAATTAAAATAAAATTGAATTGCTATTTTCAAAGTGGATTTACAAAGGCATACTCCAATAATAAAATTAAAATATTAAATTAAAATCAAATTGGATTGCTGTTTTCAAAGTGGATTTACAAAAGCCTACTCCAATAATAAAATTAAAATATTAAATTAAAATCAAATTGGATTGCTGTTTTTAAAGTGGATTTACAAAGGCATACTCCAATAATAAAATTAAAATATTAAATTAAAATCAAATTGGATTGCTGTTTTCAAAGTGGATTTACAAAAGCCTACTCCAATAATAAAATTAAAATATTAAATTAAAATCAAATTGGATTGCTGTTTTCAAAGTGGATTAACAAAAGCCTACTCCAATAATAAAATTAAAATATTAAATTAAAATCAAATTGGATTGCTGTTTTCAAAGTGGATTTACAAAGGCATACTCCAATAATAAAATTAAAATATTAAATTAAAATCAAATTGGATTCCTGTTTTTAAAGTGGATTTACAAAAGCCTACTCCAATAATAAAATTAAAATATTAAATTAAAATTAAATTGGATTGATGATTTCAAAGTGGATTTACAAAAGCCTACTCCAATAATAAAATTAAAATATTAAATTAAAATCAAATTGGATTGCTGTTTTCAAAGTGGATTTACAAAAGCCTACTCCAATAATAAAATTAAAATATTAAATTAAAATCAAATTGGATTGCTGTTTTCAAAGTGGTTTAACAAAGGCATACTCCAATAATAAAATTAAAATATTAAATTAAAATCAAATTGGATTGCTGTTTTCAAAGTGGATTAACAAAGGCATACTCCAATAATAAAATTAAAATATTAAATTAAAATCAAATTGGATTGCTGTTTTCAAAGTGGATTTACAAAGGCATACTCCAATAATAAAATTAAAATATTAAATTAAAATCAAATTGGATTGTTGTTTTCAAAGTGGATTTACAAAGGCATACTCCAATAATAAAATTAAAATATTAAATTAAAATCAAATTGGATTGCTGTTTTCAAAGTGGATTAACAAAAGCCTACTCCAATAATAAAATTAAAATATTAAATTAAAATCAAATTGGATTGCTGTTTTCAAAGTGGATTTACAAAGGCATACTCCAATAATAAAATTAAAATATTAAATTAAAATCAAATTGGATTGCTGTTTTTAAAGTGGATTTACAAAAGCCTACTCCAATAATAAAATTAAAATATTAAATTAAAATCAAATTGGATTGCTGTTTTTAAAGTGGATTTACCAAAGCCTACCCCAATAATAAAATTAAAATATTAAATTAAAATCAAATTGGATTGCTGTTTTCAAAGTGGATATACAAAAGCCTACTCCAATAATAAAATTAGAATATTAAATTAAAATCAAATTGGATTGCTGTTTTTAAAGTGGATTAACAAAGGCATACTCCAATAATAAAATTAAAATATTAAATTAAAATCAAATTGAATTGCTATTTTCAAAGTGGATTTACAAAGGCATACTCCAATAATAAAATTAAAATATTAAATTAAAATCAAATTGGATTGCTGTTTTCAAAGTGGATTTACAAAAGCCTACTCCAATAATAAAATTAAAATATTAAATTAAAATCAAATTTGATTGATGTTTTTAAAGTGGATTTACAAAAGCCTACTCCAATAATAAAATTAAAATATTAAATTAAAATCAAATTGGATTGCTGTTTTTAAAGTGGATTTACCAAAGCCTACCCCAATAATAAAACTAAAATATTAAATTAAAATCAAATTGGATTGCTGTTTTCAAAGAGGATATGCAAAAGCCTACTCCAATAATAAAATTAGAATATTAAATTAAAATCAAATTGGATTGCTGTTTTCAAAGTGGATTAACAAAGGCATACTCCAATAATAAAATTAAAATATTAAATTAAAATCAAATTGAAATGCTATTTTCTAAGTGGATTTACAAAAGCCTACTCCAATAATAAAATTAAAATATTAAATTAAAATCAAATTGGATTGCTGTTTTCAAAGTGGATTTACAAAAGCCTACTCCAATAATAAAATTAAAATATTAAATTAAAATCAAATTGGATTGCTGTTTTCAAAGTGGATTTACAAAAGCCTACTCCAATAATAAAATTAAAATATTAAATTAAAATCAAATTGGATTGCTGTTTTCAAAGTGGATTTACAGAAGCCTACTCCAATAATAAAATTAAAATATTAAATTAAAATCAAATTGGATTGCTGTTTTCAAAGTGGATTAACAAAAGCCTACTCCAATAATAAAATTAAAATATTAAATTAAAATCAAATTGGATTGATGTTTTCAAAGTGGATTTACAAAAGCCTACTCCAATAATAAAATTAAAATATTAAATTAAAATCAAATTGGATTGCTGTTTTCAAAGTGGATTTACAAAAGCCTACTCCAATAATAAAATTAAAATATTAAATTAAAATCAAATTGGATTGCTGTTTTCAAAGTGGATTAACAAAAGCATACTCCAATAATAAAATTAAAATATTAAATTAAAATCAAATTGGATTGCTGTTTTTAAAGTGGATTTACAAAGGCATACTCCAATAATAAAATTAAAATATTAAATTAAAATCAAATTGGATTGCTGTTTTCAAAGTGGATTTACAAAAGCCTACTCCAATAATAAAATTAAAATATTAAATTAAAATCAAATTGGATTGCTGTTTTCAAAGTGGATTAACAAAGGCAAACTCCAATAATAAAATTAAAATATTAAATTAAAATCAAATTGGATTGCTGTTTTCAAAGTGGATTAACAAAGGCATACTCCAATAATAAAATTAAAATATTAAATTAAAATCAAATTGGATTGCTGTTTCCAAAGTGGATTAACAAAGGCATACTCCAATAATAAAATTAAAATATTAAATTAAAATCAAATTGGATTGCTGTTTTAAAGTGGATTTACAAAGGCATACTCCAATAATAAAATTAAAATATTAAATTAAAATCAAATTGGATTGCTGTTTTCAAAGTGGATTAACAAAAGCCTACTCCAATAATAAAATTAAAATATTAAATTAAAATCAAATTGGATTGCTGTTTTCAAAGTGGATTTACAAAGGCATACTCCAATAATAAAATTAAAATATTAAATTAAAATCAAATTGGATTCCTGTTTTTAAAGTGGATTTACAAAAGCCTACTCCAATAATAAAATTAAAATATTAATTTAAAATCAAATTGGATTGATGTTTTCAAAGTGGATTTACAAAAGACTACTCCAATAATAAAATTAAAATATTAAATTAAAATCAAATTGGATTGCTGTTTTCAAAGTGGATTTACAAAAGCCTACTCCAATAATAAAATTAAAATATTAAATTAAAATCAAATTGGATTGCTGTTTTCAAAGTGGATTTACAAAAGCCTAATCCAATAATAAAATTAAAATATTAAATTAAAATCAAATTGGATTGCTGTTTTCAAAGTGGATTAACAAAGGCATACTCCAATAATAAAATTAAAATATTAAATTAAAATCAAATTGGATTGCTGTTTTTAAAGTGGATTTACAAAGGCATACTCCAATAATAAAATTAAAATATTAAATTAAAATCAAATTGGATTGCTGTTTTCAAAGTGGATTAACAAAAGCCTACTCCAATAATAAAATTAAAATATTAAATTAAAATCAAATTGGATTGCTGTTTTCAAAGTGGATTTACAAAAGCCTACTCCAATAATAAAATTAAAATATTAAATTAAAATCAAATTGGATTGCTGTTTTCAAAGTGGATTAACAAAAGCCTACTCCAATAATAAAATTAAAATATTAAATTAAAATCAAATTGGATTGATGTTTTCAAAGTGGATTTACAAAAGACTACTCCAATAATAAAATTAAAATATTAAATTAAAATCAAATTGGATTGCTGTTTTTAAAGTGGATTTACAAAGGCATCCTCCAATAATAAAATTAAAATATTAAATTAAAATCAAATTGGATTGCTGTTTTCAAAGTGGATTTACAAAAGCCTACTCAAATAATAAAATTAAAATATTAAATTAAAATCAAATTGGATTGCTGTTTTCAAAGTGGATTTACAAAAGCATACTCCAATAATAAAATTAAAATATTAAATTAAAATCAAATTGAATTGCTGTTTTCAAAGTGGATTAACAAAGGCATACTCCAATAATAAAATTTAAATATTAAATTAAAATCAAATTGGATTGCTGTTTTCAAAGTGGATTTACAAAAGCCTACTCCAATAATAAAATTAAAATATTAAATTAAAATCAAATTGGATTGCTGTTTTCAAAGTGGATTTACAAAAGCATACTCCAATAATAAAATTAAAATATTAAATTAAAATCAAATTGGATTGCTGTTTTCAAAGTGGATTTACAAAAGCATACTCCAATAATAAAATTAAAATATTAAATTAAAATCAAATTGGATTGATGTTTTCAAAGTGGATTTACAAAAGACTACTCCAATAATAAAATTAAAATATTAAATTAAAATCAAATTGGATTGCTGTTTTCAAAGTGGATTTACAAAAGCCTTCTCCAATAATAAAATTAAAATATTAAATTAAAATCAAATTGGATTGCTGTTTTCAAAGTGGATTTACAAAGCCTACTCCAATAATAAAATTAAAATATTAAATTAAAATCAAATTGGATTGATGTTTTCAAAGTGGATTTACAAAAGCCTACTCCAATAATAAAATTAAAATATTAAATTAAAATCAAATTGGATTGCTGTTTTCAAAGTGGATTAACAAAAGCCTACTCCAATAATAAAATTAAAATATTAAATTAAAATCAAATTGGATTGCTGTTTTCAAAGTGATTAACAAAGGCATACTCCAATAATAAAATTAAAATATTAAATTAAAATCAAATTGGATTGCTGTTTTCAAAGTGGATTTACAAAAGCCTACTCCAATAATAAAATTAAAATATTAAATTAAAATCAAATTGGATTGCTGTTTTCAAAGTGGATTTACAAAAGCCTACTCCAATAATAAAATTAAAATATTAAATTAAAATCAAATTGGATTGCTGTTTTTAAAGTGGATTTACAAAGGCATACTCCAATAATAAAATTAAAATATTAAATTAAAATCAAATTGGATTGCTGTTTTTAAAGTGGATTTACAAAGGCATACTCCAATAATAAAATTAAAATATTAAATTAAAATCAAATTGGATTGCTGTTTTCAAAATGGATTAACAAAAGCCTACTCCAATAATAAAATTAAAATATTAAATTAAAATCAAATTGGATTGCTGTTTTCAAAGTGGATTTACAAAAGCCTACTCCAATAATAAAATTAAAATATTAAATTAAAATCAAATTGGATTGCTGTTTTCAAAGTGGATTAACAAAAGCCTACTCCAATAATAAAATTAAAATATTAAATTAAAATCAAATTGGATTGATGTTTTCAAAGTGGATTTACAAAAGACTACTCCAATAATAAAATTAAAATATTAAATTAAAATCAAATTGGATTGCTGTTTTTAAAGTGGATTTACAAAGGCATACTCCAATAATAAAATTAAAATATTAAATTAAAATCAAATTGGATTGCTGTTTTCAAAGTGGATTTACAAAAGCCTACTCAAATAATAAAATTAAAATATTAAATTAAAATCAAATTGGATTGCTGTTTCAAAGTGGATTTACAAAAGCATACTCCAATAATAAAATTAAAATATTAAATTAAAATCAAATTGAATTGCTGTTTTCAAAGTGGATTAACAAAGGCATACTCCAATAATAAAATTAAAATATTAAATTAAAATCAAATTGGATTGCTGTTTTCAAAGTGGATTTACAAAAGCATACTCCAATAATAAAATTAAAATATTAAATTAAAATCAAATTGGATTGCTGTTTTCAAAGTGGATTTACAAAAGCATACTCCAATAATAAAATTAAAATATTAAATTAAAATCAAATTGGATTGCTGTTTTCAAAGTGGATTTACAAAAGCATACTCCAATAATAAAATTAAAATATTAAATTAAAATCAAATTGGATTGATGTTTTCAAAGTGGATTTACAAAAGACTACTCCAATAATAAAATTAAAATATTAAATTAAAATCAAATTGGATTGCTGTTTTCAAAGTGGATTTACAAAAGCCTACTCCAATAATAAAATTAAAATATTAAATTAAAATCAAATTGGATTGCTGTTTTCAAAGTGGATTTACAAAAGCCTACTCCAATAATAAAATTAAAATATTAAATTAAAATCAAATTGGATTGCTGTTTTCAAAGTGGATTTACAAAAGCCTACTCCAATAATAAAATTAAAATATTAAATTAAAATCAAATTGGATTGCTGTTTTCAAAGTGGATTAACAAAAGCCTACTCCAATAATAAAATTAAAATATTAAATTAAAATCAAATTGGATTGCTGTTTTCAAAGTGGATTAACAAAGGCATACTCTAATAATAAAATTAAAATATTAAATTAAAATCAAATTGGATTGCTGTTTTCAAAGTGGATTTACAAAAGCATACTCCAATAATAAAATTAAAATATTAAATTAAAATCAAATTGGATTGCTGTTTTCAAAGTGGATTTACAAAAGCATACTCCAATAATAAAATTAAAATATTAAATTAAAATCAAATTGGATTGCTGTTTTCAAAGTGGATTTACAAAGGCATACTCCAATAATAAAATTAAAATATTAAATTAAAATCAAATTGGATTGATGTTTCAAAGTGGATTTACAAAAGACTACTCCAATAATAAAATTAAAATATTAAATTAAAATCAAATTGGATTCCTGTTTTCAAAGTGGATTTACAAAAGCCTACTCCAATAATAAAATTAAAATATTAAATTAAAATCAAATTGGATTGCTGTTTTCAAAGTGGATTAACAAAGGCATACTCCAATAATAAAATTAAAATATTAAATTAAAATCAAATTGGATTGCTGTTTTCAAAGTGGATTAACAAAGGCATACTCCAATAATAAAATTAATATATTAAATTAAAATCAAATTGGATTGCTGTTTTCAAAGTGGATTAACAAAGGCATACCCCAATAATAAAATTAAAATATTAAATTAAAATCAAATTGGATTGCTGTTTTCAAAGTGGATTAACAAAGGCATACTCCAATAATAAAATTAAAATATTAAATTAAAATTAAATTGGATTGCTGTTTTTAAAGTGGATTTACCAAAGCCTACCCCAATAATAAAATTAAAATATTAAATTAAAATCAAATTGGATTGCTGTTTTCAAAGTGGATATACAAAAGCCTACTCCAATAATAAAATTAGAATATTAAATTAAATCAAATTGGATTGCTGTTTTCAAAGTGGATTAACAAAGGCATACTCCAATAATAATATTAAAATATTAAATTAAAATCAAATTGAATTGCTATTTTCAAAGTGGATTTACAAAGGCATACTGCAATAATAAAATTAAAATATTAAATTAAAATCAAATTGGATTGCTGTTTTCAAAGTGGATTTACAAAAGCCTACTCCAATAATAAAATTAAAATATTAAATTAAAATCAAATTGGATTGCTGTTTTCAAAGTGGATTTACAAAAGCCTACTCCAATAATAAAATTAAAATATTAAATTAAAATCAAATTGGATTGCTGTTCTCAAAGTGGATTTACAAAAGCCTACTCCAATAATAAAATTAAAATATTAAATTAAAATCAAATTGGATTGCTGTTTTCAAAGTGGATTAACAAAAGCCTACTCCAACAATAAAATTAAAATATTAAATTAAAATCAAATTGGATTGCTGTTTTCAAAGTGGATTAACAAAGGCATACTCCAATAATAAAATTAAAATATTAAATTAAAATCAAATTGGATTGCTGTTTTTAAAGTGGATTTACAAAAGCCTACTCCAATAATAAAATTAAAATATTAAATTAAAATCAAATTGGATTGATGTTTTAAAAGTGGATTTACAAAAGCCTACTCCAATAATAAAATTAAAATATTAAATTAAAATCAAATTGGATTGCTGTTTCCAAAGTGGATTTACAAAGGCCTACTCCAATAATAAAATTAAAATATTAAATTAAAATCAAATTGGATTGCTGTTTTCAAAGTGGATTAACAAAGGCATACTCCAATAATAAAATTAAAATATTAAATTAAAATCAAATTGGATTGCTGTTTTCAAAATGGATTAACAAAGGCCTACTCCAATAATAAAATTAAAATATTAAATTAAAATCAAATTGGATTGCTGTTTTCAAAGTGGATTAACAAAGGCATACTCCAATAATAAAATTAAAATATTAAATTAAAATCAAATTGGATTGCTGTTTTTAAAGTGGATTTACAAAGGCATACTCCAATAATAAAATTAAAATATTAAATTAAAATCAAATTGGATTGCTGTTTTCAAAGTGGATTTACAAAAGCCTACTCCAATAATAAAATTAAAATATTAAATTAAAATCAAATTGGATTGCTGTTTTCAAAGTGGATTAACAAAGGCATACTCCAATAATAAAATTAAAATATTAAATTAAAATCAAATTGGATTGCTGTTTTCAAAGTGGATTAACAAAGGCATACTCCAATAATAAAATTAAAATATTAAATTAAAATCAAATTGGATTGCTGTTTTCAAAGTGGATTAACAAAGGCATACTCCAATAATAAAATTAAAATATTAAATTAAAATCAAATTGGATTGCTGTTTTTAAAGTGGATTTACAAAGGCATACTCCAATAATAAAATTAAAATATTAAATTAAAATCAAATTGGATTGCTGTTTTCAAAGTGGATTAACAAAAGCCTACTCCAATAATAAAATTAAAATATTAAATTAAAATCAAATTGGATTGCTGTTTTCAAAGTGGATTTACAAAGGCATACTCCAATAATAAAATTAAAATATTAAATTAAAATCAAATTGGATTGCTGTTTTTAAAGTGGATTTACAAAAGCCTACTCCAATAATAAAATTAAAATATTAAATTAAAATCAAATTGGATTGATGTTTTCAAAGTGGATTTACAAAAGACTACTCCAATAAAAAAATTAAAATATTAAATTAAAATCAAATTGGATTGCTGTTTTCAAAGTGGATTTACAAAAGCCTACTCCAATAATAAAATTAAAATATTAAATTAAAATCAAATTGGATTGCTGTTTTCAAGGTGGATTTACAAAAGCCTACTCCAATAATAAAATTAAAATATTAAATTAAAATCAAATTGGATTGCTGTTTTCAAAGTGGATTTACAAAGGCATACTCCAATAATAAAATTAAAATATTAAATTAAAATCAAATTGGATTGCTGTTTTCAAAGTGGATTAACAAAAGCCTACTCCAATAATAAAATTAAAATATTAAATTAAAATCAAATTGGATTGCTGTTTTTAAAGTGGATTTACAAAGGCATACTCCAATAATAAAATTAAAATATTAAATTAAAATCAAATTGGATTGCTGTTTTTAAAGTGGATTTACAAAAGCCTACTCCAATAATAAAATTAAAATATTAAATTAAAATCAAATTGGATTGCTGTTTTTAAAGTGGATTTACCAAAGCCTACTCCAATAATAAAATTAAAATATTAAATTAAAATCAAATTGGATTGATGTTTTCAAAGTGGATTTACAAAAGACTACTCCAATAATAAAATTAAAATATTAAATTAAAATCAAATTGGATTGCTGTTTTCAAAGTGGATTTACAAAAGCCTACTCCAATAATAAAATTAAAATATTAATTTAAAATCAAATTGGATTGCTGTTTTCAAAGTGGATTTACAAAAGCCTACTCCAATAATAAAATTAAAATATTAAATTAAAATCAAATTGGATTGCTGTTTTCAAAGTGGATTTACAAAGGCATACTCCAATAATAAAATTAAAATATTAAATTAAAATCAAATTGGATTGCTGTTTTCAAAGTGGATTAACAAACGCCTACTCCAATAATAAAATTAAAATATTAAATTAAAATCAAATTGGATTGCTGTTTTTAAAGTGGATTTACAAAGGCATACTCCAATAATAAAATTAAAATATTAAATTAAAATCAAATTGGATTGCTGTTTTTAAAGTGGATTTAAAAAAGACTACTCCAATAATAAAATTAAAATATTAAATTAAAATCAAATTGGATTGCTGTTTTTAAAGTGGATTTACAAAGGCATACTCCAATAATAAAATTAAAATATTAAATTAAAATCAAATTGGATTGCTGTTTTCAAAGTGGATTTACAAAAGCCTACTCAAATAATAAAATTAAAATATTAAATTAAAATCAAATTGGATTGCTGTTTTCAAAGTGGATTTACAAAAGCATACTCCAATAATAAAATTAAAATATTAAATTAAAATCAAATTGAATTGCTGTTTTCAAAGTGGATTAACAAAGGCCTACTCCAATAATAAAATTTAAATATTAAATTAAAATCAAATTGGATTGCTGTTTTCAAAGTGGATTTACAAAAGCCTACTCCAATAATAAAATTAAAATATTAAATTAAAATCAAATTGGATTGCTGTTTTCAAAGTGGATTTACAAAAGCATACTCCAATAATAAAATTAAAATATTAAATTAAAATCAAATTGGATTGCTGTTTTCAAAGTGGATTTACAAAAGCATACTCCAATAATAAAATTAAAATATTAAATTAAAATCAAATTGGATTGATGTTTTCAAAGTGGATTTAGAAAAGACTACTCCAATAATAAAATTAAAATATTAAATTAAAATCAAATTGGATTGCTGTTTTCAAAGTGGATTTACAAAAGCCTACTCCAATAATAAAATTAAAATATTAAATTAAAATCAAATTGGATTGCTGTTTTCAAAGTGGATTTACAAAAGCCTACTCCAATAATAAAATTAAAATATTAAATTAAAATCAAATTGGATTGCTGTTTTCAAAGTGGATTTACAAAAGCCTACTCCAATAATAAAATTAAAATATTAAATTAAAATCAAATTGGATTGCTGTTTTCAAAGTGGATTAACAAAAGCCTACTCCAATAATAAAATTAAAATATTAAATTAAAATCAAATTGGATTGCTGTTTTCAAAGTGGATTAACAAAGGCATACTCCAATAATAAAATTAAAATATTAAATTAAAATCAAATTGGATTGCTGTTTTCAAAGTGGATTTACAAAAGCATACTCCAATAATAAAATTAAAATATTAAATTAAAATCAAATTGGATTGCTGTTTTCAAAGTGGATTTACAAAAGCATACTCCAATAATAAAATTAAAATATTAAATTAAAATCAAATTGGATTGCTGTTTTCAAAGTGGATTTACAAAGGCATACTCCAATAATAAAATTAAAATATTAAATTAAAATCAAATTGGATTGATGTTTTCAAAGTGGATTTACAAAAGACTACTCCAATAATAAAATTAAAATATTAAATTAAAATCAAATTGGATTCCTGTTTTCAAAGTGGATTTACAAAAGCCTACTCCAATAATAAAATTAAAATATTAAATTAAAATCAAATTGGATTGCAGTTTTCAAAGTGGATTAACAAAGGCATACTCCAATAATAAAATTAAAATATTAAATTAAAATCAAATTGGATTGCTGTTTTCAAAGTGGATTAACAAAGGCATACTCCAATAATAAAATTAGAAAATTAAATTAAAATCAAATTGGATTGCTGTTTTCAAAGTGGATTAACAAAGGCATACCCCAATAATAAAATTAAAATATTAAATTAAAATCAAATTGGATTGCTGTTTTCAAAGTGGATTAACAAAGGCATACTCCAATAATAAAATTAAAATATTAAATTAAAATCAAATTGGATTGCTGTTTTCAAAGTGGATTTACAAAAGCATACTCCAATAATAAAATTAAAATATTAAATTAAAATCAAATTGGATTGCTGTTTTCAAAGTGGATTTACAAAGGCATACTCCAATAATAAAATTAAAATATTAAATTAAAATCAAATTGGATTGATGTTTTCAAAGTGGATTTACAAAAGACTACTCCAATAATAAAATTAAAATATTAAATTAAAATCAAATTGGATTCCTGTTTTCAAAGTGGATTTACAAAAGCCTACTCCAATAATAAAATTAAAATATTAAATTAAAATCAAATTGGATTGCTGTTTTCAAAGTGGATTAACAAAGGCATACTCCAATAATAAAATTAAAATATTAAATTAAAATCAAATTGGATTGCTGTTTTCAAAGTGGATTAACAAAGGCATACTCCAATAATAAAATTAGAAAATTAAATTAAAATCAAATTGGATTGCTGTTTTCAAAGTGGATTAACAAAGGCATACCCCAATAATAAAATTAAAATATTAAATTAAAATCAAATTGGATTGCTGTTTTCAAAGTGGATTAACAAAGGCATACTCCAATAATAAAATTAAAATATTAAATTAAAATTAAATTGGATTGCTGTTTTTAAAGTGGATTTACCAAAGCCTACCCCAATAATAAAATTAAAATATTAAATTAAAATCAAATTGGATTGCTGTTTTCAAAGTGGATATACAAAAGCCTACTCCAATAATAAAATTAGAATATTAAATTAAAATCAAATTGGATTGCTGTTTTCAAAGTGGATTAACAAAGGCATACTCCAATAATAAAATTAAAATATTAAATTAAAATCAAATTGAATTGCTATTTTCAAAGTGGATTTACAAAGGCATACTGCAATAATAAAATTAAAATATTAAATTAAAATCAAATTGGATTGCTGTTTTCAAAGTGGATTTACAAAAGCCTACTCCAATAATAAAATTAAAATATTAAATTAAAATCAAATTGGATTGCTGTTTTCAAAGTGGATTTACAAAAGCATACTCCAATAATAAAATTAAAATATTAAATTAAAATCAAATTGGATTGCTGTTCTCAAAGTGGATTTACAAAAGCCTACTCCAATAATAAAATTAAAATATTAAATTAAAATCAAATTGGATTGCTGTTTTCAAAGTGGATTAACAAAAGCCTACTCCAACAATAAAATTAAAATATTAAATTAAAATCAAATTGGATTGCTGTTTTCAAAGTGGATTAACAAAGGCATACTCCAATAATAAAATTAAAATATTAAATTAAAATCAAATTGGATTGCTGTTTTTAAAGTGGATTTACAAAAGCCTACTCCAATAATAAAATTAAAATATTAAATTAAAATCAAATTGGATTGATGTTTTAAAAGTGGATTTACAAAAGCCTACTCCAATAATAAAATTAAAATATTAAATTAAAATCAAATTGGATTGCTGTTTTCAAAGTGGATTTACAAAGGCCTACTCCAATAATAAAATTAAAATATTAAATTAAAATCAAATTGGATTGCTGTTTTCAAAGTGGATTAACAAAGGCATACTCCAATAATAAAATTAAAATATTAAATTAAAATCAAATTGGATTGCTGTTTTCAAAGTGGATTAACAAAGGCCTACTCCAATAATAAAATTAAAATATTAAATTAAAATCAAATTGGATTGCTGTTTTCAAAGTGGATTAACAAAGGCATACTCCAATAATAAAATTAAAATATTAAATTAAAATCAAATTGGATTGCTGTTTTTAAAGTGGATTTACAAAGGCATACTCCAATAATAAAATTAAAATATTAAATTAAAATCAAATTGGATTGCTGTTTTCAAAGTGGATTTACAAAAGCCTACTCCAATAATAAAATTAAAATATTAAATTAAAATCAAATTGGATTGCTGTTTTCAAAGTGGATTAACAAAGGCATACTCCAATAATAAAATTAAAATATTAAATTAAAATCAAATTGGATTGCTGTTTTCAAAGTGGATTAACAAAGGCATACTCCAATAATAAAATTAAAATATTAAATTAAAATCAAATTGGATTGCTGTTTTCAAAGTGGATTAACAAAGGCATACTCCAATAATAAAATTAAAATATTAAATTAAAATCAAATTGGATTGCTGTTTTTAAAGTGGATTTACAAAGGCATACTCCAATAATAAAATTAAAATATTAAATTAAAATCAAATTGGATTGCTGTTTTCAAAGTGGATTAACAAAAGCCTACTCCAATAATAAAATTAAAATATTAAATTAAAATCAAATTGGATTGCTGTTTTCAAAGTGGATTTACAAAGGCATACTCCAATAATAAAATTAAAATATTAAATTAAAATCAAATTGGATTGCTGTTTTTAAAGTGGATTTACAAAAGCCTACTCCAATAATAAAATTAAAATATTAAATTAAAATCAAATTGGATTGATGTTTTCAAAGTGGATTTACAAAAGACTACTCCAATAATAAAATTAAAATAATAAATTAAAATCAAATTGGATTGCTGTTTTCAAAGTGGATTTACAAAAGCCTACTCCAATAATAAAATTAAAATATTAAATTAAAATCAAATTGGATTGCTGTTTTCAAAGTGGATTTACAAAAGCCTACTCCAATAATAAAATTAAAATATTAAATTAAAATCAAATTGGATTGCTGTTTTCAAAGTGGATTTACAAAGGCATACTCCAATAATAAAATTAAAATATTAAATTAAAATCAAATTGGATTGCTGTTTTTAAAGTGGATTTACAAAGGCATACTCCAATAATAAAATTAAAATATTAAATTAAAATCAAATTGGATTGCTGTTTTCAAAGTGGATTAACAAAAGCCTACTCCAATAATAAAATTAAAATATTAAATTAAAATCAAATTGGATTGCTGTTTTCAAAGTGGATTTACAAAGGCATACTCCAATAATAAAATTAAAATATTAAATTAAAATCAAATTGGATTGCTGTTTTTAAAGTGGATTTACAAAAGCCTACTCCAATAATAAAATTAAAATATTAAATTAAAATCAAATTGGATTGATGTTTTCAAAGTGGATTTACAAAAGACTACTCCAATAATAAAATTAAAATATTAAATTAAAATCAAATTGGATTGCTGTTTTCAAAGTGGATTTACAAAAGCCTACTCCAATAATAAAATTAAAATATTAAATTAAAATCAAATTGGATTGCTGTTTTCAAAGTGGATTTACAAAAGCCTACTCCAATAATAAAATTAAAATATTAAATTAAAATCAAATTGGATTGCTGTTTTCAAAGTGGATTTACAAAGGCATACTCCAATAATAAAATTAAAATATTAAATTAAAATCAAATTGGATTGCTGTTTCCAAAGTGGATTAACAAAAGCCTACTCCAATAATAAAATTAAAATATTAAATTAAAATCAAATTGGATTGCTGTTTTTAAAGTGGATTTACAAAGGCATACTCCAATAATAAAATTAAAATATTAAATTAAAATCAAATTGGATTGCTGTTTTTAAAGTGGATTTACAAAAGCCTACTCCAATAATAAAATTAAAATATTAAATTAAAATCAAATTGGATTGCTGTTTTTAAAGTGGATATACAAAAGCCTACTCCAATAATAAAATTAGAATATTAAATTAAAATCAAATTGGATTGCTGTTTTCAAAGTGGATTAACAAAAGCCTACTCCAATAATAAAATTAAAATATTAAATTAAAATCAAATTGGATTGCTGTTTTCAAAGTGGATTTACAAAAGCCTACTCCAATAATAAAATTAAGGGAGACATATACTGGAGATGGTCGCAAGACTGGATTTATGCGTTCTAAACCAGGGATCTACGCCAACATACCGAAGGCCAGGGTTCGGCAGCTCCATACCGGACATAACATTAGTATCAGCACGGCTGGTGCCATTGGCAAAAGATTGGAGAGTGATGGAGGATTATACCGCAAGTGATCACAACTACATCAGCTTTCAATTGCACGACGATGAGCGAAAAACACAGCGAGCGAAGTATCGTAGTTTACTGAGCTGGAACACCACCAAGCTGGACAGCGAAAAGCTCCTTACATCTGTCGAGATGAGCCTCACTAATAACCAATCGGTTTTACAGGAGATTACGAACAGAGCCGAGATTGAGGCGGCTGTTGAAAGCATTACACGGATAGTTCAACAAGCTTGCGACTCTTCTATGCCCCGAAGAAAACAGTGGAGTGGAAGGAAACAGGCTTATTGGTGGACAAATGAGATCGCAGAGCTGAGAAGGAAAGCTCTGCAGCTTAGTCGAAGGGCGCAACGAGCACAGGGCGGAGAAGAAGCAATTGCTAAATCAGCTCAGCACAAAGCCGCAAAAAAAGAGCTCGGCATAGCCATTCGTGCGAGTAAAGCGCAATGCTGGAGAACCATATGTAACGAGGTGGATAGCGATCCATGGGGCAGAGGATACACACTTGCCACTCGAAAGCTGGGGCTGTTCAGTACGCACGTCGCGCTGGATGCAGAAACGATGACAAATATTGTTGATGCTCTCTTTCCAACACACTTGCCTAGGGTAGAAGACGATGCTGAAATCCAAGTTGGAGAAATTCACGCATTCACAGAGGAGGAGTTGGTATATGCGGTGACCAGCCTAAAAAATAAGAAGGCACCTGGACAGGATGGCATACCAGAGGAGGCGTTGAAGGTGGCTGTTAGTAGATACCCGCACCTGTTACTAAAACTGTATAATGCATGCTTAGTAGCAGGAGTGTTTCCTTCACGGTGGAAGACGGCCCGTCTAGTATTAATAAACAAAGGGAAAGGTGGCGATCCCAACTCCCCGTCATCATACAGACCTCTCTGTATGTTGGAAACAATGGGGAAGCTGCTGGAAAAACTATTAAAGCCTAGGCTGGAAGTTGCCATATCTATTGCTGGTGATTTGTCTCCAAGACAATATGGCTTTCGGAAGGGGCGGTCAACTGTAGATGCAATAAAGAAGGTAATTAGCGCGGTTGAAAGAGCTGAAACTGCCTGCCACGCGGCGAGGCCTTTAGTATTTCTAGTGACTCTGGATGTGCGAAACGCCTTCAACTCGGCCAGATGGGAAGACATGATTGAGGCTTTGCAACGATCTTTCGCTGTCCCGAACTATCTTCTACAAATAGTTCGAGACTACTTGAGGAATCGTAGACTGGTATACGAGACGAAAGACGGCAAAAAGATGAAGGAAATCACTGCTGGAGTAGCCCAGGGGTCAATTCTTGGTCCCGATCTGTGGAATGCAATGTATGATGGCCTGTTGCGACATGAGATGCCGGAGGAAGTATTCCTGGTTGGATATGCAGATGATGTTGCCGTTGTAATAACATCCAGAAGCACAGCTTTAGCTCAATACAGGCTGAATCAGGTGATGAGAAGAGTCAACGTTTGGATGGATGAGCACGGTCTACAGCTGGCAATCTCAAAAACTGAAATCGTAATGCTTACAAAACGAAGGATTCCAACAGTCATCCCTATGCAGATTGGAAGAGAAGAGGTGATGACAAAAGGTGCGACGAAATATCTGGGGGTTGTTTTAGACAGTCGACTAACCTACTGGGAGCATATTCGCAGGGTTTGTGACCGGGCATCAGTTGTAACAGTGTCACTCGGAAGACTGATGGCGAATGTGGGCGGCCCTCGCTCTAGCAAGCGAAGACTCCTGATGTCAACGGTGCAGTCGGTCCTGCTGTATGGAGCTGAGATCTGGGCTGGTGCAATGAAAGTAAGGAAGTACCGCACGAGAATGTTGTCAATACAGAGACGCGGGGCACTAAGAATTACATGCGCTTATCGCACGGTGTCCGGAGCTGCGGCTTTGGTTGTCGCTGGAGTCATCCCGATAGACCTGATGGCGCTCGAGCGTCGAGAGATATACCAGTTGAGTGCAGAATTTGGAAGGAGTGATTCTGCGATGAGAACCCGCAGTGGCACGCTCGTAGCATGGCAGCAACGGTGGGACGAGGAGAGTAGCGGTCGATGGACGGCCAGGTTGGTAAAGGTACTTAGTACCTGGATCAATCGGAGGCACGGGGAAGTTAACTCCTTTGTTTGCCAGTTCCTGACGGGGCATGGTTACTTTGGAGCCTACTTGTACCGAATGGGAAAGCTGAGGACCCCTTATTGCCGGTACTGCCCTGAAGAAAGTGATGACGCTTGTCATACTTTCTTTGGGTGCGCTCAATTCAATGAAGAAAGAAACCGGCTCACCTCAGTGGTGGGGGTGGTTACACCTGACACCATCGTGGAGGTGATGCTACGGTCGGAGGAGGCGTGGGATGCAATAGCACTCTACGTCGAATCTACGCTACGGAGAAAGAGGGAAGAGGGGTGCTTAGTGGATTCCTAGGCGAGAAGTAATCGAGGGGCCCTGACAGGGCTGGCAGCACGGGACAGACTGAAGTAATACGAAAGTGGTTCCGGTCCGGTTTTCCCGTGGGCTGTAGGTGATTTTTAGTGAGTAGGTGACAGGAGCAGCTGTCAAATCTCACACTGTCGGGCGGCGTCCATCGCCGTTCGACGAAAGTCTTTTAAAGATTTTTTGCACCTACAGAAGAAAAAAAAAAAAAAAAAAAAAAAAAAAAAATAATAAAATTAAAATATTAAATTAAAATCAAATTGGATTGCTGTTTTTAAAGTGGATTTACAAAGGCATACTCCAATAATAAAATTAAAATATTAAATTAAAATCAAATTGGATTGCTGTTTTCAAAGTGGATTTACAAAAGCCTACTCCAATAATAAAATTAAAATATTAAATTAAAATCAAATTGGATTGCTGTTTTCAAAGTGGATTAACAAAAGCCTACTCCAATAATAAAATTAAAATATTAAATTAAAATCAAATTGGATTGCTGTTTTCAAAGTGGATTAACAAAGGCATACTCCAATAATAAAATTAAAATATTAAATTAAAATCAAATTGGATTCCTGTTTTTAAAGTGGATATACAAAAGCCTACTCCAATAATAAAATTAAAATATTAAATTAAAATCAAATTGGATTGCTGTTTTCAAAGTGGATTAACAAAGGCATACTCCAATAATAAAATTAAAATATTAAATTAAAATCAAATTGGATTGCTGTTTTCAAAGTGGATTTACAAAAGCCTACTCAAATAATAATATTAAAATATTAAATTAAAATCAAATTGGATTACTGTTTTCAAAGTGGATTTACAAAAGCATACTCCAATAATAAAATTAAAATATTAAATTAAAATCAAATTGGATTGCTGTTTTCAAAGTGGATTAACAAAGGCATACTCCAATAATAAAATTTAAATTTTAAATTAAAATCAAATTGGATTGCTGTTTTCAAAGTGGATTTACAAAAGCCTACTCCAATAATAAAATTAAAATATTAAATTAAAATCAAATTGGATTGCTGTTTTCAAAGTGGATTTACAAAAGCCTACTCCAATAATAAAATTAAAATATTAAATTAAAATCAAATTGGATTGCTGTTTTCAAAGTGGATTTACAAAAGCATACTCCAATAATAAAATTAAAATATTAAATTAAAATCAAATTGGATTGATGTTTTCAAAGTGGATTTACAAAAGACTACTCCAATAATAAAATTAAAATATTAAATTAAAATCAAATTGGATTGCTGTTTTCAAAGTGGATTTACAAAAGCCTACTCCAATAATAAAATTAAAATATTAAATTAAAATCAAATTGGATTGCTGTTTTCAAAGTGGATTTACAAAAGCCTACTCCAATAATAAAATTAAAATATTAAATTAAAATCAAATTGGATTGCTGTTTTCAAAGTGGATTTACAAAAGCCTACTCCAATAATAAAATTAAAATTTTAAATTAAAATCAAATTGGATTGCTGTTTTCAAAGTGGATTAACAAAAGCCTACTCCAATAATAAAATTAAAATATTAAATTAAAATCAAATTGGATTGCTGTTTTCAAAGTTGATTTACAAAAGCCTACTCCAATAATAAAATTAAAATATTAAATTAAAATCAAATTGGATTGCTGTTTTCAAAGTGGATTAACAAAGGCATACTCCAATAATAAAATTAAAATATTAAATTAAAATCAAATTGGATTGCTGTTTTTAAAGTGGATTAACAAAGGCATACTCCAATAATAAAATTAAAATATTAAATTAAAATCAAATTGGATTGATGTTTTCAAAGTGGATTTACAAAAGACTACTCCAATAATAAAATAAAAATATTAAATTAAAATCAAATTGGATTGCTGTTTTCAAAGTGGATTTACAAAAGCATACTCCAATAATAAAATTAAAATATTAAATTAAAATCAAATTGGATTGATGTTTTCAAAGTGGATTTACAAAAGACTACTCCAATAATAAAATTAAAATATTAAATTAAAATCAAATTGGATTGCTGTTTTCAAAGTGGATTAACAAAGGCATACTCCAATAATAAAATTAAAATATTAAATTAAAATCAAATTGGATTGCTGTTTTCAAAGTGGATTTACAAAAGCATACTCCAATAATAAAATTAAAATATTAAATTAAAATCAAATTGGATTGATGTTTTCAAAGTGGATTTACAAAAGACTACTCCAATAATAAAATTAAAATATTAAATTAAAATCAAATTGGATTGCTGTTTTCAAAGTGGATTAACAAAGGCATACTCCAATAATAAAATTAAAATATTAAATTAAAATCAAATTGGATTGCTGTTTTCAAAGTGGATTAACAAAGGCATACTCCAATAATAAAATTAAAATATTAAATTAAAATCAAATTGGATTGCTGTTTTCAAAGTGGATTAACAAAGGCATACTCCAATAATAAAATTAAAATATTAAATTAAAATCAAATTGGATTGCTGTTTTTAAAGTGGATTTACAAAGGCATACCCCAATAATAAAATTAAAATATTAAATTAAAATCAAATTGGATTGCTGTTTTCAAAGTGGATTTACAAAAGCCTACTCCAATAATAAAATTAAAATATTAAATTAAAATCAAATTGGATTGCTGTTTTCAAAGTGGATTAACAAAGGCATACTCCAATAATAAAATTAAAATATTAAATTAAAATCAAATTGGATTGCTGTTTTCAAAGTGGATTAACAAAGGCATACTCCAATAATAAAATTAAAATATTAAATTAAAATCAAATTGGATTGCTGTTTTCAAAGTGGATTAACAAAGGCATACTCCAATAATAAAATTAAAATATTAAATTAAAATCAAATTGGATTGATGTTTTCAAAGTGGATTTACAAAAGACTACTCCAATAATAAAATAAAAATATTAAATTAAAATCAAATTGGATTGCTGTTTTCAAAGTGGATTTACAAAAGCATACTCCAATAATAAAATTAAAATATTAAATTAAAATCAAATTGGATTGATGTTTTCAAAGTGGATTTACAAAAGACTACTCCAATAATAAAATTAAAATATTAAATTAAAATCAAATTGGATTGCTGTTTTCAAAGTGGATTAACAAAGGCATACTCCAATAATAAAATTAAAATATTAAATTAAAATCAAATTGGATTGCTGTTTTCAAAGTGGATTTACAAAAGCATACTCCAATAATAAAATTAAAATATTAAATTAAAATCAAATTGGATTGATGTTTTCAAAGTGGATTTACAAAAGACTACTCCAATAATAAAATTAAAATATTAAATTAAAATCAAATTGGATTGCTGTTTTCAAAGTGGATTAACAAAGGCATACTCCAATAATAAAATTAAAATATTAAATTAAAATCAAATTGGATTGATGTTTTCAAAGTGGATTAACAAAGGCATACTCCAATAATAAAATTAAAATATTAAATTAAAATCAAATTGGATTGCTGTTTTCAAAGTGGATTAACAAAGGCATACTCCAATAATAAAATTAAAATATTAAATTAAAATCAAATTGGATTGCTGTTTTTAAAGTGGATTTACAAAGGCATACCCCAATAATAAAATTAAAATATTAAATTAAAATCAAATTGGATTGCTGTTTTCAAAGTGGATTTACAAAAGCCTACTCCAATAATAAAATTAAAATATTAAATTAAAATCAAATTGGATTGCTGTTTTCAAAGTGGATTAACAAAGGCATACTCCAATAATAAAATTAAAATATTAAATTAAAATCAAATTGGATTGCTGTTTTCAAAGTGGATTAACAAAGGCATACTCCAATAATAAAATTAAAATATTAAATTAAAATCAAATTGGATTGCTGTTTTCAAAGTGGATTAACAAAGGCATACTCCAATAATAAAATTAAAATATTAAATTAAAATCAAATTGGATTGATGTTTTCAAAGTGGATTTACAAAAGCCTACTCCAATAAAAAAATTAAAATATTAAATTAAAATCAAATTGGATTGCTGTTTTCAAAGTGGATTTACAAAAGCCTACTCCAATAATAAAATTAAAATATTAAATTAAAATCAAATTGGATTGCTGTTTTCAAAGTGGATTAACAAAGGCATACTCCAATAATAAAATTAGAATATTAAATTAAAATCAAATTGGATTGCTGTTTTCAAAGTGGATTAACAAAGGCATACTCCAATAATAAAATTAAAATATTAAATTAAAATCAAATTGGATTGCTGTTTTCAAAGTGGATTAACAAAGGCATACTCCAATAATAAAATTAAAATATTAAATTAAAATTAAATTGGATTGCTGTTTTTAAAGTGGATTTACCAAAGCCTACCCCAATAATAAAATTAAAATATTAAATTAAAATCAAATTGGATTGCTGTTTTCAAAGTGGATATACAAAAGCCTACTCCAATAATAAAATTAGAATATTAAATTAAAATCAAATTGGATTGCTGTTTTCAAAGTGGATTAACAAAGGCATACTCCAATAATAAAATTAAAATATTAAATTAAAATCAAATTGAATTGCTATTTTCAAAGTGGATTTACAAAGCCATACTGCAATAATAAAATTAAAATATTAAATTAAAATCAAATTGGATTGCTGTTTTCAAAGTGGATTTACAAAAGCCTACTCCAATAATAAAATTAAAATATTAAATTAAAATCAAATTGGATTGCTGTTTTCAAAGTGGATTTACAAAAGCCTACTCCAATAATAAAATTAAAATATTAAATTAAAATCAAATTGGATTGCTGTTCTCAAAGTGGATTTACAAAAGCCTACTCCAATAATAAAATTAAAATATTAAATTAAAATCAAATTGGATTGCTGTTTTCAAAGTGGATTAACAAAAGCCTACTCCAACAATAAAATTAAAATATTAAATTAAAATCAAATTGGATAGCTGTTTTCAAAGTGGATTAACAAAGGCATACTCCAATAATAAAATTAAAATATTAAATTAAAATCAAATTGGATTGCTGTTTTTAAAGTGGATTTACAAAAGCCTACTCCAATAATAAAATTAAAATATTAAATTAAAATCAAATTGGATTGATGTTTTAAAAGTGGATTTACAAAAGCCTACTCCAATAATAAAATTAAAATATTAAATTAAAATCAAATTGGATTGCTGTTTTCAAAGTGGATTTACAAAGGCCTACTCCAATAATAAAATTAAAATATTAAATTAAAATCAAATTGGATTGCTGTTTTCAAAGTGGATTAACAAAGGCATACTCCAATAATAAAATTAAAATATTAAATTAAAATCAAATTGGATTGCTGTTTTCAAAGTGGATTAACAAAGGCCTACTCCAATAATAAAATTAAAATATTAAATTAAAATCAAATTGGATTGCTGTTTTCAAAGTGGATTAACAAAGGCATACTCCAATAATAAAATTAAAATATTAAATTAAAATCAAATTGGATTGCTGTTTTTAAAGTGGATTTACAAAGGCATACTCTAATAATAAAATTAAAATATTAAATTAAAATCAAATTGGATTGCTGTTTTCAAAGTGGATTTACAAAAGCCTACTCCAATAATAAAATTAAAATACTAAATTAAAATCAAATTGGATTGCTGTTTTCAAAGTGGATTAACAAAGGCATACTCCAATAATAAAATTAAAATATTAAATTAAAATCAAATTGGATTGCTGTTTTCAAAGTGGATTAACAAAGGCATACTCCAATAATAAAATTAAAATATTAAATTAAAATCAAATTGGATTGCTGTTTTCAAAGTGGATTAACAAAGGCATACTCCAATAATAAAATTAAAATATTAAATTAAAATCAAATTGGATTGCTGTTTTTAAAGTGGATTTACAAAGGCATACTCCAATAATAAAATTAAAATATTAAATTAAAATCAAATTGGATTGCTGTTTTCAAAGTGGATTAACAAAAGCCTACTCCAATAATAAAATTAAAATATTAAATTAAAATCAAATTGGATTGCTGTTTTCAAAGTGGATTTACAAAGGCATACTCCAATAATAAAATTAAAATATTAAATTAAAATCAAATTGGATTGCTGTTTTTAAAGTGGATTTACAAAAGCCTACTCCAATAATAAAATTAAAATATTAAATTAAAATCAAATTGGAATGATGTTTTCAAAGTGGATTTACAAAAGACTACTCCAATAATAAAATTAAAATATTAAATTTAAATCAAATTGGATTGCTGTTTTCAAAGTGGATTTACAAAAGCCTACTCCAATAATAAAATAAAAATATTAAATTAAAATCAAATTGGATTGCTGTTTTCAAAGTGGATTTACAAAAGCCTACTCCAATAATAAAATTAAAATATTAAATTAAAATCAAATTGGATTGCTGTTTTCAAAGTGGATTTACAAAGGCATACTCCAATAATAAAATTAAAATATTAAATTAAAATCAAATTGGATTGCTGTTTTCAAAGTGGATTAACAAAAGCCTACTCCAATAATAAAATTAAAATATTAAATTAAAATCAAATTGGATTGCTGTTTTTAAAGTGGATTTACAAAGGCATACTCCAATAATAAAATTAAAATATTAAATTAAAATCAAATTGGATTGCTGTTTTTAAAGTGGATTTACAAAAGCCTACTCCAATAATAAAATTAAAATATTAAATTAAAATCAAATTGGATTGCTGTTTTTAAAGTGGATTTACCAAAGCCTACCCCAATAATAAAATTTAAATATTAAATTAAAATCAAATTGGATTGCTGTTTTCAAAGTGGATATACAAAAGCCTACTCCAATAATAAAATTAGAATATTAAATTAAAATCAAATTGGATTGCTGTTTTCAAAGTGGATTAACAAAAGCCTACTCCAATAATAAAATTAAAATATTAAATTAAAATCAAATTGGATTGCTGTTTTCAAAGTGGATTTACAAAAGCCTACTCCAATAATAAAATTAAAATATTAAATTAAAATCAAATTGGATTGCTGTTTTTAAAGTGGATTTACAAAGGCATACTCCAATAATAAAATTAAAATATTAAATTAAAATCAAATTGGATTGCTGTTTTCAAAGTGGATTAACAAAGGCATACTCCAATAATAAAATTAAAATATTAAATTAAAATCAAATTGGATTCCTGTTTTTAAAGTGGATATACAAAAGCCTACTCCAATAATAAAATTAAAATATTAAATTAAAATCAAATTGGATTGCTGTTTTCAAAGTGGATTAACAAAGGCATACTCCAATAATAAAATTAAAATATTAAATTAAAATCAAATTGGATTGCTGTTTTCAAAGTGGATTTACAAAAGCCTACTCAAATAATAAAATTAAAATATTAAATTAAAATCAAATTGGATTACTATTTTCAAAGTGGATTTACAAAAGCATACTCCAATAATAAAATTAAAATATTAAATTAAAATCAAATTGGATTGCTGTTTTCAAAGTGGATTAACAAAGGCATACTCCAATAATAAAATTTAAATATTAAATTAAAATCAAATTGGATTGCTGTTTTCAAAGTGGATTTACAAAAGCCTACTCCAATAATAAAATTAAAATATTAAATTAAAATCAAATTGGATTGCTGTTTTCAAAGTGGATTTACAAAAGCATACTCCAATAATAAAATTAAAATATTAAATTAAAATCAAATTGGATTGCTGTTTTCAAAGTGGATTTACAAAAGCATACTCCAATAATAAAATAAAAATATTAAATTAAAATAAAATTGGATTGATGTTTTCAAAGTGGATTTACAAAAGACTACTCCAATAATAAAATTAAAATATTAAATTAAAATCAAATTGGATTGCTGTTTTCAAAGTGGATTTACAAAAGCCTACTCCAATAATAAAATTAAAATATTAAATTAAAATCAAATTGGATTGCTGTTTTCAAAGTGGATTTACAAAAGCCTACTCCAATAATAAAATTAAAATATTAAATTAAAATCAAATTGGATTGCTGTTTTCAAAGTGGATTTACAAAAGCCTACTCCAATAATAAAATTAAAATATTAAATAAAAATCAAATTGGATTGCTGTTTTCAAAGTGGATTAACAAAAGCCTACTCCAATAATAAAATTAAAATATTAAATTAAAATCAAATTGGATTGCTGTTTTCAAAGTGGATTTACAAAAGCCTACACCAATAATAAAATTAAAATATTAAATTAAAATCAAATTGGATTGCTGTTTTCAAAGTGGATTAACAAAGGCATACTCCAATAATAAAATTAAAATATTAAATTAAAATCAAATTGGATTGCTGTTTTCAAAGTGGATTAACAAAGGCATACTCCAATAATAAAATTAAAATATTAAATTAAAATCAAATTGGATTGATGTTTTCAAAGTGGATTTACAAAAGACTACTCCAATAATAAAATTAAAATATTAAATTAAAATCAAATTGGATTGCTGTTTTCAAAGTGGATTAACAAAGGCATACTCCAATAATAAAATTTAAATATTAAATTAAAATCAAATTGGATTGCTGTTTTCAAAGTGGATTTACAAAAGCATACTCCAATAATAAAATTAAAATATTAAATTAAAATCAAATTGGATTGCTGTTTTCAAAGTGGATTTACAAAAGACTACTCCAATAATAAAATTAAAATATTAAATTAAAATCAAATTGGATTGCTGTTTTCAAAGTGGATTAACAAAGGCATACTCCAATAATAAAATTAAAATATTAAATTAAAATCAAATTGGATTGCTGTTTTCAAAGTGGATTAACAAAGGCATACTCCAATAATAAAATTAAAATATTAAATTAAAATCAAATTGGATTGCTGTTTTCAAAGTGGATTAACAAAGGCATACTCCAATAATAAAATTAAAATATTAAATTAAAATCAAATTGGATTGCTGTTTTTAAAGTGGATTTACAAAGGCATACTCCAATAATAAAATTAAAATATTAAATTAAAATCAAATTGGATTGCTGTTTTCAAAGTGGATTTACAAAAGCCTACTCCAATAATAAAATTAAAATATTAAATTAAAATCAAATTGGATTGCTGTTTTCAAAGTGGATTAACAAAGGCATACTCCAATAATAAAATTAAAATATTAAATTAAAATCAAATTGGATTGCTGTTTTCAAAGTGGATTAACAAAGGCATACTCCAATAATAAAATTAAAATATTAAATTAAAATCAAATTGGATTGCTGTTTTCAAAGTGGATTAACAAAGGCATACTCCAATAATAAAATTAAAATATTAAATTAAAATCAAATTGGATTGCTGTTTTTAAAGTGGATTTACAAAGGCATACTCCAATAATAAAATTAAAATATTAAATTAAAATCAAATTGGATTGCTGTTTTCAAAGTGGATTAACAAAAGCCTACTCCAATAATAAAATTAAAATATTAAATTAAAATCAAATTGGATTGCTGTTTTCAAAGTGGATTTACAAAGGCATACTCCAATAATAAAATTAAAATATTAAATTAAAATCAAATTGGATTGCTGTTTTTAAAGTGGATTTACAAAAGCCTACTCCAATAATAAAATTAAAATATTAAATTAAAATCAAATTGGATTGATGTTTTCAAAGTGGATTTACAAAAGACTACTCCAATAATAAAATTAAAATATTAAATTAAAATCAAATTGGATTGCTGTTTTCAAAGTGGATTTACAAAAGCCTACTCCAATAATAAAATTAGAATATTAAATTAAAATCAAATTGGATTGCTGTTTTCAAAGTGGATTAACAAAAGCCTACTCCAATAATAAAATTAAAATATTAAATTAAAATCAAATTGGATTGCTGTTTTCAAAGTGGATTTACAAAAGCCTACTCCAATAATAAAATTAAAATATTAAATTAAAATCAAATTGGATTGCTGTTTTTAAAGTGGATTTACAAAGGCATACTCCAATAATAAAATTAAAATATTAAATTAAAATCAAATTGGATTGCTGTTTTCAAAGTGGATTTACAAAAGCCTACTCCAATAATAAAATTAAAATATTAAATTAAAATCAAATTGGATTGCTGTTTCCAAAGTGGATTAACAAAGGCATACTCCAATAATAAAATTAAAATATTAAATTAAAATCAAATTGGATTCCTGTTTTTAAAGTGGATATACAAAAGCCTACTCCAATAATAAAATTAAAATATTAAATTAAAATCAAATTGAATTGCTGTTTTCAAAGTGGATTAACAAAGGCATACTCCAATAATAAAATTAAAATATTAAATTAAAATCAAATTGGATTGCTGTTTTCAAAGTGGATTTACAAAAGCCTACTCAAATAATAAAATTAAAATATTAAATTAAAATCAAATTGGATTACTGTTTTCAAAGTGGATTTACAAAAGCATACTCCAATAATAAAATTAAAATATTAAATTAAAATCAAATTGGATTGCTGTTTTCAAAGTGGATTAACAAAGGCATACTCCAACAATAAAATTTAAATATTAAATTAAAATCAAATTGGATTGCTGTTTTCAAAGTGGATTTACAAAAGCCTACTCCAATAATAAAATTAAAATATTAAATTAAAATCAAATTGGATTGCTGTTTTCAAAGTGGATTTACAAAAGCATACTCCAATAATAAAATTAAAATATTAAATTAAAATCAAATTGGATTGCTGTTTTCAAAGTGGATTTACAAAAGCATACTCCAATAATAAAATTAAAATATTAAATTAAAATCAAATTGGATTGATGTTTTCAAAGTGGATTTACAAAAGACTACTCCAATAATAAAATTAAAATATTAAATTAAAATCAAATTGGATTGCTGTTTTCAAAGTGGATTTACAAAAGCCTACTCCAATAATAAAATTAAAATATTAAATTAAAATCAAATTGGATTGCTGTTTTCAAAGTGGATTTACAAAAGCCTACTCCAATAATAAAATTAAAATATTAAATTAAAATCAAATTGGATTGCTGTTTTCAAAGTGGATTTACAAAAGCCTACTCCAATAATAAAATTAAAATATTAAATTAAAATCAAATTGGATTGCTGTTTTCAAAGTGGATTAACAAAAGCCTACTCCAATAATAAAATTAAAATATTAAATTAAAATCAAATTGGATTGCTGTTTTCAAAGTGGATTAACAAAGGCATACTCCAATAATAAAATTAAAATATTAAATTAAAATCAAATTGGATTGCTGTTTTCAAAGTGGATTAACAAAGGCATACTCCAATAATAAAATTAAAATATTAAATTAAAATCAAATTGGATTGCTGTTTTCAAAGTGGATTTACAAAAGCATACTCCAATAATAAAATTAAAATATTAAATTAAAATCAAATTGGATTGCTGTTTTCAAAGTGGATTTACAAAGGCATACTCCAATAATAAAATTAAAATATTAAATTAAAATCAAATTGGATTGATGTTTTCAAAGTGGATTTACAAAAGACTACTCCAATAATAAAATTAAAATATTAAATTAAAATCAAATTGGATTGCTGTTTTCAAAGTGGATTTACAAAAGCCTACTCCAATAATAAAATTAAAATATTAAATTAAAATCAAATTGGATTGCTGTTTTCAAAGTGGATTTACAAAAGCCTACTCCAATAATAAAATTAAAATATTAAATTAAAATCAAATTGGATTGCTGTTTTCAAAGTGGATTTACAAAGGCATACTCCAATAATAAAATTAGAATATTAAATTAAAATCAAATTGGATTGCTGTTTTCAAAGTGGATTAACAAAGGCATACTCCAATAATAAAATTAAAATATTAAATTAAAATCAAATTGGATTCCTGTTTTCAAAGTGGATTAACAAAGGCATACTCCAATAATAAAATTAAAATATTAAATTAAAATCAAATTGGATTCCTGTTTTTAAAGTGGATTTACAAAAGCCTACTCCAATAATAAAATTAAAATATTAAATTAAAATCAAATTGGATTGCTGTTTTCAAAGTGGATTTACAAAAGACTACTCCAATAATAAAAGTAAAATATTAAATTAAAATCAAATTGGATTGCTGTTTTCAAAGTGGATTTACAAAAGCCTACTCCAATAATAAAATTAAAATATTAAATTAAATCAAATTGGATTGCTGTTTTCAAAGTGGATTTATAAAAGCCTACTCCAATAATAAAATTAAAATATTAAATTAAAATCAAATTGGATTGCTGTTTTCAAAGTGGATTTACAAAAGCCTACTCCAATAATAAAATTAAAATATTAAATTAAAATCAAATTGGATTGCTGTTTTCAAAGTGGATTTACAAAGGCATACTCCAATAATAAAATTAAAATATTAAATTAAAATCAAATTGGATTGCTGTTTTTAAAGTGGATTTACAAAAACCTACTCCAATAATAAAATTAAAATATTAAATTAAAATCAAATTGGATTGCTGTTTTTAAAGTGGATTTACAAAGGCATACTCCAATAATAAAATTAAAATATTAAATTAAAATCAAATTGGATTGCTGTTTTCAAAGTGGATTAACAAAAGCCTACTCCAATAATAAAATTAAAATATTAAATTAAAATCAAATTGGATTGCTGTTTTCAAAGTGGATTAACAAAAGCCTACTCCAATAATAAAATTAAAATATTAAATTAAAATCAAATTGGATTGCTGTTTTCAAAGTGGATTAACAAAGGCATACTCCAATAATAAAATTAAAATATTAAATTAAAATCAAATTGGATCCTGTTTTTAAAGTGGATTTACAAAAGCCTACTCCAATAATAAAATTAAAATATTAAATTAAAATCAAATTGGATTGCTGTTTTCAAAGTGGATTTACAAAGGCATACTCCAATAATAAAATTAAAATATTAAATTAAAATCAAATTGGATTGCTGTTTTTAAAGTGGATTTACAAAAGCCTACTCCAATAATAAAATTAAAATATTAAATTAAAATCAAATTGGATTGCTGTTTTCAAAGTGGATTAACAAAGGCATACTCCAATAATAAAATAAAAATATTAAATTAAAATCAAATTGGATTCCTGTTTTTAAAGTGGATTTACAAAAGCCTACTCCAATAATAAAATTAAAATATTAAATTAAAATCAAATTGGATTGCTGTTTTCAAAATGGATTTACAAAAGCCTACTCCAATAATAAAATTAAAATATTAAATTAAAATCAAATTGGATTGCTGTTTTCAAAGTGGATTTACAAAGGCCTACTCCAATAATAAAATTAAAATATTAAATTAAAATCAAATTGGATTGCTGTTTTCAAAGTGGATTAACAAAGGCATACTCCAATAATAAAATTAAAATATTAAATTAAAATCAAATTGGATTGCTGTTTTCAAAGTGGATTAACAAAGGCATACTCCAATAATAAAATTAAAATATTAAATTAAAATCAAATTGGATTGCTGTTTTCAAAGTGGATTAACAAAGGCATACTCCAATAATAAAATTAAAATATTAAATTAAAATCAAATTGGATTGCTGTTGTTAAAGTGGATTTACAAAGGCATACTCCAATAATAAAATAAAAATATTAAATTAAAATCAAATTGGATTGCTGTTTTCAAAGTGGATTTACAAAAGCATACTCCAATAATAAAATTAAAATATTAAATTAAAATCAAATTGGATTGCTGTTTTCAAAGTGGATTTACAAAGGCATACTCCAATAATAAAATTAAAATATTAAATTAAAATCAAATTGGATTGATGTTTTCAAAGTGGATTTACAAAAGACTACTCCAATAATAAAATTAAAATATTAAATTAAAATCAAATTGGATTGCTGTTTTCAAAGTGGATTTACAAAAGCCTACTCCAATAATAAAATTAAAATATTAAATTAAAATCAAATTGGATTGCTGTTTTCAAAGTGGATTTACAAAAGCCTACTCCAATAATAAAATTAAAATATTAAATTAAAATCAAATTGGATTGCTGTTTTCAAAGTGGATTTACAAAGGCATACTCCAATAATAAAATTAGAAAATTAAATTAAAATTAAATTGGATTGCTGTTTTCAAAGTGGATTAACAAAGGCATACTCCAATAATAAAATTAAAATATTAAATTAAAATCAAATTGGATTCCTGTTTTCAAAGTGGATTAACAAAGGCATACTCCAATAATAAAATTAAAATATTAAATTAAAATCAAATTGGATTCCTGTTTTTAAAGTGGATTTACAAAAGCCTACTCCAATAATAAAATTAAAATATTAAATTAAAATCAAATTGGATTGCTGTTTTCAAAGTGGATTTACAAAAGACTACTCCAATAATAAAAGTAAAATATTAAATTAAAATCAAATTGGATTGCTGTTTTCAAAGTGGATTTACAAAAGCCTACTCCAATAATAAAATTAAAATATTAAATTAAATCAAATTGGATTGCTGTTTTCAAAGTGGATTTATAAAAGCCTACTCCAATAATAAAATTAAAATATTAAATTAAAATCAAATTGGATTGCTGTTTTCAAAGTGGATTAACAAAAGCCTACTCCAATAATAAAATTAAAATATTAAATTAAAATCAAATTGGATTGCTGTTTTCAAAGTGGATTTACAAAGGCATACTCCAATAATAAAATTAAAATATTAAATTAAAATCAAATTGGATTGCTGTTTTTAAAGTGGATTTACAAAAACCTACTCCAATAATAAAATTAAAATATTAAATTAAAATCAAATTGGATTGCTGTTTTTAAAGTGGATTTACAAAGGCATACTCCAATAATAAAATTAAAATATTAAATTAAAATCAAATTGGATTGCTGTTTTCAAAGTGGATTAACAAAAGCCTACTCCAATAATAAAATTAAAATATTAAATTAAAATCAAATTGGATTGCTGTTTTCAAAGTGGATTTACAAAGGCATACTCCAATAATAAAATTAAAATATTAAATAAAAATCAAATTGGATTGCTGTTTTTAAAGTGGATTTACAAAGGCATACTCCAATAATAAAATTAAAATATTAAATTAAAATCAAATTGGATTGCTGTTTTTAAAATGGATATACAAAACCTACTCCAATAATAAAATTAAAATATTAAATTAAAATCAAATTGGATTGCTGTTTTCAAAGTGGATTAACAAAGGCATACTCCAATAATAAAATTAAAATATTAAATTAAAATCAAATTGGATTGCTGTTTTCAAAGTGGATTTACAAAAGCCTACTCAAATAATAAAATTAAAAAATTAAATTAAAATCAAATTGGATTGCTGTTTTCAAAGTGGATTTACAAAAGCATACTCCAATAATAAAATTAAAATATTAAATTAAAATCAAATTGGATTGCTGTTTTCAAAGTGGATTAACAAAGGCATACTCCAATAATAAAATTTAAATATTAAATTAAAATCAAATTGGATTGCTGTTTTCAAAGTGGATTTACAAAAGCATACTCCAATAATAAAATTAAAATATTAAATTAAAATCAAATTGGATTGCTGTTTTCAAAGTGGATTTACAAAAGCATACTCCAATAATAAAATTAAAATATTAAATTAAAATCAAATTGGATTGCTGTTTTCAAAGTGGATTTACAAAAGCATACTCCAATAATAAAATTAAAATATTAAATTAAAATCAAATTGGATTGATGTTTTCAAAGTGGATTTACAAAAGACTACTCCAATAATAAAATTAATTTACAAAAGCCTACTCCAATAATAAAATTAAAATATTAAATTAAAATCAAATTGGATTGCTGTTTTCAAAGTGGATTTACAAAAGCCTACTCCAATAATAAAATTAAAATATTAAATTAAAATCAAATTGGATTGCTGTTTTCAAAGTGGATTAACAAAAGCCTACTGCAATAATAAAATTAAAATATTAAATTAAAATCAAATTGGATTGCTGTTTTCAAAGTGGATTAACAAAGGCATACTCCAATAATAAAATTAAAATATTAAATTAAAATCAAATTGGATTGCTGTTTTCATAGTGGATTTACAAAAGCATACTCCAATAATAAAATTAAAATATTAAATTAAAATCAAATTGGATTGCTGTTTTCAAAGTGGATTTACAAAAGCATACTCCAATAATAAAATTAAAATATTAAATTAAAATCAAATTGGATTGCTGTTTTCAAAGTGGATTTACAAAAGCATACTCCAATAATAAAATTAAAATATTAAATTAAAATCAAATTGGATTGATGTTTTCAAAGTGGATTTACAAAAGACTACTCCAATAATAAAATTAAAATATTAAATTAAAATCAAATTGGATTGCTGTTTTCAAAGTGGATTAACAAAGGCATACCCCAATAATAAAATTAAAATATTAAATTAAAATCAAATTGGATTGCTGTTTTCAAAGTGGATTTACAAAAGCCTACTCCAATAATAAAATTAAAATATTAAATTAAAATCAAATTGGATTGCTGTTTCCAAAGTGGATTAACAAAGGCATACTCCAATAATAAAATTAAAATATTAAATTAAAATCAAATTGGATTGCTGTTTTCAAAGTGGATTAACAAAGGCATACTCCAATAATAAAATTAAAATATTAAATTAAAATCAAATTGGATTCCTGTTTTCAAAGTGGATTTACAAAGGCATACTCCAATAATAAAATTAAAATATTAAATTAAAATCAAATTGGATTCCTGTTTTTAAAGTGGATATACAAAAGCCTACTCCAATAATAAAATAAAAATATTAAATTAAAATCAAATTGGATTGCTGTTTTCAAAGTGGATTAACAAAGGCATACTCCAATAATAAAATTAAAATATTAAATTAAAATCAAATTGGATTGCTGTTTTCAAAGTGGATTTACAAAAGCCTACTCCAATAATAAAATTAAAATATTAAATTAAAATCAAATTGGATTGCTGTTTTCAAAGTGGATTTACAAAAGCATACTCCAATAATAAAATTAAAATATTAAATTAAAATCAAATTGGATTGCTGTTTTCAAAGTGGATTAACAAAGGCATACTCCAATAATAAAATTTAAATATTAAATTAAAATCAAATTGGATTGCTGTTTTCAAAGTGGATTTACAAAAGCCTACTCCAATAATAAAATTAAAATATTAAATTAAAATCAAATTGGATTGCTGTTTTCAAAGTGGATTAACAAAGGCATACTCCAATAATAAAATTAAAATATTAAATTAAAATCAAATTGGATTGCTGTTTTCAAAGTGGATTAACAAAGGCATACTCTAATAATAAAATTAAAATATTAAATTAAAATCAAATTGGATTGCTGTTTTCAAAGTGGATTTACAAAAGCATACTCCAATAATAAAATTAAAATATTAAATTAAAATCAAATTGGATTGATGTTTTCAAAGTGGATTTACAAAAGACTACTCCAATAATAAAATTAAAATATTAAATTAAAATCAAATTGGATTGCTGTTTTCAAAGTGGATTTACAAAAGCATACTCCAATAATAAAATTAAAATATTAAATTAAAATCAAATTGGATTGATGTTTTCAAAGTGGATTTACAAAAGACTACTCCAATAATAAAATTAATTTACAAAAGCCTACTCCAATAATAAAATTAAAATATTAAATTAAAATCAAATTGGATTGCTGTTTTCAAAGTGGATTTACAAAAGCCTACTCCAATAATAAAATTAAAATATTAAATTAAAATCAAATTGGATTGCTGTTTTCAAAGTGGATTAACAAAAGCCTACTGCAATAATAAAATTAAAATATTAAATTAAAATCAAATTGGATTGCTGTTTTCAAAGTGGATTAACAAAGGCATACTCCAATAATAAAATTAAAATATTAAATTAAAATCAAATTGGATTGCTGTTTTCATAGTGGATTTACAAAAGCATACTCCAATAATAAAATTAAAATATTAAATTAAAATCAAATTGGATTGCTGTTTTCAAAGTGGATTTACAAAAGCATACTCCAATAATAAAATTAAAATATTAAATTAAAATCAAATTGGATTGCTGTTTTCAAAGTGGATTTACAAAAGCATACTCCAATAATAAAATTAAAATATTAAATTAAAATCAAATTGGATTGATGTTTTCAAAGTGGATTTACAAAAGACTACTCCAATAATAAAATTAAAATATTAAATTAAAATCAAATTGGATTGCTGTTTTCAAAGTGGATTAACAAAGGCATACCCCAATAATAAAATTAAAATATTAAATTAAAATCAAATTGGATTGCTGTTTTCAAAGTGGATTTACAAAAGCCTACTCCAATAATAAAATTAAAATATTAAATTAAAATCAAATTGGATTGCTGTTTCCAAAGTGGATTAACAAAGGCATACTCCAATAATAAAATTAAAATATTAAATTAAAATCAAATTGGATTGCTGTTTTCAAAGTGGATTAACAAAGGCATACTCCAATAATAAAATTAAAATATTAAATTAAAATCAAATTGGATTCCTGTTTTCAAAGTGGATTTACAAAGGCATACTCCAATAATAAAATTAAAATATTAAATTAAAATCAAATTGGATTCCTGTTTTTAAAGTGGATATACAAAAGCCTACTCCAATAATAAAATAAAAATATTAAATTAAAATCAAATTGGATTGCTGTTTTCAAAGTGGATTAACAAAGGCATACTCCAATAATAAAATTAAAATATTAAATTAAAATCAAATTGGATTGCTGTTTTCAAAGTGGATTTACAAAAGCCTACTCCAATAATAAAATTAAAATATTAAATTAAAATCAAATTGGATTGCTGTTTTCAAAGTGGATTTACAAAAGCATACTCCAATAATAAAATTAAAATATTAAATTAAAATCAAATTGGATTGCTGTTTTCAAAGTGGATTAACAAAGGCATACTCCAATAATAAAATTTAAATATTAAATTAAAATCAAATTGGATTGCTGTTTTCAAAGTGGATTTACAAAAGCCTACTCCAATAATAAAATTAAAATATTAAATTAAAATCAAATTGGATTGCTGTTTTCAAAGTGGATTTACAAAAGCATACTCCAATAATAAAATTAAAATATTAAATTAAAATCAAATTGGATTGCTGTTTTCAAAGTGGATTTACAAAAGCATACTCCAATAATAAAATTAAAATATTAAATTAAAATCAAATTGGATTGATGTTTTCAAAGTGGATTTACAAAAGACTACTCCAATAATAAAATTAAAATATTAAATTAAAATCAAATTGGATTGCTGTTTTCAAAGTGGATTTACAAAAGCCTACTCCAATAATAAAATTAAAATATTAAATTAAAATCAAATTGGATTGCTGTTTTCAAAGTGGATTTACAAAAGCCTACTCCAATAATAAAATTAAAATATTAAATTAAAATCAAATTGGATTGCTGTTTTCAAAGTGGATTTACAAAAGCCTACTCCAATAATAAAATTAAAATATTAAATTAAAATCAAATTGGATTGCTGTTTTCAAAGTGGATTAACAAAAGCCTACTCCAATAATAAAATTAAAATATTAAATTAAAATCAAATTGGATTGCTGTTTTCAAAGTGGATTAACAAAGGCATACTCCAATAATAAAATTAAAATATTAAATTAAAATCAAATTGGATTGCTGTTTTCAAAGTGGATTTACAAAAGCATACTCCAATAATAAAATTAAAATATTGAATTAAAATCAAATTGGATTGCTGTTTTCAAAGTGGATTTACAAAAGCATACTCCAATAATAAAATTAAAATATTAAATTAAAATCAAATTGGATTGCTGTTTTCAAAGTGGATTTACAAAGGCATACTCCAATAATAAAATTAAAATATTAAATTAAAATCAAATTGGATTGATGTTTTCAAAATGGATTTACAAAAGACTACTCCAATAATAAAATTAAAATATTAAATTAAAATCAAATTGGATTGCTGTTTTCAAAGTGGATTAACAAAGACATACCCCAATAATAAAATTAAAATATTAAATTAAAATCAAATTGGATTGCTGTTTTCAAAGTGGATTAACAAAGGCATACTCCAATAATAAAATTAAAATATTAAATTAAAATCAAATTGGATTCCTGTTTTTAAAGTGGATTTACAAAAGCATACTCCAATAATAAAATTAAAATATTAAATTAAAATTAAATTGGATTGCTGTTTTCAAAGTGGATTTACAAAAGACTACTCCAATAATAAAAGTAAAATATTAAATTAAAATCAAATTGGATTGCTGTTTTCAAAGTGGATTTACAAAAGCATACTCCAATAATAAAATTAAAATATTAAATTAAAATCAAATTGGATTGCTGTTTTCAAAGTGGATTTATAAAAGCATACTCCAATAATAAAATTAAAATATTAAATTAAAATTAAATTGGATTGCTGTTTTTAAAGTGGATTTACAATAGCCTACTCCAATAATAAAATTAAAATATTAAATTAAAATCAAATTGGATTGCTGTTTTCAAAGTGGATTTACAAAGGCATACTCCAATAATAAAATTAAAATATTAAATTAAAATCAAATTGGATTGCTGTTTTTAAAGTGGATTTACAAAAGCCTACTCCAATAATAAAATTAAAATATTAAATTAAAATCAAATTGGATTGCTGTTTTTAAAGTGGATTTACAAATGCATACTCCAATAATAAAATTAAAATATTAAATTAAAATCAAATTGGATTGCTGTTTTCAAAGTGGATTTACAAAAGCCTACTCCAATAATAAAATTAAAATATTAAATTAAAATCAAAATGGATTGCTCTTTTTAAAGTGGATTTACAAAGGCATACTCCAATAATAAAATTAAAATATTAAATTAAAATCAAATTGAATTGCTATTTTCAAAGTGGATGTACAAAGGCATACTCCAATAATAAAATTAAAATATTAAATTAAAATCAAATTGGATTGCTGTTTTCAAAGTGGATTTACAAAAGCCTACTCCAATAATAAAATTAAAATATTAAATTAAAATCAAATTGGATTGCTGTTTTTAAAGTGGATTTACAAAGGCATACTCTAATAATAAAATTAAAATATTAAATTAAAATCAAATTGGATTGCTGTTTTCAAAGTGGATTTACAAAAGCCTACTCCAATAATAAAATTAAAATATTAAATTAAAATCAAATTGGATTGCTGTTTTCAAAGTGGATTAACAAAAGCCTACTCCAATAATAAAATTAAAATATTAAATTAAAATCAAATTGGATTGCTGTTTTCAAAGTGGATTAACAAAGGCATACTCCAATAATAAAATTAAAATATTAAATTAAAATCAAATTGGATTGCTGTTTTCAAAGTGGATTTACAAAAGCCTACTCCAATAATAAAATTAAAATATTAAATTAAAATCAAATTGGATTGCTGTTTTTAAAGTGGATTTACAAAGGCATACTCTAATAATAAAATTAAAATATTAAATTAAAATCAAATTGGATTGCTGTTTTCAAAGTGGATTTACAAAAGCCTACTCCAATAATAAAATTAAAATATTAAATTAAAATCAAATTGGATTGCTGTTTTCAAAGTGGATTAACAAAAGCCTACTCCAATAATAAAATTAAAATATTAAATTAAAATCAAATTGGATTGCTGTTTTCAAAGTGGATTAACAAAGGCATACTCCAATAATAAAATTAAAATATTAAATTAAAATCAAATTGGATTCCTGTTTTTAAAGTGGATTTACAAAAGCCTACTCCAATAATAAAATTAAAATATTAAATTAAAATTAAATTGGATTGATGTTTTCAAAGTGGATTTACAAAAGCATACTCCAATAATAAAATTAAAATATTAAATTAAAATCAAATTGGATTGCTGTTTTCAAAGTGGATTTACAAAAGCATACTCCAATAATAAAATTAAAATATTAAATTAAAATCAAATTGGATTGCTGTTTTCAAAGTGGATTTACAAAGGCATACTCCAATAATAAAATTAAAATATTAAATTAAAATCAAATTGGATTGATGTTTTCAAAATGGATTTACAAAAGACTACTCCAATAATAAAATTAAAATATTAAATTAAAATCAAATTGGATTGCTGTTTTCAAAGTGGATTAACAAAGACATACCCCAATAATAAAATTAAAATATTAAATTAAAATCAAATTGGATTGCTGTTTTCAAAGTGGATTAACAAAGGCATACTCCAATAATAAAATTAAAATATTAAATTAAAATCAAATTGGATTCCTGTTTTTAAAGTGGATTTACAAAAGCCTACTCCAATAATAAAATTAAAATATTAAATTAAAATTAAATTGGATTGCTGTTTTCAAAGTGGATTTACAAAAGACTACTCCAATAATAAAAGTAAAATATTAAATTAAAATCAAATTGGATTGCTGTTTTCAAAGTGGATTTACAAAAGCATACTCCAATAATAAAATTAAAATATTAAATTAAAATCAAATTGGATTGCTGTTTCCAAAGTGGATTAACAAAGGCATACTCCAATAATAAAATTAAAATATTAAATTAAAATCAAATTGGATTGCTGTTTTCAAAGTGGATTAACAAAGGCATACTCCAATAATAAAATTAAAATATTAAATTAAAATCAAATTGGATTCCTGTTTTCAAAGTGGATTTACAAAGGCATACTCCAATAATAAAATTAAAATATTAAATTAAAATCAAATTGGATTCCTGTTTTTAAAGTGGATATACAAAAGCCTACTCCAATAATAAAATTAAAATATTAAATTAAAATCAAATTGGATTGCTGTTTTCAAAGTGGATTAACAAAGGCATACTCCAATAATAAAATTAAAATATTAAATTAAAATCAAATTGGATTGCTGTTTTCAAAGTGGATTTACAAAAGCCTACTCAAATAATAAAATTAAAATATTAAATTAAAATCAAATTGGATTGCTGTTTTCAAAGTGGATTTACAAAAGCATACTCCAATAATAAAATTAAAATATTAAATTAAAATCAAATTGGATTGCTGTTTTCAAAGTGGATTAACAAAGGCATACTCCAATAATAAAATTTAAATATTAAATTAAAATCAAATTGGATTGCTGTTTTCAAAGTGGATTTACAAAAGCCTACTCCAATAATAAAATTAAAATATTAAATTAAAATCAAATTGGATTGCTGTTTTCAAAGTGGATTTACAAAAGCATACTCCAATAATAAAATTAAAATATTAAATTAAAATCAAATTGGATTGCTGTTTTCAAAGTGGATTTACAAAAGCATACTCCAATAATAAAATTAAAATATTAAATTAAAATCAAATTGGATTGATGTTTTCAAAGTGGATTTACAAAAGACTACTCCAATAATAAAATTAAAATATTAAATTAAAATCAAATTGGATTGCTGTTTTCAAAGTGGATTTACAAAAGCCTACTCCAATAATAAAATTAAAATATTAAATTAAAATCAAATTGGATTGCTGTTTTCAAAGTGGATTTACAAAAGCCTACTCCAATAATAAAATTAAAATATTAAATTAAAATCAAATTGGATTGCTGTTTTCAAAGTGGATTTACAAAAGCCTACTCCAATAATAAAATTAAAATATTAAATTAAAATCAAATTGGATTGCTGTTTTCAAAGTGGATTAACAAAAGCCTACTCCAATAATAAAATTAAAATATTAAATTAAAATCAAATTGGATTGCTGTTTTCAAAGTGGATTAACAAAGGCATACTCCAATAATAAAATTAAAATATTAAATTAAAATCAAATTGGATTGCTGTTTTCAAAGTGGATTTACAAAAGCATACTCCAATAATAAAATTAAAATATTAAATTAAAATCAAATTGGATTGCTGTTTTCAAAGTGGATTTACAAAAGCATACTCCAATAATAAAATTAAAATATTAAATTAAAATCAAATTGGATTGCTGTTTTCAAAGTGGATTTACAAAGGCATACTCCAATAATAAAATTAAAATATTAAATTAAAATCAAATTGGATTGATGTTTTCAAAATGGATTTACAAAAGACTACTCCAATAATAAAATTAAAATATTAAATTAAAATCAAATTGGATTGCTGTTTTCAAAGTGGATTAACAAAGACATACCCCAATAATAAAATTAAAATATTAAATTAAAATCAAATTGGATTGCTGTTTTCAAAGTGGATTAACAAAGGCATACTCCAATAATAAAATTAAAATATTAAATTAAAATCAAATTGGATTCCTGTTTTTAAAGTGGATTTACAAAAGCCTACTCCAATAATAAAATTAAAATATTAAATTAAAATTAAATTGGATTGCTGTTTTCAAAGTGGATTTACAAAAGACTACTCCAATAATAAAAGTAAAATATTAAATTAAAATCAAATTGGATTGCTGTTTTCAAAGTGGATTTACAAAAGCATACTCCAATAATAAAATTAAAATATTAAATTAAAATCAAATTGGATTGCTGTTTTCAAAGTGGATTTATAAAAGCATACTCCAATAATAAAATTAAAATATTAAATTAAAATTAAATTGGATTGCTGTTTTTAAAGTGGATTTACAATAGCCTACTCCAATAATAAAATTAAAATATTAAATTAAAATCAAATTGGATTGCTGTTTTCAAAGTGGATTTACAAAGGCATACTCCAATAATAAAATTAAAATATTAAATTAAAATCAAATTGGATTGCTGTTTTTAAAGTGGATTTACAAAAGCCTACTCCAATAATAAAATTAAAATATTAAATTAAAATCAAATTGGATTGCTGTTTTTAAAGTGGATTTACAAATGCATACTCCAATAATAAAATTAAAATATTAAATTAAAATCAAATTGGATTGCTGTTTTCAAAGTGGATTTACAAAAGCCTACTCCAATAATAAAATTAAAATATTAAATTAAAATCAAAATGGATTGCTCTTTTTAAAGTGGATTTACAAAGGCATACTCCAATAATAAAATTAAAATATTAAATTAAAATCAAATTGAATTGCTATTTTCAAAGTGGATGTACAAAGGCATACTCCAATAATAAAATTAAAATATTAAATTAAAATCAAATTGGATTGCTGTTTTCAAAGTGGATTTACAAAAGCCTACTCCAATAATAAAATTAAAATATTAAATTAAAATCAAATTGGATTGCTGTTTTTAAAGTGGATTTACAAAGGCATACTCTAATAATAAAATTAAAATATTAAATTAAAATCAAATTGGATTGCTGTTTTCAAAGTGGATTTACAAAAGCCTACTCCAATAATAAAATTAAAATATTAAATTAAAATCAAATTGGATTGCTGTTTTCAAAGTGGATTAACAAAAGCCTACTCCAATAATAAAATTAAAATATTAAATTAAAATCAAATTGGATTGCTGTTTTCAAAGTGGATTAACAAAGGCATACTCCAATAATAAAATTAAAATATTAAATTAAAATCAAATTGGATTCCTGTTTTTAAAGTGGATTTACAAAAGCCTACTCCAATAATAAAATTAAAATATTAAATTAAAATTAAATTGGATTGATGTTTTCAAAGTGGATTTACAAAAGCCTACTCCAATAATAAAATTAAAATATTAAATTAAAATCAAATTGGATTGCTGTTTTCAAAGTGGATTTACAAAAGCCTACTCCAATAATAAAATTAAAATATTAAATTAAAATCAAATTGGATTGCTGTTTTCAAAGTGGATTAACAAAGGCATACTCCAATAATAAAATTAAAATATTAAATTAAAATCAAATTGGATTGCTGTTTTCAAAGTGGATTAACAAAGGCATACTCCAATAATAAAATAAAAATATTAAATTAAAATCAAATTGGATTGCTGTTTTCAAAGTGGATTTACAAAGGCATACTCCAATAATAAAATTAAAATATTAAATTAAAATCAAATTGGATTGCTGTTTTCAAAGTGGATTTACAAAGGCATACTCCAATAATAAAATTAAAATATTAAATTAAAATCAAATTGGATTGCTGTTTTTAAAGTGGATTTACAAAGGCATACTCCAATAATAAAATTAAAATATTAAATTAAAATCAAATTGGATTGCTGTTTTCAAAGTGGATTAACAAAGGCATACTCCAATAATAAAATTAAAATATTAAATTAAAATCAAATTGGATTGCTGTTTTCAAAGTGGATTTACAAAAGCCTACTCAAATAATAGAATTAAAATATTAAATTAAAATCAAATTGGATTGCTGTTTTCAAAGTGGATTAACAAAGACATACTCCAATAATAAAATTAAAATATTAAATTAAAATCAAATTGGATTGCTGTTTTTAAAGTGGATTTACAAAGGCATACTCCAATAATAAAATTAAAATATTAAATTAAAATCAAATTGGATTGCTGTTTTCAAAGTGGATTTACAAAAGCCTACCCCAATAATAAAATTAAACTATTAAATTAAAATCAAATTGGATTGCTGTTTTCAAAGTGGATTAACAAAGGCATACTCCAATAATAAAATTAAAATATTAAATTAAAATCAAATTGGATTGCTGTTTTCAAAGTGGATTAACAAAGGCATACTCCAATAATAAAATTAAAATATTAAATTAAAATCAAATTGGATTGGTGTTTTTAAAGTGGATTTACAAAAGCCTACTCCAATAATAAAATTAAAATATTAAATTAAAATTAAATTGGATTGCTGTTTTTAAAGTGGATTTACCAAAGCCTACCCCAATAATAAAATTAAAATATTAAATTAAAATCAAATTGGATTGCTGTTTTCAAAGTGGATATACAAAAGCCTACTCCAATAATAAAATTAGAATATTAAATTAAAATCAAATTGGATTGCTGTTTTTAAAGTGGATTAACAAAGGCATACTCCAATAATAAAATTAAAATATTAAATTAAAATCAAATTGAATTGCTATTTTCAAAGTGGATTTACAAAGGCATACTGCAATAATAAAATTAAAATATTAAATTAAAATCAAATTGGATTGCTGTTTTCAAAGTGGATTTACAAAAGCCTACTCAAATAATAGAATTAAAATATTAAATTAAAATCAAATTGGATTGCTGTTTTCAAAGTGGATTAACAAAAGCCTACTCCAATAATAAAATTAAAATATTAAATTAAAATCAAATTGGATTGCTGTTTTCAAAGTAGATTTACAAAAGCCTACTCCAATAATAAAATTAAAATATTAAATTAAAATCAAATTGGATTGCTGTTTTCAAAGTGGATTAACAAAAGCCTACTCCAACAATAAAATTAAAATATTAAATAAAAATCAAATTGGATTGCTGTTTTCAAAGTGGATTAACAAAGGCATACTCCAATAATAAAATAAAAATATTAAATTAAAATCAAATTGGATTGCTGTTTTCAAAGTGGATATACAAAAGCCTACTCCAATAATAAAATTGGAATATTAAATTAAAATCAAATTGGATTGCTGTTTTCAAAGTGGATTAACAAAAGCCTACTCCAATAATAAAATTAAAATATTAAATTAAAATCAAATTGGATTGCTGTTTTCAAAGTGGATTAACAAAAGCCTACTCTAATAATAAAATTAAAATATTAAATTAAAATCAAATTGGATTGCTGTTTTTAAAGTGGATTTACAAAGGCATACTCCAATAATAAAATTAAAATATTAAATTAAAATCAAATTGGATTGCTGTTTTTAAAGTGGATTTACAAAAGCCTACTCCAATAATAAAATTAAAATATTAAATTAAAATCAAATTGGATTGCTGTTTTTAAAGTGGATTTACCAAAGCCTACCCCAATAATAAAATTTAAATATTAAATTAAAATCAAATTGGATTGCTGTTTTCAAAGTGGATTAACAAAAGCCTACTCCAATAATAAAATTAAAATATTAAATTAAAATCAAATTGGATTGCTGTTTTCAAAGTGGATTAACAAAAGCCTACTCCAATAATAAAATTAAAATATTAAATTAAAATCAAATTGGATTGCTGTTTTCAAAGTGGATTTACAAAAGCCTACTCCAATAATAAAATTAAAATATTAAATTAAAATCAAATTGGATTGCTGTTTTTAAAGTGGATTTACAAAGGCATACTCCAATAATAAAATTAAAATATTAAATTAAAATCAAATTGGATTGCTGTTTTCAAAGTGGATTTACAAAAGCCTACTCCAATAATAAAATTAAAATATTAAATTAAAATCAAATTGGATTGCTGTTTTCAAAGTGGATTAACCAAAGCCTACTCCAACAATAAAATTAAAATATTAAATTAAAATCAAATTGGATTGCTGTTTTCAAAGTGGATTAACAAAGGCATACTCCAATAATAAAATCAAAATATTAAATTAAAATCAAATTGGATTCCTGTTTTTAAAGTGGATATACAAAAGCCTACTCCAATAATAAAATTAAAATATTAAATTAAAATCAAATTGGATTGCTGTTTTTAAAGTGGATTTACAAAAGCCTACTCCAATAATAAAATTAAAATATTAAATTAAAATTAAATTGGATTGCTGTTTTTAAAGTGGATTTACTAAAGCCTACCCCAATAATAAAATTAAAATATTAAATTAAAATCAAATTGGATTGCTGTTTTCAAAGTGGATTAACAAAAGCCTACTCCAATAATAAAATTAAAATATTAAATTAAAATCAAATTGGATTGCTGTTTTCAAAGTGGATTAACAAAGGCATACTCCAATAATAAAATTAAAATATTAAATTAAAATCAAATTGGATTCCTGTTTTTAAAGTGGATATACAAAAGCCTACTCCAATAATAAAATTAAAATATTAAATTAAAATCAAAGTGGATTGCTGTTTTTAAAGTGGATTTACAAATCCCTACTCCAATAATAAAATTAAAATATTAAATTAAAATCAAATTGGATTGCTGTTTTCAAAGTGGATTTACAAAAGCCTACTCCAATAATAAAATTAAAATATTAAATTAAAATCAAATTGGATTGCTGTTTTCAAAGTGGATTAACAAAAGCCTACTCCAATAATAAAATAAAAATATTAAATTAAAATCAAATTGGATTGCTGTTTTCAAAGTGGATTTACAAAAGCCTACTCCAATAATAAAATTAAAATATTAAATTAAAATCAAATTGGATTGCTGTTTTCAAAGTGGATTAACAAAAGCCTACCCCAACAATAAAATTAAAATATTAAATAAAAATCAAATTGGATTGCTGTTTTCAAAGTGGATTAACAAAGGCATACTCCAATAATAAAATAAAAATATTAAATTAAAATCAAATTGGATTCCTGTTTTTAAAGTGGATTAACAAAAGCCTACTCCAATAATAAAATTAAAATATTAAATTAAAATCAAATTGGATTGATGTTTTCAAAGTGGATTTACAAAAGCCTACTCCAATAATAAAATTAAAATATTAAATTAAAATCAAATTGGATTGCTGTTTTCAAAGTGGATTTACAAAGGCCTACTCCAATAATAAAATTAAAATATTAAATTAAAATCAAATTGGATTGCTGTTTTCAAAGTGGATTAACAAAGTCATACTCCAATAATAAAATTAAAATATTAAATTAAAATCAAATTGGATTGCTGTTTTCAAAGTGGATTAACAAAGGCATACTCCAATAATAAAATTAAAATATTAAATTAAAATCAAATTGGATTGCTGTTTTCAAAGTGGATTAACAAAGGCATACTCCAATAATAAAATTAAAATATTAAATTAAAATCAAATTGGATTGCTGTTTTTAAAGTGGATTTACAAAGGCATACTCCAATAATAAAATTAAAATATTAAATTAAAATCAAATTGGATTGCTGTTTTCAAAGTGGATTTACAAAAGCCTACTCCAATAATAAAATTAAAATATTAAATTAAAATCAAATTGGATTGCTGTTTTCAAAGTGGATTAACAAAGGCATACTCCAATAATAAAATTAAAATATTAAATTAAAATCAAATAGGATTGCTGTTTTCAAAGTGGATTAACAAAGGCATACTCCAATAATAAAATTAAAATATTAAATTAAAATCAAATTGGATTGCTGTTTTCAAAGTGGATTAACAAAGGCATACTCCAATAATAAAATTAAAATATTAAATTAAAATCAAATTGGATTGCTGTTTTTAAATTGGATTTACAAAGGCATACTCCAATAATAAAATTAAAATATTAAATTAAAATCAAATTGGATTGCTGTTTTCAAAGTGGATTAACAAAAGCCTACTCCAATAATAAAATTAAAATATTAAATTAAAATCAAATTGGATTGCTGTTTTCAAAGTGGATTTACAAAGGCATACTCCAATAATAAAATTAAAATATTAAATTAAAATCAAATTGGATTGCTGTTTTTAAAGTGGATTTACAAAAGCCTACTCCAATAATAAAATTAAAATATTAAATTAAAATCAAATTGGATTGATGTTTTCAAAGTGGATTTACAAAAGACTACTCCAATAATAAAATTAAAATATTAAATTAAAATCAAATTGGATTGCTGTTTTCAAAGTGGATTTACAAAAGCCTACTCCAATAATAAAATTAAAATATTAAATTAAAATCAAATTGGATTGCTGTTTTCAAAGTGGATTTACAAAAGCCTACTCCAATAATAAAATTAAAATATTAAATTAAAATCAAATTGGATTGCTGTTTTCAAAGTGGATTTACAAAAGCCTACTCCAATAATAAAATTAAAATATTAAATTAAAATCAAATTGGATTGATGTTTTCAAAGTGGATTTACAAAAGACTACTCCAATAATAAAATTAAAATATTAAATTAAAATCAAATTGGATTGCTGTTTTCAAAGTGGATTTACAAAAGCCTACTCCAATAATAAAATTAAAATATTAAATTAAAATCAAATTGGATTGCTGTTTTCAAAGTGGATTTACAAAAGCCTACTCCAATAATAAAATTAAAATATTAAATTAAAATCAAATTGGATTGCTGTTTTCAAAGTGGATTAACAAAGGCATACTCCAATAATAAAATTAAAATATTAAATTAAAATCAAATTGGATTGCTGTTTTCAAAGTGGATTAACAAAGGCATACTCCAATAATAAAATAAAAATATTAAATTAAAATCAAATTGGATTGCTGTTTTTAAAGTGGATTTACAAAGGCATACTCCAATAATAAAATTAAAATATTAAATTAAAATCAAATTGGATTGCTGTTTTCAAAGTGGATTAACAAAAGCCTACTCCAATAATAAAATTAAAATATTAAATTAAAATCAAATTGGATTGCTGTTTTCAAAGTGGATTTACAAAGGCCTACTCCAATAATAAAATTAAAATATTAAATTAAAATCAAATTGGATTGCTGTTTTTAAAGTGGATTTACAAAAGCCTACTCCAATAATAAAATTAAAATATTAAATTAAAATCAAATTGGATTGATGTTTTCAAAGTGGATTTACAAAAGACTACTCCAATAATAAAATTAAAATATTAAATTAAAATCAAATTGGATTGCTGTTTTCAAAGTGGATTTACAAAAGCCTACTCCAATAATAAAATTAAAATATTAAATTAAAATCAAATTGGATTGCTGTTTTCAAAGTGGATTTACAAAAGCCTACTCCAATAATAAAATTAAAATATTAAATTAAAATCAAATTGGATTGCTGTTTTCAAAGTGGATTTACAAAGGCATACTCCAATAATAAAATTAAAATATTAAATTAAAATCAAATTGGATTGCTGTTTTCAAAGTGGATTAACAAAAGCCTACTCCAATAATAAAATTAAAATATTAAATTAAAATCAAATTGGATTGCTGTTTTCAAAGTGGATTTACAAAGGCATTCTCCAATAATAAAATTAAAATATTAAATTAAAATCAAATTGGATTGCTGTTTTTAAAGTGGATTTACAAAAGCCTACTCCAATAATAAAATTAAAATATTAAATTAAAATCAAATTGGATTGCTGTTTTTAAAGTGGATTTACCAAAGCCTACCCCAATAATAAAATTTAAATATTAAATTAAAATCAAATTGGATTGCTGTTTTCAAAGTGGATATACAAAAGCCTACTCCAATAATAAAATTAGAATATTAAATTAAAATCAAATTGGATTGCTGTTTTCAAAGTGGATTAACAAAGGCCTACTCCAATAATAAAATTAAAATATTAAATTAAAATCAAATTGGATTGCTGTTTTCAAAGTGGATTTACAAAAGCCTACTCCAATAATAAAATTAAAATATTAAATTAAAATCAAATTGGATTGCTGTTTTTAAAGTGGATTTACAAAGGCATACTCCAATAATAAAATTAAAATATTAAATTAAAATCAAATTGGATTGCTGTTTTCAAAGTGGATTTACAAAAGCCTACTCCAATAATAAAATTAAAATATTAAATTAAAATCAAATTGGATTGCTGTTTTCAAAGTGGATTAACAAAAGCCTACTCCAATAATAAAATTAAAATATTAAATTAAAATCAAATTGGATTGCTGTTTTCAAAGTGGATTAACAAAGGCATACTCCAATAATAAAATTAAAATATTAAATTAAAATCAAATTGGATTCCTGTTTTTAAAGTGGATATACAAAAGCCTACTCCAATAATAAAATTAAAATATTAAATTAAAATCAAATTGGATTGATGTTTTCAAAGTGGATTTACAAAAGCCTACTCCAATAATAAAATTAAAATATTAAATTAAAATCAAATTGGATTGCTGTTTTCAAAGTGGATTTACAAAAGCCTACTCCAATAATAAAATTAAAATATTAAATTAAAATCAAATTGGATTGCTGTTTTCAAAGTGGATTAACAAAGGCATACTCCAATAATAAAATTAAAATATTAAATTAAAATCAAATTGGATTGCTGTTTTCAAAAAGGATTAACAAAGGCATACTCCAATAATAAAATTAAAATATTAAATTAAAATCAAATTGGATTGCTGTTTTCAAAGTGGATTAACAAAGGCCTACTCCAATAATAAAATTAAAATATTAAATTAAAATCAAATTGGATTGCTATTTTTAAAGTGGATTTACAAAGGCCTACTCCAATAATAAAATTAAAATATTAACTTAAAATCAAATTGGATTGCTGTTTTCAAAGTGGATTTACAAAAGCCTACTCCAATAATAAAATTAAAATATTAAATTAAAATCAAATTGGATTGCTGTTTTCAAAGTGGATTAACAAAAGCCTACTCCAATAATAAAATTAAAATATTAAATTAAAATTAAATTGGATTGCTGTTTTCAAAGTGGATTTACAAAAGCCTACTCCAATAATAAAATTAAAATATTAAATTAAAATCAAATTGGATTGATGTTTTCAAAGTGGATTTACAAAAGACTACTCCAATAATAAAATTAAAATATTAAATTAAAATCAAATTGGATTGCTGTTTTCAAAGTGGATTTACAAAAGCCTACTCCAATAATAAAATTAAAATATTAAATTAAAATCAAATTGGATTGATGTTTTCAAAGTGGATTTACAAAAGCCTACTCCAATAATAAAATTAAAATATTAAATTAAAATCAAATTGGATTGCTGTTTTCAAAGTGGACTAACAAAGCAATACTCCAATAATAAAATTAAAATATTAAATTAAAATCAAATTGGATTGCTGTTTTTAAAGTGGATTTACAAAGGCATACTCCAATAATAAAATTAAAATATTAAATTAAAATCAAATTGGATTGCTGTTTTCAAAGTGGATTTACAAAAGCCTACTCCAATAATAAAATTAAAATATTAAATTAAAATCAAATTGGATTGCTGTTTTTAAAGTGGATTTACAAAGGCATACTCCAATAATAAAATTAAAATATTAAATTAAAATCAAATTGGATTGCTGTTTTCAAAGTGGATTTACAAAAGCCTACTCCAATAATAAAATTAAAATATTAAATTAAAATCAAATTGGATTGCTGTTTTCAAAGTGGATTAACAAAGGCATACTCCAATAATAAAATTAAAATATTAAATTAAAATCAAATTGGATTGCTGTTTTCAAAGTGGATTTACAAAAGCCTACTCCAATAATAAAATTAAAATATTAAATTAAAATCAAATTGGATTGCTGTTTTCAAAGTGGATTTACAAAAGCCTACTCCAATAATAAAATTAAAATATTAAATTAAAATCAAATTGGATTGCTGTTTTTAAAGTGGATTTACAAAGGCATACTCCAATAATAAAATTAAAATATTAAATTAAAATCAAATTGGATTGCTGTTTTCAAAGTGGATTAACAAAAGCCTACTCCAATAATAAAATTAAAATATTAAATTAAAATCAAATTGGATTGCTGTTTTCAAAGTGGATTAACAAAAGCCTACTCCAATAATAAAATTAAAATATTAAATTAAAATCAAATTGGATTGCTGTTTTCAAAGTGGATTAACAAAGGCATACTCCAATAATAAAATTAAAATATTAAATTAAAATCAAATTGGATTCCTGTTTTTAAAGTGGATTTACAAAAGCCTACTCCAATAATAAAATTAAAATATTAAATTAAAATAAAATTGGATTGATGTTTTCAAAGTGGATTTACAAAAGCCTACTCCAATAATAAAATTAAAATATTAAATTAAAATCAAATTGGATTTCTGTTTTCAAAGTGGATTTAAAAAAGCCTACTCCAATAATAAAATTAAAATATTAAATTAAAATCAAATTGGATTGCTGTTTTCAAAGTGGATTTACAAAGGCATACTCCAATAATAAAATTAAAATATTAAATTAAAATCAAATTGGATTGCTGTTTTCAAAGTGGATTAACAAAGGCATACTCCAATAATAAAATTAAAATATTAAATTAAAATCAAATTGGATTGCTGTTTTCAAAGTGGATTAACAAAAGCATACTCCAATAATAAAATTTAAATATTAAATTAAAATCAAATTGGATTGCTGTTTTTAAAGTGGATTTACCAAAACCTACCCCAATAATAAAATTAAAATATTAAATTAAAATCAAATTGGATTGCTGTTTTCAAAGTGGATATACAAAAGCCTACTCCAATAATAAAATTAGAATATTAAATTAAAATCAAATTGGATTGCTGTTTTTAAAGTGGATTAACAAAGGCATACTCCAATAATAAAATTAAAATATTAAATTAAAATCAAATTGAATTGCTATTTTCAAAGTGGATTTACAAAGGCATACTCCAATAATAAAATTAAAATATTAAATTAAAATCAAATTGGATTGATGTTTTCAAAGTGGATTTACAAAAGCCTACTCCAATAATAAAATTAAAATATTAAATTAAAATAAAATTGAATTGCTGTTTTTAAAGTGGATTTACAAAAGCCTACTCCAATAATAAAATTAAAATATTAAATTAAAATCAAATTGGATTGCTGTTTTTAAAGTGGATTTACCAAAGCCTACCCCAATAATAAAATTAAAATATTAAATTAAAATCAAATTGGATTGCTGTTTTCAAAGTGGATATACAAAAGCAAAATTAAAATATTAAATTAAAATCAAATTGAATTGCTATTTTCAAAGTGGATTTACAAAGGCATACTGCAATAATAAAATTAAAATATTAAATTAAAATCAAATTGGATTGCTGTTTTCAAAGTGGATTTACAAAAGCCTACTCCAATAATAAAATTAAAATATTAAATTAAAATCAAATTGGATTGCTGTTTTCAAAGTGGATTAACAAAAGCCTACTCCAATAATAAAATTAAAATATTAAATTAAAATCAAATTGGATTGCTGTTTTCAAAGTGGATTAACAAAGGCATACTCCAATAATAAAATTAAAATATTAAATTAAAATCAAATTGGATTGCTGTTTTCAAAGTGGATTAACAAAGGCATACTCCAATAATAAAATTAAAATATTAAATTAAAATCAAATTGGATTGCTGTTTTCAAAGTGGATTAACAAAAGCATACTCCAATAATAAAATTAAAATATTAAATTAAAATCAAATTGGATTGCTGTTTTTAAAGTGGATTTACAAAGGCATACTCCAATAATAAAATTAAAATACTAAATTAAAATCAAATTGGATTGCTGTTTTCAAAGTGGATTTACAAAAGCCTACCCCAATAATAAAATTAAAATATTAAATTAAAATCAAATTGGATTGCTGTTTTCAAAGTGGATTAACAAAAGCCTACTCCAATAATAAAATTAAAATATTAAATTAAAATCAAATTGGATTGCTGTTTTCAAAGTGGATTTACAAAGGCATACTCCAATAATAAAATTAAAATATTAAATTAAAATCAAATTGGATTCCTGTTTTTAAAGTGGATATACAAAAGCCTACTCCAATAATAAAACTAAAATATTAAATTAAAATCAAATTGGATTGATGTTTTCAAAGTGGATTTACAAAAGCCTACTCCAATAATAAAATTAAAATATTAAATTAAAATCAAATTGGATTGCTGTTTTCAAAGTGGATTTACAAAAGCCTACTCCAATAATAAAATTAAAATATTAAATTAAAATCAAATTGGATTGCTGTTTTCAAAGTGGATTAACAAAGGCATACTCCAATAATAAAATTAAAATATTAAATTAAAATCAAATTGGATTGCTGTTTTCAAAGTAAATTAACAAAGGCATACTCCAATAATAAAATTAAAATATTAAATTAAAATCAAATTGGATTGCTGTTTTCAAAGTGGATTAACAAAGGCATGCTCCAATAATAAAATTAAAATATTAAATTAAAATCAAATTGGATTGCTATTTTTAAAGTGGATTTACAAAGGCCTACTCCAATAATAAAATTAAAATATTAACTTAAAATCAAATTGGATTGCTGTTTTCAAAGTGGAATTACAAAAGCCTACTCCAATAATAAAATTAAAATATTAAATTAAAATCAAATTGGATTGCTGTTTTCAAAGTGGATTAACAAAAGCCTACTCCAATAATAAAATTAAAATATTAAATTAAAATTAAATTGGATTGCTGTTTTCAAAGTGGATTTACAAAAGCCTACTCCAATAATAAAATTAAAATATTAAATTAAAATCAAATTGGATTGCTGTTTTCAAAGTGGATTTACAAAAGACTACTCCAATAATAAAATTAAAATATTAAATTAAAATCAAATTGGATTGCTGTTTTCAAAGTGGATTTACAAAAGCCTACTCCAATAATAAAATTAAAATATTAAATTAAAATCAAATTGGATTAATGTTTTCAAAGTGGATTTACAAAAGCCTACTCCAATAATAAAATTAAAATATTAAATTAAAATCAAATTGGATTGCTGTTTTCAAAGTGGACTAACAAAGCCATACTCCAATAATAAAATTAAAATATTAAATTAAAATCAAATTGGATTGCTGTTTTTAAAGTGGATTTACAAAGGCATACTCCAATAATAAAATTAAAATATTAAATTAAAATCAAATTGGATTGCTGTTTTCAAAGTGGATTTACAAAAGCCTACTCCAATAATAAAATTAAAATATTAAATTAAAATCAAATTGGATTGCTGTTTTTAAAGTGGATTTACAAAGGCATACTCCAATAATAAAATTAAAATATTAAATTAAAATCAAATTGGATTGCTGTTTTCAAAGTGGATTTACAAAAGCCTACTCCAATAATAAAATTAAAATATTAAATTAAAATCAAATTGGATTGCTGTTTTCAAAGTGGATTAACAAAGGCATACTCCAATAATAAAATTAAAATATTAAATTAAAATCAAATTGGATTGCTGTTTTCAAAGTGGATTTACAAAAGCCTACTCCAATAATAAAATTAAAATATTAAATTAAAATCAAATTGGATTGCTGTTTTCAAAGTGGATTTACAAAAGCCTACTCCAATAATAAAATTAAAATATTAAATTAAAATCAAATTGGATTGCTGTTTTTAAAGTGGATTTACAAAGGCATACTCCAATAATAAAATTAAAATATTAAATTAAAATCAAATTGGATTGCTGTTTTCAAAGTGGATTAACAAAAGCCTATTCCAATAATAAAATTAAAATATTAAATTAAAATCAAATTGGATTGCTGTTTTCAAAGTGGATTAACAAAAGCCTACTCCAATAATAAAATTAAAATATTAAATTAAAATCAAATTGGATTGCTGTTTTCAAAGTGGATTAACAAAGGCATACTCCAATAATAAAATTAAAATATTAAATTAAAATCAAATTGGATTCCTGTTTTTAAAGTGGATTTACAAAAGCCTACTCCAATAATAAAATTAAAATATTAAATTAAAATAAAATTGGATTGATGTTTTCAAAGTGGATTTACAAAAGCCTACTCCAATAATAAAATTAAAATATTAAATTAAAATCAAATTGGATTGCTGTTTTCAAAGTGGATTTAAAAAAGCCTATTCCAATAATAAAATTAAAATATTAAATTAAAATCAAATTGGATTGCTGTTTTCAAAGTGGATTAACAAAGGCATACTCCAATAATAAAATTAAAATATTAAATTAAAATCAAATTGGATTGCTGTTTTCAAAGTGGATTAACAAAGGCATACTCCAATAATAAAATTAAAATATTAAATTAAAATCAAATTGGATTGCTGTTTTCAAAGTGGATTAACAAAAGCATACTCCAATAATAAAATTAAAATATTAAATTAAAATCAAATTGGATTGCTGTTTTTAAAGTGGATTTACCAAAACCTACCCCAATAATAAAATTAAAATATTAAATTAAAATCAAATTGGATTGCTGTTTTCAAAGTGGATATACAAAAGCCTACTCCAATAATAAAATTAGAATATTAAATTAAAATCAAATTGGATTGCTGTTTTTAAAGTGGATTAACAAAGGCATACTCCAATAATAAAATTAAAATATTAAATTAAAATCAAATTGAATTGCTATTTTCAAAGTGGATTTACAAAGGCTTCCTCCAATAATAAAATTAAAATATTAAATTAAAATCAAATTGGATTGATGTTTTCAAAGTGGATTTACAAAAGCCTACTCCAATAATAAAATTAAAATATTAAATTAAAATCAAATTGAATTGCTGTTTTTAAAGTGGATTTACAAAAGCCTACTCCAATAATAAAATTAAAATATTAAATTAAAATCAAATTGGATTGCTGTTTTTAAAATGGATTTACCAAAGCCTACCCCAATAATAAAATTAAAATATTAAATTAAAATCAAATTGGATTGCTGTTTTCAAAGTGGATATACAAAAGCCTACTCCAATAATAAAATTAGAATAATACATTAAAATCAAATTGGATTGCTGTTTTTAAAGTGGATTAAAAAAGGCATACTCCAATAATAAAATTAAAATATTAAATTAAAATCAAACTGATTTGCTATTTTCAAAGTGGATTTACAAAGGCATACTCCAATAATAAAATTAAAATATTAAATTAAAATCAAATTGGATTGCTGTTTTCAAAGTGGATTTACAAAAGCCTACTCCAATAATAAAATTAAAATATTAAATTAAAATCAAATTGGATTGCTGTTTTCAAAGTGGATTAACAAAAGCCTACTCCAATAATAAAATTAAAATATTAAATTAAAATCAAATTCGATTGCTGTTTTTAAAGTGGATTAATAAAGGCATACTCCAATAATAAAATTAAAATATTAAATTAAAATCAAATTGGATTCCTGTTTTTAAAGTGGATTTACAAAAGCCTACTCCAATAATAAAATTAAAATATTAAATTAAAATCAAATTGGATTGATGTTTTCAAAGTGGATTTACAAAAGCCTACTCCAATAATAAAATTAAAATATTAAATTAAAATCAAATTGGATTGCTGTTTTCAAAGTGGATTTACAAAAGCCTACTCCAATAATAAAATTAAATATTAAATTAAAATCAAATTGGATTGCTGTTTTCAAAGTGGATTAACAAAGACATACTCCAATAATAAAATTAAAATATTAAATTAAAATCAAATTGGATTGCTGTTTTCAAAGTGGATTAACAAAGGCATACTCCAATAATAAGATTAAAATATTAAATTAATATTAAATTGGATTGCTGTTTTCAAAGTGGATTAACAAAGGCATACTCCAATAATAAAATTAAAATATTAAATTAAAATCAAATTGGATTCCTGTTTTTAAAGTGGATTTACAAAGGCATACTCCAATAATAAAATTAAAATATTAAATTAAAATCAAATTGGATTGCTGTTTTCAAAGTGGATTTACAAAAGCCTACTCCAATAATAAAATTAAAATATTAAATTAAAATCAAATTGGATTGCTGTTTTCAAAGTGGATTAACAAAAGCCTACTCCAATAATAAAATTAAAATATTAAATTAAAATCAAATTGGATTGCTGCTTTCAAAGTGGATTTACAAAAGCCTACTCCAATAATAAAATTAAAATATTAAATTAAAATCAAATTGGATTGATGTTTTCAAAGTGGATTTACAAAAGACTACTCCAATAATAAAATTAAAATATTAAATTAAAATCAAATTGGATTGCTGTTTTCAAAGTGGATTTACAAAAGCCTACTCCAATAATAAAATTAAAATATTAAATTAAAATCAAATTGGATTGCTGTTTTCAAAGTGGATTTACAAAAGCCTACTCCAATAATAAAATTAAAATATTAAATTAAAATCAAATTGGATTGCTGTTTTCAAAGTGGATTAACAAAGGCATACTCCAATAATAAAATTAAAATATTAAATTAAAATCAAATTGGATTGCTGTTTTTAAAGTGGATTTACAAAGGCATACTCCAATAATAAAATTAAAATATTAAATTAAAATCAAATTGGATTGCTGTTTTCAAAGTGGATTTACAAAAGCCTACTCCAATAATAAAATTAAAATATTAAATTAAAATCAAATTGGATTGCTGTTTTCAAAGTGGATTAACAAAGGCATACTCCAATAATAAAATTAAAATATTAAATTAAAATCAAATTGGATTGCTGTTTTCAAAGTGGATTTACAAAAGCCTACTCCAATAATAAAATTAAAATATTAAATTAAAATCAAATTGGATTGATGTTTTCAAAGTGGATTTACAAAAGCCTACTCCAATAATAAAATTAAAATATTAAATTAAAATCAAATTGGATTGCTGTTTTCAAAGTGGATTAACAAAAGCCTACTCCAATAATAAAATTAAAATATTAAATTAAAATCAAATTGGATTGCTGTTTTCAAAGTGGATTTACAAAAGCCTACTCCAATAATAAAATTAAAATATTAAATTAAAATCAAATTGGATTGCTGTTTTCAAAGTGGATTTACAAAAGCCTACTTCAATAATAAAATTAAAATATTAAATTAAAATCAAATTGGATTGATGTTTTCAAAGTGGATTTACAAAAGACTACTCCAATAATAAAATTAAAATATTAAATTAAAATCAAATTGGATTGCTGTTTTCAAAGTGGATTTACAAAAGCATACTCCAATAATAAAATTAAAATATTAAATTAAAATCAAATTGGATTGCTGTTTTCAAAGTGGATTTACAAAAGCCTACTCCAATAATAAAATTAAAATATTAAATTAAAATCAAATTGGATTGCTGTTTTCAAAGTGGATTAACAAAGGCATACTCCAATAATAAAATTAAAATATTAAATTAAAATCAAATTGGATTGCTGTTTTTAAAGTGGATTTACAAAGGCATACTCCAATAATAAAATTAAAATATTAAATTAAAATCAAATTGGATTGCTGTTTTCAAAGTGGATTAACAAAAGCCTACTACAATAATAAAATTAAAATATTAAATTAAAATCAAATTGGATTGCTGTTTTCAAAGTGGATTAACAAAGGCATACTCCAATAATAAAATAAAAATATTAAATTAAAATCAAATTGGATTCCTGTTTTTAAAGTGGATTTACAAAAGCCTACTCCAATAATAAAATTAAAATATTAAATTAAAATCAAATTGGATTGATGTTTTCAAAGTGGATTTACAAAAGCCTACTCCAATAATAAAATTAAAATATTAAATTAAAATCAAATTGGATTGCTGTTTTCAAAGTGGATTAACAAAAGCCTACTCCAATAATAAAATTAAAATATTAAATTAAAATCAAATTGGATTGCTGTTTTCAAAGTGGATTTACAAAAGCATACTCCAATAATAAAATTAAAATATTAAATTAAAATCAAATTGGATTGCTGTTTTCAAAGTGGATTAACAAAGGCATACTCCAATAATAAAATAAAAATATTAAATTAAAATCAAATTGGATTGCTGTTTTTAAAGTGGATTTACAAAGGCATACTCCAATAATAAAATTAAAATATTAAATTAAAATCAAATTGGATTGCTGTTTTCAAAGTGGATTTACAAAGGCATACTCCAATAATAAAATTAAAATATTAAATTAAAATCAAATTGGATTGATGTTTTCAAAGTGGATTTACAAAAGACTACTCCAATAATAAAATTAAAATATTAAATTAAAATCAAATTGGATTGCTGTTTTCAAAGTGGATTTACAAAAGCCTACTCCAATAATAAAATTAAAATATTAAATTAAAATCAAATTGGATTGCTGTTTTCAAAGTGGATTTACAAAAGCCTACTCCAATAATAAAATTAAAATATTAAATTAAAATCAAATTGGATTGCTGTTTTTAAAGTGGATTTACAAAGGCATACTCCAATAATAAAATTAAAATATTAAATTAAAATCAAATTGGATTGCTGTTTTCAAAGTGGATTAACAAAAGCCTACTCCAATAATAAAATTAAAATATTAAATTAAAATCAAATTGGATTGCTGTTTTCAAAGTGGATTAACAAAAGCCTACTCCAATAATAAAATTAAAATATTAAATTAAAATCAAATTGGATTGCTGTTTTCAAAGTGGATTAACAAAGGCATACTCCAATAATAAAATTAAAATATTAAATTAAAATCAAATTGGATTCCTGTTTTTAAAGTGGATTTACAAAAGCCTACTCCAATAATAAAATTAAAATATTAAATTAAAATAAAATTGGATTGATGTTTTCAAAGTGGATTTACAAAAGCCTACTCCAATAATAAAATTAAAATATTAAATTAAAATCAAATTGGATTGCTGTTTTTAAAGTGGATTTAAAAAAGCCTACTCCAATAATAAAATTAAAATATTAAATTAAAATCAAATTGGATTGCTGTTTTCAAAGTGGATTAACAAAGGCATACTCCAATAATAAAATTAAAATATTAAATTAAAATCAAATTGGATTGCTGTTTTCAAAGTGGATTAACAAAGGCATACTCCAATAATAAAATTAAAATATTAAATTAAAATCAAATTGGATTGCTGTTTTCAAAGTGGATTAACAAAAGCATACTCCAATAATAAAATTAAAATATTAAATTAAAATTAAATTGGATTGCTGTTTTTAAAGTGGATTTACCAAAGCCTACCCCAATAATAAAATTAAAATATTAAATTAAAATCAAATTGGATTGCTGTTTTCAAAGTGGATATACAAAAGCCTACTCCAATAATAAAATTAGAATATTAAATTAAAATCAAATTGGATTGCTGTTTTTAAAGTGGATTAACAAAGGCATACTCCAATAATAAAATTAAAATATTAAATTAAAATAAAATTGAATTGCTATTTTCAAAGTGGATTAACAAAGGCATACTCCAATAATAAAATTAAAATATTAAATTAAAATCAAATTGGATTGATGTTTTCAAAGTGGATTTAAAAAAGCCTACTCCAATAATAAAATTAAAATATTAAATTAAAATCAAATTGAATTGCTGTTTTTAAAGTGGATTTACAAAAGCCTACTCCAATAATAAAATTAAAATATTAAATTAAAATCAAATTGGTTGCTGTTTTTAAAGTGGATTTACCAAAGCCTACCCCAATAATAAAATTAAAATATTAAATTAAAATCAAATTGGATTGCTGTTTTCAAAGTGGATATACAAAAGCCTACTCCAATAATAAAATTAGAATATTACATTAAAATCAAATTGGATTGCTGTTTTTAAAGTGGATTAAAAAAGGCATACTCCAATAATAAAATTAAAATATTAAATTAAAATCAAATTGATTTGCTATTTTCAAAGTGGATTTACAAAGGCATACTCCAATAATAAAATTAAAATATTAAATTAAAATCAAATTGGATTCCTGTTTTCAAAGTGGATTTACAAAAGCCTACTCCAATAATAAAATTAAAATATTAAATTAAAATCAAATTGGATTGCTGTTTTCAAAGTGGATTAACAAAAGCCTACTCCAATAATAAAATTAAAATATTAAATTAAAATCAAATTCGATTGCTGTTTTCAAAGTGGATTAACAAAGGCATACTCCAATAATAAAATTAAAATATTAAATTAAAATCAAATTGGATTCCTGTTTTTAAAGTGGATTTACAAAAGCCTACTCCAATAATAAAATTAAAATATTAAATTAAAATCAAATTGGATTGCTGTTTTCAAAGTGGATTTACAAAAGCCTACTCCAATAATAAAATTAAAATATTAAATTAAAATCAAATTGGATTGCTGTTTTCAAAGTGGATTAACAAAGACATACTCCAATAATAAAATTAAAATATTAAATTAAAATCAAATTGGATTGCTGTTTTCAAAGTGGATTAACAAAGGCATACTCCAATAATAAGATTAAAATATTAAATTAATATTAAATTGGATTGCTGTTTTCAAAGTGGATTAACAAAGGCATACTCCAATAATAAAATTAAAATATTAAATTAAAATTAAATTGGATTCCTGTTTTTAAAGTGGATTTACAAAGGCATACTCCAATAATAAAATTAAAATATTAAATTAAAATCAAATTGGATTGCTGTTTTCAAAGTGGATTTACAAAAGCCTACTCCAATAAAAAAATTAAAATATTAAATTAAAATCAAATTGGATTGCTGTTTTCAAAGTGGATTAACAAAAGCCTACTCCAATAATAAAATTAAAATATTAAATTAAAATCAAATTGGATTGCTGCTTTCAAAGTGGATTTACAAAAGCCTACTCCAATAATAAAATTAAAATATTAAATTAAAATCAAATTGGATTGATGTTTTCAAAGTGGATTTACAAAAGACTACTCCAATAATAAAATTAAAATATTAAATTAAAATCAAATTGGATTGCTGTTTTCAAAGTGGATTTACAAAAGCCTACTCCAATAATAAAATTAAAATATTAAATTAAAATCAAATTGGATTGCTGTTTTCAAAGTGGATTTACAAAAGCCTACTCCAATAATAAAATTAAAATATTAAATTAAAATCAAATTGGATTGCTGTTTTCAAAGTGGATTAACAAAGGCCTACTCCAATAATAAAATTAAAATATTAAATTAAAATCAAATTGGATTGCTGTTTTCAAAGTGGATTTACAAAGGCATACTCCAATAATAAAATTAAAATATTAAATTAAAATCAAATTGGATTGCTGTTTTCAAAGTGGATTTACAAAAGCTACTCCAATAATAAAATTAAAATATTAAATTAAAATCAAATTGGATTGCTGTTTTCAAAGTGGATTAACAAAGGCATACTCCAATAATAAAATTAAAATATTAAATTAAAATCAAATTGGATTGCTGTTTTCAAAGTGGATTTACAAAAGCCTACTCCAATAATAAAATTAAAATATTAAATTAAAATCAAATTGGATTGCTGTTTTCAAAGTGGATTAACAAAAGCCTACTCCAATAATAAAATTAAAATATTAAATTAAAATCAAATTGGATTGCTGTTTTCAAAGTGGATTAACAAAGGCATACTCCAATAATAAAATAAAAATATTAAATTAAAATCAAATTGGATTCCTGTTTTTAAAGTGGATTTACAAAAGCCTACTCCAATAATAAAATAAAAATATTAAATTAAAATCAAATTGGATTGATGTTTTCAAAGTGGATTTACAAAAGCCTACTCCAATAATAAAATTAAAATATTAAATTAAAATCAAATTGGATTGCTGTTTTCAAAGTGGATTAACAAAAGCCTACTCCAATAATAAAATTAAAATATTAAATTAAAATCAAATTGGATTGCTGTTTTCAAAGTGGATTTACAAAAGCATACTCCAATAATAAAATTAAAATATTAAATTAAAATCAAATTGGATTGCTGTTTTCAAAGTGGATTAACAAAGGCATACTCCAATAATAAAATAAAAATATTAAATTAAAATCAAATTGGATTGCTGTTTTTAAAGTGGATTTACAAAGGCATACTCCAATAATAAAATTAAAATATTAAATTAAAATCAAATTGGATTGCTGTTTTCAAAGTGGATTTACAAAAGCCAACCCAATAATAAAATTAAAATATTAAATTAAAATCAAATTGGATTGCTGTTTTCAAAGTGGATTAACAAAAGCCTACTCCAATAATAAAATTAAAATATTAAATTAAAATTAAATTGGATTGCTGTTTTCAAAGTGGATTAACAAAGGCATACTCCAATAATAAAATTAAAATATTAAATTAAAATCAAATTGGACTCCTGTTTTTAAAGTGGATTTACAAAAGCCTACTCCAATAATAAAATTAAAATATTAAATTAAAATCAAATTGGATTGATGTTTTCAAAGTGGATTTACAAAAGCCTACTCCAATAATAAAATTAAAATATTAAATTAAAATCAAATTGGATTGCTGTTTTCAAAGTGGATTTACAAAAGCCTACTCCAATAATAAAATTAAAATATTAAATTAAAATCAAATTGGATTGCTGTTTTTAAAGTGGATTTACAAAAGCCTACTCCAATAATAAAATTAAAATATTAAATTAAAATCAAATTGGATTGCTGTTTTCAAAGTGGATTTACAAAAGCCTACTCCAATATTAAAATTAAAATATTAAATTAAAATCAAATTGGATTGCTGTTTTCAAAGTGGATTTACAAAAGCCTACTCCAATAATAAAATTAAAATATTAAATTAAAATCAAATTGGATTGCTGTTTTCAAAGTGGATTTACAAAAGCCTACTCCAATAATAAAATTAAAATATTAAATTAAAATCAAATTGGATTGCTGTTTTCAAAGTGGATTTACAAAAGCCTACTCCAATAATAAAATTAAAATATTAAATTAAAATCAAATTGGATTGCTGTTTTCAAAGTGAATTAACAAAGGCATACTCCAATAATAAAATTAAAATATTAAATTAAAATCAAATTGGATTGCTGTTTTCAAAGTGGATTAACAAAGGCATACTCCAATAATAAAATTAAAATATTAAATTAAAATCAAATTGGATTGCTGTTTTTAAAGTGGATTTACAAAGGCATACTCCAATAATAAAATTAAAATATTAAATTAAAATCAAATTGGATTGCTGTTTTCAAAGTGGATTTACAAAAGCCTACTCCAATAATAAAATTAAAATATTAAATTAAAATCAAATTGGATTGCTGTTTTCAAAGTGGATTTACAAAAGCCTACTCCAATAATAAAATTAAAATATTAAATTAAAATCAAATTGGATTGCTGTTTTCAAAGTGAATTAACAAAGGCATACTCCAATAATAAAATTAAAATATTAAATTAAAATCAAATTGGATTGCTGTTTTTAAAGTGGATTTACAAAAGCCTACTCCAATAATAAAATTAAAATATTAAATTAAAATCAAATTGGATTGCTGTTTTTAAAGTGGATTTACAAAAGCCTACTCCAATAATAAAATTAAAATATTAAATTAAAATCAAATTGGATTGCTGTTTTTAAAGTGGATTTACAAAAGCCTACTCCAATAATAAAATTAAAATATTAAATTAAAATCAAATTGGATTGCTGTTTTTAAAGTGGATTTACAAAAGCCTACTCCAATAATAAAATTAAAATATTAAATTAAAATCAAATTGGATTGCTGTTTTCAAAGTGGATTAACAAAAGCCTACTCCAATAATAAAATTAAAATATTAAATTAAAATCAAATTGGATTGCTGTTTTCAAAGTGAATTTACAAAAGCCTACTCCAATAATAAAATTAAAATATTAAATTAAAATCAAATTGGATTGCTGTTTTCAAAGTGGATTTACAAAAGCCTACTCCAATAATAAAATTAAAATATTAAATTAAAATCAAATTGGATTGCTGTTTTCAAAGTGGATTAACAAAAGCCTACTCCAATAATAAAATTAAAATATTAAATTAAAATCAAATTGGATTGGTGTTTTTAAAGTGGATTAACAAAGGCATACTCCAATAATAAAATTAAAATATTAAATTAAAATCAAATTGAATTGCTATTTTCAAAGTGGATTTACAAAGGCATAATCCAATAATAAAATTAAAATATTAAATTAAAATCAAATTGGATTGCTGTTTTTAAAGTGGATTTGCAAAGGCATACTCCAATAATAAAATTAAAATATTAAATTAAAATCAAATTGGATTGCTGTTTTCAAAGTGGATTTACAAAAGCCTACTCCAATAATAAAATTAAAATATTAAATTAAAATCAAATTGGATTGCTGTTTTCAAAGTGGATTAACAAAAGCCTACTCCAATAATAAAATTAAAATATTAAATTAAAATCAAACTGGATTGCTGTTTTCAAAGTGGATTAACAAAAGCCTACTCCAATAATAAAATTAAAATATTAAATTAAAATCAAATTGGATTGCTGTTTTTAAAGTGGATTAACAAAGGCATACTCCAATAATAAAATTAAAATATTAAATTAAAATCAAATTGGATTGCTGTTTTCAAAGTGGATTAACAAAAGCCTACTCCAATAATAAAATTAAAATATTAAATTAAAATCAAATTGGATTGCTGTTTTTAAAGTGGATTAACAAAGGCATACTCCAATAATAAAATTAAAATATTAAATTAAAATCAAATTGAATTGCTATTTTCAAAGTGGATTTACAAAGGCATACTCCAATAATAAAATTAAAATATTAAATTAAAATCAAATTGGATTGCTGTTTTCAAAGTGGATTTACAAAAGCCTACTCCAATAATAAAATTAAAATATTAAATTAAAATCAAATTGGATTGCTGTTTTTAAAGTGGATTTACAAAGGCATACTCCAATAATAAAATTAAAATATTAAATTAAAATCAAATTGGATTGCTGTTTTCAAAGTGGATTTACAAAAGCCTACTCCAATAATAAAATTAAAATATTAAATTAAAATCAAATTGGATTGCTGTTTTCAAAGTGGATTTACAAAAGCCTACTCCAATAATAAAATTAAAATATTAAATTAAAATCAAATTGGATTGCTGTTTTCAAAGTGGATTAACAAAGGCATACTCCAATAATAAAATTAAAATATTAAATTAAAATCAAATTGGATTCCTGTTTTTAAAGTGGAATTACAAAAGCCTACTTCAATAATAAAATTAAAATATTAAATTAAAATCAAATTGGATTGATGTTTTCAAAGTGGATTTACAAAAGCCTACTCCAATAATAAAATTAAAATATTAAATTAAAATCAAATTGGATTGCTATTTTCAAAGTGGATTTACAAAAGCCTACTCCAATAATAAAATTAAAATATTAAATTAAAATAAAATTGGATTGCTGTTTTCAAAGTGGATTAACAAAGGCATACTCCAATAATAAAATTAAAATATTAAATTAAAATCAAATTGGATTGCTGTTTTCAAAGTGGATTAACAAAGGCATACCCCAATAATAAAATTAAAATATTAAATTAAAATCAAATTGGATTCCTGTTTTTAAAGTGGATTTACAAAAGCCTACTCCAATAATAAAATTAAAATATTAAATTAAAATCAAATTTGATTGATGTTTTCAAAGTGGATTTACAAAAGCCTACTCCAATAATAAAAATAAAATATTAAATTAAAATCAAATTGGATTGCTGTTTTCAAAGTGGATTTACAAAAGCCTACTCCAATAATAAAATTAAAATAATAAATTAAAATCAAATTGGATTGCTGTTTTCAAAGTGGATTAACAAAGGCATACTCCAATAATAAAATTAAAATATTAAATTAAAATCAAATTGGATTGCTGTTTTCAAAGTGGATTAACAAAGGCATACTCCAATAATAAAATTAAAATATTAAATTAAAATCAAATTGGATTCCTGTTTTTAAAGTGGATTAACAAAAGCCTACTCCAATAATAAAATTAAAATATTAAATTAAAATCAAATTGGATTGATGTTTTCAAAGTGGATTTACAAAAGCCTACTCCTATAATAAAATTAAAATATTAAATTAAAATCAAATTGGATTGCTGTTTTCAAAGTGGATTTACAAAAGCCTACTCCAATAATAAAATTAAAATATTAAATTAAAATCAAATTGGATTGCTGTTTTCAAAGTGGATTAACAAAGGCATACTCCAATAATAAAATTAAAATATTAAATTAAAATCAAATTGGATTGCTGTTTTCAAAGTTGATTAACAAAGGCATACTCCAATAATAAAATTAAAATATTAAATTAAAATCAAATTGGATTCCTGTTTTTAAAGTGGATTTACAAAAGCCTACTCCAATAATAAAATTAAAATATTAAATTAAAATCAAATTTGATTGATGTTTTCAAAGTGGATTTACAAAAGCCTACTCCAATAATAAAATTAAAATATTAAATTAAAATCAAATTGGATTGCTGTTTTCAAAGTGGATTTACAAAAGCCTACTCCAATAATAAAATTAAAATATTAAATTAAAATCAAATTGGATTGCTGTTTTCAAAGTGGATTAACAAAGGCATACTCCAATAATAAAATTAAAATATTAAATTAAAATCAAATTGGATTGCTGTTTTCAAAGTGGATTAATAAAGGCATACTCCAATAATAAAATTAAAATATTAAATTAAAATCAAATTGGATTCCTGTTTTCAAAGTGGATTAACAAAAGCCTACTCCAATAATAAAATTAAAATATTAAATTAAAATCAAATTGGATTGATGTTTTCAAAGTGGATTTACTTAAGCCTACTCCAATAATAAAATTAAAATATTAAATTAAAATCAAATTGGATTGCTGTTTTCAAAGTGGATTTACAAAAGCCTACTCCAATAATAAAATTAAAATATTAAATTAAAATCAAATTGGATTGCTGTTTTCAAAGTGGATTAACAAAGGCATACTCCAATAATAAAATTAAAATATTAAATTAAAATCAAATTGGATTGCTGTTTTCAAAGTGGATTAACAAAGGCATACTCCAACAATAAAATTAAAATATTAAATTAAAATCAAATTGGATTGCTGTTTTCAAAGTGGATTAACAAAGGCATACTCCAATAATAAAATTAAAATATTAAATTAAAATCAAATTGGATTGCTGTTTTCAAAGTGGATTTACCAAAGCCTACCCCAATAATAAAATTAAAATATTAAATTAAAATCAAATTGGATTGCTGTTTTCAAAGTGGATATACAAAAGCCTACTCCAATAATAAAATTAAAATATTAAATTAAAATCAAATTGGATTGCTGTTTTCAAAGTGGATTAACAAAAGCATACTCCAATAATAAAATTAAAATATTAAATTAAAATCAAATTGGATTGCTGTTTTCAAAGTGGATTAACAAAGGCATACTCCAATAATAAAATTAAAATATTAAATTAAAATCAAATTGGATTGCTGTTTTTAAAGTGGATTTACAAAGGCATACTCCAATAATAAAATTAAAATATTAAATTAAAATCAAATTGGATTGCTGTTTTCAAAGTGGATTTACAAAAGCCTACTCCAATAATAAAATTAAAATATTAAATTAAAATCAAATTGGATTGCTGTTTTCAAAGTGGATTAACAAAAGCCTACTCCAATAATAAAATTAAAATATTAAATTAAAATCAAATTGGATTGCTGTTTTTAAAGTGGATTAACAAAGGCATACTCCAATAATAAAATTAAAATATTAAATTAAAATCAAATTGAATTGCTATTTTCAAAGTGGATTAACAAAGGCATACTCCAATAATAAAATTAAAATATTAAATTAAAATCAAATTGGATTGCTGTTTTCAAAGTGGATTTACAAAAGCTACTCCAATAATAAAATTAAAATATTAAATTAAAATCAAATTGGATTGCTGTTTTCAAAGTGGATTAACAAAAGCCTACTCCAATAATAAAATTAAAATATTAAATTAAAATCAAATTGGATTGCTGTTTTTAAAGTGGATTAACAAAGGCATACTCCAATAATAAAATTAAAATACTAAATTAAAATAAAATTGGATTGCTGTTTTCAAAGTGGATTAACAAAAGCCTACTCCAATAATAAAATTAAAATATTAAATTAAAATCAAATTGGATTGCTGTTTTTAAAGTGGATTAACAAAGGCATACTCCAATAATAAAATTAAAATATTAAATTAAAATCAAATTGAATTGCTATTTTCAAAGTGGATTTACAAAGGCATACTCCAATAATAAAATTAAAATATTAAATTAAAATCAAATTGGATTGCTGTTTTCAAAGTGGATTTACAAAAGCCTACTCCAATAATAAAATTAAAATATTAAATTAAAATCAAATTGGATTGCTGTTTTTAAAGTGGATTTACAAAGGCCTACTCCAATAATAAAATTAAAATATTAAATTAAAATCAAATTAGATTGCTGTTTTCAAAGTGGATTAACAAAGGCATACTCCAATAATAAAATTAAAATATTAAATTAAAATCAAATTGGATTCCTGTTTTTAAAGTGGATTTACAAAAGCCTACTCCAATAATAAAATTAAAATATTAAATTAAAATCAAATTGGATTGCTGTTTTCAAAGTGGATTAACAAAGGCATACTCCAATAATAAAATTAAAATATTAAATTAAAATCAAATTGGATTGCTGTTTTTAAAGTGGATTTACAAAAGCCTACTGCAATAATAAAATTAAAATATTAAATTAAAATCAAATTGGATTGATGTTTTCAAAGTGGATTTACAAAAGCCTACTCCAATAATAAAATTAAAATATTAAATTAAAATCAAATTGGATTGCTGTTTTCAAAGTGGATTTACAAAAGCCTACTCCAATAAAAAAATTAAAATATTAAATTAAAATCAAATTGGATTGATGTTTTCAAAGTGGATTTACAAAAGACTACTCCAATAATAAAATTAAAATATTAAATTAAAATCAAATTGGATTGCTGTTTTCAAAGTGGATTTACAAAAGCCTACTCCAATAATAAAATTAAAATATTAAATTAAAATCAAATTGGATTGCTGTTTTCAAAGTGGATTTACAAAAGCCTACTCCAATAATAAAATTAAAATATTAAATTAAAATCAAATTGGATTGCTGTTTTCAAAGTGGATTAACAAAGGCATACTCCAATAATAAAATTAAAATATTAAATTAAAATCAAATTGGATTGCTGTTTTCAAAGTGGATTTACAAAGGCATACTCCAATAATAAAATTAAAATATTAAATTAAAATCAAATTGGATTGCTGTTTTCAAAGTGGATTTACAAAAGCTACTCCAATAATAAAATTAAAATATTAAATTAAAATCAAATTGGATTGCTGTTTTCAAAGTGGATTAACAAAGGCATACTCCAATAATAAAATTAAAATATTAAATTAAAATCAAATTGGATTGCTGTTTTCAAAGTGGATTTACAAAAGCCTACTCCAATAATAAAATTAAAATATTAAATTAAAATCAAATTGGATTTCTGTTTTCAAAGTGGATTAACAAAAGCCTACTCCAATAATAAAATTAAAATATTAAATTAAAATCAAATTGGATTGCTGTTTTCAAAGTGGATTAACAAAGGCATACTCCAATAATAAAATAAAAATATTAAATTAAAATCAAATTGGATTCCTGTTTTTAAAGTGGATTTACAAAAGCCTACTCCAATAATAAAATTAAAATATTAAATTAAAATCAAATTGGATTGATGTTTTCAAAGTGGATTTACAAAAGCCTACTCCAATAATAAAATTAAAATATTAAATTAAAATCAAATTGGATTGCTGTTTTCAAAGTGGATTAAAAAAAGCCTACTCCAATAATAAAATTAAAATATTAAATTAAAATCAAATTGGATTGCTGTTTTCAAAGTGGATTTACAAAAGCATACTCCAATAATAAAATTAAAATATTAAATTAAAATCAAATTGGATTGCTGTTTTCAAAGTGGATTAACAAAGGCATACTCCAATAATAAAATAAAAATATTAAATTAAAATCAAATTGGATTGCTGTTTTTAAAGTGGATTTACAAAGGCATACTCCAATAATAAAATTAAAATATTAAATTAAAATCAAATTGGATTGCTGTTTTCAAAGTGGATTTACAAAAGCCTACCCAATAATAAAATTAAAATATTAAATTAAAATCAAATTGGATTGCTGTTTTCAAAGTGGATTAACAAAAGCCTACTCCAATAATAAAATTAAAATATTAAATTAAAATCAAATTGGATTGCTGTTTTCAAAGTGGATTAACAAAGGCATACTCCAATAATAAAATTAAAATATTAAATTAAAATCAAATTGGATTGCTGTTTTTAAAGTGGATTTACAAAAGCCTACTCCAATAATAAAATTAAAATATTAAATTAAAATCAAATTGGATTGATGTTTTCAAAGTGGATTTACAAAAGCCTACTCCAATAATAAAATTAAAATATTAAATTAAAATCAAATTGGATTGCTGTTTTCAAAGTGGATTTACAAAAGCCTACTCCAATAATAAAATTAAAATATTAAATTAAAATCAAATTGGATTGCTGTTTTTAAAGTGGATTTACAAAGGCATACTCCAATAATAAAATTAAAATATTAAATTAAAATCAAATTGGATTGCTGTTTTCAAAGTGGATTTACAAAAGCCTACTCCAATAATAAAATTAAAATATTAAATTAAAATCAAATTGGATTGCTGTTTTCAAAGTGGATTAACAAAGGCATACTCCAATAATAAAATTAAAATATTAAATTAAAATCAAATTGGATTGCTGTTTTCAAAGTGGATTAACAAAGGCATACTCCAACAATAAAATTAAAATATTAAATTAAAATCAAATTGGATTGCTGTTTTCAAAGTGGATTAACAAAGGCATACTCCAATAATAAAATTAAAATATTAAATTAAAATCAAATTGGATTGCTGTTTTCAAAGTGGATTTACCAAAGCCTACCCCAATAATAAAATTAAAATATTAAATTAAAATCAAATTGGATTGCTGTTTTCAAAGTGGATATACAAAAGCCTACTCCAATAATAAAATTAAAATATTAAATTAAAATCAAATTGGATTGCTGTTTTCAAAGTGGATTAACAAAAGCATACTCCAATAATAAAATTAAAATATTAAATTAAAATCAAATTGGATTGCTGTTTTCAAAGTGGATTAACAAAGGCATACTCCAATAATAAAATTAAAATATTAAATTAAAATCAAATTGGATTGCTGTTTTTAAAGTGGATTTACAAAGGCATACTCCAATAATAAAATTAAAATATTAAATTAAAATCAAATTGGATTGCTGTTTTCAAAGTGGATTTACAAAAGCCTACTCCAATAATAAAATTAAAATATTAAATTAAAATCAAATTGGATTGCTGTTTTCAAAGTGGATTAACAAAAGCCTACTCCAATAATAAAATTAAAATATTAAATTAAAATCAAATTGGATTGCTGTTTTTAAAGTGGATTAACAAAGGCATACTCCAATAATAAAATTAAAATATTAAATTAAAATCAAATTGAATTGCTATTTTCAAAGTGGATTAACAAAGGCATACTCCAATAATAAAATTAAAATATTAAATTAAAATCAAATTGGATTGCTGTTTTCAAAGTGGATTTACAAAAGCTACTCCAATAATAAAATTAAAATATTAAATTAAAATCAAATTGGATTGCTGTTTTCAAAGTGGATTAACAAAAGCCTACTCCAATAATAAAATTAAAATATTAAATTAAAATCAAATTGGATTGCTGTTTTTAAAGTGGATTAACAAAGGCATACTCCAATAATAAAATTAAAATACTAAATTAAAATAAAATTGGATTGCTGTTTTCAAAGTGGATTAACAAAAGCCTACTCCAATAATAAAATTAAAATATTAAATTAAAATCAAATTGGATTGCTGTTTTTAAAGTGGATTAACAAAGGCATACTCCAATAATAAAATTAAAATATTAAATTAAAATCAAATTGAATTGCTATTTTCAAAGTGGATTTACAAAGGCATACTCCAATAATAAAATTAAAATATTAAATTAAAATCAAATTGGATTGCTGTTTTCAAAGTGGATTTACAAAAGCCTACTCCAATAATAAAATTAAAATATTAAATTAAAATCAAATTGGATTGCTGTTTTTAAAGTGGATTTACAAAGGCATACTCCAATAATAAAATTAAAATATTAAATTAAAATCAAATTAGATTGCTGTTTTCAAAGTGGATTAACAAAGGCATACTCCAATAATAAAATTAAAATATTAAATTAAAATCAAATTGGATTCCTGTTTTTAAAGTGGATTTACAAAAGCCTACTCCAATAATAAAATTAAAATATTAAATTAAAATCAAATTGGATTGCTGTTTTCAAAGTGGATTAACAAAGGCATACTCCAATAATAAAATTAAAATATTAAATTAAAATCAAATTGGATTGCTGTTTTTAAAGTGGATTTACAAAAGCCTACTGCAATAATAAAATTAAAATATTAAATTAAAATCAAATTGGATTGATGTTTTCAAAGTGGATTTACAAAAGCCTACTCCAATAATAAAATTAAAATATTAAATTAAAATCAAATTGGATTGCTGTTTTCAAAGTGGATTTACAAAAGCCTACTCCAATAATAAAATTAAAATATTAAATTAAAATCAAATTGGATTGATGTTTTCAAAGTGGATTTACAAAAGACTACTCCAATAATAAAATTAAAATATTAAATTAAAATCAAATTGGATTGCTGTTTTCAAAGTGGATTTACAAAAGCCTACTCCAATAATAAAATTAAAATATTAAATTAAAATCAAATTGGATTGCTGTTTTCAAAGTGGATTTACAAAAGCCTACTCCAATAATAAAATTAAAATATTAAATTAAAATCAAATTGGATTGCTGTTTTCAAAGTGGATTAACAAAGGCATACTCCAATAATAAAATTAAAATATTAAATTAAAATCAAATTGGATTGCTGTTTTCAAAGTGGATTTACAAAGGCATACTCCAATAATAAAATTAAAATATTAAATTAAAATCAAATTGGATTGCTGTTTTCAAAGTGGATTTACAAAAGCTACTCCAATAATAAAATTAAAATATTAAATTAAAATCAAATTGGATTGCTGTTTTCAAAGTGGATTAACAAAGGCATACTCCAATAATAAAATTAAAATATTAAATTAAAATCAAATTGGATTGCTGTTTTCAAAGTGGATTTACAAAAGCCTACTCCAATAATAAAATTAAAATATTAAATTAAAATCAAATTGGATTGCTGTTTTCAAAGTGGATTAACAAAAGCCTACTCCAATAATAAAATTAAAATATTAAATTAAAATCAAATTGGATTGCTGTTTTCAAAGTGGATTAACAAATGCATACTCCAATAATAAAATAAAAATATTAAATTAAAATCAAATTGGATTCCTGTTTTTAAAGTGGATTTACAAAAGCCTACTCCAATAATAAAATTAAAATATTAAATTAAAATCAAATTGGATTGATGTTTTCAAAGTGGATTTACAAAAGCCTACTCCAATAATAAAATTAAAATATTAAATTAAAATCAAATTGGATTGCTGTTTTCAAAGTGGATTAAAAAAAGCCTACTCCAATAATAAAATTAAAATATTAAATTAAAATCAAATTGGATTGCTGTTTTCAAAGTGGATTTACAAAAGCATACTCCAATAATAAAATTAAAATATTAAATTAAAATCAAATTGGATTGCTGTTTTCAAAGTGGATTAACAAAGGCATACTCCAATAATAAAATAAAAATATTAAATTAAAATCAAATTGGATTGCTGTTTTTAAAGTGGATTTACAAAGGCATACTCCAATAATAAAATTAAAATATTAAATTAAAATCAAATTGGATTGCTGTTTTCAAAGTGGATTTACAAAAGCCTACCCAATAATAAAATTAAAATATTAAATTAAAATCAAATTGGATTGCTGTTTTCAAAGTGGATTAACAAAAGCCTACTCCAATAATAAAATTAAAATATTAAATTAAAATCAAATTGGATTGCTGTTTTCAAAGTGGATTAACAAAGGCATACTCCAATAATAAAATTAAAATATTAAATTAAAATCAAATTGGACTCCTGTTTTTAAAGTGGATTTACAAAAGCCTACTCCAATAATAAAATTAAAATATTAAATTAAAATCAAATTGGATTGATGTTTTCAAAGTGGATTTACAAAAGCCTACTCCAATAATAAAATTAAAATATTAAATTAAAATCAAATTGGATTGCTGTTTTCAAAGTGGATTTACAAAAGCCTACTCCAATAATAAAATTAAAATATTAAATTAAAATCAAATTGGATTGCTGTTTTTAAAGTGGATTTACAAAGGCATACTCCAATAATAAAATTAAAATATTAAATTAAAATCAAATTGGATTGCTGTTTTCAAAGTGGATCTACAAAAGCCTACTCCAATATTAAAATTAAAATATTAAATTAAAATCAAATTGGATTGCTGTTTTCAAAGTGGATTTACAAAAGCCTACTCCAATAATAAAATTAAAATATTAAATTAAAATCAAATTGGATTGCTGTTTTCAAAGTGGATTTACAAAAGCCTACTCCAATAATAAAATTAAAATATTAAATTAAAATCAAATTGGATTGCTGTTTTCAAAGTGGATTTACAAAAGCCTACTCCAATAATAAAATTAAAATATTAAATAAAAATCAAATTGGATTGCTGTTTTCAAAGTGAATTAACAAAGGCATACTCCAATAATAAAATTAAAATATTAAATTAAAATCAAATTGGATTGCTGTTTTCAAAGTGGATTAACAAAGGCATACTCCAATAATAAAATTAAAATATTAAATTAAAATCAAATTGGATTGCTGTTTTTAAAGTGGATTTACAAAGGCATACTCCAATAATAAAATTAAAATATTAAATTAAAATCAAATTGGATTGCTGTTTTCAAAGTTGATTTACAAAAGCCTACTCCAATAATAAAATTAAAATATTAAATTAAAATCAAATTGGATTGCTGTTTTCAAAGTGGATTAACAAAAGCCTACTCCAATAATAAAATTAAAATATTAAATTAAAATCAAATTGGATTGCTGTTTTCAAAGTGGATTTACAAAAGCCTACTCCAATAATAAAATTAAAATATTAAATTAAAATCAAATTGGATTGCTGTTTTTAAAGTGGATTTACAAAAACCTACTCCAATAATAAAATTAAAATATTAAATTAAAATCAAATTGGATTGCTGTTTTTAAAGTGGATTTACAAAAGCCTACTCCAATAATAAAATTAAAATATTAAATTAAAATCAAATTGGATTGCTGTTTTCAAAGTGGATTAACAAAAGCCTACTCCAATAATAAAATTAAAATATTAAATTAAAATCAAATTGGATTGCTGTTTTCAAAGTGAATTTACAAAAGCCTACTCCAATAATAAAAGTAAAATATTAAATTAAAATCAAATTGGATTGCTGTTTTCAAAGTGGATTTACAAAAGCCTACTCCAATAATAAAATTAAAATATTAAATTAAAATCAAATTGGATTGCTGTTTTCAAAGTGGATTAACAAAAGCCTACTCCAATAATAAAATTAAAATATTAAATTAAAATCAAATTGGATTGGTGTTTTTAAAGTGGATTAAAAAAGGCATACTCCAATAATAAAATTAAAATATTAAATTAAAATCAAATTGAATTGCTATTTTCAAAGTGGATTTACAAAGGCATACTCCAATAATAAAATTAAAATATTAAATTAAAATCAAATTGGATTGCTGTTTTCAAAGTGGATTAACAAAGGCATACTCCAATAATAAAATTAAAATATTAAATTAAAATCAAATTGGATTCCTGTTTTTAAAGTGGATTTACAAAAGCCTACTTCAATAATAAAATAAAAATATTAAATTAAAATCAAATTGAATTGCTGTTTTCAAAGTGGATTAACAAAAGCCTACTCCGATAATAAAATTAAAATATTAAATTAAAATCAAATTGGATTGCTGTTTTCAAAGTGGATTAACAAAGGCCTACTCCAATAATAAAATTAAAATATTAAATTAAAATCAAATTGAATTGCTATTTTCAAAGTGGATTTACAAAGGCATACTCCAATAATAAAATTAAAATATTAAATTAAAATCAAATTGGATTGCTGTTTTCAAAGTGGATTAACAAAGGCATACTCCAATAATAAAATTAAAATATTAAATTAAAATCAAATTGGATTGCTGTTTTCAAAGTGGATTAACAAAAGCATACTCCAATAATAAAATTAAAATATTAAATTAAAATCAAATTGGATTGCTGTTTTCAAAGTGGATTAACAAAGGCATACTCCAATAATAAAATTAAAATATTAAATTAAAATCAAATTGGATTGCTGTTTTCAAAGTGGATTAACAAAGGCATACTCCAATAATAAAATTAAAATATTAAATTAAAATCAAATTGGATTGCTGTTTTCAAAGTGGATTAACAAAAGCATACTCCAATAATAAAATTAAAATATTAAATTAAAATCAAATTGGATTGCTGTTTTTAAAGTGGATTTACCAAAGCCTACCCCAATAATAAAATTAAAATATTAAATTAAAATCAAATTGGATTGCTGTTTTCAAAGTGGATATACAAAAGCCTACTCCAATAATAAAATTAGAATATTAAATTAAAATCAAATTGGATTGCTGTTTTTAAAGTGGATTAACAAAGGCATACTCCAATAATAAAATTAAAATATTAAATTAAAATCAAATTGAATTGCTATTTTCAAAGTGGATTAACAAAGGCATACTCCAATAATAAAATTAAAATATTAAATTAAAATTAAATTGGATTGATGTTTTCAAAGTGGATTTACAAAAGCCTACTCCAATAATAAAATTAAAATATTAAATTAAAATCAAATTGAATTGCTGTTTTTAAAGTGGATTTACAAAAGCCTACTCCAATAATAAAATTAAAATATTAAATTAAAATCAAATTGGATTGCTGTTTTTAAAGTGGATTTACAAAAGCCTACCCCAATAATAAAATTAAAATATTAAATTAAAATCAAATTGGATTGCTGTTTTCAAAGTGGATATACAAAAGCCTACTCCAATAATAAAATTAGAATATTACATTAAAATCAAATTGGATTGCTGTTTTTAAAGTGGATTAAAAAAGGCATACTCCAATAATAAAATTAAAATATTAAATTAAAATCAAATTGATTTGCTATTTTCAAAGTGGATTTACAAAAGCATACTCCAATAATAAAATTAAAATATTAAATTAAAATCAAATTGGATTGCTGTTTTCAAAGTGGATTTACAAAAGCCTACTCCAATAATAAAATTAAAATATTAAATTAAAATCAAATTGGATTGCTGTTTTCAAAGTGGATTAACAAAAGCCTACTCCAATAATAAAATTAAAATATTAAATTAAAATCAAATTCGATTGCTGTTTTCAAAGTGGATTAACAAAGGCATACTCCAATAATAAAATTAAAATATTAAATTAAAATCAAATTGGATTGATGTTTTCAAAGTGGATTTACAAAAGCCTACTCCAATAATAAAATTAAAATATTAAATTAAAATCAAATTGGATTGATGTTTTCAAAGTGGATTTACAAAAGCCTACTCCAATAAAAAAATTAAAATATTAAATTAAAATCAAATTGGATTGCTGTTTTCAAAGTGGATTTACAAAAGCCTACTCCAATAATAAAATTAATATATTAAATTAAAATCAAATTGGATTGCTGTTTTCAAAGTGGATTAACAAAGACATACTCCAATAATAAAATTAAAATATTAAATTAAAATCAAATTGGATTGCTGTTTTCAAAGTGGATTAACAAAGGCATACTCCAATAATAAGATTAAAATATTAAATTAATATTAAATTGGATTGCTGTTTTCAAAGTGGATTAACAAAGGCATACTCCAATAATAAAATTAAAATATTAAATTAAAATCAAATTGGATTCCTGTTTTTAAAGTGGATTTACAAAGGCATACTCCAATAATAAAATTAAAATATTAAATTAAAATCAAATTGGATTGCTGTTTTCAAAGTGGATTTACAAAAGCCTACTCCAATAATAAAATTAAAATATTAAATTAAAATCAAATTGGATTGCTGTTTTCAAAGTGGATTAACAAAAGCCTACTCCAATAATAAAATTAAAATATTAAATTAAAATCAAATTGGATTGCTGCTTTCAAAGTGGATTTACAAAAGCCTACTCCAATAATAAAATTAAAATATTAAATTAAAATCAAATTGGATTGATGTTTTCAAAGTGGATTAACAAAAGACTACTCCAATAATAAAATTAAAATATTAAATTAAAATCAAATTGGATTGCTGTTTTCAAAGTGGATTTACAAAAGCCTACTCCAATAATAAAATTAAAATATTAAATTAAAATCAAATTGGATTGCTGTTTTCAAAGTGGATTTACAAAAGCCTACTCCAATAATAAAATTAAAATATTAAATTAAAATCAAATTGGATTGCTGTTTTCAAAGTGGATTAACAAAGGCATACTCCAATAATAAAATTAAAATATTAAATTAAAATCAAATTGGATTGCTGTTTTCAAAGTGGATTTACAAAGGCATACTCCAATAATAAAATTAAAATATTAAATTAAAATCAAATTGGATTGCTGTTTTCAAAGTGGATTTACAAAAGCTACTCCAATAATAAAATTAAAATATTAAATTAAAATCAAATTGGATTGCTGTTTTCAAAGTGGATTAACAAAGGCATACTCCAATAATAAAATTAAAATATTAAATTAAAATCAAATTGGATTGCTGTTTTCAAAGTGGATTTACAAAAGCCTACTCCAATAATAAAATTAAAATATTAAATTAAAATCAAATTGGATTGCTGTTTTCAAAGTGGATTAACAAAAGCCTACTCCAATAATAAAATTTAAATATTAAATTAAAATCAAATTGGATTGCTGTTTTCAAAGTGGATTAACAAAGGCATACTCCAATAATAAAATAAAAATATTAAATTAAAATCAAATTGGATTCCTGTTTTTAAAGTGGATTTACAAAAGCCTACTCCAATAATAAAATTAAAATATTAAATTAAAATCAAATTGGATTGATGTTTTCAAAGTGGATTTACAAAAGCCTACTCCAATAATAAAATTAAAATATTAAATTAAAATCAAATTGGATTGCTGTTTTCAAAGTGGATTAACAAAAGCCTACTCCAATAATAAAATTAAAATATTAAATTAAAATCAAATTGGATTGCTGTTTTCAAAGTGGATTTACAAAAGCATACTCCAATAATAAAATTAAAATATTAAATTAAAATCAAATTGGATTGCTGTTTTCAAAGTGGATTAACAAAGGCATACTCCAATAATAAAATAAAAATATTAAATTAAAATCAAATTGGATTGCTGTTTTTAAAGTGGATTTACAAAGGCATACTCCAATAATAAAATTAAAATATTAAATTAAAATCAAATTGGATTGCTGTTTTCAAAGTGGATTTACAAAAGCCTACCCAATAATAAAATTAAAATATTAAATTAAAATCAAATTGGATTGCTGTTTTCAAAGTGGATTAACAAAAGCCTACTCCAATAATAAAATTAAAATATTAAATTAAAATCAAATTGGATTGCTGTTTTCAAAGTGGATTAACAAAGGCATACTCCAATAATAAAATTAAAATATTAAATTAAAATCAAATTGGACTCCTGTTTTTAAAGTGGATTTACAAAAGCCTACTCCAATAATAAAATTAAAATATTAAATTAAAATCAAATTGGATTGATGTTTTCAAAGTGGATTTACAAAAGCCTACTCCAATAATAAAATTAAAATATTAAATTAAAATCAAATTGGATTGCTGTTTTCAAAGTGGATTTACAAAAGCCTACTCCAATAATAAAATTAAAATATTAAATTAAAATCAAATTGGATTGCTGTTTTTAAAGTGGATTTACAAAGGCATACTCCAATAATAAAATTAAAATATTAAATTAAAATCAAATTGGATTGCTGTTTTCAAAGTGGATCTACAAAAGCCTACTCCAATATTAAAATTAAAATATTAAATTAAAATCAAATTGGATTGCTGTTTTCAAAGTGGATTTACAAAAGCCTACTCCAATAATAAAATTAAAATATTAAATTAAAATCAAATTGGATTGCTGTTTTCAAAGTGGATTTACAAAAGCCAACTCCAATAATAAAATTAAAATATTAAATTAAAATCAAATTGGATTGCTGTTTTCAAAGTGGATTTACAAAAGCCTACTCCAATAATAAAATTAAAATATTAAATTAAAATCAAATTGGATTGCTGTTTTCAAAGTGAATTAACAAAGGCATACTCCAATAATAAAATTAAAATATTAAATTAAAATCAAATTGGATTGCTGTTTTCAAAGTGGATTAACAAAGGCATACTCCAATAATAAAATTAAAATATTCAATTAAAATCAAATTGGATTGCTGTTTTTAAAGTGGATTTACAAAGGCATACTCCAATAATAAAATTAAAATATTAAATTAAAATCAAATTGGATTGCTGTTTTCAAAGTTGATTTACAAAAGCCTACTCCAATAATAAAATTAAAATATTAAATTAAAATCAAATTGGATTGCTGTTTTTAAAGTGGATTAACAAAAGCCTACTCCAATAATAAAATTAAAATATTAAATTAAAATCAAATTGGATTGCTGTTTTCAAAGTGGATTTACAAAAGCCTACTCCAATAATAAAATTAAAATATTAAATTAAAATCAAATTGGATTGCTGTTTTTAAAGTGGATTTACAAAAGCCTACTCCAATAATAAAATTAAAATATTAAATTAAAATCAAATTGGATTGCTGTTTTTAAAGTGGATTTACAAAAGCCTACTCCAATAATAAAATTAAAATATTAAATTAAAATCAAATTGGATTGCTGTTTTCAAAGTGGATTAACAAAAGCCTACTCCAATAATAAAATTAAAATATTAAATTAAAATCAAATTGGATTGCTGTTTTCAAAGTGAATTTACAAAAGCCTACTCCAATAATAAAATTAAAATATTAAATTAAAATCAAATTGGATTGCTGTTTTCAAAGTGGATTTACAAAAGCCTACTCCAATAATAAAATTAAAATATTAAATTAAAATCAAATTGGATTGCTGTTTTCAAAGTGGATTAACAAAAGCCTACTCCAATAATAAAATTAAAATATTAAATTAAAATCAAATTGGATTGGTGTTTTTAAAGTGGATTAACAAAGGCATACTCCAATAATAAAATTAAAATATTAAATTAAAATCAAATTGAATTGCTATTTTCAAAGTGGATTTACAAAGGCATACTCCAATAATAAAATTAAAATATTAAATTAAAATCAAATTGGATTGCTGTTTTTAAAGTGGATTTGCAAAGGCATACTCCAATAATAAAATTAAAATATTAAATTAAAATCAAATTGGATTGCTGTTTTCAAAGTGGATTTACAAAAGCCTACTCCAATAATAAAATTAAAATATTAAATTAAAATCAAATTGGATTGCTGTTTTCAAAGTGGATTAACAAAAGCCTACTCCAATAATAAAATTAAAATATTAAATTAAAATCAAATTGGATTGCTGTTTTCAAAGTGGATTAACAAAGGCATACTCCAATAATAAAATTAAAATATTAAATTAAAATCAAATTGAATTGCTATTTTCAAAGTGGATTTACAAAGGCATACTCCAATAATAAAATTAAAATATTAAATTAAAATCAAATTGGATTGCTGTTTTCAAAGTGGATTTACAAAAACCTACTCCAATAATAAAATTAAAATATTTAATTAAAATCAAATTGGATTGCTGTTTTCAAAGTGGATTAACAAAAGCCTACTCCAATAATAAAATTAAAATATTAAATTAAAATCAAATTGGATTGCTGTTTTTAAAGTGGATTAACAAAGGCATACTCCAATAATAAAATTAAAATATTAAATTAAAATCAAATTGGATTGCTGTTTTCAAAGTGGATTTACAAAAGCCTACTCCAATAATAAAATTAAAATATTAAATTAAAATCAAATTGGATTGCTGTTTTTAAAGTGGATTAACAAAGGCATACTCCAATAATAAAACTAAAATATTAAATTAAAATCAAATTGAATTGCTATTTTCAAAGTGGATTTACAAAGGCATACTCCAATAATAAAATTAAAATATTAAATTAAAATCAAATTGGATTGCTGTTTTCAAAGTGGATTTACATAAGCCTACTCCAATAATAAAATTAAAATATTAAATTAAAATCAAATTGGATTGCTGTTTTTAAAGTGGATTTACAAAGGCATACTCCAATAATAAAATTAAAATATTAAATTAAAATCAAATTGGATTGCTGTTTTCAAAGTGGATTAACAAAAGCCTACTCCAATAATAAAATTAAAATATTAAATTAAAATCAAATTGGATTGCTGTTTTCAAAGTGGATTTACAAAATCCTACTCCAATAATAAAATGAAAAGATTAAATTAAAATCAAATTGGATTGCTGTTTTCAAAGTGGATTAACAAAGGCATACTCCAATAATAAAATTAAAATATTAAATTAAAATCAAATTGGATTCCTGTTTTTAAAGTGGAATTACAAAAGCCTACTCCAATAATAAAATTAAAATATTAAATTAAAATCAAATTGGATTGATGTTTTCAAAGTGGATTTACAAAAGCCTACTCCAATAATAAAATTAAAATATTAAATTAAAATCAAATTGGATTGCTATTTTCAAAGTGGATTTACAAAAGCATACTCCAATAATAAAATTAAAATATTAAATTAAAATAAAATTGGATTGCTGTTTTCAAAGTGGATTAACAAAGGCATACTCCAATAATAAAATTAAAATATTAAATTAAAATCAAATTGGATTGCTGTTTTCAAAGTGGATTAACAAAGGCATACTCCAATAATAAAATTAAAATATTAAATTAAAATCAAATTGGATTCCTGTTTTTAAAGTGGATTTACAAAAGCCTACTCCAATAATAAAATTAAAATATTAAATTAAAATCAAATTTGATTGATGTTTTCAAAGTGGATTTACAAAAGCCTACTCCAATAATAAAATTAAAATATTAAATTAAAATCAAATTGGATTGCTGTTTTCAAAGTGGATTTACAAAAGCCTACTCCAATAATAAAATTAAAATATTAAATTAAAATCAAATTGGATTGCTGTTTTCAAAGTGGATTAACAAAGGCATACTCCAATAATAAAATTAAAATATTAAATTAAAATCAAATTGGATTGCTGTTTTCAAAGTGGATTAACAAAGGCATACTCCAATAATAAAATTAAAATATTAAATTAAAATCAAATTGGATTCCTGTTTTTAAAGTGGATTAACAAAAGCCTACTCCAATAATAAAATTAAAATATTAAATTAAAATCAAATTGGATTGATGTTTTCAAAGTGGATTTACAAAAGCCTACTCCAATAATAAAATTAAAATATTAAATTAAAATCAAATTGGATTGCTGTTTTCAAGTGGATTTACAAAAGCCTACTCCAATAATAAAATTAAAATATTAAATTAAAATCAAATTGGATTGCTGCTTTCAAAGTGGATTAACAAAGGCATACTCCAATAATAAAATTAAAATATTAAATTAAAATCAAATTGGATTGCTGTTTTCAAAGTTGATTAACAAAGGCATACTCCAATAATAAAATTAAAATATTAAATTAAAATCAAATTGGATTCCTGTTTTTAAAGTGGATTTACAAAAGCCTACTCCAATAATAAAATTAAAATATTAAATTAAAATCAAATTTGATTGATGTTTTCAAAGTGGATTTACAAAAGCCTACTCCAATAATAAAATTAAAATATTAAATTAAAATCAAATTGGATTGCTGTTTTCAAAGTGGATTTACAAAAGCCTACTCCAATAATAAAATTAAAATATTAAATTAAAATCAAATTGGATTGCTGTTTTCAAAGTGGATTAACAAAGGCATACTCCAATAATAAAATTAAAATATTAAATTAAAATCAAATTGGATTGCTGTTTTCAAAGTGGATTAATAAAGGCATACTCCAATAATAAAATTAAAATATTAAATTAAAATCAAATTGGATTCCTGTTTTCAAAGTGGATTAACAAAAGCCTACTCCAATAATAAAATTAAAATATTAAATTAAAATCAAATTGGATTGATGTTTTCAAAGTGGATTTACAAAAGCCTACTCCAATAATAAAATTAAAATATTAAATTAAAATCAAATTGGATTGCTGTTTTCAAAGTGGATTAACAAAAGCCTACTCCAATAATAAAATTAAAATATTAAATTAAAATCAAATTGGATTGCTGTTTTCAAAGTGGATTAACAAAGGCATACTGCAATAATAAAATTAAAATATTAAATTAAAATCAAATTGGATTGCTGTTTTCAAAGTGGATTAACAAAGGCATACTCCAATAATAAAATTAAAATATTAAATTAAAATCAAATTGGATTGCTGTTTTCAAAGTGGATTAACAAAGGCATACTCCAATAATAAAATTAAAATATTAAATTAAAATCAAATTGGATTGCTGTTTTCAAAGTGGATTTACCAAAGCCTACCCCAATAATAAAATTAAAATATTAAATTAAAATCAAATTGGATTGCTGTTTTCAAAGTGGATATACAAAAGCCTACTCCAATAATAAAATTAAAATATTAAATTAAAATCAAATTGGATTGCTGTTTTCAAAGTGGATTAACAAAAGCATACTCCAATAATAAAATTAAAATATTAAATTAAAATCAAATTGGATTGCTGTTTTCAAAGTGGATTAACAAAGGCATACTCCAATAATAAAATTAAAATATTAAATTAAAATCAAATTGGATTGCTGTTTTTAAAGTGGATTTACAAAGGCATACTCCAATAATAAAATTAAAATATTAAATTAAAATCAAATTGGATTGCTGTTTTCAAAGTGGATTTACAAAAGCCTACTCCAATAATAAAATTAAAATATTAAATTAAAATCAAATTGGATTGCTGTTTTCAAAGTGGATTAACAAAAGCCTATTCCAATAATAAAATTAAAATATTAAATTAAAATCAAATTGGATTGCTGTTTTTAAAGTGGATTAACAAAGGCATACTCCAATAATAAAATTAAAATATTAAATTAAAATCAAATTGATTTGCTATTTTCAAAGTGGATTAACAAAGGCATACTCCAATAATAAAATTAAAATATTAAATTAAAATCAAATTGGATTGCTGTTTTCAAAGTGGATTTACAAAAGCTACTCCAATAATAAAATTAAAATATTAAATTAAAATCAAATTGGATTGCTGTTTTCAAAGTGGATTAACAAAAGCCTACTCCAATAATAAAATTAAAATATTAAATTAAAATCAAATTGGATTGCTGTTTTTAAAGTGGATTAACAAAGGCATACTCCAATAATAAAATTAAAATACTAAATTAAAATAAAATTGGATTGCTGTTTTCAAAGTGGATTAACAAAAGCCTACTCCAATAATAAAATTAAAATATTAAATTAAAATCAAATTGGATTGCTGTTTTTAAAGTGGATTAACAAAGGCATACTCCAATAATAAAATTAAAATATTAAATTAAAATCAAATTGAATTGCTATTTTCAAAGTGGATTTACAAAGGTATACTCCAATAATAAAATTAAAATATTAAATTAAAATCAAATTGGATTGCTGTTTTCAAAGTGGATTTACAAAAGCCTACTCCAATAATAAAATTAAAATATTAAATTAAAATCAAATTGGATTGCTGTTTTTAAAGTGGATTTACAAAGGCATAATCCAATAATAAAATTAAAATATTAAATTAAAATCAAATTGGATTGCTGTTTTCAAAGTGGATTAACAAAGGCATACTCCAATAATAAAATTAAAATATTAAATTAAAATCAAATTGGATTCCTGTTTTTAAAGTGGATTTACAAAAGCCTACTCCAATAATAAAATTAAAATATTAAATTAAAATCAAATTGGATTGCTGTTTTCAAAGTGGATTAACAAAGGCATACTCCAATAATAAAATTAAAATATTAAATTAAAATCAAATTGGATTGCTGTTTTTAAAGTGGATTTACAAAAGCCTACTGCAATAATAAAATTAAAATATTAAATTAAAATCAAATTGGATTGATGTTTTCAAAGTGGATTTACAAAAGCCTACTCCAATAATAAAATTAAAATATTAAATTAAAATCAAATTGGATTGCTGTTTTCAAAGTGGATTTACAAAAGCCTACTCCAATAATAAAATTAAAATATTAAATTAAAATCAAATTATATTGCTGTTTTCAAAGTGGATTAACAAAGGCATACTCCAATAATAAAATTAAAATATTAAATTAAAATCAAATTGGATTGCTGTTTTCAAAGTGGATTAACAAAGGCATACTCCAATAATAAAATTAAAATATTAAATTAAAATCAAATTGGATTCCTGCTTTTAAAGTGGATTTACAAAAGCCTACTCCAATAATAAAATTAAAATATTAAATTAAAATCAAATTGGATTGCTGTTTTCAAAGTGGATTTACAAAAGCCTACTCCAATAATAAAATTAAAATATTAAATTAAAATCAAATTGGATTGCTGTTTTCAAAGTGGATTTACAAAAGCCTACTCCAATAATAAAATTAAAATATTAAATTAAAATCAAATTGGATTGCTGTTTTCAAAGTGGATTAACAAAGGCATACTCCAATAATAAAATTAAAATATTAAATCAAAATCAAATTGGATTGCTGTTTTCAAAGTGGATTAACAAAGGCATACTCCAATAATAAAATTAAAATATTAAATTAAAATCAAATTGGATTCCTGTTTTTAAAGTGGATTTACAAAAGCCTACTCCAATAATAAAATTAAAATATTAAATTAAAATCAAATTGGATTGTTGTTTTCAAAGTGGATTTACAAAAGCCTACTCCAATAATAAAATTAAAATATTAAATTAAAATCAAATTGGATTGCTGTTCTCAAAGTGGATTTACAAAAGCCTACTCCAATAATAAAATTAAAATATTAAATTAAAATCAAATTGGATTGCTGTTTTCAAAGTGGATTAACAAAGGCATACTCCAATAATAAAATTAAAATATTAAATTAAAATCAAATTGGATTGCTGTTTTCAAAGTGGATTAACAAAGGCATACTCCAATAATAAAATTAAAATATTAAATTAAAATCAAATTGGATTGCTGTTTTTAAAGTGGATTTACAAAAGCCTACTCCAATAATAAAATTAAAATATTAAATTAAAATCAAATTGGATTGATGTTTTCAAAGTGGATTTACAAAAGCCTACTCCAATAATAAAATTAAAATATTAAATTAAAATCAAATTGGATTGCTGTTTTCAAAGTGGATTTACAAAAGCCTACTCCAATAATAAAATTAAAATATTAAATTAAAATCAAATTGGATTGCTGTTTTCAAAGTGGATTAACAATGGCATACTCCAATAATAAAATTAAAATATTAAATTAAAATCAAATTGGATTGCTGTTTTCAAAGTGGATTAACAAAGGCATACTCCAATAATAAAATTAAAATATTAAATTAAAATCAAATTGGATTGCTGTTTTCAAAGTGGATTAACAAAGGCATACTCCAATAATAAAATTAAAATATTAAATTAAAATCAAATTGGATTGCTGTTTTTAAAGTGGATTTACCAAAGCCTACCCCAATAATAAAATTAAAATATTAAATTAAAATCAAATTGGATTGCTGTTTTCAAAGTGGATATACAAAAGCCTACTCCAATAATAAAATTAGAATATTAAATTAAAATCAAATTGGATTGCTGTTTTAAAGTGGATTAACAAAGGCATACTCCGATAATAAAATTAAAATATTAAATTAAAATCAAATTGAATTGCTATTTTCAAAGTGGATTAACAAAGGCATAATCCAATAATAAAATTAAAATATTAAATTAAAATCAAATTGGATTCCTGTTTTTAAAGTGGATTTACAAAAGCCTACTCCAATAATAAAATTAAAATATTAAATTAAAATCAAATTGGATTGCTGTTTTCAAAGTGGATTTACAAAAGCCTACTCCAATAATAAAATTAAAATATTAAATTAAAATCAAATTGGATTGCTGTTTTTAAAGTGGATTAACAAAGGCATACTCCAATAATAAAATTAAAATATTAAATTAAAATCAAATTGAATTGCTATTTTCAAAGTGGATTTACAAAGGCATACTCCAATAATAAAATTAAAATATTAAATTAAAATCAAATTGGATTGCTGTTTTCAAAGTGGATTAACAAAGGCATACTCCAATAATAAAATTAAAATATTAAATTAAAATCAAATTGGATTGCTGTTTTTAAAGTGGATTTACCAAAGCCTACCCCAATAATAAAATTAAAATATTAAATTAAAATCAAATTGAATTGCTGTTTTCAAAGTGGATATACAAAAGCCTACTCCAATAATAAAATTAAAATATTAAATTAAAATCAAATTGGATTGCTGTTTTCAAAGTGGATTTACAAAGGCATACTCCAATAATAAAATTAAAATATTAAATTAAAATCAAATTGGATTGCTGTTTTCAAAGTGGATTAACAAAGGCATACTCCAATAATAAAATTAAAATATTAAATTAAAATCAAATTGGATTCCTGTTTTTAAAGTGGATTTACAAAAGCCTGCTTCAATATTAAAATAAAAATATTAAATTAAAATCAAATTGGATTGCTGTTTTCAAAGTGGATTAACAAAAGCCTACTCCAATAATAAAATTAAAATATTAAATTAAAATCAAATTGGATTGCTGTTTTCAAAGTGGATTAACAAAGGCCTACTCCAATAATAAAATTAAAATATTAAATTAAAATCAAATTGAATTGCTATTTTCAAAGTGGATTTACAAAGGCATACTCCAATAATAAAATTAAAATATTAAATTAAAATCAAATTGGATTGCTGTTTTCAAAGTGGATTAACAAAGGCATACTCCAATAATAAAATTAAAATATTAAATTAAAATCAAATTGGATTGCTGTTTTCAAAGTGGATTAACAAAGGCATACTCCAATAATAAAATTAAAATATTAAATTAAAATCAAATTGGATTGCTGTTTTCAAAGTGGATTAACAAAGGCATACCCCAATAATAAAATTAAAATATTAAATTAAAATCAAATTGGATTGCTGTTTTCAAAGTGGATTTACAAAAGCCTACTCCAATAATAAAATTAAAATATTAAATTAAAATCAAATTGGATTGCTGTTTTCAAAGTGGATTAACAAAAGCCTACTCCAATAATAAAATTAAAATATTAAATTAAAATCAAATTGGATTGCTGTTTTCAAAGTGGATTTACAAAAGCCTACTCCAATAATAAAATTAAAATATTAAATTAAAATCAAATTGGATTGCTGTTTTCAAAGTGGATTAACAAAGGCATACTCCAATAATAAAATTAAAATATTAAATTAAAATCAAATTGGATTGCTGTTTTCAAAGTGGATTAACAAAGGCATACTCCAATAATAAAATTAAAATATTAAATTAAAATCAAATTGGATTGCTATTTTCAAAGTGGATTTACAAAAGCCTACTCCAATAATAAAATTAAAATATTAAATTAAAATCAAATTGGATTGCTGTTTTCAAAGTGGATTAACAAAGGCATACTCCAATAATAAAATTAAAATATTAAATTAAAATCAAATTGGATTGCTGTTTTCAAAGTGGATTAACAAAGGCATACTCCAATAATAAAATTAAAATATTAAATTAAAATCAAATTGGATTGCTGTTTTCAAAGTGGATTAACAAAGGCATACTCCAATAATAAAATTAAAATATTAAATTAAAATCAAATTGGATTGCTGTTTTCAAAGTGGATTAACAAAGGCATACTCCAATAATAAAATTAAAATATTAAATTAAAATCAAATTGGATTGCTGTTTTCAAAGTGGATTAACAAAGGCATACTCCAATAATAAAATTAAAATATTAAATTAAAATCAAATTGGATTGCTGTTTTTAAAGTGGATTAACAAAGGCATACTCCAATAATAAAATTAAAATATTAAATTAAAATCAAATTGGATTGCTGTTTTCAAGGTGGATTTACAAAAGCCTACTCCAATAATAAAATTAAAATATTAAATTAAAATCAAATTGGATTGCTGTTTTCAAAGTGGATTAACAAAGGCATACTCCAATAATAAAATTAAAATATTAAATTAAAATCAAATTGGATTGCTGTTTTTAAAGTGGATTTACAAAGGCATACTCCAATAATAAAATTAAAATATTAAATTAAAATCAAATTGGATTGCTGTTTTCAAAGTGGATTTACAAAAGCCTACTCCAATAATAAAATTAAAATATTAAATTAAAATCAAATTGGATTGTTGTTTTCAAAGTGGATTTACAAAGGCATACTCCAATAATAAAATTAAAATATTAAATTAAAATCAAATTGGATTCCTGTTTTAAAAGTGGATTTACAAAAGCCTACTCCAATATTAAAATTAAAATATTAAATTAAAATCAAATAGGATTGTTGTTTTCAAAGTGGATTTACAAAAGCCTACTCCAATAATAAAATTAAAATATTAAATTAAAATCAAATTGGATTGCTGTTTTCAAAGTGGATTAACAAAGGCATACTCCAATAATAAAATTAAAATATTAAATCAAAATCAAATTGGATTGCTGTTTTCAAAGTGGATTAACAAAGGCATACTCCAATAATAAAATTAAAATATTAAATTAAAATCAAATTGGATTCCTGTTTTTAAAGTGGATTTACAAAAGCCTACTCCAATAATAAAATTAAAATATTAAATTAAAATCAAATTGGATTGTTGTTTTCAAAGTGGATTTACAAAAGCCTACTCCAATAATAAAATTAAAATATTAAATTAAAATCAAATTGGATTGCTGTTTTTAAAGTGGATTTACCAAAGCCTACCCCAATAATAAAATTAAAATATTAAATTAAAATCAAATTGGATTGCTGTTTTCAAAGTGGATTAACAAAGGCATACTCCAATAATAAAATAAAAATATTAAATTAAAATCAAATTGGATTGCTGTTTTTAAAGTGGATTTACAAAGGTATACTCCAATAATAAAATTAAAATATTAAATTAAAATCAAATTGGATTGCTGTTTTCAAAGTGGATTTACAAAAGCCTACTCCAATAATAAAATTAAAATATTAAATTAAAATCAAATTGGATTGCTGTTTTTAAAGTGGATTTACAAAGGCATACTCCAATAATAAAATTAAAATATTAAATTAAAATCAAATTGGATTGCTGTTTTCAAAGTGGATTAACAAAGGCATACTCCAATAATAAAATTAAAATATTAAATTAAAATCAAATTGGATTGCTGTTTTCAAAGTGGATTAACAAAGGCATACTCCAATAATAAAATTAAAATATTAAATTAAAATCAAATTGGATTGCTGTTTTCAAAGTGGATTAACAAAGGCATACCCCAATAATAAAATTAAAATATTAAATTAAAATCAAATTGGATTGCTGTTTTTAAAGTGGATTAACAAAGGCATACTCCAATAATAAAATTAAAATATTAAATTAAAATCAAATTGAATTGCTATTTTCAAAGTGGATTTACAAAGGTATACTCCAATAATAAAATTAAAATATTAAATTAAAATCAAATTGGATTGCTGTTTTCAAAGTGGATTTACAAAAGCCTACTCCAATAATAAAATTAAAATATTAAATTAAAATCAAATTGGATTGCTGTTTTTAAAGTGGATTTACAAAGGCATACTCCAATAATAAAATTAAAATATTAAATTAAAATCAAATTGGATTGCTGTTTTCAAAGTGGATTAACAAAGGCATACTCCAATAATAAAATTAAAATATTAAATTAAAATCAAATTGGATTCCTGTTTTTAAAGTGGATTTACAAAAGCCTACTCCAATAATAAAATTAAAATATTAAATTAAAATCAAATTGGATTGCTGTTTTCAAAGTGGATTAACAAAGGCATACTCCAATAATAAAATTAAAATATTAAATTAAAATCAAATTGGATTGCTGTTTTTAAAGTGGATTTACAAAAGCCTACTGCAATAATAAAATTAAAATATTAAATTAAAATCAAATTGGATTGATGTTTTCAAAGTGGATTTACAAAAGCCTACTCCAATAATAAAATTAAAATATTAAATTAAAATCAAATTGGATTGCTGTTTTCAAAGTGGATTTACAAAAGCCTACTCCAATAATAAAATTAAAATATTAAATTAAAATCAAATTATATTGCTGTTTTCAAAGTGGATTAACAAAGGCATACTCCAATAATAAAATTAAAATATTAAATTAAAATCAAATTGGATTGCTGTTTTCAAAGTGGATTAACAAAGGCATACTCCAATAATAAAATTAAAATATTAAATTAAAATCAAATTGGATTCCTGCTTTTAAAGTGGATTTACAAAAGCCTACTCCAATAATAAAATTAAAATATTAAATTAAAATCAAATTGGATTGCTGTTTTCAAAGTGGATTTACAAAAGCCTACTCCAATAATAAAATTAAAATATTAAATTAAAATCAAATTGGATTGCTGTTTTCAAAGTGGATTTACAAAAGCCTACTCCAATAATAAAATTAAAATATTAAATTAAAATCAAATTGGATTGCTGTTTTCAAAGTGGATTAACAAAGGCATACTCCAATAATAAAATTAAAATATTAAATCAAAATCAAATTGGATTGCTGTTTTCAAAGTGGATTAACAAAGGCATACTCCAATAATAAAATTAAAATATTAAATTAAAATCAAATTGGATTCCTGTTTTTAAAGTGGATTTACAAAAGCCTACTCCAATAATAAAATTAAAATATTAAATTAAAATCAAATTGGATTGTTGTTTTCAAAGTGGATTTACAAAAGCCTACTCCAATAATAAAATTAAAATATTAAATTAAAATCAAATTGGATTGCTGTTCTCAAAGTGGATTTACAAAAGCCTACTCCAATAATAAAATTAAAATATTAAATTAAAATCAAATTGGATTGCTGTTTTCAAAGTGGATTAACAAAGGCATACTCCAATAATAAAATTAAAATATTAAATTAAAATCAAATTGGATTGCTGTTTTCAAAGTGGATTAACAAAGGCATACTCCAATAATAAAATTAAAATATTAAATTAAAATCAAATTGGATTGCTGTTTTTAAAGTGGATTTACAAAAGCCTACTCCAATAATAAAATTAAAATATTAAATTAAAATCAAATTGGATTGATGTTTTCAAAGTGGATTTACAAAAGCCTACTCCAATAATAAAATTAAAATATTAAATTAAAATCAAATTGGATTGCTGTTTTCAAAGTGGATTTACAAAAGCCTACTCCAATAATAAAATTAAAATATTAAATTAAAATCAAATTGGATTGCTGTTTTCAAAGTGGATTAACAATGGCATACTCCAATAATAAAATTAAAATATTAAATTAAAATCAAATTGGATTGCTGTTTTCAAAGTGGATTAACAAAGGCATACTCCAATAATAAAATTAAAATATTAAATTAAAATCAAATTGGATTGCTGTTTTCAAAGTGGATTAACAAAGGCATACTCCAATAATAAAATTAAAATATTAAATTAAAATCAAATTGGATTGCTGTTTTTAAAGTGGATTTACCAAAGCCTACCCCAATAATAAAATTAAAATATTAAATTAAAATCAAATTGGATTGCTGTTTTCAAAGTGGATATACAAAAGCCTACTCCAATAATAAAATTAGAATATTAAATTAAAATCAAATTGGATTGCTGTTTTAAAGTGGATTAACAAAGGCATACTCCGATAATAAAATTAAAATATTAAATTAAAATCAAATTGAATTGCTATTTTCAAAGTGGATTAACAAAGGCATAATCCAATAATAAAATTAAAATATTAAATTAAAATCAAATTGGATTCCTGTTTTTAAAGTGGATTTACAAAAGCCTACTCCAATAATAAAATTAAAATATTAAATTAAAATCAAATTGGATTGCTGTTTTCAAAGTGGATTTACAAAAGCCTACTCCAATAATAAAATTAAAATATTAAATTAAAATCAAATTGGATTGCTGTTTTTAAAGTGGATTAACAAAGGCATACTCCAATAATAAAATTAAAATATTAAATTAAAATCAAATTGAATTGCTATTTTCAAAGTGGATTTACAAAGGCATACTCCAATAATAAAATTAAAATATTAAATTAAAATCAAATTGGATTGCTGTTTTCAAAGTGGATTAACAAAGGCATACTCCAATAATAAAATTAAAATATTAAATTAAAATCAAATTGGATTGCTGTTTTTAAAGTGGATTTACCAAAGCCTACCCCAATAATAAAATTAAAATATTAAATTAAAATCAAATTGAATTGCTGTTTTCAAAGTGGATATACAAAAGCCTACTCCAATAATAAAATTAAAATATTAAATTAAAATCAAATTGGATTGCTGTTTTCAAAGTGGATTTACAAAGGCATACTCCAATAATAAAATTAAAATATTAAATTAAAATCAAATTGGATTGCTGTTTTCAAAGTGGATTAACAAAGGCATACTCCAATAATAAAATTAAAATATTAAATTAAAATCAAATTGGATTCCTGTTTTTAAAGTGGATTTACAAAAGCCTGCTTCAATATTAAAATAAAAATATTAAATTAAAATCAAATTGGATTGCTGTTTTCAAAGTGGATTAACAAAAGCCTACTCCAATAATAAAATTAAAATATTAAATTAAAATCAAATTGGATTGCTGTTTTCAAAGTGGATTAACAAAGGCCTACTCCAATAATAAAATTAAAATATTAAATTAAAATCAAATTGAATTGCTATTTTCAAAGTGGATTTACAAAGGCATACTCCAATAATAAAATTAAAATATTAAATTAAAATCAAATTGGATTGCTGTTTTCAAAGTGGATTAACAAAGGCATACTCCAATAATAAAATTAAAATATTAAATTAAAATCAAATTGGATTGCTGTTTTCAAAGTGGATTAACAAAGGCATACTCCAATAATAAAATTAAAATATTAAATTAAAATCAAATTGGATTGCTGTTTTCAAAGTGGATTAACAAAGGCATACCCCAATAATAAAATTAAAATATTAAATTAAAATCAAATTGGATTGCTGTTTTCAAAGTGGATTTACAAAAGCCTACTCCAATAATAAAATTAAAATATTAAATTAAAATCAAATTGGATTGCTGTTTTCAAAGTGGATTAACAAAAGCCTACTCCAATAATAAAATTAAAATATTAAATTAAAATCAAATTGGATTGCTGTTTTCAAAGTGGATTTACAAAAGCCTACTCCAATAATAAAATTAAAATATTAAATTAAAATCAAATTGGATTGCTGTTTTCAAAGTGGATTAACAAAGGCATACTCCAATAATAAAATTAAAATATTAAATTAAAATCAAATTGGATTGCTGTTTTCAAAGTGGATTAACAAAGGCATACTCCAATAATAAAATTAAAATATTAAATTAAAATCAAATTGGATTGCTATTTTCAAAGTGGATTTACAAAAGCCTACTCCAATAATAAAATTAAAATATTAAATTAAAATCAAATTGGATTGCTGTTTTCAAAGTGGATTAACAAAGGCATACTCCAATAATAAAATTAAAATATTAAATTAAAATCAAATTGGATTGCTGTTTTCAAAGTGGATTAACAAAGGCATACTCCAATAATAAAATTAAAATATTAAATTAAAATCAAATTGGATTGCTGTTTTCAAAGTGGATTAACAAAGGCATACTCCAATAATAAAATTAAAATATTAAATTAAAATCAAATTGGATTGCTGTTTTCAAAGTGGATTAACAAAGGCATACTCCAATAATAAAATTAAAATATTAAATTAAAATCAAATTGGATTGCTGTTTTCAAAGTGGATTAACAAAGGCATACTCCAATAATAAAATTAAAATATTAAATTAAAATCAAATTGGATTGCTGTTTTCAAAGTGGATTAACAAAGGCATACTCCAATAATAAAATTAAAATATTAAATTAAAATCAAATTGGATTGCTGTTTTCAAGGTGGATTTACAAAAGCCTACTCCAATAATAAAATTAAAATATTAAATTAAAATCAAATTGGATTGCTGTTTTCAAAGTGGATTAACAAAGGCATACTCCAATAATAAAATTAAAATATTAAATTAAAATCAAATTGGATTGCTGTTTTTAAAGTGGATTTACAAAGGCATACTCCAATAATAAAATTAAAATATTAAATTAAAATCAAATTGGATTGCTGTTTTCAAAGTGGATTTACAAAAGCCTACTCCAATAATAAAATTAAAATATTAAATTAAAATCAAATTGGATTGTTGTTTTCAAAGTGGATTTACAAAGGCATACTCCAATAATAAAATTAAAATATTAAATTAAAATCAAATTGGATTCCTGTTTTAAAAGTGGATTTACAAAAGCCTACTCCAATATTAAAATTAAAATATTAAATTAAAATCAAATAGGATTGTTGTTTTCAAAGTGGATTTACAAAAGCCTACTCCAATAATAAAATTAAAATATTAAATTAAAATCAAATTGGATTGCTGTTTTCAAAGTGGATTAACAAAGGCATACTCCAATAATAAAATTAAAATATTAAATCAAAATCAAATTGGATTGCTGTTTTCAAAGTGGATTAACAAAGGCATACTCCAATAATAAAATTAAAATATTAAATTAAAATCAAATTGGATTCCTGTTTTTAAAGTGGATTTACAAAAGCCTACTCCAATAATAAAATTAAAATATTAAATTAAAATCAAATTGGATTGTTGTTTTCAAAGTGGATTTACAAAAGCCTACTCCAATAATAAAATTAAAATATTAAATTAAAATCAAATTGGATTGCTGTTTTTAAAGTGGATTTACCAAAGCCTACCCCAATAATAAAATTAAAATATTAAATTAAAATCAAATTGGATTGCTGTTTTCAAAGTGGATTAACAAAGGCATACTCCAATAATAAAATAAAAATATTAAATTAAAATCAAATTGAATTGCTGTTTTTAAAGTGGATTTACAAAGGCATACTCCAATAATAAAATTAAAATATTAAATTAAAATCAAATTGGATTGCTGTTTTCAAAGTGGATTAACAAAGGCATACTCCAATAATAAAATTAAAATATTAAATTAAAATCAAATTGGATTGATGTTTTCAAAGTTGATTTACATAGACATACTCCAATAATAAAATTAAAATATTAAATTAAAATTAAATTGGATTGCTGTTTTCAAAGTGGATTAACAAAGGCATACTCCAATAATAAAATTAAAATATTAAATTAAAATCAAATTGGATTGCTGTTTTCAAAGTGGATTTACAAAGGCATACTCCAATAATAAAATTAAAATATTAAATTAAAATCAAATTGGATTGCTGTTTTCAAAGTGGATTAACAAAAGCCTACTCCAATAATAAAATTAAAATATTAAATTAAAATCAAATTGGATTGCTGTTTTTAAAGTGGATTAACAAAGGCATACTCCAATAATAAAATTAAAATATTAAATTAAAATCAAATTGAATTGCTATTTTCAAAGTGGATTAACAAAGGCATACTCCAATAATAAAATTAAAATATTAAATTAAAATCAAATAGGATTGCTGTTTTCAAAGTGGATTTACAAAAGCTACTCCAATAATAAAATTAAAATATTAAATTAAAATCAAATTGGATTGCTGTTTTCAAAGTGGATTAACAAAAGCCTACTCCAATAATAAAATTAAAATATTAAATTAAAATCAAATTGGATTGCTGTTTTTAAAGTGGATTAACAAAGGCATACTCCAATAATAAAATTAAAATACTAAATTAAAATAAAATTGGATTGCTGTTTTCAAAGTGGATTAACAAAAGCCTACTCCAATAATAAAATTAAAATATTAAATTAAAATCAAATTGGATTGCTGTTTTTAAAGTGGATTAACAAAGGCATACTCCAATAATAAAATTAAAATATTAAATTAAAATCAAATTGAATTGCTATTTTCAAAGTGGATTTACAAAGGCATACTCCAATAATAAAATTAAAATATTAAATTAAAATCAAATTGGATTGCTGTTTTCAAAGTGGATTTACAAAAGCCTACTCCAATAATAAAATTAAAATATTAAATTAAAATCAAATTGGATTGCTGTTTTTAAAGTGGATTTACAAAGGCATACTCCAATAATAAAATTAAAATATTAAATTAAAATCAAATTGGATTGCTGTTTTCAAAGTGGATTAACAAAGGCATACTCCAATAATAAAATTAAAATATTAAATTAAAATCAAATTGGATTCCTGTTTTTAAAGTGGATTTACAAAAGCCTACTCCAATAATAAAATTAAAATATTAAATTAAAATCAAATTGGATTGCTGTTTTCAAAGTGGATTAACAAAGGCATACTACAATAATAAAATTAAAATATTAAATTAAAATCAAATTGGATTGCTGTTTTTAAAGTGGATTTACAAAAGCCTACTGCAATAATAAAATTAAAATATTAAATTAAAATCAAATTGGATTGATGTTTTCAAAGTGGATTTACAAAAGCCTACTCCAATAATAAAATTAAAATATTAAATTAAAATCAAATTGGATTGCTGTTTTCAAAGTGGATTTACAAAAGCCTACTCCAATAATAAAATTAAAATATTAAATTAAAATCAAATTATATTGCTGTTTTCAAAGTGGATTAACAAAGGCATACTCCAATAATAAAATTAAAATATTAAATTAAAATCAAATTGGATTGCTGTTTTCAAAGTGGATTAACAAAGGCATACTCCAATAATAAAATTAAAATATTAAATTAAAATCAAATTGGATTCCTGCTTTTAAAGTGGATTTACAAAAACCTACTCCAATAATAAAATTAAAATATTAAATTAAAATCAAATTGGATTGATGTTTTCAAAGTGGATTTACAAAAGCATACTCCAATAATAAAATTAAAATATTAAATTAAAATCAAATTGGATTGCTGTTTTCAAAGTGGATTTACAAAAGCCTACTCCAATAATAAAATTAAAATATTAAATTAAAATCAAATTGGATTGCTGTTTTCAAAGTGGATTAACAAAGGCATACTCCAATAATAAAATTAAAATATTAAATCAAAATCAAATTGGATTGCTGTTTTCAAAGTGGATTAACAAAGGCATACTCCAATAATAAAATTAAAATATTAAATTAAAATCAAATTGGATTCCTGTTTTTAAAGTGGATTTACAAAAGCCTACTCCAATAATAAAATTAAAATATTAAATTAAAATCAAATTGGATTGTTGTTTTCAAAGTGGATTTACAAAAGCCTACTCCAATAATAAAATTAAAATATTAAATTTAAATCAAATTGGATTGCTGTTCTCAAAGTGGATTTACAAAAGCCTACTCCAATAATAAAATTAAAATATTAAATTAAAATCAAATTGGATTGCTGTTTTCAAAGTGGATTAACAAAGGCATACTCCAATAATAAAATTAAAATATTAAATTAAAATCAAATTGGATTGCTGTTTTCAAAGTGGATTAACAAAGGCATACTCCAATAATAAAATTAAAATATTAAATTAAAATCAAATTGGATTGCTGTTTTTAAAGTGGATTTACAAAAGCCTACTCCAATAATAAAATTAAAATATTAAATTAAAATCAAATTGGATTGATGTTTTCAAAGTGGATTTACAAAAGCCTACTCCAATAATAAAATTAAAATATTAAATTAAAATCAAATTGGATTGCTGTTTTCAAAGTGGATTTACAAAAGCCTACTCCAATAATAAAATTAAAATATTAAATTAAAATCAAATTGGATTGCTGTTTTCAAAGTGGATTAACAATGGCATACTCCAATAATAAAATTAAAATATTAAATTAAAATCAAATTGGATTGCTGTTTTCAAAGTGAATTAACAAAGGCATACTCCAATAATAAAATTAAAATATTAAATTAAAATCAAATTGGATTGCTGTTTTCAAAGTGGATTAACAAAGGCATACTCCAATAATAAAATTAAAATATTAAATTAAAATCAAATTGGATTGCTGTTTTCAAAGTGGATTTACCAAAGCCTACCCCAATAATAAAATTAAAATATTAAATTAAAATCAAATTGGATTGCTGTTTTCAAAGTGGATATACAAAAGCCTACTCCAATAATAAAATTAGAATATTAAATTAAAATCAAATTGGATTGCTGTTTTAAAGTGGATTAACAAAGGCATACTCCGATAATAAAATTAAAATATTAAATTAAAATCAAATTGAATTGCTATTTTCAAAGTGGATTAACAAAGGCATAATCCAATAATAAAATTAAAATATTAAATTAAAATCAAATTGGATTCCTGTTTTTAAAGTGGATTTACAAAAGCCTACTCCAATAATAAAATTAAAATATTAAATTAAAATCAAATTGGATTGCTGTTTTCAAAGTGGATTTACAAAAGCCTACTCCAATAATAAAATTAAAATATTAAATTAAAATCAAATTGGATTGCTGTTTTTAAAGTGGATTAACAAAGGCATACTCCAATAATAAAATTAAAATATTAAATTAAAATCAAATTGAATTGCTATTTTCAAAGTGGATTTACAAAGGCATACTCCAATAATAAAATTAAAATATTAAATTAAAATCAAATTGGATTGCTGTTTTCAAAGTGGATTAACAAAGGCATACTCCAATAATAAAATTAAAATATTAAATTAAAATCAAATTGGATTGCTGTTTTTAAAGTGGATTTACCAAAGCCTACCCCAATAATAAAATTAAAATATTAAATTAAAATCAAATTGGATTGCTGTTTTCAAAGTGGATATACAAAAGCCTACTCCAATAATAAAATTAAAATATTAAATTAAAATCAAATTGGATTGCTGTTTTCAAAGTGGATTTACAAAGGCATACTCCAATAATAAAATTAAAATATTAAATTAAAATCAAATTGGATTGCTGTTTTCAAAGTGGATTAACAAAGGCATACTCCAATAATAAAATTAAAATATTAAATTAAAATCAAATTGGATTGCTGTTTTCAAAGTGGATTTACAAAAGCCTACTCCAATAATAAAATTAAAATATTAAATTAAAATCAAATTGAATTGCTATTTTCAAAGTGGATTTACAAAGGCATACTCCAATAATAAAATTAAAATATTAAATTAAAATCAAATTGGATTGCTGTTTTCAAAGTGGATTAACAAAGGCATACTCCAATAATAAAATTAAAATATTAAATTAAAATCAAATTGGATTGCTGTTTTCAAAGTGGATTAACAAAGGCATACTCCAATAATAAAATTAAAATATTAAATTAAAATCAAATTGGATTGCTGTTTTCAAAGTGGATTAACAAAGGCATACCCCAATAATAAAATTAAAATATTAAATTAAAATCAAATTGGATTGCTGTTTTCAAAGTGGATTTACAAAAGCCTACTCCAATAATAAAATTAAAATATTAAATTAAAATCAAATTGGATTGCTGTTTTCAAAGTGGATTAACAAAAGCCTACTCCAATAATAAAATTAAAATATTAAATTAAAATCAAATTGGATTGCTGTTTTCAAAGTGGATTTACAAAAGCCTACTCCAATAATAAAATTAAAATATTAAATTAAAATCAAATTGGATTGCTGTTTTCAAAGTGGATTAACAAAGGCATACTCCAATAATAAAATTAAAATATTAAATTAAAATCAAATTGGATTGCTGTTTTCAAAGTGGATTAACAAAGGCGTACTCCAATAATAAAATTAAAATATTAAATTAAAATCAAATTGGATTGCTATTTTCAAAGTGGATTTACAAAAGCCTACTCCAATAATAAAATTAAAATATTAAATTAAAATCAAATTGGATTGCTGTTTTCAAAGTGGATTAACAAAGGCATACTCCAATAATAAAATTAAAATATTAAATTAAAATCAAATTGGATTGCTGTTTTCAAAGTGGATTAACAAAGGCATACTCCAATAATAAAATTAAAATATTAAATTAAAATCAAATTGGATTGCTGTTTTCAAAGTGGATTAACAAAGGCATACTCCAATAATAAAATTAAAATATTAAATTAAAATCAAATTGGATTGCTGTTTTCAAAGTGGATTAACAAAGGCATACTCCAATAATAAAATTAAAATATTAAATTAAAATCAAATTGGATTGCTGTTTTCAAAGTGGATTAACAAAGGCATACTCCAATAATAAAATTAAAATATTAAATTAAAATCAAATTGGATTGCTGTTTTTAAAGTGGATTAACAAAGGCATACTCCAATAATAAAATTAAAATATTAAATTAAAATCAAATTGGATTGCTGTATTCAAGGTGGATTTACAAAAGCCTACTCCAATAATAAAATTAAAATATTAAATTAAAATCAAATTGGATTGCTGTTTTCAAAGTGGATTAACAAAGGCATACTCCAATAATAAAATTAAAATATTAAATTAAAATCAAATTGGATTGCTGTTTTTAAAGTGGATTTACAAAGGCATACTCCAATAATAAAATTAAAATATTAAATTAAAATCAAATTGGATTGCTGTTTTCAAAGTGGATTTACAAAAGCCTACTCCAATAATAAAATTAAAATATTAAATTAAAATCAAATTGGATTGTTGTTTTCAAAGTGGATTTACAAAAGCCTACTCCAATAACAAAATTAAAATATTAAATTAAAATCAAATTGGATTGCTGTTTTCAAAGTGGATTTACAAAAGCCTACTCCAATAATAAAATTAAAATATTAAATTAAAATCAAATTGGATTGCTGTTTTCAAAGTGGATTAACAAAAGCCTACTCCAATAATAAAATTAAAATATTAAATTAAAATCAAATTGGATTGCTGTTTTCAAAGTGGATTTACAAAAGCCTACTCCAATAATAAAATTAAAATATTAAATTAAAATCAAATTGGATTGCTGTTTTCAAAGTGGATTAACAAAGGCATACTCCAATAATAAAATTAAAATATTAAATTAAAATCAAATTGGATTGCTGTTTTCAAAGTGGATTAACAAAGGCATACTCCAATAATAAAATTAAAATATTAAATTAAAATCAAATTGGTTTGTTCTTTTAAAGTTGATTTACATAGACATACTCCAATAATAAAATTAAAATATTAAATTAAAATTAAATTGGATTGCTGTTTTCAAAGTGGATTAACAAAGGCATACTCCAATAATAAAATTAAAATATTAAATTAAAATAAAATTGGATTGCTGTTTTCAAAGTGGATTTACAAAGGCATACTCCAATAATAAAATTAAAATATTAAATTAAAATCAAATTGGATTGCTGTTTTCAAAGTGGATTAACAAAGGCATACTCCAAAAATAAAATTAAAATATTAAATTAAAATCAAATTGGATTGCTATTTTCAAAGTGGATTAACAAAGGCATACTCCAATAATAAAATTAAAATATTAAATTAAAATCAAATTTAATTGCTGTTTTCAAAGTGGATTTACAAAGGCATACTCCAATAATAAAATTAAAATATTAAATTAAAATCAAATTGGATTGCTGTTTTTAAAGTGGATTTACAAAGGCATACTCCAATAATAAAATTAAAATATTAAATTAAAATCAAATTGGATTGCTGTTTTCAAAGTGGATTAACAAAGGCATACTCCAATAATAAAATTAAAATATTAAATTAAAATCAAATTGGATTGCTGTTTTCATAGTGGATTAACAAAGGCCTACTCCAATAATAAAAATAAAATATTAAATTAAAATCAAATTGGATTGCTGTTTTCAAAGTGGATTTACAAAAGCCTACTCCAATAATAAAATTAAAATATTAAATTAAAATCAAATTGGATTGCTGTTTTCAAAGTGAATTAACAAAGGCATACTCCAATAATAAAATTAAAATATTAAATTAAAATCAAATTGGATTGCTGTTTTCAAAGTGGATTAACAAAGGCATACTCCAATAATAAAATTAAAATATTAAATTAAAATCAAATTGGATTGCTGTTTTCAAAGTGGATTAACAAAGGCATACTCCAATAATAAAATTAAAATATTAAATTAAAATCAAATTGGATTGCTGTTTTCAAAGTGGATTAACAAAGGCATACTCCAATAATAAAATTAAAATATTAAATTAAAATCAAATTGGATTGCTGTTTTCAAAGTGGATTAACAAAGGCCTACTCCAATAATAAAATTAAAATATTAAATTAAAATCAAATTGGATTGCTGTTTTTAAAGTGGATTAACAAAGGCATACTCCAATAATAAAATTAAAATATTAAATTAAAATCAAATTGGATTGCTGTTTTCAAAGTGGATTAACAAAAGCCTACTCCAATAATAAAATTAAAATATTAAATTAAAATCAAATTGGATTGCTGTTTTTAAAGTGGATTAACAAAGGCATACTCCAATAATAAAATTAAAATATTAAATTAAAATCAAATTGGATTGCTGTTTTCAAAGTGGATTTACAAAAGCCTACTCCAATAATAAAATTAAAATATTAAATTAAAATCAAATTGGATTGCTGTTTTCAAAGTGGATTTATAAAAGCCTACTCCAATAATAAAATTAAAATATTAAATTAAAATCAAATTGGATTGCTGTTTTCAAAGTGGATTTACAAAAGCCTACTCCAATAATAAAATTAAAATATTAAATTAAAATCAAATTGTATTGCTGTTTTCAAAGTGGATTAACAAAAGCCTACTCCAATAATAAAATTAAAATATTAAATTAAAATCAAATTGGATTGCTGTTTTTAAAGTGGATTTACAAAAGCCTACTCCAATAATAAAATTAAAATATTAAATTAAAATCAAATTGGATTGCTGTTTTTAAAGTGGATTTACAAAGGCATACTCCAATAATAAAATTAAAATATTAAATTAAAATCAAATTGGATTGCTGTTTTCAAAGTGGATTTACAAAAGCCTACTCCAATAATAAAATTAAAATATTAAATTAAAATCAAATTGGATTGCTGTTTTCAAAGTGGATTAACAAAAGCCTACTCCAATAATAAAATTAAAATATTAAATTAAAATCAAATTGGATTGCTGTTTTCAAAGTGGATTAACAAAGGCATACTCCAATAATAAAATTAAAATATTAAATTAAAATCAAATTGGATCCTGTTTTTAAAGTGGATTTACAAAAGCCTACTCCAATAATAAAATTAAAATATTAAATTAAAATCAAATTGGATTGCTGTTTTCAAAGTGGATTTACAAAGGCATACTCCAATAATAAAATTAAAATATTAAATTAAAATCAAATTGGATTGCTGTTTTTAAAGTGGATTTACAAAAGCCTACTCCAATAATAAAATTAAAATATTAAATTAAAATCAAATTGGATTGCTGTTTTCAAAGTGGATTAACAAAAGCCTACTCCAATAATAAAATTAAAATATTAAATTAAAATCAAATTGGATTGCTGTTCTCAAAGTGGATTTACAAAAGCCTACACCAATAATAAAATTAAAATATTAAATTAAAATCAAATTGGATTGCTGTTTTCAAAGTGGATTAACAAAAGCCTACTCCAACAATAAAATTAAAATATTAAATTAAAATCAAATTGGATTGCTGTTTTCAAAGTGGATTAACAAAGGCATACTCCAATAATAAAATAAAAATATTAAATTAAAATCAAATTGGATTCCTGTTTTTAAAGTGGATTTACAAAAGCCTACTCCAATAATAAAATTAAAATATTAAATTAAAATCAAATTGGATTGCTGTTTTCAAAGTGGATTTACAAAAGCCTACTCCAATAATAAAATTAAAATATTAAATTAAAATCAAATTGGATTGCTGTTTTCAAAGTGGATTTACAAAGGCCTACTCCAATAATAAAATTAAAATATTAAATTAAAATAAAATTGGATTGCTGTTTTCAAAGTGGATTAACAAAGGCATACTCCAATAATAAAATTAAAATATTAAATTAAAATCAAATTGGATTGCTGTTTTCAAAGTGGATTAACAAAGGCATACTCCAATAATAAAATTAAAATATTAAATTAAAATCAAATTGGATTGCTGTTTTCAAAGTGGATTAACAAAGGCATACTCCAATAATAAAATTAAAATATTAAATTAACATCAAATTGGATTGCTGTTTTTAAAGTGGATTTACAAAGGCATACTCCAATAATAAAATTAAAATATTAAATTAAAATCAAATTGGATTGCTGTTTTCAAAGTGGATTTACAAAAGCCTACTCCAATAATAAAATTAAAATATTAAATTAAAATCAAATTGGATTGCTGTTTTCAAAGTGGATTAACAAAGGCATACTCCAATAATAAAATTAAAATATTAAATTAAAATCAAATTGGATTGCTGTTTTCAAAGTGGATTAACAAAGGCATACTCCAATAATAAAATTAAAATATTAAATTAAAATCAAATTGGATTGCTGTTTTCAAAGTGGATTAACAAAGGCATACTCCAATAATAAAATTAAAATATTAAATTAAAATCAAATTGGATTGCTGTTTTTAAAGTGGATTTACAAAGGCATACTCCAATAATAAAATTAAAATATTAAATTAAAATCAAATTGGATTGCTGTTTTCAAAGTGGATTAACAAAAGCCTACTCCAATAATAAAATTAAAATATTAAATTAAAATCAAATTGGATTGCTGTTTTCAAAGTGGATTTACAAAGGCATACTCCAATAATAAAATTAAAATATTAAATTAAAATCAAATTGGATTGCTGTTTTTAAAGTGGATTTACAAAAGCCTACTCCAATAATAAAATTAAAATATTAAATTAAAATCAAATTGGATTGATGTTTTCAAAGTGGATTTACAAAAGACTACTCCAATAATAAAATTAAAATATTAAATTAAAATCAAATTGGATTGCTGTTTTCAAAGTGGATTTACAAAAGCCTACTCCAATAATAAAATTAAAATATTAAATTAAAATCAAATTGGATTGCTGTTTTCAAAGTGGATTTACAAAAGCCTACTCCAATAATAAAATTAAAATATTAAATTAAAATCAAATTGGATTGCTGTTTTCAAAGTGGATTTACAAAGGCATACTCCAATAATAAAATTAAAATATTAAATTAAAATCAAATTGGATTGCTGTTTTCAAAGTGGATTAACAAAAGCCTACTCCAATAATAAAATTAAAATATTAAATTAAAATCAAATTGGATTGCTGTTTTTAAAGTGGATTTACAAAGGCATACTCCAATAATAAAATTAAAATATTAAATTAAAATCAAATTGGATTGCTGTTTTTAAAGTGGATTTACAAAAGCCTACTCCAATAATAAAATTAAAATATTAAATTAAAATCAAATTAGATTGCTGTTTTTAAAGTGGATTTACCAAAGCCTACCCCAATAATAAAATTTAAATATTAAATTAAAATCAAATTGGATTGCTGTTTTCAAAGTGGATATACAAAAGCCTACTCCAATAATAAATTTAGAATATTAAATTAAAATCAAATTGGATTGCTGTTTTCAAAGTGGATTAACAAAAGCCTACTCCAATAATAAAATTAAAATATTAAATTAAAATCAAATTGGATTGCTGTTTTCAAAGTGGATTTACAAAAGCCTACTCCAATAATAAAATTAAAATATTAAATTAAAATCAAATTGGATTGCTGTTTTTAAAGTGGATTTACAAAGGCATACTCCAATAATAAAATTAAAATATTAAATTAAAATCAAATTAAATTGCTGTTTTCAAAGTGGATTTACAAAAGCCTACTCCAATAATAAAATTAAAATATTAAATTAAAATCAAATTGGATTGCTGTTTTCAAAGTGGATTAACAAAAGCCTACTCCAATAATAAAATTAAAATATTAAATTAAAATCAAATTGGATTGCTGTTTTCAAAGTGGATTAACAAAGGCATACTCCAATAATAAAATTAAAATATTAAATTAAAATCAAATTGGATTCCTGTTTTTAAAGTGGATATACAAAAGCCTACTCCAATAATAAAATTAAAATATTAAATTAAAATCAAACTGGATTGCTGTTTTCAAAGTGGATTAACAAAGGCATTTTTTTTTTTTTTTTTTTTTCGTCCCTGCCCAATAGCGGCTAGCACTACGACCTAAAAGATCTTTTGTGCTGTTGGGTACTGTTACTCCAGGAGCTTCTCCACCTCTCTAATAAAGGCGAGAATGCTGTTTATAGAGGCCAATTTACATTTCTCCGGGGTCAGATACCTCTCTTCAAAATGAATCCACCTCCGTGTGCACAGAGCAACACACTCACATAGTATGTGTTCTGCGGTTTCTGTCTCTTCCAACCAGAGTCGGCACTCCGTCTCTGTGGACAGGTTTATTTTGTTCAAATGATATCTCAGGTTACAGTGACCTGAGAGAAAACTCACAAGTTTCCTAATATTTCCTTTGCTGAAATTGATCGCCAAATTTTTGTGGTGAAATGGTCTGATCAAAGATTTGGCTTGTCTAAGGCCGGGAATACAGTTCCAATAAGTCAAGCACTGTATTTTTTCCCATTTACTGATTGTGTAGGTTGCAGAAGCCCACGGGATACCACAAAAAGGCTCAGGGCCAATGAGTGTAGTCGACGAGCCTGCCCGTGCAAGTTCGTCGGCTATCTCATTTCCAGTGATGCCCATGTGACCAGGCACCCACCACAACCTTACTTTGTTTTGACAAGAGAGAGATTGTAGCAGTTTATAACAACTTTGAACCGACTTGGAAACCAAGCAGTTAGAAGCCAATGCTTTCAGTGCTGCTTGGCTGTCAGACAAAATGTGGATGGATGCGCCTTTAAGACCTTTGGTCATAATAATAGAGGCGCAGATTTCGATGGCGTGAATTTCGGCTAGAAAAACACTGGGGTAAGTACCCAGTGATTTCGATATTTTGTGATTGGGTCCAAAGACACCAATGCCGACTCCACTATCCATTTTTGATCCATCAGTGTACCAGACTAGGCTGTTAGGTTCCATCTGCGGTAACCCAGTATCCCAGTCTGTTCTATCGGGGATTGTTACCACGAAATTCCTGCCAAAGCAGAGTTCTTTCGGCATAACGTCCGGGACACTAAAGAACATATTCAGGTCTGGAAGTTCATTCAAAATGTCCAGGTGACCCATATGGTCATCATGACTGTATTGATTCGCGAGCTTCAATCTAGCTGCACAGGTAGCAGCTGATTTTTTGACGTGGATATGAAGTGGAGTGAGCCCGATGAGAGCTTCCATTGCCGCCGTAGGGCAGGTGCGCATAGCACCTGTAATTCCGAGACATGCTAGTCTCTGTAATGAGGTCAGCTTGTTCATAATAACTTTTTGCTGTACCTTAGGCCACCAAACTATAGCCCCATATGTTACAATTGGCCTCACTATCATGATGTACATCCAGTAAATCATTTTTGAGTTCAGGCCCCAGGTCCTGCCGAACATACGCCGGCAGGCCCACATGGCCCTGGCCGCGCGTTCGGTAGTTGAAGTAATATGAGAGTTCCAAGTTAGTTTCTTATCTAGGACAACACCCAGATATTTGACTTCATTGGAGTATCCGATATTTATATTATTAAGACTAATTGAACCAAGGTTCAAATTACGTCTTTTGGTGAAGGGCACCAGGACTGTTTTGCTAGGGTTAATCGAAAGGCCCTCCCCAGTGCACCAATTCGAAATAACAAGCAAAGCCTGTTGCATGCTGGCGGACATCGTACGTTCATGCCCTCCAGAGACTATGATAACCAAATCGTCCGCATAACCAATGGCATCGTACCCAAGTAGATGTAAATTATCAAGCAACTCGTCGATCACGAGTGACCACAGCAAAGGGGACAGGACACCGCCCTGCGGACACCCTCTTGCTGCCGTAATCGTGACTGACTCATTACCTAATTTAGATGTAATCTTCCTACTAACCAACATGGAACTAATCCAGTGGTTAGTCGGATCGTCAATACCTCTACGCTTGATTGCCCTAGCAATTGAGTCGTATCCAGTATTGTCAAAAGCTCCCTCAATATCCAGAAATGCACACAGAGCAATTTCTTTCGAGCGATAGGCTGCTTCAATCTTGGTGACAAGTAGATGCAGCGCACCCTCTGTGGATTTGCCTTTCCTATAGGCGAATTGATTTGGATTTAGAGGTCTGGTTGCCGTTAACCAGTCTCTGATATGAAGATCTATAAGTCGTTCCATGGTTTTAAGAATAAACGATGTAAGACTGATAGGTCGAAAGGACTTAGGAAGTTCACATGGCCGATTGCCAGGCTTTGGGATAAAAACCACGTTTACTTGACTCCAAGCCTGTGGTATGTGACCCCAATTGAAGCTAGTTCTAAACAAGGCCACCAGAGCAGGGGTAATCAAGTCCAGGCCCCTTTGAAGGAGGGCTGGGAAGATTCCATCCCCTCCTGGAGCCTTGAAAGGCTGAAAAGAGTTAATGGCCCATTTGACTTTATCCGGAGTAAAACGCTTACCGGATAAACTATTAACCCAACCCATATTTACACCCATGTGTGTACCAGATATGGAGTTAGTGAATGTATTTGTGTCGCAAACAGTGCAGCCCGGAAAGTGCACTTGAAGCAGGGTTTCGAGCGACTCTTTGCGACCTGATGTATAACTACCATCGGATTTCAGAAGAAGCCCAATCCCGTTGGACTGATCTTTAGCTAGAACTTTATGGAGTCGAGCAGCTGTAGGTATATCCTCGATATTTCCACAGTTTTTCCTCCACGTGAGGCGTTTGGAACGCCTTAGTTCTGTGTTGTAACTGGTTAGGGCTTGCCTATATTCATTCCACTCATTGGAATGCTTTGCCCTATTAAATAATTTCCTAACCTTCTTACGAAGTTTAGCCAGCTGTTCGTTCCACCATGGAACTTTGCGATTAACCACAACGTTACGCACCACACAGCTGCTTTCGTAGGAAGATAGGAGCACGTCATTAAGCAGACCAGCTGCGGTTTCTAGGTCACTAATTGAACTCAAAGATGTTGGCAGCATGTCTGCTTTGATAAATAAAATATCCCTATATGTTTTCCAATTTGTAAAACAAGGGATACGACGCTCTGTTGCCTGTATGATCACTCCCGGTATATCGAACCTGATGTGCATGTGGTCCGACAGAGAAGCTTCGCTTGAAACATGCCAGTTTGCAACAGAGTTGGAAATAAACTGACTTGACAAAGTGAGGTCCAACACCTCTCGCCGAGTCGAGTTTATGAAAGTGGGGTTCGAACCTTTATTTAAAATGTCTATGTGACTACTCATAAGATAATTTAAAAGGGACTCACCTCTGCCATTTGTATCACTGCTGCCCCAAATGATATGGTGTGCATTAGCATCGCAGCCTATGATGAAATGCTTGTTTTTTAGGTTGCAGTAATCCACCAGATCCTGTACAACTACAGGTGGAGCACTAACCGACTCACCAGGGAAGTACGCAGAGGCACATATTGTCTCCTGCATTCCCCTGCTAGTCGGAACCTCCAGGATTACTGCAACCAAATCCTTAGTGGTGAACTCTGGAATTGGAAGAACGTTAATATTAGATGAAACAAATATTGCTGCACGGGGAACTTCCTCCCTTCGATCGTAAATCAACTTACATGACTTGAGGTGGAGGCCTCTGATTTTTCCTCCATTAACCCAAGGTTCCTGGATAAGGCCAAGGGTTAAGTGTTGTTTCGCGAACCTGTTGCAAAAGGTATCCGAAGCTCCTTTTGCGTGATGCAGATTCGCTTGTAGTACCCTAATAGTACCAGCCATACTGGATGATTAGGGTAAAGGAGCTCTACGCTCCTGGCTGCTTGCCAGCCGTCTGCTTTGCGGGATTTGGCCTGTTTCTGCCACTTTTCCCAGTAACACCCCGAGCGCCCATATGCTTAATTTTCGGGGTGAGTGCTGATTTACTCGATCCCACAGTAGGAGTTGCGGAGAGATCCGTTGATCGTGCTCCCGACGAAGAGGCAGCAGGAACAGAATGCTCGATAGCGCTGCTGTTCCTGGATGCCTCCTCGTCTGTGATTGTGCCTACTACTGGGGCTGGTAAAGTACCCTCCTTACTGGAGCTAACTCCAGTGGTTGGGTTGGTAGAGGGGGAATCCTTCTTGAGAAGGAGTTTTATCCTACCAAAGCGGTATGCGATGTTCCCGTTGGATTCGCGTAGTTTCTTCATGGAAGACTCGCCTATGGCCATAACCAAATGGACGAGTACGCCAGTTGTCGTCCGTTGCAGTATCTTCCATGAGTTGGCCGCGAGACCATCGTTCTGCGCGGCCATGGTAGCGAGAATCTTCTCGCTAGTTAAGCTAAGGCTCTGTGGAAAGAACCCCCTAACGATGTTTGGCCGAGGAAAATCATCCTCTTCCACCAAAGTTATGTTCAGACCAATTTTTTCCCTTAGGCTTACAAAACTGTTCCTCATCCATTCCGCTGTGGAATGATCGGAACATATAAAAAATAGCCAACCTGTTCTCCGGAAACAGCCAAGGAATTGCGGCTTGTGGTTTGAGCCTTGCATCCCAATAATGAGGTCAATGACACACTCCTGTATGTTTGCCATTTGCTCCATACTAAGAGGATTGCCACTGAGATCACCTGGTACGATGCCCAGCTTAACACTGCCTGCTACCTGGCTGAAAGAGGGCTTTACCGGAGAAGGCCCTTCTTTTGCTTTTTTGGCAGGTGGTTTATTTGGTTCCGGAGCAACCTCGAAAGACCTCTCACGCTTACCACCAGACCTCTTGTCTAGGGTAGGAGCAACAGGCCCCGAGGATGCTTTCAGAGGGGTCGCGGACTTAGCAGCAGCTAGAGCCTCTTCTCTAGTTTTGCCTTCCTTGAGCCCTTTTTTAAAACGCCTTCTTTCGAAGGAGTTGAGCTTAACCCATTCCCCGGCGTTGAGGGACATGTTCCCAATATCAACACCAATGGTTGAGGTGCCCGATAACTGTGAGATTACACTTATGTTGTCGTCACAGAAGGTGTCCGTAGTAGAAGAGGTGGACTGTTCCACCTTTTCCTTGGTCCGGACGTTAAGATAATCAAGAGTGGTGGCCCTTGTGGCATCTACCATTCCATCATAGCTTAGGAGACCCAACTCAATAGCTGGTGAAGTTGATGCTTTTAAAGAGGCATCACCCTCTATGTTTTTTTTTAAATTCGGTTTCCATTTGAATCCCACGAGTATCCGAGAAATGAAGGTCACCCACAGCAGAGATCGGTATACTGTGGGAAGGCTACTTTAAACCGGGGGTCGCCTGGTACCCGGAGTTCACATACTAAAGACTAAGCTCCCCCTTAGCCACGCAGCTCTCAGCGTATGTTGTCCCACCAAAGCTTGGGGCAATGGATTTACCGCCATTGCACGGTCGTGTAAGTTACTTGGCTACATTCTAGGATGCATTGCCCGGTTGTCGCCACGAGGAGGCGTAACTACACTAGGAAGAAGTCTTATGAGAATCGCATATCCTAGAAAGCTTTGACTCCTAAAACTACTCCCCCAACAACCTTAACAAAGGCATACTCCAATAATAAAATTAAAATATTAAATTAAAATCAAATTGGATTGCTGTTTTCAAAGTGGATTTACAAAAGCCTATTCAAATAATAAAATTAAAATATTAAATTAAAATCAAATTGGATTGCTGTTTTCAAAGTGGATTTACAAAAGCATACTCCAATAATAAAATTAAAATATTAAATTAAAATCAAATTGGATTGCTGTTTTCAAAGTGGATTAACAAAGGCATACTCCAATAATAAAATTTAAATATTAAATTAAAATCAAATTGGATTGCTGTTTTCAAAGTGGATTTACAAAAGCCTACTCCAATAATAAAATTAAAATATTAAATTAAAATCAAATTGGATTGCTGTTTTCAAAGTGGATTTACAAAAGCATACTCCAATAATAAAATTAAAATATTAAATTAAAATCAAATTGGATTGCTGTTTTCAAAGTGGATTTACAAAAGCATACTCCAATAATAAAATTAAAATATTAAATTAAAATCAAATTGGATTGATGTTTTCAAAGTGGATTTACAAAAGACTACTCCAATAATAAAATTAAAATATTAAATTAAAATCAAATTGGATTGCTGTTTTCAAAGTGGATTTACAAAAGCCTACTCCAATAATAAAATTAAAATATTAAATTAAAATCAAATTGGATTGCTGTTTTCAAAGTGGATTTACAAAAGCCTACTCCAATAATAAAATTAAAATATTAAATTAAAATCAAATTGGATTGCTGTTTTCAAAGTGGATTTACAAAAGCCTAATCCAATAATAAAATTAAAATATTAAATTAAAATCAAATTGGATTGCTGTTTTCAAAGTGGATTTACAAAAGCCTACTCCAATAATAAAATTAAAATATTAAATTAAAATCAAATTGGATTGCTGTTTTCAAAGTGGATTAACAAAGGCATACTCCAATAATAAAATTAAAATATTAAATTAAAATCAAATTGGATTGCTGTTTTCAAAGTGGATTTACAAAAGCATACTCCAATAATAAAATTAAAATATTAAATTAAAATCAAATTGGATTGCTGTTTTCAAAGTGGATTTACAAAAGCATACTCCAATAATAAAATTAAAATATTAAATTAAAATCAAATTGGATTGCTGTTTTCAAAGTGGATTTACAAAGGCATACTCCAATAATAAAATTAAAATATTAAATTAAAATCAAATTGGATTGATGTTTTCAAAGTGGATTTACAAAAGACTACTCCAATAATAAAATTAAAATATTAAATTAAAATCAAATTGGATTGCTGTTTTCAAAGTGGATTTACAAAAGCCTACTCCAATAATAAAATTAAAATATTAAATTAAAATCAAATTGGATTGCTGTTTTCAAAGTGGATTTACAAAAGCCTACTCCAATAATAAAATTAAAATATTAAATTAAAATCAAATTGGATTGCTGTTTTCAAAGTGGATTTACAAAGGCATACTTCAATAATAAAATTAGAATATTAAATTAAAATCAAATTGGATTGCTGTTTTCAAAGTGGATTAACAAAGGCATTTTTTTTTTTTTTTTTTTTTTTTTTTTCGTCCCTGCCCAAAAGCGGCTAGCACTACGACCTAAAAGATCTTTTGTGCTATTGGGTACTGTTACTCCAGGAGCTTCTCCACCTCTCTAATAAAGGCGAGAATGCTGTTTATAGAGGCCAATTTACATTTCTCCGGGGTCAGATACCTCTCTTCAAAATGAATCCACCTCCATGTGCACAGAGCAACACACTCACATAGTATGTGTTCTGCGGTTTCTGTCTCTTCCAAACAGAGTCGGCACTCCGTCTCTGTGGACAGGTTCATTTTGTTCAAATGATATCTCAGGTTACAGTGACCTGAGAGAAAACTCACAAGTTTCCTAATATTTCCTTTGCTGAAATTGATCGCCAAATTTTTGTGGTGAAATGGTCTGATCAAAGATTTGGCTTGTCTAAGGCCGGGAATACAGTTCCAATAAGTCAGGCACTGTATTTTTTCCCATTTACTGATTGTGTAGGTTGCAGAAGCCCACGGGATACCACAAAAAGGCTCAGGGCCAATGAGTGTAGTCGACGAGCCTGCCCGTGCAAGTTCGTCGGCTATCTCATTTCCAGTGATGCCCATGTGACCAGGCACCCACCACAACCTTACTTTGTTTTGACAAGAGAGAGATTGTAGCAGTTTATAACAACTTTGAACCGACTTGGAAACCAAGCAGTTAGAAGCCAATGCTTTCAGTGCTGCTTGGCTGTCAGACAAAATGTGGATGGATGCGCCTTTAAGACCTTTGGTCATAATAATAGAGGCGCAGATTTCGATGGCGTGAATTTCGGCTAGAAAAACACTGGGGTAAGTACCCAGTGATTTCGATATTTTGTGATTGGGTCCAAAGACACCAATGCCGACTCCACTATCCATTTTTGATCCATCAGTGTACCAGACTAGGCTGTTAGGTTCCATCTGCGGTAACCCAGTATCCCAGTCTGTTCTATCGGGGATTGTTACCACGAAATTCCTGCCAAAGCAGAGTTCTTTCGGCATAACGTCCGGGACACTAAAGAACATATTCAGGTCTGGAAGTTCATTCAAAATGTCCAGGTGACCCATATGGTCATCATGACTGTATTGATTCGCGAGCTTCAATCTAGCTGCACAGGTAGCAGCTGATTTTTTGACGTCGATATGAAGTGGAGTGAGCCCGATGAGAGCTTCCATTGCCGCCGTAGGGCAGGTGCGCATAGCACCTGTAATTCCGAGACATGCTAGTCTCTGTAATGAGGTCAGCTTGTTCATAATAACTTTTTGCTGTACCTTAGGCCACCAAACTATTGCCCCATATGTTACAATTGGCCTCACTATCATGATGTACATCCAGTAAATCATTTTTGAGTTCAGGCCCCAGGTCCTGCCGAACATACGCCGGCAGGCCCACATGGCCCTGGCCGCGCGTTCGGTAGTTGAAGTAATATCAGAGTTCCAAGTTAGTTTCTTATCTAGGACAACACCCAGATATTTGACTTCATTGGAGTATCCGATATTTATATTATTAAGACTAATTGAACCAAGGTTCAAATTACGCCTTTTGGTGAAGGGCACCAGGACTGTTTTGCTAGGGTTAATCGAAAGGCCCTCCCCAGTGCACCAATTCGAAATAACAAGCAAAGCCTGTTGCATGCTGGCGGACATCGTACGTTCATGCCCTCCAGAGACTATGATAACCAAATCGTCCGCATAACCAATGGCATCGTACCCAAGTAGATGTAAATTATCAAGCAACTCGTCGATCACGAGTGACCACAGCAAAGGGGACAGGACACCGCCCTGCGGACACCCTCTGGCTGCCGTAATCGTGACTGACTCATTACCTAATTTAGATGTAATCTTCCTACTAACCAACATGGAACTAATCCAGTGGTTAGTCGGATCGTCAATACCTCTACGCTTGATTGCCCTAGCAATTGAGTCGTATCCAGTATTGTCAAAAGCTCCCTCAATATCCAGAAATGCACACAGAGCAATTTCTTTCGAGCGATAGGCTGCTTCAATCTTGGTGACAAGTAGATGCAGCGCACCCTCTGTGGATTTGCCTTTCCTATAGGCGAATTGATTTGGATTTAGAGGTCTGGTTGCCGTTAACCAGTCTCTGATATGAAGATCTATAAGTCGTTCCATGGTTTTAAGAATAAACGATGTAAGACTGATAGGTCGAAAGGACTTAGGAAGTTCACATGGCCGATTGCCAGGCTTTGGGATAAAAACCACGTTTACTTGACTCCAAGCCTGTGGTATGTGACCCCAATTGAAGCTAGTTCTAAACAAGGCCACCAGAGCAGGGGTAATCAAGTCCAGGCCCCTTTGAAGGAGGGCTGGGAAGATTCCATCCCCTCCTGGAGCCTTGAAAGGCTGAAAAGAGTTAATGGCCCATTTGACTTTATCCGGAGTAAAAAGCTTACCGGATAAACTATTAACCCAACCCATATTTACACCCATGTGTGTACCAGATATGGAGTTAGTGATTGTATTTGTGTCGCAAACAGTGCAGCCCGGAAAGTGCACTTGAAGCAGGGTTTCGAGCGACTCTTTGCGACCTGATGTATAACTACCATCGGATTTCAGAAGAAGCCCAATCCCGTTGGACTGATCTTTAGCTAGAACTTTATGGAGTCGAGCAGCTGTAGGTATATCCTCGATATTTCCACAGTTTTTCCTCCACGTGAGGCGTTTGGAACGCCTTAGTTCTGTGTTGTAACTGGTTAGGGCTTGCCTATATTCATTCCACTCATTGGAATGCTTTGCCCTATTAAATAATTTCCTAACCTTCTTACGAAGTTTAGCCAGCTGTTCGTTCCACCATGGAACTTTGCGATTAACCACAACGTTACGCACCACACAGCTGCTTTCGTAGGAAGATAGGAGCACGTCATTAAGCAGACCAGCTGCGGTTTCTAGGTCACTAATTGAACTCAAAGATGTTGGCAGCATGTCTGCTTTGATAAATAAAATATCCCTATATGTTTTCCAATTTGTAAAACAAGGGATACGACGCTCTGTTGCCTGTATGATCACTCCCGGTATATCGAACCTGATGTGCATGTGGTCCGACAGAGAAGCTTCGCTTGAAACATGCCAGTTTGCAACAGAGTTGGAAATAAACTGACTTGACAAAGTGAGGTCCAACACCTCTCGCCGAGTCGAGTTTATGAAAGTGGGGTTCGAACCTTTATTTAAAATGTCTATGTGACTACTCATAAGATAATTTAAAAGGGACTCACCTCTGCCATTTGTATCACTGCTGCCCCAAATGATATGGTGTGCATTAGCATCGCAGCCTATGATGAAATGCTTGTTTTTTAGGTTGCAGTAATCCACCAGATCCTGTACAACTACAGGTGGAGCACTAACCGACTCACCAGGGAAGTACGCAGAGGCACATATTGTCTCCTGCATTCCCCTGCTAGTCGGAACCTCCAGGATTACTGCAACCAAATCCTTAGTGGTGAACTCTGGAATTGGAAGAACGTTAATATTAGATGAAACAAATATTGCTGCTCGGGGAACTTCCTCCCTTCGATCGTAAATCAACTTACATGACTTGAGGTGGAGGCCTCTGATTTTTCCTCCATTAACCCAAGGTTCCTGGATAAGGCCAAGGGTTAAGTGTTGTTTCGCGAACCTGTTGCAAAAGGTATCCGAAGCTCCTTTTGCGTGATGCAGATTCGCTTGTAGTACCCTAATAGTACCAGCCATACTGGATGATTAGGGTAAAGGAGCTCTACGCTCCTGGCTGCTTGCCAGCCGTCTGCTTTGCGGGATTTGGCCTGTTTCTGCCACTTTTCCCAGTAACACCCCGAGCGCCCATATGCTTAATTTTCGGGGTGAGTGCTGATTTACTCGATCCCACAGTAGGAGTTGCGGAGAGATCCGTTGATCGTGCTCTCGACGAAGAGGCAGCAGGAACAGAATGCTCGATAGCGCTGCTGTTCCTGGATGCCTCCTCGTCTGTGATTGTGCCTACTACTGGGGCTGGTAAAGTACCCTCCTTACTGGAGCTGACTCCAGTGGTTGGGTTGGTAGAGGGGGAATCCTTCTTGAGAAGGAGTTTTATCCTACCAAAGCGGTATGCGATGTTCCCGTTGGATTCGCGTAGTTTCTTCATGGAAGACTCGCCTATGGCCATAACCAAATGGACGAGTACGCCAGTTGTCGTCCGTTGCAGTATCTTCCATGAGTTGGCCGCGAGACCATCGTTCTGCGCGGCCATGGTAGCGAGAATCTTCTCGCTAGTTAAGCTAAGGCTCTGTGGAAAGAACCCCCTAACGATGTTTGGCCGAGGAAAATCATCCTCTTCCACCAAAGTTATGTTCAGACCAATTTTTTCCCTTAGGCTTACAAAACTGTTCCTCATCCATTCCGCTGTGGAATGATCGGAACATATAAAAAATAGCCAACCTGTTCTCCGGAAACAGCCAAGGAATTGCGGCTTGTGGTTTGAGCCTTGCATCCCAATAATGAGGTCAATGACACACTCCTGTATGTTTGCCATTTGCTCCATACTAAGAGGATTGCCACTGAGATCACCTGGTACGATGCCCAGCTTAACACTGCCTGCTACCTGGCTGAAAGAGGGCTTTACCGGAGAAGGCCCTTCTTTTGCTTTTTTGGCAGGTGGTTTATTTGGTTCCGGAGCAACCTCGAAAGACCTCTCACGCTTACCACCAGACCTCTTGTCTAGGGTAGGAGCAACAGGCCCCGAGGATGCTTTCAGAGGGGTCGCGGACTTAGCAGCAGCTAGAGCCTCTTCTCTAGTTTTGCCTTCCTTGAGCCCCTTTTTAAAACGCCTTCTTTCGAAGGAGTTGAGCTTAACCCATTCCCCGGCGTTGAGGGACATGTTCCCAATATCAACACCAATGGTTGAGGTGCCCGATAACTGTGAGATTACACTTATGTTGTCGTCACAGAAGGTGTCCGTAGTAGAAGAGGTGGACTGTTCCACCTTTTCCTGGGTCCGGACGTTAAGATAATCAAGAGTGGTGGCCCTTGTGGCATCTACCATTCCATCATAGCTTAGGAGACCCAACTCAATAGCTGGTGAAGTTGATGCTTTTAAAGAGGCATCACCCTCTATGTTTTTTTTAAATTCGGTTTCCATTTGAATCCCACGAGTATCCGAGAAATGAAGGTCACCCACAGCAGAGATCGGTATACTGTGGGAAGGCTACTTTAAACCGGGGGTCGCCTGGTACCCGGAGTTCACATACTAAAGACTAAGCTCCCCCTTAGCCACGCAGCTCTCAGCGTATGTTGTCCCACCAAAGCTTGGGGCAATGGATTTACCGCCATTGCACGGTCGTGTAAGTTACTTGGCTACATTCTAGGATGCATTGCCCGGTTGTCGCCACGAGAAGCCGTAACTACACTAGGAAGAAGTCTTATGAGAATCGCATATCCTAGAAAGCTTTGACTCCTAAAACTACTCCCCCAACAACCTAACAAAGGCATACTCCAATAATAAAATTAAAATATTAAATTAAAATCAAATTGGATTGCTGTTTTCAAAGTGGATTAACAAAGGCATACTCCAATAATAAAATTAAAATATTAAATTAAAATCAAATTGGATTCCTGTTTTTAAAGTGGATTAACAAAAGCCTACTCCAATAATAAAATTAAAATATTAAATTAAAATCAAATTGGATTGCTGTTTTCAAAGTGGATTTACAAAAGCCTACTCCAATAATAAAATTAAAATATTAAATTAAAATCAAATTGGATTGCTGTTTTCAAAGTGGATTTACAAAAGCCTACTCCAATAATAAAATTAAAATATTAAATTAAAATCAAATTGGATTGCTGTTTTCAAAGTGGATTAACAAAAGCCTACTCCAATAATAAAATTAAAATATTAAATTAAAATCAAATTGGATTGCTGTTTTCAAAGTGGATTAACAAAGGCATACTCCAATAATAAAATTAAAATATTAAATTTAAATCAAATTGGATTGCTGTTTTCAAAGTGGATTTACAAAAGCATACTCCAATAATAAAATTAAAATATTAAATTAAAATCAAATTGGATTGCTGTTTTCAAAGTGGATTTACAAAAGCATACTCCAATAATAGAATTAAAATATTAAATTAAAATCAAATTGGATTGCTGTTTTCAAAGTGGATTTACAAAGGCATACTCCAATAATAAAATTAAAATATTAAATTAAAATCAAATTGGATTGATGTTTGCAAAGTGGATTTACAAAAGACTACTCCAATAATAAAATTAAAATATTAAATTAAAATCAAATTGGATTGCTGTTTTCAAAGTGGATTTACAAAAGCCTACTCCAATAATAAAATTAAAATATTAAATTAAAATCAAATTGGATTGCTGTTTTCAAAGTGGATTTACAAAAGCCTACTCCAATAATAAAATTAAAATATTAAATTAAAATCAAATTGGATTGCTGTTTTCAAAGTGGATTTACAAAGGCATACTCCAATAATAAAATTAGAATATTAAATTAAAATCAAATTGGATTGCTGTTTTCAAAGTGGATTAACAAAGGCATACTCCAATAATAAAATTAAAATATTAAATTAAAATCAAATTGGATTGCTGTTTTCAAAGTGGATTAACAAAGGCATACTCCAATAATAAAATTAAAATATTAAATTAAAATCAAATTGGATTCCTGTTTTTAAAGTGGATTTACAAAAGCCTACTCCAATAATAAAATTAAAATATTAAATTAAAATCAAATTGGATTGCTGTTTTCAAAGTGGATTTACAAAAAACTACTCCAATAATAAAAGTAAAATATTAAATTAAAATCAAATTGGATTGCTGTTTTCAAAGTGGATTTACAAAAGCATACTCCAATAATAAAATTAAAATATTAAATTAAAATCAAATTGGATTGCTGTTTTCAAAGTGGATTTATAAAAGCCTACTCCAATAATAAAATTAAAATATTAAATTAAAATCAAATTGGATTGCTGTTTTTAAAGTGGATTTACAAAGGCATACTCCAATAATAAAATTAAAATATTAAATTAAAATCAAATTGGATTGCTGTTTTCAAGTGGATTTACAAAAGTGTCAGATAGGCAAAGGTTCGGAGAACGGCAGGGGTAATTTAATATGAATTAAATTAGAATGAGAAATTATGATTCTTTAATATTACAAAACAAAACAATTTATTAATATAAAATAGAACTAAGACGTTAGTAGTTCACGTTGCGGCGGTTCGAATATTACTCTCCAGAAAACAAAACTCATTTTCCATCGTTCTAGAGTACATTATCATGGCATCCTTATTTTATTATACGTCGTGTACGGTTGCTTTGATATTGGTTCTTGACAGTTCGGCCGTACCCGACATTGGTTCGTCCTCGATCCAGTCGTCGTCACTAGAACAATTTCCATCTTCGATACCATCCAATTCAGGCGATGAACTGCACCAAGACTTCATTTTATCATGAAAATGTTGTACTACCCGAAATCTAACTGCTTTTGGTACAACAAATTTCAGTTCGCCTCCCTCCTTCCGAAATAAACGGTTATCCTTAAGTCGAAATTCTTCTTTCAACTGCTTTTCATCGTCGGACTTCTGATAGCCGTTGAGTACGGCAAGAATTCTTTTCAAATTTTCGTCCTGGAGCTGCATAGTAAGAAGCCAGTCGTTCTGATCAATTCCAATTTTCATTATGAAACCGGCAGTCTCCATTTCCCTCGCTGGTTCGTTTGGAGATCGACTTAATGCATCGACGTGAGTCATGCGATCTCCTGGTCGGTGAATTGTCTCGAAATCATATTCAAGTAGTCGCATCCACCATCGTGCGATTCTCGGTATCATCTCCGTTTTCTCTCTTAGACGTGCGATGGCAGAACAATCGGTGACAAGACGGAATCGTTTTCCAAGAAGATATACTCGGAATCGATCAAGACTTTCCACAACGGCGAGAACCTCTAATTCGTAGCTGTGGTACTTTTGCTCAGCAGCTGTGCAATGACGACTATAGTACATGACCGGCTTCCACGTCTTTCCGTCTATCGATTGTAATAGGACTCCAGCGAGACCAACACTAGACGCGTCGGTGTGTAGTTCGTGTTGAGCGGCGAGATCGTAAAGTGTAAGACACGGTTTGTCACAAAGAAGCTCGATTAACTTCAAAAAGGCTTGTTGCTGCGCTTCTCCCCAATTAAAGTTTTTATCTTCGGACTTCCGTAGCAAATTGGTGAGTGGCTTCGAAATTAATGAATAATTCTTAATAAACTTTCTGAAAAATCCGGTGAGACCCAAAAATCGTCGAACTTCGGTAACTGTCGACGGCTGAGAAAAATTCTTGACGGCACAAACTTTACCTTCTCCGGGAAACATTCCTTTCTCACTAATTTCGTGGCCCAAAAAGGTGATCTCAGTTGCAAGAAATTTACACTTATCCAAACGAAGAGTCAATCCGGCTTGTCGTACAACAGTGAAGAACTTGTGTAGTCGTGTCAATCCCTCTTTAACGGTTTTACTCGGGATCACTACATCGTCGAGGTACACAATCACTTCTCCAGGGTTTATCATCGAAACGAGTTTATTCATCATGGCTTGAAATACGGATGGTGCGTCGACTAAACCAAACGGCATTCGATTATATTCGTAATGTCCTTCTGTCGTTACGAAAGCGGTGTACTTCTTTGATTCATCGTCGACTTCGATCTGATGATAGCCCATTTTCAAATCCAATGTACTGAAATATTTATTTCCAGACAGGCATGCCAACAGATCGTCGATAATAGGCATCGGGTATGGCTGCTTTACGGTGATCTTGTTTAACTGTCGATAGTCAACACACATTCGACTTTCGCCATTCTTCTTATCGACTAAGACAATGGGCGAGGCGTACGGAGAATCAGAAGGTCGAATAATATCGTTCTGTAACAATTCGTCCACAATATTTTTAACAATCGGTCTTTTTGCGAAAGCGATACGATACGGTTTGATATTTATCGGTATGTCGGTGGTTAGTTTAATTTCCATCTTTGTTAGGGTACACTTGCCTAACTCCGATACTGTAGAAGCAAAAACATCGGACTGTGACGACAGCAACCATTTTAGTTGACTTTGTTCGGTTACGCTTAAATCCTTTCCCATGTTTAGATTTTCCGTAATCTCAATTGTACAACGGTCCCCTTCGATTACAAGTCGATTTCCTTCTTTACACAAAATGTCACGGCCCAACAATACATTTTCGGAAATAAATTCGTCCTCTACGACAAGAACATCCGAATAGTACGTATTGTTATCGACGTCTATGGTTGCGGCAATAAATTGTTGACACACGTATTGACCGCCAGCAAATCCAGTAAGAACGATGGAACAATCAAATTTCGGTTTCATATTTTCGGCGAATGACTTACGGATCAAGGTTCGATTGCTACCGGGGTTCACGAATGAAGAAGTCTCTTTACCATTTATTTTGATTTCTTTTGAAATGAAATCGTCGACGACGGCGGTTGGTACCGATTTTTCCTCAATTTTAGCGACATTTGGCTTGGCAAACGTTTTCGATTCGGTAATAGTTTTTCGTTTATCTGGGCATGCAGCGGTTTGGTGTGTCGTTCGAAGGCAATTCATGCAACGTTCTCTTCTCGGTGGCTCTGGGCATTTTATTGACAAATGTCCCGGGTTGAAACAATTGTAGCAGATCATGGAATTGGAATCTGCATTTCTAGGTATCAGCCGTTTTGCATAATTTGATGACTCGGATGAATTCGATGATTGAGGTTTCAATGATGACGTGAACGGGTTAGTTTTCGGCGTTGTAATAAACGGTTTTGGTGCGGGTGTCGATGTTCTTTGGATTATGGGATTATAATTGACGTATCCTCTGATGGCGGTCAGCAACTCGTTACAATTTGAAAATGGTTTGGATATCTGCTTTTTCAAATCATCATGGTTAATCCCATTTATTGTGTATTTAACAATGCAATCGTCTGAAAGTTCACCTTTTCTTCCCAGAGACAACATCTTATAATAATACTCCTCGGGTGTTTCGTGAAATTTACGTTTTGTCTCCATCATTTCAATATGAACGTCTGCAAAATTCATCTCGCACGGGAAATCCTGAAGAAATTTATTTTTAAATTGTTGCCACGTACCAAATACTTCTTGAACGCCATCAATCCAATATTTTGCGGGTCCTAACAGCTTCGATTGAACCGCAAAAATCACAACTCGGTCATCCCAGCAATATGCATTCTTCAGATTGTCAATTTTCTGAATAAATTTGACTGAGCTCATTGACAACGACGATGACGGATTAAATTCCGGAAGGATTGACATAACGTCCTTCACATTACTGAACGGATTGCCATGATAAACGTTTGGAAACCCAACATTTGGCACGTTTCTATACATCGGATCCATCGTATTTGTATTAAAGTTGTTTGTTGGCATTGGTTGTCTTGTTAACCCGTACGGGGGATTAGGAACATGTTGGAATCCAGGCTGGTAATATGGGATACCAACTCCAACATTCGGCGCATATTGTTGATCTGATGTCGCTTGAAAATATGGAATGGATGACCCAACCATTCCCGATACTCCATTCGTCAGCGGTTGAGTAGTATAATTAGACGAAATCGGTCTTACGAGCGTATCCGTGACATAACACGACGACGTAACACTCGTTGTTGCACGGCAACCTGGATTGATCACATTCGCATTTAAATATTGTGTCGATCCAACAATGCCCGATGTTGCATTGTTATTTATAAACTGCTGACTGGGTAAGCTCGAATAACTTTGTTGCGTCGGAGTAATAGTAGACGAAAATTGTGATGAAGTCACACATTCAAACGGATGTGACAAAACTTGCGTGTGTGGTGGATCAAATGAAATTGATTGAGAATTCGGAATCGTGTTAATAAACGGCGATGACGCAATTGATGACGTTCTCAAAATTGAAATTTCTTTTTCCAACTCGAATATTCGATTAGCCATTGTTTTGTCCTCAGCGTCGCATTCCTCGTCACTATAAGATTCTTCCAGTCGCTCAATTAACTTTTTTTTGTTACCGGTTGTAGGTAGTCCAGCATTCTTACATTTATTTCTTAATGTTTCAACTCTTAAATGATTGAAACTCGGCATTTTATTTATTTTTTTTTTTTTTTGTAATTTTCGGCGGAATTTTATTTTACGCGATTTCTTTTTTTTTTTTTTGGTAAGGAATTCCAGAAATTTCACTTTGACAATTTTTGGAAACCCCACATCTGAATTTGTCAGATAGGCAAAGGTTCGGAGAACGGCAGGGGTAATTTAATATGAATTAAATTAGAATGAGAAATTATGATTCTTTAATATAACAAAACAAAACAATTTATTAATATAAAATAGAACTAAGACGTTAGTAGTTCACGTTGCGGCGGTTCGAATATTACTCTCCAGAAAACAAAACTCCTTTTCCATCGTTCTAGAGTACATTATCATGGCATCCTTATTTTATTATACGTCGAGTACGGTTGCTTTGATATTGGTTCTTGACAAAAGCCTACTCCAATAATAAAATTAAAATATTAAATTAAAATCAAATTGGATTGCTGTTTTCAAAGTGGATTAACAAAAGCCTACTCCAATAATAAAATTAAAATATTAAATTAAAATCAAATTGGATTGCTGTTTTCAAAGTGGATTAACAAAGGCATACTCCAATAATAAAATTAAAATATTAAATTAAAATCAAATTGGATCCTGTTTTTAAAGTGGATTTACAAAAGCCTACTCCAATAATAAAATTAAAATATTAAATTAAAATCAAATTGGATTGATGTTTTCAAAGTGGATTTACAAAAGCCTACTCCAATAATAAAATTAAAATATTAAATTAAAATCAAATTGGATTGCTGTTTTCAAAGTGGATTTACAAAAGCCTACTCCAATAATAAAATTAAAATATTAAATTAAAATCAAATTGGATTGCTGTTTTCAAAGTGGATTAACAAAAGCCTACTCCAATAATAAAATTAAAATATTAAATTAAAATCAAATTGGATTGCTGTTTTTAAAGTGGATTTACAAAGGCATACTCCAATAATAAAATTAAAATATTAAATTAAAATCAAATTGAATTGCTATTTTCAAAGTGGATTTACAAAGGCATACCCCAATAATAAAATTAAAATATTTAATTAAAATCAAATTGGATTGCTGTTTTCAAAGTGGATTTACAAAAGCCTACTCCAATAATAAAATTAAAATATTAAATTAAAATCAAATTGGATTGCTGTTTTTAAAGTGGATTTACAAAGGCATACTCCAATAATAAAATTAAAATATTAAATTAAAATAAAATTGGATTGCTGTTTTCAAAGTGGATTAACAAAAGCCTACTCCAATAATAAAATTAAAATATTAAATTAAAATCAAATTGGATTGCTGTTTTCAAAGTGGATTAACAAAAGCCTACTCCAATAATAAAATTAAAATATTAAATTAAAATCAAATTGGATTGCTGTTTTCAAAGTGGATTAACAAAGGCATACTCCAATAATAAAATTAAAATATTAAATTAAAATCAAATTGGATTCCTGTTTTTAAAGTGAATTTACAAAAGCCTACTCCAATAATAAAATTAAAATATTAAATTAAAATTAAATTGGATTGATGTTTTCAAAGTGGATTTACAAATGCCTACTCCAATAATAAAATTAAAATATTAAATTAAAATCAAATTGGATTGCTGTTTTCAAAGTGGATTTACAAAAGCCTACTCCAATAATAAAATTAAAATATTAAATTAAAATCAAATTGGATTGCTGTTTTCAAAGTGGATTTACAAAGGCATACTCCAATAATAAAATTAAAATATTAAATTAAAATCAAATTGGATTGCTGTTTTCAAAGTGGATTAACAAAAGCCTACTCCAATAATAAAATTAAAATATTAAATTAAAATCAAATTGGATTGCTGTTTTCAAAGTGGATTTACAAAGGCATACTCCAATAATAAAATTAAAATATTAAATTAAAATCAAATTGGATTGCTGTTTTTAAAGTGGATTTACAAAAGCCTACTCCAATAATAAAATTAAAATATTAAATTAAAATTAAATTGGATTGCTGTTTTTAAAGTGGATTTACCAAAGCCTACCCCAATAATAAAATTAAAATATTAAATTAAAATCAAATTGGATTGCTGTTTTCAAAGTGGATATACAAAAGCCTACTCCAATAATAAAATTAGAATATTAAATTAAAATCAAATTGGATTGCTGTTTTCAAAGTGGATTAACAAAGGCATACTCCAATAATAAAATTAAAATATTAAATTAAAATCAAATTGAATTGCTATTTTCAAAGTGGATTTACAAAGGCATACTGCAATAATAAAATTAAAATATTAAATTAAAATCAAATTGGATTGCTGTTTTCAAAGTGGATTTACAAAAGCCTACTCCAATAATAAAATTAAAATATTAAATTAATATCAAATTGGATTGCTGTTTTCAAAGTGGATTAACAAAAGCCTACTCCAATAATAAAATTAAAATATTAAATTAAAATCAAATTGGATTGCTGTTTTCAAAGTGGATTTACAAAAGCCTACTCCAATAATAAAATTAAAATATTAAATTAAAATCAAATTGGATTGCTGTTTTCAAAGTGGATTAACAAAAGCCTACTCCAACAATAAAATTAAAATATTAAATAAAAATCAAATTGGATTGCTGTTTTCAAAGTGGATTAACAAAGGCATACTCCAATAATAAAATAAAAATATTAAATTAAAATCAAATTGGATTCCTGTTTTTAAAGTGGATTTACAAAAGCCTACTCCAATAATAAAATTAAAATATTAAATTAAAATCAAATTGGATTGATGTTTTCAAAGTGGATTTACAAAAGCCTACTCCAATAATAAAATTAAAATATTAAATTAAAATCAAATTGGATTGCTGTTTTCAAAGTGGATTTACAAAGGCCTACTCCAATAATAAAATTAAAATATTAAATTAAAATCAAATTGGATTGCTGTTTTCAAAGTGGATTAACAAAGGCATACTCCAATAATAAAATTAAAATATTAAATTAAAATCAAATTGGATTGCTGTTTTCAAAGTGGATTAACAAAGGCATACTCCAATAATAAAATTAAAATATTAAATTAAAATCAAATTGGATTGCTGTTTTCAAAGTGGATTAACAAAGACATACTCCAATAATAAAATTAAAATATTAAATTAAAATCAAATTGGATTGCTGTTTTTAAAGTGGATTTACAAAGGCATACTCCAATAATAAAATTAAAATATTAAATTAAAATCAAATTGGATTGCTGTTTTCAAAGTGGATTTACAAAAGCCTACTCCAATAATAAAATTAAAATATTAAATTAAAATCAAATTGGATTGCTGTTTTCAAAGTGGATTTACAAAGGCATACTCCAATAATAAAATTAAAATATTAAATTAAAATCAAATTGGATTGCTGTTTTTAAAGTGGATTTACAAAAGCCTACTCCAATAATAAAATTAAAATATTAAATTAAAATCAAATTGGATTGATGTTTTCAAAGTGGATTTACAAAAGACTACTCCAATAATAAAATTAAAATATTAAATTAAAATCAAATTGGATTGCTGTTTTCAAAGTGGATTTACAAAAGCCTACTCCAATAATAAAATTAAAATATTAAATTTAAATCAAATTGGATTGCTGTTTTCAAAGTGGATTTACAAAAGCCTACTCCAATAATAAAATTAAAATATTAAATTAAAATCAAATTGGATTGCTGTTTTCAAAGTGGATTTACAAAAGCCTACTCCAATAATAAAATTAAAATATTAAATTAAAATCAAATTGGATTGCTGTTTTCAAAGTGGATTTACAAAAGCCTACTCCAATAATAAAATTAAAATATTAAATTAAAATCAAATTGGATTGATGTTTTCAAAGTGGATTTACAAAAGACTACTCCAATAATAAAATTAAAATATTAAATTAAAATCAAATTGGATTGCTGTTTTCAAAGTGGATTTACAAAAGCCTACTCCAATAATAAAATTAAAATATTAAATTAAAATCAAATTGGATTGCTGTTTTCAAAGTGGATTTACAAAAGCCTACTCCAATAATAAAATTAAAATATTAAATTAAAATCAAATTGGATTGCTGTTTTCAAAGTGGATTTACAAAGGCATACTCCAATAATAAAATTAAAATATTAAATTAAAATCAAATTGGATTGCTGTTTTTAAAGTGGATTTACAAAAGCCTACTCCAATAATAAAATTAAAATATTAAATTAAAATCAAATTGGATTGATGTTTTCAAAGTGGATTTACAAAAGACTACTCCAATAATAAAATTAAAATATTAAATTAAAATCAAATTGGATTGCTGTTTTCAAAGTGGATTTACAAAGGCATACTCCAATAATAAAATTAAAATATTAAATTAAAATCAAATTGGATTGCTGTTTTTAAAGTGGATTTACAAAAGCCTACTCCAATAATAAAATTAAAATATTAAATTAAAATCAAATTGGATTGATGTTTTCAAAGTGGATTTACAAAAGACTACTCCAATAATAAAATTAAAATATTAAATTAAAATCAAATTGGATTGCTGTTTTCAAAGTGGATTTACAAAAGCCTACTCCAATAATAAAATTAAAATATTAAATTAAAATCAAATTGGATTGCTGTTTTCAAAGTGGATTTACAAAAGCCTACTCCAATAATAAAATTAAAATATTAAATTAAAATCAAATTGGATTGCTGTTTTCAAAGTGGATTTACAAAGGCATACTCCAATAATAAAATTAAAATATTAAATTAAAATCAAATTGGATTGCTGTTTTCAAAGTGGATTAACAAAAGCCTACTCCAATAATAAAATTAAAATATTAAATTAAAATCAAATTGGATTGCTGTTTTTAAAGAGGATTTACAAAGGCATACTCCAATAATAAAATTAAAATATTAAATTAAAATCAAATTGGATTGCTGTTTTTAAAGTGGATTTACAAAAGCCTACTCCAATAATAAAATTAAAATATTAAATTAAAATCAAATTGGATTGCTGTTTTTAAAGTGGATTTACAAAAGCCTACTCCAATAATAAAATTTAAATATTAAATTAAAATCAAATTGGATTGCTGTTTTCAAAGTGGATATACAAAAGCCTACTCCAATAATAAAATTAGAATATTAAATTAAAATCAAATTGGATTGCTGTTTTCAAAGTGGATTAACAAAAGCCTACTCCAATAATAAAATTAAAATATTAAATTAAAATCAAATTGGATTGCTGTTTTCAAAGTGGATTTACAAAAGCCTACTCCAATAATAAAATTAAAATATTAAATTAAAATCAAATTGGATTGCTGTTTTTAAAGTGGATTTACAAAGAAATACTCCAATAATAAAATTAAAATATTAAATTAAAATTAAATTGGATTGCTGTTTTCAAAGTGGATTTACAAAAGCCTACTCCAATAATAAAATTAAAATATTAAATTAAAATCAAATTGGATTGCTTTTTTCAAAGTGGATTAACAAAAGCCTACTCCAATAATAAAATTAAAATATTAAATTAAAATCAAATTGGATTGCTGTTTTCAAAGTGGATTAACAAAGGCATACTCCAATAATAAAATTAAAATATTAAATTAAAATCAAATTGGATTCCTGTTTTTAAAGTGGATATACAAAAGCCTACTCCAATAATAAAATTAAAATATTAAATTAAAATCAAATTGGATTGCTGTTTTTAAAGTGGATTTACAAAAGCCTACTCCAATAATAAAATTAAAATATTAAATTAAAATTAAATTGGATTGCTGTTTTTAAAGTGGATTTTCAAAAGCCTACCCCAATAATAAAATTAAAATATTAAATTAAAATCAAATTGGATTGCTGTTTTCAAAGTGGATATACAAAAGCCTACTCCAATAATAAAATTAGAATATTAAATTAAAATCAAATTGGATTGCTGTTTTTAAAGTGGATTTACAAAGGCATACTCCAATAATAAAATTAAAATATTAAATTAAAATCAAATTGAATTGCTATTTTCAAAATGGATTTACAAAGGCATACTGCAATAATAAAATTAAAATATTAAATTAAAATCAAATTGGATTGCTGTTTTCAAAGTGGATTTACAAAAGCCTACTCCAATAATAAAATTAAAATATTAAATTAAAATCAAATTGGATTGCTGTTTTCAAAGTGGATTAACAAAAGCCTACTCCAATAATAAAATTAGAATATTAAATTAAAATCAAATTGGATTGCTGTTTTCAAAGTGGATTTACAAAAGCCTACTCCAATAATAAAATTAAAATATTAAATTAAAATCAAATTGGATTGCTGTTTTCAAAGTGGATTAACAAAAGCCTACTCCAACAATAAAATTAAAATATTAAATTAAAATCAAATTGGATTGCTGTTTTCAAAGTGGATTAACAAAGGCATACTCCAATAATAAAATAAATATATTAAATTAAAATCAAATTGGATTCGTGTTTTTAAAGTGGATTTACAAAAGCCTACTCCAATAATAAAATTAAAATATTAAATTAAAATCAAATTGGATTGATGTTTTCAAAGTGGATTTACAAAAGCCTACTCCAATAATAAAATTAAAATATTAAATTAAAATCAAATTGGATTGCTGTTTTCAAAGTGGATTTACAAAGGCCTACTCCAATAATAAAATTAAAATATTAAATTAAAATCAAATTGGATTGCTGTTTTCAAAGTGGATTAACAAAGTCATACTCCAATAATAAAATTAAAATATTAAATTAAAATCAAATTGGATTGCTGTTTTCAAAGTGGATTAACAAAGGCATACTCCAATAATAAAATTAAAATATTAAATTAAAATCAAATTGGATTGCTGTTTTCAAAGTGGATTAACAAAGGCATACTCCAATAATAAAATTAAAATATTAAATTAAAATCAAATTGGATTCCTGTTTTTAAAGTGAATTTACAAAAGCCTACTCCAATAATAAAATTAAAATATTAAATTAAAATTAAATTGGATTGATGTTTTCAAAGTGGATTTACAAATGCCTACTCCAATAATAAAATTAAAATATTAAATTAAAATCAAATTGGATTGCTGTTTTCAAAGTGGATTTACAAAAGCCTACTCCAATAATAAAATTAAAATATTAAATTAAAATCAAATTGGATTGCTGTTTTCAAAGTGGATTTACAAAGGCATACTCCAATAATAAAATTAAAATATTAAATTAAAATCAAATTGGATTGCTGTTTTCAAAGTGGATTAACAAAAGCCTACTCCAATAATAAAATTAAAATATTAAATTAAAATCAAATTGGATTGCTGTTTTCAAAGTGGATTTACAAAGGCATACTCCAATAATAAAATTAAAATATTAAATTAAAATCAAATTGGATTGCTGTTTTTAAAGTGGATTTACAAAAGCCTACTCCAATAATAAAATTAAAATATTAAATTAAAATTAAATTGGATTGCTGTTTTTAAAGTGGATTTACCAAAGCCTACCCCAATAATAAAATTAAAATATTAAATTAAAATCAAATTGGATTGCTGTTTTCAAAGTGGATATACAAAAGCCTACTCCAATAATAAAATTAGAATATTAAATTAAAATCAAATTGGATTGCTGTTTTCAAAGTGGATTAACAAAGGCATACTCCAATAATAAAATTAAAATATTAAATTAAAATCAAATTGAATTGCTATTTTCAAAGTGGATTTACAAAGGCATACTGCAATAATAAAATTAAAATATTAAATTAAAATCAAATTGGATTGCTGTTTTCAAAGTGGATTTACAAAAGCCTACTCCAATAATAAAATTAAAATATTAAATTAATATCAAATTGGATTGCTGTTTTCAAAGTGGATTAACAAAAGCCTACTCCAATAATAAAATTAAAATATTAAATTAAAATCAAATTGGATTGCTGTTTTCAAAGTGGATTTACAAAAGCCTACTCCAATAATAAAATTAAAATATTAAATTAAAATCAAATTGGATTGCTGTTTTCAAAGTGGATTAACAAAAGCCTACTCCAACAATAAAATTAAAATATTAAATAAAAATCAAATTGGGTTGCTGTTTTCAAAGTGGATTAACAAAGGCATACTCCAATAATAAAATAAAAATATTAAATTAAAATCAAATTGGATTCCTGTTTTTAAAGTGGATTTACAAAAGCCTACTCCAATAATAAAATTAAAATATTAAATTAAAATCAAATTGGATTGATGTTTTCAAAGTGGATTTACAAAAGCCTACTCCAATAATAAAATTAAAATATTAAATTAAAATCAAATTGGATTGCTGTTTTCAAAGTGGATTTACAAAGGCCTACTCCAATAATAAAATTAAAATATTAAATTAAAATCAAATTGGATTGCTGTTTTCAAAGTGGATTAACAAAGGCATACTCCAATAATAAAATTAAAATATTAAATTAAAATCAAATTGGATTGCTGTTTTCAAAGTGGATTAACAAAGGCATACTCCAATAATAAAATTAAAATATTAAATTAAAATCAAATTGGATTGCTGTTTTCAAAGTGGATTAACAAAGACATACTCCAATAATAAAATTAAAATATTAAATTAAAATCAAATTGGATTGCTGTTTTTAAAGTGGATTTACAAAGGCATACTCCAATAATAAAATTAAAATATTAAATTAAAATCAAATTGGATTGCTGTTTTCAAAGTGGATTTACAAAAGCCTACTCCAATAATAAAATTAAAATATTAAATTAAAATCAAATTGGATTGCTGTTTTCAAAGTGGATTAACAAAGGCATACTCCAATAATAAAATTAAAATATTAAATTAAAATCAAATTGGATTGCTGTTTTCAAAGTGGATTAACAAAGGCATACTCTAATAATAAAATTAAAATATTAAATTAAAATCAAATTGGATTGCTGTTTTCAAAGTGGATTAACAAAGGCATACTCCAATAATAAAATTAAAATATTAAATTAAAATCAAATTGGATTGCTGTTTTTAAAGTGGATTTACAAAGGCATACTCCAATAATAAAATTAAAATATTAAATTAAAATCAAATTGGATTGCTGTTTTCAAAGTGGATTAACAAAAGCCTACTCCAATAATAAAATTAAAATATTAAATTAAAATCAAATTGGATTGCTGTTTTCAAAGTGGATTTACAAAGGCATACTCCAATAATAAAATTAAAATATTAAATTAAAATCAAATTGGATTGCTGTTTTTAAAGTGGATTTACAAAAGCCTACTCCAATAATAAAATTAAAATATTAAATTAAAATCAAATTGGATTGATGTTTTCAAAGTGGATTTACAAAAGACTACTCCAATAATAAAATTAAAATATTAAATTAAAATCAAATTGGATTGCTGTTTTCAAAGTGGATTTACAAAAGCCTACTCCAATAATAAAATTAAAATATTAAATTAAAATCAAATTGGATTGCTGTTTTCAAAGTGGATTTACAAAAGCCTACTCCAATAATAAAATTAAAATATTAAATTAAAATCAAATTGGATTGCTGTTTTCAAAGTGGATTTACAAAGGCATACTCCAATAATAAAATTAAAATATTAAATTAAAATCAAATTGGATTGCTGTTTTCAAAGTGGATTAACAAAAGCCTACTCCAATAATAAAATTAAAATATTAAATTAAAATCAAATTGGATTGCTGTTTTTAAAGAGGATTTACAAAGGCATACTCCAATAATAAAATTAAAATATTAAATTAAAATCAAATTGGATTGCTGTTTTTAAAGTGGATTTACAAAAGCCTACTCCAATAATAAAATTAAAATATTAAATTAAAATCAAATTGGATTGCTGTTTTTAAAGTGGATTTACAAAAGCCTACTCCAATAATAAAATTTAAATATTAAATTAAAATCAAATTGGATTGCTGTTTTCAAAGTGGATATACAAAAGCCTACTCCAATAATAAAATTAGAATATTAAATTAAAATCAAATTGGATTGCTGTTTTCAAAGTGGATTAACAAAAGCCTACTCCAATAATAAAATTAAAATATTAAATTAAAATCAAATTGGATTGCTGTTTTCAAAGTGGATTTACAAAAGCCTACTCCAATAATAAAATTAAAATATTAAATTAAAATCAAATTGGATTGCTGTTTTTAAAGTGGATTTACAAAGAAATACTCCAATAATAAAATTAAAATATTAAATTAAAATTAAATTGGATTGCTGTTTTCAAAGTGGATTTACAAAAGCCTACTCCAATAATAAAATTAAAATATTAAATTAAAATCAAATTGGATTGCTTTTTTCAAAGTGGATTAACAAAAGCCTACTCCAATAATAAAATTAAAATATTAAATTAAAATCAAATTGGATTGCTGTTTTCAAAGTGGATTAACAAAGGCATACTCCAATAATAAAATTAAAATATTAAATTAAAATCAAATTGGATTCCTGTTTTTAAAGTGGATATACAAAAGCCTACTCCAATAATAAAATTAAAATATTAAATTAAAATCAAATTGGATTGCTGTTTTTAAAGTGGATTTACAAAAGCCTACTCCAATAATAAAATTAAAATATTAAATTAAAATTAAATTGGATTGCTGTTTTTAAAGTGGATTTTCAAAAGCCTACCCCAATAATAAAATTAAAATATTAAATTAAAATCAAATTGGATAGCTGTTTTCAAAGTGGATATACAAAAGCCTACTCCAATAATAAAATTAGAATATTAAATTAAAATCAAATTGGATTGCTGTTTTTAAAGTGGATTTACAAAGGCATACTCCAATAATAAAATTAAAATATTAAATTAAAATCAAATTGAATTGCTATTTTCAAAATGGATTTACAAAGGCATACTGCAATAATAAAATTAAAATATTAAATTAAAATCAAATTGGATTGCTGTTTTCAAAGTGGATTTACAAAAGCCTACTCCAATAATAAAATTAAAATATTAAATTAAAATCAAATTGGATTGCTGTTTTCAAAGTGGATTAACAAAAGCCTACTCCAATAATAAAATTAAAATATTAAATTAAAATCAAATTGGATTGATGTTTTCAAAGTGGATTTACAAAAGCCTACTCCAATAATAAAATTAAAATATTAAATTAAAATCAAATTGGATTGCTGTTTTCAAAGTGGATTAACAAAAGCCTACTCCAACAATAAAATTAAAATATTAAATTAAAATCAAATTGGATTGCTGTTTTCAAAGTGGATTAACAAAGGCATACTCCAATAATAAAATAAATATATTAAATTAAAATCAAATTGGATTCGTGTTTTTAAAGTGGATTTACAAAAGCCTACTCCAATAATAAAATTAAAATATTAAATTAAAATCAAATTGGATTGATGTTTTCAAAGTGGATTTACAAAAGCCTACTCCAATAATAAAATTAAAATATTAAATTAAAATCAAATTGGATTGCTGTTTTCAAAGTGGATTTACAAAGGCCTACTCCAATAATAAAATTAAAATATTAAATTAAAATCAAATTGGATTGCTGTTTTCAAAGTGGATTAACAAAGTCATACTCCAATAATAAAATTAAAATATTAAATTAAAATCAAATTGGATTGCTGTTTTCAAAGTGGATTAACAAAGGCATACTCCAATAATAAAATTAAAATATTAAATTAAAATCAAATTGGATTGCTGTTTTCAAAGTGGATTAACAAAGGCATACTCCAATAATAAAATTAAAATATTAAATTAAAATCAAATTGGATTGCTGTTTTCAAAGTGGATTTACAAAGGCATACTCCAATAATAAAATTAAAGTATTAAATTAAAATCAAATTGGATTGCTGTTTTCAAAGTGGATTTACAAAAGCCTACTCCAATAATAAAATTAAAATATTAAATTAAAATCAAATTGGATTGCTGTTTTCAAAGTGGATTAACAAAGGCATACTCCAATAATAAAATTAAAATATTAAATTAAAATCAAATTGGATTGCTGTTTTCAAAGTGGATTAACAAAGGCATACTCCAATAATAAAATTAAAATATTAAATTAAAATCAAATTGGATTGCTGTTTTCAAAGTGGATTAACAAAGGCATACTCCAATAATAAAATTAAAATATTAAATTAAAATCAAATTGGATTGCTGTTTTTAAAGTGGATTTACAAAGGCATACTCCAATAATAAAATTAAAATATTAAATTAAAATCAAATTGGATTGCTGTTTTCAAAGTGGATTAACAAAAGCCTACTCCAATAATAAAATTAAAATATTAAATTAAAATCAAATTGGATTGCTGTTTTCAAAGTGGATTTACAAAGGCATACTCCAATAATAAAATTAAAATATTAAATTAAAATCAAATTGAATTGCTGTTTTTAAAGTGGATTTACAAAAGCCTACTCCAATAATAAAATTAAAATATTAAATTAAAATCAAATTGGATTGATGTTTTCAAAGTGGATTTACAAAAGACTACTCCAATAATAAAATTAAAATATTAAATTAAAATCAAATTGGATTGCTGTTTTCAAAGTGGATTTACAAAAGCCTACTCCAATAATAAAATTAAAATATTAAATTAAAATCAAATTGGATTGCTGTTTTCAAAGTGGATTTACAAAAGCCTACTCCAATAATAAAATTAAAATATTAAATTAAAATCAAATTGGATTGCTGTTTTCAAAGTGGATTAACAAAGGCATACTCCAATAATAAAATTAAAATATTAAATTAAAATCAAATTGGATTGCTGTTTTCAAAGTGGATTAACAAAGGCATACTCCAATAATAAAATTAAAATATTAAATTAAAATCAAATTGGATTGCTGTTTTTAAAGTGGATTTACAAAGGCATACTCCAATAATAAAATTAAAATATTAAATTAAAATCAAATTGGATTGCTGTTTTCAAAGTGGATTAACAAAAGCCTACTCCAATAATAAAATTAAAATATTAAATTAAAATCAAATTGGATTGCTGTTTTCAAAGTGGATTTACAAAGGCATACTCCAATAATAAAATTAAAATATTAAATTAAAATCAAATTGGATTGCTGTTTTTAAAGTGGATTTACAAAAGCCTACTCCAATAATAAAATTAAAATATTAAATTAAAATCAAATTGGATTGCTGTTTTCAAAGTGGATTTACAAAAGACTACTCCAATAATAAAATTAAAATATTAAATTAAAATCAAATTGGATTGCTGTTTTCAAAGTGGATTTACAAAAGCCTACTCCAATAATAAAATTAAAATATTAAATTAAAATCAAATTGGATTGCTGTTTTCAAAGTGGATTTACAAAAGCCTACTCCAATAATAAAATTAAAATATTAAATTAAAATCAAATTGGATTGCTGTTTTCAAAGTGGATTTACAAAGGCTTACCCAATAATAAAATTAAAATATTAAATTAAAATCAAATTGGATTGCTGTTTTCAAAGTGGATTAACAAAAGCCTACTCCAATAATAAAATTAAAATATTAAATTAAAATCAAATTGGATTGCTGTTTTTAAACTGGATTTACAAAGGCATACTCAAATAATAAAATTAAAATATTAAATTAAAATCAAATTGGATTGCTGTTTTTAAAGTGGATTTACAAAAGCCTACTCCAATAATAAAATTAAAATATTAAATTAAAATCAAATTGGATTGCTGTTTTTAAAGTGGATTTACCAAAGCCTACCCCAATAATAAAATTTAAATATTAAATTAAAATCAAATTGGATTGCTGTTTTCAAAGTGGCTATACAAAAGCCTACTCCAATAATAAAATTAAAATATTAAATTAAAATCAAATTGGATTGCTGTTTTCAAAGTGGATTTACAAAAGCCTACTCCAATAATAAAATTAAAATATTAAATTAAAATCAAATTGGATTGCTGTTTTCAAAGTGGATTTACAAAAGCCTACTCCAATAATAAAATTAAAATATTAAATTAATATCAAATTGGATTGCTGTTTTTAAAGTGGATTTACAAAGGCATACTCCAATAATAAAATTAAAATATTAAATTAAAATCAAATTGGATTGCTGTTTTCAAAGTGGATTTACAAAAGCCTACTCCAATAATAAAATTAAAATATTAAATTAAAATCAAATTGGATTGCTGTTTTCAAAGTGGATTAACAAAAGCCTACTCCAATAATAAAATTAAAATATTAAATTAAAATCAAATTGGATTGCTGTTTTCAAAGTGGATTAACAAAGGCATACTCCAATAATAAAATTAAAATATTAAATTAAAATCAAATTGGATTCCTGTTTTTAAAGTGGATATACAAAGCCTACTCCAATAATAAAATTAAAATATTAAATTAAAATCAAATTGGATTGATGTTTTCAAAGTGGATTTACAAAAGCCTACTCCAATAATAAAATTAAAATATTAAATTAAAATCAAATTGGATTGCTGTTTTCAAAGTGGATTTACAAAAGCCTACTCCAATAATAAAATTAAAATATTAAATTAAAATCAAATTGGATTGCTGTTTTCAAAGTGGATTAACAAAGGCATACTCCAATAATAAAATTAAAATATTAAATTAAAATCAAATTGGATTACTGTTTTCAAAGTGGATTAACAAAGGCATACTCCAATAATAAAATTAAAATATTAAATTAAAATCAAATTGGATTGCTGTTTTCAAAGTGGATTAACAAAGGCATACTCCAATAATAAAATTAAAATATTAAATTAAAATCAAATTGGATTGCTATTTTTAAAGTGGATTTACAAAGGCCTAATCCAATAATAAAATTAAAATATTAAATTAAAATCAAATTGGATTGCTGTTTTCAAAGTGGATTTACAAAAGCCTACTCCAATAATAAAATTAAAATATTAAATTAAAATCAAATTGGATTGCTGTTTTCAAAGTGGATTAACAAAAGCCTACTCCAATAATAAAATTAAAATATTAAATTAAAATCAAATTGGATTGCTGTTTTCAAAGTGGATTTACAAAAGCCTACCCCAATAATAAAATTAAAATATTAAATTAAAATCAAATTGGATTGATGTTTTCAAAGTGGATTTACAAAAGACTACTCCAATAATAAAATTAAAATATTAAATTAAAATCAAATTGGATTGCTGTTTTCAAAGTGGATTTACAAAAGCCTACTCCAATAATAAAATTAAAATATTAAATTAAAATCAAATTGGATTGATGTTTTCAAAGTGGATTTACAAAAGCCTACTCCAATAATAAAATTAAAATATTAAATTAAAATCAAATTGGATTGCTGTTTTCAAAGTGGATTAACAAAGCCATACTCCAATAATAAAATTAAAATATTAAATTAAAATCAAATTGGATTGCTGTTTTTAAAGTGGATTTACAAAGGCATACTCCAATAATAAAATTAAAATATTAAATTAAAATCAAATTGGATTGCTGTTTTCAAAGTGGATTTACAAAAGCCTACTCCAATAATAAAATTAAAATATTTAATTAAAATCAAATTGGATTGCTGTTTTCAAAGTGGATTAACAAAGGCATACTCCAATAATAAAATTAAAATATTAAATTAAAATCAAATTGGATTCCTGTTTTTAAAGTGGATATACAAAGCCTACTCCAATAATAAAATTAAAATATTAAATTAAAATCAAATTAGATTGATGTTTTCAAAGTGGATTTACAAAAGCCTACTCCAATAATAAAATTAAAATATTAAATTAAAATCAAATTGGATTGCTGTTTTCAAAGTGGATTTACAAAAGCCTACTCCAATAATAAAATTAAAATATTAAATTAAAATCAAATTGGATTGCTGTTTTCAAAGTGGATTAACAAAGGCATACTCCAATAATAAAATTAAAATATTAAATTAAAATCAAATTGGATTGCTGTTTTCAAAGTGGATTAACAAAGGCATACTCCAATAATAAAATTAAAATATTAAATTAAAATCAAATTGGATTGCTGTTTTCAAAGTGGATTAACAAAGGCATACTCCAATAATAAAATTAAAATATTAAATTAAAATCAAATTGGATTGCTATTTTTAAAGTGGATTTACAAAGGCCTACTCCAATAATAAAATTAAAATATTAAATTAAAATCAAATTGGATTGCTGTTTTTAAAGTGGATTTACAAAAGCCTACTCCAATAATAAAATTAAAATATTAAATTAAAATCAAATTGGATTGATGTTTTCAAAGTGGATTTACAAAAGACTACTCCAATAATAAAATTAAAATATTAAATTAAAATCAAATTGGATTGCTGTTTTCAAAGTGGATTTACAAAAGCCTACTCCAATAATAAAATTAAAATATTAAATTAAAATCAAATTGGATTGATGTTTTCAAAGTGGATTTACAAAAGCCTACTCCAATAATAAAATTAAAATATTAAATTAAAATCAAATTGGATTGCTGTTTTCAAAGTGGATTAACAAAGCCATACTCCAATAATAAAATTAAAATATTAAATTAAAATCAAATTGGATTGCTGTTTTCAAAGTGGATTTACAAAGGCATACTCCAATAATAAAATTAAAATATTAAATTAAAATCAAATTGGATTGCTGTTTTCAAAGTGGATTTACAAAAGCCTACTCCAATAATAAAATTAAAATATTAAATTAAAATCAAATTGGATTGCTGTTTTTAAAGTGGATTTACAAAGGCATACTCCAATAATAAAATTAAAATATTAAATTAAAATCAAATTGGATTGCTGTTTTCAAAGTGGATTTACAAAAGCCTACTCCAATAATAAAATTAAAATATTAAATTAAAATCAAATTGGATTGCTGTTTTCAAAGTGGATTAACAAAGGCATACTCCAATAATAAAATTAAAATATTAAATTAAAATCAAATTGGATTGCTGTTTTCAAAGTGGATTTACAAAACCCTACTCCAATAATAAAATTAAAATATTAAATTAAAATCAAATTGGATTGCTGTTTTCAAAGTGGATTTACAAAAGCCTACTCCAATAATAAAATTAAAATATTAAATTAAAATCAAATTGGATTGCTGTTTTTAAAGTGGATTTACAAAGGCATACTCCAATAATAAAATTAAAATATTAAATTAAAATCAAATTGGATTGCTGTTTTCAAAGTGGATTAACAAAAGCCTACTCCAATAATAAAATTAAAATATTAAATTAAAATCAAATTGGATTGCTGTTTTCAAAGTGGATTAACAAAAGCCTACTCCAATAATAAAATTAAAATATTAAATTAAAATCAAATTGGATTGCTGTTTTCAAAGTGGATTAACAAAGGCATACTCCAATAATAAAATTAAAATATTAAATTAAAATCAAATTGGATTCCTGTTTTTAAAGTGGATTTACAAAAGCCTACTCCAATAATAAAATTAAAATATTAAATTAAAATAAAATTGGATTGATGTTTTCAAAGTGGATTTACAAAAGCCTACTCCAATAATAAAATTAAAATATTAAATTAAAATCAAATTGGATTGCTGTTTTCAAAGTGGATTTACAAAAGCCTACTCCAATAATAAAATTAAAATATTAAATTAAAATCAAATTGGATTGCTGTTTTCAAAGTGGATTAACAAAGGCATACTCCAATAATAAAATTAAAATATTAAATTAAAATCAAATTGGATAGCTGTTTTCAAAGTGGATTAACAAAGGCATACTCCAATAATAAAATTAAAATATTAAATTAAAATCAAATTGGATTGCTGTTTTCAAAGTGGATTAACAAAGGCATACTCCAATAATAAAATTAAAATATTAAATTAAAATCAAATTGGATTGTTGTTTTTAAAGTGGATTTACCAAAGCCTACCCCAATAATAAAATTAAAATATTAAATTAAAATCAAATTGGATTGCTGTTTTCGAAGTGGATATACAAAAGCCTACTCCAATAATAAAATTAGAATATTAAATTAAAATCAAATTGGATTGCTGTTTTTAAAGTGGATTAATAAAGGCATACTCCAATAATAAAATTAAAATATTAAATTAAAATCAAATTGAATTGCTATTTTCAAAGTGGATTTACAAAGGCATACTCCAATAATAAAATTAAAATATTAAATTAAAATCAAATTGGATTGCTGTTTTCAAAGTGGATTTACAAAAGCCTACTCCAATAATAAAATTAAAATATTAAATTAAAATCAAATTGAATTGCTGTTTTTAAAGTGGATTAACAAAAGCCTACTCCAATAATAAAATTAAAATATTAATTTAAAATCAAATTGGATTGCTGTTTTCAAAGTGGATTTACCAAAGCCTACCCCAATAATAAAATTAAAATATTAAATTAAAATCAAATTGGATTGCTGTTTTCAAAGTGGATATACAAAAGCCTACTCCAATAATAAAATTAGAATATTAAATTAAAATCAAATTGGATTGCTGTTTTTAAAGTGGATTAACAAAGGCATACTCCAATAATAAAATTAAAATATTAAATTAAAATCAAATTGAATTGCTATTTTCAAAGTGGATTTACAAAGGCATACTCCAATAATAAAATTAAAATATTAAATTAAAATCAAATTGGATTGCTGTTTTCAAAGTGGATTTACAAAAGCCTACTCCAATAATAAAATTAAAATATTAAATTAAAATCAAATTGGATTGCTGTTTTCAAAGTGGATTAACAAAAGCCTACTCCAATAATAAAATTAAAATATTAAATTAAAATCAAATTCGATTGCTGTTTTCAAAGTGGATTAACAAAGGCATACTCCAATAATAAAATTAAAATATTAAATTAAAATCAAATTGGATTCCTGTTTTTAAAGTGGATTTACAAAAGCCTACTCCAATAATAAAATTAAAATATTAAATTAAAATCAAATTGGATTGATGTTTTCAAAGTGGATTTACAAAAGCCTACTCCAATAATAAAATTAAAATATTAAATTAAAATCAAATTGGATTGATGTTTTCAAAGTGGATTTACAAAAGCCTACTCCAATAATAAAATTAAAAAATTAAATTAAAATCAAATTGGATTGCTGTTTTCAAAGTGGATTAACAAAGACATACTCCAATAATAAAATTAAAATATTAAATTAAAATCAAATTGGATTGCTGTTTTCAAAGTGGATTAACAAAGGCATACTCCAATAATAAAATTAAAATATTAAATTAAAATTAAATTGGATTGCTGTTTTCAAAGTGGATTAACAAAGGCATACTCCAATAATAAAATTAAAATATTAAATTAAAATCAAATTGGATTGCTGTTTTCAAAGTGGATTTACAAAGGCATACTCCAATAATAAAATTAAAATATTAAATTAAAATCAAATTGGATTGCTGTTTTCAAAGTGGATTTACAAAAGCCTACTCCAATAATAAAATTAAAATATTAAATTAAAATCAAATTGGATTGCTGTTTTCAAAGTGGATTAACAAAGGCATACTCCAATAATAAAATTAAAATATTAAATTAAAATCAAATTGGATTGCTGTTTTCAAAGTGGATTTACAAAGGCATACTCCAATAATAAAATTAAAATATTAAATTAAAATCAAATTGGATTGCTGTTTTCAAAGTGGATTTACAAAAGCCTACTCCAATAATAAAATTAAAATATTAAATTAAAATCAAATTGGATTGCTGTTTTCAAAGTGGATTAACAAAAGCCTACTCCAATAATAAAATTAAAATATTAAATTAAAATCAAATTGGATTGCTGTTTTCAAAGTGGATTAACAAAGAAATACTCCAATAATAAAATTAAAATATTAAATTAAAATCAAATTGGATTGCTGTTTTCAAAGTGGATTAACAAAGGCATACTCCAATAATAAAATTAAAATATTAAATTAAAATTAAATTGGATTGCTGTTTTCAAAGTGGATTAACAAAGGCATACTCCAATAATAAAATTAAAATATTAAATTAAAATCAAATTGGATTCCTGTTTTTAAAGTGGATTTACAAAGGCATACTCCAATAATAAAATTAAAATATTAAATTAAAATCAAATTGGATTGCTGTTTTCAAAGTGGATTTACAAAAGCCTACTCCAATAATAAAATGAAAATATTAAATTAAAATCAAATTGGATTGCTGTTTTCAAAGTGGATTAACAAAGGCATACTCCAATAATAAAATTAAAATATTAAATTAAAATCAAATTGGATTGCTGTTTTCAAAGTGGATTAACAAAGGCATACTCCAATAATAAAATTAAAATATTAAATTAAAATCAAATTGGATTGCTGTTTTCAAAGTGGATTTACAAAGGCATACCCCAATAATAAAATTAAAATATTAAATTAAAATCAAATTGGATTGCTGTTTTCAAAGTGGATTAACAAAGGCATACTCCAATAATAAAATTAAAATATTAAATTAAAATCAAATTGGATTGATGTTTTTAAAGTGGATTAACAAAGGCATACTCCAATAATAAAATTAAAATATTAAATAAAAATAAAAATGAGTTGCTATTTTCAAAGTGGATTTACAAAGGCATACTCCAATAATAAAATTAAAATATTAAATTAAAATCAAATTGGATTGCTGTTTTCAAAGTGGATTTTCAAAAGCCTACTCCAATAATAAAATTAAAATATTAAATTAAAATCAAATTGGATTGCTGTTTTCAAAGTGGGTTAACAAAGGCATACTCCAATAATAAAATTAAAATATTAAATTAAAATCAAATTGGATTGCTGTTTTCAAAGTGGATTTACAAAAGCCTACTCCAATAATAAAATGAAAATATTAAATTAAAATCAAATTGGATTGCTGTTTTCAAAGTGGATTAACAAAGGCATACTCCAATAATAAAATTAAAATATTAAATTAAAATCAAATTGGATTGCTGTTTTCAAAGTGGATTAACAAAGGCATACTCCAATAATAAAATTAAAATATTAAATTAAAATCAAATTGGATTGCTGTTTTCAAAGTGGATTTACAAAAGCCTACTCCAATAATAAAATTAAAATATTAAATTAAAATCAAATTGGATTGCTGTTTTCAAAGTGGATTAACAAAGGCATACTCCAATAATAAAATTAAAATATTAAATTAAAATCAAATTGGATTGCTGTTTTCAAAGTGGATTAACAAAGGCATACTCCAATAATAAAATTAAAATATTAAATTAAAATCAAATTGGATTCCTGTTTTTAAAGTGGATTTACAAAGGCATACTCCAATAATAAAATTAAAATATTAAATTAAAATCAAATTGGATTGCTGTTTCAAAGTGGATTTACAAAAGCCTACTCCAATAATAAAATTAAAATATTAAATTAAAATCAAATTGGATTGCTGTTTTCAAAGTGGATTAACAAAGACATACTCCAATAATAAAATTAAAATATTAAATTAAAATCAAATTGGATTGCTGTTTTCAAAGTGGATTAACAAAGGCATACTCCAATAATAAAATTAAAATATTAAATTAAAATTAAATTGGATTGCTGTTTTCAAAGTGGATTAACAAAGGCATACACCAATAATAAAATTAAAATATTAAATTAAAATCAAATTGGATTGTTGTTTTTAAAGTGGATTTACCAAAGCCTACTCCAATAATAAAATTAAAATATTAAATTAAAATCAAATTGGATTGCTGTTTCAAAGTGGATTTACAAAAGCCTACTCCAATAATAAAATTAAAATATTAAATTAAAATCAAATTGGATTGCTGTTTTCAAAGTGGATTAAAAAAGACATACTCCAATAATAAAATTAAAATATTAAATTAAAATCAAATTGGATTGCTGTTTTCAAAGTGGATTTACAAAGGCATACTCCAATAATAAAATTAAAATATTAAATTAAAATCAAATTGGATTGCTGTTTCAAAGTGGATTTACAAAAGCCTACTCCAATAATAAAATTAAAATATTAAATTAAAATCAAATTGGATTGCTGTTTTCAAAGTGGATTAACAAAGACATACTCCAATAATAAAATTAAAATATTAAATTAAAATCAAATTGGATTGCTGTTTTCAAAGTGGATTAACAAAGGCATACTCCAATAATAAAATTAAAATATTAAATTAAAATCAAATTGGATTGCTGTTTTCAAAGTGGATTAACAAAGGCATACTCCAATAATAAAATTAAAATATTAAATTAAAATCAAATTGGATTGTTGTTTTTAAAGTGGATTTACCAAAGCCTACCCCAATAATAAAATTAAAATATTAAATTAAAATCAAATTGGATTGCTGTTTTCGAAGTGGATATACAAAAGCCTACTCCAATAATAAAATTAGAATATTAAATTAAAATCAAATTGGATTGCTGTTTTTAAAGTGGATTAACAAAGGCATACTCCAATAATAAAATTAAAATATTAAATTAAAATCAAATTGAATTGCTATTTTCAAAGTGGATTTACAAAGGCATACTCCAATAATAAAATTAAAATATTAAATTAAAATCAAATTGGATTGCTGTTTTCAAAGTGGATTTACAAAAGCCTACTCCAATAATAAAATTAAAATATTAAATTAAAATCAAATTGAATTGCTGTTTTTAAAGTGGATTAACAAAAGCCTACTCCAATAATAAAATTAAAATATTAAATTAAAATCAAATTGGATTGCTGTTTTCAAAGTGGATTTACCAAAGCCTACCCCAATAATAAAATTAAAATATTAAATTAAAATCAAATTGGATTGCTGTTTTCAAAGTGGATATACAAAAGCCTACTCCAATAATAAAATTAGAATATTAAATTAAAATCAAATTGGATTGCTGTTTTTAAAGTGGATTAACAAAGGCATACTCCAATAATAAAATTAAAATATTAAATTAAAATCAAATTGAATTGCTATTTTCAAAGTGGATTTACAAAGGCATACTCCAATAATAAAATTAAAATATTAAATTAAAATCAAATTGGATTGCTGTTTTCAAAGTGGATTTACAAAAGCCTACTCCAATAATAAAATTAAAATATTAAATTAAAATCAAATTGGATTGCTGTTTTCAAAGTGGATTAACAAAAGCCTACTCCAATAATAAAATTAAAATATTAAATTAAAATCAAATTCGATTGCTGTTTTCAAAGTGGATTAACAAAGGCATACTCCAATAATAAAATTAAAATATTAAATTAAAATCAAATTGGATTCCTGTTTTTAAAGTGGATTTACAAAAGCCTACTCCAATAATAAAATTAAAATATTAAATTAAAATCAAATTGGATTGATGTTTTCAAAGTGGATTTACAAAAGCCTACTCCAATAATAAAATTAAAATATTAAATTAAAATCAAATTGGATTGATGTTTTCAAAGTGGATTTACAAAAGCCTACTCCAATAATAAAATTAAAATATTAAATTAAAATCAAATTGGATTGCTGTTTTCAAAGTGGATTAACAAAGACATACTCCAATAATAAAATTAAAATATTAAATTAAAATCAAATTGGATTGCTGTTTTCAAAGTGGATTAACAAAGGCATACTCCAATAATAAAATTAAAATATTAAATTAAAATTAAATTGGATTGCTGTTTTCAAAGTGGATTAACAAAGGCATACTCCAATAATAAAATTAAAATATTAAATTAAAATCAAATTGGATTGCTGTTTTCAAAGTGGATTTACAAAGGCATACTCCAATAATAAAATTAAAATATTAAATTAAAATCAAATTGGATTGCTGTTTTCAAAGTGGATTTACAAAGGCATACTCCAATAATAAAATTAAAATATTAAATTAAAATCAAATTGGATTGCTGTTTCAAAGTGGATTTACAAAAGCCTACTCCAATAATAAAATTAAAATATTAAATTAAAATCAAATTGGATTGCTGTTTTCAAAGTGGATTAACAAAGACATACTCCAATAATAAAATTAAAATATTAAATTAAAATCAAATTGGATTGCTGTTTTCAAAGTGGATTAACAAAGGCATACTCCAATAATAAAATTAAAATATTAAATTAAAATCAAATTGGATTGCTGTTTTCAAAGTGGATTAACAAAGGCATACTCCAATAATAAAATTAAAATATTAAATTAAAATCAAATTGGATTGTTGTTTTTAAAGTGGATTTACCAAAGCCTACCCCAATAATAAAATTAAAATATTAAATTAAAATCAAATTGGATTGCTGTTTTCGAAGTGGATATACAAAAGCCTACTCCAATAATAAAATTAGAATATTAAATTAAAATCAAATTGGATTGCTGTTTTTAAAGTGGATTAACAAAGGCATACTCCAATAATAAAATTAAAATATTAAATTAAAATCAAATTGAATTGCTATTTTCAAAGTGGATTTACAAAGGCATACTCCAATAATAAAATTAAAATATTAAATTAAAATCAAATTGGATTGCTGTTTTCAAAGTGGATTTACAAAAGCCTACTCCAATAATAAAATTAAAATATTAAATTAAAATCAAATTGAATTGCTGTTTTTAAAGTGGATTAACAAAAGCCTACTCCAATAATAAAATTAAAATATTAAATTAAAATCAAATTGGATTGCTGTTTTCAAAGTGGATTTACCAAAGCCTACCCCAATAATAAAATTAAAATATTAAATTAAAATCAAATTGGATTGCTGTTTTCAAAGTGGATATACAAAAGCCTACTCCAATAATAAAATTAGAATATTAAATTAAAATCAAATTGGATTGCTGTTTTTAAAGTGGATTAACAAAGGCATACTCCAATAATAAAATTAAAATATTAAATTAAAATCAAATTGAATTGCTATTTTCAAAGTGGATTTACAAAGGCATACTCCAATAATAAAATTAAAATATTAAATTAAAATCAAATTGGATTGCTGTTTTCAAAGTGGATTTACAAAAGCCTACTCCAATAATAAAATTAAAATATTAAATTAAAATCAAATTGGATTGCTGTTTTCAAAGTGGATTAACAAAAGCCTACTCCAATAATAAAATTAAAATATTAAATTAAAATCAAATTCGATTGCTGTTTTCAAAGTGGATTAACAAAGGCATACTCCAATAATAAAATTAAAATATTAAATTAAAATCAAATTGGATTCCTGTTTTTAAAGTGGATTTACAAAAGCCTACTCCAATAATAAAATTAAAATATTAAATTAAAATCAAATTGGATTGATGTTTTCAAAGTGGATTTACAAAAGCCTACTCCAATAATAAAATTAAAATATTAAATTAAAATCAAATTGGATTGATGTTTTCAAAGTGGATTTACAAAAGCCTACTCCAATAATAAAATTAAAATATTAAATTAAAATCAAATTGGATTGCTGTTTTCAAAGTGGATTAACAAAGACATACTCCAATAATAAAATTAAAATATTAAATTAAAATCAAATTGGATTGCTGTTTTCAAAGTGGATTAACAAAGGCATACTCCAATAATAAAATTAAAATATTAAATTAAAATTAAATTGGATTGCTGTTTTCAAAGTGGATTAACAAAGGCATACTCCAATAATAAAATTAAAATATTAAATTAAAATCAAATTGGATTGCTGTTTTCAAAGTGGATTTACAAAGGCATACTCCAATAATAAAATTAAAATATTAAATTAAAATCAAATTGGATTGCTGTTTTCAAAGTGGATTTACAAAAGCCTACTCCAATAATAAAATTAAAATATTAAATTAAAATCAAATTGGATTGCTGTTTTCAAAGTGGATTAACAAAAGCCTACTCCAATAATAAAATTAAAATATTAAATTAAAATCAAATTGGATTGCTGTTTTCAAAGTGGATTAACAAAGAAATACTCCAATAATAAAATTAAAATATTAAATTAAAATCAAATTGGATTGCTGTTTTCAAAGTGGATTAACAAAGGCATACTCCAATAATAAAATTAAAATATTAAATTAAAATTAAATTGGATTGCTGTTTTCAAAGTGGATTAACAAAGGCATACTCCAATAATAAAATTAAAATATTAAATTAAAATCAAATTGGATTCCTGTTTTTAAAGTGGATTTACAAAGGCATACTCCAATAATAAAATTAAAATATTAAATTAAAATCAAATTGGATTGCTGTTTTCAAAGTGGATTTACAAAAGCCTACTCCAATAATAAAATGAAAATATTAAATTAAAATCAAATTGGATTGCTGTTTTCAAAGTGGATTAACAAAGGCATACTCCAATAATAAAATTAAAATATTAAATTAAAATCAAATTGGATTGCTGTTTTCAAAGTGGATTAACAAAGGCATACTCCAATAATAAAATTAAAATATTAAATTAAAATCAAATTGGATTGCTGTTTTCAAAGTGGATTTACAAAGGCATACCCCAATAATAAAATTAAAATATTAAATTAAAATCAAATTGGATTGCTGTTTTCAAAGTGGATTAACAAAGGCATACTCCAATAATAAAATTAAAATATTAAATTAAAATCAAATTGGATTGATGTTTTTAAAGTGGATTAACAAAGGCATACTCCAATAATAAAATTAAAATATTAAATAAAAATAAAAATGAATTGCTATTTTCAAAGTGGATTTACAAAGGCATACTCCAATAATAAAATTAAAATATTAAATTAAAATCAAATTGGATTGCTGTTTTCAAAGTGGATTTTCAAAAGCCTACTCCAATAATAAAATTAAAATATTAAATTAAAATCAAATTGGATTGCTGTTTTCAAAGTGGATTAACAAAGGCATACTCCAATAATAAAATTAAAATATTAAATTAAAATCAAATTGGATTGCTGTTTTCAAAGTGGATTTACAAAAGCCTACTCCAATAATAAAATGAAAATATTAAATTAAAATCAAATTGGATTGCTGTTTTCAAAGTGGATTAACAAAGGCATACTCCAATAATAAAATTAAAATATTAAATTAAAATCAAATTGGATTGCTGTTTTCAAAGTGGATTAACAAAGGCATACTCCAATAATAAAATTAAAATATTAAATTAAAATCAAATTGGATTGCTGTTTTCAAAGTGGATTTACAAAAGCCTACTCCAATAATAAAATTAAAATATTAAATTAAAATCAAATTGGATTGCTGTTTTCAAAGTGGATTAACAAAGGCATACTCCAATAATAAAATTAAAATATTAAATTAAAATCAAATTGGATTGCTGTTTTCAAAGTGGATTAACAAAGGCATACTCCAATAATAAAATTAAAATATTAAATTAAAATCAAATTGGATTGCTGTTTTTAAAGTGGATTTACAAAGGCATACTCCAATAATAAAATTAAAATATTAAATTAAAATCAAATTGGATTGCTGTTTCAAAGTGGATTTACAAAAGCCTACTCCAATAATAAAATTAAAATATTAAATTAAAATCAAATTGGATTGCTGTTTTCAAAGTGGATTAACAAAGACATACTCCAATAATAAAATTAAAATATTAAATTAAAATCAAATTGGATTGCTGTTTTCAAAGTGGATTAACAAAGGCATACTCCAATAATAAAATTAAAATATTAAATTAAAATTAAATTGGATTGCTGTTTTCAAAGTGGATTAACAAAGGCATACACCAATAATAAAATTAAAATATTAAATTAAAATCAAATTGGATTCCTGTTTTTAAAGTGGATTTACAAAGGCATACTCCAATAATAAAATTAAAATATTAAATTAAAATCAAATTGGATTGCTGTTTTCAAAGTGGATTTACAAAAGCCTACTCCAATAATAAAATGAAAATATTAAATTAAAATCAAATTGGATTGCTGTTTTCAAAGTGGATTAACAAAGGCATACTCCAATAATAAAATTTAAATATTAAATTAAAATCAAATTGGATTGCTGTTTTTAAAGTGGATTTACAAAGGCATACTCCAATAATAAAATTAAAATATTAAATTAAAATCAAATTGGATTGCTGTTTTCAAAGTGGATTTACAAAAGCCTACTCCAATAATAAAATTAAAATATTAAATTAAAATCAAATTGGATTGCTGTTTTCAAAGTGGATTAACAAAGGCATACTCCAATAATAAAATTAAAATATTAAATTAAAATCAAATTGGATTGCTGTTTTCAAAGTGGATTAACAAAGGCATACTCCAATAATAAAATTAAAATATTAAATTAAAATCAAATTGGATTGCTGTTTTCAAAGTGGATTTACAAAGGCATACTCCAATAATAAAATTAAAATATTAAATTAAAATCAAATTGGATTGCTGTTTTCAAAGTGGATTAACAAAGGCATACTCCAATAATAAAATTAAAATATTAAATTAAAATCAAATTGGATTGCTGTTTTCAAAGTGGATTAACAAAGGCATACTCCAATAATAAAATTAAAATATTAAATTAAAATCAAATTGGATTGCTGTTTTCAAAGTGGATTTACAAAAGCCTACTCCAATAATAAAATTAAAATATTAAATTAAAATCAAATTGGATTGCTGTTTTCAAAGTGGATTAACAAAAGCCTACTCCAATAATAAAATTAAAATATTAAATTAAAATCAAATTGGATTCCTGTTTTCAAAGTGGATTAACAAAGGCATACTCCAATAATAAAATTAAAATATTAAATTAAAATCAAATTGGATTCCTGTTTTTAAAGTGGATTTACAAAAGCCTACTCCAATAATAAAATTAAAATATTAAATTAAAATCAAATTGGATTGATATTTTTAAAGTGGATTTACAAAAGCCTACTCCAATAATAAAATTAAAATATTAAATTAAAATCAAATTGGATTGCTGTTTTCAAAGTGGATTAACAAAAGCATACTCCAATAATAAAATTAAAATATTAAATTAAAATCAAATTGGATTGCTGTTTTCAAAGTGGATTAACAGAAGCCTACTCCAATAATAAAATTAAAATATTAAATTAAAATCAAATTGGATTGCTGTTTTCAAAGTGGATTTACAAAAGCATACTCCAATAATAAAATTAAAATATTAAATTAAAATCAAATTGGATTGCTGTTTTCAAAGTGGATTAACAAAAGCCTACTCCAATAATAAAATTAAAATATTAAATTAAAATCAAATTGGATTGCTGTTTTCAAAGTGGATTTACAAAAGCCTACTGCAATAATAAAATTAAAATATTAAATTAAAATCAAATTGGATTGCTGTTTTCAAAGTGGATTAACAAAGGCATACTCCAATAATAAAATTAAAATATTAAATTAAAATCAAATTGGATTGCTGTTTTCAAAGTGGATTTACAAAAGCCTACTCCAATAATAAAATTAAAATATTAAATTAAAATCAAATTGGATTGCTGTTTTCAAAGTGGATTAACAAAGGCATACTCCAATAATAAAATTAAAATATTAAATTAAAATTAAATTGGATTGCTGTTTTCAAAGTGGATTAACAAAGGCATACTCCAATAATAAAATTAAAATATTAAATTAAAATCAAATTGGATTCCTGTTTTTAAAGTGGATTTACAAAGGCATACTCCAATAATAAATTTAAAATATTAAATTAAAATCAAATTGGATTGCTGTTTTCAAAGTGGATTTACAAAAGCCTACTCCAATAATAAAATGAAAATATTAAATTAAAATCAAATTGGATTGCTGTTTTCAAAGTGGATTAACAAAGGCATACTCCAATAATAAAATTAAAATATTAAATTAAAATCAAATTGGATTGCTGTTTTTAAAGTGGATTTACAAAAGCCTACTCCAATAATAAAATTAAAATATTAAATTAAAATCAAATTGGATTGCTGTTTTCAAAGTGGATTTACAAAAGCCTACTCCAATAATAAAATTAAAATATTAAATTAAAATCAAATTGGATTGCTGTTTTCAAAGTGGATTAACAAAGGCATACTCCAATAATAAAATTAAAATATTAAATTAAAATCAAATTGGATTGCTGTTTTCAAAGTGGATTAACAAAGGCATACTCCAATAATAAAATTAAAATATTAAATTAAAATCAAATTGGATTGCTGTTTTTAAAGTGGATTTACAAAGGCATACTCCAATAATAAAATTAAAATATTAAATTAAAATCAAATTGGATTGCTGTTTTCAAAGTGGATTTACAAAAGCCTACTCCAATAATAAAATTAAAATATTAAATTAAAATCAAATTGGATTGCTGTTTTCAAAGTGGATTAACAAAGGCATACTCCAATAATAAAATTAAAATATTAAATTAAAATCAAATTGGATTGCTGTTTTCAAAGTGGATTTACAAAAGCCTACTCCAATAATAAAATTAAAATATTAAATTAAAATCAAATTGGATTGCTGTTTTCAAAGTGGATTAACAAAAGCCTACTCCAATAATAAAATTAAAATATTAAATTAAAATCAAATTGGATTGCTGTTTTCAAAGTGGATTAACAAAGGCATACTCCAATAATAAAATTAAAATATTAAATTAAAATCAAATTGGATTCCTGTTTTTAAAGTGGATTTACAAAAGCCTACTCCAATAATAAAATTAAAATATTAAATTAAAATCAAATTGGATTGATGTTTTCAAAGTGGATTTACAAAAGCCTACTCCAATAATAAAATTAAAATATTAAATTAAAATCAAATTGGATTGCTGTTTTCAAAGTGGATTAACAAAAGCATACTCCAATAATAAAATTAAAATATTAAATTAAAATCAAATTGGATTGCTGTTTTCAAAGTGGATTAACAAAAGCCTACTCCAATAATAAAATTAAAATATTAAATTAAAATCAAATTGGATTGCTGTTTTCAAAGTGGATTTACAAAAGCATACCCCAATAATAAAATTAAAATATTAAATTAAAATCAAATTGGATTGCTGTTTTCAAAGTGGATTAACAAAAGCCTACTCCAATAATAAAATTAAAATATTAAATTAAAATCAAATTGGATTGCTGTTTTCAAAGTGGATTTACAAAAGCCTACTGCAATAATAAAATTAAAATATTAAATTAAAATCAAATTGGATTGCTGTTTTCAAAGTGGATTAACAAAGGCATACTCCAATTATAAAATTAAAATATTAAATTAAAATCAAATTGGATTGCTGTTTTCAAAGTGGATTTACAAAAGCCTACTCCAATAATAAAATTAAAATATTAAATTAAAATCAAATTGGATTGCTGTTTTCAAAGTGGATTAACAAAAGCCTACTCCAATAATAAAATTAAAATATTAAATTAAAATCAAATTGGATTGCTGTTTTCAAAGTGGATTAACAAAGGCATACTCCAATAATAAAATTAAAATATTAAATTAAAATCAAATTGGATTCCTGTTTTTAAAGTGGATTTACAAAAGCCTACTCCAATAATAAAATTAAAATATTAAATTAAAATAAAATTGGATTGATGTTTTCAAAGTGGATTTACAAAAGCCTACTCCAATAATAAAATTAAAATATTAAATTAAAATCAAATTGGATTGCTGTTTTCAAAGTGGATTTACAAAAGCCTACTCCAATAATAAAATTAAAATATTAAATTAAAATCAAATTGGATTGCTGTTTTCAAAGTGGATTTACAAAAGCCTACTCCAATAATAAAATTAAAATATTAAATTAAAATCAAATTGGATTGTTCTTTTAAAGTTGATTTACATAGACATACTCCAATAATAAAATTAAAATATTAAATTAAAATCAAATTGGATTGCTGTTTTCAAAGTGGATTTACAAAAGCCTACTCCAATAATAAAATTAAAATATTAAATTAAAATCAAATTGGATTGCTGTTTTCAAAGTGGATTAACAAAGGCATACTCCAATAATAAAATTAAAATATTAAATTAAAATCAAATTGGATTGCTGTTTTCAAAGTGGATTTACAAAAGCCTACTCCAATAATAAAATTAAAATATTAAATTAAAATCAAATTGGATTGCTGTTTTCAAAGTGGATTAACAAAGGCATACTCCAATAATAAAATTAAAATATTAAATTAAAATCAAATTGGATTGCTGTTTTTAAAGTGGATTTACAAAGGCATACTCCAATAATAAAATTAAAATATTAAATTAAAATCAAATTGGATTGCTGTTTTCAAAGTGGATTTACAAAAGCCTACTCCAATAATAAAATTAAAATATTAAATTAAAATCAAATTGGATTGCTGTTTTTAAAGTGGATTTACAAAGGCATACTCCAATAATAAAATTAAAATATTAAATTAAAATCAAATTGGATTGCTGTTTTTAAAGTGGATTTACAAAGGCATACTCCAATAATAAAATTAAAATATTAAATTAAAATCAAATTGGATTGCTGTTTTCAAAGTGGATTTACAAAAGCCTACTCCAATAATAAAATGAAAATATTAAATTAAAATCAAATTGGATTGCTGTTTTCAAAGTGGATTAACAAAGGCATACTCCAATAATAAAATTAAAATATTAAATTAAAATCAAATTGGATTGCTGTTTTTAAAGTGGATTTACAAAGGCATACTCCAATAATAAAATTAAAATATTAAATTAAAATAAAATTGGATTGCTGTTTTTAAAGTGGATTTACAAAGGCCTACTCCAATAATAAAATTAAAATATTAAATTAAAATCAAATTGGATTGCTGTTTTCAAAGTGGATTTACAAAAGCCTACTCCAATAATAAAATTAAAATATTAAATTAAAATCAAATTGGATTGCTGTTTTCAAAGTGGATTTACAAAAGCCTACTCCAATAATAAAATTAAAATATTAAATTAAAATCAAATTGGATTGCTGTTTTTAAAGTGGATTTACAAAGGCATACTCCAATAATAAAATTAAAATATTAAATTAAAATCAAATTGGATTGCTGTTTTTAAAGTGGATTTACAAAGGCATACTCCAATAATAAAATTAAAATATTAAATTAAAATCAAATTGGATTGCTGTTTTCAAAGTGGATTTACAAAAGCCTACTCCAATAAAAAAATTAAAATATTAAATTAAAATCAAATTGGATTGCTGTTTTTAAAGTGGATTTACAAAAGCCTACTCCAATAATAAAATTAAAATATTAAATTAAAATCAAATTGGATTGCTGTTTTCAATGTGGATTTACAAAAGCCTACTCCAATAATAAAATGAAAATATTAAATTAAAATCAAATTGGATTGCTGTTTTCAAAGTGGATTAACAAAGGCATACTCCAATAATAAAATTAAAATATTAAATTAAAATCGAATTGGATTGCTGTTTTTAAAGTGGATTTACAAAGGCATACTCCAATAATAAAATTAAAATATTAAATTAAAATCAAATTGGATTGCTGTTTTCAAAGTGGATTTACAAAAGCCTACTCCAATAATAAAATTAAAATATTAAATTAAAATCAAATTGGATTGCTGTTTTCAAAGTGGATTTACAAAAGCCTACTCCAATAATAAAATGAAAATATTAAATTAAAATCAAATTGGATTGCTGTTTTCAAAGTGGATTTACAAAAGCCTACTCCAATAATAAAATTAAAATATTAAATTAAAATCAAATTGGATTGCTGTTTTCAAAGTGGATTAACAAAAGCCTACTCCAATAATAAAATTAAAATATTAAATTAAAATCAAATTGGATTGCTGCTTTCAAAGTGGATTTACAAAAGCATACTCCAATAATAAAATTAAAATATTAAATTAAAATCAAATTGGATTGATGTTTTCAAAGTGGATTTACAAAAGACTACTCAATAATAAAATTAAAATATTAAATTAAAATCAAATTGGATTGCTGTTTTCATAGTGGATTTACAAAGCCTACTCCAATAATAAAATTAAAATATTAAATTAAAATTCAAATTGGATTGCTGTTTTCAAAGTGGATTTACAAAAGCCTACTCCAATAATAAAATGAAAATATTAAATTAAAATCAAATTGGATTGCTGTTTTCAAAGTGGATTAACAAAGGCATACTCCAATAATAAAATTAAAATATTAAATTAAAATCAAATTGGATTGCTGTTTTTAAAGTGGATTTACAAAGGCATACTCCAATAATAAAATTAAAATATTAAATTAAAATCAAATTGGATTGCTGTTTTCAAAGTGGATTTACAAAAGCCTACTCCAATAATAAAATTAAAATATTAAATTAAAATGAAATTGGATTGCTGTTTTCAAAGTGGATTAACAAAGGCATACTCCAATAATAAAATTAAAATATTAAATTAAAATCAAATTGGATTGCTGTTTTCAAAGTGGATTTACAAAAGCCTACTCCAATAATAAAATTAAAATATTAAATTAAAATCAAATTGGATTGCTGTTTTCAAAGTGGATTAACAAAAGCCTACTCCAATAATAAAATTAAAATATTAAATTAAAATCAAATTGGATTGCTGTTTTCAAAGTGGATTAACAAAGGCATACTCCAATAATAAAATTAAAATATTAAATTAAAATCAAATTGGATTCCTGTTTTTAAAGTGGATTAACAAAAGCCTACTCCAATAATAAAATTAAAATATTAAATTAAAATCAAATTGGATTGATGTTTTCAAAGTGGATTTACAAAAGCCTACTCCAATAATAAAATTAAAATATTAAATTAAAATCAAATTGGATTGCTGTTTTCAAAGTGGATTAACAAAAGCATACTCCAATAATAAAATTAAAATATTAAATTAAAATCAAATTGGATTGCTGTTTTCAAAGTGGATTAACCAAAGCCTACTCCAATAATAAAATTAAAATATTAAATTAAAATCAAATTGGATTGCTGTTTTCAAAGTGGATTTACAAAAGCCTACTCCAATAATAAAATTAAAATATTAAATTAAAATCAAATTGGATTTCTGTTTTCAAAGTGGATTAACAAAAGCCTACTCCAATAATAAAATTAAAATATTAAATTAAAATCAAATTGGATTGCTGTTTTCAAAGTGGATTTACAAAAGCCTTCTGCAATAATAAAATTAAAATATTAAATTAAAATCAAATTGGATTGCTGTTTTCAAAGTGGATTAACAAAGGCATACTCCAATAATAAAATTAAAATATTAAATTAAAATCAAATTGGATTGCTGTTTTCAAAGTGGATTTACAAAAGCCTACTCCAATAATAAAATTAAAATATTAAATTAAAATCAAATTGGATTGCTGTTTTCAAAGTGGATTTACAAAGGCATACTCCAATAATAAAATTAAAATATTAAATTAAAATCAAATTGGATTGCTGTTTTCAAAGTGGATTAACAAAGGCATACTCCAATAATAAAATTAAAATATTAAATTAAAATCAAATTGGATTGCTGTTTTTAAAGTGGATTTACAAAGGCATACTCCAATAATAAAATTAAAATATTAAATTAAAATCAAATTGGATTGCTGTTTTCAAAGTGGATTTACAAAAGCCTACCCAATAATAAAATTAAAATATTAAATTAAAATCAAATTGGATTGCTGTTTTCAAAGTGGATTAACAAAAGCCTACTCCAATAATAAAATTAAAATATTAAATTAAAATTAAATTGGATTGCTGTTTTTAAAGTGGATTTACAAAGGCATACTCCAATAATAAAATTAAAATATTAAATTAAAATCAAATTGGACTCCTGTTTTTAAAGTGGATTTACAAAAGCCTACTCCAATAATAAAATTAAAATATTAAATTAAAATCAAATTGGATTGATGTTTTCAAAGTGGATTTACAAAAGCCTACTCCAATAATAAAATTAAAATATTAAATTAAAATCAAATTGGATTGCTGTTTTCAAAGTGGATTTACAAAAGCCTACTCCAATAATAAAATTAAAATATTAAATTAAAATCAAATTGGATTGCTGTTTTTAAAGTGGATTTACAAAGGCATACTCCAATAATAAAATTAAAATATTAAATTAAAATCAAATTGGATTGCTGTTTTCAAAGTGGATTTACAAAAGCCTACTCCAATATTGAAATTAAAATATTAAATTAAAATCAAATTGGATTGCTGTTTTCAAAGTGGATTTACAAAAGCCTACTCCAATAATAAAATTAAAATATTAAATTAAAATCAAATTGGATTTCTGTTTTCAAAGTGGATATACAAAAGCCTACTCCAATAATAAAATGAAAATATTAAATTAAAATCAAATTGGATTGCTGTTTTCAAAGTGGATTTACAAAAGCCTACTCCAATAATAAAATTAAAATATTAAATTAAAATCAAATTGGATTGCTGTTTTCAAAGTGGATTAACAAAGGCATACTCCAATAATAAAATTAAAATATTAAATTAAAATCAAATTGGATTGCTGTTTTCAAAGTGGATTAACAAAGGCATACTCCAATAATAAAATTAAAATATTAAATTAAAATCAAATTGGATTGCTGTTTTTAAAGTGGATTTACAAAGGCATACTCCAATAATAAAATTAAAATATTAAATTAAAATCAAATTGGATTGCTGTTTTCAAAGTGGATTTACAAAAGCCTACTCCAATAATAAAATTAAAATATTAAATTAAAATCAAATTGGATTGCTGTTTTCAAAGTGGATTAACAAAAGCCTACTCCAATAATAAAATGAAAATATTAATTTAAAATCAAATTGGATTGCTGTTTTCAAAGTGGATTTACAAAAGCCTACTCCAATAATAAAATTAAAATATTAAATTAAAATCAAATTGGATTGCTGTTTTTAAAGTGGATTTACAAAAGCCTACTCCAATAATAAAATTAAAATATTAAATTAAAATCAAATTGGATTGCTGTTTTTAAAGTGGATTTACAAAAGCCTACTCCAATAATAAAATTAAAATATTAAATTAAAATCAAATTGGATTGCTGTTTTCAAAGTGGATTAACAAAAGCCTACTCCAATAATAAAATTAAAATATTAAATTAAAATCAAATTGGATTGCTGTTTTCAAAGTGAATTTACAAAAGCCTACTCCAATAATAAAATTAAAATATTAAATTAAAATCAAATTGGATTGCTGTTTTCAAAGTGGATTTACAAAAGCCTACTCCAATAATAAAATTAAAATATTAAATTAAAATCAAATTGGATTGCTGTTTTCAAAGTGGATTAACAAAAGCCTACTCCAATAATAAAATTAAAATATTAAATTAAAATCAAATTGGATTGCTGTTTTTAAAGTGGATTAACAAAGGCATACTCCAATAATAAAATTAAAATATTAAATTAAAATCAAATTGAATTGCTATTTTCAAAGTGGATTTACAAAGGCATACTCCAATAATAAAATTAAAATATTAAATTAAAATCAAATTGGATTGCTGTTTTTAAAGTGGATTTGCAAAGGCATACTCCAATAATAAAATTAAAATATTAAATTAAAATCAAATTGGATTGCTGTTTTCAAAGTGGATTTACAAAAGCCTACTCCAATAATAAAATTAAAATATTAAATTAAAATCAAATTGGATTGCTGTTTTCAAAGTGGATTAACAAAAGCCTACTCCAATAATAAAATTAAAATATTAAATTAAAATCAAATTGGATTGCTGTTTTTAAAGTGGATTAACAAAGGCATACTCCAATAATAAAATTAAAATATTAAATTAAAATCAAATTGAATGGCTATTTTCAAAGTGGATTTACAAAGGCATACTCCAATAATAAAATTAAAATATTAAATTAAAATCAAATTTGATTGCTGTTTTCAAAGTGGATTAACAAAAGCCTACTCCAATAATAAAATTAAAATATTAAATTAAAATCAAATTGGATTGCTGTTTTCAAAGTGGATTAACAAAAGCCTACTCCAATAATAAAATTAAAATATTAAATTAAAATCAAATTGGATTGCTGTTTTCAAAGTGGATTAACAAAGGCATACTCCAATAATAAAATTAAAATATTAAATTAAAATCAAATTGGATTGCTGTTTTCAAAGTGGATTTACAAAAGCCTACTCCAATAATAAAATTAAAATATTAAATTAAAATCAAATTGGATTGCTGTTTTCAAAGTGGATTAACAAAAGCCTACTCCAATAATAAAATTAAAATATTAAATTAAAATCAAATTGGATTGCTGTTTTTAAAGTGGATTAACAAAGGCATACTCCAATAATAAAATTAAAATATTAAATTAAAATCAAATTGGATTGCTGTTTTTAAAGTGGATTTACAAAAGCCTACTCCAATAATAAAATTAAAATATTAAATTAAAATCAAATTGGATTGCTGTTTTTAAAGTGGATTAACAAAGGCATACTCCAATAATAAAATTAAAATATTAAATTAAAATCAAATTGAATTGCTATTTTCAAAGTGGATTTACAAAGGCATACTCCAATAATAAAATTAAAATATTAAATTAAAATCAAATTGGATTGCTGTTTTCAAAGTGGATTTACAAAAGCCTACTCCAATAATAAAATTAAAATATTAAATTAAAATCAAATTGGATTGCTGTTTTCAAAGTGGATTAACAAAGGCATACTCCAATAATAAAATTAAAATATTAAATTAAAATCACATTGGATTGCTGTTTTCAAAGTGGATTAACAAAGGCATACTCCAATAATAAAATTAAAATATTAAATTAAAATCAAATTGGATTGCTGTTTTCAAAGTGGATTAACAAAGGCATACTCCAATAATAAAATTAAAATATTAAATTAAAATCAAATTGGATTGCTGTTTTTAAAGTGGATTTACCAAAGCCTACCCCAATAATAAAATTAAAATATTAAATTAAAATCAAATTGGATTGCTGTTTTCAAAGTAGATATACAAAAGCCTACTCCAATAATTAAATTAAAATATTAAATTAAAATCAAATTGGATTGCTGTTTTCAAAGTGGATTAACAAAAGCCTACTCCAATAATAAAATTAAAATATTAAATTAAAATCAAATTGGATTGCTGTTTTCAAAGTGGATTAACAAAGGCATACTCCAATAATAAAATTAAAATATTAAATTAAAATCAAATTGGATTGCTGTTTTCAAAGTGGATTTACAAAGGCATACTCCAATAATAAATTTAAAATATTAAATTAAAATCAAATTGGATTGCTGTTTTCAAAGTGGATTTACAAAAGCCTACTCCAATAATAAAATTAAAATATTAAATTAAAATCAAATTGGATTGCTGTTTTCAAAGTGGATTAACAAAAGCCTACTCCAATAATAAAATTAAAATATTAAATTAAAATCAAATTGGATTGCTGTTTTTAAAGTGGATTAACAAAGGCATACTCCAATAATAAAATTAAAATATTAAATTAAAATCAAATTGAATTGCTATTTTCAAAGTGGATTAACAAAGGCATACTCCAATAATAAAATTAAAATATTAAATTAAAATCAAATTGGATTGCTGTTTTCAAAGTGGATTTACAAAAGCTACTCCAATAATAAAATTAAAATATTAAATTAAAATAAAATTGGATTGCTGTTTTCAAAGTGGATTAACAAAAGCCTACTCCAATAATAAAATTAAAATATTAAATTAAAATCAAATTGGATTGCTGTTTTTAAAGTGGATTAACAAAGGAATACTCCAATGATAAAATTAAAATACTAAATTAAAATAAAATTGGATTGCTGTTTTCAAAGTGGATTAACAAAAGCCTACTCCAATAATAAAATTAAAATATTAAATTAAAATCAAATTGGATTGCTGTTTTTAAAGTGGATTAACAAAGGCATACTCCAATAATAAAATTAAAATATTAAATTAAAATCAAATTGAATTGCTATTTTCAAAGTGGATTTACAAAGGCATACTCCAATAATAAAATTAAAATATTAAATTAAAATCAAATTGGATTGCTGTTTTCAAAGTGGATTTACAAAAGCCTACTCCAATAATAAAATTAAAATATTAAATTAAAATCAAATTGGATTGCTGTTTTTAAAGTGGATTTACAAAGGCATACTCCAATAATAAAATTAAAATATTAAATTAAAATCAAATTGGATTGCTGTTTTCAAAGTGGATTAACAAAGGCATACTCCAATAATAAAATTAAAATATTAAATTAAAATCAAATTGGATTCCTGTTTTTAAAGTGGATTTACAAAAGCATACTCCACTAATAAAATTAAAATATTAAATTAAAATCAAATTGGATTGCTGTTTTCAAAGTGGATTAACAAAGGCATACTCCAATAATAAAACTAAAATATTAAATTAAAATCAAATTGGATTGCTGTTTTTAAAGTGGATTTACAAAAGCCTACTGCAATAATAAAATTAAAATATTAAATTAAAATCAAATTGGATTGATGTTTTCAAAGTGGATTTGCAAAAGCCTACTCCAATAATAAAATTAAAATATTAAATTAAAATCAAATTGGATTGCTGTTTTCAAAGTGGATTTACAAAAGCCTACTCCAATAATAAAATTAAAATATTAAATTAAAATCAAATTGGATTGCTGTTTTCAAAGTGGATTAACAAAGGCATACTCCAATAATAAAATTAAAATATTAAATTAAAATCAAATTGGATTGCTGTTTTCAAAGTGGATTAACAAAGGCATACTCCAATAATAAAATTAAAATATTTAATTAAAATCAAATTGGATTCCTGTTTTTAAAGTGGATTTACAAAAGCCTACTCCAATAATAAAATTAAAATATTAAATTAAAATCAAATTGGATTGATGTTTTCAAAGTGGATTTACAAAAGCCTACTCCAATAATAAAATTAAAATATTAAATTAAAATCAAATTGGATTGCTGTTTTCAAAGTGGATTTACAAAAGCCTACTCCAATAATAAAATTAAAATATTAAATTAAAATCAAATTGGATTGCTGTTTTCAAAGTGGATTAACAAAGGCATACTCCAATAATAAAATTAAAATATTAAATCAAAATCAAATTGGATTGCTGTTTTCAAAGTGGATTAACAAAGGCATACTCCAACAATAAAATTAAAATATTAAATTAAAATCAAATTGGATTCCTGTTTTTAAAGTGGATTTACAAAAGCCTACTCCAATAATAAAATTAAAATATTAAATTAAAATCAAATTGGATTGTTGTTTTCAAAGTGGATTTACAAAAGCCTACTCCAATAATAAAATTAAAATATTAAATTAAAATCAAATTGGATTGCTGTTCTCAAAGTGGATTTACAAAAGCCTACTCCAATAATAAAATTAAAATATTAAATTAAAATCAAATTGGATTGCTGTTTTCAAAGTGGATTAACAAAGGCATACTCCAATAATAAAATTAAAATATTAAATTAAAATCAAATTGGATTGCTGTTTTCAAAGTGGATTAACAAAGGCATACTCCAATAATAAAATTAAAATATTAAATTAAAATCAAATTGGATTGCTGTTTTTAAAGTGGATTTACAAAAGCCTACTCCAATAATAAAATTAAAATATTAAATTAAAATCAAATTGGATTGATGTTTTCAAAGTGGATTTACAAAAGCCTACTCCAATAATAAAATTAAAATATTAAATTAAAATCAAATTGGATTGCTGTTTTCAAAGTGGATTTACAAAAGCCTACTCCAATAATAAAATTAAAATATTAAATTAAAATCAAATTGGATTGCTGTTTTCAAAGTGGATTAACAAAGGCATACTCCAATAATAAAATTAAAATATTAAATTAAAATCAAATTGGATTGCTGTTTTCAAAGTGGATTAACAAAGGCATACTCCAATAATAAAATTAAAATATTAAATTAAAATCAAATTGGATTGCTGTTTTCAAAGTGGATTAACAAAGGCATACTCCAATAATAAAATTAAAATATTAAATTAAAATCAAATTGGATTGCTGTTTTTAAAGTGGATTTACCAAAGCCTACCCCAATAAAAAAATTAAAATATTAAATTAAAATCAAATTGGATTGCTGTTTTCAAAGTGGATATACAAAAGCCTACTCCAATAATAAAATTAGAATATTAAATTAAAATCAAATTGGATTGCTGTTTTAAAGTGGATTAACAAAGGCATACTCCAATAATAAAATTAAAATATTAAATTAAAATCAAATTGAATTGCTATTTTCAAAGTGGATTAACAAAGGCATAATCCAATAATAAAATTAAAATATTAAATTAAAATCAAATTGGATTCCTGTTTTTAAAGTGGATTTACAAAAGCCTACTCCAATAATAAAATTAAAATATTAAATTAAAATCAAATTGGATTGCTGTTTTCAAAGTGGATTTACAAAAGCCTACTCCAATAATAAAATTAAAATATTAAATTAAAATCAAATTGGATTGCTGTTTTTAAAGTGGATTAACAAAGGCATACTCCAATAATAAAATTAAAATATTAAATTAAAATCAAATTGAATTGCTATTTTCAAAGTGGCACGGCAACATCATCTGCATATCCAACCAGGAATACTTCCTCCGGCATCTCATGTCGCAACAGGCCATCATACATTGCATTCCACAGATCGGGACCAAGAATTGACCCCTGGGCTACTCCAGCAGTGATTTCCTTCATCTTTTTGCCGTCTTTCGTCTCGTATACCAGTCTACGATTCCTCAAGTAGTCTCGAACTATTTGTAGAAGATAATTCGGGACAGCGAAAGATCGTTGCAAAGCCTCAATCATGTCTTCCCATCTGGCCGAGTTGAAGGCGTTTCGCACATCCAGAGTCACTAGAAATACTAAAGGCCTCGCCGCGTGGCAGGCAGTTTCAGCTCTTTCAACCGCGCTAATTACCTTCTTTATTGCATCTACAGTTGACCGCCCCTTCCGAAAGCCATATTGTCTTGGAGACAAATCACCAGCAATAGATATGGCAACTTCCAGCCTAGGCTTTAATAGTTTTTCCAGCAGCTTCCCCATTGTTTCCAACATACAGAGAGGTCTGTATGATGACGGGGAGTCGGGATCGCCACCTTTCCCTTTGTTTATTAATACTAGACGGGCCGTCTTCCACCGTGAAGGAAACACTCCTGTTATTAAGCATGCATTATAGAGTTTTAGTAACAGGTGCGGGTATCTACTTACAGCCACCTTCAACGCCTCCACTGGTATGCCGTCCTGTCCCGGTGCCTTCTTATTTTTTAGGCTGGTCACTGCATATGCCAATTCCTCCTCTGTGAATGCGTGAATTTCTCCAACTTGGCTTTCAGCATCGTCTTCTACCCTCGGCAAGTGTGTTGGAAAGAGAGCATCAACAATATTTGTCATCGTTTCGGCATCCAGCGCGACGTGCGTACTGAACAGCCCCAGCTTTCGAGTGGCAAGTTTGTATCCTCTGCCCCATGGATCGTTATTCACCTCGTTGCATATCGTTCTCCAGCATTGCGCTTTACTCGCACGAATGGCCATGCCGAGCTCTTTTTTTGCGGCTTTGTGCTGAGCTGACTTAGCAATTGCTTCTTCTCCGCCCTGTGCGCGTTGCGCCCTTCGCCTAAGCTGCAGAGCTTTCCTTCTCAGCTCTGCGATTTCATTTGTCCACCAATAAGCTTGTTTCCTTCCACTCCACTGTTTTCTTCGGGGCATTGAAGAGTCGCAAGCTTGTTGAACTAACCGTGTGATGCTTTCAACAGCCGCCTCAATCTCGGCTCTGTTCGTAATCTCCTGTAAAACCGATTGGTTATTAGTAAGGCTCATCTCGACAGATGTAAGGAGCTTTTCGCTGTCCAACTTGGTGGTGTTCCAGCTCAGTAAACTACGATACTTCGCTCGCTGTGTTTTTCGCTCATCATCGTGCAATTGAAAGCTGATGTAGTTGTGATCACTTGCGGTATAATCCTCCATAACTCTCCAGTCTTTTGCCAATGGCACCAGCCGTGCTGATACCAATGTTATGTCCGGTATGGAGCTGCCGAAACCTGGCCTTCGGTATGTTGGCGTATATCCCTGGTTTAGAACGCATAAATCCAGTCTTGAGACCATCTCCAGTATATGTCTCCCCCTGGTATTTTGGTGTGGCATACCCCATTCTAGTGCGCGTGCATTGAAATCACCAGCTAGCACTAGTGCCCCTGTTACATCACGAGCCGAATCTTCCAGTCCATTCAATTTGAATTGAAACTCCAAAATTGTATCGTTCGGTGACAGATACACACTATAAAGCGTAGTGTTTCGGCTTCTTAGCCAGACATAGCCAATTCCAGAACCATGGGCATCGATGCGTACTCCATGGGTGTCGACCACCCATATTGCCGCAGACCCCGAGGGATCTGAGAACCAGTTTGGACGATTATCGTTCTGGTACTGCTCGCAAATAACTGCTATCTGGACTTCTGCTTCACAGACAAGCTGCGCCAAGAGATCCTGCGCAGCTCTGCATCCATTCAAGTTTCCTTGAAGGACCTTCATCTACGTTTATTTTCCTTCGCTCGCCGCAAAAGCCCCTGGAAAATCTCGCAGCTGCCCGATCCCTGTACGTGGTTGTTGCCACCGGGTTTCCCAACGCATATTTGACATTTCGCTTGCAGCTCGCACGCCGCAGCCTTATGCCCACTTTCGCCACACTTCCAACAGCTATTGCTGCGGTCGGGACCTGCGCAGTTACTCCTGATATGCCCATATCCTTGGCACTTGAAGCATTTTTGTACCTCGGTCCTCACTCTAATGCGCCCGAAGACCCAGCCAATCTTGATACGCCCTTGGTCAAGCAGTTTTTTGGCAGCTAGATCATCTAGTTCGATGACCGCTTTTTTCTGTTCCCGCTTATCTGCTTTGAATAGCGTTACTTTGACGTCGCCTGCCATATCACCAGAATCGCGCTTGATTGCCGCTGTCACTTCTTCTTCGGTGGTAAAGCTGTCCAAATCAGTAACTTCGACTTTCGACCGAGGTATCAGGCCGCGAACCACTCCGATCTCTCCAACCGCCGCTTGGATAGTATCCCTAAGCTTTCCGGGATTTACACCGCGGCCCAGTTCAAGGAGCACTCCTCCATCCGTGGTCTTCCTTATTGACCTGATTTTATGTTCCGGGTTATCCGGACACACGTGTTGTCGAATAGCACCAAGGACCTCGGCGTACGTTTTTTTCTCGGCCGGTTTGACAACCACCGCGTTATTTTTCGTTCGCTTGCTTGGCCGCTTCCTTTTTCTCTGTCTCTTCCTCCTACCTTTACCTTCCACACCGGGCCTTGTGCCAACAACAGTATCCCCTTGTGGCGATGCTGTATTGGTTTTCTTGTCAGAGCGCTTATTGACCTGCCTTTGTTGTTTATTGACGACCAATTGCCATCCCTCGTTCTTTCCCAAAGGTAACTTCATTTTGGTTCTAACCTCTCGTTCAGATTCTTCGGTAGATGCTTCTCTTCCTCGTTTCCTGCCTCCTCGGGAGTTGGTTTCTACAGTGCTCTGCAACCCTCGCTCTGATTCGCAGAGCACCGCTTCTGCCTTCTTCCATTTGTCTCGGTATGTGGCTACCACTTCCAGTATCTCCTCCAGTTCTTTCAAGCCGTTCTTAACAATCATATTGGTGTTTGGCTGCCTCCTGACCGCGTTTCCCATTTGTTTCAAGAGGTCCCACCCCTTGCTTAAGGTGATATCCTCCTGTTCTCTTATCTCTCTGATGTACTCCCTCATTTCTGAGGTTTCCTGGAGTCTATCCTCTTCATTATGCCTCTTTTTCTGTTTAAGGTTACCGTCCCTGCTATGATGCGCCTGAGCCTCCTCAACCTCAACAATCTCCTCCATACTAGCATCGCTTGTGGCTTCATCTGGGTTCGAGTGACTCACCCCCAAGTCATTGCTTACCACATTATCTGCTCTCATCGTAACAGCCGTGAGCTGTTCGTCATCTATTTGTTTTCCTGTTGGTTTTTTTGTTAAATCTTTATTCATTTCTGTTCCCACGAGTAGCACGAGAAAAAACGGTCACCTATGACAGAGCTCTGCATTATCATAGGAAGGCTATGATTTAAACCGGTTGTCGCCAAAACCGGAGTTAACATACTAGCGACTAAGCATCCCCTTAGCCATGCAGCTATCGGCGTATGTAGTGCCACCTTAGCTTGGGTGTGCTAGCTTTTGGTCCACCCCGGGTATTTGATTTCCCCGGTACCTGCCATATCTGGCGGGCGGTCCCCTATCCGCCACCTGGGGAGGCACCCGATGGGGGAGCTAGCCAACCCCACACGGGTTAATATTATTATTGGAGTATGCTTTTGTAAATCCACTTTGAAAACAGCAATCCAATTTGATTTTAATTTAATATTTTAATTCTATTATTGGAGTATGCCTTTGTAAATCCACTTTAAAAACAGCAATCCAATTTGATTTTAATTTAATATTTTAATTTTATTATTGGAGTAAGCCTTTGTTAAACAGCACAAAAGATCTTTTAGGTCGTAGTGCTAGCCGCTTTTGGGCAGGGACGAAAAAAAAAAAAAAAAAAGCCTTTGTTAATCCACTTTAAAAACAGCAATCCAATTTGATTTTAATTTAATATTTTAATTTTATTATTGGAGTAGGCTTTTGTTAATCCACTTTGAAAACAGCAATCCAATTTGATTTTAATTTAATATTTTAATTTTATTATTGGAGTATGCCTTTGTAAATCCACTTTGAAAACAGCAATCCAATTTGATTTTAATTTAATATTTTAATTTTATTATTGGAGTATGCCTTTGTAAATCCACTTTAAAAACAGCAATCCAATTTGATTTTAATTTAATATTTTAATTTTATTATTGGAGTATGCCTTTGTAAATCCACTTTAAAAACAGCAATTCAATTTGATTTTAATTTAATATTTTAATTTTATTATTGGGGTATGCCTTTGTTAATCCACTTTGAAAACAGCAATCCAATTTGATTTTAATTTAATATTTTAATTTTATTATTGGAGTATGCCTTTGTTAATCCACTTTGAAAACAGCAATCCAATTTGATTTTAATTTAATATTTTAATTTTATTATTGGAGTATGCCTTTGTTAATCCACTTTGAAAACAGCAATCCAATTTGATTTTAATTTAATATTTTAATTTTATTATTGGAGTAGGCTTTTGTAAATCCACTTTTAAAACAGCAATCCAATTTGATTTTAATTTAATATTTTAATTTTATTATTGGAGTATGCCTTTGTAAATCCACTTTAAAAACAGCAATCCAATTTGATTTTAATTTAATATTTTAATTTTATTATTGGGTTATGCCTTTGTTAATCCACTTTGAAAACAGCAATCCAATTTGATTTTAATTTAATATTTTAATTTTATTATTGGAGTAGGCTTTTGTAAATCCACTTTAAAAACAGCAATCCAATTTGATTTTAATTTAATATTTTAATTTTATTATTGGAGTAGGCTTTTGTAAATCCACTTTGAAAACGTCAATCCAATTTGATTTTAATTTAATATTTTAATTTTATTATTGGAGTATGCCTTTGTAAATCCACTTTAAAAACAGCAATCCAATTTGATTTTAATTTAATATTTTAATTTTATTATTGGAGTAGGCTTTTGTAAATCCACTTTGAAAACATCAATCCAATTTGATTTTAATTTAATATTTTAATTTTATTATTGGAGTAGGCTTTTGTAAATCTACTTTAAAAACAGCAATCCAATTTGATTTTAATTTAATATTTTAATATTATTATTGGAGTAGGCTTTTGTAAATCCACTTTGAAAACATCAATCCAATTTGATTTTAATTTAATATTTTAATTTTATTATTGGAGTATGCCTTTGTAAATCCACTTTAAAAACAGCAATCCAATTTGATTTTAATTTAATATTTTAATTTTATTATTGGAGTATGCCTTTGTTAATCCACTTTGAAAACAGCAATCCAATTTGATTTTAATTTAATATTTTAATTTTATTATTGGAGTAGGCTTTTGTAAATCCACTTTGAAAACAGCAATCCAATTTGATTTTAATTTAATATTTTAATTTTATTATTGGAGTATGCCTTTGTTAATCCACTTTAAAAACAGCAATCCAATTTGATTTTAATTTAATATTTTAATTTTATTATTGGAGTATGCCTTTGTTAATCCACTTTAAAAACAGCAATCCAATTTGATTTTAATTTAATATTTTAATTTTATTATTGGTGTAGGCTTTTGTAAATCCACTTTGAACACAGCAATCCAAACTGATTTTAATTTAATATTTTAATTTTTTAATTGGAGTAGGCTTTTGTAAATCCACTTTGAAAACAGCAATCCAATTTGATTTTAATTTAATATTTTAATTTTATTATTGGAGTAGTCTTTTGTAAATCCACTTTGAAAACATCAATCCAATTTGATTTTAATTTAATATTTTAATTTTATTATTGGAGTAGGCTTTTGTAAATCCACTTTAAAAACAGCAATCCAATTTGATTTTAATTTAATATTTTAATTTTATTATTGGAGTATGCCTTTGTTAATCCACTTTGAAAACAGCAATCCAATTTGATTTTAATTTAATATTTTAATTTTATTATTGGAGTAGGCTTTTGTAAATCCACTTTAAAAACAGCAATCCAATTTGATTTTAATTTAATATTTTAATTTTATTATTGGAGTATGCCTTTGTAAATCCACTTTAAAAACAGCAATCCAATTTGATTTTAATTTAATATTTTAATTTTATTATTGGGGTATGCCTTTGTTAATCCACTTTGAAAACAGCAATCCAATTTGATTTTAATTTAATATTTTAATTTTATTATTGGAGTATGCCTTTGTTAATCCACTTTGAAAACAGCAATCCAATTTGATTTTAATTTAATATTTTAATTTTATTATTGGAGTATGCCTTTGTTAATCCACTTTAAAAACAGCAATCCAATTTGATTTTAATTTAATATTTTAATTTTATTATTGGAGTATGCCTTTGTTAATCCACTTTGAAAACAGCAATCCAATTTGATTTTAATTTAATATTTTAATTTTATTATTGGAGTATGCCTTTGTTAATCCACTTTGAAAACAGCAATCCAATTTGATTTTAATTTAATATTTAAATTTTATTATTGGAGTAGGCTTTTGTTAATCCACTTTGAAAACAGCAAGCCAATTTGATTTTAATTTAATATTTTAATTTTATTATTGGAGTATGCCTTTGTAAATCCACTTTAAAAACAGCAATCCAATTAGATTTTAATTTAATATTTTAATTTTATTACTGGAGTAGGCTTTTTTAAATCCACTTTGAAAACAGCAATCCAATTAGATTTTAATTTAATATTTTAATTTTATTATTGGAATATGCCTTTGTTAATCCACTTTGAAAACAGCAATCCAATTTGATTTTAATTTAATATTTTAATTTTATTATTAGGGTATGCCTTTGTTAATCCACTTTGAAAACAGCAATCCAATTTGATTTTAATTTAATATTTTAATTTTATTATTGGAGTATGCCTTTGTTAATCCACTTTGAAAACAGCAATCCAATTTGATTTTAATTTAATATTTTAATTTTATTATTGGAGTAGGCTTTTGTAAATCCACTTTGAAAACAGCAATCCAATTTGATTTTAATTTAATATTTTAATTTTATTATTGGAGTAGGCTTTTGTAAATCCACTTTGAAAACAGCAATCCAATTTGATTTTAATTTAATATTTTCATTTTATTATTGGAGTAGGCTTTTGTAGATCCACTTTAAAAACAGCAATCCAATTTGATTTTAATTTAATATTTTAATTTTATTATTGGAGTAGTCTTTTGTAAATCCACTTTGAAAACATCAATCCAATTTGATTTTAATTTAATATTTTAATTTTATTATTGGAGTAGGCTTTTGTAAATCCACTTTAAAAACAGGAATCCAATTTGATTTTAATTTAATATTTTAATTTTATTATTGGAGTATGCCTTTGTTAATCCACTTTGAAAACAGCAATCCAATTTGATTTTAATTTAATATTTTAATTTTATTATTGGGGTATGCCTTTGTTAATCCACTTTGAAAACAGCAATCCAATTTGATTTTAATTTAATATTCTAATTTTATTATTGGAGTATGCCTTTGTTAATCCACTTTGAAAACAGCAATCCAATTTGATTTTAATTTAATATTTTAATTTTATTATTGGAGTAGGCTTTTGTAAATCCACTTTGAAAACAGCAATCCAATTTGATTTTAATTTATTATTTTAATTTTATTATTGGAGTAGGCTTTTGTAAATCCACTTTGAAAACAGCAAGCCAATTTGATTTTAATTTAATATTTTAATTTTATTATTGGAGTAGGCTTTTGTAAATCCACTTTGAAAACAGCAATCCAATTTGATTTTAATTTAATATTTTAATTTTATTATTGGAGTAGGCTTTTGTAAATCCACTTTGAAAACATCAATCCAATTTGATTTTAATTTAATATTTTAATTTTATTATTGGAGTAGGCTTTGGTAAATCCACTTTAAAACAGCAATTCAATTTGATTTTAATTTAATATTTTAATTTTATTATTGGAGTAGGCTTTTGTAAATCCACTTTGAAAACAGCAATCCAATTTGATTTTAATTTAATATTTTAATTTTATTATTGGAGTAGGCTTTGGTAAATCCACTTTAAAAACAGCAATCCAATTTGATTTTAATTTAATATTTTAATTTTATTATTGGAGTAGGCTTTTGTAAATCCACTTTAAAAACAGCAATCCAATTTGATTTTAATTTAATATTTTAATTTTATTATTGGATATGCCTTTGTAAATCCACTTTGAAAACAGCAATCCAATTTGATTTTAATTTAATATTTTAATTTTATTATTGGAGTAGGCTTTTGTTAATCCACTTTGAAAACAGCAATCCAATTTGATTTTAATTTAATATTTTAATTTTATTATTGGAGTATGCCTTTGTAAATCCACTTTGAAAACAGCAATCCAATTTGATTTTAATTTAATATTTTAATTTTATTATTGGAGTATGCCTTTGTTAATCCACTTTGAAAACAGCAATCCAATTTGATTTTAATTTAATATTTTAATTTTATTATTGGAGTATGCCTTTGTTAATCCACTTTGAAAACAGCAATCCAATTTGATTTTAATTTAATATTTTAATTTTATTATTGGAGTATGCCTTTGTTAATCCACTTTGAAAACAGCAATCCAATTTGATTTTAATTTAATATTTTAATTTTATTATTGGAGTAGGCTTTTGTAAATCCACTTTGAAAACAGCAATCCAATTTGATTTTAATTTAATATTTTAATTTTATTATTGGAGTAGTCCTTTGTAAATCCACTTTAAAAACAGCAATCCAATTTGATTTTAATTTAATATTTTAATTTTATTACTGGAGTAGGCTTTTGTAAATCCACTTTGAAAACAGCAATCCAATTTGATTTTAATTTAATATTTTAATTTTATTATTGGAGTATGCCTTTGTTAATCCACTTTGAAAACAGCAATCCAATTTGATTTTAATTTAATATTTTAATTTTATTATTGGGGTATGCCTTTGTTAATCCACTTTGAAAACAGCAATCCAATTTGATTTTAATTTAATATTCTAATTTTATTATTGGAGTATGCCTTTGTTAATCCACTTTGAAAACAGCAATCCAATTTGATTTTAATTTAATATTTTAATTTTATTATTGGAGTAGGCTTTTGTAAATCCACTTTGAAAACAGCAATCCAATTTGATTTTAATTTAATATTTTAATTTTATTATTGGAGTAGACTTTTGTTAATCCACTTTGAAAACAGCAATCCAGTTTGATTTTAATTTAATATTTTAATTTTATTATTGGAGTAGGCTTTTGTAAATCCACTTTGAAAACAGCAATCCAATTTGATTTTAATTTAATATTTTAATTTTATTATTGGAGTAGTCTTTTGTAAATCCACTTTGAAAACATCAATCCAATTTGATTTTAATTTAATATTTTAATTTTATTATTGGAGTAGGCTTTTGTAAATCCACTTTAAAAACAGGAATCCAATTTGATTTTAATTTAATATTTTAATTTTATTATTGGAGTATGCCTTTGTTAATCCACTTTGAAAACAGCAATCCAATTTGATTTTAATTTAATATTTTAATTTTATTATTGGAGTATGCCTTTGTTAATCCACTTTGAAAACTGCAATCCAATTTGATTTTAATTTAATATTCTAATTTTATTATTGGAGTATGCCTTTGTTAATCCACTTTGAAAACAACAATCCAATTTGATTTTAATTTAATATTTTAATTTTATTATTGGAGTAGGCTTTTGTTAATCCACTTTGAAAACAGCAATGCAATTTGATTTTAATTTAATATTTTAATTTTATTATTGGAGTAGGCTTTTGTAAATCCACTTTGAAAACAGCAATCCAATTTGATTTTAATTTAATATTTTAATTTTATTATTGGAGTAGGCTTTTGTAAATCCACTTTGAAAACAGCAATCCAATTTGATTTTAATTTAATATTTTAATTTTATTATTGGAGTAGTCTTTTGTAAATCCACTTTGAAAACATCAATCCAATTTGATTTTAATTTAATATTTTAATTTTATTATTGGAGTATGCTTTTGTAAATCCACTTTGAAAACAGCAATCCAATTTGATTTTAATTTAATATTTTAATTTTATTATTGGAGTATGCTTTTGTAAATCCACTTTGAATACAACAATCCGATTTGATTTTAATTTAATATTTTAATTTTATTATTGGAGTAGGCTTTTGTAAATCCACTTTGAAAACAGCAATCCAATTTGATTTTAATTTAATATTTTAATTTTATTATTGGAGTATGCCTTTGTTAATCCACTTTGAAAACAGCAATCCAATTTGATTTTAATTTAATATTTTAATTTTATTATTGGAGTAGGCTTTTGTAAATCCACTTTGAAAACAGCAATCCTATTTGATTTTAATTTAATATTTTAATTTTATTATTGGAGTAGGCTTTTGTAAATCCACTTTGAAAACAGCAATCCAATTTGATTTTAATTTAATATTTTAATTTTATTATTGGAGTATGCCTTTGTAAATCCACTTTAAAAACAGCAATCCAATTTGATTTTAATTTAATATTTTAATTTTATTATTGGAGTATGCCTTTGTTAATCCACTTTGAAAACAGCAATCCAATTTGATTTTAATTTAATATTTTAATTTTATTATTGGAGTATGCCTTGATTTTAATTTAATATTTTAATTTTATTATTGGAGTAGGCTTTTGTAAATCCACTTTGAAAACAGCAATCCAATTTGATTTTAATTTAATATTTTAATTTTATTATTGGAGTAGGCTTTTGTAAATCCACTTTGAAAACAGCAATCCAATTTGATTTTAATTTAATATTTTAATTTTATTATTGGAGTAGTCTTTTGTAAATCCACTTTGAAAACAGCAATCCAATTTGATTTTAATTTAATATTTTAATTTTATTATTGGAGTAGGCTTTTGTAAATCCACTTTGAAATCAGCAATCCAATTTGATTTTAATTTAATATTTTAATTTTATTATTGGAGTATGCTTTTGTAAATCCACTTTGAAAACAGCAATCCAATTTGATTTTAATTTAATATTTTAATTTTATTATTGGAGTAGGCTTTTGTAAATCCACTTTAAAAACAGCAATCCAATTTGATTTTAATTTAATATTTTAATTTTATTATTGGAGTATGCTTTTGTAAATCCACTTTGAAAACAGCAATCCAATTTGATTTTAATTTAATATTTTAATTTTATTATTGGAGTAGGCCTTTGTAAATCCACTTTAAAAACAGCAATCCAATTTGATTTTAATTTAATATTTTAATTTTATTATTGGAGTATGCTTTTGTAAATCCACTTTGAAAACAGCAATCCAATTTGATTTTAATTTAATATTTTAATTTTATTATTGGAGTAGGCTTTTGTAAATCCACTTTGAAAACAGCAATCCAATTTGATTTTAATTTAATATTTTAATTTTATTATTGGAGTATGCCTTTGTTAATCCTCTTTGAAAACAGCAATCCAATTTGATTTTAATTTAATATTTTAATTTTATTATTGGAGTATGCTTTTGTAAATCCACTTTGAAAACAGCAATCCAATTTGATTTTAATTTAATATTTTAATTTTATTATTGGAGTAGGCTTTTGTAAATCCACTTTAAAAACAGCAATCCAATTTGATTTTAATTTAATATTTTAATTTTATTATTGGAGTAGGCCTTTGTAAATCCACTTTAAAAACAGCAATCCAATTTGATTTTAATTTAATATTTTAATTTTATTATTGGAGTAGGCTTTTGTAAATCCACTTTAAAAACAGGAATCCAATTTGATTTTAATTTAATATTTTAATTTTATTATTGGAGTAGGCTTTTGTAAATCCACTTTGAAAACATCAATCCAATTTGATTTTAATTTAATATTTTAATTTTATTATTGGAGTAGGCTTTTGTAAATCTACTTTAAAAACAGCAATCCAATTTGATTTTAATTTAATATTTTAATATTATTATTGGAGTAGGCTTTTGTAAATCCACTTTGAAAACATCAATCCAATTTGATTTTAATTTAATATTTTAATTTTATTATTGGAGTATGCCTTTGTAAATCCACTTTAAAAACAGCAATCCAATTTGATTTTAATTTAATATTTTAATTTTATTATTGGAGTATGCTTTTGTTAATCCACTTTGAAAACAGCAATGCAATTTGATTTTAATTTAATATTTTAATTTTATTATTGGAGTAGGGTTTTGTAAATCCACTTTGAAAACAGCAATCCAATTTGATTTTAATTTAATATTTTAATTTTATTATTGGAGTAGGCCTTTGTAAATCCACTTTGAAAACAGCAATCCAATTTGATTTTAATTTAATATTTTAATTTTATTATTGGAGTATGCCTTTGTAAATTCACTTTGAAAACAGCAATCCAATTTGATTTTAATTTAATATTTTAATTCTATTATTGGAGTATGCCTTTGTAAATCCACTCTAAAAACAGCAATCCAATTTGATTTTAATTTAATATTTTAATTTTATTATTGGAGTAAGCCTTTGTTAAACAGCACAAAAGATCTTTTAGGTCGTAGTGCTAGCCGCTTTTGGGCAGGGACGACAAAAAAAAAAAAAAAGCCTTTGTTAATCCACTTTAAAAACAGCAATCCAATTTGATTTTAATTTAATATTTTAATTTTATTATTGGAGTAGGCCTTTGTAAATCCACTTTGAAAACAGCAATCCAATTTGATTTTAATTTAATATTTTAATTTTATTATTGGAGTATGCCTTTGTAAATTCACTTTAAAAACAGCAATCCAATTTGATTTTAATTTAATATTTTAATTTTATTATTGGAGTATGCCTTTGTAAATCCACTTTAAAAACAGCAATTCAATTTGATTTTAATTTAATATTTTAATTTTATTATTGGGGTATGCCTTTGTTAATCCACTTTGAAAACAGCAATCCAATTTGATTTTAATTTAATATTTTAATTTTATTATTGGAGTATGCCTTTGTTAATCCACTTTGAAAACAGCAAGCCAATTTGATTTTAATTTAATATTTTAATTTTATTATTGGAGTATGCCTTTGTTAATCCACTTTGAAAACAGCAATCCAATTTGATTTTAATTTAATATTTTAATTTTATTATTGGAGTAGGCTTTTGTAAATCCACTTTGAAAACAGCAATCCAATTTGATTTTAATTTAATATTTTAATTTTATTATTGGAGTATGCCTTTGTAAATCCACTTTAAAAACAGCAATCCAATTTGATTTTAATTTAATATTTTAATTTTATTATTGGGTTATGCCTTTGTTAATCCACTTTGAAAACAGCAATCCAATTTGATTTTAATTTAATATTTTAATTTTATTATTGGAGTAGGCTTTTGTAAATCCACTTTAAAAACAGCAATCCAATTTGATTTTAATTTAATATTTTAATTTTATTATTGGAGTAGGCTTTTGTAAATCCACTTTGAAAACGTCAATCCAATTTGATTTTAATTTAATATTTTAATTTTATTATTGGAGTATGCCTTTGTAAATCCATTTTAAAAACAGCAATCCAATTTGATTTTAATTTAATATTTTAATTTTATTATTGGAGTAGGCTTTTGTAAATCCACTTTGAAAACATCAATCCAATTTGATTTTAATTTAATATTTTAATTTTATTATTGGAGTAGGCTTTTGTAAATCTACTTTAAAAACAGCAATCCAATTTGATTTTAATTTAATATTTTAATATTATTATTGGAGTAGGCTTTTGTAAATCCACTTTGAAAACATCAATCCAATTTGATTTTAATTTAATATTTTAATTTTATTATTGGAGTATGCCTTTGTAAATCCACTTTAAAAACAGCAATCCAATTTGATTTTAATTTAATATTTTAATTTTATTATTGGAGTATGCCTTTGTTAATCCACTTTGAAAACAGCAATCCAATTTGATTTTAATTTAATATTTTAATTTTATTATTGGAGTAGGCTTTTGTAAATCCACTTTGAAAACAGCAATCCAATTTGATTTTAATTTAATATTTTAATTTTATTATTGGAGTATGCCTTTGTTAATCCACTTTAAAAACAGCAACCCAATTTGATTTTAATTTAATATTTTAATATAATTATTGGAGTATGCCTTTGTTAATCCACTTTAAAAACAGCAATCCAATTTGATTTTAATTTAATATTTTAATTTTATTATTGGTGTAGGCTTTTGTAAATCCACTTTGAACACAGCAATCCAAACTGATTTTAATTTAATATTTTAATTTTTTAATTGGAGTAGGCTTTTGTAAATCCACTTTGAAAACAGCAATCCAATTTGATTTTAATTTAATATTTTAATTTTATTATTGGAGTAGTCTTTTGTAAATCCACTTTGAAAACATCAATCCAATTTGATTTTAATTTAATATTTTAATTTTATTATTGGAGTAGGCTTTTGTAAATCCACTTTAAAAACAGCAATCCAATTTGATTTTAATTTAATATTTTAATTTTATTATTGGAGTATGCCTTTGTTAATCCACTTTGAAAACAGCAATCCAATTTGATTTTAATTTAATATTTTAATTTTATTATTGGAGTAGGCTTTTGTAAATCCACTTTAAAAACAGCAATCCAATTTGATTTTAATTTAATATTTTAATTTTATTATTGGAGTATGCCTTTGTAAATCCACTTTAAAAACAGCAATCCAATTTGATTTTAATTTAATATTTTAATTTTATTATTGGGGTATGCCTTTGTTAATCCACTTTGAAAACAGCAATCCAATTTGATTTTAATTTAATATTTTAATTTTATTATTGGAGTATGCCTTTGTTAATCCACTTTGAAAACAGCAATCCAATTTGATTTTAATTTAATATTTTAATTTTATTATTGGAGTATGCCTTTGTTAATCCACTTTAAACACAGCAATCCAATTTGATTTTAATTTAATATTTTAATTTTATTATTGGAGTATGCCTTTGTTAATCCACTTTGAAAACAGCAATCCAATTTGATTTTAATTTAATATTTTAATTTTATTATTGGAGTATGCCTTTGTTAATCCACTTTGAAAACAGCAATCCAATTTGATTTTAATTTAATATTTAAATTTTATTATTGGAGTAGGCTTTTGTAAATCCACTTTGAAAACAGCAATCCAATTTGATTTTAATTTAATATTTTCATTTTATTATTGGAGTATGCCTTTGTAAATCCACTTTAAAAACAGCAATCCAATTAGATTTTAATTTAATATTTTAATTTTATTACTGGAGTAGGCTTTTTTAAATCCACTTTGAAAACAGCAATCCAATTAGATTTTAATTTAATATTTTAATTTTATTATTGGAATATGCCCTTGTTAATCCACTTTGAAAACAGCAATCCAATTTGATTTTAATTTAATATTTTAATTTTATTATTAGGGTATGCCTTTGTTAATCCACTTTGAAAACAGCAATCCAATTTGATTTTAATTTAATATTTTAATTTTATTATTGGAGTAGGCTTTTGTAAATCCACTTTAAAAACAGCAATCCAATTTGATTTTAATTTAATATTTTAATTTTATTATTGGAGTAGGCCTTTGTAAATCCACTTTAAAAACAGCAATCCAATTTGATTTTAATTTAATATTTTAATTTTATTATTGGAGTAGGCTTTTGTAAATCCACTTTAAAAACAGGAATCCAATTTGATTTTAATTTAATATTTTAATTTTATTATTGGAGTAGGCTTTTGTAAATCCACTTTGAAAACATCAATCCAATTTGATTTTAATTTAATATTTTAATTTTATTATTGGAGTAGGCTTTTGTAAATCTACTTTAAAAACAGCAATCCAATTTGATTTTAATTTAATATTTTAATATTATTATTGGAGTAGGCTTTTGTAAATCCACTTTGAAAACATCAATCCAATTTGATTTTAATTTAATATTTTAATTTTATTATTGGAGTATGCCTTTGTAAAGCCACTTTAAAAACAGCAATCCAATTTGATTTTAATTTAATATTTTAATTTTATTATTGGAGTATGCCTTTGTTAATCCACTTTGAAAACAGCAATCCAATTTGATTTTAATTTAATATTTTAATTTTATTATTGGAGTAGGCTTTTGTAAATCCACTTTGAAAACAGCAATCCAATTTGATTTTAATTTAATATTTTAATTTTATTATTGGAGTATGCCTTTGTTAATCCACTTTAAAAACAGCAATCCAATTTGATTTTAATTTAATATTTTAATTTTATTATTGGAGTATGCCTTTGTTAATCCACTTTAAAAACAGCAATCCAATTTGATTTTAATTTAATATTTTAATTTTATTATTGGTGTAGGCTTTTGTAAATCCACTTTGAACACAGCAATCCAAACTGATTTTAATTTAATATTTTAATTTTTTAATTGGAGTAGGCTTTTGTAAATCCACTTTGAAAACAGCAATCCAATTTGATTTTAATTTAATATTTTAATTTTATTATTGGAGTAGTCTTTTGTAAATCCACTTTGAAAACATCAATCCAATTTGATTTTAATTTAATATTTTAATTTTATTATTGGAGTAGGCTTTTGTAAATCCACTTTAAAAACAGCAATCCAATTTGATTTTAATTTAATATTTTAATTTTATTATTGGAGTATGCCTTTGTTAATCCACTTTGAAAACAGCAATCCAATTTGATTTTAATTTAATATTTTAATTTTATTATTGGAGTAGGCTTTTGTAAATCCACTTTAAAAACAGCAATCCAATTTGATTTTAATTTAATATTTTAATTTTATTATTGGAGTATGCCTTTGTAAATCCACTTTAAAAACAGCAATCCAATTTGATTTTAATTTAATATTTTAATTTTATTATTGGGGTATGCCTTTGTTAATCCACTTTGAAAACAGCAATCCAATTTGATTTTAATTTAATATTTTAATTTTATTATTGGAGTATGCCTTTGTTAATCCACTTTGAAAACAGCAATCCAATTTGATTTTAATTTAATATTTTAATTTTATTATTGGAGTATGCCTTTGTTAATCCACTTTAAACACAGCAATCCAATTTGATTTTAATTTAATATTTTAATTTTATTATTGGAGTATGCCTTTGTTAATCCACTTTGAAAACAGCAATCCAATTTGATTTTAATTTAATATTTTAATTTTATTATTGGAGTATGCCTTTGTTAATCCACTTTGAAAACAGCAATCCAATTTGATTTTAATTTAGTATTTAAATTTTATTATTGGAGTAGGCTTTTGTAAATCCACTTTGAAAACAGCAATCCAATTTGATTTTAATTTAATATTTTAATTTTATTATTGGAGTATGCCTTTGTAAATCCACTTTAAAAACAGCAATCCAATTAGATTTTAATTTAATATTTTAATTTTATTACTGGAGTAGGCTTTTTTAAATCCACTTTGAAAACAGCAATCCAATTAGATTTTAATTTAATATTTTAATTTTATTATTGGAATATGCCCTTGTTAATCCACTTTGAAAACAGCAATCCAATTTGATTTTAATTTAATATTTTAATTTTATTATTAGGGTATGCCTTTGTTAATCCACTTTGAAAACAGCAATCCAATTTGATTTTAATTTAATATTTTAATTTTATTATTGGAGTATGCCTTTGTTAATCCACTTTGAAAACAGCAATCCAATTTGATTTTAATTTAATATTTTAATTTTATTATTGGAGTAGGCTTTTTTAAATCCACTTTGAAAACAGCAATCCAATTTGATTTTAATTTAATATTTTAATTTTATTATTGGAGTAGGCTTTTGTAAATCCACTTTGAAAACAGCAATCCAATTTGATTTTAATTTAATATTTTAATTTTATTATTGGAGTAGGCTTTTGTAGATCCACTTTAAAAACAGCAATCCAATTTGATTTTAATTTAATATTTTAATTTTATTATTGGAGTAGTCTTTTGTAAATCCACTTTGAAAACATCAATCCAATTTGATTTTAATTTAATATTTTAATTTTATTATTGGAGTAGGCTTTTGTAAATCCACTTTAAAAACAGGAATCCAATTTGATTTTAATTTAATATTTTAATTTTATTATTGGAGTATGCTTTTGTTAATCCACTTTGAAAACAGCAATCCAATTTGATTTTAATTTAATATTTTAATTTTATTATTGGGGTATGCCTTTGTTAATCCACTTTGAAAACAGCAATCCAATTTGATTTTAATTTAATATTCTAATTTTATTATTGGAGTATGCCTTTGTTAATCCACTTTGAAAACAGCAATCCAATTTGATTTTAATTTAATATTTTAATTTTATTATTGGAGTAGGCTTTTGTAAATCCACTTTGAAAACAGCAATCCAATTTGATTTTAATTTAATATTTTAATTTTATTATTGGAGTATGCCTTTGTTAATCCACTTTAAACACAGCAATCCAATTTGATTTTAATTTAATATTTTAATTTTATTATTGGAGTATGCCTTTGTTAATCCACTTTGAAAACAGCAATCCAATTTGATTTTAATTTAATATTTTAATTTTATTATTGGAGTATGCCTTTGTTAATCCACTTTGAAAACAGCAATCCAATTTGATTTTAATTTAATATTTAAATTTTATTATTGGAGTAGGCTTTTGTAAATCCACTTTGAAAACAGCAATCCAATTTGATTTTAATTTAATATTTTAATTTTATTATTGGAGTATGCCTTTGTAAATCCACTTTAAAAACAGCAATCCAATTAGATTTTAATTTAATATTTTAATTTTATTACTGGAGTAGGCTTTTTTAAATCCACTTTGAAAACAGCAATCCAATTAGATTTTAATTTAATATTTTAATTTTATTATTGGAATATGCCCTTGTTAATCCACTTTGAAAACAGCAATCCAATTTGATTTTAATTTAATATTTTAATTTTATTATTAGGGTATGCCTTTGTTAATCCACTTTGAAAACAGCAATCCAATTTGATTTTAATTTAATATTTTAATTTTATTATTGGAGTATGCCTTTGTTAATCCACTTTGAAAACAGCAATCCAATTTGATTTTAATTTAATATTTTAATTTTATTATTGGAGTAGGCTTTTTTAAATCCACTTTGAAAACAGCAATCCAATTTGATTTTAATTTAATATTTTAATTTTATTATTGGAGTAGGCTTTTGTAAATCCACTTTGAAAACAGCAATCCAATTTGATTTTAATTTAATATTTTAATTTTATTATTGGAGTAGGCTTTTGTAGATCCACTTTAAAAACAGCAATCCAATTTGATTTTAATTTAATATTTTAATTTTATTATTGGAGTAGTCTTTTGTAAATCCACTTTGAAAACATCAATCCAATTTGATTTTAATTTAATATTTTAATTTTATTATTGGAGTAGGCTTTTGTAAATCCACTTTAAAAACAGGAATCCAATTTGATTTTAATTTAATATTTTAATTTTATTATTGGAGTATGCCTTTGTTAATCCACTTTGAAAACAGCAATCCAATTTGATTTTAATTTAATATTTTAATTTTATTATTGGGGTATGCCTTTGTTAATCCACTTTGAAAACAGCAATCCAATTTGATTTTAATTTAATATTCTAATTTTATTATTGGAGTATGCCTTTGTTAATCCACTTTGAAAACAGCAATCCAATTTGATTTTAATTTAATATTTTAATTTTATTATTGGAGTAGGCTTTTGTAAATCCACTTTGAAAACAGCAATCCAATTTGATTTTAATTTAATATTTTAATTTTATTATTGGAGTAGGCTTTTGTAAATCCACTTTGAAAACAGCAAGCCAATTTGATTTTAATTTAATATTTTAATTTTATTATTGGAGTAGGCTTTTGTAAATCCACTTTGAAAACAGCAATCCAATTTGATTTTAATTTAATATTTTAATTTTATTATTGGAGTAGGCTTTTGTAAATCCACTTTGAAAACATCAATCCAATTTGATTTTAATTTAATATTTTAATTTTATTATTGGAGTAGGCTTTGGTAAATCCACTTTAAAACAGCAATTCAATTTGATTTTAATTTAATATTTTAATTTTATTATTGGAGTAGGCTTTTGTAAATCCACTTTGAAAACAGCAATCCAATTTGATTTTAATTTAATATTTTAATTTTATTATTGGAGTAGGCTTTGGTAAATCCACTTTAAAAACAGCAATCCAATTTGATTTTAATTTAATATTTTAATTTTATTATTGAAGTAGGCTTTTGTAAATCCACTTTAAAAACAGCAATCCAATTTGATTTTAATTTAATATTTTAATTTTATTATTGGATATGCCTTTGTAAATCCACTTTGAAAACAGCAATCCAATTTGATTTTAATTTAATATTTTAATTTTATTATTGGAGTAGGCTTTTGTTAATCCACTTTGAAAACAGCAATCCAATTTGATTTTAATTTAATATTTTAATTTTATTATTGGAGTATGCCTTTGTAAATCCACTTTGAAAACAGCAATCCAATTTGATTTTAATTTAATATTTTAATTTTATTATTGGAGTATGCCTTTGTTAATCCACTTTGAAAACAGCAATCCAATTTGATTTTAATTTAATATTTTAATTTTATTATTGGAGTATGCCTTTGTTAATCCACTTTGAAAACAGCAATCCAATTTGATTTTAATTTAATATTTTAATTTTATTATTGGAGTATGCCTTTGTTAATCCACTTTGGAAACAGCAATCCAATTTGATTTTAATTTAATATTTTAATTTTATTATTGGAGTAGGCTTTTGTAAATCCACTTTGAAAACAGCAATCCAATTTGATTTTAATTTAATATTTTAATTTTATTATTGGAGTAGGCCTTTGTAAATCCACTTTAAAAACAGCAATCCAATTTGATTTTAATTTAATATTTTAATTTTATTACTGGAGTATGCTTTTGTAAATCCACTTTGGAAACAGCAATCCAATTTGATTTTAATTTAATATTTTAATTTTATTATTGGAGTATGCCTTTGTTAATCCACTTTGAAAACAGCAATCCAATTTGATTTTAATTTAATATTTTAATTTTATTATTGGGGTATGCCTTTGTTAATCCACTTTGAAAACAGCAATCCAATTTGATTTTAATTTAATATTCTAATTTTATTATTGGAGTATGCCTTTGTTAATCCACTTTGAAAACAGCAATCCAATTTGATTTTAATTTAATATTTTAATTTTATTATTGGAGTAGGCTTTTGTAAATCCACTTTGAAAACAGCAATCCAATTTGATTTTAATTTAATATTTTAATTTTATTATTGGAGTAGACTTTTGTTAATCCACTTTGAAAACAGCAATCCAATTTGATTTTAATTTAATATTTTAATTTTATTATTGGAGTAGGCTTTTGTAAATCCACTTTGAAAACAGCAATCCAACTTGATTTTAATTTAATATTTTAATTTTATTATTGGAGTAGTCTTTTGTAAATCCACTTTGAAAACATCAATCCAATTTGATTTTAATTTAATATTTTAATTTTATTATTGGAGTAGGCTTTTGTAAATCCACTTTAAAAACAGGAATCCAATTTGATTTTAATTTAATATTTTAATTTTATTATTGGAGTATGCCTTTGTTAATCCACTTTGAAAACAGCAATCCAATTTGATTTTAATTTAATATTTTAATTTTATTATTGGAGTATGCCTTTGTTAATCCACTTTGAAAACTGCAATCCAATTTGATTTTAATTTAATATTCTAATTTTATTATTGGAGTATGCCTTTGTTAATCCACTTTGAAAACAGCAATCCAATTTGATTTTAATTTAATATTTTAATTTTATTATTGGAGTAGGCTTTTGTTAATCCACTTTGAAAACAGCAATGCAATTTGATTTTAATTTAATATTTTAATTTTATTATTGGAGTAGGCTTTTGTAAATCCACTTTGAAAACAGCAATCCAATTTGATTTTAATTTAATATTTTAATTTTATTATTGGAGTAGGCTTTTGTAAATCCACTTTGAAAACAGCAATCCAATTTGATTTTAATTTAATATTTTAATTTTATTATTGGAGTAGTCTTTTGTAAATCCACTTTGAAAACATCAATCCAATTTGATTTTAATTTAATATTTTAATTTTATTATTGGAGTATGCCTTTGTAAATCCACTTTGAAAACAGCAATCCAATTTGATTTTAATTTAATATTTTAATTTTATTATTGGAGTATGTTTTTGTAAATCCACTTTGAATACAACAATCCGATTTGATTTTAATTTAATATTTTAATTTTATTATTGGAGTAGGCTTTTGTAAATCCACTTTGAAAACAGCAATCCAATTTGATTTTAATTTAATATTTTAATTTTATTATTGGAGTATGCCTTTGTTAATCCACTTTGAAAACAGCAATCCAATTTGATTTTAATTTAATATTTTAATTTTATTATTGGAGTAGGCTTTTGTAAATCCACTTTGAAAACAGCAATCCTATTTGATTTTAATTTAATATTTTAATTTTATTATTGGAGTAGGCTTTTGTAAATCCACTTTGAAAACAGCAATCCAATTTGATTTTAATTTAATATTTTATTTTTATTATTGGAGTATGCCTTTGTAAATCCACTTTAAAAACAGCAATCCAATTTGATTTTAATTTAATATTTTAATTTTATTATTGGAGTATGCCTTTGTTAATCCACTTTGAAAACAGCAATCCAATTTGATTTTAATTTAATATTTTAATTTTATTATTGGAGTATGCCTTGATTTTAATTTAATATTTTAATTTTATTATTGGAGTAGGCTTTTGTAAATCCACTTTGAAAACAGCAATCCAATTTGATTTTAATTTAATATTTTAATTTTATTATTGGAGTAGGCTTTTGTAAATCCACTTTGAAAACAGCAATCCAATTTGATTTTAATTTAATATTTTAATTTTATTATTGGAGTAGGCTTTTGTAAATCCACTTTGAAAACAGGAATCCAATTTGATTTTAATTTAATATTTTAATTTTATTATTGGAGTATGCCTTTGTTAATCCACTTTGAAAACAGCAATCCAATTTGATTTTAATTTAATATTTTAATTTTATTATTGGAGTATGCCTTTGTTAATCCACTTTGAAAACTGCAATCCAATTTGATTTTAATTTAATATTCTAATTTTATTATTGGAGTATGCCTTTGTTAATCCACTTTGAAAACAGCAATCCAATTTGATTTTAATTTAATATTTTAATTTTATTATTGGAGTAGGCTTTTGTTAATCCACTTTGAAAACAGCAATGCAATTTGATTTTAATTTAATATTTTAATTTTATTATTGGAGTAGGCTTTTGTAAATCCACTTTGAAAACAGCAATCCAATTTGATTTTAATTTAATATTTTAATTTTATTATTGGAGTAGGCTTTTGTAAATCCACTTTGAAAACAGCAATCCAATTTGATTTTAATTTAATATTTTAATTTTATTATTGGAGTAGGCTTTTGTAAATCCACTTTGAAAACAGCAATCCAACTTGATTTTAATTTAATATTTTAATTTTATTATTGGAGTAGTCTTTTGTAAATCCACTTTGAAAACATCAATCCAATTTGATTTTAATTTAATATTTTAATTTTATTATTGGAGTAGGCTTTTGTTAATCCACTTTAAAAACAGGAATCCAATTTGATTTTAATTTAATATTTTAATTTTATTATTGGAGTATGCCTTTGTTAATCCACTTTGAAAACAGCAATCCAATTTGATTTTAATTTAATATTTTAATTTTATTATTGGAGTATGCCTTTGTTAATCCACTTTGAAAACTGCAATCCAATTTGATTTTAATTTAATATTCTAATTTTATTATTGGAGTATGCCTTTGTTAATCCACTTTGAAAACAGCAATCCAATTTGATTTTAATTTAATATTTTAATTTTATTATTGGAGTAGGCTTTTGTTAATCCACTTTGAAAACAGCAATGCAATTTGATTTTAATTTAATATTTTAATTTTATTATTGGAGTAGGCTTTTGTAAATCCACTTTGAAAACAGCAATCCAATTTGATTTTAATTTAATATTTTGATTTTATTATTGGAGTAGGCTTTTGTAAATCCACTTTGAAAACATCAATCCAATTTGATTTTAATTTAATATTTTAATTTTATTATTGGAGTAGTCTTTTGTAAATCCACTTTGAAAACATCAATCCAATTTGATTTTAATTTAATATTTTAATTTTATTATTGGAGTATGCCTTTGTAAATCCACTTTGAAAACAGCAATCCAATTTGATTTTAATTTAATATTTTAATTTTATTATTGGAGTATGCTTTTGTAAATCCACTTTGAATACAACAATCCGATTTGATTTTAATTTAATATTTTAATTTTATTATTGGAGTATGCTTTTGTAAATCCACTTTGAAAACAGCAATCCAATTTGATTTTAATTTAATATTTTAATTTTATTATTGGAGTATGCCTTTGTTAATCCACTTTGAAAACAGCAATCCAATTTGATTTTAATTTAATATTTTAATTTTATTATTGGAGTAGGCTTTTGTAAATCCACTTTGAAAACAGCAATCCTATTTGATTTTAATTTAATATTTTAATTTTATTATTGGAGTAGGCTTTTGTAAATCCACTTTGAAAACAGCAATCCAATTTGATTTTAATTTAATATTTTAATTTTATTATTGGAGTATGCCTTTGTAAATCCACTTTAAAAACAGCAATCCAATTTGATTTTAATTTAATATTTTAATTTTATTATTGGAGTATGCCTTTGTTAATCCACTTTGAAAACAGCAATCCAATTTGATTTTAATTTAATATTTTAATTTTATTATTGGAGTATGCCTTGATTTTAATTTAATATTTTAATTTTATTATTGGAGTAGGCTTTTGTAAATCCACTTTGAAAACAGCAATCCAATTTGATTTTAATTTAATATTTTAATTTTATTATTGGAGTAGGCTTTTGTAAATCCACTTTGAAAACAGCAATCCAATTTGATTTTAATTTAATATTTTAATTTTATTATTGGAGTAGGCTTTTGTAAATCCACTTTGAAAACATCAATCCAATTTGATTTTAATTTAATATTTTAATTTTATTATTGGAGTAGGCTTTTGTAAATCCACTTTGAAATCAGCAATCCAATTTGATTTTAATTTAATATTTTAATTTTATTATTGGAGTATGCTTTTGTAAATCCACTTTGAAAACAGCAATCCAATTTGATTTTAATTTAATATTTTAATTTTATTATTGGAGTAGGCTTTTGTAAATCCACTTTAAAAACAGCAATCCAATTTGATTTTAATTTAATATTTTAATTTTATTATTGGAGTATGCTTTTGTAAATCCACTTTGAAAACAGCAATCCAATTTGATTTTAATTTAATATTTTAATTTTATTATTGGAGTATGCTTTTGTAAATCCACTTTGAAAACAGCAATCCAATTTGATTTTAATTTAATATTTTAATTTTATTATTGGAGTAGGCTTTTGTAAATCCACTTTGAAAACAGCAATCCAATTTGATTTTAATTTAATATTTTAATTTTATTATTGGAGTATGCCTTTGTTAATCCTCTTTGAAAACAGCAATCCAATTTGATTTTAATTTAATATTTTAATTTTATTATTGGAGTATGCTTTTGTAAATCCACTTTGAAAACAGCAATCCAATTTGATTTTAATTTAATATTTTAATTTTATTATTGGAGTAGGCTTTTGTAAATCCACTTTAAAAACAGCAATCCAATTTGATTTTAATTTAATATTTTAATTTTATTATTGGAGTAGGCCTTTGTAAATCCACTTTAAAAACAGCAATCCAATTTGATTTTAATTTAATATTTTAATTTTATTATTGGAGTATGCCTTTGTAAATCCACTTTAAAAACAGCAATCCAATTTGATTTTAATTTAATATTTTAATTTTATTATTGGGGTATGCCTTTGTTAATCCACTTTGAAAACAGCAATCCAATTTGATTTTAATTTAATATTTTAATTTTATTATTGGAGTATGCCTTTGTTAATCCACTTTGAAAACAGCAATCCAATTTGATTTTAATTTAATATTTTAATTTTATTATTGGAGTATGCCTTTGTTAATCCACTTTGAAAACAGCAATCCAATTTGATTTTAATTTAATATTTTAATTTTATTATTGGAGTATGCCTTTGTTAATCCACTTTGAAAACATCAATCCAATTTGATTTTAATTTAATATTTTAATTTTATTATTGGAGTATGCCTTTGTTAATCCACTTTGAAAACAGCAATCCAATTTGATTTTAATTTAATATTTTAATTTTATTATTGGAGTATGCCTTTGTTAATCCACTTTGAAAACAGCAATCCAATTTGATTTTAATTTAATATTTTAATTTTATTATTGGAGTAGGCTTTTGTAAATCCACTTTGAAAACAGCAATCCAATTTGATTTTAATTTAATATTTTAATTTTATTATTGGAGTATGCTTTTGTAAATCCACTTTGAAAACAGCAATCCAATTTGATTTTAATTTAATATTTTAATTTTATTATTGGAGTAGTCTTTTGTAAATCCACTTTGAAAACATCAATCCAATTTGATTTTAATTTAATATTTTAATTTTATTATTGGAGTATGCTTTTGTAAATCCACTTTGAAAACAGCAATCCAATTTGATTTTAATTTAATATTTTAATTTTATTATTGGAGTATGCTTTTGTAAATCCACTTTGAAAACAGCAATTCAATTTGATTTTAATTTAATATTTTAATTTTATTATTGGAGTATGCCTTTGTTAATCCACTTTAAAAACAGCAATCCAATTTGATTTTAATTTAATATTTTATTTTTATTATTGGAGTAGGCTTTTGTTAATCCACTTTTAAAACAGCAATCCAATTTGATTTTAATTTAATATTTTAATTTTATTATTGGAGTAGGCTTTTGTAAATCCACTTTGAAAACAGCAATCCAATTTGATTTTAATTTAATATTTTAATTTTATTATTGGAGTAGGCTTTTGTAAATCCACTTTGAAAACAGCAATCCAATTTGATTTTAATTTAATATTTTAATTTTATTATTGGAGTATGCCTTTGTTAATCCTCTTTAAAAACAGCAATCCAATTTGATTTTAATTTAATATTTTAATTTTATTATTGGAGTATGCCTTTGTTAATCCACTTTGAAAACAGCAATCCAATTTGATTTTAATTTAATATTTTAATTTTATTATTGGAGTATGCCTTTGTTAATCCACTTTGAAAACAGCAATCCAATTTGATTTTAATTTAATATTTTAATTTTATTATTGGAGTATGCCTTTGTTAATCCACTTTGAAAACAGCAATCCAATTTGATTTTAATTTAATATTTTAATTTTATTATTGGAGTATGCCTTTGTTAATCCACTTTGAAACAGCAATCCAATTTGATTTTAATTTAATATTTTAATTTTATTATTGGAGTATGCCTTTGTTAATCCACTTTGAAAACAGCAATCCAATTTGATTTTAATTTAATATTTTAATTTTATTATTGGAGGTATGCCTTTGTTAATCCACTTTGAAAACAGCAATCCAATTTGATTTTAATTTAATATTCTAATTTTATTATTGGAGTATGCCTTTGTTAATCCACTTTGAAAACAGCAATCCAATTTGATTTTAATTTAATATTTTAATTTTATTATTGGAGTAGGCTTTTGTAAATCCACTTTGAAAACAGCAATCCAATTTGATTTTAATTTAATATTTTAATTTTATTATTGGAGTAGGCTTTTGTAAATCCACTTTGAAAACAGCAATCCAATTTGATTTTAATTTAATATTTTAATTTTATTATTGGAGTAGTCTTTTGTAAATCCACTTTGAAAACATCAATCCAATTTGATTTTAATTTAATATTTTAATTTTATTATTGGAGTAGGCTTTTGTAAATCCACTTTGAAAACAGCAATCCAATTTGATTTTAATTTAATATTTTAATTTTATTATTGGAGTATGCCTTTGTAAATCCACTTTGAAAATAGCAATTCAATTTGATTTTAATTTAATATTTTAATTTTATTATTGGAGTATGCCTTTGTTAATCCACTTTGAAAATAGCAATTCAATTTGATTTTAATTTAATATTTTAATTTTATTATTGGAGTATGCCTTTTTTAATCCACTTTAAAAACAGCAATCCAATTTGATTTTAATTTAATATTTTAATTATATTATTGGAGTATGCCTTTGTAAATCCACTTTGAAAATAGCAATTCAATTTGATTTTAATTTAATATTTTAATTTTATTATTGGAGTAGGCCTTTGTAAATCCACTTTGAAAACAGCAATCCAATTTGATTTTAATTTAATATTTTAATTTTATTATTGGAGTAGGCTTTTGTAAATCCACTTGGAAAACATCAATCCAATTTGATTTTAATTTAATATTTTAATTTTATTATTGGAGTAGGCTTTTGTAAATCCACTTTAAAAACAGGAATCCAATTTGATTTTAATTTAATATTTTAATTTTATTATTGGAGTATGCCTTTGTTAATCCACTTTGAAAACAGCAATCCAATTTGATTTTAATTTAATATTTTAATTTTATTATTGGAGTAGGCTTTTGTAAATCCACTTTGAAAACAGCAATCCAATTTGATTTTAATTTAATATTTTAATTTTATTATTGGAGTAGGCTTTTGTAAATCCACTTTGAAAACAGCAATCCAATTTGATTTTAATTTAATATTTTAATTTTATTATTGGAGTATGCCTTTGTAAATCCACTTTGAAAATAGCAATTCAATTTAAAATTAAAATACAAATATAAAATTATATTCATTGATGCACAACAAATGGTAAATATAAAATATTAAATTATATGGTAATAAATAGGTATGGTGAATCTATGAAGTGGATTTAAAGTGGATTTACAAAAGCCTACTCCAATAATAAAATTAAAATATTAAATTAAAATCAAATTGGATTGCTGTTTTCAAAGTGGATTTACAAAAGCTTACTCCAATAATAAAATTAAAATATTAAATTAAAATCAAATTGGATTGCTGTTTTTAAACTGGATTAACAAAGGCATACTCCAATAATAAAATTAAAATATTAAATTAAAATCAAATTGGATTGCTGTTTTTAAAGTGGATTAACAAAGGCATACTTTAATAATAAAATTAAAATATTAAATTAAAACCAAATTGGATTGCTGTTTTCAAAGTGGATTTACAAAAGCCTACTCCAATAATAAAATTAAAATATTAAATTAAAATCAAATTGGATTGCTGTTTTCAAAGTGGATTAACAAAGGCATACTCCAATAATAAAATTAAAATATTAAATTAATATTTTTATTAATATAATTTAATATTTTAATTTTATTATTGGAGTAGGCTTTTGTAAATCCACTTTGAAAATAGCAATCCAATTTGATTTTAATTTAATTTTATTATTGGAGTATGCCTTTGTTAATCCACTTTGAAAACAGCAATCCAATTTGTTTTTAATTTAATATTTTAATTTTATTATTGGAGTATGCCTTTGTAAATCCACTTCTAAAAATAGCAATTCAATTTAAAATTAAAATACAAATATTAAATTATATTCATTGATGCACAACTAATGGTAAATATAAAATATTAAATTATATGGTAATAAATAGGTATGGTGAATCCATGAAGTGGATTTAAAGTGGATTTACAAAAGCCAACTCCAATAATAAAATTAAAATATTAAATTAAAATCAAATTGGATTGCTGTTTTCAAAGTGGATTTACAAAAGCCTATTCGAATAATAAAATTAAAATATTAAATTAAAATCAAATTGGATTGCTGTTTTCAAAGTGGATTAACAAAGGCATACTCCAATAATAAAATTAAAATATTAAATTAAAATCAAATTGGATTGCTGTTTTTAAAGTGGATTTACAAAGGCATACTCCAATAATAAAATTAAAATATTAAATTAAAATCAAATTGGATTGCTGTTTTCAAAGTGGATTTACAAAAACCTACTCCAATAATAAAATTAAAATATTAAATTAAAATCAAATTGGATTGCTGTTTTTAAAGTGGATTAACAAAGGCATACTCCAATAATAAAATTAAAATATTAAATTAAAATCAAATTGGATTGCTGTTTTCAAAGTGGATTTACAAAGGCCTACTCCAATAATAAAATTAAAATATTAAATTAAAATCAAATTGGATTGCTGTTTTCAAAGTGGACTAACAAAAGCCTACTCCAATAATAAAATTAAAATATTAAATTAAAATCAAATTGGATTGCTGTTTTTAAAGTGGAATAACAAAGGCATACTCCAATAATAAAATTAAAATATTAAATTAAAATCAAATTGGATTGCTGTTTTCAAAGTGGATTTACAAAAGCCTACTCCAATAATAAAATTAAAATATTAAATTAAAATCAAATTGGATTGATGTTTTCAAAGTGGATTTACAAAAGCATACTCCAATAATAAAATTAAAATATTAAATTAAAATCAAATTGGATTGCTGTTTTCAAAGTGGATTTACAAAAGCCTACTCCAATAATTATATTAAAATATTAAATTAAAATCAAATTGGATTGCTCTTTTCAAAGTGGATTAAAAAAACCTACTCCAATAATAAAATTAAAATATTAAATTAAAATCAAATTGGATTGCTGTTTTCAAAGTGGATTTACAAAAGCCTACTCCAATAATAAAATTAAAATATTAAATTAAAATCAAATTGGATTTCTGTTTTCAAAGTGGATTAACAAAGGCATACTCCAATAATAAAATTAAAATATTAAATTAAAATCAAATTGGATTGCTGTTTTCAAAGTGGATTAACAAAGTCATACTCCAATAATAAAATTAAAATATTAAATTAAAATCAAATTGGATTGCTGTTTTCAAAGTGGATTTTCAAAAGCCTACTCCAATAATAAAATTAAAATATTAAATTAAAATCAAATTGGATTGCTGTTTTCAAAGTGGATTAACAAAGGCATACTCCAATAATAAAATTAAAATATTAAATTAAAATCAAATTGGATTGCTGTTTTCAAAGTGGATTAACAAAGGCATACTCCAATAATAAAATTAAAATATTAAATTAAAATCAAATTGGATTGCTGTTTTCAAAGTGGATTAACAAAGGCATACTCCAATAATAAAATTAAAATATTAAATTAAAATCAAATTGGATTGCTGTTTTCAAAGTGGATTAACAAAGGCATACTCCAATAATAAAATTAAAATATTAAATTAAAATCAAATTGGATTGCTGTTTTCAAAGTGGATTTACAAAGGCATACCCCAATAATAAAATTAAAATATTAAATTAAAATCAAATTGGATTGCTGTTTTCAAAGTGGATTAACAAAGGCATACTCCAATAATAAAATTAAAATATTAAATTAAAATCAAATTGGATTGATGTTTTTAAAGTGGATTAACAAAGGCATACTCCAATAATAAAATTAAAATATTAAATTAAAATAAAAATGAATTGCTATTTTCAAAGTGGATTTACAAAGGCATACTCCAATAATAAAATTAAAATATTAAATTAAAATCAAATTGGATTGCTGTTTTCAAAGTGGATTAACAAAGGCCTACTCCAATAATAAAATTAAAATATTAAATTAAAATCAAATTGGATTGCTGTTTTTAAAGTGGATTTACAAAGGCATACTCCAATAATAAAATTAAAATATTAAATTAAAATCAAATTGGATTACTGTTTTCAAAGTGGATTAACAAAAGCCTACTCCAATAATAAAATTAAAATATTAAATTAAAATCAAATTGGATTGCTGTTTTTAAACTGGATTAACAAAGGCATACTCCAATAATAAAATTAAAATATTAAATTAAAATCAAATTGAATTCCTATTTTCAAAGTGGATTTACAAAGGCATACTCCAATAATAAAATTAAAATATTAAATTAAAATAAAATTGGATTGCTGTTTTCAAAGTGGATTAACAAAGGCATACTCCAATAATAAAATTAAAATATTAAATTAAAATCAAATTGGATTGCTGTTTTTAAAGTGGATTTACAAAAGCCTACTCCAATAATAAAATTAAAATATTAAATTAAAATCAAATTGGATTGATGTTTTCAAAGTGGATTTACAAAAGCCTACTCCAATAATAAAATTAAAATATTAAATTAAAATCAAATTGGATTGCTGTTTTCAAAGTGGATTTACAAAAGCCTACTCCAATAATAAAATTAAAATATTAAATTAAAATCAAATTGGATTGCTGTTTTCAAAGTGGATTTACAAAAGCCTACTCGAATAATAAAATTAAAATATTAAATTAAAATCAAATTGGATTGCTGTTTTCAAAGTGGATTAACAAAGGCATACTCCAATAATAAAATTAAAATATTAAATTAAAATCAAATTGGATTGCTGTTTTTAAAGAGGATTTACAAAGGCATACTCCAATAATAAAATTAAAATATTAAATTAAAATCAAATTGGATTGCTGTTTTTAAAGTGGATTTACAAAAACCTACTCCAATAATAAAATTAAAATATTAAATTAAAATCAAATTGGATTGCTGTTTTTAAAGTGGATTAACAAAGGCATACTCCAATAATAAAATTAAAATATTAAATTAAAATCAAATTGGATTGCTGTTTTCAAAGTGGATTTACAAAGGCCTACTCCAATAATAAAATTAAAATATTAAATTAAAATCAAATTGGATTGCTGTTTTTAAAGTGGATTTACAAAGGCATACTCCAATAATAAAATTAAAATATTAAATTAAAATCAAATTGGATTGCTGTTTTCAAAGTGGATTTACAAAAACCTACTCCAATAATAAAATTAAAATATTAAATTAAAATCAAATTGGATTGCTGTTTTTAAAGTGGATTAACAAAGGCATACTCCAATAATAAAATTAAAATATTAAATTAAAATCAAATTGGATTGCTGTTTTCAAAGTGGATTTACAAAGGCCTACTCCAATAATAAAATTAAAATATTAAATTAAAATCAAATTGGATTGCTCTTTTAAAAGTGGATTAAAAAAAGCCTACTCCAATAATAAAATTAAAATATTAAATTAAAATCAAATTGGATTGCTGTTTTCAAAGTGGATTTACAAAAGCCTACTCCAATAATAAAATTAAAATATTAAATTAAAATCAAATTGGATTTCTGTTTTCAAAGTGGATTAACAAAGGCATACTCCAATAATAAAATTAAAATATTAAATTAAAATCAAATTGGATTGCTGTTTTCAAAGTGGATTTACAAAGTCATACTCCAATAATAAAATTAAAATATTAAATTAAAATCAAATTGGATTGCTGTTTTCAAAGTGGATTTTCAAAAGCCTACTCCAATAATAAAATTAAAATATTAAATTAAAATCAAATTGGATTGCTGTTTTCAAAGTGGATTAACAAAGGCATACTCCAATAATAAAATTAAAATATTAAATTAAAATCAAATTGGATTGCTGTTTTCAAAGTGGATTAACAAAGGCATACTCCAATAATAAAATTAAAATATTAAATTAAAATCAAATTGGATTGCTGTTTTCAAAGTGGATTAACAAAGGCATACTCCAATAATAAAATTAAAATATTAAATTAAAATCAAATTGGATTGCTGTTTTCAAAGTGGATTTACAAAGGCATACCCCAATAATAAAATTAAAATATTAAATTAAAATCAAATTGGATTGCTGTTTTCAAAGTGGATTAACAAAGGCATACTCCAATAATAAAATTAAAATATTAAATTAAAATCAAATTGGATTGATGTTTTTAAAGTGGATTAACAAAGGCATACTCCAATAATAAAATTAAAATATTAAATTAAAATAAAAATGAATTGCTATTTTCAAAGTGGATTTACAAAGGCATACTCCAATAATAAAATTAAAATATTAAATTAAAATCAAATTGGATTGCTGTTTTCAAAGTGGATTTTCAAAAGCCTACTCCAATAATAAAATTAAAATATTAAATTAAAATCAAATTGGATTGCTGTTTTCAAAGTGGATTAACAAAGGCATACTCCAATAATAAAATTAAAATATTAAATTAAAATCAAATTGGATTGCTGTTTTCAAAGTGGATTAACAAAGGCATACTCCAATAATAAAATTAAAATATTAAATTAAAATCAAATTGGATTGCTGTTTTCAAAGTGGATTAACAAAGGCATACTCCAATAATAAAATTAAAATATTAAATTAAAATCAAATTGGATTGCTGTTTTCAAAGTGGATTAACAAAGGCATACTCCAATAATAAAATTAAAATATTAAATTAAAATCAAATTGGATTGCTGTTTTCAAAGTGGATTTACAAAGGCATACCCCAATAATAAAATTAAAATATTAAATTAAAATCAAATGGGATTGCTGTTTTCAAAGTGGATTAACAAAGGCATACTCCAATAATAAAATTAAAATATTAAATTAAAATCAAATTGGATTGATGTTTTTAAAGTGGATTAACAAAGGCATACTCCAATAATAAAATTAAAATATTAAATTAAAATAAAAATGAATTGCTATTTTCAAAGTGGATTTTCAAAGGCATACTCCAATAATAAAATTAAAATATTAAATTAAAATCAAATTGGATTGCTGTTTTCAAAGTGGATTAACAAAGGCCTACTCCAATAATAAAATTAAAATATTAAATTAAAATCAAATTGGATTGCTGTTTTTAAAGTGGATTTACAAAGGCATACTCCAATAATAAAATTAAAATATTAAATTAAAATCAAATTGGATTACTGTTTTCAAAGTGGATTAACAAAAGCCTACTCCAATAATAAAATTAAAATATTAAATTAAAATCAAATTGGATTGCTGTTTTCAAAGTGGATTAACAAAGGCATACTCCAATAATAAAATTAAAATATTAAATTAAAATCAAATTGAATTGCTATTTTCAAAGTGGATTTACAAAGGCATACTCCAATAATAAAATTAAAATATTAAATTAAAATCAAATTGGATTGCTGTTTTCAAAGTGGATTAACAAAGGCCTACTCCAATAATAAAATTAAAATATTAAATTAAAATCAAATTGGATTGCTGTTTTTAAAGTGGATTAACAAAGGCATACTCCAATAATAAAATTAAAATATTAAATTAAAATCAAATTGAATTGCTATTTTCAAAGTGGATTTACAAAGGCATACTCCAATAATAAAATTAAAATATTAAATTAAAATCAAATTGGATTGCTGTTTTCAAAGTGGATTTACAAAAGCCTACTCCAATAATAAAATTAAAATATTAAATTAAAATCAAATTGGATTGCTGTTTTTAAAGTGGATTAACAAAAGCTTACTCCAATAATAAAATTAAAATATTAAATTAAAATCAAATTGGATTGATGTTTTCAAAGTGGATTTACAAAAGCCTACTCCAATAATAAAATTAAAATATTAAATTAAAATCAAATTGGATTGCTGTTTTCAAAGTGGATTTACAAAAGCCTACTCCAATAATAAAATTAAAATATTAAATTAAAATCAAATTGGATTGCTGTTTTCAAAGTGGATTAACAAAAGCCTACTCCAATAATAAAATTAAAATATTAAATTAAAATCAAATTGGATTGCTGTTTTTAAAGTGGATTTACAAAGGCATACTCCAATAATAAAATTAAAATATTAAATTAAAATCAAATTGGATTGATGTTTTCAAAGTAGATTAACAAAGGCATACTCCAATAATAAATTAAAATATTAAATTAAAATCAAATTGGATTCCTGTTTTTAAAGTGGATTTACAAAAGCCTACTCCAATAATAAAATAAAAATATTAAATTAAAATCAAAAATACTCATGTATTGTGCAATCCATGAAATTATATTATTTCATGGATCCACAAAAATACGACATGATCCACTTTATATCATAAAATCCACTTTGAAAACAGCAATCCAATTTGATTTTAATTTAATATTTTAATTTTATTATTGGAGTATGCCTTTGTAAATTCACTTTAAAAACAGCAATCCAATTTGATTTTAATTTAATATTTTAATTTTATTATTGGAGTAGGCTTTTGTAAATCCACTTTGAAAACAGCAATCCAATTTGATTTTAATTTAATATTTTAATTTTATTATTTGAGTATGCCTTTGTAAATCCACTTTAAAAACAGCAATCCAATTTGATTTTAATTTAATATTTTAATTTTATTATTGGAGTATGCCTTTGTTAATCCACTTTGAAAACAGCAATCCAATTTTATTTTAATTTAATATTTTAATTTTATTATTGGAGTAAGCCTTTGTTAATCCACTTTAAAAACAGCAATCCAATTTGATTTTAATTTAATATTTTAATTTTATTATTGGAGTAGGCTTTTGTTAATCCACTTTGAAAACAGCAATCCAATTTGATTTTAATTTAATATTTAAATTTTATTATTGGAGTAGGCCTTTGTAAATCCCCTTTGAAAACAGCAATCCAATTTGATTTTAATTTAATATTTTAATTTTATTATTGGAGTATGCCTTTGTTAATCCACTTTGAAAACAGCAATCCAATTTGATTTTAATTTAATATTTTAATTTTATTATTGGAGTATGCTTTTGTAAATCCACTTTGAAAACAGCAATCCAATTTGATTTTAATTTAATGTTTTAATTTTATTATTGGAGTATGCCTTTGTAAATCCACTTTAAAAACAGCAATCCAATTTGATTTTAATTTAATATTTTAATTTTATTATTGGAGTATGCCTTTGTAAATCCACTTTAAAAACAGCAATCCAATTTGATTTTAATTTAATATTTTAATTTTACTATTGGGGTATGCCTTTGTTAATCCACTTTGAAAACAGCAATCCAATTTGATTTTAATTTAATATTTTAATTTTATTATTGGAGTATGCCTTTGTTAATCCACTTTGAAAACAGCAATCCAATTTGATTTTAATTTAATATTTTAATTTTATTATTGGAGTAGGCCTTTGTAAATCCACTTTGAAAACAGCAATCCAATTTGATTTTAATTTAATATTTTAATTTTATTATTGGAGTATGCCTTTGTTAATCCACTTTAAAAACAGCAATCCAATTTGATTTTAATTTAATATTTTAATTTTATTATTGGAGTATGCCTTTGTAAATCCACTTTAAAAACAGCAATCCAATTTGATTTTAATTTAATATTTTAATTTTATTATTGGGGTATGCCTTTGTTAATCCACTTTGAAAACAGCAATCCAATTTGATTTTAATTTAATATTTTAATTTTATTATTGGAGTAGGCTTTTGTAAATCCACTTTAAAAACAGCAATTCAATTTGATTTTAATTTAATATTTTAATTTTATTATTGGAGTAGGCTTTTGTAAATCCACTTTGAAAACATCAATCCAATTTGATTTTAATTTAATATTTTAATTTTATTATTGGAGTATGCCTTTGTAAATCCACTTTAAAAACAGCAATCCAATTTGATTTTAATTTAATATTTTAATTTTATTATTGGAGTAGGCTTTTGTAAATCTACTTTAAAAACAGCAATCCAATTTGATTTTAATTTAATATTTTAATTTTATTATTGGAGTAGGCTTTTGTAAATCCACTTTGAAAACATCAATCCAATTTGATTTTAATTTAATATTTTAATTTTATTATTGGAGTAGGCCTTTGTAAATCCACTTTAAAAACAGCAATCCAATTTGATTTTAATTTAATATTTTAATTTTATTATTGGAGTATGCCTTTGTTAATCCACTTTGAAAACAGCAATCCAATTTGATTTTAATTTAATATTTTAATTTTATTATTGAAGTAGGCTTTTGTAAATCCACTTTGAAAACAGCAATCCAATTTGATTTTAATTTAATATTTTAATTTTATTATTGGAGTATGCCTTTGTTAATCCACTTTAAAAACAGCAATCCAATTTGATTTTAATTTAATATTTTAATTTTATTATTGGAGTATGCCTTTGTTAATCCACTTTAAAAACAGCAATCCAATTTGATTTTAATTTAATATTTTAATTTTATTATTGGTGTAGGCTTTTGTAAATCCACTTTGAAAACAGCAATCCAATTTGATTTTAGTTTAATATTTTAATTTTATTATTGGAGTAGGCTTTTGTAAATCCACTTTGAAAACAGCAATCCAATTTGATTTTAATTTAATATTTTAATTTTATTATTGGAGTAGTCTTTTGTAAATCCACTTTGAAAACATCAATCCAATTTGATTTTAATTTAATATTTTAGTTTTATTATTGGAGTAGGCTTTTGTAAATCCACTTTAAAAACAGCAATCCAATTTGATTTTAATTTAATATTTTAATTTTATTATTGGAGTATGCCTTTGTTAATCCACTTTGAAAACAGCAATCCAATTTGATTTTAATTTAATATTTTAATTTTATTATTGGAGTAGGCTTTTGTAAATCCACTTTGAAAACAGCAATCCAATTTGATTTTAATTTAATATTTTAATTTTATTATTGGAGTAGGCTTTTGTAAATCCACTTTGAAAACAGCAATCCAGTTTGATTTTAATTTAATATTTTAATTTTATTATTGGAGTATGCCTTTGTAAATCCACTTTAAAAACAGCAATCCAATTTGATTTTAATTTAATATTTTAATTTTATTATTGGAGTATGCCTTTGTTAATCCACTTTGAAAACAGCAATCCAATTTGATTTTAATTTAATATTTTAATTTTATTATTGGAGTATGCCTTTGTTAATCCACTTTGAAAACAGCAATCCAATTTGGTTTTAATTTAATATTTTAATTTTATTATTGGAGTAGGCTTTTGTAAATCCACTTTGAAAACAGCAATCCAATTTGATTTTAATTTAATATTTTAATTTTATTATTGAAGTATGCCTTTGTAAATCCACTTTAAAAACAGCAATCCAATTTGATTTTAATTTAATATTTTAATTTTATTACTGGAGTATGCCTTTGTTAATCCACTTTGAAAACAGCAATCCAATTTGATTTTAATTTAATATTTTAATTTTATTATTGGAGTATGCCTTTGTTAATCCACTTTGAAAACAGCAATCCAATTTGATTTTAATTTAATATTTTAATTTTATTATTGGGGTATGCCTTTGTTAATCCACTTTGAAAACAGCAATCCAATTTGATTTTAATTTAATATTCTAATTTTATTATTGGAGTATGCCTTTGTTAATCCACTTTGAAAACAGCAATCCAATTTGATTTTAATTTAATATTTTAATTTTATTTTTGGAGTAGGCTTTTGTAAATCCACTTTGAAAACAGCAATCCAATTTGATTTTAATTTAATATTTTAATTTTATTATTGGAGTAGGCTTTTGTAAATCCACTTTGAAAACAGCAATCCAATTTGATTTTAATTTAATATTTTAATTTTATTATTGGAGTAGGCTTTTGTAAATCCACTTTGAAAACAGCAATCCAATTTGATTTTAATTTAATATTTTAATTTTATTATTGGAGTAGTCTTTTGTAAATCCACTTTGAAAACATCAATACAATTTGATTTTAATTTAATATTTTAATTTTATTATTGGAGTAGGCTTTTGTAAATCCACTTTAAAAACAGGAATCCAATTTGATTTTAATTTAATATTTTAATTTTATTATTGGAGTATGCCTTTGTTAATCCACTTTGAAAACAGCATTCCAATTTGATTTTTATTTAATATTTTAATTTTATTATTGGGGTATGCCTTTGTTAATCCACTTTGAAAACAGCAATCCAATTTGATTTTAATTTAATATTCTAATTTTATTATTGGAGTATGCCTTTGTTAATCCACTTTGAAAACAGCAATCCAATTTGATTTTAATTTAATATTTTAATTTTATTATTGGAGTAGGCTTTTGTAAATCCACTTTGAAAACAGCAATCCAATTTGATTTTAATTTAATATTTTAGTTTTATTATTGGAGTAGGCTTTTGTAAATCCACTTTGAAAACAGCAATCCAATTTGATTTTAATTTAATATTTTAATTTTATTATTGGAGTAGTCTTTTGTAAATCCACTTTGAAAACAGCAATCCAATTTGATTTTAATTTAATATTTTAATTTTATTATTGGAGTATGCTTTTGTAAATCCACTTTGAAAACAGCAATCCAATTTGATTTTAATTTAATATTTTAATTTTATTATTGGAGTATGCTTTTGTAAATACACTTTGAAAACAGCAATCCAATTTGATTTTAATTTAATATTTTAATTTTATTATTGGAGTAGGCTTTTGTAAATCCACTTTGAAAACAGCAATCCAATTTGATTTTAATTTAATATTTTAATTTTATTATTGGAGTATGCCTTTGTTAATCCACTTTGAAAACAGCAATCCAATTTGATTTTAATTTAATATTTTAATTTTATTATTGGAGTATGCTTTTGTAAATCCACTTTAAAAACAGCAATCCAATTTGATTTTAATTTAATATTTTAATTTTATTATTGGAGTAGGCTTTTGTAAATCCACTTTGAAAACAGCAATCCAATTTGATTTTAATTTAATATTTTAATTTTATTATTGGAGTAGGCTTTTGTAAATCCACTTTGAAAACATCAATCCAATTTTATTTTAATTTAATATTTTAATTTTATTATTGGAGTAGGCTTTTGTAAATCCACTTTAAAAACAGCAATCCAATTTGATTTTAATTTAATATTTTAATTTTATTATTGAAGTAGGCTTTTGTTAATCCACTTTGAAAACAGCAATCCAATTTGATTTTAATTTAATATTTTAATTTTATTATTGGAGTATGCCTTTGTAAATCCACTTTGAAAACAGCAATCCAATTTGATTTTAATTTAATATTTTAATTTTATTATTGGAGTATGCCTTTGTTAATCCACTTTGAAAACAGCAATCCAATTTGATTTTAATTTAATATTTTAATTTTATTATTGGAGTATGCCTTTGTTAATCCACTTTGAAAACAGCAATCCAATTTGATTTTAATTTAATATTTTAATTTTATTATTGGAGTAGGCTTTTGTAAATCCACTTTGAAAACAGCAATCCAATTTGATTTTAATTTAATATTTTAATTTTATTATTGGAGTATGCCTTTGTAAATCCACTTTAAAAACAGCAATCCAATTTGATTTTAATTTAATATTTTAATTTTATTATTGGAGTAGGCTTTTGTAAATCCACTTTGAAAACAGCAATCCAATTTGATTTTAATTTAATATTTTAATTTTATTATTGGAGTATGCCTTTGTTAATCCACTTTGAAAACAGCAATCCAATTTGATTTTAATTTAATATTTTAATTTTATTATTGGGATATGCCTTTGTTAATCCCCTTTGAAAACAGCAATCCAATTTGATTTTAATTTAATATTTTAATTTTATTATTGGAGTATGCCTTTGTTAATCCACTTTGAAAACAGCAATCCAATTTGATTTTAATTTAATATTTTAATTTTATTATTGGAGTAGGCTTTTGTAAATCCACTTTGAAAACAGCAATCCAATTTGATTTTAATTTAATATTTTAATTTTATTATTGGAGTAGGCTTTTGTAAATCCACTTTGAAAACAGCAATCCAATTTGATTTTAATTTAATATTTTAATTTTATTATTGGAGTAGGCTTTTGTAAATCCACTTTGAAAACAGCAATCCAATTTGATTTTAATTTAATATTTTAATTTTATTATTGGAGTAGGCTTTTGTAAATCCACTTTAAAAACAGGAATCCAATTTGATTTTAATTTAATATTTTAATTTTATTATTGGAGTAGGCTTTTGTAAATCCACTTTGAAAACAGCAATCCAATTTGATTTTAATTTAATATTTTAATTTTATTATTGGAGTAGGCTTTTGTAAATCCACTTTGAAAACAGCAATCCAATTTGATTTTAATTTAATATTTTAATTTTATTATTGGAGTAGGCTTTTGTAAATCCACTTTGAAAACAGCAATCCAATTTGATTTTAATTTAATATTTTAATTTTATTATTGGAGTAGGCTTTTGTAAATCCACTTTGAAAACAGCAATCCAATTTGATTTTAATTTAATATTTTAATTTTATTATTGGAGTAGGCTTTTGTAAATCCACTTTGAAAACAGCAATCCAATTTGATTTTAATTTAATATTTTAATTTTATTATTGGAGTAGTCTTTTGTAAATCCACTTTGAAAACATCAATACAATTTGATTTTAATTTAATATTTTAATTTTATTATTGGAGTAGGCTTTTGTAAATCCACTTTAAAAACAGGAATCCAATTTGATTTTAATTTAATATTTTAATTTTATTATTGGAGTATTCCTTTGTTAATCCACTTTGAAAACAGCATTCCAATTTGATTTTTATTTAATATTTTAATTTTATTATTGGGGTATGCCTTTGTTAATCCACTTTGAAAACAGCAATCCAATTTGATTTTAATTTAATATTCTAATTTTATTATTGGAGTATGCCTTTGTTAATCCACTTTGAAAACAGCAATCCAATTTGATTTTAATTTAATATTTTAATTTTATTATTGGAGTAGGCTTTTGTAAATCCACTTTGAAAACAGCAATACAATTTGATTTTAATTTAATATTTTAATTTTATTATTGGAGTAGGCTTTTGTAAATCCACTTTGAAAACAGCAATCCAATTTGATTTTAATTTAATATTTTAATTTTATTATTGGAGTATGCCTTTGTAAATCCACTTTAAAAACAGCAATCCAATTTGATTTTAATTTAATATTTTAATTTTATTATTGGAGTAGGCTTTTGTAAATCCACTTTGAAAACAGCAATCCAATTTGATTTTAATTTAATATTTTAATTTTATTATTGGAGTATGCCTTTGTTAATCCACTTTGAAAACAGCAATCCAATTTGATTTTAATTTAATATTTTAATTTTATTATTGGGATATGCCTTTGTTAATCCCCTTTGAAAACAGCAATCCAATTTGATTTTAATTTAATATTTTAATTTTATTATTGGAGTATGCCTTTGTTAATCCACTTTGAAAACAGCAATCCAATTTGATTTTAATTTAATATTTTAATTTTATTATTGGAGTAGGCTTTTGTAAATCCACTTTGAAAACAGCAATCCAATTTGATTTTAATTTAATATTTTAATTTTATTATTGGAGTAGGCTTTTGTAAATCCACTTTGAAAACAGCAATCCAATTTGATTTTAATTTAATATTTTAATTTTATTATTGGAGTAGGCTTTTGTAAATCCACTTTGAAAACAGCAATCCAATTTGATTTTAATTTAATATTTTAATTTTATTATTGGAGTAGGCTTTTGTAAATCCACTTTAAAAACAGGAATCCAATTTGATTTTAATTTAATATTTTAATTTTATTATTGGAGTAGGCTTTTGTAAATCCACTTTGAAAACAGCAATCCAATTTGATTTTAATTTAATATTTTAATTTTATTATTGGAGTAGGCTTTTGTAAATCCACTTTGAAAACAGCAATCCAATTTGATTTTAATTTAATATTTTAATTTTATTATTGGAGTAGGCTTTTGTAAATCCACTTTGAAAACAGCAATCCAATTTGATTTTAATTTAATATTTTAATTTTATTATTGGAGTAGGCTTTTGTAAATCCACTTTGAAAACAGCAATCCAATTTGATTTTAATTTAATATTTTAATTTTATTATTGGAGTAGGCTTTTGTAAATCCACTTTGAAAACAGCAATCCAATTTGATTTTAATTTAATATTTTAATTTTATTATTGGAGTAGTCTTTTGTAAATCCACTTTGAAAACATCAATACAATTTGATTTTAATTTAATATTTTAATTTTATTATTGGAGTAGGCTTTTGTAAATCCACTTTAAAAACAGGAATCCAATTTGATTTTAATTTAATATTTTAATTTTATTATTGGAGTATGCCTTTGTTAATCCACTTTGAAAACAGCATTCCAATTTGATTTTTATTTAATATTTTAATTTTATTATTGGGGTATGCCTTTGTTAATCCACTTTGAAAACAGCAATCCAATTTGATTTTAATTTAATATTCTAATTTTATTATTGGAGTATGCCTTTGTTAATCCACTTTGAAAACAGCAATCCAATTTGATTTTAATTTAATATTTTAATTTTATTATTGGAGTAGGCTTTTGTAAATCCACTTTGAAAACAGCAATCCAATTTGATTTTAATTTAATATTTTAGTTTTATTATTGGAGTAGGCTTTTGTAAATCCACTTTGAAAACAGCAATCCAATTTGATTTTAATTTAATATTTTAATTTTATTATTGGAGTAGTCTTTTGTAAATCCACTTTGAAAACAGCAATCCAATTTGATTTTAATTTAATATTTTAATTTTATTATTGGAGTATGCTTTTGTAAATCCACTTTGAAAACAGCAATCCAATTTGATTTTAATTTAATATTTTAATTTTATTATTGGAGTATGCTTTTGTAAATCCACTTTGAAAACAGCAATCCTATTTGATTTTAATTTAATATTTTAATTTTATTATTGGAGTAGGCTTTTGTAAATCCACTTTGAAAACAGCAATCCAATTTGATTTTAATTTAATATTTTAATTTTATTATTGGAGTATGCCTTTGTTAATCCACTTTGAAAACAGCAATCCAATTTGATTTTAATTTAATATTTTAATTTTATTATTGGAGTATGCTTTTGTAAATCCACTTTAAAAACAGCAATCCAATTTGATTTTAATTTAATATTTTAATTTTATTATTGGAGTAGGCTTTTGTAAATCCACTTTAAAAACAGCAATCCAATTTGATTTTAATTTAATATTTTAATTTTATTATTGGAGTAGGCTTTTGTAAATCCACTTTGAAAACATCAATCCAATTTTATTTTAATTTAATATTTTAATTTTATTATTGGAGTAGGCTTTTGTAAATCCACTTTAAAAACAGCAATCCAATTTGATTTTAATTTAATATTTTAATTTTATTATTGGAGTATGCCTTTGTTAATCCACTTTGAAAACAGCAATCCAATTTGATTTTAATCTAATATTTTAATTTTATTATTGGAGTATGCCTTTGTTAATCCACTTTGAAAACAGCAATCCAATTTGATTTTAATTTAATATTTTAATTTTATTATTGGAGTATGCCTTTGTTAATCCACTTTGAAAACAGCAATCCAATTTGATTTTAATTTAATATTTAAATTTTATTATTGGAGTAGGCTTTTGTAAATCCACTTTGAAAACAGCAATCCAATTTGATTTTAATTTAATATTTTAATTTTATTATTGGAGTATGCCTTTGTAAATCCACTTTAAAAACAGCAATCCAATTTGATTTTAATTTAATATTTTAATTTTATTATTGGAGTAGGCTTTTGTAAATCCACTTTGAAAACAGCAATCCAATTTGATTTTAATTTAATATTTTAATTTTATTATTGGAGTATGCCTTTGTTAATCCACTTTGAAAACAGCAATCCAATTTGATTTTAATTTAATATTTTAATTTTATTATTGGGATATGCCTTTGTTAATCCACTTTGAAAACAGCAATCCAATTTGATTTTAATTTAATATTTTAATTTTATTATTGGAGTATGCCTTTGTTAATCCACTTTGAAAACAGCAATCCAATTTGATTTTAATTTAATATTTTAATTTTATTATTGGAGTATGCCTTTGTTAATCCACTTTGAAAACAGCAATCCAATTTGATTTTAATTTAATATTTTAATTTTATTATTGGAGTAGGCTTTTGTAAATCCACTTTGAAAACAGCAATCCAATTTGATTTTAATTTAATATTTTAATTTTATTATTGGAGTATGCCTTTGTAAATCCACTTTAAAAACAGCAATCCAATTTGATTTTAATTTAATATTTTAATTTTATTATTGGAGTAGGCTTTTGTAAATCCACTTTGAAAACAGCAATCCAATTTGATTTTAATTTAATATTTTAATTTTATTATTGGAGTATGCCTTTGTTAATCCACTTTGAAAACAGCAATCCAATTTGATTTTAATTTAATATTTTAATTTTATTATTGGGATATGCCTTTGTTAATCCCCTTTGAAAACAGCAATCCAATTTGATTTTAATTTAATATTTTAATTTTATTATTGGAGTATGCCTTTGTTAATCCACTTTGAAAACAGCAATCCAATTTGATTTTAATTTAATATTTTAATTTTATTATTGGAGTAGGCTTTTGTAAATCCACTTTGAAAACAGCAATCCAATTTGATTTTAATTTAATATTTTAATTTTATTATTGGAGTAGGCTTTTGTAAATCCACTTTGAAAACAGCAATCCAATTTGATTTTAATTTAATATTTTAATTTTATTATTGGAGTAGGCTTTTGTAAATCCACTTTAAAAACAGGAATCCAATTTGATTTTAATTTAATATTTTAATTTTATTATTGGAGTAGGCTTTTGTAAATCCACTTTGAAAACAGCAATCCAATTTGATTTTAATTTAATATTTTAATTTTATTATTGGAGTAGGCTTTTGTAAATCCACTTTGAAAACAGCAATCCAATTTGATTTTAATTTAATATTTTAATTTTATTATTGGAGTAGGCTTTTGTAAATCCACTTTGAAAACAGCAATCCAATTTGATTTTAATTTAATATTTTAATTTTATTATTGGAGTAGGCTTTTGTAAATCCACTTTGAAAACAGCAATCCAATTTGATTTTAATTTAATATTTTAATTTTATTATTGGAGTAGGCTTTTGTAAATCCACTTTGAAAACAGCAATCCAATTTGATTTTAATTTAATATTTTAATTTTATTATTGGAGTAGTCTTTTGTAAATCCACTTTGAAAACATCAATACAATTTGATTTTAATTTAATATTTTAATTTTATTATTGGAGTAGGCTTTTGTAAATCCACTTTAAAAACAGGAATCCAATTTGATTTTAATTTAATATTTTAGTTTTATTATTGGAGTATGCCTTTGTTAATCCACTTTGAAAACAGCAATCCAATTTGATTTTAATTTAATATTTTAATTTTATTATTGGGATATGCCTTTGTTAATCCCCTTTGAAAACAGCAATCCAATTTGATTTTAATTTAATATTTTAATTTTATTATTGGAGTATGCCTTTGTTAATCCACTTTGAAAACAGCAATCCAATTTGATTTTAATTTAATATTTTAATTTTATTATTGGAGTAGGCTTTTGTAAATCCACTTTGAAAACAGCAATCCAATTTGATTTTAATTTAATATTTTAATTTTATTATTGGAGTAGGCTTTTGTAAATCCACTTTGAAAACAGCAATCCAATTTGATTTTAATTTAATATTTTAATTTTATTATTGGAGTAGGCTTTTGTAAATCCACTTTGAAAACAGCAATCCAATTTGATTTTAATTTAATATTTTAATTTTATTATTGGAGTAGGCTTTTGTAAATCCACTTTAAAAACAGGAATCCAATTTGATTTTAATTTAATATTTTAATTTTATTATTGGAGTAGGCTTTTGTAAATCCACTTTGAAAACAGCAATCCAATTTGATTTTAATTTAATATTTTAATTTTATTATTGGAGTAGGCTTTTGTAAATCCACTTTGAAAACAGCAATCCAATTTGATTTTAATTTAATATTTTAATTTTATTATTGGAGTAGGCTTTTGTAAATCCACTTTGAAAACAGCAATCCAATTTGATTTTAATTTAATATTTTAATTTTATTATTGGAGTATGCCTTTGTTAATCCACTTTGAAAACAGCAATCCAATTTGATTTTAATTTAATATTTTAATTTTATTATTGGGATATGCCTTTGTTAATCCCCTTTGAAAACAGCAATCCAATTTGATTTTAATTTAATATTTTAATTTTATTATTGGAGTATGCCTTTGTTAATCCACTTTGAAAACAGCAATCCAATTTGATTTTAATTTAATATTTTAATTTTATTATTGGAGTAGGCTTTTGTAAATCCACTTTGAAAACAGCAATCCAATTTGATTTTAATTTAATATTTTAATTTTATTATTGGAGTAGGCTTTTGTAAATCCACTTTGAAAACAGCAATCCAATTTGATTTTAATTTAATATTTTAATTTTATTATTGGAGTAGGCTTTTGTAAATCCACTTTGAAAACAGCAATCCAATTTGATTTTAATTTAATATTTTAATTTTATTATTGGAGTAGGCTTTTGTAAATCCACTTTGAAAACAGCAATCCAATTTGATTTTAATTTAATATTTTAATTTTATTATTGGAGTAGGCTTTTGTAAATCCACTTTGAAAACATCAATCCAATTTTATTTTAATTTAATATTTTAATTTTATTATTGGAGTAGGCTTTTGTAAATCCACTTTAAAAACAGCAATCCAATTTGATTTTAATTTAATATTTTAATTTTATTATTGGAGTAGGCTTTTGTAAATCCACTTTGAAAACATCAATCCAATTTGATTTTAATTTAATATTTTAGTTTTATTATTGGAGTAGGCTTTTGTAAATCCACTTTAAAAACAGCAATCCAATTTGATTTTAATTTAATATTTTAATTTTATTATTGGAGTATGCCTTTGTTAATCCACTTTGAAAACAGCAATCCAATTTGATTTTAATTTAATATTTTAATTTTATTATTGGAGTAGGCTTTTGTAAATCCACTTTGAAAACAGCAATCCAATTTGATTTTAATTTAATATTTTAATTTTATTATTGGAGTAGGCTTTTGTAAATCCACTTTGAAAACAGCAATCCAATTTGATTTTAATTTAATATTTTAATTTTATTATTGGAGTAGTCTTTTGTAAATCCACTTTGAAAACAGCAATCCAATTTGATTTTAATTTAATATTTTAATTTTATTATTGGAGTATGCTTTTGTAAATCCACTTTGAAAACAGCAATCCAATTTGATTTTAATTTAATATTTTAATTTTATTATTGGAGTATGCTTTTGTAAATCCACTTTGAAAACAGCAATCCAATTTGATTTTAATTTAATATTTTAATTTTATTATTGGAGTAGGCTTTTGTAAATCCACTTTGAAAACAGCAATCCAATTTGATTTTAATTTAATATTTTAATTTTATTATTGGAGTATGCCTTTGTTAATCCACTTTGAAAACAGCAATCCAATTTGATTTTAATTTAATATTTTAATTTTATTATTGGAGTATGCTTTTGTAAATCCACTTTAAAAACAGCAATCCAATTTGATTTTAATTTAATATTTTAATTTTATTATTGGAGTAGGCTTTTGTAAATCCACTTTGAAAACAGCAATCCAATTTGATTTTAATTTAATATTTTAATTTTATTATTGGAGTAGGCTTTTGTAAATCCACTTTGAAAACATCAATCCAATTTTATTTTAATTTAATATTTTAATTTTATTATTGGAGTAGGCTTTTGTAAATCCACTTTAAAAACAGCAATCCAATTTGATTTTAATTTAATATTTTAATTTTATTATTGGAGTATGCCTTTGTAAATCCACTTTAAAAACAGCAATCCAATTTGATTTTAATTTAATATTTTAATTTTATTATTGGAGTATGCCTTTGTTAATCCACTTTGAAAACAGCAATCCAATTTGATTTTAATTTAATATTTTAATTTTATTATTGGAGTAGGCTTTTGTAAATCCACTTTGAAAACAGCAATCCAATTTGATTTTAATTTAATATTTTAATTTTATTATTGGAGTATGCCTTTGTTTATCCACTTTGAAAACAGCAATCCAATTTGATTTTAATTTAATATTTTAATTTTATTATTGGAGTATGCTTTTGTAAATCCACTTTAAAAACAGCAATCCAATTTGATTTTAATTTAATATTTTAATTTTATTATTGGAGTAGGCTTTTGTAAATCCACTTTGAAAACAGCAATCCAATTTGATTTTAATTTAATATTTTAATTTTATTATTGGAGTAGGCTTTTGTAAATCCACTTTGAAAACAGCAATCCAATTTGATTTTAATTTAATATTTTAGTTTTATTATTGGAGTAGGCTTTTGTAAATCCACTTTGAAAACAGCAATCCAATTTGATTTTAATTTAATATTTTAATTTTATTATTGGAGTAGTCTTTTGTAAATCCACTTTGAAAACAGCAATCCAATTTGATTTTAATTTAATATTTTAATTTTATTATTGGAGTATGCTTTTGTAAATCCACTTTGAAAACAGCAATCCAATTTGATTTTAATTTAATATTTTAATTTTATTATTGGAGTATGCTTTTGTAAATCCACTTTGAAAACAGCAATCCAATTTGATTTTAATTTAATATTTTAATTTTATTATTGGAGTAGGCTTTTGTAAATCCACTTTGAAAACAGCAATCCAATTTGATTTTAATTTAATATTTTAATTTTATTATTGGAGTATGCCTTTGTTAATCCACTTTGAAAACAGCAATCCAATTTGATTTTAATTTAATATTTTAATTTTATTATTGGAGTATGCTTTTGTAAATCCACTTTAAAAACAGCAATCCAATTTGATTTTAATTTAATATTTTAATTTTATTATTGGAGTAGGCTTTTGTAAATCCACTTTGAAAACAGCAATCCAATTTGATTTTAATTTAATATTTTAATTTTATTATTGGAGTAGGCTTTTGTAAATCCACTTTGAAAACATCAATCCAATTTTATTTTAATTTAATATTTTAATTTTATTATTGGAGTAGGCTTTTGTAAATCCACTTTAAAAACAGCAATCCAATTTGATTTTAATTTAATATTTTAATTTTATTATTGGAGTATGCCTTTGTTAATCCACTTTGAAAACAGCAATCCAATTTGATTTTAATTTAATATTTTAATTTTATTATTGGAGTATGCCTTTGTTAATCCACTTTGAAAACAGCAATCCAATTTGATTTTAATTTAATATTTTAATTTTATTATTGGAGTATGCCTTTGTTAATCCACTTTGAAAACAGCAATCCAATTTGATTTTAATTTAATATTTTAATTTTATTATTGGAGTAGGCTTTTGTAAATCCACTTTGAAAACAGCAATCCAATTTGATTTTAATTTAATATTTTAATTTTATTATTGTAGTATGCCTTTGTAAATCCACTTTAAAAACAGCAATCCAATTTGATTTTAATTTAATATTTTAATTTTATTATTGGAGTAGGCTTTTGTAAATCCACTTTGAAAACAGCAATCCAATTTGATTTTAATTTAATATTTTAATTTTATTATTGGAGTATGCCTTTGTTAATCCACTTTGAAAACAGCAATCCAATTTGATTTTAATTTAATATTTTAATTTTATTATTGGGATATGCCTTTGTTAATCCACTTTGAAAACAGCAATCCAATTTGATTTTAATTTAATATTTTAATTTTATTATTGGAGTATGCCTTTGTTAATCCACTTTGAAAACAGCAATCCAATTTGATTTTAATTTAATATTTTAATTTTATTATTGGAGTATGCCTTTGTTAATCCACTTTGAAAACATCAATCCAATTTGATTTTAATTTAATATTTTAATTTTATTATTGGAGTAGGCTTTTGTAAATCCACTTTGAAAACAGCAATCCAATTTGATTTTAATTTAATATTTTAATTTTATTATTGGAGTATGCCTTTGTAAATCCACTTTAAAAACAGCAATCCAATTTGATTTTAATTTAATATTTTAATTTTATTATTGGAGTAGGCTTTTGTAAATCCACTTTGAAAACAGCAATCCAATTTGATTTTAATTTAATATTTTAATTTTATTATTGGAGTATGCCTTTGTTAATCCACTTTGAAAACAGCAATCCAATTTGATTTTAATTTAATATTTTAATTGTATTATTGGGATATGCCTTTGTTAATCCCCTTTGAAAACAGCAATCCAATTTGATTTTAATTTAATATTTTAATTTTATTATTGGAGTATGCCTTTGTTAATCCACTTTGAAAACAGCAATCCAATTTGATTTTAATTTAATATTTTAATTTTATTATTGGAGTAGGCTTTTGTAAATCCACTTTGAAAACAGCAATCCAATTTGATTTTAATTTAATATTTTAATTTTATTATTGGAGTAGGCTTTTGTAAATCCACTTTGAAAACAGCAATCCAATTTGATTTTAATTTAATATTTTAATTTTATTATTGGAGTAGGCTTTTGTAAATCCACTTTGAAAACAGCAATCCAATTTGATTTTAATTTAATATTTTAATTTTATTATTGGAGTAGGCTTTTGTAAATCCACTTTAAAAACAGGAATCCAATTTGATTTTAATTTAATATTTTAATTTTATTATTGGAGTAGGCCTTTGTAAATCCACTTTGAAAACAGCAATCCAATTTGATTTTAATTTAATATTTTAATTTTATTATTGGAGTAGGCTTTTGTAAATCCACTTTGAAAACAGCAATCCAATTTGATTTTAATTTAATATTTTAATTTTATTATTGGAGTAGGCTTTTGTAAATCCACTTTGAAAACAGCAATCCAATTTGATTTTAATTTAATATTTTAATTTTATTATTGGAGTAGGCTTTTGTAAATCCACTTTGAAAACAGCAATCCAATTTGATTTTAATTTAATATTTTAATTTTATTATTGGAGTAGGCTTTTGTAAATCCACTTTGAAAACATCAATCCAATTTTATTTTAATTTAATATTTTAATTTTATTATTGGAGTAGGCTTTGATAAATCCACTTTAAAAACAGCAATCCAATTTGATTTTAATTTAATATTTTAATTTTATTATTGGAGTATGCCTTTGTAAATCCACTTTGAAAACAGCAATCCAATTTGATTTTAATTTAATATTTTAATTTTATTATTGAAGTAGGCTTTTGTTAATCCACTTTGAAAACAGCAATCCAATTTGATTTTAATTTAATATTTTAATTTTATTATTGGAGTATGCCTTTGTAAATCCACTTTGAAAACAGCAATCCAATTTGATTTTAATTTAATATTTTAATTTTATTATTGGGATATGCCTTTGTTAATCCACTTTGAAAACAGCAATCCAATTTGATTTTAATTTAATATTTTAATTTTATTATTGGAGTATGCCTTTGTTAATCCACTTTGAAAACAGCAATCCAATTTGATTTTAATTTAATATTTTAATTTTATTATTGGAGTATGCTTTTGTAAATCCACTTTGAAAACAGCAATCCAATTTGATTTTAATTTAATATTTTAATTTTATTATTGGAGTATGCCTTTGTTAATCCACTTTGAAAACAGCAATCCAATTTGATTTTAATTTAATATTTTAATTTTATTATTGGAGTATGCTTTTGTAAATCCACTTTAAAAACAGCAATCCAATTTGATTTTAATTTAATATTTTAATTTTATTATTGTGTAGGCTTTTGTAAATCCACTTTGAAAACAGCAATCCAATTTGATTTTAATTTAATATTTTAATTTTATTATTGGAGTAGGCTTTTGTAAATCCACTTTGAAAACATCAATCCAATTTGATTTTAATTTAATATTTTAATTTTATTATTGGAGTAGGCTTTGATAAATCCACTTTAAAAACAGCAATCCAATTTGATTGTAATTTAATATTTTAATTTTATTATTGGAGTAGGCTTTTGTAAATCCACTTTAAAAACAGGAATCCAATTTGATTTTAATTTAATATTTTAATTTTATTATTGGAGTATGCTTTTGTAAATCCACTTTGAAAACAACAATCCAATTTGATTTTAATTTAATATTTTAATTTTATTATTGGGGTATGCCTTTGTTAATCCACTTTGAAAACAGCAATCCAATTTGATTTTAATTTAATATTCTAATTTTATTATTGGAGTATGCCTTTGTTAATCCACTTTGAAAACAGCAATCCAATTTGATTTTAATTTAATATTTTAATTTTATTATTGGAGTAGGCTTTTGTTAATCCACTTTGAAAACAGCAATCCAATTTGATTTTAATTTAATATTTTAATTTTATTATTGGAGTAGTCTTTTGTAAATCCACTTTGAAAACATCAATCCAATTTGATTTTAATTTAATATTTTAATTTTATTATTGGAGTATGCTTTTGTAAATCCACTTTGAAAACAGCAATCCAATTTGATTTTAATTTAATATTTTAATTTTATTATTGGAGTATGCTTTTGTAAATCCACTTTGAAAACAGCAATCCAATTTGATTTTAATTTAATATTTTAATTTTATTATTGGAGTATGCTTTTGTAAATCCACTTTGAAAACAGCAATCCAATTTGATTTTAATTTAATATTTTAATTTTATTATTGGGGTATGCCTTTGTTAATCCACTTTGAAAACAGCAATCCAATTTGATTTTAATTTAATATTTTAATTTTATTATTGGAGTATGCTTTTGTAAATCCACTTTAAAAACAGCAATCCAATTTGATTTTAATTTAATATTTTAATTTTATTATTGGAGTACGCTTTTGTAAATCCACTTTGAAAACAGCAATCCAATTTGATTTTAATTTAATATTTTAATTTTATTATTGGAGTAGGCTTTTGTAAATCCACTTTGAAAACATCAATCCAATTTTATTTTAATTTAATATTTTAATTTTATTATTGGAGTAGGCTTTGGTAAATCCACTTTAAAAACAGCAATCCAATTTGATTTTAATTTAATATTTTAATTTTATTATTGGAGTAGGCTTTTGTAAATCCACTTTGAAAACAGCAATCCAATTTGATTTTAATTTAATATTTTAATTTTATTATTGGAGTAGGCTTTGGTAAATCCACTTTAAAAACAGCAATCCAATTTGATTTTAATTTAATATTTTAATTTTATTATTGGAGTATGCTTTTGTAAATCCACTTTAAAAACAGCAATCCAATTTGATTTTAATTTAATATTTTAATTTTATTATTGGAGTATGCCTTTGTAAATCCACTTTGAAAACAGCAATCCAATTTGATTTTAATTTAATATTTTAATTTTATTATTGAAGTAGGCTTTTGTTAATCCACTTTGAAAACAGCAATCCAATTTGATTTTAATTTAATATTTTAATTTTATTATTGGAGTATGCCTTTGTAAATCCACTTTGAAAACAGCAATCCAATTTGATTTTAATTTAATATTTTAATTTTATTATTGGAGTATGCCTTTGTTAATCCACTTTGAAAACAGCAATCCAATTTGATTTTAATTTAATATTTTAATTTTATTATTGGAGTATGCCTTTGTTAATCCACTTTGAAAACAGCAATCCAATTTGATTTTAATTTAATATTTTAATTTTATTATTGGAGTATGCCTTTGTTAATCCACTTTGAAAACAGCAATCCAATTTGATTTTAATTTAATATTTTAATTTTATTATTGGAGTAGGCTTTTGTAAATCCACTTTGAAAACAGCAATCCAATTTGATTTTAATTTAATATTTTAATTTTATTATTGGAGTATGCCTTTGTAAATCCACTTTAAAAACAGCAATCCAATTTGATTTTAATTTAATATTTTAATTTTATTATTGGAGTAGGCTTTTGTAAATCCACTTTGAAAACAGCAATCCAATTTGATTTTAATTTAATATTTTAATTTTATTATTGGAGTATGCCTTTGTTAATCCACTTTGAAAACAGCAATCCATTTTGATTTTAATTTAATATTTTAATTTTATTATTGGGGTATGCCTTTGTTAATCCACTTTGAAAACAGCAATCCAATTTGATTTTAATTTAATATTTTAATTTTATTATTGGAGTATGCCTTTGTTAATCCACTTTGAAAACAGCAATCCAATTTGATTTTAATTTAATATTTTAATTTTATTATTGGAGTAGGCTTTTGTAAATCCACTTTGAAAACAGCAATCCAATTTGATTTTAATTTAATATTTTAATTTTATTATTGGAGTAGGCTTTTGTAAATCCACTTTGAAAACAGCAATCCAATTTGATTTTAATTTAATATTTTAATTTTATTATTGGAGTAGGCTTTTGTAAATCCACTTTGAAAACAGCAATCCAATTTGATTTTAATTTAATATTTTAATTTTATTATTGGAGTAGTCTTTTGTAAATCCACTTTGAAAACATCAATCCAATTTGATTTTAATTTAATATTTTAATTTTATTATTGGAGTAGGCTTTTGTAAATCCACTTTAAAAACAGGAATCCAATTTGATTTTAATTTAATATTTTAATTTTATTATTGGAGTATGCCTTTGTTAATCCACTTTGAAAACAGCAATCCAATTTGATTTTAATTTAATATTTTAATTTTATTATTGGGGTATGCCTTTGTTAATCCACTTTGAAAACAGCAATCCAATTTGATTTTAATTTAATATTCTAATTTTATTATTGGAGTATGCCTTTGTTAATCCACTTTGAAAACAGCAATCCAATTTGATTTTAATTTAATATTTTAATTTTATTATTGGAGTAGGCTTTTGTAAATCCACTTTGAAAACAGCAATCCAATTTGATTTTAATTTAATATTTTAATTTTATTATTGGAGTAGGCTTTTGTAAATCCACTTTGAAAACAGCAATCCAATTTGATTTTAATTTAATATTTTAATTTTATTATTGGAGTAGGCTTTTGTAAATCCACTTTGAAAACAGCAATCCAATTTGATTTTAATTTAATATTTTAATTTTATTATTGGAGTAGTCTTTTGTAAATCCACTTTGAAAACATCAATCCAATTTGATTTTAATTTAATATTTTAATTTTATTATTGGAGTATGCTTTTGTAAATCCACTTTGAAAACAGCAATCCAATTTGATTTTAATTTAATATTTTAATTTTATTATTGGAATATGCTTTTGTAAATCCACTTTGAAAACAGCAATCCAATTTGATTTTAATTTAATATTTTAATTTTATTATTGGAGTAGGCTTTTGTAAATCCACTTTGAAAACAGCAATCCAATTTTATTTTAATTTAATATTTTAATTTTATTATTGGAGTATGCCTTTGTTAATCCACTTTGAAAACAGCAATCCAATTTGATTTTAATTTAATATTTTAATTTTATTATTGGAGTATGCTTTTGTAAATCCACTTTGAAAACAGGAATCCAATTTGATTTTAATTTAATATTTTAATTTTATTATTGGAGTAGGCCTTTGTAAATCCACTTTGAAAACAGCAATCCAATTTGATTTTAATTTAATATTTTAATTTTATTATTGGAGTATGCCTTTGTAAATCCACTTTAAAAACAGCAATCCAATTTGATTTTAATTTAATATTTTAATTTTATTATTGGAGTATGCCTTTGTTAATCCACTTTGAAAACAGCAATCCAATTTGATTTTAATTTAATATTTTAATTTTATTATTGGAGTATGCCTTTGTTAATCCACTTTGAAAACAGCAATCCAATTTGATTTTAATTTAATATTTTAATTTTATTATTGGAATAGGCTTTTGTAAATCCACTTTGAAAACAGCAATCCAATTTGATTTTAATTTAATATTTTAATTTTATTATTGGAGTAGGCTTTTGTAAATCCACTTTGAAAACAGCAATCCAATTTGATTTTAATTTAATATTTTAATTTTATTATTGGAGTAGTCTTTTGTAAATCCACTTTGAAAACATCAATTCAATTTGATTTTAATTTAATATTTTAATTTTATTATTGGAGTAGGCTTTTGTAAATCCACTTTAAAAACAGCAATCCAATTTGATTTTAATTTAATATTTTAATTTTATTATTGGAGTAGGCTTTTGTTAATCCACTTTGAAAACAGCAATCCAATTTGATTTTAATTTAATATTTTAATTTTATTATTGGAGTAGGCTTTTGTAAATCCACTTTGAAAACAGCAATCCAATTTGATTTTAATTTAATATTTTAATTTTATTATTGGAGTATGCCTTTGTAAATCCACTTTAAAAACAGGAATCCAATTTGATTTTAATTTAATATTTTAATTTTATTATTTGTGTATGCCTTTGTTAATCCAATTTGAAAACAGCAATCCAATTTGATTTTAATTTAATATTTTAATTTTATTATTGGAGTGGTCTTTTGTAAATCCACTTTGAAAACAGCAATCCAATTTGATTTTAATTTAATATTTTAATTTTATTATTGGAGTATGCTTTTGTAAATCCACTTTGAAAACAGCAATCCAATTTGATTTTAATTTAATATTTTAATTTTATTATTGGAGTATGCTTTTGTAAATCCACTTTGAAAACAGCAATCCAATTTGATTTTAATTTAATATTTTAATTTTATTATTGGAGTAGGCTTTTGTAAATCCACTTTGAAAACAGCAATCCAATTTGATTTTAATTTAATATTTTAATTTTATTATTGGAGTATGCCTTTGTTAATCCACTTTGAAAACAGCAATCCAATTTGATTTTAATTTAATATTTTAATTTTATTATTGGAGTAGGCTTTTGTAAATCCACTTTGAAAACAGCAATCCAATTTGATTTTAATTTAATATTTTAATTTTATTATCGGAGTATGCTTTTGTAAATCCACTTTGAAAACAGCAATCCAATTTGATTTTAATTTAATATTTTAATTTTATTATTGGAGTATGCCTTTGTAAATCCACTTTAAAAACAGCAATCCAATTTGATTTTAATTTAATATTTTAATTTTATTATTGGAGTATGCCTTTGTTAATCCACTTTGAAAACAGCAATCCAATTTGATTTTAATTTAATATTTTAATTTTATTATTGGAGTAGGCTTTTGTAAATCCACTTTGAAAACAGCAATCCAATTTGATTTTAATTTAATATTTTAATTTTATTATTGGAGTATGCCTTTGTAAATCCACTTTAAAAACAGCAATCCAATTTGGTTTTAATTTAATATTTTAATTTTATTATTGGAGTATGCCTTTGTTAATCCACTTTAAAAACAGCAATCCAATTTGATTTTAATTTAATATTTTAATTTTATTATTGGAGTAGGCTTTTGTTAATCCACTTTGAAAACAGCAATCCAATTTGATTTTAATTTAATATTTTAATTTTATTATTGGAGTATGCCTTTGTTAATCCACTTTGAAAACAGCAATCCAATTTGATTTTAATTTAATATTTTAATTTTATTATTGGAGTATGCCTTTGTTAATCCACTTTGAAAACAGCAATCCAATTTGATTTTAATTTAATATTTTAATTTTATTATTGGAGTAGGCTTTTGTAAATCCACTTTGAAAACAGCAATCCAATTTGATTTTAATTTAATATTTTAATTTTATTATCGGAGTATGCTTTTGTAAATCCACTTTGAAAACAGCAATCCAATTTGATTTTAATTTAATATTTTAATTTTATTATTGGAGTATGCCTTTGTAAATCCACTTTAAAAACAGCAATCCAATTTGATTTTAATTTAATATTTTAATTTTATTATTGGAGTATGCCTTTGTTAATCCACTTTGAAAACAGCAATCCAATTTGATTTTAATTTAATATTTTAATTTTATTATTGGAGTAGGCTTTTGTAAATCCACTTTGAAAACAGCAATCCAATTTGATTTTAATTTAATATTTTAATTTTATTATTGGAGTATGCCTTTGTAAATCCACTTTAAAAACAGCAATCCAATTTGATTTTAATTTAATATTTTAATTTTATTATTGGAGTATGCCTTTGTTAATCCACTTTGAAAACAGCAATCCAATTTGATTTTAATTTAATATTTTAATTTTATTATTGGAGTATGCCTTTGTTAATCCACTTTAAAAACAGCAATCCAATTTGATTTTAATTTAATATTTTTATTTTATTATTGGAGTAGGCTTTTGTAAATCCACTTTGAAAACAGCAATCCAATTTGATTTTAATTTAATATTTTAATTTTATTATTGGAGTAGGCTTTTGTAAATCCACTTAAAAAACAGCAATCCAATTTGATTTTAAATTAATATTTTAATTTTATTATTGGAGTATGCCTTTGTAAATCCACTTTATTCCACTTTGGATTGCTGTTTTCAAAGTGGATTAACGAAGGCATACTCCAATAATAAAATTAAAATATTAAATTAAAATCAAATTGGATTCCTGTTTTTAAAGTGGATTTACAAAAGCCTACTCCAATAATAAAATTAAAATATTAAATTAAAATCAAATTGGATTGCTGTTTTCAAAGTGGATTAACAAAGGCATACTCCAATAATAAAATTAAAATATTAAATTAAAATCAAATTGGATTGCTGTTTTTAAAGTGGATTTACAAAAGCCTACTCCAATAATAAAATTAAAATATTAAATTAAAATCAAATTGGATTGCTGTTTTCAAAGTGGATTTACAAAAGCCTACTCCAATAATAAAATTAAAATATTAAATTAAAATCAAATTGGATTGCTGTTTTCAAAGTGGATTTACAAAAGCCTACTCCAATAATAAAATTAAAATATTAAATTAAAATCAAATTGGATTGCTGTTTTCAAAGTGGATTAACAAAAGCCTACTCCAATAATAAAATTAAAATATTAAATTAAAATCAAATTGGATTGCTGTTTTTAAAGTGGATTTACAAAGGCATACTCCAATAATAAAATTAAAATATTAAATTAAAATCAAATTGGATTGCTGTTTTCAAAGTGGATTAACAAAGGCATACTCCAATAATAAAATTAAAATATTAAATTAAAATCAAATTGGATTCCTGTTTTTAAAGTGGATTTACAAAAGCCTACTCCAATAATTATTGGAGTAGGCTTATAATCCACTTTAAAAACAGCAATCCAATTTGATTTTAATTTAATATTTTAATTTTATTATTGGAGTATGCCTTTGTTAATCCACTTTGAAAACAGCAATCCAATTTGATTTTAATTTAATATTTTAATTTTATTATTGGAGTATGCCTTTGTTAATCCACTTTGAAAACAGCAATCCAATTTGATTTTAATTTAATATTTTAATTTTATTATTGGAGTAGGCTTTTGTTAATCCACTTTTAAAACAGCAATCCAATTTGATTTTAATTTAATATTTTAATTTTATTATTGGAGTATGCCTTTGTAAATCCACTTTAAAAACGGCAATCCAATTTGATTTTAATTTAATATTTTAATTTTATTATTGGAGTATGCCTTTGTTAATCCACTTTAAAAACAGCAATCCAATTTGATTTTAATTTAATATTTTAATTTTATTATTGGAGTAGGCTTTTGTTAATCCACTTTGAAAACAGCAATCCAATTTGATTTTAATTTAATATTTTAATTTTATTATTGGAGTAGGCCTTTGTAAATCCACTTAAAAACAGCAATCCTATTTGATTTTAATTTAATACTTTAATATTATTATTGGAGTATGCCTTTGTTAATCCACTTTAAAAACAGCAATCCAATTTGATTTTAATTTAATATTTTAATTTTATTATTGGAGTAGGCTTTTGTAAATCCACTTTGAAAACAGCAATCCAATTTGATTTTAATTTAATATTTTAATTTTATTATTGGAGTAGGCTTTTGTAAATCCACTTGAAAACAGCAATCCAATTTGATTTTAATTTAATATTTTAATTTTATTATTGGAGTATGCCTTTGTTAATCCACTTTGAAAACAGCAATCCAATTTGATTTTAATTTAATATTTTAATTTTATTATTGGAGTATGCTTTTGTAAATCCAATTTGAAAACAGCAATCCAATTTGATTTTAATTTAATATTTTAATTTTATTATTGGAGTAGGCTTTTGTAAATCCACTTTGAAAACAGCAATCCAATTTGATTTTAATTTAATATTTTAATTTTATTATTGGAGTATGCCCTTGTAAATCCACTTTGAAAACAGCAATCCAATTTGATTTTAATTTAATATTTTAATTTTATTATTGGAGTATGCCTTTGTTAATCCACTTTAAAAACAGCAATCCAATTTGATTTTAATTTAATATTTTAATTTTATTATTGGAGTAGGCTTTTGTTAATCCACTTTGAAAACAGCAATCCAATTTGATTTTAATTCAATATTTTAATTTTATTATTGGAGTAGGCCTTTGTAAATCCACTTAAAAACAGCAATCCTATTTGATTTTAATTTAATATTTTAATTTTATTATTGGAGTATGCCTTTGTTAATCCACTTTAAAAACAGCAATCCAATTTGATTTTAATTTAATATTTTAATTTTATTATTGGAGTAGTCTTTTGTTAATCCACTTTAAAAACAGCAATCCAATTTGATTTTAATTTAATATTTTAATTTTATTATTGGAGAAGGCTTTTGTAAATCCACTTTGAAAACAGCAATCCAATTTGATTTTAATTTAATATTTTAATTTTATTATTGGAGTATGCCTTTGTTAATCCACTTTAAAAACAGGAATCCAATTTGATTTTAATTTAATATTTTAATTTTATTATTGGAGTATGCTTTTGTAAATCCACTTTGAAAACAGCAATCCAATTTGATTTTAATTTAATATTTTAATTTTATTATTGGTGTAGGCTTTTGTAAATCCACTTTGAAAACAGCAATCCAATTTGATTTTAATTTAATATTTTAATTTTATTATTGGAGTATGCCCTTGTAAATCCACTTTGAAAACAGCAATCCAATTTGATTTTAATTTAATATTTTAATTTTATTATTGGAGTATGCCTTTGTAAATCCACTTTAAAAACAGCAATCCAATTTGATTTTAATTTAATATTTTAATTTTATTATTGGGGTATGCCTTTGTTAATCCACTTTGAAAACAGCAATCCAATTTGATTTTAATTTAATATTTTAATTTTATTATTGGAGTATGCCTTTGTTAATCCACTTTGAAAACAGCAATCCAATTTGATTTTAATTTAATATTTTAATTTTATTATTGGAGTATGCCTTTGTTAATCCACTTTGAAAACAGCAATCCAATTTGATTTTAATTTAATATTTTAATTTTATTATTGGAGTATGCCTTTGTTAATCCACTTTGGAAACAGCAATCCAATTTTTTTTAATTTAATATTTTAATTTTATTATTGAAGTAGGCTTTTGTAAATCCACTTTGAAAACAGGAATCCAATTTGATTTTAATTTAATATTTTAATTTTATTATTGGAGTATGCCTTTGCTAATCCACTTTGAAAACAGCAATCCAATTTGATTTTAATTTAATATTTTAATTTTATTATTGGAGTATGCTTTTGTAAATCCACTTTGAAAACAGCAATCCAATTTGATTTTAATTTAATATTTTAATTTTATTATTGGAGTAGGCTTTTGTAAATCCACTTTGAAAACAGCAATCCAATTTGATTTTAATTTAATATTTAAATTTTATTATTGGAGTAGTCTTTTGTAAATCCACTTTGAAAACAGCAATCCAATTTGATTTTAATTTAATATTTTAATTTTATTATTGGAGTATGCCCTTGTAAATCCACTTTGAAAACAGCAATCCAATTTGATTTTAATTTAATATTTTAATTTTATTATTGGAGTATGCCTTTGTTAATCCACTTTAAAAACAGCAATCCAATTTGATTTTAATTTAATATTTTAATTTTATTATTGGAGTATGCCTTTGTTAATCCACTTTAAAAACAGCAATCCAATTTGATTTTAATTTAATATTTTAATTTTATTATTGGGGTATGCCTTTGTTAATCCACTTTGAAAACAGCAATCCAATTTGATTTTAATTTAATATTTTAATTTTATTATTGGAGTATGCCTTTGTTAATCCACTTTGGAAACAGCAATCCAATTTTATTTTAATTTAATATTTTAATTTTATTATTGGAGTATGCCTTTGTTAATCCACTTTGAAAACAGCAATCCAATTTGATTTTAATTTAATATTTTAATTTTATTATTGGAGTATGCCTTTGTTAATCCACTTTGAAAACAGCAATCCAATTTGATTTTAATTTAATATTTTAATTTTATTATTGGAGTATGCCTTTGTTAATCCACTTTGAAAACATCAATCCAATTTGATTTTAATTTAATATTCTAATTTTATTATTGGAGTATGCCTTTGTTAATCCACTTTGAAAAGAGCAATCCAATTTGATTTTAATTTAATATTTTAATTTTATTATTGGAGTAGGCTTTTGTAAATCCACTTTGAAAACAGCAATCCAATTTGATTTTAATTTGATATTTTAATTTTATTATTGGAGTAGGCTTTTGTAAATCCACTTTGAAAACAGCAATCCAATTTGATTTTAATTTAATATTTTAATTTTATTATTGGAGTAGTCTTTTGTAAATCCACTTTGAAAACATCAATCCAATTTGATTTTAATTAAATATTTTAATTTTATTATTGGAGTATGCTTTTGTAAATCCACTTTGAAAACAGCAATCCAATTTGATTTTAATTTAATATTTTAATTTTATTATTGGAGTATGCCTTTGTAAATCCACTTTAAAAACAGCAATTCAATTTGATTTTAATTTAATATTTTAATTTTATTATTGGAGTAGGCTTTTGTAAATCCACTTTGAAAACAGCAATCCAATTTGATTTTAATTTAATATTTTAATTTTATTATTGGAGTATGCCTTTGTAAATCCACTTTGAAAACAGCAATCCAATTTGATTTTAATTTAATATTTTAATTTTATTATTGGAGTATGCCTTTGTTAATCCACTTTGAAAACAGCAATCCAATTTGATTTTAATTTAATATTTTAATTTTATTATTGGAGTAGGCTTTTGTAAATCCACTTTGAAAACAGCAATCCAATTTGATTTTAATTTAATATTTTAATTTTATTATTGGAGTATGCCTTTGTTAATCCACTTTGAAAACAGCAATCCAATTTGATTTTAATTTAATATTTTAATTTTATTATTGGAGTATGCCTTTGTTAATCCACTTTGAAAACAGCAATCCAATTTGATTTTAATTTAATATTTAAATTTTATTATTGGGGTATGCCTTTGTTAATCCACTTTGAAAACAGCAATCCAATTTGATTTTAATTTAATATTTTAATTTTATTATTGGAGTATGCCTTTGTTAATCCACTTTGAAAACAGCAATCCAATTTTATTTTAATTTAATATTTTAATTTTATTATTGGAGTATGCCTTTGTTAATCCACTTTGAAAACAGCAATCCAATTTGATTTTAATTTAATATTTTAATTTTATTATTGGAGTATGCCTTTGTTAATCCACTTTGAAAACAGCAATCCAATTTGATTTTAATTTAATATTTTAATTTTATTATTGGAGTATGCCTTTGTTAATCCACTTTGAAAACATCAATCCAATTTGATTTTAATTTAATATTCTAATTTTATTATTGGAGTATGCCTTTGTTAATCCACTTTGAAAAGAGCAATCCAATTTGATTTTAATTTAATATTTTAATTTTATTATTGGAGTAGGCTTTTGTAAATCCACTTTGAAAACAGCAATCCAATTTGATTTTAATTTAATATTTTAATTTTATTATTGGAGTAGGGTTTTGTAAATCCACTTTGAAAACAGCAATCCAATTTGATTTTAATTTAATATTTTAATTTTATTATTGGAGTAGTCTTTTGTAAATCCACTTTGAAAACATCAATCCAATTTGATTTTAATTAAATATTTTAATTTTATTATTGGAGTATGCTTTTGTAAATCCACTTTGAAAACAGCAATCCAATTTGATTTTAATTTAATATTTTAATTATATTATTGGAGTATGCCTTTGTAAATCCACTTTGAAAATAGCAATTCAATTTGATTTTAATTTAATATTTTAATTTTATTATTGGAGTATGCCTTTGTTAATCCACTTTGAAAATAGCAATTCAATTTGATTTTAATTTAATATTTTAATTTTATTATTGGAGTATGCCTTTGTTAATCCACTTTAAAAACAGCAATCCAATTTGATTTTAATTTAATATTTTAATTTTATTATTGGAGTAGGCTTTTGTAAATCCACTTTGAAAACAGCAATCCAATTTGATTTTAATTTAATATTTTAATTTTATTATTGGAGTATGCCTTTGTAAATCCACTTTGAAAATAGCAATTCAATTTGATTTTAATTTAATATTTTAATTTTATTATTGGAGTAGGCTTTTGTAAATCCACTTTGAAAACAGCAATCCAATTTGATTTTAATTTAATATTTTAATTTTATTATTGGAGTAGGCTTTTGTAAATCCACTTTGAAAACAGCAATCCAATTTGATTTTAATTTAATATTTTAATTTTATTATTGGAGTAGGCTTTTGTAAATCCACTTTAAAAACAGGAATCCAATTTGATTTTAATTTAATATTTTAATTTTATTATTGGAGTATGCCTTTGTTAATCCACTTTGAAAACAGCAATCCAATTTGATTTTAATTTAATATGTTAATTTTATTATTGGAGTAGGCTTTTGTAAATCCACTTTGAAAACAGCAATCCAATTTGATTTTAATTTAATATTTTAATTTTATTATTGGAGTAGGCTTTTGTAAATCCACTTTGAAAACAGCAATCCAATTTGATTTTAATTTAATATTTTAATTTTATTATTGGAGTATGCCTTTGTAAATCCACTTTAAAAACAGCAATCCAATTTGATTTTAATTTAATATTTTAATTATATTATTGGAGTATGCTTTTGTAAATCCACTTTGAAAACATCAATCCAATTTGATTTTAATTTAATATTTTAATTTTATTATTGAAGTAGTCTTTTGTAAATCCACTTTGAAAACATCAATCCAATTTGATTTTAATTTAATATTTTAATTTTATTATTGGAGTAGGCTTTTGTAAATCCACTTTAAAAACAGCAATCCAATTTGATTTTAATTTAATATTTAAATTTTATTATTGGAGTATGCCTTTGTTAATCCACTTTGAAAACAGCAATCCAATTTGATTTTAATTTAATATTTTAATTTTATTATTGGAATATGCCTTTGTTAATCCACTTTAAAAACAGCAATCCAATTTGATTTTAATTTAATATTTTAATTTTATTATTGGAGTAGGCTTTTGTAAATCCATATTGAAAACAGCAATCCAATTTGATTTTAATTTAATATTTTAATTTTATTATTGGAGTATGCCTTTGTAAATCCACTTTAAAAACAGCAATCCAATTTGATTTTAATTTAATATTTTAATTTTATTATTGGAGTATGCCTTTGTAAATCCACTTTATTCCACTTTATTAAAATATTAAATTAAAATCAAATTGGATTGCTGTTTTCAAAGTGGATTAACGAAGGCATACTCCAATAATAAAATTAAAATAATTAATTAAAATCAAATTGGATTCCTGTTTTTAAAGTGGATTTACAAAAGCCTACTCCAATAATAAAATTAAAATATTAAATTAAAATCAAATTGGATTGCTGTTTTCAAAGTGGATTAACAAAGGCATACTCCAATAATAAAATTAAAATCAAATTGGATTGCTGTTTTTAAAGTGGATTTACAAAAGCCTACTCCAATAATAAAATTAAAATATTAAATTAAAATCAAATTGGATTGATGTTTTCAAAGTGGATTTACAAAAGCCTACTCCAATAATAAAATTAAAATATTAAATTAAAATCAAATTGGTTTGCTGTTTCAAAGTGGATTTACAAAAGCCTACTCCAATAATAAAATTAAAATATTAAATTAAAATCAAATTGGATTGCTGTTTTCAAAGTGGATTAACAAAAGCCTACTCCAATAATAAAATTAAAATATTAAATTAAAATCAAATTGGATTGCTGTTTTTAAAGTGGATTTACAAAGGCATACTCCAATAATAAAATTAAAATATTAAATTAAAATCAAATTGGATTGCTGTTTTCAAAGTGGATTAACAAAGGCATACTCCAATAATAAAATTAAAATATTAAATTAAAATCAAATTGGATTCCTGTTTTTAAAGTGGATTTACAAAAGCCTACTCCAATAATTATTGGAGTAGGCTTATAATCCACTTTAAAAACAGCAATCCAATTTGATTTTAATTTAATATTTTAATTTTATTATTGGAGTATGCCTTTGTTAATCCACTTTGAAAACAGCAATCCAATTTGATTTTAATTTAATATTCTAATTTTATTATTGGAGTATGCCTTTGTTAATCCACTTTGAAAACAGCAATCCAATTTGATTTTAATTTAATATTTTAATTTTATTATTGGAGTAGGCTTTTGTAAATCCACTTTTAAAACAGCAATCCAATTTGATTTTAATTTAATATGTTAATTTTATTATTGGAGTAGGCCTTTGTAAATCCACTTAAAAACAGCAATCCTATTTGATTTTAATTTAATACTTTAATTTTATTATTGGAGTATGCCTTTGTTAATCCACTTTAAAAACAGCAATCCAATTTGATTTTAATTTAATATTTTAATTTTAATATTGGAGTAGGCTTTTGTTAATCCACTTTGAAAACAGCAATCCAATTTGATTTTAATTTAATATTTTAATTTTATTATTGGAGTAGGCTTTTGTAAATCCACTTGAAAACAGCAATCCAATTTGATTTTAATTTAATATTTTAATTTTATTATTGGAGTATGCCTTTGTTAATCCACTTTGAAAACAGCAATCCAATTTGATTTTAATTTAATATTTTAATTTTATTATTGGAGTATGCTTTAGTAAATCCAATTTGAAAACAGCAATCCAATTTGATTTTAATTTAATATTTTAATTTTATTATTGGAGTAGGCTTTTGTAAATCCACTTTGAAAACAGCAATCCAATTTGATTTTAATTTAATATTTTAATTTTATTATTGGAGTATGCCCTTGTAAATCCACTTTGAAAACAGCAATCCAATTTGATTTTAATTTAATATTTTAATTTTATTATTGGAGTATGCCTTTGTTAATCCACTTTAAAAACAGCAATCCAATTTGATTTTAATTTAATATTTTAATTTTATTATTGGAGTAGGCTTTTGTTAATCCACTTTGAAAACAGCAATCCAATTTGATTTTAATTTAATATTTTAATTTTATTATTGGAGTAGGCCTTTGTAAATCCACTTAAAAACAGCAATCCTATTTGATTTTAATTTAATATTTTAATTTTATTATTGGAGTATGCCTTTGTTAATCCACTTTAAAAACAGCAATCCAATTTGATTTTAATTTAATATTTTAATTTTATTATTGGAGTAGTCTTTTGTTAATCCACTTTGAAAACAGCAATCCAATTTGATTTTAATTTAATATTTTAATTTTATTATTGGAGAAGGCTTTTGTAAATCCACTTTGAAAACAGCAATCCAATTTGATTTTAATTTAATATTTTAATTTTATTATTGGAGTATGCCTTTGTTAATCCACTTTAAAAACAGGAATCCAATTTGATTTTAATTTAATATTTTAATTTTATTATTGGAGTATGCTTTTGTAAATCCACTTTGAAAACAGCAATCCAATTTGATTTTAATTTAATATTTTAATTTTATTATTGGTGTAGGCTTTTGTAAATCCACTTTGAAAACAGCAATCCAATTTGATTTTAATTTAATATTTTAATTTTATTATTGGAGTATGCCCTTGTAAATCCACTTTGAAAACAGCAATCCAATTTGATTTTAATTTAATATTTTAATTTTATTATTGGAGTATGCCTTTGTAAATCCACTTTAAAAACAGCAATCCAATTTGATTTTAATTTAATATTTTAATTTTATTATTGGGGTATGCCTTTGTTAATCCACTTTGAAAACAGCAATCCAATTTGATTTTAATTTAATATTTTAATTTTATTATTGGAGTATGCCTTTGTTAATCCACTTTGAAAACAGCAATCCAATTTGATTTTAATTTAGTATTTTAATTTTATTATTGGAGTATGCCTTTGTTAATCCACTTTGAAAACAGCAATCCAATTTGATTTTAATTTAATATTTTAATTTTATTATTGGAGTATGCCTTTGTTAATCCACTTTGAAAACAGCAATCCAATTTGATTTTAATTTAATATTTTAATTTTATTATTGGAGTATGCCTTTGTTAATCCACTTTGGAAACAGCAATCCAATTTGATTTTAATTTAATATTTTAATTTTATTATTGAAGTAGGCTTTTGTAAATCCACTTTGAAAACAGGAATCCAATTTGATTTTAATTTAATATTTTAATTTTATTATTGGAGTATGCCTTTGCTAATCCACTTTGAAAACAGCAATCCAATTTGATTTTAATTTAATATTTTAATTTTATTATTGGAGTATGCTTTTGTAAATCCACTTTGAAAACAGCAATCCAATTTGATTTTAATTTAATATTTTAATTTTATTATTGGAGTAGGCTTTTGTAAATCCACTTTGAAAACAGCAATCCAATTTGATTTTAATTTAATATTTTAATTTTATTATTGGAGTAGTCTTTTGTAAATCCACTTTGAAAACAGCAATCCAATTTGATTTTAATTTAATATTTTAATTTTATTATTGGAGTATGCCCTTGTAAATCCACTTTGAAAACAGCAATCCAATTTGATTTTAATTTAATATTTTAATTTTATTATTGGAGTATGCCTTTGTTAATCCACTTTAAAAACAGCAATCCAATTTGATTTTAATTTAATATTTTAATTTTATTATTGGAGTATGCCTTTGTTAATCCACTTTGAAAACAGCAATCCAATTTGATTTTAATTTAATATTTTAATTTTATTATTGGGGTATGCCTTTGTTAATCCACTTTGAAAACAGCAATCCAATTTAATTTTAATTTAATATTTTAATTTTATTATTGGAGTATGCCTTTGTTAATCCACTTTGGAAACAGCAATCCAATTTTATTTTAATTTAATATTTTAATTTTATTATTGGAGTATGCCTTTGTTAATCCACTTTGAAAACAGCAATCCAATTTGATTTTAATTTAATATTTTAATTTTATTATTAGAGTATGCCTTTGTTAATCCACTTTGAAAACAGCAATCCAATTTGATTTTAATTTAATATTTTAATTTTATTATTGGAGTATGCCTTTGTTAATCTACTTTGAAAACATCAATCCAATTTGATTTTAATTTAATATTCTAATTTTATTATTGGAGTATGCCTTTGTTAATCCACTTTGAAAAGAGCAATCCAATTTGATTTTAATTTAATATTTTAATTTTATTATTGGAGTAGGCTTTTGTAAATCCACTTTGAAAACAGCAATCCAATTTGATTTTAATTTAATATTTTAATTTTATTATTGGAGTAGGCTTTTGTAAATCCACTTTGAAAACAGCAATCCAATTTGATTTTAATTTAATATTTTAATTTTATTATTGGAGTAGTCTTTTGTAAATCCACTTTGAAAACATCAATCCAATTTGATTTTAATTAAATATTTTAATTTTATTATTGGAGTATGCTTTTGTAAATCCACTTTGAAAACAGCAATCCAATTTGATTTTAATTTAATATTTTAATTTTATTATTGGAGTATGCCTTTGTAAATCCACTTTGAAAATAGCAATTCAATTTGATTTTAATTTAATATTTTAATTTTATTATTGGAGTATGCCTTTGTTAATCCACTTTGAAAATAGCAATTTAATTTGATTTTAATTTAATATTTTAATTTTATTATTGGAGTATGCCTTTGTTAATCCACTTTAAAAACAGCAATCCAATTTGATTTTAATTTAATATTTTAATTTTATTATTGGAGTAGGCTTTTGTAAATCCACTTTGAAAACAGCAATCCAATTTGATTTTAATTTAATATTTTAATTTTATTATTGGAGTATGCCTTTGTAAATCCACTTTGAAAATAGCAATTCAATTTGATTTTAATTTAATATTTTAATTTTATTATTGGAGTAGGCTTTTGTAAATCCACTTTGAAAACAGCAATCCAATTTGATTTTAATTTAATATTTTAATTTTATTATTGGAGTAGGCTTTTGTAAATCCACTTTGAAAACAGCAATCCAATTTGATTTTAATTTAATATTTTAATTTTATTATTGGAGTAGGCTTTTGTAAATCCACTTTAAAAACAGGAATCCAATTTGATTTTAATTTAATATTTTAATTTTATTATTGGAGTATGCCTTTGTTAATCCACTTTGAAAACAGCAATCCAATTTGATTTTAATTTAATATGTTAATTTTATTATTGGAGTAGGCTTTTGTAAATCCACTTTGAAAACAGCAATCCAATTTGATTTTAATTTAATATTTTAATTTTATTATTGGAGTAGGCTTTTGCAAATCCACTTTGAAAACAGCAATCCAATTTGATTTTAATTTAATATTTTAATTTTATTATTGGAGTATGCCTTTGTAAATCCACTTTAAAAACAGCAATCCAATTTGATTTTAATTTAATATTTTGATTATATTATTGGAGTATGCTTTTGTAAATCCACTTTGAAAACATCAATCCAATTTGATTTTAATTTAATATTTTAATTTTATTATTGAAGTAGTCTTTTGTAAATCCACTTTGAAAACATCAATCCAATTTGATTTTAATTTAATATTTTAATTTTATTATTGGAGTAGGCTTTTGTAAATCCACTTTAAAAACAGCAATCCAATTTGATTTTAATTTAATATTTTAATTTTATTATTGGAGTATGCCTTTGTTAATCCACTTTGAAAACAACAATCCAATTTGATTTTAATTTAATATTTTAATTTTATTATTGGAGTATGCCTTTGTTAATCCACTTTAAAAACAGCAATCCAATTTGATTTTAATTTAATATTTTAATTTTATTATTGGAGTAGGCTTTTGTAAATCCACTTTGAAAACAGCAATCCAATTTGATTTTAATTTAATATTTTAATTTTATTATTGGAGTATGCCTTTGTAAATCCACTTTAAAAACAGCAATCCAATTTGATTTTAATTTAATATTTTAATTTTATTATTGGAGTATGCCTTTGTAAATCCACTTTATTCCACTTTATTAAAATATTAAATTAAAATCAAATTGGATTGCTGTTTTCAAAGTGGATTAACGAAGGCATACTCCAATAATAAAATTAAAATTTTAAATTAAAATCAAATTGGATTCCTGTTTTTAAAGTGGATTTACAAAAGCCTACTCCAATAATAAAATTAAAATATTAAATTAAAATCAAATTGGATTGCTGTTTTCAAAGTGGATTAACAAAGGCATACTCCAATAATAAAATTAAAATATTAAATTAAAATCAAATTGGATTGCTGTTTTTAAAGTGGATTTACAAAAGCCTACTCCAATAATAAAATTAAAATATTAAATTAAAATCAAATTGGATTGATGTTTTCAAAGTGGATTTACAAAAGCCTACTCCAATAATAAAATTAAAATATTAAATTAAAATCAAATTGGATTGCTGTTTTCAAAGTGGATTTACAAAAGCCTACTCCAATAATAAAATTAAAATATTAAATTAAAATCAAATTGGATTGCTGTTTTCAAAGTGGATTAACAAAAGCCTACTCCAATAATAAAATTAAAATATTAAATTAAAATCAAATTGGATTGCTGTTTTTAAAGTGGATTTACAAAGGCATACTCCAATAATAAAATTAAAATATTAAATTAAAATCAAATTGGATTGCTGTTTTCAAAGTGGATTAACAAAGGCATACTCCAATAATAAAATTAAAATATTAAATTAAAATCAAATTGGATTCCTGTTTTTAAAGTGGATTTACAAAAGCCTACTCCAATAATTATTGGAGTAGGCTTATAATCCACTTTAAAAACAGCAATCCAATTTGATTTTAATTTAATATTTTAATTTTATTATTGGAGTATGCCTTTGTTAATCCACTTTGAAAACAGCAATCCAATTTGATTTTAATTTAATATTTTAATTTTATTATTGGAGTAGGCTTTTGTAAATCCACTTTTAAAACAGCAATCCAATTTGATTTTAATTTAATATTTTAATTTTATTATTGGGGTATGCCTTTGTAAATCCACTTTAAAAACAGCAATCCAATTTGATTTTAATTTAATATTTTAATTTTATTATTGGAATATGCCTTTGTTAATCCACTTTAAAAACAGCAATCCAATTTGATTTTAATTTAATATTTTAATTTTATTATTGGAGTAGGCTTTTGTTAATCCACTTTGAAAACAGCAATCCAATTTGATTTTAATTTAATATTTTAATTTTATTATTGGAGTAGGCCTTTGTAAATCCACTTAAAAACAGCAATCCTATTTGATTTTAATTTAATATTTTAATTTTATTATTGGAGTATGCCTTTGTTAATCCACTTTAAAAACAGCAATCCAATTTGATTTTAATTTAATATTTTAATTTTATTATTGGAGTAGGCTTTTGTTAATCCACTTTGAAAACAGCAATCCAATTTGATTTTAATTTAATATTTTAATTTTATTATTGGAGTAGGCTTTTGTAAATCCACTTTGAAAACAGCAATCCAATTTGATTTTAATTTAATATTTTAATTTTATTATTGGAGTATGCCTTTGTTAATCCACTTTGAAAACAGCAATCCAACTTGATTTTAATTTAATATTTTAATTTTATTATTGGAGTATGCTTTTGTAAATCCACTTTGAAAACAGCAATCCAATTTGATTTTAATTTAATATTTTAATTTTATTATTGGAGTATGCTTTTGTAAATCCACTTTGAAAACAGCAATCCAATTTGATTTTAATTTAATATTTTAATTTTATTATTGGAGTATGCCCTTGTAAATCCACTTTGAAAACAGCAATCCAATTTGATTTTAATTTAATATTTTAATTTTATTATTGGAGTATGCCTTTGTAAATCCACTTTGAAAACAGCAATCCAATTTGATTTTAATTTAATATTTTAATTTTATTATTGGGGTATGCCTTTGGTAATCCACTTTGAAAACAGCAATCCAATTTGATTTTAATTTAATATTTTAATTTTATTATTGGAGTATGCCTTTGTTAATCCACTTTGAAAACAGCAATCCAATTTGATTTTAATTTAATATTTTAATTTTATTATTGGAGTATGCCTTTGTTAATCCACTTTGAAAACAGCAATCCAATTTGATTTTAATTTAATATTTTAATTTTATTATTGGAGTATGCCTTTGTTAATCCACTTTGAAAACAGCAATCCAATTTGATTTTAATTTAATATTTTAATTTTATTATTGGAGTATGCCTTTGTTAATCCACTTTGGAAACAGCAATCCAATTTGATTTTAATTTAATATTTTAATTTTATTATTGAAGTAGGCTTTTGTAAATCCACTTTGAAAACAGGAATCCAATTTGATTTTAATTTAATATTTTAATTTTATTATTGGAGTATGCCTTTGCTAATCCACTTTGAAAACAACAATCCAATTTGATTTTAATTTAATATTTTAATTTTATTATTGGAGTATGCTTTTGTAAATCCACTTTGAAAACAGGAATCCAATTTGATTTTAATTTAATATTTTAATTTTATTATTGGAGTAGGCTTTTGTAAATCCACTTTGAAAACAACAATCCAATTTGATTTTAATTTAATATTTTAATTTTATTATTGGAGTATGCTTTTGTAAATCCACTTTGAAAACAGCAATCCAATTTTATTTTAATTTAAAATTTTAATTTTATTATTGGAGTAGGCTTTTGTAAATCCACTTTAAAAACAGGAATCCAATTTGATTTTAATTTAATATTTTAATTTTATTATTGGAGTATGCCTTTGTTAATCCACTTTGAAAACAGCAATCCAATTTGATTTTAATTTAATATTTTAATTTTATTATTGGAGTATGCCTTTGTAAATCCACTTTAAAAACAGCAATCCAATTTGATTTTAATTTAATATTTTAATTTTATTATTGGAGTAGGCTTTTGTAAATCCACTTTGAAAACAGCAATCCAATTTGATTTTAATTTAATATTTTAATTTTATTATTGGAGTATGCCTTTGTAAATCCACTTTAAAAACAGAAATCCAATTTGATTTTAATTTAATATTTTTATTTTATTATTGGAGTAGTCTTTTGTAAATCCACTTTAAAAACAGCAATCCAATTTGATTTTAATTTAATATTTTAATTTTATTATTGGAGTAGGCTTTTGTTAATCCACTTTGAAAACAGCAATCCAATTTGATTTTAATTTAATATTTTAATTTTATTATTGGAGTATGCCTTTGTTAATCCACTTTAAAAACAGCAATCCAATTTGATTTTAATTTAATATTTTAATTTTATTATTGGAGTAGGCTTTGGTAAATCCACTTTGAAAACAGCAATCCAATTTGATTTTAATTTAATATTTTAATTTTATTATTGGAGTATGCCTTTGTAAATCCACTTTGAAAATAGCAATTCAATTTGATTTTAATTTAATATTTTAATTTTATTATTGGAGTAGGCTTTTGTAAATCCACTTTGAAAACAGCAATCCAATTTGATTTTAATTTAATATTTTAATTTTATTATTGGAGTAGGCTTTTGTAAATCCACTTTGAAAACAGCAATCCAATTTGATTTTAATTTAATATTTTAATTTTATTATTGGAGTAGGCTTTTGTAAATCCACTTTAAAAACAGGAATCCAATTTGATTTTAATTTAATATTTTAATTTTATTATTGGAGTATGCCTTTGTTAATCCACTTTGAAAACAGCAATCCAATTTGATTTTAATTTAATATGTTAATTTTATTATTGGAGTAGGCTTTTGTAAATCCACTTTGAAAACAGCAATCCAATTTGATTTTAATTTAATATTTTAATTTTATTATTGGAGTAGGCTTTTGTAAATCCACTTTGAAAACAGCAATCCAATTTGATTTTAATTTAATATTTTAATTTTATTATTGGAGTATGCCTTTGTAAATCCACTTTAAAAACAGCAATCCAATTTGATTTTAATTTAATATTTTGATTATATTATTGGAGTATGCTTTTGTAAATCCACTTTGAAAACATCAATCCAATTTGATTTTAATTAAATATTTTAATTTTATTATTGAAGTAGTCTTTTGTAATTCCACTTTGAAAACATCAATCCAATTTGATTTTAATTTAATATTTTAATTTTATTATTGGAGTAGGCTTTTGTAAATCCACTTTAAAAACAGCAATCCAATTTGATTTTAATTTAATATTTTAATTTTATTATTGGAGTATGCCTTTGTTAATCCACTTTGAAAACAGCAATCCAATTTGATTTTAATTTAATATTTTAATTTTATTATTGGAGTATGCCTTTGTTAATCCACTTTAAAAACAGCAATCCAATTTGATTTTAATTTAATATTTTAATTTTATTATTGGAGTAGGCTTTTGTAAATCCACTTTGAAAACAGCAATCCAATTTGATTTTAATTTAATATTTTAATTTTATTATTGGAGTATGCCTTTGTAAATCCACTTTAAAAACAGCAATCCAATTTGATTTTAATTTAATATTTTAATTTTATTATTGGAGTATGCCTTTGTAAATCCACTTTATTCCACTTTATTAAAATATTAAATTAAAATCAAATTGGATTGCTGTTTTCAAAGTGGATTAACGAAGGCATACTCCAATAATAAAATTAAAATATTAAATTAAAATCAAATTGGATTCCTGTTTTTAAAGTGGATTTACAAAAGCCTACTCCAATAATAAAATTAAAATATTAAATTAAAATCAAATTGGATTGCTGTTTTCAAAGTGGATTAACAAAGGCATACTCCAATAATAAAATTAAAATATTAAATTAAAATCAAATTGGATTGCTGTTTTTAAAGTGGATTTACAAAAGCCTACTCCAATAATAAAATTAAAATATTAAATTAAAATCAAATTGGATTGATGTTTTCAAAGTGGATTTACAAAAGCCTACTCCAATAATAAAATTAAAATATTAAATTAAAATCAAATTGGATTGCTGTTTTCAAAGTGGATTTACAAAAGCCTACTCCAATAATAAAATTAAAATATTAAATTAAAATCAAATTGGATTGCTGTTTTCAAAGTGGATTAACAAAAGCCTACTCCAATAATAAAATTAAAATATTAAATTAAAATCAAATTGGATTGCTGTTTTTAAAGTGGATTTACAAAGGCATACTCCAATAATAAAATTAAAATATTAAATTAAAATCAAATTGGATTGCTGTTTTCAAAGTGGATTAACAAAGGCATACTCCAATAATAAAATTAAAATATTAAATTAAAATCAAATTGGATTCCTGTTTTTAAAGTGGATTTACAAAAGCCTACTCCAATAATTATTGGAGTAGGCTTATAATCCACTTTAAAAACAGCAATCCAATTTGATTTTAATTTAATATTTTAATTTTATTATTGGAGTATGCCTTTGTTAATCCACTTTGAAAACAGCAATCCAATTTGATTTTAATTTAATATTTTAATTTTGTTATTGGAGTATGCCTTTGTTAATCCACTTTGAAAACAGCAATCCAATTTGATTTTAATTTAATATTTTAATTTTATTATTGGAGTAGGCTTTTGTAAATCCACTTTTAAAACAGCAAACCAATTTGATTTTAATTTAATATTTTAATTTTATTATTGGGGTATGCCTTTGTAAATCCACTTTAAAAACAGCAATCCAATTTGATTTTAATTTAATATTTTAATTTTATTATTGGAATATGCCTTTGTTAATCCACTTTAAAAACAGCAATCCAATTTGATTTTAATTTAATATTTTAATTTTATTATTGGAGTAGGCTTTTGTTAATCCACTTTGAAAACAGCAATCCAATTTGATTTTAATTTAATATTTTAATTTTATTATTGGAGTAGGCCTTTGTAAATCCACTTAAAAACAGCAATCCTATTTGATTTTAATTTAATATTTTAATTTTATTATTGGAGTATGCCTTTGTTAATCCACTTTAAAAACAGCAATCCAATTTGATTTTAATTTAATATTTTAATTTTATTATTGGAGTAGGCTTTTGTTAATCCACTTTGAAAACAGCAATCCAATTTGATTTTAATTTAATATTTTAATTTTATTATTGGAGTAGGCTTTTGTAAATCCACTTTGAAAACAGCAATCCAATTTGATTTTAATTTAATATTTTAATTTTATTATTGGAGTATGCCTTTGTTAATCCACTTTGAAAACAGCAATCCAACATGATTTTAATTTAATATTTTAATTTTATTATTGGAGTATGCTTTTGTAAATCCACTTTGAAAACAGCAATCCAATTTGATTTTAATTTAATATTTTAATTTTATTATTGGAGTATGCTTTTGTAAATCCACTTTGAAAACAGCAATCCAATTTGATTTTAATTTAATATTTTAATTTTATTATTGGAGTATGCCCTTGTAAATCCACTTTGAAAACAGCAATCCAATTTGATTTTAATTTAATATTTTAATTTTATTATTGGAGTATGCCTTTGTAAATCCACTTTGAAAACAGCAATCCAATTTGATTTTAATTTAATATTTTAATTTTATTATTGGGGTATGCCTTTGGTAATCCACTTTGAAAACAGCAATCCAATTTGATTTTAATTTAATATTTTAATTTTATTATTGGAGTATGCCTTTGTTAATCCACTTTGAAAACAGCAATCCAATTTGATTTTAATTTAATATTTTAATTTTATTATTGGAGTATGCCTTTGTTAATCCACTTTGAAAACAGCAATCCAATTTGATTTTAATTTAATATTTTAATTTTATTATTGGAGTATGCCTTTGTTAATCCACTTTGAAAACAGCAATCCAATTTGATTTTAATTTAATATTTTAATTTTATTATTGGAGTATGCCTTTGTTAATCCACTTTGGAAACAGCAATCCAATTTGATTTTAATTTAATATTTTAATTTTATTATTGAAGTAGGCTTTTGTAAATCCACTTTGAAAGGAATCCAATTTGATTTTAATTTAATATTTTAATTTTATTATTGGAGTATGCCTTTGCTAATCCACTTTGAAAACAACAATCCAATTTGATTTTAATTTAATATTTTAATTTTATTATTGGAGTATGCTTTTGTAAATCCACTTTGAAAACAGGAATCCAATTTGATTTTAATTTAATATTTTAATTTTATTATTGGAGTAGGCTTTTGTAAATCCACTTTGAAAACAACAAAATTTTTATTTAATATTTTAATTTTATTATTGGAGTATGCTTTTGTAAATCCACTTTGAAAACAGCAATCCAATTTTATTTTAATTTAATATTTTAATTTTATTATTGGAGTAGGCTTTTGTAAATCCACTTTAAAAACAGGAATCCAATTTGATTTTAATTTAATATTTTAATTTTATTATTGGAGTATGCCTTTGTTAATCCACTTTGAAAACAGCAATCCAATTTGATTTTAATTTAATATTTTAATTTTATTATTGGAGTATGCCTTTGTAAATCCACTTTAAAAACAGCAATCCAATTTGATTTTAATTTAATATTTTAATTTTATTATTGGAGTAGGCTTTTGTAAATCCACTTTGAAAACAGCAATCCAATTTGATTTTAATTTAATATTTTAATTTTATTATTGGGGTATGCCTTTGTAAATCCACTTTAAAAACAGAAATCCAATTTGATTTTAATTTAATATTTTTATTTTATTATTGGAGTAGTCTTTTGTAAATCCACTTTAAAAACAGCAATCCAATTTGATTTTAATTTAATATTTTAATTTTATTATTGGAGTAGGCTTTTGTTAATCCACTTTGAAAACAGCAATCCAATTTGATTTTAATTTAATATTTTAATTTTATTATTGGATTATGCCTTTGTAAATCCACTTTGAAAACATCAATCCAATTTTATTTTAATTTAATATTTTAATTTTATTATTGGAGTAGGCTTTGGTAAATCCACTTTAAAAACAGCAATCCAATTTGATTTTAATTTAATATTTTAATTTTATTATTGGAGTAGGCTTTTGTAAATCCACTTTGAAAACAGCAATCCAATTTGATTTTAATTTAATATTTTAATTTTATTATTGGAGTAGGCTTTGGTAAATCCACTTTAAAAACAGCAATCCAATTTGATTTTAATTTAATATTTTAATTTTATTATTGGAGTATGCTTTTGTAAATCCACTTTAAAAACAGCAATCCAATTTGATTTTAATTTAATATTTTAATTTTATTATTGGAGTATGACTTTGTAAATCCACTTTGAAAACAGCAATCCAATTTGATTTTAATTTAATATTTTAATTTTATTATTGGAGTAGGCTTTTGTTAATCCACTTTGAAAACAGCAATCCAATTTGATTTTAATTTAATATTTTAATTTTATTATTGGAGTATGCCTTTGTAAATCCACTTTGAAAACAGCAATCCAATTTGATTTTAATTTAATATTTTAATTTTATTATTGGAGTATGCCTTTGTTAATCCACTTTGAAAACAGCAATCCAATTTGATTTTAATTTAATATTTTAATTTTATTATTGGAGTATGCCTTTGTTAATCCACTTTGAAAACAGCAATCCAATTTGATTTTAATTTAATATTTTAATTTTATTATTGGAGTATGCCTTTGTTAATCCACTTTGAAAACAGCAATCCAATTTGATTTTAATTTAATATTTTAATTTTATTATTGGAGTAGGCTTTTGTAAATCCACTTTGAAAACAGCAATCCAATTTGATTTTAATTTAATATTTTAATTTTATTATTGGAGTATGCCTTTGTAAATCCACTTTAAAAACAGCAATCCAATTTGATTTTAATTTAATATTTTAATTTTATTATTGGAGTAGGCTTTTGTAAATCCACTTTGAAAACAGCAATCCAATTTGATTTTAATTTAATATTTTAATTTTATTATTGGAGTATGCCTTTGTTAATCCACTTTGAAAACAGCAATCCAATTTGGTTTTAATTTAATATTTTAATTTTATTATTGGGGTATGCCTTTGTTAATCCACTTTGAAAACAGCAATCCAATTTGATTTTAATTTAATATTTTAATTTTATTATTGGAGTATGCCTTTGTTAATCCACTTTGAAAACAGCAATCCAATTTGATTTTAATTTAATATTTTAATTTTATTATTGGAGTAGGCTTTTGTAAATCCACTTTGAAAACAGCAATCCAATTTGATTTTAATTTAGTATTTTAATTTTATTATTGAAGTAGGCTTTTGTAAATCTACTTTGAAAACAGCAATCCAATTTGATTTTAATTTAATATTTTAATTTTATTATTGGAGTAGGCTTTTGTAAATCCACTTTGAAAACAGCAATCCAATTTGATTTTAATTTAATATTTTAATTTTATTATTGGAGTAGTCTTTTGTAAATCCACTTTGAAAACATCAATCCAATTTGATTTTAATTTAATATTTTAATTTTATTATTGGAGTAGGCTTTTGTAAATCCACTTTAAAAACAGGAATCCAATTTGATTTTAATTTAATATTTTAATTTTATTATTGGAGTATGCCTTTGTTAATCCACTTTGAAAACAGCAATCCAATTTGATTTTAATTTAATATTTTAATTTTATTATTGGGGTATGCCTTTGTTAATCCACTTTGAAAACAGCAATCCAATTTGATTTTAATTTAATATTCTAATTTTATTATTGGAGTATGCCTTTGTTAATCCACTTTGAAAACAGCAATCCAATTTGATTTTAATTTAATATTCTAATTTTATTATTGGAGTAGGCTTTTGTAAATCCACTTTGAAAACAGCAATCCAATTTGATTTTAATTTAATATTTTAATTTTATTATTGGAGTAGGCTTTTGTAAATCCACTTTGAAAACAGCAATCCAATTTGATTTTAATTTAATATTTTAATTTTATTATTGGAGTAGGCTTTTGTAAATCCACTTTGAAAACAGCAATCCAATTTGACTTTAATTTAATATTTTAATTTTATTATTGGAGTAGTCTTTTGTAAATCCACTTTGAAAACATCAATCCAATTTGATTTTAATTTAATATTTTAATTTTATTATTGGAGTATGCTTTTGTTAATCCACTTTGAAAACAGCAATCCAATTTGATTTTAATTTAATATTTTAATTTTATTATTGGAGTATGCTTTTGTAAATCCACTTTGAAAACAGCAATCCAATTTGATTTTAATTTAATATTTTAATTTTATTATTGGAGTAGGCTTTTGTAAATCCACTTTGAAAACAGCAATCCAATTTTATTTTAATTTAATATTTTAATTTTATTATTGGAGTATGCCTTTGTTAATCCACTTTGAAAACAGCAATCCAATTTGATTTTAATTTAATATTTTAATTTTATTATTGGAGTAGGCTTTTGTAAATCCACTTTGAAAACAGCAATCCAATTTGATTTTAATTTAATATTTTAATTTTATTATTGGAGTAGGCCTTTGTAAATCCACTTTGAAAACAGCAATCCAATTTGATTTTAATTTAATATTTTAATTTTATTATTGGAGTATGCCTTTGTAAATCCACTTTAAAAACAGCAATCCAATTTGATTTTAATTTAATATTTTAATTTTATTATTGGAGTATGCCTTTGTTAGTCCACTTTGAAAACAGCAATCCAATTTGATTTTAATTTAATATTTTAATTTTATTATTGGAGTATGCCTTTGTTAATCCACTTTGAAAACAGCAATCCAATTTGATTTTAATTTAATATTTTAATTTTATTATTGGAGTAGGCTTTTGTAAATCCACTTTGAAAACAGCAATCCAATTTGATTTTAATTTAATATTTTAATTTTATTATTGGAGTAGGCTTTTGTAAATCCACTTTGAAAACAGCAATCCAATTTGATTTTAATTTAATATTTTAATTTTATTATTGGAGTAGTCTTTTGTAAATCCACTTTGAAAACATCAATCCAATTTGATTTTAATTTAATATTTTAATTTTATTATTGGAGTAGGCTTTTGTAAATTCACTTTAAAAACAGCAATCCAATTTGATTTTAATTTAATATTTTAATTTTATTATTGGAGTAGGCTTTTGTTAATCCACTTTGAAAACAGCAATCCAATTTGATTTTAATTTAATATTTTAATTTTATTATTGGAGTAGGCTTTTGTAAATCCACTTTGAAAACAGCAATCCAATTTGATTTTAATTTAATATTTTTATTTTATTATTGGAGTATGCCTTTGTAAATCCACTTTAAAAACAGGAATCCAATTTGATTTTAATTTAATATTTTAATTTTATTATTGGAGTATGCCTTTGTTAATCCACTTTGAAAACAGCAATCCAATTTGATTTTAATTTAATATTTTAATTTTATTATTGGAGTAGTCTTTTGTAAATCCACTTTGAAAACAGCAATCCAATTTGATTTTAATTTAATATTTTAATTTTATTATTGGAGTATGCCTTTGTTAATCCACTTTGAAAACAGCAATCCAATTTGATTTTAATTTAATATTTTAATTTTATTATTGGAGTATGCTTTTGTAAATCCACTTTGAAAACAGCAATCCAGTTTGATTTTAATTTAATATTTTAATTTTATTATTGGAGTAGGCTTTTGTAAATCCACTTTGAAAACAGCAATCCAATTTGATTTTAATTTAATATTTTAATTTTATTATTGGAGTATGCCTTTGTTAATCCACTTTGAAAACAGCAATCCAATTTGATTTTAATTTAATATTTTAATTTTATTATTGGGGTATGCCTTTGTTAATCCACTTTGAAAACAGCAATCCAATTTGATTTTAATTTAATATTTTAATTTTATTATTGGAGTATGCCTTTGTTAATCCACTTTGAAAACAGCAATCCAATTTGATTTTAATTTAATATTTTAATTTTATTATTGGAGTAGGCTTTTGTAAATCCACTTTGAAAACAGCAATCCAATTTGATTTTAATTTAGTATTTTAATTTTATTATTGAAGTAGGCTTTTGTAAATCTACTTTGAAAACAGCAATCCAATTTGATTTTAATTTAATATTTTAATTTTATTATTGGAGTAGTCTTTTGTAAATCCACTTTGAAAACATCAATCCTATTTGATTTTAATTTAATATTTTAATTTTATTATTGGAGTATGCCTTTGTTAATCCACTTTAAAAACAGCAATCCAATTTGATTTTAATTTAATATTTTAATTTTATTATTGGAGTAGGCTTTTGTTAATCCACTTTGAAAACAGCAATCCAATTTGATTTTAATTTAATATTTTAATTTTATTATTGGAGTAGGCTTTTGTAAATCCACTTTGAAAACAGCAATCCAATTTGATTTTAATTTAATATTTTAATTTTATTATTGGAGTATGCCTTTGTTAATCCACTTTGAAAACAGCAATCCAACTTGATTTTAATTTAATATTTTAATTTTATTATTGGAGTATGCTTTTGTAAATCCACTTTGAAAACAGCAATCCAATTTGATTTTAATTTAATATTTTAATTTTATTATTGGAGTATGCCTTTGTAAATCCACTTTGAAAACAGCAATCCAATTTGATTTTAATTTAATATTTTAATTTTATTATTGGAGTATGCCCTTGTAAATCCACTTTGAAAACAGCAATCCAATTTGATTTTAATTTAATATTTTAATTTTATTATTGGAGTATGCCTTTGTAAATCCACTTTGAAAACAGCAATCCAATTTGATTTTAATTTAATATTTTAATTTTATTATTGGGGTATGCCTTTGGTAATCCACTTTGAAAACAGCAATCCAATTTGATTTTAATTTAATATTTTAATTTTATTATTGGAGTATGCCTTTGTTAATCCACTTTGAAAACAGCAATCCAATTTGATTTTAATTTAATATTTTAATTTTATTATTGGAGTATGCCTTTGTTAATCCACTTTGAAAACAGCAATCCAATTTGATTTTAATTTAATATTTTAATTTTATTATTGGAGTATGCCTTTGTTAATCCACTTTGAAAACAGCAATCCAATTTGATTTTAATTTAATATTTTAATTTTATTATTGGAGTATGCCTTTGTTAATCCACTTTGGAAACAGCAATCCAATTTGATTTTAATTTAATATTTTAATTTTATTATTGAAGTAGGCTTTTGTAAATCCACTTTGAAAACAGGAATCCAATTTGATTTTAATTTAATATTTTAATTTTATTATTGGAGTATGCCTTTGCTAATCCACTTTGAAAACAACAATCCAATTTGATTTTAATTTAATATTTTAATTTTATTATTGGAGTATGCTTTTGTAAATCCACTTTGAAAACAGGAATCCAATTTGATTTTAATTTAATATTTTAATTTTATTATTGGAGTAGGCTTTTGTAAATCCACTTTGAAAACAACAATCCAATTTGATTTTAATTTAATATTTTAATTTTATTATTGGAGTATGCTTTTGTAAATCCACTTTGAAAACAGCAATCCAATTTTATTTTAATTTAATATTTTAATTTTATTATTGGAGTAGGCTTTTGTAAATCCACTTTAAAAACAGGAATCCAATTTGATTTTAATTTAATATTTTAATTTTATTATTGGAGTATGCCTTTGTTAATCCACTTTGAAAACAGCAATCCAATTTGATTTTAATTTAATATTTTAATTTTATTATTGGAGTATGCCTTTGTAAATCCACTTTAAAAACAGCAATCCAACTTGATTTTAATTTAATATTTTAATTTTATTATTGGAGTAGGCTTTTGTAAATCCACTTTGAAAACAGCAATCCAATTTGATTTTAATTTAATATTTTAATTTTATTATTGGAGTATGCCTTTGTAAATCCACTTTAAAAACAGAAATCCAATTTGATTTTAATTTAATATTTTTATTTTATTATTGGAGTAGTCTTTTGTAAATCCACTTTAAAAACAGCAATCCAATTTGATTTTAATTTAATATTTTAATTTTATTATTGGAGTAGGCTTTTGTTAATCCACTTTGAAAACAGCAATCCAATTTGATTTTAATTTAATATTTTAATTTTATTATTGGAGTATGCCTTTGTAAATCCACTTTGAAAACATCAATCCAATTTTATTTTAATTTAATATTTTAATTTTATTATTGGAGTAGGCTTTGGTAAATCCACTTTAAAAACAGCAATCCAATTTGATTTTAATTTAATATTTTAATTTTATTATTGGAGTAGGCTTTTGTAAATCCACTTTGAAAACAGCAATCCAATTTGATTTTAATTTAATATTTTAATTTTATTATTGGAGTAGGCTTTGGTAAATCCACTTTAAAAACAGCAATCCAATTTGATTTTAATTTAATATTTTAATTTTATTATTGGAGTATGCTTTTGTAAATCCACTTTAAAAACAGCAATCCAATTTGATTTTAATTTAATATTTTAATTTTATTATTGGAGTATGCCTTTGTAAATCCACTTTGAAAACAGCAATCCAATTTGATTTTAATTTAATATTTTAATTTTATTATTGGAGTAGGCTTTTGTTAATCCACTTTGAAAACAGCAATCCAATTTGATTTTAATTTAATATTTTAATTTTATTATTGGAGTATGCCTTTGTAAATCCACTTTGAAAACAGCAATCCAATTTGATTTTAATTTAATATTTTAATTTTATTATTGGAGTATGCCTTTGTTAATCCACTTTGAAAACAGCAATCCAATTTGATTTTAATTTAATATTTTAATTTTATTATTGGAGTATGCCTTTGTTACACAGAGCCTTAGCTTAACTAGCGAGAAGATTCTCGCTACCATGGCCGCGCAGAACGATGGTCTCGCGGCCAACTCATGGAAGATACTGCAACGGACGACAACTGGCGTACTCGTCCATTTGGTTATGGCCATAGGCGAGTCTTCCATGAAGAAACTACGCGAATCCAACGGGAACATCGCATACCGCTTTGGTAGGATAAAACTCCTTCTCAAGAAGGATTCCCCCTCTACCAACCCAACCACTGGAGTCAGCTCCAGTAAGGAGGGTACTTTACCAGCCCCAGTAGTAGGCACAATCACAGACGAGGAGGCATCCAGGAACAGCAGCGCTATTGAGCATTCTGTTCCTGCTGCCTCTTCGTCGGGAGCACGATCAACGGATCTCTCCGCAACTCCTACTGTGGGATCGAGTAAATCAGCACTCACCCCGAAAATTAAGCATATGGGCGCTCGGGGTGTTACTGGGAAAAGTGGCAGAAACAGGCCAAATCCCGCAAAGCAGACGGCTGGCAAGCAGCCAGGAGCGTAGAGCTCCTTTACCCTAATCATCCAGTATGGCTGGTACTATTAGGGTACTACAAGCGAATCTGCATCACGCAAAAGGAGCTTCGGATACCTTTTGCAACAGGTTCGCGAAACAACACTTAACCCTTGGCCTTATCCAGGAACCTTGGGTTAATGGAGGAAAAATCAGAGGCCTCCACCTCAAGTCATGTAAGTTGATTTACGATCGAAGGGAGGAAGTTCCCCGAGCAGCAATATTTGTTTCATCTAATATTAACGTTCTTCCAATTCCAGAGTTCACCACTAAGGATTTGGTTGCAGTAATCCTGGAGGTTCCGACTAGCAGGGGAATGCAGGAGACAATATGTGCCTCTGCGTACTTCCCTGGTGAGTCGGTTAGTGCTCCACCTGTAGTTGTACAGGATCTGGTGGATTACTGCAACCTAAAAAACAAGCATTTCATCATAGGCTGCGATGCTAATGCACACCATATCATTTGGGGCAGCAGTGATACAAATGGCAGAGGTGAGTCCCTTTTAAATTATCTTATGAGTAGTCACATAGACATTTTAAATAAAGGTTCGAACCCCACCTTCATAAACTCGACTCGGCGAGAGGTGTTGGACCTCACTTTGTCAAGTCAGTTTATTTCCAACTCTGTTGCAAACTGGCATGTTTCAAGCGAAGCTTCTCTGTCGGACCACATGCACATCAGGTTCGATATACCGGGAGTGATCATACAGGCAACAGAGCGTCGTATCCCTTGTTTTACAAATTGGAAAACATATAGGGATATTTTATTTATCAAAGCAGACATGCTGCCAACATCTTTGAATTCAATTAGTGACCTAGAAACCGCAGCTGGTCTGCTTAATGACGTGCTCCTATCTTCCTACGAAAGCAGCTGTGTGGTGCGTAACGTTGTGGTTAATCGCAAAGTTCCATGGTGGAACGAACAGCTGGCTAAACTTCGTAAGAAGGTTAGGAAATTATTTAATAGGGCAAAGCATTCCAATGAGTGGAATGAATATAGGCAAGCCCTAACCAGTTACAACACAGAACTAAGGCGTTCCAAACGCCTCACGTGGAGGAAAAACTGTGGAAATATCGAGGATATACCTACAGCTGCTCGACTCCATAAAGTTCTAGCTAAAGATCAGTCCAACGGGATTGGGCTTCTTCTGAAATCCGATGGTAGTTATACATCAGGTCGCAAAGAGTCGCTCGAAACCCTGCTTCAAGTGCACTTTCCGGGCTGCACTGTTTGCGACACAAATACAATCACTAACTCCATATCTGGTACACACATGGGTGTAAATATGGGTTGGGTTAATAGTTTATCCGGTAAGCTTTTTACTCCGGATAAAGTCAAATGGGCCATTAACTCTTTTCAGCCTTTCAAGGCTCCAGGAGGGGATGGAATCTTCCCAGCCCTCCTTCAAAGGGGCCTGGACTTGATTACCCCTGCTCTGGTGGCCTTGTTTAGAACTAGCTTCAATTGGGGTCACATACCACAGGCTTGGAGTCAAGTAAACGTGGTTTTTATCCCAAAGCCTGGCAATCGGCCATGTGAACTTCCTAAGTCCTTTCGACCTATCAGTCTTACATCGTTTATTCTTAAAACCATGGAACGACTTATAGATCTTCATATCAGAGACTGGTTAACGGCAACCAGACCTCTAAATCCAAATCAATTCGCCTATAGGAAAGGCAAATCCACAGAGGGTGCGCTGCATCTACTTGTCACCAAGATTGAAGCAGCCTATCGCTCGAAAGAAATTGCTCTGTGTGCATTTCTGGATATTGAGGGAGCTTTTGACAATACTGGATACGACTCAATTGCTAGGGCAATCAAGCGTAGAGGTATTGACGATCCGACTAACCACTGGATTAGTTCCATGTTGGTTAGTAGGAAGATTACATCTAAATTAGGTAATGAGTCAGTCACGATTACGGCAGCAAGAGGGTGTCCGCAGGGCGGTGTCCTGTCCCCTTTGCTGTGGTCACTCGTGATCGACGAGTTGCTTGATAATTTACATCTACTTGGGTACGATGCCATTGGTTATGCGGACGATTTGGTTATCATAGTCTCTGGAGGGCATGAACGTACGATGTCCGCCAGCATGCAACAGGCTTTGCTTGTTATTTCGAATTGGTGCACTGGGGAGGGCCTTTCGATTAACCCTAGCAAAACAGTCCTGGTGCCCTTCACCAAAAGACGTAATTTGAACCTTGGTTCAATTAGTCTTAATAATATAAATATCGGATACTCCAATGAAGTCAAATATCTGGGTGTTGTCCTAGATAAGAAACTAACTTGGAACTCTCATATTACTTCAACTACCGAACGCGCGGCCAGGGCCATGTGGGCCTGCCGGCGTATGTTCGGCAGGACCTGGGGCCTGAACTCAAAAATGATATACTGGATGTACATCATGATAGTGAGGCCAATTGTAACATATGGGGCAATAGTTTGGTGGCCTAAGGTACAGCAAAAAGTTATTATGAACAAGCTGACCTCATTACAGAGACTAGCATGTCTCGGAATTACAGGTGCTATGCGCACCTGCCCTACGGCGGCAATGGAAGCTCTCATCGGGCTCACTCCACTTCATATCCACGTCAAAAAATCAGCTGCTACCTGTGCAGCTAGATTGAAGCTCGCGAATCAATACAGTCATGATGACCATATGGGTCACCTGGACATTTTGAATGAACTTCCAGACCTGAATATGTTCTTTAGTGTCCCGGACGTTATGCCGAAAGAACTCTGCTTTGGCAGGAATTTCGTGGTAACAATCCCCGATAGAACAGACTGGGATACTGGGTTACCGCAGATGGAACCTAACAGCCTAGTCTGGTACACTGATGGATCAAAAATGGATAGTGGAGTCGGCATTGGTGTCTTTGGACCCAATCACAAAATATCGAAATCACTGGGTACTTACCCCAGTGTTTTTCTAGCCGAAATTCACGCCATCGAAATCTGCGCCTCTATTATTATGACCAAAGGTCTTAAAGGCGCATCCATCCACATTTTGTCTGACAGCCAAGCAGCACTGAAAGCATTGGCTTCTAACTGCTTGGTTTCCAAGTCGGTTCAAAGTTGTTATAAACTGCTACAATCTCTCTCTTGTCAAAACAAAGTAAGGTTGTGGTGGGTGCCTGGTCACATGGGCATCACTGGAAATGAGATAGCCGACGAACTTGCACGGGCAGGCTTGTCGACTACACTCATTGGCCCTGAGCCTTTTTGTGGTATCCCGTGGGCTTCTGCAACCTACACAATCAGTAAATGGGAAAAAATACAGTGCTTGACTTATTGGAACTGTATTCCCGGCCTTAGACAAGCCAAATCTTTGATCAGACCATTTCACCACAAAAATTTGGCGATCAATTTCAGCAAAGGAAATATTAGGAAACTTGTGAGTTTTCTCTCAGGTCACTGTAACCTGAGATATCATTTGAACAAAATGAACCTGTCCACAGAGACGGAGTGCCGACTCTGTTTGGAAGAGACAGAAACCGCAGAACACATACTATGTGAGTGTGTTGCTCTGTGCACACGGAGGTGGATTCATTTTGAAGAGAGGTATCTGACCCCGGAGAAATGTAAATTGGCCTCTATAAATAGCATTCTCGCCTTTATTAGAGAGGTGGAGAAGCTCCTGGAGTAACAGTACCCAACAGCACAAAAGATCTTTTAGGTCGTAGTGCTAGCCGCTTTTGGGCAGGGACGAAAAAAAAAAAAAAAAAAAAAAAAAAAAAAATGCCTTTGTTAATCCACTTTGAAAACAGCAATCCAATTTGATTTTAATTTAATATTTTAATTTTATTATTGGAGTATGCCTTTGTTAATCCACTTTGAAAACAGCAATCCAATTTGATTTTAATTTAATATTTTAATTTTATTATTGGAGTAGGCTTTTGTAAATCCACTTTGAAAACATCAATCCAATTTGATTTTAATTTAATATTTTAATTTTATTATTGGAGTATGCCTTTGTAAATCCACTTTAAAAACAGCAATCCAATTTGATTTTAATTTAATATTTTAATTTTATTATTGGAGTAGGCTTTTGTAAATCCACTTTGAAAACAGCAATCCAATTTGATTTTAATTTAATATTTTAATTTTATTATTGGAGTATGCCTTTGTTAATCCACTTTGAAAACAGCAATCCAATTTGATTTTAATTTAATATTTTAATTTTATTATTGGGGTATGCCTTTGTTAATCCACTTTGAAAACAGCAATCCAATTTGATTTTAATTTAATATTTTAATTTTATTATTGGAGTATGCCTTTGTTAATCCACTTTGAAAACAGCAATCCAATTTGATTTTAATTTAATATTTTAATTTTATTATTGGAGTAGGCTTTTGTAAATCCACTTTGAAAACAGCAATCCAATTTGATTTTAATTTAGTATTTTAATTTTATTATTGAAGTAGGCTTTTGTAAATCTACTTTGAAAACAGCAATCCAATTTGATTTTAATTTAATATTTTAATTTTATTATTGGAGTAGGCTTTTGTAAATCCACTTTGAAAACAGCAATCCAATTTGATTTTAATTTAATATTTTAATTTTATTATTGGAGTAGTCTTTTGTAAATCCACTTTGAAAACATCAATCCAATTTGATTTTAATTTAATATTTTAATTTTATTATTGGAGTAGGCTTTTGTAAATCCACTTTAAAAACAGGAATCTAATTTGATTTTAATTTAATATTTTAATTTTATTATTGGAGTATGCCTTTGTTAATCCACTTTGAAAACAGCAATCCAATTTGATTTTAATTTAATATTTTAATTTTATTATTGGGGTATGCCTTTGTTAATCCACTTTGAAAACAGCAATCCAATTTGATTTTAATTTAATATTCTAATTTTATTATTGGAGTATGCCTTTGTTAATCCACTTTGAAAACAGCAATCCAATTTGATTTTAATTTAATATTCTAATTTTATTATTGGAGTAGGCTTTTGTAAATCCACTTTGAAAACAGCAATCCAATTTGATTTTAATTTAATATTTTAATTTTATTATTGGAGTAGGCTTTTGTAAATCCACTTTGAAAACAGCAATCCAATTTGATTTTAATTTAATATTTTAATTTTATTATTGGAGTAGGCTTTTGTAAATCCACTTTGAAAACAGCAATCCAATTTGACTTTAATTTAATATTTTAATTTTATTATTGGAGTAGTCTTTTGTAAATCCACTTTGAAAACATCAATCCAATTTGATTTTAATTTAATATTTTAATTTTATTATTGGAGTATGCTTTTGTTAATCCACTTTGAAAACAGCAATCCAATTTGATTTTAATTTAATATTTTAATTTTATTATTGGAGTATGCTTTTGTAAATCCACTTTGAAAACAGCAATCCAATTTGATTTTAATTTAATATTTTAATTTTATTATTGGAGTAGGCTTTTGTAAATCCACTTTGAAAACAGCAATCCAATTTTATTTTAATTTAATATTTTAATTTTATTATTGGAGTATGCCTTTGTTAATCCACTTTGAAAACAGCAATCCAATTTGATTTTAATTTAATATTTTCATTTTATTATTGGAGTAGGCTTTTGTAAATCCACTTTGAAAACAGCAATCCAATTTGATTTTAATTTAATATTTTAATTTTATTATTGGAGTAGGCCTTTGTAAATCCACTTTGAAAACAGCAATCCAATTTGATTTTAATTTAATATTTTAATTTTATTATTGGAGTATGCCTTTGTAAATCCACTTTAAAAACAGCAATCCAATTTGATTTTAATTTAATATTTTAATTTTATTATTGGAGTATGCCTTTGTTAGTCCACTTTGAAAACAGCAATCCAATTTGATTTTAATTTAATATTTTAATTTTATTATTGGAGTATGCCTTTGTTAATCCACTTTGAAAACAGCAATCCAATTTGATTTTAATTTAATATTTTAATTTTATTATTGGAGTAGGCTTTTGTAAATCCACTTTGAAAACAGCAATCCAATTTGATTTTAATTTAATATTTTAATTTTATTATTGGAGTAGGCTTTTGTAAATCCACTTTGAAAACAGCAATCCAATTTGATTTTAATTTAATATTTTAATTTTATTATTGGAGTAGTCTTTTGTAAATCCACTTTGAAAACATCAATCCAATTTGATTTTAATTTAATATTTTAATTTTATTATTGGAGTAGGCTTTTGTAAATCCACTTTAAAAACAGCAATCCAATTTGATTTTAATTTAATATTTTAATTTTATTATTGGAGTAGGCTTTTGTTAATCCACTTTGAAAACAGCAATCCAATTTGATTTTAATTTAATATTTTAATTTTATTATTGGAGTAGGCTTTTGTAAATCCACTTTGAAAACAGCAATCCAATTTGATTTTAATTTAATATTTTTATTTTATTATTGGAGTATGCCTTTGTAAATCCACTTTAAAAACAGGAATCCAATTTGATTTTAATTTAATATTTTAATTTTATTATTGGAGTATGCCTTTGTTAATCCACTTTGAAAACAGCAATCCAATTTGATTTTAATTTAATATTTTAATTTTATTATTGGAGTAGTCTTTTGTAAATCCACTTTGAAAACAGCAATCCAATTTGATTTTAATTTAATATTTTAATTTTATTATTGGAGTATGCCTTTGTTAATCCACTTTGAAAACAGCAATCCAATTTGATTTTAATTTAATATTTTAATTTTATTATTGGAGTATGCTTTTGTAAATCCACTTTGAAAACAGCAATCCAGTTTGATTTTAATTTAATATTTTAATTTTATTATTGGAGTAGGCTTTTGTAAATCCACTTTGAAAACAGCAATCCAATTTGATTTTAATTTAATATTTTAATTTTATTATTGGAGTATGCCCTTGTAAATCCACTTTGAAAACAGCAATCCAATTTGATTTTAATTTAATATTTTAATTTTATTATTGGAGTAGGCTTTTGTAAATCCACTTTAAAAACAGCAATCCAATTTGATTTTAATTTAATATTTTAATTTTATTATTGGAGTATGCCTTTGTTAATCCACTTTGAAAACAGCAATCCAATTTGATTTTAATTTAATATTTTAATTTTATTATTGGGGTATGCCTTTGTTAATCCACTTTGAAAACAGCAATCCAATTTGATTTTAATTTAATATTTTAATTTTATTATTGGAGTATGCCTTTGTTAATCCACTTTGAAAACAGCAATCCAATTTGATTTTAATTTAATATTTTAATTTTATTATTGGAGTAGGCTTTTGTAAATCCACTTTGAAAACAGCAATCCAATTTGATTTTAATTTAGTATTTTAATTTTATTATTGAAGTAGGCTTTTGTAAATCTACTTTGAAAACAGCAATCCAATTTGATTTTAATTTAATATTTTAATTTTATTATTGGAGTAGTCTTTTGTAAATCCACTTTGAAAACATCAATCCAATTTGATTTTAATTTAATATTTTAATTTTATTATTGGAGTAGGCTTTTGTAAATCCACTTTAAAAACAGGAATCCAATTTGATTTTAATTTAATATTTTAATTTTATTATTGGAGTATGCCTTTGTTAATCCACTTTGAAAACAGCAATCCAATTTGATTTTAATTTAATATTTTAATTTTATTATTGGGGTATGCCTTTGTTAATCCACTATAGGAAGTTGTGGTCCTATATAAATGTAGGCGAAACGAATGTTTTCACTGTTGTTAAAATAAAAAAACTTTATACTTTCAGCTTTAACTAAATTTTATTTTAGCTAATTCAGTAATTTTATTTTATTTATCAAAAACAATTTTTGTTTTTATTTAATAAATTTAATTTTATAAATTTAATTTTTTTTATTACTATAAGGGAGCTTCTGCTCGATCCAAAAATCCCAATTATAATATATCAGATAATCCTAATTTTTCTTCGCTCTTATTAGAAAAACAAAACAATAAAAAAATAATAAATCCAAAAACCAGTTTGTCAGAAACAAGTTTTTGGATTACACATATTTGATGTACCCGCTACTTTTGTATTGAAAAGTAAATTTTCCGATTTCGTATTACGAAATCAAGTACATCTACATACAATAGAAATTGTATTGTATGCGTTGTTGTGTTTATGACGATGTTGTTGATCGATGCGAATATAAAATTATGTCTACAGAGAATTGTCTGTTGAGTCATAATTTTATTGTGCGGTGTTTCCTGTAGTGGCGGAAATTGTTGTTGACGATAAATTTTGATATCCAAATTGTTGTTGTGATATCCCAATGACGAATGACGATTGGCGCGTCATTGCATTACGATTTATGTTTACAGAGGATTGTCTGTTGAATCGTAATTTTATTGTGCGGTGTTTCTTGTAGTGGAAGAAACTACCCGCTACATCACCCACCGCGCAGTGAGTTTCCCCCATGTTAGGTACCGTGGTCACTGGTGTTGTGGATGAAATACTGATGAATGAGTGAATGAGATACTGGTGAAATACTGAAAACTAAAATGTATTTAAGAGCAGATGATGTATGATCATTTTGTTGTTCTCTTAATGGTAATGAAATTTTAGATGCAATATTTAAATCAATTTATTTATTTCGATTAAAAATGAGAAAACAAGAAAATGTGTTTAATTAAATGTGTTTAATGTAAATTCAAATTCGGTTTTGTTGTTGCTGGGCGCTTTGTGGTCCGTAGTCCCGCTCAAAAGTGCACGGGCTGGTGCACTTCGTTGCCTCGGCACCGAACCGTGCGTGAAACCAACAAAAATGCGCTGTTGTTTTTGTGGTTGTTGCTGGTGCTGGTGGTGGTGCTGGGCGTATGACTAGCCGTCGTGCTAGTGATGATGATGATGGCCGTGGCCGAATCAACCTAGCGGTTGTTATCCCTCTTCGGAATAAAACGCTCTCAATCCTAGTTAGTCTTGTTTCCAGACTAGTTTGAGTCGATGTTGTTTCATTTGTGGCTTGTGTGGCCACATTTTTGAAATATTTGTTGTGCCATCCTCGATTGGAGGACTGCTGAGGCATCAATGCTGACTGATGCACGACTCGTCGTGCTTCTGATTGGCCGTGTGTGGCTGGCTGTTGTTGCTCGACCGTTTCCATGGCCGTATCGACAGCCGTTTCGAGGGCCCTCTCAATTTCCCTGATCAGGCCGTTGTGTTGTTCTTGTGACATTCTGTGAAAATAAATTATATTTTATTAATGTATATTTCGATAATGTGTATGTTTTATCGGAAATCGAACAACTTTCTTCACTCCCGATATTTGATCGGTTGAGCTGAGTATTCCATAGACTGGTTTGAGTCTATCAATGGAGACAGTGTGGTTTTTGTCTCGTATTTGAATTACGAAGTGTTTACGAAGACGTCGTATCACTTTGTATGGGCCTTCATAGGGTGGTGTAAGGCCTGTTCGTACTCTGTCTACTCGTACGAAGACGTAGTCACAAGTTTGTAGTGATTTAGGCACGAATATGTCGTCCTGTGTAGTTTTGCGTGTTTCCGTTGGGATGAGTTTGTTCATCGTGGAACGCAATTGATTAATCACTGTGTCGGTTGTGACTTGGGGTGTTAGTGGATGTTCCACAAAAAAATTCCCCAGGAAGTTTGATAGTTTGACCGTATACCAGTTCAGCTGGTGAACATTTAAGGTCATCTTTAACTGTCGCTCGGATTCCCAACAATATGATTGGGATCTCTGAGCTCCAGTTGACGGTATTTTCACGAGCTTTGAGAGCTGTTTTAAGTTGGCGGTGAAAACGCTCAACCATACCGTTTGCTTGTGGATGATAGGCAGTCGTTCGTATTCGATGTGAGCCTAGGAGTTGCATGAGCTCAGCGAATAGCTTTGATTCGAACTGTGTGCCTTGATCGGTCGTAATGTTGACCGGTACGCCGAATCTGGATATGTAGTTTTCGACTAGTGTTTTCGCGATTGTTGATGCGGAGATATCTTTTATGCAGTAGGCTTCTGGCCACCGCGTAAAACGATCAACGCATGTTAGGATGTATGTGTATCCATTAGATGGTGGAAGTGGTCCAACAATATCTATATGGATATGCTCAAATCTACCTGCTGGAATTTTAAAATTCTCGTGAGGTGATTTTGTATGACGTTGTACTTTACATTTTTGGCAGGATAAACAAGATTTCGCCCATTGGGTTAAATCTTTGTTCATACTGGGCCAAAAGTATCTGGAAGTGACGAGTTTGCGAGTTGCTCGTACACTTGGATGCGAAATGTTGTGTATTGTGTCGAAGATTGTTCGACGTAATGATTCGGGGATATACGGGCGATTATTGCCAGTAGTAGTTTCGCAGTAAATTTGTAAATCGGCTATTGGATATTTTTCCAATTTCCACTTAGAAGTGCGCCGATTCGTAGAATTAGAGAGTAAGTCTGCTAATTCTGAATCTTCGTTTTGTTCTTTAGCGATTTTGAGAATGTCACATCGCGTAGCGGCAGAGGCAATTTCGTGGTCAGAAGTCCGAGATAATGTGTCGGCGACCACGTTGTCTTTGCCCTGTATATGTTGTATGTCTGTCGTAAATTGACTGACAAAATCCAAGTGGCGTGCTTGCCTTGGATTGCGTTCCGCTTTAGAGTGAATTGCTCTAGTAAGCGGTTTATGGTCGGTGAATATTGTGAATTCACGACCTTCGACAAAATATCGAAAATGTTTTATTGCTTGGAATATTGCAAGCAATTCTCGATCGAATGCGGAATATTTTCTTTCCGCATCCGATAATTTCTTGGAGAAGAATCCAAGAGGTTCCCAGGTCTCGTTATTTAATTGTTGTAAGACCGCGCCTAATGCTGTATTTGAGGCATCAGTGGTGATGCTATATTTAGTTGCATTTAGCGGATGTGCTAAAAGTGCAATATTTTCTAAGCTTTTCTTGAGCTGAAGGAATGCGACTTGACATTCTTCAGTCCAAGAAAAATTCTGAGGCGTTTTGGGTTTTTTAAGCAGAGTTGCCAAATGAGAATGCATTGGGGCAAGTATTTCTGCTAATTTTGGGATGAATCGGTGGTAGTAGTTTACCATACCGATAAATTGTTGGATTTGCTTAACATTTTGTGGTGCTTGGAAATCCTTAATCGCATTAATTCGTCCTTCGGACGGCAGAATGCCATTAGGAGTAATCTTGTGACTGAGAAAGTCAAGATTATTTGTCCCAAACACACACTTTGCGGAGTTTATACTTACTCCGTAGCTTATTAATTTTTGGAAGATTTGTTCCAAATGGAGAATGTGTTCTTTTTCGTCTTTTGACGCGACGAGAATGTCGTCGATATAGACGAAAACGAAATTGAGGTCTTGCACAATTTCGTTGATGAAACGCTGGAATGTTTGAGCAGCATTTCTGAGACCAAATGGCATTCGAGTATATTCGAATAGGCCGAAAGGTGTAGTGATTGCAGTTTTATGTATGTCGTCAGGAGCAACCGGAATGAGGTGGTATGCTCTGACGAGGTCGATTTTTGAAAAAATCGTGCAACCATGTAATTTCATAGAAAAGTCTTGAATGTGGGGAATAGGATAACGGTCAGGAATTGTGACAGCGTTAAGCCTTCTATAGTCCCCACATGGTCTCCAGTCGTTGTCCTTCTTTTTTACCATGTGACGTGCACATGATACTGGAGATGAAGAAGGTCGACAGATTCCTAGTTCCAACATGTGTTGAAACTCTAGGAATGCTGCTTTATGACGAATTGGATCGAGTCTACGAGGTCTCGAGAAGGGTAAATGGCCTGTAGTCACAATGTGGTGTACTACATTGTGCTTGACCGGAGAGTTGTAATTTGGTGGAGCTGTTAGCGAAGGAAATTTCTTTAACAATGCTCCATAGCTATTATTAATTGTATTTAGCAGAGGTGTTGGTGTATCAACACATGCTGAAATTGCGCTAATTGATAGCTTAGTGGATGGATCAATCAGTCTGCGATTTTTCAAATCCACTAATAGACCGAATTTCGTTAAGAAATCCGCGCCAATTATGGGGCGATTGACATTGGCGAGGATGAAGGCGTGTTTAAACGAACGTCGTAGCCCAATGTCAACGTCTATCAATTTTGTGCCGTAAGTATTTATTACGGTGCCATTTGCTGCTGCCAGAACTAAATCGGGGTTCCGATTTGCTCCCCAGCAGTAATATTTGTGGTACGGGAGTACGCTTAGATCAGCGCCAGTATCAATCAGAAATGTGATTTGATTCTGCCTGTCCCGTATGAATAAGCGGCTAGGTTGCGTGTGTCTTAGGTTTGCCGCTGCAACCGTAAGACTTATTGGTTTGGGGAACCGGTATTTGCGGATCCCGTTTGCTTAGGCGAGTGAAATGTGCATGGTGTGGTGCATTTTGATGCTGAATTGCCAAATCGGGCGTGGTACCAACACCATTTGTGTGGAGATTGGCGATTTTGCAATTGTGGATTTTGTGTTTGAGATTTACTTCCCTGGTTTTGTTGCGATGGTCTGAATTTCGGAGGCGAAGGTGGTCTTCTCCATGGGGATTGCGAACGATTTGGTTGACGCCGTGTGTGTGTGTTTTGTTCTAAGCGTGTTAGCCTGTCGCTAATTTTGTTGAGCATTGATTCGAGGCGTGTAGTGCTAGAATTGAGCTCTAGTGTCTCTGGTTTTGGTGTGCGCATGTCGCGGTTTACTGAACCAATGCTCTGCGTTCTTGTGCCGATGATGTCGTGGAGTTTATCGGCAATTTCAGCGAGGACCTCTTCGGGTTTTTCTTGCTGTGGGACTAACGCCGTTTGTATGTAATCAGGAAGTTGCCTGATCCATAGTTTAGTGATTACGTTCAGTGTAAAATTATTGCCTGCCAACGATTTGATCTTGTGTAGGAGATCGGAGGGTTTCTGATCACCAATGTCAATTTTGCCTAGAATTGTTTCTAGTTTTCGCTCCTCGGATATGGAGTAGCGATCAATGAGTGCTTTCTTGAGACACTCGTATTTAGCAGTGGTTGGAGGGTCTTGTAGAATGTACTCGACCTTCTCTACCTGCGTTGCCGTTAGTGACATTGCAATGTGCGCAAACTTTTGTTTGTCGCTCGTGATTTTGTTCGCGTCGAACATAATTTCGGCCGTTATGAACCAACTCTTAGGATTCGTGTCCCAAAACGCTGGTAGACGCGTCAAATGTTTTGACGTGGCTATCTCAGGTTGTGTTTGAGTTTGGTTCTGCCGGTTTTCCTCGTTGGCGACCACGTTTTTGTCGTCTCCGTTATTTGTCATTTTGTTTGTTCAAAATAGCAAATTCAATATATTATATAACGGAACGTGGATTTTAGCACAATAGATCGTAGAATTTAAAAATTGAAAAATAATTAATAATGCACACACACACTTTTAAATAATTAATTGAAAATGAATTAAATATTTGAATCCCGTTAAATGTATCGCGATCAATTTTTGGCCATGCGGTGTTTGACCATAAATTAAAAAAAAATTTTATAGCGGTGAATTTTGGCCGCGCGATTTTTGATCAAAATTTTGGGGAATTGCGGATTTATTATAATTTGGACTCTTATAATAAATAGACCAGGGATTTGTGGACTATCTGTGCAAACAGTTCGCTTACGAGTGGTCCGGGCAGGCAACTGTCACACAGAACTCGTCCGTTATTTAGTTTTAATATAATATATAAAAAAAATGAAACACCACATGCACTTTTGTTATGTAAAACTGTTAAATTTTATTTATTTTCACTTTATTAATTAAATAAAATTATCTCACCTGATTCTGCTACGGTAAAAACCGTTGTCCAGGGTCACCAATATAGGAAGTTGTGGTCCTATATAAATGTAGGCGAAACGAATGTTTTCACTGTTGTTAAAATAAAAAAACTTTATACTTTCAGCTTTAACTAAATTTTATTTTAGCTAATTCAGTAATTTTATTTTATTTATCAAAAACAATTTTTGTTTTTATTTAATAAATTTAATTTTATAAATTTAATTTTTTTTATTACTATAAGGGAGCTTCTGCTCGATCCAAAAATCCCAATTATAATATATCAGATAATCCTAATTTTTCTTCGCTCTTATTAGAAAAACAAAACAATAAAAAAATAATAAATCCAAAAACCAGTTTGTCAGAAACAAGTTTTTGGATTACACATATTTGATGTACCCGCTACTTTTGTATTGAAAAGTAAATTTTCCGATTTCGTATTACGAAATCAAGTACATCTACATACAATAGAAATTGTATTGTATGCGTTGTTGTGTTTATGACGATGTTGTTGATCGATGCGAATATAAAATTATGTCTACAGAGAATTGTCTGTTGAGTCATAATTTTATTGTGCGGTGTTTCCTGTAGTGGCGGAAATTGTTGTTGACGATAAATTTTGATATCCAAATTGTTGTTGTGATATCCCAATGACGAATGACGATTGGCGCGTCATTGCATTACGATTTATGTTTACAGAGGATTGTCTGTTGAATCGTAATTTTATTGTGCGGTGTTTCTTGTAGTGGAAGAAACTACCCGCTACACCACTTTGAAAACAGCAATCCAATTTGATTTTAATTTAATATTCTAATTTTATTATTGGAGTATGCCTTTGTTAATCCACTTTGAAAACAGCAATCCAATTTGATTTTAATTTAATATTCTAATTTTATTATTGGAGTAGGCTTTTGTAAATCCACTTTGAAAACAGCAATCCAATTTGATTTTAATTTAATATTTTAATTTTATTATTGGAGTAGGCTTTTGTAAATCCACTTTGAAAACAGCAATCCAATTTGATTTTAATTTAATATTTTAATTTTATTATTGGAGTAGGCTTTTGTAAATCCACTTTGAAAACAGCAATCCAATTTGACTTTAATTTAATATTTTAATTTTATTATTGGAGTAGTCTTTTGTAAATCCACTTTGAAAACATCAATCCAATTTGATTTTAATTTAATATTTTAATTTTATTATTGGAGTATGCTTTTGTTAATCCACTTTGAAAACAGCAATCCAATTTGATTTTAATTTAATATTTTAATTTTATTATTGGAGTATGCTTTTGTAAATCCACTTTGAAAACAGCAATCCAATTTGATTTTAATTTAATATTTTAATTTTATTATTGGAGTAGGCTTTTGTAAATCCACTTTGAAAACAGCAATCCAATTTTATTTTAATTTAATATTTTAATTTTATTATTGGAGTATGCCTTTGTTAATCCACTTTGAAAACAGCAATCCAATTTGATTTTAATTTAATATTTTAATTTTATTATTGGAGTAGGCTTTTGTAAATCCACTTTGAAAACAGCAATCCAATTTGATTTTAATTTAATATTTAAATTTTATTATTGGAGTAGGCCTTTGTAAATCCACTTTGAAAACAGCAATCCAATTTGATTTTAATTTAATATTTTAATTTTATTATTGGAGTATGCCTTTGTAAATCCACTTTAAAAACAGCAATCCAATTTGATTTTAATTTAATATTTTAATTTTATTATTGGAGTATGCCTTTGTTAGTCCACTTTGAAAACAGCAATCCAATTTGATTTTAATTTAATATTTTAATTTTATTATTGGAGTATGCCTTTGTTAATCCACTTTGAAAACAGCAATCCAATTTGATTTTAATTTAATATTTTAATTTTATTATTGGAGTAGGCTTTTGTAAATCCACTTTGAAAACAGCAATCCAATTTGATTTTAATTTAATATTTTAATTTTATTATTGGAGTAGGCTTTTGTAAATCCACTTTGAAAACAGCAATCCAATTTGATTTTAATTTAATATTTTAATTTTATTATTGGAGTAGTCTTTTGTAAATCCACTTTGAAAACATCAATCCAATTTGATTTTAATTTAATATTTTAATTTTATTATTGGAGTAGGCTTTTGTAAATCCACTTTAAAAACAGCAATCCAATTTGATTTTAATTTAATATTTTAATTTTATTATTGGAGTAGGCTTTTGTTAATCCACTTTGAAAACAGCAATCCAATTTGATTTTAATTTAATATTTTAATTTTATTATTGGAGTAGGCTTTTGTAAATCCACTTTGAAAACAGCAATCCAATTTGATTTTAATTTAATATTTTTATTTTATTATTGGAGTATGCCTTTGTAAATCCACTTTAAAAACAGGAATCCAATTTGATTTTAATTTAATATTTTAATTTTATTATTGGAGTATGCCTTTGTTAATCCACTTTGAAAACAGCAATCCAATTTGATTTTAATTTAATATTTTAATTTTATTATTGGAGTAGTCTTTTGTAAATCCACTTTGAAAACAGCAATCCAATTTGATTTTAATTTAATATTTTAATTTTATTATTGGAGTATGCTTTTGTAAATCCACTTTGAAAACAGCAATCCAATTTGATTTTAATTTAATATTTTAATTTTATTATTGGAGTATGCTTTTGTAAATCCACTTTGAAAACAGCAATCCAATTTGATTTTAATTTAATATTTTAATTTTATTATTGAAGTAGGCTTTTGTAAATCCACTTTGAAAACAGCAATCCAATTTGATTTTAATTTAATATTTTAATTTTATTATTGGAGTATGCCTTTGTTAATCCACTTTGAAAACAGCAATCCAATTTGATTTTAATTTAATATTTTAATTTTATTATTGGAGTATGCTTTTGTAAATCCACTTTGAAAACAGCAATCCAATTTGATTTTAATTTAATATTTTAATTTTATTATCGGAGTAGGCTTTTGTAAATCCACTTTGAAAACAGCAATCCAATTTGATTTTAATTTAATATTTTAATTTTATTATTGGAGTATGCCTTTGTAAATCCACTTTAAAAACAGGAATCCAATTTGATTTTAATTTAATATTTAAATTTTATTATTGGAGTATGCCTTTGTAAATCCACTTTAAAAACAGCAATCCAATTTGATTTTAATTTAATATTTTAATTTTATTATTGGAGTAGGCTTTTGTAAATCCACTTTGAAAACAGCAATCCAATTTGATTTTAATTTAATATTTTAATTTTATTATTGGAGTATGCCTTTGTAAATCCACTTTAAAAACAGCAATCCAATTTGATTTTAATTTAATATTTTAATTTTATTATTGGAGTATGCCTTTGTTAATCCACTTTGAAAACAGCAATCCAATTGGATTTTAATTTAATATTTTAATTTTATTATTGGAGTAGGCTTTTGTTAATCCACTTTGAAAACAGCAATCCAATTTGATTTTAATTTAATATTTTAATTTTATTATTGGAGTATGCCTTTGTAAATCCACTTTAAAAACAGCAACCCAATTTGGTTTTAATTTAATATTTTAATTTTATTATTGGAGTATGCCTTTGTTAATCCACTTTAAAAACAGCAATCCAATTTGATTTTAATTTAATATTTTAATTTTATTATTGGAGTAGGCTTTTGTTAATCCACTTTGAAAACAGCAATCCAATTTGATTTTAATTTAATATTTTAATTTTATTATTGGAGTAGTCTTTTGTAAATCCACTTTGAAAACATCAATCCAATTTGATTTTAATTTAATATTTTAATTTTATTATTGGAGTATGCTTTTGTAAATCCACTTTGAAAACAGCAATCCAATTTGATTTTAATTTAATATTTTAATTTTATTATTGGAGAATGCTTTTGTAAATCCACTTTGAAAACAGCAATCCAATTTGATTTTAATTTAATATTTTAATTTTATTATTGGAGTAGGCTTTTGTAAATCCACTTTGAAAACAGCAATCCAATTTGATTTTAATTTAATATTTTAATTTTATTATTGGAGTATGCCTTTGTTAATCCACTTTGAAAACAGCAATCCAATTTGATTTTAATTTAATATTTTAATTTTATTATTGGAGTATGCTTTTGTAAATCCACTTTGAAAACAGCAATCCAATTTGATTTTAATTTAATATTTTAATTTTATTATTGGAGTAGGCTTTTGTAAATCCACTTTGAAAACAGCAATCCAATTTGATTTTAATTTAATATTTTAATTTTATTATTGGAGTATGCCTTTGTAAATCCACTTTAAAAACAGCAATCCAATTTGATTTTAATTTAATATTTTAATTTTATTATTGGAGTATGCCTTTGTAAATTCACTTTAAAAACAGCAATCCAATTTGATTTTAATTTAATATTTTAATTTTATTATTGGGGTATGCCTTTGTTAATCCACTTTGAAAACAGCAATCCAATTTGATTTTAATTTAATATTTTAATTTTATTATTGGAGTATACCTTTGTTAATCCACTTTGAAAACAGCAATCCAATTTGATTTTAATTTAATATTTTAATTTAATTATTGGAGTATGCCTTTGTTAATCCACTTTGAAAACAGCAATCCAATTTGATTTTAATTTAATATTTTAATTTTATTATTGGAGTATGCCTTTGTTAATCCACTTTGAAAACAACAATCCAATTTGATTTTAATTTAATATTTTAATTTTATTATTGGAGTATGCCTTTGTTAATCCACTTTGAAAACAGCAATCCAATTTGATTTTAATTTAATATTCTAATTTTATTATTGGAGTATGCCTTTGTTAATCCACTTTGAAAACAGCAATCCAATTTGATTTTAATTTAATATTTTCATTTTATTATTGGAGTAGGCTTTTGTAAATCCACTTTGAAAACAGCAATCCAATTTGATTTTAATTTAATATTTTAATTTTATTATTGGAGTAGGCTTTTGTAAATCCACTTTGAAAACAGCAATCCAATTCGATTTTAATTTAATATTTTAATTTTATTATTGGAGTAGTCTTTTGTAAATCCACTTTGAAAACATCAATCCAATTTGATTTTAATTTAATATTTTAATTTTATTATTGGAGTATGCTTTTGTAAATCCACTTTGAAAACAGCAATCCAATTTGATTTTAATTTAATATTTTAATTTTATTATTGGAGTAGGCTTTTGTAAATCCACTTTGAAAATAGCAATTCAATTTGATTTTAATTTAATATTTTAATTTTATTATTGGAGTATGCCTTTGTTAATCCACTTTAAAAACAGCAATCCAATTTGATTTTAATTTAATATTTTAATTTTATTATTGGAGTAGGCTTTTGTTAATCCACTTTGAAAACAGCAATCCAATTTGATTTTAATTTAATATTTTAATTTTATTATTGGAGTAGGCTTTTGTTAATCCACTTTGAAAACAGCAATCCAATTTGATTTTAATTTAATATTTTAATTTTATTATTGGAGTAGGCTTTTGTAAATCCACTTTGAAAACAGCAATCCAATTTGATTTTAATTTAATATTTTAATTTTATTATTGGAGTATGCCTTTGTAAATCCACTTTAAAAACAGCAATTCAATTTGATTTTAATTTAATATTTTAATTTTATTATTGGAGTAGGCTTTTGTAAATCCACTTTGAAAACAGCAATCCAATTTGATTTTAATTTAATATTTTAATTTTATTATTGGAGTATGCCTTTGTAAATCCACTTTAAAAACAGCAATCCAATTTGATTTTAATTTAACATTTTAATTTTATTATTGGAGTTTGCTTTTGTTAATCCACTTTGAAAACAGCAATCCAATTTGATTTTAATTTAATATTTTAATTTTATTATTGGAGTAGGCTTTTGTAAATCCACTTTAAAAACAGCAATCCAATTTGATTTTAATTTAATATTTTAATTATATTATTGGAGTTTGCCTTTGTTAATCCACTTTAAAAACAGCAATCCAATTTGATTTTAATTTAATATTTTAATTTTATTATTGGAGTATGCCTTTGTTAATCCACTTTGAAAACAGCAATCCAATTTGATTTTAATTTAATATTTTAATTTTATTATTGGGGTATGCCTTTGTTAATCCACTTTGAAAACAGCAATCCAATTTGATTTTAATTTAATATTTTAATTTTATTATTGGAGAATGCCTTTGTTAATCCACTTTGAAAACAGCAATCCAATTTTATTTTAATTTAATATTTTAATTTTATTATTGGAGTATGCCTTTGTTAATCCACTTTGAAAACAGCAATCCAATTTGATTTTAATTTAATATTTTAATTTTATTATTGGAGTATGCCTTTGTTAATCCACTTTGAAAACAGCAATCCAATTTGATTTTAATTTAATATTTTAATTTTATTATTGGAGTATGCCTTTGTTAATCCACTTTGAAAACATCAATCCAATTTGATTTTAATTTAATATTCTAATTTTATTATTGGAGTATGCCTTTGTTAATCCACTTTGAAAAGAGCAATCCAATTTGATTTTAATTTAATATTTTAATTTTATTATTGGAGTAGGCTTTTGTAAATCCACTTTGAAAACAGCAATCCAATTTGATTTTAATTTAATATTTTAATTTTATTATTGGAGTAGGCTTTTGTAAATCCACTTTGAAAACAGCAATCCAATTTGATTTTAATTTAATATTTTAATTTTATTATTGGAGTAGTCTTTTGTAAATCCACTTTGAAAACATCAATCCAATTTGATTTTAATTTAATATTTTAATTTTATTATTGGAGTATGCTTTTGTAAATCCACTTTGAAAACAGCAATCCAATTTGATTTTAATTTAATATTTTAATTTTATTATTGGGGTATGCCTTTGTAAATCCACTTTGAAAATAGCAATTCAATTTGATTTTAATTTAATATTTTAATTTTATTATTGGAGTATGCCTTTGTTAATCCACTTTGAAAATAGCAATTCAATTTGATTTTAATTTAATATTTTAATTTTATTATTGGAGTATGCTTTTGTTAATCCACTTTAAAAACAGCAATCCAATTTGATTTTAATTTAATATTTAAATTTTATTATTGGAGTAGGCTTTTGTAAATCCACTTTGAAAACAGCAATCCAATTTGATTTTAATTTAATATTTTAATTTTATTATTGGAGTATGCCTTTGTAAATCCACTTTGAAAATAGCAATTCAATTTGATTTTAATTTAATATTTTAATTTTATTATTGTAGTAGGCTTTTGTAAATCCACTTTGAAATCAGCAATCCAATTTGATTTTAATTTAATATTTTAATTTTATTATTGGAGTAGGCTTTTGTAAATCCACTTTGAAAACAGCAATCCAATTTGATTTTAATTTAATATTTTAATTTTATTATTGGAGTAGGCTTTTGTAAATCCACTTTAAAAACAGGAATCCAATTTGATTTTAATTTAATATTTTAATTTTATTATTGGATTATGCCTTTGTTAATCCACTTTGAAAACAGCAATCCAATTTGATTTTAATTTAATATGTTAATTTTATTATTGGAGTATGCCTTTGTTAATCCACTTTAAAAACAGCAATCCAATTTGATTTTAATTTAATATTTTAATTTTATTATTGGAGTAGGCTTTTGTAAATCCACTTTGAAAACAGCAATCCAATTTGATTTTAATTTAATATTTTAATTTTATTATTGGAGTATGCCTTTGTAAATCCACTTTAAAAACAGCAATCCAATTTGATTTTAATTTAATATTTTAATTATATTATTGGAGTATGCTTTTGTAAATCCACTTTGAAAACATCAATCCAATTTGATTTTAATTTAATATTTTAATTTTATTATTGAAGTAGTCTTTTGTAAATCCACTTTGAAAACATCAATCCAATTTGATTTTAATTTAATATTTTAATTTTATTATTGGAGTAGGCTTTTGTAAATCCACTTTAAAAACAGCAATCCAATTTGATTTTAATTTAATATTTTAATTTTATTATTGGAGTATGCCTTTGTTAATCCACTTTGAAAACAGCAATCCAATTTGATTTTAATTTAATATTTTAATTTTATTATTGGGGTATGCCTTTGTTAATCCACTTTAAAAACAGCAATCCAATTTGATTTTAATTTAATATTTTAATTTTATTATTGGAGTAGGCTTTTGTAAATCCACTTTGAAAACAGCAATCCAATTTGATTTTAATTTAATATTTTAATTTTATTATTGGAGTATGCCTTTGTAAATCCACTTTAAAAACAGCAATCCAATTTGATTTTAATTTAATATTTTAATTTTATTATTGGAGTATGCCTTTGTAAATCCACTTTATTCCACTTTATTAAAATATTAAATTAAAATCAAATTGGATTGCTGTTTTCAAAGTGGATTAACGAAGGCATACACCAATAATAAAATTAAAATATTAAATTAAAATCAAATTGGATTCCTGTTTTTAAAGTGGATTTACAAAAGCATACTCCAATAATAAAATTAAAATATTAAATTAAAATCAAATTGGATTGCTGTTTTCAAAGTGGATTAACAAAGGCATACTCCAATAATAAAATTAAAATATTAAATTAAAATCAAATTGGATTGCTGTTTTTAAAGTGGATTTACAAAAGCATACTCCAATAATAAAATTAAAATATTAAATTAAAATAAAATTGGATTGATGTTTTCAAAGTGGATTTACAAAAGCCTACTCCAATAATAAAATTAAAATATTAAATTAAAATCAAATTGGATTGCTGTTTTCAAAGTGGATTTACAAAAGCCTACTCCAATAATAAAATTAAAATATTAAATTAAAATCAAATTGGATTGCTGTTTTCAAAGTGGATTAACAAAAGCCTACTCCAATAATAAAATTAAAATATTAAATTAAAATCAAATTGGATTGCTGTTTTTAAAGTGGATTTACAAAGGCATACTCCAATAATAAAATTAAAATATTAAATTAAAATCAAATTGGATTGCTGTTTTCAAAGTGGATTAACAAAGGCATACTCCAATAATAAAATTAAAATATTAAATTAAAATCAAATTGGATTCCTGTTTTTAAAGTGGATTTACAAAAGCCTACTCCAATAATTATTGGAGTAGGCTTATAATCCACTTTAAAAACAGCAATCCAATTTGATTTTAATTTAATATTTTAATTTTATTATTGGAGTATGCCTTTGTTAATCCACTTTGAAAACAGCAATCCAATTTGATTTTAATTTAATATTTTAATTTTATTATTGGATTATGCCTTTGTAAATCCACTTTAAAAACAGCAATCCAATTTGGTTTTAATTTAATATTTTAATTTTATTATTGGAGTATGCCTTTGTTAATCCACTTTAAAAACAGCAATCCAATTTGATTTTAATTTAATATTTTAATTTTATTATTGGAGTAGGCTTTTGTTAATCCACTTTGAAAACAGCAATCCAATTTGATTTTAATTTAATATTTTAATTTTATTATTGGAGTAGTCTTTTGTAAATCCACTTTGAAAACATCAATCCAATTTGATTTTAATTTAATATTTTAATTTTATTATTGGAGTATGCTTTTGTAAATCCACTTTGAAAACAGCAATCCAATTTGATTTTAATTTAATATTTTAATTTTATTATTGGAGAATGCTTTTGTAAATCCACTTTGAAAACAGCAATCCAATTTGATTTTAATTTAATATTTTAATTTTATTATTGGAGTAGGCTTTTGTAAATCCACTTTGAAAACAGCAATCCAATTTGATTTTAATTTAATATTTTAATTTTATTATTGGAGTATGATTTTGTTAATCCACTTTGAAAACAGCAATCCAATTTGATTTTAATTTAATATTTTAATTTTATTATTGGAGTATGCTTTTGTAAATCCACTTTGAAAACAGCAATCCAATTTGATTTTAATTTAATATTTTAATTTTATTATTGGAGTAGGCTTTTGTAAATCCACTTTGAAAACAGCAATCCAATTTGATTTTAATTAAATATTTTAATTTTATTATTGGAGTATGCCTTTGTAAATCCACTTTAAAAACAGCAATCCAATTTGATTTTAATTTAATATTTTAATTTTATTATTGGAGTATGCCTTTGTAAATTCACTTTAAAAACAGCAATCCAATTTGATTTTAATTTAATATTTTAATTTTATTATTGGGGTATGCCTTTGTTAATCCACTTTGGAAACAGCAATCCAATTTGATTTTAATTTAATATTTTAATTTTATTATTGGAGTATAACTTTGTTAATCCACTTTGAAAACAGCAATCCAATTTGATTTTAATTTAATATTTTAATTTAATTATTGGAGTATGCCTTTGTTAATCCACTTTGAAAACAGCAATCCAATTTGATTTTAATTTAATATTTTAATTTTATTATTGGAGTATGCCTTTGTTAATCCACTTTGAAAACAACAATCCAATTTGATTTTAATTTAATATTTTAATTTTATTATTGGAGTATGCCTTTGTTAATCCACTTTGAAAACAGCAATCCAATTTGATTTTAATTTAATATTCTAATTTTATTATTGGAGTATGCCTTTGTTAATCCACTTTGAAAACAGCAATCCAATTTGATTTTAATTTAATATTTTAATTTTATTATTGGAGTAGGCTTTTGTAAATCCACTTTGAAAACAGCAATCCAATTTGATTTTAATTTAATATTTTAATTTTATTATTGGAGTAGGCTTTTGTAAATCCACTTTGAAAACAGCAATCCAATTTGATTTTAATTTAATATTTTGATTTTATTATTGGAGTAGTCTTTTGTAAATCCACTTTGAAAACATCAATCCAATTTGATTTTAATTTAATATTTTAATTTTATTATTAGAGTATGCTTTTGTAAATCCACTTTGAAAACAGCAATCCAATTTGATTTTAATTTAATATTTTAATTTTATTATTGGAGTAGGCTTTTGTAAATCCACTTTGAAAATAGCAATTCAATTTGATTTTAATTTAATATTTTAATTTTATTATTGGAGTATGCCTTTGTTAATCCACTTTAAAAACAGCAATCCAATTTGATTTTAATTTAATATTTTAATTTTATTATTGGAGTAGGCTTTTGTTAATCCACTTTGAAAACAGCAATCCAATTTGATTTTAATTTAATATTTTAATTTTATTATTGGAGTAGGCTTTTGTTAATCCACTTTGAAAACAGCAATCCAATTTGATTTTAATTTAATATTTTAATTTTATTATTGGAGTAGGCTTTTGTAAATCCACTTTGAAAACAGCAATCCAATTTGATTTTAATTTAATATTTTAATTTTATTATTGGAGTATGCCTTTGTAAATCCACTTTAAAAACAGCAATTCAATTTGATTTTAATTTAATATTTTAATTTTATTATTGGAGTAGGCTTTTGTAAATCCACTTTGAAAACAGCAATCCAATTTGATTTTAATTTAATATTTTAATTTTATTATTGGAATTATGCCTTTGTAAATCCACTTTAAAAAACAGCAATCCAATTTGATTTTAATTTAACATTTTAATTTTATTATTGGAGTATGCCTTTGTTAATCCACTTTGAAAACAGCAATCCAATTTGATTTTAATTTAATATTTTAATTTTATTATTGGAGTAGGCTTTTGTAAATCCACTTTGAAAACAGCAATCCAATTTGATTTTAATTTAATATTTTAATTTATTATTGGAGTATGCCTTTGTTAATCCACTTTAAAAACAGCAATCCAATTTGATTTTAATTTAATATTTTAATTTTATTATTGGAGTATGCCTTTGTTAATCCACTTTGAAAACAGCAATCCAATTTGATTTTAATTTAATATTTTAGTTTTATTATTGGGGTATGCCTTTGTTAATCCACTTTGAAAACAGCAATCCAATTTGATTTTAATTTAATATTTTAATTTTATTATTGGAGTATGCCTTTGTTAATCCACTTTGAAAACAGCAATCCAATTTTATTTTAATTTAATATTTTAATTTTATTATTGGAGTATGCCTTTGTTAATCCACTTTGAAAACAGCAATCCAATTTGATTTTAATTTAATATTTTAATTTTATTATTGGAGTATGCCTTTGTTAATCCACTTTGAAAACAGCAATCCAATTTGATTTTAATTTAATATTTTAATTTTATTATTGGAGTATGCCTTTGTTAATCCACTTTGAAAACATCAATCCAATTTGATTTTAATTTAATATTCTAATTTTATTATTGGAGTATGCCTTTGTTAATCCACTTTGAAAAGAGCAATCCAATTTGATTTTAATTTAATATTTTAATTTTATTATTGGAGTAGGCTTTTGTAAATCCACTTTGAAAACAGCAATCCAATTTGATTTTAATTTAATATTTTAATTTTATTATTGGAGTAGGCTTTTGTAAATCCACTTTGAAAACAGCAATCCAATTTGATTTTAATTTAATATTTTAATTTTATTATTGGAGTAGTCTTTTGTAAATCCACTTTGAAAACATCAATCCAATTTGATTTTAATTAAATATTTTAATTTTATTATTGGAGTATGCTTTTGTAAATCCACTTTGAAAACAGCAATCCAATTTGATTTTAATTTAATATTTTAATTTTATTATTGGAGTATGCCTTTGTAAATCCACTTTGAAAATAGCAATTCAATTTGATTTTAATTTAATATTTTAATTTTATTATTGGAGTATGCCTTTGTTAATCCACTTTGAAAATAGCAATTCAATTTGATTTTAATTTAATATTTTAATTTTATTATTGGAGTATGCCTTTGTTAATCCACTTTAAAAACAGCAATCCAATTTGATTTTAATTTAATATTTTAATTTTATTATTGGAGTAGGCTTTTGTAAATCCACTTTGAAAACAGCAATCCAATTTGATTTTAATTTAATATTTTAATTTTATTATTGGAGTATGCCTTTGTAAATCCACTTTGAAAATAGCAATTCAATTTGATTTTAATTTAATATTTTAATTTTATTATTGGAGTAGGCTTTTGTAAATCCACTTTGAAAACAGCAATCCAATTTGATTTTAATTTAATATTTTAATTTTATTATTGGAGTAGGCTTTTGTAAATCCACTTTGAAAACAGCAATCCAATTTGATTTTAATTTAATATTTTAATTTTATTATTGGAGTAGGCTTTTGTAAATCCACTTTAAAAACAGGAATCCAATTTGATTTTAATTTAATATTTTAATTTTATTATTGGAGTATGCCTTTGTTAATCCACTTTGAAAACAGCAATCCAATTTGATTTTAATTTAATATGTTAATTTTATTATTGGAGTAGGCTTTTGTAAATCCACTTTGAAAACAGCAATCCAATTTGATTTTAATTTAATATTTTAATTTTATTATTGGAGTAGGCCTTTGTAAATCCACTTTGAAAACAGCAATCCAATTTGATTTTAATTTAATATTTTAATTTTATTATTGGAGTATGCCTTTGTAAATCCACTTTAAAAACAGCAATCCAATTTGATTTTAATTTAATATTTTAATTATATTATTGGAGTATGCTTTTGTAAATCCACTTTGAAAACATCAATCCAATTTGATTTTAATTTAATATTTTAATTTTATTATTGAAGTAGTCTTTTGTAAATCCACTTTGAAAACATCAATCCAATTTGATTTTAATTTAATATTTTAATTTTATTATTGGAGTAGGCTTTTGTAAATCCACTTTAAAAACAGCAATCCAATTTGATTTTAATTTAATATTTTAATTTTATTATTGGAGTATGCCTTTGTTAATCCACTTTGAAAACAGCAATCCAATTTGATTTTAATTTAATATTTTAATTTTATTATTGGAGTATGCCTTTGTTAATCCACTTTAAAAACAGCAATCCAATTTGATTTTAATTTAATATTTTAATTTTATTATTGGAGTAGGCTTTTGTAAATCCACTTTGAAAACAGCAATCCAATTTGATTTTAATTTAATATTTTAATTTTATTATTGGAGTATGCCTTTGTAAATCCACTTTAAAAACAGCAATCCAATTTGATTTTAATTTAATATTTTAATTTTATTATTGGAGTATGCCTTTGTAAATCCACTTTATTCCACTTTATTAAAATATTAAATTAAAATCAAATTGGATTGCTGTTTTCAAAGTGGATTAACGAAGGCATACTCCAATAATAAAATTAAAATATTAAATTAAAATCAAATTGGATTCCTGTTTTTAAAGTGGATTTACAAAAGCCTACTCCAATAATAAAATTAAAATATTAAATTAAAATCAAATTGGATTGCTGTTTTCAAAGTGGATTAAAAAAGGCATACTCCAATAATAAAATTAAAATATTAAATTAAAATCAAATTGGATTGCTGTTTTTAAAGTGGATTTACAAAAGCCTACTCCAATAATAAAATTAAAATATTAAATTAAAATCAAATTGGATTGATGTTTTCAAAGTGGATTTACAAAAGCCTACTCCAATAATAAAATTAAAATATTAAATTAAAATCAAATTGGATTGCTGTTTTCAAAGTGGATTTACAAAAGCCTACTCCAATAATAAAATTAAAATATTAAATTAAAATCAAATTGGATTGCTGTTTTCAAAGTGGATTAACAAAAGCCTACTCCAATAATAAAATTAAAATATTAAATTAAAATCAAATTGGATTGCTGTTTTTAAAGTGGATTTACAAAGGCATACTCCAATAATAAAATTAAAATATTAAATTAAAATCAAATTGGATTGCTGTTTTCAAAGTGGATTAACAAAGGCATACTCCAATAATAAAATTAAAATATTAAATTAAAATCAAATTGGATTCCTGTTTTTAAAGTGGATTTACAAAAGCCTACTCCAATAATTATTGGAGTAGGCTTATAATCCACTTTAAAAACAGCAATCCAATTTGATTTTAATTTAATATTTTAATTTTATTATTGGAGTATGCCTTTGTTAATCCACTTTGAAAACAGCAATCCAATTTGATTTTAATTTAATATTTTAATTTTATTATTGGAGTATGCCTTTGTTAATCCACTTTGAAAACAGCAATCCAATTTGATTTTAATTTAATATTTTAATTTTATTATTGGAGTAGGCTTTTGTAAATCCACTTTTAAAACAGCAATCCAATTTGATTTTAATTTAATATTTTAATTTTATTATTGGAGTATGCCTTTGTAAATCCACTTTAAAAACAGCAATCCAATTTGATTTTAATTTAATATTTTAATTTTATTATTGGAGTATGCCTTTGTTAATCCACTTTAAAAACAGCAATCCAATTTGATTTTAATTTAATATTTTAATTTTATTATTGGAGTAGGCTTTTGTTAATCCACTTTGAAAACAGCAATCCAATTTGATTTTAATTTAATATTTTAATTTTATTATTGGAGTAGGCCTTTGTAAATCCACTTATAAACAGCAATCCTATTTGATTTTAATTTAATATTTTAATTTTATTATTGGAGTATGCCTTTGTTAATCCACTTTAAAAACAGCAATCCAATTTGATTTTAATTTAATATTTTAATTTTATTATTGGAGTAGGCTTTTGTTAATCCACTTTGAAAACAGCAATCCAATTTGATTTTAATTTAATATTTTAATTTTATTATTGGAGTAGGCTTTTGTAAATCCACTTTGAAAACAGCAATCCAATTTGATTTTAATTTAATATTTTAATTTTATTATTGGAGTATGCCTTTGTTAATCCACTTTGAAAACAGCAATCCAATTTGATTTTAATTTAATATTTTAATTTTATTATTGGAGTATGCTTTTGTAAATCCACTTTGAAAACAGCAATCCAGTTTGATTTTAATTTAATATTTTAATTTTATTATTGGAGTAGGCTTTTGTAAATCCACTTTGAAAACAGCAATCCAATTTGATTTTAATTTAATATTTTAATTTTATTATTGGAGTATGCCCTTGTAAATCCACTTTGAAAACAGCAATCCAATTTGATTTTAATTTAATATTTTAATTTTATTATTGGAGTATGCCTTTGTAAATCCACTTTAAAAACAGCAATCCAATTTGATTTTAATTTAATATTTTAATTTTATTATTGGGGTATGCCTTTGTTAATCCACTTTGAAAACAGCAATCCAATTTGATTTTAATTTAATATTTTAATTTTATTATTGGAGTATGCCTTTGTTAATCCACTTTGAAAACAGCAATCCAATTTGATTTTAATTTAATATTTTAATTTTATTATTGGAGTATGCTTTTGTCAATCCACTTTGAAAACAGCAATCCAATTTGATTTTAATTTAATATTTTAATTTTATTATTGGAGTATGCCTTTGTTAATCCACTTTGAAAACAGCAATCCAATTTGATTTTAATTTAATATTTTAATTTTATTATTGGAGTATGCCTTTGTTAATCCACTTTGGAAACAGCAATCCAATTTGATTTTAATTTAATATTTTAATTTTATTATTGAAGTAGGCTTTTGTAAATCCACTTTGAAAACAGGAATCCAATTTGATTTTAATTTAATATTTTAATTTTATTATTGGAGTATGCCTTTGCTAATCCACTTTGAAAACAGCAATCCAATTTGATTTTAATTTAATATTTTAATTTTATTATTGGAGTATGCTTTTGTAAATCCACTTTGAAAACAGGAATCCAATTTGATTTTAATTTAATATTTTAATTTTATTATTGGAGTAGGCTTTTGTAAATCCACTTTGAAAACAACAATCCAATTTGATTTTAATTTAATATTTTAATTTTATTATTGGAGTATGCTTTTGTAAATCCACTTTGAAAACAGCAATCCAATTTTATTTTAATTTAATATTTTAATTTTATTATTGGAGTAGGCTTTTGTAAATCCACTTTAAAAACAGGAATCCAATTTGATTTTAATTTAATATTTTAATTTTATTATTGGAGTATGCCTTTGTTAATCCACTTTGAAAACAGCAATCCAATTTGATTTTAATTTAATATTTTAATTTTATTATTGGAGTATGCCTTTGTAAATCCACTTTGAAAACAGCAATCCAATTTGATTTTAATTTAATATTTTAATTTTATTATTGGAGTAGGCTTTTGTAAATACACTTTGAAAACAGCAATCCAATTTGATTTTAATTTAATATTTTAATTTTATTATTGGAGTATGCCTTTGTAAATCCACTTTAAAAACAGAAATCCAATTTGATTTTAATTTAATATTTTTATTTTATTATTGGAGTATGCCTTTGTTAATCCACTTTAAAAACAGCAATCCAATTTGATTTTAATTTAATATTTTAATTTTATTATTGGAGTAGGCTTTTGTTAATCCACTTTGAAAACAGCAATCCAATTTGATTTTAATTTAATATTTTAATTTTATTATTGGAGTATGCCTTTGTAAATCCACTTTGAAAATAGCAATCCAATTTGATTTTAATTTAATATTTTAATTTTATTATTGGAGTATGCCTTTGTTAATCCACTTTGAAAACAGCAATCCAATTTGATTTTAATTTAATATTTTAATTTTATTATTGGAGTAGGCTTTTGTTAATCCACTTTGGAAACAGCAATCCAATTTGATTTTAATTTAATATTTTAATTTTATTATTGGAGTAGGCTTTTGTAAATCCACTTTGAAAGCAGCAATCCAATTTGATTTTAATTTAATATTTTAATTTTATTATTGGAGTATGCCTTTGTTAATCCACTTTGAAAACAGCAATCCAATTTGATTTTAATTTAATATTTTAATTTTATTATTGGAGTAGGCTTTTGTAAATCCACTTTGAAAACAGCAATCCAATTTGATTTTAATTTAATATTTTAATTTTATTATTGGAGTATGCCTTTGTAAATCCACTTTAAAAACAGCAATCCAATTTGATTTTAATTTAATATTTTAATTTTATTATTGGAGTATGCCTTTGTTAATCCACTTTAAAAACAGCAATCCAATTTGATTTTAATTTAATATTTTAATTTTATTATTGGAGTAGGCTTTTGTTAATCCACTTTGAAAACAGCAATCCAATTTGATTTTAATTTAATATTTTAATTTTATTATTTTAGTAGGCTTTTGTTAATCCACTTTGAAAACAGCAATCCAATTTGATTTTAATTTAATATTTTAATTTTATTATTGGAGTAGGCTTTTGTAAATCCACTTTGAAAACAGCAATCCAATTTGATTTTAATTTAATATTTTAATTTTATTATTGGGGTAGGCCTTTGTTAATCCACTTTGAAAACAGGAATCCAATTTGATTTTAATTTAATATTTTAATTTTATTATTGGAGTATGCTTTTGTTAATCCACTTTGAAAACAGCAATCCAATTTGATTTTAATTTAATATTTTAATTTTATTATTGGAGTAGGCTTTTGTAAATCCACTTTGAAAACATCAATCCAATTTGATTTTAATTTAATATTTTAATTTTATTATTGGAGTAGGCTTTTGTAAATCCTTTTTGAAAACAGCAATCCAATTTGATTTTAATTTAATATTTTAATTTTATTATTGGAGTATGCCTTTGTAAATCCACTTTGAAAACAGCAATCCAATTTGATTTTAATTTAATATTTTAATTTTATTATTGGAGTAGGCTTTTGTAAATCCACTTTAAAAACAGGAATCCAATTTGATTTTAATTTAATATTTTAATTTTATTATTGGAGTATGCCTTTGTTAATCCACTTTGAAAACAGCAATCCAATTTGATTTTAATTTAATATTTTAATTTTATTATTGGAGTATGCCTTTGTAAATCCACTTTAAAAACAGCAATCCAATTTGATTTTAATTTAATATTTTAATTTTATTATTGGAGTAGGCTTTTGTAAATCCACTTTGAAAACAGCAATCCAATTTGATTTTAATTTAATATTTTAATTTTATTATTGGAGTAGGCTTTTGTAAATCCACTTTAAAAACAGCAATCCAATTTGATTTTAATTTAATATTTTAATTTTATTATTGGAGTAGGCTTTTGTTAATCCACTTTGAAAACAGCAATCCAATTTGATTTTAATTTAATATTTTAATTTTATTATTGGAGTATGCCTTTGTAAATCCACTTAAAAACAGCAATCCTATTTGATTTTAATTTAATATTTTAATTTTATTATTGGAGTATGCCTTTGTTAATCCACTTTAAAAACAGCAATCCAATTTGATTTTAATTTAATATTTTAATTTTATTATTGGAGTAGGCTTTTGTTAATCCACTTTGAAAACAGCAATCCAATTTGATTTTAATTTAATATTTTAATTTTATTATTGGAGTAGGCTTTTGTAAATCCACTTTGAAAACAGCAATCCAATTTGATTTTAATTTAATATTTTAATTTTATTATTGGAGTATGCCTTTGTTAATCCACTTTGAAAACAGCAATCCAATTTGATTTTAATTTAATATTTTAATTTTATTATTGGAGTATGCTTTTGTAAATTTACTTTGAAAACAGCAATCCAATTTGATTTTAATTTAATATTTTAATTTTATTATTGGAGTAGGCTTTTGTAAATCCACTTTGAAAACAGCAATCCAATTTGATTTTAATTTAATATTTTAATTTTATTATTGGAGTATGCCTTTGTAAATCCACTTTGAAAACAGCAATCCAATTTGATTTTAATTTAATATTTTAATTTTATTATTGGAGTATGCCTTTGTAAATCCACTTTAAAAACAGCAATCCAATTTGATTTTAATTTAATATTTTAATTTTATTATTGGAGTATGCCTTTGTTAATCCACTTTGAAAACAGCAATCCAATTTGATTTTAATTTAATATTTTAATTTTATTATTGGAGTAGGCTTTTGTAAATCCACTTTGAAAACAGCAATCCAATTTGATTTTAATTTAATATTTTAATTTTATTATTGGAGTATGCCTTTGTTAATCCACTTTGGAAACAGCAATCCAATTTGATTTTAATTTAATATTTTAATTTTATTATTGAAGTAGGCTTTTGTAAATCCACTTTGAAAACAGGAATCCAATTTGATTTTAATTTAATATTTTAATTTTATTATTGGAGTATGCCTTTGTTAATCCACTTTGAAAACAGCAATCCAATTTGATTTTAATTTAATATTTTAATTTTATTATTGGAGTATGCCTTTGTAAATCCACTTTGAAAACAGCAATCCAATTTGATTTTAATTTAATATTTTAATTTTATTATTGGAGTATGCCTTTGTAAATCCACTTTAAAAACAGCAATCCAATTTGATTTTAATTTAATATTTTAATTTTATTATTGGAGTATGCCTTTGTTAATCCACTTTGAAAACAGCAATCCAATTTGATTTTAATTTAATATTTTAATTTTATTATTGGAGTAGGCTTTTGTAAATCCACTTTGAAAACAACAATCCAATTTGATTTTAATTTAATATTTTAATTTTATTATTGGAGTATGCTTTTGTAAATCCACTTTGAAAACAGCAATCCAATTTTATTTTAATTTAATATTTTAATTTTATTATTGGAGTAGGCTTTTGTTAATCCACTTTAAAAACAGGAATCCAATTTGATTTTAATTTAATATTTTAATTTTATTATTGGAGTATGCCTTTGTTAATCCACTTTGAAAACAGCAATCCAATTTGATTTTAATTTAATATTTTAATTTTATTATTGGAGTATGCCTTTGTAAATCCACTTTAAAAACAGCAATCCAATTTGATTTTAATTTAATATTTTAATTTTATTATTGGAGTAGGCTTTTGTAAATCCACTTTGAAAACCGCAATCCAATTTGATTTTAATTTAATATTTTAATTCTATTATTGGAGTATGCCTTTGTAAATCCACTTTAAAAACAGAAATCCAATTTGATTTTAATTTAATATTTTAATTTTATTATTGGAGTATGCCTTTGTTAATCCACTTTAAAAACAGCAATCCAATTTGATTTTAATTTAATATTTTAATTTTATTATTGGAGTAGGCTTTTGTTAATCCACTTTGAAAACAGCAATCCAATTTGATTTTAATTTAATATTTTAATTTTATTATTGGAGTAGGCTTTTGTAAATCCACTTTGAAAATAGCAATTCAATTTGATTTTAATTTAATATTTTAATTTTATTATTGGAGTATGCCTTTGTTAATCCACTTTGAAAACAGCAATCCAATTTGATTTTAATTTAATATTTAAATTTTATTATTGGAGTAGGCTTTTGTAAATCCACTTTAAAAACAGCAATCCAATTTGATTTTAATTTAATATTTTAATTTTATTATTGGAGTATGCCTTTGTAAATCCACTTTAAAAACAGCAATCCAATTTGATTTTAATTTAATATTTTAATTTTATTATTGGAGTATGCCTTTGTAAATCCACTTTAAAAACAGCAATGCAATTTGATTTTAATTTAATATTTTAATTTTATTATTGGAGTAGGCTTTTGTTAATCCACTTTGAAAACAGCAATCCAATTTGATTTTAATTTAATATTTTAATTTTATTATTGGAGTAGGCTTTTGTAAATCCACTTTGAAAACAGTAATCCAATTTGATTTTAATTTAATATTTTAATTTTATTATTGGAGTATGCCTTTGTAAATCCACTTTAAAAACAGCAATCCAATTTGATTTTAATTTAATATTTTAATTTTATTATTGGAGTAGGCTTTTGTAAATCCACTTTGTAAACAGCAATCCAATTTGATTTTAATTTAATAATTTAATTTTATTATTGGAGTATGCCTTTGTAAATCCACTTTGAAAACAGCAATCCAATTTGATTTTAATTTAATATTTTAATTTTATTATTGGAGTATGCCTTTGTAAATCCACTTTGAAAACAGCAATCCAATTTGATTTTAATTTAATATTTTAATTTTATTATTGGAGTATGCCTTTGTAAATCCACTTTAAAAACAGCAATCCAATTTGATTTTAATTTAATATTTTAATTTTATTATTGGAGTAGGCTTTTGTAAATCCACTTTGAAAACAGCAATCCAATTTGATTTTAATTTAATATTTTAATTTTATTATTGGAGTAGGCTTTTGTTAATCCACTTTGAAAACAGCAATCCAATTTGATTTTAATTTAATATTTTAATTTTATTATTGGAGTATGCCTTTGTAAATCCACTTTGAAAATAGCAATTCAATTTGATTTTAATTTAATATTTTAATTTTATTATTGGAGTATGCCTTTGTTAATCCACTTTAAAAACAGCAATCCAATTTGATTTTAATTTAATATTTTAATTTTATTATTGGAGTAGGCTTTTGTTAATCCACTTTGAAAACAGCAATCCAATTTGATTTTAATTTAATATTTTAATTTTATTATTGGAGTAGGCTTTTGTAAATCCACTTTGAAAACAGCAATCCAATTTGATTTTAATTTAATATTTTAATTTTATTATTGGAGTATGCCTTTGTTAATCCACTTTGAAAACAGCAATCCAATTTGATTTTAATTTAATATTTTAATTTTATTATTGGAGTATGCTTTTGTAAATTTACTTTGAAAACAGCAATCTAATTTGATTTTAATTTAATATTTTAATTTTATTATTGGAGTAGGCTTTTGTAAATCCACTTTGAAAACAGCAATCCAATTTGATTTTAATTTAATATTTTAATTTTATTATTAGAGTATGCCTTTGTAAATCCACTTTGAAAACAGCAATCCAATTTGATTTTAATTTAATATTTTAATTTTATTATTGGAGTATGCCTTTGTAAATCCACTTTAAAAACAGCAATCCAATTTGATTTTAATTTAATATTTTAATTTTATTATTGGGGTATGCCTTTGTAAATCCACTTTGAAAACAGCAATCCAATTTGATTTTAATTTAATATTTTAATTTTATTATTGGAGTATGCCTTTGTTAATCCACTTTGAAAACAGCAATCCAATTTGATTTTAATTTAATATTTTAATTTTATTATTGGAGTATGCCTTTGTTAATCCACTTTGAAAACAGCAATCCAATTTGATTTTAATTTAATATTTTAATTTTATTATTGGAGTATGCCTTTGTTAATCCACTTTGAAAACAGCAATCCAATTTGATTTTAATTTAATATTTTAATTTTATTATTGGAGTATGCCTTTGTTAATCCACTTTGGAAACAGCAATCCAATTTGATTTCAATTTAATATTTTAATTTTATTATTGAAGTAGGCTTTTGTAAATCCACTTTGAAAACAGGAATCCAATTTGATTTTAATTTAATATTTTAATTTTATTATTGGAGTATGCCTTTGTTAATCCACTTTGAAAACAGCAATCCAATTTGATTTTAATTTAATATTTTAATTTTATTATTGGAGTAGGCTTTTGTAAATCCACTTTGAAAACAGGAATCCAATTTGATTTTAATTTAATATTTTAATTTTATTATTGGAGTAGGCTTTTGTAAATCCACTTTGAAAACAACAATCCAATTTGATTTTAATTTAATATTTTAATTTTATTATTGAAGTATGCTTTTGTAAATCCACTTTGAAAACAGCAATCCAATTTTATTTTAATTTAATATTTTAATTTAATTATTGGAGTAGGCTTTTGTAAATCCACTTTAAAAACAGGAATCCAATTTGATTTTAATTTAATATTTTAATTTTATTATTGGAGTATGCCTTTGTTAATCCACTTTGAAAACAGCAATCCAATTTGATTTTAATTTAATATTTTAATTTTATTATTGGAGTATGCCTTTGTAAATCCACTTTAAAAACAGCAATCCAATTTGATTTTAATTTAATATTTAAATTTTATTATTGGAGTAGGCTTTTGTAAATCCACTTTGAAAACAGCAATCCAATTTGATTTTAATTTAATATTTTAATTTTATTATTGGAGTATGCCTTTGTAAATCCACTTTAAAAACAGAAATCCAATTTGATTTTAATTTAATATTTTAATTTTATTATTGGAGTATGCCTTTGTTAATCCACTTTAAAAACAGCAATCCAATTTGATTTTAATTTAATATTTTAATTTTATTATTGGAGTAGGCTTTTGTTAATCCACTTTGAAAACAGCAATCCAATTTGATTTTAATTTAATATTTTAATTTTATTATTGGAATATGCCTTTGTAAATCCACTTTGAAAATAGCAATTCAATTTGATTTTAATTTAATATTTTAATTTTATTATTGGAGTATGCCTTTGTTAATCCACTTTGAAAACAGCAATCCAATTTGATTTTAATTTAATATTTTAATTTTATTATTGGAGTAGGCTTTTGTTAATCCACTTTGGAAACAGCAATCCAATTTGATTTTAATTTAATATTTTAATTTTATTATTGGAGTATGCCTTTGTAAATCCACTTTGAAAACAGCAATCCAATTTGATTTTAATTTAATATTTTAATTTTATTATTGGGGTATGCTTTTGTTAATCCACTTTGAAAACAGCAATCCAATTTGATTTTAATTTAATATTTTAATTTAATTATTGGAGTATGCCTTTGTTAAACCACTTTGAAAACAGCAATCCAATTTGATTTTAATTTAATATTTTAATTTTATTATTGGAGTAGGCTTTTGTAAATCCACTTTGAAAACAGCAATCCAATTTGATTTTAATTTAATATTTTAATTTTATTATTGGAGTATGCCTTTGTAAATCCACTTTAAAAACAGCAATCCAATTTGATTTTAATTTAATATTTTAATTTTATTATTGGAGTAGGCTTTTGTAAATCCACTTTGAAAACAGCAATCCAATTTGATTTTAATTTAATATTTTAATTTTATTATTAGAGTATGCCTTTGTAAATCCACTTTGAAAACAGCAATCCAATTTGATTTTAATTTAATATTTTAATTTTATTATTGGAGTATGCCTTTGTAAATCCACTTTAAAAACAGCAATCCAATTTGATTTTAATTTAATATTTTAATTTTATTATTGGGGTATGCCTTTGTTAATCCACTTTGAAAACAGCAATCCAATTTGATTTTAATTTAATATTTTAATTTTATTATTGGAGTATGCCTTTGTTAATCCACTTTGAAAACAGCAATCCAATTTGATTTTAATTTAATATTTTAATTTTATTATTGGAGTATGCCTTTGTTAATCCACTTTGAAAACAGCAATCCAATTTGATTTTAATTTAATATTTTAATTTTATTATTGGAGTATGCCTTTGTTAATCCACTTTGAAAACAGCAATCCAATTTGATTTTAATTTAATATTTTAATTTTATTATTGGAGTATGCCTTTGTTAATCCACTTTGGAAACAGCAATCCAATTTGATTTCAATTTAATATTTTAATTTTATTATTGAAGTAGGCTTTTGTAAATCCACTTTGAAAACAGGAATCCAATTTGATTTTAATTTAATATTTTAATTTTATTATTGGAGTATGCCTTTGTTAATCCACTTTGAAAACAGCAATCCAATTTGATTTTAATTTAATATTTTAATTTTATTATTGGAGTAGGCTTTTGTAAATCCACTTTGAAAACAGGAATCCAATTTGATTTTAATTTAATATTTTAATTTTATTATTGGAGTAGGCTTTTGTAAATCCACTTTGAAAACAACAATCCAATTTGATTTTAATTTAATATTTTAATTTTATTATTGAAGTATGCTTTTGTAAATCCACTTTGAAAACAGCAATCCAATTTTATTTTAATTTAATATTTTAATTTTATTATTGGAGTAGGCTTTTGTAAATCCACTTTAAAAACAGGAATCCAATTTGATTTTAATTTAATATTTTAATTTTATTATTGGAGTATGCCTTTGTTAATCCACTTTGAAAACAGCAATCCAATTTGATTTTAATTTAATATTTTAATTTTATTATTGGAGTATGCCTTTGTAAATCCACTTTAAAAACAGCAATCCAATTTGATTTTAATTTAATATTTTAATTTTATTATTGGAGTAGGCTTTTGTAAATCCACTTTGAAAACAGCAATCCAATTTGATTTTAATTTAATATTTTAATTTTATTATTGGAGTATGCCTTTGTAAATCCACTTTAAAAACAGAAATCCAATTTGATTTTAATTTAATATTTTAATTTTATTATTGGAGTATGCCTTTGTTAATCCACTTTAAAAACAGCAATCCAATTTGATTTTAATTTAATATTTTAATTTTATTATTGGAGTAGGCTTTTGTTAATCCACTTTGAAAACAGCAATCCAATTTGATTTTAATTTAATATTTTAATTTTATTATTGGAATATGCCTTTGTAAATCCACTTTGAAAATAGCAATTCAATTTGATTTTAATTTAATATTTTAATTTTATTATTGGAGTATGCCTTTGTTAATCCACTTTGAAAACAGCAATCCAATTTGATTTTAATTTAATATTTTAATTTTATTATTGGAGTAGGCTTTTGTTAATCCACTTTGGAAACAGCAATCCAATTTGATTTTAATTTAATATTTTAATTTTATTATTGGAGTATGCCTTTGTAAATCCACTTTGAAAACAGCAATCCAATTTGATTTTAATTTAATATTTTAATTTTATTATTGGGGTATGCTTTTGTTAATCCACTTTGAAAACAGCAATCCAATTTGATTTTAATTTAATATTTTAATTTAATTATTGGAGTATGCCTTTGTTAAACCACTTTGAAAACAGCAATCCAATTTGATTTTAATTTAATATTTTAATTTTATTATTGGAGTAGGCTTTTGTAAATCCACTTTGAAAACAGCAATCCAATTTGATTTTAATTTAATATTTTAATTTTATTATTGGAGTATGCCTTTGTAAATCCACTTTAAAAACAGCAATCCAATTTGATTTTAATTTAATATTTTAATTTTATTATTGGAGTATGCCTTTGTTAATCCACTTTAAAAACAGCAATCCAATTTGATTTTAATTTAATATTTTAATTTTATTATTGGAGTAGGCTTTTGTTAATCCACTTTGAAAACAGCAATCCAATTTGATTTTAATTTAATATTTTAATTTTATTATTTTAGTAGGCTTTTGTTAATCCACTTTGAAAACAGCAATCCAATTTGATTTTAATTTAATATTTTAATTTTATTATTGGAGTAGGCTTTTGTAAATCCACTTTGAAAACAGCAATCCAATTTGATTTTAATTTAATATTTTAATTTTATTATTGGAGTAGGCTTTTGTAAATCCACTTTGAAAACATCAATCCAATTTGATTTTAATTTAATATTTTAATTTTATTATTGGAGTAGGCTTTTGTAAATCCACTTTGAAAACAGCAATCCAATTTGATTTTAATTTAATATTTTAATTTTATTATTGGAGTATGCTTTTGTTAATCCACTTTGAAAACAGCAATCCAATTTGATTTTAATTTAATATTTTAATTTTATTATTGGAGTATGCCTTTGTAAATCCACTTTAAAAACAGCAATCCAATTTGATTTTAATTTAATGTTTTAATTTTATTATTGGAGTAGGCTTTTGTAAATCCACTTTGAAAACAGCAATCCAATTTGATTTTAATTTAATATTTTAATTTTATTATTGTAGTAGGCTTTTGTAAATCCACTTTAAAAACAGCAATCCAATTTGATTTTAATTTAATATTTTAATTTTATTATTGGAGTATGCCTTTGTTAATCCACTTTAAAAACAGCAACCCAATTTGATTTTAATTTAATATTTTAATTTTATTATTGGAGTAGGCTTTTGTTAATCCACTTTGAAAACAGCAATCCAATTTGATTTTAATTTAATATTTTAATTTTATTATTGGAGTATGCCTTTGTAAATCCACTTTGAAAATAGCAATTCAATTTGATTTTAATTTAATATTTTAATTTTATTATTGGAGTATGCCTTTGTAAATCCACTTTAAAAACAGCAATCCAATTTGATTTTAATTTAATATTTTAATTTTATTATTGGAGTATGCCTTTGTAAATCCACTTTAAAAACAGCAATCCAATTTGATTTTAATTTAATATTTTAATTTTATTATTGGAGTATGCTTTTGTAAATCCACTTTGAAAACAGCAATCCAATTTGATTTTAATTTAATATTTTAATTTTATTATTGGAGTTAGCCTTTGTAAATCCACTTTAAAAACAGCAATCCTATTTGATTTTAATTTAATATTTTAATTTTATTATTGGAGTATGCCTTTGTAAATCCACTTTAAAAACAGCAATCCAATTTGATTTTAATTTAATATTTTAATTTTATTATTGGAGTATGACTTTGTTAATCCACTTTGAAAACAGCAATCCAATTTGATTTTAATTTAATATTTTAATTTTATTATTGGAGTATGCCTTTGTTAATCCACTTTGAAAACAGCAATCCAATTTGATTTTAATTTAATATTTTAATTTTATTATTGGAGTATGCCTTTGTTAATCCACTTTGAAAACAGCAATCCAATTTGATTTTAATTTAATATTTTAATTTTATTATTGGAGTAGGCTTTTGTTAATCCACTTTGAAAACAGCAATCCAATTTGATTTTAATTTAATATTTTAATTTTATTATTGGAGTATGCCTTTGTAAATCCACTTTAAAAACAGCAATCCAATTTGATTTTAATTTAATATTTTAATTTTATTATTGGAGTAGGCTTTTGTAAATCCACTTTGAAAACAGCAATCCAATTTGATTTTAATTTAATATTTTAATTTTATTATTGGAGTAGGCTTTTGTAAATCCACTTTGAAAACATCAATCCAATTTGATTTTAATTTAATATTTTAATTTTATTATTGGAGTAGGCTTTTGTAAATCCACTTTAAAAACAGCAATCCAATTTGATTTTAATTTAATATTTTAATTTTATTATTGGAGTATGCCTTTGTTAATCCACTTTGAAAACAGCAATCCAATTTGATTTTAATTTAATATTTTAATTTTATTATTGGAGTATGCATTTGTTAATCCACTTTGAAAACAGCAATCCAATTTTATTTTAATTTAATATTTTAATTTTATTATTGGAGTATGCCTTTGTTAATCCACTTTGAAAACAGCAATCCAATTTGATTTTAATTTAATATTTTAATTTTATTATTGGAGTAGGCTTTTGTAAATCCACTTTGAAAACAGCAATCCAATTTGATTTTAATTTAATATTTTAATTTTATTATTGGAGTAGGCTTTTGTAAATCCACTTTAAAAACAGGAATCCAATTTGATTTTAATTTAATATTTTAATTTTATTATTGGAGTATGCCTTTGTTAATCCACTTTGAAAACAGCAATCCAATTTGATTTTAATTTAATATTTTAATTTTATTATTGGAGTATGCCTTTGTAAATCCACTTTAAAAACAGCAATCCAATTTGATTTTAATTTAATATTTTAATTTTATTATTGGAGTAGGCTTTTGTAAATCCACTTTGAAAACAGCAATCCAATTTGATTTTAATTTAATATTTTAATTTTATTATTGGAGTATGCCTTTGTTAATCCACTTTGAAAACAGCAATCCAATTTGATTTTAATTTAATATTTTAATTTTATTATTGGAGTATGCCTTTGTTAATCCACTTTGAAAACAGCAATCCAATTTGATTTTAATTTAATATTTTAATTTTATTATTGGAGTATGCCTTTGTTAATCCACTTTGGAAACAGCAATCCAATTTGATTTTAATTTAATATTTTAATTTTATTATTGGAGTAGGCTTTTGTAAATCCACTTTGAAAACAGCAATCCAATTTGATTTTAATTTAATATTTTAATTTTATTATTGGAGTATGCCTTTGTTAATCCACTTTGAAAACAGCAATCCAATTTGATTTTAATTTAATATTTTAATTTTATTATTGGAGTAGGCTTTTGTAAATCCACTTTGAAAACAGCAATCCAATTTGATTTTAATTTAATATTTTAATTTTATTATTGGATTATGCCTTTGTTAACCCACTTTGAAAACAGCAATCCAATTTGAATTTAATTTAATATTTTAATTTTATTATTGGAGTATGCCTTTGTTAATCCACTTTGAAAACAGCAATCCAATTTGATTTTAATTAAATATTTTAATTTTATTATTGGAGTAGGCTTTTGTAAATCCACTTTGAAAACAGCAATCCAATTTGATTTTAATTTAATATTTTAATTTTATTATTGGGGTATGCCTTTGTTAATCCACTTTGAAAACAGCAATCCAATTTGATTTTAATTTAATATTTTAATTTTATTATTGAAGTATGCCTTTGTTAATCCACTTTGAAAACAGCAATCCAATTTGATTTTAATTTAATATTTTAATTTTATTATTGGAGTAGGCTTTTGTAAATCCACTTTGAAAACAGCAATCCAATTTGATTTTAATTTAATATTTTAATTTTATTATTGGAGTAGGCTTTTGTAAATCCACTTTGAAAACAGCAATCCAATTTGATTTTAATTTAATATTTTAATTTTATTATTGGAGTATGCCTTTGTAAATCCACTTTAAAAACAGCAATCCAATTTGATTTTAATTTAATATTTTAATTTTATTATTGGAGTAGGCTTTTGTAAATCCACTTTGAAAACAGCAATCCAATTTGATTTTAATTTAATATTTTAATTTTATTATTGGAGTATGCCTTTGTAAATCCACTTTAAAAACAGCAATCCAATTTGATTTTAATTTAATATTTTAATTTTATTATTGGAGTATGCCTTTGTTAATCCACTTTGAAAACAGCAATCCAATTTGATTTTAATTTAATATTTTAATTTTATTATTGGAGTAGGCTTTTGTAAATCCACTTTGAAAACAGGAATCCAATTTGATTTTAATTTAATATTTTAATTTTATTATTGGAGTATGCCTTTGTTAATCCACCTTAAAAACAGCAATCCAATTTGATTTTAATTTAATATTTTAATTTTATTATTGGAGTAGGCTTTTGTTAATCCACTTTGGAAACAGCAATCCAATTTGATTTTAATTTAATATTTTAATTTTATTATTGGAGTAGGCTTTTGTAAATCCACTTTGAAAACAGCAATCCAATTTGATTTTAATTTAATATTTTAATTTTATTATTGGGGTATGCTTTTGTTAATCCACTTTGAAAACAGCAATCCAATTTGATTTAAATTTAATATTTTAATTTTATTATTGGAGTATGCCTTTGTTAATCCACTTTGAAAACAGCAATCCAATTTGATTTTAATTTAATATTTTAATTTTATTATTGGGGTATGCCTTTGTAAATCCACTTTAAAAACAGCAATCCAATTTGATTTTAATTTAATATTTTAATTTTATTATTGGAGTATGCCTTTGTTAATCCACTTTGAAAACAGCAATCCAATTTGATTTTAATTTAATATTTTAATTTTATTATTGGAGTAGGCTTTTGTAAATCCACTTTGAAAACAGCAATCCAATTTGATTTTAATTTAATATTTTAATTATATTATTGGAGTATGCCTTTGTAAATCCACTTTAAATACAGCAATCCAATTTGATTTTAATTTAATATTTTAATTTTATTATTGGAGTATGCCTTTGTTAATCCACTTTAAAAACAGCAATCCAATTTGATTTTAATTTAATATTTTAATTTTATTATTGGAGTAGGCTTTTGTTAATCCACTTTGAAAACAGCAATCCAATTTGATTTTAATTTAATATTTTAATTTTATTATTTTAGTAGGCTTTTGTTAATCCACTTTGAAAACAGCAATCCAATTTGATTTTAATTTAATATTTTAATTTTATTATTGGAGTAGGCTTTTGTAAATCCACTTTGAAAACAGCAATCCAATTTGATTTTAATTTAATATTTTAATTTTATTATTGGGGTAGGCCTTTGTTAATCCACTTTGAAAACAGCAATCCAATTTGATTTTAATTTAATATTTTAATTTTATTATTGGAGTAGGCTTTTGTTAATCCACTTTGAAAACAGCAATCCAATTTGATTTTAATTTAATATTTTAATTTTATTATTGGAGTAGGCTTTTGTAAATCCACTTTGAAAACATCAATCCAATTTGATTTTAATTTAATATTTTAATTTTATTATTGGAGTAGGCTTTTGTAAATCCACTTTGAAAACAGCAATCCAATTTGATTTTAATTTAATATTTTAATTTTATTATTGGAGTATGCCTTTGTAAATCCACTTTGAAAACAGCAATCCAATTTGATTTTAATTTAATATTTTAATTTTATTATTGGAGTAGGCTTTTGTAAATCCACTTTAAAAACAGGAATCCAATTTGATTTTAATTTAATATTTTAATTTTATTATTGGAGTATGCTTTTGTTAATCCACTTTGAAAACAGCAATCCAATTTGATTTTAATTTAATATTTTAATTTTATTATTGGAGTATGCCTTTGTAAATCCACTTTAAAAACAGCAATCCAATTTGATTTTAATTTAATATTTTAATTTTATTATTGGAGTAGGCTTTTGTAAATCCACTTTGAAAACAGCAATCCAATTTGATTTTAATTTAATATTTTAATTTTATTATTGGAGTATGCCTTTGTAAATCCACTTTAAAAACAGCAATCCAATTTGATTTTAATTTAATATTTTAATTTTATTATTGGAGTATGCCTTTGTTAATCCACTTTAAAAACAGCAACCCAATTTGATTTTAATTTAATATTTTAATTTTATTATTGGAGTAGGCTTTTGTTAATCCACTTTGAAAACAGCAATCCAATTTGATTTTAATTTAATATTTTAATTTTATTATTGGAGTATGCCTTTGTAAATCCACTTTGAAAATAGCAATTCAATTTGATTTTAATTTAATATTTTAATTTTATTATTGGAGTATGCCTTTGTAAATCCACTTTAAAAACAGCAATCCAATTTGATTTTAATTTAATATTTTAATTTTATTATTGGAGTATGCCTTTGTAAATCCACTTTAAAAACAGCAATCCAATTTGATTTTAATTTAATATTTTAATTTTATTATTGGAGTATGCTTTTGTAAATCCACTTTGAAAACAGCAATCCAATTTGATTTTAATTTAATATTTTAATTTTATTATTGGAGTATGCCTTTGTAAATCCACTTTAAAAACAGCAATCCAATTTGATTTTAATTTAATATTTTAATTTTATTATTGGAGTATGCCTTTGTAAATCCACTTTAAAAACAGCAATCCAATTTGATTTTAATTTAATATTTTAATTTTATTATTGGAGTATGACTTTGTTAATCCACTTTGAAAACAGCAATCCAATTTGATTTTAATTTAATATTTTAATTTTATTATTGGAGTATGCCTTTGTTAATCCACTTTGAAAACAGCAATCCAATTTGATTTTAATTTAATATTTTAATTTTATTATTGGAGTATGCCTTTGTTAATCCACTTTGAAAACAGCAATCCAATTTGATTTTAATTTAATATTTTAATTTTATTATTGGAGTAGGCTTTTGTTAATCCACTTTGAAAACAGCAATCCAATTTGATTTTAATTTAATATTTTAATTTTATTATTGGAGTATGCCTTTGTAAATCCACTTTAAAAACAGCAATCCAATTTGATTTTAATTTAATATTTTAATTTTATTATTGGAGTAGGCTTTTGTAAATCCACTTTGAAAACAGCAATCCAATTTGATTTTAATTTAATATTTTAATTTTATTATTGGAGTAGGCTTTTGTAAATCCACTTTGAAAACATCAATCCAATTTGATTTTAATTTAATATTTTAATTTTATTATTGGAGTAGGCTTTTGTAAATCCACTTTAAAAACAGCAATCCAATTTGATTTTAATTTAATATTTTAATTTTATTATTGGAGTATGCCTTTGTTAATCCACTTTGAAAACAGCAATCCAATTTGATTTTAATTTAATATTTTAATTTTATTATTGAAGTATGCCTTTGTTAATCCACTTTGAAAACAGCAATCCAATTTGATTTTAATTTAATATTTTAATTTTATTATTGGATTAGGCTTTTGTAAATCCACTTTGAAAACAGCAATCCAATTTGATTTTAATTTAATATTTTAATTTTATTATTGGAGTAGGCTTTTGTAAATCCACTTTGAAAACAGCAATCCAATTTGATTTTAATTTAATATTTTAATTTTATTATTGGAGTATGCCTTTGTAAATCCACTTTAAAAACAGCAATCCAATAAGATTTTAATTTAATATTTTAATTTTATTATTGGAGTAGGCTTTTGTAAATCCACTTTGAAAACAGCAATCCAATTTGATTTTAATTTAATATTTTAATTTTATTATTGGAGTATGCCTTTTTAAATCCACTTTAAAAACAGGAATCCAATTTGATTTTAATTTAATATTTTAATTTTATTATTGGAGTATGCCTTTGTTAATCCACTTTGAAAACAGCAATCCAATTTGATTTTAATTTAATATTTTAATTTTATTATTGGAGTAGGCTTTTGTAAATCCACTTTGAAAACAGCAATCCAATTTGATTTTAATTTAATATTTTAATTTTATTATTGGAGTATGCCTTTGTTAATCCACTTTAAAAACAGCAATCCAATTTGATTTTAATTTTATTATTGGAGTATGCCTTTCCACTTTAAAAACAGCAATCCAATTTGATTTTAATTTATTATTTTAATTTTATTATTGTAATTGAATGTAATTTTATGACATTAATAAAATTAAAATATTAAATTAAAATCAAATTGGATTGATTTCAAAGTGGATTTACAAAAGCCTACTCCAATAATAAAATTAAAATATTAAATTAAAATCAAATTGGATTGCTGTTTTTAAAGTGGATTTACAAATGCCTACTCCAATAATAAAATTAAAATATTAAATTTATCCAATTTGATTTTAATTTAATATTTTAATTTTATTATTGGAGTATGCCTTTGTAAATCCACTTTGAAAATAGCAATTCAATTTGATTTTAATTTAATATTTTAATTTTATTATTGGAGTATGCCTTTGTTAATCCACTTTGAAAACAGCAATCCAATTTGATTTTAATTTAATATTTTAATTTTATTATTGGAGTAGGCTTTTGTTAATCCACTTTGGAAACAGCAATCCAATTTGATTTTAATTTAATATTTTAATTTTATTATTGGAGTAGGCTTTTGTAAATCCACTTTGAAAACAGCAATCCAATTTGATTTTAATTTAATATTTTAATTTTATTATTGGGGTATGCTTTTGTTAATCCACTTTGAAAACAGCAATCCAATTTGATTTTAATTTAATATTTTAATTTTATTATTGGAGTATGCCTTTGTTAATCCACTTTGAAAACAGCAATCCAATTTGATTTTAATTTAATATTTTAATTTTATTATTGGAGTATGCCTTTGTAAATCCACTTTAAAAACAGCAATCCAATTTGATTTTAATTTAATATTTTAATTTTATTATTGGAGTAGGCTTTTGTTAATCCACTTTGGAAACAGCAATCCAATTTGATTTTAATTTAATATTTTAATTTTATTATTGGAGTAGGCTTTTGTAAATCCACTTTGAAAACAGCAATCCAATTTGATTTTAATTTAATATTTTAATTTTATTATTGGGGTATGCTTTTGTTAATCCACTTTGAAAACAGCAATCCAATTTGATTTTAATTTAATATTTTAATTTTATTATTGGAGTAGGCTTTTGTAAATCCACTTTGAAAACAGCAATCCAATTTGATTTTAATTTAATATTTTAATTTTATTATTGGTGTAGGCTTTTGTAAATCCACTTTAAAAACATCAATCCAATTTGATTTTAATTTAATATTTTAATTTTATTATTGGAGTATGCTTTTGTTAATCCACTTTGAAAACAGCAATCCAATTTGATTTTAATTTAATATTTTAATTTTATTATTGGAGTATGCCTTTGTTAATCCACTTTGAAAACAGCAATCCAATTTGATTTTAATTTAATATTTTATTTTTATTATTGGAGTAGGCTTTTGTAAATCCACTTTGAAAACAGCAATCCAATTTGATTTTAATTTAATATTTTAATTTTATTATTGGAGTATGCCTTTGTTAATCCACTTTGAAAACAGCAATCCAATTTGATTTTAATTTAATATTTTAATTTTATTATTGGAGTAGGCTTTTGTAAATCCACTTTGAAAACAGCAATCCAATTTGATTTTAATTTAATATTTTAATTTTATTATTGGAGTATGCCTTTGTTAATCCACTTTGAAAACAGCAATCCAATTTGATTTTAATTTAATATTTTAATTTTATTATTGGAGTATGCCTTTGTTAATCCACTTTGAAAACAGCAATCCAATTTGATTTTAATTTAATATTTTAATTTTATTATTGGAGTAGGCTTTTGTAAATCCACTTTGAAAACAGCAATCCAATTTGATTTTAATTTAATATTTTAATTTTATTATTGGGGTATGAATTTGTTAATCCACTTTGAAAACAGCAATCCAATTTGATTTTAATTTAATATTTTAATTTTATTATTGAAGTATGCCTTTGTTAATCCACTTTGAAAACAGCAATCCAATTTGATTTTAATTTAATATTTTAATTTTATTATTGGAGTAGGCTTTTGTAAATCCACTTTGAAAACAGCAATCCAATTTGATTTTAATTTAATATTTTAATTTTATTATTGGAGTAGGCTTTTGTAAATCCACTTTGAAAACAGCAATCCAATTTGATTTTAATTTAATATTTTAATTTTATTATTGGTGTAGGCTTTTGTAAATCCACTTTAAAAACAGCAATCCAATTTGATTTTAATTTAATATTTTAATTTTATTATTGGAGTAGGCTTTTGTAAATCCACTTTGAAAACAGCAATCCAATTTGATTTTAATTTAATATTTTAATTTTATTATTGGAGTATGCCTTTGTAAATCTACTTTAAAAACAGCAATCCAATTTGATTTTAATTTAATATTTTAATTTTATTATTGGAGTATGCCTTTGTTAATCCACTTTGAAAACAGCAATCCAATTTGATTTTAATTTAATATTTTAATTTTATTATTGGAGTAGGCTTTTGTAAATCCACTTTGAAAACAGGAATCCAATTTGATTTTAATTTAATATTTTAATTTTATTATTGGAGTATGCCTTTGTTAATCCACTTTAAAAACAGCAATCCAATTTGATTTTAATTTAATATTTTTATTTTATTATTGGAGTATGCCTTTCCACTTTGAAAACAGCAATCCAATTTGATTTTAATTTATTATTTTAATTTTATTATTGTAATTGAATGTAATTTTATTACATTAATAAAATTAAAATATTAAATTAAAATCAAATTGGATTGATGTTTTCAAAGTGGATTTACAAAAGCCTACTCCAATAATAAAATTAAAATATTAAATTAAAATCAAATTGGATTGCTGTTTTTAAAGTGGATTTACAAAAGCCTACTCCAATAATAAAATTAAAATATTAAATTTATCCAATTTGATTTTAATTTAATATTTTAATTTTATTATTGGAGTATGCCTTTGTAAATCCACTTTGAAAATAGCAATTCAATTTGATTTTAATTTAATATTTTAATTTTATTATTGGAGTATGCCTTTGTTAATCCACTTTGAAAACAGCAATCCAATTTGATTTTAATTTAATATTTTAATTTTATTATTGGAGTAGGCTTTTGTTAATCCACTTTGGAAACAGCAATCCAATTTGATTTTAATTTAATATTTTAATTTTATTATTGGAGTAGGCTTTTGTAAATCCACTTTGAAAACAGCAATCCAATTTGATTTTAATTTAATATTTTAATTTTATTATTGGGGTATGCTTTTGTTAATCCACTTTGAAAACAGCAATCCAATTTGATTTTAATTTAATATTTTAATTTTATTATTGGAGTATGCCTTTGTTAATCCACTTTGAAAACAGCAATCCAATTTGATTTTAATTTAATATTTTAATTTTATTATTGGAGTATGCCTTTGTAAATCCACTTTAAAAACAGCAATCCAATTTGATTTTAATTTAATATTTTAATTTTATTATTGGAGTATGCCTTTGTAAATCCACTTTGAAAACAGCAATCCAATTTGATTTTAATTTAATATTTTAATTTTATTATTGGAGTAGGCTTTTGTAAATCCACTTTGAAAACAGCAATCCAATTTGATTTTAATTTAATATTTTAATTTTATTATTGGAGTATGCCTTTGTAAATCCACTTTGAAATCAGCAATCCAATTTGATTTTAATTTAATATTTTAATTTTATTATTGGAGTATGCCTTTGTTAATCCACTTTAAAAACAGCAATCCAATTTGATTTTAATTTAATATTTTAATTTTATTATTGGAGTAGGCTTTTGTTAATCCACTTTGAAAACAGCAATCCAATTTGATTTTAATTTAATATTTTAATTTTATTATTTTAGTAGGCTTTTGTTAATCCACTTTGAAAACAGCAATCCAATTTGATTTTAATTTAATATTTTAATTTTATTATTGGAGTAGGCTTTTGTAAATCCACTTTGAAAACAGCAATCCAATTTGATTTTAATTTAATATTTTAATTTTATTATTGGGGTAGGCCTTTGTTAATCCACTTTGAAAACAGCAATCCAATTTGATTTTAATTTAATATTTTAATTTTATTATTGGAGTAGGCTTTTGTTAATCCACTTTGAAAACAGCAATCCAATTTTATTTTAATTTAATATTTTAATTTTATTATTGGAGTAGGCTTTTGTAAATCCACTTTGAAAACATCAATCCAATTTGATTTTAATTTAATATTTTAATTTTATTATTGGAGTAGGCTTTTGTAAATCCACTTTGAAAACAGCAATCCAATTTGATTTTAATTTAATATTTTAATTTTATTATTGGAGTATGCCTTTGTAAATCCACTTTGAAAACAGCAATCCAATTTGATTTTAATTCAATATTTTAATTTTATTATTGGAGTAGGCTTTTGTAAATCCACTTTAAAAACAGGAATCCAATTTGATTTTAATTTAATATTTTAATTTTATTATTGGAGTATGCCTTTGTTAATCCACTTTGAAAACAGCAATCCAATTTGATTTTAATTTAATATTTTAATTTTATTATTGGAGTATGCCTTTGTAAATCCACTTTAAAAACAGCAATCCAATTTGATTTTAATTTAATATTTTAATTTTATTATTGGAGTAGGCTTTTGTAAATCCACTTTGAAAACAGCAATCCAATTTGATTTTAATTTAATATTTTAATTTTATTATTGGAGTATGCCTTTGTAAATCAACTTTAAAAACAGCAATCCAATTTGATTTTAATTTAATATTTTAATTTTATTATTGGAGTATGCCTTTGTTAATCCACTTTAAAAACAGCAATCCAATTTGATTTTAATTTAATATTTTAATTTTATTATTGGAGTAGGCTTTTGTTAATCCACTTTGAAAACATCAATCCAATTTGATTTTAATTTAATATTTTAATTTTATTATTGGAGTATGCCTTTGTAAATCCACTTTGAAAATAGCAATTCAATTTGATTTTAATTTAATATTTTAATTTTATTATTGGAGTATGCCTTTGTAAATCCACTTTAAAAACAGCAATCCAATTTGATTTTAATTTAATATTTTAATTTTATTATTGGAGTATGCCTTTGTAAATCCACTTTAAAAACAGCAATCCAATTTGATTTTAATTTAATATTTTAATTTTATTATTGGAGTATGCTTTTGTAAATCCACTTTGAAAACAGCAATCCAATTTGATTTTAATTTAATATTTTAATTTTATTATTGGAGTATGCCTTTGTAAATCCACTTTAAAAACAGCAATCCAATTTGATTTTAATTTAATATTTTAATTTTATTATTGGAGTATGCCTTTGTAAATCCACTTTGAAAACAGCAATCCAATTTGATTTTAATTTAATATTTTAATTTTATTATTGGAGTATGACTTTGTTAATCCACTTTGAAAACAGCAATCCAATTTGATTTTAATTTAATATTTTAATTTTATTATTGGAGTATGCCTTTGTTAATCCACTTTGAAAACAGCAATCCAATTTGATTTTAATTTAATATTTTAATTTTATTATTGGAGTATGCCTTTGTTAATCCACTTTGAAAACAGCAATCCAATTTGATTTTAATTTAATATTTTAATTTTATTATTGGAGTATGCCTTTGTTAATCCACTTTAAAAACAGCAATCCAATTTGATTTTAATTTAATATTTTAATTTTATTATTGGAGTAGGCTTTTGTAAATCCACTTTGAAAACAGCAATCCAATTTGATTTTAATTTAATATTTTAATTTTATTATTGGAGTATGCCTTTGTAAATCCACTTTAAAAACAGCAATCCAATTTGATTTTAATTTAATATTTTAATTTTATTATTGGAGTATGCCTTTGTTAATCCACTTTAAAAACAGCAATCCAATTTGATTTTAATTTAATATTTTAATTTTATTATTGGAGTATGCTTTTGTTAATCCACTTTGAAAACAGCAATCCAATTTGATTTTAATTTAATATTTTAATTTTATTATTGGAGTATGCCTTTGTAAATCCACTTTGAAAACAGCAATCCAATTTGATTTTAATTTAATATTTTAATTTTATTATTGGAGTAGGCTTTTGTAAATCCACTTTAAAAACAGCAATCCAATTTGATTTTAATTTAATATTTTAATTTTATTATTGGAGTATGCCTTTGTTAATCCACTTTGAAAACAGCAATCCAATTTGATTTTAATTTAATATTTTAATTTTATTATAGGAGTATGCATTTGTTAATCCACTTTGAAAACAGCAATCCAATTTGATTTTAATTTAATATTTTAATTTTATTATTGGAGTAGGCTTTTGTTAATCCACTTTGAAAACAGCAATCCAATTTGATTTTAATTTAATATTTTAATTTTATTATTGGAGTATGCCTTTGTAAATCCACTTTGAAAATAGCAATTCAATTTGATTTTAATTTAATATTTTAATTTTATTATTGGAGTATGCCTTTGTAAATCCACTTTGAAAACAGCAATCCAATTTGATTTTAATTTAATATTTTAATTTTATTATTGGAGTATGCTTTTGTAAATCCACTTTAAAAACAGGAATCCAATTTGATTTTAATTTAATGTTTTAATTTTATTATTGGAGTATGCCTTTGTTAATCCACTTTGAAAACAGCAATCCAATTTGATTTTAATTTAATATTTTAATTTTATTATTGGAGTATGCCTTTGTAAATCCACTTTAAAAACAGCAATCCAATTTGATTTTAATTTAATATTTTAATTTTATTATTGGAGTAGGCTTTTGTAAATCCACTTTGAAAACAGCAATCCAATTTGATTTTAATTTAATATTTTAATTTTATTATTGGAGTATGCCTTTGTAAATCCACTTTAAAAACAGCAATCCAATTTGATTTTAATTTAATATTTTAATTTTATTATTGGAGTATGCCTTTGTTAATCCACTTTAAAAACAGCAATCCAATTTGATTTTAATTTAATATTTTAATTTTATTATTGGAGTAGGCTTTTGTTAATCCACTTTGAAAACAGCAATCCAATTTGATTTTAATTTAATATTTTAATTTTATTATTGGAGTATGCCTTTGTAAATCCACTTTGAAAATAGCAATTCAATTTGATTTTAATTTAATATTTTAATTTTATTATTGGAGTATGCCTTTGTAAATCCACTTTAAAAACAGCAATCCAATTTGATTTTAATTTAATATTTTAATTTTATTATTGGAGTATGCCTTTCTAAATCCACTTTAAAAACAGCAATCCAATTTGATTTTAATTTAATATTTTAATTTTATTATTGGAGTATGCTTTTGTAAATCCACTTTGAAAACAGCAATCCAATTTGATTTTAATTTAATATTTTAATTTTATTATTGGAGTATGCCTTTGTAAATCCACTTTAAAAACAGCAATCCAATTTGATTTTAATTTAATATTTTAATTTTATTATTGGAGTATGCCTTTGTAAATCCACTTTAAAAACAGCAATCCAATTTGATTTTAATTTAATATTTTAATTTTATTATTGGAGTATGAATTTGTTAATCCACTTTGAAAACAGCAATCCAATTTGATTTTAATTTAATATTTTAATTTTATTATTGGAGTATGCCTTTGTTAATCCACTTTGTAAACAGCAATCCAATTTGATTTTAATTTAATATTTTAATTTTATTATTGGAGTATGCCTTTGTTAATCCACTTTGAAAACAGCAATCCAATTTGATTTTAATTTAATATTTTAATTTTATTATTGGAGTATGCCTTTGTTAATCCACTTTAAAAACAGCAATCCAATTTGATTTTAATTTAATATTTTAATTTTATTATTGGAGTAGGCTTTTGTAAATCCACTTTGAAAACAGCAATCCAATTTGATTTTAATTTAATATTTTAATTTTATTATTGGAGTATGCCTTTGTAAATCCACTTTAAAAACAGCAATCCAATTTGATTTTAATTTAATATTTTAATTTTATTATTGGAGTATGCCTTTGTTAATCCACTTTAAAAACAGCAATCCAATTTGATTTTAATTTAATATTTTAATTTTATTATTGGAGTAGGCTTTTGTTAATCCACTTTGAAAACAGCAATCCAATTTGATTTTAATTTAATATTTTAATTTTATTATTGGAGTATGCTATTGTTAATCCACTTTGAAAACAGCAATCCAATTTGATTTTAATTTAATATTTTAATTTTATTATTGGAGTATGCCTTTGTAAATCCACTTTAAAAACAGCAATCCAATTTGATTTTAATTTAATATTTTAATTTTATTATTGGAGTATGCCTTTGTAAATCCACTTTAAAAACAGCAATCCAATTTGATTTTAATTTAATATTTTAATTTTATTATTGGAGTATGAATTTGTTAATCCACTTTGAAAACAGCAATCCAATTTGATTTTAATTTAATATTTTAATTTTATTATTGGAGTATGCCTTTGTTAATCCACTTTGAAAACAGCAATCCAATTTGATTTTAATTTAATATTTTAATTTTATTATTGGAGTAGGCTTTTGTTAATCCACTTTAAAAACAGCAATCCAATTTGATTTTAATTTAATATTTTAATTTTATTATTGGAGTATGCCTTTGTTAATCCACTTTGAAAACAGCAATCCAATTTGATTTTAATTTAATATTTTAATTTTATTATTGGAGTAGGCTTTTGTTAATCCACATTGAAAACAGCAATCCAATTTGATTTTAATTTAATATTTTAATTTTATTATTGGAGTATGCCTTTGTTAATCCACTTTGAAAACAGCAATCCAATTTGATTTTAATTTAATATTTTAATTTTATTATTGGAGTATGCCTTTGTTAATCCACTTTGAAAACAGCAATCCAATTTGATTTTAATTTAATATTTTAATTTTATTATTGGAGTATGCCTTTGTTAATCCACTTTGAAAACAGCAATCCAATTTGATTTTAATTTAATATTTTAATTTTATTATTGGAGTAGGCTTTTGTTAATCCACTTTAAAAACAGCAATCCAATTTGATTTTAATTTAATATTTTAATTTTATTATTGGAGTATGCCTTTGTTAATCCACTTTGAAAACAGCAATCCAATTTGATTTTAATTTAATATTTTAATTTTATTATTGGAGTATGCATTTGTTAATCCACTTTGAAAACAGCAATCCAATTTGATTTTAATTTAATATTTTAATTTTATTATTGGAGTATGCCTTTGTTAATCCACTTTGAAAACAGCAATCCAATTTGATTTTAATTTAATATTTTAATTTTATTATTGGAGTAGGCTTTTGTAAATCCACTTTGAAAACAGCAATCCAATTTGATTTTAATTTAATATTTTAATTTTATTATTGGAGTAGGCTTTTGTAAATCCACTTTAAAAACAGGAATCCAATTTGATTTTAATTTAATATTTTAATTTTATTATTGGAGTATGCCTTTGTTAATCCACTTTGAAAACCGCAATCCAATTTGATTTTAATTTAATATTTTAATTTTATTATTGGAGTATGCCTTTGTAAATCCACTTTAAAAACAGCAATCCAATTTGATTTTAATTTAATATTTTAATTTTATTATTGGAGTAGGCTTTTGTAAATCCACTTTGAAAACAGCAATCCAATTTGATTTTAATTTAATATTTTAATTTTATTATTGGAGTATGCCTTTGTTAATCCACTTTGAAAACAGCAATCCAATTTGATTTTAATTTAATATTTAAATTTTATTATTGGAGTATGCCTTTGTTAATCCATTTTGAAAACAGCAATCCAATTTGATTTTAATTTAATATTTTAATTTTATTATTGGAGTATGCCTTTGTTAATCCACTTTGAAAACAGCAATCCAATTTGATTTTAATTTAATATTTTAATTTTATTATTGGAGTAGGCTTTTGTAAATCCACTTTGAAAACATCAATCCAATTTGATTTTAATTTAATATTTTAATTTTATTATTAGAGTAGGCTTTTGTAAATCCACTTTGAAAACAGCAATCCAATTTGATTTTAATTTAATATTTAAATTTTATTATTGGAGTAGGCTTTTGTTAATCCACTTTGAAAACAGCAATCCAATTTGATTTTAATTTAATATTTTAATTTTATTATTGGAGTATGCTATTGTTAATCCACTTTGAAAACAGCAATCCAATTTGATTTTAATTTAATATTTTAATTTTATTATTGGAGTATGCCTTTGTAAATCCACTTTAAAAACAGCAATCCAATTTGATTTTAATTTAATATTTTAATTTTATTATTGGAGTATGCCTTTGTAAATCCACTTTAAAAACAGCAATCCAATTTGATTTTAATTTAATATTTTAATTTTATTATTGGAGTATGAATTTGTTAATCCACTTTGAAAACAGCAATCCAATTTGATTTTAATTTAATATTTTAATTTTATTATTGGAGTATGCCTTTGTTAATCCACTTTGAAAACAGCAATCCAATTTGATTTTAATTTAATATTTTAATTTTATTATTGGAGTATGCCTTTGTTAATCCACTTTGAAAACAGCAATCCAATTTGATTTTAATTTAATATTTTAATTTTATTATTGGAGTATGCCTTTGTTAATCCACTTTAAAAACAGCAATCCAATTTGATTTTAATTTAATATTTTAATTTTATTATTGGAGTAGGCTTTTGTTAATCCACTTTGAAAACAGCAATCCAATTTGATTTTAATTTAATATTTTAATTTTATTATTGGAGTATGCCTTTGTAAATCCACTTTAAAAACAGCAATCCAATTTGATTTTAATTTAATATTTTAATTTTATTATTGGAGTATGCCTTTGTTAATCCACTTTAAAAACAGCAATCCAATTTGATTTTAATTTAATATTTTAATTTTATTATTGGAGTAGGCTTTTGTTAATCCACTTTGAAAACAGCAATCCAATTTGATTTTAATTTAATATTTTAATTTTATTATTGGAGTATGCCTTTGTAAATCCACTTTAAAAACAGCAATCCAATTTGATTTTAATTTAATATTTTAATTTTATTATTGGAGTAGGCTTTTGTAAATCCACTTTGAAAACAGCAATCCAATTTGATTTTAATTTAATATTTTAATTTTATTATTGGAGTAGGCTTTTGTAAATCCACTTTGAAAACATCAATCCAATTTGATTTTAATTTAATATTTTAATTTTATTATTGGAGTAGGCTTTTGTAAATCCACTTTAAAAACAGCAATCCAATTTGATTTTAATTTAATATTTTAATTTTATTATTGGAGTATGCCTTTGTTAATCCACTTTGAAAACAGCAATCCAATTTGATTTTAATTTAATATTTTAATTTTATTATTGGGGTATGCATTTGTTAATCCACTTTGAAAACAGCAATCCAATTTGATTTTAATTTAATATTTTAATTTTATTATTGGAGTATGCCTTTGTTAATCCACTTTGAAAACAGCAATCCAATTTGATTTTAATTTAATATTTTAATTTTATTATTGGAGTAGGCTTTTGTAAATCCACTTTGAAAACAGCAATCCAATTTGATTTTAATTTAATATTTCAATTTTATTATTGGAGTAGGCTTTTGTAAATCCACTTTAAAAACAGGAATCCAATTTGATTTTAATTTAATATTTTAATTTTATTATTGGAGTATGCCTTTGTTAATCCACTTTGAAAACAGCAATCCAATTTGATTTTAATTTAATATTTTAATTTTATTATTGGAGTATGCCTTTGTAAATCCACTTTAAAAACAGCAATCCAATTTGATTTTAATTTAATATTTTAATTTTATTATTGGAGTAGGCTTTTGTAAATCCACTTTGAAAACAGCAATCCAATTTGATTTTAATTTAATATTTTAATTTTATTATTGGAGTATGCCTTTGTTAATCCACTTTGAAAACAGCAATCCAATTTGATTTTAATTTAATATTTTAATTTTATTATTGGAGTATGCCTTTGTTAATCCACTTTGAAAACAGCAATCCAATTTGATTTTAATTTAATATTTTAATTTTATTATTGGAGTATGCCTTTGTTAATCCACTTTGAAAACAGCAATCCAATTTGATTTTAATTTAATATTTTAATTTTATTATTGGAGTATGCTTTTGTAAATCCACTTTGAAAACAGCAATCCAATTTGATTTTAATTTAATATTTTAATTTTATTATTGGAGTATGCCTTTGTTAATCCACTTTGAAAACAGCAATCCAATTTGATTTTAATTTAATATTTTAATTTTATTATTGGAGTAGGCTTTTGTAAATCCACTTTGAAAACAGCAATCCAATTTGATTTTAATTTAATATTTTAATTTTATTATTGGAGTATGCCTTTGTTAATCCACTTTGAAAACAGCAATCCAATTTGATTTTAATTTAATATTTTAATTTTATTATTGGAGTATGCCTTTGTTAATCAACTTTGAAAACAGCAATCCAATTTGATTTTAATTTAATATTTTAATTTTATTATTGGAGTAGGCTTTTGTAAATCCACTTTGAAAACAGCAATCCAATTTGATTTTAATTTAATATTTTAATTTTATTATTGGGGTATGCCTTTGTTAATCCACTTTGAAAACAGCAATCCAATTTGATTTTAATTTAATATTTTAATTTTATTATTGAAGTATGCCTTTGTTAATCCACTTTGAAAACAGCAATCCAATTTGATTTTAATTTAATATTTTAATTTTATTATTGGAGTAGGCTTTTGTAAATCCACTTTGAAAACAGCAATCCAATTTGATTTTAATTTAATATTTTAATTTTATTATTGGAGTAGGCTTTTGTAAATCCACTTTGAAAACAGCAATCCAATTTGATTTTAATTTAATATTTTAATTTTATTATTGGAGTATGCCTTTGTAAATCCACTTTAAAAACAGCAATCCAATTTGATTTTAATTTAATATTTTAATTTTATTATTGGAGTAGGCTTTTGTAAATCCACTTTGAAAACAGCAATCCAATTTGATTTTAATTTAATCTTTTAATTTTATTATTGGAGTATGCCTTTGTAAATCCACTTTAAAAACAGCAATCCAATTTGATTTTAATTTAATATTTTAATTTTATTATTGGAGTATGCCTTTGTTAATCCACTTTGAAAACAGCAATCCAATTTGATTTTAATTTAATATTTTAATTTTATTATTGGAGTAGGCTTTGTAAATCCACTTTGAAAACAGCAATCCAATTTGATTTTAATTTAATATTTTAATTTTATTATTTGAGTATGCCTTTGTTAATCCACTTTAAAAACAGCAATCCAATTTGATTTTAATTTAATATTTTAATTTTATTATTGGAGTATGCCTTTCCACTTTGAAAACAGCAATCCAATTTGATTTTAATTTATTATTTTAATTTTATTATTGTAATTGAATGTAATTTTATTACATTAATAAAATTAAAATATTAAATTAAAATCAAATTGGATTGATGTTTTCAAAGTGGATTTACAAAAGCCTACTCCAATAATAAATCTAAAATATTAAATTAAAATCAAATTGGATTGCTGTTTTCAAAGTGGATTTACAAAAGCCTACTCCAATAATAAAATTAAAATATTAAATTAAAATCAAATTGGATCGCTATTTTCAAAGTGGATTTACAAAGGCATACTCCAATAATAAAATTAAATAATTTTTGTAAATCCACTTTAAAAACAGCAATCCAATTTGATTTTAATTTAATATTTTAATTTTATTATTGGAGTAGGCTTTTGTAAATCCACTTTGAAAACATCAATCCAATTTGATTTTAATTTAATATTTTAATTTTATTATTGGAGTAGGCTTTTGTAAATCCACTTTGAAAACAGCAATCCAATTTGATTTTAATTTAATATTTAAATTTTATTATTGGAGTAGGCTTTTGTTAATCCACTTTGAAAACAGCAATCCAATTTGATTTTAATTTAATATTTTAATTTTATTATTGGAGTATGCTATTGTTAATCCACTTTGAAAACAGCAATCCAATTTGATTTTAATTTAATATTTTAATTTTATTATTGGAGTATGCCTTTGTTAATCCACTTTGAAAACAGCAATCCAATTTGGTTTTAATTTAATATTTTAATTTTATTATTGGAGTAGGCTTTTGTAAATCCACTTTGAAAACAGCAATCCAATTTGATTTTAATTTAATATTTTAATTTTATTATTGGAGTAGGCTTTTGTAAATCCACTTTAAAAACAGCAATCCAATTTTATTTTAATTTAATATTTTAATTTTAACATTGGAGTAGGCTTTTGTAAATCCACTTTGAAAACATCAATCCAATTTGATTTTAATTTAATATTTTAATTTTATTATTGGAGTAGGCTTTTGTAAATCCACTTTAAAAACAGGAATCCAATTTGATTTTAATTTAATATTTTAATTTTATTATTGGAGTAGGCTTTTGTAAATCCACTTTAAAAACAGCAATCCAATTTGATTTTAATTTAATATTCTAATTTTATTATTGGAGTATGCCTTTGTTAATCCACTTTGAAAACAGCAATCCAATTTGATTTTAATTTAATATTTTAATTTTATTATTGGAGTATGCCTTTGTTAATCCACTTTAAAAACAGCAATCCAATTTGATTTTAATTTAATATTTTAATTTTATTATTGGAGTAGGCTTTTGTAAATCCTTTTTGAAAACATCAATCCAATTTGATTTTAATTTAATATTTTAATTTTATTATTGGAGTAGGCTTTTGTAAACCCACTTTGAAAACAGCAATCCAATTTGATTTTAATTTAATATTTTAATTTTATTATTGGAGTATGCCTTTGTTAATCCACTTTGAAAACAGCAATCCAATTTGATTTTAATTTAATATTTTAATTTTATTATTGGAGTATGCATTTGTTAATCCACTTTGAAAACAGCAATCCAATTTGATTTTAATTTAATATTTTAATTTTATTATTGGAGTAGGCTTTTGTTAATCCACTTTGAAAACAGCAATCCAATTTGATTTTAATTTAATATTTTAATTTTATTATTGGAGTATGCTTTTGTTAATCCACTTGGAAAACAGCAATCCAATTTGATTTTAATTTAATATTTTAATTTTATTATTGGAGTAGGCTTTTGTAAATCCACTTTGAAAACATCAATCCAATTTGATTTTAATTTAATATTTTAATTTTATTATTGGAGTAGGCTTTTGTAAATCCACTTTGAAAACAGCAATCCAATTTGATTTTAATTTAATATTTTAATTTTATTATTGGAGTAGGCTTTTGTAAATCCATTTTGAAAACAGCAATCCAATTTGATTTTAATTTAATATTTTAATTTTATTATTGGAGTATGCCTTTGTTAATCCACTTTGAAAACAGCAATCCAATTTGATTTTAATTTAATATTTTAATTTTATTATTGGAGTAGGCTTTTGTAAATCCACTTTAAAAACAGGAATCCAATTTGATTTTAATTTAATATTTTAATTTTATTATTGGAGTATGCCTTTGTTAATCCACTTTGAAAACAGCAATCCAATTTGATTTTAATTTAATATTTTAATTTTATTATTGGAGTATGCCTTTGTTAATCCACTTTAAAAACAGCAATCCAATTTGATTTTAATTTAATATTTTAATTTTATTATTGGAGTAGGCTTTTGTTAATCCACTTTAAAAACAGCAATCCAATTTGATTTTAATTTAATATTTTAATTTTATTATTGGAGTATGCCTTTGTTAATCCACTTTAAAAACAGCAATCCAATTTGATTTTAATTTAATATTTTAATTTTATTATTGGAGTATGCCTTTGTTAATCCACTTTGAAAACAGCAATCCAATTTGATTTTAATTTAATATTTTAATTTTATTATTGGAGTATGCCTTTGTTAATTCACTTTAAAAACAGCAATCCAATTTGATTTTAATTTAATATTTTAATTTTATTATTGGAGTAGGCTTTTGTTAATCCACTTTAAAAACAGCAATCCAATTTGATTTTAATTTAATATTTTAATTTTATTATTGGAGTATGCCTTTGTTAATCCACTTTAAAAACAGCAATCCAATTTGATTTTAATTTAATATTTTAATTTTATTATTGGAGTAGGCTTTTGTTAATCCACTTTGAAAACAGCAATCCAATTTGATTTTAATTTAATATTTTAATTTTATTATTGGAGTAGGCTTTTGTAAATCCACTTTAAAAACAGGAATCCAATTTGATTTTAATTTAATATTTTAATTTTATTATTGGAGTAGGCCTTTGTTAATCCACCTTGAAAACAGCAATCCAATTTGATTTTAATTTAATATTTTAATTTTATTATTGGAGTATGCCTTTGTAAATCCACTTTAAAAACATCAATCCAATTTGATTTTAATTTAATATTTTAATTTTATTATTGGAGTAGGCTTTTGTAAATCCACTTTGAAAACAGCAATCCAATTTGATTTTAATTTAATATTTTAATTTTATTATTGGAGTATGCCTTTGTAAATCCACTTTGAAAACATCAATCCAATTTGATTTTAATTTAATATTTTAATTTTATTATTGGAGTAGGCTTTTGTAAATCCACTTTGAAAAAAACAATCCAATTTGATTTTAATTTAATATTTTAATTTTATTATTGGAGTATGCCTTTGTTAATCCACTTTGAAAACAGCAATCCAATTTGATTTTAATTTAATATTTTAATTTTATTATTGGAGTAGGCTTTTGTAAATCCACTTTGAAAACATCAATCCAATTTGATTTTAATTTAATATTTTAATTTTATTATTGGAGTAGGCTTTGTAAATCCACTTTGAAAACATCAATCCAATTTGATTTTAATTTAATATTTTAATTTTATTATTGGAGTAGGCTTTTGTAAATCCACTTTAAAAACAGGAATCCAATTTGATTTTAATTTAATATTTTAATTTTATTATTGGAGTATGCCTTTGTTAATCCACTTTGAAAACAGCAATCCAATTTGATTTTAATTTAATATTTTAATTTTATTATTGGAGTATGCCTTTGTAAATCCACTTTAAAAACAGCAATCCAATTTGATTTTAATTTAATATTTTAATTTTATTATTGGAGTATGCCTTTGTTAATCCACTTTGAAAACAGCAATCCAATTTGATTTTAATTTAATATTTTAATTTTATTATTGGAGTAGGCTTTTGTAAATCCACTTTGAAAACATCAATCCAATTTGATTTTAATTTAATATTTTAATTTTATTATTGGAGTAGGCTTTTGTAAATCCCCTTTAAAAACAGGAATCCAATTTGATTTTAATTTAATATTTTAATTTTATTATTGGAGTATGTCTTTGTTAATCCACTTTGAAAACAGCAATCCAATTTGATTTTAATTTAATATTTTAATTTTATTATTGGAGTATGCCTTTGTTAATCCACTTTGAAAACAGCAATCCAATTTGATTTTAATTTAATATTTTAATTTTATTATTGGAGTATGCCTTTGTTAATCCACTTTGAAAACAGCAATCCAATTTGATTTTAATTTAATATTTTAATTTTATTATTGGAGTAGGCTTTTGTAAATCCACTTTAAAAACAGCAATCCAATTTGATTTTAATTTAATATTTTAATTTTATTATTGGAGTATGCCTTTGTTAATCCACTTTGGAAACAACAATCCAATTTGATTTTAATTTAATATTTTAATTTTATTATTGGAGTATGCCTTTGTAAATCCACTTTAAAAACAGCAATCCAATTTGATTTTAATTTAATATTTTAATTTTATTATTGGAGTATGCCTTTGTTAATCCACTTTGAAAACAGCAATCCAATTTGATTTTAATTTAATATTTTAATTTTATTATTGGAGTAGGCTTTGTAAATCCACTTTGAAAACATCAATCCAATTTGATTTTAATTTAATATTTTAATTTTATTATTGGAGTAGGCTTTTGTAAATCCACTTTAAAAACAGGAATCCAATTTGATTTTAATTTAATATTTTAATTTTATTATTGGAGTATGCCTTTGTTAATCCACTTTGAAAACATCAATCCAATTTGATTTTAATTTAATATTTTAATTTTATTATTGGAGTAGGCTTTGTAAATCCACTTTGAAAACATCAATCCAATTTGATTTTAATTTAATATTTTAATTTTATTATTGGAGTAGGCTTTTGTAAATCCACTTCAAAAACAGGAATCCAATTTGATTTTAATTTAATATTTTAATTTTATTATTGGAGTATGCCTTTGTTAATCCACTTTGAAAACATCAATCCAATTTGATTTTAATTTAATATTTTAATTTTATTATTGGAGTATGCCTTTGTAAATCCACTTTAAAAACAGCAATCCAATTTGATTTTAATTTAATATTTTAATTTTATTATTGGAGTATGCCTTTGTTAATCCACCTTGAAAACAGCAATCCAATTTGATTTTAATTTAATATTTTAATTTTATTATTGGAGTAGGCTTTTGTTAATCCACTTTGAAAACAGCAATCCAATTTGATTTTAATTTAATATTTTAATTTTATTATTGGAGTAGGCTTTTGTAAATCCACTTTAAAAACAACAATCCAATTTGATTTTAATTTAATATTTTAATTTTATTATTGGAGTAGGCTTTTGTAAATCCACTTTGAAAACATCAATCCAATTTGATTTTAATTTAATATTTTAATTTTATTATTGGAGTAGGCTTTTGTAAATCCACTTTAAAAACAGGAATCCAATTTGATTTTAATTTAATATTTTAATTTTATTATTGAATTATGCCTTTGTTAATCCACTTTGAAAACAGCAATCCAATTTGATTTTAATTTAATATTTTAATTTTATTATTGGATTATGCCTTTGTAAATCCACTTTAAAAACAGCAATCCAATTTGGTTTTAATTTAATATTTTAATTTTATTATTGGAGTAGGCTTTTGTAAATCCACTTTGAAAACAGCAATCCAATTTGATTTTAATTTAATATTTTAATTTTATTATTGGAGTAGGCTTTTGTAAATCCACTTTGAAAACATCAATCCAATTTGATTTTAATTTAATATTTTAATTTTATTATTGGAGTATGCCTTTGTAAATCCACTTTAAAAACAGCAATCCAATTTGATTTTAATTTAATATTTTAATTTTATTATTGGAGTAGGCTTTTGTAAATCCACTTTGAAAACAGGAATCCAATTTGATTTTAATTTAATATTTTAATTTTATTATAGGAGTATGCCTTTGTTAATCCACTTTGAAAACAGCAATCCAATTTGATTTTAATTTAATATTCTAATTTTATTATTGGAGTAGGCTTTTGTTAATCCACTTTGAAAACAGCAATCCAATTTGATTTTAATTTAATATTTTAATTTTATTATTGGAGTAGGCTTTTGTAAATCCACTTTGAAAACAGCAATCCAATTTGATTTTAATTTAATATTTTAATTTTATTATTGGAGTAGGCTTTTGTTAATCCACTTTGAAAACAGCAATCCAATTTGATTTTAATTTAATATTTTAATTTTATTATTGGAGTAGGCTTTTTTAAATCCACTTTAAAAACAGCAATACAATTTGATTTTAATTTAATATTTTAATTTTATTATTGGAGTAGGCTTTTGTAAATCCACTTTGAAAACAGCAATCCAATTTGATTTTAATTTAATATTTTAATTTTATTATTGGAGTAGGCTTTTGTAAATCCACTTTGAAAACATCAATCCAATTTGATTTTAATTTAATATTTTAATTTTATTATTGGAGTAGGCTTTTGTAAATCCACTTTAAAAACAGGAATCCAATTTGATTTTAATTTAATATTTTAATTTTATTATTGGAGTATGCCTTTGTTAATCCACTTTGAAAACAGCAATCCAATTTGATTTTAATTTAATATTTTAATTTTATTATTGGAGTAGGCTTTTGTAAATCCACTTTATAAACAGGAATCCAATTTGATTTTAATTTAATATTTTAATTTTATTATTGGAGTAGGCCTTTGTTAATCCACCTTGAAAACAGCAATCCAATTTGATTTTAATTTAATATTTTAATTTTATTATTGGAGTATGCCTTTGTAAATCCACTTTAAAAACATCAATCCAATTTGATTTTAATTTAATATTTTAATTTTATTATTGGAGTAGGCTTTTGTAAATCCACTTTGAAAACAGCAATCCAATTTGATTTTAATTTAATATTTTAATTTTATTATTGGAGTATGCCTTTGTAAATCCACTTTGAAAACATCAATCCAATTTGATTTTAATTTAATATTTTAATTTTATTATTGGAGTAGGCTTTTGTAAATCCACTTTAAAAACAGGAATCCAATTTGATTTTTATTTAATATTTTAATTTTATTATTGGAGTATGCCTTTGTTAATCCACTTTGAAAACAGCAATCCAATTTGATTTTAATTTAATATTTTAATTTTATTATTGGAGTAGGCTTTTGTAAATCCACTTTGAAAACATCAATCCAATTTGATTTTAATTTAATATTTTAATTTTATTATTGGAGTAGGCTTTGTAAATCCACTTTGAAAACATCAATCCAATTTGATTTTAATTTAATATTTTAATTTTATTATTGGAGTAGGCTTTTGTAAATCCACTTTAAAAACAGGAATCCAATTTGATTTTAATTTAATATTTTAATTTTATTATTGGAGTATGCCTTTGTTAATCCACTTTGAAAACAGCAATCCAATTTGATTTTAATTTAATATTTTAATTTTATTATTGGAGTATGCCTTTGTAAATCCACTTTAAAAACATCAATCCAATTTGATTTTAATTTAATATTTTAATTTTATTATTGGAGTATGCCTTTGTTAATCCACTTTGAAAACAGCAATCCAATTTGATTTTAATTTAATATTTTAATTTTATTATTGGAATAGGCTTTTGTAAATCCACTTTGAAAACATCAATCCAATTTGATTTTAATTTAATATTTTAATTTTATTATTGGAGTAGGCTTTTGTAAATCCCCTTTAAAAACAGGAATCCAATTTGATTTTAATTTAATATTTTAATTTTATTATTGGAGTATGCCTTTGTTAATCCCCTTTGAAAACAGCAATCCAATTTGATTTTAATTTAATATTTTAATTTTATTATTGGAGTATGCCTTTGTTAATCCACTTTGAAAACAGCAATCCAGTTTGATTTTAATTTAATATTTTAATTTTATTATTGGAGTATGCCTTTGTTAATCCACTTTGAAAACAGCAATCCAATTTGATTTTAATTTAATATTTTAATTTTATTATTGGAGTAGGCTTTTGTAAATCCACTTTGAAAACAGCAATCCAATTTGATTTTAATTTAATATTTTAATTTTATTATTGGAGTATGCCTTTGTTAATCCACTTTGGAAACAGCAATCCAATTTGATTTTAATTTAATATTTTAATTTTATTATTGGAGTATGCCTTTGTAAATCCACTTTAAAAACAGCAATCCAATTTGATTTTAATTTAATATTTTAATTTTATTATTGGAGTATGCCTTTGTTAATCCACTTTGAAAACAGCAATCCAATTTGATTTTAATTTAATATTTTAATTTTATTATTGGAGTAGGCTTTGTAAATCCACTTTGAAAACATCAATCCAATTTGATTTTAATTTAATATTTTAATTTTATTATTGGAGTAGGCTTTTGTAAATCCACTTTAAAAACAGGAATCCAATTTGATTTTAATTTAATATTTTAATTTTATTATTGGAGTATGCCTTTGTTAATCCACTTTGAAAACAGCAATCCAATTTGATTTTAATTTAATATTTTAATTTTATTATTGGAGTAGGCTTTGTAAATCCACTTTGAAAACATCAATCCAATTTGATTTTAATTTAATATTTTAATTTTATTATTGGAGTAGGCTTTTGTAAATCCACTTTAAAAACAGGAATCCAATTTGATTTTAATTTAATATTTTAATTTTATTATTGGAGTATGCCTTTGTAAATCCACTTTAAAAACAGCAATCCAATTTGATTTTAATTTAATATTTTAATTTTATTATTGGAGTATGCCTTTGTTAATCCACTTTGAAAACAGCAATCCAATTTGATTTTAATTTAATATTTTAATTTTATTATTGGAGTAGGCTTTTGTTAATCCACTTTGAAAACAGCAATCCAATTTGATTTTAATTTAATATTTTAATTTTATTATTGGAGTAGGCTTTTGTAAATCCACTTTAAAAACAGCAATCCAATTTGATTTTAATTTAATATTTTAATTTTATTATTGGAGTAGGCTTTTGTAAATCCACTTTGAAAACATCAATCCAATTTGATTTTAATTTAATATTTTAATTTTATTATTGGTGTAGGCTTTTATAAATCCACTTTAAAAACAGGAATCCAATTTGATTTTAATTTAATATTTTAATTTTATTATTGAATTATGCCTTTGTTAATCCACTTTGAAAACAGCAATCCAATTTGATTTTAATTTAATATTTTAATTTTATTATTGGAGTATGCCTTTGTAAATCCACTTTAAAAACAGCAATCCAATTTGATTTTAATTTAATATTTTAATTTTATTATTGGAGTAGGCTTTTGTAAATCCACTTTGAAAACAGCAATCCAATTTGATTTTAATTTAATATTTTAATTTTATTATTGGAGTAGGCTTTTGTAAATCCACTTTGAAAACATCAATCCAATTTGATTTTAATTTAATATTTTAATTTTATTATTGGAGTATGCCTTTGTAAAGCCACTTTAAAAACAGCAATCCAATTTGATTTTAATTTAATATTTTAATTTTATTATTGGAGTAGGCTTTTGTAAATCCACTTTGAAAACAGCAATCCAATTTGATTTTAATTTAATATTTTAATTTTATTATTGGAGTATGCCTTTGTTAATCCACTTTGAAAACAGCAATCCAATTTGATTTTAATTTAATATTCTAATTTTATTATTGGAGTATGCCTTTGTTAATCCACTTTGAAAACAGCAATCCAATTTGATTTTAATTTAATATTTTAATTTTATTATTGGAGTAGGCTTTTGTAAATCCACTTTGAAAACAGCAATCCAATTTGATTTTAATTTAATATTTTAATTTTATTATTGGAGTAGGCTTTGGTTAATCCACTTTGAAAACAGCAATCCAATTTGATTTTAATTTAATATTTTAATTTTATTATTGGAGTAGGCTTTTTTAAATCCACTTTAAAAACAGCAATCCAATTTGATTTTAATTTAATATTTTAATTTTATTATTGGAGTAGGCTTTTGTAAATCCACTTTGAAAACAGCAATCCAATTTGATTTTAATTTAATATTTTAATTTTATTATTGGAGTAGGCTTTTGTAAATCCACTTTGAAAACATCAATCCAATTTGATTTTAATTTAATATTTTAATTTTATTATTGGAGTAGGCTTTTGTAAATCCACTTTAAAAACAGGAATCCAATTTGATTTTAATTTAATATTTTAATTTTATTATTGGAGTATGCCTTTGTTAATCCACTTTGAAAACAGCAATCCAATTTGATTTTAATTTAATATTTTAATTTTATTATTGGAGTATGCCTTTGTAAATCCGCTTTAAAAACAGCAATCCAATTTGATTTTAATTTAATATTTTAATTTTATTATTGGAGTAGGCTTTTGTAAATCCACTTTGAAAACAGCAATCCAATTTGATTTTAATTTAATATTTTAATTTTATTATTGGAGTAGGCTTTTGTAAATCCACTTTAAAAACAGCAATCCAATTTGATTTTAATTTAATATTTTAATTTTATTATTGGAGAAGGCTTTTGTAAATCCACTTTGAAAACAGCAATCCAATTTGATTTTAATTTAATATTTTAATTTTATTATTGGAGTAGGCTTTTGTAAATCCACTTTGAAAACATCAATCAAATTTGATTTTAATTTAATATTTTAATTTTATTATTGGAGTAGGCTTTTGTAAATCCACTTTAAAAACAGGAATCCAATTTGATTTTAATTTTATTATTGGAGTATGCCTTTGTTAATCCACTTTAAAAACAGGAATCCAATTTGATTTTAATTTAATATTTTAATTTTATTATTGGAGTAGGCTTTTGTTAATCCACTTTAAAAACAGCAATCCAATTTGATTTTAATTTAATATTTTAATTTTATTATTGGAGTAGGCTTTTGTAAATCCACTTTAAAAACAGCAATCCAATTTGATTTTAATTTAATATTTTAATTTTATTATTGGAGTATGCTTTTGTAAATCCACTTTGAAAACAGCAATCCAATTTGATTTTAATTTAATATTTTAATTTTATTATTGGAGTATGCCTTTGTAAATCCACTTTGAAAACATCAATCCAATTTGATTTTAATTTAATATTTTAATTTTATTATTGTAGTAGGCTTTTGTAAATCCACTTTAAAAACAGGAATCCAATTTGATTTTAATTTAATATTTTAATTTTATTATTGGAGTATGCCTTTGTTAATCCACTTTGAAAACAGCAATCCAATTTGATTTTAATTTAATATTTTAATTTTATTATTGGAGTAGGCTTTTGTAAATCCACTTTGAAAACATCAATCCAATTTGATTTTAATTTAATATTTTAATTTTATTATTGGAGTAGGCTTTTGTAAATCCACTTTGAAAACATCAATCCAATTTGATTTTAATTTAATATTTTAATTTTATTATTGGAGTAGGCTTTTGTAAATCCACTTTAAAAACAGGAATCCAATTTGATTTTAATTTAATATTTTAATTTTATTATTGGAGTATGCCTTTGTTAATCCACTTTGAAAACAGCAATCCAATTTGATTTTAATTTAATATTTTAATTTTATTATTGGAGTATGCCTTTGTAAATCCACTTTAAAAACAGAAATCCAATTTGATTTTAATTTAATATTTTAATTTTATTATTGGAGTATGCCTTTGTTAATCCACTTTAAAAACAGCAATCCAATTTGATTTTAATTTAATATTTTAATTTTATTATTGGAGTAGGCTTTTGTAAATCCACTTTGAAAACATCAATCCAATTTGATTTTAATTTAATATTTTAATTTTATTATTGGAGTAGGCTTTTGTAAATCCACTTTAAAAACAGGAATCCAATTTGATTTTAATTTAATATTTTAATTTTATTATTGGAGTATTCCTTTGTTAATCCACTTTGAAAACAGCAATCCAATTTGATTTTAATTTAATACTTTAATTTTATTATTGGAGTATGCCTTTGTTAATCCACTTTGAAAACAGCAACCCAATTTGATTTTAATTTAATATTTTAATTTTATTATTGGAGTATGCCTTTGTTAATCCACTTTGAAAACAGCAATCCAATTTGATTTTAATTTAATATTTTAATTTTATTATTGGAGTAGGCTTTTGTAAATCCACTTTGAAAACAGCAATCCAATTTTATTTTAATTTAATATTTTAATTTTATTATTGGAGTAGGCTTTTATTAATCCACTTTGAAAACAGCAATCCAATTTGATTTTAATTTAATATTTTAATTTTATTATTGGAGTAGGCTTTTGTAAATCCACTTTAAAAACAGCAATCCAATTTGATTTTAATTTAATATTTTAATTTTATTATTGGAGTAGGCTTTTGTAAATCCACTTTGAAAACATCAATCCAATGTGATTTTAATTTAATATTTTAATTTTATTATTGGAGTAGGCTTTTGTAAATCCACTTTAAAAACAGGAATCCAATTTGATTTTAATTTAATATTTTAATTTTATTATTGGAGTATGCCTTTGTTAATCCACTTTGAAAACAGCAATCCAATTTGATTTTAATTTAATATTTTAATTTTATTATTGGAGTATGCCTTTGTAAATCCACTTTAAAAACAGCAATCCAATTTGATTTTAATTTAATTTTTTATTTTATTATTGGAGTAGGCTTTTGTAAATCCACTTTGAAAACAGCAATCCAATTTGATTTTAATTTAATATTTTAATATTATTATTGGAGTATGCCTTTGTAAATCCACTTTGAAAATAGCAATTCAATTTGATTTTAATTTAATATTTTAATTTTATTATTGGAGTATGCCTTTGTTAATCCACTTTAAAAAGAGCAATCCAACTTGATTTTAATTTAATATTTTAATTTTATTATTGGAGTAGGCTTTTGGTAATCCACTTTGAAAACAGCAATCCAATTTGATTTTAATTTAATATTTTAATTTTATTATTGGAGTAGGCTTTTGTAAATCCACTTTGAAAACATCAATCCAATTTGATTTTAATTTAATATTTTAATTTTATTATTGGAGTAGGCTTTTGTAAATCCACTTTAAAAACAGGAATCCAATTTGATTTTAATTTAATATTTTAATTTTATTATTGGAGTATGCCTTTGTTAATCCACTTTGAAAACAGCATACCAATTTGATTTTAATTTAATATTTTAATTTTATTATTGGAGTAGGCTTTTGTAAATCCACTTTAAAAACAGCAATCCAATTTGATTATAATTTAATATTTTAATTTTATTATTGGAGTAGGCTTTTGTAAATCCACTTTGAAAACATCAATCCAATTTGATTTTAATTTAATATTTTAATTTTATTATTGGAGTAGGCTTTTGTAAATCCACTTTAAAAACAAGAATCCAATTTGATTTTAATTTAATATTTTAATTTTATTATTGGAGTATGCCTTTGTTAATCCACTTTGAAAACAGCAATCCAATTTGATTTTAATTTAATATTTTAATTTTATTATTGGAGTATGCCTTTGTTAATCCACTTTGAAAACAGCAATCCAATTTGATTTTAATTTAATATTTTAATTTTATTATTGGAGTAGGCTTTTGTAAATCCACTTTGAAAACAGCAATCCAATTTGATTTTAATTTAATATTTTAATTTTATTATTGGAGTAGGCTTTTGTAAATCCACTTTGAAAACAGCAATCCAATTTGATTTTAATTTAATATTTTAATTTTATTATTGGAGTAGGCTTTTGTAAATCCACTTTAAAAACAGCAATCCAATTTGATTTTAATTTAATATTTTAATTTTATTATTGGAGTAGGCTTTTGTAAATCCACTTTGAAAACATCAATCCAATTTGATTTTAATTTAATATTTTAATTTTATTATTGGAGTAGGCTTTTGTAAATCCACTTTAAAAACAGGAATCCAATTTGATTTTAATTTAATATTTTAATTTTATTATTGGAGTATGCCTTTGTTAATCCACTTTGAAAACAGCAATCCAATTTGATTTTAATTTAATATTTTAATTTTATTATTGGAGTATGCCTTTGTAAATCCACTTTAAAAACAGCAATCCAATTTGATTTTAATTTAATATTTTAATTTTATTATTGGAGTAGGCTATTGTAAATCCACTTTGAAAACAGCAATCCAATTTGATTTTAATTTAATATTTTAATTTTATTATTGGAGTATGCCTTTGTTAATCCACTTTGAAAACAGCAATCCAATTTGATTTTAATTTAATATTTTAATTTTATTATTGGAGTAGGCTTTTGTTAATCCACTTTGAAAACAGCAATCCAATTTGATTTTAATTTAATATTTTAATTTTATTATTGGAGTAGGCTTTTGTAAATCCACTTTGAAAACATCAATCCAATTTGATTTTAATTTAATATTTTAATTTTATTATTGGAGTAGGCTTTTGTAAATCCACTTTAAAAACAGGAATCCAATTTGATTTTAATTTAATATTTTAATTTTATTATTGGAGTATGCCTTTGTTAATCCACTTTGAAAACAGCAATCCCATTTGATTTTAATTTAATATTTTAATTTTATTATTGGAGTAGGCTTTTGTAAATCCACTTTGAAAACAGCAATCCAATTTGATTTTAATTTAATATTTTAATTTTATTATTGGAGTATGCCTTTGTTAATCCACTTTGAAAACAGCAATCCAATTTGATTTTAATTTAATATTTTAATTTTATTATTGGAGTAGGCTTTTGTAAATCCACTTTGAAAACATCAATCCAATTTGATTTTAATTTAATATTTTAATTTTATTATTGGAGTAGGCTTTTGTAAATCCACTTTGAAAACATCAATCCAATTTGATTTTAATTTAATATTTTAATTTTATTATTGGAGTAGGCTATTGTAAATCCACTTTGAAAACATCAATCCAATTTGATTTTAATTTAATATTTTAATTTTATTATTGGAGTATGCCTTTGTTAATCCACTTTGAAAACAGCAATCCAATTTGATTTTAATTTAATATTTTAATTTTATTATTGGAGTAGGTTTTGTAAATCCACTTTAAAAACAGGAATCCAATTTGATTTTAATTTAATATTTTAATTTTATTATTGGAGTATGCCTTTGTTAATCCACTTTGAAAACAGCAATCCAATTTGATTTTAATTTAATATTTTAATTTTATTATTGGAGTATGCCTTTGTTAATCCACTTTGAAAACAGCAATCCAATTTGATTTTAATTTAATATTTTAATTTTATTATTGGAGTAGGCTATTGTAAATCCACTTTGAAAACAGCAATCCAATTTGATTTTAATTTAATATTTTAATTTTATTATTGGAGTATGCCTTTGTTAATCCACTTTGAAAACAGCAATCCAATTTGATTTTAATTTAATATTTTAATTTTATTATTGGAGTAGGCTTTTGTTAATCCACTTTGAAAACAGCAATCCAATTTGATTTTAATTTAATATTTTAATTTTATTATTGGAGTAGGCTTTTGTAAATCCACTTTGAAAACATCAATCCAATTTGATTTTAATTTAATATTTTAATTTTATTATTGGAGTAGGCTATTGTAAATCCACTTTGAAAACAGCAATCCAATTTGATTTTAATTTAATATTTTAATTTTATTATTGGAGTATGCCTTTGTTAATCCACTTTGAAAACAGCAATCCAATTTGATTTTAATTTAATATTTTAATTTTATTATTGGAGTATGCCTTTGTTAATCCACTTTGAAAACAGCAATCCAATTTGATTTTAATTTAATATTTTAATTTTATTATTGGAGTATGCCTTTGTTAATCCACTTTGAAAACAGCAATCCAATTTGATTTTAATTTAATATTTTAATTTTATTATTGGAGTAGGCTTTTGTAAATCCACTTTGAAAACAGCAATCCAATTTGATTTTAATTTAATATTTTAATTTTATTATTGGAGTAGGCTTTTGTAAATCCACTTTGAAAACAGCAATCCAATTTGATTTTAATTTAATATTTTAATTTTATTATTGGAGTAGGCTTTTGTAAATCCACTTTAAAAACAGCAATCCAATTTGATTTTAATTTAATATTTTAATTTTATTATTGGAGTATGCCTTTGTAAATCCACTTTGAAAACATCAATCCAATTTGATTTTAATTTAATATTTTAATTTTATTATTGGAGTAGGCTTTTGTAAATCCACTTTAAAAACAGGAATCCAATTTGATTTTAATTTAATATTTTAATTTTATTATTGGAGTATGCCTTTGTTAATCCACTTTGAAAACAGCAATCCAATTTGATTTTAATTTAATATTTTAATTTTATTATTGGAGTATGCCTTTGTAAATCCACTTTAAAAACAGCAATCCAATTTGATTTTAATTTAATATTTTAATTTTATTATTGGAGTAGGCTTTTGTAAATCCACTTTGAAAACATCAATCCAATTTGATTTTAATTTAATATTTTAATTTTATTATTGGAGTATGCCTTTGTTAATCCACTTTGAAAACAGCAATCCAATTTGATTTTAATTTAATATTTTAATTTTATTATTGGAGTAGGCTTTTGTAAATCCACTTTGAAAACATCAATCCAATTTGATTTTAATTTAATATTTTAATTTTATTATTGGAGTAGGCTATTGTAAATCCACTTTGAAAACAGCAATCCAATTTGATTTTAATTTAATATTTTAATTTTATTATTGGAGTATGCCTTTGTTAATCCACTTTGAAAACAGCAATCCAATTTGATTTTAATTTAATATTTTAATTTTATTATTGGAGTAGGCTTTTGTAAATCCACTTTAAAAACAGGAATCCAATTTGATTTTAATTTAATATTTTAATTTTATTATTGGAGTAGGCTTTGTAAATCCACTTTGAAAACATCAATCCAATTTGATTTTAATTTAATATTTTAATTTTATTATTGGAGTAGGCTTTTGTAAATCCACTTTAAAAACAGGAATCCAATTTGATTTTAATTTAATATTTTAATTTTATTATTGGAGTATGCCTTTGTTAATCCACTTTGAAAACAGCAATCCAATTTGATTTTAATTTAATATTTTAATTTTATTATTGGAGTATGCCTTTGTAAATCCACTTTAAAAACAGCAATCCAATTTGATTTTAATTTAATATTTTAATTTTATTATTGGAGTATGCCTTTGTTAATCCACTTTGAAAACAGCAATCCAATTTGATTTTAATTTAATATTTTAATTTTATTATTGGAGTAGGCTTTTGTTAATCCACTTTGAAAACAGCAATCCAATTTGATTTTAATTTAATATTTTAATTTTATTATTGGAGTATGCCTTTGTTAATCCACTTTGAAAACAGCAATCCAATTTGATTTTAATTTAATATTTTAATTTTATTATTGGAGTAGGCTTTTGTAAATCCACTTTGAAAACATCAATCCAATTTGATTTTAATTTAATATTTTAATTTTATTATTGGAGTAGGCTTTTGTAAATCCACTTTAAAAACAGGAATCCAATTTGATTTTAATTTAATATTTTAATTTTATTATTGAATTATGCCTTTGTTAATCCACTTTGAAAACAGCAATCCAATTTGATTTTAATTTAATATTTTAATTTTATTATTGGAGTATGCCTTTGTAAATCCACTTTAAAAACAGCAATCCAATTTGATTTTAATTTAATATTTTAATTTTATTATTGGAGTAGGCTTTTGTAAATCCACTTTGAAAACAGCAATCCAATTTGATTTTAATTTAATATTTTAATTTTATTATTGGAGTAGGCTTTTGTAAATCCACTTTGAAAACATCAATCCAATTTGATTTTAATTTAATATTTTAATTTTATTATTGGAGTATGCCTTTGTAAATCCACTTTAAAAACAGCAATCCAATTTGATTTTAATTTAATATTTTAATTTTATTATTGGAGTAGGCTTTTGTAAATCCACTTTGAAAACAGGAATCCAATTTGATTTTAATTTAATATTTTAATTTTATTATAGGAGTATGCCTTTGTTAATCCACTTTGAAAACAGCAATCCAATTTGATTTTAATTTAATATTCTAATTTTATTATTGGAGTAGGCCTTTGTTAATCCACTTTGAAAACAGCAATCCAATTTGATTTTAATTTAATATTTTAATTTTATTATTGGAGTAGGCTTTTTTAAATCCACTTTAAAAACAGCAATCCAATTTGATTTTAATTTAATATTTTAATTTTATTATTGGAGTAGGCTTTTGTAAATCCACTTTGAAAACAGCAATCCAATTTGATTTTAATTTAATATTTTAATTTTATTATTGGAGTAGGCTTTTGTTAATCCACTTTGAAAACAGCAATCCAATTTGATTTTAATTTAATATTTTAATTTTATTATTGGAGTAGGCTTTTTTAAATCCACTTTAAAAACAGCAATCCAATTTGATTTTAATTTAATATTTTAATTTTATTATTGGAGTAGGCTTTTGTAAATCCACTTTGAAAACAGCAATCCAATTTGATTTTAATTTAATATTTTAATTTTATTATTGGAGTAGGCTTTTGTAAATCCACTTTGAAAACATCAATCCAATTTGATTTTAATTTAATATTTTAATTTTATTATTGGAGTAGGCTTTTGTAAATCCACTTTAAAAACAGGAATCCAATTTGATTTTAATTTAATATTTTAATTTTATTATTGGAGTATGCCTTTGTTAATCCACTTTGAAAACAGCAATCCAATTTGATTTTAATTTAATATTTTAATTTTATTATTGGAGTAGGCTTTTGTAAATCCACTTTAAAAACAGGAATCCAATTTGATTTTAATTTAATATTTTAATTTTATTATTGGAGTAGGCCTTTGTTAATCCACCTTGAAAACAGCAATCCAATTTGATTTTAATTTAATATTTTAATTTTATTATTGGAGTATGCCTTTGTAAATCCACTTTAAAAACATCAATCCAATTTGATTTTAATTTAATATTTTAATTTTATTATTGGAGTAGGCTTTTGTAAATCCACTTTGAAAACAGCAATCCAATTTGATTTTAATTTAATATTTTAATTTTATTATTGGAGTATGCCTTTGTAAATCCACTTTGAAATCATCAATCCAATTTGATTTTAATTTAATATTTTAATTTTATTATTGGAGTAGGCTTTTGTAAATCCACTTTAAAAACAGGAATCCAATTTGATTTTAATTTAATATTTTAATTTTATTATTGGAGTATGCCTTTGTTAATCCACTTTGAAAACAGCAATCCAATTTGATTTTAATTTAATATTTTAATTTTATTATTGGAGTAGGCTTTTGTAAATCCACTTTGAAAACATCAATCCAATTTGATTTTAATTTAATATTTTAATTTTATTATTGGAGTAGGCTTTGTAAATCCACTTTGAAAACATCAATCCAATTTGATTTTAATTTAATATTTTAATTTTATTATTGGAGTAGGCTTTTGTAAATCCACTTTAAAAACAGGAATCCAATTTGATTTTAATTTAATATTTTAATTGTATTATTGGAGTATGCCTTTGTTAATCCACTTTGAAAACAGCAATCCAATTTGATTTTAATTTAATATTTTAATTTTATTATTGGTGTATGCCTTTGTAAATCCACTTTAAAAACAGCAATCCAATTTGATTTTAATTTAATATTTTAATTTTATTATTGGAGTATGCCTTTGTTAATCCACTTTGAAAACAGCAATCCAATTTGATTTTAATTTAATATTTTAATTTTATTATTGGAGTAGGCTTTTGTAAATCCACTTTGAAAACATCAATCCAATTTGATTTTAATTTAATATTTTAATTTTATTATTGGAGTAGGCTTTTGTAAATCCCCTTTAAAAACAGGAATCCAATTTGATTTTAATTTAATATTTTAATTTTATTATTGGAGTATGCCTTTGTTAATCCACTTTGAAAACAGCTATCCAATTTGATTTTAATTTAATATTTTAATTTTATTATTGGAGTATGCCTTTGTTAATCCACTTTGAAAACAGCAATCCAATTTGATTTTAATTTAATATTTTAATTTTATTATTGGAGTATGCCTTTGTTAATCCACTTTGAAAACAGCAATCCAATTTGATTTTAATTTAATATTTTAATTTTATTATTGGAGTAGGCTTTTGTAAATCCACTTTGAAAACAGCAATCCAATTTGATTTTAATTTAATATTTTAATTTTATTATTCGAGTATGCCTTTGTTAATCCACTTTGGAAACAGCAATCCAATTTGATTTTAATTTAATATTTTAATTTTATTATCGGAGTATGCCTTTGTAAATCCACTTTAAAAACAGCAATCCAATTTGATTTTAATTTAATATTTTAATTTTATTATTGGAGTATGCCTTTGTTAATCCACTTTGAAAACAGCAATCCAATTTGATTTTAATTTAATATTTTAATTTTATTATTGGAGTAGGCTTTGTAAATCCACTTTGAAAACATCAATCCAATTTGATTTTAATTTAATATTTTAATTTTATTATTGGAGTAGGCTTTTGTAAATCCACTTTAAAAACAGGAATCCAATTTGATTTTAATTTAATATTTTAATTTTATTATTGGAGTATGCCTTTGTAAATCCACTTTAAAAACAGGAATCCAATTTGATTTTAATTTAATATTTTAATTTTATTATTGGAATATGCCTTTGTTAATCCACTTTGAAAACAGCAATCCAATTTGATTTTAATTTAATATTTTAATTTTATTATTGGAGTAGGCTTTTGTTAATCCACTTTGAAAACAGCAATCCAATTTGATTTTAATTTAATATTTTAATTTTATTATTGGAGTAGGCTTTTGTAAATCCACTTTAAAAACAGCAATCCAATTTGATTTTAATTTAATATTTTAATTTTATTATTGGAGTAGGCTTTTGTAAATCCACTTTGAAAACATCAATCCAATTTGATTTTAATTTAATATTTTAATTTTATTATTGGAGTAGGCTTTTGTAAATCCACTTTAAAAACAGGAATCCAATTTGATTTTAATTTAATATTTTAATTTTATTATTGAATTATGCCTTTGTTAATCCACTTTGAAAACAGCAATCCAATTTGATTTTAATTTAATATTTTAATTTTATTATTGGAGTATGCCTTTGTAAATCCACTTTAAAAACAGCAATCCAATTTGATTTTAATTTAATATTTTAATTTTATTATTGGAGTAGGCTTTTGTAAATCCACTTTGAAAACAGCAATCCAATTTGATTTTAATTTAATATTTTAATTTTATTATTGGAGTAGGCTTTTGTAAATCCACTTTGAAAACTTCAATCCAATTTGATTTTAATTTAATATTTTAATTTTATTATTGGAGTATGCCTTTGTAAATCCACTTTAAAAACAGCAATCCAATTTGATTTTAATTTAATATTTTAATTTTATTATTGGAGTAGGCTTTTGTAAATCCACTTTGAAAACAGCAATCCAATTTGATTTTAATTTAATATTTTAATTTTATTATTGGAGTATGCCTTTGTTAATCCACTTTGAAAACAGCAATCCAATTTGATTTTAATTTAATATTCTAATTTTATTATTGGAGTATGCCTTTGTTAATCCACTTTGAAAACAGCAATCCAATTTGATTTTAATTTAATATTTTAATTTTATTATTGGAGTAGGCTTTTGTAAATCCACTTTGAAAACAGCAATCCAATTTGATTTTAATTTAATATTTTAATTTTATTATTGGAGTAGGCTTTGGTTAATCCACTTTGAAAACAGCAATCCAATTTGATTTTAATTTAATATTTTAATTTTATTATTGGAGTAGGCTTTTTTAAATCCACTTTAAAAACAGCAATCCAATTTGATTTTAATTTAATATTTTAATTTTATTATTGGAGTAGGCTTTTGTAAATCCACTTTGAAAACAGCAATCCAATTTGATTTTAATTTAATATTTTAATTTTATTATTGGAGTAGGCTTTTGTAAATCCACTTTGAAAACATCAATCCAATTTGATTTTAATTTAATATTTTAATTTTATTATTGGAGTAGGCTTTTGTAAATCCACTTTAAAAACAGGAATCCAATTTGATTTTAATTTAATATTTTAATTTTATTATTGGAGTATGCCTTTGTTAATCCACTTTGAAAACAGCAATCCAATTTGATTTTAATTTAATATTTTAATTTTATTATTGGAGTATGCCTTTGTAAATCCACTTTAAAAACAGCAATCCAATTTGATTTTAATTTAATATTTTAATTTTATTATTGGAGTAGGCTTTTGTAAATCCACTTTGAAAACAGCAATCCAATTTGATTTTAATTTAATTTTTTAATTTTATTATTGGAGTAGGCTTTTGTAAATCCACTTTAAAAACAGCAATCCAATTTGATTTTAATTTAATATTTTTATTTTATTATTGGAGAAGGCTTTTGTAAATCCACTTTTAAAACAGCAATCCAATTTGATTTTAATTTAATATTTTAATTTTATTATTGGAGTAGGCTTTTGTAAATCCACTTTGAAAACATCAATCCAATTTGATTTTAATTTAATATTTTAATTTTATTATTGGAGTAGGCTTTTGTAAATCCACTTTAAAAACAGGAATCCAATTTGATTTTAATTTTATTATTGGAGTATGCCTTTGTTAATCCACTTTAAAAACAGGAATCCAATTTGATTTTAATTTAATATTTTAATTTTATTATTGGAGTAGGCTTTTGTAATCCACTTTAAAAACAGCAATCCAATTTGATTTTAATTTAATATTTTAATTTTATTATTGGAGTAGGCTTTTGTAAATCCACTTTAAAAACAGCAATCCAATTTGATTTTAATTTAATATTTTAATTTTATTATTGGAGTATGCTTTTGTAAATCCACTTTGAAAACAGCAATCCAATTTGATTTTAATTTAATATTTTAATTTTATTATTGGAGTATGCCTTTGTAAATCCACTTTGAAAACATCAATCCAATTTGATTTTAATTTAATATTTTAATTTTATTATTGTAGTAGGCTTTTGTAAATCCACTTTAAAAAAAGGAATCCAATTTGATTTTAATTTAATATTTTAATTTTATTATTGGAGTATGCCTTTGTTAATCCACTTTGAAAACAGCAATCCAATTTGATTTTAATTTAATATTTTAATTTTATTATTGGAGTAGGCTTTTGTAAATCCACTTTGAAAACATCAATCCAATTTGATTTTAATTTAATATTTTAATTTTATTATTGGAGTAGGCTTTTGTAAATCCACTTTGAAAACATCAATCCAATTTGATTTTAATTTAATATTTTAATTTTATTATTGGAGTAGGCTTTTGTGAATCCACTTTAAAAACACGAATCCAATTTGATTTTAATTTAATATTTTAATTTTATTATTGGAGTATGCCTTTGTTAATCCACTTTGAAAACAGCAATCCAATTTGATTTTAATTTAATATTTTAATTTTATTATTGGAGTATGCCTTTGTAAATCCACTTTAAAAACAGCAATCCAATTTGATTTTAATTTAATATTTTAATTTTATTATTGGAGTATGCCTTTGTTAATCCACTTTAAAAACAGCAATCCAATTTGATTTTAATTTAATATTTTAATTTTATTATTGGAGTAGGCTTTTGTAAATCCACTTTGAAAACATCAATCCAATTTGATTTTAATTTAATATTTTAATTTTATTATTGGAGTAGGCTTTTGTAAATCCACTTTATAAACTGGAATCCAATTTGATTTTAATTTAATATTTTAATTTTATTATTGGAGTATTCCTTTGTTAATCCACTTTGAAAACAGCAATCCAATTTGATTTTAATTTAATATTTTAATTTTATTATTGGAGTATGCCTTTGTTAATCCACTTTGAAAACAGCAATCCAATTTGATTTTAATTTAATATTTTAATTTTATTATTGGAGTATGCCTTTGTAAATCCACTTTAAAAACAGCAATCCAATTTGATTTTAATTTAATATTTTAATTTTATTATTGGAGTATGCCTTTGTTAATCCACTTTAAAAACAGGAATCTAATTTGATTTTAATTTAATATTTTAATTTTATTATTGGAGTAGGCTTTTGTAAATCCACTTTGAAAACATCAATCCAATTTGATTTTAATTTAATATTTTAATTTTATTATTGGAGTAGGCTTTTGTAAATCCACTTTAAAAACAGGAATCCAATTTGATTTTAATTTAATATTTTAATTTTATTATTGGAGTATTCCTTTGTTAATCCACTTTGAAAACAGCAATCCAATTTGATTTTAATTTAATACTTTAATTTTATTATTGGAGTATGCCTTTGTTAATCCACTTTGAAAACAGCAATCCAATTTGATTTTAATTTAATATTTTTATTTTATTATTGGAGTATGCCTTTGTTAATCCACTTTGAAAACAGCAATCCAATTTGATTTTAATTTAATATTTTAATTTTATTATTGGAGTAGGCTTTTGTAAATCCACTTTGAAAACAGCAATCCAATTTTATTTTAATTTAATATTTTAATTTTATTATTGGAGTAGGCTTTTATTAATCCACTTTGAAAACAGCAATCCAATTTGATTTTAATTTAATATTTTAATTTTATTATTGGAGTAGGCTTTTGTAAATCCACTTTAAAAACAGCAATCCAATTTGATTTTAATTTAATATTTTAATTTTGTTATTGGAGTAGGCTTTTGTAAATCCACTTTGAAAACATCAATCCAATTTGATTTTAATTTAATATTTTAATTTTATTATTGGAGTAGGCTTTTGTAAATCCACTTTAAAACAGGAATCCAATTTGATTTTAATTTAATATTTTAATTTTATTATTGGAGTATGCCTTTGTTAATCCACTTTGAAAACAGCAATCCAATTTGATTTTAATTTAATATTTTAATTTTATTATTGGAGTATGCCTTTGTAAATCCACTTTAAAAACAGCAATCCAATTTGATTTTAATTTAATATTTTAATTTTATTATTGGAGTAGGCTTTTGTAAATCCACTTTGAAAACAGCAATCCAATTTGATTTTAATTTAATATTTTAATATTATTATTGGAGTATGCCTTTGTAAATCCACTTTGAAAATAGCAATTCAATTTGATTTTAATTTAATATTTTAATTTTATTATTGGAGTATGCCTTTGTTAATCCACTTTAAAAAGAGCAATCCAACTTGATTTTAATTTAATATTTTAATTTTATTATTGGAGTAGGCTTTTGGTAATCCACTTTGAAAACAGCAATCCAATTTGATTTTAATTTAATATTTTAATTTTATTATTGGAGTAGGCTTTTGTAAATCCACTTTGAAAACATCAATCCAATTTGATTTTAATTTAATATTTTAATTTTATTATTGGAGTAGGCTTTTGTAAATCCACTTTAAAAACAGGAATCCAATTTGATTTTAATTTAATATTTTAATTTTATTATTGGAGTATGCCTTTGTTAATCCACTTTGAAAACAGCATACCAATTTGATTTTAATTTAATATTTTAATTTTATTATTGGAGTAGGTTTTTGTAAATCCACTTTAAAAACAGCAATCCAATTTGATTATAATTTAATATTTTAATTTTATTATTGGAGTAGGCTTTTGTAAATCCACTTTGAAAACATCAATCCAATTTGATTTTAATTTAATATTTTAATTTTATTATTGGAGTAGGCTTTTGTAAATCCACTTTAAAACAGCAATCCAATTTGATTTTAATTTAATATTTTAATTTTATTATTGGAGTAGGCTTTTGTAAATCCACTTTGAAAACATCAATCCAATTTGATTTTAATTTAATATTTTAATTTTATTATTGGAGTAGGCTTTTGTAAATCCACTTTAAAAACAGGAATCCAATTTGATTTTAATTTAATATTTTAATTTTATTATTGGAGTATGCCTTTGTTAATCCACTTTGAAAACAGCAATCCAATTTGATTTTAATTTAATATTTTAATTTTATTATTGGAGTATGCCTTTGTAAATCCACTTTAAAAACAGCAATCCAATTTGATTTTAATTTAATATTTTAATTTTATTATTGGAGTAGGCTATTGTAAATCCACTTTGAAAACAGCAATCCAATTTGATTTTAATTTAATATTTTAATTTTATTATTGGAGTATGCCTTTGTTAATCCACTTTGAAAACAGCAATCCAATTTGATTTTAATTTAATATTTTAATTTTATTATTGGAGTAGGCTTTTGTTAATCCACTTTGAAAACAGCAATCCAATTTGATTTTAATTTAATATTTTAATTTTATTATTGGAGTAGGCTTTTGTAAATCCACTTTGAAAACATCAATCCAATTTGATTTTAATTTAATATTTTAATTTTATTATTGGAGTAGGCTTTTGTAAATCCACTTTAAAAACAGGAATCCAATTTGATTTTAATTTAATATTTTAATTTTATTATTGGAGTATGCCTTTGTTAATCCACTTTGAAAACAGCAATCCAATTTGATTTTAATTTAATATTTTAATTTTATTATTGGAGTAGGCTTTTGTAAATCCACTTTGAAAACAGCAATCCAATTTGATTTTAATTTAATATTTTAATTTTATTATTGGAGTATGCCTTTGTTAATCCACTTTGAAAACAGCAATCCAATTTGATTTTAATTTAATATTTTAATTTTATTATTGGAGTAGGCTTTTGTAAATCCACTTTGAAAACATCAATCCAATTTGATTTTAATTTAATATTTTAATTTTATTATTGGAGTAGGCTTTTGTAAATCCACTTTAAAAACAGGAATCCAATTTGATTTTAATTTAATATTTTAATTTTATTATTGGAGTATGCCTTTGTTAATCCACTTTGAAAACAGCAATCCAATTTGATTTTAATTTAATATTTTAATTTTATTATTGGAGTATGCCTTTGTTAATCCACTTTGAAAACATCAATCCAATTTGATTTTAATTTAATATTTTAATTTTATTATTGGAGTATGCCTTTGTTAATCCACTTTGAAAACAGCAATCCAATTTGATTTTAATTTAATATTTTAATTTTATTATTGGAGTAGGCTTTTGTAAATCCACTTTGAAAACAGCAATCCAATTTGATTTTAATTTAATATTTTAATTTTATTATTGGAGTAGGCTTTTGTTAATCCACTTTGAAAACAGCAATCCAATTTGATTTTAATTTAATATTTTAATTTTATTATTGGAGTAGGCTTTTGTAAATCCACTTTAAAAACAGCAATCCAATTTGATTTTAATTTAATATTTTAATTTTATTATTGGAGTAGGCTTTTGTAAATCCACTTTGAAAACAGCAATCCAATTTGATTTTAATTTAATATTTTAATTTTATTATTGGAGTATGCCTTTGAAAATCCACTTTAAAAACAGGAATCCAATTTGATTTTAATTTAATATTTTAATTTTATTATTGGAGTATGCCTTTGTTAATCCACTTTGAAAACAGCAATCCAATTTGATTTTCATTTAGTATTTTAATTTTATTATTGGAGTATGCCTTTGTAAATCCACTTTAAAAACAGCAATCCAATTTGATTTTAATTTAATATTTTAATTTTATTATTGGAGTAGGCTTTTGTAAATCCACTTTGAAAACAGCAATCCAATTTGATTTTAATTTAATATTTTAATTTTATTATTGGAGTATGCTTTTGTAAATCCACTTTGAAAATAACAATTCAATTTGATTTTAATTTAATATTTTAATTTTATTATTGGAGTATGCCTTTGTTAATCCACTTTAAAAACAGCAATCCAATTTGATTTTAATTTAATATTTTAATTTTATTATTGGAGTAGGCTTTTGTTAATCCACTTTGAAAACAGCAATCCAATTTGATTTTAATTTAATATTTTAATTTTATTATTGGAGTAGGCTTTTGTAAATCCACTTTAAAAACAGGAATCCAATTTGATTTTAATTTAATATTTTAATTTTATTATTGGAGTATGCCTTTGTTAATCCACTTTGAAAACAGCAATCCAATTTGATTTTAATTTAATATTTTAATTTTATTATTGGAGTATGCCTTTGTTAATCCACTTTGAAAACAGCAATCCAATTTGATTTTAATTTAATATTTTAATTTTATTATTGGAGTAGGCTTTTGTAAATCCACTTTGAAAACATCAATCCAATTTGATTTTAATTTAATATTTTAATTTTATTATTGGAGTAGGCTTTTGTAAATCCACTTTAAAAACAGGAATCCAATTTGATTTTAATTTAATATTTTAATTTTATTATTGGAGTATGCCTTTGTTAATCCACTTTGAAAACAGCAATCCAATTTGATTTTAATTTAATATTTTAATTTTATTATTGGAGTAGGCTTTTGTAAATCCACTTTGAAAACAGCAATCCAATTTGATTTTAATTTAATATTTTAATTTTATTATTGGAGTAGGCTTTTGTAAATCCACTTTGAAAACATCAATCCAATTTGATTTTAATTTAATATTTTAATTTTATTATTGGAGTAGGCTTTTGTAAATCCACTTTGAAAACAGCAATCCAATTTGATTTTAATTTAATATTTTAATTTTATTATTGGAGTATGCCTTTGTTAATCCACTTTGAAAACAGCAATCCAATTTGATTTTAATTTAATATTTTAATTTTACTATTGGAGTAGGCTTTTGTAAGTCCACTTTGAAAACAGCAATCCAATTTGATTTTAATTTAATATTTTAATTTTATTATTGGAGTAGGCTTTTGTAAATCCACTTTGAAAACATCAATCCAATTTGATTTTAATTTAATATTTTAATTTTATTATTGGAATATGCCTTTGTAAATCCACTTTGAAAATAGCAATTCAATTTGATTTTAATTTAATATTTTAATTTTATTATTGGAGTATGCCTTTGTTAATCCACTTTAAAAACAGCAATCCAATTTGATTTTAATTTAATATTTTAATTCTATTATTGGAGTAGGCTTTTGTAAATCCACTTTAAAAACAGCAATCCAATTTGATTTTAATTTAATATTTTAATTTTATTATTGGAGTAGGCTTTTGTAAATCCACTTTGAAAACAGCAATCCAATTTGATTTTAATTTAATATTTTAATTTTATTATTGGAGTAGGCTTTTGAAAATCCACTTTAAAAACAGGAATCCAATTTGATTTTAATTTAATATTTTAATTTTATTATTGGAGTATGCCTTTGTTAATCCACTTTGAAAACACCAATCCAATTTGATTTTCATTTAATATTTTAATTTTATTATTGGAGTATGCCTTTGTAAATCCACTTTAAAAACAGCAATCCAATTTGATTTTAATTTAATATTTTAATTTTATTATTGGAGTAGGCTTTTGTAAATCCACTTTGAAAACAGCAATCCAATTTGATTTTAATTTAATATTTTAATTTTATTATTGGAGTATGCTTTTGTAAATCCACTTTGAAAATAACAATTCAATTTGATTTTAATTTAATATTTTTATTTTATTATTGGAGTATGCCTTTGTTAATCCACTTTAAAAACAGCAATCCAATTTGATTTTAATTTAATATTTTAATTTTATTATTGGAGTAGCCTTTTGTTAATCCACTTTGAAAACAGCAATCCAATTTGATTTTAATTTAATATTTTAATTTTATTATTGGAGTAGGCTTTTGTAAATCCACTTTAAAAACAGGAATCCAATTTGATTTTAATTTAATATTTTAATTTTATTATTAGAGTATGCCTTTGTTAATCCACTTTGAAAACGGCAATCCAATTTGATTTTAATTTAATATTTTAATTTTATTATTGGAGTATGCCTTTGTTAATCCACTTTGAAAACAGCAATCCAATTTGATTTTAATTTAATATTTTAATTTTATTATTGGAGTAGGCTTTTGTAAATCCACTTTGAAAACATCAATCCAATTTGATTTTAATTTAATATTTTAATTTTATTATTGGAGTAGGCTTTTGTAAATCCACTTTAAAAACAGGAATCCAATTTGATTTTAATTTAATATTTTAATTTTATTATTGGAGTATGCCTTTGTTAATCCACTTTGAAAACAGCAATCCAATTTGATTTTAATTTAATATTTTAATTTTATTATTGGAGTAGGCTTTTGTAAATCCACTTTGAAAACAGCAATCCAATTTGATTTTAATTTAATATTTTAATTTTATTATTGGAGTAGGCTTTTGTAAATCCACTTTGAAAACATCAATCCAATTTGATTTTAATTTAATATTTTAATTTTATTATTGGAGTAGGCTTTTGTAAATCCACTTTGAAAACAGCAATCCAATTTGATTTTAATTTAATATTTTAATTTTATTATTGGAGTATGCCTTTGTTAATCCACTTTGAAAACAGCAATCCAATTTGATTTTAATTTAATATTTTAATTTTATTATTGGAGTAGGCTTTTGTAAGTCCACTTTAAAAACAGCAATCCAATTTGATTTTAATTTAATATTTTAATTTTATTATTGGAGTAGGCTTTTGTAAATCCACTTTGAAAACATCAATCCAATTTGATTTTAATTTAATATTTTAATTTTATTATTGGAATATGCCTTTGTAAATCCACTTTGAAAATAGCAATTCAATTTGATTTTAATTTAATATTTTAATTTTATTATTGGAGTATGCCTTTGTTAATCCACTTTAAAAACAGCAATCCAATTTGATTTTAATTTAATATTTTAATTCTATTATTGGAGAAGGCTTTTGTAAATCCACTTTGAAAACATCAATCCAATTTGATTTTAATTTAATATTTTAATTTTATTATTGGAGTAGGCTTTTGTAAATCCACTTTAAAAACAGGAATCCAATTTGATTTTAATTTAATATTTTAATTTTATTATTCGAGTATGCCTTTGTTAATCCACTTTGAAAACAGCAATCCAATTTGATTTTAATTTAATATTTTAATTTTATTATTGGAGTAGGCTTTTGTAAATCCACTTTGAAAACAGCAATCCAATTTGATTTTAATTTAATATTTTAATTTTATTATTGGAGTAGGCTTTTGTAAATCCACTTTGAAAACATCAATCCAATTTGATTTTAATTTAATATTTTAATTTTATTATTGGAGTAGGCTTTTGTAAATCCACTTTGAAAACAGCAATCCAATTTGATTTTAATTTAATATTTTAATTTTATTATTGGGGTATGCCTTTGTTAATCCACTTTGAAAACAGCAATCCAATTTGATTTTAATTTAATATTTTAATTTTATTATTGAAGTATGCCTTTGTTAATCCACTTTGAAAACAGCAATCCAATTTGATTTTAATTTAATATTTTAATTTTATTATTGGAGTAGGCTTTTGTAAATCCACTTTGAAAACAGCAATCCAATTTGATTTTAATTTCATATTTTAATTTTATTATTGGATTATGCCTTTGTTAATCCACTTTGAAAACAGCAATCCAATTTGATTTTAATTTAATATTTTAATTTTATTATTATTTTTTTTTTTTTTTTTTTTCCTTCTGTAGGTGCAAAAAATCTTCAAAAGACTTTCGTCGAACGGCGATGGACGCCGCCCGACAGTGTGAGATTTGACAGCTGCTCCTGTCACCTACTCACTAAAAAATCACCTACAGCCCACGGGAAAACCGGACCGGAACCACTTTCGTATTACTTCAGTCTGTCCCGTGCTGCCAGCCCTGTCAGGGCCCCTCGATTACTTCTCGCCTAGGAATCCACTAAGCACCCCTCTTCCCTCTTTCTCCGTAGCGTAGATTCGACGTAGAGTGCTATTGCATCCCACGCCTCCTCCGACCGTAGCATCACCTCCACGATGGTGTCAGGTGTAACCACCCCCACCACTGAGGTGAGCCGGTTTCTTTATTCATTGAATTGAGCGCACCCAAAGAAAGTATGACAAGCGTCATCACTTTCTTCAGGGCAGTACCGGCAAAAAGGGGTCCTCAGCTTTCCCATTCGGTACAAGTAGGCTCCAAAGTAACCATGCCCCGTCAGGAACTGGCAAACAAAGAAGTTAACTTCCCCGTGCCTCCGATTGATCCAGGTACTAAGTACCTTTACCAACCTGGCCGTCCATCGACCGCTACTCTCCTCGTCCCATCGTTGCTGCCATGCTACGAGCGTGACACTGCGAGCTCTCATCGCAGAATCACTCCTTCCAAATTCGGCACTCAACCGGTATATCTCTCGACGCTCGAGCGCCATCAGGTCTATCGGGATGACTCCAGCGACAACCAAGGCCGCAGCTCCGGACACCGTGCGATAAGCGCATGTGATTCTTAGTGCCCCGCGTCTCTGTATTGACAACATTCTCGTGCGGTACTTCCTTACTTCCATTGCACCAGCCCAGATCTCAGCCCCATACAGCAGGACCGACTGCACTGTTGACATCAGGAGTCTTCGCTTGCTAGAGCGAGGGCCGCCCACATTCGCCATCAGTCTTCCGAGTGACACTGTTACAACTGATGCCCGGTCACAAACCCTGCGAATATGCTCCCAGTAGGTTAGTCGACTGTCTAAAACAACCCCCAGATATTTCGTCGCACCTTTTGTAATCACCTCCTCTCTTCCAATCTGCATAGGGATAACTGTTGGAATCCTCCGTTTTGTGAGCATTACGATCTCAGTCTTTGAGATTGCCAACTGTAGACCGTGCTCATCCATCCAAACGTTCACTCTTCTCATCATCTGATTCAGCCTGTATTGAGCTAAAGCTGTGCTTCTGGATGTTATTATAACAGCAACATCATCTGCATATCCAACCAGGAATACTTCGTCCGGCATCTCAAGTCGCAATAGGCCATCCACAAATCGGGACCAAGAATTGACCCCTGGGCTACTCCAGCAGTGATTTCCTTCATCTTTTTACCGTCTTTCGTCTCGTATACAAGTCTTCTATTCCTCAAGTAGTCTCGAACTATTTGTAGAAGATAGTTCGGGACAGCGAAAGATCGTTGCAAAGCATCAATCATATCTTCCCATCTGGCCGAGTTGAAGGCGTTTCGCACATCCAGAGTCACTGAAAACACCAAAGGCCTCGCTGCGTGGCAAGCAGTTTCAGCTCTTTCAACTGCGCTAATTACCTTCTTTATTGCATCTACAGTTGACCGCCCCTTCCGAAAGCCATATTGTCTTGGAGACAAATCACCAGCAATAGATATGGCATCTTCCAGCCTAGGCTTTAATAGTTTTTCCAGCAGCTTCCCCATTGTTTCCAACATACAGAGAGGTCTGTATGATGACGGGGAGTCGGGATCGCCACCTTTCCCTTTGTTTATTAATACTAGACGGGCCGTCTTCCACCGTGAAGGAAACACTCCTGCTATTAAGCATGCATTATAGAGTTTTAGTAACAGGTGCGAGTATCTACTTACAGCCACCTTCAACGCCTCCACTGGTATGCCGTCCTGTCCAGGTGCCTTCTTATTTTTTAGGCTGGTCACTGCATATGCCAATTCCTCCTCTGTGAATGCGTGAATTTCTCCAACTTGGCTTTCAGCATCGTCTTCTACCCTCGGCAAGTGTGTTGGAAAGAGAGCATCAACAATATTTGTCATCGTTTCGGCATCCAGCGCGACGTGCGTACTGAACAGCCCCAGCTTTCGAGTGGCAAGTTTGTATCCTCTGCCCCATGGATCGTTATCCACCTCGTTGCATATCGTTCTCCAGCATTGCGCTTTACTCGCACGAATGGCCATGCCGAGCTCTTTTTTTGCGGCTTTGTGCTGAGCTGACTTAGCAATTGCTTCTTCTCCACCCTGTGCGCGTTGCGCCCTTCGCCTAAGCTGCAGAGCTTTCCTTCTCAGCTCTGCGATCTCATTTGTCCACCAATAAGCTTGTTTCCTTCCACTCCACTGTTTTCTTCTGGGCATTGAAGAGTCGCAAGCTTGTTGAACTAACCGTGTGATGCTTTCAACAGCCGCCTCAATCTCGGCTCTGTTCGTAATCTCCTGTAAAACCGACAGGTTATTAGTAAGGCTCATCTCGACAGATGTAAGGAGCTTTTCGCTGTCCAACTTGATGGTGTTCCAGCTCACTAAACTACGATACTTCGCTCGCTGTGTTTTTCGCTCATCATCGTGCAATTGAAAGCTGATGTAGTTGTGATCACTTGCGGTATAATCCTCCATAACTCTCCAGTCTTTTGCCAATGGCACCAGCCGTGCTGATACCAATGTTATGTCCGGTATGGAGCTGCCGAAACCTGGCCTTCGGTATGTTGGCGTAGATCCCTGGTTTAGAACGCATAAATCCAGTCTTGAGACCATCTCCAGTATATGTCTCCCCCTGGTATTTTGGTGTGGCATACCCCATTCTAGTGCGCGTGCATTGAAATCACCAGCTAGCACTAGTGCCCCTGTTACATCACGAGCCGAATCCTCCAGTCCATTCAATTTGGATTGAAACTCCAAAATTGTATCGTTCGGTGACAGATACACACTATAAAGCGTAGTGTTTGGGCTTCTTAGCCAGACGTAGCCAATTCCAGAACCATGGGCATCGATGCGTACTCCATGGGTGTCGACCACCCATATTGCCGCAGACCCCGAGGGATCTGAGAACCAGTTTGGACGATTATCGTTCTGGTACTGCTTGCAAATATCTGCTATCTGGACTTCTGCTTCACAGACAAGCTGCGCCAAGAGATCCTGCGCAGCTCTGCATCCATTCAAGTTTCCTTGAAGGACCTTCATCTACGTTTATTTTCCTTCGCTCGCCGCAAAAGCCCCTGGAAAGTCTCGCAGCTGCCCGATCCCTGTACGTGGTTATTGCCACCGGGTTTCCCAACGCATATATGACATTTCGCTTGCAGCTCGCACGCCGCAGCCTTATGCCCACTTTCGCCACACTTCCAACAGCTATTGCTGCGGTCGGGACCTGCGCAGTTACTCCTGATATGACCATATCCTTGGCACTTGAAGCATTTTTGTACCTCGGTCCTCACTCTAATGCGCCCGAAGACCCAGCCAATCTTGATACGCCCTTGGTCAAGCAGTTTTTTGGCAGCTAGATCATCTTGTTCGATGACCGCTTTTTTCTGTTCCCGCTTATCTGTTTTGAATAGCGTTACTTTGACGTCGCCTGCCATATCACCAGAATCGCGCTTGATTGCCGCTATCACTTCTTCTTCGGTGGTAAAGCTGTCGAAATCAGTAACTTCGACTTTCGACCGAGGTATCAGGCCGCGAACCACTCCGATCTCTCCAACCGCCGCTTGGATAGTATCCCTAAGCTTTCCGGGATTTACACCGCGGCCCAGTTCAAGGAGCACTCCTCCATCCGTGGTCTTCCTTATTGACCTGATTTTATGTTCCGGGTTATCCGGACACACGTGTTGTCGAATAGCACCAAGGACCTCGGCGTACGTTTTTTTCTCGGCCGGTTTGACAACCACCGCGTTATTTTTCGTTCGCTTGCTTGGCCGCTTTCTTTTTCTCTGTCTCTTCCTCCTACCTTTACCTTCCACACCGGGCCTTGTGCCAACAACAGTATCCCCTTGTGGCGATGCTGTATTGGTTTTCTTGTCAGAGCGCTTATTGACCTGCCTTTGTTGTTTATTGACGACCAATTGCCATCCCTCGTTCTTTCCCAAAGGTAACTCCATTTTGGTTCTAACCTCTCGTTCAGATTCTTCGGTAGATGCTTCTCTTCCTCGTTTCCTGCCTCCTCGGGAGTTGGTTTCTACAGTGCTCTGCAACCCTCGCTCTGATTCGCAGAGCACCGCTTCTGCCTTCTTCCATTTGTCTCGGTATGTGGCTACCACTTCCAGTATCTCCTCCAGTTCTTTCAAGCCGTTCTTAACAATCATATTGGTGTTTGGCTGCCTCCTGACCGCGTTTCCCATTTGTTTCAAGAGGTCCCACCCCTTGCTTAAGGTGATATCCTCATGTTCCCTTATCTCTCTGATGTACTCCCTCATTTCTGAGGTTTCCTGGAGTCTATCCTCTTCATTATGCCTCTTTTTCTGTTTAAGGTTACCGTCCCTGCTATGATGCGCCTGAGCCTCCTCAACCTCAACAATCTCCTCCATACTAGCATCCCTTGTGGCTTCATCTGCGTTCGAGTGACTCACCCCCAAGTCATTGCTTACCACATTATCTGCTCTCATCGTAACAGCCGTGAGCTGTTCGTCATCTATTTGTTTTCCTGTTGGTTTTTTTGTTAAATCTTTATTCATTTTTGTTCCCACGAGTAGCACGAGAAAAACGGTCACCTATGACAGAGCTCTGCATTATCATAGGAAGGCTATGATTTAAACCGATTGTCGCCAAAACCGGAGTTCACATACTAGCGACTAAGCATCCCCTTTGCCATGCAGCTATCGGCGTATGTAGTGCCACCTTAGCTTGGGTGTGCTAGCTTTTGGTCCACCCCGGGTATTTGATTTCCCCGGTACCTGCCATATCTGGCAAGCGGTCCCCTATCCGCCACCTGGGGAGGCACCCGATAGGGGAGCTAGCCAACCCCACACGGTTAATTTTATTATTGGAGTATGCCTTTGTTAATCCACTTTGAAAACAGCAATCCAATTTGATTTTAATTTAATATTTTAATTTTATTATTGGAGTAGGCTTTTGTAAATCCACTTTGAAAACAGCAATCCAATTTGATTTTAATTTAATATTTTAATTTTATTATTGGAGTAGGCTTTTGTTAATCCACTTTAAAAACAGCAATCCAATTTGATTTTAATTTAATATTTTAATTTTATTATTGGAGTAGGCTTTTGTAAATCCACTTTAAAAACAGCAATCCAATTTGATTTTAATTTAATATTTTAATTTTATTATTGGAGTATGCCTTTGTTAATCCACTTTGAAAACAGCAATCCAATTTGATTTTAATTTAATATTTTAATTTTATTATTGGAGTATGCCTTTGTTAATCCACTTTGAAAACAGCAATCCAATTTGATTTTAATTTAATATTTTAATTTTATTATTGGAGTAGGCTTTTGTAAATCCACTTTGAAAACAGCAATCCAATTTGATTTTAATTTAATATTTTAATTTTATTATTGGAGTATGCCTTTGTAAATCCACTTTAAAAACAGCAATCCAATTTGATTTTAATTTAATATTTTAATTTTATTATTGGAGTAGGCTTTTGTAAATCCACTTTGAAAACAGCAATCCAATTTGATTTTAATTTAATATTTTAATTTTATTATTGGAGTATGCTTTTGTAAATCCACTTTGAAAATAGCAATTCAATTTGATTTTAATTTAATATTTTAATTTTATTATTGGAGTATGCCTTTGTTAATCCACTTTGAAAACAGCAATCCAATTTGATTTTAATTTAATATTTTAATTTTATTATTGGAGTATGCCTTTGTTAATCCACTTTGAAAACAGCAATCCAATTTGATTTTAATTTAATATTTTAATTTTATTATTGGAGTAGGCTTTTGTATATCCACTTTGAAAACATCAATCCAATTTGATTTTAATTTAATATTTTAATTTTATTATTGGAGTAGGCTTTTGTAAATCCACTTTAAAAACAGGAATCCAATTTGATTTTAATTTAATATTTTCATTTTATTATTGGAGTATGCCTTTGTTAATCCACTTTGAAAACAGCAATCCAATTTGATTTTAATTTAATATTTTAATTTTATTATTGGAGTAGGCTTTTGTAAATCCACTTTGAAAACAGCAATCCAATTTGATTTTAATTTAATATTTTAATTTTATTATTGGAGTAGGCTCTTGTAAATCCACTTTGAAAACATCAATCCAATTTGATTTTAATTTAATATTTTAATTTTATTATTGGAGTAGGCTTTTGTAAATCCACTTTAAAAACAGGAATCCAATTTGATTTTAATTTAATATTTTAATTTTATTATTGGAGTATGCCTTTGTTAATCCACTTTGAAAACAGCAATCCAATTTGATTTTAATTTAATATTTTAATTTTATTATTGGAGTATGCCTTTGTTAATCCACTTTGAAAACAGCAATCCAATTTGATTTTAATTTAATATTTTTATTTTATTATTGGAGTAGGCTTTTGTAAATCCACTTTAAAAACAGGAATCCAATTGGATTTTAATTTAATATTTTAATTTTATTATTGGAGTAGGCTTTTGTAAATCCACTTTGAAAACAGCAATCCAATTTGATTTTAATTTAATATTATAATTTTATTATTGGAGTAGGCTTTTGTAAATCCACTTTGAAAACATCAATCCAATTTGATTTTAATTTAATATTTTAATTTTATTATTGGAGTAGGCTTTTGTTAATCCACTTTAAAAACAGGAATCCAATTTGATTTTAATTTAATATTTTAATTTTATTATTGGAGTATGCCTTTGTTAATCCACTTTGAAAACAGCAATCCAATTTGATTTTAATTTAATATTTTAATTTTATTATTGGAGTATGCCTTTGTTAATCCACTTTGAAAACAGCAATCCAATTTGATTTTAATTTAATATTTTAATTTTATTATTGGAGTATGCCTTTGTTAATCCACTTTGAAAACAGCAATCCAATTTGATTTTAATTTAATATTTTAATTTTATTATTGGAGTATGCCTTTGTTAATCCACTTTGAAAACAGCAATCCAATTTGATTTTAATTTAATATTTTAATTTTATTATTGGAGTATGCCTTTGTTAATCCACTTTGAAAACAGCAATCCAATTTGATTTTAATTTAATATTTTAATTTTATTATTGGAGTAGGCTTTTGTAAATCCACTTTGAAAACAGCAATCCAATTTGATTTTAATTTAATATTTTAATTTTATTATTGGAGTAGGCTTTTGTAAATCCACTTTGAAAACATCAATCCAATTTGATTTTAATTTAATATTTTAATTTTATTATTGGAGTATGCCTTTGTTAATCCACTTTGAAAACAGCAATCCAATTTGATTTTAATTTAATATTTTAATTTTATTATTGGAGTATGCCTTTGTTAATCCACTTTAAAAACAGCAATCCAATTTGATTTTAATTTAATATTTTAATTTTATTATTGGAGTATGCCTTTGTTAATCCACTTTGAAAACAGCAATCCAATTTGATTTTAATTTAATATTTTAATTTTATTATTGGAGTATGCCTTTGTTAATCCACTTTGAAAACAGCAATCCAATTTGATTTTAATTTAATATTTTAGTTTTATTATTGGAGTAGGCCTTTGTTAATCCACTTTGAAAACAGCAATCCAATTTGATTTTAATTTAATATTTTAATTTTATTATTGGAGTAGGCTTTTGAAAATCCACTTTGAAAACATCAATCCAATTTGATTTTAATTTAATATTTTAATTTTATTATTGGAGTAGGCTTTTGTTAATCCACTTTAAAAACAGCAATCCAATTTGATTTTAATTTAATATTTTAATTTTATTATTGGAGTATGCCTTTGTTAATCCACTTTGAAAACAGCAATCCAATTTGATTTTAATTTAATATTTTAATTTTATTATTGGAGTAGGCTTTTGTAAATCCACTTTGAAAACAGCAATCCAATTTGATTTTAATTTAATATTTTAATTTTATTATTGGAGTATGCTTTTGTAAATCCACTTTGAAAACATCAATCCAATTTGATTTTAATTTAATATTTTAATTTTATTATTGGAGTAGGCTTTTGTAAATCCACTTTAAAAACAGCAATCCAATTTGATTTTAATTTAATATTTTAATTTTATTATTGGAGTAGGCTTTTGTAAATCCACTTTGAAAACATCAATCCAATTTGATTTTAATTTAATATTTTAATTTTATTATTGGAGTAGGCTTTTGTAAATCCACTTTAAAAACAGCAATCCAATTTGATTTTAATTTAATATTTTAATTTTATTATTGGAGTAGGCCTTTGTTAATCCACTTTGAAAACAGCAATCCAATTTGATTTTAATTTAATATTTTAATTTTATTATTGGAGTATGCCTTTGTTAATCCACTTTGAAAACAGCAATCCAATTTGATTTTAATTTAATATTTTAATTTTATTATTGGAGTATGCCTTTGTTAATCCACTTTGAAAACAGCAATCCAATTTGATTTTAATTTAATATTTTAATTTTATTATTGGAGTATGCCTTTGTTAATCCACTTTGAAAACAGCAATCCAATTTGATTTTAATTTAATATTTTAATTTTATTATTGGAGTAGGCTTTTGTAAATCCACTTTGAAAACATCAATCCAATTTGATTTTAATTTAATATTTTAATTTTATTATTGGAGTAGGCTTTTGTAAATCCACTTTGAAAACATCAATCCAATTTGATTTTAATTTAATATTTTAATTTTATTATTGGAGTAGGCTTTTGTAAATCCACTTTAAAAACAGGAATCCAATTTGATTTTAATTTAATATTTTAATTTTATTATTGGAGTATGCCTTTGTTAATCCACTTTGAAAACAGCAATCCAATTTGATTTTAATTTAATATTTTAATTTTATTATTGGAGTATGCCTTTGTTAATCCACTTTGAAAACAGCAATCCAATTTGATTTTAATTTAATATTTTAATTTTATTATTGGAGTAGGCTTTTGTAAATCCACTTTGAAAACAGCAATCCAATTTGATTTTAATTTAATATTTTAATTTTATTATTTGAGTAGGCTTTTGTAAATCCACTTTGAAAACATCAATCCAATTTGATTTTAATTTAATATTTTAATTTTATTATTGGAGTAGGCTTTTGTAAATCCACTTTAAAAACAGGAATCCAATTTGATTTTAATTTATTATTTTAATTTTATTATTGGAGTATGCCTTTGTTGATCCACTTTGAAAACAGAAATCCAATTTGATTTTAATTTAATATTTTAATTTTATTATTGGAGTATGCCTTTGTTAATCCACTTTGAAAACAGCAATCCAATTTGATTTTAATTTAATATTTTAATTTTATTATTGGAGTATGCCTTTGTTAATCCACTTTGAAAACAGCAATCCAATTTGATTTTAATTTAATATTTTAATTTTATTATTGGAGTATGCTTTTGTAAATCCACTTTGAAAACAGCAATCCAATTTGATTTTAATTTAATATTTTAATTTTATTATTGGAGTAGGCTTTTGTAAATCCACTTTGAAAACATCAATCCAATTTGATTTTAATTTAATATTTTAATTTTATTATTGGAGTAGGCTTTTGTAAATCCACTTTAAAAACAGGAATCCAATTTGATTTTAAATTTAATATTTTAATTTTATTATTGGAGTATGCCTTTGTTAATCCACTTTGAAAACAGCAATCCAATTTGATTTTAATTTAATATTTTAATTTTATTATTGGAGTATGCCTTTGTTAATCCACTTTGAAAACAGCAATCCAATTTGATTTTAATTTAATATTTTAATTTTATTATTGGAGTATGCCTTTGTTAATCCACTTTGAAAACAGCAATCCAATTTGATTTTAATTTAATATTTTAATTTTATTATTGGAGTATGCCTTTGTTAATCCACTTTGAAAACAGCAATCCAATTTGATTTTAATTTAATATTTTAATTTTATTATTGGAGTATGCCTTTGTTAATCCACTTTGAAAACAGTAATCCAATTTGATTTTAATTTAATATTTTAATTTTATTATTGGAGTAGGCTTTTTTAAATCCACTTTGAAAACAGCAATCCAATTTGATTTTAATTTAATATTTTAATTTTATTATTGGAGTATGCCTTTGTTAATCCACTTTGAAAACAGCAATCCAATTTGATTTTAATTTAATATTTTAATTTTATTATTGGAGTATGCCTTTGTTAATCCACTTTGAAAACAGCAATCCAATGTGATTTTAATTTAATATTTTAATTTTATTATTGGAGTAGGCTTTTGTTAATCCACTTTGAAAACAGCAATCCAATTTGATTTTAATTTAATATTTTAATTTTATTATTGGAGTAGGCTTTTGTAAATCCACTTTGAAAACATCAATCCAATTTGATTTTAATTTAATATTTTAATTTTATTATTGGAGTAGGCTTTTGTAAATCCACTTTAAAAATAGGAATCCAATTTGATTTTAATTTAATATTTTAATTTTATTATTGGAGTAGGCTTTTGTAAATCCACTTTGAAAACAGCAATCCAATTTGATTTTAATTTAATATTTTAATTTTATTATTGGAGTAGGCTTTTGTAAATCCACTTTAAAAACAGGAATCCAATTTGATTTTAATTTAATATTTTAATTTTATTATTGGAGTATGCCTTTGTTAATCCACTTTGAAAACAGCAATCCAATTTGATTTTAATTTAATATTTTAATTTTATTATTGGAGTATGCCTTTGTAATTCCACTCTGAAAACAGCAATCCAATTTGATTTTAATTTAATATTTTAATTTTATTATTGGAGTAGGCTTTTGTAAATCCACTTTGAAAACAGGAATCCAATTTGATTTTAATTTAATATTTTAATTTTATTATTGGAGTAGGCTTTTGTAAATCCACTTTGAAAACATCAATCCAATTTGATTTTAATTTAATATTTTAATTTTATTATTGGAGTAGGCTTTTGTAAATCCACTTTAAAAACAGGAATCCAATTTGATTTTAATTTAATATTTTAATTTTATTATTGGAGTATGCCTTTGTTAATCCACTTTGAAAACAGCAATCCAATTTGATTTTAATTTAATATTTTAATTTTATTATTGGAGTATGCCTTTGTTAATCCACTTTGAAAACAGCAATCCAATTTGATTTTAATTTAATATTTTAATTTTATTATTGGAGTATGCCTTTGTTAATCCACTTTGAAAACAGCAATCCAATTTGATTTTAATTTAATATTTTAATTTTATTATTGGAGTATGCTTTTGAAATCCACTTTAAAAACAGCAATCCAATTTGATTTTAATTTAATATTTTAATTTTATTATTGGAGTAGGCTTTTGTAAATCCACTTTGAAAACATCAATCCAATTTGATTTTAATTTAATATTTTAATTTTATTATTGGAGTAGGCTTTTGTAAATCCACTTTGAAAACAGCAATCCAATTTGATTTTAATTTAATATTTTAATTTTATTATTGGAGTATGTCTTTGTTAATCTACTTTGAAAACAGCAATCCAATTTGATTTTAATTTAATATTTTAATTTTATTATTGGAGTATGCCTTTGTTAATCCACTTTGAAAACAGCAATCCAATTTGATTTTAATTTAATATTTTAATTTTATTATTGGAGTATGCCTTTGTTAATCCACTTTGAAAACAGCAATCCAATTTGATTTTAATTTAATATTTTAATTTTATTATTGGAGTATGCCTTTGTTAATCCACTTTGAAAACAGCAATCCAATTTGATTTTAATTTAATATTTTAATTTTATTATTGGAGTATGCCTTTGTTAATCCACTTTGAAAACAGCAATCCAATTTGATTTTAATTTAATATTTTAATTTTATTATTGGAGTAGGCTTTTGTAAATCCACTTTGAAAACAGCAATCCAATTTGATTTTAATTTAATATTTTAATTTTATTATTGGAGTAGGCTTTTGTAAATCCACTTTGAAAACATCAATGCAATTTGATTTTAATTTAATATTTTAATTTTATTATTGGAGTAGGCTTTTGTAAATCCACTTTAAAAACAGGAATCCAATTTGATTTTAATTTAATATTTTAATTTTATTATTGGAGTATGCCTTTGTTAATCCACTTTGAAAACAGCAATCCAATTTGATTTTAATTTAATATTTTAATTTTATTATTGGAGTGTATGCCTTTGTTAATCCACTTTGAAAACAGCAATCCAATTTGATTTTAATTTAATATTTTAATTTTATTATTGGAGTAGGCTTTTGTAAATCCACTTTGAAAACAGCAATCCAATTTGATTTTAATTTAATATTTTAATTTTATTATTGGAGTATGCTTTTGTAAATCCACTTTGAAAACAGCAATCCAATTTGATTTTAATTTAATATTTTAATTTTATTATTGGAGTAGGCTTTTGTAAATCCACTTTGAAAACATCAATCCAATTTGATTTTAATTTAATATTTTAATTTTATTATTGGAGTAGGCTTTTGTAAATCCACTTTAAAAACAGGAATCCAATTTGATTTTAATTTAATATTTTAATATTATTATTGGAGTATGCCTTTGTTAATCCACTTTGAAAACAGCAATCCAATTTGATTTTAATTTAATATTTTAATTTTATTATTGGAGTATGCCTTTGTTAATCCACTTTGAAAACAGCAATCCAATTTGATTTTAATTTAATATTTTAATTTTATTATTGGAGTATGCCTTTGTTAATCCACTTTGAAAACAGCAATCCAATTTGATTTTAATTTAATATTTTAATTTTATTATTGGAGTATGCCTTTGTTAATCCACTTTGAAAACAGCAATCCAATTTGATTTTAATTTAATATTTTATTTTTATTATTGGAGTATGCCTTTGTTAATCCACTTTGAAAACAGCAATCCAATTTGATTTTAATTTAATATTTTAATTTTATTATTGGAGTAGGCTTTTGTAAATCCACTTTGAAAACAGCAATCCAATTTGATTTTAATTTAATATTTTAATTTTATTATTGGAGTAGGCTTTTGTAAATCCACTTTGAAAACATCAATCCAATTTGATTTTAATTTAATATTTTAAATTTATTATTGGAGTAGGCTTTTGTAAATCCACTTTAAAAACAGGAATCCAATTTGATTTTAATTTAATATTTTAATTTTATTATTGGAGTATGCCTTTGTTAATCCACTTTGAAAACAGCAATCCAATTTGATTTTAATTTAATATTTTAATTTTATTATTGGAGTAGGCTTTTGTAAATCCACTTTGAAAACATCAATCCAATTTGATTTTAATTTAATATTTTAATTTTATTATTGGAGTAGGCTTTTGTAAATCCACTTTAAAAACAGGAATCCAATTTGATTTTAATTTAATATTTTAATTTTATTATTGGAGTAGGCTTTTGTAAATCCACTTTGAAAACATCAATCCAATTTGATTTTAATTTAATATTTTAATTTTATTATTGGAGTAGGCTTTTGTAAATCCACTTTAAAAACAGGAATCCAATTTGATTTTAATTTAATATTTTAATTTTATTATTGGAGTATGCCTTTGTTAATCCACTTTGAAAACAGCAATCCAATTTGATTTTAATTTAATATTTAAATTTTATTATTGGAGTATGCCTTTGTTAATCCACTTTGAAAACAGCAATCCAATTTGATTTTAATTTAATATTTTAATTTTATTATTGGAGTAGGCTTTTGTAAATCCACTTTAAAAACAGGAATCCAATTTGATTTTAATTTAATATTTTAATTTTATTATTGGAGTAGGCTTTTGTAAATCCACTTTGAAAACAGCAATCCAATTTGATTTTAATTTAATATTTTAATTTTATTATTGGAGTAGGCTTTTGTAAATCCACTTTGAAAACATCAATCCAATTTGATTTTAATTTAATATTTTAATTTTATTATTGGAGTAGGCTTTTGTAAATCCACTTTAAAAACAGGAATCCAATTTGATTTTAATTTAATATTTTAATTTTATTATTGGAGTATGCCTTTGTTAATCCACTTTGAAAACAGCAATCCAATTTGATTTTAATTTAATATTTTAATTTTATTATTGGAGTATGCCTTTGTTAATCCACTTTGAAAACAGCAATCCAATTTGATTTTAATTTAATATTTTAATTTTATTATTGGAGTATGCCTTTGTTAATCCACTTTGAAAACAGCAATCCAATTTGATTTTAATTTAATATTTTAATTTTATTATTGGAGTATGCCTTTGTTAATCCACTTTGAAAACAGCAATCCAATTTGATTTTAATTTAATATTTTAATTTTATTATTGGAGTAGGCTTTTGTAAATCCACTTTGAAAACATCAATCCAATTTGATTTTAATTTAATATTTTAATTTTATTATTGGAGTAGGCTTTTGTAAATCCACTTTGAAAACATCAATCCAATTTGATTTTAATTTAATATTTTAATTTTATTATTGGAGTAGGCTTTTGTAAATCCACTTTAAAAACAGGAATCCAATTTGATTTTAATTTAATATTTTAATTTTATTATTGGAGTATGCCTTTGTTAATCCACTTTGAAAACAGCAATCCAATTTGATTTTAATTTAATATTTTAATTTTATTATTGGAGTATGCCTTTGTTAATCCACTTTGAAAACAGCAATCCAATTTGATTTTAATTTAATATTTTAATTTTATTATTGGAGTAGGCTTTTGTAAATCCACTTTGAAAACAGCAATCCAATTTGATTTTAATTTAATATTTTAATTTTATTATTGGAGTAGGCTTTTGTAAATCCACTTTGAAAACATCAATCCAATTTGATTTTAATTTAATATTTTAATTTTATTATTGGAGTAGGCTTTTGTAAATCCACTTTAAAAACAGGAATCCAATTTGATTTTAATTTAATATTTTAATTTTATTATTGGAGTATGCCTTTGTTAATCCACTTTGAAAACAGCAATCCAATTTGATTTTAATTTAATATTTTAATTTTATTATTGGAGTATGCCTTTGTTAATCCACTTTGAAAACAGCAATCCAATTTGATTTTAATTTAATATTTTAATTTTATTATTGGAGTAGGCTTTTGTAAATCCACTTTGAAAACAGCAATCCAATTTGATTTTAATTTAATATTTTAATTTTATTATTGGAGTAGGCTTTTGTAAATCCACTTTGAAAACATCAATCCAATTTGATTTTAATTTAATATTTTAATTTTATTATTGGAGTAGGCTTTTGTAAATCCACTTTAAAAACAGGAATCCAATTTGATTTTAATTTAATATTTTAATTTTATTATTGGAGTAGGCTTTTGTAAATCCACTTTGAAAACATCAATCCAATTTGATTTTAATTTAATATTTTAATTTTATTATTGGAGTAGGCTTTTGTAAATCCACTTTAAAAACAGGAATCCAATTTGATTTTAATTTAATATTTTAATTTTATTATTGGAGTATGCTTTTGTTAATCCACTTTGAAAACAGCAATCCAATTTGATTTTAATTTAATATTTTAACTTTATTATTGGAGTATGCCTTTGTTAATCCACTTTGAAAACAGCAATCCAATTTGATTTTAATTTAATATTTTAATTTTATTATTGGAGTAGGCTTTTGTAAATCCACTTTAAAAACAGGAATCCAATTTGATTTTAATTTAATATTTTAATTTTATTATTGGAGTATGCCTTTGTTAATCCACTTTGAAAACAGCAATCCAATTTGATTTTAATTTAATATTTTAATTTTATTATTGGAGTATGCCTTTGTTAATCCACTTTGAAAACAGCAATCCAATTTGATTTTAATTTAATATTTTAATTTTATTATTGGAGTATGCCTTTGTTAATCCACTTTGAAAACAGCAATCCAATTTGATTTTAATTTAATATTTTAATTTTATTATTGGAGTATGCCTTTGTTAATCCACTTTGAAAACATCAATCCAATTTGATTTTAATTTAATATTTTAATTTTATTATTGGAGTATGCCTTTGTTACTCCACTTTGAAAACAGCGATCCAATTTGATTTTAATTTAATATTTTAATTTTATTATTGGAGTATGCCTTTGTTAATCCACTTTGAAAACAGCAATCCAATTTGATTTTAATTTAATATTTTAATTTTATTATTGGAGTAGGCTTTTGTAAATCCACTTTGAAAACACCAATCCAATTTGATTTTAATTTAATATTTTAATTTTATTATTGGAGTAGGCTTTTGTAAATCCACTTTAAAAACAGGAATCGAATTTGATTTTAATTTAATATTTTAATTTTATTATTGGAGTAGGCTTTTGTAAATCCACTTTGAAAACAGCAATCCAATTTGATTTTAATTTAATATTTTAATTTTATTATTGGAGTAGGCTTTTGTAAATCCACTTTGAAAACAGCAATCCAATTTGATTTTAATTTAATATTTTAATTTTATTATTGGAGTAGGCTTTTGTAAATCCACTTTAAAAACAGGAATCCAATTTGATTTTAATTTAATATTTTAATTTTATTATTGGAGTATGCCTTTGTTAATCCACTTTGAAAACAGCAATCCAATTTGATTTTAATTTAATATTTTAATTTTATTATTGGAGTATGCCTTTGTTAATCCACTTTGAAAACAGCAATCCAATTTGATTTTAATTTAATATTTTAATTTTATTATTGGAGTATGCCTTTGTTAATCCACTTTGAAAACAGCAATCCAATTTGATTTTAATTTAATATTTTAATTTTATTATTGGAGTATGCCTTTGTTAATCCACTTTGAAAACAGCAATCCAATTTGATTTTAATTTAATATTTTAATTTTATTATTGGAGTATGCCTTTGTTAATCCACTTTGAAAACAGCAATCCAATTTGATTTTAATTTAATATTTTAATTTTATTATTGGAGTAGGCTTTTGTAAATCCACTTTGAAAACAGCAATCCAATTTGATTTTAATTTAATATTTTAATTTTATTATTGGAATAGGCTTTTGTAAATCCACTTTGAAAACATCAATCCAATTTGATTTTAATTTAATATTTTAATTTTATTATTGGAGTAGGCTTTTGTAAATCCACTTTAAAAACAGGAATCCAATTTGATTTTAATTTAATATTTTAATTTTATTATTGGAGTAGGCTTTTGTAAATCCACTTTAAAAACATCAATCCAATTTGATTTTAATTTAATATTTTAATTTTATTATTGGAGTAGGCTTTTGTAAATCCACTTTAAAAACAGGAATCCAATTTGATTTTAATTTAATATTTTAATTTTAATATTGGAGTAGGCTTTTGTAAATCCACTTTGAAAACATCAATCCAATTTGATTTTAATTTAAGATTTTAATTTCATTATTGGAGTAGGCTTTTGTAAATCCACTTTAAAAACAGGAATCCAATTTGATTTTAATTTAATATTTTAATTTTATTATTGGAGTATGCCTTTGTTAATCCACTTTGAAAACAGCAATCCAATTTGATTTTAATTTAATATTTTAATTTTATTATTGGAGTATGCCTTTGTTAATCCACTTTGAAAACAGCAATCCAATTTGATTTTAATTTAATATTTTAATTTTATTATTGGAGTAGGCTTTTGTAAATCCACTTTGAAAACAGGAATCTAATTTGATTTTAATTTAATATTTTAATTTTATTATTGGAGTGGGCTTTTGTAAATCCACTTTGAAAACATCAATCCAATTTGATTTTAATTTAATATTTTAATTTTATTATTGGAGTATGCTTTTGTAAATCCACTTTGAAAACATCAATCCAATTTGATTTTAATTTAATATTTTAATTTTATTATTGGAGTAGGCTTTTGTAAATCCACTTTAAAAACAGGAATCCAATTTGATTTTAATTTAATATTTTAATTTTATTATTGGAGTATGCCTTTGTTAATCCACTTTGAAAACAGCAATCCAATTTGATTTTAATTTAATATTTTAATTTTATTATTGGAGTATGCCTTTGTTAATCCACTTTGAAAACAGCAATCCAATTTGATTTTAATTTAATATTTTAATTTTATTATTGGAGTATGCCTTTGTTAATCCACTTTGAAAACAGCAATCCAATTTGATTTTAATTTAATATTTAAATTTTATTATTGGAGTATGCCTTTGTTAATCCACTTTGAAAACAGCAATCCAATTTGATTTTAATTTAATATTTTAATTTTATTATTGGAGTATGCCTTTGTTACTCCACTTTGAAAACAGCAATCCAATTTGATTTTAATTTAATATTTTAATTTTATTATTGGAGTAGGCTTTTGTAAATCCACTTTGAAAACAGCAATCCAATTTGATTTTAATTTAATATTTTAATTTTATTATTGGAGTAGGCTTTTGTAAATCCACTTTGAAAACATCAATCCAATTTGATTTTAATTTAATATTTTAATTTTATTATTGGAGTAGGCCTTTGTAAATCCACTTTAAAAACAGGAATCCAATTTGATTTTAATTTAATATTTTAATTTTATTATTGGAGTAGGCTTTTGTAAATCCACTTTGAAAACAGCAATCCAATTTGATTTTAATTTAATATTTTAATTTTATTATTGGAGTAGGCTTTTGTAAATCCACTTTGAAAACAGCAATCCAATTTGATTTTAATTTAATATTTTAATTTTATTATTGGAGTAGGCTTTTGTAAATCCACTTTAAAAACAGGAATCCAATTTGATTTTAATTTAATATTTTAATTTTATTATTGGAGTATGCCTATGTTAATCCACTTTGAAAACAGCAATCCAATTTGATTTTAATTTAATATTTTAATTTTATTATTGGAGTATGCCTTTGTTAATCCACTTTGAAAACAGCAATCCAATTTGATTTTAATTTAATATTTTAATTTTATTATTGGAGTATGCCTTTGTTAATCCACTTTGAAAACAGCAATCCAATTTGATTTTAATTTAATATTTTAATTTTATTATTGGAGTATGCCTTTGTTAATCCACTTTGAAAACAGCAATCCAATTTGATTTTAATTTAATATTTTAATTTTATTATTGGAGTATGCCTTTGTTAATCCACTTTGAAAACAGCAATCCAATTTGATTTTAATTTAATATTTTAATTTTATTATTGGAGTAGGCTTTTGTAAATCCACTTTGAAAACAGCAATCCAATTTGATTTTAATTTAATATTTTAATTTTATTATTGGAGTAGGCTTTTGTAAATCCACTTTGAAAACATCAATCCAATTTGATTTTAATTTAATATTTTAATTTTATTATTGGAGTAAGCTTTTGTAAATCCCCTTTAAAAACAGGAATCCAATTTGATTTTAATTTAATATTTTAATTTTATTATTGGAGTAGGCTTTTGTAAATCCACTTTGAAAACAGCAATCCAATTTGATTTTAATTTAATATTTTAATTTTATTATTGGAGTAGGCTTTTGTAAATCCACTTTAAAAACAGGAATCCAATTTGATTTTAATTTAATATTTTAATTTTATTATTGGAGTATGCCTTTGTTAATCCACTTTGAAAACAGCAATCCAATTTGATTTTAATTTAATATTTTAATTTTATTATTGGAGTATGCCTTTGTTAATCCACTTTGTAAACAGCAATCCAATTTGATTTTAATTTAATATTTTAATTTTATTATTGGAGTATGCCTTTGTTAATCCACTTTGAAAACAGCAATCCAATTTGATTTTAATTTAATATTTTAATTTTATTATTGGAGTATGCCTTTGTTAATCCACTTTGAAAACAGCAATCCAATTTGATTTTAATTTAATATTTTAATTTTATTATTGGAGTATGCCTTTGTTACTCCACTTTGAAAACAGCAATCCAATTTGATTTTAATTTAATATTTTAATTTTATTATTGGAGTAGGCTTTTGTAAATCCACTTTGAAAACAGCAATCCAATTTGATTTTAATTTAATATTTTAATTTTATTATTGGAGTAGGCTTTTGTAAATCCACTTTGAAAACATCAATCCATTTTGATTTTAATTTAATATTTTAATTTTATTATTGGAGTAGGCTTTTGTAAATCCACTTTAAAAACAGGAATCCAATTTGATTTTAATTTAATATTTTAATTTTATTATTGGAGTAGGCTTTTGTAAATCCACTTTGAAAACAGCAATCCAATTTGATTTTAATTTAATATTTTAATTTTATTATTGGAGTATGCTTTTGTAAATCCACTTTGAAAACAGCAATCCAATTTGATTTTAATTTAATATTTTAATTTTATTATTGGAGTAGGCTTTTGTAAATCCACTTTAAAAACAGGAATCCAATTTGATTTTAATTTAATATTTTAATTTTATTATTGGAGTATGCCTTTGTTAATCCACTTTGAAAACAGCAATCCAATTTGATTTTAATTTAATATTTTAATTTTATTATTGGAGTATGCCTTTGTTAATCCACTTTGAAAACAGCAATCCAATTTGATTTTAATTTAATATTTTAATTTTATTATTGGAGTATGCCTTTGTTAATCCACTTTGAAAACAGCAATCCAATTTAATTTTAATTTAATATTTTAATTTTATTATTGGAGTATGCCTTTGTTAATCCACTTTGAAAACAGCAATCCAATTTGATTTTAATTTAATATTTTAATTTTATTATTGGAGTATGCCTTTGTTAATCCACTTTGAAAACAGCAATCCAATTTGATTTTAATTTAATATTTTAATTTTATTATTGGAGTAGGCTTTTGTAAATCCACTTTGAAAACAGCAATCCAATTTGATTTTAATTTAATATTTTAATTTTATTATTGGAGTAGGCTTTTGTAAATCCACTTTGAAAACATCAATCCAATTTGATTTTAATTTAATATTTTAATTTTATTATTGGAGTAGGCTTTTGTAAATCCACTTTAAAAACAGGAATCCAATTTGATTTTAATTTAATATTTTAATTTTATTATTGGAGTAGGCTTTTGTAAATCCACTTTAAAAACATCAATCCAATTTGATTTTAATTTAATATTTTAATTTTATTATTGGAGTAGGCTTTTGTAAATTCACTTTAAAAACAGGAATCCAATTTGATTTTAATTTAATATTTTAATTTTATTATTGGAGTAGGCTTTTGTAAATCCACTTTGAAAACAGCAATCCAATTTGATTTTAATTTAATATTTTAATTTTATTATTGGAGTATGCTTTTGTAAATCCACTTTGAAAACAGCAATCCAATTTGATTTTAATTTAATATTTTAATTTTATTATTGGAGTAGGCTTTTGTAAATCCACTTTGAAAACATCAATCCAATTTTATTTTAATTTAAGATTTTAATTTTATTATTGGAATAGGCTTTTGTAAATCCACTTTGAAAACAGCAATCCAATTTGATTTTAATTTAATATTTTAATTTTATTATTGGAGTAGGCTTTTGTAAATCCACTTTGAAAACAGCAATCCAATTTGATTTTAATTTAATATTTTAATTTTATTATTGGAGTATGCTTTTGTAAATCCACTTTGAAAACAGCAATCCAATTTGATTTTAATTTAATATTTTAATTTTATTATTCGAGTAGGCTTTTGTAAATCCACTTTAAAAACAGGAATCCAATTTGATTTTAATTTAATATTTTAATTTTATTATTGGAGTATGCCTTTGTTAATCCACTTTGAAAACAGCAATCCAATTTGATTTTAATTTAATATTTTAATTTTATTATTGGAGTAGGCTTTTGTAAATCCACTTTGAAAACATCAATCCAATTTGATTTTAATTTAATATTTTAATTTTATTATTGGAGTAGGCTTTTGTAAATCCACTTTAAAAACAGGAATCCAATTTGATTTTAATTTAATATTTTAATTTTATTATTGGAGTAGGCTTTTGTAAATCCACTTTAAAAACATCAATCCAATTTGATTTTAATTTAATATTTTAATTTTATTATTGGAATAGGCTTTTGTAAATCCACTTTAAAAACAGGAATCCAATTTGATTTTAATTTAATATTTTAATTTTATTATTGGAGTAGGCTTTTGTAAATCCACTTTGAAAACAGCAATCCAATTTGATTTTAATTTAATATTTTAATTTTATTATTGGAGTATGCTTTTGTAAATCCACTTTGAAAACAGCAATCCAATTTGATTTTAATTTAATATTTTAATTTTATTATTGGAGTAGGCTTTTGTAAATCCACTTTGAAAACATCAATCCAATTTTATTTTAATTTAAGATTTTAATTTTATTATTGGAATAGGCTTTTGTAAATCCACTTTGAAAACAGCAATCCAATTTGATTTTAATTTAATATTTTAATTTTATTATTGGAGTAGGCTTTTGTAAATCCACTTTGAAAACAGCAATCCAATTTTATTTTAATTTAATATTTTAATTTTATTATTGGAGTATGCTTTTGTAAATCCACTTTGAAAACAGCAATCCAATTTGATTTTAATTTAATATTTTAATTTTATTATTCGAGTAGGCTTTTGTAAATCCACTTTAAAAACAGGAATCCAATTTGATTTTAATTTAATATTTTAATTTTATTATTGGAGTATGCCTTTGTTAATCCACTTTGAAAACAGCAATCCAATTTGATTTTAATTTAATATTTTAATTTTATTATTGGAGTAGGCTTTTGTAAATCCACTTTGAAAACATCAATCCAATTTGATTTTAATTTAATATTTTAATTTTATTATTGGAGTAGGCTTTTGTAAATCCACTTTGAAAACATCAATCCAATTTGATTTTAATTTAATATTTTAATTTTATTATTGGAGTAGGCTTTTGTAAATCCACTTTAAAAACAGGAATCCAATTTGATTTTAATTTAATATTTTAATTTTATTATTGGAGTAGGCTTTTGTAAATCCACTTTAAAAACATCAATCCAATTTGATTTTAATTTAATATTTTAATTTTATTATTGGAGTAGGCTTTTGTAAATCCATTTTGAAAACAGCAATCCAATTTGATTTTAATTTAATATTTTAATTTTATTATTGGAGTATGCCTTTGTAAATCCACTTTGAAAACATCAATCCAATTTGATTTTAATTTAATATTTTAATTTAATTATTGGAGTAGGCTTTTGTAAATCCACTTTAAAAACAGGAATCCAATTTGATTTTAATTTAATATTTTAATTTTATTATTGGAGTAGGCTTTTGTAAATCCACTTTAAAAACATCAATCCAATTTGATTTTAATTTAATATTTTAATTTTATTATTGGAGTAGGCTTTTGTAAATCCACTTTAAAAACAGGAATCCAATTTGATTTTAATTTAATATTTTAATTTTATTATTGGAGTAGGCTTTTGTAAATCCACTTTGAAAACAGCAATCCAATTTGATTTTAATTTAATATTTTAATTTTATTATTGGAGTATGCTTTTGTAAATCCACTTTGAAAACAGCAATCCAATTTGATTTTAATTTAATATTTTAATTTTATTATTGGAGTAGGCTTTTGTAAATCCACTTTGAAAACATCAATCCAATTTTATTTTAATTTAAGATTTTAATTTTATTATTGGAGTATGCTTTTGTAAATCCACTTTGAAAACAGCAATCCAATTTGATTTTAATTTAATATTTTAATTTTATTATTCGAGTAGGCTTTTGTAAATCCACTTTAAAAACAGGAATCCAATTTGATTTTAATTTAATATTTTAATTTTATTATTGGAGTATGCCTTTGTTAATCCACTTTGAAAACAGCAATCCAATTTGATTTTAATTTAATATTTTAATTTTATTATTGGAGTAGGCTTTTGTAAATCCACTTTGAAAACATCAATCCAATTTGATTTTAATTTAATATTTTAATTTTATTATTGGAGTAGGCTTTTGTAAATCCACTTTAAAAACAGGAATCCAATTTGATTTTAATTTAATATTTTAATTTTATTATTCGAGTAGGCTTTTGTAAATCCACTTTAAAAACAGGAATCCAATTTGATTTTAATTTAATATTTTAATTTTATTATTGGAGTATGCCTTTGTTAATCCACTTTGAAAACAGCAATCCAATTTGATTTTAATTTAATATTTTAATTTTATTATTCGAGTAGGCTTTTGTAAATCCACTTTAAAAACAGGAATCCAATTTGATTTTAATTTAATATTTTAATTTTATTATTGGAGTATGCCTTTGTTAATCCACTTTGAAAACAGCAATCCAATTTGATTTTAATTTAATATTTTAATTTTATTATTGGAGTAGGCTTTTGTAAATCCACTTTGAAAACATCAATCCAATTTGATTTTAATTTAATATTTTAATTTTATTATTGGAGTAGGCTTTTGTAAATCCACTTTAAAAACAGGAATCCAATTTGATTTTAATTTAATATTTTAATTTTATTATTGGAGTAGGCTTTTGTAAATCCACTTTAAAAACATCAATCCAATTTGATTTTAATTTAATATTTTAATTTTATTATTGGAGTAGGCTTTTGTAAATCCACTTTAAAAACAGGAATCCAATTTGATTTTAATTTAATATTTTAATTTTATTATTGGAGTAGGCTTTTGTAAATCCACTTTGAAAACAGCAATCCAATTTGATTTTAATTTAATATTTTAATTTTATTATTGGAGTATGCTTTTGTAAATCCACTTTGAAAACAGCAATCCAATTTGATTTTAATTTAATATTTTAATTTTATTATTGGAGTAGGCTTTTGTAAATCCACTTTGAAAACATCAATCCAATTTTATTTTAATTTAAGATTTTAATTTTATTATTGGAATAGGCTTTTGTAAATCCACTTTGAAAACAGCAATCCAATTTGATTTTAATTTAATATTTTAATTTTATTATTGGAGTAGGCTTTTGTAAATCCACTTTGAAAACAGCAATCCAATTTGATTTTAATTTAATATTTTAATTTTATTATTGGAGTATGCTTTTGTAAATCCACTTTGAAAACAGCAATCCAATTTGATTTTAATTTAATATTTTAATTTTATTATTCGAGTAGGCTTTTGTAAATCCACTTTAAAAACAGGAATCCAATTTGATTTTAATTTAATATTTTAATTTTATTATTGGAGTATGCCTTTGTTAATCCACTTTGAAAACAGCAATCCAATTTGATTTTAATTTAATATTTTAATTTTATTATTGGAGTAGGCTTTTGTAAATCCACTTTGAAAACATCAATCCAATTTGATTTTAATTTAATATTTTAATTTTATTATTGGAGTAGGCTTTTGTAAATCCACTTTGAAAACAGCAATCCAATTTGATTTTAATTTAATATTTTAATTTTATTATTGGAGTAGGCTTTTGTAAATCCACTTTAAAAACAGGAATCCAATTTGATTTTAATTTAATATTTTAATTTTATTATTGGTGTAGGCTTTTGTAAATCCACTTTAAAAACATCAATCCAATTTGATTTTAATTTAATATTTTAATTTTATTATTGGAGTAGGCTTTTGTAAATCCACTTTGAAAACAGCAATCCAATTTGATTTTAATTTAATATTTTAATTTTATTATTGGAGTAGGCTTTTGTAAATCCACTTTGAAAACATCAATCCAATTTGATTTTAATTTAATATTTTAATTTTATTATTGGAGTAGGCTTTTGTAAATCCACTTTAAAAACAGGAATCCAATTTGATTTTAATTTAATATTTTAATTTTATTATTGGAGTAGGCTTTTGTAAATCCACTTTAAAAACATCAATCCAATTTGATTTTAATTTAATATTTTAATTTTATTATTGGAGTAGGCTTTTGTAAATCCACTTTAAAAACAGGAATCCAATTTGATTTTAATTTAATATTTTAATTTTATTATTGGAGTAGGCTTTTGTAAATCCACTTTGAAAACAGCAATCCAATTTGATTTTAATTTAATATTTTAATTTTATTATTGGAGTATGCTTTTGTAAATCCACTTTGAAAACAGCAATCCAATTTGATTTTAATTTAATATTTTAATTTTATTATTGGAGTATGCCTTTGTAAATCCACTTTGAAAACATCAATCCAATTTTATTTTAATTTAAGATTTTAATTTTATTATTGGAATAGGCTTTTGTAAATCCACTTTGAAAACAGCAATCCAATTTGATTTTAATTTAATATTTTAATTTTATTATTGGAGTAGGCTTTTGTAAATCCACTTTGAAAACAGCAATCCAATTTGATTTTAATTTAATATTTTAATTTTATTATTGGAGTATGCTTTTGTAAATCCACTTTGAAAACAGCAATCCAATTTGATTTTAATTTAATATTTTAATTTTATTATTCGAGTAGGCTTTTGTAAATCCACTTTAAAAACAGGAATCCAATTTGATTTTAATTTAATATTTTAATTTTATTATTGGAGTATGCCTTTGTTAATCCACTTTGAAAACAGCAATCCAATTTGATTTTAATTTAATATTTTAATTTTATTATTGGAGTAGGCTTTTGTAAATCCACTTTGAAAACATCAATCCAATTTGATTTTAATTTAATATTTTAATTTTATTATTGGAGTAGGCTTTTGTAAATCCACTTTAAAAACAGGAATCCAATTTGATTTTAATTTAATATTTTAATTTTATTATTGGAGTAGGCTTTTGTAAATCCACTTTAAAAACATCAATCCAATTTGATTTTAATTTAATATTTTAATTTTATTATTGGAGTAGGCTTTTGTAAATCCACTTTAAAAACAGGAATCCAATTTGATTTTAATTTAATATTTTAATTTTATTATTGGAGTAGGCTTTTGTAAATCCACTTTGAAAACAGCAATCCAATTTGATTTTAATTTAATATTTTAATTTTATTATTGGAGTATGCTTTTGTAAATCCACTTTGAAAACAGCAATCCAATTTGATTTTAATTTAATATTTTAATTTTATTATTGGAGTAGGCTTTTGTAAATCCACTTTGAAAACATCAATCCAATTTTATTTTAATTTAAGATTTTAATTTTATTATTGGAATAGGCTTTTGTAAATCCACTTTGAAAACAGCAATCCAATTTGATTTTAATTTAATATTTTAATTTTATTATTGGAGTAGGCTTTTGTAAATCCACTTTGAAAACAGCAATCCAATTTGATTTTAATTTAATATTTTAATTTTATTATTGGAGTATGCTTTTGTAAATCCACTTTGAAAACAGCAATCCAATTTGATTTTAATTTAATATTTTAATTTTATTATTCGAGTAGGCTTTTGTAAATCCACTTTAAAAACAGGAATCCAATTTGATTTTAATTTAATATTTTAATTTTATTATTGGAGTATGCCTTTGTTAATCCACTTTGAAAACAGCAATCCAATTTGATTTTAATTTAATATTTTAATTTTATTATTGGAGTAGGCTTTTGTAAATCCACTTTGAAAACATTAATCCAATTTGATTTTAATTTAATATTTTAATTTTATTATTGGAGTAGGCTTTTGTAAATCCACTTTAAAAACAGGAATCCAATTTGATTTTAATTTAATATTTTAATTTTATTATTGGAGTAGGCTTTTGTAAATCCACTTTGAAAACAGCAATCCAATTTGATTTTAATTTAATATTTTAATTTTATTATTGGAGTAGGCTTTTGTAAATCCACTTTGAAAACAGCAATCCAATTTGATTTTAATTTAATATTTTAATTTTATTATTGGAGTAGGCTTTTGTAAATCCACTTTAAAAACAGGAATCCAATTTGATTTTAATTTAATATTTTAATTTTATTATTGGAGTATGCCTTTGTTAATCCACTTTGAAAACAGCAATCCAATTTGATTTTAATTTAATATTTTAATTTTATTATTGGAGTATGCCTTTGTTAATCCACTTTGAAAACAGCAATCCAATTTGATTTTAATTTAATATTTTAATTTTATTATTGGAGTATGCCTTTGTTAATCCACTTTGAAAACAGCAATCCAATTTGATTTTAATTTAATATTTTAATTTTATTATTGGAGTATGCCTTTGTTAATCCACTTTGAAAACAGCAATCCAATTTGATTTTAATTTAATATTTTAATTTTATTATTGGAGTATGCCTTTGTTAATCCACTTTGAAAACAGCAATCCAATTTGATTTTAATTTAATATTTTAATTTTATTATTGGAGTAGGCTTTTGTAAATCCACTTTGAAAACAGCAATCCAATTTGATTTTAATTTAATATTTTAATTTTATTATTGGAGTAGGCTTTTGTAAATCCACTTTGAAAACATCAATCCAATTTGATTTTAATTTAATATTTTAATTTTATTATTGGAGTAGGCTTTTGTAAATCCACTTTAAAAACAGGAATCCAATTTGATTTTAATTTAATATTTTAATTTTATTATTGGAGTAGGCTTTTGTAAATCCACTTTAAAAACATCAATCCAATTTGATTTTAATTTAATATTTTAATTTTATTATTGGAGTAGGCTTTTGTAAATCCACTTTAAAAACAGGAATCCAATTTGATTTTAATTTAATATTTTAATTTTATTATTGGAGTAGGCTTTTGTAAATCCACTTTGAAAACATCAATCCAATTTGATTTTAATTTAAGATTTTAATTTTATTATTGGAGTAGGCTTTTGTAAATCCACTTTAAAAACAGGAATCCAATTTGATTTTAATTTAATATTTTAATTTTATTATTGGAGTATGCCTGTGTTAATCCACTTTTTGAAAACAGCAATCCAATTTGATTTTAATTTAATATTTTAATTTTATTATTGGAGTATGCCTTTGTTAATCCACTTTAAAAACAGCAATCCAATTTGATTTTAATTTAATATTTTAATTTTATTATTGGAGTAGGCTTTTGTAAATCCACTTTAAAAACAGGAATCCAATTTGATTTTAATTTAATATTTTAATTTTATTATTGGAGTAGGCTTTTGTAAATCCACTTTGAAAACAGCAATCCAATTTGATTTTAATTTAATATTTTAATTTTATTATTGGAGTATGCTTTTGTAAATCCACTTTGAAAACATCAATCCAATTTGATTTTAATTTAATATTTTAATTTTATTATTGGAGTAAGCTTTTGTAAATCCACTTTAAAAACAGGAATCCAATTTGATTTTAATTTAATATTTTAATTTTATTATTGGAGTATGCCTTTGTTAATCCACTTTGAAAACAGCAATCCAATTTGATTTTAATTTAATATTTTAATTTTATTATTGGAGTATGCCTTTGTTAATCCACTTTGAAAACAGCAATCCAATTTGATTTTAATTTAATATTTTAATTTTATTATTGGAGTATGCCTTTGTTAATCCACTTTGAAAACAGCAATCCAATTTGATTTTAATTTAATATTTTAATTTTATTATTGGAGTATGCCTTTGTTAATCCACTTTGAAAACAGCAATCCAATTTGATTTTAATTTAATATTTTAATTTTATTATTGGAGTAGGCTTTTGTAAATCCACTTTGAAAACATCAATCCAATTTGATTTTAATTTAATATTTTAATTTTATTATTGGAGTAGGCTTTTGTAAATCCACTTTAAAAACAGGAATCCAATTTGATTTTAATTTAATATTTTAATTTTATTATTGGAGTAGGCTTTTGTAAATCCACTTTAAAAACATCAATCCAATTTGATTTTAATTTAATATTTTAATTTTATTATTGGAGTAGGCTTTTGTAAATCCACTTTAAAAACAGGAATCCAATTTGATTTTAATTTAATATTTTAATTTTATTATTGGAGTAGGCTTTTGTAAATCCACTTTGAAAACAGCAATCCAATTTGATTTTAATTTAATATTTTAATTTTATTATTGGAGTATGCTTTTGTAAATCCACTTTGAAAACAGCAATCCAATTTGATTTTAATTTAATATTTTAATTTTATTATTGGAGTAGGCTTTTGTAAATCCACTTTGAAAACATCAATCCAATTTTATTTTAATTTAAGATTTTAATTTTATTATTGGAATAGGCTTTTGTAAATCCACTTTGAAAACAGCAATCCAATTTGATTTTAATTTAATATTTTAATTTTATTATTGGAGTAGGCTTTTGTAAATCCACTTTGAAAACAGCAATCCAATTTGATTTTAATTTAATATTTTAATTTTATTATTGGAGTATGCTTTTGTAAATCCACTTTGAAAACAGCAATCCAATTTGATTTTAATTTAATATTTTAATTTTATTATTCGAGTAGGCTTTTGTAAATCCACTTTAAAAACAGGAATCCAATTTGATTTTAATTTAATATTTTAATTTTATTATTGGAGTATGCCTTTGTTAATCCACTTTGAAAACAGCAATCCAATTTGATTTTAATTTAATATTTTAATTTTATTATTGGAGTAGGCTTTTGTAAATCCACTTTGAAAACATCAATCCAATTTGATTTTAATTTAATATTTTAATTTTATTATTGGAGTAGGCTTTTGTAAATCCACTTTAAAAACAGGAATCCAATTTGATTTTAATTTAATATTTTAATTTTATTATTGGAGTAGGCTTTTGTAAATCCACTTTGAAAACAGCAATCCAATTTGATTTTAATTTAATATTTTAATTTTATTATTGGAGTAGGCTTTTGTAAATCCACTTTGAAAACAGCAATCCAATTTGATTTTAATTTAATATTTTAATTTTATTATTGGAGTAGGCTTTTGTAAATCCACTTTAAAAACAGGAATCCAATTTGATTTTAATTTAATATTTTAATTTTATTATTGGAGTATGCCTTTGTTAATCCACTTTGAAAACAGCAATCCAATTTGATTTTAATTTAATATTTTAATTTTATTATTGGAGTATGCCTTTGTTAATCCACTTTGAAAACAGCAATCCAATTTGATTTTAATTTAATATTTTAATTTTATTATTGGAGTATGCCTTTGTTAATCCACTTTGAAAACAGCAATCCAATTTGATTTTAATTTAATATTTTAATTTTATTATTGGAGTATGCCTTTGTTAATCCACTTTGAAAACAGCAATCCAATTTGATTTTAATTTAATATTTTAATTTTATTATTGGAGTATGCCTTTGTTAAACCACTTTGAAAACAGCAATCCAATTTGATTTTAATTTAATATTTTAATTTTATTATTGGAGTAGGCTTTTGTAAATCCACTTTGAAAACAGCAATCCAATTTGATTTTAATTTAATATTTTAATTTTATTATTGGAGTAGGCTTTTGTAAATCCACTTTGAAAACATCAATCCAATTTGATTTTAATTTAATATTTTAATTTTATTATTGGAGTAGGCTTTTGTAAATCCACTTTAAAAACAGGAATCCAATTTGATTTTAATTTAATATTTTAATTTTATTATTGGAGTAGGCTTTTGTAAATCCACTTTAAAAACATCAATCCAATTTGATTTTAATTTAATATTTTAATTTTATTATTGGAGTAGGCTTTTGTAAATCCACTTTAAAAACAGCAATCCAATTTGATTTTAATTTAATATTTTAATTTTATTATTGGAGTAGGCTTTTGTAAATCCACTTTGAAAACAGCAATCCAATTTGATTTTAATTTAATATTTTAATTTTATTATTGGAGTATGCTTTTGTAAATCCACTTTGAAAACAGCAATCCAATTTGATTTTAATTTAATATTTTAATTTTATTATTGGAGTAGGCTTTTGTAAATCCACTTTGAAAACATCAATCCAATTTTATTTTAATTTAAGATTTTAATTTTATTATTGGAATAGGCTTTTGTAAATCCACTTTGAAAACAGCAATCCAA